>JAUPFZ010000007.1:14262500-19062500 GCA_036937285.1 Euphydryas editha | reverse complement strand
ATTTAAATGAAAATACATAATCAAATATTTCGGTGCTTTTTTTAAGTTACATGTATACATGGTAGGTAGGTATGCGTAACTTCGTGTAAAGGTAATCTAACACCATGCTTACAAAGTCAAGTCGACACATATAACCAAAAATGTTAACTAATCTAACAAGAATTTAAATATGTGACGAATGCAAATAAAACCTAAGACCATTTTTATAATAATGTAAACTAGGAAACACCTATTTAAGAGCACTTCTAGAACAATCTACACTAATATATCAACCTGAACTATAACTAGCTATTATCTGCACTAAAAGGCTACCTATATTTAGAACGAACTGAATGAACAACTCCAGTGAGTCTGATTGTACGGAACAGTGGTCTGACGAAATGTTCCAGTATTCGCACGGTCCCTTCTCTCAGTTCGCACGATTAACATTTAGCCGCTGATAACCCGCAGTCGGAGACTACCATTGATTCATCAATATAGTGAACAAGGTAACTGATTTTAATATGGACAACTTGTGTATGTGTATAACATATAAATGCAGAACAGCTGATTTCAATAGATTTGATAATGTGCCATGTGTCATGTGTCAAGTCGTTGACTTAGTATTAGATATTGTATTTTGAAATGTGAATTTTTAATAGTTGCACGCTTTACACCGAGTCTGTATTAGATGATACCATCTTAAGCACTACTTAAAATGGAATAGATGGATCATATCGAGAATTGTGCTGGCTTAATCGAGATTGAACTCTATCACCGGAAGTATGGCTCTACCAGAAATCTTGAAGAAAAGGATATAACATTCCTTACTACTACCGAAAGAACGAATCTAAAAATTATTAAACGGTGTCTAAAAATTATTGTAATTCGTTGTATTAAAAATATTTATTTTAATTTTTTACTCAGTTTTTAATGCAAATATATTTTTGGTATAGACTAAGTAAGCTGTGATGTAAATAAAGAAAAAGCGTGATAGCTACAATTATTTTACACTTTTACCCATTAAGTATTATTTCTACATAAATTATTCGTTCTTTTCTGTATATTTTGTTTGAACAGATCCGAAAAGAATATTTATCACCGAAGATATCTCTAGAAACTAATCTACTTAGTATAACGCATCCGGAATATTATTATTTAAGTCCTTGACTATTAATGAATGATATGATAATGTGCTAAGAAGTAAATAAATATGAAAATTATAATAGTAAACAGATAGATATATATATATATATATATATATATATATATATATATATATATATATATATATATATATATATATATATATAAAATTGTAATAATATCAAAAAACGGTTTGATACAATTTTCCAAACTTGTATTTATTAACTAGTTCAATTCTCATGCAATATATAAGAAATTTAAGACTTAAATATGGTCTATCATAAAAACCCATACATGAAAGCATAGTTTATCCATTATTTTTCAGGTACGACGATGAAACTATGTGACTTTATAATTATGTTAAAATATTATTTATATATTTTTTATTTATTAGTTTTATAAATTTTAATTTTTCTAAGTAAGGAAATTTTAAGTTTTCAGTAATACACTTGAAATAAAAGATTTTTTGACATTTAATTATAAAAATAATAGTTAATTGGTAATTTTTTATAACTCTAATAAAAAATCTTTTTTAACTCGATCGGTCTGACGAATTTCCCTCAATTCCGACAATCGCAAAAAGTGTTTTTGTCAATTAGTAAGGAAATATTGAGCTTGCAAAATAACAAGTCGACCTTATGGCTAATTTAACATTAAATACTACAGTACAATTGCAGGATTATTCGAAAAAAAATCCGTATTATTCAACTGTCCAGTTTCAACTGCATCGACGATGGCTACTGTTCCGCTACTGAGTCGTAGCGTGATAGCTATTAGCCAAAATAATATTCACTGCACTATCACTACATTGTATAGAACCAAGTCGCTATCCGTATCTTTCTCCGCTTTCTTCATCTAAACCACGCAACGGATTTTGATACGGTTTTCACTGTCATTTAGAAATATTTTCAAAAGAAGATTTTTATGAATAACATATTTAAATAAAGTTTTACTATATTATTGAAAATTCAATATTTTAAACACGAAAAATCGATTATAAAACTCTTTTATGAGTACCGTAAACCTTCAAAGATACGGTATGTGTAATTGTGTATGTACATAATCTACATCACATGTTTTCATGTATTTGTATTTATTATTTAAATATTAGTATAATATTATATTGTGGACGCGTTGACGCAGTGGTCACAGCATTTGGCTAATGCGCTAGCGATCGCGGGTTCGATTCCCGCACATAACAAATATGTGGTCTGGGCGTTTGTGCTTGTGTGTGGTGTGTTTTTCCGGACCCCTGACACAGGATTCCCATCCTACTGAGGGCCGTTGTGTGTAAGACGTTTATTTATTTATTTTATTTATTAGTTTTTTACATACATATATATAGTTTACAGGCTGGTATAGTATAGTCAAATGATTTCATACTAGTAGAACAATACTTATTTAATGAGGCTGTTGATGATTGCTTAAAATCGGCAAAAACGATGAGATCTTAGGAAACAAGGTAGAGTTTTAATGAGAACCGTTGGTACCCGCGAACAATTTCGAGTAAATGACATAATACTAACATAAATAATTACGTTTAATGTCCTGCCCGCTATACAGACTGTTTATCACTCAGTTGTTATATTCAGATCTTAAGCTTAAAAGCTAATAAATGTATTAGACAGACCTTTGTAGCAAGAAAAGTACTAACATGGCAACAATCCCATAACAGTTAAAATGAAATATGTTTGCATTTCACAATTTCTATTTGATATAATGGATTCGTGACTAAGTGTCTGAATTCCGCGGTAAAGTTACGTTTTCGATGTTACATTATAAAATTAAATAGTCTTTTTTTTTTCATTTTTAAAGTATTTACATTTTTTATAGTACAAATGCTAGTTGCGAGTCGCGGTTTCACCCGCTTAACTTCCGATCCCGTGGGAATGTCGGATTGAACTATGTATCAAATTTCATTGCAATCGATTTAGTATTTTTTGAGAAAAAATGTAATTAACATTCATCCAAACTTTCGCATTTATAACATTATGCAGGATTTTATCACCATATCCAACACAATATAAAAAACTTTCAAAACAATTTACAAAAAATTGTGTAAGTATTAGATTGACTTATGTAGAAACGTTAGCAACCAAACATTAAGTTACACTTAAATAGTTGGACAACATATTATGTCAATAGTTTTATTAAAAGTTTATTTGAATAAAAAAATTAATTATAAGAAAGTTGTATGTATATTATTATATATGTACCTTATTAATTTCTGTATTATTTAGTTCGATATTATCATTTCATATTAAATAGTAATTAATGGGTTTGTGAGGGTCGATAGATATATGAACTTCACTGAACTTAATCAGCCTGTCAACATCGCACTGCTAGGCCTCTTTTTTATATACAAAAAGAGTTGCAGCTAAATCAACTCCACTACGGGTTGACGGATAATTTCCTAAAACAAGTAACGATCGCTGTCAGATGTCCATGATACCAACTAGGACCGACGGCTTTACGTACTCTCCGAAGCACGATGGGAACACCTACGAGGACATACACCTAGACCGGAAATAAATACTTCTACAAATACATATATCTGCCCCGAGGGGAATCGAACCCGCGACCGCCAGCGTTAAGGCGACTACTCGCATCACTACACTAGAACGGTTGTTGACAGATATATGAATGTTTGTAACTCTTTCATGCAATGACTATTAAAACAAGTTTACGATTAAATGTATACGTAAAATATATGAATGTCCGGATTTACAGATAATATAGTTTTATTCCGTAATACCCACGGGATCGAAATTTAGGTGGATTAAGCTGCTAAGCACAACTATTAGTTACAAATTAATTTTTATTAAAACCATCCGAGTTTTTAGTTGCGTTGATGTAATTTGTAACCGCTTCACTAAACTTGTATGTTTAAAATAATTTTTATTTCACCAATAACCAAAAGTAATTTCACAAAGTTTGACTTCTTCTTTTGAATGCAATAAGCTCCCGTGCCAAAAGAAGTCACTCTTCTTTAACACACTCATACTTTAATACAAAGTTATAAGACGAAATGAGCTAAGCTTTACAAAAAATACAAATGTAAAAAAAAATTATGATGACAAAACTTGTGTGTGTGTATGTGTGTGAGTGTGTGTGTGAGTGTGTGTGTGTGTGTGTGTGTGAGTCTGTGTGTGTGGTTGTGTGTGTGTGTGTAGTTTCCGTATGTAAAGACTAAGTATATAGATATCCAATCCAATTTAGAAATGACGCTTAAGTAAAGATTCTGTATCTTCATAATTTAGATTTTTTACCCACGCAGTTACTTTTAGCTTACATTCGCGCAGAACTAAGGGTTATATTTGTAGGATAATATTACATTTATTATACAAATGCGATGCAAGATATTGAAACTGTGATTGAGTAAATTTAGTATGTGTCTGGACTTTCTTAACAGGACTAGTGTTTCTTCGCTTATTTATATTTTTAGGTTTGTAGTCTAATTTAGTGTGTGTGTGTGTGTGTTTGTGTTTTTTTTTATTATTAAATGTAAAATGAAAAGTCTTCGAATGAAGAGTACATCAGTTACGGTGTAAAGGTTCTGTGTTGAAAATCTACGTTTTTTGAAATAAGATACCTTAAGTAGAGCCCTCTGAGCTATCTTGAGGTACAATTAATTTGCTTTTGGCTGCGCCACCCCATACTGTGATACAGATTGAGGAAATAGATTGAGTTAATGCAGTATAAATTTTATTTATTAATGTTTTTGTTGCAACATTTCGAAGGATTTTAAATATCCAGATCAATTTACGTAACCTAGAAGCAACCAGCGCAATATGAGCTTGCCAAGAAAGCCTGCAGTCCAACATGACGCCCAGATAATTCACATTGTTCACCTTTTTTATAGAAGGACAATTACATCCCAACGCTCGCAGGATATTAGAGCAATAATGCACCTTAATGTCAAAATTAGTCGGTGACGATCTATTGTTTATTGAGAAAGTAACGTAATTTGTCTTTTGGGTTAATACCCAAAAGAAAAAAATAATCTCCTCACACTATTATTTTTAGCCACTCCTGACTAGATCCCATATTGTATTTGAAAATAACACTGCGGTATCATCTGCATAGGAAAAAATTGAGACATTTCTTAATTTAGCTTGTATGCCATAATGTAACGTTTTATAGCCTAAGTTTTAACCAAATAATAATAATATATATATATATATATATATATAAAGTATAACCAGCGACAATTGTTCTAAAATAATTCAAAATATATTCAATAGTTCATTAGATTTGCGCATTTATACAAATAGATAAAGAGAAAAAAATAAAAAAATTTTATGGAAATAGCAGTAAAAGTGTAACCCATAATAGTTAATTATTTTAAATAGTAATCAACAGGCTTGGCTGCGCTTTTTATATATATAATACAGATTAATGTTATAAAATGCATCTGTATTGTTATTGTACAAATAAGTTTTGTATATAAGCAAAAAAATTTATTTTTAGTTCAAATTTCCAGGATATTCCAGTACTGAGACTTCTTTAAACGAACATGCGCCGAACGATTATGCTAACACATTCTACGCCATTGCGGCAGAACTTTAAATGAATAAAGGTTAAAATTTAAAAAAAAAAAATAGTTTACAGACTTTTATAACCTATTAACAGAATAAAAATAAAAATAAAAAAAATATCGTTTCTTATCTTTTCAACATAATTTAATAAAATAATTAGTTAACTCATCTAAATTAAATATTAATCTTAAGTGTATTTCAAGTAACTTTCGTCATTTTTAAATACTTTGAAGAAAGGTTACGTAGTATTTTTATGAAGTATAATACGTTTTGGAATAATAGATAGTTTATGTAGAGAAAGCATTAAATGAGTTTATAGATCTTCTCAGAAAATATTATTACACGTCTGAAAAAATGAAATAATAGATAATAATTTACCAATGAAAATATATATAATTATGGTATATTTTCATTTGTTTGGTTTCAAATTAATAAATGTTTTAATATTTTTTTAAAGTCAACTTTAATAATTCAATATCGGAAATAATAATCTGTTAAGCAAAGTTTTTGACAATCAAAAAAAAAAAACAACATATATATTTCTAAAATCCGAGAAAAGAAAATTATATTAAACAAATATACACGAATGAAATGAATGAAACAATATTGATTATTTATATATACACATATAAATAATCAATATTGTTTTTAATCCAAAATGGCGGATTACTTATTTTTGTACAACCTACCCTATATGGATATCATAATAAAGTCTTAATTTGTAGAATACAATACATCACGAAAAAAAATTGAAATCCAAAATGGCTGCTATCAAAAAATGGCGGATTACATATTTTTGTATAACCCACCCAATATGGGTATTAAATGAAGGGGGCTTAACTTTGTAGAATACAATACACCATGAAAAAAAATTCAAATCTAAGATGACCGCTATCACAAAAAGGCGAATTACATATTTTTGTACAAATTTTCTTGCATCGTACAATTTTATATAAATCTGGAAATCACAGACTTAGATATGAATAAATCTAATCTGGAAAATCTCGCGACAAGCTTTTATATGATACTAGCGGCCCTCCCCGGCTTCGCACGGGTATTTAACTAAAATTTCAAAAATTATAAATTTATGATTTTTGTCACCTACACCTGCGTCGATACTCGAAAACATTTTATAAGAGACGGATTGAGTTTTCAAACATGTCAAAATAAAATGTAATTTAAATCAAAAGCACTAAGGAGTTTTGATATCAACTTCGAAGCAAACAACTTTCAATCCCCTTTTAACCCCGTTAGGGGATGATTTCGATAAAATACGAAACACGTCTTCAATCGATTCTGTTAAAGAATATTTATGCAAAATTTGAAGTAGATTGCACCAAGGAATCATGTTGTCCCATACAAACTTTGCCCCCCTTTTTCACCCCTTTAGAGGTAGAATTTCATAAAATCCGTTCTTAACTGACCTCTACTCGGCGAAAGAAATTTTCCTACCAAATTTCAAGTCTCTAGATCTCGTAGTTCCAGAGATATCGTGATGAGTGTCTATATCTATAGAAAGTCTCCTATATATAATATGTATATGTATATAGAAGATAACAATCTTTATTATGGAGTAGGGATTTAAAGTTTAAACAAACATTTAAAAAAAATAGTGTTATATTTTAGGAACACGAAGCTCGGCCTTTGATTTGGAAAAAGTTACACGGGGGTATTATCTTTTTACAATGAAATCGAAATATTACACCTTCCGTAGTATTTCTTTATAAACAATTTTTTTTTTTCCTTCGGGGTTCTAGAATCACCAGGCTACTCTGAAACATGCCACATACAACTGGCTGTGAGAGAAGCAGCTTGCCCTCAAGTATACTCCCGCTAGGTACATTAAGAGTTTGACCTTCAGCTTTGTTTATGGTAAATACATACTCATATACACATACAATATATTGTTATCCAGTATATTATTATCCAGTTCCCAGAAATCACCACTTCCTATTTTAAGCAACAGGTCTGAGAACTGTCCGGCAGTAACATCTCTCCTTAGATGGACTCTAATATTTATGGTAAGGCTCAGTTTCGTCACTGCAGGCTACAAATGCTTCTGTACTGTACTGTTTTGTATCAGCCTGTAAGCAACCCACTGCTGAGCGAAGGCCTTTTTTCCCACATAGAAGAAGAGTTGAAGCTTAATCCACCACACTGCTCCACTGCAGGTTGGCGGCGGCGGGTGATAACAAACGGGACCGACGGCTCTACGTGCTCTCCGGGGCACGGTGGGAAAACCCACAAGGACATACACCCAGACCTGAAACAAATATTGGCACAAATATAAATACATATCTGCCCCGAGTGGGTATCGAACCCGTGACCACCAGCATTGAGGCGAGGCGTTGAGGCGACTACTCGCACCACTACACCAGAACGGTCATCAATGCTTCGTTCGTTGTATCGTTGGTATAATTACACCACAAGTCAATACTATTTTGTCTCTTATGTTAGATTTGTATAAACCCGCAAGTAATTATTTTTTAAATTTTGATTGACTCGGTACAGTCGGTAGTGACCCTGATTTCTGCTCCAGGATCATGGGTTCGATTCCCGCTTCGAGTCTGGGTATAATATGTATTTATTTCTATATGTATATTTATTTTAAAAAAATGTAAATTAGTCGGCTGTTACCTAAAACACAGGCATTAAGTTGCCTACCTTAGGAACAGACGATTGTGTGTGTATGTCAAACATATATTTATATTTAATAATAGTCCGAGACAGCTTTTATCTCCTCCTTCTTAATTTTAGTGTAAGATAAAGTTAAATTGGTACATGATTTTCAATGTTTTCTGACATGTTCCAACATTAGTCCGTGTTGCCAATCTGTACTAATTGGGGTATTAATGCCGTATAATTCAAAAATGTTTCCAAGTTCACTTCGGTGTCTTCTATATCTGTATCATTGTGAACTACAGATGCCTTGCTGATGAGTCATTTAGTTTAAAACCCTTGACTTAAAACAACACCAACACTGATGTAAAAAATATAATATAAAACACTATTTTACAATAAAGCGATCACACGGTATATTTACAACTCAATTTTGTTACGTTTATTATAAAGTCTTGCCTGTTCCACCAGGAGCACCTAACAAAAGATATCACCCACACCTTCGTCAATACTGTAAAATATTTGATAATAGACGGATTGAGTTGTCAAACATGTGTCAAAATAAAAATTTAAATCAAAAGCACTAAGGAGTATTTATATAAAAATAATTTTCTGCCCCCTATTAATCCCGTTAGGGGATGAATTTCGATAAAATACGAAACACGTCTTCAATCAATTCTGTTAAAGAATGTTTATGCAAAATTTGAAGTAGATTGGACCAAGGAATCACGTTGTCCCATACAAACTTTACCTCCCTTTTTCATCCCCTTAGAGTTAGAATATCGTAAAATCCGTTCTTAGCTGCCCTCTACTTGGCAAGAGGAATATTCCTACCAAATTTAAAACTTTTAGGTCTCATAGTTCCAGAGATATCGTGATGAGTGACTATATCTATAGAAAGTCTCCTATATGTATATAGATAAAATTGTAAAGTGCAACAAAATGATGGGTTTGACTACTACAAAGTTTATTTTCTTCTTTTCAAGTATATTGAAATAAAACCTTGTTTTCATTTATTTTTTTAATAATTTATTTTAATTAGTAGACATTATTAAAATCCATCGCTAACATATGTACACTACACACATGTATTATATTTATATATAGTATATGTAGTTATTGTGAAACTGTAAGTACAAGACGATACTAGTCATTATCATATTTTTTTATTTCTGTCTGAGCTTAGAAAAAAAATAACATTACCTTGCAAATATCAATATTGATATTAATGAATGTACTAATGAACATCTTTTATATGTTCGCTGCTGTAATACTAATTTGAAGCTAATGCGAAACCAATGACTATAGAACTTAATTATCTTTGAAGATATGAATCTATATTAAATTATTTTTGCACAATTTGTCAGTACGTTATGAAAATTAAATATTAAATATAATAAAATAATTTACCTGTGCCGAGTTTTTAAAAAATGAAAATGTAACTTATTTTACACGACTTTAATGTCTACATGTGCGCATACGCACAGGTTACATATCAATAACTCACACATAAACAAAACGTTTGACAATACGTGCTTACAATGTTATTGGCTAGTTGTTGGCATGCCCAGCAACACTTTTTTACGATCCCTTTTATATCAATTTATGTACCTATTCTTTGCAACGTTTTAAACATATGTTTAGACTGTTCGATAAGTTTAAATCAAACTACATTAATCGTCTTTTAAGACGACATAGTACATAAAGAAAGTCGCAAATAACACCTAGTTAAAATATAATTCCGAGATTACTTTGAGTAATAACCCTGAAAGCAGCAAAACGTATTAAAACTAAAATCTGAAGTGTTGTGTAATTTTTGCGAGTGGCCTCGTTTTTGTTTAACGATGAAGATATAATATCGTACTGAATCAATCATAGTATAATATAGATTTGCTTAGTTATCATACATTTACATCAAGTAGTCAAATTTTCTCGTGCAGATTCTTTCCTGTCTGCTCTAACTTTATGGTTATAGTCAGTAAAAGAGAAGGCAGGTCACTTAATACTAAATTAATACCGCCTTCAGTTACAAACGTCACTTAAAGGTCTAGACTCTAGACCACATATAGCCAACACATAGAGCTACAAATGCGTTAGTGGCAAAAAATTCCTTTGCGCATTTGTGGCTTTATTTTATGTTTTCTTTTATCTTATATGTGTGTTGTTTTTTTTTGTTTTTATATATAAAGTTTTTTAAGTTGTATTTCTATCAATCCAAAATTCTCTCCAGTTCCGTCCCTCGATTGCCTTTTATCAAATCTCGACCGAAATTATTTATATATAAAGATATATATGTGATGATATAAAAATATATGATTTATAGTTGAACAAGTCAAAAGATAAGTAACTGTAAAGTGTATAGTGTCCGCTTTGTCCGCAAAGCGAAGCGAACTTATTAAGCTTACGTTAGGAGTGAACAGCTGAAGACATCGACCTTTCATATTTAATTTATATTTCGTAGTAAATCTAGGAGAAGCTTTTTTATATATACTATACACTATATTTTTTCTAAACTTCCCAGAGATTTAATTACAAATATCTGCAACTTTTTTAGATATGTTTCGCTTACACACACGGTCGTCTGTTCCTATGGTAGGCCACTCAATTGAGTTTTAGGTAACAGCCGGCTGATATGCATATTTATATTTTTAATAAATGTTCATATGCATAACACATTTATAAATAAACATAACTCTCAGAATCGGGGTGTAAATCGAATTCACAACCCTAGAGAGGAAAGCAAAAGGAACGTTGCCAGTCGCGCCAACGTGCGAACCAAATCTATTTAAAGCTGATTGTCGTAAAACACATTATTTACTAACACTTACCCCACAGACGGAATATACATTTTATACCAGATTTTAAGCTAATTTAATTAATAGCTATAAAAATCTTATACACGATCATAGTGATGTCAAGAAAGCTTTTTGGTCGAATGTCCTCAGAAACAGCTCCGATTTTTATTTATTTTTTAATGTTTATGTATTTATATAACTTAAAATCAGAAATCTTCTAGAGGGGAGAAATAATTATTTTTACTGTTTATACAATATGTATGTTATTTATATAAGAACATAAATTTTTATCTTTATTATTTTTTATTAACTCTAAAAAAAATAACACTACACAAGTAACTTTATTAATTTTTGTTTTTATTCTAAAAAATAAAATTTAATTTTTACAATTAATTCGCTTATCGAAAACTTCATCGTCGTCAATCGGTGGGTGAGCGTGGTCTTACAGCAGACATAACTGCATGGGCAATGGACGTTGTTTTTTATCAAGTTTCAAAATTTTAATGATTGATTGAGCTTTTTCTGAAGACTTTCTACGTTTGCCTATTTTACGACTTCATTGACGCGACTATCAGTGAGTTAAATATAGTTTACTTAAAATTAATTTCCCTCAAATATCTCACTTACTCATATAGCATAAGAATGATAACGGTCGAAATAGCTATCTTTCTCGAAAATATACCGCAAATATAAATATCACTCCGCTAATTAACTTGCGACACACGATTACGGGGGTCGGATAGCGTGTCGAAAACTTGTCCACTTAAAACGAAACTGTGATTACTAAACAATGGACCGGGTTCCCAGACTCGACTTTGTGTGTTAATTGTTGAAAATCGTATTGACACAGTGTCAGAAAACGAAATGATATGGTACAACTATCGTTTCTTAAAACTGCAGCGTATTAATTGCGATCGTACCAGTTTGGTCATGCATTTTTGAAGGGAAAATTTTTAAAAGTTCCGCATTCCATTATAACGTGTGTGTTAGCTATATGAAAAAAAGCATCAATATTAGCGAAGTAATTTTACGCGTATACCATACCGGACATATAATTTAAATCAAAGACTATTTAATTGAATAATTCAATTACAACTGTGTGCTATTTTTTATTCACAATATGAATGTTTTATTCATTTAAATCAAAATATTATTAAATACATTTTACATTATTCATCCCTCATAACAAAATATACTCGACTTTAGTAGATACTTGCCATCGACAAATCAAAATGAATGCAGCCAAATATGGTTTAAGAATTAATTTTCCAACTTCTTCTATTAAGGTTGTATTTTATCTGCTAATCACAATATACATATCATATAGTTTACATCATATTTACATATACTGATACCGTTTTAAACATTATCATTGGACTTTCCAATAACAATTTATTGTCAATACTGACAGCGGATATACTTACACCGGGTTCGAAAATATGCAATCGTAACCACTTGACTGCAAAATACCCTCCAAGTTTCAATAAATTTACATAAATTCACTAACAGAGATTATAATCGAACAGCACCAAAAGCAATATGCAAAATAGAACTATTTTGCCATCATTTCCTTCAGCACGACATTATTCATACACACTTAACCGGTTCGAGTACAACATACGATGCTCCATTTAGATACGAATTTACGCCGACACAAAAACAATGGTCGGCACTTTCGCTTAATATCCGAGGCGATATCAAGAGACGTCATAATTCAAGTACAATCTAGTACATTAGTGAGGGCGAGGCGCCTTTGGTCTGAATCTACAACCTTGCTCGCCCTTACCACATTTCTTGTTTACGTATTGTCGTTTTATTTCGAAACTTTGTTGTTATTGATTTAAAAATAAAATATTTATTGCGATAAAGCATTTCTTTTTACAATCAGATAATAATTTATATTCTCGTGTTAAGGTCGGTGGTAATTTTACATAGCTCAGATATAAAGATATTAATATGTAGAATTGTAGATATAGAAAAACTTTTCTTAATTTATTTACCTCATTTATTAAGAAATTAAAAAAAGATCTAATTATTCAAAACATAATTACTTAAATAAGACCAATATGCACATAACGTCTCAACATACTATCTAAAAATCATACTTTGGTATGTACCTAACATATTTCTGTCATATTTATAATATGTAGTCAAATACAAATTAATTCCACCCATGGTACGGCTGAGCTGTTCCCATGAGTATAAGTCGGGTTCAACTCGTGACCGAAGCTGACCTTTGTCAACTGACATAGCGCACCGAACTGATAGCACGCTGCGATGGCGGATGTGGGCCAGAACTGCTGCACTCATTAACATTCCTAGGTCCTTAGACAAAATTATTTAGTTATAAGCGATTTCAAGCAATCGATATAATTTTAGCCAATCGTTTTAAATTATTCCCTAACTGCTTTGTTTAGTACTGATACTTGCCTCAAGTATAAATTAAACTTATGCATGTTATGTATTTATTATTTACTTGTTAACTTTATGAACAGAAAAATCTCGATATACGAGTAGCTGTTATACTGGTCCCGCAGTGCGGGAACTTTCAGATATTAAGCTGAAAAGAACAGATACTACACTTTTATCTTAGCCAAAAGGTCGAGAAGCGATACGAGTAGCTTATCCGATATATAATATTTGGATTTCTGAGGTTAGCTATTATTAATAAATATTAGCTAAATATATAAATAATATTATTAATAAATGTTAGCTTATTGGTTTAAAATACAATTTTAAATTAAATGCTAGTAATTTTTGTTTTGCCTTTTTATGAACCTAGTTATGTTGGCCCCAGGTGTGAGAACCACACAAGTCAATGCTTAATCAAGCGCTTCTGCTCGGTCGAATCACTAGTTTGTAATTAAGTTTTAATATTTTTAATTAAAGTGAATTTAAATGAAATTCTTTAAATTCTTTTTTTTTTAACAACTCGCGTTCCTGTAAACTTGTCTACCTACTCTGTGTTATTTTTGAAATCTCCTCTACCCCAAGGTTGTCTAAAAGAAATCGCTTACCTAGCGATAAGACCTCCTTTGTGCATAACATTATTTTGTATGTTTTATTTTTAAGATAAAATTTTATGTTAACTTGTATGCACAATAAAGTATATTTCTTCTTCTTCTTCTAATATCATAATAATTCTGCGATAGATTATATTTAAATATATTTTATCAAATTTACTTGTATAGGTAGAATTATAATGATACGATGATTCTAATATAATAAAAATTATATTAAATTAAGAAAGCTGAAATGAAACTATGATTCATTGAAACCAATCAATCCTAACGATTTTATATATAAGGGTCATAAACAAAAATGAGAATTAAAACTTGGAAATAAAAAAAAGTAACTTTTTATCTAAAAAATCAACGTTTATTATAAAATGAAACAAAAGGATCATTTTATGATTAAATTCAGAGATCAATACCTTATTTTCTACAAAATTGGCCACATTTTATTTTTTTGTATCCACCGAAAAGACGAAAAAATCAACAGAAAAGATAAAACTGGGCTTTCAATCAATGACAGTGCTTTCAAAACTCTGTAAACTTATACAAAATAATAATTACACTGTACTTAAGTTTTTAACATAAAAAACAAAACGAGTTATACAATATTTGTTAACTTTAAAAAATATAATAAAATTGTCCAAGGAAGTGATTTCTCTTCTGTTGACATTAGAAATATCAAGAAAAGTAATCAAAAAATAAATCAAACTAAATAAATAACAATAATAATAATGGCAATTATAATATTTTAATCAAAATATTATAATTGCCCTTAGAATTTTCATCTTCAACGTCTGTGAAAATGATATTTCTCTTTAGTTAACGACATAGGAAAAATTATATCATACTTATCGGTATCGCAAAATATTTCCAATCTTTTCTTAGCACGAACAGGCAAACTATGTGAAATTTCTTCTTCTGCCATTATAAAATCAGACCTAAAAGCTTCTGTATACTTCAGACGTGGCTATTCTTTTTAGAGACAATGCACCTACGTGAGACAGAACTTGGAGTAGAATGTGATAAAGCTCTCTCTTGCTGAACTGTTATCTACCCGATTTCAAATGTGTATCAATTGTGCTGGACAGGACAGACAACTTAATCTTCTAACGTGTAAAACGTTTGGCACGTTTCGACTCCAAGAAACTAACTTGGTGTTAACTTGGTGTAACTAAAGAAAGAAACTTGGTGTATTTAAGAAAGTGTCATTCAGTAAGCTTACGTGGCATTTGCTTTTGCTTTTTGGTAATAGTTTCGTTTTTGCCAGTGGTCAGTCTACTATACTCATTTTATACTGAAAAATCATGCACAGCTTTTCTTACATCTCTCTTTAATATTCTTCTTGTTCTTCTGTGTGTCTTCGTGTGCTTCCAATCTTCTTATATTCTGTATTTATCAATTTAATTTTTTTATTTTCTAAGCCTCATTCACTGCCTTTTTTCCTCCTTGTTTCGAGCAGCTATTTCAACTTTAACGCGCGAAAATGATGAAGAAGACTCATCGGCGGTGTATTATCTTCCAGAAAAGTAGCGGTGGTTTTTAGGATTTTTTATTAGTCACGAATTTTTTATTAGTCACGGCTTTTTCAAGATTCTCGCCACATTTTTCTTATTTGGTTTTCTTATTTAGTTTCACCATTTTCTTTCTTTACATGGTATCTTTCTCTATCAGTACGTATATCTTCCTTAACAGTTTCGTTCCGTTTTTACGTGCTCGGCGCATACTCATGTTTTTTTGTTCATGTCGTCTGTTCTTTTTTTTTATCACTTAGCTGGAGTTGTGATCCGTATGTTCGCAGCATTGTTACCAGAAATACAGCAAAATCCCATACATACACTGCTTCAACTATTATATTTAATGAAACAAGCAGCGCACGAGAATGAGATTTTTCCTGCTGAGCATGCACATAGAAAACTGTAGTAAACCAGATGTGTTTAATAAAATAAAAAATAATCATTCACACAGTTACTAAAGCGCCAAGCAACACGTGCTTTCATATTATCATTTATTATACTATTTGTATAATACAAGTTAAGAAACTTAATAAAAGTCACTTTCGTGGTCCCTTACCCTTCGGTGGACATAGTGTCCACTGAGAAGTTTGTCCACGGAAGGGCAAACTAGTTATAAAATACTATGCAAAATACACAATTTTGAGGGTAGTAAACAACTTATAGAGTTTTTACCAATGGCCGCCGATATCTCACTAGGCAAATTACAACAAATATTTTTCATGATAATACTTACCGAAATATCAACGTAACAGAAAAGTTGCAACGATCTTTGACATAAATTACAAACAATCACTTATTTAAACACAGATTTATTTTATGTTTACTTATAGTAAACGAACCATTTTCAACTATGAGGTTTAACTGCCAGCTAAACAGTATTGCCAACAAAAATAAATAAGTCATGTTGGGTTTCGTTTAATACAGTTTCGAATCTATATTTTAGTTACACCACCGAAGGGGTCGCATGAAATGATAACAATATGTTTATGTTTAATAATTCGTATACTTAAGCTGATTATTTTTCACAATATTATTTATTAATAACTGCAGGATATTAGTAACAAAAGTAATAATAAATAAATTAAAATTTATCGTTTAGAGTATTTTTAATAAAGTGTATAACTTATGAGCATCGACTGGTAACGGTCCACGGAAAGGGATTTAATTGACAAATTCCTTTTAATTTTCCTTCGACCCTTAAGAAAAATAAAGACATTTTAAAGTAAATTAGTAAAATGTTCGTTTAATGATATTTTTTCCCCAAAATAACAATGTATGAAGTATTTTTTCACACAGTTTTATAAAGAGTACAGTTTTTTTGATTGTTCTGTTTATGACCCATAAACCATATGATCCAATGATGATCAGTTAAAGGAAATTGGAAAAAATCTCGTTCACTAGATAACCTCTGCAAATAGAACAATTTCATTATAGAAGCTGGACGGACACATTTCCACGAGGTCACTGTAACGACCATATATAACGCTTTCGATTCCCATTTGGGTCACATAAATTTCCCTCCGTTATTCATCGCAATAGATAGCAATGTCACTATTGATACCTTCCCTAGAAAATTATAGCCCGAAGATCATTATAATATTCTATCTATATCGGAGTAGTAAAATTCAACAAGATTTATACTTGATATGTGCCAATACCTTGTTATTGAACTGATAAGGTTCTCATTATAATAAATTGAGAAATGGTTTTGTAATTTTGATTTTAATGTACTACTGTATGTAATATAGTTCTTTATACAATTTTATTTGCAGTAGATAGAGCATCTATATACACTGACTGCCCCGTTTACGCAGTTTTGCTATCCGCTCCAGGGTCGTGGATTCGATTACCACTCTGATTCTAGGTGTAATATTTGTATATTTTTATGCATGTACAATGTATATTTACTAAAACAATAAAAAATATATATATGCGTATTTCAGTCAACTGTTACCTTAAACACAGGCATTAAATTGCCCACCTTTGGAACAGACGACCGTATGTTAAATATTAATTATTAAACATTAAGTAGATAATAAAATCCCTAGTAAACTTGTTACTTAAAACCCAAAATGCAATTTAGTATATTCGCAATTTTTTTTAAGTGTTGATTAGTAACTTAGTAAGGTAAGTTGTAGTTAGTAAATATTTATAACCTCTTACATGTGCTTGTAATGCAAACACACAAATACTCACCTAAGGTTTGACAAGTTATATTTTTAAACATTTTAATTTAAATTTTCAGTGCTCCAATTTCTTTTCTCGTAAGTAAACTTTTCTTTGATAATTACGGCCAAGTATAACTGTAGCTTTTACCTAATGTACCATTCGTGTATTATCAACATTTTTTATTATTTCATACGATTAAGTAATAATTAAAATTTTCACTTTATCTATATAAGCGACCGACTCAGTGAAGAACGCAGTTTGCCTCAATTAACTAGTTTCAATAGTTAAAAAGACATTCAGCCTTGAACGGAGAGAGTCTAGAAATTAAGAGCATTGGACGATTGATCGATTCAGCGGCAAATCAACACGCACGGTAAGGAGTGTCTGGTGTTGACTTGCACGCGCTCAGCGAAACGTCCGGGCAAGGAGAACTGCCTGCACTTGATTCGTGTTAGGGTGTCCACGTCGATATTGGATATATATATGAAAATAATTCCAAAAATATTTCTTTTTCTTTTTTTATTATGATATATATCTTTGATTCTCTTATTTAATAAACCACTTTGAAATATTTGATTAGATAAAAGTTTTGTAATTTTTACATTGCTTTACCAACACAATTTTTATAAAACATTTATCCAATAAATAAATCCCGAATAGAAATCCTCTCTTATATATTTTACTATTATTATCATAATTCAAATGTGAAAACCGTTTGATTATAGTCATACCGTACGATATGTCTTTTTTTATCTAATACAATACCTGAGCCTGTCTGTCTATAACACACACAGATATTTGAAATAAGTTAATATTATGCTCTTAATATTTCTATGTCTATAATACTCTTGCATCTGCATACCAGTTCTATCTTTTATTGTTTTCGTACTTTCATACTTCATACCATGTCTTTCTTACATTCGTCCCTTTCATACACTGGGTGGATTCCCACTAATCTAAACTACAGGCTACAATACAAACGCTTATCATTTTTAGGGTAAGGAAAAAAGGAGGACTTATTTTACGCGATATAAACTTAAAATAGTCAAGGGCTGTTTTTAAGTATTTAAATCAGGGATTCTAGTTCTTTTCCTATTGAAATAAAATACACACCAATTAAAAAACAAATCAGTTTACGTTTATGTCGACCCCTAGGAAACTGATTTCGACACCAAAAGCTCGATATCGACCCTTTTTGTAATCCCTGATTTACATTACAATTCTTTATAATCTAAAATGTACGAATGCTACAGTAAAATATCATACTCGTCCAATTTAACAGTAACAGGTCAAACGAACGGAGGGCCTAATCAATCTGCACCCGATTTAATTACCGACCATGCAGCTCGTTTGGACGCCAGCTCGTGTTCCCATGTGATTCCTAATTTTATTTCTTGTCTGTTTACTTCACATCTCTAAAAAATGAAAATTATAATAAAACTGACTTATAACTAAACTGACCTGAATCAGCTTCTAAAGGTCCCACTACTGAGCAAAGATGTCTTCTCCATATTGGAGGAGGGTTAGAACTTAATCCACCACGCTACTCCACTTAGACGGGTTGGCGGATATTTCTCCGACCGACCGACCGACGGGTTTACGTGCTCTCCGAGGCACGGTAGGGAGACCCCAGACCTGAATAAAATATTTTTACAAATATATGCACCGAACAGGAATCGAACGCTCAACCGTTGGTCTAGTCTCTGGAGTCTGGCTCTACTAAGACCTACCTATACACACGGGCAGGACGTTACTGGCGAACAATCCTCATATCGTGGTGATGGATGAGTGAATCCTCATATCATTCTAATGTAAAGCATTATTATATTTAAAGCTTTAATTTAAGATATAAAAATAAATATTAATAAGTAAACGTTGTTGCCCTATGACTCATGCCACCCAACAGGTTTAGTAGGTCGGGTGTATGTTGACAACGAACAGGTATCGCTCACACAACCTGCCTTCGTATGTGCCCTACGTTTTGCTATTAATGAACCCACACAAAACGTCAACTGAACACGCCAAAATAACCCTTAACTGACTAATTTTAGGAAACATATTCCCAACTAAACATCTCTACAAATAATACCGTAACGAAATAAAAGATGCACAGTGTTATATATCATATTACCCATATGTTAAGAAGCGTAATTGTTTGCATACCTAATAAAATCGACTAGATAGAAACACTTTCAATGACAGATATAGAAACAAAACTTGTTAATTGCCAAGGAGTTAAACTGGAGCAATAATTAGAGTACCGACGAGTGACAGACGATTGATTTATAACAATTTCTCACTTAACAAACAGATATCTGACACCCATTTGTACGATAGGATCAATTACTTATATCTTGTGTCTGGAAAGTAAAGGTGAAAATGGTATTTCATTACAGTATCAGTAGCTTCGATTACTGCTGATGATCGTCACTATATAATATATATATGTATTTTTCTAAGTGTATGTACAATCATGTAGTTCTGTGTACAATACATTTTCTTGGAATAACCGTAGTGAAGACATAACATCTATTTGATCGTAAGTGCGCCATCATAGTAGCGCCATCTGTGCTTTATCTGTTGTACTATAACGTAGTATTATACATATTTGTATATATTTTTAATTGATTTAGCCGGCTCGAGAAAATGTATTTAAACCTTATGTCCACTGCTGAAAGTAGGCATCCGCAGTCATCTCTTGGGGGCGTTTGCCAATACTCGCCACGCTTGGCAGGCAGTATGTTGTGACAGGACATGGTGACGCTGCTACCCATCACCATCCTGGTGGATATACAATTGTTCGCACAACTATGACATAAGTCACCGTTTACGATACCTCCGCAAGAAAGAGATCAGGACTATTCTTCTCTGTCTGTCACCGCACAGTAATTTGTATATATTTGCCTGTAAATGAAATTAAGGTTCATCAGTCACGGATTAGCGAACAGCCTGCAACAATCTCAGACCTATCTAATGAAAAAGTCTTTAAATAAGCAAAGCATCGTTATTTGGTATGAGATTTTATAAATGAAATCGATGTGTGGGCCAAGGAACACTGGTTTTTATGCAGGACATACATATGACTAAATACATAATAATTAAGTAATATATAATATAAGTATTGACAGTTTCTTAAAAGAGTAACTGTTGAGTTTCTTGTTGGGTCGTCTTAATAGAATCTACGAATACAATCTGAAGCAGACACTAAATAATAAACTAAATTTAACTGTAAAAACATAAAGTTACTTTACTTACTTAAGAGAGCTTTATTGATAAAGCGCTTTTGACGCAATCAATTCTGCGATATAGTCATTTTTTCGCCCTATAATAATTTTTTTAGTTGATAGAACACTCGAAATGTTCTCTTAAGTATATTAAAAAAAAATTCTAACAAGTAGTCAATTACCTAGTAAGATGCGTATTGCGAGTAGTAAACCAAACCAAAACCAAAATATACCTTTGCTAGAAATAAATAATTAGGAAAGTTTTTTCCAGAATAATACGTAATACTGTAGGAAACTCTCGAATGGTATTCCATTAATTTAGTTAACTTTTAAACAATTTTTCAAATACCAGATGAAAGAGATTTTATTATATGCCAGTGCGTCTAGACTGGTAGGTACTACGAGTATATTATTATGGAAGTTAGTTAAAACGTCATTGTTGTCGCGTTATTGTCATATTAAATAGATTAATAGCATAATATCGTTGTACAATATGCTTTTAAAATTATATATAGTTATGTACTTTTCTTATAATCGATCTGTTCAAACGTTTGAATAAACAACTGTATGGAAAAAAAATAAATCATGTAAATAGGACATAATATTGTAATAAATGTATTTTTATAAGATCCGTTGAAGCTAATATGACACTGGTTATGGAACCTGTATTGAGATTCTTAATGTAAAAACCTTACAAAACTAAAAGAACACGTACATTCTTTTTTTTTACTTTTTTTTGTGTTCCGTACACAAGGGATGAGAAGTTAACCCTTTTACTGAGAGCCCGCTGTCCGTACGTCTGTATGTGTGTTACAGTGACATTTCTTTTGAATTATAATATGGTAGACACTTAAATTTTTTACTTCATATATTATTCTAACCGCTATGAGAACAAATAAAAAAAAACAAAAAAAAAATACATGTCTTTGTCTGTGTGTGTTAAATTGTTTGTATGTACGGTTTGTATTTTTTTATCATGATTATAACAAACATGTGCAGTAAAAATTTACAGTAGTACAGAAACCTTCGATCAAAAATCCTATTATAGACAAAACCAAAACCAAACAAGACAGAAACCTTTGTTTTAAAATCCGACTCACACTTGGCCGATTTTATTTAATTTCGACCCGTCTGCTACTAAACAGGTTATTCTCGGAATCACGTTAACCCATTCAACTTTTAAAACAGAGCAAATAAATCTATCTCGCTCTGTCATCGATCTCTTTCTAACGGCCCATGCATCAATGGTTTAGGAATGGGACTTCGAGGTGAAAAGTTTGAATGATACGGTTAGACTGGTTGAATGGAGGCTTAGGTTGTTTGTTTAAGTAAATGTCGACAAGAATTCCTCACCGACTACATTTGAAGAGATCACTTTGTAAAAACGTCTTACAAAACACTTGAAAAGTTTATTTTATTATTAAATTACTCAAAAAGACAGTATAGTAAAATTTAGCATTAAATGTATATATTTTATTTTATTGTTGTAATTTATATAAATCATATAAAATCATTTAAGTTCATTTAAGTAACTCATTTTATCTTAACTACTTATTGCATTACGTACGTTGGAAATTACATTTCAAAAAGAATAAAACATACATCAGATCAATAGCTTTAATGTGTGACTAATGAATATAAATTGATTTATTTTTCGATTCTATTCATTCAAAGATCAAATATTTATTTTAATTTACGAATTAATCAAATGTTACATATAATTATATAATCTATACAAGTAATCTAATAAATAACCCGCTATTTTTTATATCTTCATTCCCATCAATTACTGGATACATATATCTCCCGATTTTACTCACATTAAATTTACAAGTTATCGACTATTCCATCTTTTATATAAGGACACAAAAGTCCTTCCGGCCTATAAAAGGCCCAAAGTGATTAGAGTAATTGCTTACACGATAAGTAAAATTTTAATTTCTTGTTCAATTCCAGTAAAGTTAATCCGCGTGCCCAAAGATCTTATGACGGATATGACTTTCAGATTATTGGGCGTTTAAGATGAATGTTTTATTTCTATAAATCATAATAAAGAAGTAGTCTATGGTACTTACCATAGACTACTTCTTTATAAAAAATAAAAAGAAAAACAGCTCCTAGGACAGTCGACATAATTTTAAAAACAGACTTGCGTCCCTGCCTTCTAACACAAAATATTTTGAACAAATCTTACCAAATATAGACTAACAGTTCTCACTTGAGCAATTTTTATTAAATTCTTCTCTTAATGTTTGAAATATGCGTATAGATTCAAATAACCACCCAAGGCGTACAGCATGAAATTTTATCGTAAGAATCTCGTACTTATCATTATTACCGCTCCACAAACAATTATATAACATTTAATCATTAATGACCAACATTACGATGATGAATGACACTCGATGCATGAGCACGCGCAAATCTAATGTAACGTTTTATTTTAACCCTAACGAAATTTTTCTTCAATTGAAGAATCCATTTTGTACTTTATAAATAGTGAATAAAGTTCACGTAATTTATTTTAACCGCAAATAGTTATTTAAATGTAATATTGAACATGTCACGCTTGAATTATTATTGTGTAAGGAGAAGAAAATATTAAACTATCTCATATCAAAATTGAGATTTGAGAATAAATAAAACAATTAAATATTTCTAAAACAAAGTTTAGTAAGACAAAAAATAATTAAAATCAAGGTACATTAATGTGTTTTTTTTTTAAATAATGCTAAAAATAGTGAATTGCCGATTAATGCTTGCACCGAATATCAAATTCGGCAAAAATAAGGAGCGTAGCGCTGTCAAAGTATAACTATTTTCTTCGAGCGTTCTCAAGATCAAGAATGTGAAGAGACGCGTCAAATTTTGCTTACACGTTCGCTTGAATATTAGTACACGCAATTTTTCTTCTCATTTCTTCTACTACTACTAATAAACTAGACAGATATATGAATGATAATTCGTTAGCTTAAAAAAATCTCTATGTAGCTGTTGGCCTAAGAATATGGACAAGTTTCCTTGTATGAAGTTTCTGTGAAGAAAATTTTTATCGGTTACTGGAAACTCCGCATATTCCAAGCGATTTTTGCACAAAAATAATTTAATTATTATATTTCTCAGCCATAACCTGACCTACGTAAGTTGTAAATGTCGATTGGTAATAAAATTGAAGTGAATACCTCCTTAAAAATTTTGATTAAATATATATAAACGAATTATTTCTGATAATTAATAGATCAACGCTAATTTAAATTAATTTTTGATTTGATGTTATAAAGATATTACACCGAGTATGTAACTATAGAAATAGACGTAAATAAAATTAAAGTTACAGCTTTAAAAATACAACGATAGCAGAAATAACGGAGAGGCGAGACAAGAATAACTTTTTTTGTACATATACATACATATTATGTACGTGTTTTCGAGGTACTTATGCGATAAATAAAACGATTTCTATCTTTCTGATTACTCCGGATAAACTCCGAAAAGGCTAATGAGATTTTGACGGAACAGGGTGTCTAATATAAAAAAAAAATCTAATTTCTAAAAGGAAATAGGGTTCCTTGTAAAGATCTAATAAAATCCACTATTCTTTGTTAAGTTCAAAGTAAGTCAGAAATATAATATTGTACTTAATTTTTATAATAGCACTTTAAATACACCTGCAATTGATCTCAATTTTGAATACGCTCATGGCGGTCCATAAAGAGAAATGACAATCGGGTATATCGTTAACAAAAATAACACGACAAGTGAGTGAATGAAATGAGTATTACGGCTCGCTGCAATGACCGTTTCAAACGAGACAGAGATTATTGAGAGGCCAGTGCCTCTCAATAATCTCTCCGTTTCAATTGTGTGAAAACAAACCCACAAGAAGGCTTCGGATGGACGTCTGTTTCCAAAACATCCCCTACACGTACTTATTTGTAGAATATCTACGGAAGAGACGAGAATGCGAGAGAGTTCTTTTAGACCTTTATCACACAAATGTGGATTGACTATTCACAGACAATAATATAAATTATTTATAATACTATCTCTAAATAATTATCAGCAAATAACCCATTCAATAAATGATACTTAAATTTGGCTTAGGTTGGCGCAGTTGGCAGTAACTCTGCTTTCTTCTCCAGGATTCTGGGTTCGATTCCCGTATCAAGTCTATACAATATTTCTAGCCATGTGTAGCACTTTGCGATATAAGTTATTTTTTTCTTACACACTCCTCGACCCCTAGTAAAGTGTGATCCTGTATCGGTGGTCCGAAAATATACATCACTAACACGAGAGCCCATATCAAAACAAACATTTCTATAGAGCAGAGATCGAATCTGTGATCTCCAGCGCAACAACCAATACCCGTGACCACTGCACCAACCTGTCGTAAAAAAAGATTTCCACCTAACTAATGTCCATCACCATTAGTTGTACACTCCTAGTAATTTTCTACTGATTTCTAATACAATCCTAACGGCAATATTTGCATACCATATTACTGCAACATTGCTTATACATTTACATAATAGTTATATTAATGATCTATTATATTAACCAATTATTTTTAGTGATATACTTATTTCAATACATGCACTAAATACAAGTCTACGGATGTTATATAAACCTTCTTCATAAAACACTAGCACTAACTGACAGGTAGATTGCTAAAAGGTAGGTCAAGAGGTATGAAATTTCTTATAGTAGACACATGTTGGCACAGCGATAAACAATAGCTAGTTTCGAAATATTTAACTTTATATATACATCATTCCATCTAAAGTTTTTTTTTTCATTTTAACTTTTCTTTAGAACATACATTTATACATACAAACAATATTATATACACAGATTTATTATGCATGAAATAAACCAATTAAATCAATAAATGATAGAAGTTTTGAAACAAAATAACGAGACCAAAAGGCCGAGGGCGTAAGGAAACGTACCATTTAATCATAAGTTATTTTTAAATGGCTCTACAACTTCATAACTAGTAAGTGTTAATAATGAGGAAGAATCGAGATAATTATATCCGCAATGATCATAAACTGTTTTTAAATTAAGTGTATGATTTTAGCAATTACTATTTTATGTTGTTATTTCTTGTGCGTATTAAAGCGACAGTTATCTTTGTATTGAATTCAGCGTTTATGTTATTTACACTTTAACGAGGCTATAGGTCTTCTCATGTATATAAATACAGAGACATATTGCTTTTCACGGTGTTACATCCGTTCTGTTGTAGCGGTGTAAGTAATCGCCTTAACGCCGGCGGTCGCGTTCTCGAATTCTCAGGGAAGATATTGTATTTGTACAAATATTTTTTCTGGCTTGGGTTTTTATCCTTGTGGGATCCCCGCCGTGTATCAGAGAGCACCTAAAGCCATCGATCCAATTTGTTATCATGGACATCTTATATCAATCGTTACTCATCTAGGGTTTTTTTTTAAACAATCTTCAATTCGCACAGCGTGCAATGGAGAGGACTACACTTGGTATTTCTCTGCGAGATCGAATCAGAAATGATGAGATCCGCAGACGAACGAAGGTTGCCGACATAGCCCAACGGATTTGCAAGCTGAAGTAACAATGGGCAGAGCACATAGCTCGTAGAACTGACGGCCGATAGAGCAGAAAGGTACTCGAGTTGAGAACATGTACCGGCAAGCGCAGCGTCGGACGACCGTCCACGAAATGGACAGACTTAAAGAGCGTCGCCGGAAGCCGTTTGATGCCGTTGATGATGATGACAACCCATAGTGACATGTTTGACTGGCCCGTTAGCGCAGTTGAGTGACCTTGCAGCTAAGGTTGTGGGTTCGATTCCCGCCCCAAGTCTGGGTATAATATATATTTATTTATATAAGTATTATTATTGTATATTACAAAAAAAAAGTATATCTACTCAACTCTATAATTTAATTATTCTATAATATCTAATATAAACATATATAGTCAATTGCATATAAAAAAAAACTTGTTACAAAATATTTTTATTTACAGCATCGAAAACACTTTTACTTTTACAATATTAAGTAGTCCGAATATTAATTTCGTATTCCAATATACACAGATTACAAAGTGTTGAACATCTAAATAGTTTTTGTTTTACGTCGAATATTAATTGAAATATTGAATCATAAAGCAATAAATAACAAATAGTTAATTTTACAGTGCGTGTTATATTCGTAATATTAATGAGATTGAAATGTTACATAAATAATATGATATGATAACATTAATCATAAGTAAAGTCACTAGGTCAAACGAAAGAATAAAAAGCCATAACTCATTATATAATTGGATTTATCTAAACCTAGCCCGCGGCTTTACCTGCATTGCCTAATACCTCTTTTATTTACAATAGTCTTCAAAACTAAAGATGACATTTCTATGAAAGATTTAAACTAAACTGAATCAATCTCCAGACGTCCCACGACTGGGCAAAGGCTTCTTGCTTGTTTGCTTGTAGGAACTTAATCTTCCACTCTGCTCCACTAACGATTGGCGGATAGTTCCCTTACCATGAGTAGCGATCGTTATCAGGTGTATGTGATAACAACCGGGACCGACGGGCTTACGTAATCTCCGAAGCAAAGTGGAGAGAGCAACAAACAAGTACATATATCCAAATAAGAAACACATATTTGTTCTAATACAAATATCTTCCCCGAGCGGAAATCGAGCCCGTGACTTCCATCGTTAATGCAACTACTCGCACCACTAAACTGTAATGAATTATCACACGAACGAAAGTCCACTTCATTGTCTGTACTAATATTATAAAGTAGAAACATTTTTTACTTTGAACCTGGTCAATAGTCAGAAACTACTGAACCGATTTTGATGATTATTTTATTATTAGAACATAATTATACTTAAAAGTAATGTATAAAATATTACAGGACCAGTAATAGCCAAACCGTAACCATATCCACAATCTCAACCAGGATTATACAACTGGAGACATCTAATCGTATATATAATTTCAAATGTTTTTAAAATTTTATGAAATTACTAGACGAATCGCGCGGCGTCATCGACGTTTATGTTTACTACACTTCTAACTAAACTAATGACTATTATGTGTGTTATAGCCTACAACCCTTATAGATTCTAAATCTAGGACATTCTCTTAACCCTTTCTATTCGGGACTATATTTTCTGTGGTCAAGGACATTTTAAATAATTATCAGTTTTAAGATGCAGTGGGCATCGTATTATATCTTGACATGATTACTATTTCTCTACAATTTAGGTATTATTATGTTTTATCAATCCGTTTTTGTAATCGGACCACTTACTTTTACTACTTTACTACAGTCAACATTTATGTTGCAAAAGTAAAACTAATTATATTAAGACAAAATCAATAAGGTTAATTTTAAATATAAAGTGCTGTAGGCTATAATAAAGAAAGTAATATACGAGTTTGTTTGGCAACGCAGATGAAATTAATGGCATCGTTTATAGCGCGTTTTTTTTTAGCATACGGTCCGTAAATGTCACTCCTTTAGTTCAACGGAATACTACGCCAGCCGCAGTGAAAGAGTTAAATAAGTGGTATTCAAGATTAGCACTGTTGAACTGACTCTTTCGCTTTATAATATTAAATGTAAATGACATAGTCTATGTAATAAATGTTAATAAAATTACGTATACTATTTAATACAGATGTTATAGCCTACTTAAATAGTCATATTTCTCGAGTAGGTAATCTTGAAATACACATAATATATTGTTATTCACTCGTAATTAGGAAAAGCTTTTTACTATAAAATTCATAAAATCTAGACTTTAATATTTACGTGTGGATTAACACTCATCACAATCGACTTTACGTCTCTCTTCCTATTAGATATTTATATTTGATCATTCATCATACGTATTATCATAATCATATATAAATATATATGAATTCTAGAAGTACCTACCATTAAATGAATCAAAAATTGTTAGCTATATTTTTTTATTAATAAATCGTATCTACTTAATATTAAAAATAAAGTAGCTATTAATAAATCCTATCAATAATAATATAAATGATAAAGTTTATAAAAATTAACGAGTACGGAAGGAAGGATGGATGTTTGTCAAACTTTATATGTAGCTGAAGATCTTAGACACTCACTAAAATTCCAACGGGATTATTAATTACTCGGGCAAAACTTTGTTACACAACTAAATATTATTACTTAATTTAAATCGTATTAGTATTCACCAACCTATCGTGAGGTAGCGCGAGAGATTAAACTATTCTCCTTAATAGAAGTTAAAGATGTCCAGTAGTAGGAAAACCTTCTTTATAATGAGTTGAGCACAGCAGTTGGACGTTTACCAGCTACTCCAGTACAGTAGAGTAAATCTGTATAATTTATTTTAGTGTATGTTAAAAATGTATGTTGAAAGTGCTATGTTGTTTTACTCTCTAATAAATAGTAAAATAAGTTAAAATATGATATCAACATTTTATGCGTAATGAATAAATGCTCTTTACTTAGTGCCGCTTCTTCCGCGAATTGCCCAAGTGTATACAAAACTATCGACTTATCATTGAATTACGATGATTACTGTTACCAATCTCCGCTCACACCGTATCAAAATCAAAATCAAAAACAACTTTATTCAAATAGGCCTCACGAGCACCTTCGAATCGTCATTTTACAAATCAACACTTTAAAGTGATTATTATTTTGTAAAAGTAAAGCTACCACCGATTCGGAATGTAGAATCGGCAAGAAACTCCGCAGTTACTCTTTAAAAATAATATATAAACTGTGTTTTAGTACATTAAAAATACAGAATATTCTTATTTATATAAAACATTCTAAATACACTATTGATAGTTCATTTATTATTTTTGTTACTTAACTAAAGGGTCCCAACGGAACTCTACTACCTACTACCCTACTCCGCTGCCCGTTCATAGTCTAGTCTAGTCAAGTTCATAATCTCTAGGATATTCTGGCAAATCTTTGGAACCTTAATAGTTCTTCTTCTTGAGGTGCCATTTCCTACCGGAGGTCGGGTATCATATTGGCAGTTCAGACCTTACACACAACTGCACGGAATAAGTATCCAGTACTCAGTCCAAACCATGTCGGAGATTCTTAAGCCAAGAGGTCCGTCTTCTTTCAGGGAGTCTCCTTCGTTGTATCTTCCGCTGTATTATTAGTTCAAGCAATTTTTACTTATCGCCCAGCATTACATGTCCCAGATATTGCAGTTTTCGTTGCATTATTATCTTTAAAACTTCTGCCCCTATGTTGACCATCTGCAAAACCCTTTTGTTAGAAACTCTATCCGTCCATGATATTCTCAGAATTCTTCTGTACACCCACATTTCTAATGCCTAATGCCTCTAATCGATTGCTCGTATTTTGAGTTAAGGTCCATGATTCGACACCATACAGAAGAACCGAAAAAACATAGCATCGTGCAAAACGCACCCTGATAGAGATCTTTAAGGATCGGTTGCAGAGTAAGTGGCGCAACTTCGTAAATGCGTTTTGTGCCTGCTCTTAATAGTTACACGCTTAAATTTTCGTATAATCTGTATGATTATGACCGCTATAAATAAATAAATAAAATAAAAAATAATAATATGTTAGTACGGAAAACTCTATGTGTGAGTTCGAATCTTACTCGGCCGCTTTTTTATAAGTTAAGAACAATAGCAAGGAAGGATGCAATATTGTATTTTTCTTACCTTATAAGACAACAATGATTTTTTTACAGTATATATCATAAGTTGATAACCATACTTTCTATATTAGCTACTAAAGTATAGTGTGACCGATAAAAACTGAGAACCATTCTGATGTAGCAGTACGAATGGATCTACTAACGACAGTCGCGGGTTCGATTTCCTCACGCGCTTCGTGATATTTGTGTTTTATATATAAACAATAATATATTTGTGTTTTATATATTTATTTTTTATCTTGATGTTTATTATTGTGGTTCTCCCCTTCGTGCGTCGGAGAGCACGAACAATGAACCATTGGTCCTAATTGTCACAAAACTAATAACAATTATTACTCTATTTAGGAAAATAATTTGCTAACCCGCAGTGGAGCAACAACACGTATTAGACTACATTTTGTCATGCCTTTGCATTAGCGAGACATTAAGAGGTTGTTCATTTCATTTAGTTAAAATCTAATCAAAGCGTCATGTAATTACATTACTGTGTAACCTGGTCTCCTTGCGTACTTTATTACGAGTGTGTGGTATGCTCATAAGTTACGTAGCCCTAAGTTACGAAGTCGATTAATTACACAGGTATGCGTGAAATGCGGTGGATGTGAAGATTCATTTGACATTTCAAAATCTATATACGTAATTTAAATGCAAATATCACACGTCTGTACATTTCAGAATTTTGTGTTAAATTCTGAAAATATAAATATCTGCAATGGTCTTAAAATAATAATTAGTAATATTGTTATTATTTTTAGAAATTATATATATACGACGACGATATTTAAGGACGCGTTGGCGTAGTGGTCACAACATCTAGCTGATGCGCTAGCGGTCGCGCGTTCAATCCCCGCACATGACAAATATTTGTATAGGCCATACAGATGTTTGTCGTGGTCTGGGCGTTTGTTCTTGTGTATTGTGAATGTTTCCGGTCCCCCGACGCAGGATTCACACCCTACTGGGCGCCGTTGAGTGTGAGACGTTTTTGGATGTCAACTGGAGAACGCCTCCCCCATCATCTCTTTTACTAATAATCGCCACGCTTGGTAGGCGGGTTGGCGAGCGCAGTATATTGTGGCAGGATATGGTGATGCTACTGCCCATCACTATCCTAGATGGTGTACAATTGTTTGCACCACTATGACTTTAGTCACCTTTTACGACATCTCGGCAAGAAAGAGGTCGGGTCTATTCTTCTCTGTCTGTCATCACACGACTGGTTACAATACAATACTTTATAAAATTTAATAACATTGAATAAGTATTATATTTGTACTATAGTAGATATCAGTGATAATAGTAATCATAAAAATCGTAAAAAATTAATTAATTCTTTGAAAAATGTAGTAATTTAAATTATATTTTATTTATAAAACGAAGCCTCTATACGTTGTGCTTTACCATAGATAGATTGACGGTTTTACACAACTTTGCCACTTCAATAAAATATAATGAAATGAGTGTTTGGCTACTGGAGGGTACTCGTAGTAACGTAATATAACTGAGATGACATTTGATATTGACATAATATATACCAAGATATTATCTATTTACCTTTCTTACATAACTTTTCAAATATATAACTTTTAATTTAATTATGTGAATCTATTTTATAAAAATAAATTTATTTTAAGAGCTAAGAGATTAGAAAACGTCTAGAAGATTATTCTAAGGTCTAAAGTAATAAGACTGCGGGTTCAAATCCAGCCTTACACTGTTGTATTTGCTGAGCGAAATTCACTTAAAAATTTACATACGATGGTAAACGTAATTATAAGAAAACCTTTTCTGAGATATATGTTAATGAAACACTTGGACCTTGGAGTAGCAGTGCAAAAAAAAATTTAAAAAAATTGACCCCACGTCTCATAGCCTCCACTGGTGACAGAAGTGCTGGTGCATTTTTTGACCAGAGAATCGGAATTGCGATTCAACGGGGAAATGCTGCCAGTATTCTTGGCACAACTATTCCACGCGGACATGATTTATACCAAAACTGTCTCTAAATAATTAGTTTAAGTTTTGCATTGCAAATATGTGTAATATTGTAAAATTTTAAAATAAATCATCTATATAATTTGATAATAAATGATAAAAATATTGTAATATATATATGTATATATATATATTAAAAATTATATTTATATATACTATATTTAAGCTCTAACCCTTTTTCTATATGGAGAAGAGGCCTTCGCTCAGCAGTGGGTTGTTTACATGCTGATACATAGTAGGTATCTTTAGATTGTACAGAAATTACCGAAACAAATAGTCGAATATATATGACTAACATTTTATTCCAAATCGTCCGCATTGACGTAGTTCTTTCCTCGAAACATTGTTACGATTGTATGAAAAGTTAGATTGGTTTTGGCCTGAGGGAAAAAGTCAGAAAAATTAGTCATCTCATCAGGGATTTACGTTAAGCTTGAATATGACTTTCCTATGACTCAGATAATATTACAATCTCCTTTTATCTTCAGAAAAATATTCAATCAATTTGCGTAAGTAAGGTATGCAAACGTTAACTTTTCGATTATCTCATAAAAACTTTTATGTGCTAAAACAAATTTATTAGTGATCTTTTATATTTATTTTTGTGTATCGAAATTTTACAATAATAATATATTTACGGTACTAGCGTATCGATGCAGTTTTGCGTCCCACAGAAGCGTCTCTCCTCTTTCCCAGGACACAATGTTAATCTATTAGATGTCTTGCCATCATCGCGACTAATTTCAATAGACTCGGTGAAAGCAGGAACATCCAGGGAACTGATCTAAATGTACAGTTTATGTAAATAATGTAAATGTAACAATCAAATAGAATGTTTTAACAACGTAAATAGAATGTTTGTGTCTCAATGTAATGTGTAATTGTGGCTTTAAAAACAGAGAACAACATTATCTCTATACAATACATTTAGTGAGTCTGTTTTTAGTATAATACAGGAATTATTTCAGGGGACGTAATTAATTTTTTAAACATTTATAGTTATAATTAAACTGTATCAGGTCCAATTCTGTACATCAAAGATATTTTAAAATTATTTATTTTTTTAAACGGTATCAATACTGCTTCAAAAGTGTATTTTTTTTGTCAAACTATCTCTATGGCTGTATCTTGGCTGCGCAATAAACAAAATCTACTCAATTAATTCATTCGAATTTAAAAAAATTACCCCGAAATTCCGCACCTTGAAAGAAAGGATAAAAATCAAAATATGTGGTATTATATAATAATATATTAATAGATGCTAATTTTTCAATCGAATACTCAAACATAAATATAATACATTTCTTACCAATAAATGTATGTAATACTTACCTATCAAACGCCATCTATTGAGTTTTCGTTAGCTGTTAAAATATATTTAACATTTTGCAAATTATTAATTTACTGAGACAAATCTTACACTTAATTAGTTATCGTGTCATTCGTGTCATATTTGTCAGTTATCATGTCATATTTAATTAGATCATCGTTGTTATAATACATACAAAAATCGACAACTATGCCCAGCGGTGGACGACTACATATAATATAAACATTAAGTCGCTTTTGAAATCGTGAATGAATTCAATAATAAATCGAGTAGATAACTGACGATAAAGCCTAAATCGATATAGTTTAATAGTCACTAAATCATGTTAGATAACAGTCTGTCTCCCATAAAGCTCGATATTTCTACAATCTATCACAATCACTCAGTATCGCTGGTATTTAACATACTGTAACATTTTCTCGTTATATATTCTGATCCATAACTATATAGTTATTAAAATTTAAAATTTAAATTATTACCCAGAGAAATGTTTCATAATATATATTTATAACTAACTACAATTCACAGTGTTTATTAAGTATTTATCTCTTTTTAAATAACAATTTCCGTTAGTCCTTACTAATAAGTATAAGTAACTAATAATATAATCTGAAATTTTCTTGTTTAAAATCTAAAATGACAATGTAAACCGAATTGACTCAATTGACTCTAATGGCAATTTTAGGCTATTTAGAGGAAAAATAAACCCAAACAATTAAAGATATATTGTAAAATGAATATTGTCGAAGTGTTTTTAATAGAACAATATTTTATTTTTATAAAATATTTTGCTTCAAAGACAAATATTTTCTGCATTACGTCTGTAATTGCGTGACAGCATAATGTTGCAATAATATTGCTTCAGTTTTTTTTAAATCCCATATTAAAAAAAATATACAAAGTTATTTAAATTATTGAGGTTACGTACAAAAATCGTAAGAAACCAAATCAAAAATATTTTGAGAGAGATGCACTAATTGCTTTATATAAAAGCGATATGAAATTCGCAACTGGACGCGTTACAGAGAGGTATAACGAGCGAGTCAAATAGGAATGTGCTAAATAAATTGCTTGATCACAGAGTAATTTGCAGTGACATAACACTCGTACAACTCTTTATTTTTACCCGCGAGCTATCTCGAATTAAAAATATTCAGCCAATGCATATTGGATAATGTTTTAACTACTGGTGTTATATAATCTTTACTTCACTTTAATTAAACCGAATAACATCGCAGATAAGTTAAACAAACATTATGTTAATACTGTGTAACGAAATAATGTTTTAAAAAAGGTATTTTGAAATGTGACGTAACAAAGAAGTGGTCCAAAATTGTGTATTCGTCATCTTCATTACATTAGTGTTTATTTTAGATTAAAATCTCTAGGCTCTAATATTTACCGCTTCCAAAATGGTTTTGAAAACAGAATTAACAACGACACGTAAATACGTAGTAAGATTTCGTAAGAAATATACAAAACTCGCAAGTGGCACGCTAGATACTCGTATAACTTCTCAGTAAACTGTTGACCAATGAGTAACCCACTCGAGATGAGTAAACGACATATTGACAGTTGCAATCACACCTTTCGCTTAAAACCTTGGTGTCAAAGTTGAAGTTATCTGAAGAAGCGAAATGCTGACAGATATCTTGATTTATTAAGATATAAGTCACTTCCAGTGACGTCTTTAAATGTTAAATATTATTTTAATATTACTTACAAACTTCCTATTATTACTAATTTTATATATTCAAAAATCTGAGTATGATTGTAATATTTATCTTATTATGAAGAAGCTTAGTATGTTGTTATCCGGAAATTCGAAATAACACCTAGGTTAATTTTTATCGCGAAATTCAAACGGGATCGAGGTAGGAAATATGTTAATACCGAAGTCGATAAAGGAGCGCATTTTAAGCACGATAGCCGATATATCAACAGGACCACTGAACTTGATGTCACAGAAATAAGATTTACGACAAAGCATTTATCAAATATTGGAATTTAGGATATATTAGAAGAAAAAAAGTATTCTTATATATTTTTTATTCAGATCAAAAACTCATTTCATAGTAAAGTTTAAGGACATACAAAATGTTTTAGAAATAAATTACCAACTTTCCTATTATTGTTACTCTGAAAAGAAAATAGTTTAATAGAAGTTATAGGTAGTCAGTTTTCTTGAAAGTATACTTCTTACACATTTTATTGAAAAATTTATGCAAATTAATTTACATTTATTGATACTAAATGTCAGAGAATATTACAACAAATCAAAAGTTTTTAATACAATAATTTTGTTATGTACCAGTCGATCCGCGCGGTTTAACCTGCGTTTATATTATCTAATTCATCGGATGTATCGCAACCTAATGTTTTATAGCTCATAATCTTCTTTTAAAAAGAGTTTTTTTTTAAAGAAAGACATTTCTTAAAATAAGACCGAAAGGCATCGATATATTCAAGTAAACAAAAAAAAAATCTTTCACCTTTATTAAATTATTAGTAACTGAAGATTTGTCTTACTGACTTGTCTTAGACGGTTTGCTTGCGATGGCGATGTCTATAATATTAAATTTTTAATAATATTTAACCCTATACTTCAGCCAAATTCGATATGGAATGTTTACCAACAAACCGTTGCTTAGCAACCAACCATAGGCAGATGTTTACTGCCTATTGGAAAATAATTATAATAATTATATTTTTGATATTTATACATAGTAGTACAAGCTACATAAAACTTGAAATAAAAAAGTCAGAAAGTTAGATATATTTATAGATTATCTATAATTATGTGTGAAATTTACTTGTTAACGTGGGTATACTAATTTCCCACTGAATGATTTCTAAATATTTTTATAAATATGTATATGCCTATATTAAAAATAGCTACACTATTCCTGAATAGCATTCAAAATAAAACAACATTTGTTTTAAAACGGATTTAATATGATTAAAAATCTATTTTCAGATACTCATTCTCTTTTATTATTTATTTTACTTTACTTACGTTGAATAAACATAATAATTATAAAATTTGAAATTGTGCATAAAAATCGATAACAATTTACCTTTAACAATATAACGACTGATCAAAAAAAGACCAAATGTTACTTATCTGCGAAATTTTCTTGTCAGTGCAAAAATTTAGGGTCGTTAGATGTATATTAGTAATTATAAATTTGTTAATTTTTGTTATAGGCAAATTTTCTTGTATATTACGTATTTAGCGGTTAAGTTCTAGGAAACAATGTTAAAGTAAAATTATTAATGTATAACTAGGAAATTGGTGATAAATTACAACATTGTTTACATAAATTCCACATCGAATTTGGCTCAAGTATAGAAGCCTAATTTATTTCGGACTTACACAAAGCCTTAATATACGTCTCAGAGCCGTACACATATAAATTACAATCTGTATGCAAAAATAGCCCTATTTTACAAATATTATTGGAAATTTAAATTTAGAATGTACCTATACTAAAAATAAAACAACACTGTTTTGAATTATAACTATAATCACAGTTATTTATTACAAAGAAAAAACAATATGCATAAATTGGAACAAAAAAATTTAACTTTTTCAAAATCAACTAAAACGTATAATTTTTCTTAGAAAATCTTTTTTTTTTTTAACGCTGATTAGTTATTCTTAGAGCAAACATTAAAAATAATTAGACTTTAAAAGACAAGCTAAACTTTAAGAGCAGTCTACACACTTATCAACCTTGTGCAGATTTTTTACATTCTTTTTTTTTATAGGCGCAAAAGTTGGTTTCTTCAGAGGTACTAGATTCTTGTAAAGACGAAACATATTCAGTCACATAATTATTTTCATCTTCGCTTTGAAAGTCGTCGATAATCTGGTCATCCTCAACTTCGGTATCTGAATCTTAGAAAGAAGGATAAACCCTCGTTTAAGATTGCTAAAATCTCGTCTTCGTCTAATCTTTTAGACCGTGACTAATTTGTACCTAAAACAACGCCGAAAATAAACATAAAACAAACAAAAGTAAAATCACATAAACCTAGTTAAAATTAATATAAATTAATAATAATATTCGGTTGCGTGTACGCCTCTCAGGCGTAGAATTAGGCTTTAAAATCGGAGCATTAGAACCAATGATCAGCGCGTTCAAATAAACTATTCGACTATATAATATATTTTATATATTGAAGCATAGATATTTACCTATATAGTCGCCTTTTTATAATTATAAAAGACAATAAAAAAAGGTATTAGAATTAATGCTTCTTATTTAAGCGAATAATGTATTTTCTTTTAAAGACAGCGCCAATACGATGATATAGGAATGTCTCTTTTATTAACGCATTTGTTGAGACAGTATAAGCTTATAATAGCAAATAAGCTTCCTCGACGTCGCGTCGTCGATAGACGACTAAACTATATATTTAAACACTCGTAGAATACTAAATCGAAACTTATTCCGGAAATTTAATTCTTACCAAAAGGAAAAGATTCTAAATTCTAAATTTATGAAACATTCAACTTAAAAAAACTAAAATACGGGGTCTTATTCAAGTTGGTTTTAATGTGAAAATAAATTATTAATAATTAAATTTTTAAGGTAAGAAAAAAACATAAAAGTCGACATGGAAAATTTCGTTATAAAAGCATATGCTAAGACATTTTAATTAATAGAAACTTTCAACACATTAAACACAATTTGAATTTACGACATAAAACAATTAGATACTATTCGACCGATGATAAATATTGAATAAATCATCATTATTTCTAATAGAATGGTCGACATCACCTTTCAATAAGGCGATAAAAGTCTCATAAAACTAAGATAAATCATAACGAATTCTCTATTTTGAATTACAGTTTTAGACATTATGTAACATGGTAATTTAAATTATGCTCAATTCCGTTACTGAAGTTTTAATTCATATCAGAAATGTACACTACAAAATAAAGTTAAGAAAAACTTTATAAATATGTTAAACATACATTTTGACCCACCCACGTTGAGCGTTCCTCTTTTATATATTCTTGAATGATTTTTTTATAATAAACACTTTCGCCAAAGGTTTATTAAGGCAAAAATATTTTTTTAAATCGAACCTCCCATCCCGAGAGATTGATCTTAAGATACGCATGTACTTACAAACAAACTATTACGCTTCATAATATTACAATTTACAACAATAGACAAAATTAATATTATAATAATATTTTTATTACAGATCGTCTATTCATAGATGGAAATTTACAATATTATACATAATTTATGTTGTCGTGTTTGTCATTGGAATTTTGAGTTGCCGATATTTCGCCATGCAATCATTGATCTAAAGTTTTTTATAGATCAATGCATGCAATGCAAGTTTTTAAAATCCAATTTATAAACATAACATACACGAGCCATTATTATTTAAAGTCAATTTTTATTCGAGATTGCTTTAATATATTTTTTCAACGATAGTATATTGATGATGATGGAAAGATATAACAACTTAATAGAACATTTTTATATAATTTTATGAAATTAGAGAAAGAGTAACATTGTTATAATATTTCGAACACGGTCCGTTCAAACCGCAACCTTTGCGTTACATAACTTTAATGATCGTTCATCCTAATCGACCGATAAAGACCACATGTGAGATAATACAACGTATTGAATGGCCATAGAAAGCATTTTCTGTTAATGACAAGCTTCGATAACTGTTATAATAGTCTACGCACGTGTTCGACTGTCTGCTGTTAAGGGGTAGTCTGATATTAAGCCGTTGCCGGTTTATAGAATCGAATCATTGATATTTCTCTTTTATTATCGTAATTTTACTAATTAAAACTACATTACCGTAATTTATTAGTTTAATTTTTAAATTTTTTGAAAGTGTGGAATTCATTTTCATATAACTTCGCTAGATTGTTTTCATTCGACGAATAATAAACGAGTAGAAAAAATATAAAATTCGATTTTAAAAGAATTAGTAAATATACTAATAATAATATCAACTGTACCTTAAAAATAAATAGGAGCAATCGAATTTAACGTCAAATATGCGGATAATGTTATTATCGATGAATGTATGAACACTAATCGCTTATAACTAACCTTTACATGTAGCGTAATTGTTTGCCCCTAATCATGACATATCTTCACGCGATAAAGACACATAAAACAAATATATTAAAGGTTAATTTTGCGCATTCATTATTAATTTATGTTCCTAACAATATTTTCCATAACCATTACAAACATTTCGCGTAACATGTCGGCGAGATTGCTACACTTTCTCGACAATTTGTTTTAACGACGATGGAATTCGTACTAAACTGTCAATTTAGTTTAGTTTATTGATAACAATCAAATATATAAAGTATTATTAGAAGTACCTGGATGACCGAGCTTTGCTCGGTTAAATTATATTTAGATACATTACATACAGATGAAACATAAATAATATTTTCGATCTTACCGACATAATAGTAAAATAATAGGAACTGGTTATTTAAATAAAAAATAAAAATTAAAAAGAGCTCTTAATTTAAAAAAAAAAGGAAAAAAAGATTGGTTTGTAGAAACCTGGATTCGAACCCAGGTTTTCTAATTTCGAATCCACCCGATTCCTATCTGAGCTATTAGAAGCTTGTCAATGACAGCGAAATTTACCTTCGTATTCTAATGGTATTTTTTAATTGCGTAAAAAAAGGGATAAAACAACATTTTCTAAAAATAAATCCTAGCTAGATCGATTTATCGCCCCCGAAACCCCCTGCATACTAAATTTCATGAAAATCGTTGGAGCCGTTTCCGAGATTCCGATTATATATATATATACAAGAATTGCTCGTTTAAAGATATAAGATATATAAGATAATAACATAATATTTTTTTGATTTAACAGAAGAATCTGTACCAGAACGAAGCAATTTTAATGTAGAATCGCTGTTGTTGCCCACTGTTAGTAACGAGCTATTTTTTTTTTCTCATTTTTCGTTTCAATTTAAGTAATAGAAAAAAAAATATTGCGTCATAATGTCAATACGATCTAGTTTAACACAACGACCACTTCTACTATTCCACCGCGTGGCAATGATCGAACACTGACAACATTATTTCTCAATTTTTTTTTATACATTTTTGTTTTCACTGGGACGCCATCGGAAAATCTTTGACGTTATTTTAATTACATTAAGACTCTTTCAAATACACCCATTATTAATTTACTGATCGATCTAAATCTACAAATATCACACGATGCGGTTACAGAATACGGGGCCTGATAAGTAATACAATGTTAACAGCTATGGCTGCACTAATAATCGCATAGGTACTTCATTCCGCTCATGACGAATATTTTAAAATTTCAATATGATAAAATTTATTTTCACCGTTCTGGTGTAGTGGTGCGAGTAGTTACCTCGACGTCAGTGATCGCGGATTCGATAACCGGATGGAGCAGATATTTGTATTTGTTCGAATATTTGTTCCTGTTCTCGGTATATGTGCTTGTGGATCCGTGCCGTACCTCGAAGAAATGTAAAGCTTTCGGTCCCGTTTGTATTCACAGACATAGGTAACGATCTTTAGTCATGGTAGGGAATTTAACCGCCAACCCGCATGTGAACAGCGTGGTAGATTAAGCTTTCTCTATATAGAGAAGCTTTATAGGAGCTGCTCCGCCCCTATCTGTTGTAAAGTAACATTGTATTACTTACTACTTCTTAATAAGCAGGCTATTATAATTCCGATTTTTTAATTACATAAGATCACTATATCTTAAGATTAGCGCGTTTTACCAAAGAAGCTCTTCTTTATGATACTTTTATATATTTTAGTCAATGTTCATGCTAAAAATACAATAATTTCAGAAATAATAACCAAACTTAATAATTTATGATTAGACGTCTTTTTAAGCAGTAGCACTTCATAAATCTATGTCATTCTTTTATTCAATCAATATTTTTCAATAAAATTAGTTTTCATAAATCTATAGAGTATCCAAATAATAATTGTTAAATTCGTGTTAATAATAATTTGCATACGACAGAAGTTGAATGTTACGGAACCCACTTTGTACTATTACACCTTTTGTGCCAATAGTATGTTAATAAATATTATCATTTCTAATATAATTTTATGTAAAAAAATCAGTATAATTCATTAATTTCCAAACAATTTTTCAATTAAAAAATTCATTCAATCCAACAATGCTCCAGTTGCATACGGATCTAATTAATTTAAAACGAACTTCCGAGAAAACTGGCTCTTGTCAAAACTATTATCTTATATATCAAAAGTTGTAAATGTTACTTAATAAGGCGGTAACTAGAGACGTAATTAACTTCTAACAATACATGTTTTAATTATTTAAAATATGTACCGACTATTGTGTAAACAACAGACAGTGCGACAAATTGTTATATAACACTTCGAAACACAATGGATAGAATTAACACATATAAATAAATAGTATCGAAAAACGTTGCAATTAAAAATGAGTTTTTATTGAATAAAATTAGTTTGGAATGTTTTAAGAGTGACTCGGTTGATTTCTTTCCGATTCTTCCGTCATAGCTTTTTTTTTTTTTTGTTTCGGAGTTGTACTTACGTATTTTGTAGCAATAATAATAACATTAAATTAAAATTTACATAATATTATATTGATTTCGTCAACATTAACTCTCTTGGTAACTTATTTATTTTTAAGTAAGTAAAATAAATATTTAGTTATATATCCCATAAAGACATACAAATAATGGGATCAATAGTGGTGAAGTTAAAATATATATATACTTATTACTTACCTATATTATTACCTATATAATCAAAGAATGTGAAAAATTCCAACAAAAAACAGTTAAAAGGCTTTAATTAAAATAATTATCTTTTTCTTTTAAATTGCACAATTAAATATTACAGCATAATACGCAAAATTATACACATAGTTTGGTAATATTGATAGACAATCTGTATTATCGATATATGATCAAGCTTTTTAAACACTTATTGAATTTTTGTAGCAAAATCACGTTAATTCAATGCAAAACTGCTCTCTTTGAGGCTTTATTTACAATGATAAATTGTTATATTTAGGAAATATAACATAAAGATAAGAAATAAATTATACGTGACAATAATTTAATGTCAAAAAGATTAAAGTTATTATTTTATCTTATTACACAATGTTTGTACTATTAATAAAAAATATACAGGAAATATGTCATGTTTTTGATAAAAAAAATATTGTAAATTTAATATTTCTAAACTCTTCTACTGCATTTTTCTTCGTACAATAATATATACACAATATCTACGTGTTTAGTTTTTTTATCAATTACATTGTGCAGGTTAACAATTGCAAAAAATAAATGTTAGTTGTAGTTGCCAAATTGTAAAAAAAACCAATTATATAATGAGTGGATACTAATAATTTAAAACATAAATGTTATTTCAATTAAATTCCTTTCATTATAACACGTGTATAGTTTTTAAAGTCAAAGACTCTTTGCTATAATTCTGTACACATTTTTATTAAAAAGATATAACATGTTTAAACTTTTCGAGCATATATGTTTTAAGCTTTCTTGGTGATTACCAGTTACCGGCATCTGAAAATATAAATACATTGCTTACTATATGTGGTGCTCTGGGTTTCTTTGGGACTTGGCATTACATAGTAGTGATATTTGGATAATCATCTAATAAAAACTTTAATTTGAAATGACAATTTTCCTATACAAACTTATTGCATTTGATCCATCTAAAGTATGTAAATACAAAAAATGTTGAAATACAAACAACAAAAACAAATAACAGTCCAAATAACAAATTTCATACCTCTAAGTCCAGAAATAACAAAGTTATTCAAACTTTAATCCCCGATTCTACTTACGGAGTAAGTTATTATTCGCTGATGTGTTGAACACATAATCTATCTCTCTTGACTTTGACCATCGTTCGACCGACCGCGTTTTCAGATATGGTGGTTGTTCCGATTCACAATAGCTTTTTAAATAATTAATAATTGAATTAATTTTAATTCATGTTATAACATAAATATGTCATATATCATCATCATCATCATCATCATAATATCAGCCACTGGATATCCATAGCTAAACGTAGGCCTCCGCAATCGTATTGCTGATCATTTTAGAGGGGTTTGCCACGCTTGGCAGGCGGGTGGGCGAGCGCAGTGTCTTGTGGGAGGATCTGGAGACGCTGCTGCCCATTTTGTTTGGTTCACGTTTTGTTCGCATCATTACGGCATGAGATGCCTTTTACAACACCTCGGTAAAACGGAGATCGGGACTATTCCTCTCTACCGGTAACTGCACGGCTATTTATGTACAAATTATCTTTCAAGAATTTTCACCCCAGGTTGCGTTTTAATGTACCTTTTTAAGATTTTAAATTACGTTACTTTTACAACTAATGTGCATAATTTTGTTTCTAAACATATTTTCTCAATATTTTGCATTATCTTTAGACAAGTTGTGTTAGAGTTACATTATGTTAAATATATATTATACGGAAAAAGATTTGTTTTATTTTTTTAAATACTCAGTTTTCACATCATTTCCTTTAAAAGAAAGTTCACATTAGACATGCATATTAAAATTTCTTTTCCATGCAAACATGCTTCATTTAGTGGATGTACATTTGGAATTCACTAGATTATATTTTCTCTTTAGTTAATAAATAAATAACTGGCTTGGTATAATCGTCGAAAAATGTAATTTACATTGGAAAAAATATAGAATTCTTAGGTAAAAACATATATTTTTTTAATATCTTAAATAAGCACATATATAAATATATAAACCCAATTTATTATAAATTACACATTATATACAATTTGTGTAAAACAATATAATAAGAACATTCTTCGTAAATGCTTTTAAAAAAGTTTAAACATTATTATGAAACTTTCTCGCACACCACTTACAATTTATACCAATTACATATAATGAAAAACGAGAGGCTCTGTATTCGATTGGCAAAAATCTTGCATAGAAAATTAACCCACATAGTTTCCTTCCCATAATATTATAGAAACCAATAGATAGCTGCAATTCGTTTCAATTTCACCTTAGAAAATTTCGTACAGCTGTTAACCCGAATACTGACGATAAGCCGAAGCAGATTTCTCGGATACATACCGCTAAAACGTTCGGAAACACGCAAACGTTCTAAACGTGAGGAAGCTATTGTTTAAACGAGTTTAACTTAGTGAGAACTATTGTATTTAATTTTATTTTATTTTGTACGAACTGTGCCTGCGACTTCGTTCTCGATTAGGCCTTTTGATTTTCTCTCTATTAAATTTACTCTCGTCATTTTTCCCTAACGTACCAAAAGAAGTATAACTTCAAAAAAGTACCCAGTGTGCTATCTCATAGTATGAACTCTAATCATTTCAATTTTCATTCAAATCAATCTAGTAGCTTGAACGTTAGCGCGCCCAAGATACAGACAGAATGAAAAAAAAATTACACAGTTTTGGCTTCAGTATCGATTATAGAGAACGCTACAAAAAAAAAGACCCACACAGGGGGGACATACACCTAGACCGGAAACAAATATTTGCACATATAAAAATATCTGCCCTGAGCGGGAATCGAACCCCCGACCGCCGGCATTGAGGCGATAACTCAGACCACTACACCAGAACGGTCGTCAACTTACATCATTAGTGCACTATTACGTAGAATATATATCAACTGCTATTTTGTTCTTATCGGATAGTTAAGGAACGTACTTTCGTACAGCTTTGTAGGTTATGGGAGGAAGGGAAACTGAAAGGGAAATGAAGTAATATGACAGTGCGTTAGCACATCCTCACTCTTATTTTACACCCGTAACTGTTCCATACAAACAATTAGTCATGTAATCACCGCATAACATTATATTTTTATTTGATTTCTAAATTCATGAACGGGATCCAGTAGTTATTCATTTAGTCCATTTTGAAAACGGCCAACGCGTATTTTCACGAAAGACATGACATTGACAGTACATGGTGCAACGATCTAACGATAACATTCAGCAACGTTATGTACAATGAATCATTGATTGTTTGATCTTTACATTGTCATTGCTAATTCACCACACAGTCATTTCTGTATGCATTTGCCAAACCGCAGTTTCGGCAGGACAAGGCATATTCTTTTTTTTGATGTACCAGGTGGAACTGGCAAAATATTCCTTATTTCGCTAATTCTTGCCGATATAATAATACGATCAATTATTTGCATCGCATTGGCCGTTGCATCATCTGGCATAGAAGCAACTTTACTGGATGGAGGCAGAACAGCTCATTCAGCACTTAAGCTGCTACTAAATATTCAAAATTCAGACGCATAGACAACATAAAAAAAAACAATCGTCCATGGCCACAGTGCTGAAACAGTTTAAAATTATCATCTGGAATGAATGCACTATGGCTGATAATGTTTTTTTATTTTTATTTGGCATGATTTGTGAGAGATGATGATGATGAGATGATGATGATGTGTAATTTGATATTTATTAGTAAAGATAATAAAGTACAATGAATTCAAAAAAATGAATATTTGTTATTTTTATAGGCCGTCATCGTTCAACGCGCTCTTCTGTCATATACCACATCCACATTCCACACACATTTATCATAAGTTAGTTATTTTTTATTTGACTACCAAAATAATCACTAGAAATAATTTATATGACAAAACAACGTTTGCTGGGTCCACTAGAACTTGTATATATATTTGTGTAATTGACATGTAAATATTTCTCCAAAGTTTCTGGATCCATGTACGTATTTTTTTTTTAATGTTAAATTATAAAGCACCAACGTATTTTTATAGCTTGATGATGATTTGATTTGAACTTTGTAGTTATACGATAGAATACATCAAATGCCTATTAGTAAATCAAAAGTGATTCAAATTTGTTGCTACTGGTAGATATTTACTTTAGAGAATTACTTTGATATAATAAAAATTCTTAAATAAAAATCTAAGTTCAATATAACGTCTTCAAAAATAGATCTCTTCAACCTAAAAAGAAATATATTTATTTTTGTCTATTTTGTCAATTATGGTCTCTTACTTTTAAATATCTGCGCTTAAACGCCATCTTTTGGAGCCTGTGGACATGCGTCTCTGTGGCACCCCCTCTGTTACTGACTCCGATAAGGGTAAAGTTTTGAACGTACGTATAATAAATTCGAATTAACCGACAGTAGAACAATTTTCATACACTTACTATTTAGACAGTAAGTATTATTTTCTCGCGAAAAAAACGCCTGATGAGAATAAATTTGCAACAGTGACATCGTAGAACGTTCTTTAGGTTACGGCTTAGTATGTTACATTTTCCTTCTATGGCCTATTCACATAGTTTTACGTATGTACTAGAAACAAATATTTATTAAAATTGGAAGTTATAACTGCTCCGAGTTCAAGTCGAACCTACGACATCAGAACTACAACGGTCGTCATTATTTAAAAATTTTGTTTAGTTTTACTCTATACTGGTTTCCAACTAACGCTTCTTGTTATTTTTCTTCGTGCTTATAGTAGTTTATCCTGTTCAAGGTGTTTGTACATCTATTACGAACCATTATTAGTAGGCAGGTACCTATATTCATTTTTACGTCCACAAAAAAAAATCGTTCTAACTTCTATATTGTCAATTGTTAGAATTTATTTGTAAATTTAACGTATTTTAAGTAAACTAGTAAATTGGAAAGAAAAGGGCCGTGAAACATTAAAATCTTACCTCTAAAGTAAACCTACCTACAGGTAAATTCATGCGATGGGCAATTTTAACTTAAACTAGGTTGTTTTATATTCTGTTGATATAAGCGTAACAAAGAGTTTGTTAGCAGTCATTAAAACAAGAATTGAAGTTCACTTCAAAGTCATTTTGTTTTTGCATTAACCAACATTCATATAATACCGAAATTTTATTACTATTTTAAATTAACCTTCTTTTATGATCACTTTTTATTCTATTATTTTCTTAAAAATTACTGCGAGGTACTTTGCCAAATAATTTTTAAAGAACGGAACGCTAAAAAGCAATATACACTAACAACACTTAGATATTTCTTATCGAATCAGATAAATGTTTAACAGGCAAACAGTTATTACCTAATAGACGGGCGGTATAACGACACACGTCTCGAATCGATTGATATTAATCATATACTTGTATTTATAAGTTAAAGAGCTTTGGCAATTGACCATTATCATAACACGAACATCTAATCTAATGCACAGTAATTATTTATGAACAAGCAATGGGTCAATTGGTTGATTCGGAAACCAATTCCAATGATAGGTACATAATTGTTTCACTTTTACTTTTTTAATAATATACGGTTAGTGCACACCGGAGACAATTTTCGAGATATATCTGCAGCTTCCTTGCCAAATACGATTTATTATCTAATCTATTGATTTCATATTTAATTACAATTTTTATAAAGTTCCTTAAAAAGCAATCGAAATTATATTATACCTGAACTGAACTGAATCAGCCTATAAACAACTCACTACGGGGCAAAGGCCTTTTCTACATGTAGAAGAAGGGTTGGAGGTTGATCCGCCACGCTGCTCCACTGCGGGTTTGCGGATAATTTTCCAATCATGAGTATCGATCGTTATCAGATGTCTATGTTAACAATCGAGACAGCTGGCTATAACGTGCTCTCCGAGGCATGGTGGGGAGACCCACAAGGACATACACCCAGACTGGAAACAAATATTTATATACAAATACAAATATCTGCTCCGAGCGGGTCTATATTATACCTACGAATATAGTATGAAAAAAGAAATATCGTATGAAAGTAAGAATGACAGCATTCTAGCAAAATATAACGGATATTATTGCGATCTTGTTATGATTAAATCTAAGGCACATTCTCGGCCTAAAATATTCTTTAATTCATAAAAACAATTCGTAAACATTATATAATCGTTATCTAAAATAATATTATAAAAGCTCAAGAATTTGTTTGTTCCATCACGATAATCTCAGGATCTACAGATCCTATTAATAATCGTATCAGGAAACCTTGTCGTTGGAGAAGGTTAAATACTGTAAAACGTCACCTTATGCCATATAGGAGTATACCTAGATCAAGTAAATTGATCTATGGGAGTATAGTAGAAAACATTAAACCTAAATCTACTATTCTGCGTCCAATATACAAAAATGCATTAGGTATGTGTATTAATTTATTACCAAAGTCAAGCATAAGAAAGTCGACGCTATTATTTTATCAATAAAGTAATCATATTCCTCTCTGATATCTGATTTCAATATCTTGGTTGCATAGGAGAAATTTACAACATAGATAAACACTCACCGTAGTAATATACTAAGCAATAAGCATTATTTATTTCATTTCATATTAAATAATTTAAAAGGAATATCTTCTTCATAAACATAATATTAAACTAATTAGAAGAAAAAGTGTATTATTAATAAATAAAAGTTTATAAATATCAATAAATGGCCTCCTACCGTAGTTTCATCAGCACTGATGTCAATATAACAGTACCCATAAATGTTTATGGCTCAGTTTCGCTAAGATCAGTTGGAGAGTTTTTTTTTTATATAGAATATGTTCACTTTTGAATAATGTATCGAAATTCATTATCTGTAAGATATCGGTATACAACTATCACATATTCGCTTTAAAATTGTAAGCTTGCAAAGTCTTTGTACAGTTTAAGATAATTAACGGATAATGCTTCGTCTCTGAAACAAATAGAGACGGTTGATTCTAGTAATCGACTTTGTTTTAAATATAACTATTTGAAATAATTTGGCCCACTGACCATAATATTTTATTTATGTAGAGTCTAGCTGTAACAACTTAAAATAGTTCGTTTATGGCTGGCTTAGCTAATAACGTACTACATAAAATCGACGTGAAGTTGCTGCATTTTCTTGCTTTTAACATAACTAACTAATATTACTATACCTTACTGGATTAACCTATCACCATTCTTTCTTTCAGTCAAGACCTCATTTGTGTTTCCCGAAAAACTACAATCGTTTATCAGCGGCTGTGAGTAATTGAAACTGGCTGGTGGGTTTTAAAAAATGTGCAAAACACAAGTAATGTGTGAAATAAAAAAAAATTCAATTAAAATATTTTATGACCTCTTTTTATACTTTAAGGATTATTTATTATTACTTGACAATAGATTAAATATATCCGATTAAAAAAATAATATTATAGTATTATTAAATTATTATCATTATTGTATATGTGTATAATACTTTACATCGCTACCATCAAATAAAATCGTTGATTACTGGCTGCTTAACATCCGACGGAAGAAGGTTGTTATTGGTTAATTTATTATGGTTTTCTTTCAATAAGGCAAGTAGCATTGGATGTATTTATAGACAAATCAATTGAGATTTATAGAGTAATGAAAGCGAGTTCGGTTTAGTTTTCTTTTATTGGTTGAAATTAATTTTACTTAGTAATACGTGTTTGTAGCGATACTCTGTATGGTTATGTGTACAAAAACAACAAAAATCTGACAAGATAGCAAAAACAAGTCGTAAGCATTTGAATTATGAGACTGTAAATGGTGGCTACTTATAAACAAGTACATATTGTGATCTTTTTTAAAATATAATTTTATGTGCATATATACATACTTTTTAAATATTATTAAAACTACAACAATATTTCATATATGACGACGTGTTGTTACTGTATTGGCTGTTGAGTTGGCGATCATGGGTTTGATCCCTGCTCATGGAAAAAAAAATTGTGTATGTGTATTTCCTGACCCCGACACAGGAGTACATCCTATTGGGGTGTCCTTTAGAGTGACGGGCTTATTATTTGTAATAATATTTAACTAATGAGGAATAAACAAATGTAAATTTCAGGGTAATTTTCAGACTTGGGGTGCTACAGTCGGTGACCTCCGCGTGGTGCACCCTGGAAACGTAGGCAGCAGCAGCTGCACAGTTGCGATTGCGGAACTGCTGCTGCCTACGGCTAACGACCGACTCGGGGGAACGCCGGGTATGCGATTCAGCGCTCCGGGTACTTCTCTGTTACGCAGAGTTGCCCCGTTGAGCGGCCGCATGGCGTATTGGGGACAATCGTCTCCACGGGGGCTCCGGTGCCACTGCGCTCGCGCGCGGTGAAGCAACGGAGGCGGACGGGTCTGATGTGCACTCACACTGCCGTCAGACAGAACGGCTAGGCTTGTCTAAGTCGTTCACCGTCCTCTCGTAATCCCGCTACGTGGTGTCGTGGTCATGTCTCGCGGCTACGTGCGGGACCGAGGGTCTTGCCTTGACCAGCCGGGCCGCGAGGAAGAAAACCTCTATAAAAAACTACCCCGAATCCTAAGCGGCGACGCAGCGCGAGGGGATGCATGGCTGACGGGTGGATCAGTCTCGACTGCGATCCTCGTCCGGGTACCGGCCGACACCCGGACGAGTTACGCTAGGCTTACCCAGGTACAGGGGGCACTGCCTGGGCGGACCGTCTTTCCCCCATACTCGTGGGAACAAAAATGGAACCCTTAAAACTTAACATTTATAGGAAGAAGGATACGGGAGATGAGTCGGCTGCCGTCGACTCAGACGATTACAGCTCGGCGGCAACAGCCAGTGAAGGTGACAGGCGGGGCAAGCGGCCCCACGGAAGTCCACCGTCGACCGGCGGGGGGAGTTTGATTCTCGCCGGATGTAAAAGACGGATTCTCAAGCGGGAAGAGACTTGCACCGAGGCCGAGAAGGCCATCCTGGAGCAGGCGCGCGCGCAAGAGGGGCGCAGAGCGTTGGACGTTGACGGTGGAGACCCGCGCACGGCCGACGCTCTGGTGGATCAGGTGGCCACAGACGTGGACCTGATTTGTATGGTGGCGACGAGGTCGTCCAACCTAAAGGGGACATTCGTACGGACCCTGAAGGACGCGGCGACCTCGATTAAGTCTATGGTAGAGGCCCTCAAGGAGAGGACAGCCTCGGAGGAAGTGCGTCGGCTTCAGGCGGAGAACTCCCGCCTGAGATGCGACCTCGAGGACCTCCGTAGACAGGTGGTGGAGCTACGAGAGCAGAGCTCGTCGAATGCCGCTCCCACCTGTCTGCCAAGACGAGAAGAGAGCCTCGTTAAGGAGGTGAGCGCGTCGGTTATTCGGTCGGTGGGGCGGATGATTGATGCCCGCTTCGCCGGCCTTGAAGACCGCCTCCTGCCCGCGAAGACGCTCCGGCCTCCGCTTGCGGCGGACAAGAAGAAGAAGGCGAGGACGTCGTAGAAGGCGCCGTCTTCCAGCGCCACCCCTGCTCCAGTTCGGAAAAGGCGAACGCACGTGAGCGAGGAGACGGCGCCCGCAGTCGAGGCTGGTGACGGTGAGTGGTCCACCGTCGCTAAACGAAAAAAGAAGAAGGCGCCTAAAAGTTACGCCACCGCCGCCGCTGCTACTCCGGCCCCGAAGGGACCGCAGCCGCAGCCGCCGGCGAAAAAGAAGAAGAGGGCGAAAAAGCCGAAGCTGGCTGCCCCCCGCTCTCCGGCAGTGCTCGTCACGCTTGACGAGTACGCCGAGAGCAAGGGCGTCACGTACTGCCACCTGCTCAAGCGGGCGGCAGATACGATAGATCTGGCGGAACTCGGCATCGTCGGTGGGCTCAAGCTGCGGCGCGCCGCGACTGGGGCCAGATTGTTGGAGCTGCCTAAGGGGCAGACTCCGGAAGCGGCGGGACGCCTGGCGGAGGCCATGCAGGCGTCGTTGGGGAACATGGCGAAAGTCGTCCAACCCATGAAGCTCGCGGGTGTGCGAGTCTCTGGGTTGGACGACTCCGTCTTCTGCGAGATGGTGGCCGCAGCGGTGGCGACGGCTGGCAAATGCGACGTCGGCGTAGTGAAGACTGGCGCAATCGTGGTTGGACCGGGTGGGTTGGGGTGCACGGTGGTGCGATGCCCGATCCCAGCCGCTAAGGCCCTGGCTAAAGCAGGCAGACTCTTGGTCGGGTGGAGCTCGGCCAGAGTGCAAGTATTGGAGCAGCGTCCCATGCGCTGCTTCAAATGTCTGGGAATCGGGCATACCCGCCCGACATGTCCGGCTGCGATTGACCGCAGCGGCGCGTGCTTCCGGTGCGTTGTGGAAGGGCACATTGCCCGCAATTGCACTGGAGCACTGCGCTGCGCCGTGTGTGCTGCCGCCGGCAAACCGGCGGCTCACTTGATGGGGGGACGGGAGTGCCGCCCCCCCAAATCGAAGGGTAGAGCGGTCCCTAAGACCCCGGCCGCTCCCCAAAGTCCTATACTCCAGGTCACGGAGGAGACTGCGGCTATGTCGCCATGACCTGCCGCAGTCTCTCCCGTTCGCCGGTCCCTGGCGTAGCGGAGATAGAGCGCTCACGGTGCCCGCGAGCGCTCTATGACCGAAGGCGGCCCGCGTAGGCGAGCCAACCGTCGGGGCGTCACGGTGGCATGCGCCAGCGATCCCGTGGCGTCCTTGTACGACGACGAGGGCACCGCTGGGTTTTAGTGGGTATTCTGACTTCGCAGTCAGCGAGTCCCACATACCCGTCACCTTCGGGCGGCGGGATACATAAACGTATTTCCCAGCGTCAAAAAAAAAAAAAAAAAAAAAAAAGGGTAATTTTCAGACTTACGATTGTTTAATACTTACACAATCATCCTACACATCGTGTATTAACGCCTTTAAATTAAAATTAAAGAATAATATTACAAAACCATTTCGAAGGTGCTAAAGTGTTGCTAATTCACATGTGTAAATGAAAAAAATAAACGAATTACAAACATTTTAGTCATCACACTAAATACTTTATTTTTAAAAAATCTTATAATATTTTAATATTCATTCTAAAAATAAATTAATAATAAAATAAATTGTAAAATTACGATGACCTACTTATATGAAACCTTGCTTCTAAAATTAACAGTAAAGTTATGTCCACATTATGGATAACAAGAACAAAGTAATTAAAGTATAAGTTTATTTTATAACTGGATTTCGCTCGTGGGTTTATCTGCATTGAATTTTTCAATTTTAAAAACATTTAAAGTTAGCGCACCATTCAGACCTATTTATTACCATTAGTATGGAACGGGTTAACTAACGCAAAATGGTATTTTCGAATCGGAAAGATAATTTTTTGGAGTAGAGCGATTAAATCATTTAAGTTTTTATTACCTTGTGGCTTTATATGCTTAAATTTCGACACATCATCGATCAAATCTGTTAACATTTTTGGTTATTTCTCCCATCATATGAATCAGTAGTATGCAGTAGGTATGTATGTATGTTTATATTTATGTCTTTATTGTGTTTCTTTGTGTACTTATTTATTGCTTGTGTATTTATCATAAAGTTTGCTATTATTATATTGCCTTAAAAAAATGCAAAATTTTCAATTTTCCTCTCTTGCATACCTAGAAACATCCTCTTCTGTACGTCCAACGGTTGGCTGACGGCGCCTTTTGTGCACTATAATTGTATTGTTCTATAAAGAATTAAAATAAATAAATGTTATTTAGCCTAGAGCCATCTTAAGTAAACAAAATAAACGTAAAAGTATTTCTCTAATCGTCTCTTAGATCAAAATAAGCGCAATCAAACAAACAAAAAACTTCTTCCGCTTAATCTATATCAATAACTATTATTTATTATTACACCATTCGGAGCGTAAGGGCGTTGTGTTAATGCGGATCTGCTTCTATCCAAAATTTTAAAGAAAGTTTAGTACCAAATAACTAATCTTTTAAATGTTCACGTTTATGAGTATAATACTTTTTTTAAGAAATATACCGGATTCAAAATAAAAATAAGTCGGTGATTATTCTTTACTATTCTATGTAATATGTTTACTCATTATAAGATATGTCTCGTTATTAGATTGGTATATACGTTTATATTTAAACAATTAGGTTTATATTTTAACAACAGTATTCGGTAACTATGTAATATAATATATGGTGTAAGCGGATCTTAACAGTCTTGGGAAAAACAATTTAACACAACGCAACTGAAGCAATCGTATCGTGTATGGGAACTACATTACGTGAACCAGAGGAAGTGCGAATGATACTTAATATAATAAATAATCAAAGAGCTATCGGCCGAGATATGCATGCTTTTCTGAAAGAAAGCACACGACCAATAAAGCTTTTACAATCTTATTAAAAGAATACTAGTAATTTAAAATAATTTTCAATAAAAATAACCTTTATAACCTTTATAATTAATCGTTAAGCTGTTTGATAACTTTAGACTATAATCAAAGAGCATATATATACATATATATGTATATACACCCTATATATATATATATATATATATATATATATATATATATATATATATATATATATATATAGGTGACTGGTGAATTAGGATCAATATTTAAGGAGAATACTCATTCGAATTATCTAAAAAAAAAGAAAAGGTAAATAATATTAATAAACTTCTTCAGAATGAATTTCTGTATATATATGACCTTACTTTAAATTGTTTGTAATCTTTTAATTTTAACAACAAGTAGGTCCTTTTTTTAACTGACAATTATGACTTATCAATATTCTGAAGAAGTTTAGAACTCATTCAAATTTATCGTATTTTCATTAAAAAATTCGAGGTAACAATATATTAAAAACAATAATTTCAAAACAAAAAAGTCAATCTAGTTGCGTCGACAACTTGCAAGTCCAAAACAAAAAACAACAAATACATTGTTTAAGCAGTTCAAATAGCGTACGTAAATCATTCGCTACCTCTCCGTCTACAAGACAACTTTACATTCTACACTCTCGTTTCGTCGCGTTATGTCACTGAAATTCGGTACGACATTACTAATTTAGCGCTCGGCACCACTGACCGTAATGATCAATGAGTATTGACGTATTTGGACGGGAAAGATTCGATGATCGATAGTGAACGAGATGACGTATTGCTCGATGATTGATAGAAAATCATTTCAAATCATAACTGGACCAGAGGTTTCTAGTACCTAGAAACCTCAAATGTGCAATTATATGATTTTAATTGGGGTATTTTACATTACATATTTTATTTTTTTAAGTTGAAATTTCACAATGGATAAGCAGAACGTTTATTATTAGTAATTGTCGTAGTTGTAGTTGATTTTAGGTACATTAGTTTCCCTGTCTTCCAATTAGTGTCCATCTTCTTAGCTCGTTTTGTTTTTGCTCAGCTTCAATGGAATATTAATCGGACGATATTATTAGAATTTTTTTTTAAATATTTATATGAACGTTAATTTATTTATTTATATAAATTGTTTATTAATAAATATATATTTATTATTTATTATTATTATTTATTTTTCCGTGCGATAACCGGCAGAGAAAAATAGTCCCGACCTCTTTCTTGTCGAGGTGTCGTAAAAGGCGACGAATTCCATAGTGGTGCGAACAACTGTACGCCAACCAGGATGGTGATGGGCAGCAGTGGCACCATATCCTACGGCACTACACTGCACTCGCCAACCCACCTGCCAAGCATGGCGAGAATTTGTAAATCCCCCAGACGCCTACGTTCAGCAGTGAAGATCCAAGGGCTGATGTGGTGGTAGCTTATTTATGTATAATTTTTAGTTAAATAGGTACATTGTATATTTTCTTTGTACTAATCAATAGTGAGAAAACACACGTAAACCTATGCGTTACCATTTGTATAAACACCTACTAAACAACGTAAACAAGTCCTAAATAATAGTTAATAACGTTATAACGACATGACAAACATTCTTAGAAGCATATTATGTGTCAATTATATTTGGAGGAAACGGACATTTAAAATCATACATTAAAATGTTAAGACTTATTAGGTTTGTTATTTTAACTGGCCAGAGAATCAGAATTGCGATTCAACGGTGAAATGCTGCTAACATTCTAGTCGCCATACCACGCGGTCATTATTTGTAATCATTTTTAAACTTTATCTTTTATACACATAATGAACGCCCCGTGCAATTTCGCCCTTTTAAATTTTAATATCCGTCCGATTAATGTAAATATTACATAACTGTACTCCTATTAGTCATAACATGATATTTTATAGCCTATAATATGCTTTAATAGATAGGCTTTCCTACAAGTTTTTTTTTTAAATCAGTATGTTAGATCGTGAGATCAGTGTAATATGAAGTAATCTTTTCCACTTTATTTATAGTAAGCATATATTTTTTAAGTTAGTACATTATCATGGCTTTATATGTGAGACAATTTAAACTATTTTACGAAAGTTTCCATCACCATTTCATTATCTAAAATTTGTTAGTAGGTAAGTCCAATCGACGTGTCAAATTATATTGGAAAATAATAATTATGTAATTAATAACACATAATAAATATCTCTGTGTAATGTGGTCACTCGTAACTAAGCAAATAATAATATGATAATATTATCTTTAACCTTCCTATATTTATATACCTACACAATAAAGTCTGAAGTATATTAATGAGCAACTATTCACTAGCCATAGGATGTTAAACAGCCGTGATGTCCTTTCATAATAATAAAGTTTGATGGTCACTGAGAATCAAGTCTAGTTAACAAAAATTAAAATCAACAAAGATATCCAATAACGCATTTTGACATTCACGATTCGAAATTACGTTAATCGAAATTGCGTTCATTTTACTTATTTAATATTACTATATTTAAAGTTTCTTTTTTTTAAATATAAACTGAATAAAAACAAATGGCAAATTTATTTATATTTCACAAACAAAAATTAAACAAAATGATTTTTTTATCCTTATAAACATTTCAAAACGATGCGTTAATAACACTACAAATGAATTAAATAATGGGACTCGAATATAAACACGTCCGTTTTCTAACACAATGTCCTATAATAGTATATAAAATACCGAATACTTCTATGAATAATTCATTTTATAAATTATGGGCAACAAAAATTAATTATCATTTGACAAAATAAGTTTTTTGGGTTAGCTAACGGTTGGCTACTCGTATAACATGAATGAATGACAGCAGAATCAGATTCTAACCGAAGGAAATTAACATTACAAAACTATACTAACATTCGATACATACGTAAAATAAATTATTGGCGAATTGATTATTTGACAAATTATTAATTTTTCATGTAACGTATATAATTGTACAATCCGATGCTTGTCATCTGAACAGATTTGTATAATACTGTATCAGCTTGTAAACCCACTGCTGAGCGAAGGCCTCTTCTCCATATAGAAGATGGGTTGGAGCTTAATCCACCACGCTGCTCCACTGTGGGTTGGCAGATAATTTCCCTACCATTTTTTTTTATAGCTGGGAAATGAAAGCCCAGCGGTGCCCTCATCATCGTAATGGGGCGCCATGGGATCGCTCGCGCATGCAACCGTGACGCCCCGACGGTTGGCCCGCCTATGCGGGCCGCCTTCGCTGATAGAGCGCTCGCGGGCACCGGGAGCGCTCTATTGCCCTGGTGGCGAATGGGAGGATTATAGGTGCCCCTCCCACTCTAGTGCGGAGGGTGTAGGAGCGCATAGCGGCGTCTCCTTCCCCCCGGCCGTCTCCTGCGGAGCGGGTCAGCGTTAACGTCTGCTTCACGTTCCCGCTCCGCGGCCTCCTTCAGACCCGCACCTCTCGCTGCCGAGCATGCAGTGGACCACGCTCGACAACGAGAGGTCTCCGCCTATCACGTCCACCAGGGCATGGCGCTGGGGCCCCCAAGCGGCACACTCCTCGAGAGTGTGACGCGCCGTGTCGCCGTGAAGGGGTGGCTTCCCTTCCCACAATTGATATAATTTCCCTACCATAGGTAACCATCATTATCAGGTGCCTATGATAACGACCAGACGGGCCAGACGGCTGCACGTGCTCTCCGAGGCATGGTGGGGAGATCCACAAGGACATACACCCAGACCGGAAACAAATATTTGGACAAATACAAAAATCTTTCCCGAGCGGGAATCGAACCCGCGACCGCCGTCTCGCGGCGTTCATGCAACTCACACCACTACACCAGAACGGTCGTCGTATTTGTATAATATTTTATGTAAAAGGATCTTTCGTTCGTTTCTCACAAAACCCACTAGAACCCACATGCAGGTGTTAAATCAGAACCGTTTCCGGTCTTTAAGTCTCACTACATAACTGACCTTACAGTATGTACGTTACATAACTGTTGTATTGTGTCAGCGACAACGCCACGCTATCTCGTAATTAATCTCAGATTCGGATCGGACACGAGAACGTGTGTACGCTGCAATTACACTTATTACAAGAACATTTCGCATTAACACTGCATAATAGATATAAAGATCCTTTGTTTAGATATTAAGGTTTATTCGATTCATTTTACAAAACAATTTAAAATCTCTGATAACTGTGTTACAGACTCTCTTAAAAAAAAAACATATTTTTTGTAACTATTTAATTTTTAAGTTTATTTTTTCTGTTATAGCGGTTATTATACTATGAACATTTTTGTTATAGTTTAAAAGATACAGCTCTGTAATAGACGAATAGATGACAATGTCATATTGGCACATGATATCTAAATATAATTAATATATTGTAGTTATATATATGAACGATTCAAAATTGCTTGTAGAAAGCTACTCTATCATTTATTTTATATAGCTTTTTTCTTTTATTTTTCTTTATTATCTCAATCCTTTAAGACTTCCTATCAACTTTTACCTTATTTTAAATTTGAAAGTGGATTTATTTTTTTATGATTTAAGGATATTTTTTTACTATTCCATGATTAATTTTTATTAACAAGCATTCAAAAAAAATTAGCGTAACAACAAAGATAATAAAAAAAATCGATAATTTAAAAAAATAACAATAACAAATACTCAAGACATTATTTCGCATACAAATGAGTACGAATTTCAATCAATTAAATTATAAAGCACTGTTAATTACCTACATACATCGCTGTTAATAACGCGGAAAGACAAACGCACACTTCAAATTTACACCGTATTAACGCGTCAATAGCAAAATTGCAATATTTGCATAATTTTATAGGCAATTCACGCCTGGGCATGGCACGGTCTGGCGTTTTGAACTCAATTACTTCCTTGTACCACTAATTGAAATATATATTAAATGTTTTCCGAGACTTCACTGGTTTTATCTAGATAGTGATTTGAAACCCAATAATATGAATAAAAATAATAAACCAGCATTTAATCCTACTACAGTACTGACTACCCTACATCGAGTATGTAAAAGAAGATTCAATAAAGAATTTTTTTTTTTTTTTGGTATAATTTGAGATCATAAAAAATCAAAATCAAAATTCTGTAGCACCAATATTATTTCTAATTTGAAGCATTCAGATATACATCCAATCTTACCTATTTACCGATATCTTTGTATAAATACAATATCTTTAAAACCGATACATCTACGATTTTATTGTATATACGTACCCGTAATTAATGAATTAAATTAGCAACATATTAACCTGTGATATGTGACACTTATAACAAGGCTTGGCTCGAGCCTGTCACGATACTATCGCAATAATGAATGTTGATTAGACTCTATCAATGCGTAACAATTAGAAACAACTACAAGGGAAAGGTTTACTTAAAATTCCTTATTCTAGAAAATTGATTACTTAATAATTTGTTATTATTATATAAAATTAATCAGCTAAAGTCCTCAAAAAGTTCTTTAAAACTTTTACGAGTTAAATTTTAAAATTCTAAAAAGCTATTTTTAAAGAAATGGTACCTAAAATATTTTATAACATTTCTCACTTAAAAAAATAACACAAAATATTTTTTTAAGTCAAAGTTTTTGGAGGTTAAAGAAAGTTAATTTCTTAGGACAATGAATCTTATAAGATCCTAGATATGCTTATAATACCCGTTCAAAGTATATTAACCAAAATTATCTCAAAACTTTCTCCTATAACAGATCCAATACTAGAGCGTGTGGCCTTATTTAGCCCTACATGTGGTCAAATGGCCTATTGTCACGTTCATTGTGTAAAATATCTTGAGAGTAAAAGTGGATAAACACATGACTCTACGACGATCACAATAAAGGTCATTCTGAGATTAAAATGTCTTTGAACTAACTTCACAAAGGTCACTAAAGCTGGTTACGTATGTAGCTACGACGACCAACGTTTAGCTAAAACTTTTTTTACAGATAATGTTTTCCTGTATTATCTTAGCATTGTTAAAATATCAAAATTAATTTAAATATATAAGTTATATAAATTTTGGTTACTAAAGTCAGCTGGCCAGTGCTTAGAACTTTGTTTCCACATTTAAATAGTTTGTTCTGGAAATCACTTCAAAAAAACAAAAGAATAACTATTATATATAGGTACTTACTAATAAAAAGCAAAAAAGGTGCTAGGATTCGTATTGACAGGGTGACATATTATCATTGCATTGCACTATACGTCAAATGGAAAACAATACTATGCTGTCAATGAGCCTGTTTTCATGCGATAGCTAACTTGCGGAATTTAAACAGGAAGGCTGTGAAACCGTTTTATACTCCTTTGTATTGTTTTGGAAAACGTTATTGTTTAGCTTAATTACCGTTACTTATTACGAGTTGCATAAGGTAATAGAAAATTAGAAATAGGTACTAAATTCATGTTAACAATTAGCGATTATGATAATAATCAGACTGTTACAAGCGAACATGTGTTAAGATACAGGAATTTATGTATGGTCAGTTTCAAGTTAAAATCTAATGACTACAATTTAATAATAATTAATTAAATCTGTTGTTTTCTGGTCTTAATATACAGAAATTTACGATATTTTCGATTACAGCTCGAAAATAGCAGTAACATAAAAAATTCTGACGAACTTTCATCATCATAATCATTATATGAGCCATTCATATGAGCCTGCTGGACGTAGGCCTCCTTTTTTTGTTTTGGCAGGAAAAAATGTACCTGAACGCACATCCCGTCGTCCGGGAGAACAACGGGGTAGTGTGGGGCCCTCACCCACTAAAATAACCCGCCGTGCGCCCTCACCCGCCCTTACAAGACGAACCACGGGTACCGCGTACGTTGCTCCGTGGTCCGCAGGCGGCAGCCCCATCAGGCACTCTCTCCTGTGCGACGCCCCGCGCACTTGGGCATCGCATCTTCGCGGTAGGCTGTTTCAGCGGACGGTGGGCAAACTGGACGTAAACCCCCTCCATCAACCTCTAGAGCGACCACCTGGGCTCTGTATTGCTGGTAATTTTGGGGGAGGATTTTCAATACTTGCCACGCTTGGCAGGCGGGTTTTATGTTGCGGTAGGGTATGGTAAAGCTGGGGTGCTATGTCGGTGACCTCCTCGTGGTGCATCCTTGATAACATAGTCAGCGACAACCTTAGCCAAGTTGTTGCTGGCTGCGGCTAACGACCGACCGACGGACGCGAAAGTTCGCTCTGTGCAGAGGGCGCGTAGTGCGCGGGCCACCTGGGTCAGGCCTGGCTCCTTGCAGTTCTTGCGGGTCTGCCTGTGGTGCTTTCGTTGCATTTTGACAATATAATAATTATTCATAACAGATCTGACAGCGGCGGTTGAGACACTCAATGTTGGCACTCTTCCGCTTTGTGGAGGAAAACCGATGGCGAATAACGTCGGGTATCGGAGCATTGTGGTTGTAAGCAAAAGCGATCCCATGGCGCCCCACTACGGCACCGACGGTATCGATGGGTTTTAGTGGGTAATCGGCCTGCTAGACTGACGTGCAGGGGCAAAATAAAGGGTATATAATGTATGGCAAGGCTGCTGCCCATCACCACCTTGTTTTTTTTTTTCAGAGTTATTCACACAACTATGGCCTTAGTCGTATTTTGCAACACCTCGGCAAAAAGGAGTTCGGAATTATTCTTCTTTGCCGATCAACGCACGGCTTAAAGATCTCCCTTGGAAGAGAAGCAGAAAGTCAAAATTTGTACTTAATTGTAATTCATTAACGCATAGTACGACTTATTTTTTTTATTTTTTTGTAAGTTAAAGTTCTTTAGAATCGTTATGATTTGAAACGGAATGCGATGGAAAAAACGACAGATAAGAGACACAAATATAAAAATGTGTAGGACAGAATGAGATAGTATGATGTCGCGTACCCTATCAACGCGTAATCAACGCGTAAATAATTAATAGATTGTTTAACTATTAATATTAATAAATTTTAAATTGAGTTTGCCAAAGATGTTTCACTTCTGACATGTGTAATTCGTACACACGATTTTTTTTTTTTTTTATTAGAAAGAAGATCTTTTAAATAGTTTAAAATCTTTGATTTATTTGTTCAGAAATTTCAGACATCGTAACCGTTAGTATAATGTCCAAATAACTTAACACATTCGCTGCCGGCCACTCAGACCCGAGTCGGGCGCTAGGTGCCATCTACTCGGATCCGAGTATCTCGCACGTTCATTTTCCTTAGGCCAGTTAAATATTGGCGTCCGTGGATAAAAAAAATCTCATTTCAATATGCACATTGAGTGCCATAGAAATGAGAATTTTGATTTGAGATTTTGAAAAGAGAAAAGAGAAATGAAAATGAACGTGCGAGATACTCTGATCTGAGTGGACGGCACCTAGCTAATGCACCTAGCCCTACTCGGATCCGAGTGGCCGGCAGCGAATGTGTTAAAACCCGGAATTCACAGAAACTTTTGAAAGTACTTAGTTGGCTCAACACTTTATCGACCGGTCGTGGTTGAGGCTGCCACTCAGTAAGTACCGGCTTAGTCGCATTTACTCCCAGTACCGGCAAAATTTTTGTTATTCATTGTGTTGTGCTTATTCCTTTTGTTTCATAAGTATGTAACTTTATTGATATTTATACTTTATTTTCCATTTATTTTATATAATAATAAAGGGCCTTATAAACTAACATATAATAAATTTAATATTTAATCAACGACGTTGCCTCCACGTAATTATAAAAACAACAACAACCCACTGTACGAAAACCGTCGATAGCTAAAAGCCGATTAATAGGCTAACGGTCGATTAGTGTTGGCAATCGAAAAACCGATTAATAGGCTAGCGGTCGATAAAGTGTTAAGTTGGCGTATATAGATACTTTATCCTAAAACCTTAATAAATTAATGGCAATGGCGAGCGAAATCGCGGGTACAGCTAGTAATATAATATGGTTGAAAAAAAAACTTCTTCACAAAGCGCTTAGCATACAGCGTACGTTGTTTATCACACAAATAAATAAATTATAAGCTAATAGTTAACAAAGATTGCAAATTGATTATTATTTATTATTAAATCGTAGTCACCGTCCCAATCACAAAAAATTACTACCCATTATATATTTATGAGTTTTATTTAACAATTTTTGCCTCGGTTCGAAAAAATCTTAGATCCGGGACTGTATCAGACGCAAGTGGACATTGAATAACTAAATCGAAATTACTAACAGCACCGTTAGGTCAGATATTAAAAAAAGTCTGTTGATTTCGGTTGTCCAGTGAAAAAGGACGATACTATAAATTTTAATACAGGATTGTTGTTGGATAACTTACTCGATAATTTTAAAAGTCTACATAAAGATTCATTACAACAGATAACGTAACACTTTATTGTTAGTATTTTGTCTTAACTACAAATATCGAAATCCTTGAAATGCTTTGGTAATATCGAGTATTATCGAGTTATGTGAATATTGCGTAATTTTTGCCACACCGTGTTGTCAATAGCGCGTGGGTGGTGTTTTACAGTCGATTTAATGGCACGGCCTTTCAGCGGCCGTGTCGAACGTTAACCTACTAATATCTAAACGACCATTTTAAATGATGGGTTGATTGCCCGTTTAGCTTAACAGGTGTATATTAAGCTTGTGATGGAATTTGCTGTTGACTATTTTGATCACAGTTATATTGGATTTAAAAATATTTCGTTACGAAAAATCCCATTACAGATTGAGACACCAATTTTTTTCTTTTTCATAGCCTATCTATCATAATCATAATTTCCAGTATAACTCATTTTTTGTAACTTTTATGAATATGTAAATATAAAGTTTAATTAAAATTTATCATAATTAAATTATATTATTATATTATATTTGGAATATTATTATAGTAGTACTAATTAAGAAATTAAATTTAGAGTATTTTATTACATTTTAATAAAGATACAAAAAAAAAACAACACGTTGGCTAATAATATATGGTAACTATAAATATATTTATTACAAAGTCATTAAAAATATAGTATTTAAAACTGTGCAAATACTTTTAATCACTTTATTTAGTAACTTTATAATTACTTTAAACTTTGTCAGTCAGCTTAAGGCTGACTGTACACATTTATGTAACAAAAAATCACATTCTTACTAGACTACACTACCACAATTTTTTTAACAAAAAAGTTCTCGCTAAGGCTTTTAACGTCAAATTACGTTCCATGTTTACTGGAAATCCTTATTATTTTAACCAATTTTAAAAAATGAGAAGGAGAAGGATTCTCAATTTCACTGTAGGTATTGTATTTTTATGGGTGTTACTATATTATTGTGAATTTGAAATCGACTTTTTTTGAATAATTATCCATGTCGGTTCCGAAATGAAATTCTGCCTTTAAAGATCAAAAAAAAATTCACCGTTTAATTCTGTTTTTATAATTTGAATGTAAGAAAAGTTCTTACAGAATTATCTAATAATGTTCGATCGTCCTTAAAAGAACCAAGGCTATAAAAAATGTAATTTATTGCTCTTATCTGCCCTCATGTGTGGCCGCGCTGAAGTGTTCACACTTTCAAACATGTCACTAATGACCAACTAAGCCGTTTTATTTGTATTCATTGTATATAAATAATCAATTTAATGGAGCTGTATTGCAATGTATTGATAAATATTATAACTATATAGTATGTATATTCAGATACACACACAAACACGAAGACCATTCGGGCATTGTGGTAACGCGGCGCTTACTTCTAGCAATCTCAAAACTAGCCGGCTAGATATAAATACAATACTATATACATATAATTAGAATAGATTAATTGAGGTAAGTATATTAGTACTGTTCTCTTATATTTACGCGAATTTTACTAATTTAATTAAATACTTCTTTCCCGACGTTTCGGACCCTTTAAAGTGTCCATGATCTCGGAGGACTGAGGTGGTGGGTGTCCGAATAATGTAATTTTAAATAAACGCGATAAAACCCATTTTAGACTTTTAATTAAATAAGTACTATAGTATCGAGATCGAATCAGAAATGATAAGATCCGCAAACGGACGAAGGTTGCCGAGGTAGCCCAAGGGATTTGCAAGCTGAAGTGGCAGTGGACAGGGAACATAGCTCGTAGAACTGACGGCCGATAGATTACCGGAAGCTGTTGGATGGAGCCTGCTTCGAACCAGATATTACTGAACTAAATTTAATAATCGTAATTTAATTTGCCGTGCGAAGGCCGGCAGAAAAAAATTGTCTCGAAGTTTTTCTTGCCATGGTGCCATAGTGGTGCAAACAACTGTACACCAACTGAATGATGATAGACAGCAACGTCACCATATCCTGCCACAACACACTGCGCTCGCTAACCCACCTACCTGCCAAGCGTAGCTAGTATTAGCAAACCCCCCAAAGACAATGGGGGACGGCCTACATTCAGCAGTGTATATCCAACGACTGATGTGGTGGTGGATTATTTTTTTATTGATTCAGCATCCTTAATATATACATATATGAAAAAATAATCAGCCAAAAATAATTCTTTCAAGATTAGAAGATTTCATTATCCAGAAATAACAAAAAGTATAAAATATGAGGATACTACTAATAGCGCTCCGAACATCTACTTTCTTTTATTTAAAAAAAAAATACTTAAATTTAACTTGATACACTGTCTTATTAGTTTAAAGGGCAATTTCAGAAGCTTTCCGTTGAGTCTATTGGATTATATCCTTAATTGTCATTCTAACAAGACTTGCAGACTAAGCTGATTTATTAAATTAACATCAAACTTGCAAAAATGTCTCCGATTAATAGAATATAGCGTAACAATGTAATAAATAAGTATAAGTAAATGCTGTCAAGTGTTTATATATTAACTTTTTTAAATTATTTTATTGACTAATTGACACATGAAGCTTTAGTAGCGTTTTTGTTATAACATCTAGGCAGCATAAAGTTAAATACGATACCGGTAACATTTTCAATGAGCAGCTAGAAAACTAAGACTAATCTTTTATTACAATTACGAAAGCAATCATTACAGATCCAGAATTGTGGCTTTCATAAAATGCAAATATTCGTATCTTTATAACATTGATAGCTCATTTTATCACCATTTTATATTAGCGGCAAGAGTGTCATCTCGCGGCGTCCACAGCATCTGCGGTTTGCATGCTAGCAATGATTATGAGCTCGATTAAATTTGTCAACGCACATTGCAGTTTATTTATCTTTCAGACCTTCTTCTTTACTTCTTTTGAAAAGTGAGGATTATCCACTAGCTCGTTCCGGGGCTGTAGGCGGTATCTTAGAATTAAGTAACAGTTTCGGATAATCGTGTATAATCGTCCAAAAAACGTTTTCTTCTTAAAAAATACCGCTTCGTAAGTTCTTAATCATAATAATCTTTTGCTACAAATTAGCTATCATTAACCTTTTGTTGTAAAATAATATATATATTTTTTTAACATGAACCTTTGACATAATGGTTAGCATTTTTATAGGTATATTTTTTTTTCTTGATTTTCAGTTACAAAATTTTTAATAAGCAAACTCAATACACCTTCTTTTTTTGCTTAAAAATTCGTACCAGCGCAAGTTTTATAACACTAAAATTTCTTTAAGTAAAATTCATATAACAAAATGAATATTTTGTCACAAACACAAAAACGCAAACAACGCTATATCTATCAAACGTAACATAAGTTATCGCAACACTTTCCAATTATTCGCAAACAATAAATAAACGGAATTATACTGTAGGACCACGAGGGCCAGCCCTTTCACTGTTCACCTCTACCACTATGACTTAAACCTAAGAAACATTTGTCCTTTAACACGTAAACAAACTCTTAATACTTAATCGATCTGTGACACGAATAGAATCTTATTACACTATGTTTTAACTGATGAACACTTCTTCAGTAGGTACTCGTAAGTTCATAAACTTGTCGATTGTTTATTATTGTATTATTATTATTTTTTAGGTAACTATACATCCACAGGCTTTATTTTCCCACACCTTTTTTATGAAAATTTTTTAGATTATTATTATCAATAATAATAAATAAATAAAAGTCTCACACTTAACGACCCCCAGTAGGATGTTTATCCAATTATTGCTTTTCATCCGGAGATGCCGGTTTTGGGACAAGGTGAAACAGTCGGGTGTCTCGGTTTATTATTATATTATATTATAAACTAGCGACCAACCCCGGGTTCGCACGGATAGTATATAATGCTCTTAGCATGTGCGAGAATCGCAGCGCAGAACGTACTCGTATGTGCTGAAGGTGAGGTCAACTGCGGAAATTAGCACCTCAAAACACGCAATTCGTAAAAGGTTGCCGGTCGGGTAGATAAGGTACTGGACAAATCGTATAGCTATAACCGTAGTTTCAAATATATGTGGCTATAACTATATATGCATTTTGCGATGAGTTTCATTTTTTTTAGATTGATATTAGTTGTAGTGTAATGTTTGAGAGATTAATCTTTCTCAATAAACATGTTTTTACAGCGAAATATATGCTAAAATACCTTATTATCTCCATGTGTTAAAGCGTTCAAAATAACACACTCTTTGCCTTTTTTATAAATACTCTTAAAAAACTTTAACTACGAGATAAAAATTATAAAATAAATATTCAAGCATTAATTCATTGACGACTGACGGGAGAACAAGACGTGAGAGAACTCGCGCATTATCGTGGTGAAACAAAACTTTCGTCCAGTTCCCTAAAGTTGCTAACATGTCTTCATAAATTTATTTTGGTGTTAAAACGTTTCTTATCCATTTTTTCATTGAAACCGTAACAAATAAGCAATAGAATAATGGAGCTTCAAAATGAGGGTATAGCTCCTAACTAGTTAAGCTACGAACTTTCCAAATGATCCTCACATTAAAGGCATTTGATTGCGGGCAAAGCTTTTGATCTCATTGCTTCATATCTTACTAATAGAATTCAACATGTTTCAATAAATGAAGCCAATTCTTCTACATCTGTGAGAAAAATGGGCATTCTACAGAGATCAGTGTGTTGTATTTGCTTTACCTGATGTTGAGCATCGTAATTATATATTTTAAAATAAATAACGAGATTTTTGTTGTTAGTGACACCACAGTTTTCTAAGGGATAAATTTGGATTTAAAACTGCAGTGAATTCTCATTTGTCACCTCTGATTGGGAGACTCAGCTCCGCAGCATTTGCCGTTAGGAAAGTTCGTCCACTGACCGACGCGACGTTGATACTTGCTCGATTAGTATTTTATTTTTAATTTTTTTCTTATTTCCAATGTCTTTTCTTACATTTTATTACTGTGGGATAACGCTTCAAATATTGAGTGTATTTATTTTTCAAAAAAGACTTTTTCGCGGCATTTATGATATATGCTCGAATGGAAGACTCTATGACTAGGAATATTTTTAAAAGTTAATAATATTATGTATATATTCATAAAAATATAGATAAATAAATTTGACAGAAACAATAACAACGCAGTATAAAAACTAGAAGGAACGATAAATTGTAACGCCTTTGTAAGTTTCCGACTTCGTAAAAATACGTTTCCTTTATGCGCCAAGGTGTACGCAGATATAATAAAATCCCACAAACGATTTTACAATTGCCACTTTATAAATTAAAAATTTATATTAAAAAAAATTTAATAACCAAAGCATAGTACTTTGTACAAGATTGTATAAATGACTAACGCCGAGTTGCACGAAACAAATTTTAAATTTAAGTGTTTATTAAACTAATTTAATCACAAGAATCGTGATTATCTGTTGCACGAAACCTACATCTGATTAAGTTAACAAAAAAATTTAGTTTAATTAAAGACCTATCTAACGGATGATTAATTCCAACAGCTTTAAATTAATCATGACAGTCATCAACTAATTTTAAGATTAATTGCAACTTAACTAACGGAAAGTTAGCGACGGTTTCGTGCAACTCGCCGTAAGATATGTGAGTTTAGTTGCCGTCTTTCATGCCTAACCTAACCTAACCTAACTGTTAAGTTTCTTGTCGATTATTCTCAGAAGAATCAATATTCCGAATAAGTGGTAGTTTGACATTAACTGTAATTAGTTAATTAAATTTTTTACATATTGTATAAAATGACGATTCAAAAGTGCTGTTGAACCCTACTTGAAAAACCAATTTTTTTGATTTGATTTGTTTTGAAACGCTATGCACAACTCACAAGGTAAGATGGAGTCCAAGCGGCCACACACTCTTTTAAATAAAATGCGTCAAAAAAAAATGCGTCAGCCCTAATTAAGGCTGACGAATTTTATTATACAAAAAATTATATTTAAAAATAATTTACCTTCGCGCATGTCAGTTTTGTAAATATAGGTATGCTTTTTATAGTCAAATACCGAAATTATATCAAATTAAAATTAACTTAGCATTAACACTGTCAAACAAAACGAACCTCTGCACTATAAGTGCGTAATGTTTACGATGTTCTAACTCATTACGAAGTTTGCATTCAGTTTGACGATGGTATAAAATTTTGCGCTAATTAACTACTCGACTCATAACAGTCATTAAGATATAAGAAAGCGTACTAATAATCATGTCGCTAACATAAATAAAGTTGTCTAATTCTAATAATAAATATCTCATAAGAAACATTTTACGCCTTGAAGCGTAAAAAGCTTTATTTTATGCGTTCTATATTTCATTTCTTAAAGAGTTAATCTCTGTGTGTAATCTCATAATGACAAAGACTTTACTCTCGTTAATAACTAAAGATTTACGTATCCATTTAAATACTACGCCCATATACCCCTGTAGCTGTAATAAACAGCCATTAAAAATCACGTCTCATCAAAATGACATTAATCAAAAGAATTACTCTGCCGGTTGCACAACGAGAAAATGTTAGTATTCTTACTTTTACTCTTAATTTTATTTTGTCTACAAAATTATCATACTCTTTTAAAATAAATACCTACTAAGCCCAATATAGCTCAATAGCTAAAAAAAGTTATAAAAATTGGTATATAATTTAGTTTGTTTGTATATTTAAAAATATATTAAAAAAGTTTTCCTCTTGTGGCAGGTTGAGACCCAGGCCGCCGGTAGGGCTCCAGGCTGAAGAACCTCCTTACAATACGTGCCGCACTAAAACCCAGCGGTGCCCTCATCGTCGTAGTGGGGCGCCACGGGATCGCTTTCGCATGCGACCGTGACGCCCCGACGGTTGGCCCGCCTATGCGGACCGCCTTCGCCTATAGAGCGCTCGCGGGCACTGTGAGCGCTCTATTGCCCCGGTGGCGAGTGGGAGGATGTGGTGCCCTCTCCCACTCTATTGCGGAGGGTGGAGGAGTGCATATTGGCGTCTCCTCCTCCCTGGTCGTCTTCTGCGGAGAGAATCAGCGTGTGCTGCTGCTTCCCGCTCTCGCTCCGCGGCCTCCTTCAGAGCCATGACCTCCTCACAATATGAGGTCACGGCCGACCAGCACCTCTCGCTGTCAAGCATGCAGCGGACCACACTTGACAGCGAGAGGTCTCCACCTATCACTGCCACCAGGGCCCTGCGCTGGGGCTCCCAAGCGGCGCATTCCTCCAGGGTGTGACGCGCCGAGTCTTACAATACGTGCCGTCTCAACCAACACTGCCTATTGTATCCGACCCTTGATCCAACAATTTAGCGAGTTTCTTAAGGTGTTGGTCGAAACTCTTTGCTAATAAGCTATTTACCGACACGAAAATATGAATAATTATTGTTAACATACTGTTCTCTTATATTTACGCGAATTTTACTCATTTAATTAAAAGTCTAAATCGGATTTTATCACGTTTATTTGTTTTAAATAATCCGCATTACATATTGTATAAAAAGCGGGGTATGTAACAATTGATTCATTATTCGGACACCCACCACCTCAGTCCCCCGAGATCATGGACGCTGTAAAGGGTCCGAAACGTCGGAAAATTATTTAATTTCATTAAAAATCGTTAAACTGTAAAATTTAAAACAAATAAACGCGATAAAATCCGATTTAGACTTTTAATTAAATAATTATTGTTAAGTCCACATTCCATACCCCGGTAATCTCCTGGACATGGTTCAAATATTTTGTTAATTTTTCTTTTTCTGCCTTGACGAGATTATTAACATGTGAAAAATAAACGTAACATAAGAAATAAAACAATATTACATTTAGATAAAATATTAATAAATGATAAATATTAAAAAATGTATTCTTATATAACCCAATATATATATATATATATATATATATATATACATATAATATTTAAGCACAAGTTGTGCATCGCTATTTTACATCATGTGAAATGTGTATAATGGTAAAATTGCGACCTACTATTACAATTTATTACACTATGATAATATCAACTTCAGCTTCGAAATGGTTACTTGTAAGAGGAAAACAAACACGACTATGGCAGAGTATTTAGATGTACTTAAAAAAAAAAACAGAAGGAAAAATAGGAAGGTTTAAAGTTAAAACAGAAGGAAAAATAGGGTTTTGATCTTGCTACATTTGGTTGACTTTAGATTTCAGTTTTTATACAAATAAAAATAGGGACTATTTTTCTACACTATTCCGTTTTTACGTCTACTTAAAACATTTATATCCTTTCCGAAAATGAATATCTTTATATTAAATAATTAAATAATTATCAAATAAAAGATGCTCATGTGCGTAATAAAATTATTACTTTTAAATTAAAAAAAGGCAATTTCTTAGCTTCCAAAGTTTTAACGCGTCTGTATGATAGCAGCGAGCTTTTAATTACTTATTGTTATTAAAGACAATTAGTTACGAATGTACAACAATGAGAGGAGGTTTCATCTGTGTTAATAGGGGCGTCTTAGTTTCACATAAATCTTTACCAATGTGTTACAATTGTTGCGGATCCCTTCATATCGAGACAGATTCTGTAGCGACAGAATAAAAAGTATAAAAGTAGGTATTTCGTGTTCTTGTTTAATTAATAACCCACATGTCCTTTTAACGCCGATGGTAACAGGTTTATTTCCCACATGAAACAAATGTTAGTATTTAAGAAATGTATAGCAGCGTGGCGGATTAAGCTCCATTTTATCCGAAGAGCAGACTTTTTCTTAACAGACATACCTACTGACAACTAAATAACATACTGATAGGTGAAGTTACCTTTCAATAAAAAGAATATAATAGGAATAATATTTTTAATATAGAAAATTTTATGTAATTGTATGTATATATATTATATTTATTAAGCTCAGAAAAACTTATTTTCTAAAACCCTAAAAATTAAATTAATCAAGGAATAAAATAAAGTAACAATATAAGGAAGTATTTTATACAATTTGTTAAATAATTAAAATTAAAAAAACTTATTTTCTTTAAAAAAATGTGCATTACGAAATTACTTTTTTGTCTATCCGTACTCCTATTCTTCCGGTACGTTGCACAACCTACCACAAACGCTCTGTTTTCACTAGAAAGCTGGATTCGATATGTGTAACACTAGAAGCCGATGGGAAATTGTCGCAATATTCCTTTTTACTCGTGTACGAAAGTGATACTTCACGAACACTGCCCCGTTCACTTGCCTAGTTGACTTTAACATCTTTTTTTACCCCTTTTAACTTTCAATAGACATACAATAGATTAACAATAAAAGCCCTTCAGATAAAGGTCAGTGACATATAGAAACTTCTAAATGTTCGATTTTGAGTAAACCTTATTGGGATGTATAATTAGTAATTTACGTGGATCAAAACGATTTATAAAAAAGTATAAAAAATATATATACGGCATAAATTTTTACCTGTAAACATACAAACTCTAGCTTTATTACGCTGGTGACTTTTTTGCAATTTCTTTCTCTTTCGCTGGTTTATCCTTGTTTTAAAAACGTTTAAATACACAATAGCAAATGCTCAATCAGTAGTTTGAAGACTATAATTATTAAAAAATTATTTCTAAAATATATTTGCTTACCTTACATAGCCCTTTTTCCCATAAATTTATATAAATAAGTACACCTATTAACATTATTTTGATTACAGTTAGGTAGAGATGCTTTATGTCTAAAGGGGAAAAAATCAGTAAATCCTTCAATTTCGATTTTTCAACAACCCCTTAAAAACTTATCTCGTTCGTTATGAAGACCTATAGCTAGACCTAAGTGTACCCACGTGTATATTTACCAAATCGCAGTAAAACAGTGGGTTGGTTTGAGTTTTAATAATTCATTATAACAGGAAAAAGGCCAGAATTTACAGATTGATACATTAAATTACCTAAGTAAATATAATGTACGCATGTATTATGGATTTTTGTTAGGGATGCTCCAGAAAACAGAAGACCAAGAGCAGCTGCCCTTTTGTTTTTTATACACTTATGCGGCATGTAAGTTATTTGGTTGTTTATTTATTATTAAGTTTGAATTTAATAAAATAAACCTTTTAAAAAAACTGGTGCCTTAACTGATTCAATTGCAAACTTTATCACGAACAAATTATAGACTTTGTACCTGCAGGCATTATGATAAATGATTCACGAATCTTTTTATACTTATTAATCTTATTATATTATTTTTTTATTTGATATTTTTCTTCACCTATTATTAAAATTGTCATTATTTGTTAATTAGTTTTTAATACTATAATGTGTTTCCTTTTATTAATACTCTTTTCATCCGACTGCCTCGAAGTCCAAAACGAGAGTACCTAATATATTTAAATTTCTTCGTGTTTATTACTATCATGTCCAAATATTAGTGGATATTATATCTCAACCCTAAGGTGTATGTAATCTTCATCCGGTTACGTACTTTATGTAGTTATATAAAAATTGTTCTTTGCTACTCCTGTTGTATCCGTGTCGATAGGTAATTAGATTTCATGCCAATAATTATGAATTCCACAATTGGAGCGCAATTAATAGGTGTTAAAAACCTTATATCATCTTTCGATGATCTGTCCAACCGCGTAGACATCCGTATTATCGCTATGGTATGACGTAATTATTATTACTTTGCAGATATATTTATATAGCTTCAAAAATGTAAATGAAGTGCTGAAGTAAATTGAGGTAGTATTGGTTGTAGGACAGTTGTCTAATGTGGAAAAATTATTCAAATAATGTGTAGTAAATGTATGAAAATTTAATGTGTAATAAATTGTTCAAATCATTTAGGCGTGTTGGTTGATATATGTGCAATAGCGTAGCTAGGTAACCAAAGGCCCTAGTGTAAAAAATAAACTAGGACCCCAATTAAACTGTTTAATTTTTATCAATACAAGCGAAAATATAAATACATAGTTATATTTCAATATTTTAAACGTGCAAAGCTACTTATCATCTGCTCTTTATCATACACAGCATCTTTATTCTACACGCAAGCAAATTTCAATATTTCAATTTATAGTTTGTTGGCCAGGTTCTGAGGGCCCCCTGAGCTTGGGGGCCCCGGTGCAAGGCAAGGAAAAATGTTTAATGTGGGTTAGCAAGCGCAGGGTGTTACGCTAACGGCAGGATCTGGTGACGCTGCTGCCCATCACCATCTTGTTTGACACAGAATAATTGTTCGCACCATTACAGCGTTAGTCGCCTTTTACGACACCTCGCCAAGAAGGAGGTTGGGACGGACTATTCTTCTCTGCCGGTCACCGCGCAGTATAATAAAACACCTTATAAATATAACTAATACACAATAAATAAATTAAAAAAGTCAACACACAATACAATTTTCGTTTATCTTTGTTTCATAGACCTAGACATTAATGGTCATGACCTTCACATACTTTCATTTTAAACTGTAACTCATAAAAAGTCTAATTATACAATAACTAACGGAACAGATTTTATAAAATCACGATAGTAGATCGCAGTTTTATAAAACTATTCCTAAGAATTTATTGCAGGAATTTATTTAATGCCTATATCATTTAGTTCGAATAACATACTGTCTTGATATTATATATGTACCATGCCATATAGCCTGTACAGGATGGTCTACATAATTATATTCGTAGAAAGATAAGAACCATATATTTCATCAAACTAATCTAACCAAACGAATTATAACTAGATCAATATCAGTGACATTATAATAAGTCAAAGATCATTATAAGGATTCAAATAATATAAACCAATAAATGTAACGTTTATACTATATAAACAAGAAAATTTTAGAATAAGAAAAATATTTCATCATCATTATCATTAACATATCAATCATTGGATGTCCACTGCTGAACGTAGGCCTCCCCCATCGACCTCCAGAGCGAACGGTTCGAAACAGCCTCCATCCAACGGCTACCGGCGACTCTCTTCATGTCGTCTATCCATCTCGCGGACGTCCTTCCGACACTGCGCTTGCCGGTACGTGGTCTCCACTCGAGAACTTTTCTGCTCCATCGTCTGTCTGTTCTACGAGCTATGTTGGCTGCCCACTGCCACTTCAGCTTGCAAATCCGTTGGGCTATGTCTGCAACCTTCATTCGTCTGCGGATCTCATCATTTCCGATTCGATCTCGCAGAGAAATACCCTATAATATAAATAGTCCTATGTACGACTTGGAGCTTGTTTAAAAGGCCAATAGTCAGAGACACATTAATCGAAGACTTTCGACTTCAGGTACTGAAGTATGGCCATACCTAAGCGCCTGAAAAATATTTAGAGATAAAATATAATTGATATTAAGGTGAAAATTTAAAAATCCACATAATTATTTTCATAACATCAACAATTGACTAGTTCGTGGTTTAATTGGTTTTTCTTCACCTTTGACATTATTTTTATTGAGTTCTAGGTTCAGGACAAGGCTGATGTATTACATTTTTTATCTATTCTTTTACCTACCATTACTACCATATTAAAACAATTTCAACTTGATAAATTTATGTAATGAGGTTATACGAGTATTTTAATTATAATAGTTAATAATATGTAGTAATCAGATTTAGACTGAAAAAAATTACATATTGTAAAATTTAAATACTGTTATTAAAATCAAAATGCTTGTACATTAATATAATAATTTTTTAACAAAAATTTTTGACAAATTGGGTTTAAAAATGGGAATTAAAAAAAAATTCTTTTAAAACATTTTATTTGAGATTAAAAGCATACATAATTTCAAAATAAATAATATTTTTTTGTATTTTTTTTTTATATAGTAAAATTTACAATGTATAAATAAATTAACCAGTGTTTAAATATTAAAAACGGCTGTATTGCTCTCTTTAATATTATAATGGCATTAAAAAACTTTATCGTCTTCATATCGTATCAATTTATTTTTCAATACTTGAACCAAAATTAACTTTTTACCAAAACCTTTTTCTACTTTTTAATCCTATTCATATCAAAGTGTGAAAAAAAATAAAATTTTAACGTATAGAATAGTTTCTAATTTCTATTGCCAGTCATTATAATTGGTATAAACATCGCTTTTTGTTGCATTCCTCCTTAATCCCTGTTCTATTTGGTAACCTAAGTCGGGATGAATAAGTGAGAATAATTTTACAGCTCTTTCTTGTAAAGACGCAGTAGCCGGTGCTAAACTATACAATACATTTTCCACCAATCTACTTCGTTCGTCACTCGTCATTTCATTTACATACAACTCAGTTGCTTGTCTAAAATTGTTTGGTTCATGTTCTACGATTTCAATTAAATTCGACCTTTTCTTGTCAATATAAGGTACAGGACCATTAAACGTATTAGGGAAATAGTTTGGAATATCTTTCTCATTATCTCCTACAGGGGGGCGGCCATCTCTATTATATACAAAAGCATTTGTTCTAAACGGACAATTAACAGGTATTCTGTTGAAATTGGCCCCCAAACGGTAATATTGAGCGTCCCGGTAAGCCAAGCGACGTGCTTCAAAAACTTTATCAGGTCCTCCAACAATACCAGGAACTAAATTAGCTGGGCTGAAAGCCAGTTGTTCTATTTCTGCAAAGTAATTTACTGCGTTTTTATTTAAAACAAATTTACCCACGGGATGTAAGGGAAATTCGTCTAAAGGAACAACGTTTGTAACATCAAACACATCGAAGTCAGCATTCTTTACATCATCGATTGTTAGTATTTGAATACTGACTGTCCAACTCGGAAAGTCACCATTACCGATAGCTCTATACAAATCTCTTGTATTATAATCAGGATCTTCTGCCCCGATTTTCAGAGCCTCCTTAGCTCTTAAATTTTTGATTCCAGCATCAGGCCTAAAATGAAATCTTACAAAATGTATATCTCCATGCTCATTTTCTACTTGATACGAATGAATTCCGAATCCAGGCATATGACGATAACCATCTGGTATACCACGATCACCGAAAACTAATAAAAACATGTGTAAGCTTTCAGGTTGCAGTGTTAAAAAGTCCCACAATGTGTTTGCGTCGAAAAGATTAGTAGCTGGATTTTTCTTTTGCGATCGAACAAATGTAGGAAAAAGACGTGGATCATTGTACACATACATAGGAGTATTAAATCCGACAATATCGAAGTTTCCTTCTTCAGTGTAAAACTTTACAGCAAAACCTCTGGCGTCGCGTGATGTATCGCTGCCGCCTCTTTCTACAACTACCGGGGAAAATCTTGCAGCTACTGGCGTTTTCTTGCCTATTTCACTAAATAATTTAGCCTTACAGATATTTGTAATATCGTGCGTCACTTCAAAATAACCAAATGCTCCACCTGCCTTTGCATGAACCAATCGTTCCGGAATTCTTTCACGAACGAGATGAGTCATAGTATCCATAAAATATTCATTATTAATTAGTTTTGAATTTAATGTATTCAAAGCTTCGGTATGTTCAACAGGTGCTCCGGCGCTTGTTGTTATTATACCAACAGGACTCTGAAATAATAAAATAATAAAGGTATTTAAAATTTAATTAAAATTAAAAATATTAAGATTTATTACTTACATTAAATACATGCAACAAAAATTAAAGTGTTTCAAAACAAATAGTGTAGTCTCAAATGCAATTCACCACTTATTAAGTTGCTCTGAAATTGTTCTATATTATCGATACTTTTGTCACGACAAGATATAACTTCAAAGGTTACATAACTTACAGTATTTCGTTCCTTAAACATTACGATCTGTTGCGCAGCCGGATCTTTCACGTCTACGGCTGTCGTAAACGCCATCATAGACATAGACACCACCAACACTAACATCTTGATCCACAATACACCTGTCATGTCGATGTGTTTCAACAACTCCCACAAAGCCGGGCACCGTCTTTATAATGCTCTGAATATTGCGACCTTGCTGTCCGTACGGCACAGACCGCAATCATTACCCAACTATAATAAAATTGATCAATCTTTTACACTTAAGAACAAACTTTTTTATAGCGGCACAATAGATTTCATTGATCTGCGAGTACTTAATTGTTTATTAATGTTATTCAAATATAATAATAATTTGTTTAGAATCACTGAATGAAATATGTTTATTATATCCTAAAGGATATATATACAAATATAAATAAAACAAAGGAAGAGTATGACAATGGACATCCTTATCATTAGAAGAGTGATCGCTTCCAGGTCGTTTATCGGAGAAAAATCTAACGATGAGAAAAAAACTATGCCGATGCAGGTAATATATAAAAATAAATAATAATTTTTATATGACTTCCTCTCGCGGTCCTACTGGGAGATATTTCTTAAGGGAATGAGTTGTGCCCTAGTACAAATATTTGTAAACTTTCCCCAACAGTCCCCAACTTCCCAACAATTTTTTTATTGTTATGTTTGTACTAAAATAAATAAATAATAAATTAAAGGAAAGAAAAAGTGAAACGGAAAATAATGTATAATTTACTTATATAAATAAATATAATATATTAAATAAAAACGTATCCACATTCCAACTAAATAAAAATTGCAAATTAGTGCTAAAATGATAAATGTAAATAAGTGAATGTGATTTTTACATGTCTATACTTATTGCCTTGATAATTTAAAATAATTTGGTATAAATTGCAAAAAAAAAATATTATTATTTAATTATTCACTATGTCTAAATAAAACTTGACCAAAGCGTGTATCGTCACCGAAACTCAATTGTGACAACTGAAGCGAATACATTCTTTTATACCTGCAAGTAATATTGTTTTTTTTTTAAATTAATCTTTATTTTTTTAGAACGATCTGAATACAGTATCTATCAGTTCATTAAAATATTTTTTTGGCTTACTACGCCAAGGTCTAAATACATTATTAGGGTTATCATAATGTGTTTGACAGGTAACTAACGTATTTAAGTTGATAATTATTATTAATACTGTATCCGTCTAAATAGCTTTCCAATTACCGTATTGTACTAGACAATTGTTTTATAACTTAGAATGGTATAGTTACCTATCCTTAAGGGCCGAAACACAGAACGGCGTTGCGGCGCCGCAACGCTAAAATCGGCGGTGGCGTCACCGCCAATTTTAGCGGCGCGGCACCGCCAATTCCGGCGTTGTGACGTCATACTTGTTGACCATGATTTATTGACATTTTGTGTCTATTTTTATATTTTATTTTTTTGTGTCTTTATTAGACATGGGTATCTCAATGAATTTTTATGAACTGCAGATAAGCTCATGAGCCATATGCTTGAACCGGAGCTGTGAAACGGCTCACAGTTCAGCTCAATTGTTGTTATAGGTATTGTTACTTTTAACCACTTTTAACTATTAGATTTACAGCTAATTTATGACTCGGTTCAAAAAATAACATGTATGATGTACCTAAATTATAAATATGTAATAAAGCAGCGTTTCGAAAAGTTATTATAGTGATATTTTTTCTATATTACTCAATTATAGGGGAATGCTAATTTCATGCATATGATAAACGCTAAAGTGAGTTTCTTTGTTTGTTACGCTTTCACGCTTTAACTATTCACCTGAATTACGATCATCATGAAATTCTGCATACCAGTTGTCTGGGGTACAGAAAAGTACATAGAGTACATACCTACTTTACGTACCGACTACCGTTGGTGCCTGTACCATGCGAGCGGAGCCGCGGACAAAACCTATTTATTTATATTTAATCTATAAAACTAATATAGTAAGATATTAATTTATGTATCACTTTGTTTCAATTTTGTTTAGGCTTTATGAGACAAAAGTTGTTTAAAATTCTACCAGCATACAAACTTGATTCACAAAATTATTTCCGGTACAAAGGATTACTTTTTATGCATTATACTAAATAACAACTTCACAAACAATAATTAACAAATTTCACGTGAACTATAATATTTAAAATAATTAAATTAATAACCACAATAAAAAATCACGAAGAACTGGTTACCCTACAACAACGCTCTTTTTCGCGGCGCCGCCGATTTTAGCGTTGCGTCGCCGCAACGCCGTTATGTGTTTTGGCTCTAAAAGAGACATATGCCATTGTTTTTCTATAAACCTAGATCGTTGAATTTCCTATAAAATTATATAAAGAACTTTACAGAACAACCTATCGTTCGTTAGTAACAAAAAACTGAAGGAAAATAGCTACACAAAGTTAGCACCCCATCGAAAGATTTTTTAAAATCAAAATTACCTTGATCGATTGGTCTACGTTATGTTATCAATAATAGGTTCTTAGGTCTTTTTTTAGGTTGTTAGGTTTTTTTTTTTTAAATAGAACTATTTATTAAAAATATTTATTCAAAAAAAATAGGCGACCTAACAAAAATTTTGGTGGACCTATACAGACCTAACGTAGAGCTATCGATCAAAATGACCTTATCATTTTGATTTGAAATATTTTTCAATAGGGTGCTGTTTGTGTAGTTAGGAAAAATAATAATTTTTCCTATATTATTCTTATGGAAAATCTAAAAGTCTGATTCGAAGCATATTAATATTGAAATTAAGAGCTCATCTCTTCACAGGTTCAAAACTTTTGAGCGTGGTTCCAAGATAAAATAAAAAAATCATTTTTTTTTAAAACGCCCTAATATATTATTTATATTATTATTATTTGAAGATATAAAATTGAAAAATTATAATCCTAGACGACGATATTTAAAATTGCAGCGGAAACAGCGTAAAGCTAACATTGAAAGAAAAAAATATGCCAAAACTACCTATGGAATCAAAAGAAGACTTAATAAGCATGGTGATATGCTTATCGAAATCCCTGAATTACGATATTAAGAAAGATGATGTCAAAGACATATATAGGCTGAAAGGGAAAAAAGGTGCTAATAAATCAAATACGCCAATAATTGTTGAAATGATAACTCATCGATTCTTAAAACAGATAACATAAAATCTTGTAAAAACTTCAACACTAAACATAAAGAAAAGCTAAGAGCGAAGCACCTAGAAGCAACTAAAAATAAAGGAATCGCTGTATTTATCTCCGGGCAGCTCACTGTGGCAAAAGGCGCTAGACTGCATTTTGTCGCCCATGATCTAGCACAATCAAAGGACTACAAATTCTGCTGGACTGCTTACGGACGTGTTTTTTTTTTGTAAGCTTTTAAGATACCGAATAAAATTTTATTTATTAATTAACCATTTAAATATAATCAACATCTTCTATGCTATTAAGTATATTCGTTTTTTTTTTTTTTTCTTTTTATCAAACAATAATGGGCCAAACAACATTTCTTTTAAATGTTAGGTTTTACCCAAGTTTTTGAATTCGCGTATAAAATAATGTGATATTTATTATATATGCAGTCTTTTTGATGTGGTGATAATTTGCAAATTTCATTGCAAAAACTTACATTACGATTAAATAAAACAATAAGTAAATAAAACCATAATTAAATAAAACAATAATGAAATAAAATCGTTTCGTTCAGATGAAGTCCGTTAGAAAACAGATGGTCTCGATATATTTGTAATCGTTTTTAGATAATACAGGGATCGTGTGCTCAAATCTTACCGTCCTTCGTTTTCAATATTTTTTATTTACTAGTTTTTACCTGCTACTTCATACGCGTATATTTTTAGTCAAGACAGTGGTCGATATTAATAAATCTTAGACATCGTTACGATTTCACTCCAATTACGCACTAAAAATTCAAAAAATATAAATTTATATTTTTTATCACCTACACCTGCATCGATACTGGAATATATTTCATAACAGACGGATTGAGTTGTCAAACATAATATTTTAGCCCGCGACTTCGTCCGCGTAGAAGTCGAAAATGGTTACAATAGGATTTTTTTTTATTTTTATTAAATTTGTTATGTTTCATGATGAAGAAGCTCTGCTTTTGATTTGGAGAAAGTTACACGGGGGTGTTATCTTCTTACAACGAAATCGAAATACTACACCTTCCGTAGTATTTCTGTATAAACAATATTTTTTGTTTTTCGTTCGGAGTGCTAGAATTACCAAGATATTCTGTAATATGCCACATACAACTGATACAACTGACTGTGAGAGAAGTAGTTTTCGCTTAAGTATACTCCCACTACAGTAAGAGTTTGACCTTAAGCTTTGTTTATGGTAAATACATACTCATATACACTCATACATTATATTATTATATGGTTCCCGGGAATCACCATTTCCTTTTTTAAGCAATGGCTCTGAGAACTGTCCGGCAGTAACATCTCCCTTAGATGGACTCTTATATTTATAGTAAGGCTCAGTTTCGTCACTGCAGGCCACAAATGCTCCTGTAATGTAGTGAATTGTATCAGCCAATAAATAACCCACTGCTGAGCGAAGACCTTTTTTCCATATAGAAGGGTTGCAGCTTAATCCACCACGCTGCTTCACTGCGGGTTAGCGGATAATATCCCTACCATAAGTAACAATTATTATAAGGCATTCATGATAACTAACGGGACCGACGGATTTGCGTACTCTCCGGGGCATGGTGGGGAAACCCACTATATACCCAGATATACACCCAGACCTGAAACAAATATTGGCACAAATACAAATATCTGCCCCGAGCGGGAATCGAACCCACGACCACCGCCATTGAGGCGAGGCGTTAAGGCGACTACTTGCACCACTACACCAGAACGGTCACCAATGCTTCGTTCGTTGTATTTTAGGTATAATTACACCACAAGTCAATACGATTTTGTCTCTTAGATTTGAATAAACCCGCAAGTAATTATTTTTTAAATTATAATCGACTCGGCACAGTTGGTAGTGACCCTGCTTTCCGCACTAGGATCGTGGGTTCGATTCCCGCCTCAAGTCTGGGTGTAATATCTATTTATTTCTATATGTATTATTTATATGTATATTTATAAAAAATATAATATATCAGTTGGCTGTTACCGAAAACACAGGAATTAAGTTGCCTACCTTAGGAACAGACGATCGTGTGTGTATGTCAAACATATATTTATATTTAATAATAGTCCAAGACAGCTTATATCTGCTGCTTCTTAATTTTAGTGTAAGATAAAGTTAAATGGGTACATGATTTATAATGTTTTCTGATCTTGTTCCAACATCAGTCCGTGGTGCCAATCTGTACTAATTGGGGTGTTAATGCCGTATAATTCAAAAATGTTTCCAAGTTCAATTCGGTGCCTTCTATATCTGTATCATTGTGAACTACAGATGCCTTGCTGATGAGTCATTTAGTTTAAAACCCTTCACTTAACACAACACCAACATTGAAGTAAAAATATTATATAAGACACTATTTTACAATATAGCAATCACACGGTATATTTACAACTCAATTTTGTTAAGTTTAATATAAAGTCTTGCCTGTTCCATCAGGAGCACCCAAAAAAAGATATCACCTACATGTCAATACTGGAAAATATATTATAATAGACGGATTGATTGTCAAACATGTGTGAAAATAAAATGTAATTTAAATCAAAAGCACTAAGGAGTACCTATTTATATCAAAATAACTTTCTACCCCTTTTTAACCCCGTCAGGGAATGAATTTCGATAAAATACGAAACACGTCTTCAATCAATTCTGTTAAAGAATATTTATGCAAAATTTGAAGTAGATTGGACCAAGGAATCACGTTGTGCCATACAAACTTTGCCTCCCTTTTTCATCCCGTTAGAGGTAGAATTTAGTAAAATCCGTTCTTAGCTGACCTCTACTTGGCAAAAGGAATATTCCTAGCAAATTTCAAGTTTTTAGGTCTCATACTTCCAGAGATATCGTGATGAGTGACTATATCTATAGAAAGTCTCCTATATATATATAGATAACTCCACTTTTAGACTTCTTGTGTATTGATATTTATTATACACCACATTTTAAGCTAGACCTCCACGATCACAATTGTGGTCACAACCACGTCCAATTTCGTCTAGCAGATTTCGCGTGATGCAAAAAAAAAACAAATAGACAGACAGACCGACAGAAATCATAAAAATAATTGTTTTGGATTCTATTGCTCGCGTAAGGACCTCTATAATTAGTAGAAAAATTTTGTTGTTATAATAGAAAGAAACAAAAACTTAAATGTAGGTAGAATGATAAAAATCACAACAAGTACATCTAGAAACAAATGCAATAAATAAAATTAAGTGAAAAAATATATTTTGTTAACGTCCGTGTAAGTTGCGCGAAGATTTCCAAACTTATACACATACAGGTTGATACAAGCAGTACACTTGATAATTTTAAAAACAATCATGTAAATGTGGTTCATGTTAATATTATTTATTAATTTCTAGTTTTATATAATCTTGTTTTAATCTATATGTAAACTAGCTGTGCCCCGTGGTTTCACCCGCGTTAATTTGAGTGACAATGTACTTAAATATTGAAGCCTCGTTAGTGGTCGCAAGCGTTACTGCCGAGCAAGGGGTCTCAGGTTTGATTCCTGGGTCGTTCAACGTATTATTGAGTTTTTTTTTCGAACATTTTCAGTAAAAGAGTGATGTTATATTTACTTTAAAAATGGAACTATAGTTAAAAAATGTCTCGAGAAGAGAAATAATAAAGGACGCAACGGAAGCTCTCAAAAAAGATTATTTTTTCCCGTTTTTGTAACATTTCTTATTATTGCTCAACCCCTATTGGTCATAGCGTGATGCTATATAGCCTATAGCCTTCCTCGGTAAATGGGCTATCCAACATAAAAATATTTTTTCAATTCGAACCAGTATTTCCTGAGATTAGTGCGTTCAAACAAATAAACAAACAAGCTCTTCAACTTTTTAATATTTCTATGTGTAAATAATTATATTTATCTAGTGGTCTTATTTAAGACATAGTCTAATCTTCTATTACCTTAAAGGTTAACAATATTTCGATAGTAGTAATGTAGTGTCCTTAAGTCAACGAGTTTAGTTTATTTATGATTTAATACATAATCTACGTCGTATGATCATTTAGCTAATATTTAAAATAACTTTGAAGTTGGAAGTGATATCTTCAATAGTACGCTTAGCAGTAATATAAGTGTCATCTGCAAACTTGTAGATCTCACACTATTACATTATTATGTGTGTACAAAGCTGTTAGCATTGTTAAACCTTACGTAATGTGATATACCTACCCTTAAGATAGCTTCCACGTCATGTTAGTAGTTTTTAAAGTGAAACTTTTATATCGACGTATAGGAGAAATCTTATAGATGTTAAAATCAAAAATCGTCACACCACGAGCGTCACATTTTTGGGCCATACCTATATGGTATTGTACAATATTTCGGGACTCCGTACTATATATTATCTGATGAAACGACGCCGAGTCCGAGTCTATCGAGTTTCGACTCATTTGATTCATCTTGACGAGTACTTTGTTTTTATATGGTTACCAGGGTCTGATCTGATGATGGAGCTGGAAGGTGGCCATAGGAACTTCGCAATGAAACGACACAACCTCATCGAATTCGGGCTCGATTGAATCGTCTTGACGAGTAGTTTGTCTTCCAATGGTAACCAGTAACGTGCGTACATATGTACACACACACACACACTTTTTTTCATAAACCTCACTTGATGAATTAATGTTAAATATATAATAAAAAGTTTCACTTCATACGTGTGTACATTAATACATACACACATTTTTTATAAACCCACTAACATAAGATTGATGGAGTGTGTCATACCTGGAGCGTATCAAAGGCCTCGCTTTAATCAATAAGTACTATTAAGTCTTATATATTTTATTGTTTTGATATATATTATTGTCTATACTTATTTTTATCAAGCTGAAATCTGTAAAGATTTTTGTCAATATCCGACTATCCAAATACGTGTATTTGAGATTTTATATATATTCTTTAACTATGTTATTAATGATAGGCATTATTATTCGAATCACATTCCACCCTTTTAAAAAAAATGGGAATTACAATAATATTCTTTAGTAAAAAAAAATATTGCAAAAAAAGACACATGCGTTTATCAGATTAGATGAAATAGTTTTAATGTTGACAACATTTTAGATCTACCGTTCTTTTTTATATTTTTAGGGAGGATTGTTAGTATTTAATTTAATAATTGTTTTTTTTTCTACTGAGAATGAATCTGCTGCCCTAATTTAATTAACATTGTTTTGACATTTCTGGAATATTTCAGAGTATTAACACTATTCCTAAAAGAAAAACTATTTATAAACTTTTATTTATTTTATTTTATTTATTTTATTTTACTTTTATTTTTTTTTTCTTACTATTGTTGTGTGTAATAAATAAATAACATATAATACAATAAATAAAAACAAATTTATTAGCAATTGCCTGGTCTGTGTCTGTAAAACTGTTTTATACCTATATCTTTAAAAGAAAAGTTATGTCTCACGTAAATCCTCAATGTATTTTATCTAGCAACTTTAAAACCTTCTTTTAATTTTAAGCAAATCCAATTTTGAAACATTCTGTGCTCGGGTGCTGAGGCAGACAAGAACGACCGCCCAGTGTATAATTGGCTAGTGTCAGTCTCAGTGCCACCGTGAGTTCGTTAGAATGCAAGATTGCGCGTAAATTTGGTCTATATACGATTTATTTAGCTATCTATAACATAATTCAATCTCAGTATTGCTTTGATCAGTTTCGTTCAACCATCTTGGTAGTCGGCATTTTAGCATGAGAGCCATGGCTGATGACCCGCGAAGGCTTATTGAGTATCTGAGGAGCCTTTTGGCTTTAATAAGAGTCACATGAATTTGTCTTAGGGGCCACGGAAAAGACTTAGGGGTCTGATCCAGTTCGCTATCAGCGTTATTCACGATACGACCCTGCATTTTGCAGAGTTTACGATTCAGAGAAAACTTCAGATCCTTGACCTTGCGAGGATTGCCACATTACTAGAACGCCCTAGTAAGTGGCTTTGATTTTACCATAGTACATTCGGTTTGGTTCGGTACCTCGTTTGATCGGAAGTTCCTAGGAAATGGAACTTGATGATAAAGATAGTGCTCGTAGCCTTAGGCAAACATAGATCAATCACATGCAATTGGCGTTAATCTTTCAATGTGTATATGTGGTAGCTGATATTATAAGTTCGAATAATAGACGACACTACTTGGGTAGGGTGTGAGTGACCACGTCTAACACTTGGAACCCTGATAGCTTCCCCTGTGGAACGCGAAGATAAATAAGTAAGTAGTAAGATGATGTTTTAGTAGAGAAAAAAATTGTAAAGTTGGTAGATGTAGAACCTATTAAGTAAACCTAAATTATTGCCACACCTAATACTAACGTAGTGTGATAATTAGTATCTTATAAATATTCAATTAATTTGTAAATTTTTATTTCTTTTAAAACTAGTGGTAAATCTATTTAAGACTTTGGCTTTATTAAATAATTATTTGTAATCTTAATTTTAAGAACTCGTAAAACTTAAATTGCTCACAAAAAATGTATCTTTCCTAAATTTTGCATGAAAATAGTACATTTTGAAATAAAGGTAAATAAGACATTATGAAATTCTTTCAACCTTTTTTTTTAAAGATTTTTGTTAATCGTTAATAGTTATTTTATTATTTTAAAATAATTACAATGCTGAAGTAGTTGGTTTAACCAAATAAACATAAAATACGTTTTAAAATCTACCGACATTCCAGTCTCATACAAAAGAGATATGGTTCTATCCAATTTTTTTTTTTCTTCATTTATTTGTATTAGATTTAAAAGTATACTACCTACTTTAAAGTTAAATTTTTACGTTGTGTTAACGCGCGTTGCATTTATTACTAAGTAATATACTGATATTTATAAGTTTTGCTATAAGTTTATTATAATAAGTTTTAACCTGTTATATTATTTATTATTTGTTATTTTATTTTTTACTGCTATTTTTTTCAAAGCTATTTTTTTAAATTAATTAATTATACACCACAATTTATTTTCTGTTGTAAGCTGACCTTTATAATTCTTTAAAATTGTTTCAAATTTCCAGTAAGTTATCATGTGTTACGAATTCACATATTATGTTATGATACAATTCTGGTGAGCCTCACCCGATATATTATATATATATATATATATTTAATGTGTCCATATAAAATTTTCGTAATTAACTCAGGTTCAGTTTTTATATTTTAGTCTTACACAGTTACAACATTACTTTTCATATAATTAACTGAGTTAATAATAAGTGTAGTAGTGATTCGAATACCATAGTAACCCTTTTTTTAATTTGCCGCTATTTTTCAAGTTGATTTGTTTGTATCTATTCATTTTATTACTCTTTTCTACGAAGCTTACATTATCTGTATCAACCATTCAAAGTGTCACTGACTACCGTAAATAGTAGTGTCAAAATCTCTAAAATACACATTAATTGATTAACAATTTTATTTTTTTAAATTCATTTATGAAGTAGAACAATGCTAAATCTTTAGTATAACCAATAATACAATATCTACATAATAGCTTTCTTTACTTGGCTATATATTACTCACAATGGCAAGGTCGCCTAACGATGATCCAAGATTTAATGACAATACTTGGAATTATCACGCGGAAACCGGCGAGAACTGTACACCTGGTGGTATAAATGAATTAAAACAAGGACCATTACCACCTAATACTAGTGTCTTACCAGAAAACATGTACGGCAGAACTAATTTCGCTAATGATGTTTATATTAACAAACCTTACAACATGCAGACAGAAGATAATGTAAATAATAAAGATGACAAAATGTCATACAACGCCATGCCGAATGTAAATCGAGTAAATCGTCAAAACTATGGTAATGCTATGCTTAACTTAGGAAATGGACAGGTGGTGAGAGTGTTTTATGATGAAAATAACCAACAACTCATATTCCCTATGTCAGGACAATATGAATTGTTTAATCATAACCAAAACCTCTGTGATGTCCCTTTACAAACACAACCATCACATCTATTTACATTAAATCAAGAATTTAATGTGAATAATAATGTTCATATGCAGCCATCAACTGCTACAATTCAACCGAGTTCATATAACCAGGAAAATATGAATCAAACATCTAACATACCAACTTCTAATTTTTTAAAAGAAGTGTTAGGTAATTGGGAACCAAACTCATCTGGTACTTATTCACCATTTGGTCAAAACTATCCTCTCAATCATCCTGATGCCCCTACTATCGTAAACAATAACCCGACCGTAGAACCTACAGTAATTCCAATTAAACCAGAAAACTTTCCTAAAAGGAATGAAAATAACCCCTTGGCTGACACAAGTAATAAAAAGCGCATAGTTGTTGAAGTAAAGCCAATGCGTCCGAGTTATTCAGATGTCCTAGCTAAAAATACAAAAATTACTCAACCAGATGCTACAAAAAAGGTTAAACCACAGAACAATCATGAAAACAAAACACCAAATAAACCAAATCCTAAACCAGAAAAAACTTCTACAAACATGAAACATAATGAAGAAAATAAAACTAAAACTGAGAAGAAATCAAATACTATATCCTCTGGTAGTGAATCCGGTGATATAAACACCGATGAGATAGAAAAACATCAAAGGACGAACAAAAAGTCAAAAAACAAAAGAAATAATATGTCTCGTAAATGGTCATCACTGGACGATATAACCAATGAAGAAAGTGAAAATTTTAATCAGGAAAATGAGAATAATTTCATTTTCATAATGAAAGATTCTGAAAAGTTAACGAAGAAAGAAAAGAAACAAGAGCAGAGCAAAAATACTGAGAAAGGTTTTGAAAGTTACAATGACAATCCGGAAAACGAAGAAGAATCACAGTCTCAATTTATATTTCAAGAAAGCCAAAATGAAAGTAGTAAAGCGAGAAAGAAAAAGGAGCCTCGTAGTCACCACAAACTATCAAAGACTGTTGAGAAAAAGAAAGGTAATCAAACAAAGTCTAGGAAGAATAAACCTGGTTATATGGGTTTGGTGCAGAACTATCTGGAGCATTGGGGAGAAGCATCATGGAACGCGATTGTTTGGTTTTTATACCTACTTTCTGACATCTGTCATATGAGTCTCCATTTATCATTTGACTTGTAAGTATTAAGTTACATCAGCTTTCAAGTTTAACTTTTATATGAAATAAATAAACATGTTTAACATACACACAAGGTCGTCTGTTCCTAAGGTAGACAACTTAATACCTGTATTTTAGGTAACAGCTGAATGATATATATATATTTTTTTTAAATAAACATAAATCTATATTACACCCAGACTCGGGATGAAGATTGAACCCAGAACCCTAGAGCCAAAGGCAAGGTCACTTTCAACTACACCAATGGGCCAGTTATTTTCTTAACATTTTTGCAAACAAAAATGTATAACATATTTTATACTTTCTTTTATTATAATTCGTAAGACAATTCCAGGTTTGGTTTTTATGACATCAAAATAGTTTGTATTAAATTTTAGATGTACATCAATGTTTACTCAGACCTATGTCAGCTTACAAGCAGTGTGGCGTAGCAGCAAAGATTGGCTCTCTAAGCTTGGGGAAAATAAATACTTAATGTATATAGACCGAAAGTTTGGACACACAAGGTTTGGTTTCTGGAGAAAACTAAAATGGTTTAAAAAAGGTAATTTATTTTCAGCTTAAATATCTAGTCTATTTTATTTTCACTAACTTTGAATCAAAGTGTATAATTTAGCATGATCACTGAATTTAATTTTTATAAAAAAGTAAGAAAAAGTTACGTTCTTTGAATGATTGATTAAAATTGATTGAATGAGTTGTGTAAATTCTTATAATGCGGCCACACACTGGAAACTAAAATTATTTTATAAATTCGTATGAGTAAGGGAAGGGCAGGGGGGGTAACTGACACCCCCCCAGCAAGGTGTATGAACCGACAAGCAAACCTATAATTAAAAAAAATTTAAGTTGCATTGCATCTACGTAGTTCGCTTCCCGATTTTAGGTTGGCAACCATTTTTATTTGTGTATGTTTTTGCAGCATGTCTTGTCTTGGTTTTTTTTTGCCTGCCCCTTAAGAAAATGCCCACATATATACATTGAAAAAATACTAATTAATAATTTTTACCTAAGCACATAATTTTTTTTTTTTTATAACTAAAATCAACTAAAATGTAAGTTTAATAGATCTCATCATACATGAATGTTTTCTACAAAAAAAAAAAAAAGTAAAAATGATAAATTTTAAACATATTATAAAATTTTATATTAGGTATTGTTGTATTTCAATAGAAACTGAATCAGACAATGGCAACGACTCATCAAAGCTTAACTCAAACATACCGTTGCCTGCAACTGGTGAGGAAGCTATGAAACGTTTGCTGGCTTGTAAAGGCAAGGATCCATATAGGTAAGCTATTTGTTAGGAAATCATAAGAAAAATCCAATTGTTTTATCTCATGCGATAAAAATCCACTTAATGGCATTTAATGATGTTTTTAAATGTTTATAACATTAAAACTTTTCCACAATTTTTGTACGTAATATTAAAAAACATAAATTAATTATATAATAATGTGTATTATGTGCATACTAGATTTTTTAAAGTAAAATATGTTATGAATAAAATAACAAAAATAATAATTGTACAATTTTTTTAGTATCATGATACTGTATATTTGTTAAACATTTTTTAATATAATTTTATTATAATTGAATGAACAAAATTATTAAACTTAATTGCCATGCGACAATCTTAAATACTTGAACAGCTCGACTGACTTAATTATATATTTTTTCTATTGTTTTGGTTTAAATAATATTTAGAAAAACCATAAGGAGAAGTTTTTATATAATGATGAACGGTAATAGATTTGTGTATAAGCGACGATCCATTAACTATTTGAGCTGTTTTGTAATTTGGATCAAATAATAATTTAATAATAAAGGATTTATTTATTATTTGCCGAAGGGCAGGTCTTTGATGAGGCTTTTGCTATATAGATAAAAACAAAATGTATTTTCTAAAATAAACAAATAATACAAAATAAACCTTTATTTATATGTTACTAGCTTCCACCCGCGGCTTTGCCTGCGTGGTTTATTGATAAAAAATAGCCTACATCCTATCAAATTTTATTACAAACGGCGCAACAGATTAGCCATGAAACATACATTTACATAAATACAAGCAAAATAACTAAAACTACAATCGTATAATCAAATTAAAAAATAAAGCATTTCTAATACGACTGAAATAATAGTAAAAAGTAATCTATATTTCTACTTAAAATATACTAACTAAAAATAATAATTATGCCTGCTGTACTAATCGTAAGTAATAAATCGCTCCGAGAATTGAATTAGCTATGAGAAAAAACCTCAAAATGAACACAACCATCAATAAAGTCTGCCCTCATGCGTCTGACCGCGTTCGAATCGCGCACTCGGCGATGGCACGTCATTACTTGGACCGCCCCTCTACCCCCGCCCTGCGCGCCGCACCGACTGACGCTCCATTCTGGTCAATCGAATTCTCGCGAAAAGAAGGTCGTAAGCGCTATGGAATTGGTGGCTCTTAGTGTTTTCGCTTTACGCGTTCATGATAACTCTGTTATATTATTCTGATGTATAAGCTATATCCGCTCCACTGTCCGTGTCAACTACTAGTTGATAAGAGTTTACAAACTAACCGCAATAACCGCAAGCGCCCGTGTCCTTGTAATGGTCGCTATGGCTATATTGCTCGTGTCAACTTTTTTTCGATACGGGCATTAGTAAGCGCGAAGTGCACCTGTCAACTACAAGTTGATTAACGTATATTACACTATTACCGGTGGGGAATTACGTAACAAAACATGAGACGCCTCGGGCAGTTTTGTGCAGTTAGTAAACTAAAAGGTAATTGCCCGGACACTCGAGCGGATATTACTGTAAAGTTTCATCTAAATCCGTTCAGTAGTTTTTGCGTAAAAGAGTAACGAAACATCTAGACAAACTTTCGCTTTTATAATATTATTAGGATAGGATAATATTTTATTCTAACCTAATAAATATTACGTCGCCTTCTTTTTAAATGCTGACATCAAGTAATTTTTTTTAATCGTATATCCCTTTCCAGCATTTTAGGAGTAAGTGTGACATGCACAGACGAAGAGATAAAGCGTTATTACCGCAGACAAGCATTCCTTGTTCATCCGGACAAGAACCAGCAGCCGGGTGCGGAGGAAGCTTTTAAAATACTGCAACACGCCTTCGATCTTATTGGAGAACCGGTATATAATATAATATAAAAAATATCGTATAAAAAATTTAAGTAGCATCAACCTATGAACCAAAAAAAAAATATAAGTAGGAATTAAAAGATTATAACAGTAAAACAATGTAAATTACTATGTCTCAGTCGCTGTATTTTTTATTATTATTATTAGTTCTATCTATTATATAGTCTTAATTCGAGACCATAAGTAGTACAGCAATATTATCTTTGGGAAAAAAGAATTAAATATCCATCTACCATCCATAAAAGTGAACCAGAGTAATTATTTTTAAGTTTTAAAAATTATACATGGAGATGCGATATAATTTTTATTTTCTGTCGATATTGACGATTTTTCGAATATTCATCTGGTATTACCACGAAACAATTACAAAGAGGAGGTGCCATAAGAAACTTTATTCATATAATGTAGTGTCGCAACTGCGCGGGGGTGCGAGGGGCTTCAAATAGCAGCAAGCCATCTAGCAACCAGTAGCTAAAACAAGTAATTGACTAAATTGACAGACGTTATAATTGTTCTACTATATGTCACTAGGTGTCTGCCAGGGCCGTACTCAGAATTTTTTAGTTAAGCATATATGTAATTTGAAGTTGGATGGCACACACTGCTATATAATATTATCATGATTTACTATTGTATTGATAAGCTGATTTCTCTTTGTAGGATTTTAGTACAATGAAAGGTCGTCATCCTATGCTGGAAAATTAAAGCTTGATATTATGTAGCCATGTGTAATATCGATTTGAGATTTTTCTCAATACGCAATTATCGACCTTTTGGTCGATAATTGCGTACTAAAAGTCAGTTTGCTTTTGCATATGCAATAAAGTTTTTATCATCGGAGTGATTTAAAAAAAAAAACGGAAAGGACACCAAAATTGGTAAACCTTTTCCCAAGCCAGACGTAGTGTAAATAAAATAGAATAATGCTGCATAATATGATACATAACATGCTTTTATTTTCATAAACAACAGTTATAAATTGTAGATACTGATAGATTTCTTATTATAGCAAGAAAGAATATTTTTTATTAAATCAGATTATTCAAATTCAAATATTGAACGTCAAAACCAACTACTATAGGTTCGAACCTTAGCCCAGAATATAAAATTACATAATTAGAATTTTCACTACAACAATTCGACTGAAATTGCCTCGGAAGAACACCTTATCCGCTTGAGTGTCCGGACAATGATCTTTTAGTTTACCAACTGCACAAAACTGCCCAACGTTTTGTTACGTTATTTCCCACCGGTGATAATGTAGTCTACGTTAATCAACCTGTAGTTGACAGGTGCACTTTGCGTACTAATGCCCATGTCGAAAAAAAGTTGACATGGGCAATATAGCCATGGCGATCATTACATGACACAGGCGCTTGCAGTTATTGTGGTTAGCTTGTAAACTCTTGTCAACTAGTAGTCGAGACGGGCAGTTGAGCGGTTATTCGCTGAGTGAGTGAGCTATCTTCAATAATTATTTTGTAATAACCTTCACTACATACGCTCATTGACAATTTTTTTAAACTTTGTTAATTGAAAGTTTTTGAACAGTATCTGGGATCGTATTGTAGAGATACATTTCAATTCTAAGTACGGCCCTGGCTAGACCAGTAGTTTTGCTACTTGCCGATAGAGGCTTGGTAATCACCGAACTTTCTAGACAAAATAAATAATATATTTAATTTAAATATTACTTACGAGAAGAAAGATAATTATGTTTATTCTATTTGATTTTGAATCATCATTCATGTTCGTGTAACTTCTACACGATACAACACAGCACTTCATGTTTACAACGTGCGCGGGTCGAGAATATTTTTTAAATATATAAAAAGGAGTTAGTTACGAGAGCAACTTAATTGTCCGGCAACGACAGCTGTACTGACGAAAGCGACAACTGGTGGTGAGTAGATCTACTACGGTTTGATGTGTGGACTACATTGGTGGACGCTAGACTACATTGATTACAACACCTCCTCTTTGTAATTGCTTCGTGGGTATTACTATTATAATATGCAATGAATAAATTTCATCATTTTTGTCTATTAAAGCTCAAAGATTCCTAAGAGATCCCCGCTAGAAAGACTCATTCAAAGAATTTATACCATAACTAGAATGCTCACTTAGTAAACTTGTATATTCAAATATGCACCTTGAAATAAAAGACATAAATTTGACATTTCTTACCAACATGTAAAGTAAAAATTGTTCCGAGCATTTCGTTGACAACTTGTGGTGTTTTGTCTCTTTCTTACGAGTTTTGCCTTGAATCTATGGTAGAAAGAGACGCAATCCCGGGTTAAGGAACGTTTTTAGAGTGCACGTGAGCATTCCAGTTTGTATATAAATTCCTTGGACTCATCAAAGGTTTTACTAATAGGCGGTAACATTTAACTGGCCCGTTAGCGTAGTTGGCAGTGACTCTGTTTTCTGCTCTAGGATTGATGGTTCAATTCCCGCCCCGAGTCTGGGTGTAATATATTTATTAAAAAAAAATTGTCTGTAAAGTCGGCTTACGGACGATAATTTTACGTGATAACGTCATAAGAAAAAAAATTGAAGAATTGAAATATAGAAATAAAATTGCATACTTTTATGAATTGAATTATTATCACTGAGTTATCATTATTTTGTATAATACAAAGAATGAGTTAATTCAATTAATTACTTTTTTTTTTTCGATATATTAACATTTATTTGCACTCGTTAATTCAAATATTTTATTACTCAAATTATACAGATTAATTACAAGTAACAATGTGCTATTAACAATTTATTTACAACTTATATATGTACATGTGCGATATTCAAGATCCTCCAATCCGCGTTATTGTTTTTCATTTACAAGCCGAACGCTGAGGCCGATCGTGCCTGTCTATCGCTTGTTCCGCGCTCTCGCTCGCGACATGTGACACTTCTTCGTGCGTGCAGCAGTCATTGATTTACTAGACGTTATCAGTTATCACGTCAAAAAATGTATATCAGTAGACTGTTACCTAAAACACAGGCATTAAATTGCCTACCTTAGGAACAGGTGACCGTGTTTGTTAAAGACTCATCAAAGATTTTACTAATACGCGGTGACATTTAACTGGCCCGTTAGCGTAGTTGGCAGTGACTCTGTTTTCTGCTCCAGGATTGATGGTTCAATTCCCGCCCCGAGTCTGGGTGTAATATATATTTATTAAAAAAATTGGTTGTCCGTAAAGTCGGCTTACGGACGATAATTTTACGTGATAACGTCATAAGAAAATATAGAAATAAAATTGCATACTTTTATGAATTGAATTATTATCACTGAGTTATCATTATTTTGGTTAATACAAAGAATGAGTTAATTCAATTAATTACATTTTTTTTTTCGATAAAATAACATTTATTTGCACTCGTTAATTCAAATATTTTATTAGTCAAATTATACAGATTAATTACAAGTAACAATGTGCTATTAACAATTTATTTACAACTTATATACATATGTGATATTTAAGATCCTCCAATCCGCGTTATTGTTTTTCATTTACAAGCCGAATGCTTAGGCCGATCGTGCCTCTCTATCGCTTGATCCGCGCTCTGGCTCGCGACACGTGACACTTCTTCGTGCGTGCAGCCGGCAGTCATTGATTTACTAGACGTTATCAGTTATCACGTCAAAAAATATATATCAGTAGACTGTTACCTAAAACACAGGCATTAAATTGCCTTTTTTTTTTTTTTTTTTTTTTGTCGCAGGGGAATCCATTTACGGATGATATCCAGGATGCCCGGGTCGGCAGTCCTAGACCTATGTCGGACTCGGCACTTTGGGAGTGCAATACCGTACTAAACCCCTGCGGGAGCCTTCAGCCGCTGTAATTGGAGGGTCCCGGATCTGCAGGCAACAGGATCCCTCCAGCGACAGGCTGGCCTCGGCGAAAAGGCCAGACTTCTCCTCCATGGGGACTGTCCGGCTCACCTCTGAACAGTCCCGACGACGCCGTATCTAGCAGGACCGGGTTCCCATCCCGGGCCGATACGGGCACAGGGGCGTTACTGGAGGCGCATTAAGTAGCGCCTCCTACGCACTCCCATTCGTCGCCCGCGGATGGAGGCCACGTCGGCGGCCTCCTCTCTCACCCGCTCGTCGGCCTCCTTCTGGGACATTACTGTCTCGCAGAAGGAGACCATCGCCTTCCAGGACTCGTCGTTGCCGAGCATCGCGATGATAATGCTCGGGAGCGACAAGTCCCCTCCGAGGACCGACGTCAGACTTTGACGCAGCGCCGCCCATCTCGGGCACACCTCGAGGGTGTGCTGGGCGGAGTCCACCGCCGCGCCACAATCGTGACATTCAGTCGTCGGCTCCCTCTGGGCCGTCCGGCACAGGTAGTCACCAAAGCAACCGTGCCCGGTGAGAACCTGCGTCAGACGGAAGGTGAGGGGCTTGTGTTTTCGACGCATCCACCGCTCAAGGACCGGGCGAATGGCAGCCGTTACGCGTGTGCCGTACGGCTGTCCCGCCAGGTCCTCCCCCCACCTCCGCATAAGCGCTACCTGCCCCATCCGACGCACCCGCAGGATCCCGTCCAACGTAGGGTTCTCACCAAGAGCCCTCCTACAGGCATTAAATTGCCTACCTTAGGAACAGGTGACCATGTTTGTTAAAGACTCATCAAAGATTTTACTAATACGCGGTGACATTTAACTGGCCCGTTAGCGTAGTTGGCAGTGACTCTGTTTTCTGCTCCAGGATTGATGGTAGAATTCCCGCCCCGAGTCTGGGTGTAATATATATTTATTAAAAAACAATTAATTTATAAAAATTAATTAAAAAAAATATTAATATTAAATATATAATTTATATGATCATATCAAACATATAAGCCCGATCCACATTACAGTGTTGATCTCAGTTCGTGCTCGGTCCGATCTCGATCCGGTAAATTTTTTTTATATTTTTTTCTTTTTAGCCTACACCTCCGAGTTTCAATATTCGGAGTCGTTTTTTACAATCTACAATTACAATTTATATATTTAAAAAAAACTAGGTCTCTACATGTCATGACGTTACAAGTTCGATCTGTTTAGTCTATTATTCTTTGAGACTGATCGTTGCTGAAGTGTGATTTGATGGTAACTTGATCGTCAGGCATAGTATGAGTATTGAATACACTAATTGTTTCTTGTTTAACGATATTTACCGGAGATCGAGATCAGACGGAGAACGAACTGAGATGAGCACTAATATGGATCGGGCCATAATAAGATGTGTGCCGGACGCGGGCGCAGGAGCGGCGCGAGGCGTACGAGCGGCGCGCGCGCGAGTCGCGTCACGCGGAGGCGGCGTGGGGCGAGCTCAGCGTGCTGCTCGCGCAGCTGCACGACAAGATGGAGTACGCCGCCAACACCATCCGGTACCGCTCTGCCGCCGCTCTACCGCCGCTCTACTACCGCTCTCGTGTCGACTCGCGAGCGGTGGGACTATTACGTAACTGGCGCGATCGCGTGAAACCACAGCGCGCTGTGGTGTCGAATTTCAATAATGAGTCTCAATTAGTATTGAAGTTACGTAATAGTTCCACAGTTCTATGTGTGCTTGCTTTCGTTTGTGTCAGTGAGTGGAGGACATCGTCCGAGCGACGCGTTTACGCATTCTTGTCCGAGTACAAATTAAAAATAATACATAATTTTGTTTTTGTTTCACATTGACATATTCATCATTTATTTTTTATTTCTAAAACCGCTATCGTCTTATGCTATACAAGCTCGACTTATATGAAGCGCCACGACATCGAAATATCTACATAATATTAGATTTGTCACGACAGAAATTGATAACAAGTTTCGGACACATTCCTAATAATAACACTAATATTATAAATGCGAAAGTAAGTTTGTTACGCTTTCACGCGAAAACTACTTAACCGATCATCGTGAAACTTTGTGCACATATTCTTGAAGGTATTAGAAGTAACATAGGATACTTTTTTAAAAATATACGAAAGAAAAAAAAATGTTTGTCAAAAAATCTCAAAATCTACATAGCTATTTCAACGCCATCTAGCATTCCAGTAATTGATTCATTTCTAGTATAATGATCTCTGATACCTATTTAATGGCTTCGATGCGAGCGAAGCCGCGGATAAAAGCTGGTAGCAAATAAATCTCCCCCAAACGATATCGGTATAGTAAAGTGTAGCGCTCGTGTGCCGGCAGCTGCACGAACTGCGGGCGGCGCCACAAGCGCGTGCTGACGGAGCGGCCGTGCTACGCGGCGCGCTACTGCGCGCAGTGCCGCATCCGCCACTCCGCCAAGGAGGTACGTGCGGCGGCGCGTCCGGCGCGTCCGGCGCGTCCGGTGGCACACGGACTATTACGTAACTTACGCGATCGCGAGAAATCGCTGTGGTGTCTAATTTCAATACTAATTGAGACTCAACTAGTATTGAAATTCGACACCACAGTGACTTCTCGCGATCGTGCAAGTTGCGTAATGCCCATTGTGCCCTTGAGCCAGTAGCCCTTGTCTGTAACCTAATGCATGGATTTCTTTGAAATCGGAACTAGATTTTGTTACAAGCGCGTTCGAAAAAATTAATTTTTAATATTTATAAATTTGTAATACAATCGGCGTCAAAAAAATTGCACCTTTCAAAAAAATCTACTTCACAACTTTACTTTTTGATGCCGAGTGTATAACCATAGATATCTACAAAAAATTAGTCATTCATTCTCCTGTAATAATTGATTTTCAGAATATTCAAATATAAAAAATGAACTTTTGATTTTTTCCACTTGGAATATTTACGTTATAAGTTAAACAATAATCACTATACCAATTTTATAATATTTGTCATTTTATTGACGAAATATATATTATATGCTATAACATAACCCACAGCATTCTATGTAATTCTAAAATGATCTTTAGTATTTATTTCCATTTTTTTTTTTTTGGTGCCTTATACTGTAATTAAAAAACCACTAATTATAAAATAAATAATTAATTCTGTTTAATTCTATCGATCAGGGCGACATCTGGGCGGAATCAAGTATGATGGGCTTGCTAGTCATGTACTACGCCTGCATGGACGGAGCGGTCTACCAGATAACTCAGTGGGCTAGCTGTCAGGTATTAATTTATTACTTATCTATTTATATTAAAACAAACGACAGATTTATTACACTGGTTTAAGGCGCGGTAAAAACAAATAATACATACTGAATTAAATTTCGATCAAATAAATAAATACTTCAACCTTAGAATTTTACTATACATAGATCACTCACTAATAATAATTTATCTATAGGCATAATATATTTATTATTCATATTGTTAATAGAAGAAAAACTTAAAACAACTGCGGCCCGACTGCCATGTAGTCCAGTATAGGATCGTGCTTGGAAACAAGGCAGCCGCTACTTCAGACTTCAATCAAAGACCATCAACTGGGTAAGAAATATATCATCTATATCATATTTTGTACTAGTAAACAATTATTTCAAATAGTAACCTTCGTCTGTTATAATGCAATTTTCCCATTATCATAATCATAGTCTGACAAAATTATTTAATAATTTAAATGTTTTTTAGGGTTCTGTACCCCAAGGCTAAAACGGGATCCTATTACTAAGACTCCGCTTTCCGTCCGTCCGTCTGTCACCAGGCTGTATTTCATGAACCGTGATAGACAGTTGAAATTTTCACAGATGATGTATTTCTGTTACCGCTATAACATGAAATACTAAAAAACAATAAAAAAATATTGATTTTTGCTCGATATTGATTACAGCAACAGGCTGAAGACGCTTGAAATATTAACAGAATATTTAGTTATATTTTTCACTTTAAAAATAAAAAATTAAATTAATATTTAATGGAGGCTTCCATACAACAGATATGATTTTTTTGCCGTTTTTATAAATAATAGTGCTTCCCTTCGTGCGCGAGTCCGACTCGCACATGTTTTTTTTTTCTTCTATAATCTGATTTAATTAAAAGTCTATAACAGATTTTATCGCGTTTATTTAAAACTTTACAGTTTAACAATATTTTAAATTATTTTAAAATATTTCCCGACGTTCCGGATCCTTTACAGCGTCCATGGTCTCGGGGGACTCCAGTCGCGATAAAATCCATTATAAAGTTTTAATTAAATGAGTAAAATTCGCGTGAATATATTGGTGTACAAGTATGAAACCGCTGTTCACATATAGATGGCTGTACTATGAAATGCAGTGAATAAAAGCAGCTTGGTTTCTTTTTTTTTGACAGCTATGACATTCCTCCACGAAAATTAGTTGACAGTAGAACGCTTCTCAAACAACAACATTTTTTATTATTGTTTCAAGATGTCGAATTTTGTACCAGAAAATAATGATTTGCGGATTTCATTACGGTTTTGTTATTTTTTGAAAAAAAATGCAGCCGAAGCACATCGAATGCTTGTAGAAGCTTATGGTGATAATGCTCTATCCGAAACACAGTGCAGAGAGTGGTTTAGGAAATTCAAAAGCGGTGATTTTGATGTTAGAAATGAAGAACGTGGAAGACCAGCGAAGAAGTTTGAAGACACCGAATTGCAATCAATATTGGATGAAGATGACACTTTGTCCAAAAGTGTGGAAAATCCAAAAGTGTGGAAAATGGGTGCCACATGAATTGAATGAAAGACAAATGGAAAGGCGAAAAACCACATGCGAAACATTGCTTCAACGACACGAAAGAAAGTCAGTTTTACATCGAATTGTGACTGGTGACGAAAAATGGATTTACCTCAAGAATCCTAAACGTAAAAAATCTTGGGTTAACCCTGGACAAGCATCAACATCGACTGCAAAGCCTGATCGCTTCGGAAAGAAAACATTGCTCTGTGTCTGGTGGGATCAGAAAGGTGTGGTGTATCATGAGCTTTTAAAACCTCGTGAAACCATTAATACTGATCGCTACCGTCAACAACTCATAAATTTGAATCATGCTTTGATAGAAAAACGACCAGAATGGGCCAGAAGACACGGAAAGGTAATTTTGCTGCATGACAATGCTCCGAGTCATACAGCAAAAGCCGTCAAGGATACGTTAACGGCACTTCGCTGGGAAGTGTTACCCCACCCGCCGTATTCACCAGACTTGGCTCCAACTGATTACCATTTGTTTTCATCGATGGGACATGCATTGGCTGAGCAGCACTTTGATTCCTACGAAGAAGTCCAAAATTGGGTCCCAGAATGGTTTGGCTCCAAAGAGGAACAATTCTTTTGGCGAGGTATCCACAAATTGCCTGAAAGATGGTTGAAATGTGTAGAAAGCGATGGCAATTACTTTTAATAAAATATCTTTTCATACTCTTCTCAAACAAGCGTTTTAATTTCATTAAAAAAACAGCGGTTTCATACTTGTACACCATTCTATAATCTGATTATAAATTATAGTATTTAATTGATATGTAAAAGTCAAAGCAAGAAATCAAAATATAATAATTTTTTACAAAATATTGTATCTAAAAATGTTACTCATTGCAGTCACGATCCCAACCTCGAAGAATTTCTCAACAATCTCTACAATAAGTCTGGTGTGTCACCAAATTCACAACCGCCTTCCGAAACAGCGGATGTGAAAAAACGACGAACTAAAAAACATAAAGTTTAATATAATCTGTAATTGCCTTTAACGTTAAAAAAATTATAACTATAGCTCAACCCCCATAACCGGTAGGCTTGGATTTTTGGAAACCAGCCAGTTCAAGCCCGTCGTTCCGTCATAATTATCTGTGAAAGTATGCCTTTGATATAAATATATATTTTATTTAATAAAGAAACAAAAATATACTGTAAAATTTTACCATAGAGAACAGAGCAGATTATAATAATATAAGTGAATGGCACTTGAACGATGGATAAACGATTTTCGTAACTCAGAAGTTAAGAGACCTCCACACATTACTATTAAAATAAAACAAAGTGAACTAAGGTACCTCCTTACAGCATAATATACTACTGGAGGTAATGTCCGACCGAAATTTCGGTTTCGGTTTCGGTTTCGGCCAGTTTCGGCCAAGAAATCTAGTTTCGGCCTTAGTTTCGGTTTCGGCCAAAAAATGGCCGAAACTTTCGGCCGCGCCGAAACTCGTGTATTGAACTTCATTTTGTTAAGTTTTATTTTTAAATGACAAATTTACGTGTTTATAGGTAATTGTCGTTGGATTTCATGACCTTTGTTTATTTAATTTTAACTATGTGAGAATCGTAGGTATAGCTTATGCGAATTACCTACTCAGTCATCTCGCCTCATCCTTTCCCGTTGATCGCGCGTGGTGCCCAGTCAGTTTGGATAGGTACTGTATTTTTTTCTATTTATAATTCATATTTATTTACCCCAATAAATTTTCCCTAATTTAGACAGAAAGCCGTGTGCCTACCTCATCAGTTATTACAGTAATTTTATTTTATATGTGATCTATGAAATAAGTATTATTTATTTATCTTATAATAATAACTTCATTTGTTTCAAGTAAAAAATGTCATAAAAACAAAAAAAAAATCCGATTTGGCAGTTTCTTTAAAAAAGTATTAGCGATTCATCTAAAACTTTTTGTAAACTTTGTATCTGTATCTTTTTTTTCTTTTAATTTACAAAATAGAAGGATTAACAGCCGGGACTCATTTAAATTTTACAGGGCTCCTTTTAAGATTTGATCGGTTAAAGAATGGATTCCGACTATAAATTCTTCTATTTTGCAAAGAGTTTATGATTTGATTATGTGTGAATCGATTATAAAACTATTTCAATGGTGTAGTTGTTCAATATTAATTTTGACAACATTATAAACTACTGGGCTTGTTTTTTTCTTTTTAATTTATTTTTAATTTCATCTATCTGTATCTTTTAGTTTTTTTTACGCAGTCCGGTTTATTTTTAATTTTATTTTTATTATACACTTTTTAGTTAGGATTCATTGGCTAGAAACTAACATACATACATAGATACATAGGCTGATAAACACATTATCCTTCTTTCTGTCGCGCAGTCCCTTCTTTGCGTCGAGCAGTCAGGTAATGATAAACACATTACCCTTCTTTGCTTCGAGCAGTTAGGTAATGATAAACACATTACTCTTCTTTGCGTCGCGCAGTTAGGTAAAAACGAACTAGATTTTAGTTGTTAGTTACAATTAAAATTTTAAATATGTTTAAGGTAGTTCCAGCATGAAACTACTTTTCGATAGATTCAGCTAAAAACTTTTTCACGGGTTCAAAATAGCTTTATTTATGAATTCCTAAAATTTCATAATTTTTGACGGTTTAGATCGCGAGATATTTAAAGACAAAGTTCGCGATTTTGAGAGTAATGTCCCATTTATGTATGTAAAATTTCCGATTTTTTTATTATATTAAAAAATTCGCTCGACAGAATTGGGAAAAAAAACTAGGAGTGTTGAAAAATATTTTTAGAATAAGCTAAAAAATAAAAGTAGCACGTTACGGTTTTGTTATAGAGATATTAAAATTATAAAAATTAATTTTAATTTTGAATTTATAGTGATCTGGCAACACTGTGCACAACGCTCTCATTTTTTGAATTTAATAAAACTATTATTAGAAAGCGCAATACTATTTGTATTTACTAAGACCATATAAACAAAAATATATAAAACACTCAGAGCAACGTTACCAGTTTACTATTATTATAACGATATAAGGCAGAAGGTATTATAGTAGGACTACACTTAACCACGCTGGTTTCGGTTTCGGTTTCGGTTTCGGCCGAAACTGAGAGCAAGGCCGAAAGTTCGGTTTCGGTTTCGGTTTCGGCTGGAAAACCTGTTTCGGTCGGACACTAACTGGAGGCAGCTTTCCGTAAGCCGTAAGTGTAGACGAGGTTATATATAGAGAGAGACAGACATATCGGACTATATGCTATCTCTCTCTAGTCGCATACGTTCGAAGTCGAAGCTGCCTCCAGTAGTATATCATATTTACGTTTTGTAGGCAGGTCTCTTACTTCGGGAAGTTTTAGTATAAAAAGCGTGTCATTGCAATTTGCTTAGAGTTTAATATATCTCGAAATTTTAAATGGTATTTTTTATTAAATCATAATGTTCAATTATAAAATTTTTGCGAATTAACACTATTTACTTCGTTGTAGCACATAAATAGTATTTAAATCTCAAATAAAAACATATTGACTAAATTTATTACAGAATTATTGTAATTAAATTATTTAATACAATTATTTTCTTCGTGGAGCAAATTTTACATGTCATTTTGATTATAAAATTCAAATAAAGTATTTATTGCACTTCAGAAAATAATAAGCGTTGATTTCTCAATCGGATTTAATTAAAATTTTGAATTTTTGCCCATTATCTTTCTGACTTACGAATATTTTTTCTTAATTTGTAAAAAAAGGAATCATACACAATTCTTTTGCATTGTAGAATTATATTAATTGAGGCTATAAAAAGAAAAGATAAAAGACAAAAATTCAAGTAATCTATTAAGACCTCTAAAGTATTTGATTTTACTTAACGGACATATCACAACTTTTGTTGACTACTTAATTTCAAGGTGTTTATTGACTAATACTCAAAAAGCTAATTTCTTGAAGTGTTCAGTTCCTCACCTTGCAATTATTGTTTTTTTTTTTTTTTTTTTGGTTAATATTCAATATTAACATTCTCTTACTGAATAATTTTTCGAATTTATGTTATATATGTATATTTTTAAATTTGACTCATGAAATGACCTTATAGTACAATCATGTTGCATTAATTATTATAAAAAATGTATTATTATTTTGAACAATTATTTCAGGAATTGCTACAGATTGTCATATTTTTATATTTTCTTTTAAACACTAAGTCATTAAAACGAATGTTATGAATAAAACTAATACTGAATTAACATGTAGTGATTTTTATAATTATAATTTGTATGTATAGTCGATAATTTTCTTGACATAAATGTTAGTATTGGGAAATTATAAATGGCTATTCTATTTACATCATAATATATGTATAAGAATTGTTTCATGTTACTGTTTTTTTGTAATTGTTTCCAAAAAAAATTAATTTTTCTAATACAAGTGAATAAAACACCTTTAAGAAATGTTAACTACCTACCATATATACATATAATTTTTATGTCAATAAAATATCGATGCAACACGTAGACATATAAGCAGGGTCACACCCACTGCCTCTACCAGAGATTATTGTTTAAGCTAGAAGGATCAGCCCTATGATCACTGTGCGTAGGCATTTGCGCTTCATGTGTCAGTAAAAATATGAAAACAATATATTGTTTTTTTTTTAAATACGTTTTCCAATCTCTTTAAGTTAAAGGCGTCCTCTCAATGTTACAAATACTTGAAATTATAGAAAAAACGTCGTTTTTTTTTCCAATTGTTTTTTTTTTTTTTTTTGAATGATTGTTACATTTTTTCTATGGTGTGTATGTGTGGAAAAGATTATTTTTCTATGGTGCTTCACATTAAAAATCATACTGTAAGAAAACTAAAACCACATTATTATTTCGACATTATTAAAATATAATTGATGAAACATCCCGTTTTATAAATTATATTTTAAATTAAATATAAAGAAAATAAAAGTTATCACTTGCGTATTTTTGAGAGTAAAATTGTAGTTTTAACTAGGAATTTCAATGAAAGGTCAAATCTGGTAAAAAATATATAGATTTATTTTAAATATCTACATTTATTCCATTGCGACGTCGTTTTCTTTCCCGTCCTTGTCTGTGACAATACAGTTTTCGTAATTCCATTTCGGGAAAATACGTTTATATAAATTCAGAAGAACTGTATCTTGAGATTTCAGCTGACCATCGAATGCACACTTCATGTGACCGTGTGTGCCTGGAAGAATAAAATTATTAAAAACGTAATTGAAAAAAAAATTCTTAATAATTTAATTTTTTTTTTTACACAAATTAACCCAACAACAAAGAGATCAAATTAATATTCTACTCCTGTCGCATATAAACTAAACAAATAAATGTAGTCTTATCCAAATCCAAAATTAACCATAACTCAGAATCAAATTCGTAACTATCCCAATACAGTTTATTTTTGCAAGGAGATTTTATGGAAATAATTAATAAATAAATTTCCTGAAGATCCCCTTCCAATATATTATCAATTCATAAATATATACCTAATGGTTCCTTAATATGACCAGTCCGTCCATATTTCGTTCTCAATTTGCATGGTTTGAAGTATATCACATCTTCTCTATTGAAGAACATAAATCTGATAACTGCAGATTTCTTATGAACCTGTAAATGAAATAAGTTATTATCTTGATATTAAAAATTTAACTTGAGAAAACTTAGAACCATATATTGCTAAACAACCTTGACAAAGATCAAATTATTCAATAATTTTTAAGTGTGAACAAAGCTTGTGATTTTATTTATATCTATTATAAAAAATTAAAGCAGTTTTAAACTATCTAAAACAGCTTTAGAATTGTTATTGATAATTCATTAATACATTAACAAAAAAATTATTGTTACCAAAATAACTCCTAAAGAAATATAGCATTGAGTCTTAGGGGGCGTCCATAAATTACGTGAGGTGTTTATTAAAATTTTCTGTCCCTCCCTCCCCCCCTGGTGAGATATCGTGAGATTTTATTCAACCCCCTCCCCATCCCCCAATCTCACGTGAGATTTTTCAAACGTCGTAAAAACGTGTATAACGTCGAAGTATGAATGAAATTATTTTCTTTCGAACGAATTAGTGAATGATCTTAATCGTATTACGCGATTACGCTCAAGATTAAATCTTAAGCATGTACAATCTGGATTAAATGGACCAAAATAGTATAATTTTTTTTTTGTTTCAATCAGAAAAAAAATTGCGTGATATTTGCCGAGACCCTCCCCCCCCCCTCTCTCCAACGTAAGATTAGATGAGATTTGACTCGACCCACTCCCCCCCTTAATCACCTCACGTAATTTATGGACGCCCCCTTATTATAATTGTGTTTTATTACATGTTAGCAAAAAAAAAATATAGTTATAAATTACCTTATATGGATGACCAGAGAGAACAATCCTTTTTATTACAAGTCTATCAGGATTGCATGACAGTAAAACTCCAGATGCAACTAGTTGTAATTTCGTGTTCCTCTTTTCCTATTAAAAACGAAACAATTAATATTCCATATTCTTTAAATCAATCATCTTCTCATGTGATACTTACTTTAAAACACAACACTGTTGATGGACTAAATTGTATGGGGGCATAAAATGTTGCCACACATGTTGATCCTGGCTGGAAGAATCGCTCATACTAAAAGGTAAAACAAAATGACATATCAAATTTACTGAAATTAATTAAATATGAAGGTTATTGTGTGATCATTCTAGTTGTACAAACCTTATGTTTGCTTCCATTTGTATGCTGACTAAATATTGGATTGACAATAAATCTTCTATACCCCACTTGAAATATTAATCTCTCTTTACTCTTTATTGGCTCATCACTAACTCCAGTACGCTTTAGTACAACATTCATCAATGACATTTTATGTTCATGTGGTAAAAGACCAAAAACAGATATGGGAGCATTAGCATTGGCTGTATGGAATGCCTTCCATAAATCTTGTCTAACATCTTTTACATGAATTGTTATGTAGAAACCATACTGAAATAAATTATGAATTAATAACAAGTAAAATTATAAAGTTCTTTCTTTTTCAAACCATTGTCAAACTGCAAATGTTTGAAAAAAGATTTCATATTTTATGTTTTGTTTGAAAACAAATTTGTAAAGCAGTATTTGTCAAACAAGATTTCAATTGAAGTATTATAATGTTATATACTAGTAACAATAACAATTAAAACAACAAAAAAACATGTTTGTCAAACTAAGACTGGTGTCAGACAAAATTAACCAACTATAAAGCTTTTATCAATACTTTTTTATTTAATGGACATATTTGTTTCTTACCATATTTACAAGACTATCTTCAAGCTCCTTAAAAACTCGTCTCCTTGTTCTTTCATAGTTTTCAAACTGGAATATTCTAGCATAATCTTCTGGAAGATTTTCTTTGGGATCCCACGGTGAAGTCCTGAATGACTCTAAGCCCCTGTATCTCATAAATCTCTCTTTTGCTGGTACATCTTGTGGTGTATCAACTTCATCAGGAAATTGTCGGTCCTCTTTAGCAGCTGCTAATTTCTTCAGCATTTCATGTTCCTCAAAGGCATCAATTGTAGCATCATATTTCTCATCAGTCGGACCACCTACTGATTCAGTGACTGATTCAAAATCATTGTCTCCCTCATCTGCTTCTTGGTCTGAATTGTCTTCTTCACAAGACATAAATTCATCATTATCATCATCATCATCCTCATCTTCACTTGCTTCAGAACCATCGCCTTCTACATCAGACTCGACAATCCAAGCGGCCTGATAGTCAGACCAACCCTTAGGGACTTTTTTAATCTTTTTCTTTGTATCAATGTTTGCTTGTTTAATTTCTTCTTCTGTTGGCCATGTTTGTTCCGCTTCCATTGGATCAGGAATATTTTCTGATACTAAGGATTCTTGTTTACTTGGATCAGCTACTTGTAACACAGACACTTTAGTGACTTCAGCATCCATTGTGTCTGATTTTGTATTTTCCTTGCCTAAGTTTAAAGGATGCGGGTCATCTAGTCCATCAATTCTAGACAACTGAAAATCACCCAAACCAGTTATATGAACCAAACCATTTACATTCAAAGGCATGCCACGCAAGTAACCACTAATTTTTAGTGTACCACTTTCCCCTTCTGCATCTGGAACATACTCAACATCTTCAGCCAACATATAAGGTCTCTTTTCTCTGTGATGTATAACATTTCTTTTTTGGTTACCAATTCTCCGTAGCACATTCAAACCATCAGAGCTCTTATCTAATTGCATAATTTTTTCTTCTGGCAACCATTTTGAAACAAGCTTCTGTACATTTTGTTTTTCACTAGTCCTTTTCTTAGGATGTACTCCTTCTATGTCCATAGCTACTACAATAGGTGTTGGCATACCCTGAGCCATAGATAATGCTAAGGCTTTTTCTCCCCAATCGTCAACTGGGTCATCAAGAGCAGAACAAACAAATAAAACTGTATCTGCAATTTTAAGAGCATCAAGAAGAGCGAAGTCATTTTCGATATCAGGGCAAACAAATGAAAAACGCTGCTTGAAGTTAGGTAATCTGTAAAAGAATAATCCAATAAATATTGCAATAATTTTTATAGATAAATCAAAAATCCTGTATTTAAAAAACAACAACAAATATTTGTGTTTTTGTTTACATTAATTGTTTATTCTTACCCTAAATGTAACACACCATTTGGAGACTGACTGACAACAGTTCCTTCAGTGCATGTTCTTAATATAGCCAAAGCGGACTGCACGTCCAGCTGCGCATTCAGCGGAACGACACACACGAGGAACGGTGGATTTCGGTTCCCGCCGAGAGCACGTTTCTTCGAAAGAACTTCTTCACGTTTATTTTTACGTATTTGTAACGCTTGATGACGCCGTTCATCTTTCTTTAGTATATGACGATTTCGTCGAACAATCTCCTTAATATTAACTTTACCTGTAATATTGTTTAAGCTATTAATAAGACGAAAATATAAATACTTATCCTATTCGCAATTTATTAACCTTACCTTTAACCGCTGCTGAAATACCTCGTTTCGACCTATGACGAGACTTGTGAGCTTTATTGCTCTGTTTTAAGTTGCCAGATCGATGAGCCTGTTGCATTTTTTCATATAATTATAGCAGATTAACAAATATTTAAACTATTCAGTAATTTTTTTTTTTTTTTTTTTTTTTGGGATTTTATGACCTGGTATCTACAACCTTTAGGTCAACTCTTATTATTCATATATACGTAATAATACGCCTCTGAGCATATTTCATTAAATTGTTTTAATTGTATTCTTTATGTATTTGTAGATGTGCTTGTAAGTATGTTCGTCTTGTAATAATTGTTTTAATGGCGGCGGGCGGGACAATAAATCACACTTATTTTCAACATCACTAAGTTCACTGGCCAACACTAGTCTGTCAATCAAAAATTTTTGACAATCGAAAATAATGTGCTCCACAGTTCCATCACTTGAATTACAATGTGAACAAGTTTTATTCGCAATAATGCCGAGTCGAGCAAGGTGTGACGGTGCAGTACTATGACCAAAACGCAGTCTATTTATGATAGTAATAAAGTCTCGAGTAGCATCTTGTATACGATGATACCAAGGTCTTGCAGGTAAGCTTTCTTGTATGCTTCCATACCATTTTCCTTTCGTATCTTGATCTTTCTTCCACATTTCTAACCACAACTTTTGAATATTCTGGTCAATACATTGCAAGTAATCAGACATAGGAACATACATTGTATTTCTAACATCAACAGCATTAACTCCTTCATATGCAGTTTTATCAGCCATTTCATTGCCAGAGATACCTTTGTGGGAAGGCACCCATAGAAAGAAAATTTGAATATTTTTATTGTGGTATTGGTAAATTATTTGTTTAATGAAATAAAGGATATAATTAGACTTGTATTTAACTGTGAGGGTAGATAAAGCTGTTATCAAACTCAAGGAATCAGAAATTATTAAAAAATATTTGATGTTATTGATTTCGCGAATACGCATTAATGCCTGATACACCGCATATGCCTCTGCCGTAAATATAGAGCAGGGTTCATGCAGAATAAAACTTGAAGAAAATTTTGCTTGTGGATCATATAGAGCAGCATGTACATAATCACTTGCTTTGCTCCCGTCAGTGTAGATAACATAGTACATTGAATTTTCCTCCAAAAATTGAAGCATTTCCGAATTATTGTTTATTGTCTGTTGGACTACATTAATTGGATGTGAAATACACTGATAAGAGAAAGAGTAACATGGCCATGGAAACTGTTTTCTAATTTTAAAAAAGCTATTGTCTATTTCCAGAAGTATATCGGACAGTGTTGGAGAATTACCGCATAATAGACCTTGTGCTGTTGTTAATGATCTTCTTGGTGTTCTATCTATATAAGGTACAATTTTACTTATTATTTGAGTGTTGTTTGATGCTATTAGTTTGAGACAGTATCTTTCAGCAAGTAAGATTCGCCTCAAAATCAAAGGCATCACTTTTGTCTCAACTTCCATGGCCCTTATGGGAGTTGAGCACATAGCACCAGATATTATTCTTAAAGCCTTATTCTGCAATATGTCTAATTTATTTACATGAGAACTATTCATATAAGCGAGGGAGCTATAATCTAAATGACTTCTAACAATACTTTTATACAATATTGACAATATTTTAGGGTCTGCACCCCATGTTACGCCACAAAGTGATCTGATAACATTTAGTCCTGTGTGAGCATTTTTGGATATGTATTTAATATGTTCTTCAAAAGTTAGTTTTGGGTCCAATATTATTCCTAAAAACTTCTTTGAAGTGACTCTATTTATAATTTCATTGTTGTAAATAATATTTGTATTTGAGGTTTCATTGCCAAAAAACATAACACTACTTTTAGAGGGGTTAATTTTTAAATGTAAACGATCATTATAATATTGTAATAGTTGAAATAAGGATTTGTTCATATTATCTATTGCAATCTCTAAGTTGTAATTACTGCTGTAAAAAACAATGTCATCAGCAAATTGTAAAATATTTACATTCCTATTATTTACATATTTACAAATTTCACTTGTGTATATATTGTATAGTAATGGTGATAGTGTGGCACCCTGCATTGTGCCTTTTGAGGCACATTTGGGTCCATATAAAATATTGTTATGCCTAGCATAGATTGTTCTGTTGTTCAAAAAATTAAAAATCCATTTACATAAGTGCCCGGGCACACCCAACCTAGACATGATTTGAACTAGTATACCAGGATCAACACTGTCAAAAGCACTTTGAACGTCTAGAAATACGCAAACAGTGTTTAATTTTCTATGTTTTGCATTTTTCAGGTCAGAGATTAAAGAGGTGAAACTGTCTGCACTACTACGCCCTCTACGGAAGCCATATTGTATATGTGGAATGAAACACTTGGATTCAACATACCAGTCAAGACGGACTTTCACCATATTTTCGAATATTTTACCAAGACAGGATGACAAGGAAATTGGTCTATAAGAACTAGCAAGCTCAGGAGATTTGTCGGGCTTAAGTATTGGGACAACACACTGTGTTTTCCATGACTGTGGAATAGATTTATTACGCCAAAGCAAATTGAGGATGCTAAGAAACAACTTTTGGGCAGATACATCTAAGTTTTTAATTACGATGTAAGGATAATCATCTAAGCCAGGAGTCGTATTTCGTCTGGAGTGCAAGCTTGTTAAAAATTCAGACCATGAAAATGGATCCAGTAAAAATTTAGAATTTGGGTTATGATTGTTGATTTCAAAAAGAATGTTCAGTTGATCTACTTCAATTAAGTTGCTATTATCTGATAATTTATCTAAGAGTGGAGATATAAACTCATTTGTATATGATTTATTCTTAGGTCTTATGCCTTTAAACATTTTTAATAAATTCCAAATTTTACTTATGTGAGTATTTCTATTAAAAGTGTTACATAAATTATTCCATCCAATTTTTTTCTGTTCTAAAATTGTTCTCTTTTTCTGGGCATCTTTTCTTTTGTAATTAATATAATTTTCAATAGTAGGCTCTTTTCTATATAGTTTTAGTGCATTATATGAAGCAATAACACTTTGTTCACATATACTATTCCACCAGGGAGATGGTGGCCTGCTTATGAAAGTGTTTGTTTTAGTGAGCTTTGGAATTGACATTTCTTTAAGAGTATCTAAATGAAAACAGAAATTATTATAGGTTGAAATAGGATCATGTGATTGAAGTATGAAATCATTAAACATTGTTTTTGAAAGAGCTGTGTATGTTGCCCAGTCAGCTTTTTTATATATAAACCTATCTACAGGGGAATTAAGATGATATTTATCTATACGTAATGAAATCTCTGTTATTGTTGGATAATGGTAACTTCCCATTGTATCATCATGTACAGACCAATCACATAGTGGTGCGAGGCTACCACTGATGAAGCTTACATCAATGGCAGAAGCAGTTTGTTTAGGGCGATTTATAGTTGTAGGTCTACCATCATTTAAAATACACAAATCTAAGTCATCAATTAAATTAAATAACTCCTGACCTCTACCTTTCGTTGACTGACAACCAAATGCAATATGATGAGCATTAAAGTCACCACTCATAAATATGGGTTTTGGTAGATCATTAATAATGTAGCGGAGTCTATTAATTCTAATACGCCCACTTGAAGGTGGACAGTATACACAGAGAATTGTTAAACTACTATGTCCTGTTGATACAGATACAGCAACTGTTTGAATGTCTTCATAAAATATGGTATTTAATGTATTATACTTAAGGTATGGTTTTATCAGTATTGCAACTCCATTATGTGCATTATTTGAATTTTTGTTGTAAATATTATATCCTGGTATTTTAAAATTATTATCTTTGAACCATGTCTCATTAAGAAGGCAAATATCAATATTTTTTTGTTTTAAAAATTGGATTAATAAAGGTTTTTTACTATTTGCACTTTGAATGTTATACTGCGCAATACGTAACTTGGATTGTGTAGAACTAGGCCCTACACAATCCATTATGTTAAGTTTTTTATTAATGCATCTTTAATAGTTTTAAGATTAGTGGGTGTACTGTCATCTTTATTGGCTAATTCCACCAACGTCTGTACTAGGGCCATAAGTACATCGTTGTCGGAAATTATTTGACTTTTAAGGTCTTTAGAATGGACTATTTTATCTTTATTTACATCTTGTACAGACTTATTTGCAGAGACTATTCAGTAACAATAACAACCAAAGAGTATATAATATAACAACAATTGTCACAACTCACATGGTAATTTTTTTTTGATTTGACAGTGACAAATGGCTGTTTTACTACTGCACGGTCTAGTTACCGTATACCACGATCTAGATCACGGTCTAGTATATACCAGGACCATGGTTTAGATTACAACCACTACATACGAGTGTTCAAAGTAATCAAAAGGTAAAAAATAATGTATTAATTCTAAAATATATTTGCAATTATCAAATACTTTCAGCTGTATCTATACTTTACATTGATATAATTCACTTTCTTCGAATAAATCGATATATGTTTCAAGAAATATAGATCATATTAAGCTTAAGAATAATAAATATTAATTCTTAAATTAACATACGTTTGATTCATTCTTGGATGAATTAAATTAAAAATATTACTTATTAGTACTATATAAATAATTCACTAATTTGTATAATTGCTTATAGGTACCTTTCGGGCTTTCGGTACCAGCCTTAAATATGTGACGACCCAATTTGCTTTGCTGAGCCCGGTGTCACAAATATGTGACAGGTGTTCATTATCATTTTATTATAAGTGTTATATCAAGTCGTATTGCACATAGATGTATAATGTTATACAACAATAAAATAAATTAAAGATGTTATTGGTCTGGCAATAATTAATTACAGTTGCTTAAAAGAACTTGAGCGGTTTTACTCCTGAGCACGGCCTAGAGATTTATCTACGCGGTACTTCTGAGGCGCTGGTACCTAGCGAAGGGGTTAATAAGGATAATAAAAAGTTATGGACATATAGTTTGGTATCAAAGATTTTCTTTAATATATAATATATAATTCTCTTTTGTGTAATGAACAAAATTTTCAGTTATAAATGATTTGTCAGTAAAATAATAAAAAATAAGCTAAATAAATACTATCAATAATTAAATATGTGTTGGTGAAAAATTAATAAGAAATTAATTTGTCAATGGGTTAGAAAGAGTTGGACTTGGCAACATTTTGCACGCCAACATCACAGGTCACGTGACATGACGTTGTGGACGTGTCATTTGCGAATAGCTCGTTGTTGGCGTTGCGCAGGTTCATTTCTGTAAAAGTCTGGTTGGAGTCTTATTATTGAACAAAAGTTGAATGGTTTCATTTGAATTGATCAGTTGATATTTTAGTTAGGATAGTTAAATCACAGTAAATCATAATGGCGAGTGAGTATCTTTAATATTAATCCCTGAAATGAGTGAATATATATTAGTAGACACGTATCACTAGTTTGTTCATAGATTCTGTGTTAAATTGAAAATTGATGTGATAAATGTGTTAAGTCACTAATGTTTTTCATATTCCAGTAAAATTCCTCGAAGTTATAAAACCGTTTTGCAGTATATTACCAGAAATAGCAAAACCGGAGAGAAAGGTAAGTCCACGACTACTCGTAATTTTATTTTATTTCGAAGCTAATTTTGTCATATAAAGGCATTAATCATATTACTTTTAATCATATTAAGCATACTGAGATGTAAAGTTTCAATATCGAAGTGAAAGTACTTTTTCTAACCTAGTATTTAGAAGTAACTGTACTGTCGTATTAAACGCAACTTTTACTTTTCAGATTCAATTCAGGGAAAAAGTATTATGGACAGCAATAACGCTATTTATTTTCTTAGTATGCTGCCAGGTAAGCTATTATGCTTTTGTATTAGATGTATACTTATTACAATCCATACGTTATAAAAATATAAAATGTAGTTTAATATATTATTTCACACTCAAAACTTTTAAAACACAACAAATTTTTTTAAATTTATCATCTAATATACATAAGAACACTGTCTTGCCACATAATAATTATTCTGTATATTGCTTACTAATACATAACCCACAGACAACAACAGCCAATAATATTATGAATTAGAATTCTATACTATTAAAGACTATGCTCTAAATAAGTAAGCAGTTTTTAAATTGTAGTATATATAATAAATAACTATACCAGGCATATGAATTTTTTTTAAAGAAACAGGTAATTTACCTACACAAACTGAATGTAAATATAAGGTATTTGTTTTTGTAGATCCCATTATTCGGTATAATGTCATCGGACAGTGCAGATCCATTCTACTGGATCCGTGTGATCTTGGCGTCTAACAGAGGAACACTTATGGAACTTGGTATCTCCCCGATCGTCACATCGGGTCTTATCATGCAACTGCTGGCAGGTGCAAAGATCATAGAAGTTGGTGATACTCCAAAAGATAGAGCATTGTTCAATGGAGCTCAAAAATGTAAGATTTAAAATAAAAATTAAACAATTTAATTAAGATATTGATATACCAGTAATTAAGAGATATTGAGATATTAACTACAAGATATAATAACATATTCAATATATTTTTGAGGCAATTTGCCAATTTTTCTTAACATTTATAATTTTGACAAAATGCCAAATGTATACAACTTTCTCTAATATTTAAAAACAAATTGTTATTTGATAAAAATCTCTTAAATGATCTCAAAAACATGATATAATAAAAAGTATGTCATATTGAAGGTTATTAATAATATTTTTTTAATAGTTGCGTTTCTTTGTCTGCAGTGTTTGGTATGGTAATAACGGTCGGGCAAGCCATTGTATATGTGATGACCGGTATGTACGGAGAGCCTAGTGAAATAGGAGCGGGAGTGTGTCTTTTGATCATCATTCAGCTATTCGTTGCTGGATTGATTGTTTTACTACTTGATGAACTTTTACAAAAAGGTTTGAAAATACTTTTGTTATTTTCTTTTTGGTATGACTTAATTTACTGTAATTATATGTATTTGACGGCCGGCTGGTCTAGTGGTCAGGCAACTGGACACTTTACGCAGCGGTCGCGGGTTCGAATCCCGCCAGGTGCAGATAATCTGTATGACGAATATAGATGTCTGCACCGGGTCATGGATGTGTATTTATGTATATATGTATTTATATCTTAAATTTATTTCCGTTCCTAGTACCTGTAACACAAGTTCTTACGAACTTACCACGGGGCTAGGTTAACGTGGTGTGATTGTTGGTTAATATTTATTTTATATTTATTTATTTATAATTATAACCTTAATGTATGACTGACGAAAATAGAAAAGCTTTATTTTGTTACAAAACAGTTATTTCAAAATATTTACATTGGAAATAAATATAGTACTATGAACTTTTACTTTTAAAATAGATTAATCATATACATCCTTATTGAATAAATTTCATTTAAAAAAAAGGCAATATGTATGTATGTTATGTTTAAGTAGATTTAATATAAAATATAATTTTTTTCAGGATATGGCTTGGGGTCCGGTATTTCTTTGTTCATTGCCACAAACATTTGTGAGACTATTGTATGGAAAGCCTTCTCTCCTGCTACCGTCAATACTGGTAAGTTAATAAAAAAAAATTTTTTTTGTGATCCTCTTTAGAATCGTTGTAATTTGAAAGGGGATGCGACGGAAAAAACGACAGGTAAGAGACACAAATATAAAAATGTGTAGGAGAGAATGAGATAATATGATGTCGCATATCCTAGCAACGCGTAAACAACGCGTAAATAAGTAATAGAATGGTTAATGATTAATATTAATAAATTTTAAATTGAGTTTGCTAAAGATGTTTCACTTCTGACATGTGTACTCCATACACGCGATCTTTTTTTTTTCTCATCCAATGTTAATTTTGTTGGATGTTAATTAAGAAATATATAAAGTACAAGGCGTTAGTTTAAACCAATGTAGCCAAAGGAATTTTAATTAGTAAATAGAATATGTGGCGCCACCCATTGATCTTTATGAGTACTCTAAAAAACACCACTGGTGCCTGCGCTTAGCTCGCGCTTGCGTCTAACTCGCGTCTGCGCCTAGAAACATCTCGTAAAAGAAAAATCTGGATTAAAATTCTTAATTTTTGTTAAATATTAATTAAAAATCTATTAATTAATAATCAGAGTTAAAATAAAGTAAAATTTCATTCTTGTATCAAATTCATTCATTTTGTCAAGCTGGAAAGTGAATTTATATAAAAGAACCGAGACTTTGTCGACCTATATCTTCTTAAGAACAGCCCAGACAGCTTTGATTATGCTGACTGTTTTTCATGTTTTGTTGAGTACTTTTCATCAAGACAAGTTTTGTCTTGCGAGGCTAGGGGGCCAAGACTCCTAAGGATTTGGGCATCCTCCTTTTATTGCTACTTTTATTTTTATTGTTACTTTCGTATAATTTTATATTATCGTGATAAGCGTTCAAGTATCGTAATACTTATAACCCAATAAGAATTCCTCCTCCCCCTAAAGGAGATTGAGGGGTTCTTTTAAAACGTTACAGTGCGTTACAAGGCCGGAAGGGGTTTCATACAATACATTATGTAACATTTTTTTTTTTTAATTTAAATAAAAAAAACTAGGAAATTAGTCTCCCAATTTGGCAACCCTTTTTATTTATGTTTTACGTCGAGTTCCTCTCCCTTGTTGTTTTGTTCTCCGTATATTACGAGTTAAAAATCTTTTGTTTATTTATCTTTTGTTTTAGTCACAAACATTATGCGCAACATAATTGTCTTTTAGGTAAAAATGGTAACTTCGGTGTTACGTAACGCTTTTTTTTTACATAAAAAAAATATTATCATATTCTTAATATTTAATCATTATAGGGAGGGGGTGTACAGAAAAACGTTACGGCGCGTTACAATGAAGGAAGGGAGGGTCAGAAATCTTAAAAAATTGCGTTACGTAATACTTGAAAGCCTATTATAAAAAGTATATTACGACCCGCCAACCCGCAGTGCGAGCAGCCTGGTGGATTAAGCTCCATCCTTACTTCTACATGGAGAAGAGGCCTTCGCTCAGCAGTGGGTGGATTTCAGGCTGATACAGTATGCTATCTTTGTTACCAGGTCGCGGCACAGAATTCGAAGGAGCAGTGATAGCTCTGTTCCACCTGCTGGCCACCAGACCAGACAAAGTTCGTGCTCTGCGCGAAGCATTCTACCGTCAGAACCTGCCCAACCTCATGAACTTGCTAGCCACTGTTCTGGTCTTTGCTATAGTTATATACTTCCAGGTAGGTTGTCGTTCCAATTATTTTTTATTGCATTTAAGTTTCTACTGACGGCCGGCTGGTCGAGTGGTCAGGCAACTGGACACTTTACGCAGCGGTCGCGGGTTCGAATCCCGCCAGGTGCAGATAATTTGTATGACGAATATAGATATCTGCACCGGGTCATGGATGTGTATTTATGTATATATCTATTTATATAAATATCTTAAATTTATTTCCGTTACTAGTACCTGTAACACAAGTTCTTACGAACTTAGCACGGGGCTAGGTTAACGTGGTGAATGATTGTTAGTTAATATTTATTTATTTATTTATTATTTACTGTGACTTTAGTAAGTTTAATAATATGTTGGCAATAAAAAAAAAATCCTACCTCCGCCGAATGTTAGATTTTCGTCTCTGTGAAGCGGGGTCCCACTTCACAGGAACGAAAATCGAACTTTCGGCGCAGGTAAGAAAAAAGTGACACTATTTTCCCCCACTTCTCAAGGACATAAACCGAACTTTCGGCCTAGTTCGGAAAAAAAAGTTTGTGCAACATGTGACGAAAGTACTACATCCTTTCCCGCATGTACGAGACAGAAAGTATTACTTTCGTCCCTTGTGACATTTAGTATTTTGATACTATACTAAGGAAAATATTAAAATTATTTAAAAATCAATTAGAAGTAACTTGAATTGCAGAATAAAATTCATTTTAAAAGAGTCATAATTCATTTGTGTCGACTGACCCGTTGGCGCAGTTGGCAGTGGTAGTACCCTGCTTTCTGCTTCAGGGTCGTGGGATCGATTCCTGCGCCGAGTCTGGCTGTAATATGTATTTATTTCTATATGTAACATTTATATGTATATTTATTTAAAAAAAAAAATGTATATCAGTCGGCTGTTACCTAAAACAAGAGCATTGATTTGCCTACCTTAGGGACAGACGACCGTGTATGTATGTTAAACATGTATTAAAAAAAAAATCTTCTATTGTTTTTATGTAACACTCGTTTTTTTTATTATTATTTACAAAAATACACATACTGTCAACTAGATTGTGAATAATTATTAATTAATCAGAGGTTGCTTTTGTTAATTTCAAAATTATCTCTATCGGTAAATTATTGTTTATCGTCATTCTGTAACTTTTATGACTAGCGAAGTTATAGTTTTTTTTTTAAACTATAGAGAGACAAAAAATAGATAAAAAATAAATATATTATCAGTTTTTCAATATTATTCTATTACTTGTATTTTATAATTTATAAGCAAACATATAAATTCGACTGTCCCTACGTATACTATCGAAACTGAAAAAAGGTACTTTACAGGAGAGCACTTTTAAGTAAATTTTGTGTACAAAATTGTCATTTATATTTGTTAAGTTATCGATATTATACTCATGAAAAATGTGGTTTAATATGAATTATTTAGCTTATTCTCTTTTTTGTATGAAAACATATATAAAAAGGAGTTTCTTAGTGCAGTAAAAAAAAATCGCAAATTTTCAGTTTCGATACTGTACGTAGGGACAGTCGAATTATATATAATCATAAATACTAATCAGATATCAATTTTCTGTGTTACAGGGCTTCCGAGTGGATCTACCGATCAAATCTGCTCGCTACCGTGGCCAGTACTCGTCCTACCCCATCAAGCTATTCTACACCTCAAACATTCCTATCATTCTACAATCTGCTCTGGTTTCCAATCTTTACGTCATTTCACAGGTAATTTTTAACTTGTTCAATTATTGTAATGATGAATTTCATACTATTAATATACTGTACTGTATCAGCCTTTAAGCAACCCACTGCTGAGCGAAGGCATCTTTTCCATATAGAGAAGGGTTAGAGCTTAATCCACCATGCTGCTCCACTGCGGGTTGTCGGATAATTTCCCTATCATGAGTAACGATCGTTATCAGTTGTCTATGATAACAACCGGGACCCGTTGGTCCCGGCCAAAGGCCAAAAATTAAAGCCGTTGCTTTACGTGCTCTCCGAGGCACGGTGGGGAGACCCACAAGGACATACATCCAAACCGGAAACAAATATTTGTACAAATAAAATAACTGAGGTGGTGGGTGTCCGAATAATGAATTAATTGTTACATACCTCGCTTTTTATACAATTTTAAATTATCACTATTAACTCAGTCCTCCCGAGATCATGGACGCTGTAAAGGGTCCGAAACGTCGGGAAATAATTTAAAATATTGTTAAACTGTAAAGTTTTAAATAAACGCGATAAAATCCGGTTTAGACTTAATTAAATAAAAAAAAGATATTATGGCGATATACTATCTTAGTCAAACGAAACACATACGTGTATAGGCGAACCGTTTTTTTATTCGCTTGTGATTATATAATAATATATTTTAATAATAAAAATATTTGTTTTCAGATGTTAGCAGTTAAATTCAGTGGTAACTTCCTAGTCAATCTCCTCGGAGTTTGGGCTGATGTAAGCGGCGGTGGCCCGGCTCGTGCTTACCCCGTCGGAGGCCTGTGCTACTACTTCAGTCCACCGGAGTCTCTCGCCCACATCGCCCAGGACCCCCTCCATGCTGTGCTGTACATCTTCTTCATGCTGGGCTCCTGTGCCTTCTTCTCGAAGACTTGGATCGATGTTTCTGGATCATCGGCTAAGGATGTGAGTGAAAGTCGTGTAAAAATATATAACCCTAAATATAGCTATGGAACTGTAATATCTACTGTAATGATCTGTAAATCTCCCACTGCTAGGCAAATATTTATGACGAAATTACTAAGTTAATAGTAATTCTGGAATTAAATATACTGCGAAATCTTACACTTAGTTTTATCTTGTAACATGAACAGTCTCATTATTGTGTTCAGAGTGAATATAGTGGTATATCATAATATACTGAAAGAAAATAAAAAAAAATGCATTTTTATCCTTATATTATAAATGTGAAATTTAAGTTTGTTTGTTACACTTTCACACGAAAACTACTTAACCGATCATCATGAAACTTTGTACATAATTATATTCTTGGAGGTATTAAAAGTATCATAGGATACTTTCTATTAAAAAAAAAATATTGTTTGTCAAAAAATCTCAAAATCTAGCTACTTCAACGCTATCTAGCATTCCGCGAGCGAAGCCGCGGGTAAAAGCTAGTATTCTTATAAAATATTAAGAGTATTTTCTATTTTCCAGGTTGCTAAACAATTAAAAGAACAACAAATGGTGATGCGTGGTCACCGCGACAACTCAATGATCCACGAACTGAACAGATACATCCCGACTGCAGCTGCTTTTGGAGGTCTTTGTATCGGAGCTCTCTCAGTATTGGCCGATTTTCTCGGTGCAATTGGTTCAGGAACCGGTATATTGCTAGCTGTCACAATTATATACCAGTACTTCGAAATATTTGTGAAGGAGCAAGCAGAAATGGGTGGCATGAGCACACTTCTCTTCTAAACCTCAGTCTGATGTCAAGCGAAGCGGCTAGAATGTTTAGGTGTATATTTTAAACTATCGATTTTAATTATTCATATTTTTATATCACGGTACTTATTGCAACTATTAGGACCTTTTTATTTTTCTATTTCAATAGTTGCATTATTTGCTCTCACGAGCTGACCGTGATATATAAATATGTTTGATTGTTAAGGTCTCTACGAGTGATTGTGTCAATTTTCGTATTTTTTATTTTATAGCGATGTTCTAGCCGTTACGTTTGTGCGTGCGAGTGTGTGGGTTATGTGCTATTTATATGAGATGAACTTTATATAATAAAATAATTTACGAGAACTACAGACTTTTCTTTTTCCCATGACAGTTCATTATGTTAAAAGTTGTTGTAATGTGCTGTAATAATTCATTGAAATTATAGATTAAAAATTAGTTGATTATTTTTACTAATTAAGAATAAAATGTTGTATATTTTAATCACATGCAGTTAAATTGATCTCACTTTTGTCAACTTTTATACAATCCAACTATGTAGTGTTTTATCTCACAAGACGATATCGGTTAATCTGGGATTAAATTTTAAACGATCATGTAAATGCTCTCACTAACTGTTAAACTACAGTTATATGTTAATTATAAATATTTTAAAGACTATTACTAGTAGTTATAGTTCAACCTCTAGTAATTATTGTTCATCACCTGTTGTTTTTATGTATGGTGTTATTTATATTATACAGTTTATCACATTACATGTCAGTAAATTAAAAAAAAAAAGTGAAACAAATTGTTTTATTTGCAAACCAAATGCCATTATTTATAAAACATAAAAAAAAGGTTTAAACTAGAAATTTACTTATTTAGTCATCTATTGTGTTTCAAATAAAACAAATAATATTTAGTATGTAACTTTATTCTCTTTACTAGACATGCAAAATACAAAGACAAAAACAATTTACGATTTTTTCTTTCAACCCTGTGAAATTATAGCCGTTAAATAAGTCATTCGGATAGCGTCGAATGTTGATTACAACTCGGTTATGGGAATATGGTTACGAAAGTGTTATTAAAGCTAAAAAAAATGTATATACAAATATTTCATGAGATCTTAGCGCTCCAGGCTAGAATTAATATTGGAACCAAATCAAAACAAAACAATATTGTAGGTGCCACATGTTATAATTGTTTTATTGTGAACCTAAAAACTTCATATGGCACAACACTTATATGTAAGTATATTTCACTACACATCAATAGGCACTTTGCGTTATTCAACGGCAATGTAAGGAAACTTTATTGCTTTGATAACAATCGCGGAATCAAACTTTTATATAGCTTGTCACTTGGTCCCTCGCCAAGGTAGGATTCGTACAACTGCAACGTAAAATTTATTACGGAAGACTAAGACGTAACCCCACATCATGTTGAAATATAACAATCTCCGAACTATCCCTAGAGAATAGTTTTAATATCCCTGTTTTACTAAAATAGATCTCTTAACAAAATATCCGATAAATATAGCGGTAAATAAAACCACATCTCGTTATACCGTTACTGAAAAAACAGTAGATTAACAATTAAGTTTATAAAATATATTTCATACTTTATGTTATCGATTTCCACCCAAACTTTTGAAAATATCGGATAGAAGTAGAATAAAACTAAGACCGTTTTCAAAATGGTTTGCTAATGTGTTATTCAGTAGCGAGAATGATTTAAAATACCTTCTTTGTTTTTACAAATCAGAAATAAAAGAGTAAGCATTTCTATGTCTCTATTAATTACTTATGTACAAAGCATGTTAAACACTAATATATCATTTTATAGGCTTGTAAGAATATTATCTTCTTATTGCAATATTTATTGGTGTTCTTAGTCATTGTAAATAATTTGTAAATTAGTAAAAACAAAAAGAAACTAAAAAAGCTATAATTAAAAAAAAATATTTATTAAAATAACATTTTAAAAAGGAAAGAATAAAAAAAAACAAAGAATTAACTAAAAATAACAGTGCCAATTATTTTCTAAAAAAAAAAACTTGGAATAAACTTGTGTATTATCATATTAGAATTTTAAACTCATGAAAATGTTGTTTATACTTCATAATAGAACAGTGAGAAAATTATATTTTTAATATCAAAAACCTTCAAAATGTACATTAATCAAGATCGGTCTCGAAAAGGAATTAACTAGGTACACAAGTCTCTAAAAGTTGACAGCCCCAGTAAAATAATAAAATATAATTTAAAATATAACAACAAAAATCCATTTCAGCCACACCAGGCAATATCAATCAAGTACCCTACGCGATTATTATTTATACTATCGACTATGATTGCGCTAGTCTTCTTTCATATTTTGTACATGTGTAATAGCGCTTTAAATTTATATCTACTCATCAAACTATTAAATTCTATGGTAATTTAGAATATATCTGAGGGTTTCTCACCTTCAAATGCAACACGCAATAAAGCTACATAACTTGCCAATGCGCTGTTTTGAAAAGTTATTATAATGTTAATTTTAACAAATTTATATTGTTTAAAAAATAATGGCGTCAATTTTAAAAGTTTACAGGTAACAATATAATACATATTGCAAGCTCTCAATGAAAGCATTGTCAACACCCGGTTTACCCGTTCATAACAGGACCGTTAGTGAATTCCAATATAAAACTAAAATCAGAAATAACAATAAACTGTAAGTCAAACAAATCATTACTGTTCGAGAGTGCACTAGCCACAGCAATTTGCAATTATAATAAAATTATTTGGTGTTAAGCAACAGTCTCTATTTCCTCCTGCATGGCCGCCTGCTGTTCAGTCGCTGCTATGGCTTTAGATGGAGTGGTATATGGAAGGGTTTTCAACTTGCGCGCCTCGCGTCTCTGTTTCTTTTGTTGCATCACAAGCCTGAGTTGTTCAAGTTTGCATTTTGTTTTTGAATTCTCAATTGCTAATGCCTTTGCCATATCGCATTTCTTGCATGTTTCCCCAGGTATCGATTTGCCTTCACAAGAGACGCATACATTAGGGTCCAATCGGTTGCACTGACATGTTTTTTGGTCGCATATACAGCTTTTGCTCGATGTAGATGGGAGGTGGCCGTCACACTGTCCGTATGAACAAGACGGTTGACTGCAGCCGAGGCATTTTCTACCTTCATCGAGATTTATAGTTGAACAGGAGTGTTTTGATTCCTTCTGTAATAATAAAAACAAGAAATACCTAAATATAATTACATTTTTTTTATTACTAAAGATATATAAGTATAATACTATAAGATCCTTATGTTAACATATATAATATATATTTTGATATTTACTTTATTTTATAAATCAGTAAAATCATTAGTAATTTCTATATATTTTTCCTAGTAATAAGTGAATAGTATAAATAACTATAAAATATTAGCATATGAATAAGACATGAAAATTACCTGTGACAAAGCAATGGGTGGTGCAGCACATAATAAGTCATTCAATATGTGAATAATTGTAGAAATATCCCTTTTTGGCCGTCCATATCTGTAAAAAGTAACAAAACAAATGTAACATAGCTCAAAAAACATGAATAGAACCATTATATTTTAAGATTGACTGAGACTTTACTGAGAAAACTTTCATTTATATATATATTTTATATTTATAAAATTTGAATATGTTCACACAGAACTAATATTTTTGCTGAGCACGATTTTATTATTTCATATGAAAATAATCATTTAGAAATGACAGAACATATGAAAAATTATATTGAAAAAAAAAAAAAAAACTATTGTATAAGTATATTTTGATGTTCAAAAGATATCTAACCTGTCCTGAAGAGCTGGATTCAGTGTCCCTGAGAATGTACCAGAATATATTCCTTTCCCATGGTGCTTCATGGATTCTATCACAGCTCCTGGGCCTATCTTCGAGCGCACTGACTCTTCAACTGTTCTAAGATCAATCTTGTTGGTTAATACCTCTTTCGATAACTTCTTTAATTTTTGTGTCAAATTTTTTGATGCCTCTATCAGAGCTTTTGTATCTATGGGTGGAGTAGGAGATGCTCTCTGTGGCTTTTTAGGTGCCTCTGGTGTCCTAAAAGATACTTGTTTTGAAGTAGATGGTACTGCGGTATCTTCCATCTGGCTTCCAGATTGCATTGATTTTTTCACACTAGTTACACATAATTCGTTTCTAGAGGTTGAGGGCTGTGAGAAGCTTGCATCTGATTGACTACTGATTGGTGAAATCTTCTTCTTGTGCTTATTTACAACAGATTGCATAAAAGCTTTCTGCTTATTATGACCAATTTGGTGTTTGAACTTTGAGGTTTTATGAAGAAGATACTGGAAACGCTTATTTTTTAATGGTTCATTCAAACTTTGGAATGAAGGCAAAGTTCCCGTTGTTTCTTGTGTCCCATGACTTGTGGTGGCCAAATTAGATATCTCTCTGTCCATCATTGACTCATCCTGCTCATTGAATAAGCCTTTATCAACAGCACTGTTAAATAAATTTTCCATTGGATATTCATCTATAGTGCTTTCGGCAAGGAATGAACTTTGGTCAGTGAAATTGTCACTGTCATCACTAACAGAACTGTCTGAAACGTGTGAAGTTGTTGGGCAGATTTTATCACACATAGCACTTGTTGAGGGCACACATTCTGCAGTTAATTTATTACTCGATAATAAGTCTATTAAACTACTCTTGACAGAACTTGCTACTGTCAAATCTCTATTTTCGGAGGCGGTTGCAGCAATTGGACTAGACACCAAATTAGATAGAGATTTAATAGGAGATTGTTCATTTTCTAATGTGTCAGATAAATCTGAAAGTGTACAGTTTGAAGCATCCATCTGATCCTCTTTATCTTTACTTGATACAGATTTCTCTGCATATTTCTCTTCGGTCATTGTGCGATACAAGTCAAAGGCATTTTGTAATATATCTAGATCTTGCTTTTGTAAAATATTAATCTGGTTTTCTTGTTTATTCCTATCACTGTAAACTACTGATTCTTCACAATATGATGATTTATGTGATGAAGACCTTGAAGTGTCCCTCGCGTCACACTTGCTTCGTATATGTGAGCTTTTACTTGGAGTGGATGTCCTTAATGTTCGAGAGCCACCTGATGAACTAGAGTTCAAAGTTGATAACTGTAACTGTATTAACATCATATGATCACCTAATCTCATCGTCAAATTTAGAGGTGATTTACCACTCAGAAAATCATTGACTTGTGTGTCATTTAGAGACTCCAAAGCTTGCATCACCGAGTTTTCGGGTCTTTGACTCTGTAAAACGCGTGAATCATAAACATAATGTTAACAAATGATTAACTGTTATTGATTAGTTTTACAATATTGTGAAACACGTGATTATCATGGGGCATTGAATGGAGTTTCGAAATTGCGTGACGTACTCACCAGAAGGCCCGTCTCTACACTCGGAAGCAATATGACCCGAGACCCGTCAAGTAAACCATTTTCTTGTAGAGTGCCATCTCTCAGTTGTCTGTGAAAACGAAATCATTTATCAATAATCATGTCAAAGGACGCGGATGCGTCATCATATCGACGCAACTTATTTCCGTGATACCTATGTTTAACAATAGAAGTTTGGCGTCTGACGCCACTGCACTTACCTTTCTCGATGCAGAAGACATATTCTGTCCTTTGACACTTTAAGCTTTTTGGAAACGAGCTTTTTTAAATGTTCCACTGTATTTTTAACGTTCACATTGATAGAGAAACTACCACCCGTTGTCGTTTGTATATTTAGCGTTATGTCTGTAGAATGGGACGAGCCACACCCGTATACTTCTGTTCCTGTTGCACGTTCCATATTTTACACATAAATAGCACTGAAAATCATTTGTTTTACTGTTTTCACAATGCACAACTTATCTAGGATTACACAGCTATTTTATTACAGGATAGAAATAACAGGGTCACACGCTAGACCCCCAGATTTGATGTGGCCGTCTGTGTGACCAATCTCCATCGCTTATTTCCCGTTATTTTTTTTATTCAACAGCTGATGCGAAGCGATGTTCGCTTACGTTCCTTTTTGACGCAAGAATATGTTTTAATTCTTTTCCTTTGCATTTTCCATTTTATAACACACGAATGTTGTAATATATTAAATAATTATGAGATGAGACACTTGAATTAATGACTGAGAGCTAAAATATTTAGTTACAATTTTATATATTTTTAATATTTCGAGCTAAATCGGAACATAATTGTCATGTTTATAACATCAAGCAAGGAGAACGTCACTAAGCTTTTTGCGGGAAATTCAAAATATTAATTTCAATCAGAATTATTAATCTATTTTGATAGGAATTGTTTCTTTTTTTAAATATTATATAGCTATATCTTTAACTTAAAAACCAACATTTTTTGTGCTTTTATCACGAAGTCGTGGCTTTTATGTTTACATAATATATATTAATTGTAAAATAATAATGCTCGTAAGTGTAATGCCTTTATCAAAAATCATGTTCTTTACTTATTCAGTTTCTTCATCAAATCTTGTCATGCAATATAAAGACAATTTTCTAAAATTCTCAATTACATGTTAAACTTATATTTTAAAAAAAAGTTCGAGTTAAGGGTATGTATTTGTATACGTAAGGGTTGTTAATAAATAACGAAATTTCCTCAACCTTCTTTATTGACCCAGCACCCACCAATTTAATTATAATACATAAAAACAAAAACATCTATCACAGCAATATTTTTAAATGTATTTTTATAACCCGTGACTATAACCACAAATAAACAAATGAAAACAGAGAGTGCAATAGAATATAACAACAATGACTTCGGGTTTTTTTATATAGAAGTTAAATATTGGTAACAATGACGTAAAAAATAACTTACGACGATATTCTCAAAAATACTCATCTGTCGCTATTTAATATGATACTACTAGTTTAACAAATTGTAAATGTTTTAACGCATGAAGTTAGCTTTTCCTGTCAAGGATAACATTAAATTTCTAATTTTAAAAGAAAGACCAAAATTATAGTTAAAATTTAGTATGTTAATTTAGCCCTTAATTTGTATAACGGAGTAAATAAACACATTTCATAAAAAGTTGCATTAATATATTATCATCAATATTAATGTAAATTTATAATATTAAACAGTTATAATTATAGCTGATATAGTGCAATGATCTATAATTTTAATAATATAGGTACATTGACATTTTAAAAAGATGTGTTATTTAACACACAATGAATGATATTATAAATATACACGAAGTTATTAATAATAATTGTATTTGTAAAAAAATATTACACAGTATACATTTAACAGATATGATGCAATGGATCATTTTAGAAATCTATTGAAGGTACAGAAATCGCATTATAAATTGTCTATTATACTTTTACTCAATGAATTATAAACACGACATATATTTAACATTTTTTTAAGAATAATATATTTCATAAATAATATAAGAAATTTTTAATTCCAAAATCCACCTATGATATTAAATAACATATTTAAAAAACTATATATATATATATATATATATATATATATATATATATATATATATATATATATATTAATTATACGTTTTAGTACTCATGTATAGATCACGTCATATTCAACAAATCTTGGTGCAAGGCTAATTGTGTGGGAGTTTGGAACGTACATTTTCATTTGCTTCATTCAAATTTCATTTATAATAATATATTTAAATAAAATATTAAAAAATAAAGAAAAATATTTCAAAAAAATATGTTAAGCATATAAATTTATATTATTATTCTTAATATTTAGGTAAAACGTATTTAACATTTAAATGTATCTTGTACTTTAACTTTACCGCTTGTCACAGCAACAAATGCCGGATTTAGGGGAAGGCAACTGGAGCTACAGCTCGGGGCCTCCACAATAGAGACTTCGGAAAAAAAATCAAATTCAGACTAGTAAACACTAGTAAATAACTTTTTCTTTCATTTTTTTTTTCTCGTTTTACCGTTACCTACAGTACTTTGTACAAAAATGATTGTGTAAAAAAAATTCCATTTTATTTGGAAAATAGTTTGGGGCCGAGAGGCCTCCGCTTCTTTGTTGCCCCGAGGCCTCCAGACCTCTAAGTCCCTCCCTGGTAGCAACTAATGTATCGAGACACACTTTTCGCACACTTGAAGCCTCGCGACAAGATAAAATTAATCAACTTTATTAATAAACGTGAATTTCATTATCTCTTTGTCTATAAAGAAACAACCATAAATGTCTGAGACAAACTACGATGGTCCCGTTTCGAAGTAATATTATAAATATACGTAAGTTCTGTTTTAAAATTTTATGTAAAATTTTATTTAATTTCAATGAATTATACCGTCAATTAATAAATATTACTTGTGGCAAAACATTGACTTTTTTATTACTTAATATTGGGTGATTACTTCATAAGAATGTTCTATCAAATTCTACATGATTATAGATATAATAGTTTATTGACATATAACATAGAAATGTTAAAAATATTACATTTTCTTACAGTATTCGAGTTTCAAGGCATTGAAAAATTTGCAAACTCCGTTTTTAAATTTGGATTAGTAAATATGTTAATTGTATTGATAAACAACACTATTATAACAAAAGTATGTACTCAGAAGATGTATACAAAAACATATGAATTATATATTATAATTAACAAAAATTTTCTGTATTTCGATTGCTAAGGAAATAATATTATTTTATTAAATTAAAGTAATGAAACATTCACAACGACTTCATTATTTGTAATAGAAAATTTAAACTACCGACGCTTTAAGACGTTTTGTAAAAATGTTAGAATTATAGTTAATTACACAATACACATAAACACAAATGTCATATATAATTTAAAAAATACGAAAAAGCTACGTTTTATACATTAAAAAAACCCAATATCGAATATACAAATAAAATATGTTTAACTTTAAATAACTTTTACAAACATACCAACAATATTGTTATTAATATTAATTTATTATCTTCATTTACAGTAATCTGCTGTATTAGAAGCTTATATGTTACATATTACAACTAAGTTTAAAGACTGCTGTTATTTATTAGATTGTTCTAGAAAATTTTATTCGTTCTAAGATTACGATTCGAATTCCGTCGTATAATAAACAAATCAACAATTATGTAACTATCTTCAATTATAGTACTATATTGTAGTAAAAGTTTAATTTGTTTTGAGATTTTTCAAAACAACAGTTAAGGTATAGTATGCATTACCTACAATTAATATTTGTTTCAATTGAGATAATTAAGTAGGTTTTCGTCAATTAATTCTATAAAATATAAATTGTTTGGATTGTTGCTCAAATGTGAATACACCTTTATCCTTCTTTCGCGTCGACTTTTCTTTTTTTTCTTTTAATGCGAATGGACTTTAAGGCTGTCGACACTGGATGCAGTTGTTCATAACATTTTTCTAGAAATTTCTATTTGTTCTATGATCACGAGCCAAATTCAGTAGTTTCGTTGTCGATCTTCCCGAACACGTATCCTCCCCGGCCGTCCATTTGTAAGTAATGGTCGTGGTGTTTCCATAGAGATTTACGATGTGAAACCGTAAACAGAGATATTCCCATCTGTGAAATAAATTAAATAATATTTAATTGATATTTTACAATAAAAATGCAGTTAAAATAGTTACAATTCAATAATTATTAAAAACTAATTAAATTTAAACTTATATAAATATAATTCAGTTATAATTATTTAATAACCAAAGCCCTTTCCGAATTTTTTTTTAAATACTGTTCTTCTTCTTCTTCAATGTTGGCTTTCTCAAGGATTTGCCAATGTCAGAGTGTATGAAATATTGTTCAGTAAATTACTAATTAATGTTATTTATTATTTAAGATGACGTGACTCTATAGTCTATAGATATTGACTTTGTGAAGAAACAAGGTAAATAGGAAATATATATAATAAAACAGAAGAGAAAAATAAACAAGTTGCTAAACCTAAAACAAAAGGTAAACGAATATAATAAATATACGATACTAATATATGCAAATTAAATATATAGGATCTACAAAATATCAACAAAATAGACATATACAAATTCGGTTACAGAAATATACAGGGTGACTGGTGAATTACCATCAATATTCAAGGAGAATAACCGGCACATGATCCTCATTCGAATCATGTGAAAAAAATAGGCACTTAATTTTTGACCAAATTCTCATATATTTCAATTCAAAACAAATGAGGCGACGTAGGTATATTTCCAGTCATGCCGGCGGCGCGTGCGATGTGGTGTTTCACTGTGCCGCTAGCACCCGCACTCCCGCCCCGCGGCTAAAGCCACCCGCAGGCGTCTAATATTGCGTTCAAAAATTTCATGTACTTACTTTTTGGCTATCGTTTTTAAAAGTTTCTTAAAAATACTAATTTATTAATTTAAAATAATGTAATTCACGTGGAATAAATATTATGTAAAAATAATAAATAATATACTAATAAATAATAATAATTAATAAATAATAAGCGGTAATCTTTTCATAATATTAATAAAAATCATAATGTATGTGGAGAATACTGATATTGTATGGAATTCCGGGCTTTCTGAATTAATAATATGAATTCAGAGAGACATTCGGATGTTTGAAGCCGGCCTAATTCCCAGTAATTCGTTCGACGAATGCCGCTAGTAGGTCACTAGGTCAGTAAGGCATAAGCCTTGGCATGGCGCGCACGCGCGTGTCGTCCCGGCTCCTGCGCGTCTAGTGATCGATCATACGCGTATACCTAATCTGTCGTGTGTGAGTGTAATCTGTCATTAGTAATTAGGTATGGCTTATCAATACACAAATGCAGAATCACCATTGCTTTCGAAACTGTTAAAAGTGACTGTGTGTGTGTTAGTGTAGTTATGTAGGTAAATAGGTAGTTTAATGATTGACAATCGTTGTAAATAAGTATGATTCCATTTTAAATACGCCGGAAATACCAAGATAGGTAAACAGTTCATATTTATTTTTGTTCAAAGATTACATTATTTACCTAGTCAACGAATTTGTTGCTCATCACATCAAAATCAAATGGAATAAACATATCTTTCCACTCGTAAGTAATATTTAAAGTAAATTATTTATTTTGTCTAGAAAGTTCGGTGATTACCATGCCTCTATCGGCAAGTAGCAAAACTACTGGTCTCCCAGAGTCGTACTTAGAATTTTTTTTTAAGTCGGACACTGACTACGAGTTTATTGGAAGTTTATTATTGAAGATAGCTCACTCACTCAGCGAATAAGGTGTTCTTCCGAGGCAATTTCAGTCGAATTATTGTAGTGAAAATTCTAATTATGTAATTTAATATTCTGGGCTAAGGTTCGAACCGGTAGTAGTTGGTTTTGACGTTCAATATTTAAATTATGTAATGTGATGTAGTAAAAAATATCTTCTTTCTTGCTATAATAAGAATAGTAATTCATGATAATATTATGTAGCCGTGTGTGCCATCCAACTTCAAATCACACCTATGATTAACAAAAATTCTGAGTACAGCCCTCTTATTGCGACACCAAGTGAAATATAGCAGAACTATTACGTCTGCCAATATTATAATCAATTAATTGTTTTGACTACTGGTCGCTAGATGGCTTGATTCTATTATTGCTTGCTTTTATTTAATAAACAACAGTTAGCTGTTCAACAAATGACAAAGTTTATTTTTATTGTATTTTGTTGTTTTTTTTTTTTTTTTGTTTAAATATTTTCAAAAGTAACTATCATTTTTCAACGTATAAAAAAATCTTCTATAAAATCTGATCTTATTCTATGATCTTGCGATTTGAAAAAGAAAAAAATTGATCTTTCCTAAAAAATTTTAGGAAACTTTTACACAAAACACTATTAAAAATTACATTTAAAAACTATTTAAATTAATTAATTATTATTAAATGAAAACACGACGCGCGACGTTCTGGTGTAGTGGTGCGAGTAGTTGCCTCAACTGCAACGCCACGCGCTGGTGGTCACGGGTTCGATTCCCGCTCGGGACCGATATTTGTATTTGTACAAATATTTTTTTTCCGGTCTGGGTGTATGTTCTTGTGGGTCTCCCTACCGTGCCTCGGAGAGCATGTACAGCCGTCGATCCCTGTTGTTATCATAGACAAGATAACGATCGTTACTTATGGTAGGGAACTATCCGCTAACCCTGTTAACACTTGGCGGTGTTTGGACGTAAGTAAACTATCGCGTGGAAACTAGGGTGTCCAGACGACGCGTAAATAATTAGATAACTGTTGGTCAACTTTACTTAGAAGCTTATTAATATTTATGTTATATTTTTACATAATTTGAATGAGAATCATGTACCGATTATTCTCCTTAAGTACTGATAGTATCTAACCAGTCACCCTGTATACATAAATTTACAGCTTAATATTATTGATAGTTATAAAATGACATAAAATATCTAAAATAGGAGTATTTACATAGGATAAGACGGATTTAAGGTCAATAGGACGAGGAATATGAAGAGGAAGGATATCATACAGGGATATTTGATTAAATACTGTTACTAGTAAAACAAGCATAGACCATAGACTTCCCTAAGTCAATATTGTATTATATACATATATACTCAGAAAGGGGCCGCGAACATAGCCAATATAAAGCAAACAAAATTAGATTTTAACAAATTTATGGGTAATATATAATTATATTTATACTAGCTTCTGCCCGCGGCTTCGCCCGCGTGGATATCGGTTATCACCACGGAAAAAAAAAGTATCTTATGTTACTTCTGATACCTCCAAGAATATGTGTACAAAGTTTCATGATGAACGGTTAAATAGTTTTCGCATGAAAGCGTAACAAACAAACTTACATTTCACATTTATAATATAGGTAGGGAGGGTAGGGATTACAATACTAAATACTGGACGTCCCACGTAATTTTGTCATCACGTGGGTTGTTTCGGTGTCATGACATCATGATGTTTAATAGCGTATACAATTTATAGGTAACCAGGATTGGAGCTGTCAAACAAAAAAATAAACTGTTCCTCTTTAAAATATTTAAATAAATTAGGATAAATCTAATTAATTTAAAGCGAAATATAATGTAATAAGAAACTTTACCTCTCTGCAGTACTGGTACATATGTCCCTCTACATCAACAGAAACTGCACTTGTACATTCGTCCAGGATCGCGAATTGTGGCGCGTGGTAGAACAGTCGGGCCATCTGTTCGGAAAGATATTTAAAAAAAAAATACGTTTTAGACTATTTTATTGATTTCCAAATAACTGAGAGTCGACTGACTTAGTTTACATTTATTTAAAATAAAAAAAACTTCGCGCTGTATCAGGTACGACAGCTGCACGATGTAAGGTACCACGCGGCAGGGTGTGGTCGTACTCACAGCGATCCGCTGCTTCTCCCCGCCCGAGAGCACGTCCATCCAGTCCTCGACGGCGTCCCAGCCGCCCTCGCGCTGTATCAGGTACGACAGCTGCACGATGTAAGGTACCACGCGGCAGGGTGTGGTCATACTCACAGCGATCCGCTGCTTCTCCCCGCCCGAGAGCACGTCCATCCAGTCCTCGTCGGCGTCCCAGCCGCCCTCGCGCTGTATCAGGTACGACAGCTGCACGATGTAAGGTACCACGCGGCAGGGTGTGGTCGTACTCACAGCGATCCGCTGCTTCTCCCCGCCCAAGAGCACGTCCATCCAGTCCTCGACGGCGTCCCAGCCGCCCTCGCGCTGTATCAGGTACGACAGCTGCACGATGTAAGTTACCACGCGGCAGGGTGTGGTCGTACTCACAGCGATCCGCTGCTTCTCCCCGCCCGAGAGCACGTCCATCCAGTCCTCGACGGCGTCCCAGCCGCCCTCGCGCTGTATCAGGTACGACAGCTGCACGATGTAAGGTACCACGCGGCAGGGTGTGGTCGTACTCACAGCGATCCGCTGCTTCTCCCCGCCCGAGAGCACGTCCATCCAGTCCTCGTCGGCGTCCCAGCCGCCCTCGCGCTGTATCAGGTACGACAGCTGCACGATGTAAGGTACCACGCGGCAGGGTGTGGTCGTACTCACAGCGATCCGCTGCTTCTCCCCGCCCGAGAGCACGTCCATCCAGTCCTCGACGGCGTCCCAGCCGCCCTCGCGCTGTATCAGGTACGACAGCTGCACGATGTAAGGTACCACGCGGCAGGGTGTGGTCGTACTCACAGCGATCCGCTGCTTCTCCCCGCCCGAGAGCACGTCCATCCAGTCCTCGACGGCGTCCCAGCCGCCCTCGCGCTGTATCAGGTACGACAGCTGCACGATGTAAGGTACCACGCGGCAGGGTGTGGTCGTACTCACAGCGATCCGCTGCTTCTCCCCGCCCGAGAGCACGTCCATCCAGTCCTCGACGGCGTCCCAGCCGCCCTCGCGCTGTATCAGGTACGACAGCTGCACGATGTAAGGTACCACGCGGCAGGGTGTGGTCGTACTCACAGCGATCCGCTGCTTCTCCCCGCCCGAGAGCACGTCCATCCAGTCCTCGACGGCGTCCCAGCCGCCCTCGCGCTGTATCAGGTACGACAGCTGCACGATGTAAGGTACCACGCGGCAGGGTGTGGTCGTACTCACAGCGATCCGCTGCTTCTCCCCGCCCGAGAGCACGTCCATCCAGTCCTCGTCGGCGTCCCAGCCGCCCTCGCGCTGTATCAGGTACGACAGCTGCACGATGTAAGTTACCACGCGGCAGGGTGTGGTCGTACTCACAGCGATCCGCTGCTTCTCCCCGCCCGAGAGCACGTCCATCCAGTCCTCGACGGCGTCCCAGCCGCCCTCGCGCTGTATCAGGTACGACAGCTGCACGATGTAAGGTACCACGCGGCAGGGTGTGGTCGTACTCACAGCGATCCGCTGCTTCTCCCCGCCCGAGAGCACGTCCATCCAGTCCTCGACGGCGTCCCAGCCGCCCTCGCGCTGTATCAGGTGCGACAGCTGCACGATGTAAGGTACCACGCGGCAGGGTGTGGTCGTACTCACAGCGATCCGCTGCTTCTCCCCGCCCGAGAGCACGTCCATCCAGTCCTCGTCGGCGTCCCAGCCGCCCTCGCGCTGTATCAGGTACGACAGCTGCACGACGTAAGGTACCACGCGGCAGGGTGTGGTCGTACTCACAGCGATCCGCTGCTTCTCCCCGCCCGAGAGCACGTCCATCCAGTCCTCGACGGCGTCCCAGCCGCCCTCGCGCTGTATCAGGTACGACAGCTGCACGATGTAAGGTACCACGCGGCAGGGTGTGGTCGTACTCACAGCGATCCGCTGCTTCTCCCCGCCCGAGAGCACGTCCATCCAGTCCTCGACGGCGTCCCAGCCGCCCTCGCGCTGTATCAGGTACGACAGCTGCACGATGTAAGGTACCACGCGGCAGGGTGTGGTCGTACTCACAGCGATCCGCTGCTTCTCCCCGCCCGAGAGCACGTCCATCCAGTCCTCGACGGCGTCCCAGCCGCCCTCGCGCTGTATCAGGTACGACAGCTGCACGATGTAAGGTACCACGCGGCAGGGTGTGGTCGTACTCACAGCGATCCGCTGCTTCTCCCCGCCCGAGAGCACGTCCATCCAGTCCTCGACGGCGTCCCAGCCGCCCTCGCGCTGTATCAGGTACGACAGCTGCACGATGTAAGGTACCACGCGGCAGGGTGTGGTCGTACTCACAGCGATCCGCTGCTTCTCCCCGCCCGAGAGCACGTCCATCCAGTCCTCGACGGCGTCCCAGCCGCCCTCGCGCTGTATCAGGTACGACAGCTGCACGATGTAAGGTACCACGCGGCAGGGTGTGGTCGTACTCACAGCGATCCGCTGCTTCTCCCCGCCCGAGAGCACGTCCATCCAGTCCTCGACGGCGTCCCAGCCGCCCTCGCGCTGTATCAGGTACGACAGCTGCACGATGTAAGGTACCACGCGGCAGGGTGTGGTCGTACTCACAGCGATCCGCTGCTTCTCCCCGCCCGAGAGCACGTCCATCCAGTCCTCGACGGCGTCCCAGCCGCCCTCGCGCTGTATCAGGTACGACAGCTGCACGATGTAAGGTACCACGCGGCAGGGTGTGGTCGTACTCACAGCGATCCGCTGCTTCTCCCCGCCCGAGAGCACGTCCATCCAGTCCTCGACGGCGTCCCAGCCGCCCTCGCGCTGTATCAGGTACGACAGCTGCACGATGTAAGGTACCACGCGGCAGGGTGTGGTCGTACTCACAGCGATCCGCTGCTTCTCCCCGCCCGAGAGCACGTCCATCCAGTCCTCGACGGCGTCCCAGCCGCCCTCGCGCTGTATCAGGTACGACAGCTGCACGATGTAAGGTACCACGCGGCAGGGTGTGGTCGTACTCACAGCGATCCGCTGCTTCTCCCCGCCCGAGAGCACGTCCATCCAGTCCTCGACGGCGTCCCAGCCGCCCTCGCGCTGTATCAGGTACGACAGCTGCACGATGTAAGGTACCACGCGGCAGGGTGTGGTCGTACTCACAGCGATCCGCTGCTTCTCCCCGCCCGAGAGCACGTCCATCCAGTCCTCGACGGCGTCCCAGCCGCCCTCGCGCTGTATCAGGTACGACAGCTGCACGATGTCCAGGAAGCGCCGCAGCTCGGCGTCCGTGCGCCCGCGCCGCACCATCTCCTCGCGCGTCTGCGGGTAGATCACCTGCGGAACGACCGGACATTGTTGACAACCTGGACATTGGACCTGGACATACTTTTAACCGTTCGTTAAGTAATAATTTATAATTGTATAAAAAGCGGGGTATGTAACAATTGATTCATTATTTGGACACCCACCACCTTAGTCCCCCGAGATCATGGACGCTGTAAAGGGTCCGAAACGTCGGGAAATAATTTAATTTAATTAAAAATCGTTAAACTGTAAAGTTTTTTAAAACAAATAAATGCGATAAAATCCGATTTAGACTTTTAATTTAATGAGTGAAATTCGCGTAAATATAAGAGAACAGTATGATAGATAATATATAAATATATCTAAACCTCCAAACTTTTTATTTCAAGATTTACATAGCTTGTACTACTGTGTATAAATATTAAACAATATAATTATTATAATTATTTTCCAGTAGGTTATTAACATCTGCCTATGGTTGGTTACTAAGCAATGGTTTGTTTGTAAACATTCCACATCGAATTTGGCTTAAGTATAGTTTTTTAAATTGTTATGTTTATGACCATAATTATTGATACATTACTATATTTTTCGTATTACACATATTACTCACTTGATCTCTAAACGTGCCAAGTGTCATATAAGGTCTCTGAGGAACGTAAAACAGCTTTCCTTTGGGCGGCTTCGTGAGAGTTCCGCCGAATATAGGCCACAGCTCCCCTAACATACGGAACATTGAAGACTTCCCGCAACCGTTTGGACCGCATACTAACACGTTGATACCGGATCTGTAATTATATTAGAGTTTAAAAATTATTTCTAAGATTAAGTAAAGTAAGGGGGTATTGATATACAAGAAAACTTTGGCTTCTTTTACATTATCCTCAGAAACAATAACCATTTTTTGTGACAGCGTAATTGACATAGTAGATTTATTGGTGAAGCGTGAGTTTGATATAAAAATAATCTATATTTCTATTTTAAAAGAAAGATTTGTTTGTTGGATCAAATAATATCTAAAACCACTAAAGCGATTTTAATTGTTATACTATTAGAAAGCTAGATAAGGTTATAAAACATCACATAGCTGTTAATTGACTTTAAATTGATTTTGTACAAAAATTTCTAATATGAATCCCTACATCAGCGTTTGCCAAGACTAATGCACTAAGCGTGTCAAAGCGTTAACGCAGATGAAATCACACGGAACGGCTAGTATAATGTAAAGTTACCAATTACTTCGACGACCGTTCTGGTGTAGTGGTGCGAGTAGTCCCCTTAAGCCGTGCGCCATCGGTCGCGGGTTCGATTCGCGCTCAAGACGGATATTTGTATTTATACAAATATTTGTTTCCGGTCTGTCACCGTGCTTCGGAGAGCACGTAAAGCCGGCGGTTGTAATCATAAACACCTGATAACGATCGTTACTCATTGTAGGGAAATTGTCCGCCAACCCGCAGTGAAGCAGCGTGGTGGATTTAGCTCCAACCCTTATTCTAATATATGGAGAAGAGGTCTTCGATCAGCAGTGGGTTGTTTACAGGCTGATACAGTACAGTACCACTTACTTGACTTCAAAAGTAAGTTCCTTGATGAGCACGTCTCCGTTGGGCGTCACGAGAGGCACTTTATCAAAACGGATGATCTTGTCCTGGTATATGATTTTACCCGCGCCGGGTGCCAGGATCATTGGTGAACCTGAATTATATTATTTATACAATTTGAATTTTATATTATAAAACGCTTGGCAATGCACGGTAAGCGTGGTGATATCTAGAGTTGTGACTTATTTGAAATACTTGTATTTAAAATACAAATACAAAATACAAAATACGTATTTTATATTTTGTACTGAAATACTTTTTAAAAAAAGTATTTTGTATTTTATTTGAAATACTTTACGAGATGTATTTTGTATTTGTAAAATATAAAATACTTTTTTACTTAAAGTAAAAGAAGAATTAAAAAGTGCACAGACAAAAACATCAACAGGGAAAAAGAAGCAAAAAAAGTGAGTCTTACTATATGTTCAACGATTCAGACTCCTCAGCAACCTCAACTATTGGCAACAGCAATACCTGCATAGATTTGGAGACCCTCTAATATTTAAGAGACGAAGACACAAGTCTGACCATTCTCAACACATACCCAACAGTAAAAAAAGTGTTTTTAAAATACAACACGTGCCTCCCTAGTTCGGCACCAGTGGAACGATTGTTTTCATATGGTGATATGATAATTCGCCCACACAGACGCAAAATGATCAATAAAATCTTTAATGAATAAAGAAAACTAGTAATTCCATTTGAAAGTCATCATCATCATCATATCAGCCATTGGATGTCCACTGCTGAACGTAAGCCTCCCCCATCGTCCTGCAGAGCGACCGGCTCAAAGCAGCTTCTTTCCAATGGCTTCCAACGACTTTCCTCAAGTTATCTGTTCATCTCGCGGGCGGCCATCCGACGCTGCGTTTGCTGGTACGTGGTCTCCACTCGAGAACCTTTCTGCTCAATCGGCCATCAGTTCTACGACCTATGTGCCCTGCCCACTGCCACTTCAGCTTGCAAATCCGTTGGGCTATGTCGGCAACCTTCGTTTGTCTGTGGATCTCATCATTTCTGATTCGATCTCGCAGAGAAATACCAAGCATAGCCCTCTCCATTGAACGCTGTGCGACTTGGAGCTTGTTTAAAAAGCCCATAATCAGAGACCACGTCTCAGATCCGTATGTCATCACTGGTAACACACATTGGCCAGTCTTTCGACTTCAGGCACTGAGGTATGACAGATGAAAAGACGTTTTTTAACTTCCCGAACGCTGCCCATCCTAGCTGGATTCAACGATTGACATCTCTCCCAAAGTTGAACCTACCAAGTGGGAAATTTAGTCCTAGGTAGATTTTGTACTCGTCAAATTAAAAGTATTTTATTTGAATAAAGTATTTTGAAAATACCTATTTTGTATTTTATATTTAAATACAAAAAGCAAAAGTATTTTGTATTTTGTATTTGAAATAGCAAATTAGAAAAGTATTTGAATTTTGTATTTAAATACATTTTTAAAAGTATTTTGCGCATCTCTGGTGATATCATTCTAGATCCAACTTGGCCGACTTCAAAAGATGGCGAATAAATTAATTTCTTTACACTCTCATATTAGCAAAGAGAGTTATGACAAATATAATTTGAGGGTTAATTAACTATTATGAATGATTTCACTCACATCATCGTTTTTAATATCTTCTCCTCGCGACCAAACAATAGATACCGACAATACCAACATCTAAAAATAATACAGTGCTAGAAATAATAGACAACCGTTTTGGTCTAGTGGTGAGTGTGGTCGCTTAAACACCAGCGGTCGCTGGTTCGATTTCCGCACGGGGCAATTATTTGTATTTGTGCAAATGTTTGTTTCCTGTCCTGGGTGTATGTCCTTGTGGGTCTCCCGACAATGCTTCGGAGAGCACGTAAAGCCGTCGGTTCCGGTTGTTATCATAGACATCTCATAACGATCTTTACTCATGGTAGAGAAATTATCCGCCAACCCGCAGTGGAGCAGCGTGGTGGACTTTTTTTTTTTTTTTTTTTTGTCGCAGGGGAATCCATTTACGGATGATATCCAGGATGCCCGGGTCGGCAGTCCTAGACCTATGTCGGACTCGGCACTTTGGGAGTGCAATACCGTACTAAACCCCTGCGGGAGCCTTCAGCCGCTTTAATTGGAGAGTCCCGGATCTGCAGGCAACAGGATCCCTCCAGCGACAGGCTGGCCTCGGCGAAAAGGCCAGACTTCTCCTCCTTCCGCGTGGTGGACTAAGCAACCCTTCTTCCATATGGAGTAGAGGCCTTCGCCCAGCAGTGGGTTGTTTACGGGCTGATACAACTATTTTAGGCCCAGCTCGTACTGAAATGTGGAATTTCACCACAGCGATTTCACGCGATCACGCAAGTTACGTAATGCTATGGCGCCTGGCGGTCGATATCTACCGCTCGACCACGGTGCGCGTGTAGCGACCGGCGTTGACGTCGTCGAGCACGGCGCGCCGCTGCGTGACGCGCGCCGTGAGCCCCGCCAGCTTGCTGAGCTCGCGCTACGTAATAGTTCCACCGTACCGTCTCCGTTCTGCCGCTCGACCATGGTGCGCGTGTAGCGACCGGCGTTGACGTCGTCGAGCACGGCGCGCCGCTGCGTGACGCGCGCCGTGAGCCCCGCCAGCTTGCTGAGCTCGCGCTACGTAATAGTTCCACCGTACCGTCTCCGTTCTGCCGCTCGACCATGGTGCGCGTGTAGCGACCGGCGTTGACGTCGTCGAGCACGGCGCGCAGCTGCGTGACGCGCGCCGTGAGCCCCGCCAGCTTGCTGAGCTCGCGCTACGTAATAGTTCCACCGTACCGTCTCCGTTCTGCCGCTCGACCATGGTGCGCGTGTAGCGACCGGCGTTGACGTCGTCGAGCACGGCGCGCAGCTGCGTGACGCGCGCCGTGAGCCCCGCCAGCTTGCTGAGCTCGCGCTACGTAATAGTTCCACCGTACCGTCTCCGTTCTGCCGCTCGACCATGGTGCGCGTGTAGCGACCGGCGTTGACGTCGTCGAGCACGGCGCGCCGCTGCGTGACGCGCGCCGTGAGCCCCGCCAGCTTGCTGAGCTCGCGCTACGTAATAGTTCCACCGTACCGTCTCCGTTCTGCCGCTCGACCATGGTGCGCGTGTAGCGACCGGCGTTGACGTCGTCGAGCACGGCGCGCAGCTGCGTGACGCGCGCCGTGAGCCCCGCCAGCTTGCTGAGCTCGCGCTACGTAATAGTTCCACCGTACCGTCTCCGTTCTGCCGCTCGACCATGGTGCGCGTGTAGCGACCGGCGTTGACGTCGTCGAGCACGGCGCGCAGCTGCGTGACGCGCGCCGTGAGCCCCGCCAGCTTGCTGAGCTCGCGCTACGTAATAGTTCCACCGTACCGTCTCCGTTCTGCCGCTCGACCACGGTGCGCGTGTAGCGACCGGCGTTGACGTCGTCGAGCACGGCGCGCAGCTGCGTGACGCGCGCCGTGAGCCCCGCCAGCTTGCTGAGCTCGCGCTACGTAATAGTTCCACCGTACCGTCTCCGTTCTGCCGCTCGACCATGGTGCGCGTGTAGCGACCGGCGTTGACGTCGTCGAGCACGGCGCGCAGCTGCGTGACGCGCGCCGTGAGCCCCGCCAGCTTGCTGAGCTCGCGCTACGTAATAGTTCCACCGTACCGTCTCCGTTCTGCCGCTCGACCATGGTGCGCGTGTAGCGACCGGCGTTGACGTCGTCGAGCACGGCGCGCAGCTGCGTGACGCGCGCCGTGAGCCCCGCCAGCTTGCTGAGCTCGCGCTACGTAATAGTTCCACCGTACCGTCTCCGTTCTGCCGCTCGACCATGGTGCGCGTGTAGCGACCGGCGTTGACGTCGTCGAGCACGGCGCGCAGCTGCGTGACGCGCGCCGTGAGCCCCGCCAGCTTGCTGAGCTCGCGCTACGTAATAGTTCCACCGTACCGTCTCCGTTCTGCCGCTCGACCATGGTGCGCGTGTAGCGACCGGCGTTGACGTCGTCGAGCACGGCGCGCAGCTGCGTGACGCGCGCCGTGAGCCCCGCCAGCTTGCTGAGCTCGCGCTACGTAATAGTTCCACCGTACCGTCTCCGTTCTGCCGCTCGACCATGGTGCGCGTGTAGCGACCGGCGTTGACGTCGTCGAGCACGGCGCGCAGCTGCGTGACGCGCGCCGTGAGCCCCGCCAGCTTGCTGAGCTCGCGCTACGTAATAGTTCCACCGTACCGTCTCCGTTCTGCCGCTCGACCATGGTGCGCGTGTAGCGACCGGCGTTGACGTCGTCGAGCACGGCGCGCAGCTGCGTGACGCGCGCCGTGAGCCCCGCCAGCTTGCTGAGCTCGCGCTACGTAATAGTTCCACCGTACCGTCTCCGTTCTGCCGCTCGACCATGGTGCGCGTGTAGCGACCGGCGTTGACGTCGTCGAGCACGGCGCGCAGCTGCGTGACGCGCGCCGTGAGCCCCGCCAGCTTGCTGAGCTCGCGCTACGTAATAGTTCCACCGTACCGTCTCCGTTCTGCCGCTCGACCATGGTGCGCGTGTAGCGACCGGCGTTGACGTCGTCGAGCACGGCGCGCAGCTGCGTGACGCGCGCCGTGAGCCCCGCCAGCTTGCTGAGCTCGCGCTACGTAATAGTTCCACCGTACCGTCTCCGTTCTGCCGCTCGACCATGGTGCGCGTGTAGCGACCGGCGTTGACGTCGTCGAGCACGGCGCGCAGCTGCGTGACGCGCGCCGTGAGCCCCGCCAGCTTGCTGAGCTCGCGCTACGTAATAGTTCCACCGTACCGTCTCCGTTCTGCCGCTCGACCATGGTGCGCGTGTAGCGACCGGCGTTGACGTCGTCGAGCACGGCGCGCAGCTGCGTGACGCGCGCCGTGAGCCCCGCCAGCTTGCTGAGCTCGCGCTACGTAATAGTTCCACCGTACCGTCTCCGTTCTGCCGCTCGACCATGGTGCGCGTGTAGCGACCGGCGTTGACGTCGTCGAGCACGGCGCGCAGCTGCGTGACGCGCGCCGTGAGCCCCGCCAGCTTGCTGAGCTCGCGCTACGTAATAGTTCCACCGTACCGTCTCCGTTCTGCCGCTCGACCATGGTGCGCGTGTAGCGACCGGCGTTGACGTCGTCGAGCACGGCGCGCAGCTGCGTGACGCGCGCCGTGAGCCCCGCCAGCTTGCTGAGCTCGCGCCCCGAAAGCACGAGACGACCGATGCCCTCCGCCATCTTCACCAGCATCCGCCCGTACGTGTAGTAGTGCTGCGAGTAGGAGTGTACGATAATTTTGATTTGATAATTCGATATTTTTCATCCGATAATTTTTTTTTTAATGTAAGAAGGGGCAAACGGACAGTCGGTTCACCTGATGGTAAGCAACAGCGACATCCATACACACCCGACTACACATCGACACCCGCTACATCAAAGGATTAGCAGGTGCATTGCCGACCTTTCAAATCATTAAATAATCAATCAATCATTTAAATATCTGTCATAGTTTCTGAGAAGAAAAATACATCATACATCATTGACAATTAAAATTTTGTATTGTTCTTTTGTTCTGAGCCATCTTGAATACGCATCTCAAGTTTGAAATCCGACTTACAAACAGGGCCAGACTTAAAGTTGTGGAGGCCCGGGGCAATGGAGGAGTGGAGGCCCCTTGACTTGGAACTGTTTATGTTTTGTTCTTGCAGAAAAAATGACGACCAAAAAAAAAGGTCGTCCGATTTCGCGCCAAAATATTATCGTTACCGGAGGGACGTATTCCTAAAACAAAAAGGTCGTCCGATCTCGCGCCAATATGGCTGGCATATTTAGCGGAACATAAAAAAAGGTTTGATATCAGTATCATATAAGGTTGCTAGCTGGTTTATACGTCATTTAATTTAAAAAGAAATAATTTCAAATTAAGAAAACAACTGAGCATCACATTTTATGCAATTGTTATAATTTTATTCAAATACACCTTATCTGGAGCGAACTTCGGGTATTTCTTCCTTCTGAGTTTGATTTAAAGTTCATTGAAATACTGTATTTTGTTAGTTTTTTTTTTATCGCGTATCTTTTTGGAGTTGAGGACTGAATTATGCCTGACTTAGCCCCAACGGAGATTGCCAGGGCACTCGAAATGCGAAGAAATGGTCAAACCTACAGATACGATCATCGATCTACGATCTATCGCAGTATCCAATGGTTCAGGGAGACCGGTACTTATGTGAGAAGAGCAGGACAAGGCAGAAAAAGACGCACTTCGAGTAGGGATAATCGTTTCATTCGGCTTCCTGTACGTAGGAACCCCCGTTTGACGGCCGTCCAAGCCCGACATGAGTTCGAAGCAGTGCGGGGTGTAACCGTAAGTGAGCGTAAGGTACGAAGAAGGTTCGAAGAAGCTGGTTTGGGTTCATTTGTGCCCGCCAAGGGTCGAGGTAAATCATCGTAGAAACAGGTTAACTTTTGCTCAGGAACATCTACCACGAAGAATGGATATACAGGAGTGCGAACGTAATGTTAAAAGAATGGCATCAATTTAGGTAGTAGATAATTATTTTGCATCTGTGCGCTAGGATTGAAGTTGTAATTTACGCGGGAAGGCTTGTTGCTATTGACAGCTCTGAATTTTGAAAATTGAGTTATTGGTTCATTTTAAACCTTTCTATTGGTTGCTATAGGTGTGCGATTATTGATTTAAATAGTGAAATAATGTAATTTAACATAATTATGAGAAAAAAAAGTGAGACAAAAACATCCCGCCAGGCCACCATTTTAAAGATATTTGACATGTAGTCAACATGATAATATGTCATAAGATTTTTTCAATTATATTGTTTTTATCTTTAAACTTTGTAGTAAATTCTAATTCTATTAGTAAATAACTTTGATTCATCACCAACATAAAATACTCTTGGAGATTAAATTAAAGGTTAAACTTTTAGTTTAATAACAGGTACGTAATTTTTAAATTATTAAATAAATATTAAAAATATAATGTAATGTTAAAGATTAAGTATATTTGTTTAAAAATTTTTTAATTTCATATCATATATTATATAAAGTTATTTTAATTAAATATTTGATAAATTATGATAATAGTAGTCGGTGAAAAATTTATTTTTTTTCAAAATAACATTATTTAGAATAATAAAATTTATTGTTATTTTCATATATTTTTCAGCTATAAAATATCATAAGAAGCCTCGCAGACAATTCACATAATTAGCATAGCATCAATTATCATGCTCTACTATCTTTTATAGAGAAGAAATATCAATGCCTACTTCTGTCCAAGAAATCAGATGATTTAGAGAATTCCAGATAAAATTACTATTAGTAGATACAAAAATAAAAAACAAAGTATTTTAATAAAATTTCTGAATTCGTTTTGTTTTATTTCATTTTCCAAAATATTAGCATTTAATACATAAAATTATATTTATTAAATATGCAACTAAAATAAAACTGTTCTAGAGAACTACTACCTATATTTAATTACACATATTATAATAACTAATATAATAATAGTATTGGTACTTCACGAATACTCGCGCACCTAGTGGCAAAAAAGAGAACTATGATCTTTGTTTATTTTTGTGTACATAAGTACCGTGAAATTTGTATAGTAATACGTCAACCGTTCGCTCTCCTGTATGTCCATTCTTCGTGAACATCTACTTTGGAACGCGGACCAATGGAGTAAGGTATTGTTTAGTGATGAGTGCAGAATTCTCTTAAATCAAATTGACGGCAGGCAAAGCATATACAGACGCAAAGGAGAACGATACATTCAGACAAATTTTGAAACTACATTTGCATATGGTGGTGGATCAATAATGGTTTGGGCGGGCATTTGTTTGGGAGCTCGCACAGACTTGGTAGTAATTGACAGAGGGAGTCTGACTGCAGACCGCTATATCAGAGAAGTTTTAGATGAAAATGTCGTACTGTTTGCCCCATATATCGGTGACGATTTTGTTTTTATGCAGGATAATGCTCGGGGGCATACCGCTCGGGTAACTCAAGCTTATCTTAATTATATGAATATCACTGTTATGGAGTGGCGGTAGTTGAGGAATGGCGGAGACTATCCCAGGAGACCATCGATAACATCATTCTCAGTATGCCTAGGGTAGAAACTTTAATAAGAGCACGTGGAGGAAATACGAGATATTAATCACCATTTTTCTAACTTAATTAATTGTTATTTTAATATTAATTTTCACTTTTCCCGGTTACATGAAAAGTTCAAAAATGTACTATTTTTCACAAATAACCTTTACTTGCAAAATCTGTTCTTAATGTGATCTCATTTTAAGTAAAACAAATGAAACTTTAAATAACAAAAGAAGTGTAGTAAGTAGATTTTAAAATAAAACCTTTTTTTTTTTTTAATTATGGACCTTTTTTTGTGTCCCGCTAAATATGCCGGTGTGTTTATTATCGTTACCGGATGAACGTATTTCTAAAAGAAAAAAGGTCGTCCAATTTCGCGCCAAAATATTATCGTTGCCGGAGGGACATATTCCTAAAAAAAAAGGTCGTCCGATCTCGCGCCAATATATTATCGTTACCGGAAGGACGTATTACTTAAAAAAAAGGTCGTCCGATCTCGCGCCAATATATTATCGATGCCGGATGGACGTATTCCTAAAAAAAAGGTCGTCCCAACTCCGAACCGCTCCAACTCAGTTGGCTCTATTGTGGAAGCCCCACTTTTGCGAATATGGGGGCCCCTCTTATGTGGGGGCCCGGAGCAGTTGCCCCGCTTGTCCTCCTTTCAATCCGGCCCTGATTACAAAACATACATGAACGCTTAGAAAGGGTTCAAAAGAAGTTTTTAAGGCATATTCAATGGCGATCAAATTGTTACCTACCTACGTATATTTCTCGAGGACGAAACTTTCATTTCCTACCATTGGTTGAACGAAGGATTGCAGATCTGACATTCTTGTTATCAATCTTTAATGGAGCATTAGATACCCCTGATTTGCTGAACAAGTTCGGGCTTCGCGTGCCTTTTGCATGTTTTCGAAAATTTAACGTACTAGATATATCCAACGCCAAAAACACATACAGACGAAACTCATATATTATAAGAGGAATTCGACGTAGATCTTTTCCATACTAATGTTACAACATTAAAGAAAACATTGTGTGATAGGTTTTTTGTCTCTTAACCATTGTATTTTGTGCTTACTTAATAACATACATTATAATGTACAATAGCTTGTAATTAGGTGCTAAACTATTGTGTATAAGCGAAAACTTTTAATTAGCCTTATTAACTGTCGTATTTTGTGTTATATATGTTTTATTAGCTGTAAGTTTTCCAAAGTGTAAAATAAATAAATAAAAAAACAAGTACTTTGGGTGAAGAAGTAATATTTAAAAGGTTAAACTATGTCTAAAGAAGCCGGTTTCCCTATAGTAAGTCGGCTAGACCCTTTGGAATTTTGAAGCCATGTCCGGTAGTGGAATTGGTGGAATTGTGATCTGACAATTGGTGTGTTAGGCAGAAAAAAGCTCTAGGAAGCACTCGTAAATGGCGATCGCTAAACGGTAAGCGATGTCAACTGCTAGATAGTTATTTTCCTCTAGGACGCTAGCTCTAACCGAGAAACCTAACCTAACTAAAATATATTATGTGTGAAGCTTATGTTGCATATCATCTGTCGCAGAAACATCAACTTCCACATTTCCGCACATATATTTCACTTTTTTTTGCGCTGAAATTACTATAAATTTTAATAGTACTTTAAATTAATTACACAAAACAACTTTTAAGCTGATTTCAAAACAAAAAGTAAATAAATAAGCAAAATGGCGGATTTTATCAGCACTATTGATGTTAGCAACCGTGTCCTAGCCGACAACTGTATGGTGCGTTTCTTTTTTTTTCTGCCAAACACAGGGAATGTCTCATCGTTGTGATGTACACAAACGGGCAATGACTACGGTAACGTCTCTATCAAAAAATAGTTTGAATAAAGAGCAATAGTACACTAACTACTGAACTTCTGAAGACTTTGGCTGTGTTCTAGTTTGTATCCGTATTGTATATACATATATACTTCCCAATTTCCAAACTATTTCCATGTTAAATTTTATTGCAATTGACTCCAACGATTACGGCAACAATCCAAACTTTTACGGATTTTACATGAGTACATACTGGTAGTAATAACAAGTTTATCTCTTCGCGCTAGAAGTTTCCGAATCGCCGGCATCCTTTTAACTTTGGTATGATAACAACGGCATGTCAACGGGTGTTGGAAAATCTGCATTGCTTGCATCATTGCATGCAATATATATTATATAAATAGTATATTAGGTTTTAATCTTTTCAAGCGTTCCAAATACACCCGATATACTAATATATATATATTAGTATATATATATATATATATATATATATATATATATATATATATATATATATATATATATATATATATATACAGTTAGGTGCAGAACTGAGTCAATGTATGTTATTATTTAATTATATCAAATACAATCCATATTTAATAAAAATATTTCAACATTGTTTTGTTATATTTTAAAACTATATTCACTCTAGTTAATATTCTATATAGATATTATTCAGAAACTACGTTGCAAATTGTTGAGATATTTGATAATGATAGACTCACTTTTGCACCGTGTTTATAGTCGGCTTTACGTTGAAGTCTAAACACGTTTAAACTTGTCAGGATTACTATAGAAAAGCAATTTCGTTTTGTATATTACTCCGTCTAATTCTACATTGCGCAGGGAACGTATCATACTAATACTTTTTTTTACAATACAGTTATGGAACCGACTTCCAAGACTATTGTAGAATCTGCTAAAGAGTTACTTAAAAGTGGGAAATCGACCAGATTTATCGCTCGACAGTTAAACGTGAGTCAATCAACAGTGCAGAGAATTAAAACAAAGTGTAAATTTCTTGTGCCAAGTAATGTTGGTGGGCGTACTAAAAAGTTATCTGTTAGGGAGGTAAGAAAAGTTATTCACTATTTAACATCTACCAAAGCGTCTTCAGCATCAGAAGCGGCGGCATTGTTAAGGCAAGACACCGGCAAGTCAGTGAGTAAGTGGACTGTTCGTCGGGCATTAAACAAAGCAAATATGCGAGCTGTAGAGAAGAAAAAGAAACCTCTCCTTAGTAAAAAAACTATTAAGGCTAGAAAAGAATTTGTAAAACAATATATTAACTGGACTGAGAGTGATTGGATGAAGGTTATTTGGTCTGATGAGACCAAAGTTAAGAAATACAGTACAGACGGGCGGAAATGGAGTCGGAAGAAACTAAGTGAAACATTACAGTCGAAGGATTTTATACAAACAGTGAAACATGGTGGTGGTAGTATCAAACTTTGGGGCTGTCTAACAGCTTATGGTGTGGGACCAATTTATAAAATCGACGGAAATATGGATGGGAAAATGTATCTCAATATTCTTAAGACATATTTAATGGAAACTGTTGAAAATATGCCGTATCCTGTGAATGAAGTAGTATTCCAACACGATAACGACCCCAAGCACACATCAAAAATAGTAAAAAATTGGCTTCATAAACAACAATTTCAAGTTCTTCGATGGTCCTCTCAAAGTCCTGATATCGATCCAATAGAAAATTTATGGGCATATTTAAAGAGCATGCTTTTAAATGAATATGAAGCACCACCATCGAACTTGAACATTCTATGGGATCGTGTACTAGAACAGTGGTACAAAATCCCACCCACATACTGCGAAAAACTCGTGAAAAGTTTAGAAAATAGGATACTTGCGGTTAAAAAATCAAAAGGTCTTTGGACCAAATACTAATAAAAAAAAATCTTTATACTTTGTAACTAGTGCAAAAGTGAACCAATCATGATTGTGATGATTACATACTAAAATTAGATTACTACTGATCAGATCTCCTTATTTAAAATTATAATAAATAATGTTTTTAAATATAATAAAATTTCATTTATTTAACAATTAATCCCAACTTTACACACCTGTTTTTATAAAAAGGTAAAGTACTGACTCAGTTTTGCACCTAACTGTATATATATATTTATTTATGCTTTATTGTACACCATTTTTATACACACAAATATACATAGTATTTAGGTAAATGTACAAAGATTTCTTCCAGACAACCAAGTGTTGTAAAAAAAATTCGCTTCTAAAGATAAAAAAAGTTAGTTACTTTACCATATGGTGTCATAAATTTTATTATAGTCTTATTATAAAAAAATAATACCTACCTTAAATCTGTCCTGTTCAGTTCCACCGGTTAACAAATTGTGGTCAGCTACGAAGAATGGCCGCGACACCGCATAGAAACCGACCGTGATCGCGATATCTGAAAACAGGTTCAAAATTTACGTATCATACTTATAAAATTATAAATGCGAAAGTAAGTTTGTTTGTTACGCTTTTACGCGAAAACCACTCAACTGATCTGATGAAACTTTGTACACATATCTTTGGAGGTATTAGAAGTAAAATAGGATACTTTAAAAAAAATTTTTTTAATTGTTCGTCAAAAAATCTCAAAATCCAGCTAATTCAACACCATCTAACATTCCAGTAATGAAGTTCCAACCCTGAATACTGTCATATCGACGGTCACGACAATATCCAATCAAATCATAGTAATAATAATTATAAATGCGAAAGTATGTTTGTTAGGCTTTCACGCGGAAACTATTAACCGATCATCACGAAACTATTTCAACAAACTTTTCTTAGATGTATTAGAAGTAACATAGGATACATTTTTTTGGTCGCGATAACCGACATCCACGCGGGCGAAGCCGCGGGCGGATGCTAGTGATATATAATGATGATGTTAAACGAAGCGTATTCATAATAAAAATATAAACCTTTGTTTTTTGTAGTACATATATTATATACAAAGGATTAACAAAAAACTTAGTTGTTGACTTTGGAAGACAATGAAAATGAAAATATATTACCTAATTTCCTAATTTTGGTTTATAATTGGCATGGGAAGAGCAACGAAGCAATTTTTATAATACTTAATATTGAGTTGGGTGAGTCTAAAAATGGGTAAGTTGTTTGTGTTGAAAATAATATTTACATGTATGCGCAACAACAGAACCACAGTATATTAATATATACAGTACTCCAACTTCCTACAAACGGACGAAGCGCGAGCTATGTCTACGAGCCTCGATCTCGGCATGCGCTCGGCACGCCAACAGTCGCGATTGTGCCGCAGTGACAAACGGACCGTGTGTTATTTATTTTAACAATAACCGCACGATTTTTTCACTGAAAATAATTTCAATTACATATTTAATATGACGAGTAGGATTTATTTGTGCTGTTTTTGATCTAAACTCTGAAAGGTAAAACTATAAAATAATTTTACTTACTAGTAGGTAGGTACATAATGTGTGTCTTTTTAATGGATAAGTATTTTTAATTAAGCTTTATATTAGAATACGGATTTTTTTTTACTTTAAAATTTAATAATTAAGTATTTGGTACGTCTCAGTCGAGGAGCAAATATTTTTCGGTCGCAAATTTATAAGACCGATTTGTTATTCAAATATAAATATGGTTTTTTAATTAAATCTAACAATCAACAACAACAACAACAACACGCATTTTTATTGAACACTTCCTATTCAATTCACAAAGTATTTTATTTGTTTTAATAAAAAGAGTATATTTACAATCACAAAACTAAATGGAAACACAAAGTACGCAAATGTTAATAAAATGCAGGAGGCGGGCAACCCTATCGCACGTTTACGTAGCGCGCGGCTGTAGCACCACGTAGCACTGTTGGCATTTATTTCAAAGATACGGCCGAGTTACAATACTGTATGTATTAATATACTGTGACAGAACCATGACACGGATAGAGCATAAGATTTATGAATTTTTATTTATCTATAATATAAAAATAAGTCGGGTTTTCTTTCCTAACGCTATAATTCCAGAACGAACGAACCGATTTCCACGGTTTTGCATTCGTTGGAAAGGTCTCGGGCTCCGTGAGGTTTATAGCAAACAAAATTCAGGTAAAATTTCAACAGAAAAGCAGGAAAACAGGGAAAAACATTTTTCACATACAGCGCCATCTCTGATACATAGCATGTACTACAAACCAATATGGTTTTGCATGGTGGTGGAGCAGATGGCGCCAGTCATTTGGTGGCGAAACGGAGTTCGCCGGGTTTGCTAGTAACTTATATTACGCTGGGCAGGCTGGCAGTGTAACACAGTGAAACCTGTATAACTGGAATCTCAAAGGACTTTGAGGATTTACCCAGTTTCCCAAATAGACAGGTTAACATGACAGTTGTTTTATTTATAGAGGTTCCCGTGAAGGGAAGGGGAGAATGAATGTTTTTAAAGTGTCATATCATGTTTAGACCTGATTAATTGTTTCTATTATATGGGTTATTGAGTTACAAAGTTGCAATTAAAGAGGTAAACATCGAAAAAATCTATGAAATCAAATGTCAGTTTTTTTTTTTTTAAATTAATTCCAAATTACAGGGGTGTTTCAATGCAAATGTGTAGGATCATCGTAATTATTATTAACAGATGTTCTTCACATATCGAGGGCCCACTTAACCAGGTTATACTGCATTATGTCGTAATAAAATTTGCACTTATCCGCAGAATTTCTAAGACATGTCTATTTGCTGCAGTTGATGAAAGAAGTGTGATGGTTTGAGCCTGCCATGCCCTTCTCCATAAAAATAGGTTTTCCCAGCAGTAGGACTGGCTACCACTACTACATACTGCAACACGTTTATTGCTGTGATGTTTTTTTTTACCCGACTGCGACAGAAGGAGAGTTATGTTTTTCGAGTGTATGTATGTATGTCCATTTCTTTGGCACGCCCTACAGCTCAAACGGCTAGACGGTTTTTTACATATGAGGTATCGTTGGATTTGTCTAAATTGTAGTAGTGACATAGGCTATATAAATTTTCAATATGGCGCCCGCAAATGGCGGAATGTGAGGGGAGTTGAATTTTTTTCTTACCTTGTTTTAATGGTTTTATTCTTTTTAGTTTATAATAAGAGTATTTTACGCAGTCGGGTTTTTTGATTTTTTTAATCAAGCATACTTGTTTAATATGTATTAGATTAATTGATTAATTGAATTTAAACAACAGCTGTGATGTTTATGGTATGCTACTTACATTTAGCAATAATATTGTCTATGAATCCCATTCCGACTCTGAAGTTGAGGAACTTGCGAAGATGCCGCGTTAACTTGTAGAAACTGGCCAGTATAGTCAACTGTTCGCGATGATTTCCCTAAAAAAAATAATAAAAGAAAATATTGATAGCTTGCTTTTACATTCTAGAAGGTTATAACGAATTTTGCGTTCCATTATTTTATTTCATAGCGATATCTTGCCAGATTAGCCACGCCATTTTAGTACAGGATCCCACTGCTCGATTCTGCAGCTGTTTTTTTTTTTTTTTTTTTTTTTTTGATGAAATTAATTTAAATGAATTTTGAGGGAGTATGCAATGGATTAGCGATAGGTTGCCTATAAAAATTTATTTATTTATTATATTTGATATGCTTTTTTAAAATGAGAGATTGTATAATTATATTTCTTTAAATGTTAGATTTTATATCTATCGCCAGAATTTGACATAATTTGTATGGAAAAAGTTTACAGAAAACAACCATAAGTTATTAATTAAAAATCATGATAACTCACTTGATAGAAGGCAATTTCTTCAGAGTTCGTGATGAGTCTTGAATTGACATATCTGAATTCACCTTCAAGCTTTTGTTCCTGTACGGTCATGCGAGCTGAAATAGTATTTTGTGTCACAAGGGATGAAAGTACTACTATCCGTCCCGCATGTGAAATTGCGGGAAAGGATGTAGTACTTTCGTCCCGTGTTACACATACTTTTTTTTTCCTAACTAGGCCGAAAGTTCGGGTTTTTTCCCTGTGAAGCGGGGGAGGCAGGATTTTTTTTTTAATACTTTTTTAGTTAAAATGAGTGACGGAAAGTTCAGAGTGGTAACATTATATTATATAAATGTAATCTAATGATGCAGTTTTATATACACGCATACATATTTTATTATCGGATTTTTTTCGAGAAAAATGTCACAGAATCTCGAGTGGGGGGAGGGTGGTCTCGGCAAATATCGCATAATTTTTTCTCCATCGTTAAAAATCCGAAATGGTTATGATGTACCGGTGATGAGTTTTTTTTATAGCCTGGAGGTGGAAACATCGTTACGAGGCTCGCGATGACATTTTATTTTTTGTGTGCACTTAATAAAAATCGATATTATTATATTTTTCCATGAACAATATCATGTGAGATTAGGGTAGGGGGGAGGGGGTCAAGAAAAATCTTACAAAATCTCACCAAGGGGAGAGGGGGTGTCAAAAAATCGACAAAATTGTCTCACGTAATTTATGGACACCCCCTTAGTAGGCAGAGCAGCTTTTATAAGTTGCTGGTCTATTAGACCTCGAACCCCCAACAACAGGGTCGCCTGTCTTCAACAATTCTGCTAAATCAATCAACAACAGTTCATCAAATGCTTCTTACGCACATGATGAAATGACAGCTATGTTCAAGTCATTACAAACATGAAAAAATTTGTAGTAATAAATAATTTCAATTTTTGTAATTAAGATCCCAATTAGTTTGATATATTTACCTGTTGGTTTTCTAAGATACGTCAAGAATATTCCAGAAAAGAATAAGTAGGCCATCATGATTCCTGGTGTCTGAAATATTAATATTTATTAAATTTAACTACAACTTTTTATATTTAATTTTTTTTCAATTATCAATTATTATTTTTTTGTCTTAGTATGAGTATAATGATTGTTAGCGTTTTTTATTAAAGATAATATACATATTTCATGTGCGTCATAGTTTTATAATTATTCTATTTATTTAAAATAATAATTTTATTACTATCATTATATTGTTCCATATATATTAATTATTATATTATATATATATAGGTAGGTATGTGTTGTGTTCTATTTGCAACAAAATTTTGATTTTTATATTTTAATACATAAAAACTTTTAATACATAACTGATAATAAATAAATAATCTTTTCGTAATAACTAGTTCGTCAATTTAGTGGGTTTTAGGAGCGATGACACTTAGGGCTTTTGTTCCGCTACACATAGTGTGGTGTTTCACAGCCTGTTACTTTTAATAACGCATTTTAATAAGCTAAATATGTTCAGTACTTTAAGGGTTTATCGATTACAAACGTAAGTTTTTTAACAATATAAAATTATAAATTACTCACCGAAGGACCCAAATTGACTGTCAATCTGTATAAATATATTGAAATATCCAGCAGAGGTTTGCTGATATTACTGTACAAGTCTATGACCGTTTCACAGAATTTATCTATGTCTGTAGTTAGCAACTGATCTGCATTTGCTATTCTATTGTCTAAATTCGTCACTTGGTAGTATGTGAAACCTCTGGAATTAAAAACACAGTGTATGTTAAACAAATAAATAAATATCTCGTATATTTATTTACTTAGAGAGTATGCAATTATAATGAGGATCCGTAACGTTTTTAGTTGAGAATGCAGATTTATAGAGCTAAGAAATCCTTAAGATACAGTGAAAAAATTTTTGTTCTACGACAAAAATTGACGAAGTTATGATTAAATTACTAGCGGAGTTCACTAACCGGCCGTCACGGTAGGCTGTGACGTCACTGTGTCCGAACCCGTTGTCAGCGATAAGGCGCGTAGGTGTTTTCATTGGTTTATTGTATCTTTGAAACAAATTAAGTGTCCGATTTGTGTCTAATTCTCCTTTCTAACTATGTATGAATATTGTATAGTGCCGTAATGTACAAATACTTCTTTTAGAAAGCCTGAAAAACTCTTTTTATACGTGCCGAAAGACCCAAAACTACGTGAAAAATACTATGCCGTTGTGAAAATAGATGATAAAACTCCACCTTCTTCCCGGGCTAAAAGACATTGTTGCGAAGATAATTTCGATGTAAGTACCTACATAACTAAGTTGGTACCTACTACAACGTGTCATGTACTTAAGTATTCACTCATTTTAAGCCTGTTGTATTAATAAAAACATACCTACTTACTTTTTCTGTATTTTGTGGATAAACCTAAGTACTTACCTATTCGCCCGTTCCGATTTCTAGATAATATTCCAAGGTCAAAACAATGACACAGGGATGTACTCGGGTAAAAAAACAAAGAGTAAAAGCCGCGGCGCCGGCGTGATCCGAAAAGAGTAAGTCCTTCCGGGCCCTCTCCGCCGCCTCTTTCTGCGAGATGACGTTCTCGCAGAAGATGGCGACCGCGGTCCAGGCCCTATTACCGCCAACCAAAGCTCGCGAAACGGCCGGCTCGCGGCCGGCGCGCTCCAAAACTCGCGCAATGACTGCAGCGAGATCCCGGCGCTGCTCAGCCCAGGCCGGGCACGACACGCTCGTATCTCGCGTATGTTGCGCGGAGTCCTCACAGCAGTCACTATGGTGGCAGTCCGGAGTAGTCTCCCTCCTTGCGACGACGTGCAAGTATTTGCCGAAGCAGCCATGCCCCGACAACACTTGCACGAGTCGGAAGGTGAGAACTCCGTGCTGCCGCACCGTCCACTCCTTCAATATCGGCTGAAGCGCCCCGATGGCCCAAAGACCAACCCGAGACGTCTCCAGCCGAGCCTTCCACCGTGTGAAGGTGGTGCGGCGGGTGTCATCCCACCATGCGGTGAATTTGATCGGCGGGGGATTAGTGCCCCCCGTCCACGCCGCCGACACCCGCCGATAAACTTCGGCGAGCGCTTCCATCTCCAAGTCCCATAGGGGGGTTCCGGCCAATGCGCAGGAGGCCTCAGCAACTACCGTGCGGTAGCCGCGTATGGCCCTGACCGCCACGAGCACGACCCTCTGTGGACGTCACAGACGGGATCTATTGTGGGCAGTCAGGGACTCTGCCTACACGGGGGCGCCGTACAGCGCATTGACCGGACCACCCCGGCGTAGAGTCGTTGGCACGCTAGACTTTTTCCGCCCATATTCGACATTAGCCGACCGAGGGCGGACGCCGTGCCGACGAGCTTCGGTGCTAGTTGGCGAAAGTGCTCGTCGAAGCACCACCTTCCGTCAAGTACCAGTCCCAGATATTTCATGTGGGCTCGGATACCGATCACAGTATTGTCAACCGTATACGTAACGTAACCGTACCATTATCGAAGTACTGGCGGGTGGATCACATCGAGACCCATGGAAAAGCAGGGCCTCAAACTTGTTAAGGACCACCCTAAGCCCCAGTGCCTCGATCCTCCTGACCACCTCCGCGGTACCTGAGGTGGCCAGAGATGCCGCCTCCACGAAGGTCCCGCCCCGAGCTGTAACCAGAGTGTCATCGGCGTAACAAATCAATCCCAGCCCAGGGAAGGGGGGGGGGGGGCGGCCACGGAGGACTCAGTCGTATCCGATGTACCACAGGAGCGATCCGAGAACAGAACCCTGTGGAACGCCACACGACATGGACCTCCTGACAACGTCCCCTTCACGAAGAGTTCACGAAGAGGACATTGCGACCGTCAAAGTAGTCTGCCACTAGCCGCCTTAGGTAGAGGGCACTCCATGGAACCGGAGTGCCTCCGTGATGCAGCCGAATGGCAGACTATTGAATGCGTTGGCGATGTCGAGAGACACCGCCAACAGCACTCCCTTCGAGGCGACGGCCTCCGAAGTCACGATCTTCAGATGCAGAATGGCGTCGACCGACCAGCCCGAAACCCGAGCCGGACGTCGGACAGGTCAGGGCCGACCCGCGTGAGGTGCTGGACGATGCGAGCAGTGACTACTACAGTATAAAAGTTCACATTGAAAGAAGCATATGGAAGTTGAGAGACTTCAAAATGATCGGACCTGACGCATGTGTCGATATTTCATACATAAATTTTTTGGATAATATTGTAACAATAGCCTGTAGTTTAGTTAATTTACAGGATTGTCTATTTAGTAATCAAGTTTAAAAATAAAAATGCTTTTCTTTCTTTTATAGTTTTATTTCGAAATCTTGCATAATAAAAAGCACATTTCATATTATTAATAGAAAAGTAATTTCAAATCTCAATTCGTTTCGGAAATATTGATGTTTTCCAAAAATGCGTGGACTAATCTAAAATATCAGTACAATAGTTTTCATCATAATCTTCGAATATTTCTTCTTTGTTTCTTGCACAAAACCAGCTTCTACTTTATTAGTACGATTAGTAAATACGTTTTATATTTAAATATCAGAAAATTACACTTTATAACAACACTATATTTAAATAAATTTCAAATAAAACGACCAACCGCGTCGCCGCCGCTCCGTTGATTCGTGAACTGCGCTCCTTCGGGCACAATGACGTCACACGCACCCGCGTACACTAACTTTTAGCGGCAGGAAGGCATAATGTTTATAACTTAATATCTTCGTAAGTAATGGTCCGATTTGGATAATTCAAAAAGGAATATCATTCTTATGTCATAGAGAATAACGTGGATACTAGTTCTATTGAATTTGCTATACCTTTACTGATCCTCATTGTGTCACAAGTCTATGAGTGGCATTTGTGTTAAGCAGTTTTGGTTGTCTAATAATAATTCAACGATTACTTATTGACGGTATAATGACGAAACTGATTTAGTAGATTTCATAACTATCCATACCGACCTTTAAGATGCCAATGATCAACCACTAATCGACCATCGTGCATCGTGAAGAAAGAGATCGAAATTGAAAAAAATACTGTGTATCCTTATTCATATATGTATTTAGTTTTTTTTCCTTAGCGTACGATAAGGATGTGATAGTGTATAAGTACAAAAGTTGAAGAAATTTTAATATCTAAAGTTCCACAATAGTTTTTTTTTTTTTTGTTCCTTTTTACCGTTATCACGTTGTTATCATACGGCATCCTCTAAATCGCCATGAATTTCTAATAATTATAACCAAGCCTTAATGTATATTCAATTCCGCTGTATATTACATGTATTTCGTCCTTTAAATATTAACATAAGAGGGGTGGTTAACATGACATGTGTCATTGAAGGCTAGATGTTCGCCGCGGTTTTACCCGCGTTCAGTTTCGACAACGAATCAACCATTCGTACATCGCTACATTATCCACACAATAGAAGCCATGAAACATCTTGCTACGTCACAAACTAAGCAGAATCGAATATTTTTTAAAGTCAAATTCATTTTTCGCCACAATATCTTTGAGAGCATTGACCTTGCTAGCTGTATTCTGTATACATATAGGGTAATTCAGGGTGATATGGCCAGTCGTTTAAGATGGCCAGTCGAAACAATTCTACATTTTTCTAATAGATAGCGTTATTTATCGGCAGTGAGTTATTGATACTTGTCAGAGATCGCACGTACTGCAGTTAGTTGTGCCAAAAAAAAACAAAAAGGTAAGTATTTTATCGGTTTCATGTTATGACCACCTAAAAAAAATTTTATGCACATTGTTTCTTATGTTGTGAATGTTTTTTTGTAATCAATTTTGTATTAACTGTATTGTCTTCTGATGGATTGATGTTTAATTTATATTATAACCTCAAAATCGTCATTATTATTGTACAGTTTAGGTAATTTTGTTTATATGGCCATATTATCCTGCAGGTCTGGTTAACATGGCCATATTTTTTGGCTATTATTGCCATAGATGTTTAAGTGCTAGCCAATAAATTATTCATGGTTTTCAGATGCCAAAATACGTGCGAACATCAAACCGTGGTAACTGAAACCAAGAGTAATTATCAAACGCTTTAGATGCTATAAAAAACGAGAACATCTCGGTTTACAAGGCTGCAATAACTTTTTGTTTCAGACACTAACGAAACTCCTTCTAAATTTCTTGATGCGTTAACCCCGATTCCAGAAATTGATAACTCTGCAAAAAAAAGTGCAAAACAAGTAGCAGTAGTATTAATTTTAAAAGAAAGTCTTAAATAAAAGAAAGATAAACTAGAAAAGAAACTTAAAACACAAAATCGCAAGCCACGTTTATTTAAAAGCAAATCTGAATCGAGTTCTGAAGAAGAAGAAGACATAATACAATTGGAGAGCGAGGATACGGCGGGAGAAGATAGCGAGTATGACTGTATAAGATGTGGTTAAAGTTACTATAAAACACAAAAAATTGAAGATTGGATTCAGTGCATTATTTGTCTCAAGTGGATACATGAAAATTGTACAGCGTTTGACAATACTTGTGATACATGTGGAAAAAAGGCTAAGAAAAAGTATGAAGGCAAGTTAAATAAAGAAAAAGGAAAAGGCAAGGAGAAAAGAACGAAGAAATAATATGGCCATCTTGTACGTCTTACTATGGCCATCTTAGACAGATATGTCCGTTAAGATGGCCAGTGTCTGTTTTTTTTTTTTAAATTTTTTATTAAAATTTCATTTCATTAATCTTAACCAAAGTCTGTATAACCAAAGTTGATTAATAAAAGTTTAACTAGAAAGTACACTTTTGTTTTTATTTTTATAAATAATGTATTAAAATCTACGTACAAAAAAATACGGCCATATTACCCTGAATTACCCTATACGTAATTTTATTATTTTATATTTTTAATATTAACTATTACGTTAACTGTTACGTTATTATCTCCATTATTTTTGTTGGTTAGAAAAATATATAAATGAAATAAAATTATTTTGAACAAATTAATTAATCTAACAATAAGACAAATATTAATAATAACAAATATAAATATATTAAGAAACAACAAATAATTTTAAGGATGTCGTCCACTGTCGTCTCAAATATATTGAAGTCTACCAAAGGACAGTTTACGCATATTATGTGCAGTGGCGGGGCAAGACCAAAATTTGATATGGGCAACATATTATGTATATTTGGCGAGGCCCTCAGATGGCAAATTAAAATTCTTTTTTTTTAATGAGCTTTAGTGAAATATCTTTCACAGTTCAATGAAGTGAGACACAATGTCTGGCTGAGAGAATATATGATTCTACTAAAATATAGCCACCGCTAGCTAACTGTTAACATCTCACTGCTGGGTGACGGCCTCCTCCTCCAAATACGAGAAGGATTGGAAGTTAATCCACCACACTGCCCAACTAGTAATTGGCGGACGATTTCCCGAACATGAGTAACGATCGTTATCGGGTGTCTCTGATAACAACTGATACCGATGGCTTTACGTGTTTTCCGAGGCATGATGAAGTGACCTACAAGGACATAACCCAGACCAGAAACAAATATGTGTATAAATGCAAATATCTCCCACGAGCAAATATCTCGCACTATTACTCCTACTCCTCATTTCAAGCGCTAACACTAAAGCTACTCTTCTTGGTTATTGTTGGAATTAATTAGTAAGCAAACACATAGTCTGCTGTGACCATATCATGGCTCAATGGCATCGTATCGTAGTGATGTACTTGAATTTATTTATTTGAAAATTGTGAGAATATTCATACTTTTAAAGTAATTAATCAAATCACGTAATAAATAAAAACGTTTGGATTCGCGTAATTAAAATTAAGAGTAATATTATGAAATAATACATCTTTTTAACCTTTTTTGTCCTAGACAAATTTACTTTAGACACTCCTCCTATTTTTAGCCCTTAGCAGTATTCAATATTCGTGTGTCATATTCATTAATTTTGTAAGTATCACTAGATTGCTAAATATATATAAATAAATGTACATATATAATCATAATATATACACTATACAGTATACAGTGACTTTAATATATTTAAATCGAGCAAGTAGTGCAAGTCATTCCTTTGAGTTGTTTACATTAAGTTGAGGCTTTTATTTCCAAATATAAAATAATCGGTAATAATTATAAATTAGTGCGATTGACAAACGTTCTCGCGTACTGGTTCGAAAGTTCATTTTGCACCGTTAGGTTCGATTTCGACTCGAAGCAGATATGGCGTTCCCTTGCCAGCTCCGTTATTCCCTTATCCCATAGACAAGTCCCATATCCATGAAGGTAAAACGTCTATATATAGTAAAAACGATTTAGGTAGACTTCGTTTAACTATTAATGTTATATTAAGCCTATAACTGATTGATTGGACTGATGTTTCTTGATGGAAATTCATGTTTACTAATAACACTACAATATTTTTACACCTTTCCACTTTATTTTATTTAAATTATAAATTACACGACCGGTTTCGACAAAGTCATCTTCATATTAAGCCTAGATTCTTTTTATAAATATGTTTAGAAACTAATCGTAAGACTCATTTGATTAAAAGTCTATACCGGATTTTATCGCGTTTATTCAAAACTTTATAGTTTTACAATATTTTAAATTATTTAGGGACTGAGGTGGTGGGTGTCCGAATAATCCCCCGAGATCAGTCCTCAGTCCCCCGAGACCATGGACGCTGTAAAGGGTCCGAAACGTCGGGAAATAATTTAAAATATTGTAAAATTATAAAGTTTTGAATAAACGCGATGAAATCCGGTATAGACTTTTAATCAAATGAGTAAAATTCGCGTAAATATAAGAGAACAGTAATCGTAAGACTACTAACTACTGTGTGATAAGAAACTAAAAAGGAGATTCTCTGTTGAAATTTTATATATGTAATTACTGAATTTGTGAATATTACATAGCATTTACCTACACAGTTTTTTTTTTTTTTTTAAATTATAATCTCTATAATCTTTTTTATCTATTGACTATTTGATTCTGTTCTAATGGGTAAATTGTTTTGAATAGTAGCAGATAAAGTCGTCGATCCAAACACTCGCACATCCACATCCATTGTTGTTTGTTGCACTTGATAACGATCAAACTCTTAAAAGCGAAAATATCTGACAGCTCGGTATAATTAATATGGCGGTTTAAGGTCGAATTTCTCATATACGGAGAGGAGGCCTTTTTCCGCCACTTGTACCATATTTTAATAGTCGATTACTCGATTTTTTTCATTATACAAAGTAAGTTTATATTATTACTGCAAACTACACGGAGACTATTTAGAAGCAAATCAACATTTGTTTAATTACCTACACCATTACTTTTTACGGGACCTTTACATACATAAAAAATAAAACCTGTCTCATTTGTAGACTAGTCAAAACATATATGTATGTATGTACGAGTATATCAAGAATCACATGACTAGATATATATGAATAGGTCATTATTTGCAGACTGTACCTGACAGTATTTTTAATATATGTTCCAAATTCAAAATAATAACAATAGTAACGCCATCTATCTAATACAATGTAAAGTTCTGTTTAAAATACACGTTTGTCTGTTGCGGAGATCTAAACTATTTTAATAAATATTATAAGTAACGAATTTAACATATACACAAAGACACACAGAGACACAAAGTTATGTATCTAATCTTAATTAACGTTCATAACATTGTTTCAATTTACTGAGCAATCAATAGAAGGCCAACTAAGGAGACTAATCATTTCAAATTATCGCTGTAACGGCATAACGAAAATTGGGCGTACTTTTGTATTATTTTACTAGATTTAACCATGACTTCGTACGCGCGGAATTTACATTAAAATTTTACTACAATTTTACTACAATTGACAACCCTTCTGGTGTAGTGGTCTGAATAGTCGCCGCAATGCCGCGGGTTCGATTCCCGTTCGGTATAGATATTTTTATTTGCACAAATATTTGTTTCCGCTCTGGGTTTATGTCTTTGTGGGTCTCCCCACTGTGTCTCGGAGAGCACGTAAAACCGTCGATCCCGGTTGTTATCACAGACATCTGATAACGATCGTTACTCATGGTAGTTAAATTATCCGCCAACCCGCAGTGGAGCAGCGTGGTGGATTAAGCTCCAAATCTTCTTCTATGTGGAGAAGAGGCCTTCGCTCAGCAGTGGGTGGTTTATACACGTATGTGGTGGTGGCTGATACACAGCCTGTAAACCTACACTAAACGGTAAAAATATTTGAGTCATTTTGAACACAAATCACGTGTAAAAAAAAAAACGCAAATTTTTGTGTTATTTAGACATCAACGTTTTACGTTAAAACAATGTTAAAATTTAAACAAATTTTAAAATATTCTATAGGACAACATAAAAATAATAAATAAATATATATTAACACAAACAAGTATGCTTAATTAAAAAAATCAAAAAACCCGACTGCGTAAAATACTCCTATTATAAACTAAAAAGAATAAATCAATTTACTAGCTTTCATTTGATACCCATATTGCTACAGTAAGAAAAAAAAATTAAACTCTCCCCCCTCATTCCGCTATTTGCAGGCGCCATTTTCAAAATTTATATAGCCTATGTCACTACTACAATTTAGACAAATCCAACGACACCTCATATGTCAAAAACCGTCCAGCCGTTTGGGCTGTAGGGCGTGCCAAAGAAATGGACATACATACATACATACATACATACATACATACATACATACATATATACATACATACATACACTCGAAAAACATAACCCTCCTTCTGTCGCAGTCGGGTAAAAAGTGCAATTTTACACTTAAAATCTGGTAAACCACCCCTTTTATCGGCTATTTTCAGACAGAGAGAAAAAATACCTTGTTTCTATAGGAGATATAATGTACTTATGTATAACGAGAGACATTTAACTAAAGGATTTCTTTAAATATTGTATGAATAACAAGTATACTCACTTCAGATATTGTTGATATAAATGTAATGACAGATTTGTTCTTAATCTTAGTTTCACTTCTCCTATACTCCATTTCAAGACATTGTTAACTAAAGAAATCTGAAATAAACCATGTGACGATTAAACAAACTACATTAATAAATAATTTGAAAAGGGTCATTCTTAAAGTATAATAAATAATTCACCTAAACGATGTGTCCATTCGCATAATCTTAATAGGATAATGGTTGGACCAAACCATTGACTTTTATTGACGCATACACGACACATTGATGTGTGAATAAAAAGTAGGCAGACGTCACATGCTTTTCGTATTTTTCAGAATACATTTCAGTACATAATTTAAATATGAACTAACACATATACAACTATCCTGATTACATATTTTGGCTTTCATCCCCTCTCCCAAGTGAACCGTACTGAATTTTAAGGATAAAAAATACACCGGGTATTTTACCGGGTACCCCAGTTCGTAGTATAAACTTAAATCATGCCATGTTTCATTCAAATCTATTAAGGCATTATCGGCGTGACGCGCGGCCATGATAAAGAAAAACCGACAGGCAAAAAGAAAAAATACATTTTTGGTCTCAGTGTCGATTATAAAAGCCACAAAAAAAAAGTAAAATATCTTTAATGTACAGAAGAGTTACAATTTATTTATTTATATTATTATAAGTTAATTTCTAGATATAATTATGTCCGTATGAAATTTTGAGAATCTTGATAGAGGCCTTTAAAGTATACGTCACGATCACGAGTATTTTAATGTGTGTTGTTTTGACAAGAACCAGAAAAGTTAAGTAAGTTTAATGAATTTATTCGTTATTAGTCTCATAAGTGGATTGAACTCAACTCACTCAATAGCTTTACAAGACATTACTTGTATTTTTTCAATAACTCACGGAAGAAGTTATACTTCGTAACAGAACAAAAGTAGCTAAAGATTTCATCCCGTATGCTACAATTCTTTGTTTGTAAAAGGAATGATAAAATAAGTAAAGTGAGATACCTAGTAAATGTAAAATAAATTATTTATCAAATGATAATGCAATTATAATAATTTATAATGTAAACAAATAAAAGGAATAGATACCGAAAATTAAGTTCAAATCTATATATGCACTAAAAGATAAGTCACTTTTATCACGAATTTTTACAATGGCCTATCATTCACCACCATAATTATGTCATTTAAAATAACAGTACCTGGATGACCGAGCTTTGCTCGGTTAAATTATATTTAGATATTATTATAATTATACTGATGAAACATAAATAATATTTTCGATCTGACTGACATAATAGTAAAATAATAGGAACTGGTTTGTACCGGACCCTAGTCGAAAGAAATACGAAGTGGACTGTATAATATGCGATGTGACGATGAGACGTCTGTTTCTAGGGCCGGTATCAAACGAATGCGAAGGGTGAGCTGGTTCTAGTTCGCCGTGCGTTCAGTGAGGGTGTACGTCAGTGAAACGCCAATTAAATGTTGAAGATTTTCCCGCTTGTGAGGATCAGAATTGCTGGCTAGCTTCTATAAGCAATCTCTTCTATGCTATGGTCTCTTGCTATTCGCTGTACTATTCACTATTCTTTACTCTTCTATAGTCAATCGAAGACTGGCATGTGGTACCCGGAATGGCACCGTAATTTATACTGCTCTGATTGGCTGGCCAGCGATCCCTTACCTCACCCCCGGGAATTTACTTTATTCAAAAAACATACTTTTTACAATAGTTGAGCTTATTTCTATACTTACTCTATAACTATTTTACATCCTCTATTATTTTAACATACAATTAATGCGGCGCGCGCTAATTATCAATAAACGGGGTCGGGTCCTCGCCACGGTATTTAAATCTACCTCGTCCCCCACCGCTTGATATAAAAGCCCCCCGCGGATCCTTAATCCGCGTTAGTCTGCCACGTGCGCGCGTCGCTAATCCATCTATGAGTTATCGAATGCTATATCGTCAAAATCTATTTTTAACATGTAAATTGCTATTTTTACATTATAAAACATCTATAAATTAACTATAAATTGACAAAATAACCTTAAATCTATGCAAACTATATCTGAAAATATTCTTAAGCTAATATTAACACAATGAAATGTCCTTAATCCTATAATCTTATTTTACATACGAATTATCACTTTTAGACTATAAAAACCTATAAAATATCTATAATAACATTAATATATTAATATTAAACGACAAAACATCCTTAATCTATGAATTTCTATCTGTAAACATTAAACAATGAAGATATCCTTAATCCTATTGCTTTCTCTATTTTTCTATATAAAATTCTATATCTATCTCTTTTATGCGAAAATATTTAAACTTTAATAAATCTACAAGTTAATAAAATAATGTTACGAAATGATATAAGTACCTCTCTAAGTACCTAACTACGCGAATGATTACTATAAATATGATCTATATTTTTCGACATCATTATGTTGTCTCGCTCGCACACGTGCGAGGGAGACTGTCTATCTCTATCCCTTTCGATTGTCTATTACACATATTCTAGCGAAATAATTCTATGAAATGATGCGAAATACCTCTTTAAGGTCCTAACTATACGAGTGATTACTATAAGTACGCGCGATACGGATGGTAACATTATGCTATCTCGCTTACACATGTGCGAAGGAGACCGTCTGTTGCTGTCCTTCTCGGTTGTCTCGTACATTCTCCCGCCGTGCAGTCTCGGGGCTCGTCACGATGCTGCATTCTTCCGTGCTGGGAGAGACGACCGATGCCGATGTCAGCTGCACCAGCCGCTTCGTAGGTCTTCTCAGGATGCCTCCGGATGTTCTCACGTCCACTACTCGTACCGTTCCGTCTTGACCGGGATACGTAGCTATCACGACGCCTCGTGGCCAGGTGTTGCGAGGTAGATTCCCGTCGACTATGAGTACCACGTCGCCGACTGCTATTGCTGGTCCGGACCCTCGGGGCTCCCGCCGGTGTTGAAGCTCGGGAAGGTACTCGCGAACCCATCGGGCCCAGAACTGATCTGCTAGGCGCTGTGCTGCTCTCCAGTACGGGCGTCCTATCAGATCCCTATCGTCGAATCTGCCGGGCAACGGTACTCGGGCTGACCCTCCGAGCAGTATGTGATTCGGAGTCAACGCTTCGGGATCTTCTATATCGACTGAGACGTGTGTAAGGGGCCGACTATTAACCGTGTATTCGGCCTCTGCGAGTAGTGTAGCGAGGACCTCTTCTTGTGGACTCCGTTCTTGCAGTACAGCTGTGAGAGCGGTCTTCACAGACCTCACTAGCCGCTCCCATGCTCCGCCCATGAACGGTGCGCCCGGTGGTATGTACCTCCATGTGATCGATCTGATGTTGGCCTCCTCACTCGTGGCCTGCAGCGCCGCCTTCTTCAGCTCGGCGTCCGCGCCGTGGAAGTTCGTTCCGTTGTCCGACCAGATTTCGGTGGGACAACCACGGCGCGCTATCATTCGACGAAGTGCCAGTATAGCTGAGTCGGTCGATAGCGATGCGGCGACCTCTAGATGCACAGCCCGAGTGGTGAGACACGTGAAGAGGGCCACGTAGCGCTTTTCATGGCGTCTTCCTATGGTGACTGTGAACGGTCCGAAGTAATCGATGCCGGTGTACGTAAACGGCCTTTGATGATGAGCGAGTCGAGTCGGTGGTAAGTCGCCCGTTGGTGGCGACGGTGGTGCTGCTCTTCGAATCCGACATGGTAGGCAGCTGCGAACGATGACTCTGGTCACAGGGCGGAGTCGGAGCACCCAATAGTGCTGTCTGCACTCGTTCACGACTGTCTCTACGCCGGCGTGCTGCAGGCTCCTATGTGTATATTCTATATACAGTCGTGTTGCTCGATGGTCACCATCTATCACGGCTGGTGACTTTTGTGACTCCGTGACTCCCGCCGCTGCGTTGACCCGGCTCTTGACACGAATAATTCCGTCTACGAACGTTGTCGACAATAATCGTAGTCTACTATTATTTGATAGCGATTTGCCACTCCTTAAGGCGTATACTTCGTCAGAGAAGGAATCCTGCTGTATCGATTTCACTATTAAGGATTCCGCCTGTCTTAGTAGTGCGGCTTCTATAGGCAGGTATTTATTTTCTTCTTTATTATGCCTCGACTGTTTCGATTTCGTACCTATGTGTTTCTTATTATCTTTCGCTATATTCTTGTTATTCCAGTCGGGGTCCGCGTACTGTTTTTTCTTTCTATAATTAACACGCTCGGTTCGTTGACCTCTACACAGTTGTATAAATTGTAATACCCGCGCGGTAGCTCGTACTAGCCGTTCCCATTTAGAGAATCGTGCGCTATCGGGTACGGACTGGCTGACGGATATCGATGTTTTTGTGACTATGTGGTGCGTACGTTCTTCACCGGTGACTTCGACTTTCGACGGGACTTCGGATGGCCACTCCGATGGATGCTTTCGTAGAAATGGTGGCCCCGTGAACCATCTATGTGCCTTGTCGAACTCACAAGGCACGTCCCTGGTGGCGTCGTCGGCGTTGTTAAGTTTCGTAGGCACCCATCTCCACTCGCTGTTGCTGGTGGTCTCCTCTATTGCGGCGATGCGATGAGCGACGAACGGTTTGTATGACCTCGCCCCTGTCTTCAACCATGTTAACACCGTCTTGCTGTCGGTCCAGAAGGTCTTTGATTCCGGTTTTCTACTGTGCTCGCTCAGGACTGTCGCTGCCATCCTAGCTCCTAGTACCGCGGCTTGTAGCTCGAGACGTGGTATGGAGACTAGCTTGAGCGGCGCGACGCGAGCTTTGGCGGTGATGAGGGTGAGATTTACTTCTCCGTCTTTGTTCTCCGTTCTCCAGTATAGAGCTACGGCGTATGCGGTCGTACTGGCGTCAACGAACACGTGTAATTGTAATGACGTCGCTTCACTATATTCTATTTATTTATTTATTTATTACTTTATTGCACAATACATCAAAGTACAAAAGGCGGGCTTAATGCTAAAAGCATTCTCTACCAGCCAACCTTAGGACGTACAAGAGCGGACGTTTGTAGGTGTGCAAAATTGAGTATTAACAAAATTCACTTTAATAGAAAAAAGAAAAGATGGAAAAAATAAGATTACGTTAATGACAATCGTTATATTATATACACAATACATACATAAATACATAAACAGATACAAACATACATACACATATGCATACATACATAAACAGATAAAAACATACATACATACAAACATACATACATATAAACATACATACATATAAACATACATACATACATACAAACATACATAATATTTAATACATAATAATAAGCTGACAATAATAATCAAAACACAATTACACAGCGTTTATTGAGATCACCACATATTAGATTTTGGCTAAGAAGAACTCCTTAACTTGTCTCTTAAATGATTCGCGTGAAGGAGCTCTACGGATAGACTCAGGTAACGTGTTCCAGAGACGAACAGCAGAAACAGCAAATGAATCAGACATAAACCCAGACCGATGAATAGGAGTAGAAAGAGATAGATTATTTAAAGAGCGGAGAGATCTTTCATGAGAGTCGGAAAGGAAGGAGAACTTACATTTAAGGTAGGGAGGGGTAGTAGGATGGAATAAAAGAGTGAAGAGTAAGCAAAGGATTCTCGAGTTCCTACGCTCACGGATTGGTAGCCATTTAAGTTCAGATCTGTATTGGGAAATATGATCATACTTCCGCAAACCGAAAACAAAACGAATACAGGTGTTGAGCAATCGATCAAGTTTGTTCAAAGAGGCTTGGTTGAGATCCGAACAACACACATCGCCGTAATCAATAATAGGCAAAAGTAAGGTATTCACCAAATGGAGCTTGGCTTTAGTTGGTAAAAAATGCTTTAAGTGTAGTAAGGGATGCAATGTTGAGTAAAATTTACGCGAGATTTCATTTACCTGATCGGACCAGGAAAGGGACTTGTCAATAATTATACCAAGATCCTTGACCTTTGTAGTAAATGGTATTGGGTATCTATCAAAAATCAGGTTCGGTAAAGAATTTGTACGAATTAAAGCCAGTTGCCGAGGACTACCCACAATAATCGCTTGGCACTTGGCGGCATTGACAGCGATACCATGATTCAATGACCAGCTGTGTATAAGCATAAGATCTTGATTTATAAGACGAATAGTAGAATGTAGTTCGCCAATGTTTGTCTGTCTATAAAGCTGCAAGTCATCGGCATAAAGGTGGTACTGGCATTTTAAATAAGATGTAATTGAATTAATAAAAAGGGAAAATAATAAGGGAGATAATATACCGCCTTGAGGAACACCAGCGCTCACTTCGCACCAATCAGAGGTTCCCTCATCGGTACGAATAGCCTGCTTACGCCCTCGAAGATATGAAGAAAACCACTTGATGGCGGGAGCTGAGATAGAGTAACGAGTCAAAAGTGCTAGAAGCAGATCGTGGTCGACAGCGTTGAATGCATTGCTGAAGTCTATTAGAACTAAGACAGTCACACATTTGTTCTCCATACCCTCTCTTATGTCTTCGGTGACCTTTAAAAGAGCTGTCGATGTACTGTGGCCTGCTCGAAAACCCGATTGCAATGGATCAAAAAGGTCGTGAATAGTTAGAAATGAGGATAATTGACGGTGAACAACGGATTCGATAATCTTGGATAAAAAAGGTAATATAGAAATGGGGCGGTAGTGAGTGGGTAGGGACGGATTGTGGATTTTTGGTAGTGGGAGAATAAAAGCCTTTCGCCACTCTTCTGGGTAGGAACCTGATGATAAAGAAGTATTTATGATATAGGTGAGGGGGGTGAGGATTATGTTAGCAATGAACATTAACATGATACGACTGATCCCATCACAGCCAGAAGCTTTCGAGGTAATGGCCCGTAGATGTTTTTGTATATCGGTCACGTCAACAAGCGAGAAAGTAAACAGGGGAATATCGGGCTTGGGCAAACTATAAATGTTAGTAAGAGTGTTAGATTTTATTAGTGGATCAATAACAGATGAAGATGAGAAATGGGAATTGAGATAATTAATATCTAACGTGGTATGTTGTATAGGAGTAAGTTGTTTGCCAATACCCATAGCTCTTAAGAATTTTGATAGATCCGTTGTAGCGCATATATTTTCATGGAAATAGCGGCGTTTTAAATTACGACATAACTGATTGCATCGATTCCTCGCAGCCTTATAAACAGACCAGTTAACAGCAGATCGTTCTTTTTTAAACCTACGGAAAGCATGATCTCGCTTAGCCATAGCCTTTTTTAAGTCACCATTAAACCATGGAACACATCCATGCTTAAGTTTTACTTTCCGCAATGGAGCGTGTCGGTCAAATAAGGCGATAATCTCACGGTTAAAAAAACTGACCATCTCATCAACACTGTCCATGTGTTCGAGCATAGACCAATTAATTTTGGAGACATCGGTAATGATGTCCTCTTTATTAATGTTGTTGAAGTTACGTAGGAAAACAATTTTCGGTTTAGTTTTAGGTGATTTAACTCTGTATGAAAGGAATATTAGATCATGGTAAGAGAATGCTGGAGCAGGAAATTGGCCATACTTAGAGATAAGATCAGTATTGGAGCAGAAGATAAGATCGAGAAGTGAAGAAGATGAGCTAGTATGATGAGTAGGTGATAGTGGTAATAGATTTAAATTTAATGAATTAACCAGGTCACGTAATTTGTTTGCTCTATAATCGGTCTTGAGCAAACAAGTATTAAAATCACCCATAACAATGAGGTGTGTACACTCAGTCAGCAATTCCTCAAGAACTGACTCTAGAGTAGAAAAATAGTTAATGTTTGGTGGTGAGTATACAACACCCAAAACAATTTTGAACCCGACATTCACTCGTACTTCCAAGAATAAATATTCAGGGGAAGAGCAGTAGGCAGACGGAGATTGGCGAAGTATTTTAAATGGGTAATGGCTACGAAGATAAATACACACTCCACCACCAGCTTTCCCAGTACGGTCATTTCTTATTAAAATAAAGCCTGGTAGTGAAAAAGATGTTGAAGGGAGCGATGGTTTGAACCAAGATTCAGAAACGAGTATAGCATGAATTGAGTCAAGATTAAATGTAGTAAGGAAATCTAAATGATGACCGGGAATACTCTGGGCGTTAATGTGACAAATATTAAAATTATTTCGGAATGGTTCTAATTCATTTGATAAAAGATGACGTAAAGAGGGAAAATTGTCGTCTAAACTTTTAAATGAGCAATTTTCGTCAGCAGTGTAATAAGATTCTAAACTTAAATCCATAGTAATAATTATAAAATATAGCTATAATAACCTTGTAAATAATATTTATGGTAAATAATAAAAATATGTATGTATAATATATATACCTATACAATTATAAATTAATATTATAAAATATATTTAGCAGATACAGATAATTAAAAAAAAAAATAGAATATATGTATAAAAAATATATATACAAAAAAAATCCCACAACAAAAACGCGCTGACTTGCACGTCCTGCTGGCAGCTAAGGTACAACAAAGAAAAATGAGAGAACACTCGAATAGTAAAAAAAAAGAAAAAAATACAGAACAAAACAAAAAAATAAAAATAAAAAGACAAAAAAAAAATGGCTAAGACGAGGTATGAGTACAGCCTACAAAGATAAAATTTACACAAAAAAAAGAAAAATAATAATAATAATAAATAAAAAGATAGTAATCATTACAAATTACTATTAGGCTTGTAGGCGAATAAAATTAATAATATTGTAATTATAGTAAGACACATGCAAAAACCAGCGGTTGCTGAAAGTGACAAATAGTAAAATTTATAATCTGTTTAACAATTGTAATAGATTTAAAGTGAAAAAGGTATATGAGAACAAAAAAAAAAAAAATATTGATAACAAATTCCTTAATTCAATTAATCCTATTAACAACAACAAAAACGATAAAGAAAAATCAAACTTAATACACTGGCATATGATAATTTTACAGAAAAAACTACTGGCAATACTATAAAAATGTCATTTGTCAAAAGTCAGTGTGTGTTTACAATAGAAATGTGATTACTGTTTATATCAAGTTTATATACCTTATTGTAATTAATTTGTTGGAGTTACGCTTTTATGTAAGCAACCAGCCGGTTTGTGAGATACTAATTACAACGAAAACATTAATTTAAAAAGATTCAAGTCGCAAATTAAAGCATAAATAAAGTATATCACCACACAAGTAAAAGTCAAGAAGATACGAACATTAATAGAGATAAAAATAGGAAGTGAAATAATGAAAGTACGAATCACGGCTTTTTCACTGCATTCCTTCTCGTGACATGGCCCGCACTTGGCTTAACTACAGAAGAAGGAGTTCCCCTGCGTCTGTCTAAAGCTCCTTCCCTGTCGGGTGCAATTCCGATCGTTGATAAAGGGACTGCTGTTGGATGCTTAATTATTAAGTCGTCAAGTTGTTCCGAACTTAAGATACGTAGTCGCTCGTTATTGCCAAGTTTTATGTAAATAGCACCATGAAGCGTCCAACAATTCCTGACCCCAAAGTGTTTTCTAGCTTTGAGAAAGATAGTTTGACGTGGTTTAGTCAGGAATTCACTGAGGACCACGGAAGATGACTTCAACTTCTTCTTATTTCTCCAAATGCTGTTCCTGACATCTAAATTGGTAAATCTTACCAGTATAGGCCGAGTTCTGTTATCAGACCTTACACCCAACCTGTGACAGTGCTGAATAGCAGAGGGTTGTATGTCAGAGAAACCCATTAGTACTTGGATTGTACTCAGTATCTTAGAGGTCAGGTTTTCCCCGTCGGATTCTTCAATTCCACCAAACAACAAAGCATTTCTCCGGGATTGATTGTCCACATCATCTATTTGTGACCCCAGATTTTGAATTAACGACTTTAAGAGACCGAGGATATTCCACACTGTAGATTTAAATTCTTTATAGTCGTTGTGCAGTTTTTCGAGATTAGGCTTACTTGAGTCGGTGGAAGAGGAAGACTTCAACTGCAGCTCAAAGTCCGTCATGCGCTTGTCAAGTGAGTCAACAATGCTTCTATGAATCTCCAGAACATCTTCTATCTTTGCCATTATATTGTTAAATATAAGATGAATAAGTTCAATTCAATTGTATAATAGCCAGCAGGTTTGTGCAAGTATCAAGGCAAGAATCACATTTAAGAGTGAAAACCTTTATTTATAATAACTCTTTACACTTTAAATAACAAAATTTAGCACTTCAAATTAATCAAAAACTATTAAACCAAAATCAATTATAATTAAATGATCAAGAGCAAATTCCAATACTTGTTAACTTTTTGACACCTACCGCCGAAAACCAATTTTATGGAAATTCTATGTAAGCACGTGGCACGGTGACGTCACGTAGTTTCTTTATGTGTTGTAGCCACGTGGTCCATTGTTCTGCGAGGTCGGCGTCGATCTTATTATCCCATCCTATTCCGCGCCGCCACACTTCTTGCATGGTTTGTTTACCACGCACTATCACAGGTGAAGCGAGGCCGAGCGGATCGTAGATCGACATAATAATCTTTAGTATTTCTCGCTTTGTCGGAGCCGTGTTGTCTAGGAGCGCTGGCGGTACGCGGGCTAGGTTTAAGTTGAAACCTAGGCTGTCGTTCTGTGGGTTCCACATGAGGCCTAGCACGCGTTCTGTCTTCGTTCCGTCGTCCAGCTGTTTAATTTCTTGAGACGACTCCGATTCTTTGTTTAATGTTTTCTGTACGTATAGCGAGTTCGATGTCCAGCTTCGCAGATTGAAGTTGCCCGCCGCGTGTATATCTCGAACTTGCGTAGCTATTTCTATAGTTTGTTGCTCTGTCGTGAAGCTGTCGAGATAGTCGTCCATATAGTGAGCTTGCACGATGGCGGCGGCGGCTTCTGGATATTCTTTTTCGTACTTGCGGGCGTTCGCGTTCTTTACGTATATCGCTATGGCCGGTGAACATGTCGCTCCGAATATGAGCGACTTCATTCTATATTCGTCGGGAGGTCCGTCCCGTCTGTCCCCGCGCCATAGGTATCGTAGTGCGTCTCTGTCCTCACTCCTTACTCCTATCTTCATGAACATCTCGGCTATATCTGCGGTCACTGCATATCGATGTTGCCGGAATCTCATTAACACGCCGGTTAGCGAGCGTAGTAAGTCCGGTCCGGTGAGCAGGTGATCGTTAAGTGATGTTCCAGCTGTTCTCGCCGCCGCGTCGTGAACTATACGGACTTTACCCGGCTTCATGACGTTGACGACGGGGAAGTGAGGTAGGTACCACGTTCTATGCGATGTCTTTTCTATCGGTGCTCGTTCCGCGTAGCCCTTTTCTATTAATGCGTTCATTTGTTCCGTATATTTTTCTTTTAATAACGGATCTTTATCTATTTTCTTTTCCGTTGTATAGAGCCGTTTGAGTGCGTTTTCGTAGTTATACGGCATTTTCGAATCGCTATTTTTCCACGGTAAAGCCGTTTCATACTGTCCGCTTTCTGTCTGTACGGTGTTCGCTTCCAGTATGTCGAGCACTTTTTGTTCCGGATCGGAACGCGGCTTTTTCTCTGCTATGTCGATGGAGTCCAGAGCGAAGTGGTGTCGTAGCATCTCGTCCATACGAACTTCGTCGCTTTCTATATCTGTGTCGGCGAGGTTGTATACGAAGTGAACCCGCTGACCGACGGTGCGAGAGCCAGACCCGTGGAGGACCCATCCTAAGGGCGTCTTTGATGCGACTAGTTGACTTCTGTTGCCCTTCTTTGTTTCCGATGCTATTAGGAGGTGCCAGTTGTCCTGACCGATGAGTATAGTAGGGCGAGCGTCCTTATACGAAATGTCTTTTTCTATGTCTTTGAGATGTTCGCAGGCCCGTACTTGTTCTTTGTTTATCGATTGTGGCGATATTTTCATTTTCTTTATAGTTCTCGCCTGTAGTTTGAACTCTTTTTCTTGCCCCTTTATGTTGAATGTGACACGACGAGACGAGTGCGTAGCTAACTTCGAGTCGATTGTTTCTATGTTCAACGGATCCTTAGGTCCCTTCGCGCCGATCTTCGAAGCGATGCTCTCTTCTATTAAGGTCACGGTGGAGCCGTCGTCCAGCAGCGCGTACGTGTCTATGGTTTTCTTAGGGCCGCTGATCCTGACCGGAATGTATTTCAGGTAGGCGTGCAACTCCTTGTGGCTATGTGTAGTGGTGACCTTCTCTGCTTCTTCTCTTCTATCTTCTTTGTTGGTCGGCGTGAAGTGAAGCAGCGGATGATGTGTTCGTTCGCAACCGTTCTTACCGCAGACACGTGTCTTACACTTGTGTGTTTGACTTCTGTAGCGAAGACATCTATAGCAGAGGTTCGCGTCCTTAGCTATTTCCCAACGCCTATGTTGCTCCGCTGTCTTTAGTTTCGTACAGTCCGACGGCTCGTGTTCCTTCTCCTTGCATATAGGACAAGGGAATTTCCTATCGTTCGTTACGAGCGCGCGGTGTCTTCGTACAGGTGTCGTGGTCTCTTCATTGTTGATCTGTTCCGGAGGTGCATACTTCGCACACCTGTCTGCTTCTCGTTCTATGAAGTCACAGAACAGTACTAACTCCGGTTCAGTCTTCGTTTTTTCTATATCGTTGCTTGTTGCGTAGTCGAACCATCTGAATCGTGTCGTTGGTGTTAGCTTCTCGACCAGCTGTTTTATAATTTCCGGGCTATACAGGTACTGGTCTTTAGCTAGCAGTCGTAGAGTGGCGACACAGTTCTTTATCTTGTTAGCGTAGGCACATATGTCCCTCGGAGAGTCGGTAAGGCGAGGCAGGTTGCGCAGCTTCTCTAGCTCGGTGATGGCGATAGCGTCCGGTCTTCCGAAGCGAGTCTCTAGTGTTTTCATTATGTCTATTGCCGGCGCGTTTGCGATGAGAAGGCTGGCGACCGCTTCCTTCGCTTTTCCTTTCAGGGCTCTTCGTATTCTTGCTGAGTTCTCCGCCGCGCTGAGTTGAGTCGATGATTCGCAGTAAGCAGCGCGGAAGGCGAGCCACTCTGTGTGTGACCCGTTGAAGTACGGTAATTCTCCTATATACCGCGATGTGCCCGCAGATCTTGCCGCTGTGGTGATGGCTGCCGCTAATTGCGTCAGGTCTATGCTATTCGATGCGACAGTCGCTATCTCTGGGGCTTCCTTTTCTATGATGACCGAGTTGTTCTTTTCTGTATGTGTGGTGGGCTTCGCTATAGGTACCTCGGGGTCTTGAGCTATAGGTTTCGTGGTGACCTCCGGGTGTGTGTCCAACCACTCTGTAACTCGGTTGTCGCCGTCGTGTGATGAATCCTCGCTATCGTCGTCATCGGATTCCAGCGCGGCGGCTTCAGCTCTTGCAATGGCGAGTTCCAGCTTGCGTTGAGCTATCTCTTCTCTTAGCTTGAGAAGCTTCTTTTCTTTTGATGCCTTCTTCGAGGACGGTTTCGAATGCTTTCTTTGACCTGGATCCGCCGACGGAGATCTAGGCGGTTCTTCGTGTCGAACAGGTACGTTTGAAGGCTTCGATTGTTCTGCGATGTTCGAGGTGTCCTCTGGAGACCTTTCTTGGATCGCTTCTAATTCCTGTTCCATCTTCTCGGCTTGCGATCTTGTAAGCGGCATTATAAACGATGTCTTCAACTTCGCTATATCTATATGACGAACACGACGTACACGATGACCACGTTGAGGTACGACGAAAGGCAGATCCGGCGCTCGAAGGACCAAATTGTACCGGACCCTAGTCGAAAGAAATACGAAGTGGACTGTATAATATGCGATGTGACGATGAGACGTCTGTTTCTAGGGCCGGTATCAAACGAATGCGAAGGGTGAGCTGGTTCTAGTTCGCCGTGCGTTCAGTGAGGGTGTACGTCAGTGAAACGCCAATTAAATGTTGAAGATTTTCCCGCTTGTGAGGATCAGAATTGCTGGCTAGCTTCTATAAGCAATCTCTTCTATGCTATGGTCTCTTGCTATTCGCTGTACTATTCACTATTCTTTACTCTTCTATAGTCAATCGAAGACTGGCATGTGGTACCCGGAATGGCACCGTAATTTATACTGCTCTGATTGGCTGGCCAGCGATCCCTTACCTCACCCCCGGGAATTTACTTTATTCAAAAAACATACTTTTTACAATAGTTGAGCTTATTTCTATACTTACTCTATAACTATTTTACATCCTCTATTATTTTAACATACAATTAATGCGGCGCGCGCTAATTATCAATAAACGGGGTCGGGTCCTCGCCACGGTATTTAAATCTACCTCGTCCCCCACCGCTTGATATAAAAGCCCCCCGCGGATCCTTAATCCGCGTTAGTCTGCCACGTGCGCGCGTCGCTAATCCATCTATGAGTTATCGAATGCTATATCGTCAAAATCTATTTTTAACATGTAAATTGCTATTTTTACATTATAAAACATCTATAAATTAACTATAAATTGACAAAATAACCTTAAATCTATGCAAACTATATCTGAAAATATTCTTAAGCTAATATTAACACAATGAAATGTCCTTAATCCTATAATCTTATTTTACATACGAATTATCACTTTTAGACTATAAAAACCTATAAAATATCTATAATAACATTAATATATTAATATTAAACGACAAAACATCCTTAATCTATGAATTTCTATCTGTAAACATTAAACAATGAAGATATCCTTAATCCTATTGCTTTCTCTATTTTTCTATATAAAATTCTATATCTATCTCTTTTATGCGAAAATATTTAAACTTTAATAAATCTACAAGTTAATAAAATAATGTTACGAAATGATATAAGTACCTCTCTAAGTACCTAACTACGCGAATGATTACTATAAATATGATCTATATTTTTCGACATCATTATGTTGTCTCGCTCGCACACGTGCGAGGGAGACTGTCTATCTCTATCCCTTTCGATTGTCTATTACACATATTCTAGCGAAATAATTCTATGAAATGATGCGAAATACCTCTTTAAGGTCCTAACTATACGAGTGATTACTATAAGTACGCGCGATACGGATGGTAACATTATGCTATCTCGCTTACACATGTGCGAAGGAGACCGTCTGTTGCTGTCCTTCTCGGTTGTCTCGTACAGGTTATTTAAATAAAAATAAAAAGAGCTCTCAATAATAGTTTTTCTCACAAAAAAAGAAACTTGAAAAAAAAATTAAAAAAAATCGGTCTGTAGACCTGGATTCGAACCCGGGTTTTCTGGTTTCAAATCCGCCCGATACCCATCCGAGCTATTATAAGCTTATAAATGACAGCGAAATTTACCTTCGTATTCTAATGATATTTTTTAATTGCATTAAAAAAGGGATAAAACGACATTTTCTAAAAATAAATCCTAGCTAGATCGATTTATCACCCCCGAAACCCCCTTCATATTAAATTTCATGAAAATCGTTGGAGCCGTTTCCGAGATTCAGATTATATATATACAAGAATTGCTCGTTTAAAGATATAAGATACACACGTGTATATTTATGAATAAATATACATATATATTTTTTATTTCCACTGATATAAATATTATGAGTTTTTCCGGAAACTTGAGCGACAGTTATCAGCTAACTTCATCATGTCGCTTTTTGGCGATCGTATTGCGCGCGCAGAAAGCTACCAGCTAACTTCATCATGTTGCTTTTTGGTTGTCGGTGTGCGCGACCGCATCGTAAAAATTTTACTCTCATAATTTTTTTGCAAAAGCGCCAAAAGAAGTATACTACTTTTATAACTTCTTTAATTCTAATTAAATATTTTTACTTAAAAATTTTGTGTTTAAATAAAAATAGGCAAGCTTAGTTGGAAAATTCTTTATAAACGAACATTACCTAATTAGTATAATTAACTTTATTCTGAAATTATTTAGCGCCTTATCCAGGATGCGCGTTAGCTCTGAGACCATATAAAACAATGAAAGAGTCAAGTAATACCTAAATAAATATTTGAAATAGCTTAATATGTATATAAAATATTGAGTACATACCAACGGCATCGACATAAAGAATTGTATTAACAATCGCCTGAACTCCTTCAGATTCATTGTAATGATTGATCTGAAACAAAAAGAACATTATTTCTAAGTATTTGTACATTAAATGGAGGTAGTGTATACATTATGTTTTTGTACATGTATGTTTTTTTTAAACTTAGTTTGTAACACCGTAACTAAAGGAGCCGCGTATATAAAAGACTCTTTCTTTTTTCTTTTAATTTAGGAGAAATTCTTGGAATTCAAGAAGATATCATTTTCAAAGATATTATTGGTTTATTGAAAATCGTTTAAAGGATTTTAATTAATTCTAAATGACAACTAATTTATATATATATATATATGCGTGTTAATCATTGTTTCAACTACACTCTAATCAACATCCTGGATGACATAGTATGTACGTATTACGGTTTATAGGTATTCGTATATATACAAATTACGTATTATACTTATATATTACATACACATATTAACAAATTTGGGTGTATTAAAAAACTATCCATTATACATATACTTTTACCAGTTGTTTTTATTGTATTTTAAATTAATTTATTACATATCTTTGAGATTTTTATCGATCTAATATATATGGATTAAAATATGAAGTCATCGTATTATAAGGTGATTATGAGTCGTGAATATCAAAGTCCAATGTGTGTAGATTTGTTTATCTTATCGAGTGGACTTTGCAATATGAAGGTTAGTACAGACGTGTACAGTTGAATCATCCAATAAATATTGTTTGTACATAAATATTAGACAACCATATGTTGAAATCAGATAAGATATATTAAAATTACTTTTATACAATGGTTTTGAACATAGAAAACAGGTTGAAGATTTTAATATTCGCCTTATACTTTTAAGGTTACTTAGAAGGTTCTTACGCAATTAAAAATTAAGCAAATAGTGCAGAAAATTGGAAAAGTTCAGAAAAATTTACGACTAAACTTCACGCGTATCACATTTGACTGTTGTGTACCAAAAAGCGTATTTTACAATAAAAGCTGTTTTAGATTTTTTTTTTTATTTATTTCTTTTAAGACGGAAAAACGTCTGCGAGGTCAACTATTTACTTCTATACATTTTATATTAGGTCTTCACCTATGGAAATTGCCGTTTTTGATTAAATAAGTTAACGCACTTTTTTTCTATATTTTTTATTTTTATTATTCAAAGTAATTACCCGTGTAATCAATGCAGTTTTGCCAACGTAATGGTAACCTATTGATGCCTTTCTTGAAAAACTCTGCTGGACGGGTGGCTACAAACTCTTCAAAGGCATTTTGTACTGCCTCTCGGGTATTGAATTGTTTTCCCGAATTTCATTCCGAAGCAATAGATAAGATAAGCAAGTTATTATATTTTTTTTTCAAGAATTTAGTCGGAAAAACATTTAGTTAGTCAGTATAGATCAGAGTTATTAAACGTTTTTAATTAGAAATATAAATGCTAGTATAGATATCAGTAGCACAACGATCACTGTATAAAATAGCATTCGGCTGAGCTCCATGGATATTTTTATGGAAAAGTCGGAAACCACAGAATACGTTTTCGAATTACAACTAATTTAATTAACATATACAATATGTATTGACTTTAATTAATGATTATTCTCAGGGAGATTAACGATTTACGTTAAATGACGAGATCTTTAGACCGACAAAATTCTCAAAAATGTCTACTCATTATGACATTCGATACAAACTTGCGTGTTCTATATAATTTTACTATAAGGGTAGATTTTTTTTTTTAAATATTAACTATATGAATCGAATACTTCGCTCAAGGAAGGAAACATTGACTTTATGATGTCGATGATAATCAAAAACATTACAGCACGATGTTATTAGGTTATCCTTCCTTCTTGTTAACGGGGGCTTATAACCAAATACCATAAAAATTGAACATCTACAGACAATTCAGTTGACTGCCTAATACTGTTTCGTATTATAACATTTAAAAAAAAAAACATATTTTGCATTAAAAAAATTTATCTTGAGCTATTTCAAAAAGTAAAGCACGATATCATTAATCGACTTCCTACTTGGAAATTTCGGAAGACACAAACTTAAAACTCTGTAGCCTAACTTATCATTATACGTTTAGTCTTTTAATATTTACGTCAAAATTACAATTTATTTTTTTAATATGGAAATAGCAAGATTGAACCTTGTGTTATATTTTGATGTAATGCGATTATTACGTACTTTCTTTTTAATTACAGAGTCACGTTTGTCTTTGTCTATGGTTGTTATTTTAGCAACATATTTACTATCCGTGCGCGGAATCTTTGCCGATAGCCTCGTGACGTCACGGGTCGATAGTCAGTAGGGTTGAAAAAAAGGTCACATAATAGGTCAATAAAGGTCATATATTATTATTGTATATATTTTACATCAAACTAATAAAAAATAGTCTCGGTCGAATTATAAATTTAATATACCTAAAGTGTAATTATAAATAGTAAATAAAAAACGCTGTTGTTATTACGTAGATTATATATTTTTATGTATTTATATTTAGTGAATGAATGAAACGAAGCCGTAAAATAATAGTTTAATGGTTCCAAACAACGAAAACAAGTAACTAACAACAAGAAAAACAAGTAAAACCTAACAAAACAAGAATGAATTAATTCGGAGCGAAAGCAAAAAATTACACGTACGTATCTACTGCGTTGCTAGCGGTACAGATCAGACGAGTGAGGGACGCGGTCATCTCTAGTGGGAGGGGTAGTCATCGGCAAAGTTTCTGCGCAAGGATTATACGTACATATTACTCAGTTGTTTTGGCCATAGGTGGAAGATCTATAAAATTTTGAAGTTAAGAATTGAACTGAACTCAATTGAATCAACCTGTAAACCTATCACTGTTTGGCAAAGGCTTCTTCTTCATATAGGAGAAGGGATGGAGCTTAATCCACAACGCTGTTTCACTGCGTGTTGGCGGAAAATTTCCTTACCATGAGTAACGATCGCTATGATGAATATAATATTATAATAACTGGGACCGGATTTACGTTCACCCCGAGGCGCGGCGGGAATACAAGTACATACGTCCAGATCTACAATAGATACAACTATCTGACTCGAGTTGAAATCGAAACCGCGAAAGCCAATGTTAAGGCGAATACTTGCGCCACTACACCAGAACGGTTATCACTACACCTATAACGGTTGCAGATGAGAATATTTTGTTAATTGAAATTAGTAGAATGAATGTAATCAATAAATGTTGTATCCTACTAACGGCCTGTTTCACTTCCTGCTGATAAAGATAATCTATCAGTATGTTATATGCGAAATAAACCACAACTCTTGGGTTCTTAGGTTGCAAATAGAAATATCTATCAGAAAATTTTATCTGTTGGATACCGTTTATGGGTATTTCGTTTATTTCGTGCAAATTTTGTGAAATTTTGAAGTTTCAAAATATTGTCAAATAACTTAATTTTTTTCTCTTATATATGTAATACATAAGTAATATTTCTACTTTTTGTAAATTTTACTTTATTTTTGCTAACAATAATGGAGTGTTCAAAATTCAGTGTAAAATGGTAGATGGTAATGATAATTCAAACGAAGAAAATTATTACAATCAAAAAGTATAGAAGAAATGATAGAAATGCTTTTATTTAAAAACAAATATACGTTTATTGATTATAGAAATCATTGGGAAAATGAGATTTTAAAGTGTAGATACATAACAAAGCTTAGTAATTACACGTCACATGGCAAAACATTACTTATTTTATAAGTAACTAATTACCAAAAAAATATTCTAATTACCGTCGTTTTGACCTCATTACCATCTAAAGAAAAAAAAACACCGAAGGAGTTGAGAATTAAGAAGATTTATTGTCTATATTTTTTAAATCTACCATTTTAATTGAGTAAAAATTACATGCACATAAACGTAACATCGTACTGTTCGAGTTTTTATACAAATAATTAAATTTTGTGAAAATTAGGTCACTTTTTTTCAGCTGGACATGGAATATGCACGAAATAAACGAAATACCCTTATCTGTCTTATATGACGCAACTATTTTTATATAATTTCATTTATTTATATGTATATTATATAATAATTGTAGTTTAACACGTCACAATGTAAACTAACTTTGCTAAACCTCATTCACTGGTTCTTTAAAAATGGTACCAAGTTTTCTCTTTACGAATATTTACACATACACATAGTCTGGCCAAAAATACTGTTATAATTAAAAAATAAATAAAATATTACATTCGAATTTGGAATCTGTCATTTTTATATGATTTTTCATTGTGTTTTCGCATTTTCGCGCCAATGCATTGTAAATTATTTTGTGATAATGAAATGGAGATGATAAAGAGAACCGAATATATAAAATAAATAAAAACAAAAATAAATTTGTCAAGAACTGTGATAGACATAATATAAATTTAAGAAATAAAAATAAATTGGCCATTCCTAATTTTAGGCTCCACAAAATAAGTAACTCTTTTGTAGGTAACTGTATACGCATGTACAATACACTGCCTGGTAATGTGCAAGACTTGTCCCTAAATAAATTTAAACACTTCATTAAATCCAAATTATGTAGTAAGGCATATTATAGCATTAAAGATTTTTTAAATGACAAGGCTGCTTGGCAGTGACATGATTTGCTCGTTCTTTGTGAATAATTTTTTCATATTGTATTACATATGGTAAAAAGAGTACCGAGAGTTTTTTTTCCTCCGGCTTTTTTTCTCTCGGCCTACACTAGGAACATTATTATATTATTGTAATATTTAGTAAAGCCGATGATGAAATTGTAGATGTCTACCGAGACATTTTTTTTTTTTGACCTTCGTTGAGTGTGTGTAATCAATCACCTAATAACGAATAAAATATTTTGATTTTGATTTTTGATTTTGAATCGCTGTGATTGCATTACAAGGAGGTATGACGCCCATTACAATTGTAAAAATTCTCCATACGCTTGGAATTAGTCAAATGTTTGTTTACTGGGCTATTGATACATACAATGAAACCTCTGTTTTGTGACAGAAAAAGATCTGGCCATCCACGTAGTGTTCGTAGGAAAAAGTCGATCATAGCAGTAAGGGAAAGAATTCGAAGATATCCTGTCCAAAAGCAAAATAATGGAATGAAATTTCCTATGTTTCATTTTCAACTTTTCAAATGCCCCTCGTATTTCTGTATATTTTGGTAATGCGATGCGATGTGATAATTGGTGAATGTTGTTCCACTCACCTACATTCATTTATGCGATGAAACCGGTATATACCGATTACGTATACGTTGTTTTAGTAGTATCATTAATAAATCCGAGTCACTGAATCACAATGTTCAATGAAGTCTTTTGTATATTTGAAATTTCATCTAAAATAATATTTTTAAACAATTTATTTTGCTTTATTAGGAGAGGTTATAAGCTTATAAATGAAGTAATGTCTATTTTAATTTATTTTCTTACCAAAACTTAATGTTATTCAATCGTACTGTAGCCAGAATTACTACGGTAAACCATCATAAGACAGAAAATAATAGGTATCAGGTTCAAAGATTTTTTTAAAAGAAATGTTTTGATATTCCTGAATAATATTATCACTAACGTATTACATCTAATTAAATGAAAAATAATGTAAATAAAATGATAAGAACTTAAATTTAAGTATAAATATGTATTAAGTGTATAATATTGTCCTTTATTTAGTTTGAACTATTTGTAAATTGTTCTTTAGGGCATAATGGAACTGACAAACACATTTCAGTGTAAATATTACTAAAATAAAGAAGAAAAAAACGTTGAAAGTACCTATATCAAACATCCCCCGAGTGTATGATATATCTTACTTACCTTCCCTAATGGGAATAACCAGATCAAATTAATTTGTTAGATGATACGTTATTGTTAGCGTCAAAATCTTTGATTTCTACAAATTTCAGATACGGTAATGATGCTGCTACGGGAGGCACTAAAATATTTCGGAGTGCCTCCGTATCTAAGGCGGCTGTTGGAGGCGTACTTCTCCGATCGGAAGTTAGGCCTCGAGAACTGGTCGGGGTCCGTGGAGTGGCGGCGAGTCGCGAAGTGTTCCGCAGGGATCAGTTCTGGGTCCGATACTGTGAGACATCGGGTACGACTGGGTCCTGCGAGGCCGTCTCCTCCCCGGGATGGGTGTCATCTGTTATGCAGATGATACCCTCGTTTACTCCCGGGGACGTGTTGCGGGCACGGTTGCTTTGGTGACTACCTGTGCCGGACGACCCAGAGGGAGCCGACGACTGAATGTCACGATTGTGGCGCAGCGGTGGACTCTACCCAGCACACAGACACACACAGGGACTTGTCGCTCCCGAGCATCATCACCGCGATGCTCGGCGACGACGAGTCCTAGAAGGCGATGGTCTCCTCCTGCGAGACAGTAATGTCCCAGCGAGCGGATGAGAGAGGAGGCCGCCGACGTGGCCTCCATCCGCGGGCGACGAATGGGGGTACGTAGGAGGCGCTACTTAATGCGCCTCCAGTAACGCCCTTGTGCCCGTGTCGGGCCGGGATGGGAACCCTGTCCTGCTAGACACGGCGTCTCGTCGGGACTGTTCAGAGGTTAGCCGGACAGTCCCCATGGAGGAGAAGTCTGGCCTTTTCGCCGAGGCCAGCCTGTCGCTGGAGGGATCCTGTTGCCTGCAGATCCGGGACCCTCCTATTAAAGCGGCTGAAGGCTCCCGCAGGGATTTAGTACGGTATTGCACTCCCAAAGTGTCGAGTCCGACATAGGTCTAGGACTGCCGACCCGGGCGTCCTGGATATCATCCGTAAATGGATTCCCCTGTCACAAAAAAAAATGATGCTGCTATTGTAACTTAAAGATTATCAAAATGATTTAAGTCAAAATACCAGAAATGGCCGTACACAAAAAAAGTGTTATATGAATAACATTTGTACTGAAAATGTTTACTATTGATTGATCACACAGATTACTTTTGGTATATTTGTGGAAAAAAAAACGAGTCGCGAATGAACTGTTTTTATACAATTGATAGGTATTGAATTTAGGTAACATAATTATACAGTTAGTTAAATTCAGACTGTAAAAAAATATGTGTACAATCTTTTAGTTATACCTACTATTAAAAAAATTGTTAAACTAACCATTATATTATAATAGTATATAGTATTATTATATATAGTATATTTTAGTTACGTTTCACATCTTCTTGCAACGCTATTAACACATACCCGAACAATGACTAACATTGTAACGAAAGTTACCATCTTTGCTGTTTATATCGGGACAGTTAGTCCTGATTTTAATTATATTGTCCCGCGTACCGATTAAGCATGACTAATAAATGTAAAAAGATGCAAAATAAATTAATACAACACGTAATAAATTTGTAAAAATAAAGTCGGAAGTCATTTTAATGCTTTTCTTGATTTTATTTCCCCAAAACGTGTTCAACCAAGTCAAAGTCCACGTGTCGTAAAGTAACACAACTGGTTTTGATGTTTTATAAAATGTGATTAAAGTATTTTTAGAAACTCATATACAATTTAAATTATTATTTATATTAATACACTAGAAATACTCCTTACGTAAAACCATGTCTAACAAAAAAGAACTTGTGCCCAGGAAACCATTTGAAATATATAGTTTTTGTGTAATATTTTTTACATAATTACCGCAATGAGTCTGTGAAACAAAACCAGATCATTCCAATTTTTTTCACAAAATTGCTTCAACCATTTTTCAGGTTAATTTTAATAGTTGAATTTATTAAATATGTTTAAAGGAATTTATGTATATATCTCATTATATCAGCCATTGGATGTCCACTGATTAACGTACGGCTCCTCCATAGGGGTCCCATAGGGATTTGCTAATACTCGCCGCGCTTAGCAGGTGGGTTGGCGATCGCAGTGTGTTGTTAGGATATGGCGACGCTGCTGCCTTTTTTTTTGTTTTGGCGAGAAAAAATTACCTGAACTCACACCCCGTCGTCCGGGGAGACAACGGGGTAGTGTGGGGCCCTCACCCACTAAAATAACCCGCCGTACGCCCTTAACCGCCCTTACAAAGCCTTACAAGGTGGCAGCTCTATCGAACACTCTTTCCTGTGCGACGCCCCGCGCACTTGGGCATGGCACCTTCGCGGTAGGCTATTTCGGCGGACGGTGGGCAATCCCCGACCCTACCGTCGGCAGCCTCGACTAGGGCGGCATCAGGCGCATGTGAGCGCGTCTGCGCCGCCCCGCGCGCCGGCGGCGAATTGAGTCCGAAAGGAGTGAGTCCTCCCGGCCCCTCTCCGTCGCCTCATTCTGCGAGATGACGTTCTCGCAGAAGTTGGCGACCGCGGTCCAGGCCCTATCACCACCGACCATCGCTCGCCCAACGGCCGGCAGCGACAGGTCCAATTACTTAATTATTCCATAATTATGTTTTTATCCTTTATTTAGTTATCTGCTTATCTCCTCTTTGAAATATTACAAAAAAAAATATAAATTTATAACAATTAGAATAAATACATATTTAATGGTTGAACTATGATAATACGGTGCTTTGTATAATAAAATACCTTGATATCTTCAATTAAGTAATACATTCCTACGTATGTATTAAAAAATGTGAAATTAACGGCGAGTTGCACGAAACCGTCGCTAACTTTCCGTTAGTTAAGTTGCAATTAATCTTAAAATTAGTTGATCTTATGATTAATTTAAAGCTGTTGGAATTAATCATCCGTTAGATAGGTCTTTAATTAAACTAATTTTTTTTGTTAACTTAATCAGATGTAGGTTTCATGCAACAGATAATCACGATTCTTGTGATTAAATTACTTTAATAAACACTTAAATTTAAAATTTGTTTCGTGCAACTCGGCGTAAAGCAAGCAGATTATGTTAATATCACTGTAAGAAATTGCGTTAAATAAATTCTATATTGAAACTATCTTGTTTGTAATATAATAAGGTTTAACAGTTTGTTCGAATACGCTATCTCTCAGAAATTACCCGTTCGCATATAAGAAAAAATGAGTTATATACTTTATTGAAAGTTTACAAACAATAAAGGTGCTGTTACACATGCTCATAAAATAGCATGCTTAAAACAAGCATATATACTCTTCAAACTGATTTGCTCTTGTTTAGCATGCTTTTTTTTTCATATAATTCAATAAGCAAACCTGTTCTGACGCGCACGAAAAAGCACGCCCCCTTCCACGGGCGCTGCAGGTAGCATGCTCAAAAATCGCACGGCCGTCGATATTTGAGCATGCTCGAAATTGGCATGCTCATTACTAGCAATGTTTCGACACACATGCTACTAAGCAGCATTTACTCATAAGTAGCATGCTTTCGTGCTAGTAATGAGCATGTGTAACTGTACCATAAATCATCTTAATTATATAAATACAACTGAAGTACAATACTGTAAAAATAGATGGCGTTGTGTTACCAGAGAACTAATGTTGAAACCCTAATATCAATAGATTATTTTTATTTACTGAATTACGGTAAACTATCACGATTCGTAGCTACAGAATGTGATGGCGTCTTTAGTAAATCGTGTGATAAATTAAGTATATAATTCGTTCGTTGATGTTGTTCGTAATAGGATTGATGTGTATTTTTAAGTCGTTCGACTTCTCCATTCTACGCTTAGACTTGGAGATTTTTTTTATCTATCTATTGTGGAAGTGCCTCATACTCGTTTCTTTACCTCTCATCACCTACACGACAACATATTGACTTTTACATATTAAACACATTAACTTTACGACGACATAGAAAGTTCTCTATAAAGTCTTTATTTTGTATTCACATTTTTACAGCCCATAAATGTTCTACTGATGAACAAAGCCATCAAAAGATTAAAATAAAATACTCTATTACTTGGCAGATATATTTTCCTCATGAGGAAAATATATTTTTCCTCACGAAATTTTCTTTAATCGCAAAGCACGATATTCATTACAAAACAATTTATAAGAAGTAGAAAAATTCGCGTTGCTATTAAATATTTGCAATCTACATCATGCATCTATCCAGAGGGCTAAATAATATAAAGGTTTTGTTATTTAGCACTAGCAAACCCGGCGAACTCCGTTTCGCCACCAACTTATTTTCGTGAGGGATACTCACACCACGTACTGCCGCCATGCAAAACCATATTGGTTTGTAGTACATGCTATGTATCAGAGATGGCGCTGTATGTGAAAAATGATTTTCCATGTTTTCCTGCTTTTCTGTTGAAAATTTTCCTGAATTTAGTTTGCTATAAAGCTCACGGAGCCCGAGACCTTTCCAACGAATGCAAAACCGTGGAAATCGGTTCATGCGTTCTGGAATTATAGCGTCAGGAAGGAAAACCCGACTTATTTTTATATTATAGACTAGCTTTCCGCCCGCGGCTTCGCCCGCGTGGAATTCGGTTATATCGCGCGACATGGTAAGCCTACTGCCCGATACGCCCCCCCCCCCCCCTTTTCCCGTGCACGCTTTTTTGTCTTTGTCTTAAACAATTGAACAATCTTACATGATTTATTTTTATGTTTGACAATAAGGAACTTCAATTCAAATTTTCGTCCCCTATTTCAACCCCTTCTACCCTTATTTTCGCGATAAAAAGTATCCTATGTCTTTCCCGCACGCGCACCCCAGCCTTGGTGACGCCCACTTCGCAACGGCCCGTGCAGCAGAAATTGCAATATTTTAATTTCGCCATAACTTCAAAACCAAACGTCAAATTTTAATCATTCAATTTTAATCATTCAGACCAAATATTATCTACATGAACTGTACTTAGTGATGAAATAATTTATTTTGATAAGGATTAATAGCATGAGTAAAATAAACGCGTTTAAATGTAGTCCAAAAAATTCAAGATTTTTAAATTAAAAAATGGTTGTTGTGCCTCACTCGACATAGATAGGTATAGTGTGTCGCGGACTTTATTGTAGATATTTATAAGATCTACAATTAATTGGAACATTTTATGGATCTATCTTTTATAGTTTAGGCAGCGTACGCAAAATAAGTAACTTTTCTGGTTAATTTTTTACACCTTGTGTCCGAAAAACCCAAATATCTTACGGAACCCTATTTTTTTTCAAAATAAAATATATCCTATGTTACTCGTAGATAATCTAGCTTTCAAATGGTGAAAGAATTTTTAAAATCGGTCCAGTAGTTTTTGAGCCTATTCATTACAACCAAACAAACAAACAAAGTTTTCCTCTTTATAATATTAAGTATAAGTATAGATAATATTACAAAATTTATAATTTTTAAATCATTTGATGAGAGTTAATGATGACCCTTCTTCTATATGGAGAAGAGGCCTTTGCCAAGCAATGTGTTGTTTAGAAGTTGATTCAATGCACTTCAGTTCATTATGAGAGTATAAGATTATATTATTATGATTTTCCCTGTTTTCCTGCTTTTCTGTTGAAAATTTTCCTGAATTTAGTTTGCTATAAAGCTCACGGAGCCCGAGACCTTTCAAACGAATGCAAAACCGTGGAAATCGGTTCGTGCGTTCTGGAATTATAGCGTCAGGAAGGAAAACCCGACTTATTTTTATATTATAGATTACGTCATTTGTCGATCATCTTATGATTACAAGTGTTAAATGTCAACTTTAAATTTACTTTATATCAGCTGGAAGCGCTGTACAAGTGACATCGAACATTCGATCTTTTTAATCGTTAACATACACTTTAAAGTAAACTATATTAGTATATTCCATATATTGGTAGAAAGGTATGTTTAAAATTCGTTACTATATTCTTATACATATATTATATATTGACGGCCGGCTGGTCGAGTGGTCAGGCAACTGGACACTTTACGCAGCGGTCGCGGGTTCGAATCCCGCCAGGTGCAGATAATTTGTATGACGAATATAGATGTCTGCACCGGGTCATGGATGTGTATTTATGTATATATGTATTTATATAAATTTATTTCCGTTCCTAGTACCTGTAACACAAGTTCTTACGAACTTAGCACAGGGCTAGGTTAACGTGGTGTGATTGTTGGTTCATATTTATTTATTTATTATTATTTATTATTATTATATGTTCCATAATATATTGGTAGAAAAATGAAAAATTGATGGAAAAATGCAATCGCTTCCGCTACAAATGTTGAAATAAATATTATCACTGAGTAGTAACTGTATAGCAGTTTTACCTGCGAATTCGGATTCTGTGGGAACTTGGGCTAAAAAAAATATATAAACTGAATCTCCAACTATCTACATACACATACCTACCAAATAGCATAAATGATCAAACAGTAGTTTTCGGGTGGAAGAGCGCTTAGCAATATTAATTGATACTTAAATAATAAAAACAGATATTATAATTTATGATAATGAAACTTACGAATTAAAACAGTAGGTACGTCACGTTCTACTTACTACGAATCTACTGTACCAATTCTATCAATATTGTTATAGGTTTAAATTTATTTGTGTCCTAAAAGCGGACGTGCAACGTTAACTAAAGATTTTAACCCCATAGAAAATATATGGGCACAATTAAGAGCTGGTGGCAATTTTGGTATATGATTTCATCGTCGTTGATATCAAGATGTAATGTAGTTTTGACCTAAGTTAACTAGAAAAAATAAGTGGCGAGTTCAGGTAGCTCTGATTTTTTTTTATAAATAACTTCGAAATTTAAAAAGAAAAAAAAACTGTCAAAAAATATATTATCGTTTCTGCCATCAATTATATAAAGCCATGCCATCAATTATATTATATAAAAATCAATTATATATTAAAACATACGATCAATCAATCAACGACGATGAAATCATAATATACCAAAATTGCCACCAGCTCCCTAGCTATAAAGAGATATGTTGCTTCTAAAAATATAGACATGAATAAAACCACTATCCAAAGGTTACTGTTAGAAAAATTGTTTGATATGATAGTACCTACATGCAGAATGGACGTAAGATTGCAATCATGCCATTAAATGCGAAGACGAATTTTTAACCGAAGAATAGAATTTGTATGTTTTTAGTGACTGTTTTATTATCAACTAGCTTCTGCCCGCGGCTTCGCCCGCGTGGATATCGGTTATCACGACCAAAAAAATAAATACTATGATACTTCTAATACTTCTAAGTATACGTATACAAAGTTTCATGACGAGCGGTTAAGTAGTTTTCGCGTGAAACCATAACAAACTTATTTTCGCATTTATAATATTAGTATAATTAAATATTTATGTGAGTAAGGTTGCAAAACAACTTTAAATATACTGAACGGTCCTTTAATTATTATAATAATGATTGATTTTCAAATACCTATTCAATGATACCTAATCTCAAAATAGTTCGTTGACTTTCTTTTTATTTGCACAATATGGCGCTTAGCTTTCACCATATACAATTTTGATTACCGACATAAAATTATTAAAGTTTATCTCCTACTGATAGGCTATCAGAGATTTTATCAACAGGAAGTAAAATAGGCTTTTAGGACCAAACAACAAGTTTTGGTTTCGCAAGTTGAGAATAAAAATATTTGACAGATAAAGTGGTGTTTGATGGTGAGACCGAAAAAAATATAAACGTAACCGTTATATGTCAATATATATAATAATAACTATCTTTATCAGCAAGCGGTAGAATTTGTCCGTATTGACCGGTAAAATATATGTATAGTTAAAAATTCTAATTAATAAAAAGGTGATTTATCCTAGCGAGTTTCTTATTCATTTCGTCTCATACTATATGTGCTAAGCAGTGAAGAAAAATTACAGTTTATGTAGCATTATAACTCCTTAACTAATATTCTAATTCATAACTAATATAGTTCTTGACTTTGGCTGACTTTATTTTATTGGAAAATGTATTAAACTAAATTTATTTTAATATTGATAAATAGTATAATTTATAATATTAATCAATATTATTGTGACCGATCTGTTACATTTTATTTGGCTTGTTAAAATCGCCGATAATAGCACGGCTAGTAAATCTGCTTAAGGAACATAATATGCAGTAACAACTTCCATGCCTTTCCTGGCAATACATTGAAATACAATGTTATAAAATAATATGTAGTTTTTTTTTTAAAATATTATATGCTATTTTTATAGATGCGTTATTATTTTTCATTATCCATTAATTACGTAAGGCGTTCAGGGGAAGAGGAGGGGCTCGAGCGAAACCTCACTCAATCTCACGTAGGGGAGAGGAGAGGGTGGTCTCGGCAAATATCACGTAATTTTGTTTTCTCTACATATAATTCTTCATGACCGTTTTCTGCCACCTCCATACCCTATCACTTAGGTTGATTGGCATCCAACTGACTGACTGAAGACACAACTGAAATTCATTAACTCCCTTCTTGATTCGCCACTGCCTACCGATTCAACCTTTGCACGCCTTCATCAGCATGCCCTATGACCTCTATTGCCTAAGTATACGTGGTGATCTAAAAAAGCGATGCTACAGTACATGTGGTATCTACTTTTAAGCTATCACAAGAGCTGCAGAGCACCGGCGTTACGATCTATAGTGCACCAGCTGCACCAGCACGCAAAGTGCGACCCTCACGGATTATCACACGTCGAGATACTGAGCTTCTGTGTGCAAGCGATAACGGGTTAAAATGACTAAATCAGAGCTAGGTTGAAGGAGCAGATGATATTACTGAAAATTACATGAATATGTTGATTCCGGTGGTCACTCTTAAGATCATACATAAGTCTCCGTTGATTGAATTAGAGTGAATATTCTTTTACGAATTTATTTTAGTAGTTCCTATTTAAGGATTTTATTGTTTGATTTTCTCATTGTGTATTTATTGATACGTCATTAAAAACCTTAAATACTAGTCTTAAATAACAACAATAAAAAGAAAATGTTTTTCTTTTTTTCATAGATCTAATGTTATCGAGCATAATTATATTAATTCATTTAAATTACAAATACACATTAAAAAAAAAAATCTCACATTATATTATCGAGTAAAATCTCTCTCTCTCATATTACCAAGAGGGGAGTGAGGGTGATTTGTTCGAAAAATCGACAAAATTGTCTCACGTAAGTAATGAATGGCACTTTAGCAATAAGGCCGCCTCTTATACATTTTTCTTATAAACATTTTACTCTATATATTTGTAAATTTTTTTGATGTGCAATAAAAAGTAGATACTTTTATTGATGTCCCTTATACAGTCATGTTCTACGTGCGCTCAAATTATTACCGTAATCAAATCTCTGTTGGTAACTGTTTTTTACTTATATTTGTATAGATCGCTCTCTCGCGCGGTTTCAGGGGCATGAGTCGTCTTTATGTGTTGAGTTGTCATTATATAGTTAATTTGATACAGTATTTTATTGTATTACAATCATTTTATTATCAAGTCAAGAAAAATATAGGAATCTTGACACTAGTGAATGCCATTAAGACTAATTATTAATTAATTAGTAAAATATAGGAAGAATGTGATAGAGAAATAGGGATAATAATTTCATTTTGTTTTTTCTCAAGATATACTAGTTTCTTTTGTATGTATTTAATAACTTACAATTATCCATATTAAACTCAATAAAAAGTTGAAAAGTTTACTCAAAACTTACCCCTCAACTCTGAATAAATTTAAATCAAATTTATCAATTTAAATACAATAGAAACATTTTGAACCAACATGAACTTAAATTAGCAATTTAAAACTGTTGTTAGATTGAAAACATACATAAAGAATTGCACTCGCCACCTTGTCATGATGCCTTTATAAATAAAAGAGGTGCTGATATAACTATTAAAGCTAGAATTTAAATTTGAGGATGCACTTACAAGTCTTGTTTTTTTTTTTTTAAATGTCAAACACTAGATTAAAGGCAATCAAATTCTGATAAGACATGTAACCAAAGTAGAAAATTAAAATTGAAAAGTAACCAAAGTGACATTAAGATGAAACCACCGGTTACATATTTTAAAACATGGATTTTTGAATAAATCAAATAAATAATTAATAAATGTTATTGATAACAATTGTGTTAAAAGAGACAAATTATCTTTCCTTCAGTGTTGGAAAATAATTTCATAGAGAGACAACAATAAGTAAGAACAATCTTACATTAATAATCAACTAGGATTGATTATATTAATTATAAAAATAAAATTACATTTGTACATAAAAATGACACACGTTTAAAATTTTAGTGTTAAAATAATTCCACTTACCCTTCAATTAATGTCGTATGCTGGATGAGCCACAGGTCACAGAGAGTTCTAGAGATGAGAGAAAGAGCAATCAATGCCATAAAAGCACTTTCTTTGCTCCATAATCCTGGCACCATTATACCCCATAGTACTTTAAGTTCTGCAAAAAATCTGGCATCCACTTGTGCTTTAGGTCCCTTATTGTCTTTATCTTTTATCATATATTGTACTCTTTCCTCTGGAGATAGCACTGGTCTAACATTTTTAGAAGATCTGCAAATGTTAAATATATTTGAAATTGTATAAAAAAAAACCTTTTGATTATAATACCTCTTTTTAAATTCTTATTTTATTATTATAAATATTTATTAAAGTGTTGATTAATAAGCAGCTGTCGTTTTACTTAATATAGGAACATTCCTAATAAAATAAAATAGAAGTTTTTTTTCGACAACACTAAAATGATATAGAAAAAAAGCTAAAAGAAGATTTATTTTATATAATTTTTAAACAATATACTTTTAATTTGACATAAAAACAAACCAGGAAATAGAATGGAAAATTACTGTGATATTAATTACCTTGATTTAAAGAAATTTCTCAATAACCAAGCACTTAACGCCGCGGAGGCGGCTATACCAATTTTCACATCATTTCTTGAGGTAATTTTGCTAAAATTCGGTGCCATTGTATTTTTTTACTATAACGCACTTAAACGATATCAAAAACTTATCATTTGCACATTATATCGTCACTCCGTAACACATCATACGTTTGTTAAAACGTTAATAAAAGTATCGTTTTACTTAAAATTTTGATTTTTTTTAAACAATTTTAAACAGGACATACGCTTAATAAACTAAAATCGTAACTGGAACTTGGAGGTGGAAAGTGGAAATATTTCAAAAAAAGAACCTGCTGTGACAAGCTTCTGACAACTAACAAATGACAGCAGTAACGTTTCTGAATTTTACCACAGATTGCTATTAAAGACTTCTCAAAAATAGCAATTTTTAGTTTTTCTTAAGTATAGTATGACGGCCGGCTGGTCGAGTGGTCAGGCAACTGGACACTTTACGCAGCGGTCGCGGGTTCGAATCCCGCCAGGTGCAGATAATTTGTATGACGAATATAGATGTCTGCACCGGGTCATGGATGTGTATTTATGTATATATGTATTTATATCTTAAATTTATTTCCGTTCCTAGTACCCGTAACACAAGTTCTTACGAACTTAGCACGGGGCTAGGTTAACGTGGTGTGATTGTTGGTTAATATTTATTTATTATTATTTATTTAGTATACTATTAGTTATTTTATTTGTATTATCAATATACATATTATTAATTAAAAACTTTTGATGAAACACATGACGGTTAATAATTTTCTTTTATGAATAACGGGTTTCTTTAAAGTTTTAAAAATATGTTAAAAATATTTTTAAAAGTTTCTTCTATAGAAATAAAATTGAATTTCTCAACGGCTTATAATACGAATATTCACGCTATACGTCTTTATCGGGTGCGACTTTATTATCAATATAATATGGTTAGTGCTATTTATGAACAATAGAGTGATATATCTATACTGTATCAACTTGTAAACCACCCATTGCTGAGCGGAGGCGCCTTCTCCATATAGAACGCGGGTTCGTAACCTTTTTTTGGTCAGGGACCACTTCTAAATTGTTCTTGTTAGCAGTAGCAGGGATCACTGTATAGGTATAATAATAATAATCTGTAATAATCAAACTGAAACTAGCACATGAAAACTAATAGTGTATCTATTCTATAATTTCTATAACTCGTGCGCAGAAGGTTTGCTGATGACTATCCCTCCCACTGGAGATGACAGCGTCCCTCGCTGTCTGTGTGTAATTTTTTGCCTTAGCTCCGAATTAATTAATTGTTGTTTTGTTAGGTTTTAATTGTTTTTTTTTTTGTTAGTTATTTGTTTTCGTTGTTTGGAACCATTAAACTATTATTTTACGGCTTCGTTTCATTCATTCACTATACCTTGTACCACGGCCGTGTATACCATAGACTCCATAGAGATACCTCGACCGTGCCTTGTCCAACCGTTTATTATCATTTTGACAGCTCACGTCTATAAATTATGTTTTTTTTTTTTTGAGGAATTATGTAATACCAAGGAATTTATATACAAACTGTAATACAGTAATGTCGTACTTTATGGTACTTTATTGACGCGTAGCTAAGTTCCCTGTGCATAACAAACAACCACAAACTATGAAACAGTTCTTGAAATACGATAAATCGATCATATGATAAAAATAATTTGACTTCACGTAAGTATTGTTTCTATAAAATTAATAAAAAAAGGAAATAAAAATAGTATCTAAGACTCCAAAATTAATTATTTGCAAGGAATTAAGTTGAAATCTTGGAATTTAAGTTTAAACTAAGAGTAAAGAACAATAATTCTGTTCATTCGTTTAATTATTTTTTGACAACTGCCTTAAAATGTAACTATGCACGCGTTAAAAAAAAAACTAAGAAACGAATATTTAATATTTAAACTAAAAATATTTCATTACATCGATTGAAAGTTCTTCTTAAATAAAATCGATTATTATTTCAAATCGAATTGGTAACATGTGAGGATGTCACTAATGTCTAAATTTCTTGAACTGTCTAAAAGATAATAAACGGTTGGACAAGGTATAAATATAGGTACTCTTTGGTATAAATATAAATACATAAAAATATATAATCTACGTAATAACAACAGCATTTTTTATTTACTATTTATAATTACACTTTATATTAAATTTATAATTCGATCGAGACTATTTTTTATTAGTTTGATGTAAAATATATACAATAATAATCTACTATGTGACCTTTTTTTTTCAACCCTACTGACTACTGACTATACACGCGTGACGTCACAAGACCATCGGCAAAGTTTCTGACACCCCCCCCCCCCAACCCCAGCCTGTAAATTTGAGATATAAAAATTAAAAAAAATACTAATCGACGTATTTTTAATAGCACTTTCCAAAATTGTTTATAATTAAAACAGCACCCTCCTAGTTTACGAGTAAAAAATTAATAAAGATACTACACGCTACACCATCGATATCACTTGAAATACTTCGAATTTCGTACTTTTTGCACAGTGGAAAGACTGCACCCTACTCGAAACTAATTGCACTATCATTAAAATTTCGTTCTTGATGACGATGTTCTTGCTGCGGCCCTTACTGTTCTCTTTGACAGACACGTTCAGGATGCCATTCGCGTCGAGATCAAACGTCACGTCGATCTTGGGAACTCCTCGTGGCGCCGGTGGTATTCCGGTCAGGTCGAAGCGACCCAGAAGGTTGTTGTCTTTGGTCATGGCGCATTCACCCTCGTACACCTGCACGGTAACGGCTGGCTGATTGTCGGAGTAAGTCGTGAACGTCTGCGACTGTCTGCAAGGAATTTTCGCGTTTCTTTCTATTATTTTCGTCATGACGCCTCCCGCCGTTCGATTCCCAGCGACAGCGGCGCCACGTCTACTAGGGGGACATCTTGAATCTTGCTGTGTTGTTCACCGCTTAAAATGGCGGCCTGCACTGCGGCGCCGTAGGCTACCGCTTCGTCCGGATTGATGGACAGGTTCAGCTTCTTGCCGCAAAAGAAGCTCTGAAGCATGTTTTGAATTTTCGGTATACGAGTATGGCCGCCGACCAACACGACGTTGTGGATAGAACTCTTGTCCAACTTCGCGCCTTTGAGCGCCTTCTCAACCGGTTCTAGAGTACCACGGAACAGATCCGAGTTCAATTCCTCGAATCGCGCTCGAGATACTCTAGTGTAGAAGTCGATTCCGTCGTAAAGAGCGTCGATCTCTATGGTGGCTTCCGTGCTCGAAGACAAGGTGCGTTTCGCCCGTTCTGCCGCAGTTCGTAGTCGACGAAGAGCTCGTGCATTACCGCGAAGGTCTTTCCTGTACCTACTTCCTTTTGAATTCTTCCGCCAGGTGATTCAGACCGCGAGATGAGTATCGCCGGCCGTGGCTTCACTTCACTATCGTAGGTAGAATATGTATGTGTTGTTCCTTCTGCGCTTATCCCATGCTAGGTGGGGTCGACACAACATGATTTCACATGTTATCCTATGATTAGGCTATATTTTTAAGATCTTTATCGTCCTTCATATATATATATATATATACCTACGATACGTATTCACTTTTTTTTTTAAATTAATTCTTTGTAGTTCACTTAAGGATAGAGGGGCCCACAGGGGAAGATTGCTTAGGGCATCAAGTTACCTTAATCCGGAACTGTCCTTGGTAGGAATCGGTGTTCTTTAGTGAGAATTTGTGCCTTATCAAATCTAATGTAGTGGTTGAGTATGTTGATACACAGCAGACTTTGTCGACCATAGGTGTTTGATGTCAGCTATGTGTTCTTTGACGCGTGTCTCTATACTCCTTTGTCCTATATATGAAAGATCACATTCACAGTCTAATTTGTAGACCCCTGCATCTAGTAAAGGTATTTTTAAACAATTTTTTTAAACAAATAAACGTGATAAAATCCGGTAAATATAAGAGAACAGAATCTTATAGTTTTTGAGATATTTGCAAAAAATAATTACATTTTTAAAAGCTATTACTACCCACGAAAGCGTTTAAAATATAAGCAATAAAACAAAAGTTTGTTTTTTTTTTATAATATACAAATACCTATCGTCATCATTGTATCATTGTGTGTGCAATAAGTATACTCGTGTGTGCGGGCGATTCTACAGTCCGTGTGTCTTTTTTTTTTAATCGATGGGAAATGCATCTTCGCCTCCTTGACTTATATCTGGAGCCTCTCCAATGTCACATCTGAGCTTACAATTCATCAGCACTTTGGCGCTACGGCATTAGCAGAATATTTTCACTTTTAACACATTTTCCCTATATTATACGAAAGAAACAACAAGAAATCGACATTTTAATCTCACGACATTGGTTTTTTATTTTATAAGCTACAAATAAAAAATTGGTACACTATTTTACATTGAATACTACAAAAATACACAACGTCTAACAATTTAAAACAATAACTGGAATATTTTTCTACCACCTTATGCTTTAAAAGTGAATAATATAATTACGTCATATTAGATATTACGAATATTATAAGCATAATAATACTGTCATATATACTATACAGTCAGGTTTAACAGAGTCACGTCTGATAACATGTCATACATATATTTAAAGACCTTTTCTCTCAGTTCCACAACTTTCTTCTTTAAATACGTACTCTTTAAACAAGATGGATCTTAGCATCCGTCTGTCTGTTCCGCTTAGCTGCAAAGTAGGTTCGCTCCGTTTGTGTATGATAACAATCGTCCATGTTTTGATTTGTGTTGTCGATGTCTTTTCTCGTTTTACAGTAAAACAGTAACAGGTATTGTATAAACGCGAAAATTTACATAACACTCTGTAAATTTACGCTGACGATATACAAAATATATTCATGTCTTTCGAGATAACGTAAGTTAGTATAGCAATTCAGAAGTTAAGTGATGATCTCAACCTTATTACAGAGAGAGATTATCATAATCTTTTCTTGAATCCGTGTAAAACAAAGTGCCTATGTAATTCTAGATATTAAAAATAAAATTATTCATATAAGTATTTTAAACCTTAAAAAATATGCTTCTAACCCTGCTGAATTCCTGATTTTTACTCCCTGACTCCCTGCGCGTACATAATGGTGCCCATCCCATCGATATCGTCAGCGCCGATGTTGGGCGCCATGAGATCGCTTTCACATACAACCATAACGTCCCGACGTTTGGCCTTGCGACCCCTCTGAAGAATCGCTCGACCACTACCTCACCTGCGCGAGGCATAGGGGTACCGGGAGCAGCACAACTAAACAACCAAGAACTGCAGCGAGTCAGACTAGGAATATATTCGTCATTAAAAAATTGTCAAATTTTATATTAATGACGAATATAACACCTCGTCCAGCACGTACAGCAGCGCCGGCTTGAATAGCAGGATGGCCAGCGACATGGCGCCCAGCGACAGCGCCGCCAGCGAGCGCTGCCCGGCCGATAGCTCAACCAGCGACTTTATTCACACATATTCTAACAAAGTCGAAACAATAGGGGATCGGACAGTAATCAGATTAAAATCTAAAATGTGCTTAGATAAAATACATATACTGTTTTACGATTATTTATATAATAATAATTTAATATAATTCATTGAAATATTTTTAAATGAAGAAATAAAATGTTGTTATTTTCCATATTTTTAAAATGTACTGAAACGCCAATCACAGTGCATGACGTCATCTGTGGCTAATCATTGACTGCATGGGTACTATCTACTTAGTTTACTCAGTTATTTCCATAATTTTGTTGTAAATGGGTACGTTCGCGGGCCCTCTTCTAATTGATAATTCATCACTTTTATAGGATTTTTTTATCTATGCATTCCACAGACCACATGCGCGGAAATGATACTTCTTTAATCAAAAACTGAATTTAACTGTCGAATTTAGTAAATAATTGTTTGCTATTGTTCATAAAAGATAATAAACAAAATTATCTTACATTTATTCACTACTTATTATTTTTATTAAAAACCGATAAATAAAAAACTATTGCGCATGTCCCATTTCCGTTTCCGCGCATGTGGTCTGTAGAATGCATAGATAAAAAAATCCTATAAAAGTGATGAATTATCAATTAGAAGAGGCCCCGCGAACGTACCCATTATAAAAGTTGCTAAAAGATTACTGATAAATTAGGATACGGTAATCGATTTAAAAGCTGTCACGTGGTATTTAACCAGTTTTTTATAATGAAAACAGGATTTACGAAAGCCGACAATCGAAATCTTCCCAGAGTGAATACCTACGTTTCTGATTTGCAATTTCTTTGCTAGTAATTCAGACTTTTGTGACACTGAATTTCGAAATGTGAAAACTTCTGTAACTATTATAACTATATAATAATATATTATTTACCATAAATACCTAGGTACTTGAAAAAATACATGAGACACGGTGGGGAGAACCACAAGGACATACACCCAGACCGGAAACAAATATTTGTACAAATACAAATATCTGTCCCGAGCGGGATTCGAACCCGCGACCGCCGGCGCGAGGTGTTAAGGCGACTACTCGCACCACTAAACAAGAACGGTCGTCACAAGTAGAATACTGTCAACACTATCACATTCTTTTGTGCTACAAAAAAAAAATACAAAAAGAAAAATCTATAATAGTAGTTGACCACAGAGAGAAAACAATATATATTTGACTGGCCCGTGGCGCAGTTGGCAGTGGCTCTGTTTTCTGTTCCAGGGTTGTGAGTTCGATTCCCACCCCGAGTCTGGGTGTATTATGTATTTATTTATATAGGTATTATTTATATGTATATTTATTTAAAAAAAATGTATATCAGTCGGCTGTTACCTAAAACCTACTACCTTAGGGACAGACGACCGTATGTGTATGTTAAACATATTTAAAAAATATTAAAATTTAAATTTACTAAAAATTAATTTAAGCACATTTCATTCTATTTATTTGTAGTAATTAATGTATATTTACGTCAAAATAATCTTCACAAAAGTTAATTGGTGTAATTAATTTCGTTGCATTTTCTACTCGCTAATTCTAACCATTTTTTTCGTTTATCTGCTTTTCGTGGCACATCAAATGAATATTTTATTTGGAGTACTTTTTGATGTGTTCGTACATTGAGGTACTGCACAGCAACGATATTTTTTGCATTCCAGAAGAACAAATAAAAAATCTACTCCACGAAACAAAACTTCTCGTGAACTTATGCTCATGCAGCTGTTTTGTTATAGCCTAAGATCCCACCGCTCGATTTTGCAGGTATCTGTTTTTTTGATGAAATTAATTTTAAATGAATGTTGAGGGAGTATGCAATGGATTAGCGATAGGTTGCCTAAAACAAATCAGCCGCAATTATCTGTAATTAATTTTCATATAATTTATTTGGTAATATAAATTGCAGCTATATGTTTTTTAAATCAATTTTACGTCATTTATAAAGGAAATGATGTAAAGAATAGAAAAAAAGATGGTTGCCAGCTCTCAGCCAGCCGCAACGTTAGGGTTGCCAGGTTTAAACATGTATATTATTGTTAATTATTTACAGTTATCCGTTTTTTTTTTTTTTAAATTTTAATACAAAATTGAAGTTTTATAATTCTTGTTTACGATGATTTATGGTTGCCAGTTAAAAAATGGCCGCAAGCAGTGGTTGCCATGCTTTCAATAAACGATTCTCCCTCCAGATAAATGCGAGCGCAAGAGTAAAGATACACGGTTTGTTACGTGCTCTAAACAAGAATACAATGTAGTTCTAGTATTTCTTTAATTATTATTTATGAAGCATAATTTTTGGGTACAACAAAAAACTTTTTGCGTGAAAAAAGAACTATTTTTCATCGAAAAACATCATCTACGGAATCTTTCAAGCACATCGATGTTTTCATTCAATTCAAATTTGTTCATTCAATGTTCATGTATAACAACTTTTTCGTATTTTTTACACACATACAGTACAGTTACATTTTAATAAAATATTATAATATTTTTCATTATATACAGAAATTTAAAAAAATAATAAATAAATATACAAAAAATAAAAAATAAAGTTCAAAAATTTCAAACGTAAAATCACGCGACACAAACGTATGGTGTGAACTTATTTAAAATGCAGCTACATTAGGAGTGTGCGATAAAATTATCGATAATTCATAAATACGCGATATTTTCTCATTCGATAATTATCGAGTGGTATCGATATTTTTGATTCGATAATTTACATCCGATATTAATTGATTGATATAGCTCCGACGCACGACTAGAGTTTACTCCTTAAGAATGATTCTCTAAATAAGCACAAGTAATTCGTATGTGACACAGAATAACACTTATCGCCTATTTTACAGTTTTTACGCGAGTAACGTGAGTATTGAGACGTATAGTCCACGCGCGAGTTTTGAGGAATCGGTGGTTGAGGAAGGGGCGGGTGTTCGCCGCACCCGATTGTCGCTCCATACCCCGCACTCTCCCACTACTAGTGACGACCTTGATTTGAGAGCACGCTTCTCGAGTCGGATAGGATTAATGGGATTGACATTTGACTCAATGAATTTTTTTTTCAAAAATTTAATGCTTGAAAAGGTCTACTAAATACTAAATACCTACTGTTGAAAACAGTGTTCTTCAATGTTATTTAAATAGGAAAACTTAAAGCCTCGTGGAATCCCCTCTGAAAAATCTGAAAATTGAAATTAAAAGCTGTCGTGTGAACAGAATTTTTGTTTGGATATATCTTATGCTATTTTGGACTGACAATGAGACTGAAAAAAATAATCGACTTTTTTGTAGCAACGTGACCGACGTTGTTGTTGACGAAGTTGTCGCACTTTTCTAACTGCGAATGCTGCGGAACTGAGTCTACCATTCGAGGATGACAAATGGGAATTCCACTGAAGTTTTGAGTTCAAATTTATCCCTAAGAATACTGTAGTATCACTGACAATAAACCTCTCGTTATTTATTTCTAAATTATAATTTGGATGTTTAACTAAATTAGCCAACGAAAATACAACGCACTTGGTTCTTTTGACGTTCAAAAGGAGGTTGTTTGATTAATACAATTAAATACGATGGTAACCATTAACCATAACGAAGGTGAAGGTCATGGATGTGTATTTATGTATATATGTATTTATATCTTAAATTTATTTCCGTTCCTAGTACCTGTAACACAAGTTCTTACGAACTTAGCATGGGGCTAGGTTAACGTGGTGTGATTGTTGGTTAATATTTATTTATTTATTTATATCATTTACTTTATTTATTCATGCAGTTACTAGAGTTATTAAGAAACAAAATTATTACGGAAATTAAAAGCAAACACCTTTCACAGTAATGTCCTTTACGATCCTATTCGTGTGAAACAATATAGAAACCTTTATCAGTAAGATTGTGTTACGAACTTATTTTTACTTAAACTTCCATCAACTGCTGTAACGCGTTAGTTTTTTTACTATTATTTTCGTGTCTAAGCAGAAAAGTTTGTTACTGGTAATGGATTGTAACTTGCTTTTTCGTAAAGTATTTTATACAATTACTGTTACTGTATGATACTGTGAAAATTTATAAAAAAATAATACAAAAATATCAAGTAACAGCAAGAATAATATCGTATTCGCTCTTACGATTTTACTGGGTAAATATTTCTCCCGCGAATAATATTGCTATACCTAGTATTTTACCATTTGAGCTACTTCAAAATATGTACTCAATGTGCATTAAAGGTATTTTTCGTGTAAAATAACGTCTGTGTAAAGTAATGGAAAAAACCGGTATGAAAAAATTATCTCCGTAAAGGACATTAGTAAAAATCTGAAAAAAAAATCACAAGGTGTAATAGGACCTGTAGATGCCAAATTTGACATAAAAGCAAGAACCCCATAAGAGCGCCTTACGGGATTATTCGGTGGGGACGACGATATGTTTTTTTAAAGTTACTCAATTTTAAGGATATAAACTATATTAGGATATAAATCTTTTTTCCGTTATTATGATAATAATAATATTTTTTATAATTAAATATGCTAGTTTACTTTTCATTAATGTTTTATTCAAGGTTTGCTAATATAATAATTTCTATTTTGCTGTCCCAAATCGTATTAAAGAAATAATAAAAATTATAATAATATAAAGGTAATGTACCTACTGATTACATTTTTAATGTCATTTCCGACATTTAGGCGACCCTAAATTACCCTTAATTCTCTGTAGATTTGGCATAAAAAAATTAATAGGTAAAATTTTGTAAATATTTTGTTTAGGCTGTATTTTGTTGGTCTGAATTTTTAGATTAATAATATATAATGAATATTATTTTCGAAATGTTAACTCGATTTCTGCCCAGGTTCAATAGGAAAAAAACGAAAAGAAATTTTCTTATTAAAACTAATAACTAGGTATTATTGAATGAATTTACTCTTTAACTCTCATAAAAAAATTACTAAGATATTTTCTATATGCGTAAAAATATAATGAAAATTCTGATAACAATGTCAAATCGATTATCTGAATTAATCACATAAAATAAATATATATTTTTTTTAATTTTCGTTCGATTTCTTCTGAAACTCAACATAAAATATCGGAAAAAAAATTTAGTTATAAAAACTTACATTAATGATAAATGAATTTACTGATTAACTCTCATAAATTTTTTCCTAGGCTTTGTAAGAATTGTCTGACTTTTTTGCAGCCCATAAAAACATCATAAAAATTCTGATATAAATGCTGAATTAGTTATCTGAAATCTCATAAAATAAATACATAATTTGCAAAGTTTGTGCTCAATTTCTTCCGAAGTTCGGCATAAAAATGGAAAAGTGTCCTACTCGTAACTACAATTGATGATTAAAAATATAAGTTTACTTAATAATTCTCGTTAAAATTTTTCTATACGTTCTATTAGCTACCTTAATTATTCACGTGAATTACGTATATAAGGAATAAAAAAAGAAACGTTAAATTTCGTTTTGTTAGTAAAATCTTATTATATTACTCAAGAACATTTTTATAAAATTCTAATTTCCATTATCATCAGTCTCTTAAGATTCTGAAATATATCTTTTATGTGTATTTGGAAAATAAAATATTTTTGTTGTACTCGTTATTAGAAAATATTTTATAAGTTTTTACAAGGTTTTAAGGGAATGCATTGCAGAGCTTTTCTGATAGCTCATTTTTTAAACTTTTGATCAGAATGAAGCCAATGTTGCAGGATCAATTGCAATAAAAAGTATTTACAGATTTGAGACTTACCTGCTTATTGTTTTCCCTTTTCAAGTTAGGTATTGCGCTTTTACTTTTTTTTTATTCACCGTATTAAAAGTAAGGTAATCATTTTCGTAAAGTAAAACTGTAAAGTGAAATTTTTTTCGTGTAAAATTGGGTATAAGTAGCAAAACTTTTATGCCAATGATGATGACAATGACTTTTGCTTAAAGGACAAATAAATGAAAGACGAAACTTCATTTCTAATACTTAATATTTATTTTTGCAATACATGATCATCTGTCAGATTTGGAATGTTTATCTCAACAATAAATTAACTTAACATCTAATCGTATATTTACATATATTTACAACTAATAGGAACTATGTACAGTGGTCAAATAGAGATCATTTACCATACATTCAATCTACTTCTTCCACCGTGGGCCCCGAGTGCTGAGGTCCGGCACCTTGCTGGTAACCGTTCGCTCCTCCCGAATTCGCTCCGTGCATTTTGCTCATTGCGGGCATGCACACTCGTTGTATCTCTTTCAGCTTGTGCTCGTACTCTTCCTTGTCCGCCAACGTGTTGTTTTCGAGCCACTTTAGCGCCTCGTCGCACTCTCGCCGCGCCGTCTCCTTATCCTGCTCGCTCAGCTTGTCACCCGCCTCGTCCAGCGCCTGTTTCACGTTGAACACGTACGACTCCAGCTGGTTGCGGGCTGACACTCGCTCCCTCTGACGGTTGTCCTCTTCTTTATACTGTTCCGCTTCGGCCAGCATCCGGTCGATTTCGGCTTGCGAAAGCCTTCCTTTGTCGTTCTTGATGACGATGTTCTTGCTGCGGCCCGTACTGTTCTCTTTGGCGGACACGTTCAGGATGCCGTTCGCGTCGAGATCGAACGTCACGTCGATCTTAGGAACTCCTCGCGGCGCCGGTGGTATTCCAGTCAGGTCGAAGCGACCCAGAAGGTTGTTGTCTTTGGTCATGGCGCGTTCGCCCTCGTACACCTGCACGGTGACGGCTGGCTGATTGTCGGAGTAAGTCGTGAACGTCTGCGACTGTCTGCAAGGAATTTTCGCGTTTCTTTCTATTATTTTCGTCATGACGCCTCCCGCCGTCTCGATTCCCAGCGACAGCGGCGCCACGTCTACTAGGAGGACATCTTGAATCTTGCTGTGTTGTTCACCGCTCAAAATGGCGGCCTGCACTGCGGCGCCGTAGGCTACCGCTTCGTCCGGATTGATTGACAGGTTCAGCTTCTTGCCGCAGAAGAAGCTCTGAAGCATATTTTGAATTTTCGGTATACGAGTAGAGCCGCCGACCAACACGACGTCGTGGATAGAACTCTTGTCCAACTTCGCGTCTTTAAGCGCCTTCTCGACCGGTTCTAGAGTACCACGGAACAGATCCGAGTTCAGTTCCTCGAATCGCGCTCGAGATACTCTAGTGTAGAAGTCGATTCCGTCGTAAAGAGCGTCGATCTCTATGGTGGCTTCCGTGCTCGAAGACAAGGTGCGTTTCGCCCGTTCCGCCGCAGTTCGTAGTCGACGAAGAGCTCGTGCATTACCGCGAAGGTCTTTCCTGTATTTCCTTTTGAATTCGTCCGCCAGGTGATTGACGAGTCTGTTGTCGAAGTCCTCGCCGCCGAGATGAGTGTCGCCGGCCGTGGCTTTCACTTCAAACAACGAACCCTCGTCGATGGTCAGAATGGAGACGTCAAACGTACCGCCGCCGAGATCGAATATCAAAACGTTGCGTTCGCCTTTAAGATTCTTGTCGAGGCCGTACGCCAGAGCAGCGGCCGTGGGCTCGTTGATTATCCGCAAGACGTTCAGGCCGGCGATCGCACCCGCGTCCTTCGTCGCCTGGCGCTGAGAGTCGTTGAAGTACGCCGGGACCGTGATTACGGCGTCGCGGACGGCCGTGCCGAGGTAGGCTTCGGCCGTCTCTTTCATTTTCGTCAACACCATGCTGCTTATCTCCTCTGGGGCGAAACGTTTAATTTCTCCTTTGAATTCCACCTGAATCTTTGGCTTGCCGCAGTCGTTTATCACCTTGAACGGCCAGTGCTGCATGTCCTGCTGGATCTTCGGATCGTCGTACTTGCGACCGATCAGTCGTTTTGCGTCGAACACTGTGTTGTTGGGGTTCAGAGCGACCTGGTTCTTCGCCGCGTCGCCGATAAGTCGTTCGGTGTCTGTGAACGCTACATATGACGGAGTAGTTCTATTTCCTTGGTCGTTCGCGATGATCTCCACGTTTCCATGTTGCCAAACTCCTACACACGAGTATGTCGTTCCCAAATCAATTCCAATTGCTGGCATTTTTATCTTTACTTTGTATTAAACTGAAGCACACTATAATTTAAAATTACTCTGTAATATTCGTTTGGTGTTTCCACCAAGTTCACCTCTTTTTCTTCGCTTTGCTTGTTTTCAAATACTGATCGCTTTGCCGCGCTGGCCGGCTGCTTATATACTCCCTACCAGTTCTCGAATCAGATTCAAGAACCTTCTGGACTGTTATCTTCGCAACCAATTATAGTAGCGTTTGAGTAGAATGTTCTGGAAATGTAGATTCGGCCGACCAATAACAATACGCGTTGCGTGTAGAATAAAACAGAAATATGAACTTTAGGGGATAATCTTTGTGTAAGAAAGAGATAAGCGGTATTTTCTCTTACCGTTACCGCAATGGTATGACAGTATCGATTTGAGCGATGCAGGGGCCGTTAGTGTGTTGCTTCAAATGTTAAACTTACATGTTTTTAAGGAGTATATATGAAACAAATACTTGATTTGATTTGTTTTAAATAGTTATAGACTTAAATATACGTGAATTAATTATAATTATACCCACATTTAAAAATTTTGGCCATTTTTAATTTGCTTGTAAATGTTATTCGTACAAAAAAAAATTCACATGAAGTACATAATATATTAATATACTTAAGTAGGTATAGGTAGACATTTCAAAATATATACATACCGTTTATTATCGACCTAATAATCGATGTCAGAATTACGTTTGAAGTATGTTTTAGTTTAGTTGTAAAATTTATGTACCAAATCATAGATAATAAAACAGTTAGTCACTAAACCAAATAATTATATCTAATAAGATTATGTTTAAAACCGTCCAAAGATTTTACCTTTTTTATATTAGTGTTGTGATTAGTTATGAGTCTGGTCAAAATGTTGAAATACATATTCACATAACAATGTATTTTTATGAATTATTAAGTATGAATAATTTTCTTTAAACTTTGTATTGTTGTTATTGTAGCATTAGCGTCTTTGTGATTGATGTCAATTAAACAAAAAAATTAAATTAAATTAAGTAGGTAGTAATTATAGAATTAAATTTAATCAAAATGATTTTATACTCTATTCAGAATTATAAGTCTCATTTGATTATTTAGTTAGACGTAGGTTACGATGGAACTGGTGTGTACTTTTGTATAAGTCCCTAAAGAAAATAAAGAAAAAATACATAAAAATATTTGTATAGCTTTCATTTTAATTAGCTAATACCTTATTTCACGTACTATTATTTTATACGTGCTTTGCACTAAAATAATTAGCAGTCACCTTCAGGATTCTTTATAAGATTATTATGATAGAAAATAATATATATAGGGCCATGAAATGGTTATCGTGGTCTGGGCGTTTGTGCTTATGTATTTTGTTTTTCTGGACCCCCGACACAGGATTCACATCCTACGGGGGTCTGTTAAGTGCGAGTTGATCATAAAAAAAAATAGCGTCTGGTGAAGTTATAGTAGTATAATACGAAAATCTCAATATAAAAGTTTCGAGTTCAATTAAAGGGCTAAGTTCATAAGTTACATTAAAATTTATCTCTTGATGACCTCGATGAATGAAAATGTCGATCTATGCAGGTCGGTATCATATTTTTTTTAAACAAGTTCCGTAGATATGCACAAAGACTCATAAAATCTTATAATGAATAAACACAGCTTATGTTATTTAATACATTATAAGGAAAATAAATACGTATTATACGGCAACACAGTATATACGGCATTATGACAACGAATATTACCGAAACTTCACGAATCGTTATTGATCGCGGCAAAACAAATACAGTTCTCTCTTTCATTCATAAACTGTAGTCTAAGAGATTGTTTCTTTATTACTCACATTAAAAAGATTTGTAAATAAATTTTTAACAATTTACTTAAATGTTATTAATTTTTAATTATACCCGAAAATATATTTATTAATCTGAGTTGATTAATTATTCATAGTAAATGGAATTTAATTATATTGAAATAATTACGATATTTATTTCAAAACAGTTTCAAAGTTACAAAAAAACAAACTTTTTAATGAAGTGTGCTGTTTAATTGTTAATAAAGCGAAAAATTAATTTCTTTCAATGAAATTAAATAATTTAAATTGTTTGTAAAAAGTGTTATCACGGTTATTTCAACATTTTTTTATTTATAAATAAGATGAATTTAAGTGAAAACCATCATCATTATCATCATATCAGACATTGGATGAAGGCCTCCCCCATCAACCTCTAGAGCGACTGGTTCCAAGCAGCCTCCATCCAACGGCTTAAAAACCTCTGAATGGCTTTGAGTATCGGTATTCCACCCGTTTTCAAAAGCTCACGTAACTAAATCCTCGCCCGATGCCTTATTGTTTTTAAGCTGTCCCAGGGCCATATTAATCTCGTGTAAGCTGATGTCCAGGATATCTCGGAATAATGTTGGGTAAGCTCGGCTCTTGTATCTTCAGTCAAGTTGCGAATAGGTTAGTTGACCGAGGTCTACAACTGTTCGTAGAACTTCTCGACCTCCCCTAATATCTCGGCTCTGGTCGACGCTGTACCTCCATTCTCTGTTTTCAGCTTCGACAACCGACTTTGGCCAACAGATGAATCCCTTAAAAACACTTTGGAGCCCTGATTTCGTTATATCGTATTTTTAATATGTTTTGTATTAAAGACACGTATCATATCTCAGAGATTTCCATATCCGTCTGTTGGTCCGCCTTTATGCTACAGCGGCACCAGAGGATTGCAGGTTCAATGTTAAGTGAAAATATGGTTTTTACTATATGGATTTTGACTTGGGTATATTATGATAAAAACTGTTTTATTAATAAACAATTAAAATGGAAGGTATATCTTAGACTACGCGATGCAGTGGAATATTCCAGAATCTTGTTATGTTTTCGCTCACACTTGTAGCACCATCTCTTTCTATCGAACAAAGAACATTCTAGAAAGGTAAGGCAACCATTTTAAATGTATGGTTCGGAAAGCATGTAATGAAAGCTGTTGCGTATCTCCTTAATTTTTACGTATTATAATACCAACGGAGAGTCGGGCTAGTGGTATAAAATGGATGGAATGGCTCGAACTGGACCATTTATTTCTCGTTAGTATAGGCTTGAGGTATTATTAGTACGTATTAGAGGATAATGTATATTTAATTAATAACGTATTGTAATATATTGTTAAGTAAAATTTAGTTCCTAAGTACCACTGTACACCTATTTCAATTTATTAACATGCTTCAAAGTTGGGAACTTCATAATTATTATGGAAGGTGGCAAGTTTCGTTAAAATCAAAGATGGCGGAGTCATCGCCCGGTTGACGTGTCCTTGATTGTTCTTAATTTGTCCAAGGGAAATTCCAGGGATAATGATTTAAGGTACGTGTAGTTTAATAAAATTCTTCTTTTCTTAATATTATCTTCAGGATTTCGAGAGAAGTATAATTTTTACGTTATTGCGTCGTTGTTATGACCTTGAGGCTTGATGCAAAGTCAGATGTTCATTTCTTCGTGACATGGAATAGTTAACAGTAAAAATGTTCACGTCGAATTTATGTTTAAATAATAAAGCGTGGGTGTATAAAACGTTATAGTATAATAATATTGAAATATGTGATAAATTGCCAAATTTATTTGTAAGTAGATTAACTACTAACTAGTAGCCGATAGAGGTAGAGACGGTAGAGCGTTAACGTAATACAAATACCTATTATATTATAAGATAGCACAAACTTATGTACATTTTAGTAATCAAAGATAGATTGAATTTCTAACATGAACTTTGATCCATCTTTGTAAGAAGTCTCAGGTCAGTGTTTACCAAACACAGTAATAGAAAAAATATGTAGAGCGGTTCAATAACATTCTGGCAGCTAGGTACCTATGTATATATTTTAGTTTAATAAAATACGTCTGTCGAAATCGTGTGATTAACACATTAGATAAGATTTAATAATATTTTTATGAAAAATAATAGTGCTAATTAAGTAGTAAAGAATGATAGAGACGTGCATACGTCTCGTTAATATATTACACATATTTTTTACTTTTTCATTAAAATGAAATGAAATGAAAATATTTATTTCGTCATAAGGTGATTTTACACACTTAACGAATCTCAAAAAAAAAAAAAAAACATAACAAATACGTCAAATTATTACAAGTTATGTCTCGGTAGACATTACTATTATATCATCGGCTTTATTAAATGTTACAATAAATAACTTAATCTAATGTCCCTATAGTGTGGGCCGAAAGGGAAAAAAAGCCGGAGGAAAAAAACTCTCGGTACTCTTTTAAATAATGAAACGTCATACAAAATAAATGAGTAAGGCACAGTATGACCATGAAATGATTAGGACAAACGCAACATACAATGCTACGTCAGGGCTAAAATATTATCCATATCTTTCTTTTGAAACGTAAATGTTCGTTTATAACAAAATCGTTATTTTCTTATTTAAAACAGTTTAATTGTACAGATAACAAAAATTAAAAAAAATACAATGTGTACTCCATCAAATAGCTACAGAGAAGGATGTAATTGGTGGTAATAGAGTTATTAGAGAAGAAAAACGGCTCTGTACATAAATACTATAACATAAGATAAAAAATATGTACTGAAGTTGTATTAACCATGTTTAAAAAAACTATCTCTTTTTAGAAATTTTATAATATACATATCTATAATGCAAAACAACTAATAATTTATTATCCAATATTACACATCCGAGTCCGTTATTTTACAATGAAGGTTGAAATTTTTTTAAGTAACATTTTTTTTTACTTTGTTAGCATTCCGGGGTAGTATTATTTATACTTATTTAAGTAAGGCAATAATAGATGAATTACGCTTAGTTATGAAGAGACTAGTAAGTGACCTAGTTAAACTGTTGGTAGATAATAAGGACAGGCCGTATCTAGGATATAGTAAAGTAGCAATCGGTTAAGACTAGGATTAATGACATAATAACTAAGTCAATAAGTAGGCACATATTAATATAATATGCATTCATTGCAGTGACTATTAAAATTGAATCCTAAACTAATAAAAACCAGTGGTCCATTTTATTACAAAACTTTAATGTTATCGATGTACCCATAAAAGTATTTTACTATGAGTATATAACTTTGTATATAAGTGATAATGGTGCACGAAAAGATTTTTGAGATAACGAGGTATTAGCTGCAGGTATATAATAAATACGACCAACAATAACAAAATTGCGAATTAAGCTAGCTTGGCAGTAAGTACAGCTTGGCAGTAGTGATAATTTGAATTATTATTTGATTGTTATCAACAGTGCAAAAAAATTAAAACCTTCCATACTACCAGCTAATAGCAGATTTCGATGATACTCTTAGGTATGAAACTCTGAAAACAAAAATTGTATGGTTACAACTGCTGAGTAAAACATAAGTGAGATAATTTAAAGGTAAACCACCCCTAGTTAATACAATGAGTCCTTTAAGTACAGGACTAAAAGGCTATGATTATGGGTATAACCAAAGATTTAAAGTCATAATCTTTAGGTACAACTGCAGAGTATGATTAATATTCATAAGTGAGAACATAAAGCGAAGGTTTCGCTGACACCCTTAGGTACGAAAATGAAGAAAACTATGGGTAAAACTGTATAAATATAAAATATTCACATATGAGATAATTTTAAAGCTAAGCACTACTAACTGTTACTGGGTTTCGTTGACGCCTTTAGCTAAGCAACTTTGAAAAAAAAAATGAGTGCAACTGTAGAGGAGTATTAAATATTCACAAGTAATTAAGTGAGATTATTTATTTACTATTAGCTCATACTAGCTTTCTTTGACGCCCTTAGGTACGGAACTCAAAAAAATTAGGTAATAGTACGTTAGAGTAGTTCATATTGACAGTGAGACCATTTGTAAAGGTAAAAGCCACAGCTAATACGAGAAAAATTACTAAAAATCTGTTGAACCCAGTTAAATTGTTTTCGAGAAAATCACAAATAAAATTTTTGCATGTTTTTCTAAAAGTTATTACATTAATCTTAGTATTATAAAAATAATTTTATGTTTTTCTGTTTTTCTAAATAATTTAACGTAGGTTAATTTAAAAAAAAAAAGAATCATAGGCTTCTTCCAAAGTCATTGAAATGTGTACAAAACCGCTAACTTCACTTTCTATTTTAGTTCTCGTATTTAAATATATTTTTATTATTGTTGAGAAAGCTTTTTAGTTCACTGAATAATAAACAATTTTGAATAATTTGATTTAATTATAAAATAAAATCGATCAGTCAGTGGTTCACGGTTTATAAGTCAGTGAGCAGTTGTATGAATGGGGTACCATGACATGGTAATATATTTACAAGTGAGATCATTTAAAACTACTGCTAACGTTACTAACTACTGTTTTTCTCTACTGCTGCCAATTCGTACTGTTAACTACTACTAATTAATGCTAGGAAACGTTAACAGTACCAAACTCTAAAATCGTTGGATAGTAACGTGAATTTTCAAGAGATATAATTTAAAGCTAATTAATTATTAATAGCTAATGGAAACTTTTATTTTGGACAATTTAGGCACGCAATGCAAAAAAACATGGGTACTAGTAGATGATAGCAAAAATTTGTAATTATAATGTAATGTATGTAAATAGATATTGTTGAAGCCTTTAGGTAGGAAACTCGTATAAAAGCCATTTTAGGTATAACTGCAGAGTTATTAATATTCAAAATTTACATAATTTAAAGAGAAGCACTATAAGCTAATACTAGGTTTCGATAAATATTAAAAAATTACATAATTTAAAGAAAAGCACTACTGCTAATACTAGGTTTCGTTGAGACTTGACAGCCTTAGGTACGGAACTCCAGAAAATCGGTACAACTGTATAGTAAGAATATTCACAAGTGAGAGATAATTTAATGATAAACACTACTATAATAGCTAATGCCAGGATACATTGACACCCTTCGTTACGGAACTGAAAAAAAAAAACGATTAAGTACAATTGCAGAGTGATAAGTATTCATAAGTTAGATAATTTAAGCCTAAGCACTACTAGGTTTTGTTGAGGCCCTTAGTACGGAACTCAAAAAAAAAAAAGATGGAGTAAAAAAATGAGAGAGCCAGGATATATTAAATCCCTTTGGTATGTAACTCAAAAAAAAAGCTGATATGGGTACAACTGCGGCGTAATAAATATTCACAAGTGAGATAATTTAAAACTAAACACTTCTACCTAATACTAGGTTTCGTTGAGGCCCTTGGGTACGAAACTAAAAAAAAAAATTAGTTTAGTACAATTATTGCAGAGTGATAAGTATTCATAGGTTAGATAATTTAAGCCTAAGCACTACAAGGTTTCGTTAAGGCCCTTGGGTACGAAACTTAAAAAAAAAATGATTTTAGTCCAATTATTGCAGAGTGATAAGTATTCATAGGTTAGATAATTTAAGCCTAAGCACTACTAGGTTTCGTTGAGGCCCTTAGGTACGGAACTCCAAAAAAAAAGATAGAGTAAAAAATGAGAGAGCCAGGATATATTAAATCCCTTTGGGATGTAACTCAAAAAAAAAAGCTGATATGGGTACAACTGCAGCGTAATAAATATTCACAAGTGAGATAATTTAAACCTAAACACTACTACCTAATACTAGGTTTCGTTGAGGCCCTTGGGTACGGAACTAAAAAAAAATGATTTTAGTACAATTATTGCAGAGTGATAAGTATTCATAAATTAGATAATTTTAAACCTAAGCAAAATTAGCAAATACTAGCTTTCGTTGACACCCGTAGGTACGGAACTCAAAATGTTTTGTATGGTACAATAGTTGAGTAGAGTATTGACAGTGAGGCCATTTTAAGGTAAAAACTAGCAACTAATCAGAAAAAAAATACTCTGTCGTCTTTAGACTAAAAATCCGTTGAACCTAGTTCACTGTTTTCGAGAAAATCGCAAATACCATTTTTGCGTGTTTTCCAAAAAAAAAAGGATTTTTATCTGTTCATTTAATAATTTTAGCATACATTAAGTTTAAAAGAATCATAAGTTACTTTCCAAGTGATTCAAATATGTGCAAAGCCACTCACTTCACTTTCCTTTTTTAGTTCTCGGATTTAAATGTATCTTTATAATTGTTGCAAGCTCTTTCGTTCACTGACTAATAGCAAATTTGTAACAATTTGATTTAATTATAAAATAAAATCGATCGTTCAGTGATTCACGGTTTTTAAGTCAGTGGGCGGTAAAATGGGGGTACCATGACATGGTAATATATATTTACAAATAAGATAATTTAAAACTAGTGCTAACTAACGTTGCTAACTACTGCTTTACACTACTGCTGCCGATTAGTACTGCTAACTACTGCTAGTTAATGCTATGAATATTGACAAAACCAAAATCGGTTTTTTTTTAAATAACATAATGTAAAGGTACCTAATTACTTATTAACACATTCGCTGCCAGCCACTCGGATCCGAGTAGGGCTAGGTGCATTAGCTAGGTGCCGTCCACTCTGATCCGAGTATCTCGCACGTTCATTTTCCTTAGGACAGATGAGTGGACGCCACCTAGCTAATGCACCTAGCCCTATGGCTGCAGAATAGCAAATATTCAGAATTTTATAATTTAAAGCGAAGCACTACTACCTACCTGCTGCTAGGTTTCGTTGACATTGATAGCCTTAGGTACGGAACTAAATTAACTATTATCGATACAACTGAAGAGTAATAAATATTCACAAGAGATCATTTAAATCCACTAGTGGCTAATACCAAGTATGGTCGACGCCCTTCAGGGCGGAACTCAACAAAAAATTAATTTTGTGAACAACTTCAAAGTAAGAAATATTCACAAGTGAAATAAATTAATGCCTCAGTTCTACCAACTAATAACGGGTTTTGCTGACACCCAGAAAGAGTCACGGAACTCGGGAAAAAAAAAATTGCGTGAGTCAGAATTTAAAGCTAAACACTACCAACTAAATAGTAGGTTTCATTAACGCCTTTAGGTATGGAAGTAAAAATAAAAAACTTTAGAGGAGTATAAAATATTCACAAGTGAGATAATTTAAAGCTAAGCACTAGCTAAGGTTTTATTACCACCTGATGTACGGAACTCTGAAGAAAAAAATGATGGTTACAACAGTAGAGTATAAAATATTCACAAGTGAGATAATTTAAAGTGTAGCACTTACTAGCTACATATAATATTAGGTTCCGTTGACGTTTTTTAGGTACGGAACTCGAGACAAAGCAATTTTTGGCACAACTGTAGAGCAATAAGTTTACTAAGTTAGGCAAGTTAGCTAATTTAAAGCGAAGCACTACTAGCTATAATACTAGGTTTCGTTGACGCCTTTAGGTACGAAATTCGAGAAAAAGCAATTTTTGGCACAACTGTAGAGCAATAAATTTACCAAGTTAGGCAAGTTAGCTAATTAAAAGCGAAGCACTACTAGCTATAATACTAGGTTTAGTTGACGCCTTTAGGTACGACATTCGAGAAAAAGCAATTTTTGGCACAACTGTAGAGCAATAAATTTACCAAGTTAGGTAAGTTAGCTAATTTAAAGCGAAGCACTACTAGCTATAATACTAGGTTTCGTTAACGCCTTTAGGTACGAAATTTAAGAAAAAGCAATTTTTGGCACAACTGTAGAGCAATAAATTTACCAAATTAGGCAAGTTAGCTAATTTAAAGCGAAGCATTACTAGCTATAATATTAGGTTTCGTTGACGCCTTTAGGTACGAAATTCGAGAAAAAGCAATTTTTGGCACAACTGTAGAGCAATAAATTTACCAAGTTAGGCAAGTTAGCTAATTTAAAGCGAAGCACTACTAGCTATAATACTAGGTTTCGTTGACGCCTTTAAGTACGGAACTCGAGAAAAAGCAATTTTTTCGCAACTGTAGAGTAATAAATATTCACTAATTGTAAGTTATCTAATATACAACGAAGCACTACTAGCTATAATACTAGGTTACGTTGACGCCTTTAGGTACAGAACTAAAAAAAAAGCAATTTTTGGCACAACTGCAGAGTAATAAATTTACCAAGTTAGGCAGGTTAGCCTAATTTAAAGTGAAGCACTACTAGCTATAATACTAGGTTTCATTGACGCCTTTAGGTACGGATCTCAAGAAAATCAGTATGGGTACAACAGTAGAGTATTAATATTCACAAGTAAGATAATTTAAAAGTAAACACTACTAGCTAATGTTAGAATACGTTGACGCTCTATGGTACGGAAACTCGAAAAAAAAAGAAACTAATATGTGGCTACAACTGCGGGGTATAAAAATTATTCACAAGTGAGATAATTGAAAACTAAGCACTACTAGCTGTTAATGCTAGGTTTTGTTGACGCATTTAGCTACGGAACTCTGAAAAATAAATGGATACAACTGTAGAGTATGAATATTCACAATATAGTTTAAAGGTAAACACTACTTTCTAATGCCAGAAAACATTAAAAAATCCCTTCGGTACCTAGCTCCAAAAATAAAATAAGCTGTACAACTGCAGAGTAATAAATATTCACAAGTGAGATAATTTAAAGCTTAGCACTACTAGCTAATACTAGGTTTCGTTGACGCCCTTAGGTAGAGGACTCAAAAAGTTTAGTATGGATACAACTGTAGAGTAGTTAATATTGACAGTGAGACCATTTAAAGATAAAAGCTACCAGCTAATACGAGAAAAATTACTCTACTGCCACTTTTAGACTAAAAAGCCGTTGAGCACACGATTCGGTTTTCGAGAACATTGATTTGGATGATATTATAAGGATTAATTTGATGTTTTTCTCTTTTTTAAATAATAGGGTTGATGACATTTTTTGTAGTACTACTATACTCATATGGGTCTACTTTAACCTAAATAAATATTATTTTTGCAAGAAATTTTTAAATAATAATATTTTCAATTATTTTAACCTAAAACTTTTTGCACCAAAACGCTCGACGATGTCATGGGGGCAGTCTATGACGTCATATATAATTATGTAAGCAGTGATAGATCGCTAAAACATGCTATCATATATCTATCGTAAAGAAATAATTTAGATTTGCTTAAAATAAATAACTGAGCGCAAATAATATCAGAGTAATAACTGAGAAAAACAAGGAAAACACAATCAGACTTGTTGAGCTCAGAAGTATTTAAATAGACTGCGTCAGACGCTCTTATTCGTGTTTTGTGAAATATGTCCGACCATAGTATTTTAAGTTTTTATTTCAATGAAAATAAATAAATGCAATCCAGCACTTTTATATTATATACAAAAAAAAAAAACATTTCTAGAATATTTAGTTAATAAATCATATTTTATACTATTATAATCATATTTTTTTTGTAATTGTCAAAAGCACTTTTTATCACTGACTAATAGAGAATTTAGAACAAATTAATTTAATTTTAAAATAAAAGTGAACATTCAGATCATTCCATATATTTATAAGTGAGATAATTTAAAATTACTGCTGCAAATTACTGGTTCTAATTACTACTGCTAATTGCTACTGCCAACTACTACTAACTACTGCTAATTACTACTTAACTAGCTAATGTCAGAATACGTTGACACCCCTAGGTATCGAACTTGAAAACTTCTGGGTATGATGACAGTGAGATTATGTGAAGCTAATGGGAAGTTTCTTTGACGCCCTTAGTTACGAAATGCAAAAGAGTTGTCTGTATCAGATTATTACAAATATTGATAAATATAATATTAGGTATCGTTGAAGCCTTTAGGTAAAAAACTCTAATAAATTGCCATTTTAGGTATAACTGCAGGTAGTAAATATTCAAAATTTTAGTTATTTAAAGCGAAGCAATACTAGCTAATATTAGGTTTTGTTGACATTGACAGCTTTAGATACGGAACTAATTAAACTATATCGATACAACTTCAGAGTAATAAATTTTCACAAGAGCTAATTTAAAGTTAAAAGCGTAGCACTAGTAGCTAATACCGAGTTTGGTCGACGCCCTTGACGACGGAACTCGAGATTAACCTATTTTTCTGTGCAACTTTAAAGTAAATATTTATCAGTGAAGTAATATAAAGTTTCAATACTACCAACGAATAAAAAAAAAATATTTTTTATTCGTTTATAAGGTGATTGATTACACACACTCAACGAACGTAAAAAAAAAAACAATTAGTCAAAACTAAATAATAATGTCACGGTAGACATCTACTATTTCATCATCTATTTCATCATCGGCTTATATTACAACAATATAATAATGTCCCTAGTGTGTAAGCCGAGAGAAAAAAAAAGCCGGAGGAAAAAAACTATCGGTACTTCTTAACACTTAGTCATCATATTTTGTACATACAAAAAAAAAAAAATTACAGAGAACGAGCAAATCATGTCACTGCCAAGCAGCCTTGTCATTTAAAAAAATCTTTAAAATGCTGTAATATGCCTTATTACATAATTTGGATTTAATAAAGTGTTTAAATTTATTTAAGGACAAATCTTGCACATTACCAGGCATACAAGGTTTCGATTAAACCCTGATTCACGGAACTCGAAAGGAAAAAAATTACGGGTACAAGTGTACCGTATAAACATTGACAAGTGAGAATATAAAGCTAAACACTATTAGTAAATAGTAATGGGTTTCGTTGATGCCTTTAGGTATGGAAATAAATAAATAAAAACTTATGGTTACAACTGTAGAGGAGTATTGTTTTTACATTCACAAGTGTAATGTTTTTACATTCACAAGTGAAAATTTAAAGCTAAGCACTGCCAGCTAATACTAGGTTGCGTTGTGACGCCTTTAGGTATGGAGGTAAAAAAAAATGTGTGGCTAATATGTACTAGGTTTCATTAAACACCTGATGTACGGAACTCTGAAGAAAAAAATGATTGTTACAACTGTAGAGTATAAAATATTCAAAAGTGAGATCATTTAAAGCGAAGCACTACTAGCTATAATATTAGGTTTCGTTGACGCCTTAATGTACGGAACTCGAGAAAAAGCCTTTTTTGTCACAACTGCAGAGTAATAAATATTAACCAAGATAGCTAATGTAAAGCGAAGCAATGCTAGCTGTAATAATATATGTCGTTGACATATTTAGGTACGGAACTCCAGAAAAAGTAATTTTTGGCACAACTTCAGAGTCTTATAAATATTCACCAAGTTAGCAAATTTAAGCGAAGCACTACTTGCTATAATACTAGTTTTCGTTGACGCCTTTACGTATATGGAACTCAAGAAAATCAGTATGGGTGCAACAGTAGAGTTTTCAAGGTAAAATACCAGAATACGTTGACAACCTTAGGTGCGGACAAAAAAAAAAGAGAAAAGCGAATATGGGTACAACTACAGAGTATAAATATTCACAAGTGAAATAAAGCTAAGCACTACTAGCTAATACTAGGTTTTGTAGACGCCTTTAGCTACGGAACTCTGAAAAAATATATGGCTACAACTGCAGAATATAAAATATTCACAAGTGAGATCGTTTAAATCGAAGCACTTACTAGCTATAATACTAGGTTTCGTTGATCCTTAAGGTACGGAACTCGGAATAATAAATATTCGCCAAGTTAGCTAATTTAAAGCGAAGCACTACTAGGTTTCGTTGGCGCCTTTAGATACGGAACTCGAAAAAAAGAAAACTTTGGCACAACTGCAGAGTAATAAATGTTCAACACGTTAGCTAAATGTTCAACACGTTTAGCGAAGCACTACTAGCTATAATAATAGGTTTCGTTGACGCCTTTAGGTACGGAACTCGCGAAAAAGCAATTTTTGACACAACTGTAGAGTAATAAATATTCACCAAGCTACCTAGCTAATTTAAAGCGAAGCACTACTAGTTATATAGCACTATTTCTATAATAAGTTTCGTTGACGCCTTTAGGTACGAAACTCGAGAAAAAGCAATTTTTGTCGCAACTGTAGAGTAATAAATATTCACTAATTGTAAGTTAGCTAATATAAAGCGAAGCACTGCTAATTATAATACTAGGTTTCGTTGACATATTTAAGGTACGGAACTCCAGAAAAAGTAATTTTTGGCACAACTGCAGTCAAAAATATTCACCAAGTTAGCTAATATAAAGCGAAGCACTACTTGCTATAAATACTAGGTTTCGTTGACGGCTTTAGATATGGGACTCAAGAAAATCGGAACACCCCAAAACCCCCCGCCCCTAAAAAAAAAAGAGTGATTTGTAGAGTATAAAATATTCATAAGTGAGATCATCTTTAAATTTTAAAGGTATACTTTGACACTCTTAGGTACGGAACTAAAAAAAAAAATAGGCTGTTATGGGTAACTGCAGAGTAATAAATATTCACAAGCGAGAATTTGAAGGAATAAAAATAAAAGAAAGTTATAAATTATAATACAATTTTAGAAAATAACATATCTTGGATACATAATTATATAAGTCGCTCTAATTTATGCATATTTATTTATTACAACATAGTTTTATTTATTACAACATGTAGATATTTTATCTTTTTCTTTTCAAAATACAAATATTTGTATTTATACTTACTACTTGCAATTTATTGTAAAGAAATCTATTCTTGTGTATTAATGTGTTTTGATTTTATTATATTTACAGGATTGTTATGATGTTTATTAACCGATATCAATGCTTCTTCTGCAGACTCGGTTAAAATCGTCGAACATCGGGCAGGTCGATTACATCGTTATATTAGGCCAGTACTTTAGCAGATCCGTAAAGTATTTAAATGGCTCGCGTCGGTTCAAAACGCTAAGGATTTTACACCCGGTCTTCAGTATTAGAGACGTCCCCCTTTAGGGATCTTTCTAGTAGATATGCAGGTACTAATATAAATTTGTCTATAACATTAACAATTATATTAATAATATTTATTTATTAGATATAATTTCGTTACTAAAATTAAAATCGATTTGATTTACTCTCAATAATTTCTTGCATAAATGAAACATAATTTGTAATAGTACATAATTTATATACTTATTAGTACTATAAAATATAACACATAATAAACTACAAAAACATTATGTTCATAAAGGGTTTCTTAAAAGTACTACCTATAATATACGTTCAGTACGTTCTTAACAATAACGTCAAAACGGTCGACAGTACAATTAACGTATAGTGTAATTTGGCATAAGTTAGTTAAGTTTTATTTCAGTAATGGATTATCGTCGATTGATTTTCAGATGTTTTATGAGTTGGAGCTTCAGGCAGGCTTGTTCGCTATGTATCAGAGTAGCTACGAGATTAGCTAAATTTAGTTCCGATCATTACAATCAGTTTTGAGTTTAGATGTAACTGCTGTGAGATATTCGCATTTGTAAGTTTTCGCATACGTCAGTTTTAATTATCTTATAATTTCAAACTGTTTTACAATAAATCTTTAGTAAACTAAGTAATGATTCATTAAACTAAGCCTATATTTACATCAAATATTTTTTTTTTGTACATATTTTGTTATTGTAACTGAAAATAAACTATCATTAGGTCATAATTAAATATATATTTTATAGAATATTAGAATCGTACATGAATTATTAGATTCGAGTTTGAGGTTACTTTTTGTCGCAAAAACATTAGAATATATGCTACAAATATATTTAATTTAAACCGGGCGGTGACATAGAAATATTTTAGTATGTAGATTATATTTAGGGTATAATTAGCATTCTGCATTTGACAATTTCTATAAGTTACGTATTTATTAGTTCTAGGACGTATTTGATAGGATAATTTTAAGTCTTATTACTAATATGTACATAATAGTTATATAGTAATAAGATAGATTTAGTGCAATATTAAGTAAGATTCATTCGTTCGCACGTCATTAAATATATGTATATTTATTTATGCGATCAGTAAGAAAGCTTAGAAATAAGTCTTTAGGCACTCATACGCAGTGACCTAACACCTATTAGGCTAGGTTGGATAACCCCTGATATAATGTGAAAAACAAGACAAAAAATAAATTTAATTTATATAGCACAGGGCAAAGTCATTGCATCGGATCTTGTAGAACATCAGATCAAATAGAAAATATTAAAACTCGTAATCGGTGATTTATGTACGTGGAAATTTTTATAAAACAAATTATGAATTGTAAAATTTTTAAACAAATAAAATAATTACATTCAAAAGCTTTTAAAAGTTATTGTTTAAAAAAAATCTAATAAATGCTAAAATTAGTCAATCAATTTTTTTTTTATTTCTGCAATTAATTTTTGTTTTTCTTTTTAGCCCTATACCTTATAATAATTTGAGTTAAAATTGCATTAGATAGATTTAATAGAAATGAATGTCAAGGGATATGAAGAATTTTATGTATACACAAGATAATGTGATAAATAATACACTAAAATAGTTGGAAATTTAAAAATTGAAAAAGCTCGAAAACACTAAATATAAAGATGGAAGAATTTGATAAACAAGAACGTTTCAGTAATTTCCCAGAGTGAAAAGAAAATTAAGTATTATGCCGAGGTTTAATTACGTGTTAGTCGTTGAAATCTTGTGGGTTTTGTTCTGAAGTTTTGTTTAGTTACTGGTGATATCTTTTCAAAATCTATTTTAACGTGAGAGTATAAAGTTCAGTGATAATAAGAGTTATTTATTTAAATTATAAAAAAGTGTCGTTGTTTGGTATCTGAAATATTTTGAGGATAATAAATACAGAAGAAATTCTTTAGCAATTGAAAAAAAAGTTTATTTTAAGCTACTATATATATAAAAGGAAAAGAATAAACAAGATTTCAAAAATCAAGACAAATGGATTTAACAACAATTTATAAGAATTTATTTAAAGGAAGTATTTTTTATTACATATTTACATATAAAACTCCGACCTTTAATAGTTTTTATACAAAAAAACTACAGAAAAAAAGGTATTTTAAGCTACTAGGTATATATATATATAAAAGGAAAAGAATAAACAAGATTTCAAAAATCAAGACAAATGGATTTAACAACAATTTATAAGAATTTATTTAAAGGAAATATTTTTTATTACATTACATTTACATATAACTCCGACCTTTAATAGTTTTTATATAAAAAAACTACGGAACCTAGATTTGAATATTTTGCAAGATATGTTTGTGTATATTTAGTGTACTTGTGATATAGTTTTGTATAGTGTTCATAAATTTTGTTTTACTGTTTGAGGAAACGAAGAAATGTAGAAATTAACAATAAAATTTACAAGAATTCCACATGAAAATTATCAATCACAGATAAAGATACAATATATAAGAACGACATTAAAATCATAACTTATAATAAGATTGCGGTTAAGAAACAAATTCACTAAATTCGTAACAACACAGAAAAATAAAATTTTACTACTAACTACAACTTGTAAAATTTTTTTTAGTGGATAAATTATGGAAGTACGGTTTCACTAATTCTTGCCACTATTAATAAAAATTGTTTCTAATTTTTTGAAACGAAAGTACTGAATAAAACTACTTAGTATTGAAGAGAGTAACATTAGAAGTCTACTAAAGATATTCTTAACGAATGAAGTAAATAATTAATTGCTATTTAAAAATCCAATAAACGGAAACAATTGAATCCAAATGAAAATAGAATACTCGCTTGACAGATATTTTGAACTCGAGCGAAATTTTGACGAGCTAAGGGGGGTAGCTTTGAATATTATACGAAAGAAGCTTAATGCAGACTGAAGTTTTTTTGAAATTTCGGTAAATATTACAATTATTAACAAGAGAATATTCCTCTGTTTATATAACAATGAAAGTTCGAACAGAAATCGATTTCACGGTGATTAAAAACTAAAATATTAATTCAGTAGGTTTAAAGTTAATATTCATTATTAATCCTACTATTAAATAAAATCGGAATGCTAAAAGAGTGACAAAATATTAATTCAAAATAAAAGCAAACAATACATTTAATAACATACAACCAATGTGTGATGTCATATGTATTTCAATAAACTAAGAAAGTTCACAATTAGTGTTTGCGGGTGATAAAATTCCATGGTTGATATATTACTATCATTACATCCAGTCAATTACAAATACTTTAAGCATAATTTTTAGGATAATAAATGTAATCATATGTTATAGGTGAGTAAAGTAAAGAAATAAAGAAAATTTTTGCTTATAAATTTAAAAGGTTATTTTTATATAATAATATTTTCTGCATCTTCTCCAACCATCTTTTTTTTTTTGTTCAGCTTTTTTATTTTCAGATATAAACCAATTAGTAACAAGGGCGAAATGATACGTTGTACAAAACAATTGCTTGTAAAACGTTTATCAAACTAATAACCTAAAAATGCGAGCATCGTTTCTAATCGTTCAATTTCAGAGTAATGATTGTAACCAGTAAATATTTTTAAATTATACGTATAGTGCAACATTGGCTTGAACTTTTTATATTTAATTTTACAAAACTAAAATTGGTACAGCATGGTCTAGATTGTATAACACTAGGGATAGTCGGAACACTATTCACAGCTGACTGCACTGACTTGCACTTAAATGTCCCTTGGTTGATGAGTAAGGTTTGTTTTAGCCTCTGCTTGTAAATACATATTTTTATACGATATACGAGTATCAAGTAATTGCTCCGGATCGTTTCGATTCATGTGGATTGAAGACTTAATACCATATCTTAACAACGCTTATTATCAGCGATATAAAATGGTCAAATAATGAAATTTTAATGAAATTAATTTCAGAAAGTGGATAATTTTTATGTCATGAGACGTTAATGGGATTACTTGTGGTGATTAACAAATTTTGAGTCTTGCTTATAAAACAATATTGTATTTGAATGAGCATGAGAATAGGGAAGGAGTCGGTTTAGACGTATTCACGAGTTTTTTTTTGTTACAATGTTGCTATGAAAGTGTGAAAAGGCTTGGATATTTCTAGCGCATATTTGCAAATATCTAAATAGATTAGATGCTTTACGCCTGAAAAGTTGTTTAGGATCATGAATCAATCATCGGTGTGTAAACGGGTACGTAACATTATTATAAATAACAATAACGATACACCTATACCCTTTCTCAATGTTTTGTTCTCTTTAACGTTTTTCTTCACAGTATAAATTTACATAATCGCTTTATGTATTTTTATTTATATATAAAAATATTTTTAATGCAATAACATTTAGATTTATTCCAGTTTGTGTATTAATCACATGGTTCTTTTTTTTATTATAATTTGTTAGAAGAGCACAACTAGGTCAAATAATTTTTGTTTTTCAGCTTATCTAATTAACTTTATTCAAGAGAGAATACAATATATTTTACGTTACAATAATTACGACGATAATGACAGACAGATGGATTTTTACACCGAAGAATTTTCCTGCACCATAATTGCTTTTTCTTTATCCACGGTTTTATAATTTTGCCAGTTTGTTTCTTCCCATATAGTCGACAGAAAAGCTCGTAAAGCTCAGGAAAAATAGTAGCCCAGAAAAACCGCAAAGCTTGAATCAAATGGTTTGTCTGTGGTTTCGTGTAACGTTATGAAAGAATATGTTAATAAACTCAATATGCTAATGAATCCAAATAAGTGTTACTACTTGTGTAACCCGTTGCTGCTTCCGTGCGTATGCATCGTCCGAGTCTTCTTAAAATAGATAATATGCTTTTATTTGCATTTCAGTGATTATAATTTTGTAGACACAGTTTATTTTGATTACAAAATTTTCTGTGATCTTTTAAAATGCACCAACAAATCTTTGTGGCTAACTTATAACATGTGAATGAGCATGGAGCTAGATGGAATTTTTCATATGAAATCGAGTTTTCAGGTTTAGCTGGTGTGTGATAGTATAAATTTCTTGTCACTTATTATTCTTATAAGGCACATACATCGATGTTGGTAAAATAGACTGCAAGATATTCATGAGTACTGCGAAAATAATGTGCTTACAGTTATTGTTCATCTTAATATGCTACTATCGGTGTTTATGTAATATATTACAGACCTTTTATCCCTCTCATTGTATTAATTGCTTTTTGTTTTTATAGAGCTTTCAATAATTGTGGAATGTCACTATGATACTATAGCTGTGGTGATTCGTCCCTAATTAGTGGAAATTTAAGGATTCCAATTAGTTTTGTGGCCACATCACATTTTTTCTTCAATCCTGGCATATGTTGTCGATAAGTTTTGTACCTGCTCCATAATAGTAAACTCGAATGTAGCGAGTATGTATTAAAGGAATATGCTTTGGGAGAATGATACCTAATATGTAGGTTCACAATGAGTGCCCTAACGAGCTATTGCTTGAAAACATTCACCAAAAACTATCATACGCTTAAATGCTTTTGTAGGTTTAATGCCTTAACAACAAGTAAATCATCTCTTCAAATCAGTTTTATCGAACTAATTTTTCTTTGTTCGTTCAATATTGTGAAGTGTTCGTTTGGCGTTTGGTAGAAATTTTATTTTATTTTTAGTGGATATATTGTGAATAGTGAAAATGTAAGCATGAATACAATTGTTCGAGTTAATAATGAAATTAACGAAAGTTTTTGTAATTTAAAATATCAATCGGTATTTGTGATTAATTGAAAATAATATTTACTATAGAAAAGTGTAGTCATTCATAATATTATAGAAATACGAGTTGTGTCAGTGGTGATGGTGCAGTGAGTTAATTAATAGAAAAATAACAGTCCGAGTTTACAAGTTAACAAAACAAATTCAAAACGAAAAGTTTTCAAATTTGCTTTAATATATGAAATAGAGGAAAAGCTAGATATAGAGTTAAAATGTGCAATGTTTGTGCAAGTGAGGTTGTTAATAGTTTATGAAATTGAGTTTTTCATGATAATGTTTTCGGAAAAGTCTTTGTGAAAGCGTTGTTAAATATTATTAAAAATAAATGGAATAAAATATATTGGCAAAGAGTAACCACTATTATTTAGATATTTATTATAGTTTTTTATTAATAGTAATTATTAACATTTGCTATAATATTTTGTTCTTTTTCTCTTAAATTTTTTTTACAGTTACAAGATTTTTCTTCGACGGCAATAATGGCCTTATAATGATGAATGAGCATTAAAACGAAACGGATTTTTAAAAATAATAAACGCCGATGATGTGACGAGTAATATATATTTTTTTTTCGAATTTTCAGTAGTTCGGTAGTTAGAGATTAGTTAAAACAACGTCTAATAAATAAAATATTTAAAAATTACACAAACGAGACGTGAAACGGACGGATATAGGTAACAAGTAATATATTACGCCATAATATATTATTCTAGTATAAGGACATATATTTCTCGGTGTGCCTTTTTTTGTTATATTATTACAGTACGGTGATTCTATGGCGTTATCGTGGGACCAGTGATCTAAGCAGAGTCGCGAGTAGCGGTACTACTACACGCAGTTAAATATTTTGTTTCCAATGTATTTTGCAGGTTCAAACGGTGAATCCTTGTCATTACATCAAGGTAAATCGAATTGAAAAAAAATTTAAAACAAGTATTTTTTAATATATTAAAACTGAATTTTGACCTTTGAGCTTTGTAAAATAATTTTATTTAATAACATAAACATTAGATAATTTTCTTAAATACAATAACTAAAATGTCATGTCATTTATGTTATTTCTTCCGTAATTATTGCTCGCAACAATTTTAGATTATCATGATTATTAATTCAGTAAATTTTTTACTGTTTTACATCTATCAATTTATTTCTACTTTTTACTTTGTCGCTGTTGTCTTTGGCCCCCCTTTTCGTGTTTTGTCTGTTTACAGTCTGCGGTATCCACAAAATATCCATTCATTTAATCGAAAGGCAAGTCGATACGGTAATTGATACGCACTAATGCAGCACATGAGAACGGTATGATAGATAGTTCAGCCTAGTTCAAATATATGTATATAAATTTTTTGTCTTATTTTATGTTTAATTTGTGCTTAATGGCGCATGTCGCGAAATAATTAGTACAAAAATTTCAGTTTGTCCGAATTTAACCCAACTTAAAAAAAACAGCAATGTTATTTTTGCTTTTTTTCGGTGTTGGCACGATATTTTTGCAGTTACCGGATTCTGCCTGTTATCCCGACGGCTTCTCACTTAAACGTTAATCCAGGAGCAAAACCGTAACGTATGTACTTTTAACGACTCATAATAATATTAAGAGAGACTAAAGTAAATAAATAAAAAACTAACCTAAACGACTTCAGTCAAAAGTTAGCAGGTAAAATTTTCCATATTTCGTGTCTTTATGATTATGTTCGCAGTCGTCAGAGAAACGTGATTCAATTACCTACCTCGTGACAAAGTGGAACAAATAAAGCTTGACAATAAAAATTATGTTATGTATAGACGAGTAAAACATTTTAAAGAAAGACATGCAAGTTATCTTCGTTTGATTTTAGAGATTAATCAGGTAAAACATATGATAAAATTATTTCTACGATCACCTTTTTTTGGCTTTTCTGCGTTCTCTTTGGTGTTTTTACAGTTGAAAGGTTTCCGCGCATTTCTAACAGCATTTCCTGTCATCGAAAAACGGCTGTGACACGGTTATTGTTACGACTGGTATGAATTCATAGTTTCCTAAGTAGAATAACTGAATTTATACAAATGATGTTAGAAGCATGACCAAATCTAAATAAATCGGGCGTATAAATCGAACCCCTTTCCTTTAATGCCATTTTCTTTGTGTCCTTTGATTATTGTTTGCAGTTATCACTCTGGCAGATAGTGGCATACACTACGGAGGACGGCAAATCTGAGCCAGTAAACTTATAAACGAATGCACTCGTAAGCAAATCCGTAGAAACCGTAATTGTACTATTCAATAGTAGAAATATTTGTGATACACGCATGATTAAATTTAAACTACACACTTACACCCTTAACTTTACATTACGATTTTTTTGTGTTCCCTTTTGCCCGAATGTTTACAGTTTAAAATCGTGCAGATCGAGATAATCTACGAAGAGAAACGTGATCTGTGATAATAAAGGTCTACGGTGTTGATTTATTTCCGTCGACAGTGAGTCCTAAATCCTTTTAAATAATATAATCTACACCTAAATATTTATACTTAAGATTTAACGACGATGTATCGACGCAGTCTCATGGATGACCGTAAGATTTCTTTTGGAAAATCGTATGTATTGGCCATACCAGTTTATATATATCCGTTGCTGCTGCTTACAAGTAGACAACTTCGAACTTAAATAGGTATTTATTTTTATTTTTGCATTTTACTACGCATAAATAATGTCGCAACTACTTCGTCTGTGTCATTAAAATTGTATGTATTAGCCGTAATAGTATTAAATATAAATACATCTCATTTCTTCTAAGTTCGGCTTAAACGCCTACGAAGGAGCCCATAATCTCTCCAAAGGTTCATAGGTACGATTTGCGATTTCTTAATCTTTTGACAGGTGTAATTACAAAAGTATCCGTGAAAACGCTTTGAAGTACATAGATATTTTACCAGCAAGAAATTATTATCCTGCCATTTGTGGTATGTAAGTTTTTTGAACTACTAATAACAACAGAGAAAATTATTAGGCCGACAGCAGAAAGTGGACAACGTACGTAATTTATTTAGACATATTATTACTTGTTGATTAGTAGCAGAATGCTCGAATATTGTGTTTGTATTTTGGTTTTACCTAACTGTACCGTGTTTATTTGAGGACAGGTGATTATAAATTTTCATATTTTGATTACTTGACTGCTTTGGAGTTTATCCATTAAACACAATACACATACTAAAACTAAAATTAAATCACAATTTGGTACACTCTACTATAATCAGTATTGAGAATAATTCCTAGTATGTGTTAGGTCTTAATATCAATTTATACTCAATTTTTCATTACTATAATATAATATTAAATAGTATACTTATATTTGTTATTTTTATATGTTAGATGTACCTAACTTACGATACAAATCTGAATATATTATAAAAAATATGTATAAGATTTAATTTTCAGAATGCAAGTTTTAATTTAACCTTACAAATATGCCTTTTTGGCGCTATCAAGATGTTTATTATTTTTTCCAGATTACAACAATATCCTACATTAAAACTATTTCTAGTTTCACAGAACTTGCCACATAGGAAATATGTGTACCACTATACAAATAGATTCCCTAGGTTTAGTTACACAACCGCAGTAAATATTTTTCAGGTTACTATTAGTATAATTCGAAAAAAAAAAACCGGGCGATGACATAATTTGTTTAGTTATAAGTCAATATTATAAATAGATAATAAGGCTATTATTGAGTAGGTAGGTAAAATCGACTAAATAATAAAATTTAATTATTGGCTTTAAAATCATACTAAAAAAAAGGTGATGCCTGTGGAGTTTCTTGCGCCGCTTCTTCTCCACAGATGAACACCTTCCGAAGCGGTGGTAGATTTTTTCCAAATTTACAAATAAAAATTAAAAAAATGTACGATAAAGATACAAGAAAAACTAAAATAAATTCAAATTATTTTTCTATTCTGTCGTTTTATTTCATTCTCCAAAATATTTCATAATAAAAATATCTGAAACCATCCTTGTTGTTTTACTACCCTCTAACCTAATACATACTTATTGTAAGAATATTTGAAGTAAATTTCGATAGTGTACAAGGTTAACACAAATACACTGAAAAGCAACCGTACTCATAGCCAGAGTAAGTAGTGCACTGCCAAACGAATTAAGAAATGATAGGTACTTACATAACGCCCTAAAAATCAATTTAACACATTCAAGATTTTTTTGTAATGAAATATTGGACTGTTCCCCGTCCAGCTGTAAATGGGCACCTCTTTGAACCTGGCAATAAAAAATTACATAGTTTTTGCATATATTTTTTTCTTTTTGGTACCCTTTGAACGCTAACGACGCTTATAAGCGACAAACATAAACGACCGCTAGAACGCCAACGACAAGACCTACTAAAATATGCAAAAATATTTTTTTTTAATTTTGTATTGCTGCCACCACGCTGCTCCGCTGCGGTTTGGCGCATACTTTTAATTTGTCCCGAGCGGGAGTCGAACCCGCGACCGCCGGTGTTGTGGCGACTTTTAAATAATTATAACTTTAAAGTTACATTTTATAAGTAATTTGCTGCCAGTAAAATCTCAAGATTAACCCTTTCAATGCCGTAGACGTATATGTACGTTCGTAAAAATATGCTGTTACATACGATGGACGAGATTGCATTCACAGACTGCGTTAAAGCAACCGAAACCGTCACCACATACATACGGGCCCAGAGTACGCTGTAGACATGGGTAGTTCGCGAACGATTGAAGGAAATGAACTACTTCATTTCACAAAATAAACTTATCACTCATTCAGTTGTCATTCAAATGTGTCTCTCCTTCATTTAGTTCAGTGATTCAGTCTTTCTTTTCGCTCGTTCGCGCCAACTGTGCGCGCGGCATCTGGCATCACTCTCTATGTAACAATGCAATCAAAACAGAGCTTTTTGCAATGGAGTTAAAAAGAAATTTTCTAAAGCTCTTTTTTAAATATACTGAATGAAAGAAGGACACGACTAACAACCAAAAAACTTTCCCAATTGTTATTTGTGAATAGTAATTCGTCGTTGCGCCTATCAAATTCCATATGTGCATTTTTTATATTTTGTTTTTTTTTTTTTACTAAACTTAATCTCAGCTTCATTCTCTGTGTTGATAAAGTTCTTTTTGTGATATTCGAACTAGAAACAAACTTAACAAATTCCATATGTATTTTAACCGTTAATAAATAATTAAAAAATATTTAATAACATATTATATGTTGCTTCCCCAAACCTTACAAAAAACACATATGGAACTTGTCAGGCGCAGAGACGAATTGCAAATAATCAGCAGCGTATATAAATAGGTGAAAAATGTAAATGAAAATAGGTATTTAAATATCTTGTAAATAATATTAAAACACTGTACGTATTTCGATTTTTAAATACGCCAACCTAGACAAAAAAGCATCTAACTACCATCAATAAAAAAAAAAAAAACAGAAAACATATTGCCTGTTTAAAGTATGAAGGAAAATCGAGATAGGTAGGTATACAAATGAACTAAATAAAGTGCATCATTCATCGTAACTTTCAATCACACTCCGATATCATTTACGGATATGGATTCGTTAGTCATCCACTGAACTAAATGAAGTACTGAACTAAATGAGTGGACTACTTCGTTGAGCGGAAAGATATACTTCATTCATTTCTTTTAGCTGACACATTTTGCGCATTTCTAGTACGCTGTCCCGACAGTGCCCGGTATACTTAGTTATTAGTGTATGTATATGACTAGTGTTGCTAGCTTAAAATTCTAATCAAGTAGCTCTTACGTACGAGATAACTCGTCCTTCATATTAATGCGCGTATACTGCGATCGTATTATCTCGTCTTCAGATTATCGTAAATCATTTTTTGTTATTTTTACTGCCAACTATCTTCAAGAGTAAAAAAAAATAGAAAACATTGCCATAACTTAAAAAATAAGAAAATGTGTCTGCACTAATTCTCCTTAAGTAATAGAAATTATATTTCCATTGAAACCGACATAATGAGTTACAAGTACCATACATAATAAATGTCATTTAAATTATTAAAGCCAAAATTAAAAAATTAATACTATTTATATAATTAAAAAAACTCGCGCTTGACGATATTTAAAATGGCAAAATTACTTAAAGTTGACTATAGTTTGTACGGACGAGATAACTCATTCACCGTACGTACGAGCATTTTTACCCGAACGAGTTAATTCGTCCGCAGCAATGAGGATCAGTAAAGGTATAGCAAATTCAATAGAACTAGTATCCACGTTATTCTCTATGACATAAGAATGATATTCCTTTTTGAATTATCCAAATCGGACCATTACTTACGAAGATATTAAGTTATAAACATTATGCATTCCTGCCGCTAAAAGTTAGTGTACGCGGGTGCGTGTGACGTCATTGTGCCCGAACGAGCGCAGTTCACGAATCAACGGAGCGGCGGCGACGCGGTTGGTCGTTTTATTTGAAATTTATTTAAATATAGTGTTGTTATAAAGTGTAATTTTCTGATATTTAAATATAAAACTTATTTACTAATCGTACTAATAAAGTAGAAACTGGTTTTGTGCAAGAAACAAAGAAGAAATATTCGAAGATTATGATGAAAACTATTGTACTGATATTTTAGAGGAGTCCACGCATTTTTGGAAAACATCAATATTTCCGAAACGAATTGAGATTTGAAATTACTCTTCTATTAATAATATGACATGTGCTTTTTATTATGCAAGATTTCGAAATAAAACTCTATAAAAGAAAGAAAAGTATTTTTATTTTTAAACTTGATTACTAAATAGACAATCCTGTAAATTAACTAAACTACAGGCTATTGTTACAATATTATCCAAAAAATTTATGTATGAAATATCGACACATGCGTCAGGTCCGATCATTTTGAAGTCTCTCAACTTCCATATGCTTCTTTCAATGTGAACTTTTATAGCACCAATTCTCTCTGTTTGCAAAACTTCCTCTGCTATAGGTTTGGAGTTGGAACTCACACACGGCGAGCCGTATGCGGAAAAGCGCCGCTCCCTGGCCGAATGGGGTACCCGCTCGAGTGCTGGTCCTGGTCCTCGACCACCTGAAGTCCCGCATCAGGGTACTGTTCGACACTAGACTGGTGTCCGGACGATTCCCTCACAGCTGGAAGGAGGGGAATCTCGTGCTACTGCCGAAGCCGGGAAGGCCTTCGACATCAGTCGTTGGCTTCAGGGCCATCGTGCTGCTGAACGAGGTACGCAAGCTGTTGGAGAGGGTAGTCACTGCTCGCATCGTCCAGCACCTCACGCGGGTCGGCCCTGACCTGTCCGACGTCCGGCTCGGGTTTCGGGCTGGTCGGTCGACGCCATTCTGCATCTGAAGATCGTGGCTTCGGAGGCTGTCGCTTCGAAGGGAGTGCTGTTGGCAGTGTCTCTCGACATCGCCAACGCATTCAAAAGTCTGCCATTCGGCTGCATCACGGAGGCACTCCGATTCCATGGAGTGCCCTCTACCAAAGGCGGCTAGTGGCAGACTACCTTGACGGTCGCAATGTCCTCTTCGTGAACTCTTCGTGAAGGGGACGTTGTCAGGAGGTCCATGTCGTGTGGCATCCCACAGGGTTCTGTTCTCGGATCGCTCCTGTGGGACATCGGGTACGACTGAGTCCTCCGTGGCCGCCCCCCCCCCTGGGCTGGGACTGATTTGTTACGCCGATGACACTCTGGTTACAGCTCGGGGCGGGACCTTCGTGGAGGCGGCATCTCTGGCCACCTCAGGTACCGCGGAGGTGGTCAGGAGGATCGAGGCACTGGGTCTTAGGGTGGTCCTTAACAAGTTTGAGGCCCTGCTTTTCCATGGGTCTCGATGTGATCCACCCGCCAGTACTTCGATAATGGTACGGTTACGTTACGTATACGGTTGACAATACTGTGATCGGTATCCGAGCCCACATGAAATATCCGGGCCTGGTACTTGACGGAAGGTGGTGCTTCGACAAGCACTTTCGCCAACTAGCACCGAAGCTCGTCGGCATGGCGTCCGCCCTCGGTCGGCTAATGTCGAATATGGGCGGAAAAAGTCTAGCGTGCCAACGACTCTACGCCGGGGTGGTCCGGTCAATGCCGCTGTACGGCGCCCCCGTGTAGGCAGAGTCCCTGACTGCCCACAATAGATCCCGTCTGTGACGTCCACAGAGGGTCGTGGCGGTCAGGGCCATACGCGGCTACCGCACGGTAGTTGCTGAGGCCTCCTGCGCATTGGCCGGAACTCCCCTATGGGACTTGGAGATGGAAGCGCTCAGCGAAGTTTATCGGCGGGTGTCGGCGGCGTGGACGGGGGGCACTAATCCCCCGCCGATCAAATTCACCGCATGGTGGGATGACACCCGCCGCACCACCTTCACACGGTGGAAGGCTCGGCTGGAGACGTCTCGGGTTGGTCTTTGGGCCATCGGGGCGCTTCAGCCGATATTGGAGGAGTGGACGGTGCGGCAGTACGGAGTTCTCACCTTCCGACTCGTGCAAGTGTTGTCGGGGCATGGCTGCTTCGGCAAATACTTGCACGTCGTCGCAAGGAGGGAGACTACTCCGGACTGCCACCATAGTGACTGCTGTGAGGACTCCGCGCAACATACGCGAGATACGAGCGTGTCGTGCCCGGCCTGGGCTGAGCAGCGCCGGGATCTCGCTGCAGTCATTGGAGAGGACCTGTCGCCGCCGGCCGTTGCGCGAGCTTTGGTTGGCGGTAATAGGGCCTGGACCGCGGTCACCATCTTCTGCGAGAACGTCATCTCGCAGAAAGAGGCGGCGGAGAGGGCCCGGAAGGACTTACTCTTTTCGGATCACGCCGGCGCCGCGGCCTTTACTCTTTGTTTTTTTACCCGAGTACATCCCTGTGTCATTGTTTTGACCTTGGAATATTATATAGAAATCGGAACGGGCGAATAGGTAAGTACTTAGGTTTATCCACAAAACACAGAAAAAGTAAGTAGGTATGTTTTTATTAATACAGCAGGCTTAAAATGAGTGAATACTTAAGTACATGACACGTTGTAGTAGGTACCAACTTATATTCATATTAACTAAATAATATAGGTATAGGTAGTTATGTAGGTACTTACATCGAAATTATCTTCGCAACAATGTCTTGTAGCCCGGGAAGAAGGTGGAGTTTTATCATCTCTTTTCACAACGGCATAGTATTTTTCACGTAGTTTTGGGTCTTTCGGCACGTATAAAAAGAGTTTTTCAGGCTTTTTAAAAGAAGTATTTGTACATTACGGCACTATACAATATTCATAAATAGTTAGAAAGGAGAATTAGACACAAATCGGACACTTAATTTGTTTCAAAGACACAATAAACCAATGAAAACACCTACGCGCCTTATCGCTGACAACGGGTTCGGACACTGTGACGTCACAGTCTATCGTGCCGGCCGGTTAGTGAACTCCGCTAGTAATTTGATCATAACTTCGTCAATTTTTGTCGTAGAACAAAAATTTTTTCACTGTATCTTAAGGATTTCTTAGCTCTATAAATCTGCATTCTCAACTAAAAACGTTACGGATCCTCATTGCCAGCGATTTTAGTGAAACGAGTTAATACGTCCACAGTACTTGATACAGATAAAGACAGAACCAAATAGAATATTGGCTTTATTCAACAATAAAATAAGACATAGTAAATAATTAGGTATTGATAATATGATAGAATAACACAGATGACAATGTCATAATATTATCTAATATTATAAAGAAGGTAATTAAATAACATGTAACCTTCATGCTTAACAAGGAGATCACATCATTCACCCCCCCTCTTTATGAAGAAACGTAATCTTGAAAATGAGCCGGAGGTCTGCGTTCTCGAACAGAGTGACGAATTTGTGTACTTTCCACTTCTGGGTTAGCAGGTAGAGCTTCGTTAGAAGGGACCTCCTCCATTTCTAATTGTTCTTCGTCGTCCGACGAGTCGTCGTCAACGGCCTGTGGCAGTGGCGCTAAGGATCTATTAGAGACTGTCGTCTCTCGCCCATCTGCTAATCGAACGTAAGAATATTCAGGATTGCTTTGTAACAGCTGTACCTCTTCTACAGCCGGGTCATATTTGGAACTCCTTACGTTCTTCTTCATATAAACAGGTCCAGGTGAATGAAGCCAAGTTGGTAAAGATTGGCCATTTATCGAGCGACGAGGATGATTGAACATACGCTCATGTGGTGTTGCATTCGTTCCCGTACATAAGAGGGATCTTATGGAATGTAGCGCTGGCAGCAAAGCTTTCTCCCAGTTAGCAACGTCTTCGTTATTCGATCTGAGATGTAATTGAATTGTTCGCCACAGCGTACCATTTAGCCTTTCAACCAAACCGTTTCCTTGGGGATTGTAAGGGGTGGTGCGACTACAAGATGTTCCGAGTGAGGTTAAGAAATGTCTTATTTCATCCGATAAAAATGAACTTCCTCTATCGGAATGGATATAAGCCGGAGTACCAAACGTGGAGAATAAATCTTTAAGGCAATTTATGACTGTTCCGGAGGTCATATCTTTACAGGCATACGCAAACGGAAAACGACTATATTCATCGATTATTGTTAAAATGTATCGGTTTTGAGTGTTAGATGGAATCGGCCCTTTAAAATCTAAGTTTAGTCTTTCGAAAGGTGCAGTTGCTTTTATGAGATGTCCTTGGTGTTTTATATAACGAGGTTTGATTTCAGCACAGATAGGGCATGCTGCCGTCATTCGTTTCACTTCTTCGATGGAGTATGGTAAGTTCTTCGATCTGACCCAATGAGTCATACGAGTAATTCCAGGATGGCAAAGAGATCGGTGTAGTTCAACAAGTTTGGAGTTATTTGACGAAATATCCATGTGCATGCAGACTCGAGAGAGCGCATCGGCAACAAAGTTCTGTTTTCCGGGTCGATAAACAATGTCGTATTTAAAACAAGATAATTCTAGGCGCCATCTCTCGATCTTTTCGTTCTTGATCTTATTAGAGTGTATTTGGTTGAACATAAATGCAACAGACTGTTGATCAGTTATGAGTAGAAAATGTCTTCCAATCAAGAAGTGTCTCCATTTGCGTAAAGCTTCAACTATAGCGCAAGCCTCCTTCTCAATGGAAGGTTGTCTTTTCTCAGAATCGTTAAGCGATCGTGAGAAGAACGCTACGGGACGCCCTTTTTGTGACAGCGTTGCTGCGATTGCGAAGTCAGAGGCGTCAGTTTCAACAGAAAATATCTCTTTGTCGTCTATCCCAGATAAGGCTGATTTAGAAATGTCAATCTTTAGATTATTAAAAGAGTTAATAGCCTCTTCAGGTAAAGGAAATGTAGCTTCGATCAGAGGTCTGATTTTGGCAGAAAAGTTGTTGACCCACTTTGAATAATGAGCGAATAGTCCAAGTGCTCTTTTCAAAGTAGCTGTATCAGATGGGATAGGAAGATTTGTCAGTGGTTCCAATCGAGACTTGTCAGGTTTGATAACGTTATGATGGATGGTATAGCCTAGAAGATTTATGGATTCTGATTCAAAAGTGCATTTACTCATATTTAGAGTGAGTTTGTATTTTTCAGTAGCTTTCATGAATTTGCGAAGGTTATCATCATGATCTTGCTTATCTTTTCCGCATACAGTTACATCGTCTAAGTAAGCATATGTACCTTTCAGTTTTTCCGAATCAATGATATACTGTAAAGTTCGCTGGAAAGCCGCCACACCATTTGTGATTCCAAATGGTATTCGTGTGAATTGGTAGAGATTCCCGCACGCTTCAAAGGCGGTGTATACCTTCTCTTTTGGAAGAATGGGAACTTGGTGATAAGCACTTTTGAGGTCGATTTGGCTATAAATATTGTATTTAGCTACTTGAGTTATGATAGAATCGATACTAGGTAAAGGATATGCATCTAGTTCCGTGAATCTATTTATAGTTTGAGAATAGTCAATAACAAGACGCTTCCGATGATAGCCATCACCAGTAACGAGTACTTGTGCCCTCCAAGGCGAGATACTGGGTTCGATAACCTTGTCTTTAAGTAAGTTGCTTATTTCGTTAGATATAAATTCTTGGTCTTCTTGAGAATGCTGTCTGGAGCGAATAGCTATAGGTTTTATATTTGGTGAAAGATTGGTAAAAACTGAAGCTGGTGGGACAGATGCCTCCAGTACATTACAAACTTTCAAGGGCCTTTTGTCTCCCCCGAACTGAAGTTCAAATGATGAGTGTTTTCCTAATATATCATGTCCAATGATAACATCAGCACACAGATCGCTAACAATGAGCAGAGGTTGATGCTGGTATATGTGTTCACCAATCTTAATTGTAGCATAGCATAGTCCCTCGACATATGATATATTGTTAATAGATGCTAAAGTTATCGCTTGTCGACAGGGCTTTTGTTTAAGGTTCATGGTTAGAGCAATATTCTTATCGATAAAGCTGATTGAACTTCCGGTGTCGAGTAGTGCATCTGCTTGATTATTGTTCAAGGTAATAGGAATGGTAGCTTTACGTAGACTTGATGGTGCAGCAGCGGATATAATTGACAAATGAGAATTAGTAACTTGAGTTTGAGTAACGTCGTCATCGTCCATGGTAATAACATTTACGGTACGTTGACCTGGTCTTGAACTACGGCAAACGGTTGCAAAATGTCCTTTTTTGGAGCAAAGTTGACATTGGGCATTATTAGCGGGGCACTTGATCCTTTGATGAACATTGCCACCGCAGAAAAAGCATCGGCGGTCACTTTGCGTAGGGCGACTGTGTTGAAAATTTTGAGTTTTTGATGCTGCCAAGTTGAACTGTGGTTGTGGTGTTTGAGTTTCAGAGATTGCGTTAACAGGAACAGTAGACGTTGATGGAGATGATACTGTAAGTAGTCGTGAAGTATTTTCAGCAGTTTCTAAAGATGTAGCAAGATTCAAAGTTTCTTCCAGAGACATAGTAGATTTTTCTAGTAACCTTTCTCTTATTTTCTGTGACAATATTCCAGCAATGAACGTACCACGTACGGTTTCGTTTTGATGTTCATTAGCAGTAACAGCTTTGAAGTGACATTCACGAGCAAGTATGGTAAGTGATCTCGAATACTCCGCTAACGTTTCGCCAGGCTGTTGCTTTCTAGTAACGAGGTGATGCCGAACCAAGATAATGTTTTTTTGTTTCTCGTAGGTGGAACTGAGGGTGGTCATGGCATCGACGTACGTGGTGCAAGCCTGAATGAAGTTAAATATTGATGGCGAGATATGGTTTACAAGGAGTTTGTACTTAAGAGCATCATCAGCCGAAGCGGCTTCCTGTGCGATAAAATTTTCAAATGAGTACTTCCAATGAATCCATTTCAGGTCTGAGTCGGCCATTGCGGGTTCCACGTCAAAACGTTCGGGACGTAGATACCGAGATATTGAGGAAGACTTTTCCTTTTCGTCAGGCATAGTAGGTATCAGTGAGACACAAAAATTATTGTTGAATAAATTGATACAGATAAAGACAGAACCAAATAGAATATTGGCTTTATTCAACAATAAAATAAGACATAGTAAATAATTAGGTATTGATAATATGATAGAATAACACAGATGACAATGTCATAATATTATCTAATATTATAAAGAAGGTAATTAAATAACATGTAACCTTCATGCTTAACAAGGAGATCACATCAGTACTGCATGGTGAGTTTTGTTTCTGTCGTTCAGTATGTGGAAGCGGATTTCCGCACGACGGCTCCGCACCGAAAGGGTTAAAAAAAATCAATTTATCAAAAAGCATTGTGTTTGTGACACTGAAATTACTCGTTAAATATTATAAAATTTTTATATTCAATATATCTGGAATGTTTTATGAAATCTCATAGATACCTACTTATCATTATTTTATGAGGAATTCTCATATAAGACGATATAAACGAATATTTTTTCACTAGAATAGTTTTAATAATATTCTAAAGGATTTTGATTGTATAAGAATTTCCTATACAAATTCTTATCTATACAAATAATAAATCTGTTGAAACCTCTTTTTTTTTTTTTTTTTTCGGAATGACTTATGCTGTTGGCCTTACTGGCCTTTACAGCGACACCGGGCGGGGGGGCGGACACTTTAAGGTCCAGCCTAGAAAGTAGAGCCTCCTTATGGGCGGCTCTGAAGTACTATACGCGTCGGTTGGCCGGCTTAGGCGGCGCTATGCGGAGCGCTGAGGTGAACGGACTACTGCTCTACGTGCCTAGGCGCGTACGAGCCGTTGAACCCTATTACTTCGTCTCCGTCGGCGGAGACGGTGTAGGTGAGTAGTGTGGTGTGTGGTGCGGTTGTGTACTGTACCTATCGGGGGGAAAAAATCTGCGCATAGTATAATCATACAAATTATAGGTAAGGAGGTTTATACACAGTAATGTAACTAATTTTCATAATTAATATTTATTAGTTCTACCGATGAAACGCTTAAACATTTTATAATGACATGTGTATTGCTATTATTGAAGCAAATGAATTAAGCTTAGCAATTTGCTCAAACAACAATAAAAGAAATGAACGTTGACCACATAATTGACAATGCTACTTGAACTGTGTCTAGAAAAGATTTTTTTTGCCTTCCCTAATTTATTTAAAACTCTTAAAGATGTTTTCAAGCCTTTGCATTAAAATATAAGAAATTACTTAAGATTTAATGAGGACGTAGAAGGAAGTCGAAGACAGATTAATTTAAATTAAATCAGGAACTTGTAACTATTTATAACTGAAGTAAATATATTGGTCTGAAAGTCTAGCATATTCATACGATATCATTGTACTAACCGAAACTTGGTTGCATACAGACATCTCGGATAGCGAGTACATTGACAATCAGCGGCGGCTTTACCCATTGCGAGGCTCCGGGCGGCAGGTCTTTGCGAGGCCTTTTGTCCTTCATCAAAAGTATATGATGTAAAAGTAGATCTGGTTGTTTGGTTTAGGTATTTGTCATGTTTGACGAGAAATGCTAAATTTATCAAATAAATAAAATTTGACTTTAAAATATTTTACATTGAAATATTTACAAAATTAACAAATACAGAGAATTCAGGGGAAGACCCCTTCATAATCAAAATGCCTTTTTAAAGTCGTCTTCTGACTTCTTTGAATTGTCTGTCAATATAATTTTCATCGGCTATTTCTCTCGCTGTTACAAGGGATCACTCAAAACCACTTTCTTGATAATTATCGGGCTAATTTGTTAATGTGTCTAGGTGGTGGTGGTGACCAACTGACAATCTGTTGTATTTTCTGCTAAATCCTTTAAAGCATCACATATATCGTTTAGTTGGTATTTAACGACCTTCATCGAAGCTACCCTGCACTCCCATCTAGTTTCAGTAAGTGGTTTTAGCGATAACGACTTTACATGAGTTAAATAATGACTTAAAATAGTCCATCTTTGACTTGAGCCGGCAAACAGACTGTACAACCTTTCTCGCATCGCATCGCATCAGCCTATTGCAGTCCACTGCTGGACATAGGCCTCCCCAAGCTCGCGCCAAATATCCCGGTTTTCCGCAATCCGCATCCAGCCTCCGCCGGCGACTTTGCTTAAGTCGTTTTTCCAACGGGCCCGTGGGCGCCCTACACTGGGTTTGCCGATTCGCGGTCTCCACTCCAGGATACGTTTGCTCCAGCGGCCATCGGTCCTGCGACATACGTGACCAGCCCACTGCCACTTCAACTTGCTAATTCTACGAGCTATGTCAGTTACTTGGGTTCTCTCGCGAATAATCTCATTTCTGATTTTATCCTTGAGAGAAACTCCAAGCATAACCCGTTCCATAGCACGTTGAGTGACTTTAAATTTGTCCAAATCCAATTTGTGCACGTCTCGGCGTCATAATATGTCAACACAGGTAGGACGCACTGCTCGAAGAGTTTTGTCTTTAGGCATTGCGGAATCTTCGAATCGAAAACTCGACGCAGCCTACCAAATACCGCCCAGCCCAACTGAATCCACCTATCAGCTTCCTTCTCAAAGTTGTTTCGGCCAAGTTGGATTTTTTTTCAACCATTCTAACAAACCAAAAAAAGATATTGCTTAGACACGACGATGCTACATCTCCTAGGATGAGATTCCAGCTATGACTCCTACAAGGTAAAAAATAAGAAAGTGGATTAATTTCAAAAATACGTTTTTGGACACCACTTTTTTCACCACGTGTATATTGGCACCGTTCTCATATCCTTGGCCTCTGCAGTTTTGCAATGATATACCTAACTATTCTAATTCAGCTATTATTTAATTAGTCAAACTCTCAGCTGTGGTTTTTTTGACGGCTAAGAAAACAGTAAAATTTTCTTCAATTGCAGCTGTAATTGTATTAAAAATCTTATAATAATTGAAAGTTGCTCAACACGAAAAACGTCGCGAATACATTCAATAATAATCGAGTAATATAATATAATAATCGATAATAATCGAGTAATAATAATATAATATATTTATTATTTTTTCAACAATTTGAGTCCTCACGTGACTTGCCATTATGTATTTTATGAACTCATTTTGAATATTTTTTCCCATATAGTGGTCATTAATCGTCTTATCTTTTGCTTATTTTAGGTGAAGTCTCAGCACGGGATCAAATCGAGTTATTAACTTTACTAAATTTAAAAAGTTGTCGCTTGTCTCACTCGAATCTGAGTTAGATGCTAACTTCTCTTAACGACCCCTGAAGGCCAAATTGTGAGATGCTAAAAAATTTACAATTGCGAGAAATCGTTCTAAAATATCTCTCCAACGATAGATGAGCAAAATATTATGTCCCGACTCCCGAGCTGACCCATGTGCTATGCTATTAAAAAACCGATCTTCAAGTGAGACGCGATATTCAAGTAATACATAATTTTTCAATCATATTTTGAACGAATAAATTAGTTAACTAACTTTATTTTAATTTACCGCTATGCTATAACCTGAATTAATAATTAAGGATCAAAATCAAAAGTTTTAAATAAAAAATATTATATAGTTAAAAAATCTATATATTTTTTTAATTTGGTTTGGTTGTTGCGCAAGGCCCCTGCAAGAGCGAGGCCCCGGGCGATTGCCCCGTTCGCCACCCCCTAAGGCCGCCACTGTTGACAATAGATACCTAATATTTCGGGCGGACCGTAAACGAGAAGCGAGCGGCCGGCGCGATAGAGGTGGCGTACTGATTGTGGTGCGGCGGGCACTCTGCGCGGGTTGCGCAGTCGCACCGATCGCTTCCATCCCTCCCATCATAGATCAGGTTTTTATTGAATTACAACAAGCTAAAATGCATTATTGTATCGGGGCTGTTTTTTCCACCAAATCAAAACCATCAGGTTTATAATGACTATTTCAATGCTTTGCAAAATAAAATATTGGAAGAGGGTAGTAAGGTAGAGAATATTTTTATTGTTGGGGATTTTAATTTACCCAATTTGAATTGGATAAACAGAGAACCGTATAAGCATTAGCATCTGAACTGTAATAACTTAAATCAAATAGATAGGTGCATAAATAACTTTATAACGATTACAAATAGCTATCATATAAATACTTTGAAGAATCGTAAAAGATGTACAAAGGCGGTCTTATCGCTATTAGAGCGATCTCTTCCACACAACCTTTGGGTATAGGACACAGTAAAGTAAAGGCGGATAATGAAGTGTACAATGGCATATATATTATAATATATACACATACCTACACATATTCATACATATGCACATACATATACACATACATACACATACACATATACACACATATTATAGATATACGTACAGAAATATTAGGTAATAATATATCATGCATAAAATACGTACGTAAATTATATAAAAAAAAAGAAGATTATGGCATATTTAGTGACAAATAATGTTCTTTAAGATGTTTTTCAAAGCAAGGGAGAGATTGAGCTTTTCTTATAGGGAGGGGAAGGGAGTTCCAGAGTCGAACAGCTTTGGCAGAGAAAGAGTTAGAATAAAATGAAGTAGAATAAGAAGGAGTTTTAAGAATCAAATTAGAGCTAGACCTGAGGGAACGATCATGAGAATCGCTAAGAAACTCGAAGCGTTCTTTGAGGTAGAGGGGCGTGTTAGGGTGGAAGAGTACACAGTATAATAGCGAGAGGATGTGAGTATTCCTGCGAAAACGGAATGCATGTAATCTGTTTAATAAATTCTTTCTTTCAGTCTATCAGCCTTCTTTTGTATCCGATAATCTAGATATTAGCGACCTTAACTTAACAGAAAATTATTATATTAATTTAATTTAATTTAATTTATTATTTATTATTTATTAAATTTATCTAAAATAGAAATTCGCAAATCATTACAATCTCTTGATGTCTCTAAGGGTGCTGGCGTTGACAATATACCTTCTATTTTCTTTAGGGAGACTGCAACGGTGATTGATCAGCCTCTCCATTATCTTTATAATAAATGTATTTCTGATGGAATTTTTCCAAAAATATGGAAAAGCGCTAGGATTGTTACTATAATAAGGGTGGATCAAAAAGTGATATAGAGAATTATAGGCCTATATCTATTTTACCGGTTCTCTCTAAGGTCTTTGAGAGACTAGTATACAATGCTATTTATCCTTTTTTGCATAATAATATCCTACAGCAGCAGCATGGTTTCGTAAAAAGACGTTCGACTATAACAAATCTGTTAACCTATATTACTGATTTGTTTGATGGACTTGATGCAAACACTCAACTACCGTCTACACAGATTTTCGCAAGGCATTTGATCGAGTAGACCATCGTAAATTGCTAGAAAAAATTGCTTACAATAGTATACGAGGAAATCTTTGGATTTGGTTTAAATCTTACATTTCTAATAGAACACAGAAGGTAGTAGTTGGGGGTTGCGAGTCATCTACATCAAATGTAAGTTCAGGCGTCCCACAGGGTTCTATCTTGGGTTCATTATTGTTTGTCATCTTCATAAACGAAATTAACAAATGTTTCCATAATAGTAAATTTCTTCTTTATGCTGATGATTTGAAAATATACCGAAAAATTAATTTACCACACATTTTGCTTCAAGAAGATTTGGATAGATTCACCACCTATTGCTATGAACATAAATTAGAGCTTAGCCTCAACAAATGCAAAAGCATAAGCTTCACTAAAAGAAAAACGGTAAGCAGTTTCACGTATTCACTTTATGACACTGATGTAGATAAAGTACAAAATATTAGAGACCTGGGTATAACATTAGACAATAAGCTACACTTTGACACTCACATATGTAATATTATTAGTAAAGCCTTTCAAATGTACAGTTTTGTCATGCGGTCCTCTACTGAATTCAGACATCCATCCACTCTCATATATCTATTTAAATCCTTAATAAGGCCACAACTTGAATACGCCGTTGCTATATGGAATCCATTATATATTAAATATGAGAAAAGCTTGGAAAAGGTACAGAAAAAGTTCTTGTATCACACAAATTACAAATGCTATCGTAAACGTATGCCTTATGAGTCGCTTTTAAGGAACTACAAACTGCTTGACCTGAAATCTAGACGACTAGAACTAGAAGCTATGTTACTTTACGATCTTTGTAATAATAAGTATGATTGCATTAACATTATAAACAAAATTAGATATTCTGTGCCTTCCCGCGCTCATATGCGACCATCCCGCCGCTATCAAAATTTTTGCAATAACACGATCTCGTACTAATGCAGGTAACCGTTCCCCATTAAATAGAATGTTTAATACGTATAATAGAGGAAACTTAATAGATTGGACATTTTCGCTGACTGTAATTATGTTTATAAGAGGCAAGTTATTGATATATTAAATGTAAAACTGTAAATCACAAGTATAGTATTAACTCAAACACAAACAAATGTTCATACACATACATCCACATAAATTTCGATTGCACGCTTCCTCTTCAACCTTTAAATACGCATACTTTACATTTACATTTTTCTAATCACTGTATAATAATATGGGTATATACATAATGGGTAGACCAATAAATACTTAAGCTCATACAATTTAATTATAGAAAGAAAAAAAAAATTAATTGTAACACAGGTTCACCATTTGTAATTTTCTGATATCTAATGTGACCATCAGTGTTGAGTTTACAATAACTAAAAGTGTACTATTTAATTTATATGTAATGTCCATTGTAAACTTGTTTGTGGTTCCAATAAATAAAAAAGAAATAGGCAAATCTAGCACTTTCAAAAAATTATTGTATTTGTCAACAATTTATATGATGTATTATGGGTACAAAAACAGTTGTTATTTCTCATGTTCGATGTTCTAATCTCGCAGTATAACATACAAAACTAGAGCATTAAAATTAACAACTTTCTTAAGCAGGATCCTCAAATTAATGAAGTTTTCGAGAGTTTTGTTTTGAAATTCTGCTAGGCTCCAAAATCTATTCGGAAGTATGACCATATTTTGCATTTCGTTATTTAAGTTCAAGTAGCTGCCACACACAGGTCCACGTTCGGATCTACGATTTTTATGAAACTGGGCAGAATCTTAATTAAGATATTCAAATATAAATATGTACTTATTCAATAAGTAGCTGGGCATTTTAGGGTCAATAATTAATTGATAGAACGACTTGCACTGGATGCTAGGCACTTAGTGAAAATAGTTTTTTTTTTTTAATATTCTGTATTATGATTTTGGCGCCATCTGAAACTGACGACCGAGGCGGACATGGTTTTCTAGATACGGGATTGCACACAATTGCGCCAGAATATTTATATCATTATACTATTTTTTATTAAGCTCCACACCTACCTTAAAGAAGGTTTTGAGTCAATATATACTTAACACTTTCGATCAGTTGAGATTAAGTTATATCTCACTTTGATAATTTTTACTTTACTGCATTTTAAAAGGAGAAATTTATAAAGTTGCACATTTATAGAATATTTTATATTTATCCATTAAAAGGCGCCGCCACATGAATTTATTATAAAGATTAAATGATATATTTACAACGTTAAAATTTGTCGTACCGATTATCACATATTCTAGTAAATGCAACGACGTATGTGTATGTGTTTATTTATTTTCATTATTCAGCATTTTCTGCTTGAATATCACAGCATGCTTTATCTTGGTCGCTTAGAAGAGATCACTGATTAGCGATAAAACAGCCCAGTCTACATATCATATGTTTTTTGTAAAATCTTAATGATGTGGTTCGTGTCTATTCAAAATAAGCAAATATTGAGTCAACTAAAAATAAAATAATCTAAAGGCTAAAATCGTTTCATATGTATGGTACTGTTGTTTTTACCTACTACAAGTTGCTGTTACTACTGCATTAATCTACCATCGTGTTAAACGAGTACTATACCTATATATAATTATAATGGTAGAAACTAAACACAAAGAAAATGTGTAAAATTTTATATTGCATTATTATAGTTATAAACTGTCACAACAAAGAACTGCCGTACTACCTTACACAATTATACCACAAGAAATAACTTAAACCTACATAATCTATTAGACTTAATTTTACATCACATATAGAATGAGATATCATTTTTTATAATAAGTAACAATGGCCGATGACATTCTCCACATTACTCCGTTACCAAGGATTGATCTTAAAACCATAATAGTTACTTTATTTTAAAAATAAGCGCCCTACTGATATTATGCGATAATTGTTACTAGAATGTTCTAATTACACATAAAAGAGTACAACAGTTGTAAAAAGATTATTATTAAATACTAGAGCAGTCGTAAGAAATAATGTTTTATGTCAAAATGTAAACATCGATATGATATTATTTGTTACCTAAAAAGTATTAGAAAAAACAGTCTTTCATTTTACTTTGAGGTCAAAATTTAATAGAAAGTTTCTTATCCGAAATGAATTTTGGCCGATATTTAGAGAACAATGAATTTAGTATATTTATTGATATTTAAGTGTGTTTGTAATAAAAACGAGTACATTATATTATTATTATAAAATTCAACTTATATAAAATGGGCAAACGAGCCATTATTTCTTTACTTAATAATCCTACGCAGTGAACATATGCATTTATATTTTAGAATTATAATGTTATAATTAATATTTCATTTACATGCCTAATTTCATTCTAATTTAATATTGTAAAAAAAAAAAAAAAAAAATTTCATTCCATTTTTAAGAATCAATATTAAACAATACCATCATAACAAATGATATATAATGTAGTTTTATACTAATCAATTGTTCCAACAATGTTTTAGTGATAATTTAAGAAACAAAATATGATATAACATTTTCCGTCTTTATATAACTTTTTCCAATGTTCAAAAAAGCACTATTTCCATATACGTGACATTTCTACACTCTGTAGTGCACCATTAAATCTGATATAGGTAAATTAATCTTCTAATTTGATATAAAGTACATCGAATTAATATATAATTATTCTCATATATAAAAATCTACTTTACCAGCTGAATTCAGATTGTTGATTTTAAAGTATATTTCATTTATTGCAGTCGTACAAAATCTATAAAAACCCATCAAAAAGTTCGAAGCTTCTACAATTTAAAATCGTTATCCGGTTTAATACATCAGTAGTTTTCGAAATTTCGAATAAAATTATTCTCACATCCGATATTATTTATATAAATAACACATATTCTTCTATAATCAATCATAATTATATGTATCTATATGATAAATAATTGTTATTCAATTAAAAGTTAGCAGATATAAAGTTACAAATCAATATTTTCAAATTGTTTAATTAATGTGACATCAAATAAAGTCTTTTTTTGATAAACTTTTATTAAATTTAATCTGCTGTAGTTCAGAAAGAGGTTAAAGTTTTTGTTTGATTGTTTCCAAGGAGCCTTACAGCTCGACACAATATAGAAATCAGGACAAGATCTGAATCAACGGATTAGTTTAAAAAAAAAAAACAAAAAAAAAACGGAGTAAAGTGTTTCACGGCGTCCGTTAATAAATTATCTTTTGTTCTTGTTCTTCATGGTGAGACGTCGCCAGAAACTGGTCTTTTCCGCTGGTGGCTGCTCTTCCCTCGTCTCCTCTCCTCTCGTTTCACCTCGAAGCATATCTAAGAAAGTCGGATCATTTTTCCGTACGTTCTTCTCGATTTTCACAGCTTCAGCACTGAGTTCCGCTTTCAACTTTTCAGGGCTCGTATTCTCGACCTTAAACTCATTAGGGTCTTCAACAAAAGCCTGTTGGAGATCACGCATAATCTTTTTCCGTATTGTCTTTTTCATACTGAGATGTCTCTCTAACGTCTTTACGTCACCGTTAGCGTAGGTGCGGTAGTCCTCCTTCTTCTTTTTTGTGGATTTCTTAGTTTTGTCCTCGTTCTCTTCGTAAGCCTTTCCATCGTACTGCTGGTTCAGGCCGAAGATGTCACGCAAGTGCGGGATCGCTCTCTCGGACGTCATCGTCACGTGTGGCGCTATTCACGCCCAATGTAAGTAGATCAGAAGCACCTCATTGTGGGATCTGGAATTGAAAAGGAAATAGATAAATAACAGCTAACAGGTAGTTTTGGAAAATCAGTCGTATTAATTACGATTCAATAAGTATGTTGTAAAGTGGTGACCCAGGAGAGAAATGAAAGTCAAGACTGCTGAGTAAACTGTACTGTGTAATACTGACTACATTTTCAATAATCAATCATTAAATATCTACATTCTACAGTAACGTTACATAGTGTTTATGTTTATCTATAATATAAAAATAAGTCGGGTTTTCCTTCCTGACGCTATAATTCCAGAACGCACGAAACGATTTCCACGGTTTTGCATTCGTTGGAAAGGTCTCGGGCTCCGTGAGCTTTATAGCAAACTAAATTCAGGAAAATTTTCAACAGAAAAGCAGGAAAACATGGAAAATCATTTTTCACATACAGCGCCATCTCTGATACATAGCATGTACTACAAACCAATATGGTTTTGCATGGCGGCAGTACGTGGTGTGAGTATCCCTCACGAAAATAAGTTGGTGGCGAAACGGAGTTCGCCGGGTTTGCTGGTATGTAATATTTATTCCTTGCATCTCAATGTTCACATTGTTTTTTAAAATAAGTTTTATTTGGTTTAAGGTGATAAGCTTTGTGATTTTTGTGGGAATTTTGTTGGGGACCAAAAAGGAGAACACTCTTCCTCAAGACACTTTGCTGCACCGAGTTGGTCATATAGATTATTTAAAAAAATTGTTCAATTCAAATATGTAGATATTTAGAAATATTTCAAGTCCTAAAAAATACATTAGATTTAAATATTGAAGAATCTGGAAATTGATTTGATAGAGGATTCTAGGTGACCTTTCTATATATAAAAAAACTGCTGGCTGTGCCCATTGTTATTGAATCAAAAAAGTCACACTGTAACCCAAATAGGCAAAATTTCGAAGAATTTAATTTAATGTGTTTAGTTATTAACACAATTCGCAAAATAAATGGCACACCTTATTTAGCTTACGAGACTGACAAGTGTTTAAATATTAATACTAAATACTAATGGTTGCCGGTGGCCTGTTTCGGTGTTAACTATGCAATGCATACGATATTATTATACGACGATATACTAAATTACGATATTTTTAGGGCGTTTTATTAACCCCGAATTTGAATTTATCTATTTATAACAATTATTTTAAAAAAAAGTTATTTTTTCCTTATCACTACTACTATGGAAATACCGTTTAGACAAATTAGTAAAGTATCTAATAAAGCGTAAATAGCATATTGTTTAAATAATTCCTGTTGCTTACCAAATACCTACGTTGTTTTTATCTTAAAATAATATAATTGATCATCTGTTTATATGACACCAAAATCTGTTCAAATCTACTCGTAAAATTAACGCTATGTCTCAAGAAAAAAATATTTTTTACCTTAAATACATTATCGTAGATACATATCTTATACATATATTTTATAAATATTTTTAATCCTTTTTAAATGTTTAATATGAACACGAAAGTTTTTGTGGGAGAATGGATTGATGAATATTTGGACTTACTCGGGTATAATTGGGGTGAACATAGTAATAATATAAGCGCAGTTGCTTAATTCCTAAAGAATAATATTTAACAAGGTTATTTACATGTACTCGTAAAATAAGATAATGAACAAAATACAGATAATAATGGAGTATAAGTAGTCTTTGTAGCGTGATTGCACTACTGCTAGCGCCTGCAACAATTTCTCTTAAGAGTTAGAGAGTAAGCACATCATTTATTACTTTTATTATTGTATATATTTATAATTTATTACAAAATACTTCTTTCGAGAAAATCTTGAGCATGTCAATAACAAAGTCTGGGCCATTAGGCACAACTAAAAGTCGTTTGTAACGTTAATAGGCATTAGTAGTTTTATATTAAATTCTTTAAAATGTATTATAAAAATTATATTAAATGAATATTTTATATTTATATATAGTATACATATATTTAATATTTGACGCAATATAATAATATTTCTATTAACACGGCTGTTTACTTCATCAACTGCTATAAACATCTGCAAAAGGGTTAAGAACAATACAAAACATATTCTTTGTGATTCGTGTTCATAAAACAAGCGCTTCACGCGACTGTAGTTAACTACCTACACATATCTACCAGCATCCGTACGTATTGTGTACAAAATGTTATAAAGAGCGCTTAACTGCTCTCCTCTCGCTAGACTGCCGAACAATGCATTCACTATTTCGACCGTATACCTAACAAATCATCTTGAAAACAACATGCCACTTTCGTCCTACTTTTGAGATTTAGAGAAGCATATCACGTGATAATTTTGAAGGTGTTATACATATAAGTGACTGTCTATATAGGTCGATGTGCCGATAAATCGTTAGCGAAATAATATTTTCTAGACTTTCCAGGTAAATTTTAAGTACTAGGAAGTTTTAAACTGTTCCTCACTCAGAAAATTCAGTCTAGTTGTAATAAAATGAATTTGAAAATTTATAAAATCGTATTTATTTACGTTACTTTAATCTGTGTTATAAATCAGGTGTTATAGTAATAATTTATCAGATTCGGTACCAGTAAACACTAACCCGTGTTTAAAATATTATGATATGACCATCGATGTATAGTATTATACATCAATGGATATGACATGGTTAAGACTTTGACGCCTGCGGTAGTCATGATAAATATTTACTACTTGTTGGTAATATATAACCGGCGCCCACGACTACTTAAAAGCCATATAAGAAGTAAAGATTTACTGTATATAATTTTTCGTGGTACTTTGGAGTACAGCCCATAAATATTATGAGCGATCGACTTTCCCTGTATACATATATACTTGTTTTATTATTACGTAATTGTCATTTATTTATTGTATGATAGTTTGATAAAAATGTGAACTGAATGTTTTCAAATCGTACCAAATTTCATCAAATCCATTCTGTAGTTTCAGCATAACACATGGCCAAAATACAGAGAGAGACAAAAATGAAAATTTAGTCTTATATTAATTATATTAGTAATTATATGTATCCTTGGTGTCGACATATCCAGCGACGTCCAGTTCCGATGTCACCTGGAAGACAAGGTCAAGATGGCATCCAAAAAACTCGGTGTGCTTAACAGAGCGAAGCGGTACTTCACGCCGGGGCAAAGACTGCTTCTGTATAAATCGCAAGTCCGCCCCCATATGGAGTACTGCTCTCATCTCTGGGCGGGAGCACCGGCATACCAGCTTGGGCCTCTTGACTCGGTTCAAAGGAGAGCTGTGAGAATTGTTGACGATCCAATACTGACAAGCGATATCGAGCCCTTAAGTCTAAGAAGAGATCTTGCATCCCTATGCGTGCTCTATCGTTTATATAATGGGTTGTGTTCCGAAGAATTGTTCGAAATGATGCCAACGGCCACTTTTTATCATCGCACCGCTCGCCATCGACAGGGAATTCATGCTCACACTTTGCAGTCCAAATGGTCCCGTACAGTTCGGTATCAGAGGAACTTCCTCCCACGGACCATTCGGCTGTGGAATGAACTCCCTGCCGAGGTCTACAGTATGGGGTCCTTCAAGAGGGGAGTAAATAGGTTTTTAAAGGGTCGGCAACGCGCATGTGATGCCCCTGGTGTTGCAGGCGTCCATAGGCTACGGTAACCGCTTACCATCAGGCGGGCCGTATGCTTGATTGCCACCGTCGTGGTATAAAAAAAAAATACAGTTTTGGCTTCAGTATCGATTATAGAGTGCCTTCCAAAAAAATCATCATTCATCTTCAGTGTACAGAATTGTTACAGTTTTAATATAAGTATAGATGAATAAAAACTATTTAAATCGTATGTATATCTATGTTGTCTTTAATTTGTTATTTATTGATCGTAAACAGTCAAACAATCTAATTTATTTTTTTATTATACTAGTACTATTTTATGTTAGTTAATTATCGTTAAATTGTTAGCAAAAAATGTTTAAAAATACAGAATGATCGCAGTAGTAGTAGTAGCCGTTGTAGTGTTGGGTAAATAGGTCCAATAGACAACCACACGGACAGTTAGAGTCGCCACTTAATCTAAATTATTAAAAATCATTAATAAATAGTTTAAATGGTATAGATTTAAAAAATAGTTCCGACATCCTTCTTGACGAGGTGTAGTTAAAGGCGACTAAGGCCATAATGATGCGAACAACATAACACATAATGGTGTGCCATACTGGATGACGATGGGTAGCGACGTCACCTTATCCTGCCGCAACACACTGCGCTCGCCACCCGCCTGCCAATAGTGGCGAGTATTGGCAAACCTCAATGATGTTTATTTGAATATCATTGGCAAACCTCCTCAATATGATTAGAAATACAGAGCCTAAGCGGTCGCTCTGTATTCTCCTCTTAAAAGAAACAGCATTCCAGACTGGTGGTAGAGTCAGTTTTATAAACTGATAATAACGATTCAAGAACAAAAGTATATTATAAATAGAATAAAATAAACCGACAATTATTGTCTGAGATATTACATCGACAAATATAAAACTGCAGTTGTATGTATCTTACATATATGATGAAATTTTTTTTGTTTCTTTAATTTTCCGTACAAATGACGCCGAATGCAATAAAAGTCGTCCCGTACGGCATCTTATGATCATAAGCAACCGTTTAACAACTGACATTAACATTGACATAGGGTCAATGTACTTTACCTAAGACATGAAGGGGATATCTTTTCCGACATTAGGTTTCTCATTCGCGGAATTTCGGCGAACACGTTTATGGGTTTTGAATGTTTATGTACATTTCTCGTCTTGGGATGCTATTACGTAACATGTAATATTTACGAACATCTGTTATAAGTTGAGAGGTCATCAACTGATTATAATTTAGCTTGCCTTGTATAGTTTCATTTAAACTTTATAATTTCGGGACACTAAGATTGGATTTTATATTTTATTTTATACAACAAAAGTTTAATTAATATAAGGAAAGTCAAAACGTGTGTATCACATTAATCATGTTATACGGTGTTATTAAAATAAGTTCCTTTTGATTCGATAAAACAAATTATTTTCAAACTTTTAATCTTGATTTGATTGATCATTGTTATTGTAATATACTTGTTGCGTACAAGTCAGACTTTTGAGCACAAAATAATGAATGCATGCAGAATTTTTTAACTATTCATTTCAACGGCGCAGAAGGGTACGAGAGAAAATGTTCATAGTATGTTTCAAAGCGAGGCGATAAAAAAAATTATATTCATATTTAACGGAGCTAGAGTATGATACATTGAATCTAAAAACAAAGTTCTTTCAGATGTGTTTAAGCATCACTTCCTTATGCAAATATCATTTTTATGTTAGTTACATTAGTCCTTTAACTACACAAAAACATAATTTGTTTTTGCAGTTTATATTAAATGGATAAATATTATTATTAATATAATAAATAAATATTAAAGTATTACTTTTTAAGCACAAGGTTCCATTTTATAAATGCAGTTCTTATTTTATTGTCAGCTGAAGAACGGATGCGGCCTTGGAGATATTTCTTAACAAGACAATATCGTTTATTATTTTGTAGACAATGTTTGTTCAACTGCAGATACAATAAATATAACAAAAGAATAAAAATTCTCTGGAAACGATCACCTGTACGTGATATTTAGTTACTTACGTTATTTTAAAAGCTGTTAATAACAATGAGTGCATTTTTATTAGTGAATGTAGAACACAATAATAATTTAAAAAAAAAACAGTCTGAAACCAACATTGACTGTTAATAATTGCGTTTAAATCATTAATATTAAAATTAGTAGGTACCCAATGTAATGTATACCTACCTATATCAAGGAATTTATATCATAACTGGAACGCTGACTGTATATTCAAATATGCACCTTGAAATAACTAACATAAGGTTGACATTTGTTTCCAACATATAAAGTGAAAAAATCGTTCCGAGCATTTCGTTGACTACTGGTGTTTTGTCTTTTTCTTACGAGTTGCCTTGAATCCATGGTAGAAAGAGATGCAATCCCTCTCTTTGGAACTTTTTTTGAATGCACGTGCACATTCCAGTTTGTATATAATTTCCTTGATCTATACCTACATAAACGGAAGAGAGACGTTACTTTTATGTTAAATACATCGAAAAAAAAGGAATATCAAAAAGAGGAATAGAATGGAAATTACTGATATTTCTTGTATTTAAGAATGACTAGCTATTAAACACGTCATTGATTTGATCACTACCTAAATTTGATTTAAAGCAATTAGTATCAATGTGAGGCCACACTTGGCGTACGTAACGATCTTTTTCCATTAGGTCATTTTATAAGTTAAATTGAAATGCTAGAATTTCAATTTAGGTTATGTTTTATGTACACATGTTGGAATAAATATAGTATGTATGTATGTATAACAATGGAGAAAATTAAATTAAAACAGTAAAATTGAAATTTTTTACTATTAAATAAGATATCGTAATATAACAGAGGTATACTATCTATATTGTTATAACTAATTTTTTTAATTTTTTGTCCCGTGCAAAATCATTGTACTATACGTGTGAATTTTAAAATAGTACTAAATATTAAGATTGTATGAATTTTCACAACATCTATACCTATAGCTAATCCTCTTTTGCCATTCAACATAAAATAAAATAACTTTAGTCCATACTATGCAAAATAATCGTATAAAAAGTCAATTATCCATGTTATCTATGTCAATTTAGTGAAAGCCAATAATTCTAATGAATGAATCAAGTAAATTTTATTATTTTGTTTGTGGTATTTCCTCTCTACACTCTGCTGCAGAACCGGTGTTAGTTACCGGTGGAGGGATGCTCTGTGCCGCGCTCTCGGCTGCATGGGTACCTACCACCATCTTGCTTGTTTCTCCCGTGAAACAGCTTTGCTGTGTTTTGGGGAGAAGGGCAAGACAGGCAGTGTAATTGCTGGCACCGAGACTTTACACCTTATGTCTCTGGATAGGCAACACATAAATGAGTTGCCTGGGCTAGTTCCAGGTAAACTAGTTTATGTTCATGGGCGACGTCAACCACTTACCATCAGGTGGATCGTCTGCCTATCAAACTAACATAAAAAAAAGAAAACAAGAAACATTAAGTAAACACAACACAAATAATTCGATGTTAGCAATAACAATGTACATAACATACATACATATATAATAATAAATGCGCGGAAAGGTGTTAGCTGCCCCGTCGCGCCCTGATAACCGCGCTACGCTACGCCGAGAAAATATTGCTCTTTTACAGACATTTTCGAAATATACGTTTGTTGTTCTCCTTACTATTCGAATTCTTTTCACTATTGAAGTGATTGTCTCTTCAAATTACTTAACGAAACGTATATTTTTGACGTGTTACTCTAGTTGCCCATTGAAGAAAGTTAAATACAGCTTCAGCAATAGAAATTCAGACTAACAAAATATGGAACAGAAAAATTAAGTTTAGTATTTTACAAAAAATAGCGATAATAGCTCATATCAATTAATAATTTGCATTGATTTATTTTTTAAATTATTTTTATATTGAATAGTCGTAAATTATGTCAAAAGTTTTTGTAAATAAAATAATATTTTTAGTCGTATTTAAAGCATTCAGTGCCTCGTTTTTCTCTTCGCATATGTTGACCCAATTAAATGTGTCACGTGCGATGCCCTTCAATGACAAAGGTAAATTAAATTTTCATGTTTTAAAAGTAAAATGGATTATGTTTTTAACTCGCTTAAGCAATCTAGTAATTTATTTAATACACATTTCAACATTTCAGTTAACTGTTTTGTATCTAAAGATAAACATGATAATTTATAAAGATCCATCCTTGCGGAGGTGTTTATGTTATTAAAAGATCTTACTGACAATATTTTATGTATCTGGCTTGAATGGTTAACGCTCTGCGTAGAGTCAGATTCATATATGTAAGTTAGTTGGCCTGGACATGATATTTTATTATAAATAAAATATCCATTAAAATTTGCCACAGTGTCAAGGCATGTAATCGTGTAGTCACCCTACACGGCATATTTTGTCACCCCGACGTACTGCGCCTGATACGGCGCCCGGCATACCGGATATTGCGTATACGCTCGCTCTCTTATTGTTCCCTCATCTATATGCAACGCGTTTGCGTGTTAATATAAGGTAAACAAACCTTTCTCCGGCTTTGTTTATTTATCATTTAATTATGATTTATAAAAATTTTATTTGAATGTATTATGTTTTAAAAAGAAGACCTGCTAGAAGTAATTTACTTTGTGTTATAATACAATTTTAATCCTATTTTTTAAAGTGAAATCAAGCTATCTTATATATACACCAGAGCATCCAAAAAAAAGATATCACCTAAACCTGCGTTGATACTGAAAAGTATTTTATTTTTAATAGACGAATTAAGTTGTCATACATGTGTCAAAATAAAATGTAATTTAAATCAAAAGCACTAAGGAGTATTGATATCAATTTCGAAAAAAATGACTTTCTACCCCCTTTTAACCCGTTAGGGTATGAATTTAGATAAAATATGAAACACTTCTTCAATAAATTCTGTTAAAGAATATTTATGCGAAATTTGAAGTAGATTGGACCAAGGAATCACGTTGTCTCATACAAACTTTGCCTCCCTGTTTCACACCTTTAGGGGTAGAATTTTGGAAAATCCTTTCTTATCAGATGCCTACGTCATACAAAGAACACATCCTCCAAGTTGCAGGTCTCTATGATCAGCGGTTAAGCTGTGCGTTGATCCGTTAGTCAGTCATTCAGGACAAAGCATTCTATAAAGATCTAATAATAATCATTTATAATAGATAAACAAATATATACTTCTTTAATTTTCATATTTACAAAACTTGCATATCGGCGTCATTTCAGATTTAACATGAATTGTTCATTATACATTAGAAACGTTTTTAATCAGTTAAATTGCTTAGCATCTGATTTTGCCCATTGTTCACTTTTGACTAATTATAATAAGTAGGTACCATTTGAATGATAAAATATCTGAGAAATTTAGAGGGATTAGCAGACTAAAACGGTTAACAGATAAGAATCGCTATTCCTATAGCAGTAAGATCTAAGCCCTACATTTCTAGTACATGATGTTGGCTCTCTATTTGATGAGCATTCAATCTTCTGCACGCAATCAACTAATGGAAGCATTGACTGATGCCGGCCTGCGGCTTCGTCCGAGTTAAGCTTGTTTCTATGGGATAGATAATTGTTATTGAATTATAACGAATATTCCTTGAAAATTATACATAGTAGATAGAAGACATATTTTATTTTTTTAGATATAATTAAAACAGTTTACTTGAATATATGGATTCTATTTTTATGGAACATGACAAAAAAGTCTTCATAAAACATAAAAATTTTTGCCAAATTTTAAACCAGATTTTTTGTAACCTATTGATTTCGAACTTTATTTTCTTTTAACATTTGACCGTTTAATTCGAAATGTTATTATTCAATAGTTTTATTTATTTTTTATACAAACTTTATGAATTTAAATCACTTTGTAAATGGATTTTAATGAATATTATCATTTTCTCAATTCGTATGTTCCTCAACCGTAATTATTTACCAGTTTTGTCTACCTAAATAAGTAGCTTTTACATCACACGAATTTTACCGAGGTATAAATAGCTGCACGTCGTCTGTTTTTATGTGTGAAAAAGTTCGTATTGTCAGTAGTTCTATACGTTATTGTTATCTCAAATTGTTTCACCAGCCAGCGAGGGTGTTGTCGGAACGGAGAGAAAAATATCCCGCCTGGCATTAAACCCATTAGCCCATTAATATATATATGGGCTTGAGGGGATTATGTTTTCATGCCGTGCTTTATTTGATAGAATAAATGTAAAAGACTTGGTATTTTATATTTTAAAAATTTGATAATAATGTATTATGACGTAAAGTATCTTACAATAACTTGGAATTTACAAAAAAAAAAAAAAATTAAAAAAAGACCGTTTTTGTATATAATGATGAGTTAATAACAGAATGAAAGTATTTGCGTAAAATTCTTTGCAAATTAAATCATACGTTATAAGATAATACTCAGTAATTAAATAACATTGCGAGATGAAGTTCAGATTTTAATGTCGATTCTAAAAGCTATGCCAACGTGCCAACTGCCAATGTGTGATGATTCCCACGAGTCAGTTGGATAATAGTTACTTAACCAATGTTCATGATTGCGCAAATACCCAAGGCCTGTCGTGTGATCATAACCACAATGCTTTTATTTTTCATAAACATCAATGTTAGTATGTGTGTCACTTAAATACACTTAATTCCCGCCCGAACGTGCTATGTGGATTTTGTCCGAGAAATTAAATTACAAAAGGTTTATAAAATATAAAGTACTTTCATAAATCTATACATATAAAATGCTTTGTCCAAAATAACTGACTGATGGATCAACGCACAGCCTAAACCGCTAATCGTAGAGACTTAAAACTTGGAGGGTGTGTTCTTTGTATGACGTCGGCATCCACTTAGAACGGATTTTTCGAAATTCTATCCCTAATGGGGTGAAAAAGGGGGTCAAGTTTGTATGACAGTGACAAAACTGAGCCTTACGATAAATATGAGAGTCCACCTGACGGAAGATCTTACTACCGGACAGTTCTCAGACCTGTTGCTTAAAATAGGAAATGGTGATTTCTCGGAACTGGATAATCTATATATATAAAAGAGATTTCCACGTATACATTGACTCATCACGATATCTCTGAAACTATAAGGCGCAGAGACTTGAAATTTGGTAGGAATATTCCTTTTACCGAGTAGAGGTCAGCTAAGAACGGATTTTACGAAATTCTACCTCTAAGGGGGTGAAAAAGGGGGGCAAAGTTTGTATGGGACAACATGATTCCTTGGTCCAATCTACTTCAAATTTCGCATAAATATTCTTTAACAGAATTGGTTGAAGACGTGTTTCGTATTTTATCGAAATTCATCCTCTAACGATGTTAAAAGGGGGGAGAAAATTATTTTGATATAAATACTCTATAGTGATTTTGATTTAAATTAAAATTTATTTTGACACATGTTTGACAACCAATCCGTCTGTTATAAAATATTTTCCAGTATTGACGCAGGTGTAGGTGATAAAAAATATAAATTTATATTTTTTGAAATTTTAGTTAAATACCCGTGCGAAGCCGGGGCGGGCCGCTAGTATAATATATAAGTGTATATGAGTGTGTATTTACCATATACAAAGCTTAAGATCAAACTCTTAAGGTCCCTTAACCTTAAGAGTTTGATCTAGTATACTTGAGGGAAAGCTACTTCTCCCACAGCCCGTTGTATGTGGCATGTTCCAAAGAGCCTGGTGATTCTAGGACCCGAAGGAAAAACAAAAAATATTGTTTATAAAGAAATACTGCGGAAGATGTAGTATTTCGATTTCGTTGTAAAAAGATAACATCCCCGTGTAACTTTCTTCAGATCAAAGGCCGAGCTTCGTGTTCATAAAATATAACAAAATTTTATTTTATTTTAATGTTTATTTAAACTTTAAACCTTTATAATAAAGATTGTTATATTTTATAAGTATTTAAATATTTTAACATAATAATTTATATGTTATAACAAAATTAATAACGTAAAAAAATAACTGAAAATCCTATTAGAACCATTTTCGACTTCTACGCGAACGAAGTCCCAGGCTAAACGCGGCTTTTATTTGTAAAAAAAAAAGGTAATGCGATAGTACAGCATTCAGTGTAAATTATAAGTTAGAAAAAAGAATATTATGAAAAGAAAAATCCAAAAAAAAAATATTTGAAACGAACTTATCAATATTTTATTATTATTTACACAGTAACATCAATCAAGGATTTTTTTATATATATTTTTTTAAGAAACGAAAATACAATAAGTATTTTGTTATGCAACGTAAAATGTTGCTAGAGACAAGATTTTTACCACGTAGGTACACATGGTTATTATGTATGAAATTAACAAAAAATATTTGAAACGAACTTATCAATATTTTATTATTATTTACACAGTCACATCAATCAAGGATTTTTTTATATATATTTTTTTAAGAAACGAAAATACAATAAGTATTTTGTTATGCAACGTAAAATGTTGCTAGAGACAAGATTTTTACCACGTAGGTACACATGGTTATTATGTATGAAATTAACAAAACGTATTTTTCCGCCTAATATTTTTAAGTCAAAATAGCAATGTATAAATATGCCATTATAAATATATGTAAATAAATGCACATATAACGTTAAAAAAATATATGTAATTCAATTTTTTATGAAATTCGATTAGATATATAGTATACCGCGTATAGTAAGCAAAAACAGATAACGAACAATTATGTACCTGTTTATAAGAAAACGTACTTTCTATTACAAAACTGACTTTTTTTGTTTTTAATCTCAATCATTAGAGAGATCCATTATTATTATTTTTTTGCGTTTGAAAGTCTGTTTAATCGATAAGATTATAAACTAAAGGGCATTGCACTACATAGTGACACAGCAGTCAACATAAACAACAAAGCGGTCGGAACCGCGCGGTTCGTCTTGAAAAATAATTATAGATTCATGGTTAAAAATTAACTAACGTAGTTAACAAAATTTACAAGAGGTTTGCTCTGGTAATTTAAACATTTTTGAATACATACAAGATATATTCAAAAATTGTTTTACCTAATAACATAATACAGTAATTTACACGAAAAGTCAAGTAAGTTCATTGTCAATAATAACTAACGGCAATTAACTATCCTGTTATCATGAATTTATATGGAAAAATTATCAGAGCGCGAATAGTACGGCGTGGAATTATTATTTGTTATGTCTTGCGTTTTGAGTAGTTAATGATGTTAATTTAATTATTATTATTAATATAATTGATTTAATTTTCTGTTTACACATCATACCGTGTTTACTGGTATGGTAAACGTCAAAAAAAAATCATAAAGTCGAAATTCTGAACAATTGTTCGACTATTCGCTATTCTGTAGTGTGTATTATTTTTGTTCTGTATTATTTTTAACAAAACATAAAAAAGTCGGTGATGGTAAAACTAAATCATTATAATCTATTTACATTTTTACCATTTACAAATATATTATTGTGTGCTATTACATGAACAAAATTTAACATAAACGACAAAAAAAGACTAATTTTCTATAATTTAGAATGACAAGGGTCAAACCTCGACATCTAAATTCCAACGTGAAATCAGTCAGGGTCAGTAAAAATTGTCAACCCGATGACATAACTTTTCGTGTGAAAAACCTCGTAAGTGAAAATTATATATAAAAGTGTATTATACCGCTTTTATATACGCCGTAATATCCCAACCTCGACTGTTTCTTCATAATTTGGAATGGTACAATCAGATAAGAGAGTCTACAGCAGCGTTGCCAGATTTTATTTTTGCCAAGTCGGGATTTTGGAACTTTTTGAGTGAAAAAGCGGGATTCATTCGTCGAAAGCGGGACATGATATAAAAACGTACATAATCAGAAGTTTTTAAATATTTATCTTTTTTATTTGAATTCAAATTAAAAACAAAATTACGTTTACGAGACAATAGATAGCAAAAATGGCCATAGAAAATGTATTTTAATAAAAATATAATATTTGAAATCAGATTTACCCTACCGTTAAATAGAGGAGTCTTATTCGTCTTCGGAAATAAAAGGGCGGCCAGTCCACAACTCCACACTTATCTGTGTCACCCGCCCACACTTCCTCAGCACGCTGAACGCATGGTCAAGTTTTCCCCGAAAAGCGGGACTGAGCGTGTCCCGCGCGGGACAATTAATTTTGATTTAAAAATCGGGACGTCCCGCTAAAATCGGGACGTCTGGCAACGCTGGTCTACAGCCACCCGACCGTTTTAATTGCTGTTTTATACTCATTATATATATACCAATGATACCTCGTGCTACGTTTTAATGTTAATATTATAGCGTATCTCTGTGTCAAGGCGTATCTTTAGTAATATAATAAAGGTTAAAGAGTTGGTTTGTTTAAACGCGCTCATATTAGGATCTTAGGCGGCGGAGCGGAGAAACTGAGAAATATTATCCATAGGATTGCAGAGCCCGTGTCGAATGGAGCGAAGGGGAGATTTTTTTGCAATCATATTGGTTAATATTTCTCCGTTTCTCCGCTCCGCAGCCTCGCTCCGCTTCAATGGACAGGCACTCTTAATGTGAATCAATCTAGCGAGCATAAAAATTTAAAAGAGTCAAAAACACAAGGAACGTAGGTATAGTGTTGTATTTATTATTGAATATAGAACACAATATAATATTTAGAACTGAAAATGAAGGTCGCACTTTTATTAACAAAGGCAACTTGTTTTTAATAGTTATAACTTTGACATAGGTATTTATCTATCGAGTCTAAAGTGTAGATTAACTATGTTGTACATAAAAATTACTTAATCGCGCACGTGTTTTAAGTGTGTCATGTTTTGATTTAAAAGTAATTACATACACATTTACTTTAAACTATAAATTCTATTTATAGTAAATAGTGTTATACAAGCATTTATTATTTATTATTTGTTGTTTTTAACACAAATTTTATTATACATGCAAGCTCATTGTATGTAAATTTTAACGTAATTTACATTTAATAATCGTAACAACTGGTTTTTTTTAACAACATTTATGATTGCCTCAGGCTGGGCGATTTAAACTTAAGCTAAAAAATTATAATTTTGGTATATTTATTAGTTTTTTATGCTATATATGTATAATGTTTAATAATTGTGAATATGGTCTAAACAATTGTAATATTTATAGGTTGCCTATACAACAAAATAACGAGCTGTGATAGCCACATTGTACACATATAACACGTGCATCTTAACCGACGATCAACAGGTCCAATTTCAAAATTTTCAAGTGCAAATTTAAAATATTATTTCATGTTCGGCGTTAAAGAAAAACGACTAAAGAAAATCTAGATATTTCGAGATGTTTTGAGACATGTATATCCGCTAATCTCCTTAACACGAGAAGAGGCAAAGCAAAAGCAGCAACATAATATAAGCAAGCTATTATATTACCCTACTACTTACCATATTTCTTTTTTATTTTTTTATTCACAAAATGTGTCTCGTGAAAGCATGTGAAATTCTCGAACATTTCGTATCAAAATATTAATGGTCAGACCTATTTATATCTGACCAAAGTATTAAGCTATTATGCTGTATACTTCGGACGACCGTTCTGGTGTACCGTGTAGTTGTGCGTCGCGGGTTCGATTCCCGCTCGGGACAGATATTTGTATATTTGTTTCCGGTCTGGGTATATGTCCTTGTGGGTCTCCCCATCCTGCCTCGGAGAGCACGTAAAGCCATCGGTCCCGGTTGTTATCATAGACACCTTAACGATCGTTACCCATTATAAGGAAATTATCCGCCAACCCGCAGTGGAGCAGCGTGGTGAATTAAGCTCCAACCCTTCTTGTATATGGAGAAAGGCCTTCGCTCAGCAGTGGGTGGTTTACAAGCTGATACGGTACAGTACAGCTGCATACTTGCAAACACTTTAAACATAAACAACTTTATAAAATATAATACATGATTACCTAAAGCCACTCAAAGGTTCTCACATTCACAATGTCACGACTGAGTAGGAAGCGTCGACTATCAGCGACATCAAACCGAATTCTTCCTGAGATTTACAGATAAAAGAAACTGAATTCGTGAGAATATTCTTTGTTCCTAATATTTTCGATTTTTAATTACGACGAATGTATTCCGTCTAATAGCTTCATTAAAGAAAGTGGATTTATACATGTGTTTTATCGTACTTTGATTTTTACAATTTTTAAATCGTATATTTAATGATGTGAAAACTGAGGGAAATACCCTCTTATTATTTAATAAATGGTAACGGAAGTAATTTTTAAAAAGTTATTATCTCTCTTTCAATTTTTTTAAGCTTTAAAATGACAAAGACAAGTTTATGTTGTAATAATAAACTTTATAAATACTTTATCTACTCGTATGTATGTTAGACATCAACGCACGTTAATGCTCTATACGTGTTAACTATGACATGAAAAAAAATACAAAATGTTTTTTGTTTTGTTTTTATAAGTAACAAAAATATCCACGGGCTTATATTTGCCCGTGCCTTTTTTAATTAAATGTATAAGATTGTTAATATAGTTTCATGCGTACTATTTTATACTTAGCTAGATTAAAAATACAAGATGTTAATTTGATACCTTATAATTTGATAATTTACCACTAAGTAATGGATTATAAACGAACGATTTGCATTGAAATACGACACATAGGCTTAAAGAGATATTGCTAATTGATATTGTAATTTGTATAGAGACTCGAGTAATGGTAGCTTAATGTACTTACGTAAAGCATAAATAAAAATATAAGCAGCAATTTGTTTTCTCCTTATATTTTAACCAGCACTGACTGAAGACGAAGAACGAGAATATTACATTGCAACTATTAGCAACTTCCGAATAATCATGATTTTCCATAAAAGATCTATACAACTCAAATGTGTTTTTTTTTTAATGTAATAGAATTACCGGTAATGATTAGTGAGTGGTACTTCCTTGTGGCTAATGTATTTTTCTTTCCAACACATCAATCACGGCTGCGTGAAATCATTGATTCAAGTCTGCGCGGACGCATGGTACGTGCTTTATTATTTCATTTACTTCTTTACTAGGTAGTGTGTAATATTTTGAATATATTTAGGAAGTTGACCATAATAATTTTGTTGAATCTAAATATACATGAAAATTTTATGACTCTTGTAAAAAATATCTCTATATATAACAATCATTTTTAGAAGACAATCTATCAGTTTGTTTGTCAGTTTGTTAAAAACAAAATAAGTACAATTATTTCTTAATAGACGACGTTGTGCTTCAAGAGGACTGAAGCTCAATCACTAATGAATAGATGGTGTTGAGCATACGGTTACGTCTATATTCCGAATTATGTTTTCTATTCGCAGCTGTACAAAGGTCAGTGAGATGCTGTTTTTACCCGACTGCGACCGAAGGTGGGTTATGTTTTTCGAGTGTTTGTATGTATGTATGTATGTAAGTAAGTCCATTTCTTTGGCACGCCCTACAGCCCAAACGGCTGGACGGTTTTTGACACATGAGGTGTCGTTGGATTTGTCTAAATTGTAGTAGTGACATAGGCTATATAAATTTTCAAAATGGCGCCCGCAAATGGTGGAATGAGGGGGGGGGGGGAGTTGAATTTTTTTTCTTACTGTAGCAATATGGGTTTCAAATGAAAGCTAGTAAATTGTTTTATTCGTTTTAGTTTATAATTAGAGTATTTTACGCAGTCGGGTTTTTTGATTTTTTTTAATTATAAATTTCTCTATATCGTGTTTGCTCAGGTGCATTAACTAATGCAATCGACGAGTGTTGTTTGCAATTCAAATTCTTTGTTGTATAGTTTTGTTGTGTTAAACTTTAGATTATTTCACGTATTACTTATTAATAACTGTGGATCTACTGTATATTTGTATTAGTAATTAACTCCCATTATTTACACTAAAACATATACTCGTAGTCATGGAATATAGATTAATTCTATACTGCATGCTTGTAGTATATACATACATCGATGTGAACTTAGCGCGAGAGTCACACGATGCAGTACAGCTAGTAAGAAATAAGTTTCATTTATATATTTAGTGTCAATTATCTTAAATTCTGTTAGATTTAAGTTATAGTTCATTACTGTACTTTATTTGTTGAGTATTCTTCGTCATACAAATTGCATTTTTATTTTTATAATATGTAGTAGGTGTAATGTAAATTCAAAGTCATTTTATTATATAAGTTTTAAATTATGTAATTATATATTTTAATATATTTTCTTGATACTTATATAAAAATGTATTGAATAATTAATTGAAGTGCATATTCATTTATTTATTTTCCATATAAAACAGCAACACTCATCTGCATCAACAGCATATCTCACGTGCTTACATTCTGGAGTGTATCACGTAGTCAGTGCATTGCATCGGAAGAAGTCAATCTTATAGAAATTTCCTGTTTCGTAACATAAAGTATTTTCTTATTATTTGCTTGCAGAGCATTATGATGACTACAAAGCTCGTATGTAACTTTTATGTGTGTAGGTACTATGGCTGCGAGTCTGCTGTTACTATCTCAGAGTTTTCATTTTATTATAGTGCCATTATGGTGTCATTATGACACCATTAAATGAGTATGAGACCCAAAACTGTCAAAAATAACCATTGTGATATCAATACGACCACTATTCTACCATTATGACACGATTGTAAGCAGATTGTGAATTGTGAATCGGCTTTTTCTACTACATAATAACTCTACATTATGAAAAAATAATTAAGGACAGCTGAAGGATTTATATGTTTTTAAGCTTTTCTGGTCCCAGTTTTTATATTATTTTAAAATAGAATTTTGTTTTGCTTAGGCTCAGATAGGTATATAAAAATAAAATATCTCAGGCAAGTTACAGTTACAGGGCAGTTGAAATTTGTTAATTATTATTTTATTTTGAGTTATAAGTTTTCGTATTGTACATTGATTTACATATTGGATAATATTACATTTTGTTAGAAAATATGCCTTAGGAAAATTTCAATCGAATAATTGTTTGTGACAAAACATTGTATAGTGAGAGCCGTTTTTTGACTAAATTAAAAATAAATTTTAGTAAGAGTTTTTTCATTTTGCACAATCACCGAAGAAGTTGACAAACTGCAAAATCATGTATGAACATCCAAATCACATTTTTAGACGGATGAATTAAAGCTAATACGTCATTTTATACATTAAAATATGTATTATCTAATTGTAAGTCAGTTTCTCCTAAAATATTACAAATCATTGTAATTTTGTTTTTTTTTTTGTTTTTGTTTTAAGCTATTTTATGATAATATATATTTTATTTATTAATCTACATTATAATTTAAAAAAAAAACAACAAGTTTGTGTGTTAACGTTAATGTCAACAAAGTGAGGCGACAAATATAGAAAGTTAAATCTAGACTATGTCCTTGTAGTCTATTAGTGCTGAAAGTACAGTGATAAAATAAAATCTGTACTTAAATTATGGGACCTGATATTTTGTTTTAATGTGCTAATCTTGAGAACAATGGAAGTTATTCCTTAAATTATTCTTATGACGTATTAAAGCCTATTTATTAAGGAACTACATAAGTATTACAACATTATAAAACAATGACATGTAATAACATTGATTACGAGTTAAAGATACAGAATAAGTTACCATAACTGTCACCTAATCTTTTAAACTTTCTGGATAATCGTAAGGTGAAAGCGGATAGCACTACTAACAGTATATAAATGGTTTTTCCAAGAAATAGTTAGTGATAAAATACTAACTCAAAATCAATCCTCACCGTGAGCAACTGAACTTAGAAAGCGAAAGTAATCAAATGTCACTGGAAACAGAGGCCTCCAAGTTTCAGCCATAAACATAACCAGAATAGTTAGAAAATAGTTAATACTGTGTCTATCAGATAGCCAATAAATAAATATGGTTGTACTATAACACTACGTTACTAATAAGAAAAAAAAAGTGAAAGTAGCCGATAAAAATACTCTTGTTATGTTTTCTTTGAACTTAATTAAGGATGATCTACACTTGTATAATACGATTTATTAAAAAAAAATTGAGACTTTTTAATTTTATATATGCCACTGAGGATTCTTTAAGCATTAATTAATATTATTTAATATTTTTCTTTATTTTTTTTTAAATATCTATAATCATTTATTAATTGTAATCTTTGATTAAACTTATTAGCATTTTCTATATTCTTTCCGTATATAAATATTTTTTTATCAACACTCTTTTACTTTTATTAATATATTTTTATATAGTGTAGGCTGGTAAGTAGGATCTAAATTACTAGATGGGTTTAGAACAAACCATCTAAAATATATCGGTCATCGGTAGGTCGGATGATCCTCCCTTTTCAATGGTGGATGAGGAACTATACACCCTGTTCCTTACCTTCCCCCCAAAAATCTACAGTGGACTACTGTGGCGGGTTAAGCTCCGACACTTCTTATTCTTTGAAGAACGGACCTGGATGTCCAGTAGTGGGATGTTTAAAGGCCACTTCCACAGGTATCGTTACAAGTGCACGACTTTGCTATTACAATCGTGATTAGATAAGCATTAAATCGCTTCATATTGGCATCCTGATGTCATAATACTGATATCGTACTAGTAATACTGAAAGTTTATAGCAAAAAAACTAGTATAATTATGTCACTGATTTACCATTGTGAAGCGATCGCGAAACTGGAGACATAATAAATTAATATTAAAATTATAATATTAAAAAAAAAAGTTTATATTTCAATGCACTAAAAAGAAGATAGTAAACTTTGTAGTAGTCGAACCCATTTTGTTACATTGTACAGTTTTATATAACATAAATGAATGTAAATGAGTGTATATTAATTAAACTGAACTAGAGTATAAGGATCTTAATTATTTAGTAATAGCAGTAACAAATGATCTTTGTAACAATTGTTAACCTATTTTGTCACTGGAACCAACAAAAAACATTTCATCTACAATGTTTCCTAAATTAAAAGAAATACATTTCAATGCATTTATTGCGATTGTCTAGAATCTAGTCACGAAACAACGAAAACTTTCAGTAAATTGTAAATTGAATCTTTAATTGTTGTGATAGAGTTGGTATTAACTTAAATGTAATGAAATTATTGCTTTACCACTACATTTATAAGTGGCAGAAGTGTATGATGTAATCTCGCTGTTCTCTAAGGCTCTTGAATTGAATTTCGTGACCAAATTTATTTGAGAGAAAGTGATAAGATATCAGAATCATAATTTTATCTAGTAATCCATAGATTCAAATATTTGAAAGAAGTCAATTTAACTTAAATATTCTTAAAATATTCATTTATTATTTTTTTTCGTTTTGACGTAGCATACTTAGAATATAGGTATATATACACACATATACTGTTTAGCTAAAAAATATTAAGATAAGCTTAAAAAAAAACTGAAACTGTAAAAAAAAATGAGAGAGTAAAAAATATTATTTAATGAAAACGGTTTCTACTGTAACAAGAAACGGTTTAGTTTAAGTAAAACGTAATGAAACAAATGTCTTTTTGTTATCATGATTAACTCTACATTGCTAGTATCTCTTGTTTTTACCATTTCTTTCGCCACTTTTAGGACCTCTTAATTTCTTAAGACCCAACTTTTTCACGAAAACAAGAGGTGTACATGTTTGAACAATCCAAGTGCGGAAAAAACCTTTGTTTTTCTTCACTTCAGATAAGGATGTCGGGACAATTGTTTTCCTTCAAATGCCAAGGTAAGTTTGTGAGGAACGACCACTTAACAAGTCTAATTTTTCCGACAAACAAGTTTTTAAATAACGAAATTCAAAATGACTCTACATTTAGGAATTGTATGAATACAATTGTGTTTTCAACAAGGGGTGATAATTTCATTACAATGACTTGTTCAGAAATTAAAGTCATTAAATAAGTAAGGATACTTCAAGAATTTTGCAGTTGAAAGTTTAATTTACAATATGAAAGGCAGAGTTACGATTAAACAATTTAAATATATTTTGTGTAATAAAAAAATATTTATGCCAGACCTTTTTTTAACTTGCTGGGCCAGGTTTCTCTATAACGCAGTGATTAAAAGACGGGACTATAAGACTTAAGTATATATATGTATATAGGTATTTTTTAATGAATTTAATGAACCTACTAAAACTAAGTATACTCAAAACTCTTTTATTTTGCGAGCTTGCAATAATTACAACAAATTGTTTAATTGTATTGATATATTTTGTGAATCTGTGGAAAAACTAAAAAAAAAATGTTATTTGTACTTTAATCAGATGTTAGGCATCAAAACTTTGTACTTGTATTACAGTTATTGACATTTGTTTTTCATTACTTTCGATTCTCATTTTTTATTTGTAATTTTTGCTGATGTTTTGTGTATTTTATCAATGTCAGTCTGTTCTTTTATTATATTTCTTTTGCAAAATGAAATATAATAAAAGAGCTTGAAACTTGCAAGCAACAAAGCAAAAAACTTATTTGGTTAATGTAAAAGTTAAGTTCGTGTTAAAATTAAGGCATTATAGAACTGTTTGTTTCCCTAACAAAGATAAAAATTAATAATAATAAAAAATTGTTTCTTTTAAGGCACGTCTTATGGTTGGTGGTCGATCTGACATTATCGTTAATGTGATAGTACCGAAGGTAAATATGAAATGAATATTGCAATTCAAAGTTATATTAACAATAAATTAAAAAATATAATCCAATAGAAACATTAAAATATATTTTTCTAAAAATGATAAATTTGAAGTGCCCTAACTCGTTCACTTTGTACAATTAAATCCGTAATTTAAAAGCCTAAATTCAAATGACCTTTGACCATTACCATCAGAGCACCTACATACGTGCATTTATTTTTATGATTGCTTTCAAGAACATTACCAAGGAAGTCGTAAAACATTATAAGGATAATGCCAATAAAAACATGTTCTTTATTTTATTGGTCTGAATTACGATATATTGGCAGATGTAAGACTACTGATATGACACACAAACTTATTGCCAAGCTATTAAATTGTCAGCAATATACGATAAAAATTATTCGCGCACTTTTTTCAGTTTTATTACCTGTGGTTAAGCCTCAAACGAACTACAATCTGAAATTAGTTGAACGTACATTATAATAAAGGTCACGTCCGCAACTTATTGCTGATAGTTTACATATTATGTATGTAATGTTATTAACCAGACATGACGCAAGTTGGGACTGTACGTCACATGATATAATATATATTACAGATTGTAACAAGACAATAATGGCCGACAAGGAATTTTAGGTTAATACCTACAATTATAAGCTAAGTATATAATTATTAATGAATAAAATAAAAAATTTAGAATGTTTAGTTATAGGATCACGATATACGAGTATGATGCTAGCAAGATTAAAATAAATTGTTATAAACTTATTTAATATATCGATGTGTGTTATGTATCGATTAAGATTGTTTTAAATAGTCTGCTGAGATAAAGATGCTTGGTTTGTCTCATCTCAAAAATATTATGAAAATTATACTAATGGTGTACGTGTTGATTAACACTATATTTAAAGAAGTGTATATCTGATTTATCTAGTAAGTCTAATCAAATCATCATATGCAAGAATAATGTAATACCAAGGACTTAAATAAGTAGGCCGTCGAGTACAAACACGCTCGTAATATTTATCATAATAATAAATAATTATTATAACTGGATAAGTGATATATACGAAAAAAAGTAAAATTATCTTTTTGCAATATAGTACAATAGCAAATAAAATACATGCCGTTCAATATTTATTCAAAACCACGATAACTGTTGTTGGACGGTTTTTTTTTTAATTCGACAGATTTAAGTAAGCGAATTATAGGTACCTAAGCAAGAGTAGGATAGGTACATGTTTGTTTAGGATTAAAGGCATGCCTAACTGGTTTAATATCGTTTGTTTTTGAATTTTTAAGGAAATTGCTTTGGAACCCAGCCAACGCCTGTAATCGGAGCGAGCTTTTGAATAAATTGTAAAGGCGAATCTAGCGGGTTACCTACTGGAAGTTTGGCCAACGGGCAAATTTTTTTATAAGTCTCGGTATTTAAAATAATACCTTATAATCTACGATTGTCCCATTTCCTGGTAAATTATTGATTTAATTAATTTTAGCACAGCAATACTGCCTTATATCTTTATTCTTTATACCCTCGTTTTTAAAAAACTTTGACTTGAAAAGAGTCGTCAGAAGCGGTTGGATGGAGGCTGCTTTGAATCGGTCGCATTGGAGGTCGATGGGGGAGGCCTACGTTCAGCAGTGGATATATAATCAGCACATATCCACAGCAGATATATAATCAGCCATGATATATGATGATATGATGAAAACATATTTTTGTTGTCCGCGATAGTATTTTAATGTAAGTTTATCTTACATTAAATTACTATCAGTACGAGTATCAGTACAGTAACGAAGGTACTTTATGAAAGGATTTCGTTTCATATTTATTTTAAATAAAATATGTTTAATATGATTAACTACAAGCTTTTGCTATACGGAACTTAATATGTAAGTAATGGATATTCTTTCATGACCATGATCGATTGAGGCTACAGGCGTTAAAGCAAGACCGACAAATACCGTTTTTCCTCATTTGTAATGTTATTAAGAATATAAATATATATCAATACCTTTTTATTACTGTGCTACATTTTTTTATTCGACTGACTCACGGTTAACCGATTTTTCTTCTGAGTAAACCAGTTAACGTTGTTCTGAGATATTTTAAATAAAATAAATAATTAAAACAAATTTTATAAATGCTTATACGCTGCCAGTAATGTTTGATGTTTCATTTAAAATATTATTTATTTCATATTTTAGAAGTTATATAAGTGAAAGCCTGCCTTTTGTCGAGATAAGGTAAATATTAAATATTATATCTCACTCAACCGGAACACATGGCCATTATTGTACTGAATAGGTATATTAAACCTAATGGTTTAGGTTTATTGTTACTACCATATTAATTGTCTATTTGTTAATAACTACAACTTGACTTATGCTGACCCTCCGTACGAGGTAAATTAAATTGCTATCCAAGATAATTTTCTTATGTCTTGCCAATATAGTTCAAATTATATAGTGACAAAAACACCGGACTGTGGGTTAATTGTTTAAAACTATTCGCTTGTCATTATCTATCACAGTAAAAAACGATAATTACAGATATATAATAATTTATATATTAGGTTATACGTGAAGTAAAAACTTTATACCCCCTTTTTACGAAAATTACGCGGACGGAGAAGTATGAAATTTGGCACAGTTAAAGTTTATATGAAGAAGAAGTACAGAAAAATATCAGCATTCTGCTAATATTTTTTATAATTATTATAAAATATGTACATTCAATTTATTAAAAAAAACTACACACACTACGGCTCATACACACATAATATGTACAATGTCATATATACACAAATATTGTTTATTGTCAGAGTCTGTTGTCAACACGGTCTTAATTACAGGTCTTGCAACGATTTTTTTCACGAAATTTACTATCACAGATCAGGTCCAATGACTGCTGCATATGCTACCTCAAAATCAATCACCTCACAATGCTGTCAATTATAGATTAAGTCGAATTTCGACCACAGGGCGACCACTATTTTTAATAATAAATCTTTACCTTTTAATTATTATAAATGATCGCATGGGAAATCCGTTACTAGTGAGTCTTAGGTATCAATATAATTTTGAACCTAACCTATACACAAAACCTGTTCTGATAACCTTATTTTTAATATAAACAGAACTAGATAATATGTTAAACGTCTGCAAATAAAGCTTCGTTTTAAAAGGAAACGAATAATTTAATTGTCTAGCGATCTCGGATCATGACCTTATACCGACCGGTTCGAAAACAACTAACATAAAGGTACAGCTGCTACACATGCTACTTACTAGCCTGCTTATAGCATGCTTAGTAGCATGCTTAATAGCATGCTTGTAACATGCTTATAGTGTAATCGACCAATGGCACTTGTTGACTAGACTATAAGCATGCTTATAGCATGCTACTAAGCATGCTTATTGGCATGCTTATTAGCAGCATATAGTCAAGTCGACAAATGTTAAAGCTATTTTTAAAAACTAAACCCCTTTTTTACTTATTTGTTAATCATTTTTGCAAGCGGAACTTCATTTTTTTCAAAAATCATCGAGATGCAATTCGTCAAAAAGTGCCATTTTAGTCAAATTTTTTCAGCAGTCTCCGAAAATTATGATTGTGGTGTCATTCGATTTGGAATGGCATCTGGATGATTTTTGAAAAAAATTAAGTTTCGCTTGCAAAAATTGCAAAAGTTATTAACACATAATTAAAAAAAAAGGGTTAATTTAAAAAAATAGCTTTAACATTCGCCAACTAGACTATAAGCACGCTAATAAGCATGCTACTAAGCATGCTATAAGCATGCTAATAAGTAGCATGTGCACCTGTACCTTAAGTTTAAAATTTCTAGAATCTTTTTTAGGTTTCTATAACGTGCCGAAATATTGGTTAAGTTTGACTAGACAGACTTTTCTTTGTATCAGCTATCTATACACTTCCAATCTATATTTGTCTAAATGTTTGCTTAACTATCGCAATAAAAAACTAAGGTAATTATTATCTATTTATTATTATTTTTTAATTTTATATTTAGACAAAAAAACTTAAAAACAACTTACTTAAAAAAATTTACGTTCTTATGACGTTACACTCAGATATAATAATAAGATACGACAAGCGAATTTTAAGTATCTAATTATTACCTACGTTTGCAAAGATTAAAGCCCAGTGACTTACGGACGGACGGGCGGAGTCTTACAATTAGTAATAAGCTTACGTTGGCAACCTTTGAATACGGAATCTTAGGTAAAATCAGCATGATTGCATAATAATGTCAATCAAACCAATCTTTACAAAGCAAAAAGAATTTTTTTTACAATTTAGATTAAGAATTTTAAATGCAGGTCCAAAATTATTTTAAGTATAAATTTGGATACTAATATTAAAGTTTTTTGGTCTACAAGAATAATTTATTATTTACCAAATAAGTCAAAGACCGGAAGAAATCTAGGTAGTGTACGGCTACTGTACATTAAACTAATAACTCCTACGCGTTTCTGAATTTATATTTCGTAAATATTCTCACAAAGTAAAATAGCAAGATAATCTTTAGTTTGCGTGAATTTCTGTTTCGTGTCTCGTATCGGTTTTGTCATCAAGTTTATTTGATCTCGAGTCGTCGATATTATCCGAACTCGTTAAGATAACTATATAAGGATGTAAAATTTCTTAGTAGCCTAATAAACTTCTTATATTTAGCCCCATTTACTCACAATTTTTTTAAAGGACAAGTTGTACAATACCCGATGGGTTTTGTAGTGGCCATATTAAATAGATTTGCTTGCGCTAACAGTTTTAGGTTCGGTCTTGATCGGTCATGCATGAACAATATTTACACAGACCATACACAGATGTCTGTCATGGTCTTAGCGATTTTGTTTCTTTCTAGATCCCGAACACAGGATTTTATCACACTTTATGATTATCCGAGCCGTTAAGTGTCAAGCGTTTAGAAATTCAGAATGAAAAATACGACGCGTTGGCGCAGTGGTCACAGCAACTGGCTGATGCACTAGCGGTCGCGGGTTCGATCCCCGCACAAGACAAATATTTGTATAGGCCTATAGATGTTTGTCATGTTCTGGACGTTTGTGATTGTGTATTTGTTTCCGAATCCTCGACATAGGAATCACATCGTACTGGAGGCCGTTGAGTGTGAGACGTTTATTATTATTATTACAATGACAAAAAGTCCATAAAATTCGACCCTCGATTGAAATGTTTCGAGGCAACTTAACGTGAAATATTTTATTTTTATGCGAATAAAATTGGGCAAGTTTTAAATAAGAATGTACCCTTGCTCCATTTACATCAATAATTTATTTCATTGTCTCGACCCGGGCATAAAGAGATGGACTGAAAGGTGAGCTTAGAAACAGCCTTGCGGTTAAGTTACGTTTGAAGGTTGCATAAATAAAGGGTAAACTATCTGATAGTTTGTTACACATTTTTAAAGTAAATCAACCTAATATATTTGAAGACAATTTTTCGAAAATGAATTCTAATATTATAAGTCTACTTATCTGATTTTAAGTATATTAAAAGTAAAAATATACTACAGTGAAATGGAAATATATTTTAAATATAATAATTTTAAAAACATCTCGTTATTACGTTTAGATCTTTTATAATTTTTATATTTATTCGCGTAAAAGAAATCAATTAATCTTCATACTAAATTTGTTTGACAATCCAGGCTTAAGTTATGTAATAAAACTAAAATTAGAATTAAATCTTTGTACAGTTGAAACACTTAGAGCGTGAAATGCAAAAACAAATCTAAAATAATTGACACCACGTCGTATAGCCTTCATTGGTGACAGGAGAGATGGTGTATTTTTTGCCCAGAAAATCGGAAATGCGATTCAACGGGGAAATGCTGCCAGCGTTCTTGCCACCATTCCACGCTAATTTTAATACCACAACTATAAATCTCCATAAATAATTAGTTTTTAAGTTTTACATTGAAAATATGTATAATATTACAAAATTTTGAAATAAATACATAATTGTTTAAATAAATTATATAGTGGTAGTATTTTTAAAACAATTATGTTATTTATATACATATCACGTTTTTGTCTGTGACACTAATAATGTATTAATTAATTCGATATCAAATTAAAAATTAAAAAGTATTAACACTTTTTGCATAATGTATTAATTTATAAATGTCAAGCGGTCAAGTTGTTTGAAATTAGTCAACGGTTATAATTTTTCCGAACCACACAGATTTAAAGTATTACAATAGCTTTGTTTGTGTGTGTGATAATTAATGATAATGCATAATATAGTGATGTAATATGTATGTTATATTTATTTTGAACTACCTCGTCCGATTGCTTATGAGTTATGAAAGCTTTTAGTATTTTATGTAATCGATGTAATTGTGTCTGTGTATGTGTGTAAGTAAAAGACTGCTATATTGTTTTATTTTTATATTTTATAAATTTTATATTTATGTATGTCATAAATACCATGATTTGTATAGTAAGTAAAGTAGTATTTAATAATAGTTATACTTACACCGCTACTTAGCAGTTCTAAAACTGAATCGCGAAGTTTCGTCCGATTTCAGTACCTGAAATAAAATTATGTACTCATATTACAAGGTTAATAAAATATAGGTACGAACAATCGTAGTAATACAATATCTGTAGAAATAAATATATCTTTTAAGTAACATGAGCAAAAAATAGTTATTAAATTTTAAATATGCGCTATTATGAGAAAAACACTAACACAGCATTATTTTCTTGGTTAAATGCTAGAGCAAAAAGTTTTCAAGGAAATAAACATCAAGTTTTTCAGCAGGAAAGCGAAATAATAATTTTTGTAATTAATTTATCACGTAAACTGCTTCATACTCAACGCGAATAAAGATTATATTAATTAGCAACTGTTCAAAGTTCGAAAAAGTCTGGCTGGAAAAAAAAATTTAAATCGCAACGAAACGGTACTGAGAAACGAGTCCTTTGCCCGGTTTTCGCAGGCAGCTGCTTTTAAAAAACAAGTTTGGCGATCTGGAAAGGCGATTGACGCTGACATAATATGGCCTTCGCTGCTTCGATGAACAATAAACGTAGCAAGGATTTTTTTAACGATTATTTTCTTTAAGAACCTTTCATTTTTTGTTATGGAACTAACATTACAATTATCGCAATGTTTATAGTACTTTTCAATGGATAAGGACAGCCATTTCCATAGATATAAACATAAAATGTTTCAATACACGTATTTACTATTATTTATCTAGTATCGATAAGCTTTAATATTCTTAAAAACTTACGAAACAAAACTTAACTTACTCTTAAACTTACTTCACATAACAAGGAAGCTAAAACTTTAATCTTGAGATATTTAATTTCAGCTATAATTTTATATATTTAGATTACATACCTTATCATTCCTACATATATTTTATAGACGTAAAGAACATGCAATAATAACAAAAAATCGTGATTAATTAAAATCATTACAATTTGTTTGTGTTTTTTTTACATTGTTTTCCTAGTTGTTAATAATAAATTGCTGAAGTTTATACTTTAGGTTTGTACGGGGATATAAAAATACCGAGTTTGTTTCAAAGCCACATAATATGCAACGTTTTATGCTATAAAGGATTTAATTGGTTTGTTGTTTGATAATATTAACACTTAACTTTTAAAACTCAATAATCTAAAAGTATTTATATCTGTTTCTCTTAGAATAGAGATTTTATTATTCCCTAAACAGTGGAGTACCAGTGGAGTATTTATTGATCTTAAAATACTTTGTAATGTTTAAACTTCAGTGTATTTCTATGCTTTGATTTAGAACAATTGGAGCGTTTACAAACGGAGTACGTGTTAAAGGATTAAAAACCTTTTTATCGCCGAAAACCTCAACATATTTTATTAAAAAAATTGTGTAGAAAGTAACGCTGTAACGTGGTATATATTTGAATATCATGTAAAAGACACACAATTTTCTATCAAATGAATAATATATTCAGCTCTATACACGTTGATCTGAAATTAAGAATTATAATTTCGGTAAGGAGTATTTTTTTATTACATTTCTAACTTTTTCATATTTACTTGTTTGTATCAATTTGCGTCGAGTGTCGAATTCCAAATTACGTAGACGTTTGAAAGTAAGTTTTAATTGCAAGGTTCCTTTCATTTATACGTAATTGCATTGTTACAAGTATATAGCAAACTGAAGTTAGTAAATATATGATAAAGTAAGCTTAATTTTTTATACCTAATAAATTATTGAATAAGTAACGATTATTTTATTCTTTTTATAGCTAAAGACGTTTATATTTTATTGAGTAAAAAGTTTGTAAGGAACATAAAAGTCTGTTTTACTTCTTGATACTAAAATTCCTTTTTAAGATACACTTTTAGTTACTAATTTATAGGTCCCGAATCATAACCGTTCTATAAGTTTATGAATTAACTCAAGACTTACGTATCAAATAATTATAATAACCTTTATATTATTATGAAATTAATAAATAAAAATAGTAGATATACTATGTTGTGGAATCATACAGATCTTTTGTTTAATACTCTGCAACGGCTACAAAAAACGACTAAATATGGCCGCAAACCTACAATTAAAACTTTATAATTTTGTTTATTTTCATACACGTACTAGGTATATAATAATATAACTATTGAAGTCGGGTATTAAATTGATACCTAACTGTAGGATGGTAAGTAGAGTAACTTTTAAAGTTATAACTATACTTGAGTCACATTTGGCTTACTAACGACTATTAAGGAGTTCTATTATAATATGATAAACATATTATCTTAGTTCATCATTAGATCATCTCCGCGCTTTATGGGACCACATTGGTATATATTTACAAACAAAAATGAGTTAAGTAATTCGGCCCAGAAACCTCAAATATAGCTAGAGAAACCTGAACTTAGAATGAAACCTCAAATCTAGAAGAAAACATAAACCTCAAATATAGCTAGAGAAGATACTTAAAGAGTCCGAGGAACGTTTAACATTTTGAGGAACCTTAAATTAGGTATCATTTATGTGTATAATTAAATAATTAAAATTGTTTTATTTAAAACAATGTTATTCCTTTATATTTTTGTTTCTTTTTTATCATGGAAATTCCTCTAATCTCTCTCTCTAACTCCAAAAATATCATAACGGAATTTATAGGTTTGTACAATATCTAGTCTCGCTTTGAATTCTAAGTAACCGGAACTTAGGTTACGACCAATTTATCATAATCCAAATCCTGCAGACAAATACTTTTTTGGATGATGATAATAATTAATTTAAATGTTTCTGTTGTTCTTAAATTTAGTTTATTTAAATCGTATCGTTTTTTAATTATCAAATCTATTACAACAAATTTCACTCTAATAATTAACAAATCCAACCACGTATAACTTGAAATCCATAAAATCATACGTTTGGAACTATAGCTTACCAAGGTAATAAAAATACGAAAAAAGAACAACTTCTCATCTGTGAGGTAAACACAGAAAATGACAAACAATAAGTTCTAAAAATCTCGGTCAACACCAACAGTCAAATCTGCCTTAAAAAAAAGCTCCGCTCGACTAACGCCGAAAAAGGTAAATTTCGTTTTTGTTGTGATAAGAATACGAAATATAGTCAGTTTCCAGTATCAATTTCAATGTAATCTATAAACGTGCACCGAAGTGGTTTAAATTTCAGTGTACAATTTCCAAACAGTGAAAGGCGCCAAGGCCGATGGGCAACAATGGTTATAATACAAGTCAACGGAAGACGCCTCCATTCATAATAGGATCCTTCTAGAATAATAATTGGCGCAATTTATTATCTGGTCTATTAAGATTAACGTCGGCTCCACACATGGGTTACGTTTTGTTCATTGCCAATTATGACATTAATATTATGTATAAATAATAAACTTTAAGTAATTTACACATATCGTTATTACAATAAGGGCCTGTTTCGCCAGACGCTGATAAAGTTTATCTCGCACATAAGTTACCGGTAGGAATTATCGACAGGAGATAAAACAGGTCCTTAGGGCCTGTTTCACTTCAACTAATAAACTACAACTTTTGCATTCACAGGTCGCGAATAGAAATATTTTACAGATAAAGTGGATTTTGATGGTAAAAAGAAAAACGTCAAATAGCTTTATCAGCAGCCGGTGAAACGGGCCCGAAGCCTTGGAAAGAAAACTAATGAGCGGCTGAATGTAATTTGTTTGTATTATTTTTTGAACTAATAATATTACTTATTTAAAAATAATAGTCAGTAGCTTGGTTATGACTGTGTGCACTGATGATTTTCATCGTAATCTGTGTTTATGAATCGCTCATTCACATTAAACTTAAGATCGTTGAACTATTCAAATATATTTTAAAAGTTCTATTCAGCATTTTACTATTCTAGCGTTTACGAAATACATACTACATTCATATATTATCTAGAAATAGCTAGACAGCTAAACTGTACCACAATGCGAACAAAGATTGTTGCGTAGTAGATTGTTGCATGTTTTAAGAAAAAATAAATAAGTTAAGACAAAAAAGTTTAAAAAAGCTTTATGACTTTTTCCTATACCCAAAACTGTTTTGTAGTCAATCCTCAATTCCTGGACTATGTTCTAACTTTTAATATGCCGATCCTGATCCAATTTTTCAAAAATGGCATCAACTTTATTCTTATGAGGCCGATCAGAGTGAGATGCATCTTTGACATCAAAACCCCCAGACTGTAAATGCTTGAATCAACTTTGTGCTACTAATGGGTTTTTCAACAAGAACTTTGTTTTTTAAATCAAAATAAAACAATAAATTTAGTAATGTGGATTCTTTTATTTTTTTTTAATCACTTTTTGACAAAATGGTGGGACTATTTATTTAATCACTTCCCAAATTTTGAGTTTTAAGGCTGCAATCGATTCGATTGGTTCCGTATAGACTCTGTCTTTAACATAACCCGATAAAAAATAATCCAGCAGTGTTAAATCACGTGATCGAGCTGGTCATTTAACACTGAATTTCTTGAAATTATGCGATCGGGAAATATGGTTCGCAATAAATTTATTGTTTTGGTGGCTATGTGACTTGTAGGACCGTCTTGTTGAAACTACATGTTTCTAATACATATCAACAATAGGCCAAATTTGAGTTGTTGACATCTCTCGATAGTGTAACCCATTGGCCGTAACTGTCCAAATGCGACAATATTGTTTGTTGACGTAGACGCCTGACAAGTGCACTTGAATAAATTGAGCGAATCTACGGCGATGTGAAGGTTCAGTCGACAATCGACATCAATAGTTGCACTATGTAAAGTTTTAAAACCAAATCCTTACGCAGAATTTGCCATGTGGTTGTTGTGGATAACCTATATTGTTGAGAACGCCGAAGAATTGATAAATTCGGATCTTCCTCAACACTGTGGCTCACGGCGACGTGCTGACGACTTGAACGACTCGGCCGAACACGCGTTGATGTGTGCACATTGTGTACCGATCCTGTCGACTCAAATTTATTGATCGCGGTCTTAGTAAGACGATTAAGTTAACCGAAAATTTCCCGAATCTTACGATTTGTAACTTTTATAGATCTACCATTTTCATAGTGAATTTTTATTTTTTAATGCGATTTTCGAGTGAAATTGAATTCATTGTAACAATTGCCTAAGCTTCTACTATAGATAAATCTATATATGTCAAAAAACAAAATGTCAAAACTGTAATTAGTTCCGGTGTAACATGGGTGTAACCATATTGAAAAACAAAGTTGAAAAAAACAAAGACGCTGCATTAGGTCCACAATTTTTTTTTGTCGTAAAAAAAATTGTGGTCATGTATCGCATTTTTTTACCTTTTTAGTAATAAAACTTTATAATGTATCGAATTTCTTCGTTAGATTCACTCATTTTGACGATTGATATTAAAATCAGCCAAATACAACCAGTATAACCAATGAAATTTTGCTTCAATTTTATACATACAAAATACGAAAAAAGTTTAGTAAATGATAATGATTTTTTACAAAATTTTGTGGAAAATATCCACAAGTCTTTAAAAAAAGAATAAACAAAATCGTTTCATAATTGATTTAAAAAAAACAGGCAAATGGAGAACGTTGTGCCTAATTTCTTTTTTGAATATTATTAATAAAACTTCGGTATTTTTAAAAATTAAAGTTCAAATATCTGATGTCGACGTCCTAAGAGATTTTTTACTAAAATACCCATGACTTCACTCATCTGTGTGAAGTATGATAAATCTAAGTTCTAAGTTAAAACAGGTTTGAATAGTCGTAATAAAAAATATTAAATCGTAAATTCAGTCTATAGATCAAGCTTCAATGTTGTTTTTATCGCCATTAATGTATCTATAAGATTATAATTAAAATTAGTTCATTAAAGACCGTATCCGCAATGCAACAGTGATAGATTTTTTTTAAAATAAATAATAAAATTTGTCTAAAATAATAAAATACTCTAGAATGAATAACACGATAAAGACATTATTAATTAAATAAATAGCATATATGTATATGTATATGAACTTGCGCCTTGAACTCGCGTAGAGAAAAACAGACGGAAATACGATAGTTTATATAACTTTTTTATTTTTTAATTTGACGGAAACTGAACTTTATACTCAACACACATTCTTTTACATTACGAATTTCATCAAGTCGTAGCATACAAACTAGATTTGTAATGTTTCCAATCTATCATTCTGACTTTACGAACCTAAAAGAACAGAAAATAAGAAAGAAGATTAAAAATATATACGCCGCTATTACAAGAATAATATTTTATTCTCTTTAATTCTATTTCATATGCAAAGTTCTTTTATACTACATAATTGCAAATATGAGTTGAGTATTCTAGAAAGTTCAGCAGTTTTCTTTAATAATTCAGGTCGATAAGAGGGCTTTGTTAGTTTCGGAAGATGAACTTTTCGTTGGCCTGGTTTCCCCTCAGTAATATTCAGGATGTATGTGAGAGACCTACTTGCGCCAGGCTCCTATGTCTAGGCTGTTCGTTTCTAAAGGGTATTCATAAGCCTCCGTTATGAACGTTGGTACTTTAAGGTTATTTAGTAGCTAATATGTGCAAATTAGTTTGCATTATACTCTTAAGACCGTGTAACAAAATTGTTTTTCTTTTAATATTCTAGCTTCAATGACAACAAAAACCGATTTTATAATATAGTACATAACACAATATGTAAACCTTCATGTTCATTTTTGTTGCTTAGTTTTTGCGTAATGTTTTATAATCAATTACCAGGGAACCTAACTGACTCACCCAGGTGTGTGTCATTCGGACGCTTAGGCGGGGATCTAAGGTGTGATGTACTAATTAAAAACCAATTGACAAAAATTCACTATAGTTATTTTTATTGTTAGTCTGACCAGTATCTATTTCATTTCAAGAGAAAAGTTTCATTGGCCAAAGCAGTCACAGTTTAAATGTTACTCACTCACTGTTAAGATAAGACTATTAACCTTCTTTTTATTATTCTTCTTTCTAAGAAGAATACCTTTTCTTTTAAGTAGAATAGTAGATTTTAAAGTTAGTGTTCAAACAAGCACCTCTTAAGCTTTACAAATGTTAAAATTTTATATATATTATATTCATAACATCGTCATTGAAAATACGAAAGAGATGATTTATGTTCTGTAAAAAAAACAATTATTTTAATTTAATTTTAAATTACAAAATTTAATGACAAAGTTATCATTATTACCATAATATATTTACAAAATAATTATAATCTTTATTAATAGCAAATAAGTTTTATTTAGTACATCTAAATATAACTATTAAGGCTTAATTCTATATTATAGAAATAGATTCGTTAAAGTTAAGATTCTCGAATGAGAAAGTTTCTCCCAACTATTGGTCTTTTTTATCATGCTCTAACAGTACGTACCATTAGAACCTCGGTAATTCTAACTAATGATTGAAGTACCTTTGCCTCCGAACCATCCGTCACGACACGGACAAAATAAAACCACCACAGAGATACTATAGATAGAGCGGGCAAACCTACTATTTACTAATATCACAAAAACGATAAAATAATACGAAAGTTTTGATGGATCTTTGTTACGCAAAAACTGCTTAATTTACGATTGTAACTAAAATTAGTATTCAGAATAATATAAGTTATGTATGCGGTTTACACCGCGAGGCGCATTTAGTTAGAATATATTCTTTATTGCACTTAAAAATTGTACATAATATTATATTATATTGTATCTTCTATACACTTAAATGAGGATTGTCTACAACTCTACATTATTAAATAAAACCAATGTTAATTTTAATACCACACCGTATCTATTACTAACTTGCGGTTCACGCAGTATTTAGGTACAACATTGATTTATTTTGGCTATGTGTTTATTTTATCTAATGCAGAAGAGGTCACCGATTTTGACGGTACTTATTGGCAGATAGCTGATGTCGTAACAACTGATTTAGCTACCTTTATTACACAGAATGTATAAGGAATCCGCGAAAAACCATTAAAATATTAAACAAAGTTCGATTAGGTTGTTTTGATTAAAATCCACTCGAACAATGTTGCAGGTAGCGTCTATAAATAATAAAATAAATAAATAACTTATAGAAGTTTCCTTGAAGAGAGGGGCCAGGAAAAAATTAGAATGTTTGTAAACAAGCGTGTCATAACTTGTGTAAGCCTGATACATTGCCTCACTATACGGGTTATTGAACTACAAAGTTCCAATTTTAAAAAATCAAAAATTCTATGAAATTATATCTCAGTTATCTAAGTCTAAGTTCATTTAGTTTCCAAGTTCAATGTTGGGACCACATTATAGTTATCAACACATAATTAATTCACACATATCCAAGGTTCCAGTTAACCAGGGTTTATTTTATCTTGTTTCCTTTTAGCAGCGAACACCTAAGTTACATACGCGTAAAATATCCTTGCAACTCGACCACTGAGTCTTGTACGGTTGTTAATACTGCTTGCCCACTCTATCTATATTATTTCTATGGACTCATAATGTTACATTTTAATCTGGATATATTTTATCCTTATTGTCACTGACTATTTTTATTTCTTAGAGATATATCTTAAACTCCTAAAAAAGTAATGATTACATTTTGTCTATAAATAATAGAAAGCCCAGATTAAATCGAGATCAGGTTAAACCGTGAGACGTTACTTGTACTTTATATTTTTATCACTAATTATTGTCATCATATATTTTGAATAAACTGGACTGATACTTCATGTAAAGCCTATAAAGTTAGTTAGTTCAGTATTCATTAAAACTCTTTTTTCCCCGAAATTAAAATATAACAATTAAATCTATGTAAAGAAAACTTTTTATCTTACAAAGCTTGTTAATTAATAAAGCTCATCTGATCATGGTAGCGAATAGCGATATAGTAACCATAAATGTGAACGTGGCAACTGTCAAAACTCGACGAGGTAAAACTGTAAGGTCATTAATTTAATTCTTGACATTACCTTTAAATATTTGTAACAGTTTTTGTTTCGGGCTACCGTCTGAAAGATCAGATGGAAAATTTTATCAAAAATCATTGTCAAAAAAACACTTATTATTCAATGTATGTATTTTGATCGTCGTAAGTTTGCGAGCCGTCACTAATTGCTAAAACCCAAAAATAATAAGAACACATAAATAGGTTTATCTCTTTTTTTTACACAATACTGGATAAATAATAATCGATTAAGTTGTGCACGTATGACGTAATCTTGATGTAGGCTGTATTAATTTTAAAGTCTTATCTGATGATGGGATGCTGCTGTCAAATGGATTAAATGTTTCGAAGAGATGGTAGATTTTTTACACATGTAACAAAAGACGCGTATGTAAATGAATATGCTTTAGCGTGCATAATATAACTATATATATTAATAGTATGTCTCTAGCAGCATTTCATATTGAATAATATATATGAAAAAAACAAAAAATAGATCTATTATTGCATCGTAATATTTGTTTAAAACTTTACTGCACAATCTTTTTGAACCTTATTTAGACGTTCGTAAAATACAAACTTTATTAATTCTTTAAAGTGACAAGACGATGTCGTAATTTGTTTTGCTTCAATAGTTTTGCTGAATTTATTTTTTGTGCTGACTATAAACTAGGTATCTTTTGCAATTGTGTTAAATTGCCTTATTTATTATTTCTTTAGCCATATATGCTTACATAATATATGTAGCTATAAAGATAAAAGTTTTGTCTATTCAGCGGAACAGAAGCCATTAATATCAACGTAAGTTAAAATGCTATTAACGATATGTATTTTATATAGTTCATAAGTTCATAAATAGTGTATGTAACAAATCTCTTAAAATATAGTTATTCATCCGTATTTGTGATTGAAACTATCCATCGTACCATTAAACAACCTTAACGTCAGTTCCATTGAGTGTCATGCGCACTATATGCTATATGCTGTAGGTACTTAAATTATCTCGTTCAAGCCCAAACTGACCACATTCTTTTAGAAAATTATTTTCGAAAGTAAATAAAAATAAAATTGCTATGCATAATAAAATAAAATTTTAAGTAGTAGGCAGAAAGTAGAGTAGATAGCTTTTTGTTTAATGACATGTCTTTACAGAGTGAATCTTCTGTCAGTAGTCTTTGGTTGTGCGAGTTGTCGCTTTTCATTTTTTTTTTAAATCATGCTCAAGATTTTATAAAATACCTCAACAATTTTTCGTCAGTTTTTTAGTATCTAATTACTAGTATTAAAAATCTAGGTGTATTGGTATATCTAGATATATTACTAAGATCCACAGTCGTCAAGTCGTTATTCCTTACGTAAATCAATTCAGAAATATTTTATCGAAAAATACTAAATTTAGCTTGAGCTGAATTTATTGATTTCACTTAAAGCGCGACGAGCAAAGTTTAATTAGATTTCTACCTAGAAGTGTTCAAGATAATCAAGTTAAGAAGTTAATATTGTGTAGGAAACATAATACGTTAATTTAATTTAATGTACAGAATGACGTTAATACATTCTAATGGACGAAATCATTGGTTTAATTAAGTTTACTGTCTTGTAGGTACTCACACTTAATAATCTTATTATATTTTGCAATGATAAAATGATCTTAGCTAACCAGTTTACTCCTAAAACAATTTAACTGAACAATAAAAAATTTAGTAAAACAATGGTAGATTTCTCTGCTCTAAACATATTTAAGCTCATCGAGTTTCTTTATAGGTGTAATAGAAATAAAAAAAATAATGTTTTACAATTTTATGTTATGCAATTAATGTAATACGACAACCGTTCTAATGTAGTCGCTTTAACGCCGGTTTGTTCGACTCCCGCTCAGGTCAGATATTAGTTTATGTATTTGTGCAAATATTTGTTTCCAGTTTGTGTGTATGTCCTTGTGGCTCTCCCCGCCCGTGCCTCGGAGAGCATGTAAAGCCATCGGTCCAGGTTGTTACATGGACACCTGATAGCGATCGTTATTATGTTAGGGCAATTATCCGCCAACCCGCAATGGTGGATTAAGGTCCAATCCTTCTCCTACATGGAGGAAGGGCCTCTGCCCAGCAGTGGGACTTTTGGAGACTGATTCAATTCAATGTAATATATTTCGTGTTATTGTAGGCAAAAACTACTTCTAACTACCAATAAATGGGAAGATGTGTGAAGTAAAACTGTGATTGTATCGTGTTACACTGAATTAAATACAAAATTTTCAGTAGGCAACGATGTGTGTACTAGTGGACGAGACAAGCCTGCATAACAACCTGTTTCCTTGCCATAAAACTTTTAACGTCCCTTATATTTAGACATTCTTCGCTTAAAAACTTTTAAATATTTTATGACAGTAAATTGAAGACAAAGGTTGTAAGTGTAAACTAGAAAGTATATGAAAACAGATCCCAGTAAAGAGATTAAAAATAGTATTTCCTCGCTCGAAATAGCAACCGGAGTGATTGCAGTCTGTCTGTATGTGTCTTCGTCTCGGTCTGCTGCGCCGCCTTTTGTTTGCACCAACTGAATTCCACATAATTCTGTAACAGCGGCCGATGGGATTTATATTAAAATTGTCTTTTGTATTTCCGAGATCTATAATCTATCTAACAACACCTATTTGTATAACTTGAACGCTGTCACTTGCAGTCATTTATAGAAATATTATAATTTATATCACAGATTAACAAGACAAATGATGCTTTCATCATTCGAATATTTTTTGCAATCGTGATTAGTATATTAACAATTATATATTTATTTAAAATCTTGACTTAACATATACCTACTTAGTAAATTTTATTTATGATTAGGAATTTGAGTTAATGTCAAAATACGAACTTTTTATAAGGTGATAGAGGTGATGAAACCCAATTTTTAAAAACTAATTTGACAATTTTACAGACAATTATCGTTGTACAAATAATTACATATAAATAGATACGGGTGGTAATATTTGTATGTAGATTTATTAGACAATCACCTTTATTTGGTACCATAGAATATCTGTGTTTGGTACGGTTTAATTTAAAGTAAGAGTTAAGACACAAAGTTAGAGACACTCCTAATAAAAGTTAAGTGATAGAAGTGGTAAAAAATTTTGACTGTTAAACACTTACTGATATTAGCGCAGTTGTCTATTGAATTAGTATAGAAATATAGATAAAGATTTAAATTTAAAAGCAACGTGCATTTAATATTAAATTTCGTTCGTTCAAAAATGAAAACGAACAGTAAATAATGAACACAAATGAAATAAAGAGTAATTAGAAAATGTAATTAGATTCATTGCGAATATCAGCAGCTCGCTACTTGATATTCGTGGAGATATCGAATGTTTGAGAAATCGAGACGGCGACATGTGCTATTCAATTCACCGCAAATATTTGTGCAGGTTAAGGATTTTAAGTTGATATTATTTACATTATTTTTTATTGTTCTGAAATTTTAGTAAATTTCCGTTTAAGTAAAGCTCATTATTTGCTCACTGAAAACGCAAAAAATTAAAACTCCAACAAGTTTATTAAAATGGCCATGGAATTATACTATAAGTACCTATACTTGTAATATTTTAATTATTTGTTATAGATATAATATTTAATAAGCAATGTAGAATTTTTTAATAGCGTATTTCAATTTAATAGAAAAATAAAAATGTTTTCTGTAATTTGTAGTCTTTAAACAATATTTGTGTCAAATATTTCTTTGCACAGTACCTACCACTATATATTAAATCGATCATTATTAATGCTCTTTAAAATAAATTTAAAAAAAGGGAAAAAATACTATAGTTATCTAAAAAACTATAAGTTTTCTTTAGGTGGAGACAAGTAAAGTACCTAAATATTATTACATCTATCATAAAAAAGAAAATATCAAATCAAAATCATAAAAAAAGGTTTTCACCACTAGACCACGTTAAGTAATATAAACCTTTTTTGGGGAAAATAAAAATATGTTATCTTACAACAGATTTCATTAAAGGTGGTTAGGAAACGGAGAACATTACGAAAATATGACGTAACTTAACAAAAGCTTACACAAGCTGACTTTAAACCGGGCATTAGCTGACCATGATTTAAATAAAAATCATCTAATTACAAGTTACATTGTTATGAATAGATAATTTAAACCGTGACCTTTCTGTCAATTGTACCCGTAAGGTATGATACAATCATTTGCACGGTTCGATTCCATCATTTTTGTCCAAATTATTTATTACTATTTAAGTGATTATTGGTCGACGTGGTCTTTGACTATGGACCTTTTAAACAAGATCCAAGTCGCACAGCATGCAATGAAGAGGGCTATGCTTGGTATTTCTCTGCAAGATCGAATCAGAAATGATGAGATTCGCAGACGAAAGAAGGTTGCCGACATAGTCCAACGGATTTGCAAGCTGAAGTGGCAGTGGGCAGGGCACATAGCTTGAAGAACTGATGGCCGATGGAGTAGAAAGGTTCTCGAGTGGAGACCACGTACTGGCAAGCGTAGTGTTGGACGGCCGTCCGCGAGAAGGACGGACGACTTGAGGAAAGTCGCCGGAAGCCGTTGGATGGAAGCTGCTTTGAATTTTGAACTTGTCGCTCTGGAGGTCGATGGGGGAGGCCTATGTTCAACGGTGGACATCCAATGGCTGATATGATGATGATGAAGTAATTATTGAATAGATATTAAAAACGATCTTAGTAGCTGTATGTTTACATACAGAAATTTATTTTGGTAAAGAAGTTACTGTTAATATGTCAGTTGTTGTTGTCAGATTGGACAACGTAGTATAAAAATCTGTTCTAAATAGGTAATTTAAATCTATGTATGTATATTTAGTGCCAAGGACTCGGAACTACACCACAAAATTGTAGGATATTATGAACTAAAGTATTAGGTATAAGAATGGAAATACTAGATTGTTTATATTACAAGCTATTAACAAAACAAGTTTTTTAACGACTTTTACAAGATTAGGTGTGTTCATAGTGTACCAATTCTAAATCTTAATGAGCTATAAAAATAACAACCAATGTCAACTATTTACCTACCTAATACGATACCCAAACCCAATCTGTCACGGTTTTGTGAGAAAAACAATATGAAAGAGCATACTATTTCAATGTTTAACACAAAAATAAAACATTATGATATTGTTATACTAAAGCAGCAAGAATATGGACAATTGTTTAAACTTCGATTATTTTATCTATTCAACAAGTTTGACAACAAACAACTACAATAAAAGATGTCGTTATTAGTTGGCAACTTTACCACAAACAAGCAGAAACTTTTTACTATTTACTACATGCGTGTGAGTAAAACTTCATGGGTGATGTTCAGAAACAGGTCAAATGTGACCGAGGGTCGCTTTCGTGTCACTAAGCTTTAGTTTGTCAGTGTTATGCTTATGCAGAGCTTTCGTAAAGTTTTTGATTTGTATGTATATTATACAAAAATTAAGTAATACACCAGCTGTATCTGTATAAGTCATGTTATCTACTAAATTCATTTATAAGGTAATGGTTTTTAATGACTAGGGCATTAATATACTTAACACATACATATACCTAATAATTTTGTGAGTTACGTAATATATGTATTTAACAAATATTAATATGTATTTAACTACCCTCATTATTACACATCATTTTTATGCAATAATAATGTTTATTAATAAAAAGTTCAAGTGCTTAAAACTTTGCTGTGTCACCGCTGACCGAATTGTTTAAGTAAAGTAAAAAATAAGTCAGCGGCGGTGTGGGTATCCGTGTCAGTAAACTATTGCATGCACGCGATAAAAGAAACTTCATAATCCACATATTATCCCATCAAGATTGTGATAAAACACAGCTGGACTCTTAGGTATTATTTTTCTTGATGAAGCTTTCATTATTTTGGTATATTGTTATTTGTTCCATAAAAAACAATTACGTGCAACAGCCTTTATTCGCTGGGTGCGTGACCCTAGCGCCATCTAACGATACAACTTACGGTGGCTCTTTTGAGAAAATAAACATGTATCTATTGGATGTCAAATAGCTATTGAAAAAATAAAAACAACTTGAAAAAAAAAATTTCAATGTAAAATGTGATATATTACACAGAGTGCATATTAAATAAAATAAAAAAAATATCCGTGGGTCAGCTAAAAATAGTAAGTAAAATAATTACAACAACTAAAACAAGTCTCAATAAGTGAATTAGGTTAAGCAGTGTTAAAATCTGCCAAAATGTTTATTGTAAAATTAATATTGAATAAAAAATCATTATTAATATTAAAAAACAATCTAAAATAATATATAAAATAACAAATAGCTCTATTTAACATAATTATATATTTACGAATGTATCTTAAATTTTAATTTTTTTTATTTAATTTTGCAGATAAAAATGGAATTGTTAAGAACGGGTTTAATAAAATAAAACAGGTATTGCTAAATCATTAACTATATCAAATAATATGTCTTAATTTTTTTGTCGATTATTTCTATTAATATAAATATTTTAATCAAAACTAAATTTTATTACGTACCTACTCAAAACTGCGGATTCGTTGACTTTACGTCTTCTATAAACTGATGGAAAAATAGTTGGAGCGTAATTAGGACTTGATTCAACATCTAAAATATTTCACCGCCAATGAAGTGTTCACTGCATATAACATCCATAGGTTTTGGAGACCATCGTTATGGTCTCCGAAACCATCAATACTTTACAAAAAAAATTAATTAAATTATTACTCCGTTTTCTTACACGATATACACATGTATATGACATTATTCTATAGAATACGGTTGTAGGTTATAGTAATACTTACTTTTGCCTTTTAACAGCAGTTATCAATTTTTTCGCTGATTTAATTTCCACTTGGCAACCGGAAACTTATAAAATTTACAATAACTATTTCTACTAGTATTTTTGCAATCGACTACACAACAACTTTGATGTCCTATTTTATTTCATTTATTTAATTAAACTGACACACGTGTTATTTTTATGGTCATAGAAAATAAAGAGCCACCTGTAGTTCTATTTTGTCCGCAACAGGCGCTGACATCACTTTTGTGTCCCCCACTATGCCTTACGCACCCAGCCAATATGTTTCCTTTATGATAATAACGTTAAAAAAATATTCTCTTAATATTTTGAAATATCTCTTTTTTGCAATTATGACTTAGTGTATATTATTAAATATATAATTAAATTATATTCAAGTTTTATTTCAATAATAACCCCTCAAAAAAAAAACTATGACCTCGTTGTCAATACTTTTATATTGATATATTTAATTTTTGTTGATATAATTCATTAAGGCTGCTTGTTTCAGTTGAAATGATTCTTAACTTTTTACCTAAATTATAAATCATGAAAGAGTATGACTAACAATGACTCAAATGTTAAAAGATCAATTACTCGAAGTAGTCACTCAGAACAAAACGTGACACAATCATGTTTTCTAAAAATCTAAATTACCTATAATATTAACGAATTAAATTCTATTGAAAACATGCATATAATTATGTTGTAAATTTTGATTCTTTCCGTCAAAAATTTTTTTCGCCATTCTAGATATCGTTTAGTTGACATATAATACAGTGTAATAAAAGTCATGTTAGGATAAATAAAATAAAGCCGGTTTTAAAAATATAATAGGTTATGTACAAAAATAAAAATATAATACGTTATATGAAGTATAATTACCATCAAAGAATCATTTTAATATTTTAACAACTTCATTACAATATATACAAGAGTCGTCATAATTCCAGAGAAACAAAAAGTTGACATTCTCAGACCTGATTCACAGTGCAAGTTGGCGCATGCGTCACACGATACATATCTATAGAATATCTATGTTGACCAATGAGTCATTGTCAGGCGTCGCTAACTTCAACACACAGGATCATGGGAAATCATTATGCTGAAATATAAAATTGATTGTGCAGCTTAAATCATTACTAGTCAAGTTCTTGATTATATTATTATCTATAACAATATATCTTTACTGACAAGATTAATGATAAGTCTGAAGTGTTTGTTTTCGAACGCGCCGATCACAGGACGTATTCGTCGGCTTTCAAAAATATTTCTCATGATCCAACATGAAGCCTGGTTTTGATAGAAGTAATATTTATACCTACTCTCACAAAAGCTAGTAAATATGGTCGTTAATAAAATGAAGTGTCAAAAATTAACCTGATTGAAACCGCAAATGTCCTCTAATAGTAATATAAAATAGAATTAGGTACGTTATTTTCTTGTAATATAATATTTTTATCAAAAATTGCATTTATCACAAAACTTGTCTCTTCATTTAATTTCGTATTCTAAACCAAACTTAGTGTAAATACACTAGCTACAAAAACGGATAGAGAACGAAGTTTAAATTTAAAGGGGTTGTTTCAAATTTATATGGAGCCTGAGCCAGGTATTTGTACAGTATTTTAAAATGTTCAGGGTCATGAAATACTGAATATTTTTTCTTTATTTCTCATGAAAATGCCTTATTTACGAGGTAGTTTTAATTTGCAAAATAAAATCGCAACAACTTGTCATCCCTTTTGACAATGACATATACACAAACGTTGTGATGACATTTTAAATATAAATAACCACAAAAAATAGGTACGTATCCAACACTTAGTCGATCGAAAGACTTCGAAGACGAGAAGTCCAAAGAAATGCCTGGGTCGTTAAAAAAATATTCAGTAACAAAAATAAACAACGAAAAACACTCCAACGCAGCAAGACGCCAATGAATGATTTGATTATTGATATTTGACAATTGAAATGACAGTAAGATAACGTAATGTCATCAAATATAGACAACAAAAGTAGACTGATGTACTTCGAGAGTTGCTATTCTACGAATGTATCCAATTATAAATTTTATAACTACCTCTTAATCACTGTAAAACTACTAAAAAGCATATTTTATTTTAATTTCTATAATTTTATACTATTTTTTGGTATACCGTACAAATACCTGGCCCAAGATGAAACAACCCCTTTGCTTCATGATTTATGTAGGTGTTAAAGCGACAATTTGTGGAGGAGCCTGGAGCATAAGCGTTGAATTTGCTGTGACAAATGCAGTCATTAGATTCGGAGGAATAGGGAATGTTCCAAATCTTACTATATAACGTCAAAATGGTAGTAGGATGGTTATAGATGCTTTTAATATCCTGAACATTTTGCAGCAACCGATTAGAAAAGTAAAGGCAAAGAAAACTAGAGATGAGTACCTAACTGCAATGTATCCAACCCTTTCGCTGCCTTACTTTCGAGAGCTCGTAACGGAAACGTACGCGTTAGCTACAATAACCCGGTGACTGGCAGACTCTAGACCGGTTTCTCCGCAACCTACAGACAATATAGTGCACATAACATATAGACTTGCAATCCTCCGCAGTCTACAACGTTTGGGTTGTTGTTTCTGCAACATTTCCTTATACGTCTTGTCGTCGGCGAAATCTTGTAACATACTACAAGTTTTTAAGCCTTTCTTATAAGATATGTAATAATATTTCAGTCATTGTATTATAAGTCTTTTGTAGCTATTTTTACTTCAATAACTATATTAATAATAATAATAATAAAATAATTGAAAATAGTCATGCGTTGCTCTACTGGGATCGGTCTATTATCACTGACAGATTTATTGCAGCCAATAAACCTGATATAGTGCTAGTAGACCGATCAACGCGCCGAGCTATTATTGTTGATATTACAATCCCGCATGACGATAATCTCGTAAAGGCGGAAAAAGAAAAATTAAGTAAATATTTAGACCTTGCCCACGAGATTACCGCCATGTGGAATGTGGACTCAACAATAATTGTTCCTATTGTTGTGTCGGTCAATGGCCTATTAGCGAAGAGTTTCGACCAACACCTTAAGAAACTCTCGCTCGACTGTTGGATCAAGGGTCGGATTCAAAAGGCGGTGTTACTTGAAACGGCCCGCATTGTGAGGAGGTTCCTCAGCCTGGAACCTTAACCACCGATGGCCTGGGACTCAACCTGCCACCGGAGGAATACCTTTTTTATATTTTTAAATATTTTTATTTGTACTTTTTATAAATATATTTAAAAATGTAATTATAGGGAAAAATGTTGAATAAAAGAAATAATAATAAGTTTATTAATAACGTCACCTCTACCAGTGATCAGTCAGTGATACCACATATTGTTCGACATGCATTGTTTGAAATATTCGCCATTTGTCAATTTTTCAATATGTTACGAAATTTTTTTTAATCTTGGAATTTACGTAATTAAATGCGAGTTTATTTACTAGTTAACTAACATATATATGTACGGTATCGTAACGTATTATGTGTATCTTTACTTGTTCCACTGCTGGGTAATGGCCTCTTCACCTGTTAAAGAAGTTAGAATACACGGATATACGTATCTTAGTATTTCTGCTAAAACACAAATATCTTCACAATGTTTTCACCGATGGCGACGCGGACACTGAATTTTTAAAGAAATTTAGCGCAATAAATACAACAACAACCCTCAATTAAATTCAAACTCAAACTCGACTCTTATATTACAATATATATCAGAAGAATATAGATAATAACTCAAGTATTTAAAATACATCTCGTAGCTGATAATGCCTTTATTAACATGTAACCGATATCGAGGTGTTAATTTGTTCATAACACTTTTGATAAAAAGTTTTTGTGATCGAAGAATACCTCACCAACACATTTACGCACATTACACGCTTATTATAAAAGATTGTTTTTTTTTTGTGGAGTTATTTTATAGGAATCACGAATTCGGTTTATTAATCACGTCCGTGAAGCTAGCCTTGACGACCCAGCCCAATCGAATGAAACTTATGTGCGGATTTAGTGCTATTTATGTGCTAATTAGTTGCCCTATTCGCGAATTTGTTGCTCATCCCGGGACCGAAATATTGCTGACAAGGCTAGCTTTTTTTGGAAGCTAGCCTTGTCACCCAGCCCAATCGAATGAAACTTATGTGCGGATTTAGTGCTATTTATGTGCTAATTAGTTGCTCTATTCGCGAATTTGTTGCTCATCCCGGGACCGAAATATTGCTGACAAGGCCAACTTTTTTTGGAAGCTAGCCTTGTCACCCAGCCCAATCGAATGAAACTTATGTGCGGATTTAGTGCTATTTATGTGCTAATTAGTTGCCCTATTCGCGAATTTGTTGCTCATCCCGGGACCGAAATATTGCTGACAAGGCTAGCTTTTTTTGGAAGCTAGCCTTGTCACCCAGCCCAATCGAATGAAACTTATGTGCGGATTTAGTGCTATTTATGTGCTAATTAGTTGCTCTATTCGCGAATTTGTTGCTCATCCCGGGACCGAAATATTGCTGACAAGGCTAGCTTTTTTTGGAAGCTAGCCTTGTCACCCAGCCCAATCGAATGAAACTTATGTGCGGATTTAGTGCTATTTATGTGCTAATTAGTTGCTATATTCGTGGATTTGTTGCTCATCCCGGGACCGAAATATTGCTGACAAGGCTAACTTTTTTTGGAAACTAGCCTTGTCACCCAGCCCAATCGAATAAAACTTATGTGCGGATTTAGTGCTATTTATGTGTTAATTAGTTGCTCTATTCGCGAATTTGTTGCTCATCCCGGGACCGAAATATTGCTGACAAGGCCAACTTTTTTTGGAAGCTAGCCTTGTCACCCAGCCCAATCGAATGAAATTTATGTGCGGATTTAGTGCTATTTATGTGCTAATTAGTTGCTCTAATCGCGAATTTGTTGCTCATCCCGGGACCGAAATATTGCTGACAAGGCCAAATTTTTTGGAAGCTAGCCTTGTCATATAATATTTTGCCATTGTAATGTCTAAAAATAATCGTTCCATTAGTTGCTAATTAGTTGCTCAACATATAATGTATCGCGGTATGAAATTTTTGCGAAAAAGTGCCGTTGAGAGGAAATTATAAACGCTGAAATGGTCATCTTAATAAACATATATTGTTTAAGTAACTTTAGATGTTCAAACGGTAAATAGAAATGAGTTTTTAATTATTTTTTGTAAGAATCATTTTAAAATGTTATGTACAGCTAAACAAAAGTATGCAGCATGCAACGCAGCACTTTCTAAAAAGATAAAAAAGCAACGAAAAAAAATTTATTAGTTTTTGTTCTGTATTAATCATAACGGTCGTTACGGGATTATCTTGACTGAATAAAAATTTTGACTATTTTGGCAAGTTCTGATTGTCGTCGTTGTTGATTTGGAATAACTTGCTTCTCACACAAATTACGACTAAGAAGGTAAGTAGTAATTTCAGGATTCTCTGGAACATTAAGATCAGCAAATAAAAAATCTTAGGGTTTCGTCTAGCCCATTAGTCCTCAGGAATTAGTTGCTAATTAGTTGCTCCTATTATGATGTAGTCGAGTACTCGATATTGCAACTATTGTACCAAATAATCATTCTAAATGTAACTAACGCATAGAACTTATAAAAAAATACAATTTGTTTCAGCTCCTAGATTCGTCATAAACTACTTGCTGCCGTTTTGATACTGTATCAACGAACACTCGATATTACAATAAATTGGAGTACCATGGAATCATTCCGGTAGTACCTAGAGCACGAAATTCCCGAAATAATAAAATCGCACATTTTTTCCAGCTCTTATAATTCTCAGGATTTTTTCGCTCCTGTTCTAATACAGTTAAGCACTCGATATTGCAACTAGTGTACAAATAAATCATTCTAGATGTATATAAAGTATAAAACTGATAAAATAACAAATCAATACACTTTTTTTCCTGCTCCTATGTTCCTCAGAAATTAGTTGCACGGCAGCAAGTAGTTTATGACGAATCTAGGAGCTGAAACAAATTGTATTTTTTTATAAGTTCTATGCGTTAGTTACATTTAGAATGATTATTTGGTACAATAGTTGCAATATCGAGTACTCGACTACATCATAATAGGAGCAACTAATTAGCAACTAATTCCTGAGGACTAATGGGCTAGACGAAACCCTAAGATTTTTTATTTGCTGATCTTAATGTTCCAGAGAATCCTGAAATTACTACTTACCTTCTTAGTCGTAATTTGTGTGAGAAGCAAGTTATTCCAAATCAACAACGACGACAATCAGAACTTGCCAAAATAGTCAAAATTTTTATTCAGTCAAGATAATCCCGTAACGACCGTTATGATTAATACAGAACAAAAACTAATAAATTTTTTTTCGTTGCTTTTTTATCTTTTTAGAAAGTGCTGCGTTGCATGCTGCATACTTTTGTTTAGCTGTACATAACATTTTAAAATGATTCTTACAAAAAATAATTAAAAACTCATTTCTATTTACCGTTTGAACATCTAAAGTTACTTAAACAATATATGTTTATTAAGATGACCATTTCAGCGTTTATAATTTCCTCTCAACGGCACTTTTTCGCAAAAATTTCATACCACGATACATTATATGTTGAGCAACTAATTAGCAACTAATGGAACGATTATTTTTAGACATTACAATGGCAAAATATTATATGACAAGGCTAGCTTCCAAAAAATTTGGCCTTGTCAGCAATATTTCGGTCCCGGGATGAGCAACAAATTCGCGATTAGAGCAACTAATTAGCACATAAATAGCACTAAATCCGCACATAAATTTCATTCGATTGGGCTGGATGTCAAGGCTAGCTTCCAAAAAAAGTTAGCCTTGTCAGCAATATTTCGGTCCCGGGATGAGCAACAAATTCGCGAATAGAGCAACTAATTAGCACATAAATAGCACTAAATCCGCACATAAGTTTCATTCGATTGGGCTGGGTGACAAGACTAGCTTCCAAAAAAAGCTAGCCTTGTCAGCAATATTTCGGTCCCGGGATGAGCAACAAATTCGCGAATAGAGCAACTAATTAGAACATAAATAGCACTAAATCCGCACATAAGTTTCATTCGATTGGGCTGGGTGACAAGGCTAGCTTCCAAAAAAAGCTAGCCTTGTCAGCAATATTTCGGTCCCGGGATGAGCAACAAATTCGCGAATAGAGCAACTAATTAGCACATAAATAGCACTAAATCCGCACATAAGTTTCATTCGATTGGGCTGGGTGACAAGGCTAGCTTCCAAAAAAAGCTAGCCTTGTCAGCAATATTTCGGTCCCGGGATGAGCAACAAATTCGCGAATAGGGCAACTAATTAGCACATAAATAGTACTAAATCCGCACATAAGTTTCATTCGATTGGGCTGGGTGACAAGGCTAGCTTCCAAAAAAAGCTAGCCTTGTCAGCAATATTTCGGTCCCGGGATGAGCAACAAATTCGCGAATAGGGCAACTAATTAGCACATAAATAGCACTAAATCCGCACATAAGTTTCATTCGATTGGGCTGGGTGACAAGGCTAGCTTCCAAAAAAAGCTAGCCTTGTCAGCAATATTTCGGTCCCGGGATGAGCAACAAATTCGCGAATAGGGCAACTAATTAGCACATAAATAGCACTAAATCCGCACATAAGTTTCATTCGATTGGGCTGGGTTGTCAAGGCTAGCTTCACGGACGTTTATTAATCTGTATTAAATTATTTGCTGTGAAAAGGCTAGTATTTTACGAGTATATAAAAAATTCAAGCGAATTTCCTTCATAGCAACACAATTTATTTTATAAATTGATTCAATTTATTTCCCTTCCGTTCGATATTAGAGTTATTTGTGAAAGATATGCTGATATTTCTTGTATGGAATTGAAAATGGATTTTATATCGTGAGATTAATCGAAGCGAATAAAATAATAAAAAGTAATATTCATGGTCCAATGCGCCCTCGCTATGGCTATGTTATTGAAATTCATACTTCTAAGCTAGTGAACTGTAAATTACTATTTATTTTCGCTCACACAATGCGAGATTTAAGTGAAACTAAAAGTATCTAAATATTTTGAAGTAGGTACCTTCTAAGTACATACTTTTTGTTTTAAAAAAAAAAGAAGAACTTACCACCCTAGGTGGTAGCTGAAGAAGTACGTAAACGTAAGATAGGTTTAAATTCATATCGAGTACATATCATACTTTATGTTAAATATACGTAGAAAAATAAAGGTTACTTTCGTTATCGTAAACTCGTTGTTTCTTTTAAGAGTTTATTATATAATCTGTGGCTTTACACTATTCAAAGCTACTATCCGTGGCTAGTAAATATCTTTACAAATCATTTTTACCCGACTGCGACAGGAGGGTTATGTTTTTCAAGTGTGTGTATGTATGTATGTATATATGTATGTATGTATGTATGTATGTATGTATGTATGTCCATTTCTTTGGCACGCCCTACAGCCCAAACGGCTGGACGGTTTTTGACATATGAGGTGTCGTTGGATTTGTCTAAATTGTAATAGTGACATAGGCTATATACATTTTCAAAATGGCGCCCGTAAAAGGCAGAATGAGGGGGGGAGTTGATTTTTTTTCTTACTGTAGCAATATGGGTATCAAATGATAGCTAGTAAATTGTTTTATTCTTTTTAGTTTATAATAAGAGTATTTTACGCAGTCGGGTTTTTTGATTTTTTTAATTAAGCATACTTGTTAATATGTTCTTTTATAACTTTGTAACCCTATTTGTCTCATCAGAAGCATGGAATATAGAGGCAAAGGAGCACTATCTCATATGGCTGTTTGACACAAAAAGTGTCCACAAAATAGCATTTAGTAAAGGGGGCGCTGGTGTAGTCGATAACATAATCTGAACTTCTGTTTTAGATGACCTGAAGTTTGCTGAGTGGAAGTAAGTATAATTTCAAGTATTCTCATATACCAGAGTAGGTAGTAAATGTGTTTTAATTGAAAGTTAAATGGTTATCGAGTTTAATAAATTATCTAATATAACAAGTATGCTTAATTAAAAAAATCAAAAAACCCGACTGCGTAAAATACTCTTTATATTATAAACTAAAAAGAATAAAACTATTTACTAGCTTTCATTTTATACCCATATTACTACAGTATGAAAAAAAAATTCAACTCCCCCCCCTCATTCCGCCATTTGCGGGCGCCATTTTGAAAATTTATATAGCCTATGTCACTACTACAATTTAGACAAATCCAATGACACCTCATATGTCAAAAACCGTCCAGCCGTTTGGGCTGTAGGGCGTGCCAAAGAAATGGACATACATACATACATACATACATACATACATACATACATACATACATACATACATACATTCGAAAAACATAACCCTCCTTCTGTCGCAGTCGGGTAAAAATAGTTCTCTGGTACACAGGTACAGCAACGCATTATTTCAGGGACACTTTTCGTAACACAAGATGCCCTCCTTAACCCCTATACCTACTCCATGATCAGAAGTTAAGCAGAGAATAGACGCGCATATCTTAAAGGCTACAATTTAAAAAATCTTTTTTATCACAAGTTTTTGGGGTAAGTTATATGGTATAATCAACAGCTAGAAACCAATAAAGTCAAATTTGTTAAGTATCATAACTAAACGTAGGTAAAGCCATGTGGGGCGTGTAGTACGTTACATTTAGGAACACACATAATCAAATATCCTTATTTATAAAGTAGTTTTATAATTTCTTATATTAAAAGCGTATATTAAACGCAACTTAAGCAACAACATTACAGCTTGATATTATTTATAAATAATTTTATCAAAGCATATTATATTTATTATTTTATATATTATTTATTATTATTATCTTTGTTTATTTTTACTTGGGTTTTAATTCGCAAAAGGCTTTAAGCGATACTGATCGAAAATAAACCATAAGGAAAATTTGTAAAAAGTACATACTTACGTACGTATCAGACACCTATACCAATAATAAGTATATATCATATATTTATAGAAGCTGTGCCCGCGATTTTACTCGCATAATTTGTTACACGCAATCACAATAACTTTACGAACAGCTCGTGATACACAATGACCTAAACAAGACCACAACCTTGTACCGCAGTTGTGCAAACATTAGTTATAATAACCTGTTTAGAAATCTTAAAATTATATCGACATCCTAACGATATTGTTCACGTGCTATTTTTTTTATGTTTCTACGTTCCAATTTCAAACTGTTTTTTTTTTTAAATCATGACATTATTTATTACATATCAGAATATATACATATTATATTGAAGTCATATGGTACTGAAATTGCTTTTATACAAAATTTATTGTTAGCACGTAAAATTTATTGTCTGCAAACAAAAGTTTTTTTTATATATAAACGGTCGATTTAAACGAGCAAATATAAAGGAACATAAAAAAACAGTCAGAGCGTACAACAATGTTTCATTTAAGTTATATAGAATATTCTAGGTAGTCAAAAGAAAAACAAATCTTAACGATCTTATCGCGCGACGCATTTTACAACCTGTACGCATTAGTTCAGTTATGAAAAAAAAATATTATTATTATTATTTCATATTTTTGTCTTCGTATGTCAGGAGCACTAATTGAGCACTAAATTATCTACATTTCGATTTGATGCTATATCCTACGGTTAGCGTTTAAGAAGTAGTGCACTGCTAGCTTAATATAAAGTTAGCAGTTTTCTAATTTTTCGGTAAACTATTGGAGCGTAAAATTTAATTTTATAGCATTAAATTAGCACTAATTGAGCACTAAATTATCTACATTTCGATTTGATGCTATATCCTGCGGTTAGCATTTAAGAAGTAGTGCACTGCTAGCTTAATTAAAAGTTAGCAGTTTTCTAATTTTTCGATAAAATATTGGAGCGTAAAATTTAATTATGCAGCATTAAATTAGCACTAATTGAGCACTAAATTATCTATCTACATTTCGATTTGATGCTATATCCTGAGGTTAGCGTTTAAGAAGTAGTGCACTGCTAGCTTAATATAAAGTTAGCAGTTTTCTAATTTTTCGGTAAACTATTGGAGCGTAAAATTTAATTTTGCAGCATTAAATTAGCACTAATTGAGCACTAAATTATCAACATTTCGATTTGATGCTATATCCTGCGGTTAGCGTTTAAGAAGTAGTGCACTGCTAGCTTAATATAAAGTTAGCAGTTTTCTAATTTTTCAGTAAACTATTAGAGCGTAAAATTTAATTTTGTAGCATTAAATTAGCACTAATTGAGCACTTAATTATTCATTCAGGTCATTAGGCGATAACTGACACAGATTTCAAGTTTTAAGCATGTTTTACTTTTCATACTGTTAAGTTAGCAAGTTCTGTTATTAAAATAAAAAAAATAATAATTTCATATTTTTGTCTTCGTATATCAAGAGCACTAATTGAGCACTTAATTATTCATTAAGGTCATTAGGCGATAACTTACCTTGATTTCAAGTTTTCAGCAGGTTCTCTGCTCATATTGTTAAATTAGCAAGTTCAGTTATGAAAAAAATTATTATTATTATTATTTCATATTTTCGTCTTCGTATGTCAGGAGCACTAATTGAGCACTAAATTATCTACATTTCGATTTGATGCTATATCCTGCGGTTAGCGTTTAAGAAGTAGTGCACTGCTAGCTTAATATAAAGTTAGCAGTTTTCTAATTTTTCGGTAAACTATTGGAGCGTAAAATTTAATTTTGCAGCATTAAATTAGCACTAATTGAGCACTAAATTATCTACATTTCGATTTGATGCTATATCCTGCGGTTAGCGTTTAAGAAGTAGTGCACTGCTAGCTTAATTAAAAGTTAGCAGTTTTCTAATTTTTCGATAAAATATTGGAGCGTAAAATTTAATTTTGCAGCATTAAATTAGCACTAATTCAGAACTAAATTATCTACATTTCGATTTGATGCTATATCCTGAGGTTAGCGTTTAAGAAGTAGTGCACTGCTAGCTTAATATAAAGTTAGCAGTTTTCTAATTTTTCGGTAAACTATTGGAGCGTAAAATTTAATTTTGCAGCATTAAATTAGCACTAATTGAGCACTAAATTATCTACATTTCGATTTGATGCTATATCCTGCGGTTAGCGTTTAAGAAGTAGTGCACTGCTAGCTTAATACAAAGTTAGCAGTTTTCTAATTTTTCGGTAAACTATTGGAGCGTAAAATTTAATTTTGCAGCATTAAATTAGCACTAATTGAGCACTTAATTATTCATTCAGGTCATTAGGCGATAACTGACACAGATTTCAAGTTTTAAGCATGTTTTACTTTTCATACTGTTAAGTTAGCAAGTTCTGTTATTAAAATAAAAAAAATAATAATTTCATATTTTTGTCTTCGTATATCAAGAGCACTAATTGAGCACTTAATTATTCATTTGGGTCATTAGGCGATAACTTACCTAGATTTCAAGTTTTCAGCAGGTTCTCTGCTCATATTGTTAAATTGGCAAGTTCAGTTATGAAAAAAATTATTATTATTATTATTTCATATTTTTGTCTTCGTATGTCAGGAGCACTAATTGAGCACTAAATTATCTACATTTCGATTTGATGCTATATCCTACGGTTAGCGTTTAAGAAGTAGTGCACTGCTAGCTTAAGTAAAAGTTAGCAGTTTTCTAATTTTTCGGTAAACTATTGGAGCGTAAAATTTAATTTTGCAGCATTAAATTAGCACTAATTGAGCACTAAATTATCTACATTTCGATTTGATGCTATATCCTGCGGTTAGCGTTTAAGAAGTAGTGCACTGCTAGCTTAATATAAAGTTAGCAGTTTTCTAATTTTTCAGTAAACTATTGGAGCGTAAAATTTAATTTTGCAGCATTAAATTAGCACTAATTGAGCACTAAATTATTTACATTTCGATTTGATGCTATATCCTGCGGTTAGCGTTTAAGAAGTAGTGCACTGCTAGCTTAATATAAAGTTAGCAGGTTTCTAATTTTTCGGTAAACTATTGGAGCGTAAAATTTAATTTTGCAGCATTAAATTAGCACTAAATGAGCACTTATTTTTCATAATAAAATTAAGTGATTCTGCCCATTTGAACATTCTAGCTTTATGGACGTTAATATCACTCCTGTAGTAGTCTTGAACTTACCAATTATTTATTTGTTACTGTAGTCTAAAAATTTTCTAAGGATATGGATAAAGAAAACAATCAATTAAAGAAATCAGTCTCATAATATACTGATTTTACACTACGATCTTTTGGACTTTAAATATTAATTTAAAAGCCTAACTAATTAACTTCAACATGACAATTATATATAAACAATATGATTTTTGGCTAATTTTTTATATGAATGACAATAATTAATAAGTACTGTGTTTTGTTTTTTAATAAATCCTATTAAAGTTTGATTATTTTTAAATCTATAGTTTATTAATTAAAATTGATAAAAGTTTAAATTTAAAGATTTAATTGATAAATTATAGATATATTTTACTTACCATTTCTAATAATTAAATGAAAAAAAAAATAACGAAAACAAAAAAAAGCGACAAACGGGGATCGAACCCTAGTCGACTGCTCGATCGCGGTAACCAAGCTTACTATCCCTTCGGCCATCGCGCCGCTTACTGCGTGAGTGAAATTACCGGTATATAATCTGCGCGTGGAACTTCAGGGCCGTTTTTCTCGATAACTACTGGCCATCTAGTCTTTTTGCTTTGCAGGATAGATACCCTTTAGGTTTACTACAAACCTGCAAAGTCTCATCCCCAAATAAAATTTCGAGGTCGTGCACTCCCCTTGTTAGTGGTCATCTTTCGTACGATTATAATCCAACAATATTAAAAAACACATCTAAACTTATTTTGTACAGGGACTACATATACTTTGTGATTTTGTATCATTGTATTCATTGTTTCCAGATTAGTAGGTAAATTGAAATTACAGTGTAGGGTAGATATAATTTCAGTATTTTTATTATAATTACAGTGTTTGGTTATCATAAATTACAGTATAATTACAGTAAATCAAAAATATATTTTAATCATTTTTTACAGTGCTTCTTAAACACTGTATTAAGAGCAATACAGTGTACAGTAGATGAAGTCAAATTACAGTAAATCTACTAGCTAATCATAATGTATTGTTGCATTTCTGGATGTACCAATACATCCACAAAAAATTAAAATAAATCAAATAGCGTAAAATTTTATTACTTTCCAAAGAATAATACTCTCATGCCATGGTTATGTGAAAAACGCAAATAATGGATAAACGCAGTAAAGAAGCATACGTAAGTATGAGTTTTAAGCATTTAGAAATAATCTATTATATTAGTAATGAAAATAACTAAGTTTTGTGATTAATACAGTCAGTTTATATTATATTATCTTTCAATCAATCAATGAAAAATAAATAAAATTAACTGTATAATTATGTACTTTAAAAAATTAATAGATAAATGAAAAGGTAATTCAGAAAATTATTTATCATTATTTACACGTCGTAAACATTGGATATTTTACATAGTTTGTGCGACAATTTATTTTGCGAGTTATCACAGCATAATTTTTTCTTTTATTATCTCTTCACCCTGCAATACATGACTGGCCTCGAAGAGCTTTTAACCTTTTGACATATTTTGGCCACGCTGACGATCATTATTGATAGACCGGAACCCATATTTTATAACTGTTATCATATTCAAAAATAATGTAATTGAATAATTTTGTTTACATAATTGAAAGCACGATGACAGGTCTAATAAGTTTCCTTTACTGTCCGCATAGTGTCGCATTGTCGATTTTGTGCTGCCATCTATAGTTCCTGCACGTTCCCTAAGACACTGCCCGCGCCCCCCTGCGCGCGTCCCGCCTTCATGAATAATACTAAATTAGCCTTGCGAATTTTATATCACTGAAAAGATAAGAGATTTTAGGCTAGTTATTCCACGTAATTATTCTAATATATTGTTCTGTGATAGAATAGAATTTTAAAAACCACTATGACAGGCTTGTGTATTTATTAAACAATTATTTTATAGTTTAATTTGAAAAAAAACTGCAGATACGTATAGCGCCATCTTGTATATCAATAAGATACCGGTAGTTTTGAATCCAATCAATAACTTATCACGCTCAAACGAGATGGCGCTTAGAAGTGATTTCTTTTATGATTATAATGTAAATAATAATAAAGACAACTGTGTATATGTAAATAAACTAGGATTTAGAACGTTTTAGTAAATAACATTATAACTAAACTTGATAGACTAACCGTAGTTATAAAAAATATATATATATATATAAGTACGTATAAAATATGTACATGTTTATTAATTTATTCGAATATTAGCTAATAAAATACAATTAATTTATTGATAAATGTTCCTTATATATAATACTTAAATATTTTGTATTTTATTATTATTTATTTTTTAAGACTCAAAAAAAACGGTCCGGAATAGGGAAAAGTAAAATGTCGGACGGTAAAATTACGGATAGTGCACAAACGCTCTATACATTTATATGGCGTGCCATGTCGGACCGTAAAAAATCGGACGCCGGCCAGTAAAATTCCGTGTAGTGCACAAGCGCCCTATGGGTAGGTTGTGCAAATATCGGATTCGCCTTATTAACCATAAGCTTGCAACACGTGAACTATCGCTAACGCATAAAAATACATTCATTTTATTAATGCTAGCATATATGTATAATATCTTTAATTATTTTTGAGGACGAATTTAATAAACTACAAAACAATGATATTTTGACATCAGGTTATAATGAACGTTGCTCTAAAACCTGTTATTCGGATTAGGTATTATTTTTATTTAGTCATATTGTTGAAAATTTTATTATATTTTAAATGTATTTTTTTTTTATAAAGCAAATTCGCTGGTATGAGAACATAATAATTTTGACATACCTAATTGTTTTAGTTTCTTATCTTTATTATAATTGACAAAAATACGATAATACACACACACAACATTTTTTCTTAAATAAATATTCCCATATGAACAAAAGCAGAATATAACCATCACCCACAAACAGAAGGCTGAGAAAACAGTTAATCCCAATCAAGAGCGTTTCAATAAGCAAGGCGTTCATTGTATCCAATTAATTAACATTCCACTATCGTGCTGATTGTCATTATGGCGTGTTTGTCACTGTAGTCGGGCGTGTCAACGAACTAATTGGTTGACAAAAGCATGCGGTTAGCCGGGACGTTGATTAGTTTGCACTTTGCATAGCGGCTTTTACCTGGATGATTGCATATTATAAAGAATTAATGTATATCAAACAGAATACATATATCGCTCGTCTGCAGAGGACAAGACTAGAAAAAAAAAAATCCGCAAAGAAAAAATAAAATATCGAGAATGTTAAATATATCTCTGAGCACCTATTCATATAAGTAATGTAAATGAAAATATATACATACTTGTATCAATTATTATTACATAATACATTTCTCTTGAAACTTGAAATTTAAATAGTTTTAGGTATTGTTTTAGTTATTTTGTATAAGTAATCACACAAACTAATATAATAAAGCTGAGAAGTTACTTTGTGTTGAATTTACAAATCTCAAAATTTATCAATCTCATGGTTACAGGCCTTAAAACATCACGCTACGACTCATAATAATAACCATCAACAAATCTGGCAAATATTGCGAGGGACGGATAACTATAAAACATACACATGTCAAATCAATTGACAACTTGACAAAATCCATTATGACTAGGGCTTATAAACTTTTTATACAGACTGGGTTTTTGTGTTGTCAAAACAAAAACGTAATTTATAAACAAAACATAAGCTCGTTTATTGTACGCCTAAACCATTTCCCGTGAGACAGATTACCACCGGGACAAATCGTCTGACCTACTTACCCTGGAACGAATCCCGGGGTGAGGCCACAAGTTAAAATTGTTTGCTGTTAAAGTAAATGTTCGACATCCACTTTTAAAGTCAGACAATTTGTGTGCTCGAGCGCATTTGTATGAAAAGACTTATATAAAAACTTCACAGATCAGATATTTCTTGTTCGGTATACAATATTCTTGGTAAGCAAGCAATAAAAGTATATAAAACAACGTTTGTTCTTCTTTTTTTAAGTAACTTGTTCTTTAGTTTTACGATTACGAAAGATATTCGTCTTTTAATGATTCTTTACTAGTTTATTTAGGACATTACTATAACTGTAAAACACATTAACCACCAGATTAATAGAACGTACAATTTTTAAGTTGAAAATGAAGTTGACATCATTTAAAAGTAGAATACATATTATGGTTGTGACCGAAACCTCAACCGAATTGTCATGGGTTCATATCATCTTAATATTTCTATGGTTCATATCCTGATTACCTACAAATTTTTACTATTAATTTTATTTAAAAAAATAAATATTTTGCTTGCCGGTGAAGGAAAATATGATAAAATATGCATGTCTTAGAAAAGTTGTCAGATATACACTTTACGAGTATTATCTAAAGAATTCACAGTGGATTTGCGAGATGCTCCAATTCTTCTCCTAGATACCTTTAACCAGCAAGTCGACATTTAAAGGTACGGTACAGTATAGATTTAATTTTAAAATAACATAATTAAAAACATATTTTTGTAGTTTCTATATATTTGTTATTAATTTTGCTAATAAACTTTTTGTCACAGACAAATGTATTATTATAATATATTAATATATAAATTGTTATTAAGAATACATACCATTAGGGTACTACTTAATATTTAGTCAATATAACTTTAACGATTTTTACTGTTAGATTATAGAGTTTAAGGAGAAACTTCACGACCTTTATTTCAATTTTATATCTTAAAATTATACAAATAGCAAATATAAACAGCAGTCAATATCTAAGAATTATTATTAGATACTATAATATTAAATATATATTATTCTATAAAATAAAATAAAGCTGTTATTTCGATTTAAAATCGTTATCAGTAATATTAATTAAGTTAAGTGTAACTTTTTATGGTTCAAAGAGTGTCCACTCGGAAAACACGTATGGCGTCAAGCATTAGGAAGTTTAGTAATAAATTAAAAATGGCGTGTACCTAATTGCCAAACCGTAATGATACGTATAAATAAATAAATTGAAAGAACATCTGCTTTCATAACTGTGCGTGACAATAATACATATACCACGAAATATAATCGTGTCGTGTTATAATTATGGTTATATATTAATCGATATTATTAATAAAATTACGTAAACTATTTAAATTTTATTTGAATAGTTATATACTAATATAATAAACTGAAATAATTTATAATTTAAACGAGCTAATGCTTTGTTTATCTGTTATAATACATAGTTTCCTTTTTTTTCTAACTAAGAAAGATCGTAGGCTAGAAATAATCATGCCATGTCACTCGTAAGAACGAAGTACCCGGATGACCGAGCTTTGCTCGGTTAAATTATATTTAGATACATTACATATTGATGAAACATAAATAATATTTTCGATCTTACCGACATAAAAGTAAAATAATAGGGACTGGTTATTAAAATAAAAAATAAAAAGAGCTCTTAATTCAAAAAAAAAAAATGAAAAAAAGATTGGTCTGTAGAATCCTGGATTCGAACTCAGGTTTTCTGGTTTCGAATCCGCCCGATTCCTATCCGAGCTAATAGAAGCTTGTCAATGACAGCGAAATTTACCTTCGTATTCTAATGGTATTTTTTAATTGCGTAAAAAAAGGGATAAAACAACATTTTCTGAAAATAAATCCTAGCTAGATCGATTTATCGCCCCCGAAACCCCCTGCATACTAAATTTCATGAAAATCGTTGGAACCGTTTCCGAGATTCCGATTATATATATATATACAAGAATTGCTCGTTTAAAGATATAAGATATTATGAAACAATAACGTCTATCTGACAAAATTTTACAATCAAATCCTGAGTCATCAATTAAAATTTTATTAACTTGGTACTCAATTAACTATTACTTATTTATTTACAAGACATTTTTGATTTTTAACAAATCATATCATTGTTTAAAGATTCTCCTGAAATATATATTATGTAAATCATCTTATGATGAATTCGACCAATATACATAGGTACATGTTTTAAGTCAGACATTATCATCACCGCTGTAACATTTTAAAGAGAAATCAATACGTACCGTCATAATTTAATATAAAATTTAGTAAATTTAATCTTTTTAGAACTCATTTTTTGAGTTATTTATAAGATAAATTATTTTAAGATACGATGAAAAGGCACTTTTAAAGCATAGCTGCCCATCTCATTTAAATGTCTCAATGCCATTTAACTAATTAATTAAAGAAGAATAACTGGTTTTTTGATAATAATTATTTTGTTAATACGAATTCGCTAAAGTATATTGTGACGGAATATCAATTAACGGATGTAATTAATGAGATTTAGGAACGTTTAAAATAGAGCGATCTTCACAGATAATATATTTAATGTTATTACAATTTACTCAATCTTCAACTTTAATTGGTATAGATTTTAGATCTAAAGATTGATATCTGTCTTAAGAAGAAGCAGATTAACTGTAAATCAATTAAGTTGTAAATGACGCCATGACTTATACGAGTAGATGCAAGACTTATCAATTGACAAACAAGTCCATCTTATTCATTCGGCACTCTAGACATGAATTCAAGACCCTACAATAAATAAAGGCCTCTTGATCCGTTTTAGATAAAAAACTAATGACATTGATGTATATTATTGTGAATATAATATTGTCGCATCTAGAAGTAAAAAGTAAAGTAGTATCTAGGACCCTTAGTGAATTAAAGATGGTGCTTATAAAATGGCAATAAATGTCAATTAATTTGGCCATATATCGAAAATATAAATGTGTTTCGTGATGTGGAAACCACGAGAAATGTCAATGAAAGTATAATATACTATAATAAGTATATGAATGAACTTGGTTCAGTTTTTATATACAGTGCAATTAAAAATAGGCTAATCCAGATAAAAACATGTATTATTTTTTAAGGTGACAGAATAGCATTAAATTATTAACTATTTAATTTAAAAAAAACCTTTGTTAAAGAACACCTGCTATCAAATAATGCGTCTTGTCCATTGATCTATAAAAAACCTAGATACACAATCAGCGTGTCAAAAACGTCCACCAAAAGAGCACACATTGTGTGCTCATTTCAATCAAAGAATATAGTCGCTCGTGTCACTGCCCACAAATTTCAATGGCCACTTTTTCAGTGTAAGAACAATGCATTACAATCTCATTTTAAATCTTTATACATATTTAATATTTTTATACTGATCTAAATTTACAACGGCAAACAGCGGTTGTGACTTGTGTACCTAGATATTCCCTAATGGATCTCTTATTAAAATTTGTTGGAAGGTCCTTATTATTGTATTATGATAAAACGCATAAGGGTATTGTATTTGGTGAGTGGACATAGGGGTTCCTGTAGGTCGGCGCCCGCATAATTGATTGTCTGATACGATGGTATTCCCCTAATATAATCTTAATTACGATTAGTTTATAACAAATGCCGTGTGGTAACCGGCACAAAAGAATAGTCCCGACTTCTTTCTTGCCGAGGTGTCGTAAAATGCGACTAAGGCACATAGTGATGTCAAAAAGTGTGCACCAACCAGAATGGTGATGGGCAACAGCGTCACTATATCTGCCATAACTGGCCAACTCGCCTGCCAAGCGTGGCGAATATTGGCAAATCCTCCCAGAGATGATGGGGGAGGCCTACGTTCAGCAGTGAATATCCAACGTTTGATGTGGTTATAACAAATTGTAATGAAACAATTTGGTAATTAAATAATTCCTAATGTAAATGTAAAATCAAGGATTCGCAGTTTTGAATATTATTACAATGTGAAGTACAGTACCTAGTCACTCGAAATAATAATATACCGTTTCAAGTCAAAAGATTATATTTATTCTAATCTATGAAACATAATGTATGCATTGCAAACGTATTTCAATTGAAAAGAGAAAGTATAATTGTTATTCTGATATTACGAAGATTATATATCTGGAGCGAACATAATATAGAATACCTTCAAATGTTAACGATTGTGTTGATTTTATAAAAGACAAAATGTTCTTCGAGGTTTAACTCGCAAAATTTTCATTATCTTAAAATAAATTGTCATATCTATCGTTTTCCTGTGATTCGTATCGTGATGTTTACTTATTTTCCTAAATAAATACGTTAACCGACTAGAAAAACAATACAAATTATAGTTATACATTTGGATATAAGCGCCATCAAACAAACTCTATAGATTGAAGTAATATACAAGAACATAACCGATTATTATAAATAAAAAAATATATATATTAAAGTATTTAAAATAGCAACCTTTATAAAATTGCTAGGTCAGTGTGTGTATTCGGGAGTAGAACCGTGGGGAATTTATGACCTTTTCCAGTTTGAAAAGGAAATCTCATAATATCTTTTGTTATATTTTATCAGATTCCTATTTATTTTTTATATCTGTCTAAACGACTATTAAAAATACTTCTAAGTAAACTTTTAAGACATTTTGCTATTATGTTGCTTAACAGGCTATTGGTATGACATCATCAAACTTAGACAAAAACTTTATATTTTTATATTTTTAATCTGTTATCAACCTACTGGAAATTCATGTTTTTATTTAAATATTTTAAATTTTTAAACAATACAAAACACCGTAACAAGTTTTGTCTATACTGTGTCTCGATCAAAATATTACAAAAAAGAATAAACGAACAATAGCAATTTTTCTGTGACGTTGTACAAGTACTATTCAGCCTTGACCAGAAACAATGTATCTAAATGAATCAAATTTTACTACACAGGATATGAAAAAAAGTGTCACGTTTCTATATTCAAATTCACCAAAAAAAAAAAAGTTTTTTTAAGTTCTATATAAAAAAAACTATGAAATTTAACAATTGAACCATGAAATTACTCTTCATCTATGGTGTACTTTTGGTACAAGATAAATTTTCTTAGAGATTCTAAAAAAATAATAATAATTATAACTCAACCTGAGATCTTTGTAAATAAATTAATCGAAAACTTAAACAAAACATTTACCAAATGCCCCCGGCTCCTTTAAGCTATCATAAAGATACTGTATATAGGTACGGGAGCTTTGACCTTTTATTATTTAAAAAAAAAACCTGACGTCAGCAGAGCAATACTTACAAAAATAAAAATCCAAAGCTTACACTGGATTTGAAAAAGTCACAACACGATTTTTATACAAAAAAGTCAACTTTGTTTCTCGTCACAGTTTTCTCTGCGGCAACACATCCACTCACAATAGAGGTTGTGGAAGGACTGAGGTCGCCCTCACTGAGAGGAAAGAGGGGCTGAGCCTCCGTACTGCGATACTACATTAATCTTAATCGCTTGCTTAGATTGCTTGTAGGTACATTGCTTAACAAAGTAAAAAAAATCAAATACGATTACTTAGATTATTGTTCTGTTTATTTTAAAAAAAAAATTAAAGGTTACAAGTGCGTGTTGAATTATGAACAATACATATTTTACATCTATGAAACCTAACAACCGAATCGAAAATCGTAAAAAATGAAAAGTAATTTTCTGGTTCGTAATTATAATTACATTATAAATTAAAAAATGGTGTATAGAGAAAATTGGGCACCCATACTTGAATGGACGAAGACATGAAACGTGTTTTTCTACGTGTTTTCGTATTCGACGTGTCACATATCACTGAATTGCGATTTATCAAATACACTTGATTGTGTTGAATATGACACTTTCTTATGTAAACTAAAATTTCACGGAGTTATTGGCAAAGTCCTTCCACTCATATTTTCATACTTAGCTGACCTGATGTAGTGGTGTTCATTAAGGCCGATTGTCGGGTTGGATTCCTTCTCGAAGCGTTCCTATTATTGGTTATTATTTTTATTTGATCGCTACTATTGTCATTGAAACTTTCCGCCAACCCGCTGTGAACCAGTGAAGCTGATGGAGCTGAACTCATTTTAAACATATAGGAGGAAGAAACCTTTGCCTAGAAGTAGAATATTTACAGGATGTTGTTTCAGTTCAGTTATATTGTCATAAATAATAAAACGTCTTCTGGAACAGTAATCAAGATGAACACATTATTACATTTAAGTGCAGATACTTGTACTATTATTTATTCTGTGGTACAGAGTCAAATTTACAGAGGATTACACAAGAGTTGATCTCGAGCCCTTTTCTAATTTAATTTCATAACAGTTGATCTTTCTTTCTATGTTAGACTGATTGTGATATTGTTTTTTTCTTTCTATGTTAGACTGATTGTGATATTGTTTTTTTTTCTGACGATATTTCTTCTTAGATTCCTCTAGAAGAATAACTGTAGAGTGTCTCGTTATCTTCTCCCAGAAACTCCATTTCTAGCTCAGTGCCGTTGATAGTTTTTTATTAAGGCAAAAGTTCTTACAAAATGCCTCTTTGAATAAAGCATGTTTGGATTATATTTCGCTTTATCTTAAAGTAAGGTAGTGTTAAGAGGATTATTAATTTATATGTATTAAGAAACCCTATTCGAATCGTTAGTTCATTTGTTAATTCATATCTACCCTTAAAGTTAAATATTACTATTATCAAAATGTTTGATCTACACAAAGAAAGCGTAGTTTTATAATGTCATAATAAAATCTATTTAGTGGATAAAAATAACTGTTTCTACAGTACGTATAAAAAAAATCTGGTCTGGCTGACAGTTTTTTGGTTAACTCCGGTAAATATCTGACGGGACAAGACCGATTTCGACATGATATTCATATAAAGATGAACAGTTAGTGTAATGAAGAGTAACTTAGACAAAGCTCTCTTTTTATTTTAGACAAAGAAAATGGGTTACGTGCAAATAAACTACAACATATGAAGTTGTACGAACGAAGTCGTGGTTAGCAATTAGCATTAAAAAACATAGGCATTATATTTTTAAAATTTTGCAAACTTAAATATTGCAATAAAGCAAAAAGTATATTCAGTTGCAAATTCATATATACTGGAAGCGTCGTCTGCTTTAACTTATTACCTGCCCTGTGTCTTCGTTTCCTCAGTGGAAGCAAACCGATTTATAGGTCTAGACGTCAATAATGAAGTTTTACGTTCAACCGCAGAAAAATCTTATTCCGCGACGAGTCTACTATTCCCTAATCTACCTAATGTAAAATAAATCTTATTTAATTATAAACTAGATTTAGCTAAATTTAACCAAGTCACTAAATAGTTTATTAATTTTATTAACAATAAAACACGTCAAGAACTAGTAATCTCTTTATACATATTCGGCATATTTAAAATATTAAAAATTTAATTTAGTACAAAAATATTTTTGGTTGAATGAATGGAAATACAATACTTACTTTGAAATATTTATTTAAGATAAACTTCACAAAAGCAATGTAACTATGTAATATTAAAGTAAGTCGATATATAAATAAAAAAAGAAGGAATACATGTCGATATTACTAATAAGAATGATTATTTAATTTATATTCGCTTTTAACAATGAGTTGGTATTTAATATAATTAAAACAAGCCGTAGATACTTTAAAGTAATAAAAAAAAATGTTTATTTAGTATTTTGGAACACTATTGAAAGGTGATTGAAAGTACGAAATCATGCCAGTATGAAACTAAAACTGAGATAGCCCAGTAGATATCATATGAATACAAAACAACATTTTAAATGCCAAATTTGTCTAAAATTACCCATGTGCTCGGCGGTGAAAGAATACACACCTTTTTTTGTCGCTGGGAAATGCCGCCGTGAAGCGGCGGTTGTGGGACTCGCCGGCTGCAGAACGTGCCAGAACACCCACTAAAACCCAGCGGTGCCCTCGTCGTCGTAGTGGGGTGCCACAGGATTGCTTGTGCATACAACCGTGACGTGAAAGAATACACACCTACACATTTTTACAAAATTTTAACACATTCGGCGAATTGCAGTAGGTATAGAGTGGTGACTGATTAAGCTTAAGCTCTTCTTTGGAGATGAAACTTGTCCAGAAGTTGATCGTTTATAGGCTGTTACAGTAGTGTATAGGACAGGTATTTAAACAATTAGAAAAAGCATTAAATATTTTTTGTAGATTTAATTATACATTCTCTTTAATGACTCGACTATAGTGTTAATAGGTCAAGACCTATCTTCGATTTTAAGGGTTAACCTAAAATACCTACTATTTCTCTGGTCTTCAAAATTCTATTGCGGTTGTAACCTCAAATGCACCGATCAGTCTCCTTCGTGTCTTCTCCAGTCTACGTGACATTGGCGAAGTCATCTGTGCTATCATGGCACTAGTGAAAGCCACTAATCCTAATTAATAATAATAACATCTATTTATTTTTATTTTAATTCTTTATTGTACTATAGATACACTAAAACAAGTGTGTACAAAAGGCGTGCTTAACGCTACTCAGTTTCTACCAGCCAACCTTGGTATGTGCAAGAAAGTATAGTGTGTAGGTGTCAATAAACAAGAACACAATTAATATTATATAATATTATATAACACAATATAGCATAACATAATATAATACATTATAATACAATATAATAAAGTTTAATTATAATTAAAATTTAGTATTCATTGCAAATAATTCCGAGATATTGAAAGTTATTAAGATCCCACATAGATTTAGTTATAAATAATGCACTAAAGTTTAATATTTCATGAGTTGTATACGATTGTCAGATATAACCGTCCTGACCCTCGTCTATTTTGCAAAATTATATATATATAATGAACTGCTCCTGTCCGACCCCAGTTGTGTGTTACTTTTATTACAATTAAATTTTCTTACTTGACCCAAAACCGTATTATATCTAATGTACCTATTTCTATTAAAATATGTATTTAATACTAGCAAACGTCTGATGCTTTGCACCGGTGCACTTTATTAAAAAAGAAAATGAAAAAGTGTCCTTGTCACATCTCCAGGGATTTTAATTGTTCGTTCTCTGTTTGTCAAAATATTTCGATTTTGTTTTTGAAAAACAGCTTCGCTCACTCATATTTTATTTATTGCGATTTTCCAACTAAAATGTTATCAATCTATTTTTTTTACTTTTCTGATCGATTTCGCAGGAATCATTTTTTATGCCTTTCTCCTGACAACAGACAAAGTGTTCCTAAGACAGCAAACAATCAACCAAAACGGTAAAAACGTTCTAAAGTTTTTTTTATTTGTATACCTTTTCCGATTAAATATATTTTAATAAATATTTTTTCGTTGTATAAACTAATAGTTTTTTTTAATAGCTTAACTAACGCTTACTAAAAAAATTCGTAGTTACCTATTACAGAAAACTTCTAGTTCAATATTTTATTAGGTAACTAGGAATACAGTTTGGAAAAGAGTTTTTAAAATTAATTGAAAAAAAAACAATACACGTAACTGGTTTGACAATACTTTGTCTGTTTTTTAGGGTTCCGTAGCCAAATGGCAAAAACGGAACCCTTATGGATTCGTCATGTTTGTCTGTCTGTCCGTCCGTATGTCACAGTCACTTTTTTCCGAAACTATAAGAACTATACTGTTGAAACTTGGTAAGTAATATGTTTGACAATATGTTAAACATACACACACGGTCGACTGTCCCTAAGGTAGGCAACTTAATGCCTGTGTTTTAGGTAACAGCCGACTGATATACATTTTTTTAAAATAAATATACATATAAATAATACATATATAAATAAACATACATTACACCCAGACTCGGGGTGGGAATCGAACCCACAACCCTTGGAGCAGAAAACAGGGTCACTGCAAACTGCGCCAACGGGTCAGTCAAAAGATAAGTAGATGTATTCTGTGAACCGCATTAAGATTTTCACACAAAAATAGAAAATTCAATAAATTTTGGGGGTTCCCCATACTTAGAACTGAAAATCAAATTTTTTTTCATCAAACCCATAAGTGTGGGGTATCATCTATGGATAGGTCTTCAAAAATGATATTGAGGTTTCTAATATCATTTTTTTTCTAAACTGAATAGTTTGCGCGAGAGACACTTCCAAAGTGGTAAAATGTGTCACCCCCTCCCCCCCCCCCCCCGTTACTTCTAAAATACGAGAATGATAAAACTAAAAAAAAATATATGATGTATATTACTATGCAATCTTCCACCGAAAATTGGTTTGAACGAGATCTAGTAAGTAGGTTTTTTTTTTTTTTAATTAAAAAAGTACACTATTATTAAAACATCGATTAAAGATACAACGAACTACAAGAACTTTTATATGATATAATTGCTGCTACGGAACCCTTCATGGGGGAGTCCGACTCGCAATTGTTATAATTTTTTTAATTCTCCATGGTTTTTATTATACTGTTTGTATTTGTAAATACCTTCATATCTGTATATATTGCAATATTAATATATTAGTTTAGAAATATGTATATTAATATATCGTGCAGAAAACACGTCTGAGAATATTGTCAATATTAGGGTGCCACGCAAAGTCGCGTGTATCGGCAATGTAACATTGAGGTGATAACAATTAGATACATCTCGTCCGGTTAAAGACGACCTTGACTGATGTTTTCACCGAATCTAATGGTTTCATTTTACTGTCAATACTCGTTAGTGAAGCCTTTTATAATATGTATACTAGCTTCCGCCTGCGGTTTTCCCCGCGTGTATTGATAAAAAGTAACCTATGTCTTATCAAATTTCATCAAAAACAGCGCAGGAGATTAGCCACGAAAAAATAAATGTAGGCATTTACATAAATGCAAACTAAATAACTAAAACTATCTAAACTAATCCTATAATCATATAAAAATAAAAAAAAACAATTTATAATACGATTGAAATAAAAATATAAAGTAACCTATATTTATATTTAAAACATACTCACTAAAAATAATAACTATGCCTGCTGTAGTAATCGTAAATAATAAATCGCTCCGAGAATCGAATTAGCTATAAGAAAAAAAATTCAAAACGAACACAACTGTCAATGACGTCTGCCCTCACGCATCTGCCTGGCGCCCGCGTTCAGTTAGGAGTCATTAATCATATAGTCAGTAGTCATTTCATTCGATATATATCGAATACTATAGTTTTATATCCGATATACGAGTATATCGATACGTTGAAGCGATGACCCTTTTTTTTCGTGTGCACTTCCGACACATCAACACTATCGATTTATTCATCCGATATATCGAAACATATCGATATATTTCATCCGATAATTATCGATATATCATTCGATACTTATCGATATATTTATAGGATATATCGATACGTGCATCCAAAAAAACCTTTTTTTTATCATTATTTGTGATATATAATTGCAAATTACATTTAATCATTAAAGTAGCATATTTTTGTAAAGTCTTTTTAAGTTGGTACTTCATTTTGTTGCCATACTTGACGGATTTGTAAGATAAAAGTTATTTGAATCTAAAACGTCACTGCTACCTAAACTGCGACTAAACCGCGTATAAAACCGTGTTAGTCGTCTAGTTAATACAACAAAACTAAAGAAATGGTTTGTTTAAAATTATCTCTTGTATATCTATTTATCTCGGGAGTTACCAGGAGGTACTATTTGAAAAACTGGTATTAGATTGACTATTTATTTAAAAATGATATTTAGGCTATAGCCTAAGTATCGTTTTTACATTTAAATATCATACTACGACTTATAGCAGTAAAATGGTAAACAAAATTTTGAAGTAATGCAGGTATTTAAACTTAAAGTATTGCTTTTAAAGTATATTCAAAATCTTACTAACGACGACAAATTAAAAGAATAAATCAAACGGCCACCGCATTTGTCACTTGGCGTAATTTTTTATCTTTCGTTAAACGACTCGGGTTAGTTCAGCTGGGAGGTTGCCTCCAAGGAAAAAAGAGACGCTAATGGGTAAGAACCACCGCACCCGTGCCGGTATATTTACATAAATATTCGAAGATAACGACTACACCTTTAGAGATTGAATACACCTGACAATTCAAAATAGCTTTAACAAAATCATCTTATTTGCTATTATATCTTTACGAAGAACATGAAAAATTAAATACATAAATGCTCGACAGTCAATTTGTCACTCAGTACCGTAGCTTTAATCTATCGAAATTTTATCGCTTTTGTGTTTCAAAACTTGTGTTAACAAGTCAATGGTGAAATATAATACGAGTTATTTTGTTAAAACAAGAAATACAAAATTTCGAGATAGGTACTTGTGACATAGAAACAATAGACTTAGCTCATTTAGCACAAACAAAAGCCCCGAGAAACAAAGAATTAAATTAAAATATATATATAATGATATAAATAGGTAGTAAATTACTTCCAATTAGTCCTTGATGTAGTGCCAAGAAAACTTGCAGCATTTCCTCTTTGAATAACCAAGCTAATTAAGGGAACATTGAGATAAAATGTACATCGAATAGAAGCATTATTGTTACATTACTACTTTGATTTATTCCAAAATTTTCCTAAAGTTGTCCAAAAGCTGAAGATACAGTTTGTAAGTTTTTACAAGTTGAAGTGTTTTTCGAAGACGAAGGCGGAGTTCGAAAAAAGTTTAGGGATTTCAGTTAAAACCAACATCTTTTATACATAACCAGCATAACCTATAAAATCGTTTCAGCATTAAAATATGCCAATAGCTGTATTAAAGAAGACGGCCACGGCAGTTGTACCCCACAAGGGGTGCAAAGCAGATAGACGCTGCGATCCCAAATAGTATCTGGCTTAAAAATCCTTTTAGCTTTTTAAGAAGTTTAAAAAAGAAAGTTTTAAGATTTATTATTGTCATACACATAGTAGAATTCAATAATTATTCAAGATTTTTTTTTTATAAATTTTATCATTCGTATGTTTTTATTTCCTAGTGGGAGGGACGAGATTATTTCTGTCATAGGGTCGCATTAGCTTTTTGCGTCTAATATGTGAATTAGGTTTAAATACATATTAGGTACATATGTTTACACTACTTGAAGTATTTTAATGTATTTTATTATAATAGATCAATATTATAAAAAAAAGGAACATTTCTTTCTTTTATGGAAGTGTCTACGTTTATCGGAAGATTAATTATTTTCGAACCGGTCGCTCTGGAGGTCGATAGGGGAGGCCTACGTTCAGCAGTGGACATCCAATGGCGTGATAATGATGATGATGATGTGATGATAAATTATTTTTAGGAATTTAGTGTATATCCATACGATTATCGTGCGATGTTTTATACGATTATCGGAAGATAATATTTTTTTATTCATTTAATCCGACAATCGTATTAATATTTTTTTTTTATTCGTACGATCTATTTTATATTAAGTAAAAAATATTTATTCATTTTGTTTTAATGTTACGTTGTTAGATTTTTCTTTAATTAAAAAAATATAAATTAATTTATTTATTTTTTATTTTATTTATTAATTTGTCTTTTTTTATTCATACTATTATCGTATGAATTGCAACAGCCTTTCTTTACATACAACGTTGATAACTTCTGACCGATTACGTGTAAAAACTAACATATGTGTATAATAAGGTAACAAACGTATTTAAGTTTACGTTTCAGTATTATGCATTAATACTGTATCCGTCGAAACAACTTTCCAAATACCACATTGTATATTAAATTTTTTATTTTTAAGTTAGAATGATTATAGTAAGCTATTATTCAAATATAAAAGATATATCAAACCATACATTGTTTTGTTATATCTCAAAGGGATTAGGTAGTTTTTCAACGAAAGATCCAAGGCAGCTTGACTTATTACGATATTTTCAATTATTATGCGACTGACCCGTTGGTGCAGTTGGCAGTGACCTTGCTTTCTGCTCCAGGGTCGTGGGTCCGAAAACTCGCACCTAAACAGAAACAGAGCAGGTCAGGCGATTATGAAGTCAAGTCAAGGTCAGGCCATGACAAACATCTGTATGGTCAACACAAAAATGTGTCATGAGTAAAGATCAGCGGCCCGTCACATTAACTGCTTAGTGGCCATTTGGTACTTTTTATTTATTTAAACGGAATAGCATAGCAACCTCAACTAGAGTTTGCAAAGAATAGTAACTTGAGCCTCATGAGAAAGCACCTAATTCATTTAATGGATGATGAGAGTGCTATCATTAGCACGGCATTCCCTAAGGGATCAAATCAGAAATGTGGAGATCCGTAGAAGGAAACCAGAGTTACCAATACAGCTCAACTTGTCGCACTAAAGTGGCAATATTTGAATAAGCCAAAACCAAGGAATTTATATGATACTGGAACGCTCACTTAATAATATTGTATATTCAAATATGCATTTTGAAATAACTAACATAAGGTTGACATTTGTTTCCAACATGTAAAGTGAAAAAATCGTTCCGAGCATTTCGTTGACTACTCATATTTTGTCTCTTTCTTACGAATTGCCTTGTATAAATGGTAGAAAGAGATGCAATCCCTCTCTTAGGAACGTTTTTTGAATGTACGTGCGCATTCCAGTTTGTATATAAATTCCTTGGCCAAAACACAGTGCGATTGATCGATTGTCATTATTTATTTATTTAATCATAGGTTTATAACTAACATTACAGGTAACCCCAATTCGTTAGTGTACTTTATTAATTTAAATTGTTACATTTGTATAAAATTAAATACTTAAGTGGATACTATACTTACTTTGGGTGGATAGAGGAAATGGAAATGAAAGACAGGTAATGATGGATGGAAATAATTTTATCAGTATCTAACTCTAAGTCCCGTATCTAAATCTGTAATGTTTGACAAAAAAATAAAAACAAAAAAAAACGTATATTTTGTAGCAAGTGAAGTTAAAAACGTTTTTTTTTTTTTTTTTTTTTATGATAGTTGGATAGGCAAACTGGCAGACGTGCCACCTGATGGTAAGTGGTCGACGTCGCCCATGAACATAAACTAGTTTACCTGGAACTAGCCCAGCCAACTCATTTATGTGTTGCCTATCCTGAGACATATGATGTTAAGTCTCGGTGCCAGTAATTACACTGCCTGTCTTGCCCTTCTTTCCGAAACACAGCAAAGCTGTTTCACGGAAGAAATAAGCAAGATGGTGGTACCCATGCAGCCGGGAGCGCGGCACAGCGCATCCCTCCCACCGGTAAACGGTACGTCAATAATACCAACACATTTCTTGCGATATCTTAGTTACCTTGTAATAAGATATTCACAGGCAGGCAGGCTGCAGATCGGTTTATTTTTTACATATACTAATTATGTAACAAAAGCGAGTCTAATGATACCTTATTTATTAATAATTCATACATCCCATTATGTCTTCAAAGCATACTAAAACATAACCATACATACATACATATGTACATACAACATAACAGTCGAAACATTCCACCCTCCATGGTCAGCTACATAAAACGTAATAGGAATGCCATCAAAAACATAACTTGTAAAAAGAAACCAAGTCTCGCAACTCACTTCTTCTTCCGTAAAAAGTTGTGAGATCCATGTAATACCAAGTCGGCTAATTTATTCAAACCCTACTTAAGGGTTCTTCTGTTTTAAGTTATTACGTTAGTAGCGAGACTTGGTTTCTTTTTACAAGTTATGTTTTTGATGGCATCTCATTTCTTTTTGTAGACAGTCCTACTTATTTTCCTTTCCGGTGTCTTCTACTTCTTTAATATCAACAACGTATTTTCTTAAAGCCTTCGCTAGGGCTAATGAGCTTTTCTTATTTTTGTAGATATCCTTCCTCTTTTTCTTTTCCGATACGATACAGATATATAATTTGATTGTCATGTCATACATATTGTGATCTCAAGTTGACAACTTGAAATACTTGACAAGAGAGATGAATGAAGTATGTTTAGCCGGAAAAAGTGTTGTCAGATTGCTGTCGATTTTTTACACCTAAACTTCCATAAAAATAAACTCTTAAAAAATATTTAAAAAAGTGAATGTATACTTATGTACGTACGTAAAAAGTTATACTTATAATAAGACGATGCGCCGAGTTATGATTAGTGTGCGCCATCTGTAAACAGACCCTGAAAACCCACTAAAACAAAGTACTCGTCAAGACGAATCAAAGGAGCCGAAACTCGATTGGGGTGCGTCGTTTTATTACAGAGTTCCTATGACCACCTTCTAGCTACATCATCAAACCCTGGTTACCATTGAAAGACAAACTACTCGTCTAGAGGATTCAAACGAGCCCGAGCTCGATGAGGCTGTGTCGTTTCATTGCGAAGTTCTTATGACTGCGTTCCAACTCCATTATCAGATTAGACCATGGTAACTATCTAAAAACAAAGTACACGTCAAGACAATTCAATCGAGCCCGAACTCGATGGGGTTGCGTCGTTTCATTACAGAGTTCCTATGAGCACCTTTCAGCTCCATCACCAGACCCTGGTTACCATGAAAGACAAACTACTCGTCAAGATGATCCAAACGAGCCCGAACTCGATGATGTTTTGTCGTTTCATTGCGAAGTACCTTTGCCTGCCTTCTAGCTCCATCAACAGATCAGACCCCGGTAGCCATCTAAAATTAAGTACTCATCAAGACGAATCAACGAGCCTAAATTCGTTGTGGTTGCGTCGTTTCATTATAGAGTTCCTATGACCACCTTCCAGCTCCATCATCAGACCCTGGTTAGCATTGGAAGATAAATTACTCGTCAAGACGATTCAAACGAGCCCGAACTCGATGAGGTTGTGTCGTTTTATTGCAAAGTTCCTATTGCCACCTCTCAGCTCCATCATCAGATCGGACCCTGGTAACCGTCTTGAAACAAAATACTTGTCAAGCCGAATTAAACGAGCTGAAACTCGATGGGGTTGCATCGTTTCATTACTGACTTCCTTTGAACAGCTTTTAGCTACATCATCAGACCCTGGTTACCATTGAAAGATAAACTACTGGTCAAGAGGGTTGAAACGAGCCCGAACTCGATGAGGTTGTTTAGTTTCATTGGGAAGTTCCTATGGCCACGTTACAGCTCCATCATCCGATCAAACCCTGGTAACCATCTAAAAACAAAGTACTCGTCAAGGCGAATAAAACTAGCTGAAACTCGATGGGGTTGCGTAGTTTTCATTAGGGTGTTCCTATTACCACATTCCAGCTCCATCACTAGACCCTGGTTACCATTGAAAGACAAACTACTCATCAAGACGATCCCAACGAGCCCGAACTCGATGAGTTTGTGACGTTTCATTGCGAAGTTCCTATAGCCACCTTCCAGCTCTATTATCAGATCAGACCCTGGTAACCATTTCAAAACAAAGTATTCGTTAAGACGAACCAAACGAGCCAAAACTCGATGGGGTTGCGTCGTTTCATTACTGAGTTCCTATGACCACATTCAAACTTCATCACCAGACCCTGGTTACCATTGAAAGACAAACTTACTCGTCTAGAGGACTCAAACGGGCCCAAAATCCTTCCTTTGGCTACCTTCTAGCTCCTCCATCAAATCAGCACCATGTAATCATAATATTGCATTGTCACATGATTTACTATTATTTTGGATCAAATTTAATTTGCAAGATTTGATGACAAATATCGAGACAGGTGAAACAAAATAAAAGCTTGTAAAAAGTGAGTTGACACATCCAGCGCAATGAAGTAAGTTAGCGCAATTGCGCGGCGCCTACTACTTAGCTTTATGTTGTCGGTTTTTTGTCACAGAGTACACGCGCATCGTATAAAAATTTACTCTCATCAAGAAGTTATAGCTTTAAAATATAAAAGTTATTTTGAGTCCTTATTTTCTATATTTATTTTTATTTATTTAATGTTAATATACATTAATTAACAGTTATTACTGTTATGACTCACTTAATCAATCAGGTGCATTCTAAAAATGACATAATTATATGAACTCAAAAATGATGATCACGCTGGCGAAATGGTGCGCGCTGTTGTATATTAAGCGGGAGATCCCGGGTTCAATCCCCGGCAGAGTAAATTTTCTTTCTCTGATCTGCTTTGGTGGGAGCCTTTGGTAGTGGCTAGTTACCACCCTATCGGCAAAGACGTGCCGCCAAGCGATTGAGCGTTTTGCTACAATGCAGTGTAGAAACCGATTAGAGGGATAGGTTAAATATAGCTGCCAACTGAATAAAATAAAATAACTTACGAACGGGAAGCGTGGAAGCCGTGGAGCGGGCAAATCACCTCAGCCAGTCGCGGTTATGATTTATTAGTGTTCTTTAATACTTTGCGTGATTTTGGTACAGCTACATAAGGCATGTCCCATTCTTGCTTTTTCATTCCGTTGACAATTTTACAGGTTACCTTTGAAGATAATTATATCTAGGTACTTATCTACACCTATTATTCCACTAAATTATACTTGTACGGGTACATTGATTCATTCACTGCAAATGTAACTTTGTAATCCTATATATTTATATGGGATTACAAAGTTATTTATGCAGTTGGTGTATCTAGAAAACTGGACCGAAATTTCAAAATATTTGAATTTTTCCTTGGTTTATATACTAAACACTAATGGTATTCTAAATTTGAAGCTTTTATGTCTGCTAGAAGTGCCTTAGAGTTTTGATGATCGGTCAGTCAGTGAGTGACAAAATTCGAAACTTTGACTAATTATAATTCTTAAATTACTGGTTCAAATTGAATGAAATTTGAAATATACCGTCTTTATACAATGCCTGCTTGGGTATTGAAAATTCAGACTTCTAGTTTTATCCACAACGAAGTTATAGGGGGTCGAAAATGGCCTGAGTTGCTTCGAGAAAAGATAGTACGGCCGTGCCACTTTTTTTTTTGCTCGACTTGGCGGAGGCACTGCCGTGCCTCCAGACTAGGGGCGACGTAGACGTTACGAGAATAAATGCCCTCTTAGGAATTTTCTTTAAACGACGGTGCAATAATTTATACATTTGACAGTTTGTATTGTAGTATCGGGAAATTATATAAATATTCTATCGAAGATAATACCTGCCTTATATAATAATAAAGAGACGTACAAAAAAATAAAACATATATTTATACACACACACAGACACACACACACACACACACAATGTTAAAAAAATGAATGTAGTAATCAATACTTTTATTTTTTATCAATTCCCTTATTAATACAAAATCGGTTTCACCAAAAAGTTTTCCAAAATTTAAAATAATTTTATGTTAAAACAAAACATTTCAAAGAAAAACACCGACACGAGAGACACGAAACCGAAATACATAAAGAAGCAATGTTATGAATTAATTTAAATCCTTTAAGTTTCTGAACTTAATTAAACTTATAACTAAAACAACTTATAAACGTCCCATTACTGGGCGAAAGCCTCCTCTCTATAACGGTGAGAGTTAATTTGTTACTTTAAATATTAAAAAAAACTTTTTTTTCTAAAGTGCTTTAATTTAGATACATATATACTGCGCAGTCCCAATAATATTTATTTCTGAACGTAATGTATGTGCTGATTAGAATAAGTATTGACTTACTCTGATCGTTATTTTTACCCTAATGCTAACGTTCTACCCCTAATCGAACTCATATCGATGTTAAAATACAAGGGTAAGAAAATAAACCTTATAATATTTAGTTTTAGTTGAACTTAGTACGATAACATGGAATTTTGTTTATATCTATGTTACTTAAAAATTCGTACGTGCCTTATCATGGTTTAAAGAAATGGAAGATAGCATTCATTAAACAGAAATATTTAAGTTATTAGTCTGTTTGAAGCGAAAGGAAAGATCTTAGATATTATGTACCATGACGTTATTCTTTTATATTTTAATTATCATTATTTCTTAGATTCATTTAGTAACAAATATAAATACTTATTTATGTCAAAGAATACACAGATTCATTTTATTTTGAGTGTGTTTAATCTCCTACTTTCTTTTCGGATACGATTAATAAATCGGAAATAGTTTACGATCCGAGATAACGAAACTTAATTTACTGTTTTACGTTCGGCAGTAAAACTAGAAATGGTACGCGATTTACAGACGCTCTCTATTAACTATAAGTACGTGTGAGAGAGATTTTATTTATATTCTGTTCCTCCATAATCCATATAGAGTAAGATACATGTAGGTTTAGACTATAGTTCAAAAAATGTCAATAAAATATAAAAATTTGATTATTTATATTAAGTTTTAATTTATTTCTATATAATAAAAACTATGTTCTTTAAAATAAAAATATAATTGAAATATAGACCTACAAAAATGTGCGTTGGCCGGGAATCGAACCCGGATCAACTGCTTGGAAGGCAACTATGCTGACCATTACACCACCAACGCCGCACGTTTTATATTCGAATTTTATGTTTAGATTTATTAGATGTGAATGACTAAATTTATATAAAAAATTTTATTAGTAGTTATGATGATACATGTATATGTGCATATATTGCTGTATAAAATTTAATAAAACAAACAATTTTTTTTTATAGGTAATTTTTCGTTAATTTGAGGAAGTTTCTATAACAAATCTATAACATGATACTTAAATATAATCTATTCAAAACTCGCGCAAAGAACTTCATAACCTACATATGTTATTTTATAGGTATGTAAAATAAAAAAAATAAGAAAATGAATGAAAACATAAAGTAACAAATCGTATAATAATATTGTGTAAATATCGTGAAATCTACAAGTCATTTTCGATTCATTGATTAAAATATTAAATACAAATTCTGTCAAATATTTCTGCCGTGAATCGGTGAATGTAAACGGAAAAAGTTGGCAAGATAGGTAGATACTCAAAAGTTTTTTCTGTGTTTACTTAACTGTTACAGCAATCAGCTTAACAATACTGCCTGTATTGATATAATTATAATACTTTGTGTTATTAAATATCAGAGGAATTTTATGTACTTACCTTTTACTTTTTTCTTTTTTCTAGGACCTGTTTCACCGGTTGCGGATAAAGCTATCAGACGTATACCGGTATCCAATAGATAAAAATTTGATATATTATTCTTTTTTACCATCTAACTCCACTTTATCTGTCAGACATTTCTATTCACATCCTGTAAATGCAAAAGTTGTAGTTGATTAGTTGAGGTCAAACCGGCCCTAAGGGCCTGTTTGTCCTTCATCTGATGAAGGCTATCGGTAACTTTTATACGAAATAAACTTTATAATGTAGAGTTTGTTGGTCGAAAATAAAAATAAATCATAAACTTTTATCTAATCAGATAGCTTTATCAGAAACCGGTGAAACAGGCACTTTGTGTAATTTAGTAATATAGTTCAAAAACGCGTAAGTGATGCCTATACCATGGCGCTTACGACCTTTTTTTCGCGAGAATTAATTAAAGTGTCGACTGTGCAATATTACTGCGCACTCTGCGAGCGTGAAGGAACGTTGTTTTGTATTGAGAGTTTTTGTTACAGAGCTGTTGTAAGAATTTGATACGGATGGTCTAAAGCCTGGGAAAGGGATTATGCTACTTTTTTCAATACAACCACTCGGGCGAAGCCGCAGGCGGAAGCTAGTATCATCATAATCTTTTCCAGAAGATCCACATCTTTTCAAACGCTAATTTTATAACAAAAACGTAACTTTTGTCTATTTATGTACCTATATTATTTTATTATCGATTTATTAAATCCAATTAATCTGGAGACACGTTCTACATCATATTTCCTAAAATAAAAAAAGTATTAATTAAAATTGTTTGATAAATTCGTTGATAATTTTTTTAATCTGACTAAAAATAGCGTTAAGTATAAGTGAAATTGTAACAATCGGTTTTTCATAGTGCTAAGGTGGACAATGAAATACAGATAAATAATCACGAAAGTGATAGTTGTCTCGTCCCCCATTACTACTGAACAATAATAGTACTTACTACTTATGTTTATATGCCTTTATACACACCGGTGGTGTCTTTCGACACCGGATATCCAGGGGTAAGTGGGGTCTAGAACTGTTGACATATCCTTATCACCCCATATTCCACACAACAAAAACATTTTGCAGGGAAACCAGAACATATTTAACGAATTTAGGCATTATGCTTAAGTGTTAAAGTCGCTCATATTATTCTATAGAAGAAAAATCATAAATTATTGTTAGGGGTGGCAAAGACAACAATATAGCTCCTCTAAGCTGCGCCCTTTTATGAACCGACCAAAAATAAACTAAGGAAATACCTTTTGCTGATAAAATTCTTTGTAGATAGCCTGGATACAATTAAAATACGTTTTAACATTTCATATTTTTTTTGTGTTGTGATTGTGTGATGATAAGTGAGACTTAAACACGTATTATTTGATCTTTAACCCTAAAAAATTCGTTTATTTAAAATGTTGCTAGTTTTAGTAGATTTTTTGTCTGCTTTTAAAAACTATTTATATTTTTTGACCTACCTATGTTTATTAATTATTACATATAGATCTGACATGACGCTTTTGTAAGATAACATTTTGTGATTAATAATATAAGCACGTTGTTTTTGTTAATCATAAATATAACTTATGTCATAGTACAAACTTACAATAAAACAAATTTATGCGTAAAATTAGGTATTTCCTATTATCTTATATTAGTTTTTAAAAATTCTTTTCAACTACTTTGTCAATTGGAACCGAATATAAGATGTAAAACACTAACCATTGTGAGAAATAAGCGTAAAACGCACCATGTCCGTGTACTGCTATATAAGTTGTTTAATTTTAAAATATTTTATAGTTTAGAATAGAATAACGTCTGTTTCTGGTAAAATGTTAACTTATAATTTGTTACTTGCTTTCATTATTGTTATGGTAAGAATCGGGTTTCTTTTTCTTTTTCATTTATTTTTGTCATTTTTATCATCATTTTTATAATCAACCAAAAAAAAAGTATGATTTATCATATTTTGAAAATATATTTTCACTATTATGTTAGAGTATAATTATTCACATATTCACTATTCACGCAATCTTTGTAATATACAAATAACATCAATGACTTTATTACAGTAACAATAACAATAATAAACGGTTCACACACACACAAACACGCTCACACTTACAAATCCATCAAAAAAACATTTCTCGCAAACTTTCTTATTTGTAATATTTATTATCAAATAACATCAATGACTTTATTACAGTAACAATAACAATAATAAACGGTTCACACACACAAACACGCTCACACTTACAAATCCATCAAAAAAACATTTCTCGCAAACTTTCTTATTTGTAATATTTATATTGATTTGCAATGAAGAATATTTAAACCTGTATATCGATTCCAGATTTTAACCCTGACAGCAGAAAATCGAGGTACCTAAATTTTTTTATTTCGTTTTATTTTGTTATTTATGCTTTCGAAGTAATCTTTGAATAATTCAATATTTATTTTATAAAAGATAGATAAAGGATAAAATGGAGAAGGAGGAATTTTGACTTACAATTATTTCTTTTATACCTACCGTCTTTCTGTGAGCGTGGTTACAGCACCTTTCAAAGTTTCGAGTTTCGGCACAAACGTATACGAGTTGAAGTCAGTTGCCTTATAAAAATAATGTATACACTAGGGATATTCGATATACATCGATGCATCGAATTCACTCGATGTTTATAATACGATACATCGAAACGATCCGATGTTTTGAAAAGCTATTGATTTACTCGATGTATCGATGTAATTTCATAAAACATCGAATCAATGATAACCATAGTATTTCTGTTTCAGTATCTCTGATTTAGAAAAATTTAGAAGTTAAAATTGAATATTAAACATTTTTTTTTGTCGGCTCTAGTTGACTGATATTGACATTGGCAACACTACGTCTGGTGTCACAAAATAAACAAGTTCGTTTTTTTTGTTTCGGGTCTCTGTGAACTTTGAATAAAAACGTTAAATTTCATTTATAGTTTTTATTTGTTTGTGAATGTGTATCTTTTACAACACGAAGTAGGACTGGATTTGAATAAAATATATTATTACAGTATAATTTCATCGTTTCCTTATAAGTTCGATTGGAGAGTTCTCGTTTTTGTAATAATAACAAAGAATATTGTCACATGTTGCTTTAATTTTTTTTTTAATAAATAAATAAATGTGTCTTAATATTTATTTATTCATTTATTATTTATTTTTTTAATAAACGACACCGGTGAGCTGAATCAGCGAAGATTGCATGAAAAGTCGTTTTTTTTTTCTTTGTAACATAATTATATTCCTTGAATATCCTTTAACACACACACACAAAATGCAGACATGTAAAGTGCTTTTGTAAAAATAATAGATAATAACAAATTGTGATTTGTTTGTTTGTATGGAGTGTCAAGGAGAACTACTACAGCTGATGAAGCTGATTAGAAAAAGTACTCGATTTTGAGAAAACATCGATGTTTCCAACCGATGCATCGAAAAACATCGATGCACAGTCGCGATGTATTGCATCGAAAAAAAACATCGATGTATTTTCTAAGTGGACACCCCTAGTATACACTGTTTTTTATTTTATCACAAATTATTATTATTTGAATTTCTTAATAAGTAACAATACAAGTTACTACAAGTTATGTTTCTTTATAAGACGCAGTTATTTTAAGTATAAGACGCAGATAATGAACCACAAATGTTAGTTTTTATTTTTTTTTTTTATTTTTTTTTTACAGTACAGGCTGCACCGGAGCCATGCAAAGAATTACTAGACCTAATGATTAAGCCCGGAAAAATACAAAAACTGAAAGAAGATGAAAAAGATAAGGACGATAAACATAAAAGGAAAACAGAAAACAGGAAAAAATTGAAAAAAGGTAATTTGTATAGTTTTACCGGACGTATTTATTTATTTAAAGACTCTTCTCGATTGTGTGTCGCCTAATGCTGAACGTAACTAGGCCTACTGCATGTATATTCAAATCAAACGGTCTTGCGCCGTTTATAAGCCTTAAAATTAATATTGTATTAAGACTGAATACCTTGTATTCACTCATTTGACAGTTCGAGTAACTGAATATTCAACTATTTACTTAAGTTATTAACAATTCGGCCTATTGATTAGCTAGCTGTGTCCCACGGTTTAACCCGCATAAGTTACGATTTCGTAGGAATTTCGTAACAAAAAGTAGCATCGAATCAGAGCTTTGTATAAAAGTAAAAAACATTCATTCATCTATCCAGTCAATTTATAGAACGAGTATATATGCGTATATTAATACTACGTTCGAAAACTAACGCGAAAACCGCATTTACGACAAAAAGATATTTTTGAAGTGAAACTTCTTTATCGGGGTTGGAAAGATTTTTTCGTTACGCGCCATCTTGCGTTACGCGCCATCTTGCGTTACGCGCCATCTTGTTCTTGATTATTGCGTATTTCAGTCGTTTTTCAATAAACACATGCGCAAGGAAGATTCCGAGTGGTAGTAGATGAAATCCTATATATATAAATATATAGTTAAACTAAATAAATCAAATATCAAATTTTGAATGCTACGAAATGTGGCTCTCGCAGAGCTTTGAACATGCAGCTCTCGAGCGATATACGAAATTCAATTCGCGTTGGCAGCCACTGCGCTAGCAATCTCTAAGATTCTTGAGTGAAATTAAGTATCACTATATAGAAGTTTGCAGTTATTGTATGATGTATTCTATAGTGAGTAGGTAATTCGAATATAAATATGTCCGAACGCAAACACAGGACTCATATAATTACGATCGTATAAAAAGTAAACTGTTTTTATTATAAGTTTCACTTCTTACGAGTGTACGCTAGTACACGCAATTTAATTTTTTTATTTAAACATATTTTATTTCATCAAAAAAAAAAAAAAAACTGAATTCAATCCGGAACCAAAATAAACAGCCATTGCCCTGCTCCCCCGCCGCCAGCCTTTCTCTCCCTCTGTTGCTGCCGCCTCTCATTACTAAGGTGACCAACTGTACTCATTTACTGAGTTTTGTACTCTTTTTTCCCAAACCGTACTCTTTTCAAATCCTGTACTCTGAAAGTACTCATTTGTATAATTTTATACTCATTTGTATTTCTAAAACATTTTTTTAGATTATTTTATTTCAATTTTATTAATTAAATATTATGACAGTGATTTTAATAACAGTCTTGACCTACATATATACTATAATTTTTATAAAATTTGCTATGAATATATCGAAGAATAGATAGTGAACTTTAGAACATTAAATTGTTTCAAATGGACCCTTCTAAATAGTAAAATTGAATGGGAAGAAGTTTCTTCAGCAGTTGAATTTGTAATGAAGGAAGTAAAAGATATTGTTATTGATGACAATTTTCTGTTTGAAGAAATTTGAAGAGTAAATTTATATTTAAATTAAGAAAAATTGAAGAAATGGACCGATGAGAAAATAGAACTTGACAAAAGATGGGTAGAAATCTTTCGGCATTTTAGAGTAGAACATATCCCACATGAAAATTTAAAAGTTTTAATAGAAATTTCCTTATGTTGTCCAGGGACTAATGCTGCTGTTGAAAGGGTATTTTCACTAGGGAATAATTATTGGAGCAGTGAGAAGTCGCAACTTTCTGTAAAAACATTATCTGCCGTCTTAACAGTCAAATTTAATATGCAAAATGAAAGTTATTTGGATGTGGCTACATTATTAGACGAACATCCTCATTTAGCAAAAAAAAATCCACTCCAAAGAAAAATATGTTTTTAAAAGAAAATAAAGTTTTTATCGTTTTTTCTTCTTTTTTTTTTCACCTATGAAATACTTGCAAAGTGTACTCTTTTTGAACAAAAAATAGTTGGTCACCTTACTCATTACACGATATACCGTCTCACGTCACGTCGGCTGCGACGTTTCACAGGGCTTCGGCCTGGGACCGACCGCAACCCTGTGGAACGTTGGCTTCGACTGGTTGTTATGGGCACCTTTACTGCCCGGGCTGAGGGTCATTTGTTTTAATATATATACCTATATCTAAAAAAAATGAGCGTTCTTCCGAAAACGCAGACAAGTGTATTTTTAAACCTTAACAAGATAACTACTTTTTATTAATCTAAATTTGAATTTTCTAGATATTTCTACGTTAAAATATCATTATTTAATATTGTTACTTTTTTGTTACAGTATTGGAAGAGATATGTGAGTACCTTTTGGCATTTAATATTTAACAGTAAAAATTAACAGCCGACGAATAAATAAAATTAATTGCACGTATAGTAAGTAGTTGCTGACTCGATTTTTAAATATGAAAAAAATTATTAACATTCAAACATTTGTTGTATTCGAGGTATTTCCAGACCTAAAAAACCTATCTTAAAAAAAAAAAGACACAAAAAAAGCGTTTAAAAATTCATAATTTTTTAAGTATTTTTAGTCCAGTCATAATAATCCACTAGTTAGAAAAAATATCGAGACCTTTAAACAGCCTGGTGTTTACAGGCTGATACAGTATTTATCTACCACCCACCACTACCCACATCTGAGCGAAGGCTTCTTCTACATATAGAAGAAAGGTTATAGCTTAATCCACCACGCTGCTCCAATGCGGGTTGGCGGATAATTTCCTACCATGAGTAACGATCGTTATTAGATGTCTATGATAATAACCGGGTCCTACGGCTTTAGGTGTTCTCCGAGGCACGGTGGGAAGACCCACAAGAACATACACCCAGACCGGAAACAAATATTTGTACAGATACAAATATATGTCCCGAGCGGGAATCGAACCCGTGACCGTGGGCGCGGGGCGTTGAGACGACTACTCGCACCACTACACCAGAACGGTCGTCAAAAATATCATCGGTAAATTCATGGCTGGCCACCCTACCTAGATACAAATTTATATATAAATATACTTGTATACGATATCTTCTATATACGAAATAGAGGTTATTTATACGCATTAGAATAGAATTCTTTACATTGTGACTATCATTAGGTATATTTTCATTATATTATCGTTTAATTGTTTTTCAATTATCCAACACCTATTGCTATTCAATATATTTAACTATTTAAATATACATATATCAGCAAAACAACATTTTTGTATTTTAAATTTTAGCCTAATTATTTTTTCACACATCGAAGATACTGTCTATTGTAGGCCCGGACTCGACCAAAGCGGAGATGAGACGAGCGCAGCAGAGAAGCATGTTTTAAACAACCAACAGAATTTCGTTATTCACACATCTTGTCTCCACTCAGTTTCAGTGGATACCACTGAGCGGAGATGTATTACATTGAATGGCGCGATGGAAACGGAGATGTAAGCCTTGCCTCGCTTATATTGAGCTGGGCGGCTCGGCGCGGCGGAACTAAGCGGATATGTAAGCTGTGCCACGCAAGTCGGCAACGGCGCGCAGCGGAGAAGAGATGTGAGCGGCGTGCAGGGAACGGCGCCGCTAGTTTTCCCCGCGCCCCACGTCGTACTAATCGCCCGCCAGCCGCACCCGCGCCACGTCACTCTCGCTAGTACTGTGCAAGTGTGCAACAGCCAGTGCACATCTCCGCCCTAGCCAGTATACATTTCCGCTCAGTACGCATCTCTGCACAGTTTCGGTAGATACACACTAGCTGAAAAACATCTCCTCTCGTCACCGCTTCAGACATTTCCGCATATCTCCATTTTGGTGGAGTCCGGGCCTAATACACAGGTCGTAACGACAGTAGTGGGGGTATGTCGGATTAATAATCTGTTCTTTTTTACGGCCGCCAGAGGCATGACGATAGATAGGTGTTCTGTGCAACGAAGTCAAATCATGTTTTGAACAATGTCTAATCTAAACAAAACAGTTTAATACTTAAAAATACAAAAATAAACAATTATTAAATGACACAATACTTGGGAGAGAAAAATATACGCCGTACAATTGATAATGAAAAATGAGACTGAGTCGAGTACCGCACGCATCGATTGCAACGACGTATAGCGACGTTAATGCGAAAGAAAAGTTATTTCACGATCGTACTAATCTCTCAGTACTGAAATTAGGCTTCAATGCAAGATCTGTGTATCAGACCGAGGTTGTAAAACATTGTTTATTATGAAAAAAAAAACTTCAATCATAAAAGAAATACGTAATACCTATTTCATTTCGATATAAATACTTTAAAATAAAAAATACTCAGTATTCGAACATATAGTACCTTCACACTTTCACAAGCATTGTGTTAAAAAGTTTTCTATACACTAAAAAAATTTGGTAATTGAAAATAAAGAAATTTTAAATTTGTATATTGCTATCAGGTTATATAATGTCCACATTTTTTGTTAAATAGATCGGCCTTCATTCGTAAATATAAAAATTCCCCAGTTTGTTGTAATACAGGAAACGCGTTTTGTCATAATTTAGAATGCTTTGTTCTCGCATAGATAAACCTTAGTTTCAAAATGCTATCTACTAAATTTGTAAGTCCATTGTTTGCCGTATTGTATGTAATAGATAATAACTATTTTTACTTATCAATTGTTAATATTCAAGTTACAATTTTTTTTTTTTATTTAGTGCAAATGCATCCGAAGAAGGAATCTGAAGAAGTCGAAATTGTAAAACCCAAAGGAATAATGGAAGAAATGCTAACCAGCTATTTTAATTTCTTGAAATATTTTATGCAATTATAATTTAAGACATGTAACATTTTTTATAATTTTTTTTTAATTTGGCATCGCGCGGTTTGCGCATATATTTTTATTTTTGTTTATAAGGAATAAAAAATAAAATACAGAAACAAATTATATTAATTTAATCAGACTCATTTCACAATGTTAACTGATAACACACTCATTTATGTTACAACACCGGCAGGCGTACAGACTTCAGCCGATATAGTAACACAAACACACATTCGTCGACACACAGTGCCGCATATAAATAACAAAACTGAACGCATTCTTTATATACAAAAATCATCACTATGGACGCCTAGAGCCAAATACGCCCAATAAGTATAAAATGGAATATTTCAAGTCACACAGTGCTATTGTAATAGTAAAACGGGATTGGACACATCTAGATAAAGTTTTATATACGGATCAGACTAAGGGCCGATACACACTAATGCCGCCGTTCATGGTTCGTTCTCGTGTCCAGTAAAATATTCTCAACTAAGATACAATTATAGTACCTATACATATCACTAACAAACAAGTTCTTGTCCAATCCCATTACACTCGCAAACGGTCAAAGAAATTTTGACCAACTATACTCCTATCTATACTTATTAATGAATGTTCATCATCGCCGAGTGTAAACTATTTGAGCATACATTAAATTTGGCCAGACTCTCATAACCTCTATCAGGAACTCATTAAGGAAGGATTTAGACTTTATTTTTCGGCTTTTGATTTTCAATAAATACAGTGGAATATCATTGTAAAAAAACACGTTTTTAAAAATTCCACAAGACACGTAGTATGTTATACGCGCCAAAGCCGCAGGCAATAGCCAGTGAGATAACAAACAAGACCGAGATTGAACCGTGAGTGGCAGAATTCTGTGGAACGACACTAAATGCACTTAACCCCTGCGTTCTTATATTATACCATTTGGTATTAAAGTCTTTGTGTTTACACTAACATATTTACAGCTCATCGTGCTCCTCCTGTGGACAAATATTCAACAATTAGTATATGAAAATAACATTAAAATGAAAATTACATAGAAAGAAAAAAAAAATACTCGTAAATATCTTTGGCTCGGTTACTTGATACTTTGATAAAAATATTTTATTTCACAATAAAAAAAATGTACTGAATAGAATCAAGAAAAATAATGTATTTATGTTAATAAATCTATATTATTATTATTATATGAAAAGGAAATGATTGTATGTTTATATATTTTTTGTACTGAATAATAAAATTTTTATTATTTCTATCATTAGAAAGCTACATTATCTCGAAATGACTTGGTTATAAGATCACAATATGACCCATCTAAATATGGCTAAAGCCACGGAAATGTAGTGAATAAAGACAATTTTTGTTGTTTACGATACATTGATTTCTAAGTACAATTTTAAGTAAAATACAAACCACAGGTGCTGCTTCTCCAGCTTCATCGTCGAGATCTTCATCATCATCTTCTTCCGCTTTCTCCTTCTCCTTTTCTCTCTCTGCTTCATCCTGCTCATTCTTCATCTTTTTCTCTCCATCTAGAGTCTTCTTTAATGCCTCTCCACGTTCCTTAGCAACTTCTGGGTCATCAGTGATTAGGAAGTTGTCGAATATCGTACCAGACTTAACTTGCCATAAATCGAGACCAACAGCACAGATTTCAGGGCGTTTGTATAGGTTGGGATCGGCAACGTATTCAGGGTTGTCGATTTCTGGGTGAACCCATTGTCCCTTGTATGCAGGGTTGTCGATCTGAAAAGTTAGTTATTTTTTTTAAATATCATTGACAAATAGCCTGTAATCATAATGACAAATTAAATTGTTTGTTAGTAGCAACCATAAAGGTTGTTTGTTACTTTTATTGTGTTTTTTAATTTTATTTTGTCAAATTGAACAAAAAAAGGAAGCATTGGAACATGAAAAATAGTCTATCAAGTTGATAAATATTCATGCGTCCTAAAAAAAAAAAAAAACAGTAAAAAACAATGAAATAACGTAAGTGATATGTTTAATTAAACGTTTTAAATATTGAAGACATTTTAAATTAAAAGAAAAAAATATACTTTTATAATCAATCAAAAATACTAAAACTAATACTACACACTCTAAAGGCAATTTCATGTCTGTCTTATAAAATAGTAATGCCAACGACCGAATGTATTGACACAATACATTACGACATAATATGATTTGACACCGAAAGTTAACGTGTAACGGTTACGCGGGTTAATGAACTATACATAGCGAGAAGTGCTAAATAGAAATTTAAATACCTATCGTCGCCTTTCTAGATATTCCATGACTCACAAAAAAAAAATGTCACCATAATCGTCATGCGTCGATTGAATAAAATACTTGACTTTGAATAAAATATTTTTAAATTAAACATTTGAATACACATTGAAATAAACCTGATTATTAGACCGGAAATAAAAGTAATTAAATTTTACTTTTCTTAATTTAATTTTTTTATTACTTTCTACTAAAACGTTTAGAATTTAAAACAAAATATTTGGTTAATTTTTTCTTTCATTTACTAACATTAAATAATGTCGAGACGTCTCAGTAAATTAAGCATATGACACAATATGATAGTGTGTTCAAATCGTGACTAGCAACCACTGAGAAGCTAATTTTGTCTTTTAAAATCTGCTACTCAGTCACATGTTCCGGAAATTCTCAGACAGTATATCCAGCCCAGCAATGGATGGAAGTAGTATGGTGGATGAAGCTCCAAGTCTTCTACTTTATATGAGCCTATTATCAGAAATGGACATTCATTGCTAAGAATAGAGTCATATTAGAAAGATATCTTACCTGTTTAGGAGCCCATACACCCTTGTAGTCAGGGTTGTCAATCATTGGTGGTTCCCATTCTCCGTCCATCTCATCGTCCCAGTCTTCAGGTTTGGTGGCATCTGGGTCAGGGATGTGTTCAGGTTTGTCCCAGTCTTCAGGTTTGGTGTCATCTGGGTCGGGGATAGTCTTGCGGTCATCCCAGTCTTCAGGTTTCTTGGCTTCTGGGTCCTAGAATTTCAAAGTTTACTTTTAAGATATTCAAATATTACTCTTAAAAGAAACAACACTAATATTTTAGATTAAACAGGGTTTAAGAAACATTGCTACACCAGTGAAAAAATTTATATTCGAATTTAAAGCACTATTTTAATTTAACTTGATATTATAGTAACTTTTCCATACCTTGATTTTCTTAGGAGGAAGGAAGTCCCAGTCCTCTTCGAGACCACCCTTCTCAACAACTTCATTGTCGATGAGCACCTCATATGTGTTGTCGGGTTTGACAATCAATGTGTACAAGTGAGTGTAAACATCATCCTTGCAACGAATGTCCTTTTTAATGAGGTGATTTTTGCCTTTGTAGCTGAAGATAACGTGGACCTGGAGTGAAAAAAAGTTATTTAATATAAATAGCCACATAAATAATATTTTAAATTATGAAGTGGAATGTTTTTTCTTTCATCATTAGGCTAAAATTACTTTTATTTAGGTAGGCTATAAAATGTCAATAATTCATAGTTACATATGACAAGAGTTAATATAAACATAGTAAAAAAGTGAACAGTCTTGTTTTGTCTTATCACAAGTTTTACAAAACAATTTAAACAAACAATAATTGAAATAATGTAAAATAATTTAATTCTAAGCAGCACAAAAAATATCTGTAAAAGTGTTCCATATTTTTTTAAATGTTTTATTTTACATAATAATATTTTATGTAAGATATTTCAAATGTGTGTGATAATGATATCTTTCTAGAATTTTCACTAGTTTTATTTTGGGATGATAAGTATTTTTATTTGAGTAATAAAGATAAATAACTATCATTCATAGAATTAAACCTATGAAATTATGTAACATGTTTCCAGTTTTTTTGCATAAATACTAATAAAGATATAAGTATATTTATCATTTGTTAATGACAATCAATCAATTGCTATAATTTCCTCAGTTATTATTATTAAGTATTGAAAATAGTAATACTTTAAATTTATTATAATATTTATGGTCATTGCTTCTATGAATTGTTCTGTAATTGTAGCGACATCTATTTCACAGGCTTTTATTTCTAAGTAAAGCACCTTCCTAATGGTAAAATAATTATTAAGATTGTTTAAATTACTTTAGACTATAAATTACAAATATAAATAACACAACAAATAAATTTCTAAAATTATTTGCAATAAAATAAATACTTGAATACAAATCATGATTAAATAATGAGAGGAATTCCTACATTTTCAACAAAAGTAGAAAGAGGAAAAAGGAAATTTCTCTTATTTGAAAAATTGCACAAAATGAATAATAAATACTATTAGTAATTGTAGATTGTCCAAATTTTTTTTGCTTATGGTAGATTGTCCAAATTTTTTTTGCTTATGGTAAATTTGGGAAACGATTGTCCGAGTAGAGTGTTTATATAAATTATTTTTAATTATACTTGATAAGTTTTCAAATTAAAAATAGTTTTGCCAGAACAACTGCTTCCATAATTAAGATAAATCTAACAGTGATAACATTTTAATTAATATAATAAAAGTGAGTTGAAAGTTGATATTGATAACACTAATAACCAGTCATTTTGTTAAATTTATTTGGTTTTTGCAATACTTCTTTCTAACTTTTCCCATGAAATTCTAATAGTTAGCTTCAATCACCTTCTATTAATGTAAATTAAAGGTAATGTGAATTTTATGAATCTTGTATATGTAATTACATTTTTTATTTCGAAACTTAGTATAAAATAAAGAAAAGTAATTAATTATATAAATAAATATTATATAAAATTATTGTTAAATTTATATATTGTTACGTAATGACTAAAAAGTGTATTAACCGTCCATATTATGTATAGGTGACTTAGTTATATATGTTTTCAATTGATTTTTAATTTTCATATAAATATAAATAGTATTTAAGTCATTGTATCAAAATTATGAAAACATAGATAAATAGTAATAAATAACATAAATGAATATAATTTCAAAAATAATTGAATAGATTTATATCTAGCTTTGCCGTGTATTAATTCTCAATGCCAATAGAGCATGCAACTTATTTTCCAATGTGAACACATACTATAATAGCAGAATTAACAATATTTTAAATAAGCAGTTTCGTTTCATCTCTGTCGTGTCTCATAGTTTTTATGATCATTTTTATTTTTAAGGTCTGTTATGATTATTGTATTTTAAAAAAAAAAAATATTTGGGTAATAATTTAGATAATTAACTGTGGGAGAACTTACATCACTACAACTTGATCGTAAATTAACCTCAAGTACATTATGAATATGATAGTAATCAAAATATTTTTTACCAAAATTAAATTAATACAAATAATAATGAATATAACTGAAGAAAATATAAAAAAAAAATATCATACAAAATTTGCTCTTAAGTAGGTACCGGCAAATGGTTGATCATTTGCTTCTAAAAAAATCTAAGACGTACCTTTTTGGTGCCGGGTCCGCAAATGTCAGGGCCGAACATAATCTCGTAAGGGGATTCGCCGTGCATGTCCTTCTGGTCAAGTTTGCAGTCAAACACCTTCAAATAACCACCTCCGCAGTCAATATCTTGCTCATGCTTGACAGTAAACTGCACGACGAGAGTCTTGCCTTCGTTGGAGAAGGGCTCAAACTTGCGAGACAGCGCGTAGAATCTCGCATCCTCAGAGGTTTGCAGGCCTTTGTAAAAAAAAAAAAACTTTTTGAGGAACGAACGGAAATGTTTACGTGGATAGGTAGGTACCGCACTACGACAGAGGCGTGGATCTATTTTTGGTGACACGTTTACATTTTATTTTAGTTAATTGTCTATAAGTACCACAATGTAATGTAATTTCATACTAAGTACTTTTTGAGAGCTTTTAGTCGAATAATAGATATGAAAATATTGAAAGTAATGTACCTTTATCTTCCTCTGGGTCATTGTAGAATTTTCCGGCCGTCAACTTAAACTTGCCGAATTCTTTACCGGGATGTTCACTATAAATCCAATTGGATTCCCACGAATCTATAACGAGAATACCATGATTAAACTAATAATACCAATTCTAGCCGGCATTCTTAAAAATCAATAGCACCCGAAATAAAAGAACACATTAACAGTAAATTAACATCAGCAAAACTTACCATCAGGGAACTTCTCATCAAAATAAATATCACAATTAACCGAATATATTGCCACTAAACTGGCTAAAGCTAGAATTAACGATTTCATTTTGATAAGCACTGACACGTTCCTCCTCTGGCAAAAGACAGGACACGAATAAATTGAAAATTTGGCGAATCGACTATTATTTAATTTTGACCAGTTTATGGTATATTACTGTGTTTGTCTATTTCTGTTTTACACATAAGCTTCTAATAAGAAAGAAAGAGGATGATATATTAATTGTGGTCTCTTACGACATTGCTGACAAGGATACCAATAAACAAAATCTATGAGTGTAAAAGAGAAAAGATATTCAGCGTTGTTCAGTGACGTAGCGTTACGCAGACAGATGGAAACAGACTATTGGCCAACGTAAGCGAATAGAAATTGAACACACTCGCTTTTAACTACCATTCGGAGTGGCGGGAATTATAAACAATTCCGGCATTTTTGCTCATTACATAAAAATATTTTTACTTTGAAAAGTATTGATGATTTGTTAAATTGTTAATTTAATCATTATAAAAAAATCTATATCTGTATCTTTTTAATAATGAATGGAACCTTTTCTGTCATAATAGGATTTACTGTCGATTCATTGATCCAGAAAGTTCAGTTGATTCAATAAACAAATCACCAATCAGTATCACACATGACAGCAGAAAGAGATAGAAGTAGACAAACCCACAGGAAAAAAAGAGATACTATACAAAATATACGTGGATAGACTGCGTAAGGCAAATGAAGTAGAAAAACAATATTAATATACGTACTTACTGCCAACTTGCCAAGTAACTTAATGTACACGACGAATTTAATAATTTTTAATTAAAACTTTAACATAATATGTTACTCTTCTAACATAAGTATTTGTTTACAATAAATGAAAATTATTAACAACCTTCTAATGTACGTTTTGTATAAGTCTGCGAAAGTTGAATTGTTTATAAAAGATAATACCTACATAATTAATATGTATCGAGTTCATATCCGATTATCGAAGAGATTAATACGATTTAATACTTACCTCCTCCTTAACCTTATTGAAGATATAATTTATGTATACTTTGCGTTTTGTTTATTTTAGATTATTATAAAGTTTACTTTTATTACAAAAGTTAAAGGGTACAGTGCAGAGGTATCTCTATATAATTATGAATTAATAATAATATGAAGTTTGAAGTATTAAGATTATTTAATCATGAGATACATACGCCGCGCGCCGGAGCGGTCGCGGGTGCGATTCCCGCTCGGAGCAGATATTTGTATTTTTGGAAATATTTGTTTCCGGTCTGAGTGTATGTCTTAGTGGGTCTCCCCACCGTGCCTTGGAGAGCACGTAAAGCCGTCGGTCCCGGTTTTATCATAGACACCTGATAACGATCGTTAGCCATTATAAGGCCATATAAGCCAATATGACGGCCGGCTGGTCGAGTGGTCAGACAACTGGACACTTTATGCAGCGGTCGCGGGTTCGAATCCCGCCAGGTGCAGATAATCTGTATGACGAATATAGATGTCTGCACCGGGTCATGGATGTGTATTTATGTATATGTATATGTATTTATATCTTAAATTTATTTCCGTTCCTAGTACCTGTAACACAAGTTCTTACGAACTTACCACGGGGCTAGGTTAACGTGGTGTGATTGTTGGTTAATATATTAATATATATATATATATATATATATATATATATATATATATATATATATATATATATATATATATATATATATATATATATATATAAGGAAACTATGCGCCAACCCGCAGTGGAGCAGCAAGGTGGATTAAGCTTCAACCCTTCTTCTACATGGAGGAGAGGCCTTCGCTCAGCAGTGGGTGGTTTACAGGCTGATACAGTACAGTACAATAAAATCATGAGATATCTTAAAATTTCATTTGAATTTAATCGATATTTTACTGCATGTTTTAAGTCAAATAGTAAATTATGAAACCGATCAAGTAGTAAATTATGAAAGATATAATTGTTAAATTCAAAGCTACAAAATATTAAAAAGAATTGATAGAATGTAAAAAGAAATTATTGTTTTCCATATATATTTTTTTAATTATCTCGCTTCTGTTAACAGAAACGAATTAGCAATTCAAAAAACTATATTGTTTCCGTTATTACGTGATAAGTAAAACAGCATTTCAAAAGGAGTAGGTACTTTATTTATTCAAATGTTGGTTATTTTTTAGTAACACATGTACCTACATACCTGTGTTTGTGTAAAGATGTTTATGTATGTAATATATTATTTGCCATATGTTAAAGAATACATATCAAAGAAAAAACGGCGACTACGGTACCTACTATTGTTTTATCAAATCAAATCAAATAAAAAACAACTTTATTCAAATAGGCCCATAGAGCACCTTCGAATCGTCATTTAACAAATTAACACTTTAAATTGATTATTATTTTGTAATGGTAAAGCTACCACCGATTCGGAATGTAGATTCTGCAGAGGAGAATCGGCAATAAACTTCGCAGATACTCTTTTCAAAATAATATATAAACTGTGTTTTAGTACAAAATTAATATCTTACATGAACTACAGCGCCACTAAGTCCACACATCTTTATCGACTAAGTTATCCTGCACCGAATAATACGTTTTATCTATTAATTTTTTTTTTAAACAAAATCATTAAATTTATTATGAGACAATTCCAACATTGTTTGTGGGATTTTATTATACATGCGAATACCATAGCCCAGAAAGGAGACGTTTACTTTGCGCAGTCGGAAGCTTTGAGTTACAATTTTGTTGTTCCTTCTAGTGTTTACACTGCGATTAATACTATTTATTTCAAAAAAATGAATATTCTGGTGAATATATATAATATTGTTATAAATATATTGCGACGCAATTGTTAATATGTCTACCTTAGGAAAAACATCCCGAAGGGAGACTCGAGCTCCAAGATCGTAAATGCCACGAATAGCCCTTTTTTGCCAAATAAATACAGTCTCAATATTTGTAGCATTACCCCACAGTAACAGACCGTAAGACATAATATGTACTATGGAAATAGCTAAAATATATTAAACGCGCAGTAGCAACGTCGGTCAGTTGTCGCACTTTTCTAACTGCGAATGCTGCGGAGCTGAGTCAACCATTCAAGGATGACAAATGGGAATTCCACTGAAGTTTTGAGTCCAAATTTATCCCTAAGAATACTGTAGTGTCATTAACAATAAGCCTTTCGTTATTTATTTCTAAATTATAATTTGGATGTATAACATTAGGCAATGAAAATACAACGCACTTGGTTTTTTTGGCGTTCAAAACGAGGTTGCTTGTTTTAAACCAATCCTGAATTCGAGACAAAGAACTGTTCACGTCATCATAATTTACTTTTTTCCTATCAACTTTAAATATAAGCGATGTGTCATCTGCAAATAGCACTATATAACAAATATCCTTGACATAAAATGGCAGATCATTTATACATATTAAAAAAAGAAAAGGACCTAGAATCGGTCCTTGTGGAACGCCCATTTTTAGCACAGATCCAGAATATTTAAATACGTATACCGTAAAATATCATAAAAAAACTAAATACGACTGATGCTCTGGCTACCTACATCCTCAGATTTAAAATTTCCAATATAATCTATATATATAGGTATATCTTAAAATTCCAATTTTTAAATTAAATTTCCAAATGCCATTTAATATTTTTAACATTATATGGCGTTCAGTTCATTTCTACACGCATATTACAGCACAGCGGGGAATAATTGTTAAGGTGATATTAGAATTTACACTGCTATAGGTACTTTATTTCATTGAGTATATTGTCACAAGAGACGAAAGTACTACTTTCTCTCCCGCGTGTGAAATTGCAACCCGAGTCGAAAGCAAGGGTTGCAAGCATACGGGAAAGGATGTACCTAGTGCTTTCGTCCCATGTTGCACATACTTTTTTTTTTCTATCTAAGCCGTAAATTCGGGTTTTGTCCCTGTGAAGCGGGAGAAAAGCGTCACTTTTTTTCTACCTGTGCCGAAAGTTTGATTTTTGTCCCTGTAAAGCAGGAAAAAGTGTCACTTTTGTCCCGCTTCACAGGGACGAAAAACGAACTTTCGGCGGAGGTAGGAAAAGAAATAGAAATTCAAAAAAGGCACAAATTAATATATTTATTTTTTCTTTATTTTCAGTTTTACTTAGTTAACAATAAAATGATATGAAATTGATTATTTCTTCTGAACGCTAGTTATTACGGCTTGATCTAATAGTTCAGACAAAGCTACTGCTTTTTTCTCGTCTCTAGCCCTTTTCTTTTTATCTTTTTTAAATTGAATTTTTCTCATTTTATTCTGTTTAGTGTTGCCATCCATAACTATATCAACTTCAGTGTTTTTTGGTGATTTCCTGACTACTTTCGAAACAATATTCACTTTTTTAGGAAGTAAAGTAGATTCATCTTCGTCAACTTGCATCTCATTTTCTGCTGCCTTTACTGGACCGGTACTTGTAATCTTTAAAATAAATATCCACTTAATAAATCTATAAGAATAATAAGTGTTCAAAGCGCATGAAAATGTGTGTAGAAAAAGAAATTTTTTTTTTTTGGCTTCTCATTATCAGTGACACGAACATTTCAAACGTCCATGTATGTATTAGTTAAGCTTCAGAATGTCTATCATGAATATATATAGGAGGCGTTCAAGTATTACGTAACGAAATTTTGGAAGAGTTTTTAACTTCCCTCCCCCCATGTAACGCGTCGTAACGTTTTCCTGTACCCCCCTCCCTAAACGTTACGTAACAACCAAGTTACAATTTTTACTTAAAAGACATATGTTGAGCAAGGTCGCCGAAAAGTTGCTATAATAACTTTGTTATTGTTTTGATCGCGAGGGACTCGACGTAAACCATAAATGAAAAATGTTGCCAACTTAGGAGACTTTAATTTCCTAGTTATTTATTTAAATAAAATAAAACAATGTTACGTAACGCATTGTATGAGCCCCCCTCCCGTCCTTGTAACGCATCGTAACGTTTTACAAGACCCCCCTTTCCCCCTAAATTGCGTTACGTAAATACTTGAACGGTATGGATTTATAGCACGGCATGATAGACTAAACAGTCAAATCGCCAATATAGAGCGATTTGACTGTTTTAGCTCATATAATTGTGGTTGTGATTATAACCAAGTTATTGTAGAAATCAAAAATTTACTTTCATGTATCCAGTATGGTTTTTAGTAATCTTTACTTTGAACTAAACTAAATCAGCCTTTGAACAACCCACTGCTGGGCAAAGGCCTCTTCTCCATATAGCAAAAGGGTTGGAGCTTAATTGATCACCTCAAAAGGAAGACTTATTAAATTTCATAGAATATGTATTACTATTATATTGACGACCGTTCTGGTGTAGTGGTGCGAGTAGTCGCCTCAACGGCGCGCGTTGGCGGTCGCGAGTTCGATTCCTGCTCGGGGCAGATATTTATATTTATACAAATATTTGTTTTCGGTCTGGGTGTGTCCTTGTGCGTCTTGCCTCGGAGAGCACGTAAAGCCGTCGGTCTCGGTTGTTATCATAGACACCTGATAACGATTGTTACCCATAAAAATTAGCTGCCAACCCGCTGGAGCAGCGTGGTGGATTAAGCTCCAACCCTTCTTCTATATGGAGAAGAGGCTTTTCCTCAGTATTGGGTGATTTACAGGCTGATACAGTACCAGTACAGTAGACTTGTTTTTAACTAGTTTTTTACCTTAATAGCATCATCGGCGTCAGTTCCGCCCAGAGTTTCGATAGTCTGGGCTTCCATCGCTTCGAAAGCGTTTATATCAAAGTCCTGCGCAAGAGTCGATACTATCTTCGCGTCTACGTGTATTTCGGAGTCGAGTGTTTCCGGTGGCTCGGTATAGTATCGTACCTGTAATACAACACTGTATCATTTCATTTCGATTATTTATTGTAATATTTAATAAAGCCGATGATATCATGGTAATATGATGTCTACCGAGACATTAACTTGTAATAATTTCACATATTTATTTTAAATGTTTCTTTTTGACATTCGTTAAGTGTGTAAAATCACCTTATGACGAAATAAACATTTCCATTTCATTTCAGGCAAGAAAGAAGTATTCATAAAAACAAGTAAGTTAATTAAAAAACTAAAAAACCCGACTGCGTTTCGGTATAATTTGGAAATGAAATGAATTTGGCGCCAAAAATCCGCCTTTTTTAATATACCTACCCAGTGCCACTCTAGAATGCAGCCTTTATAAAATTACCTTAACAATCATTTTTTTAACAAATTCAAGTCAGAAGTCCAGTATTTTAAAATTTTTTAGTTTAAATTCAAAAAATATACTACTACTTTTGTGTTAAAAAAGACTTATAAATAGCTTTTTTTTTTCAGAATATTATTAACTTTGAATAGTCTAAACTACATCTACTTTCTATTTCTAATATGTATATTTCTTACCAAGAATTAGAGATATAAATCATTCTATAACATTATAAATGCGAAAGTAAATTTGTTTGTTACGCTTTCACACGACAACTACTTAACCGATCATCATGAAACTTTGTACACATATTCTTGGAGGTATTAGAAGTAACATAGGACACCTTTTTTTTTGGTCGCGATAACCGATATTCACGCAGGCGAAGCCGCGGGCAGAAGTATTAAAAAATAATTATGTAAATTTTTACCTTTCCAGTGTTCCAATCATTAAGTAATATTCTCGCGGCAGCATCTTGGTCAGGAACACCGCCTTTTTTAAAGCGACCCATACGCGAAGCGACACTAGCGAAGAATTCCTGGAAATCAATGCAAATAACAATAGCCTGGAGGAACAGCTGTAATATTTTTTTAAAGTTTACATTAGAATTGTCTACTTTAGATTTTCATTGGTTGCATACCTATACGTTAATTTCTACCGATTCAGATGATATTTACAAAAGACAAAAATCGTATATATCTCTCACATCGCAGAGCATCGCAACGACTACGACGAGTATGACTTTAGAATGAAAGTAGAACAAACAGTCATGTTTATAATATTTATATGGATATTTTACAAGTATCTTAAAAACTCCTTATTACCAAACACACACAAAAAAAAATATAGCACAATTAGAATATTAATGTTAAATAATAAACACTTGATTTTAGTCCTAAAAGTAGTTTAATATGATAAACAAATTAAACCTAAGGAGAAATAAGTAAAATAATAGCTTAATATTAAATTTAATTTAAATTATTTTCATTATTATCATAATTGTTTTAAACTCTATTCAAAAAAAGTATATCTCTAATTATTTTCGAACCTAAATATATTGTCTATACTAACATAATATAAAATATGAGAAATATGTACTTGTGGTGTATTAAACTCCGGTATACAGTAGAGGGCAACAAGGGTGTGTTTGTGAGCTCTCTTTAGTATGGCGGTCGCAGGTGTGACGGGGTCTTTCAAACTGGACACTCGGAGCGCGTTCTTAAGAGCTACAGACGCGTCCCCATCAGATCCCGAATGAAATACTATTCCGGGACTATCCAGAATCTTTATTTTAGAATCTAGCTGAACCGTTTGCATTTGTCTGTAAAAATTAAGAAAGTTTTTACTAGTACTTAAACAGAAATAATGAATTTATAGTAAAAAAAAGAAACTGGATGCTGTAATCAGTATTGGTACTATTTTTTTTTTTTATTTTTTTTTTTACTATACTTCCACAGGCTTTATTTGCCCATGCCTTTTTTTATTTACATTTTTATATTGTTATTGTTATGTTTCATGCGTACTTAATTAGACAACGAAACTTAAGCTAAGCTTAGGATCTCTATCTATCGCGAGTCCTTGCACTGACCACAAATTCGCTGATTTAATATATAAAAATAAAGTTAACTTAGGTACTTAAAAAATAAACTTAACTTAATATTTTTTTTTAATGTTTTTTTTTTCTTATATCTATTTATTTACATATATTTTTTTTAAAATTCTATTGTATATATAGGTACTTTGTTTTATATTTTCATACTAGCCTATATGCATTCTTACGTATGTACTTACGTATTTTGCGTATTGGTACTATTAATATCAGTATTACAAAATAAATATTTCAGTATCAATATTTTAATTAATTTAAGATAATCTATTATAATATATGAAAAAATATCTACTTATAAAATTCAAATTAATTAATTTATCATGTTACTATAATAAATGACAATTAATATATTAATATTATATATATATATATATATATATATATATATATATATATATATATATATATATATAGTGGTGAAAGTTCAATTGACAAACATTTAATTTCTTAAACAAATTTTGAGTAATGTTTCACAAATAGGTATATAACAAACTATTATACCAGAAAAATAATCATAAAAATCTTATAATAATAATAATATACATACTTAGTAACACCAGGTGTACTTCCAACATTACAAGCCTTAGATCTGTTCAAACTGTTTATAATAGAGCTTTTGCCGACATTAGGCAAACCTACTACACCAACTGTAATAGAAGTCTTTATGCCTTTGTTACGACAATAATTTCCTAGGAGACTCATAAGTAATTCTGCCCCTACACATGCTGAATCTGAAAATATAAAAACAATATTATTTTGTTTTTGTGTCTTTTAATATGAAACTAATCTGTGTTACATTAACTCTATCAAATAATGAACTTTGTGATATAATTATAATATAAAACTATATCAATAAATTCAGTTTCAGGAGTAACATGATAATTATGTTAAATCTATACTTATATAATAAAACAGTCCCAACTCTTGGTGTGCCAATTTTTGTAGGGAATTTTATAATTGATACTTTATAAAACTAAAAATATTATTTTTTGAAGTAAAACTTTTCTATCTACACCATATGAGTGAAAAATTCAAAAATCATCACACCACGACCGTCACATTTTCGAACCATTGCACTGTGTGTGATTGTACTGTGACGAGTACTTTTTTTTAGATGTTTAGGCCTGATCTGATGATGAAGCTGGAAGGTGGCCATAGGAACTCTGTAATGAAACGATGCAACCCCATCGAGTTTGGGCTCGATTGAATCGTCTTGACGAGTCGTTTGTCTTTCAATTGTAACCAGGGTCTGATGATGGATCTGGACAAATATAATAATATTTACTTACTTTTCATTTCTTTCTCCTTGACTATATGTTTCATTTTCCTTCTGCCGAGGTTGTGTTGTTGATCCTGCGTGGAAGCTTTGAATGGAACAGCGGGTGCTGACCTACGAAGATACTTAAGCCATGCCGTAAGATTTTCCCTTGGTACTAAATCTGCTTTATTTAGTACTAATACTAGTTTCTTTCCTGATTCCCGAACTGCTTCCTCTACTTGAACACACCTAGTACCTATTAAAAACACATTTTATTAATTTTATTTTATTGTTTACTGTTTTATACTTATATTTCTAGAAGCAATCTTCAAGTATATAGTTTTATTTTATTTTATTTTATTTTTATTCAATAGGAATAGTTACAGGCCACAGATAGATAAGCATGCATAATACAATATAAATGGTAGAATCTTATTTAACACTGAAGCCCTATTATAACTAAACACAACATTACTTACAAATACAACTCATTATGGTGTTTTTCAAGACATACATTTCATATTTGTCCTTTGTATATTAGACAGTTCTTGTTACTTGCCAGTAATAATATTTAAATGTAACTTTAACTTAAATACATAGCTTACCTAAAGGATCTCTAGCATCCACAACTTCCAATATAACTTCAGCCTCTGATATTACTTTCTTGAATTCTTTATAATAAGCCTTTAAAGAATTTTCTTGCTGTCTGTCCTTGCCAAATTGAATATTATCATCAGAATTTTCATTACCTTTAAATGCTTCATGAACTTTACCCCTTGCTTCAGCATTTGCTACCTGACAAATTTACAAAAATTATTTAAAAATGTCTACTCTGTACTATTAACATTATTCAATTTGTTTAATATTATAGTTTTAAAATGAAATGTTCGATTTGTTAAAATGGCTACTTTTAAAAATTTACAGATTCGGAAAATAATATTTTTAAATTTAATTTATTTTATTATAAAAAATTATTAAGAATTAAAAAAAATCCTACTAAATTTTATAGAAGCTGAGAAGTAAATAAGGTATCATAAATGGTTATCAAATCTTATGCATGACAATATATGAGTCATATAGTATCAAAAACGGCAGTCTCCATATTTTTCTCAAAAAAAGTTATCTATGCCAAAATGTCCTCTATAAACAGCTTTTTCATCTTAGTTAATAAAAAATGGAGACTGCCCTTTTTGATACTATATGACTCATATTATGTCTTATATAAACAGGCTTTGTAACAAAAAATATGTATTAGAATCAGACCTGTAGATCTTGAGAATATTATATAACTAATTAATCATCTTTATTTATTGAAAATTACTGTTATATTCAAGTATATGCAGTACTACTGTACTTCTTACTAGAAATACAACAAACACCCACCAAAGTATCCATGCTAACATTATTGTTCTTTTTTTCACCTAATTTCTTTTGTTTTTCTAATTTTGCCTGTTCTCTTTTCTTCTGTCTTTCTTCTTCTTTATGCTTCTTAACTGCCTCAACTTCTTTCAAGATATCTTCTTTGAAAGGGCAGACATTTGGTATTTGAATAGGTTTAGTCTTTTTCGACTTTGGATTTTTCTTTGCTTGTTTTTTTACCTTCCTATTATGTTCCCTAACTTTTTTTTCGATCTTGTAGCGAAGACGTGCTGGCTGTCTTTTTGACGGTTTTTCTAAAATAAAAGTGGAAAGTTTCAAATATGTATATACATATATGTATATACTATAACAAAGGAAATATAACTTTGTTAACGTTATTAATACAAGTAAAATACATAATGATATCATCATATGAACAATAATCCAGGAGTATGAATTTTTCTCATAACCTTAAAGTTATAAATATACCAATGTTTTTAAATTAATACATACAAAAGTATTTAGTTAATTTGTCGTACTACTATTTTTTTAATGATTTTATTTGAATATTTCACACTACTATATTTAAATAAGTAATAAAAGTACAAAAACAATATAAACAATATATAAATTATTACATACTTAGTTTAAATTTTGCCATGTTTCTGGTTAGTTGGCTTTTCGGATTTTTTACACAAGTAAACTATTTAATTATAAACCACTATAATCTCGAAAATATGCAGTTTCTTGTTTAAAAATAAAACCGCATTTCGACTTTTATAACTATTTTATATCTTAATAGCAATGACGTTTTATGTCATTGTCAATTTTGTCAACACGTGCTTTTAAGCATTTGACTGCATTTTGTTTCGTTCTAAAACGTATACAATAATTCGATAATGGAATATTTCATATTTCGATTCCATGAAATTAAAATAAAACCAAATAAAACTTAAAATCAAATAAAAATAAAATCAAATAAAGCTAAAAATGTGCAGCTTTAACGTGGACGTTTTTTTTTTTTCGTCGTTATCATCGTTTATTTTATTTAAATACAGAATGGTCCAAACGGTGACGTGTGTTGTAATCATGGACACCTGGTAATAATCGTTACTCATGGTAGGGATATTATCCACTAACCCGCAATGGAGCACGTGGTGAATTCAGCTCCAACCCTTCTTCTATATGGAGAAGAGGCCTTCGCTCAGCAGCGGGTTGTTTATAGGCTGATACAGGACAGTACATTAGAAGAGTAACATTAAATTTCAAAATTTATTATTATAGTATGTATCTTAATCATTACATATTGGGTACCATTATAAAACAAAATCCTCCGCCACGTCTGTTTATCGGTCTATCTGTCTGTTTACGATAAACTCAAAAACTACTGAACGGATTTTCATAGGGTTTTCAACAATAGATAACGTGATTCACGGGGAAGTTTTAGGTGCTTAATCTGTCCAGGTTTTGTGTAAATTGGTTGAAATATGATGATAATGAGGATCAGTAAAGGTATAGCAAATTCAATAGAACTAGTATCCACGTTATTCTCTATGACATAAGAATGATATTCCTTTTTGAATTATCCAAATCGGACCATTACTTACGAAGATATTAAGTTATAAACATTATGCCTTCCTGCCGCTAAAAGTTAGTGTACGCGGGTGCGTGTGACGTCATTATGCCCGAACGAGCGCAGTTCACGAATCGACGGAGCGGCGGCGACGCGGTTGGTCGTTTTATTTGAAATTTAGTGTTGTTATAAAGTGTAATTTTCTGATATTTAAATATAAAACGTATTTACTAATCGTACTAATAAAGTAGAAGCTGGTTTTGTGCAAGAAACAAAGAAGAAATATTCGAAGATTATGATGAAAACTATTGTGCTGATATTTTAGAGGAGTCCACGCATTTTTGGAAAACATCAATATTTCCGAAACGAATTGAGATTTGAAATTACTCTTCTATTAATAATATGACATGTGCTTTTTATTATGCAAGATTTCGAAATAAAACTCTATAAAAGAAAGAAAAGCATTTTTATTTTTAAACTTGATTACTAAATAGACAATCCTGTAAACTAACTAAACTACAGGCTATTGTTACAATATTATCCAAAAAAATTATGTATGAAATATCGACACATGCGTCAGGTCCGATCATTTTGAAGTCTCTCAACTTCCATATGCTTCTTTCAATGTGAACTTTTATAGCACCAATTCTCTCTGTTTGCAAAACTTCCTCTGCTATAGGTTTGGAGTTGGAACTCACACACGGCGAGCCGTATGCGGAAAAGCGCCGCTCCCTGGCCGAATGGGGTACCCGCTCGAGTGCTGGTCCTGGTCCTCGACCACCTGAAGTCCCGCATCAGGGTACTGTTCGACACTAGACTGGTGTCCGGACGATTCCCTCACAGCTGGAAGGAGGGGAATCTCGTGCTACTGCCGAAGCCGGGAAGGCCTTCGATATCAGTCGTTGGCTTCAGGCCCATCGTGCTGCTGAACGAGGTACGCAAGCTGTTGGAGAGGGTAGTCACTGCTCGCATCGTCCAGCACCTCACGCGGGTCGGCCCTGACCTGTCCGACGTCCGGCTCGGGTTTCGGGCTGGTCGGTCGACGCCATTCTGCATCTGAAGATCGTGGCTTCGGAGACCGTCGCCTCGAAGGGAGTGCTGTTGGCGGTGTCTCTCGACATCGCCAACGCATTCAATAGTCTGCCATTCGGCTGCATCACGGAGGCACTCCGGTTCCATGGAGTGCCCTCTACCTAAGGCAGCTAGTGGCAGACTACCTTGACGGTCGCAACGTCCTCTTCGTGAACTCTTCGTAAAGGGTACGTTGTCAGGAGGTCCATGTCGTGTGGCGTCCCACAGGGTTCTGTTCTCGGATCGCTCCTATGGGACATCGGGTACGACTGAGTTCTCCGTGGCCGCCCCCCCCCCCTGGGCTGGGATTGATTTGTTACGCCGATGACACTCTGGTTACAGCTCGGGGCGGGACCTTCGTGGAGGCGGCATCTCTGGCCACCGCGGAAGTGGTCAGGAGGATCGAGGCACTGGGGCTTAGGGTGGTCCTTAACAAGTTTGAGGCCCTGCTTTTCCATGGGTCTTGATGTGATCCACCCGCCAGTACTTCGATAATGGTACGGTTACGTTACGTATACGGTTAACAATACTGTGATCGGTATCCGAGCCCACATGAAATATCTGGGCCTGGTACTTGACGGAAGGTGGTGCTTTGACAAGCACTTTCGCCAACTAGCACCGAAGCTCGTCGGCACGGCGTCCGCCCTCGGTCGGCTAATGTCGAATATGGGCGGACAAAGTCTAGCGTGCCAACGACTCTACGCCGGGGTGGTCCGGTCAATGCCGCTGTACGGCGCCCCCGTGTAGGCAGAGTCCTTGACTGCCCACAATAGATCCCGTCTGTGACGTCCACAGAGGGTCGTGGCGGTCAGGGCCATACGCGGCTACCGCACGGTAGTTGCTGAGACCTCCTGCGCATTGGCCGGAACCCCCCTATAGGACTTGGAGATGGAAGCGCTCGCCGAAGTTTATTGGCGGGTGTCGGCGGCGTGGACGTGGGGCACTAATCCCCCGCCGATTAAATTCACGGGGTGGGATGACACCCGCCGCACCACCTTCACACGGTGGAAGGCTCGGCTGGAGACGTCTCGGGTTGGTCTTTGGGCCATCGGGGCGCTTCAGCCGATATTGGAGGAGTGGACGGTGCGGCAGCACGGAGTTCTCACCTTCCGACTCGTGCAAGTGTTGTCGGGGCATGGCTGCTTCGGCAAATACTTGCACGTCGTCGCAAGGAGGGAGACTACTCCGGACTGCCACCATAGTGACTACTGTGAGGACTCCGCGCAACATACGCGAGATACGAGCGTGTCGTGCTCGGCCTGGGCTGAGCAGCGCCGGGATCTCGCTGCAGTCATTGGAGAGGACCTGTCGCCACAGGCCGTTGCGCGAGCTTTGGTTGGCGGTAATAGGGCCTGGACCGCGGTCGCCATCTTCTGCGAGAACGTCATCTCGCAGAAAGAGGCAGCGGAGAGGGCCCGGAAGGACTTACTCTTTTCGGATCACGCCGGCGCCGCGGCCTTTACTCTTTGTTTTTTTACCCGAGTACATCCCTGTGTCATTGTTTTGACCTTGGAATATTATATAGAAATCGGAACGGGCGAATAGGTAAGTACTTAGGTTTATCCACAAAACACAGAAAAAGTAAGTAGGTATGTTTTTATTAATACAGCAGGCTTAAAATGAGTGAATACTTAAGTACATGACACGTTGTAGTAGGTACCAACTTATATTCATATTAACTAAATAATATAGGTATAGGTAGTTATGTAGGTACTTACATCGAAATTATCTTCGCAACAATGTCTTGTAGCCCGGGAAGAAGGTGGAGTTTTATCATCTATTTTCACAACGGCATAGTATTTTTTCACGTAGTTTTGGGTTTTTCGGCACGTATAAAAAGAGTTTTTCAGGCTTTTTAAAAGAAGTATTTGTACATTACGGCACTATACAATATTTATACATAGTTAGAAAGGAGAATTAGACACAAATCGGACACTTAATTTGTTTCAAAGACACAATAAACCAATGAAAACACCTACGCGCCTTATCGCTGACAACGGGTTCGGGCATAGTGACGTCACAGCCTACCGTGCCGGCCGGTTAGTGAACTCCGCTAGTAATTTAATCATAACTTCGTCAATTTTTGTCGTAGAACAAAAATTTTTTCACTGTATCTTAAGGATTTCTTAGCTCTATAAATCTGCATTCTCAACTAAAAACGTTACGGATCCTCATTGTTAAAATGCCAGAATAATTCGAGCCACCTGGAAGCTTTCATCGCAAAATCCTACCTAATCCCTTTAATATTTAAGAAAACAATGTATGGTGAGATTATTCCTCTTTTATAGGTCTACAGAAAAGGTTGTGGCATATAACTATCTTTTAAGTACACTTACTACACTTATTCTAACTTCTAAATAAATGGTCGCGTACTATGCAGTAATTGGAAAAGTAGTGTAACGCACTAATGTACTATTTGGATGGATACAAAAATACTCATCAATTAAAATAATTGAGTTATCTTGAGCATTTCACACACATTACGATAATTCTTTATGCCATTTAATTTAAATGAATATCTTAGGAATTATCGCAAAATGAAAACTAACGGGCGTCAAAATAAATCCAAGAGCGTTTCTCACACCAATGATGAGACTCGCTTGATGCACCCAACCCTTTTTTTTTCGCTGGGAAATTATTACGCATCCCGCCTCCCAAAGGCGACGGGTATGTAGGACTCGCTGACACGGCAGAACGTGCCCAGCGGTACCCTCATCGTCGTAGTGGGGCGCCACGGGGTCGCTTTCGCATTCAACCGTGACGATGCGATCAACCTCTGCACTGGTCCACTCGCTGTCGCAAAAATATTATATACTACCCAAATAAAGCCGGGGCGAGTCGTTAGTATAAGTAATATACACTTAAAATTTTACAGAGTATGTATGGCCATCACTAATGAAAAATAAAATTAAGTCGATTTAAAGCACAATATGTATGAATGATTATGATCATCAGCACATAATAGACTTAATTATAGTGCTTCTTAAATGTTTTTGAAATCGGTGATATATAATTACGTCTACTTAGTCTCGTCAATATTTTGCGATATTGCATCAGGTACACTTTTTAGTTTTTAGTTTATACGTACAAAAGAGACCTCGCGAGATTATGAGATTACAGATTATACTACCTAGTTAATATTCTATATTTTCTAGATGTAATTTTTAAAATTAAATAATTATAAAAAAATCTTGAATCAAATTACTGCTAGTGCTAGAGAAGATTTACTTAACAGGGTCAAGTTAGATTATTTCTATGCATTAAGTATGTACATATTTTATTTCTCTATTTAAAAATCAGTAAAGGAAATTAGCAAAATGATTATACATTTTCAAAAAAGTGACATATCATGCAAAATATCGTTAAGTTCAAGACTAGATTAAACTGGATTTGCGATCTCCCGAGATCTCGACTGGATATTACATTATCCAAGATTGTATTCCCTCATGATAACGTAGATAAACATATATTATCAAGTAATATCTAAAAGCAGTACCTATACTATCTATATACATACACATATACATATGTGCTATATATATACATATCTTTGTAGTCTAAACTGACTGCAACATTAATGAGAGTAGTTTCGACTCCTAGTACTTCATGATTAATAATTTCATTATTCTATGTTTTGGTCTCAAAGGAGTTCAAAACTTAAAAGCATTTTTATGTTATATCATTTTGATCAAAAAAATAATTTACTCTTGGTAATTTGTTACCTACTATTTAATTTTTGTTCAGTAATTTATAAATTAAGTCATAGATCATAGGTAGGGGAACCTGGGGATGGTTGATCCCCTTTTCGATTTTGGACTATATTTTTTTTATTTTTTACAATATTAGAAAACTTTTTTGGTCAAAAGATTCAGAATTTATCTATTCAATGATAGTTTGAATAGAAACAAGATCGTGCTACAATTTAACTCATTATTTAATTAAATACCATACTGTAGACTTTTACCATGTGTCTCATTTGTAAGGGAGACTTGTTTACCCCTGATTGGGAGCCTTGATCCCAGGGGGATCAAATCTCCCAGGGGCGTGGGACACTTGGTAAGCCAATTTTTACCGTGTCTTCCCAAACTTGATTCTCATCGAATAAATAATTTAATTTGCAGTCAACAGTGTGTCTAGAAATAGGAAAAGGTACAGCAAATAGATATTTACCGTATCTTCCATAAATAGAAGTTTGATTCCCACCGATCAGTTGACTTTATTTGCACGAATCAAATCTCCCATAGTTTGGGACACATGGTAAACAGATTTTCAGAGCGAATAACATACTCAGAGGGTTGATTCCACATTAATTTTTTGACTTGAATCACAGAAATAGAACTAATCTGTCATAATTTTAAATAACTAACTGTAATATTTTCCAAATAATAATACACAACTGGTGATCAGTTTCTTTACTATGAAAAAGTTTAAACATCATTTTCTTCTAACAATTAGAATTCGACTAACAAGCCGACTCTTTATAATCTCCAAAAACATTAAGTCTGATATAATCTTCCAAATTATTTAACAACAGACACAACAGATCGTAACGAACTCTCCTCTTTCAGTAGATGTAACTTTAGATACATGTTTGAGGCTACAACAAGCAACAGTTTTCTTTGGTTTATGGACTGTTGTTAAACCCGTTTCATCAATTTTGTATATTTGCTGCGGCTCAAAGTAGTATCTATCCATGAGGCTTTTTAAGTTATCGAAGAATTTTTAATTTTTCTTTGGCTACTGGTGTTCTTTTTTTTAACATTTTCTTGATTTATATTTTTGCGGCATGATTTCCTAAGGAGAGAGCAAAAAGTTGAAAAAGTTTAACCCAACTAAGGAAAACTATTTCTTATATTTACGCGAATATTACTCATTTAATTAAAAGTCTAAATCGGATTTTATCGCGTTTATTTGTTTTAAAACTTTACAGTTTAACGATTTTTAATTAAATTAAATTAAATTATTTCCCGACGTTTCGGACCCTTTACAGCGTCCATGATCTCGGGGGACTGAGGTGGTGGGTGTCCGAATAATGAATTAAACGCGATAAAATCCGATTTAGACTTTTAATTAAAAAACTATTTCTATTTTTATATTTTTATTTTTAAAATTTTATATTCTTTCATATAACATATCACTCGATGTGACGGCAATTTTTTTTTGACATTTTTGGTGAAATGTATCCTTTGTCACTTGACTATACCTAATAACGAATCGATCGACACCTTGTTCGTCTAAATTGGTTCAATAGTTTTCCCGTTACAGTACACACATCGAGTACAAACATGCGTAGTGGATATATGTACATAGACTGCTAAAATCATAACATTTCCTTTTGGCTTTGTCGTAGTTGGATGAAATATAATATACCATCGATAGCTTTACGAATCGTAGGTAAGACTTGATCCCTCATTGGGACACAAGATCCCGGGATCATCTCACCCTCAAATAAAAGGACTAAGTCTCCCCATACATAGTAAGGTTATAAAACATGCCATACTCAAAACTAGTGGTCACGTATTTTAATGTAATCAAGGCCAATCTACACTTAAATAAACGACTAACACAATAAACACACCTACTTATAGTATTTCCTTCACTTATCATCAAATAAATCCAGTTAAACCTTACCCAAAATTAAGTATGGCACGACACAAATATTCCACCGTCCGTCATTTGCAAACTAGTGATATTAGTCACAACGCGCCAAGATAGAAAGTGAAGTTAGGCATAAATGAATGAGTTCTGCCTTTGTAAAAAAATGTATCACGTTTGTTAGAACTAGAAATCAAGTTTACCAAGTGTCCCCTAGGGATCAACCATCCCCAGGTTCCCCTATACGTAATTATTATTGATAGATGGCAGTTTAAAAATTTTGACATGAAATTAAACTAATTTGCTTCATATTGTTCATTCATTTTAATTTAAGAGATGTGCTGTTGTGCTCTTTTAGGTGGAGTTGCAGTTTTCTCTATCTTCTGTAAGCTGCTTGACCTCCATGACATGACATTCATCTTCTTTATTTAGTCTACGCTACGTATTACGAGCTAAGACGAAGTATCCTACTATGATACTTTGTCTTAGATTACGAGTAATTACGTTCTTCACGGTCTACCACGTGTTTTCTTCTTCATTTTACTTTAATAAGTATTATTTTATTCATTTTTTATATTATTAAATCCATAATACATATACCGTAAAATGCTGCAACTTTACTAATCAACCTCAATTTTTTCTAAATCGTTTACTACGATATCTCGCGTTTGTTTAGTATTTTCTTATTTTTTACCATTTGACAGTAATTTGACATTATTAGGGCACTATATACTTTGACTTTTTTTTACGCGGTAACTTCATTAATGCTTCGTCAGTTGTGTGACAAAGAACTAACAAGTAACAAAAGTCAAGGCGAGTGGAAGGATTGTTTTAGGGTCTTGTAACTTTTGTTATTGTAGCTATAAAAAAGGTGTTTTTGTTCAGATAACACAGCTCGAGGTAAGTAAATATTATCCTTTTTTCCGTATTATTCAATGTTATTATAAAAAAGCCACGATATCATTTTTTTTTACGTCTAGACAATGTTGAGTAGTACCTATTTTGGAAACTAGAGTGTTACAATTTTGCCTAGCTGTAGGGTTGACACTAGACGAATTTTGTGAAGTTCATATTGAATGAAAGTAATTAATGTCATAATTTTTAGAAATCTAAATGAACTTAATATTATTATTGATTACAGGTAAATGAAGAAATGGAAAAAAAATATAAAAGTTCTATATAAATAAATACATCTATTGTTTTTTTTTGCTACACTCCTGTAGTTAACTATTATTTGTATGGAAGGCCTGCTGCAACATTGCCTTTAACTGTAAAAGAATAAATAATATCATAATGGTAAATATTTGAACGTCGAACTCTATCGGTATCTACATGGGAAAAAAAATTGGATCACCATTGTATTTATTCAAATATGCTTCTAGGCAAAGTTGCATATTTTATACATACATCTTTGCCAGTTGCCTACGACTTTGAGTGCTTATATGTAATTGGAAAAAAGTACATCATTTATAAATATTTCGTTTGTAGTCCGTAAGATATAAGGTATGTTTCCGAACTAAAACTCATTAAAAGTCAGTAATACATCAGTTTTGAAATACAAACAAAAAACTACAAAATCCAGGCAAAGTTGCAGCATTTTACGGTGTTTGAAATTAAATAAAACGCACATTATCCTAAATTGTTAACAATTTATATGAAATTCGAAAGTACATTTTTACATATTGTGTAGTTTATAATTTTGAGTATGTACTATCTATATAGATTCAATGAAGTTATTTATTACACTTTTTTTTTTAAATAGTCACTAGATATACCTACATTTTATGACGAATTAAATTTAAAATAATATTTCAATATAAAGGTAGGTAGTTTTTTTAACTTCAAGTTATCAGTGGATTGAAAAAATCTTATTAGTCATGCATATGCCTATGAGTAATAAATACTTGTATATTAGGTTTTGAAGAAAATATAGTAACATAACATATTGGTTCACTTTCTGAACTAATTAGAATTTATAAATTTAGAAATAGATATCAATACGGCTTTTGTATTCAACAAGCGAATAAAGTGTGTTAAACAGATAAGTCGTAGGCTGACCTACAAACATAAATTGTATTGTTTTATAACAATCTCGACTATAAATCATCCGTCTAAATTTATGTTCGATACGTACATACGGTCATAAGTAAACAAAACACGTCGTGTTCATTCACTGTATACCGACATTTTGTTGAATGAGCCGCCTTGCACAGCGGCTGATCGACAACGCCATATGACATGCATTGTTCCCTAGAGCAGCTGCAGTCAAATCGCGAAACGACCGTTTATACCTGAACAGGTAATTTAAGCAACAGGTCATTTCATTCGGCGAGGGGAGCGCCGCAGACTGCGCTGTTCGAGCGGCTGACTCAATTCGAATAGTCGTCGGGCGCTCCGCGCTCGCCGCTCAGCCGCGCTAGTCGTGTTTTGCCTTTCACGGCGATTGTGTGTACGCTCGTTCTTCGCGCGTCAGTGAGCAGCGAGACTTTCACGTGAGTGATTATATCGCTGTTCCGAGTTATGTGCGCGAACGCACGCTTCAATAAACCCTCGATCAGTAGCTCGTGACAGTGCCAATGTCTCCCAGCTTAGAGGGGATCATGTTCAACAGGAGCACGAACCTGTCGGCGCGGCGGCCGTTGCTCGCAGAACCGCAAAAGCCTGTGGTAGTCCCACCACGAGCGCCGCCTCGTGACTATGGTCCACATCGGCCCTTGCCTGCACCTAGGACAATGCCGGCAAACTACCAGTATGAACATAAGGTAACCTGTTGGAAACCATCGAACGTCGAAATCGAAAAACGACTGCAAGAGACGAGAGCTCGAGAGAAGATCGGTTACTTTCAAGATAAAGTAACTGCTCCGGAGTTAAATTTAGACCGTAGGGAGGCGGAGTTAGTGTTTAGATTCGACCCTCACGCGTCCGCGGAATATTTATCGAGTCAATATCAAGCTCCTACAGTTCTGTATGCAAAGCCCCCGACGCCGGCAAACGGGTTTGCTAACCGTCTACCGGAGAGAGACGGGCCTTTTGTGTTCGGAGTCCATAGCCCTAGCCAGTTCCCCATTCCACGTCGGGATGAAGACGATTACGATTATTCCGAAGTGACTGAAGAAAACAGTCGGCCTGTGATACGAGACGATGAGTCTGCAGACTTAAATTGCTGTGATAAAGTAAATGAATGGACAGTACGGGATAAAAAAAGTCGTAGAACATTAAATCGAATGTTTCAAATTAAAGATAGACGAAAAGTGAAAGGTGGGAAAAAGGAGAAAATTAAGTGTGTGTTAGTTGGTGATGGAGCTGTAGGAAAAAGTTCTTTAATAGCAGCTTACGCTCAGGACACGTTCCGGGAAGATTATCAACCCACTGCATACGACACATTCAATGGTAAGCTGTGACAGTTACACGTCCTCGTTAAGAAAAAGTAAATATTTAAAACAAAATATTTTAACAATAGTACAACTTATCACACATGTCCCTGATTTGGTGAGATAATGATGATTACAACACTTAAATAATTGTTTGAAGTGATAAAACTGATAATTGGTAACGACATTTCTACTATTATTCTAATACCTTTTCTTAAACGGAAAGATTTATAAATTACCAATTTGATCCGTTTTATGTTTATTACTTTTAAATTACTTATTATTATAATTTTATTTGTGCCGGCAACTTCTTATTTGTTTGATAAAATCAATGTTTTGTTTGTCACAATAATAAGTGTCAATGACTTTTAGCATTACGTTTTAAAGAAAAACAAGTCTCTCAGAATCACCACATGTATGTAGATAAATAATTATAAGGCGAGTTAAATATTCATATTGAAAATTCTGCATTGAAAACTTAATCACCACTAAAATGTTTTATAAAGATAATATACCTATAATATAAACTACATAGTTGAAAAAAGAAATTACGAGCTACGGGTAATCCTCTGTCCTCTTCTAATTTTATTGATAGTAATTTATGTTTACATAATTATATTAAATTTCGTGATATTTATAATATTTTAAACGTGCAAACGCACGTTTTTAGTTCACTTTGTAATCGATGATCGATCGTTTAGATTATCTTTTGTAAAGGCGTGTTATAATCACGATAGCTTATCAAAACATTGTGTTTGCAAAACTGAATTTATAAGAATTCCAGTTAATGGAACTGCCATTTTCATCTTTGTTGAAAAAAGTCTCTAAACAAAAAAACAAAAAAAAGAATTTCAGTTGTCTACATTGGTAAATTGGTTTTTCATCCGTCATACTTCAGTGTCTGAAGTCGGAAAGTTTTCAACTAATATGTGTTACCAATGACACAGAATAAATAATAGTACAAGTACCAATGATGACATACGGATCTGAGACGTGGACTCTGACTCTGGGCCTTCTAAACAAGCCCCAAGTCGCACAACGTGTGGAGAGACAATGGAGAGGCCTATGCTTGGTGTTTCTCTGCGAGATCGAATCAGAAATGATGAGATCCGCAGACGAACGAAGATTGCCGACATAGCCCAACGGATCTGCAAGCTGAAGTGGCAGTAGGCAGGGCACATAGCTCGTAGAACTGACGGCCGATGGAGCGCAAGCGCAAGCGCAGCGTCGGATGGCCGTCTACGAGATGGACAGATAGATGCCTTGAGGAGAGTCGCCCGCGCCGGAGGCTGCCTTGAACCGGTCGCTCTGGAGGTTGATGGGGGAGGCCTACGTTCAGCGGTGGACATACATGGCTAATGTGATGATGATGACATTGGTAAACTTAAAATTTTGATTTTAAAACTACCTAAACTTTAAATTACCTAGTCAGGAACTTCTGTACTTAGTATTTTATATGATTATTGTACTAGTTATAAATTGAAAATTAAGTTAATGTTTGAGAAGTTTTTTCTAGTAAATTAGTTACTTTTAGAAAGGATGCGTTATTGCTTAGAAGAAGTATTTAAGCAACTACTTTAATTTCACTAAATTTAATTCAAATATTTATAAAAAAATATCCTACCGAATCAGTTTAATACGTTATTTTGACAAACATGTCACGTCAGCATTTTTCAATTAATTACTTATTTAAAAAGAAAAAGTCAATTATATTCCGTTCACGTGTTATCATGGACATCAATAGAATATTAGTCTTTTTTTTATGATGTAAAAAACGTTTAGCTAGATACGTGCAGATATGTGCACGTATCGCGGGTCAAAGCACCTTTTTAGTATGGATCTTATACGCCCTAGATCAATGCTAATGTCTCAGGGATATGAATATAAATAGGATAGCTCGGATATATTTCAGGCTTGTTGTTTGAATTTGTTACATAAATTTCGTTCTATGTAACGTTTCCGTAATGTCTATGTAAACTGTGTCTTTCATGAAACAAACAAACTCATGTTTTGAAAAGAGACAATATTTATTTTAATAGAGGTAAAATTGTTCTTATTTCATAAAGGTTGGCTTAACTGTTATTGTTTCGAAATATATTGTTAGCGGGGTCCTTTGACATTATTTTTGTCTGAAGCTACATCAGGTAAAGTATAAAAAGGAAAGTGGCGCCTTACCTTATTCTTTTGAAAGAGGCATTGTTAGCTTGCTTAAGCATTATATTTTACGCCTATTTCGGAAATTCTTATACTAGTTAATAATAGTTCATTTCGTTATCGTGTAATTTTGAATACTATCATGGTACAAACTAAAGAAATTCTATTTTGAAGTATATTGGTATCATCACTTAACAAGGATTTTAATACATAAGTAACACAACATACTGTATATGATATGTTTTTTATGAACATTGTGGTAGTCCACACCACAACATTTTTTAAGATTTCACCTATATCCCCAGGATAAAATTCGTAAGGCTTCTAGCGATAGGCGTTCACATCGGTTAGGCTTTTGAAAATAGTATTATAACTAAAGTCATACACATAAAGGTGTACAAGCTTTTTGCTCTTTGGGTAGTAATTTAATATTAGTTAAAATAAAATTGAAAAACTTACACCCATAGTCGGCAAAATCCACAAAAAATTGGTTGTCTGTAAAGTCGGTTTACGGACGATAATTTTACTTGATAACGTCTATTAGAAAACATTGAAAAAAAAATTGCATACATTTATGAATTGAATTATTATCATTATTTTGTATAATACAAAGAATGAGTTAATTCAATTAATTATACTCGTAATTTTTAAATGTGCTATTAACAATTTATTTACAACTTATATAGGTACATGTGTGATATTTAAGATTCTCCAATCTGCGTTATTGTTTTTCATTTACAAGCCGAACGCTTAGGCCGATCGTGCCTCTCTATCGCTTGTTCCGCGCTCTCGCTCGCGACACGTGACACTTCTTCGTGCGTGCAGAGCCGGCATTCATCGATTCACAAGACGTTATCACGTCAAAAAATGTCAAATAAGCAGTGAGAAGAGCTTAGCAAAAAAAGCAGGAAAATTACTCACACTTCATTTATCGGTCTAAAAAAAATATATGTTATACACAAGGATATTATCTAGGGCCCTTGTAAATTCGTTACACAATTAGATAAACTTGACTCGATCATAAAAAATCCCAAACATAGCATAAATTGAAGCAAAACCCTGTAAACATTTGTAGGAAAAAATATTTCTTTTAAATTTGAAATTTATACCATAATTTTCTTCTTTTCAAACTACGTAGTCTATGTTTATTTAAATTTAATTAAGTTCACGTTTTGGTACAATAACTTAAAAAAAAACAAAAAATAACAACCGTTTCGGGCGGTCCGACGCAATGCCGCGCCATCACCAGCCATAGGAATAAGTAGCGGTCTGCATCCTCGCCTTAAATAATTATTCTCATTTAGTAAATTATCAAATTAAAAAAAAACCTTTTTGAACTGATATCATGTCATCTTCTTAGCTGAGGTTTTGGTTTTACTCGTATAAGATGAGCTTTGTAGATATTAAATGTAAGGAATTTATTCAGCATTGAGGTTGAAAAGAACCTATTCAGAGGGAATACAAGAGTTAATAATACCTGTCAATGTTTGCCTCAGCTAATATTTCCTCATAACCATTGAATTCATGTACAGCCGGTGTGAAAGCATAGAACAATGTACTTTCGCCTCTGTATTTGCATGCAAATGATGTAGAACTCACGCCGGCTTCATACCATAAGGAAATTACAAATCAACATTTTGTATAATATTCTGTGTTGCCATGCAATGTGTCTGTGACATTCACATTTCACACATACAAATAAGTAGTATTGATATTATTATTTAAAATTAAAATTGAACACAAAAATAATTTAACCATTTACTTGTTAGTTATGGTTTTAAAAAATAAATAAGAAAATTAAAATGGATTGGACACTTTTGCTCGTCTACTTGATAATTTGCTTAGTCATAACTATAAATATAATAAGTAATGTCATCACTTATCGCGGTTTATATGCAATGTATAATAATTTAAGTGTTCTCAGTAAATATAACCATTTGAATCAAAGGAAGCCTACAGAGAATATCGTCACAGTACCTATTGTTTAGGCCAAATTACAAAAAAAAAACCTGAGGCGCGGGTATGTACGCATGTGTATATAAGTCGAAGAAGTGTTCGTCAGGAGAATCCTTTTTTTAAATTTGTCTGTTGATATTTACTCAGGCTCAAAATGTACTTTGTACAAGTAGGATAATATAAGCATTTTTGAATCGTATCGACTTAACAAGTCTGTCATGTCAGTTCTACTTGAAACTACACAGTCTTGTAAGCAGATTCTACCGACAAGAGCCGGAGCACTAATAAAACTCAATAGTTAATCTTTTTAAATAATACAATATTGTGTATGATTAGCTATCTGCAAAAAACTCAACCTCGACATATCAATTCCAAGCTGCTCTATCTGTTATAAAATATTGAAGAAAATATGCCTTTTTATAAAAACAATATTTACTAAAGTTTAAAATTTCTGAAATGTTTTACGTACATCAAAAACTGTTTGCGGGATTTGAATAAAAACTCCAACACACAATAACTCCATAAACGACTAATAATAATAATAATTATTATTATTTACTTTAAGAAGCAAGAGAGTTTTATGTTTTTTTTTTATTCGTATAATTATACAATATTTATTACTGTGAATTTTAAAACTATTGATATTTTGGTGTACGTATAACATAACAATTATTGTTATATAGATATTGTGTTGTATATCTCAATGTACGAATGGTGCAACTATGAGTACTGAGTGTACGTCTTTAAACATAACAAAGGTCTTCTTGTTATTAGCTCAAACGTCAATTTTTTGGACGACGAAGATATTATTGTCTATATCAGCGGTATTACCCCAGAGTAATATATACCAAAACACATAATGCTGTTTTTGTATATTTAACCCTAAAGACGTAAAATGAGAGATGAAACTTTTGCTTTTTTTTTTAACTAGGATTATATTTTTTTGGGTAAAATATTAGAAATGAATAAGTTCAGTTCTGCTATTTTTGAAGCTAGGAATGTAAGTTATATTTGCTTTTATGAATATAAGACAATAAGAAACGAAAATAGAGAACTGTTGCTTAAGTGTTAAATATTATTTTACATAATATATTTTGTTGCAATTCGTTACTTGACTGTCACTGAATGATTATATTTAATTTTATAACAAATATACTGAGATACAGTCAGTCGGAGAAATACTTATAACTAGATTTAAAAAAATTGTAGCAAGAGTTGCACAATTGACAATAATTATTTGGCTGCGCGCGCCATGTGATCTTACTTAGTTTTATATTACCTAAACTACACATGTTATATTTTATTTAATAGACTTTTTTTTATATAATTACAGCTTCAAGGTATAAGGCTATAAGTATGCCCTGTTTTATTTTTTAACATTAAACAAAATATGCGATTTTCATTGTATTTCTCATTTTAACTCGCAAATTATAATATAACAACGCTTAACGAAAATATAAAAAAAAAAAACAAATCGTTTACAATTCATTTAAAGAAAATAATATACAGTAGTAGGTACTACTACATTTAACATAAATGTCGAAAACTAGAAGTCTAGAATATTGTACGTAGTGTTCTATTATATAAGTGGTATATTATGATGACATTTTTTTATTAGAAGAAAGGTGTCAGTGTAGTAAAGCTCCCACACTACTCGTAAAATTTACTACAGCCATTGTAATAAAAAACATTTTTTTTTTCAAAGCGCATAAAAATAGCTTCGTAAAAAAGCAGTGTTATATAATAACAGACTATGTGTAATATTTACTACAAATTTCGATAATGTCATTAATGTGTTATCAACTGGGAGATCTACAGTACTTTAATAAACACGTGGAACCTTTTTGATCGAGCCAGGTGACAATAAAAACTAAAAGCAAGCGATAGTTGAGTTCTAAGCAGCCAGCTGTATCTTAGCAGCTGCTTCAACTCTTTGTCTACCTTCTACGAAAAATAAAAAATAAACGAACGATTACCGTATAGAAAAGGTTCCTTTGCCTTTTGGATTTTATTTTTTTAATCTTGCTCCGTCAGCGGCCATTATGACCGGTGCGTTTGATTCGAAACGACGACGTTCAATAAAAAAAAAAAGTTCTCTTGCTCCATGGCATTTTAATTGCTTTGCATCACAGACAAAGATGATAGGCTTATCATCTATGTTATTTAAAACTCATTTTTGAATCTGTAAAAGTACCTACTTTATGTAGGGCTTTGTCGACAGTATGTATTGTCTTTTAAAAATCTAATGTAAAAAGATTATTTTGTCATGCACATGAAATGACTTAGAAGCGAAAAAAAATTAGTCACATTCTTAATTAACATAATTATGTCTTTAGACATAAATTTACAGACAATTACAGATTCTTTCGATTCGGAATAAATATTACGACCATATTTTGAACGATCACGTAAAATAGAGATTGATATATTTATAAAAAACTTGTTTCATATATAATTTCTTTAAAACTAGAAGTAATATAGGAAGTTACATAATATTGAATAAGTAGACGACAGCTTAAACGCGGTCATGTTACGGTGCTTAAATTCACGATAAATATAAAACGAGAGAAATGTTTTATTGAGATATAATTAAAAAAAAATCTTAACAAAATTGAATAAAATACATCATGATTATCTTAAGTTGCTCATTAGGTACATGTAAACATAAAAACATACTTTAAAATAATTTTATGTAGCTTGAAAAATAATAATAAGGTAAAGTAATTGTATATGCTCAATGAACAAAGATTATCAGTAATTAGGTAGTTTTTCCAAGCACATCGCTAAAGTGACCTACATAGAAAATTATACAACTTTTATAGTTAATGACCGTAATCTTTAGAAATATTGCGAGAGTTTAATTACTAGAAAAGAAATCGACTTGGTTTCATTTCTTATGACTGACGACGTTCCACCATACTTAAGGTTTTAACATAATTGAAAAGCCAGTCTGAACTGTCAGTAATACATATTTATAGTTTCAATTCAAAATCATGTCACAAATTCCAACAGCAGAATTTGAATCTGCAACCAACGGCATTTACGACCGGATGCAGAGGCAAAATTCTTTACGTGATTCATCTATTCAGTCATAAGCATTGAGGTATTAGTACATATTACTTCAATGGTCATAAGCAACCGTGTTTCACTGGTGTCACCTAGTGTGTGCCTTTGATGGGCAAAGATTTGAAACGAACAAACAACTGTTTGCAATCGATAATCTTTAAAACTATTGAATTGATTTTCATAGTTCTTGTACAATTTGAAAGCTACGTTATCTAGAAGTAACTTAGCCTGTTTAACATTTCACTGCGACTCCTATAACTCAAAAAAGAAAAAAAAAAGAAAGACCATTCTTTGAAGAGAAATAACACCAACACCTTTGCTATGCCAAATTATTTGTACATTTTACTATTAATAAAAATAAACTCCATAACAGAACTCGAGCCTTCAACTCTCGCTGTTCACAAGTAGTGTATTAGTTTTTTTAAAAGATATATAAATATTGTGATTGTTACGAGTATAATGTTACATTTTGGTGATTTAGGCTAATGAGTCTTTCGCCAATTGACACGATATAACTCACTGATTTGATCGTTAACGTAATATTCTTTTTTGTCTTGTATCCATCGTTACAAAAATTACTTTATTTTCTTTATATTAATAATACTCGTAATATTCTAATATTTATTATTTCATTTTACATAAAAAAATCGATCTTAAGCATAAAATTGGACAGCAAGATAATATCTTATTTTACTTATATTTCTAAGTAAATTATTAAGACAAAAGTTATAAAATTTTGATTGCATAAATAAACTTCATAAAACATATTTGGGTCGAACCGCCAAAGGGCAATTGATGTTGTAACCAGTTACATACTTATAATATACAAAGAAATAAGTAATCTTGCTTTCACACAACCATACCGGATAACTTTGTAACATAATATATTCTGTACTAAACCTTAACCAAATCCATATAAAGAAGGTATAACTATTAATGACAGGTGAAACACTATAGAATGTAAAGTAAAACTGATACGATTTAATACTAAAACATATTAAACCTTCTTTATTTGATTAACTAATTACAATAACACCTTGATATTTTTCCAATATCTGATCCAAAAATACCGTTTTTTCTTTCTCACGGCGATCTGTTTCCTGCAACACGAAAATAAATCAACGATCCTATTGCATAATAAAAAAGCATGCGGGCTGTCCGACCGTTCACCGTTATCTTAATACCCTGCATACATATTACGTACTACAAATTATGTACTCCCTATGCGGTATTATAATCATAGATGTACAAAACTTAAGAGATGCGTACTAGTGTACTGTACTCACTTCGTTCATAATATATTTGTGAAAAAGTTTATAAAGTACGTACCTCTTTATCTAACGTTATGTAGTTACGGATGCTGTTTTTAAACAACAGATTTAGAGGAACGATCTATCCTGGCATAATTCCTTTAAGTATCAAAGAGATAGGTTGAAGCTTAATTCGTCACGGTGGTAAACTGTGGATTAACAGACACGTCTTCGCTTCTCCTAAATGCGCACATTTTACGATGTTTTACTCCACCGCCAAACACGAGATGAATTTTAAAGACAAATTTAGCACTTGAAAACTCAGCGGTGACAGCGTGGATTATCAGATTATCTTATGACTATAAGGTATATATAATTCAAAATAAGAATCATATTTTTAAACCGCATACTAAAATAAAAAGAAATATATAGACTTAGCAAGTTTTATTAAATTATATCGGACACGAAAAAAAAAACAATGGCAGTCTATTTGTCATAAACTTAAAATCATAAAAATAAAAAAAAAAATTAAAAAAAAAATTAACATTACTAATATTATAATGATAAATAGGTTCTTTTTAGATTTGAAACTTTAAAATAAGAATATAGAAAACCGTTTCGTCTGACGTTGAAAAATTACTCGCTAATGTTTATCCTAACGCTTTCTAATTTATAACACATTAAATAACTTTATACCTTTTCATCGATTAAGTTTATAAAACCTTTTTTAAAGTTAAAATACATAAATAACTTTCGAAACATTTATCATTTAACAATAAACACAAACCGATGACAAGTAAATTAGACAACGATTGCGGCGCAAACCGCCAGATAGTATTATATCACTAATCTGTGATGGCCTCTGGGTGCAATGACTTCAAATAGGGTATGCAGACGACACAAATGCTAATAAACTACTCACATATTAATTAACAAGTTAACACAGTATAAGCGAAAATTTATTTCTATATTGATTTATAGCTACTTGTACATAGGTGTAGATTGTTTAAAGAAAATAAAATATAGTTGCAAAATAATCTTTAGCCCCAAATGCGTTTTGAAATGCGTGTAATCAATCTTATACGACACACTAATAAAAATGCCATTAAACAAATACAGTGATATAATAATTGCACCGATTATTATATTAAAGTACTGACTGATAAGGGATATATATACATATATATATATCGTATATACATATGATACTAACCACCGCGCACTGACACAGCGTGGTATCCACCATATGCAACAAAACATCTCGTTAATAGAAGAAGAAGCCTATACTATACCCATCAGAAGGACTTTAACAGATTGTAGAGTGTTATGTTAGGTATACAAATTAACGAAATGAATATTTTAATTAAAAATTTTAATTTTCAATTTTGCATAAGACAATTAATTACAAATAAAGTATCTAGTTATACTTACAATAACAACAATTATTTATTAATAATTTTTGAATCAACCAAGAACTTATATCTTGTTTAAGGTAGGAGTAAACTTTAAAGAATACCGAGGATATCAATAATAAATAGAGTTGTAGTTTTATTCTCCAAAACTAATTTGTTTTTCATCATAATCATCGTCATGGATGTCCACTGCTGAACGTAGGCCTCCCTCATCGACCTCCAGAGCGACCGGTTCAAAGCAGCCTCCATCCAACGGCTTCCATTGTTAATTGTATTAATATTTTTTTAATCGTATAAAACTATAAAATTCCACAAAAAGAAGAAAGTTTTTCTTAATTAAAATCGTATCTAAACTTTCATAGCTCAATATCGCGTCGTATGACCGTATACAGCAAGACAAACCAGTTCAGGAACACGTGCGTTCCGATCGTGACTTCCACGTTATTGCATTTGTATAAGTTTCGAGATATTTTGTTACTATTTAACTCAGGATCATTTATAACTCGTGTCCCTAAACTCCACACATGCACAGATATTTTAATTTTTTTTTCTTGTGACAACATTTGAATTTTTTTTAATTGTTAAATAAATATGTATTTGTTCATTAAGTACCTCATTATACAGTATTATTAGTATAATTTTTATAAATTGACTTGTTAATCTGATTGAAACAATAAAAATCACGTAGAAATATGAAATATAATATATAAAGAAATTAACTTTCATTTGAATCAGGTCACACACTCTTGCAGTATTCGATACGTCTACAGATTGCGAGGGGCATACCGTTTCAGTTAAATGGGTTAAATTGCTTAATGCCGGGGTCCTGGGTTCACGCGTTACCTAATGAACCGAGGCATTCGCATAATGGCTTAATTGAGGAAAACTATTATGAAATCCGATAATGAAATAAAATTGGTAATACACTTTTTATTATTTTTTTGCTTACATCGCTCATAAAATTTTATTGTTCGAAATGTTAAGTTGTTTTTTTTTTATTTCAAAATATGTCAATGCTTTGTTAAATATGTATTATTATACCTCATATTTGTGGCATAAAACCGCAAATTACGGTAAATGTAAAATGGCATGCATCCATTACTCCGAAACTTTCTTCAACCTTGGACCTTATACACTTGGGGAACTGAAAACCTCCGTTCTTGTTCATTAGACGTTAATTTTGTAATGATTAGATACGCACACCTGTACTGTAGGGAATGCTAAACCAGTCCGTAACTCATGAATTAAGTATTTAAAGAACAGGTAAGTTATATAAGACATCCATTGTACATTCTCTACTTAATAATGTTCTGTTCATTTTTAATCTGTACATCTCATTCACTAACATTATTAGGACTGACAAGTCCAAATGAAACTAGTTAATAGTATTAGTGTTATATTATGTCCTACATTATATATTTACTTGTCACATTATGTAAAGATATTAATAAATCAATTTGTATGAATAAAGGTCCCGGTTGATACGATTATAAATGCTAATACAATGTAATACATTGTGATAAGGTCCGTTTTGATATGCAAATTGACCTTGTCTTGTGAATAACGGTTAATTTTGAAGCTGAAGCTGTAGTGACGTGACGGGTGCCATTTATACATGCATTGCTTCAAGTATTACGTCTTGACGACGTGAATTAAGAAAAACTGCTTAGTAATCTATGTAAGTAGTATTATAAAGTCGTTGTCATATATATCTGACAGCGATCTTTACTTGTCTTCGGGAAATTAACCGTCAGCTCACAGTGTGCACACGCTAAGCTTCAACCTTTCTCCTATATACAGAGAAGAGGCCTTCGCTCAATAGTGGGACGTTTACAAACTGTTTAAATTCAATTGAATTTAGGATTATTTTTTGAATACAATTCTCTAAAAAGCATAATGTAGTCATTCAGAAACAAATTTTATACCTAAATATCAGATAATTAATTATTCATCTGAACAATCATTAAAGAATTTTTTTAGATGATTTTAATAAGGAATCTCCTTATCTTAAAATGTTAGAAATAAAGAATACTTAAATGATATCTTATGTTAAGAAAACCAAACGCCACAAATATTAACATAAACCGAAATCATTCGTCGCAACATATCATGTTTATTTTGGTGACGACTCCTTGCTGTTTCTTTGTTTTGTATCATTACTCATTGCACTGAGCGACTCGGTGCCGATTTGGGCGGAAAATAAAACCAAGTATGGTTGGCGCCAATGACATCCCATGTATTATGGGAAATGTTTGAAGGAGCTAATTTAGTATCAGCGCATACGATATGTTCAATTGTCTTGCGTACTTAATGGTAGGGTGGTAACTAAGTTATTTAAGCTACTTTTAATTTAGGAGTTTGTCACACCGAGATTACCCCATCGGTTAATTATTTTCGTTTATTTTCTGCCTCTCGATCTTTAACTAATGATTTTAACGTTTTGGTATTTGTTCGGGATGTTTTACTTTTAATGATTTGGTTTTTATTTTGTTTGCTTTTTAAACTTTGATAAAAAAAAGGGGGATGGTTACGCTGGCTTCACTTTCACACGTCCTAACGTGATGATTTATAGCCTTTAATATCGAATATATCTCTAATAATATACATATATACCTATCTAGATAGATATGATTAACTATAAAATGTAAAATAAATATATTGAAATTAGACATTAAGACTAAACAGTTCAAACAAACAAACAATGAGTCCAGCCTCATAGTATTAGTAGGTATAGATTTCCTTTTATTTATTTTTCTTTTACACATACGATAACATAACAGCATGAAATACAGTTACGACATACATATGTAATAAATTTTCCTTAAAAACTAATTATGTTCATTAATTTTAATTGTTTTGTTTATATCCTCAGATATTTGAGATTTTTTTTTTTTCGAGAATTATCGCTTTTTACCGTTTACCGTGTTTATCGGAACGTTATCGTGACGGCGCCATTGTCCTGATATACCATCGAGTGATCTGATACTAATCATCTGTTCGCGTAAAACATCGATATAAAATTATACTTAAATAATATATAGTCATTCGTTATGAAGTGTCAGACTGTTGATGATTAAATTGTAATTAATCATTAGGTAATATCGTTAAAATACTTTTCATCATATTAAGTATGATAAACATGTACGTTATAAAAAAGTAATTAAAACTCGGACTACAACTACGTCCCGTAGGGTGACGTCGTTACTTTATATGATGTCACTTCATTTAACATTTCATACATTTATCTAAAATTAAATAGCCAATATTATCGTGATATCACCTCAAAAATAGAGTCATTTACTTTACCTTGTTAATTATATAGTTACAGAAAATCACGTTTAGATTTAATAAGTAATAAAAAAATTAAATTAATGCTCGTTTAAAACGCTCGTTATAAACTTAGTCCGTGTCCGATAGTTAGAAGTATGACTCATTTGACAAAAGCTAAAAGTAGCAATTGTAAGTTGTACAGGAACCTGCTCCGGTTAGTGATATAACAAGATCGTGGATGTTTATAATACCATATTTAACTTGATATTACGTGTTTGATATCGAGGTAAATGTGAAAATTAAAATAATTAATGTTGGTGTCAAACTATTGAGACCATGTCCAAAAGTTCAGTTAGTTAATTTTATCTAAAAATAACAGTCTAATTATATTTATTGAAAAATCCTATATTTTAAGTAATGTAAGTAAATTGTCCCACATTAATTTTTTTAACATCCGAATTAATTGTTTTACGAATTAAACAATGACGAATCAGTTAAGAATATCATTTATATAGATTACAATTTGTTTTATATTTACTTATATACTAAACTTAAAAAACGATTTAAACTTGTTTAAATTCTTTGTTTTCAAAATACAATAAAAAAACTCTAGGCAGAATATCCTATTACACGCTGTGTATCCAGTAACGACTTGTCAAAATCACGGTCATTAACGCAAGGCTGGTCAAGTTTGACTACGGTTACCTAACATTAAATATGTCTCATTGTCAGTTGAATTGTCTACCAATTCATAGGAACGAGGTCGTTTATTGGTCAAAACTAATATTTTACTTCTACCGACTCAAATACCTGATATTAAATTTTTGATTAGTAGATATAACTTTGTTACTTCCGGACTGTGGCTTCGCCCGTTCATCCTAAAAAAAAAAAGAAAAAAAGGATTTTAATATTTGAACTATTATAAATATTACGTAGTTACCTATGACAATATGGATTTCTTAGAATAAAAAAAAACCTTAATTGCAAAAAAAATGCTTAAAAAAACTAAAAATGCAGAGATATGTAAAAAAAAAACATATTTTTGAACAGCATAAAACCATCAGCGTCGGACCACTTCCTAGCTTTTCTAGGTAGTCTTAGGACTGCTGATCTAAAGTCTGATATAAAGCGCACGTAAGAATTTAGAAATTACATGATGTATGTACAACAAAAAGGCACAGAAAACTAAGAGACCGCGGATGTTGTAATAATATCTACTAAAAAAATATATGAATATCTGTGTCACAAAAATAAATAAAATTATCACTTAAGTTTAAAGCAACAATAATTAAAATTCTTAAATAATTGAGAACACACTAAAATATATTAAATACACTCATTTGCAAAAAAAACGGGCGGTTTCGATTTTCTTCCTGGCTGAAAAAAATAAAATACCAAAAAGGTTTTAATCATTTGAACATGTTACTGGCCAGTTATAAAAGTGCCATAATGTTTATAAGAGTACATTCCAAATTCAAATTTTTGACTGAGCCTGGTTTTCAAAGAAAATAACTTTTAACTACATTTTGTGGCGCGAATTCCCTATAGTTAATATCGACTCTAATTAACTTTTTGTCAATTTTTATTAAATTATCTGGTGTCCTTGACATTTAAAAGTATTGTTATTGCTGTTTAGCAATCTCGAAAATGGTAGATAAAGTGATAAAAGCGATCAAAATTATTGCGCTGCTTGAAGAAGGTTGCAGTCAATGCTTCGTGGCTCAGAGGCTAAATGTGAGTCGGTCGACAGTTCAAAAGACCTGGCAGCGCTATCAAGAGACCGGTTCCGTCAAGAGAAGGCCTGGTTCTGGCTGAAAGACATGTACCGAACCACGGGATGATCGTTTTCTAGTTAGTCAAGCGTTGAGAAATCGCAAATCTTCTTATGTGGACCTCAAGAACACCCTCGAAGAAGTAAGAAATGTGCAAATTAGTCTATGGACGGTCAGGAGGAGGCTTCTCGCTGCTAATATACACAGTCATCGCCCGGCACGCGGCCCTAAATTACTCCGTGGACATCGAGTTGCCAGGCTTAGCTTCGCTCGAAATTGTGTGTCATGGACTCATGAAGACTGGGATAGGGTATTGTTCTCCGATGAAGCCAGGATATCTCTGCATGGTGAAGACCGACGTCGGCGAGTGCTACGTAGACGAGGAGAACGCTTTGCAGAGGCATGTTTTGAAGAAATCACACCTTATGGAGGGGGCTCTGTTATGTTTTGGGCAGGAATAAATTCTATGGATCGTACGGAGTTAGTCTTCATCGAAAACGGTACACTGACTGGACACCGATACATAACGGAAGTTCTAATTCCTTATGCACAACCCGCTTTAACCGCTCTTGACGAAAACTCAATTTTTATGGACGACAACGCTCGCGCCCACCGGTCTGGCGGTGTGGATGCGTATATGCTAGAAGTCGGAACTCGTCGTTTGGACTGGCCAGCTAGAAGTCCGGACCTCAATCCCATAGAGCATGTCTGGGACGTTCTGAAGCGACGAGTGAGATCAGTGCAGCCGGCTCCGCAGACCATCAGAGAGCTAAAGAATGTGATTACCGCGGAGTGGGAACGTATTCCCCAAGAAACCATAAAAGATATACTCACTAGCATGCCCAGACGAATGCAAGCTGTGATTTCAGCAAGACACAGTCACACTCAATACTAAACTTTTATCTGCTTTTAATGTATTCAAGAAAAACAAAGAAATTAACGCGTTTCATTTTTATTTAGCGAGCAGGTACAATCATAGTGTTTTGAGCTTAAACATTATTTCTTAATAATTTAATTAAAATGTTATGATAAAACTGATGAAAACTATTCCTTCCTAATTAATTTATAAAATTCTGAGGATAACAATACCTAAAATTGTCAAACAAACTAATAGTAACTATAAAATAGTTCTTTGCTTAAGTGCCCGTTTTTTTTGCAAAAGAGTTTAATTAGAGTGAAACGAAATGTGTAAATTAATTATCGTGCTAATTTTTTTTATTATTTGTAGTGGTTTAATAAAAGAAGACTTACTCTCATCGGTGCAGTTATCACAAACTTACTTTAAATTCCAAGTATGACTGTAGTAATTTCTTTGGTTATTTTGAAACTCCATATCATATAAAAAAATTAACGTCATTTATGTTAAATTTTTTACATTGGGCACAATAATCATTTGATATTCTTGTTAAATTGTTAGTCCCTAGCCCTTCTACCTTACATTAATAACTCGAATAATAAAATAAAAAATTAATAATATGTTATATTTATTTATAAATAAATATTATTGGGTTTTTATTCGACCGTTTTGTTTTTTTTGTTTAAAAAATAAACTGTACACTGTGTCAAATAACTATCCAAAACCCAAGGAATTATACAAAGTGGAATGCGCACGTGAACTCAAAAACCGTTCCTAAGACAGGGATTGCATCTCTTTCTACCATGGATTCAAGGCAACCCGTAAGAAAAAGACAAAATACCAGTAGTCGACGAAATGCTCGGAACGATTTTTTTGACTTTACATGTTGGAAGCAAATGTCAACCTTATATCAGTTATTTCAAGGTGCATATTAGAATATACAATTTTATAAAGTGAGCGTTCTAGTTATGATATAATTATCTTGCCAAAACCTTCAAAAAGTGCTTAAGTCAATCGTCAACGAATTATTGTGAGGCGTAACTAATTACCAGCGAAAAAAAGTAGTCACATATTAAAACCGTAATATGCTGTATATTTGTATTCAATAATGTGTTTTGACACGCGATGTCATAAGCGAGATTCGAGATAATTTAAACTCAGTGTTTTTGTAGAATATTATTATATAAAATAATAATTTAATAATGACTGTGCAATAGTAAACCACTGAATCATTTGCCATGTCTGTTTATTATACTCTTTTATTTTCTATATAGTTGTGCAATCATCATAAATTTTTGACCACAATTGATGTGGGATGTTTTTATATAAATATTATTAATTAGAATGGAACTTCAATTTTTCCTCAATGATATATACAGTCGAATCATCTTTAAAGAGCCTGTACTTTGGACACGCATAAATTCCAATAAATCATGTCTATTAATTTCTGTAACTGGTACAGAACAGACAATATGGTGCATATTCGAGGACATTTTTTAACAAAAACCACAATAATATTTTGTTAAAACAATTAAAATAAAGTTAAAACAACATAGATCAACTTATTTTAATTTGCACTAAATATTTTTTAGCGAAACGTGTGCAGAAAAAAAAAGACTTTAAGTATACATTTACCCAACAACAACATCTACCCAAATTAAGCATGAACGGAAGTTCCGTGAGGACGAAGCTTTAAGTGTAGTTAACACTGTCAATATTAAAGTTTATTAAATTCGTATTGTGTAGTTAGTCGCTATCTAAAGGCTCTGCCTTGTATGGAGTGTTTGCGATATTGTCGAGTCAGTCGCGAGGGGAATCAACAATAAGTTTATCCTTAAATGTGTTACGAATGAATGATTAATAAATAGATTATGCTTTTGGAGCTGGGCGTCATACGCTAAGTGTGCAATCACGATTTAATTGACACGTATTCTTGTTAGTTAAAAGAATTTCTCTATGTACTCGTTGTATATTTAGTTAAATATTTATTAGAACAATGTAACTATAAACATGGTTTATTAAATAACTTCGTTTATACTACTGATTATCGTACTATTTGAGCTTAAAAAGCATTGGCTAAGTAATGTATTAGACGATCAGCACGGATCTCCGGTATTAACGCTTCATGTTCCGATACATGATGATAAATAAATATACGCTGCACACTCAACGGCCCCCAGTAGGACGTGAATCCTGTTTCAGGAAACCGGAAACTCACAATACAATCAAAAAAGCCTAGACCACGACAGACGTCTCTGTGGCCTTTACAAACCAGCGAAGCATGGGATCTGAAACCTAGGATCGAACCTGCGACCGCTAGCGCCTCAGCCACCACCACCACTGCGCCAACGCATTGTCTCATGACATAACATATAAATTTTCTTGATAAACAGGATTTCTAAGATAAAAATATCTTTTACAATCAGACCGATAACAACCGCGTTTAGCTTAAACAAACCCACTCAAAACTCAGCTCTTGCGTCTATCTACTTATCAATAGGTATCGCTTAACTATTATTATCATTATATTATTTTATGTAACAAAAAACTAATTAATCTTTTTAATGTTGAAATTTAATAAATAACGCTTAAACTCAAATATTCACTTTCATTAATTCTGATCTTGATTCGTTTAAGTGATTTCAAATAATGATCACATCTTGATATTTAAGGAAATACGAAGTGTGTCACATCTGACTCATAATTTACTAACCGATGACCATTCTTTATTTGCTCAAAATGACTATAATAAAATGATATAGACAAGGTGACAATAGTCGAAAAGTATCGTTTAAGTATATTGGGTGGGTGTACGTTCGTACGTGTGTCTGTGTGTATGTATATATGGATAGATATTTGTTACTCTTTAATGCAAAAACTACGAATAAGATGAAACATAATAATATTACATACATAATTATTATGTAGATTTAGTTTGATTGTGCTTTTTTTTATTATCCTAAAATACCTACAGAATAGAGATAAGCGCGTGGTGCAGATGGTTTTAGATATTTTCTCGTACTTATACTTCTTTAATATTTTTACGTCAAGCCTCAGCCGCTTAAGGTTTCAGTCCTTAAACGTTAAGTTAGACAAATTTTACTAAATTTTTTTCATTATTAAATTCTTAAATAAATACAGATACTTCAATATTTTATCATTAAATAACAACAGTAAAGAATATTGTAGAAATTCGTGCAAAAGTTTGTTATCTGTATTCCTGAAGGACGATCGATCTTTAAGATAGAATTCAAATCAATAATCTCTAAAATAAAACAATACATATACCATTGAAGTCACGAAAATCGTTAAAAAATTGTACGTGTACAAAAAATGTAATAAAAACTTTATAAACGGTCCCCTGTCTTTAAAAAAATCTCGCCGTCTGCAACGAAATCGAAGGGACAATAAGGCCCGATCCACATTACAGTGCTGGTCTCGGTTCGTTCTCGGTCCGATCTCAATCCGGTAAAATATTTTGTATGACGAATCGTTGCTGGAGCGTGACTTGATCGGACCTTGACTGGCACGGATAGTATGAATACTCTCATTGTTTCTTGTATAACAATATTTTACCGGATCGAGATCGGACCGAGAACGAACCGAGACCAGCACTGTAGTGTGGATCCGGCCTAAGCCTAAAAACATAATAAGTATATCAGATAACAGGAATTTTACTTCGTATAAAAAACATGTGGTCAGCTTACTCATAACAGACTTCGTTAACCGCCACTTTTGTAAATGTCTTTTTGATGATGTTTTAAGCAATTATTGCGATTCAACGCAACTTTGGACTTCCGCTCGAATTAATTTTATTTGAAAATTTTATAAATTTAATTTTATAAGTATTTATATATAAATATTTAAAAAATTTGCTATTTAAAAAGCTTTTTATATATTTAATTCAATTCTTTGTTCTATGGCTTGTGTTAATTTGACACAAATTATTTCGCCAATGTCATGTGGGAGCCTTTGATTGATTGATTTCATGGCTTGGGATCCTTTTATATAATTTTTAACATTATCTAGACAGATGTCATCCCTGAAGTGTCAAAAAACTCTGAAAATAATAAATTATCAACGATTGTCTGTGTGGTAATATTGAAAACAAACATTTTGCCCTAATTTAAGAAATCTTCGGTTTTATATAATTAGAATTTAATATCAAGTATTAGATTCATAATGTATACCTTATAATCAATTTCTTAATCTTTATGAAAATATAGATTTCAACATTTTCTCTTTGGCTGCTTTTTTTTAATATACTGTCATTTATGGCATTCTAATATAAAATTTCTTTCCTCATTAAGCTTCACTTTACTTGTCGAAGATTAAAAAAAATGTTTACTAAACAATACATATTTACATTTTGTCATTCAACCTACAGATACTAATTAATATCTTGTAAGAATTGCCAGTTACTATATAACTTATATGGAGAATTTTGCACCATATTCATCATAATAATTATTATGCTTTGTCAATAATAAATTCTTCACCAATGCGTCGTTCGGCTGGTTTCCTTTACAGATATTGATACTTCTTATAATAGTGACTAACGCTATGATAGACTGACTATCTTATCACAGACACTATAGATAAAAGCGCATTCAGTTACACCATTGTTGTTTTCATGGGCTTCCAGAAAATTTCCTTTGATAGATATTGACTAAATATTGATTGTGACATATTTCTATATTTAGAAGCATAATATTATGATACATGATAAAACCAACTTACCGTTTCAAACTTAATTAAAGTGAACACAACTACTAGACTAACTACTTTCTTTGTATCAATAATTAAACTTAGAACAATGGGTGCTGTTAACAACTTACCAACTCAAATATTATTATAATCAAACAAATTCTGAAAACATCCTTATTCCTTGCTTAAAGTGTGTGAATTATTACAATCGTTAAAAAGAGTGTAATTACAATGGAATGGAAATTTTAAGCACACCTAAACCTTTTTATTGAATCATTTATTATGTACCTACGTGTATGTCCTCCAATCTTTTTAAGTATTTTGACTTTAAAGCGAGAATAATTAAATTTTGTACTCAGATTCTAATGAATGTAATGCCTATAACCTGTAAATATTGCACTACTGGTGCAAAGGTACTCTTCTCATCAATCTTCATCGTTCCAATCCTTTTCAGTAAAGCATTGAAACTCAATCCGTTACGACTCAGCTGAACCGCCAATTTGTGGGTATACAATATCACAGAATTTCTCCCGAGACATGCAGTTTTACTCACAAAATTTTCCTTCACCGCCAAGCACAAAACAAATTTTTAAGTAAAAGCGCCTATAAATGCATGTGGTAATTTCCTCACCTGAGTCGTATTCTTCATATATGTATTGTGTATATTGGAGCTATATAGATGTTATATAGCGCTATATAGATGTTATTTTGCGATATATACGTAACCGTTACTAATTGTTTTAGTAGAGCTGTTCACTATAGCCGTCCTTTATATTTGTTAATTTCCAAGAACTTTTATTATTGTGGTTGGAAGTGGGAGGCCAGGGAGTGAATTTATCTATTAATGCCAATAAGTACCTGCGTGGCATTATGCCTTCCACCATTTTTTATATTTTAATACAAGTTACTAAAATAGCATGGACTGTGCCATCAAAATACTTTGGAATTTCACTGTTACCATTAAATATCTGATGCTGCTCCAGATTAAGTTTGTTAGTATTATTCACAGTCCGTGGTATTCAAAGCATTCTTTTCCATATCTTCAAGTCACCAATTATTTTCCTGTTTGCTGCTCGAATCATTCAAGTTTTTGAACCCAAAAAGGAAGACAGAGAAAACTAACTGCTCTTATTTTAGTGTTGTTAAAGATCTTTCTATTTTTCCAAATAATTGTTAATATTAGTTTATTGTTGTCTAACCCTATAAAAGTTTATTACATCTTCCGATTACCATATGTATAATACGTGAATATTCTATAATCTAGCAATGACCTAGTTTTATAATACGTCATATTAATCTCGGCGATCTTATTCTGGTTTGACGATCTGAATCTGCAGACTACTGTAAAATCAATATCATGAAGCATAAATAAAAAAAAATCTAGTATGCCGTCGAACACTATTGTGGACTAATGCAAATAAAACACTTTTTTAGTATTTACATCTAGTTTTGTATCTCTCTCTTTAACAGCGTACTTCGAGGAAGTCATACCTAATACGCATCAACTTAAGATTTTTTTAACGGTATCGTATCAATTTAAAACAAAAGAACATTCATATGTGAGCTGCAAAATATTTACGACTTTACATTTATCAGAATGTATGTACTCAGTTGAAAAAAAAACATTTTTTTAAACCATATATAGTCTAATTATCGTATATCGGGCTCGTTAAAACGAATTCGAAATAAACATACATTTTTAAGTGCACATTAAATTTAATTAACTTCATGCCAGAATTACTTTATTTCTACAACATTTAAATAAATATATTCATAATTGTAAGTGTTCTTAGCATTACTGTGGCATTGATAAGATGCATAAAACTTGTTCAATAAAACAATTCGTTAGGGTAAAAAAGTTTTTTGTTCCTGAAGTACATATTATATTTTATTCTTAGTTCATTGGTTGCGTTCTATTTTTAACTCTTTTTTAGACTTTGTACTCAAAGGATGCCAACGGAACCCTATTAGTAAGACTCCGCCGTGCGTCCGGGGGTCCTCACAAGAAACTTGTTTTTTCACGATCTATCGATATGTAAGAGTATAATTTGAACGAAGTCTTACAATGAGTATAAATAATAATTATTATACAACCTCTTAAAAAACAACAATATGAATAAAAGGTACTCTCAATCAAATACAATAAATAACAAAAAAAAAAAAAAGAAATTATGTATACAGACAACGCTTCTAAAGTTATACTAAAAATAAAAATCCAAAAGTACCGTATAAAGAGATTGTGGAATCGACAAACAAAAACAACAAAGGATACAATTTATCTGTCATATAATTCAAAAATATTAGACGTACAAAGTTAAACAATTATCTTATCGTTGGAATTACTCAGACATAGTTATCGTCTCGTGCTCGAGTGACCATGTTTGGTGACCGGTAATACCTTAAGATACACTGGTCGTGAGGTAGTTATGGTATAATACATCTTACCTGGGGGTGTAGGCTCCACGAAGCCTTTGTTCGTTAAGAAATAGTCTAAGGAGGTTTTAAAATATATTCAAACTTTTTTGAGTTGAACACGTACAAGTCGAGTCTATTTCTTTATGATTGGTATTGTACTTATTGTTAGTCTTTTGTAATTTATTAAACGTTGAACGGGACAAAAAATTAGTTTGTTAATATTACCGTCATTAAAATGTCCGAGTGTTTCTTATGAGTAATTTTATATCGGTTTGAAATATGTATATAAAAGAACAACTTCTTTTATTAAGCTATCTTACTAGTCTGTATGTACATGTTTTAGTTACAGTATGTACCTACCCACGTGTGAAACAGATATTAATAGAGAGATTATAGTATTTGAGTAGTTACTTAACAACACCTTCTAACAAATCTTTATAACAAATCGCATGGACCAAACTCTGTATTTATTTGTACGTGTTTAAATTTGTTGTTTTGTTTAAAATAACGTAAACAAATTCATTCCACGGAATGATGGAAAATAAATAAATATTTCTTTCATAAATTTAACCTACAAAGCAGTCAATCGTTTTATATTTTTAACTGGCAACTCAGACGATATTTATAAATAAAGCCCAATAACTGGTACTCTTAAAAAATTATCACCAGGTGATTCTAAACACCAGGTGCGTTGAGACTAGTCGCGATATACATTCCACATTTCTACGAGTTTATCTTAAAATATACCAATTTGTGTTACGCGGCAGGTGTTTTTCAGATTTTAATTGTAGGGCAGGCAGGTGATGATTGAGTAGGTATGTAAAAATAATTAATAAATTAAAAAAATAATTTGCTTGTTTTGCTGGTTAGTCATCACTTTATTTTGAAGTATTGTACTTTTTTTTAGAATATAGGTAAAAGCAACAGATGCAATACCAGATGGATGGTATATTGAACTATAGACGCAAAAGTTTAAAAAATTAGACAGTAAATATTCTTATACTACAATTTACAATTCAAATCGTTCAATCACTGTTCCTTGTGATATTCTTTTAAATCTATACTATAGACCTTACCTAAACAATTCTTTTAAACTGAACAATTAACTCTGCTTAACTTTTCCTTACAAGGAGGCTTCGTGGGTGGCATATAATTACTCGTATCTATGAATTGTAGCTTTGGCACGCAGTACTTGTAACTACTAACTAGAAGAAAATTATGTTTCCGGCTTGGATCGCCTGATTTGGTACTTAACAACTCCTTGTGCACTTAATTACTACACACTTTATCTCTATATCGTCAACTATTATAATACCAAAGAAAACTTTTCATTGTTACTTCTTTATGATTTCTCAAATCAAAAGTGCGTCATCATGTCCCTTGTATGAAATGACATGGCTGAGGACAGGGCCTGTCTTGTCACACTACTGGGCTGACTAGACTTGTCTGAATATACTTGGCCCAAGATCCACCCAATACTGACCAGCCAACTTTCGAACTACCAGTCTTGGCTCGAATCTTGGACCAAGAGTGGATCAGTATTAACGAACCAAGCCTTGGTATGCCAGTCCTAGTTAAAGACTCAGCCAATATACAACTTAGGTGCAAGTTGCGGGCCAGTATTCAATTGCAGTATTGATGCGCTACTGACAGTCAGTATTGGTATGGTGTTATCTTTCCGTTCATTTGACAGGCTTGGGCCGGAATGGATTCTAGGCTAGCCGCAAGTTTAACAAGTATCGCGCCAATCTTTCGCCAAGCCTGGCCCATTCCTCATTTCCTCTAAGAAGTTATGAATTACGGTCAACGTAATTAGTTTCTCAACAAATAATATCAAATTCGATAAGAATTTCTAATCATTTCTTATTAATAATAAATTGACTGTTATAATTTTATAATATTGATTTTTATTTAAGTAATTAAAACAATTGTTTATAACAGACATTGTTTGGATGCTAATGTAACAATACTTCTTAATATAAATTAAACCTTTTATTTCATTAACCACTGGCTTTTATCTGTGGACAGAGCATGACGTGCTAATTAGTTCTAAATATATAATTAGTCGTATTTTATGAAAATAATACGCATAATAATAATAATAAAAAGAATGAATCATTTGGGATCGTCGTACGATGACCCTAAATGATTGATAATGGTAAACCTATCAAAGTTACGGTTGCGTATTCACGAGGCCGTTGGAACAATAGAGCCTACGTGATAATTACGAAATTATATTTTATGTAATGCTTAGTATACACAAGTATTAATCTATTCTTAAATCTATATACATAGTACATATATTAACTGTTACAAAGCGCAAGAGTATCTGTTTTAAATAAAATCTTTTAAGTTTCGGATTACTGTTAAGCGGGGAAGATTATAAACGAAAATTAAATCGCACATTACTTCTATATAATTATAATATATAAAATACATACTATAAAACAGATCGATTTGAAATATTATTTTTTTAGTCAAATACACACAACCTGTCTACCTACTGAGCTAGCTATAAAAAATTAAGATGACTCATATGAGCATAGTAATTAAGTGTCGAAACTCAAACACGAGTCAAACCGCGTGGGACATCTGGTATAAACATGTATAAAACCTACGTCAATTTTTTTGGTTTAATGAATAGTGGATCTCTTTGATTGAGATTTCGCCGTAGGATGTTTTAATCTCTTCTCTATGTTAATTATAAAAACTACTATTTTTATTCTATTGAAAAAGACTTTCAAAACTAATAAAATGTAATTAAAAAATAGTAGTTGTTAGATTGATTGGTTCTAGAGAAGATTTTGAAGATGATAAATCCGCATATTTTTACGTAACAGTCTGCCTCATTAGATAATTTAAATCGATCTGTCTATCATATATATATATTAGGTATATAAGAGTTAAGACAAAAGTTTCGAATGTTTGAATAATTGAAGATGACTTGATTGTTCTTTAGACAATTGACAACTTGATATGTAGTTTTTCTTTTGTATTTAATAAAACCATTTAAGATAATGTATATTTTATTATAATTATAATTTCATTTGTATTTATAATAAACAAAAATGGGAAAAGGATTACTGTTAACAAAAAAAAGACAAGTATTTTATCAAGATCTTTTACATTTTTCACTAGTTTTGATACTTGACTATATTTATGGTTTACGGTTTAATATATTTATTTCTCAAAAGATTAACGAATTAATCACTTCTCGAGAAAAAAGGAAAACAAAATGCGAGCTAATAATTTGCCGATAGGGTTTTAGGTTAGGGTAGGTAATTACATAAAATACAGAAAAAAAAAAATAGTCATTCGCTTCAGTTAATATAAGGCTAGAGTCACATAGCTTGCTATTACCTATCCGTGGTAGGGTTTGCCAATACTCGCCACGTTTTTCAAGCGGGTTGGCGAGCGTAGTGTGTTTTAGCAGGATATGGTACAGCCGCTGCCCATCACTATCCTGGTTAGTGTACAGTCGTTCGCACCAAGTCGGTTTTTACGACACCTCGACAAGAAAGAGGTCGGGACTAGGTATTCTTCTTTGCCGGTCACTGCACGGCAAGCTGTTTATATTATTACTAGCTGAGCCGTGCGAAAATTTCGCATAATATTGTAGGCGAATAATAAAAATGTTAAATACACAGTCAAGAGACGGTGATAGGCAACAGCGTCACCATATCCTGCCACAACACACTGCGCTCGCCAACCCGCTTGCCAAGCGTGGCTAGTATTCGCAAACACACACCAAGATGATAAGGGAGGCCTACGTTTAGCAGTGGACATACAATGGCTGTGGTGTTGGATTTTTCCATTCTACCCTAAAAAGTTTAAAAACATTAACATCAGCATGCTGAATCGATCAATCAATCAAGTATTGTAACCAATCTAGTATTTTGTTTAATTATGATAAACGCATCAAAAATAACGCATCTATACAAATCGCGTTTATTTTTACTTTAGATTTTTTTAAATAGGATGAGTAGAAAAAAATTTGAGTGCTTCCTTTATCGTATTTTTTTTTAAATTTATTATTAACATTACACGTTACAAAATACTTAATATACTACTCGCATAAATACCCATTTCCTTTGGTTATATTCAATTTGTTTAATTCCTAAAATGTAAACAGATGTCACTCGAGCACAACGATTTGAGTGTAAACAAAGATTTACCAATAACAAACCATTCTGCGTAGACTATGGCACATTTGTAAACATTCACTACCGATGTTGATTCTAACGCGAACAAAAAGATTATCCCGAAATGGCGAACAGATAAAAATCTTTTAATAATTTCTATAACATAAAAATTCTACGACGGTATTCATTCATTTGGATTTTATGGCATTCAATGGTGTCAAATGAGCACGTAATGACGTAACATGTAGGATTTGGCCAAAGTCACGTAGAGTAGATAATTGAAAATTGCCAACACATTTTTGAAGTTAAAAAAAATAGAAGTAATTTAGTACCTTTACCTATAACAACAACAAACGTTGAAGTCGGAATTATGTTATGTACAATGTCACATAATATAGGTAATAATATATTATCGTAATATATCAATGATCATAATATTACAAATAAATTTTATAACGTTTCGTTTTGTATTTATATAAAAAGTGTTCTATGGTGGCAGGTTATAAACAATTTTATTAATAATGAGACAGAGTACAGAGTACATCCTGTTTGAACGGAGATGCGCGAAATTAGGTTTGACATGTTGTTATGCGGTTTGATAAATACACTAAATGAATTTTTACAGAGAATGCTTAAATAAGTGATTTTAAATATTTATTTATTTACTATTTTTGTACACCAATACACAAAAGTAACAATTAATAGAATTCAAAATCATCAACTTGCATCAGTTGCAACAGGCATAATTGTAAATAATTACAGGTCAGGAAACACTACATGTTTTTTTGAAGTGAAACTTCTTTATCGGGGTTGGAAAGATTTTTTCGTTACGCGCCATCTTGCGTTACGCGCCATCTTGCGTTACGCGCCATCTTGCGTTACGCGCCATCTTGTGTTACGCGCCCTCTTGCGTTACGCGCTATCTTATTCTTGATTATTGAGTATTAGTCCATTGAAATGTTACATTTTTTAGGCCTTACCTTGCGTTTTTTAGAGGACGAAATTTTATTTTTTTGATGTGTAGGGAGGCTCAGTGTAAAGCTAAAACCAAGTTTGTGGGGTCGCCACCCTTGTCCCACGGCCGCCATCTTGAAAATAGGGGTTGAAATGGTTTTTACGATATATCTCTTAAACTATTTATCTGATAAAAAAAGTTCTTGACATTTTTTGTTGCAAATTAAATTATCTACAACTTTGGTCCAGTAACTTTTTGTCGTAGAACTATAAATAAAAAAGTTATAAGCGAAAATGTTCAGAAATTCGAGAAAAAAATTTAAATATTTCGATATAACTTTTTTTTTATCATTTTACGAAAATGATATCAGAGCATTTTTGTAGATCGTTTTTTGAGGAACAACTTTTTAATAAAACATTTTTTCATTAAGTCAATAGCTAAGGTTTTACAGCGCTCCGAAGTGAGTATTATTTTTCAGTAGTCTTAACTATACATATATTATACGTGTGTACCTACTAACAGTGTGTCATCAGTTATTGTTTTTTTTTTCTTTTTTTGTTATAATTTTTTTAATTATTAATTTTGCAATTTTATTAATAATTAATTATTAATAATTATTAGCGATATACGAAATTTAATTCGCGTTGGCAACCACTGCGCTAGCAATCTCTAAGATTCTTGAGTGAAATTAAGTATCACTATATAGAAGTTTGCAGTTATTGTATGATGTATTCTATAGTGAGTAGGTAATTCGAATATAAATATGTCCGAACGCAAACACAGGACTCTAATTACGATCGTATAAAAAGTAAACTGTTTTTATTACAAGTTTCACTTCTTACGAGTGTACGCTAGTACACGCAATTTAAATTTTTTCTTGTAGTTTATATTTTCTAATGTTCTCAATAAAATAATATTTTGAAAATAAAAAAAATTAAGTAATAGCCATATGAAAAAAAAAAGATTGAATTAAATAGTTGTAAAAAATAACTCATTTATTAAACAAAAGCCAGTAAAAGAATATGAAAAATGATTTATTTTGATAATTCTTGTAATTACGAAAAAATGAATAATAGCATTGTTTTTAAATTACTGAATAACATTCCATGATTTGTGTAGGTACTGGTTGAAGAAAATTTATGCGATGTTCTAATTATCTTTGCTTAGCCTATAATTACCTAGTGTTTAGCTATAGAGTTGGATCTAGTGGATTTATTATTTATTGTAAGTCAGTTAATATATAATTACACCTTAAATTGGCGGTACTACAACAACTACTAACTAGTCAAACTATTGCTAGCAATTAAAAAAAATCGTAAAATTAATAAAAGCGCGTGTGAAATCTATATTTATATAATTATTAAAAATATGTATATACATATAATGAAGTACCTACTAAGTGTTTAAGAAGTTAGATCAAACATCTAATGACGCTAAAAATATTTCTAAATATTTAAAGAATTGATAAAGTAACTTATAATTAACTGATTGAATATATTCTTGAAATATGTATTTCAAAATTTTATGTTCTAAACTTCTATCGTTTAAATTTTTATTACTTTTATCAAAATTAATCGTATCAAGATGTATTTTAGTACCTATGTAGCTTCGCGCTTATAATATAAAAGTAACATTCACTAAATTATGAAATACTTAAAGAATTACTTAGCAAATTAAAGTTCACTTATAATTTTATTATATTCGGCTATTTCCACACCAATTTATTTCTTTACTAACGCATTATTCGTCAATTACTTAATAACTTTAATTAGATCGACTGACACTATTAATTACAGTAAACAATACAATCAAATAATAATATAGATAAGGTCACATATCAAGAGAATAAAGATGAAGAGTTATATCGTTTAAACAGACGATCTTAGAAATTAACAGCCGAAAAGAGATTTGGGAAATTAAAAAAAAAAAAAAAAAACTTTTAGTATTAGAAACCGGTTTTTTTGCGGGAGGTTACACTTACAATATAATACAGGGAGGATTTTTGAGACGGATCAGTAAGGGCAGGTACCTTAACCGTTATCGTTACAAGAAAACGTTCCTAGGAGACCATCCATAACTTTTTAAGATATTCTGAACTGCATTCACAGATTTTTGAGAAAATGTACAGTCAGCGAAAAAAGTGCTAAAATCCAAAAAAAAATATTTCTATGCCTATCGATCCTACTTCAAATGGGGATCAAAAGACTGTATGGGACCATTTAAGGTATGAGTACTAGAAATGTCAGAAATCGCCAAAAACATTTTCCATACATTTTGTACTGAAAAACGATAAATCAACTCGTAATATTCTTTATCGCCAAACAACCTTATTTGTTCCCAATAAAAAAGTAAAAAAATTATAAAAAAGAATATAGGATATATATATATATATATATATATATATATATATATATATATATATATATATATATATATATATATATATATATATATTATATAGGATCGATAGGCATAGAAATATTTTTTTTTTGGATTTTAGCACTTTTTTCGCTGACTGTACATTTTCTCAAAAATCTGTGAATGCAGTTCAGAATATCTTAAAAAGTTATGGATGGTCTCCTAGGAACGTTTTCTTGTAACGATAACGGTTAAGGTACCTGCCCTTACTGACCCGTCTCAAAAATCCTCCCTGTATATCAAATTAGCTGGCACCTAACTAAACTTATAAAACCGCGAGCGATGCATATTTAAATAGCGTTTGATATTTTAACAGACTAAAAAGGCTAGTATTATCACCTCATCGGAATCAATCGGTTTATTTAATTTATCACAGATCTTGGCTTTAATGGTCCTGCCCCAGAATTTAAAGATTGAAATGATAAAATACAGCGATATTTCTTATTAATCGGAACATCCTTTTCATGCAATAACGATGTAAATTAAAATATGGCGGTATTATTTATCTTCGGAATTACGGCTCTGTCATTTTCGAGATTATTTATGTAACTTTCACAGTTTTAGTCGGATATTGCGTCTTATTCTGTATAACATGTATGTGAATATTTTTTATTAAATATTTCTTTTTACATAATATATTTTATTCGTAAATTTGAAACTAAGTTACATATTTGTGTTTACAAGGCACAGATCACCGTACAAGGTGATGTTAAGACGTAAATTAGGTAATTAATTATTATTTGACCCGAACTGAAATGAATCAACCTATGAACGACGCACTGCTGGACAAAGGCCTCTTCTCTCTCTCTCTCTCTCTCTATATATATATATATATATATATATATATATACCTTATATTTAAACAATTTTTTTTTATATTTGGTTCTATCTCATTTTTATTCGGAGATCAAAACTGATGCATTAATTTTAACGCAACAAAGCAGCAATAAAAATAAAATAATATATATCCACCAAATATTTAAAAATACAAGTTTTTAAACAATTTCCTTTCTTATTACACTTATGTAACTTTTTTTATTCTGCAGCCTTATTTATGTAACAAACTTGATTAACATAAAATTACTGCTCGACAAATTCTAACTTGAAATGATAATGCCTTAGTAATACCCTCGCGTAGTAATACAGTTCTTCGAGATAAAGTTTAAAATTATTTATAAAATATCTTCTATCTTACTTACTATACTTTGGTCTATAAATGAAGTTTAAGTACCTATTTGTAATGTCAAAATAAAAATTGTATACCAAAATTATACTAATTTTAATAAACATGATATATGTATACTATTTATAATATCTGTCGTGTGGCTGTCTTTTTATAACGTAATATACGAGTTTATATTAATATGATATGCTGTGTATAAATAAACATACAATAATAAAATCTGATTTTTTGTTATTATTAATAATTTGTTATGCGATTTCAATTGATTTTCTTTTTTTCTATTTTAATATTAAAATATTAAATCGATGCTCACTTTAATCGTTTTTGAGTTTAACTGTTCATCACAATGTTAAAAGTATATTGGATTTCCATCCAGCAACAATGATTGTACCATAATAAGGCCGTTTACCCGTGTTCGCTATCGGAGCTCGATAGGTCAGATGAAATTAGGTCTTTGTTCCGCAAATGACGAGACGTCACCCGACCCATCACAATATAGGTACTTAAATGTCAATAAATGTATAGACATCAAATTTGTAAGGTTAACAACTTGTGACATGATGTTCCTTTTGACGTAGAAATATTTTATTAATTCTCTTACGGCTATAATTTCTAGGAAGCAATAATTGTTATGGCTTATAAAATGTCGTTCATAATACTTAAAGAATATAAAATTTACGTAAAATTACGTGTCTATAGACAAATTACATAATATAATTACATTATAAAGCAATATTTGAAAGCGATAAAATTTTAATATTGTCCTAAATTTTTTGCTAGTGAATCAACTTAATTTTGACTTAATTTGTACTTTTGTAGTTATTACAGGCTGTATTATACATATAATTAGATAATGACTTATTTTATTTATGTCTGTGCTAGTAAGCTTGTTTATCGGGGAACGTTATAGGCTATAAATCATCACGCTATGACGTATTGAAGCGTGGAAGTAAAAAAAATGTGAGTAAAATTCTATGGATAGTCTAATAAGTTCTGGTGTAGTGGTGCGAGTAGTCGCCTCAACGCCGGCGGTCGCGGGTTCGATTCTCGCTCGGAGCAGATATTTGTATTACTGCAAATATTTGTTTCCGGTCTGGGTGTATGTCCTTGTGGGTCTTCCCACCGCGCCTCTGAGACCACATAAAGCCGTCGGTACCGGTTGTTATCATAGATACCTGGTAAATATCGTTACTCAAGGGAAATTATCCGCCAACCTGTAGTGGAGCAGCGAGGTGTGGATTAAGCTCCAATCCTTCTTCATATGGAGATGAGGCCTTTGCCCAACAATGGGAGATTTACAGGCTGATTCAGTTCAATTCAGTCTATATAAGTAGGAAGAACTGCAAGATATTATATTAAATCGACGAGTTGACATTTGACCTTACGGCTTGTACTTTTACATGGTAAAACAAATCTGTCGTTAAAATTATGTAGCAGACTTCGACGCCATGACAGATGATATTTTTTTTAAAATATCGCGTTACAATACATTTCCTTATTAGCATCATATTAAAAACCTTCCGTACTTTTATTTACAGTAGATATGAACTTTTTCGTTTTAGTAATAACATAAATTACAATATTCATTGCAGAAACAGTAAAAACTTATCGACATTTTTATCTTTACAATGTGATCTTAAAATGTTTATATATAATTACGTTCGTTCCTAAATCTTATTTATTTTTTAATTATAAATAATACATATGTAACAATGATAAGTAAAAAGAAAAGAAAGTAATTAGACTAGCTTGTAATATTATGTTATGTTAGTAATTAGTCTAGTTTATAATTAAATATATTTTTTGACTGACCCGTTGGCGCAGTTTGCAGTGACCCTGTTTTCTGCTCAAAGGGTTCTGGGTTCGATCCCCGCCCCGAGTCTGGGTGTATTATATATTTATTTTTATATATGTATGCATTATTTATATGTATATTTATTTTTAAAAAATGTATATCAGTCGGCTGTTACCTAAAACACAGGCATTAAGTTGCCTACCTTAGGAACAGACGACCTTGTGTGTGTGTTAAATATATTTATATTTATTTATTTATATCTATATTTTTCTATAGTTATATATTATTTATTATAATACGCATACAAATAGGCATTCTGCTTTGCACGAGTATATAATTTTTATAAGGTATTTTTTTAATTAATATCTGTTTTTATAATAGATCATGTGATGGTCATAGGTTTTAGTATTAATTATATTGTTAAATATTATAAAACAGACACATATATCTTTAAATATCATCCATTAATGTGAAATTTCACCAAGCGATTAAAAATTACTGAAAGTTTAAGTTATCTTGTATTTACTGGAGAAATAAAAATAACTTTTCCATATAAAAATTAATCTGCAAAGTAAGTACAATGAGCTTATTATCTTTAGTTGAAAGAAATTGTTTAGAAGATTTTGTAACGCACAATGCATGTATATGGATGCGTAACGAGAAAACTTTATTACAAGTTGCTTAGTAAGCGGAGTTAAATGCCTTATCACGACCGTCTGGAGTCAATAGAAACACAAACTTAACTTTTTAGCTTAGTAGATCTTATTTTTATGCTACTAAGAAATATTTTCGCTTAACATCCGAAGTTCATTGCGCTTACGAGACGTAAGGTCATTCTCCCAACGCCTTCACGGGACTAGCGCGCTCTCTCCAGGTACAAAATTATTCATTGTATATAAAAACAGAATTACAATGGATTCGAAATAAATTTATAAAAGAAAAATGAATAAAAAGTAATAAATTCCGTTGAAATATAGGCGTGGATGTTTGTTGAACTTCGCTTTTTCTATTTTCAGCTGCGAGGTCGTAATGACGATTTTCTTTTTAAAAAACATAACTGATTATGTTTTATTTAGATCTGTTCATTTACTTCACGAATATTACCAATTTTTTTTTATATAGTTGGTATTATAATATATTATTTTTTTATAACAAGAAAAAATATATAGAAAAATACGAATAGTTTATATTCATTTCATTGTACTAATCACAGCCTGTCTTATAAACATTAAATAGCGATAGCGAGCATTTTGTAAAACAAAATACTTTCATTAAACTTAGCAAAAATTTCTAAATACAATTATTGAAAAAAAAAGAAACACTGTTACGAAATATGCTTACGTAAGTGGAAGATTATGTAGAGGTACACGATAGAAATTTCAATCAAAATTTTTGAGGCCTTTATACATTTTTCGTTTATACTTCTTACGCTTCTAAGAATTAAAAACATGATAATCAAAACTTTACTTTGAAGTATAAGTAGAAAACCTTAAGTATAAGTATTTAAGTATAGAATTACCTTGATTCGACTCTTTATTTTCAAATTTTAACGCCTTGACATTTAATTTTCATTAAAAAAAACGAACGGAAACTTTGTATTTATTTATAACGAGTAATTATTTTTAATACATATTTAACGAAATCAAAATACTGCAGCGACAAGTTGCTTATTCGTGTTTAAAAAAAAATTTTTTTTTAAGTAACTTCAAAGGAACCGTTCTTTTACCGGTACATGTTTATAATGGTAACAATTTCAAATAAATTGGAAACCAATTGCTGAGTTTCGTTCTTCGGCTCTAATTAATATTTTCATTACACCCCAATTGTTATATAATGTGCATACAATTATGTAATATATGAATACAAAGTAATTTAATAATACAAGTAAATACAATAAATACAAGTAAAATGTTATGTCACTTGTACATTCAAAGACTTTATCGATTATCTTATAAGTCCGAACTGATCTGGCTATCATTGTTTTCTTTCTATAGATTTTAGTTCTAAGACAATGCAATATTAGGTAAAGTTCTGTCTCCACTTGTTACTTTTCGGCCACACTTCGAGAGAGGCTAAGATGAACAGATTGCTTCTCCCGCAGCGCCGTAAGCCTCCAAGACCTACAAACTACTACAAGTAAACAAACAGACCCACAGAGAGAGAAAATGGCGTCAAACTTATAACGTGAACGATATCAGCCGACAAAACAAGTATCAATATTAAACGCAGGTGTAAATAAAGCGTTTAAACCAATAAATAAATAAATAAATAAATATTAACCAACAATCACACCACGTTAACCTAGCTCCGTGCTAAGTTCGTAAGAACTTGTGTTACAGGTACTAGGAACGGAATTAATTTAAGAAATTTATATAAATACATAAATACACATCCATGACCCGGTGCAGACATCTATATTCGTCATACAAATTATCTGCACCTGGCGGGATTCGAACCCGCGACCGCTGCGTAAAGTGTCCAGTTGCCTGACCACTCGACCAGCCGGCCGTCAATGGTAATTTTAATTTAATAAATTATTTTAACATAAGCAAAGGTCATACACAATATAAATATTCAAAGAAATAGAAACTTCCTATTTTGAAGTCGGTTAAATGTGTTATACGTTATAACGAGTCAATTATGCTGAAACGTGTCTTTATTTAGTACGAGTCCCAACGGAGTGAGATAGGTCTAATACACAGAGCAAAAATGGTCTAATACGTGATAAAGTACATGGCCTACATGCATACAGAATACAATATGTGCATATACATAAACATACAATGAAGTTATTCATAAAAAAATTAATGACGAAAACTTTAATTTTATATGAAAGTCATGAAAAATCATAATCGTTGCGCCTGCCAAATTCAATTTTTTTATATTTTGTTTTTTGTACCAAACTTAATCTCAGCTTCATTCTCTATGTGTTGATAAAGTTCTTTTTGTGATATTCGATATATTGTGATACATAAACTTAACAAATTCCATATTTACTTTAACCGTTAATAAATAATTAAAATATTATTTAATAACATATATTATGTTGCTTCCCAAAACCTTACAAAAACCAAATATGGAACTTGTCAGGCGCAGCGACGAAATATTGTTTTATTTCATCTTTATATCTTATGAATATCATAAAGATAAAAAGTTTGATTATTCGAAAGCTATAATGTCAGAATCTGTCAGTAATAAATCACTGCACTGACGATTGAATTAAAAAAAAAAAAAACTATTATCTTGGACAGACCAACACGAATAATCTAGTCCATTAAACTTTCTTTTAATATATGTATGTCTCTTACGTTATCAGTGATTAATGCTACCTAAACATTGTATTTATTTATTCCGCGGTACAAAAAATATTTATAAAGGATCTCTAAAGAGAAAGTTAAAATGCGTGCAAACTCAACAGAAAAGCAATTTATAATCGATTAAAATATTTTAAGAGAACATTCTTAAAGGTCACATAAATTAACATGATTTATAATTTTATTATTAAGTACCTATATGAATGTTAAGTAAAAAGCAATATATATTTTTTACAAATTAAAAACGGAATAAATAATTAAGCCTTTTTGTAAATATTAAGCTTAAGCTTGTTATTAAAAAAAAAGAAAAAAAAAAACTATTATAACTTAATAAATATACGAGTATTTGGCATTCGTTGTTACGTTAACTGCTCCCTTACAGTCAGTGCCGGATTAGCCTATAAGCTATTTAAGCAATTGCTTAGGGCATCCCGTCTTGGGGGGCACCAGAGACGACATGACAGAGACGAAATCATGTTGTGTCGACCCCACCTAGCATGGGATAGGGGTGTGCGATAATTATCGATAATTCGTAAGTACTCGATAATTTTTCATTCGATAAATATCGATAACTATCGATAAGTTTTCATTCGATGATTATTGATAATTTTTTGCGATCCGATAATTATCGATAATTTTGTGCCATCCGATAATTATCGATAATATTGTGGTATTAGATAATTATCGAAAATTGTTTTTGGATCCGATAAGTATCGATAATTATGGTACGGCGGAGGACCTTTTTTTTTTTAGGTATTCGGATAGGGTACGGAGGATAATGTCGATATTGAACGGCGGATGACCTTCTTTTTTTTTTTTTTTTCGTCGTCCCAAAATTTAACCGATAATTATCGATAGCTATCGTCAACTATCGATAATTTTTATCCGGCAAAACAACAACACATACATATTCTACCCACGATATGTATTCACATTTTTTTCAATTAATTCTTTGTAGTTCACTTAAGGATAGGGGGGCCCACAGGGGAAAATTGCTTAGGGCATCAAGTTACTTTAATCAGGCACTGCTTACAGTACCATATCAAGATGTTTTAATCTCTTCCACTTTATAATATTAGTATTTATATAAGTTTTAAGATTCATCGATACAAAATTTATAAGGCAGAAAAATTTGTTTGTGTACCTACTTGTAATTTAGATAATATTTAATAAAACTAAACCGATTTTTTATTATTCTTTCACCTTTGGAATGGTGCATTATATCGAGGCAATATCTCCCTTTAAACATGTTACTATGACTCATAAGTAAATAGCTCATAGTAGCTCTGTTTGTCAACGCAGGTAAAACTGTGAGGGTAGTAGTATTATAGGGTAGTAGTATAGTCACAGAAATAGTAATAATACCCCATTATATTACTATTTCTGTGAGTATAGTAGTGGTAGTATGTAACTTGCTTACATATTTTAATAATAATAAAAATTATTGCTTATCATCCCTTTACATCAAGCATAAAAATAAGTATATTATTATTACTAGAAATTACCATAACCAAAGGATTTACCTAAGTAATAATTGATAGCGATAATTCAACAAAAATGTAATTACTCTGATTTCTTACGGTAACTAACTTAAGTAAATGATAACAAAAAATTATTTTCAACTGTTTTATTAAAACAAAGAAAAGAATCTTAACTTTCTTTTGTGGTATAAATATTTTAAAAGTTGCCTTATTCAACATGAATCATATTTCGCACAAGGGATCAAAATCGCATTCTTGCCACCGTTCCACGCGATCACAATTTTTACAGTATTTCATAATTCATATATGTACAGGTTTTATTACATGTTAATAAATTTTTGTAACATGCAAATATAGACTAGTGTATCGTAAAAGAAAATATCGCAGGAAAAGCTGCATGAATTTGTATAAATTCTGAGCATATTATATAAGTATCCTGGTAGATTAAGGGATCAACGTGACAGATTAATATTAAATTTTAATGTACATGTTTCTTTAATTATTTGTAACATGTTGAGAAAATCTGCATGTACCTATAAATTCTGAGCATGGATATCTTGGTGGATAAAGGGATCAGCGTGGGAGATTGATCTTTGATCTTTCTCCTTATTATCAGAATTCTTTAGGTAATTTATCCAGTAGTGGTACATTAAAAGGTTGTTACAGTAAATTAAATAAAATGTTTAAATTAAATACATTACGAAACGACGGAAGTAAAGTAAATTATTCAAATAAGCCGGCATTTGAGTAGGAAGTCATACAAACTCAGTGTTTTGCGTATAAGATAACAGTATATCCCCTGACAATGTGTTTTAATACAAATAGTAGTGATTTAAAACATATAGGTAATAAGTATAGTATTTCGAAACAATAAAATCTCGGAAATCTTTGTAAGTATAAAAAGTACATTTTAATAAAATTAAAATATGTATTAATAATTTTTATCTTACAGTTTAGTTATTATATTTAATGCAAAATAATATGAAAAATGATGATGGAGATGATGATGAAAGGTGGTTCATTACAGAACAATTTATTGTTTTATTCGCGTTATATTATGTCATTATAAATCTGTTTGACGATTATAGTCATCGTCACGCTCCAATGAGTCATAATAGTGTTTCATTGCCTTATGTCTTTCCTGGATAAATAGGTAGGCCAAAAAACGCCAAAAACTTTATAAATAGGGAAATTGCCCAACATTTCAGACACATATTTGCTTGCGGTACGTGAGAGCGATTTCGCTTTAAAAATTATAAAAAAAAGCAACGATATACAGAAGGTTTGTAATTTACTTTTTAAATTAAACAATTAAATTAAATTTTATTAATTAATTAACAGCAATTAAATTAAATAAATAAATAAAAAATAGAACACATTACACAACTCGCAATCGTAAAGTGAGAATTTTACTAGTGCATTTTTTTAACCTTTAACACTAAATTTTTCAAAATGTGTATATTCGTAATCAACTGCTCTGTAATAAAACTTAATGTTAGGGCTAGACATAACTTTAATTCTAACTAAAGTGAATACATCCTGTGAAATGAACAAAAGTGCAAACCTTGTTAATTTGCAAGCAGGTTTTAAAACAAAAAGCAGGATGTTCGTTTCACTCACGCTACTAGCTACACTACAAGTATCCGGACAAACTATTATGTTACTAACAATGCGGCTTTAACGCCTAAGTAGGGTACATTTCAAACTAACCTTAAAATATTTAGTCCATGTCCCACTTTTAGCCTTCAATGGATAAAGTTACATAATATTTTTACAAAACCATACGTTTAAATATTTCACAAAAGGCGGAAATAGAGCGGGACGCGCATAAAGGTGGTTTTATTAAAAAAATAGTTTTTAAGATAATATAAATTTAAAAAATCATAATTACAAAAAATTAAATACATAGATACCAATATAATAAGTGTTTATATTTTTGAAACAAAACAAAAGTTTATATTAACAATGTCGGGTATTAGGGATGTAACAGAAACAAAAAAATTACGAACAAACAAATCTATAGCTAGAATAACTGGGTGTACTTCCGAAAAATGGATACCGAATTTCGTCATGAAATTTGACACGGACATTCAATATTTCGAAAAATATTGCGAGTCGCCAAAAATCCTTTTAAGGGGACTCTAAGATAGTCAAATGGAATGTCTGTGCCTTTCATGACGAAATTCGGTATCCACTTTTCGGAAGTTTATCCGAATAACTTTTTCAATCACCTGTAACGTAACGTAATCTCTTCACTTTAGAAAATCGTTCTAATAAAAAACCGATTGTTCCGTTTCGCTACCGATTAAAAACCGTTAATTAATTGCTAATTACAATCATCACGATAGCAGTGATAATTAATTATTGACTGAACGTGCACATCTAACGGTTGTTTACGGTCGGGAGACACAATATTAGAGTAAGACAAATACGTAGTATCTCAAAGAATATCTGTATATCCTAATTTATTTAATTATTAATAACTAGCGGCCCGCCCCGGCTTCGCACGGGTATTAAACTAAAATTTCAAAAATTATAAATTTATATGTTTTATCACCTACTCCTGCGTCGTTACTAGAAAATATTTTATAATAGACGGATTAAGTTGTCAAACATTTGTCAAAATAAATTTAATTTAAATCAAAAGCACTCAGGAGTATTTATATCAAAATAACTTTCTACCCCGTTTTTATAGATTTATTTACAATATAGATAGACATAAATAAAAAATTACGATTAACGTTTATTTTATTAAATTCATTTCGACATTTTCCATTTATGATTTAGATTTTTAATTTATATTTATCTAATTTATATTAAAACTAGCGGCCCGCCCCGGCCTCGTCCGGGTATGTATATGTACCTAAAACTTCCTCATGAATCACTCTATCTATATTGGTGAAAACCGCAGGAAAATTCGTGCAGTGATTTTTGAGTTTATTGCCAACAGACAGAGAGACGCGGCGGACGACTTATGTTTTATAATATTTAGTGATATATATTTTATAGTAAAGTACGGTATACCTACTTGAATTTGTTAAAATAATAATAATATATATTAACAGGCTTTATTAATTGCTATTTAATTGTGACATAACTTAAACGACCTAAGAGTGAGTTCATAGGCGATTTATTCCCACTCGGTATTATCGTAAATATCGTGTCAAGTGATTAATGGTACCCTTCATACACACAGGATACAAATGAGGCATGTCAAACTATCGTCAAAGACTTTAAAATTATTTATTTCATCTCCTGTAGTGGCGTAAATACACATAGTTTTTAATTTCTTTAAAAGTTTTTTGAAGACAGCAATCGCAGCAATGTATAGGTACACAGTTTGTGTCGACAGTAAATCTATATAATTATGCTTTTCATTCAATAAAATATACTAAACAGCGGTTTACAGTATGTACCTTATACGTAGGTATATTTTCACTACGATCATCGTGATCCCAGGGCCACATGGTTTGGCTTCCGTCACCAGCCAGGTGGCTTGAAGTAATTATACAAAAAGTTTTAACATCTCTGTTTGCCTCAAACGGTAATATGTAACGGCTTTCACGTAGAGAATCATGGTGTTTCAATTTTTCTCATATTCCAACCGCTCATGATTTAAGAAACTTCTAAAGTATTTCTTATAACTAATCAGCAGCGAGTATCTGTCATTCACAATCGCTATCTTGTGGTGTTCTGATATCAATAGTTCACAACTGATTTTATATCATATCATAATGATGTCATTAAAGTTCATAGAACAATTTTTATCGACGGATAAGGGCTTAGATTATTATGTCATTGGTTCGATATGGATTTTTATTATCTATAAAAAGTGTAAGTAAAATTTTAATTTATGAATTAAATTTTAATATAAGTGCCTGTTTCACCAGTTGCTGATAAAGTTTCAGATAGTTTTCTGACGTATAACGGTAGTAAACAGATAACATTTTGATGTTTTTTTTTGTTTTACCATCAGGTGCTACTTTATCTGTCAGATATCTCTATTCACAAGCTATGAAAGCAAAAGTTGTAGTTTATTAGTTTTAGTGTAATAGGTCCTATGGGCCAAAGGCCACTTATGTGCGTAATAAAATTTATCAGCAACCAATGATGTTTCACAGGCCCTAGAGCTACGATAATAAATTAAACGGCACTTTTTAAGCCTTTCCAAAAGAGACTGAACAAACGCTATTATTGTAGAATAGAATAGAGTTCAGATTTGTTTCATTTTATCGATAGTAAATACATACCTACAACTAACTTGAATATAATCATACTGAAGTGTTATCACTTCGAATCGAAGAAAAAAGTTTTTTTTAAATTAAAATTACAATTATTTCGTACTGTAATATACATAACGAAATGCACTTTAGTAATTACATTAATGTGCTAATCAATTGTGAGAACACGTGTCAACATAAATTACAAAATATTGTTGGGTTATGCTTATTAATAGTAAAATAACTTCCTTGCAACTCGATTTACAATTTGATTAGATTTGATTATTGTTTAATTATAGGTACAGATACACGTGCTACTTACTAGCATCCTAGCATGCTTATTAGCATGCTTATAGTCTCGTCAACAAGTGCCATTTTGGTCAACTTTTTTCAGCAGTCTCCGAAAATTATGATTTAGGTGTCAAAAATAAGTTGACTAGACTATAAGTATGCTAGTAAGTAGCGTGTGTAGGTAACCTATATTTGCAAAATTAAAACATTTTCATTCTTATCACTTGCACTGTTTGAAGAAGAAAGTAACATTTTAGATGAATTTATTAAACATACATTTTAATTATGTTTGTTATGTTTTTTACTTTTGACATTGCACAAACAAGGGTCGATGAATTTTAGTATGCGATCAAGTTTATTTTCCATTTCGCAACATTCTTAGGCTGCGGATACTATTTTTTTTTTATATTTTGTATTCAAATATTCGTTCAAAAATTATAAATAAATATCTTTATCTTTTTAGATTTAAAAATATCAAAACTAAATAAATGTCCGCCAGAGACAAATATCAAATTTGTTTAATTTTGTATTCTTAAAAGATCTATTAATTATTTAATGTTTTATTCGATTCAAAAAACGTATTGCTTATTATTTTTATTTGTGTTTCAGTTGTGGTGGACGTTGACGATCGGCCTGTCTGCGTGGAAATCTGTGATACTGCGGGCCAGGTGAGGAAATTAACTTATTATCTATACTCTTACATTATTTATGACAGAGTTTGTTTGTTTGAATACATTAATCTCGAGACTGATTTGAATTTTATTCTTTTAAAGCCCGTTTATAGAGGATTTTTTGTAGGCTATAACACAACTTATACGTACCTACTACGAATTATAGGGAACAACAATAGTCAAAGGTATAGTGTTCTCATGGTAGTATAATATAGTAAGTTTGTTTGAACTCGCTAATGCTGAGATTCTCTGGTACGATTTTAAAATCTTTTTATATATGGAACTTTATAAATCACGCTCTTAGATCAATTATATGTCTTATTAATCTAAGATCACGCTATGACTTAATGGTCCGGAGCAATGAATATAATTGCTGATCCTAGATATTTAGTAAATGACCCGAGATGTTTCAGTAGCGTTACCTGTGATGTTGTTTCCCTCGTTCAAACAAATTATTTTGATTTAACGTTCAATCATAAAATCTCTGCTACACTACATAATATGTTCCTCTACAAAAATACAATATTTTAGTAATATTTATTCCAAAACACAAGTATTAAACATTTTTGTCTTACACATACTTATCTTCTGGCAGACAAAAGAAGCCTTATAAATTCGCGTAACATCACCTGCATCCTCCATCTGTTCCAAAAAAGCACGTGCACCATTGAACTCGTTCAAACATTGGACACTTTTTTTTAAACGTAAATGACAACACATACGTTTCCCACAGTTTCTCTACCTGCACTTACAATAACTGTTATAAACGTTTATATTTTATACAATTGAGCATATGTTTTGGAAAGAATCAAGCCAAAATCGTTTTTATAAATATATGCAAAAGGGACTATAATTCTTCGGTTGAATAAAACCCAGTTCAAAGTCTTTATGTCGTTAAAGCACGTATGAAATCATCTGGGAATAAAACCAATATCACTATGATGACTCCACTCTGTTATTTATGTATGTATCGTGCGTAGGGAATACATTTTTCTATTTGTTATTTATATAATTCGACGTATACCTTGTTGCTTAAACCTATTTGTACTAATATTAATGCAATTAAGGTCACTAAGTGATACATCTTAGATATACAAATTTGATAGAAAACAAAATAATTTTCCTCCTTTTTCAGTATTTCACTTATTCTGACTTACTGTCATTAAAATTAGGTAGTATAAAATAAATTACAGCTTAGATTTTTAAAAAAATTATCAAAAAAAAATCCTCTTTTTTCAGTATTTCACTTATTCTGACTTACTAAAATTGAAATTAGGTAGAATAAAAATAAATACTTAAACACTCCTTGAAGAAACTTATCTGATCATATACATAAATATTCTTATCTGGAAAGGTGTAAACTATTTCGTTTGTTTTGTTTATTCGTTTTCTTAATGGAATTAAAAGAACTAACAATAAAAAAGAGGATTTAAGCCGTATCATTTCGGAGAAATGACTATCAAGACGTGGTCCCTTGATAAGGCTCATAATTGAAATTGGAGTCCGTCCCGTTTCGTTTTGATAATAATCAAGGCAGCGACAGACGATGTACCAACCCTCAATCATTAGTAAATCTATTACGACAGCTTAGCCGTAAATGGCCAGCTATAAACTTAAACATAACTTTATGGGCAGTTTGACGAAAGTGACGTAAAACAAAGTAATTGTATAGATGAGGCAAGAAAGTTGATTTTACGGTACGAGTTTGTGCTTCATTCTCATATTTTGACGAAATTAAAATAATCGCGTATTATTAAATAAGTAACGATGAATTAAATTAAAAAAATTAGAAATGGATGACTCGTATATTGTGATAGACTAGAATCCTTTTTTTATGTCTTTTTCTCTTATTAATTCTCAATTTGGGGCTAATGAAAATTATTACAATAACAATAGAATATTTTTGTTTAAAAAGCAGGCTAATAAAAGAAATAGAAATGGTTAATATCAAGGTGAAACATCTAATTTCCTTGATAGACACAAGCAAGCCTTGCTGCATTATAAAACTCATAAAGCCCATAAACAATATTAACTCAAGCCAGGGTTGTAATCGCAACTAACGTTGGTGTATTAAAGGTATAGTACACGTATATTAGATATTTTAAAATAACATTTCTATATTAAAAAGGTAATCTCTTGAAATTCTTAGTGTTTACATAAAATAATACCGAATTGTGTTTCTAATTTTCTATTAATTCTGTATTTATTAATTTATGTAAAGACTTAGAATTTCGTGAGATTATGTTTTTATTATAGAAATGTCGTTTAAAAATACCTAAAATATTATACTATACGTATAATATCTACACCCACGTAAGTTGCGATTACAACCCTGACTCAAGCCCAATCCTAGTTCCCTTGAAATCCAGTTTAATCTATTCTTCCACAGATTAAAAATAATGTCACATTTTTATTATGGTACTAAAATAACAACTGTCAAATATTATTACCCGCCTACTCATAAACAACCCCGAATCTAAAGCGATGGGTCTTGTGACAACTCGGGGCACTCGCCCCGGACTGTATTTTCAGGGGGCACCAAAATCATAATATAATGTGGTTGAATATAAAAATTTGCTTCACAAAGCGCTTTTTTTACAATTTATATACAAGCCCTGTTTTGAAAAAATCGTAGATCCGGGGCTTGTAATAAGCTGAACAATTTAATTGTCCATTAAATGTAAGCCGTAAGTGCAAAAAGGCGTTAAGTGAAAGATAAGTGTTTAAACCACACTTAACATGATGACCGACATTTAAATTAATGTATTTACGTTTTGTAAAATGAAAGAAATTTCTCTGTAGATACACTACTTATTAAATCTTCAGGTACAGTAACAAAATAATATTACTTACCTACTATATAGTTGTTGCACATATTATATTATTAAACACGAAATCATATATTTAAAACAACCATTAACACTACGACTTACGATATTATTAAGGGATATTAAATATGATAGTTAATTTATTATTTTTATTAGTAAAATCGTTTCGTCGACTTCGTTTGAATGAATTTTTTTTCGGGACAATAGTACCCTTGTGCTATTCCAGATTACCACCTATATCTGTTCCAAATTACATCCAGATCAGCCGTTCTCGCGTGATTGAGTTACAAAGATCTATCCATCCAAATTATTACGCATTTATAATAAGAGTATGATAAAGTGCGAAACCTAAAAACCTTTTTGAACTTATATTATTTTTACATCTGGATTCAACGAATTTAATTAAAATTGTATTGTATGGGTCATTTGTTACTTGAAATAAACATCTTATTATAATATACTATATAAACGACTAAGTTTCTTCAATTCGATTCCCGCACATGATAAATATTTGTATAGGTCATACGGATATTTGTCGTGGTCTGGGCATTTGTGCTTGTGTGTTGTGTGTCTTTCCGGACCCCCGACACAGGATAAACATCCTACTGGGGGCAGTTGAGTGTGAAACGTTTATTTATTTATTTGCAAATTCAAAACAATTTCTGCTAAACAATCAGACAGGCAGACCGACATTCTAAAAATAATTGGCTTCTATTGCAAAGACCCTTTAATTCGATTTTCCTAAATATATCTCTCTCAATGTCGTAATATATAAACATTACATGATAAAGTTATATTCATAATATTTGATCGTTGATTCGATATTAATTTCGGTTTGCTAAATATATTATGTAACGTCATTTTATCTTAACGCAAAGATACGATTGTTGTTTTGCATGTACCAACTTTCACTGATGGGATCGTGAGCCATGGCCCGTGGACCGTCAGTTTAGCACTTACATCCTAAATACCTGTTTTAACGCTACAAATCAAACTACCAGTGATTCATTTTACATATAAATAATTTAATATACAAATATATATGTAATTATTTATATACATGACAAATACATAATTTGATAAAAAGCTTAATATAAGATTCGGGACGTTTTTATCGTAATAAGATATAACATAATTATTCTATTATTATCGACTATACGATAACATTATCCGTCAACCCGCAGAGGAGCAGCAAAGCGGAGTAAGCTCCAACCCTTCTATGGAGATGAGGACCTTTCAGCGTCGTCCAGCGGTACTACGTTTACAGACCGTTTTAGTTAATTTCAGTTCATACGATTACAGCTACATTTCTTCGAATCATTACATATTATTTTATATTTTATAGTGGTTGCTTTTTATAACATAGGTTGTTGCAAACAAAGGTTGCAAATGGTGATTTAATATAATCTAAATCATAAAAAAAGTATCGCCTTTTTTACCCGACTGCGACAGGAGGGTTATGTTTTTCGAGTGTATGTATATATGTATGTATGTATGTATGTATGTATGTATGTCCATTTCTTTGGCACGCCCTACAGCCCAAACGGCTGGACGGTTTTTGACATATGAGGTGTCGTTGGATTTGTCTAAATTGTAGTAGTGACATAGGCTATATAAATTTTCAAAATGGCGCCCGCAAATGGCGGAATGAGGGGGGGGGAGTTGAATTTTTTTTCTTACTGTAGCAATTTGGGTATCAAATGAAAGCTAGTAAATTGTTTTATTCTTTTTAGTTTATAATAAGACTATTTTACGCAGTCGGGTTTTTTGATTTTTTTAATTAAGCATACTTGTTAACTCCATCATAGGCAAACTCACGTCATCATCCTGTTACTGGCTCACTATTCATTTCGAAACTTCTGTTTCTTCTTTCTTCTGTGAGCCAGTGACAGTGAGCCATTTTTTGAAAAATAACGGACTTACCTACACTTAAATTCGTCATTAATATTTTATCCCTTGTTTATTGGATATATGTATAATTTCCAAAAAATCTTCTTTATTGGGGGTATTTATGTATATGTTTATATGTCTAGATTCAATAGTTTGTTCTCGGCGATAATAAAACAGTCAGGACATATAATTTATATAATATAGAATATACACATAAAATATAACAATATAGGTACCCATAAAATAAAAACGTGTGTAAATGCACTTCCAATCCACGATCATCAACAAATGCATTTCGCAAAAAAAAACAACTGACAACATAATAATTGATTGATCGATATTATAGCTTTCTGTTGTGCCAGAGAAGCACTGTTGTTTCCGCCAATGTCACTTAGGAAACATAATAATAATAAAGTTAAAATTTTTAGTAAAAGGAAATGACAAAGTAATGTCAAAATTTAAAAAATAAAAGTAAAATGTCAGGCTCAGAAGTGAAAAGTAAATGTGAGGTTCAGAAACTAAATTAGATTGTGTGTCTTTTTAATTTTTTATTTTCATTTTAAATTTATATAGATTACCATGAAAGTGATCCAATACGTTTATATATTTTGATACATTATTTAAAAATATAATATTCCTCAATAAACAGGCACAGAAGAAACAATTTTAAAATCAAAACGGTTATGTGATTAACGCGATCATACGAAACAAAAAAAAAACAATTATTTTACAACATTAAGTCTAACGATAAAAGTATAAATTTGTCAGCGACCTATATTTTTGTTTTCAGTTGTTATTAGATATGTTAATTTTTTCAGGATTCAATGTCCGAGCTCCGAGCCCTCTGCTACCCCGGTACTGATGTGCTGATGCTCTGTTTCTCTGTGGTGCGACCAGAGACATTCCGATCTGTCGCCGAGCGGTGGACGCGCGCTGTCGCTAGTGTGAACGCACCCTTAGTGCTTGTTGGTACACAATGCGACTTAGCGCTAGATGGACGTGTTATACAGACTTTAAAGGTACTTGTTAACGTTATAATTTAATAAATTTATCATTAGGTATAGACCTACCTACCAATATTTAAAAGAATTGGGTAAACTTAATTTTCAATTGATCTGAGTTTCTTACAGCCTGATAAATTCAAAATGAATTAAAAACTCTTGTAATAAAGAAACATTTCACACTCAACGGCCACCAGTAGAAGAAGAATCCTGTGTCGGGGCTGGTAGACGATAATTTAAAATAAAATCGTTTAAGTTTTAACCTGTTTTCATTATTAGTTTGTCAGAATATAATTAAACAATGAAGAATAATCAAATAAAATATAAATTATAAATATATATTACTTCTTATTTTTACTTTTTTTCTAAAAATGAAATGCGTTATTACTTTTAATAAAGTTGTATACTTGCTAGGTTTCTTGCCATTATGCCCCAAGCTTAACACGGCGGCGTTGTGCAGTTCAAAGTAATACGTTCAAAATCTTTTCCTTGTAAATTATGTAATAGAAAATGATAAATCAAGATATTTTAAAGAATTTTAACTGCAATGTAAAATACCTTATTATCAACAACATTGACGTTTTACAAATTTATTATGGTTCGACAATGCGGGCGCTCGAATTGTAATACTTTAGTGTTATTTTTCAAGCCTTTATAATATGAGGGTTACAATATCTAAGTGCCAACTAGAAAGTGACACGAATGCTTCCTTACCCTGGTACCTAAAACTTTATACTCCTGGTACCCTAAACTTTATTACGAGAAATAAAATAAATACCGTAAATTACATATCTGTATATATATCTCAATGTGTAAACCAAAATTGAGTACCTTATTATCTGGACCTAATGGTATTAGCTGAAAGATATTCATTAGTTTGTACTAAGTATAACCTTCTGTATGTCAGACTATAGCCATAGCCATCTGTGAACGAAATCGATAGTGGCGAAATTTCGTCTAATTCCGCTTGTAAATTACAATGAGATGGTATTAGTACGTTAGTACATATTATTTCACTGGTAATTTTTTTTTTAAAATATGTAATGACGCGTGTTTTTTTTATACTATTTAACTGTACTCTTCTAGATCATTTTGAAGTTTATGTCTGAGGTGTATGTTTATTAAGATAAAGTTCAAATTCAATTAAATATATATTCGAACGAAGTGTACAACTTTTATACATCGATAACAACAATCAATTAGTCGCAAGTAGACAAATTTTGAACAAAGCGCTCGTGAAAGTTACAAAAGGGATGAGAATTATTAATTATACGGTTTCCCCGTATTTAAAGTTATTTCATAATAATAGTTTATCAAAAAAAACCCTAAGATTAAAAAGTGATAATTTTATTTTTACAGACCCGTGGAGAGCATGCGGTTACAGAAACGGAGGCCCGTGCTTTAGCAGCAAAAATAAATGCAGTGTATGTAGAAACATCCGCCAAGACAAGGAAACAGTTAAAGGACGCTTTTGACGCTGCCATCTTAGCTGGCCTGCCAGTTATACAACACAAGAGACCTCTTTGGAAAAAATTGTTATGTTTACATTAGATTACAAAATAAAAAAATAAAAAATAAACTAATAAAATGATGTGTAGTTTTTAATAAGAAATCTAATAAAGCATTTTGCATAAGAAAAACACATCCAAATAAATATTTTTTAAGGATAATCACACTGCAAAACATAATTTTTCCAAAGTATAGAATAAAAAATATTTAGTGCATAAGATTCAAAGATGTGTAATGTGCCTTAATTGTCAACATTTTAATTAAAAAAATATGAAATTTTGAATGTTATTGTATGAAAAATGTTATAATTGTGAATCACTGACTGAATGTTAATGTTATTATTAATATTATGATATGAACAAAAAGTATTTGATCGAGTTTACCTTGTAACACATAAATCGATGAAATAATTATACAATGAATAAACGAATATAAAAGAATACATCTTACCTCATATATTATGTATGTACAGCTTCAAATAATGTTTAGTTAAATTTTTAATAATGACTTCCTTACATAGAAAAGGTACATAATGGTTTATAAAACTAAACTTTGAAGATACATCTCATAAATTATAATGACTTTGCCTTATTTTAAAAAAATCCAAACATTTAAGATAAAGACTTATTCCATAGCTATTATCTCAGTCTTACAATGTCGATGTTCTTTATATTCTTTGAACATAGAAGAAAAAACTTGCCCGCGTCACTTGACCTAATTAAAAATGTGTTCGACGCTTTCCACGAGTATGAACAAAGTATGAGTTCCGAAATACATTTTTATATCTATTGTAAAAGAGATTGTTAATAAAAGATCATTTTTATAGTAAATAATTAATTGTAGTTATAGTGAAATATACCTATTTTCATTGTTACGTAGTGTGTATATATAGTAAGCATGGATGCAAATAGTAAATGTTGTTTTGATACTCAACACGAACTGATAACTGATAATTATATTTTATTATGGCATTGGTTTTTTTTATTTCATACCCTAAATATCGCGTCATACGAACAACACTGACTTAATCAAAGACTTCTATGTCTACATAGAAGTCTTTGGACTTAATATTTATTTGACTGGCCCGTGGCGCAGTTGGCAGTGGCCCTGTTTTCTGCTCCAGGGTTGTGGGTTCGATTCCCGCCCCGAGTCTGGGTGTATTATGTATTTATTTATATATGTATTATTTATATGTATATTTAATTATTTATTCAAAAAAAATTGTATATCAGTCGGCTGTTACCTAAAACACAGGCATTAAGTTGCCTACGTTAGGAACAGACGACCGTGTGTGTACCTATGTTAAACATATTTATTTATTTATTATTTATTTTCAAATTGAAACTATAAACCCTTCTTCTAGATGGAGAAGAGGCCTTTGCCCAGCAGTGGGATGTTTACAGGCTGATTCAGTTTAGTTCAGTTTAGCTATTTTTAGCCCATTTATGAGGAAGGTTATGAACTAAAAGTATTGCGCTGTGAAATCAAATATAAACAATATAAAAAATAACCGAAACATTTTAGGTAGGTAGTGTGGTGTTTTAATGCTCATGATAATGTAAACAGTGAACTACACATCTATACTTATTATAAAGCTGAAGAGTTTGTTTGTTTGTTTGTTTGAACGCGCTAATCTCAGGAACTATTGGTTCGAATTGAAAAAATCTTTTTGTGTTGGATAGCCCATTTACTGAAGAAGACTATAGGCTATCACGCTACGATCAATAGGAACTGAGCAATAATAAGAAATGTTACAAAAACGGGAAAAAATAATCTTTTTTGAGAGCTTTTGTTGGGACCTTTATTATTTCTCTTCTCGAGATATTTTTTAACTATAGTTCCACTTTTATAACCACTCTTTCAGTGAAATTTTTTGAAAAAAAAGAAACTCAATCCTAATACGTTGAACGACCCAGGAATCAAAGCTGAGACCCCTTGCCCGGCAGTAACGTATGCGACCACTCGACTAACAAGGCAGGTACCTACTCTTAGAGTAATTATTTTAAAATATTTAATTTTTTCCCTTAAATTAACGCGGGTGAAACCGCGGGGCACAGCTAGTGAATAAATAATTGTTTGACGCATTGAGTTGATAAAGTAAAAAAGTAAGGAGCCCACATTTATAGGTATGAATCAGAATCACCGATGTACTTTGTAATTTGGCAAATTATACACAACACGAAGTGTATTGGCCGAAATGTGAGAACTGATTTTATTTCGATTTCTTTTAACATATTATACCGCTAGAATAATAATACAGTAAAATAAAAAAATAATAAAAACTCAATCTTTATATTCTAAAAAATCGGACAGAACTAACAATAAGCAAAAAAAAAAACTTATAATATTATAATTAGTTAAAAAACAATTGTTCTTTTTGCCCAGTTACTCAATGCCCTATTCCCTAATTGTACTTCACAAATATTTTTTTTTTGGTTTGTTTTTAGATTCAAAAACTATAGTGACCAGTAAAATATAAAAGTCAAAGTTAAGAGATAAATGTATGAATAACTAAGGACAGGCACGAATCATATAGGTATAACCAAAAGTATGGCATGTTTGATGCGTTTGCGGTAAAGGTTACTGGACGTAAATTATACTTTCAACGACAAGTTATAGAAACTATTGTGTAGAACCAACTTAGATCTTTTCTCGTTACCACGTTCACCACCAATCTACCTTCCTCTATAAAAAAGAGGAACCACATATCACCACATTAGCCGTCAAAACGTAGGCCTCCTCCATCATCTCTAGGGGGGCTTGCCAATATTGGCCACGCTTGGTAGGCAGGTTGGCGAGCGCAGTGTGTTATGGCAGGATGTGGTGACGCTGCTGCCCATCACAAATTCACAATCCTGATTAGTGTACTGTTGTTTGCACCACTATGGCCTTAGTCGCCTTTTACGACAAGAAAAGAAAGAAAGAGGTCGGGACTTTTTTCTCTGCCGGTCACCGCACGGCAATAATATAATATTTACTAATTTTTTAAATAAATAATTTTAGTAGTGCAGGCTGGGCCAGTGTTTGGTGGATTTGAAACATGAATTTAAAAAAAAAAGTTTAAGTGGTGCACATTCTAATCATAATTAAAATTAAAATAAACATATGGGACACCTTTTTTAAATGTATGTTTACTCTTCTTTCTCATCTATGTTTTCTTCATACAATATGTTTACGTAATCATCCAGATTTCCACCATCGCGCTGTGAACACTCTTCAAATCTAGACCTCAAATGGCTATTAAAACTCACTGAGACATTGCTTATAGATCAGCGGTCACTTCTTCTTGAATATTGGTCTTCAACTGGGCAATTGTGGTCGGATTATTAAAGTAAACTCGACTCTTCATATAACCCCACAGAAAAAAAGTTTGGTTGTGTCAGATGCGGACTTCTGGGCGGCTAGGGAATATCACTTCTGCGCGATTTGTGTTTCCTACCGAACATCTTGTTTACCACTGTTAAGGAATCATTAGATGTATGGAATGTCACACGGTCATGTTAAAGTCATATCCTTGCAGAAAGAAAAAAATCTCGTAACTATGTAGTGCTCGGAATTTAGATTCACAGTTTGTCTTCGCATATTCTCAAAAAATAGGAAATGATGATCGCGTGGGCTGAAATGGCCCTCCAAATATAACCAGCTTTTAATGTTTTGAACAGGGGTTTTCTGCTGATCAGTAGCGGCAATTCTGCTTAATTACATAACCGTTTAAGTGAAAATGGGCTTTGTCTGAAAACAGAATATTGTTGAAACAAATTTATGCTCCTTGGCGATTAAATTTCCGAGTACCGAGCTGAGCTACTCATCCTCATCTCTCGCGCACCGCTTGCTCCAACGCGTTTTCAAAATCGTATGTCTTTCTCATCATCATCATAATCACAGCAGCCATTGGATGTCCACTGCTGAACGTAGGCCTCCTTCATCGACCTTCAGAGCGACCGATTCAAAGCAGCCTCCATCCAACGGCTTCCAGCGACTCTATTCAAGTCGTCTGTCTATTTCATGGACGGCCGTCTGTGTGGTCTCCGTTCGAGAAACTTTCTGCTCCATCGACCGTCAGTTCTACGAGCTATGTGCTCATATTTACATTAAACTACTATGTATATAATATATTAGGCTACTATGGAATGATGAATATTGATGAATTATTTTACAGCTATATAGCAAAGTTTTTTGGTTTTACTCAGCCAATGATGGCGTAATGCTGTTTATTTCTAAGACATTAAAATATTTAGATCGAAATGCGCCTGTTTTATTTATACTTGATAAACAGAAAAAACCCGTGGCTTTGCTAACTTGTTGCTTTTTTTTCCTTCCTATAGGAACAATCAAACAAATAACAATAAGACTAAAGGCTATGTTGCCTATTCTGTCGTAATCTAACCTGTTGCTATGGCTGTGCTCCGAAATACACCGCGAGCACTGCTCAGTGCTGGCATTGGTGAAAAACTAGAGCATATACTATACTACTGGAGGTAGCTTCGCGTAGGCCGAAAGTGTAGACGAGGTTGTAGAGTGAAGCACACATATCGGACTACATGATATCTCTCGCTAGTCGCACGCGATTGGTCACAGCTGACTTCACGAATAGAAATGGTTTATGTATGGTCAGCTGTGCCCAATCGCCATGCGACTGGAGAGAGATAGCATGTACCCCCGATATGTAGTCTCTCTCTACAACCTCGTCTACACTTCGGCCTACGGGAAGCTGTCTCCAGTACTATATGTTCTAAGGTGAAAAATTCGTTCTTTATAGACTGTGAGTACACTACAGGAGTACCATAGATAAATATATGACGTTGTAAATCGCCGCCATTTTTATACTGTGAGCACTAGCGCTTTTGAAGTAAGGTCACGGTAAGGTGCTCTCATTACTAAATTACTGGCGAACTCGCACCTAAGCATGCGTCTCGACACATTCATATTTAAACTACCCACATGGATTTAATGTATTTAATTATTTATATATTGTTTAAAACTTGTTGTATTTTTTTTTTCTTTTGATTTATAAGTGATGTAATGTCTTTTATTAGAAATAAAGATTATTATTATTACTGTGATCACGTAATCAAAAAATATAACAGGGCCAATGATTGTTATTATTATTAATTAATATTGTTATTCAAACATGTCAATATTCTCATAATATTATTTCTTGTTGAATAGAAAACGTGTACATGATAAATGATTTAATTTGAAAACAATGTCGAAAAATGAGGATGATAGTATCCTGGACTGCGTTCCGTTATAAACAGTAATCAGTAGAGCACAGTATAGCAAACTTAAAAGGAACGGTTTCGCAGTATACTGAATTGACGTTACACCTCACAGTGCTCTCAGTGTATTGCGGTACACGGGCTATCAAACATCTGTTGTCAATTGAAGGGGTGAGTGGAAAAAGGATTCAACTCGCAAATTTGAAATTTTGAGTAATGTAGCTTCAAACATCCATTTGAAAAATTTGATATTTTGTCCGTAATTGGTGCCAAAACTTGTGTATTTTTATTTTATAAGTTGTATTGAATCGTTATGCACCACCCCTAGAAAGTACATGAATAAAATAATAGTACTTTCTTTGATAACTGGAAATATGTTCTTAAATGTTTTGAAATCTAAATACGATATTGATTTCATTTAAGCAAAAAGGATTTAATAGCGTATTAATCATTTTTACTTCAATGAGTTGGACTAACCATGTTAATATTATTATCAGCTAAACAACTTTAAACCATTTCTTTATTATTTTTTTCAAAGGGCGTCGAGAAAAAACGTTTAATATTTGAGTGTAAAAAGGGTTTAAGTTCTATTAATACTTTTTTTACATTCTTAAATAAATAATTTAAGCAATGCTATAAAATGTAAAATTCAACGACGATTTCAAATATACCGAAAAAAGTCTAAACTCAAAAATTGTCAGTTGAATCCTTTTTCCACTCACCCCTTCAATTGTCATTAATTGTCATTTATTATTGTTGTCACTGTCATTTTGAAGTTAAAATAAGGCGCCAACAGGCATACTATTTAGAAATCCAAGTTTTGTTAAATTTAATTTTTAAATTACGATGTCTGAAGAAGATCGTCAAACAGATTTAGATATATCTGATATGGTGGAAGACACCGAGCACTTTCTTGAAAGTGATCCTCAATCTACAGATGTTGCCGATTCCGAGCAAAGTATCGTCCAAGATTCGGAGGTTGTGAACTCTGAAAATTCAATTATCTCAGAGAAAAAGACACCAAACGCAAATGTCAATAAAGTAGAAATTATCAGGTCAACAAGGCTTCCTATAGGAAGGATCAAAAATATTATGAAAATGGATCCAGACGTCAGCGTAATAAATGCTGAAGCAGTATTTTTAGTTACAAAAGCAACCGTAAGTATGAGTATATTTATGCATTTTAAACTTTGGTAATTAAATCTAATGCTATTTAACTTTTTAAATATCAGAATGTTAACGTTTTTATAAAATGTTAATATAAGTAGTAAGTACTACTTTGAAGACTACTGGTACTACTAATAACTTACCAATTATTAAGTAAATACAGTGGAATCTCTATAACTCGAATTTAACCTCGTTAATTTAATTAAAAGTCTAAAAACGGATTTTATCGCGTTTATTTAAATTTACTGTTTAACAATATTTAATTTAAATTATTTCCCGACGTTTCGGACCCTTTACAGCGTCCATGATCTCGGGGGACTGAGGTGGTGGGTGTCCGAATAATGAATCAATTGTTACATACCCCGCTTTTTATACAATTATAAATTATTACTTTTGACCGTTCCTATTCACACAGAATGAACTTGTTGTGTCTGGAAGTCGTGCTGTGTTCTTATTTTCTTTGGGTTCAATTAATTTTAGAACTGGTTCCCAAGCTGGTGGTACGTTCCAACCATCCTCTCTATTGAAATTAGGATGTTTTTTTATTTCAATAGCCTCGCGAATCATCCTTGGTAGGAATCGGTGTTCTTTAGCGAGAATTTGTGGCTTATCAAATCTAATGTAGTGGTTGGTACCTTGTTGAGTATGCTGATACACAGCAGACTTTGTCGACCGTTGGTGTTTAATGTCAGCTATATGATGCAGGGGTAGACCCCTGCATCTGGTCTACAAATTAGACTGTGAATGTGGTCTTTCATATATAGGACAAACTAAACGGAGTATAGAGACACGCGTAAAAGAACATATAGCTGACATTAAACACCAACGGTCGACAAAGTCTGCTGTGTATCAGCATACTCAACAAGGTACCAACCACTACATTAGATTTGATAAGCCACAAATTCTCGCTAAAGAACACCGATTCCTACCAAGGATGATTCGCGAGGCTATTGAAATAAAAAAACATCCTAATTTCAATAGAGAGGATGGTTGGAACGTACCACCAGCTTGGGAACCAGTTCTAAAATTAATTGAACCCAAAGAAAATAAGAACACAGCACGACTTCCAGACACAACAAGTTCATTCTGTGTGAATAGGAACGGTCAAAAGTAATAATTTATAATTGTATAAAAAGCGGGGTATGTAACAATTGATTCATTATTCGGACACCCACCACCTCAGTCCCCCGAGATCATGGACGCTGTAAAGGGTCCGAAACGTCGGGAAATAATTTAAATTAAATATTGTTAAACAGTAAATTTAAATAAACGCGATAAAATCCGTTTTTAGACTTTTAATTAAATGAATAAAATTCGCGTAAATATAAGAGAACAGTATGTTAACCTCGTTAAGTCGAAATTCTCAGTAAGTCGAAAAAAAATGCCAAACCCTTCCGCTTAACCCCTAACTACGAAATATATACACGATTACAATATACATATATACGAAATACGCGATATCTCGAATTATTTAAACTTTGTAACTCGAACAAAATGTAATTTCATGTAAGTTGTAGTTAGTAAAATACAATGACGTCTTACTTGGAATTCCCCAATATAATAGCAATACAACCCAAAAGGAATGTTCTGGTTTGGGGCTTCTAATCTATTGTTTTTGTCTTGTACATGTGCAATGAATTAATACATTCATTAAACTTTCTAAATGGTAGCTAAATCATTTGTATCTCAAAGTTCTAAGTCGAAAACTCATTAACTCTAATTTTTTGCATTTCCCTTGACATTCGAGTTATAAAGATTGTGTAATACAGCATTATAATTTTTTTTTTTAAATTTGTTACCTTGAGTTCGGTTTGAACATTGTGAACTGTTTTCTACATCAAATTATATACAATTAATATAACTCAATAAAAATTTAAATTATTTATAAAGAAATTATCAAATAATGCCTTACAGGAGATGTTCTTGGAAACAATAGCTAAAGAAACATACTCATACACGGCTCAGCACAAGAGAAAAACTATAAATAAGAAAGACTTTGATGTAGTTATTAACAAGGTTGACTGCCTTTGCTTCTTGGAAGGTGCTATGGACTTCTGAAGATCAATTTATAGATATTCGCCAAATCCTGATCTTGCTTTAGGTTTATTGTTTTAGCAACTGAATGTGATTTTAACTATACAGAGTGCAATGTCAAAAACTAAATTCAATATAAGATAATGTTATTTTTAACAAGTCTCTAAACCTTACTGAACATTTACACTGCTAACATGTTCAAAACCTAGTTGGAGAATACTGAACGACTATTATCTATCCCCAATGTCAAAAAATTTACTTGTCGTTGTTTACCATACCAATGTCGGTCACCATTGTATGACATGGTTTGAATGAAAATCTGTAATTTTTTTAATTGTTAAATGTGTTAACAAGCTTACATTAAAAAGTACTGGTAAGATACTGTATAAGTTAAAGAATCATCTTCAAAAACTTCACTACTTTAAAATATAAACTTATCTCTTCATAAAAGTTTGTGTCATGCACTAACTGGATGTTAAATTAATCAACAATTAGGGCCTGTTTCTCTGGTTGCAGATAAAGTTTCAAATAGCCGACATATAACAGTAATCAACAGATAAGAATTTCTGTTTATTAATTTACTAAAACATTTTTCATTTAATTGAAACTATATCTAAGTACTATTTGAACATCACGAAAATTGATAATAATTGATGAGAAGTTCTAACAATCTTTTATATAAAAAAAATTAATAAAATAATATTTTTGATTGAGAACTTCATTGCTATTTTTTTGTAGTTATATATTCTTATTGTAATTTGTAAGGTAATGTAAGCATTGTAAATATATTCGAAATAAATAAGTTATTTTCGTATGTGTATTTTTATTTTTAACAATGAACAAAGAATATTAAATGATAACATTTGGAATAAGAATATATGTATATTGGCATTAATTAAATATTTTTAATACAAATAAATCAGAATCTTCTATATAAGCGGAAGTATCTAAATAAGGTGTGAAATTAAATATAAAAAGATACACAAGACAATGTAAGGTTGTAATTGAAGACAGCCATTAGATTCAAAAAGAAGGGCACAGTGTCCAGATATTGGCACATTACTCTTTTTCATAGTGGCCCTGAAACAAAAATGTTAAATATAGTGGATCGACAGAAATTTCAATTTTTTCATTATAATTTTATATTGAAGATAACCCACAAATAATAATCTATTCTTGAAATAGATGAATGAAAAAACATACTTATTTGCTGTTAAACTAGTTTAATTACAGATTTTAAATAACAAGTATAGAAAAACCAAAACTTCAATTAGTAAATGAATCTTATTATGACCATGTTCCAAATAAAACAACATCTATAATATAACTGTACTGTATCAGCCTGTAAACAACCAACTGCTGAGCGAAGGCCTCTTCTCCATATAGAAGAAGGGTTGGAGCTTAATCCACCACGCTACTCCACTGCGGGTTGGCGGATAATTTCCCTACCATGAGTAACGATCGTTATCAGGTGTCTATGATAACAATCGGGACCGACGGCTTTACACGCTCTTCGAGGCATGGTAGGGAGACCCATAAGGACATACTCTCAGACCGGAAACAAATAATGTACAAATACAAATATCTGTCCCGAGCGGGAATCGAACCCGCGACCGTCGGCGCGCCGCGTTGAGGCGACTACTCGCACCATTACACGAGAACGGTCGTCCTATAATATAAAATACCTATATATTATATATTTTTTTATAATTTCACACAAATGTTTTCCTTTCATGTCATGAGTCTATATGTATAGGTATATGATTATAAAACATACCCTTTCTCAGTGGTACAGTTTACTCCAGACGCGACCACTTTCAAATTGTCAGGTAATAACTGCAATGACGAAAGGTCGAGTTCTTGGGCTTTTTCCGACAAGTTCACAACTCCCAGGACTCCAGGGGAGTTAGGAAGTAATCTAAAAATAAATAAATAATAATTAAATGAATATATTTAACATACATACACGGTCGTCTGTTCCTAAGGTAAGCAAATTAATGCCTATGTTTTAGGTCATCCAACAGGTACAAATTTTTTTAAAATAAATTTATACATATATTAATATTAGACCCGGGACCACACCGAACGAATCAACAACCCTGGAGACAAAAGCATGATTATTGAAAACGCCACCAAAGGGCCAGTCATTTGTTATTGTATTAAATACAAAAAATTAAAAAAGGTTAATTACTACTATAAAGCTTCACTAAGTTTTTCTAACCTGGTGACAACTAAGACAGATTCAGACAAAGCTCTCGTGTCCAAGTCTCCTTCTCTCACGGCCGCATTTTTCCTGACTTGAACGACGTCTTTGTAGAACTGTAAACAATGAATAATTGGTTCTTCTATCTTGTTATTTGTTACTTATTTACTAAAATGTTATAAAAATAAATTCTTTTTAATTATTTACTTGTAATATAATATACCTACCTATATTGCAAATTAATGAAGTATCATTTTTTAAATAAGTTAGGCTATAAAAATCACGTTTCAGAACAGAACAGAGTTGAAACAGTGGCCGTAAATGTCAACGCATGTTAAACCGAAATGGAAGTCTAGGAAATCTACTTTTACATAGCTACTTCCACAAATTCCACAACTGGTGTATGATCAATAATAGCGTTCCCCAAAGTGGCGTGTTCTCTCCTCGACTATTTTCTTTTTGTTTTTTCTCTCACTAATCTCATTTATACTCTCTACCACTTGTATGCGGATGATCTCCAGATCTACATACAATTCTCTCTTGGTGAACTATCTGAATGTATTAATTTGTTGAACAAAGATCTCAAGAGTAGGTTTAGAACATTGGAGCAAATCGTATAGTTTGAAAGTAAATTCTTCGAAAACTCAAGTTATTTTTATATTTCGCGAAATAGGCTGATCACAACTTCCTTTCGAGATTCTCAATGGAACGTGTATACCAATTATCTATTAAGCTAAAAATCTGGGCATTGTTTTCGACAAACATCTATCGTGGATACATAAATTAAAAGATGTAGGTAAGTATAGGAAATTGTTTACTGCAATAGGATAGGATTCTTAGAAGATTAAGTATCTTCCTTCAAATTAGAGTAGACTGGGTACGATTGAAACACAGGACGGTTGAAACAACACGAATATCTCGAAAACCGTTGTCGGGATGGTAAGGAGTCCAAGGAGAGACCGAAGCGGACGACAGGTCTGAACACGGCCAACAATGTTGCATTGCCTTATTTGCCCTCCACGGACTTTAGCTGTTTTTAGAAGGCCCTATTGTGTTTTTTTAACCAAAAGTAAGTATTTTATCTTGGAGAGCTTTCCAATTATTATTGTTCTTATTTAAGTGACAGTATTGAGTGTGTGTTTTTGTTAGAAATAAAGGTCATGGAATATTATATCGTGACTAGCTTTTATTTATCATTATTTTCACCATCACTATAACTGTTTTTCAGCTAAAATTGGAGACGGGGACGGTTGACACAATTTTTTTGGGTACGGTTGAAACACCGTACCTAATTACTTTTTTCTGGTTTTCTAGATGCCAAGACTACGCGTAAGAAAGACTTTGAGATAACTAATAGATCTGTAGAAGTTCTAACAAGATTTTGAGGAGATGAAAGAGGGAGATTCCTTACGAAAAGTGACACAGAAGCACGGAGTCAGCAATTATTTGTTCCCAAGGTATATTCGATATCAAGATGCTTCTGGCGAGCAAGAAACTCAAGATATAAGGATAAAGGATATAAAGCACACAACTTTGTTTTTAATGAAGAGCTATAGCTTTCAAAGTATTTGAAGCGATATGTAGATATATATTTTGGTCTACCTAAGAAAGTGGTAAATAAATTGGCCTATGAACTTACAGTTAAATATTATTTATCATGATCTCAGACCTGGGTTGGCAAAGAACTAAAAAACTTTTTCGTCTACGAGCTGGCAGGTGAGAAATGGCTTATGAGAAGAAATCCTCTACTCGCAGAACTAACTCTAATCGCAGCACAAGCTTCAAGTAAGATTCAAGATACCGTTACAAGTATTTAAAATATTGACGATTGATTATTATTGCCTAGTATGGGGACGATTGAAACGAATCGGATTTTTAAAAAAAATTGATTTACTATTAAAAATAACACATCTTAAACTTAAGTCACATTACCCATTAGTAGACAGAAACATGCTCTTTTATTAAACACACAGTTTTCATTGCTCGGATAATAAATAGCAAAACTATGGACGATATAAGCAAAATTGTTTCAACCGTACCCAGTCTACCCTACTACTTAAGTTATGTTAACACAGTTTCTGCTTCTATCAATTCTTGACTATGCTGACACGAGTTGATCATTTAAATGAGGTACTATTAAATCAACTTGAGCGCTTACAAAATCTATGTATTCGGTTTATATATGGATTGCATAAATATAACTATATTTCCGAATTTCGCAAGAAACTAAAGTGGCATCCTTTCCGACTGAACAGGAATACTCACATTCTGTCTCTTGTATCCTGTTTAATCCAGCTACACCTATGTATCTTAAACAGCGGTTTGAGTTTCTCTTAAACAGTCATGAACGACCTCTCAGCTCGAATGATAACATTATTCTAAAAATCACCGACTAAAGAAATGTATTTGTCAATTTTGTCATCATAAATTATGCTGAAGAATTTTTATTGCAGGTATTTTATTACTATTATTTATTATTAGTGTACATATCATAATATTTCTAACGGTATTTTGTTTCTTTATGTCATTCGTTTTAACTTATCAAGTTATTTATTACGTGTTTATGGGTATTTGTACATGTGTGTATGGTATGTATGTATGTATATAGGTATGTATATGTATGTACAGTACGCGCGCGAGTTCATGTCCATCGGGGCCTGAGGTAAAGGGCGGGAGCAGCGCGCCCCGCCTTCACCCACCTCGCCGAATTCGTCCGAAATCGAGTGTTGTCCGTTGACGGTGACGCGTGCTTGTCGATACTAAAAACTATTGACCGCTATTGTATTGTTTTTTTTTTACGAAACCATGAGTACTTCGCCTTCACCAATTTCAAATAGAAAAAAACTTTTATAATACATAAGCATGATAAGGCCGCCATTGCACATTTACTGTAATTTTTTTTTCTTCAATGCTATTATTTAATAACGTGTGTAATAAAGTATTAAATAAAAATAAATAAATAAATAAATATTTACTTACTTAAAGTTGCAATAAATATGGAATAGATATTATGGTTGACCAAATGAGATTATCGATATCGACATTATGATAGGTCACAGAACTACCGCATTCCTCAGGATGGACATGAACTCGCGCGCCTACTGTATATGGGCGTGCTTAGGTCTATATATATGTCATATCATAATTTACTTCAAACTTTTTTATATAATTTCCTAATTTCCTTTAATATCGTTCCTACAATTTCTATGCCAGTGCTTTTCCCAAAGATTGCCTGGAAGAAATAGCTTGTGTTAGCGATACGGCCCCTTGTTGTAACTGACGCGAAGTGGTTCTTTTCATAATTAATTGTATATTTTGTTACCTTTTGTATTAGTGTGCAAAAAAAGTGTAAATAAGCATAATTTTTTTACTTGGTAATGGCTCTTCGGGTCATTCATCTGTTTCGCCAAATTCACAGTTCTATAATTTTCGGCTACTGGAAGCCAAGTTTTTCCGGTAGTGTCGGAAAACCCCGCATTGTTCGAACTATCCCAGTGGTAAGGCGTACGGCTAGGGTCTCGGGATTTCTTGTAGTAATTGATGTTATCGTCGGTATTGCACGCTTGGGGATCTTTCGTATCTTCCCAGCTGACATAACCGTCCGTCATGCCGATTTCTTCACCCTGAAAAATATTAAGATACATGGAGAGGTATTTATTATACAGGTGAATTTTCAAGTGGCCGTAAGAAAAAAATTAGCCTTTTTGTAGAATATTTCATAAAATTTAAAGTATCGGATGGTCTAGTAATGCAGTGTGTATATTTTTTGTAAATCAACGGATTTGGTTTCCTAGGTAAGAAAATTAATTTCTCAAATATCTAATGACACAATTTAAGTTTTTATCAAAATTTACCTCAAAAGTATTAAGTTGTATAATGTGTATGTATGCCTTTAAAAGCTTAGTAAATGATTAGCATGTGTATGAGAGCCTTAATCCATAAATGTGTGTAGGTCTATAGCTCTAAGTTTTTTTTTCTTCTCTTTGCTCCGCCTGCCTTGTCAATGTTAATTTGTGTAGTTTTACTAAATATTAAATTAATCAATTTGTATCCTGTAAATCCGTGTCATCAGAGTATTTATAAAATTGTATTGCAGAGTTTACATTATATACAATATAGACTCGTATATATATTGAAGATTGCTTTTTATTCTACCGGCTCATTCCAACCCCTGCGAGACAGTTCTGCATCTACGGGATCCTCGGGCGTGTAAAACCTTACACCAATAAAAAGCTCTTCGATTTTTTTGAGTTTGCAAAACCATGCCACATTGTATACTCGTAGAAGTGGCAAGTCAAAATAAAAGACGTTTGTTGTAGAGAGAAAATGAGCAGAGAGAAGTCGGCAGAATAAGATTAGATAGGTGTTAAAGAATGAGATTGTTAAATTAACTAGTGGGCTTATTAAGATGGTCTAACAATAAGTCTCAGTTCTCAAAGTCCATCTGTATTACAATATTATATTTACATTATTTTATCTCAATTACAGAAAAAATACAAATCAGATACCTCCGATTACATTATGCACATGTTGCACCAAAATGTAATTTTATATGAAATAATGTTCTTTCTCTTTCTATCGACAGAATAATCGCGCAAGCGCGCTTAACTCACCTACACAATATACTGCGGCCACACACTCGACGAGTGACAAGGGAAATAGCGAGGGAAGTGGGCAGGGAAGTAGTGTGGCCGCGTTACTCGTTATGCTGCTCGTCATGCCGCTCGTCCTGCCCGGCGATCCATTTTTTGTCGGTTTTTGTGGCGCGAGTCAAAGGAGCGGCAATACGAGCGCGAGTGACTAGCCACACATTCGCGCACTTACTTCGTCCTGCTACGATGAATCGATGTCACTCACCATCTCCTTTGACAAGGACGACGTCGTTTCAATACATTGTTTTGTAAAACCTTTAAATACTTCGATAAACTATAAATTGCATAAAACGCACGCTGCCGTAATGTTGTCATCCATTTCAAGGCGAATACTGAAATGCGGAGCAACGTGATGAATATCGCGAGTAGGGAATAGTGTGGCCGCTAAGGCAACTTTCACGGCAGAGCGACGAGCAGCGCGAGCAGCAGCGCGAGGAGCATAGTGTGGCTGAGGGGATATAGATACAACCATATTTTTGTTCGTCTCATTTTTTTAAATTAAAGTATAAAAAATCGTAACATTATTATTGTTACCTGATATGTGATAGCGACACCGGGTAAAATGAGAGCTAGCATGTTCATAGCGTCAACGCGTTCGAGTCCTTGACGACTGGCCAGTCGACTTTGATCGTGATTACCATTCTAAAGAAAAACACAGTAAAAATATAAAAAATGCAAAACTTAAAAACTGATTATTTGTAGTCGCAGGAATGCTGGCAACATTACTTCGTTGTTTCTAAATTCCAATTCTCTGGGCAATAAATGGGCCAACCCACACTGCCACTAGTGGTTGTTGCCACTGTTTTGAATCGTGGTCAATTCTTTGAGATAATTAAACATATACCGTACTTACAACCCAATTCGCCGTCTTTCCATTAGGCATGTATGTCATCCATTTGTCGATAACAACTTTGATATCCCAAGCATTAGAAGAACTATTGATATCTCCGAGAAAACTGAAATTGAAAGGAATAGATCCATTTCTGGTGTTAGTGCCGTAGTAGCGGATCATGTTGTTCAAGTCAGTGTACGCCTCTGTCATCATTATTTTGTATTCGCCTTGTATCGCGATATATTCGTCAAGTACATCTCTCCAGTTATAAACGACATCATACGTCTCGTTTAAATCCTGAGTGTAGATGTGATTTAGGTATTCATAATCGTCTGGTACTGTACCATTTATTCCTAGAGTCAAAACATTAATGATTACTTTATATTATTATTTTTTACTAGATGAATATTATTTAAATTAATATAAAATAAATAAGATAAAATAAATAAAATATGTGCATAAAAGATGACAATAATTATAATGTTTATACATTTTATTAATACATGCGGCAGCCAATATAGCCGACTTTTAGTTGTTTATGTATCAGATGTTTTATACCTATAGCTTTACTTTTTTTTATCAACGTTATCTACTGAAAACAACATGATGTGTTTTTTTGAAGTTATACTTCTTTTGGCGCGTTAGGGAAAAATAATGACAAAAATAATTTTTACGATGCGCGTGCACACTGTGACGACATCATGAATGTCTGTCTGTCCCGATTTTTGTCATCAAATCTTGCAATTTAAATTTGATTCACTTTCACGGTTACCGATTGAGCTGAAATTTTGCATACATGTTTAAATCACGTGAAAATGCAATATTATAATGATATGCTGCTTATCTGATGATGGAGCTAGAAGGTGGCCATAGGAACTCCGCAATAATACGACACAAATTCATCGAGTTTTAGCTCGTTTGAAATGTCTTGACGAGTACCTAGTTTGTCTTTCAATGGTAACCAGGGTCTGATGATGGAGCTGCAAAGTGGTCAATGGTCATTGGAACTCTGTAATGAAACGACGCAACCCCATCGAGTTTCACCTCGTTTGATTCGTCTTGACGAGTACTTTGTTTTTAGATGGTTACCAGGGTCTAATTACAGATGGCGCGCACTACCCATTAACGTGGCGCATCATTTTATTATAAGTATAACTTCTTACGTGCGTGCATAAGTACACACCCACTTTTTTTTAAACATATTATCCACCTGTAGGATGAAAGTCCAAAACACCTTATTGTTTTACTTGAAAACAATATCAAATATACATACAGGATGACTGGTGAATTAGGATCAATATTTAAGGAGAATACTCGGTACATGATTCTTATTATGTAAAAAAAAGTAAATATTAATAAACTTTTGAGTAAAGTTACCCAACAGTTATCTAATTTTTTACGCGTCGTCTGGACACCCTAAGAGCTAGCTGCGCTGTCGACTCAAAACACGTATGTAGGTAGGTGCATTTAGTTATCGCGCGGTAGTTTACCTACGTCCAATCGCCGCCACCAAAAATACCAAGATATTTCACTCGTTTAAGTAAGGATTGTCAATCATTAGCCACGTGCGTTTGGCAAGCAACACAGTATAACACGCACGCATTTATTGAAATTGAAATTTTAGGAAATTAAGTACCCAAATTTTTTACATAATTCAAATGAGAATCATATACCGAGTATTCTTCTTAAATATTGATCCTAATTCACAAGTCATTATTTTATTATTTATTGTATATATTTATTACATTTTACTCATTATAATACCAAATCTTTGCACCCCGCACCGCAAAACTTAGTCATTTGTCGCCAGCACCAGTTTATTTTTAAACAGAACTATTTGAGAAATATTTAAAATAAAATGCATAATTTATAAATTATCTTATCAATAAAGCACCTGAAAGTGGTTCATCGGGATAGCGTCCTCCGTAATTTCTCGGATCAGCTTCGTACAATCTGTTGACGGCGTCCACCCGAAAACCAGATACTCCTAAATCCAACCAGAAACGTAGCACATCCTAAAATTTACATTCTTAATGTTTTATTTTATATTAAATTAAATAAAAAAAGAGTGTTTGTAATGTGAAAATAGCTTTTTTTAGTATAATGATTGTATAAACAAGTGCATTACCAAGGAACCAATTTTTTTTAATTTTTGTTATTTTGTTACAGTCAACCTTTGAAGCCGCTGAACCAGTTTTCACGTTAACAAATGTTTTAAGAAGAAATTTAAGCAACTTTTATTTTAGAAAGTTGATGACATTCTAAACAAAATTCTATCCATGGGTTAGTACCTTCATTTCTTGTTGAACTTTGTCGTTCCGGTAGTTGAGGTCTGGCTGACCGATAACGAACTGATGCAAATAGTACTGTCCCCGTGCGCTGTTGAATTCCCAGGCGCTTTTACGAAACTGACTGACCTTTATTAATACAAAAAAAAAAAAACAATATTTACATAATATAAAGGTTATTTATAAATATCTGATAGGAATGCCGTATGATTTATTTTTGAGTACCTATGGCTATTATGATTGCTTTTTTTTAAAACAAATATATTCGGAGCAGATAATTGTTTTAGAGTTATAGGAGATACAAAAGTTCGGATAAAACAAATAAATAAAAAATCAACGGGTCTTTTTGTTGAATAACCACCGTCTTGTCGCCAATTAAAATTATCAATAAATTACAAATATGGTCAGATATTCGTTTTAACGACTTTTCGGTAGGTCCTACATCTCTTGTAGTCATGTCTCCTATTTATTTACGTCACTCATCTTTGATTTTATCGTACGATTTTTTGGGGTGGTGTGGTGAAAATTCATTATGGGTATGATCCGATATACACTTTGACCAAGTAAGTGTAAGGTGTGACGTCAATTCAGTTACTGCGAAGTCGTTCCTTTTTAGTTTGCTTTACTGGTTACCTACAGCTTAAAACGGAACGCAGTCCATTATACTCTTATCTCAATTTTTTGACACTGTTTTCAAATGAAAATATTTATCAAGTACACGTTTTCTGTTCAACATGAAAAACTATTATTGGAATTTTTGTTGTTAAATCTCTAGGCGTTGTTATACTTTTTGATCACGTGATCAAAGTACTGAGAGTTCCCTCGAAAGCGCCAGTGCTAACAGTAAAAATATGGCGGCGATTCATAACGACATATATTTTTGTAGGGTACTACGGCAGTGTGCTGTTGGAAACTGGCTGGAATTTTTCACCAGTGAGAGCACTGAGCAGTGCTTGCAGTGTATATCGGAACATGACCTATATGATATCGCTTAAATGGTGATGAAATCGCTCATGAATAATCACCCTTTTAATATTTCGTTTGCAAATGGTACACATACTCAGTTGAGCAGGATTACATGTGAATGATTTTAATAAATTGTAATTAACAATTTAATTATTATTTTATTATTATTGAACAAGTAAAGATCATGGTAGGGCTTTGTGAGTCAGTGTAAAGATTATTTTTTCTAGTTGGTACTCTACCCAATTGTTAGGGGGTTTGAGTTCGCCAGTCGCTGTGTCGTTGACACCGTCTGTCCACACGTAGTAGTCTTCGTAGCCAGATTCTCTGTTTGCAGAGCGGATGAACCAATCACTCTCATTGCTCGTGTGGTTCGGTACATAGTCAAGCACAACGCGAATACCTATAAAAATAATTTAAAAAAAAACTAAATTCGGTCTTAGTAATAACTTCTTACGTAACAAACATTGTAAATATATGGTATGTACTTATAGCATATAAATATTGGATATATAGTATGTTCAATATTCGAATTTTACGTTGTTGTTGTTTTAAATTTATCCCCAATAGGGAAAGGCAAAGGACTATAGTCCATTACATGATACAGCCTAGTCTAAATTTCCTTTTATTTTTTTACGGCGCTCGGCGTTTTATTAGTGAAACGCACGTAAATGTAAAACAATGTTCTTTTTTTGAAATTCATACAGATGTTTTTGTTTTTGAAATTCATACAGATACTACGCATCGAGCAGTTAGAATGTCTGTTGAGTAAGCCCTTTACGCAGCAGAGATCGAAAAAAAAAAACAAAGGACTGTTATTATGAAATTCAGTACAACATTATATTATCATCCGTTTGGATGATATAATGGTTATTAGGACATTGGGTGTTTTAATGTTGGCAATAAGCTAAGTGTTTTAGAATTCTTTTATGGAGGATTAAAGCATGGCGGTAGATAAAAAATATAAATTACTCGTATTTTACAGATTTTACAAAAAAAAAAAAAAAATCATTGCTCGTCTAAATGTTTTTTTGTGTGTATCTAATTACACAGACCATTTACACACACAAAAAAAACATGCACCTAGGTACAATCACCTATGAGAGTTACTTTAAATTATAGTTTAACAAAAGAGTTACAATTACAATAACTGCATTTTATATTTAATCCAAACATTTATTATAAGCTTGTTTTCTTTCATTTTGTGGAAAACTGAGTAATTTTAAAGGCTACGTGTGTGAAGGTTGCCCATGAATCATAATTACATCGAGTTGATTGCGGATAATCGGTCATAAGAATTGTCATTGCGTCATTTTAACAATTATGTTCAAAATACCTAAATTGTTGAAAATATCTTTACACTATCTTTACACAAAGGGAAACAAAGAAATATTTAGGAAAACGGATATAACAATATCGTTTTTTCTTGATGATATAAATACAACATAATATATCAGTAATATTTCCTTAAATTATGAATTTTACATTAAAAATTAGTGAAACTGTATCGGTTTCATCAAATTTAGTTTATAATCATCGATTCCGGTGAATTGTTATCAATTAGGAAGAGAAACTCATCTTAACTTTTAATTTTTATATTCTTTTAAAACCTGCAATAATCATTACATTTTTATTTACAAAATGTGGTTCATGAGTAAATTAAATATTTTTATATGACTGCCCTCACCTAATTTCTTTGCCTCACTCAGTAATCTTTTGAAGTCGTCCATGGTTCCGTACTCAGGAGCGATTTCCCGGTAGTCCGTGATGTCGTAACCGAAATCGTACATTGGAGAGAGGTAGATCGGGGAGAGCCATATAGCATCAACGCCAGTTTCTTTTAGATACGGAAGTTTCTCAGTTATACCTGAAAAAAATAATAAACTAAAGATATTTTTAGGAATAGTAGTAGAAGTCTATTTGTGTCTTTTCTATACGAATATTATATGTAAGGAGATAAATAGATGTGAATAATTCTTTCATCATTAGAAATTTTTTAATAATACGAAAGTTAAATAGACTATTAACAATATCCTTGTGGAAAAAATTCTCCAAAAAAACTATAAAAATTTTCTCTTAACAATAAGTATGAATAATAATTCTGAAATTTTTATTTTCTCTTAGAAACTCTGAAATAGTATTATTGAGTCAAAGAAACGTTTTATGTGGTTTAATAAGTCAGGGTATTTGTAAGATTTAAGACTCTGCCAGAAGAGTTATTTAGAATTTATTAAACTTTTTATAGAAATGGAGAATTTTTTCCACTAGGGAAAATGTCAAACGTACTTAAGTGAAACAAACCCCTGGAAGGATATGAAGCGGTAACGCTTAGGTAGAATTTATTAGGACATATAGACTATTTATTATATTTAATTTAAATCTAAATAGATATAAGACCATTCAAAATTTGTGAGCCGAATCAAACTTGAGTGAATAAAAATAATGTTTGCATTTTTTTAATATTTATTGTAATATAACTAACCGTTAAGATCACCAATACCATCACCATTGCTGTCCTTGAATGATCGCGGGTAGATTTGGTAGATGAGAGCAGTTTTCCACCACTCCAAATCCGCAGCCGATACAACGACCACGAATAAAAGTAGGAACGCGACTCGCATTGCGATTAGGATCCAAGCACGTGTTAATCTCAATGCCGACCGAAACACAATGTAGATAATATCGGTAAATACTTCCTTTATAGAAATATGGTTAAGTACTCGCTGATAAATATAATCCAACGTTTCAACTGTTTGTTTTGAAAATTATTGTTGTCTCGACACTCAAGAACAGAGTATTTTCCTTTATCGTATAAGGGGCCATCCATAAACTAAGTACATCACACAAATTTTATGGTTTTCTGATGGCTTATAAATATAGATTGAGCTAATAATGTTTTTAAGTTTTCGACTTACATATAAATTTCACGTTTTAGTACGAGGGTCATTTTGAAAAGTTCGTAGCCTAATATAGTTAGAAGCATGCTATTTTTATGAAACTTCCCTCATTTTGAGGCTACATTTTTCTTGAGCAATTAAAAAAAAAAATAGTGTAAAATTTCATTTTCTTATTTGCATTCGTTACGGTTTCTCACACTATAACGTCAAACAAGTAGTGATAATTTAAAAATATGTATAAAATCGAACATCGTGCTGTGATTAAGAACCTACTCAAATAAGAAAGGTTTAACACCAAAATAAATTTATGAAGACATGTTAGCAACTTTAGGGGAATCCGGACCTTTACACGCTACTGTAAAAGAATAGGTAGCAAAGTTAAAACTTGGTCGAGAAAGTGTCGAAGATGACCCACGTAGCTGTCAGCCATCGAAAAAAAGATTGAAAAAAATTGTGATTTGATTTTACCTGACCGGAGATTGACTGTTGAGGAGATAGCTGACACCATTAGCATCTCATCTAAACGGACGGACCATATAATTAACACTGAGCTGCACTTTTCAAAGGTGCTGCGTGGTGGGTGCCTCGACTGCTTTCAGTTGAACAAAAACGCGTTTGATTAACGATTTCTCGAGAGTTTTTGGAGCTGTTTGAGGCTGACTCAACTGATTTTCTTGAGATTTGTGACTGAGGATGAAATCTGGATGCACCACCATATTCCAGAGACAAAAAAATCAAACAAAACAATGGAAAAGACCAGGATCTCCACTATCAGCACCAAAAAAAGCTAAAGTGGTTTTATCGGCCGGTAAAGTGATGGCGTCAGTTGTTTGGAATGCAAAGGGTGTAATCATGGTGGGCTACTTAGAAAAAGGTCAAACAATACACTCATCCTATTATTGTAACCTCCTGCGACGTTTACGTGAATATATCAAAAGAAAAACGTCCTGGGTTATTTCACGAAGAAAAGTTTTGTTTTAACCTAGGATAATATATGCCCCGGATGATATATGTATGTGTTCACACATCAGTCGAGACTACGGTCGAGCTTACAAGGCCGTGGTCGAGACTATGGCAGAAATCCATCAGTGTGGCTTTGTTGTGTGGCGAATTATTACTCCATGCCCCTGATCTCACTCCATCTTTTATCTATTCCCAAAGCTAAAAAACCACTTAGTAGGTCAAAAATTTTCTATAAATCAGACTGCTTTCGACGCATATTTCGAAGATGTGTACGAAGATTTTTTAAAGCTGGTGTAGTGTTTTAGGCAAACTGGCAGACGTGCCACCTGATGGTAAGTGGTCGACGTCGCCCATGAACATAAACTAGTTTACCGGGAACTAGCCCAGACAATTCATTTATGTGTTGCCTATCCTGAGACATATGATGTTAATATATAGTGTATAGAATTTAGGGGAGAATATGTTGAAAAATAAATAATAAATAAATTCCTATCTTTTGATTTTTCTGGTTAGGCTACAAACTTTTCAAATGCCCCTCGTATTATAGATATTAACATGTGACGTCACAGTTTTTGATAAGACCCTTATCGCATTTCGTTAGTAAAATATGTTACGTAATATAAAGGTGTCCCATCATTCCTTAAATCTTAGCATAAGTATAATTTTTTCTGAATATTATCTTGAGACAGTCTGTTTGAGACATTATGTAATTGAAAGTACATACCTACCTATTATTAATTAACAGATACCCTTCTTCTATAAAATAATCATCCATGAAAGGAATTTGTAATATATAGTAAAAAATGTGAAAGTTAATTTGGAATTTTCTCATTATTACATGTTATTATTTATTCAAACGAGCAATATTTGTGCAACTTTTTTTTTTTTTTTTTTTTTTTTTTTTTTTTTTTTTTTTTTTTTTTTTTTTTTTTTTTTTTTTTTCTAGACCTCCCTATAAGGGGAGACTGTTTTTACAGTTTTTCATTACTTAGCTCGTGTTTATATTCCATCAAGAAAAACTCAATCATACATATCATATCTTGTACTCTGTTCATCATTCACGCTGCATCACATTTTCATCTATCATTCATCATCACTCACTCATGCGCTGAAGGCGTGTGTGTACTTAAAACTGTTTTCAACACTGGGGCAGTAAGGGGGGGAGACGGGTCGTAACTTTTAATTAGCTTTTTACAAATTTTTTCCTTAATTATTAAATTTACAAATTGTTTTTAACTATATTTATATAATACAAATTTTTGTTATTAACTATAAGAGGCAAAAAATATAACTTAATATAAACTGCTAACTAACTATACAACATTATAAACTTATCTGATTTTTGTTTATATAAAACATAACATTTTATATAGAGAATTTACACACTAATACTTGACAGCTATGTTCCTTTGTATAACAATTATTCTTATGCTAGTCTAATTATAACCTATTATAAATATCTAGCATAATTTTTATGTTCTATTACGCTTATTTACTATTGTACAAATTTTTATGCAGAATTGTAGGAACAGGTCTCTGTTCTTACTAAGCAGGATTTCTGACAGCGATTCTAATTCCAGTTTGACGTCTATTTGACTCTCCAATTTTTGCCTCTCGTAATCATGGGCCGGGCAGTCCAGAAGAATGTGGAGGACAGACTCCGAACACGCAGGATCGCAGATGCACGATGGATTGTCCTTGCACTTGAATCGATGCAAGTACTCGGAGAACCCACCGTGCCCCGTCAGAACCTGGGTGAGAAATCTGTCCACCTTTATTTTACCGATGATTTTGTATGCGGCTATCGCGTCAGGGAAAAACACCCTGGTGACTCCGGCCGTTTCACCACTACGATACCGCCGGTTCCACTCATCAAGCGATTGCATACGGATGCTACGCTTGATGAACGAAACCGGGCAGCTGTCGTAGTCAAAAGCGCGTTTCGACTTCAGCGCAGCCTCCTTGGCTAGATGGTCGGCACGCTCATTCCCCTCTAGTCCTGCATGGGCTTTAATCCAGAACAAACTTATACGTTTGCCCTGGAGCAAAGCCCTCTGCAGATGTCCCCGCGCCTCTACGGCCAGGGGATGGAGGGCTTTCGGATTTTTAACAGTGAGCAGTGCCGATGACGAGTCGGAGTATATCCCGACCGATCCGGCCAAGCGGTCCGCGGCCATCCGCGCCGCCCGGCATATCGCCAAGAGTTCCGCCTGGTATACCGTACAGTAGGACGGCAGACGAAGCTTGAGGGTTTTGGTTTCGGCGGCGCTGGTCCATACGGACAACGCCGCCCCCACCTTGCCCTCAATCTTGCTGCCGTCCGTGAAGATGTTATAACCGTTATCGCTATTAGCTAAAAATTGTTCCTGGTCAGCCAGGCACTGGAACTCCAGGTCGATATGGCAGGCGGGATGCGGAGACCGCAGAGCCGAGGACATCCGCTCCACCTCCCGATCCCCAATCGCGTCCTGGGGTATACCCCTCCTCGCCTCGTATAACATCGCGGCTTCGCGGACACGGAGGTCGAGAGGGAGCAACCCAGCGAGCAATAGTGCCGAGTTCAAGGAGGTAGTCCGGTATGCCCTGCATAGCTTCAGCGCGAAGCCCCGCTGGACCATGTTCAGCCGCTTGCGTATACCGAGCTTGTCCACGGCCGGCGCCCAAACGGCAGCCGCATACAGGATCACAGGCTCAACCACCGCTCTGTAAATAGTGCGGATGACTTCAGGATGGAGACCCCAGCTAACCTTAGCTGCTCGGGCCAGCTGGTGGTAGAAGGCGACCGCGCGCTTGCAGACGTTCGCGACGTGGGTGTTGAAGGTGAGTTTCCGGTCTATGACGACCCCCAGCAGCTTCATTTCGTTCGTCAAGACAATGTCGACCCCGCCCATGCAAAGACGTGGGATGTCATATTTCAGTTTACGCGTCACAACCATTGCGTTGGTCTTGTGGGGCGCAAACCGAAGCTTGTTAGATGCACCCCACGCCCTCACATGTTCGAGGGCGGCATTGGCTCGCCGTTCGATCTCGAGAGCCGTCTCACCCTCAAACACCAACACCACATCGTCGGCGAACGCCTGCGCGTAGTCGCCTTTGGCCTCCAACTCCTGAAGCAATGGATCCAACAGCAGGTTCCATAATATCGGCCCGCCGATAGATCCCTGCACGCAGCCCTTCCCGGTATCTCTCGTGTGCTCCTTCCCCAAGTACCTAACCGTAGCACGCCTGTCGCTCAGGTAGCTGCCCAAGAGCCTCCGGATGTTAATGGGGCACTTTTCCTCAGCCAGCCGGACCTTAATCTTAGGCCACCAAGCGTTGTCGAAGGCGCCCTCTATATCCAGTGAAACCAGGACAACAATCCTCCTCCTGTCCAGATTGTGCCTGATGTGTTTCACCAGGGTATAGAGGGCGTCCTCGGTGCTTCGTTGGGGCATAAAGCCAAACTGGCGAGTACTGAGCTTGGGCGCAAGATGGTACTGCAGCCTGGCGACAAGCATCTTCTCCAATATCTTCCCCAGCACCGGTTTGTGCAACTTCGATCCGTATGGTGTGATTGCTCCGGAAAGTAACTCGAAGAGTCATCAAATTATTCCGGTTTAATATAAAGACCGTATCGGGCGGACCGAATAGAGTATCTCGCCTCTATCATCGGTCTTCGAAAACAGACGTATTTTCTAACCTTACTAACTTTAAGTTACAACCTCCAGTGGGACTCAAACCATATTCTTGGGTAAGCCTGAATCCAAACGTTATGGTGTAATGGGGATGAAAGTTCTATTAAGATTTCATAGGTTTTATTCCTTCTTAGAGGGTATTTAAGTATCTTTGTGCAAATATTGTCAACCGTTCTGGTAGTGGTGCGAATAGTCACCTCAACGCCAGCGGACGCAGGTTCGATCGCCGCTCAGGATAGATATTTGTATTTGTGAAAATATTTCTGCCAAGCCTGGGTTCATGTGGGTGTCCCCGCCGTGCCTCGAATAGCACGTAAAGTCGTTGATCCCTGTTATCATCATGACATCTGAAAGCGTTCGTTACTCATGGTTGGGAAAAATAAACTTATCATGTATGCAAAGGCATACATTTTTGGTTAAAAAAAAACTTTTTAAAAATAAATTTTTATACTCCTAGTTTAAAACATGACAGAACTCTTATATTAATATTCATCTCCCTTTTCGTTTCCTTAAAGGAGCAATTTTGAAATAACGTGGAAACACTGTTTTTATTTATTAAAATTACTTAAATATATATTTAAAAAAACCTAAATTCATATTTTTAGCTTCAAGAATACCGAAATCCAAAGAAAAATTAAACGTACTTAATGCTCTTTGTGGTTAGGCAGCTTGGACCCATAGGCCTATTACTTAATTCCCTCTATAGACCATGACTAAGAACAAGGGAATAAATAATTTAAACAATACTCGAATAATTGGGAATTTATTTATTTATGTAACATTTTGATTTAAAACTGATTTTAAAAAATATTTTTTCTTCATACAAGAACTGATTTTTAAAATGAAAAGCAATTAGTTTGCGATTCATAGTTTAGTACAAAATACTTAACAAAATCTAATTATGTCGCAAGAAAGTCACATAATACATTAATAACACAGTAAATATTATGAAAATGGTATTGTCAAACGCATAAAAGATACATTTTACACAATAATCTCAATAACAAAACTTACAATTTTACAAAACGGTATAATTTGATTTTCATGTCAATATAGATCGCAATTCCTTGCATTTACATCTCAATCGTAAGTTGATAAGGCAGATTCTAGATGTCTTAAAACAATTTAATATAATTATCTAGTCACAAATGTCGGACTTAAAAAAAAAAATATTTTTTTAATAAATAACCTGCCTTATGTACCTGCAAATATTATTAACATAGAACTGTCTCGTATTACCGATAAAGCTATTAAACATAATGAAAGAAAAAACCAAACCACATAACCGTTTATTATTGCAAGATTTGACTTAATATTTAATATCCAAAATATCGGCAGAGGCAATTAAAGGTGTACATTTTATTTGCAATACAAAAGAGACAAATACAATATTATTAAAATAAAGTCTATTTTTATGTTAATAAGCACGTATTTTGCGAATGTGTATTAATTTTTTTTTTTATTTTTATATAAAGGCAAAACAAAGGAATTATAAGGCATGAAGTATCACTTCATGCCTTATAATTCCTTTACTGTGTGTATACTTGTGCTGTATTCTACAAAATTTGAAAATGAAACAAATAAAAAATTCTGTCAAAATATTTTTTCAATACATTAGAAAACTCAAAATAATAATAATTCTGCAAGTATTACGGACTATTTTTCCGCTAAGTACTTCCGAATGAGTAACGACAATAAATCTTCGAACTGACTGATCTTGAAAATTTTGTTCTCTTATATTTACGCGAATTTTACTCATTTAATTAAAAGTCTATATCGGATTTTATCGCGTTTATTTAAAACTTTACAGTTTAACAATATTTTAAATTATTCCGAAACGTCGGGAAATAATTTAAAATATTGTTAAACTGTAAAGTTTTAAATAAACGCGATAAAATCCGATATAGACTTGAAATTTTTTTTTTCATTTTTGTACTAACTTTACTTTCTGTGATAAATTATTTTCACTCGTCTCTGTCTATAGTTTATTTATTATTTGTCATATATATTTTGGGTAGTATGAATTAGTTAACATAATATGCAGAGGAAAGACATAAATCACACGTCATATCAGACCTATTACATTATTGTGCAATGTTAAAACTTGCATGAAACTCGAGTCATTTTTACACAAAAAAAAAAAATACTACCTACATCTAAATTTACATTGGAACATTGAATTTATAGCATAGAAAAATTTGTACCGATATACATACGTTTTGCACTTAAAAACATAGTTCTAAGAAATGTCACAGAAAGGTTGGTCGAAAATAGTACACAATCTACAAAAATAGTTTCCTAACATGCATTATTATATTATACATTTCTATTTATGTATTACATGGAATGGACACCGACTAACATTATTAGATTATTTTCGAAGTTATTCCTTTAATACATAATATATACATTGTAGATTGATAATATTTATTAAGTTATCATGTACTTATTTTATTGAATATGAGAAATTTATTTTATGTTACAAGTAGGTATGTGTTTTATGTAATAACATTTAAATTCAAATCGGATTGATTACTGTACGTTTAGATTACTATATGTTTAGTAAACGAGAATTATTTTTTATTATTTTAAAGACATGCTGAAAATACTCATAACGTACGACAAACATAAAGATTTATTTATAAACTGTTCAATACAATATTTATTATGTTGAAGCAATGATGTGTATATTTCCAACATAATATTATATAACATTTTATAAAATGGTAAACGCCTTTATAAATACAGCTTTTAACTAAAACGAACAAATTTTTCTAATCTTTATCTCAAGAGAAATTTAGGGTCTGAGTTAATTTTTTTTTTTTGATTTAGTATTAAAAAGTATTACTTACTCGTTAAGCACTTCGTTGTTAACTAAAACTTTAAAATTTATTACAAAAATAAATAGTATCGAGGAACTTAGATTATAATTACATTCACTGAATGTCTGAAAAATTTCATCACTTTTTAATATTTACAAAATTTAAAATTACTCTTAAACTATGTTAATATGAAAAAAAATGTGAGGAAAAAATTCTAGATATGAAAATTAGCAAAATTAACGTTAATCTAACAATGAGACATTAGTAGGTAAGTGTTTAGGTAATATTTTTACTAAGTTTCATATCTGAACTGGTGATTAAATTTAGCTATGTATATATAATATATATATATATATATATATATATATATATATATATATAATCCAAATTCACTACCTACTTATAGCGAAGATGGATAAAAGGGGAAACAATTTAAAAAAAAAAAATCTTGCAAATTGAAATAAACAAAAAACTTAAAAACATTTAATAAAACGCAATAAATAATGCACCATTATATAGAAAGAATGTACCAGTACACACTCATTATATAGAAAGAGTATACCAGGACATTACATTCACCGTAACGGAAAATATTTTTTTTTTAAATAGTGACACAAAATATGGGCACCGCATTTATAGGATTAATTAATTAAATAAGTTTAATTAATTTATTATACATGTTTTTCCTCTTTAAGAAATATAATTTAATACTGTTTCCCCTTAAAGTCTTATCCATCCATCCCCGTATTTCTTGTATACATATATTTATTTATAGATGTACAGTTAAAATCTTAATTAAATGTAAACAACAGATATTTGACAATATTTACCCCACCCAGTATTTAGTCCATCTGGAAGGGTAGATTTGCTGCTATTCTTGTTTTCTTTTTCCTCTGAGGTTTCGACGTGGTTTGTTGTTGGGTCATCTTGGAAAATTAAATAATAAGTTATAATTTAGAATAATAAAATTTGAAAAGAAAACTGAAAATATTGAATGACAATTGCAACGACGGAATTGCGTATCTTGATATTTTTTTATGTATACTACATAATGTTACTAAAATAATAGTCTATAATATAAAAATAAGTCGGGTTTTCTTTCCTGACGCTATAATTCCAGAATGCACGAACCGATTTCCACGGTTTTGCATTCGTTGGAAAGGTCTCGGGCTCCGTGAGGTTTATAGCAAACAAAATTCAAGAAAAATTTCAACAGAAAAGCAGGAAAACAGGGAAAATCATTTTTCACATACAGCGCCATCTCTGATACATAGCATGTACTACAAACCAATATGGTTTTGCATTGTGGTTTAATCCCCAAACGAAATGTTACAAAAAACGAAGCCATCTAGTGGCGAAACGGAGTTCGCCGGGTTGCTAGTTAATAATAAAAATGTAGTATTTTTTACATGAAAATTTTCAACAGGTTAAACAATACTTGATATGAAAAAAAAACAATAGTTGCTACTAGTATTATTAATAGCTGTTGCTATTCATACGACTATACTATTTAAAAAATTTAAAAAAATATTATTATTTATACGATAATCGTATGAATAAAAAATAATTATTAAATAAAGCCCAAAAAATAAATCAATTGATATTTCTTAATTAAAAAAAATCGTAACAACTTATCAATAAAAAAAAAAAACCTAACAACCTGACAATAAAAAAAAATATGAATACTTTTTTTAATGTAAAATAGATCGTACAAATAAAAAAATCTTCCGATAATTTTATTGTGATGAATGAATCACAAAAATATTATTCGTACGATACTCGTATGAATAGACACTTCTTAAAAATAATTAATCTTCTGATAATCGTTTTAATCGACACCTCCATAATAATATTATTATTTCATTGACAATCGTATGAATAACAAAAAATATATTCGTATGATAATCGTATGAATAGACACTTCCATTATTAATACTACATACATAAATTTCCCACAAAACAAACAAATCTACTGAAGTACCTATCTGGCGGCATAAATCTGTATCATTAACCTGATCTAAAGTGATACTTGTGTAATGCAAAGACACAGGAGTGTGTGAAAAACACTTATATTGAATCGAGTGAAGTATTATTATTAATAATACAACCAAGTTAATAAATTATATTTTCGAATAAATCGAAATTTCATTTTGAAGTAGAATTTTTATCTCAGTTAGATAATAAACAAAACCGATAGTTTATTTTTATTTTTAATTACCACTCAGATTCTTCAAATCTTTTTTTAAACAACGGTAATAATATTATGATCTTATGCGAAATCTGACCCAAAAAACCAGGGAGATTACAATAAACTTGTGGTATCGCTAAATTACCGCTACACCTATTATAGCACTTTTTAATCTTGTAAAGTAATGTTATAACTTGCCATGTAAAAGTATCGTAATTAACTCAGGTTCATGGAATATAGATTTAAAGGAGCACTATCCTGTATTGCGAAATGTCCCCGAAATAATCTTAAACAAAGATGGCGTTGTTGTACCAGAGTACCGTTTATAGGTTAGATAATTTATTTATCTCGCTAGCAGTTTAACTGGCAATTACAACAAATTAACCAACATCTCGAGTCTACGATATTACTTGAAATTAAAAAAAAAAAAAAAGAAGTGTACATTGTATGATATGCGTGATAAACTTATTTTGAAACTACCGTCTAACCATTGATGTACTGTGGTATTATTCATTTGCTGTAACTGTTGCATCTTGTATATGTTTCTGTACCTACACTGTTTTCTTTTTTTTTTTTTGGTCGCAGTTGCGCTGCGCCGTATTTATAATTTAAGATAATATTGTTAAATTATCTCATTGTAAGTGAACATCCGTTCTTATGAGAATAAATGTCTTTAAACCGAAACCGAAATTATACATACTTCCACTCAGCTGACTTCAAGTCATCTAAACCAGTTAAGTTCAGATCATACTCTCCATTACACCAGCGCCCACTTTACTTAATGCTATTTTGTGGACACTTTTTATGTCAAACAGCCATACGAGATAGTGTTTCTTTACCTCTGTACTTCATGTTCAGGTTTAATTTGTGAGTATCAGAGTGAAATATTAGTTATTTATGCAACTGTTGTATAATAAGGAGTATTAAAACACAAATGTGGGTTATCACATGAGTGTTTTTATACCTAATTACCAACAGTTGCATACAAGACTTTATCTACACCCACAATATGAATTCTCTACAAAAGATTCTGAAACAGTTAGCTTACTGCTAACATTAAAACAGCCAGTCCTAGTAACATAATATAATTATATAAACGCGCGTGAATGACAATGTTCTTTTTTGAAATCCATACAGATACCACGCATCGAGCAGTAAGAATGGGGCTGTCTGTTGAGTAAACCTTAGCGCAAAACGAATCGAAAAAAAAACACGAAGGAGTGTTATTATGAAATTGAGTACTACATAATCGTTTGAATTATATTATGGTTATTAGGACAGTTTTAATGTTAGCAATAAGCTAACTGTTTCAGAATCTTTTATAGAGGATTTAAAGCATGGGAGACGATAAATGTATATAATGCGAGCTGTCACGACTCACCGGTGACGTCACGGCGACGGGCGGCGCGGGCGGCGGCGCGGGCCGCTCGCCGTCCTTGTTCGACGGGAGGCCGCTCGTGTTTTGCACTCGCCTGGAATTTAAACTATTTTCACGGTATGCATTAAAACAAAGGAATAAAAATATAATTAAGAACATACTATATATATATATATATATATATATATATACATATCATTGTACGGTTCATTATCCGCTTTTACTAACTGTTGATTTAAGTCTTATTTCGTGGTTTGAAGACATATTATTATGTTTACGGGTAATATAACGGGTACATACCACGATATAACACAGTGATTTTGTGTCAATATTTCGACCCAGTTGCATGGATCGTGGTCACGACGGGACTCAATTAAACTGACTCAACTTTACTAACTGTGTCCCATAGCCAAAGACTGCCTGGAAGAGATCGCTCTACTAGCGATAGGACCGCCTTTATACATATTTCTTTATTTGTTGTGACTATTGGTCTTTTCATGGTGTACAATAAGGAGTATTATTATTATTGTTTGTAACATTGAATAATTGTCAGCTCTTTGTATAATATTTTTATGTTTGTTCATTAAATTCGTAACAGTATATATAGCTTGGATGAAAGAAAATTTTATTAAATTAAATCCAATGTAAAACGAGTTTCATTGCAATTTATTTTAAATTTGTTTTTATTTAACGAACTATTTATTTTCGTCAGTTGATTATACCCGTACAAAGAAGAGACGAGCCACTTGTATTTTAAAAAATATTTTATATTGTTTTTCGTTAATTTAAACATTTATTATTATAAATTATGACCTTATTCTGTACTGATACAAAACTTAAAATAAAAAAAATATTCATAATGTAATTAAAAACAAGCAAAACGTTATAAAAACTTATTTTGTATCTATATATATATAACACGGAAATCACTCTAAAATAATTTTATTATACACATACATATTTTCAATTATTACAAGAAGCAAAGATAACAGTTTTCCTGGGATCAACTGTAATACGTTCTCAATGATTACAAAACGTGAGATATTTAACAAGTGTTTACACAACATTACACTGTCGTTTGTAATTGTATACTATAAAGGATAAATATCCTTACACGACATTAATGATTTAATTGAATTATTATTAATATAAACATTTATGTAAAGAAGGGTAAAAAGAAACTGATAAGATATTAAGGCATTGTATATAAAGTGAACAGTAAATGTTAAATTATATATTACTTTTAATTTAATATCGAATTTTTTTTTTCTGAAATTTTAAAATTAACAATGACAGTTATTCGTCCATCATATTTAAACAAAAGTATATTTTGTATGATTCTTGAAATTCTAATATTTATAACAGTATTCAATTAATCATTTTTAATTTTGTCTTAAGTTTTCGTAGACATAATAATAGTACATTATAATTTAACTTTCTGCTCCATTTAATAAAATATAAGCAATAAACTATCTTATAATTACATGTTAATAAATGTATTTAATTATCGCTGTTTATAAAACTTGATTGATTTATAAAATAAGATAGTTAAATTAAACTTCATTCTCTGCCGTGCGCTTATTATGTTTGAAATGTAACGGTAACTCTCACTCCTAGTTCCTACATTAGATTCAATAAAAATCTAGCGTAAATATAGACACGATGCCAAATATTTAGCGTGCTGTTTCAAATTAAAAATTAGTACAAAAAAAATTGGTTGTCCTTAAAGTCGGTTAACGGACGATAATTTTACGTGATAATGTCATAAGAAAACATTGATGAAAAATTGCATACTTTTATGAATTGAATTATTATTATTGAATTATCATTATTTTGTATAATACAAAGAAGGAGTTAATTGAAAATTACAATTTTTTCTATAAGTTAACATTTATTTGCACTCGCTAAATCAAATATGTTTTCTCTTCTACTCGGACGAATCGGCCGATGGAGTGAAAGAGAAATATATGCGTAACAAGCCGAACGCTTAGGCCGACCGTGTCTCTCTATCGCTTGTTCCACGCTCTCGTTTGCGTAACGTGACAATGAGTCATGCTTTTTCGTGCGTGCAGCCAGCGTTCATCGATTTATAAGACAAAATCACGTCAAAAAAAAAAAGACGACGATGGTATTACAATTATATAAAATACACCATAGCAAAAAAATACAATAAATAATATAAAATCAGTTAAGGCGCGACCGCTCCTAAAATTGGATCGAAATATATAGTATCATCTACTCGTCTTTTTTTTTTCTTTTTTCTAATGAACCATTCAACTATATTACTAAATTTGATATAATAATAAATGAATACTAACCGTTGACTAGTCTGCACTTGTAACGGTACAAACGGCGTACTTAATTTGTCCGCGTTGTGGGTACTCTGAATTATTGACATGTTGACACTCGTCTGACCGGGCGGCGGGATTGATTTTAAATTCTGTGGATAATTATTAATTAGTTAATATTAGAAAATATTACTTAATATTTCTTACAAAAGTTTCAACAATTTACAATGTTTTACGATTTCGTCCTTTGCATAAATTACGTCACATGTTAAGAGAAGTGTGACATCGATTTACAACGGAAATAATGAGTAATAATTTTCGTTACCTCTCTTCAACTTCATAGAAGATTATTGAAACTTCAATTCTAAATAAAAACGGTATAAATCAATTTGTAATTGCAGTTTCAATTTATTTACGAAATAAGAAGTACAATATGAGACGCACATTATTTGTCACAAAAATTTGACTAACTGCGTCAAAAAGAGGGAGCATAAAATCATAAAATTCTCATGAAATAATTAAGAATGTGTACGCTTAAGAATATTTTTTTCCACAAAATTATTATCTTTTACTAGGACAGTCTAGTCTATCTAATTGTAAGACATTCTTGTCTTAGATAGACTAGACTAAATATGTAAGAAATATATAAAAATTTGTACCGGTGCCGGCGCATTTGTCCAGGAAGGTCCCTGCGGTAAGTGCTTGGGGAAGATGCGGTCCGGGGGACCGAACTGAGGGAACGGGGGCATCGGGGCCTGGCTCTAAGGGACAAAACACAAAAATTATAATTGAAAAAAAATCTCGTGTGTACGGAGTACACATATTGACATATCAGAAGTGAAAGTTCTTTGGTAAACTCAATTTAAAATTAATTAATTAATAGTTAATATATGTCAGAGACTAAAGAGTATATGAATATGATATCAACTAGTAAAATTTATGCTTATAGGCATTTAGAAAAAAAAAAAAAAATTGAATTAATGTTTCTTAATTAAAAAAGACTCGATGAGCCTGCTGTTATATCAAGGTCGTCCCTAATAGTGGGAGTGTGCAGGGTATGAAGCAACGGTCGGCCGCGGTGTAATGTATTCTCTGTCATTCTCTCGCCGACTTAATCCTATATATTTATGTGTTTGTTTCTTTATTGTGACGCATTTTCGTTACATTTCAAATCACAACGATTCTAAAGAAGGTTTTACTTCAAAAAGACACTTAATGGCCGCCACTAGCACAGACAACAAAAAACACAAACGTCGATTGCAACGAACGTCAGCATCGCCAATACAAATGTATGTCGTGAGCGGAAATTAAACCGAGACCTATAGGCACACCAGCCAGTTGTTAAGACCACTGTGCCAATACACTGTCAAAAGTAGCTTCCACTTCCGGCTTTGTCAATAGTATATTTGTTTTATTTAAGACTGCTTAAATTAAAATTAGACGATTTGGTAGTCACTCTGACACATATATCACCTTTGATCATTGCTCCACTCCTTCCTAGAGTCATAACGTAATATATTATAGCCTATAATACACATAAATATGATATATCTTATTTAACATACATATTTCTTGATAAAAACATAATAAAAATTTTAAATAATTAAATTCTTATATTAGATTAAACAGCAAACTATACTGTATTTACCTTGTATGAAGTGTTCGTCCACTCCTTGTGCGGTTGTGGTCGATTGTACGAGTTTTCTTTACGCCAGTTTTGTGGTGGCGCTCTGTTTCCGAAAAAATAATAATACAGTTAATAAATGTTTGTCAATTTCAACATTCAAATTACATACCAATAATATACCATAAATAGTTGCTATTTAAAAAAGGAAAAAGTGTATTTTATCAGCTGCGAAGGCACCGACTACGATTAGGCCTTAGTCATAGATAATTAGATTTAGCATTAGGCCTTATAATAAAAAATTAAAAAAAATCGTCTGAGTTAATAATAGGCTACTTGAAAACAGTCAAATTGTATTAATTTTTATTTATTTACTTATTTACTTTATACTTTATTTTATAATAATATTAAATTATTTAATGGACTTTTTTTCCATCGTCATTTCCAAATTTTTATTTGAATTATCTTTCTCGATTTTTCCTTAGATTTTTTGCATTCAAGTAGCAAACATCTATTAGAGCCTCTAAATATATCAATATTGAAAAATATGCAAGTCTTATCATTCAAAAACTACCGTATCATACACTCGTTACACATAAACAAATTAAATTTTATTTATCTACTTAAAAACTATTTAAATTAAGGAAAATATACAAGCGGAAATATATTTTATTTTCAGGAAAATTATTCACTAATTCTTACCCAGAAAATAAATTCCAGAAAGTATGATTTATGCTGCATGAAACATTACTAAGCACATTTTTAATTAGACATCTAATTTGTTTTTAAAAATACATTTTTTTTTTCAACCTATTCATGTTAAAAATCTAAAAAGTTGTTTTAAAACGACTGTCCTAAAATAAGTTAAAGATAAGACATATGTCAAGTGAAGTTTTAAATAATATATTTTAAATAATTTTATATGTACCTAGCTGTGCCCCTCGGTTTCATCCGCGTTAATTGGAGGAAAAAACGTACGACCTCGTTAGTCGAGTGGTTACAAGCGCTACTGCCGAGCAAAGGGTCTCAGGTTCGATTCCTGGGTCGGTCAACGTTTCTTATTATTGCTCAGTTATTGGTCGTAGCGTGATGTTATATAGCCTATAATAGCCTTTCTCGCTAAATTGATAGTCCATTCCAAACAACACAAAAATAATTTTTCAATTCGACCAGTAGTTCCTGAGATTAGCGCGTTCAAACAAACAAACTCTTCAGCTTTATAATATTAGTATAGATGAGATAATTATATATATACTCACTTGTTCGGCGATGAAACGACCGGGTAGTCCTTTTTAGTTCGCCAACTTGAACTTGGTTCATGATGATTTTGTACCTACAAATAACATAAATTATATTTAATACTAGTTGACTTGACGATTTTATCTGTGTTCCTATAATAGTATGATAAACGTATTTTTTAAAATTAATTTTACTTTATACAATTACTTTTTTCCATATTATCATTAAGAGTTGTGTCTGTAAGTTTTGAATATTCGGTGGTGATGATGTATTGTTATAATTGAGGCATTATAGTTATTTAATTTTATTATTTATTTATTTTCTCTTTATTATACGTACAAAGAAAGAAACATAAATAGTTTAGTTACATAATAAAAGTTCTATGAACAAGACGGCCTTATCGATAAACAGCTATCTACAGATTTAAAAAAAGTACAGTAATAAGACTTTTTTTCATCATTAGATACGTATGTTATATGATATCGTGATTTAACTCAAAGTAGCGAGTAGTAGCCACAAATATCAACGAGCACAAAAACGGGGGGGGGGGGGGGGGGGGACATGTAGTCATATAATGTTTTTTTTTACCTTGGTATCCTTTTTATTCGCTTCAGTTTCACTTTCACTTATTTTCAACAAGCTTCTCAGTAGATTTGTAGCATTGTCCTGTAATAAAAATAAAAATTCAGTACAAAGATAAAATTGTTAAAACGCAAGGACATAGGGCAAAATATATTTAATACCACATTATAACGAAAATTGTTAAGACAATGTTTTGATACCAAACTTCCACAAAATATTTTAAAATTTTTCTTCACTTATTCTGTATTGAAAAAAGTCTAACAATGGACAAAGATTTATAATGATGACAGTTGCAATGAAATTGCAATGAAAAAAAAAAAAAAAAAACAAATCCTTAAACTGACCTGTGGTGGTCCGTTTTTGATATTGTTGTTGGTTGCGTTATTTCGATTTTCAGCGACAGGCGTCTTAATCTCTCTCGGAGGACTGCAATAACATTTCTTATTTAAATGTATTAAATAAATACATTACATAATATTGAGCACACGTTTTCGATTTTTTTTTAATTTTCATATATTGTTTTTGATTTAACTAAAAATATTTCTTTATGTATGTATATACGACGATCGTTCTGGTGTAGTGGTACTAGTAGTCGCCTCAACGCCAACGGCGGTCACGGGTTCGATTCCCGCTCGGGACAGTTTTTTGTATTTGTACAAATATTTGTTTCCCGTCTGGGGGTGTTGTTGTGGGTCTCCCCACCGTGCCTAGTAGAACACGTAAAGCCGTCGGTCCCGATTGTTATCAAAGACAGCCGATAACGATCGTTACTCGTGGTAGGAAAATTATCAACCAACCCGCAGTGGATTAAGCTCCAAAATCTCCTCCTATATGGAGAAGAGGTCTTTTCCTAACAGTGACAAGTTTACAGTCTGATTCAGTCAGTCAGTCTGACGTATGACATCAAGAAAGAAAATTAGTAGATACATCAACTCTTTTGTGTGCGTGTGCTTGTAATTATACAACTTTGATTTGTGTGACAGTGACATAACAGTCGTCATCAGAACAATACGTGTTCCTGTCGCTTTTTTGCGGGTAAGCGTTAGTAAAAATAAAAAAAAAAATATATATATGTAAAATCTAGTACTTCACTGAGTTAAATGTTAAAGGAGTCAGGTAAATATTTCTTATTAGTACTAATGTGTAATTAAAATTTGTTTTTAGAAAATTTACAGTTTTTAGCAGTAATATAGGAATTATTGTTTTGGAGTCGTAAAACCATTGCCAAGTTATACGACTTATTGAAAAAAGACTGGATCGAAATGTTGCAAATTGTAAGTGATATGTTTAGTAGAATTTAAACAGCGTGCGACAGATAACAGCAATGGCAGTCAGAGTATCAGAGAGAACAGTAAAGTGAAAAGAATCTAGTTCTAAATTTAGGTCTACTCATAAAGAAACGCAAGCGCGAAAAGCAAGCAAAACGCGTAAGAAACGCAAAAAAGTTGGAATCAGACAACTTTTAATATCAATGTAATACGTTCAACTATTCAAAACTACCATTTAGAACATCAGGAGCCACCAAACATGCTAACGTTGAAAAGAAAACTTAACTATGGTGGTGGTATTTCCATTCTGCATACGGTTAAAGTTGGGATAAAAATGGCAAAAACCGTGGATAGCAGATATGTAATTATAGAACGATATGATATTCAAAAGCAACGATATTACATTATAATGCAATAAATTTTTTAAAGTTTATGAAATAATTAAATATTTTATAATTTATTGCAAATAATCTGTGACATTAATATAAGTAAAAATAAAAAGATATATATCAAAAATTAATTATATAATGGCGAAATTCAAAAATATTTGTATTATAAATGTCAATCAAACATATCTTATTACTAGCTTCTGCCCGCGGTTTCGCCCGCGTGGATGTCGGTTATCGCGACGAAAAAAAAGTATCCTATGTTACTTCTAATACCTCTAAGAATGTGTACAAATTTTCATGATGATCGGTTAAGTAGTTTTCGTGTGAAAGCCTAACAAACAAACTTACATTTCACATTAATTATAATATAGGATAAGTAACGAGTAATGTATATTTGTTTAATATTACCTATAGCTCGCGAACGCCGAGTTCTGTCCGTCACGTCGTAGCACAGTAGGCGCGTTGTAGGTGAAGGGTTGAGTCTCGGAGTCGTCGTTCGCTTCACGCAACTTGCGACCATAGGATATGTTCAGAAGATTGTGGGGTAGCATCCTGTACATTAAATATATCTTATTATATATATATATATATATATATATATATATATATATATATATATATATATATATATATATATATATATATATACAGGGTTAATTCTAAAACACCAGCAACCTCGCAGGACAAGATAGCTAACATTATGTACAACAACATTTGTTCTACGACTTTTGACATAACTCAATACATTAATTAAAAATGATTTTTTAAGCTTTTATTGTACTGCTCTGAAATTTAGAGTCTATATTTAATTCATTATCGAAAGGATGACGCGACGCTCGGGCGCGCTTGCATAATAATAGTAATAACACTTTCTCTGCCCGATAATTCTAGTTAATAAAATTAATATAAATTGCTTGGTGGGTTTGTGGGCAGTATCATAGTATGTATATCGCAGTGACTTAAGTGAATAATCAAATTTCTGTTTTGTCATGTCCCTGCAATACGTAAACTGAGTCCACAATCCCTTCATACTTTACCAGGCTTAGAACTGGCTATATTAAACGATAAAAAACAAATAAATCGTATGTATAGGAGGGCAACACATCTGCATAACCTCCAGAGGTTACAGCACAACCAGTTGTGCGGTAGACATCCGGTACCTAGTCATCAAAAGGCTTCGACTGTCCGTATGCCCGCCAATACTATAAAAATGTAGGTATGTAGATTAGGTATCTGAATTCTGAACATAAAAAAATATGTGAAAATTATTAACGTAGGTAATTATTCTTTAACGTTTACTAAAGTCTAATTAAACCAATTTAATATCAAATATTGGTAGCTAGGTATTATTCACTTTTTATTGTTAAATACAGGCGGGCATAAGTATTTCAAAAGTGAAATCAGCGTATTTACAATAATTAAAAAATTAAAAATAATTGACAATAAAATAATATTTACAAACGAAATATTACCTCTAAGGTTAAAGTAACGCGCATGTCGGTGCGTATCGCGCAGATAGCGTTCAAAATAGTCACCATCACAACCAACACACAGACAACACCTAAAAATCAGCTGTTCACTAACACGTGCTAACACTTCCGAATTAGTTTTAATTTGATTGAACGCACAAATTATTTTAGTTAACCGAACCAGTTACAAAAATTTACTCGTGCTAGTTTGTCAGATTCGGTGAGTTGACATTGACTCACGGCTCGGTGTAGGTAAGTTCGAATATCTAGCTGCATATTGCCGACAGGCTTCCGACACATTGTCATCACACTTAGCCAGTATCCTCACCATTTCCGTGTATTCGACATTAGAACAGCGGCGATACCATGGTTATAAAATAACTTTAGTACAGGTACAATACATCGATCGATACGAATAAAATAAATACGAGTAGCACACAAAATCATATGACGCGCGCGCATCAAAGTCGCCCGCCGCCGACTGCCGCGGCTGGCTAAATAGGTCAAGTTCAAAGGCGCTAGCGCCGCCCCGTTCCTACCTTTCCCCTCACATTAGTACGTGGTCGTTATTTACCTAATCTTTGGGACGCGCGTAGAGTTTATTGCATTCACGCGTAAAATTAAATTAATATTTATTTTTGTATGAAAATAAAATCTAACAAATTAACAAAAGTGGTAGAACAAATGTTGTTGTACATAATGTTAGCTATCTTGTCCTGCGAGGTTGCTGGTGTTTTAGAATTAACCCTGTATATATATATATATATATATATATATATATATATATATATATATATATATATATATATATATATATATATATATATAAACACAAAAATATTACACAGTAAATATGTTAAACATGTACATAAATATGTATAAAAGATATATTGCTACGAGGGGTATTTTTTGTAGACAAATTTTTGCGTATAGGTCATGACAAATATTATCATGATCATCATCATAATTTTTAGCCATTGGATGTCCACTGATGATCTTAGGCATCCCCCATCGACCTCCAGAGCGACCGTTTCGAAGCAGCCTCCATCCAATTGTTTCCGGCGCAAAGATATTTGAAATAAGGAGATATGCCCTAAACACGAAATAACTCCGGTACCGCTGTCGCCACTTTTGAAGATGTGGGCGTTTTCATTACCTGCACAACTAGCGTTCTAATCCTCTGATTGGTTCGCACACTACGAAAAACTATTGTACGAATACACTCGTACACGTAAAAATAACAGCGTCGGTGAACGTCAGGGATGTGACATCGCATTTATCGATAAAATCATGCGATGAGAATGTTATTCATTTTTAACCAATATTACCTGTGTAAACGCATATAAAATACAATTAAGAATAGTGATGTGCTATATTTTTGTATTTTTAATTCTATTATGGTATCCTGAAAATTATTAAAATAATAAAAACGAAATGAACAGAAAATTGTTTATTAAAAATAAAAAATGTGTTGCACAAAATGAAAAAACCTTACTAAATCCTGGTTATCATGATTATCTTGAACCTTTTCGTGAATAATATGTTTTTGAGTTGGATCATCTAATAGCTCGTCAGACAATTTTGTACGGTCAGGTAACTTCGAATCACTCAATTCTTGTGGTACCTAATGGAACAAAACACACAAATTTCCTCGTCGCGATGTCTTATTTTTATATTATGTCGATGTCTTATTATAAAAATTAAGCGCTACTTACATTGCACTTATCAGAACATCCCGGCTTTAAATTTTCGATTGAAGCCTGAAAATTTTAATCACATATAAATGGCCCTAAAACACGAATAATATCAATAATAAGTAATTTACGTAAATTTGGATATCCCTAACACTGCTTCGTTTGATTTCCGATCAACTTACTTTGTAAACTAAGCGTATTTTAATTGTTGGAACAGCCCATGGAAAAAGTCTTCGTGACTTTTTTGTCTCCTGAATATCACTATTTTTAAAATGTTCCGAACAAACCGTGCTTGTTTTTGTAGGTAACCAACTATCTGGTCTTCCTGCAGCGGATATCCATTTTTCTTTTATGTTGGGATCAGAAGGGTAGCTAAAAACAACAAAGTTTTGCGTATAACATATCATAATTTGATTTCAGAGTAAGCGTCTTAAAAAGTCTGATATTGTAATATTAAATATAAAAACTGGCAAAGTGCTTTCAATCTATTGAGTTTTTGTATTACAGTGATGGGCGCGCATCGTAAAATTCACTCTCATAATTTTTTTATAACGCACCTAAAGAAATATAACTTAAAAAACTATTTGCTATATTTTTTCAAAATTTTGGTCCTAGTAAATTTAAAGATAAAAGGGGTGGATAGTAAATTTTCGACTGTTTTGATATTATATAAATCTATTATGTGTAATGTACCTATGTGTGACAAAGAAAATTCCTAAAATAATAGTTCAGTGACCGTCAGTCAATTTAATTTGAACATTTCATGGAAACATCTTACATAGTATATATTTTGAATTTTAATGTTCATCATGCAAATAACTATATTGTTATTTAAAAAGAAAATTTAATTAAAACCGCCTGTAATAACATCGATAAATTATCGATATTGCATGCATACCGTCACTGCCCGACGCTACGCACTCGAAGCTACGTAAGGGGAATTTTACGAGGTAAATTACAAAGCTTTAAAAATACATTAATAATAGAAACACTACTTTAAAATAGCACTTACCGGTGGTAAGTTATTCCACATGTCTTGTAGTTTTGTTTATTATTCCGTTTTTACAAATAAATACGCTACAGACCGGCATTTCGAAAAAAAAAAACGGAGCTCTTGCGTGAACAACGGTTGCCGCGCAAATGAATCAGCGCTAAGAGCGGTGCGCGCCTGTATAATCAATTTGATTATATCGAGGCGACACGAACCACGCCCCCATGCCATATCTCCTTCTTTCTGTTATCTATGTTCCGGCGACTTTCCTCAAGTCGTCTGTGCATCTCACGGACGGCCGTCCGACACTGCGTTTGCCGTACGTGATCTCCACTCGAGAACCTTTCTGCTCCATCGGCCGTCAGTTCTACGAGCTATGTGCTCTGCTCACTGCCACTTCAGCTTGCAAATTCGTTGGGCTATGTTGGCAACCTTCGTTCGTCTGCGGATCTCATCATTTCTTACTTTTTGCACTTTCAACTTAATGCACTGAGATATGACGAATTCTAGCTGGATTCGACGATTAATCTCTTTCTCGAAGTTGGACCTACCAAGTTGGACATTTTGTCCTAGGTAGATGTACTCGTTAACTTCGAGAGTAGAATTTCCCACCGATATCGGGGTGGGCACGACGATATCGTCGGCAAATCGAAGGTGAGTGATGTATTCGCCGTTTATGTTGATGCCAAATCCTTTCCATTCATTAGTTATCGTGTCCTGTCCATGTCATTTTAACCTGTTTATTTCCTCTTCCAGCTGAACAATCCTTTCGTCAGACCTCAGGTTGCGGTTGTTGTGTGTGAACAGGGCCAGGTGTCGTCGTGGATGGCAGCGGAATTTTAGTATTTTCATAGTTTGATTCAATTACACACAAGCGAGAGAGTGAGAGTGAAAGTGAGAGCGAGAGAGAGAGAATAGGGGGTGACCTGTAGAAGCGCGGCTCGTCGAAGAGGTCCTCGGCGTGCGCGGCGGCGAAGGGCTCGTCGAACATGACGAGGCAGGTGGTGTGCGCGGCGAGGCGGTCGGCGAGGCGCACGGAGTTGGCGGGCGGCGCGCGCAGCACGGCCACCACGGTGCCGCGCGCGCCCGCCGCCGCGCCCGCGCCCGCCACCGCCACCACGCGGTCCAGCAGCCGCGGCGCCGCCGCCGGCGCGCCCTCCGCGCCCACCGCGCCCTCGTGCAGCTCCGACTGGGGGGGACGCGCGCACCTTATATCTACACTTAGAGGGGACAAACGGACAGTCGCTTCGCCCGGTAGTAAGTCGAGGCGACTTCCATAGACACCCGCTACATCCGGAGGATTAGCAGGTGCGTTGCCGGCCTTTCTTTTTAAAATGTGTCTTTTTTAAATAAGAGATACACGCCTCAGACGGCGACACATTTTTAACGAATCTGTTTAGGCGAATACCCGAAGACATTTTTTGAAGTTAAAAATCTTTAGGCGCGACTAAGGAGTAACTGAATGCTTTGGACGACGACAATACGATGAAAACGCATTACGGCGATAAGGCGTTTATATATAATTCGATTTTTAAATATTTAAAGTATAATGATGTCATATTTAAATTATAACGATAATAAATTAATGTATTTATTATGTATAATGCTCGATATAAATGTTTATACTACTGTTGTATTATCAATATATTTTATTCTAAATTCTAACGATGACGATTAAGTTAATAATAAATAAGTCATTATTTATTATTAACTTAATCGTCATCGGTCACAATGTCAAAGAAGTTTTACTTCAACCAAAGGTTACATACACTCATATTTTCCTTTTCCCTTTTTTGGAAGACTACTTTTTAAAATATGTTACATTACATAGCTTTCATCAAATAATTTGAAACAAATAGGTATGTTAGCAAAACCTGGATTAATTTAATAAAAAGCTAAAAAAAATGTCATTATGGTCAGCGAGTATTGTATGAGTTTTCGCAAATATTTACTGGTGGTATCTATTGTCGGACGATTGAATGCATCTGTTTACCTTATAGAGCAGGTTCCACTTGACGTGCAGCGTGACGCTCTTCTCGCTGGCCCGGAGCTGGTCCAGCTGGGGCCGCAAGTCGTCCCACAGCGCTCGCATCTCCTCGGGCTCCAGGGCTTCGGAGCCGCACGGCCGCTTGGCGGCGCTGCTGTGCGGCTGGCTCTTGAGCCACTGGACTATTTCTTGCGGCTTGTTCTTACTGATAAATGAAACGAGTATATTAGACAAATAAACGTAAACTAATAGAAGATTTAATCGATACCAGACTGTTTGTCTATGTATTTCGAAGGAAGTTACGTTACAACATAAGACTGAACGGCTAGCAAAATTAGAGTAGAAGTCGAGAATGTGATCGGTGGCTATTACGTAACTTGCGCGATCGCTGAGAAGTCGCTGTGGTGTCGAATTTCAATACTAATTGAGGCTCAGTTACTACTGAAATTCGACACCCCAGCGAGTTCTCGCGATCGCGCAAGTTTTTTATTTTATTTTTATATGTTAGTATTACATCTACAGGCTTACATGCGCCTATACCCTTTTCTTTTCATATATTTGATTGTTACATACAGGCGTTTTTACACAGCAAAAGTAAATAAGTACTTAAAACTAGACTTAGTATCTCTAGTCCCTGAGACGAGAGTCCAAACTGACCTCTTTTATCCTAATATATATACTTTTTTTTCCAATACTATATCTACATGCATTTACTATATCCAGTTGTATTTCCTATTTATATTTTTTTACAATACTATATCTACACCTATTTTTACGATACTATATCTATACTTTTATTTTATTTTATACAATACTATATCTACATGCATTTACTATTAGTTGTATTTCATATTCGATTCTATAGAGTATTATTCCATTTATATAATATTTATAAATATTACATTATTTATAATTGTCCTATTTTGGTACTCTATAATTTCACACGTACCAATATGTTTTTTATCGGTTTATCTTAATCAGTACCAGCCCCCAGATGTGCGAGCACATCCTCAATGACGGCTGTGTCTCTATGATGAATTACCATCTTGAGGGTGTACTCGAGGATTTCTTTTGTAGTGGCCTCCGCCGCCCTCCCCACGAATCGGCCGATGGCGTCATCCCTGTCGTCGGCGTAGTAGACACAGGTCATCGCGCAAGTTACGTAACGGAACCTCGGAATTACCCAACTTCCTGGGGCCAGATGTCGCTCTCGAAGTAGACGTCGCAGGCGGGCGAGCCGGACGAGGCGCCCAGCCGGTCGAAGAGGTCGGGGAAGTGGCGCGCGTAGCTGCGCACCAGCTGCACGCAGCGCTCCGAGTACAGCCACGAGCCGCTCAGCTTGCAGCGCCGCGTGTAGCCTGACACCTCCTGGTTCTGCGGCGGGGCGGGGCGGGACCGATTACGATACTTCGCTTTTGAAGTGAAACTTCTTTAGGCGCGACTGATGGTGACGGTTCGCGCCCACGACAGGAGAGACAGAGACAAGAGACCGCGAAAAGTTATATCATTGGTCACCTCTGTTCTGTTGTCTCTGTCTCTCCTGTCGCAGTTGCCCGTCGCGGTCGCGTGTCGCGGGCGCGATCCACCACCATAAGGGGTAACTGGAAGAAGAAGAATCCTGGCTACGCCCTTGAACTGAGTGCTTTGGACGACGACATTGCAATGGAAACGCGTTACGAATATGACGCGTTTATATAGAATCTCGATTTTTTAACTACAAAGGGACTCAAAAAAAATATTGCTACTTTATATGGGATATTGAAGGACAGCTAAATAAAATTGTCACACGTTTAAAAGTAAAAGTAAATTTAAATATGATCTAAAGGTGATGTCCAAGCAACTAATGTTATTTAAGAAGGGATTCTTATTTAAATTTGAATTTGTCAAGAGTAAAAAAATATCTATAGCTACTTAAGCCAAAGTCGATATGGAATCTTTGTAAACAAACTATGAATCATCGTGCATCGTCATAGGGTTGTCACAGTTTTATTAATGAAAAATTGTAATTTATCACCAAATTGGAGATAAATAATTTTTTTTAGTAATACATAATTTTTTTTTATATTAACGCTGTTTTCTAGAACTAAACTTAACCGCCAAATACGTAATACGCAAAAAAATTAGCTTATTAGAAAAATTAACAAATTTTTAATAACTATTATACATCTAACAACCCTAAATTTTAGCACTGATGGGAAAATTTTTGAGATAAGTAACATTTGGAGTTTTTTTTTTTTGATCAGTCGTTATATCGTTAAAGGTAAATTGTATTCGTTTTTTATGCACAACTTTAAATATTATTATTATTATATTTATTCAACGTAAGTAAAGTGAAATAAATAATAAAATAGAATCTATGAAAAAGTGTCTGAACATACCATTTTTATCATAATAAATCCATTTTAAAACAAATGTTGTTTTATTTTGAATGCTATTCAGGGATAGTGTAGCTATTTTTAATAAGGAATATACATATTTATGAAAATATTTAGAAATCATTCAATATATAATAGATATACCCACATTAACAAGTAAATTTTACATTTATAACAGATAATGGTAGATAATATATAAATATATCTAAGTCTCTGACTTATTTATTTCAAGTTTTACGTAGCTTTTACTACTGTGTATAATTAAACATTATAATTATTTTCCAATAGGTTGTTAATATCTGCCTATGGTTGGTTGCTAAGCAATGGTTTGTTGGTAAACATTCCATATTGAATTTGGCTTAAGTATAGTATTAAATTAAGAATTATGGACGTATTAGAGTTACATACTAGTTACTATAATGATAATTTTCACAAACCTTTTTATTAAACTTGAGATTAAGTCCAATATTAATTTTATTTTGAGTTTCAGTGGGCAAGTCATTGCGTTCTCCCAGAATAACCAACACGGTGCCCGTAATACGAGACAACATATGAGTTGATATACCTAAAACATATTTTCTTATTAGTTATTAGCTTATTAATAACCATAATGGACATATAAAATCTATACAGAATATTTTATTGTAATAGAAATTCATTCATATTCACAAGCAATTAAGTAGGTGATGTGTATTAAAATTTTTGTTAATCACACATATTGCCTTACACAATATTATGAATAAATAAGAATTAAAAAAAAAAGTATTTTAAAAATATTTATTTATTTTTGGCAGCATATTGCGCATTGAGTGGATTGGGAATGAGGTGCTAATTATTTTTCATTTTAGCTCCTCATTATTCCTCTTCATTAATTTTACTGACAACGTAATGACATCTCTTTTGCTGCAAGTGTTTAAGCAGAGCAATAATTTTTTTAACATCACATCTACAGCTTTCTTGTTTACTGGCTTTTTTTATTTAAAAAAAACAATATGCCGTGCGTGCGTGTGTGCGTGCGTGCGTGCCTGCGTGCGTGCGTGTGTGTGTGTGTGCGTGTGTGTGTACGTGTGTGCGTGCGCGTGGTTACCGCAGGCGGCGGCGGCGTGGTGCGCGGCGCGGTAGGCGGCGGCGCTGGCGCTCAGGCGCGGACGCGGCTCCACCTGCTCGCGCACGCACACCTTGATGCGCCCGCTGCGCGGCGCGTCCGAGCTCACCACCTGCCGCACACCGCTGTCGCTCAACTATACCATTAAAACAACTATTGCGCTCCTAGGACTGGCAGCGTATGCTTGAAATATTCTTTAATAACAGGCTTTCTAATGCAAAAACTTTATCAGAAGATTTAAACCTAAATAAAAAAACAAATCTTCTGTTTCATAACATTAATATAAACTAGCTTTTACCCGTGGCTTCGCTCGATTAATTTTTTTTAATAAAAAGGATCCTACGTTACTTCTAATACCTGCAAGAATATGTGTACAAAGTTTCATGATCATCGGTTAAGAAGTTTTCGCGCAAAAGCGTAAGAAACAAACTTACTTTCGCATTTATAATATTAGTATGATTAGGGATTTCGGTATTATAAAAAAACTAAATCTTATGGCATTAAGTATTGTAATAATGGAATTGCCAATATAGAAGGTTTTGTGGATGCCGATTGGGCAAATAATACAACAGATAGGCGGTCTTTTACCCGACTTTGTTTCTTATTGTCTAATGGTGTCATATCTTAGGGATGTAGGAAACAAAAGAGTGTAGTTCTATCAAGTTGCGAAGCTGAGTGTATAGGAATTTCTGAACCTTGTGATAAAGCAATATACTTAAATCATCATATCGTATCGTATCGTACTCACAGTAGCCATACAGCCGTAGTACTGTCCCTGTGTGAGCAGGAAGACATGGTCACCGGGCGGGTAGGCCTGCTGAGGCGTGCGGTACCGGACAGGCGGTAAAAGTGCAGCCGGTAGCTCTGCCAGGATGGCTTGTAACGCGTAGCCACAAGGAACCGAACTCCATTGTTCTTCTAGTGCCATGCTTACGTTGTCGCTGATCACATATTTGTAACCTGTAAAAAAAGGGTGTGTGTGTACTTCTTTTGGCGCGTTAGGGAAAAATGATGAGAATAAATATTTGCGATGCGCGCGCACACTGTGACGACACCATGAATGTCTGTCTGTCACGATGTTTATCATCAAACCTTGCAAAATAAATTTGATCCATTTCCCGGTTACCGATTGAGCTGAATGTGTGATGACATGGTGCTGATCTGATGATGGAGCTAGAAGGTGGCCATAGGAACTTCGCTATGAAACGACACAACCTCATCGAGTTTGGGCTCGTTTGAATAGTCGAGATAATGGTAACCCGGGTCTGATGATGGAGCTGGAAGGTGATCACAGGAACTCTGTAATGAAACGACGCAACCCCATCAAGTTTCGGCTCGTTTGATTCGTCTTGATGAGTACTTTTTTAGATGGTTACAAGGGTTTGATCTGATGATAGAGCATTAGAGCTGGAAGGTGGCAATAGGAACTTCGCAATGAAACGACACAACCTCATCGAGTTCGGGCTCAATTGAATCGTCTTGACGAGTAGCGCCTTTCAATGGTAACCAAAGTTTGATGATGGAGTTGGAAGGTGGTCATAGGAACTCTGTAATGCAACGACGCAACCCCATCGAGTTTCGGCTCATTTGGTTCGTCTTGATGAGTACTTTGTTTTTAGATAGTTACCAGGGTTTGATCTGATGGTAGAGTTGGAAGGTGGCAATAGGAACTTTGCAATGAAACGACACAGCCTCATCGAGTTCGGGATCAATTGAATCGTCTTGACGAGTAGCTTGTCTTTCAACGGTAACCAGAGTCTGATGATGGAGTTGGAAGGTGGTCATAGAAACTGTAATGAAAAGATGCAACCCAATCGAGTCTCGGCTCGTTTGATTTGTCTTGAAGAATACTTTGTTTTTAGGTGGTTACCAGGATCTGATCTGATGATGGAGCTGGAAAGTGGCCATAGTAACTTTGCCATGAAACGACGCAACCCCATCGACTTTCGGTTTGTTTGATACATCTTGACGAGTAGTGCCTTTCAATGGTAACCAGAGTCTGATGATGGAGCTAGAAGGTAGTCATAGGAACTCTGTAATGAAACGACGCAACCCCATCGAGTTTCGGTTCGTTTGTTTCGTCCTGACGAGTACTTTGTTTTTAGATGGTTACCACGGTCTGATCTGATGATGGAGCTGGAAGGTGGCCATAAGAACTTCGCAATGAAACGATGCAACCCCATTGAGTTTCGGCTCGTTTGATACGTCTTGACGAGTACTTTGTTTTTAGATGATTACCAGGGTCTAGTTACAGATGGGGCGCACTACCCACTAACTCGGCGCATCGTTTTCTTATAAGTAGAACTTCTTACGTGCACACATAATGCATTCCACTAATTATTATTTATCGCTTGAGAGGAACTTGGTCATGCAAATCTGTTACTGACTCCCGGACTATTACGGCCGCGTGGAGGGGGTAGACGATATATCGAGACGGCAGCGGCGGAGAGAGAGAAACGCTTGCGGCGGCGGAGATAGGGTAACGGCTGTATTAGATGAATATAATGCGCATTTATGCGCATTTTTTTTGGTTCCGGATTGAATTCAGTTTTTTTGTTTGATAAAACAAAATATGTTTAAAAAAATGCATTAGTTAAAATTTACCAAATCATAATTTGCAGTAAACCTGCGAAATAAAAAACGAAATGTGTGCTGGGACATATAGTAGAAGTGAAACTTTAACAGACAAGTGGCAAAAAGAATCGCAACGGACAAGTGGAAAAACGAATGGCAACGGACACGGCACGGACGTCGGCCTTTAAGGAAAACCGGTTTTCAAATTGGACAAGTACATTACAATCTGCCCGTAAAACTTCAAGTATAGATTTTGTTGCGATTCGTTTTTCCACTTGTCCGTTGCCATTCGTTTTTCCACTTGTCCATTGTGATTATTTTTGCCACCTGCCCGTTATTTTTTTGTATGTACATATTTAACTCGACATTTGTGATACATATGTTGAAATTGAGAACCAATTTCAACAGTTTTTTTTTTCTTAATGGGACAAATAACTTCTGAGTTTGTTTCTCTACACAGATAATTCTTGAAGAATTTTCCAAATTGGACTTTTAATTATTCAGATATTCTTTACTATTAAGCTTACAAAGAACAAAGTTTTATTTATGATAAAGATTCATTCAAGAAAGTCTTAAATCCTTATTTGCCTACAGATAAATGTATATGGATTACGGATTGGAGGTATCGTAAATGTTTAACAATATTTATCCATACCTTTTAAATTTAGTGCATGAATTATAACTTTCACTTCTCCCAATTCTATGCCAAGACGATTCATATTACTGCAATAGAAAAGTTTAATGTTAAAACTAATTTGATACTACAAACGATTTGTACACCCACAAACAGTCATGTAATATATACACACGTGTGCACATACATGCACAAAAAATTAATAAAAAAACAAAAACGAATACATAAAGTGTGCGCATTTACGTGCGTATAAAAATAAAAGATACATACTGCTCAATGATAGTGGACCGTTCAGATATCCACTGTCTATGCAAGTTTCCAGCATTTAATTCTGTTGAAAATTTCACTCCATCCAAACTGTTATTTTGTTTGTCAATGTGGTGAACACGCATTTTCTCATTAGATACTGAGATAACTCTGCAAATAGGGGGATGTAGTTTAAAATATACTTTAAATATTATAATCGGGGGTTATTGAGAAGGAGTAATCAATAAATGAATCTTAAATTTTATTTCGCTGAATTTTTTTAACGGCAAGTTATATAATGTATATAATTTGTGTAAAATTGTATCTGTCTGTTTATCCATGTGATGTTTGCATGACCACATGCTTTCCTTTATCTGTTTATAACGTCCTATTGGATTTGTACTGTTAGGATGTTATAATTGTGTCATAAATAAATATATATTAAATATAACTCACTTAGCCTGTGTGAGATGCGGCCAACCCACCCAGATCACTTTGCCTAATAACTTCTGAGCAATCTCCTCTAGTGGAGGGTCCGTACTCTCAGTGGGTATGATTTCCACTATCATACTACTGTTACGAGATGGCTGGTCGAACACTTTCACTTTACAGGCTTTTAAACTGGCCTAAATAAAATAAAAAATTAGGAAACCTATTATATTATGTAGTTTTAAGGAATAATCCTAATATCAACTTATAAATAAGGAAATTTTTAAACTAATCTCAGTTTTGATCTGATTTGAAAGAATATATCAAAGAATCATGTAAAGTTGTTAGTAATGCAACTAACAGATAAAAATTAATATTCTTCATAGCGGTTTTTATTCAAAATTTTTTTAATTGTCTTAATTTTAATGAACTAATAACAATTCACAATTTTTTTTCCTTTTAATTAAATGTAAATTTTTTTACATGTTCACACATCTAAACTAGTACTACATAAAATTGAATAAACAAAAATTACCTTATATTTCAAATGTCTCATAGTAGGGAAACCCGGATACAACAACTCCCTATCAACGTTTGGTAACATTCCTCTCTTTAACTGGTCATCAGGAACGTCAAGTTCTTGTCTCCAGACAGCCACTTCTTTGGCATGGTTTTCAGATAATGTTGGGAAATAATCTGGTGCTATTAACGGACCTGTGAAATAATGTTACTTTTTAATCAATTTTCAATTTAAATATCTTCTCACTCAATCATCTTTTCACTCAATAGAATCTGTAGTTATTACAATTACTATTACTAGGTTTTATTTATTTATTCTTTATTGCACACCACAAATATAATACAGAACATAGTTAGAAATTTGTTAAGTCAGGATTGTGTAGCACAATAGGCAATATTATGACTAATTAGCCATTTCTTCCAGGCAACCCACACGGATAAGGAGAGTTCAACAAAGAAAGAAATGGGTAGGTTGTGCACTTATATAATAAACTTACATACTAATACTTATACAAGATACATAATATGTAGATGAAATATAACAAATATCTCTATTTTTAACTAATAAATATTAAATATAAATTAAATTAAAAGCTAAAAGTATCTAAAAGTAATTAAATTAAAAGAAATCTTAAATCGTCTCCAGTTTAAGATATATATGTACAGTGCAACCTCGATATAACGAAACTGAAGGGAATTAGGAAATAGTCGTTATACCAAGTAATTCGCTATAATAAGGTTTGTTATATAGAGGTTAGACTGGACTGCGATTCGTTTTAACGAGGTAAGAACTTGGAATTAAGTGGAAATAATTTATAGGATACGTTATATCAAGGTTTTAAATTGAAAAAATTCGTTAAATAGATGTAAAAATACCTTCTACCTATATTCTGCAATGATTGAAAAATCGTTATAAAGAGGTTTTTGATAAATGTTATTCGTAATGTAGAGGTATATTTTGTATTATCTCTTACGGGCAGTTCTAGGGGATTTCGAAAAATTCGTTTAATCGAGGAATTCGTTATATTGAGGCTCGTTATATCAAGGTTGTACTGTATATGTATGTAAGTAGTATTGTGTACGTATATATAGCTGTAAATATGTAAATAGCTGTGCATAGTATTTAATTATCGAATTATTTTTATATATCCTGTGTATTATTCAAATCACTGCACCTTTTTTTAGCCAGCTTAATTATAATATTTTGGCTAATATGTTGGCTGGAAGAGATCTCTTCTAGATGAGATAAGTCCACCTTTGTTAATACACATGTTATACTTATTACTCTACAATTGTTTAAGTGCAATAACGAATATTATATAATATTCTTTTTTCTAATGTTAGTTGGATAGGCAAACTGGCAGACGTTCCACCCGATGGTAAGTGGTTGACGTCGCCCATGAACATAAACTAGTTACCTGTAACTAGCCCAAGCACTCATTTATGTGTTGCCTATCCTGAGACATAAGGTTTTAAAGTCTCGGTGCCAGTAATTACACTGCCTGTCTTGCCCTTCTCTCCGAAACACAGCAAAGCTGTTTCACGGGAGAAACAAGCAAGATGGTGGTACCCATGCAGCCGGGAGCGCGGCACAGCGCGTCCCTCCCACCGGTAAAAACACTTTTGTATCACTTGACCACAACTGATGAATAGCAAAGATGAGGTTTTGTTCGAAAATATCATTTGAGTCATTCTAATATTGACAGTATGGGCCGAAACATATAACCGCGTTGCGACGCCGCAACGCTAAAATCGGCGGTGGCGTCACCGCAAATTCCGGCGTTATGACGTCATACTTGTTGACAATGATTTATTGACATTTTGTGTCTATTTTTATATTTTTATTTTTTTTGTGTCTATTAGAAATGGGTAACTCAATGAATTTGTGTGAACCGCAGATAAGCTCATGAGCCATATACTTGAACCGGAGCTGTGAACCGGCTCACAGTTCAGGTCAATTGTTGTTATATTGTTACTTTTAACCACTTTTAAGTATTAGATTTACAGCTAATTTAAGACTCGGTTCAAACAAGTGACATGTATGATGTACCTAAATTATAAATATATAAATAATAAAATGTAAGTAGTAAATTAATTTTATGCTAATTTCATGCATATGATAAATGCTAAAGTGAGTTTCTTTGTTTGTTACGCTTTTACGCCTTAACTATTAACCTGAATCCCGATCATCATGAAATTCTGCATACCAGTCGTCTGGGGTACAGAAAAGGACATAGAGTACCCTACTTTACGTACCGACTACCGTTGGTGCCTGTACCATGCGAGCGGACGAAAGCTATTTATTTATATTTAATCTTTAAAACTAATATAACTGTAAGATATTAATTTATGTATCATTTTGTTTAAATTTTGTTTAGGCCTTATGAGACAAAAGTTGTTTAAAATCCTATCAGCATAAAAAAATTGATTTTCAAAATTATTTCCGGTACAAAAAATTATTTTTTATGCATTCTACTTAAATAACAACTTCAAATATTAACAAATTTCACGTGAATTATAATATTTAAAATAATTAAATTAATATCCACAATCAAAAATCACGAAGAACTGGTTACAATACAAAAACGCTCTTTTTCGCGACGTTTCGGGCCTATTGAAATTATATATATTTAGAAACGTAGATGTTTAAAAAATAATCCACATCTCAGCTGAATATCAGAGATGTGGATAAGTAACATTAATTTAAATTAAGATATACATTTATACAATAGTCCGATCTTTTTGTTAATTTACTTTCATTAATGGTACATTTTATATCTGCCTTAAGAACTAAAGCTCAAAGAACATTATAGTGCATAGTGAGAAAAAAAAATTACAATTTAAAAAATATGTTTTGCTAAATGCTCATTAATATGAATTTCCTTGTTATCTTACCTAAGTTTTCAGGTGTCCTAGTATAAATAAGCATAGGTCCATGAGTATTACGCTTCAGTTCCTCTTCAGTCAATCTCTGATAGCAGGGCGACATCGCAGATAGGAGATTTGTCTATAATAAAGATAATTACATTGTTATACAACATCTGCCAAATCATACAAGATTTAAAATTATTGTTTCTGAGAGTGTAGGAATGAAGAATACAAGGATTTTTTTTAATGTTAGTTGGATAAGCAAACTGGCAGACGTTCCACCTGATGGTAAGTGGTTGACGTTGCCCATGAACATAAACTAGTTTACCTGGAACTAGCCCACGAAACCAATCTATGTGTTGCCTATCTAGAGACATAAGGTGTTAAAGTCTCAGTGCCAGTAATTAAACTGTCTTGCCCTTCTCACCGAAACACAGCAAAGTTGATTCACGGGAGAAACAAGGAGGATTTCAAAGGATTTATTCCTCTATAAAAAAATATAAAGCATATACAATAACCAGAGCCGGAGATAAGGGAGAGCAACCGGGGCTAGAGCCCTGGGGCCTCCACAAAAGAGGGGACCCACAATAGAGACTTATTTTTTTTTTTTCGCGTTTTACCTTTACCTACAGTACTTTGTACGAACATTATTACATTAAATATTAACAGAAATCATCGATCTATATTTGTATATATTGTAATTTAAAACCAAGGAACCTCCACTCCTATGTTGCCACATATAGGATGATACACACACACAGGTATATACGCTTATTACACACTACACCCCGAGGCCTTCAGACCTCTAAATCCTCTAAGCCGCCTTATCGCCGGCGGTTTCGATTACCGTTTAGGGTAGATATTTTTATTTGTACTAATATTTGTTTCTGGTATGGGTGCATAACCTAAACGATCTCCCCACTGTGGTTCGAAGAGCATGTAAAACCGTTGGCCATTTGTTACCATTGACACTTGTTAGCGATTGTTAATCAAGATGGAAAAATTACACACTGTAGTAACATGTTGGATTAAGCTCCAACATTTCTCCTATATGAAGTAGGATGTCTCCAGGCTGATTGATTTCAATTCAGTTCAATAAATTGTATCAATAGTAGTCATACATTTCACTAGTGAATATCAATTATGTAATGCAAAAAAACACATACCTCATCAATAAAAGGTATAAGTACAACAGCTTCCCAACTATTCTTCTTTCCATTTAAATCAGTTTCAAAGTGTACAGGATAGTAATGAACGATGGGTGAATCCTCATCTGTCATCAAATCATGAAATGGTGATGGGAGTAAATGTTTACTTGCCGCTGGTAACACAGCTAATAACTGGAAAAAAGATATTATAGTGTATATTCTCATTTTAGAAATATTTTGTTGAAATAAAATTGTTAAAGTTTGTAAATACATAATTTATTTTGATATCTTTTTAAATTGCAATATATTTTAGTTATATGTATACTATGGATAAATTAATAAATAATTACAGTAATTAAATTAAATATAATTTACTATGATATAATTTTTTTTATTATTATTTTATTATTCATTTAAATTTATATTTAATGTAGAAAATACCTGTTCAAAGGGTTTAAAAGGTTCCCCAAGTTCAAATTCAATCTTAAGATCCTTGAATCCCTTGATATCTGAAATGTATGGTGCATAATGGTGTGGATAGTACCAACACCATGACGGACAACCCTTGTAATAATAGAAAAGATTCCATTGTATTGCTCTAACATAGCCCTCTGCTTGGTCTGCTAAAACTTCACTGTACGAAAAAAAATAGTTTTAATTAAAAAATGTTAAACTTTTGAAATTATTTAATATGAATAACTTAACATTTTGAATACCAATATATATTTTATGAAACATTTCATCTACTTACTCTGTTACTTTTGAATAATCCAATTTATTCATGTAATAGTCCTTCTTGTGTAAAATAAACTCCATTTCAATATTAGCTTCCTCTAAAAAAATAAAAAAAAATGTTACTAGTTACAAAAATAAATGTTCAATTTATTTATTAGTTATAATATTACAATATGTATTACCATCACTTGTTTCTTCATATTCCTCGTCATTTTCATCCATATCTTCCATAAACTAATAAAAAATAAATATTTTTTCATTAGTAAAATCCTATTTCTATTATAAATGCGAAAGTTTGTTTAAATGGATATTTGTTACTCTTTCACGCAAAAACTACTGAACGGATTTAGATAAAACTACAGTTATATAGCTTATACATCAGTATAACATATAGGCTACAATTTTTACAGATTTTGTGTAATTTGGCCACAATATAACGTAGTTTAAAAATTATTACGCGAAAACGCCTAAGTGACGCCTATGCCACGGCGCTAACGAATTTATTTTCGCGAGAATTCACTAAAGTGTCGACTGAGAGCATTTATAACTGTGCACTCTGCTAGCGTGGAGGAACGAATAGTGAAATGGAGGAGGAAATTTACTTATATATTTTTATATAGTATGTATATTTTTATGTATATTATATATCTACTTTATTTACGTATATATATATATATATATATATATATATATATTTTAGGGGGGTGAAGTTACTCGCGTCCGTAGGATTTACCATCTTTTCCTAGACTCACCCTACACGTGCCCCCTGGGTGGTGCCAAACGAGTGACAACGGGTGTGCCTTGCTCGAGCTACCTTGGGCAGTGCTTGCGCAGGTACTCTCGTAAAATCTACACTTACATTCGAACAGACTCACTCAAGTACACCACATTAACACTACACAAGATTACTCTCACAGGCCCACACACGTGCAAGAGCGTACATACTGAACATACACCAACACAAATCCACACACAGTTACACTCACGACAAGGACCACACACAACACTTCTGCAGGGATGGTGTGGTCAAGTTCCTGCGGACCTTTCCTCGCAGCAAAGAAAGCGAGGATTGGCCTTAATTGACCACCTGCGTGTTTGTGCCGTGCGCGGGGACCCGTAAGGGGGGATGAAGGAATCCTGGTGGCTGAGCCGAAAGAGCGTCAGCAGTAGTGCGTCTCCAAGGCAACACTCCACTTTGGTCCGGATTTCTCCTGACACGGGAGGCCGGAGACTAGCCACCTTCGGTCAATCGGCTGCGATGTCCCGTCAGAGGGCCGTCAGGCGAGAGCTCTGTCCTGCCGGGGACGGACGACGGGTGGGACGGAGTAAACCGTCTTGCCTGATCGGCCTGCTTCCTAGCAGGATGGGGCTCTATATCCCGGGGTGACTTCTGGCGCTGTGTGCCTACTGCCGCTGCGTCCCCACTTGAGGGCTCGAAGGAGGGTGGAAGCACTCTCGGGATGAATTTTCAAACATTTATATGGATACCAAAAAAAATAAAAATCACAACACCAAGGCTGCACCTCAGGCTCACAACCCGAGTGTCGCGCCGACCACTAAACCGGCTGCACCTCAGGCTCACAACCCGAGTGTCGCGCCGACCACTAAACCGGCTGCACCTCAGGGCCAAAACCTGAGAGTTGCGCCAAACCAACAAACGGCTGCACCTCAGGCTCACAACCTGGGTGATGCGCCAACCCAGCAACCTGCCGCACCTCAAGTGAGTAGTGCGACAGGTATCTTGGACCTCACCTCGCTGAAAGCAGCAATGCCGACAGCCGCCCAGCCCTGGCAGGTCGAACCCTGCTGGAACTTGGTGACGGTGAAAAAAAGGGAGGCCAAGAAACATAAGACCAAAGCGGCGCAACCGGCACCAGCTCGCAAGGTGAAGCGGGCTAAGGCTCGTGCGGTGGCGCGGCAAATGCGGGGCCCGACCGATGACGGGAGTAGGCCGCTTGAAGCTGCCGAAGGGACTGCCCCTGTCAGTGTTGCGCAGGCCCCTGGCGTAGCCGGGCCTGCTGCACCTGTCGGGGTCAGTACACCGTCAGAGGTTGGGGCTACCGCTGCTGCCTGCGCCTCCAAATCCAAGCGGGCTAGGCGCGGTAAAAAGCGCACGAACGAAAAGAACCACGAGGAGCGTCCGACCCAGACGAAACCCGTAAAAAGGGATCGACCGGATGACTCCTTCACACCTCAAGGCAACGGCAAACGTCGGAAGCCTACCAACACCACTGGCCCCATCAAATACGCGGACGCGTTAAAGATGAAGGAATACTGCGTCGCAATTATGATGGAGCCTTACCACGATCTCACGAAAGAGCAAGCAGAGGCCATTGAGAAGCAGTTGCAGAGGGTGATGGATGAGGAAATCTTCTCGCCCAGCACCTCTGCAACGCCCGTCGTTGCACCATCATTTAGGGGCAAAGCCTTCCACAGTGAGGGCACCCTTAAGATGTGGTGCGAAGACGATTTCGCTCTACAGTGGCTTCAACGTAACGTAGTGAAAGTCACATCACCACGCGCGGGTACCAGACTGGTCGTTAGGAAACAGTCCGAGATCCCTAAGCGTGTAAAAGCGGGGCTCTTGATCCCGCAGGTGGAGCCGGAGGACGACCTCGACAGGATCCGCTTGCGCATCACGTGCCAAAACCCTAAATACCGTGTCTCCAACTGGGCGCTCTACAGCGCGGTGCCAATGGAAGACAAAACAGCGATTTATCTTATCCTTGGCATCCCTGAGGACGATGCACAAAAACTCAAGGCAAGCGAGCGTAGAATACACTACAAGTTTGGAAATATCTACGCTCGCTTCCAAGAGGACCGCATCACCGCACTGCCAAATCTCGATGCGACCGAGGAAGTCCCTACTGACTCAGGCAACGCAGTAACTAAGATGGAGGAGAGCCAGCCAGGCCCCAGTAAGGAGCCTGTCGTCGACATCGGTTCATCCGAGGTAGGTCCCCAATCTGACCTGGGTGATCTTTCCGAGAGTGAGCTGGTGAATATAGACGAGTCTGGGTTAAGCAGTGATGATGGCGCTGCCAACTCCTCTTGAAACGCACCTGTCCATCACTCAGATCAACCTCCAACACAGCCAGACTGCAACGGCTAACCTACGCAGATTGCTGGAGGGTAAAACCAAGACCGTAGCCCTGATCCAGGAGCCGTGGATCAGAAAGGGAAGGATATGCGGTCTAAGCAACATTGGAGGTAAGCTACTTCTAAATAACAACATACAACACCCACGCACCTGTATCTATGCACACAGGGACGTGAACATTACCTTAATAAGCGAGTTCTGTAACAGAGATCTTACAACCGTTAGACTCCGGAAAGAACCCTCTGCAGGCTTGTCCGACGTGGTGTTAGCGTCCGCCTACATCCCATGCCGACATCCCCACTCCCGAACTGGCCGCGCTTGTGGAGCACTGCGAGCGCCAGGGGCTGGAGCTCATCATCTCCGTAGACTCCAACGCGCACCATGCGCTGTGGGGCAGCAAGGACAACAACCAGCGAGGTGAGGACTTTGTTTCATTTCTACTCGCAACGAACCTTAATGTCATGAATAAGGGGTCTGAACCGACTTTTGTAACTTCGAGATCCCAAACAATCATAGATCTAACCCTGGCGACCGAGCATGCGTCCGAATATATTTCAGAATGGCATGTGTCTGACGACGTGTCGTGCTCGGATCACCGGTGGATCAAATATAACCTGATGGTTACGCTTACGCCACCTGAACCTCGCCGCAACCCACGGAAGATGGACCGCGGCAGGTACGAGATTCAGACAGCGCAGAAGCTCAAAAGCGTCCAACTACCTGACAACCACGAACACACGACCGCCATTGACAACCACATCAATCAGGTAACCAATTGCCTAATCACTAGCTTTGAACAAACATGCCCACTCTCCACACCTAAAGCGCGACACTTCCATAAAAAACATTGGTGGGGACCGGAGCTTGAAAAGCTACGACGCAAGGTGAGGAAGTTGTTCAACAGAGCAAGGAACACTCGTGCAGAACATCATTGGGATGCCTATAAACAAGCCCAATATCACTACAAGAAGCGCATCAGATTCAGGAAGAGAGAGTGCTGGAGGCGCTTCTGTACTAATATTGAAACGAACAGCCAGGCTAACAGAGTTAAAAGTATACTGTGCAGCGAACCGATGCACACCCTGGGATGCCTGAAGAAACCTGACGGAACCTATACCAAAACAGACCTGGAAACTTCAGAACTGTTAATAACAACACACTTCCCAGGATGTCAAATCAAAGAAACAATGACGTGGGAAGAAGAACTAAGGACGTCGCCGGAAACGGTTGACTGGAACACCGCTAAGGAAATCATCACCCATGACAAAGTAATATGGGCCATAAACAGTTTCCTACCATATAAATCTGCGGGACTGGATGGGATTTTTCCAGGCCTGCTTAGATGGAGTGATAAGAAACTAATAGACCACCTTGTCTCCATATACAGGAGTTGCTTAGCATATCGCTACACTCCCAAAGTATGGAGAGAAGTCAAAGTAGTCTTCATACCCAAAGCTGGCAAAGGAGACTACTCGCAACCAAAATCATTCAGACCTATTAGCCTTACCTCCTTTCTATTGAAAGTGTTGGAAAGGTTAATAGACAGGGAACTGAGGAGTACAACTCTAGTTGAACAACCTCTGAATCCCAACCAGCACGCCTACTCAACAGGCAAATCAACGGACTCTGCCCTGCACAAGGTTATATCCTATATAGAGGGCAATCTCCACCACAAAATATCAACCTTAGGCGCCTTTATCGATATAGAAGGGGCCTTTGACAAAACTAAGTTCACCAGCATAAGCCGGGCCCTGTACAAGCATGGAGTCAATAACACTGTTGCCGGTTGGATTGACAACATGCTAAAGTACAGGGCTATTCAAATCACTGTGAATGAAACGACAAGAGGTGTCGTAGCGAGAGGATGTCCGCAGGGAGGGGTCTTATCCCCACTCTTATGGAACATAGTGATCGATGAACTGATCACCTTGCTCAACGACCGCAAATTTCTCATAGTGGGCTATGCAGACGACTTGACGATACTCATTAGCGGACCCTTTGAAAGCGCAGTTTGCGACCGAATGAGGGCAGCATTAAGAGTTGTCGAACAGTGGTGCACGGACCACGAGCTAACAGTGAACCCTGCAAAGACAGAGCTTGTGATGTTCACTAACAAACGGAATTTAGGGAACCTTAGACTCCCCAAATTATTTGGTACCAGTCTTGCCCTCACCAAGGAGGTCAAATATCTCGGCGTTATACTGGATAACAAACTTCTTTGGAACAGGCACTTAGACTCAAAAATCAACAAAGCCAGCATAATTCTCTGCCAATGCAAACGGCTGCTCGGCAAAAGCTGGGGCTTATCACCTAAAATTACTTCATGGCTTTACAAAACCATCGTCAGGCCTATAATCACCTACGGTGCGGTAACCTGGTGGCAGAGGACAGAACTCACCACCGTCAAAAACAAGCTACAACGGTTCCAGAGAATAGCATGCTCTGCGATCACTGGATGTATGCGTACTGCCCCCACAGCTGCTCTTGAGGTTATGCTTGGTCTGGCACCGCTCGATCTGTTTATACAGCAGGAAGCGGCCATGTCAGCTATCAGGCTTAAACACTTGGGCCTGTGGTGTAGCCAGGAAGGTCCACACAATGAACTTTGGAGCAGCCTTTTGTGCTATGAACCGCTAATTGCTGCTCCGTGTGATAGGACTCCCAAACAACACATTTTCGAAAGGAAATACCACATACAACTTTGTGAGACCGAAAGAGATCAGTCCGGCACAGGGGAAGTCCGCATTTATACGGATGGCTCCAAAATGGGGTCTGGCACTGGTGCCGGAGTGTACTCACAAGACCTTAACATTAAATTGTCAATAACGTTAGGCCAACACAGCTCCATATTTCAATGTGAGTGTGTTGCAATTACCCATGCAGCTACCGCCGTCCTGTCAAAAGACATTAAGGATTATAATATCCGTATTCTGTCGGACAGCATGGCCGTACTTAAAGCACTAGGGAGTTCTTCGACTAACTCTAGTCTTATCTACGAATGCCACCAAACATTGGAAAGATTGGCCTCATTTAATAGGGTAATCCTCCAATGGATTAAAGGGCATAGCGAATCACACGGGAACGATGCCGCCGATGAGCTAGCGAGACAGGGGTCTAATACAAAGGTGGCTGGCCCAACTATCTTACTGCCGCTACCATTTGGACAACTGCGCTCATGGGTAAGACAACGTACACGTGAAGCTCACAATGCCCGTTGGGCAAACCAAACTGGCTGCAGACAGTCTAGAATGGTACTTACTGAAGTATCACCAAACCTGTCGAGCCGACTACTCAGTCTGAACCGTATAGACATCAGAATAGTTGTTGGTACGATTACCGGTCACATGGCACTCAACCACCAACTCTTCATTATGAATGCAACGGACAGTCCCCTTTGCCGGGGATGTCTAGTTGCAGAAGAAACAGCCGCCCACGTAATCCTGGAGTGCGAGGGAGTGGCCACACACCGGGCAAACATCCTTAAAGAAGTAAGGACACTCCGAGAAGCCTGTGAACGCCCCAGGAGGCTTCTGAGCTTCTGGAAGGAGCTTGGCTGGCTAAATTAGTCAGACCTCTTTCACGCATAATGGACCAGAAGCGAGTCTAAATGCGGAAAATTGAGCCCACTACCACTACCACTACCACTACATATATATTTTTATTATACTTTTATTTATTGCATTTGTTAAAAACTATTATCATTTTATTTTTTAAATCTTTGTACATTTCCTAACCGCTGCTACTATATTGTGTCCTCTGCCCAAAGGTTTTGTGGAAGAAATCGCTCATCATCGTCATCTTTTCTATATTTTACTGTATAAGTTTGTATCATGGTGTACAATAAAGAATATTCAATATTCAACGTTTATTACATGAGGGTCTTTGTTATCGAGCTGTTGTAAGAATTTAATACAGTTAGTCTGAAGCCTGGGGAAGGACATAGGCTACTTTTTGTCAATACAACAAAGTTGGTTATCGTTAATATTTACAATTTTGTTCAGTTTTAATATAAAAAATAGTATGTTTAATTATTTTTAGAAATATAAAAAAGTAAATATTATAACGACGGGTTGGCCCAGTACAAACAGTACTGACTGTTACTCTGACGGTAGCGGGTTCCATCCCCGCTGATGACAAATATTTATATAGGTCATATAAATGTTTATCATAGTCTGTATGTTTGTTTTGTGTGTGTTTCAGGACTCCTAGCACAGGAGCACATCCAACTTGAGGCTGTTTTATGACGCATTATTATGTAAAATTACTTCAATATTACATTTTAAATATTTTAAAAATATCAAATTTATTTAATATTATGATATATGTACATATGTTGTATAATATACCTATTTATTAAACAATATACTGTGATATTTATTTTTATATAATTAATACTGATTAATTTTTAACATATTATTCACAAGCTCAAGGCTCATTTTATTTGTTATTTTGAATATGTTATTACAGTTATTACAAAAATTTAAATAAAACATGTTTACTAAATTCTATTAAATTTATTCTTATAGCGGAAGTAACTACAAGGAGCATATACATAGATACCGACAAATTCGAAATAGTGTAGTAAAGAAGAAGAATAGTGTGTATAGTACTAGAAATAGCTTAGTGTATGAAGTAAACAATACATACCATTTCTTGCGTAGCATTAATTAGTGCTTGTAATTCGTCATCCGGTTTATTAGACTTTATGTCGTCAATGTTTACATTAAATGTATCATCATTGTTTGGTTTATACTGTAAAAATACAATTTATTTACCTATTAATACTTTTGGTAAAATATTTAAAAAAAAATCTTACTTAGGTTTGTTTATATTAATAATGGGAAATTTAAAAGAATTTTTATTTTAATTATTACAACGGGCACAAACCTCTTTCCTTTCCTTTTCGTTTGGTCGCCTACCAGTTTTAGCCTCGAAATATTTCAAATCAGCATATGTATCTTGAAACTTTTCTTTATCTATCTTTGCCAATTCTTGCATGAATATCTCGAATCTCTCGAGATTAAGATTTCCCGCCTCATTTATATAACCTTAAAAATTATACAAAGTAATGGTCTTGTCTATAAATATATATAATCTAAATTATATATTCTATTACTTTGTCTATAAGCCAATCATTTGGAAATATTTATATATATATATATATATTTGATAGGATTATAACATGCCACTTGGCTCACTGTGCAAAAATTTGATTTTATTTTAACATTTATAAGAAATATTACAATATTACTAAGTAAAATATAAAGCATAATAAAAATATATAACTATGGTTGGCTGGAATAAATTGCTAGTTAATGCTGCATTTTTGTGAATCTCATATATATTATCTATGTATGGTTAATAACAATGAACAATATACCTATAAATATATATATAACATATAAATAATATAATAGTAAATATAATTCATACCACTCAATGTTGGTAGAACAGTCATATATGTCATATATAGAAGAGGCAATGCATCATTACTGATATGCATATTAGGCAAATGAGGTATAAAATCATTGCCAACTAGGAAGCCCATTAGCACCCAATCATCAACTATTTTCTCAATATCATATTCAAATGGTAACTTGTCTTTTATTGATATAAATTCTTGCTCTAAGTATTCTCTTAATAAAGATAAGTGTAGAAGATAAAAGTTTGTATCTTCAGGACTTGTTGCACGTTGTGTCGTTTTGCCAAATTTGACCTTTGAAAATATTAAACGATTTAGATATCTAGCTATACATAAATTATATTATATAGCTATAAATACAAATGACTCGTGTCTACACATATCCTAGCATAAATATTTTTATTTTATCCATGTACTTTAATGGTAAATTTATATTGATAAATTATAATATTAATAACATCTCAATATATAGCTATATTCTGTAAGTTAAAAGGTATGAAGTTTTTTTAATAATAATAATGTGTTCTGTAGTCTAGACTGTAATGTAATTTTTTTTTAGCCATCCATGAGTCAAATTTTAAAGACAAACTTAAAAGTAACTTAAAGTAATTAGTAAAAGTAATTTGAATTTGAATATTGCCTAGTATTAATTCACATGTACTATTTACAAGTCAATCTCAGCTTTATTGTACAAACGCTTTATAGTGGTCATACAGCCCATACCTCTTCTCTCAACAATGCAAAATGCGGTTCATGTGTGCACATGCCCAACATAATAAGATCTGCATCTAATCCATAGAGACAATGACGAGTATTAGGATTATAATCAGGCTGAGAGCGGGCCCAACGAATATAATCCATTATCTTATGCTCTCCCTCTCCAGGTGTCTGTAAACATAAATAAATTTCTTTATAAGCAAATTCATCATAACTAGATAATAGAGATAAGAGTTTACTAATTAAGCAACAAAGTTAACAAGATAAAATATTATCATACCATCTGATAAGCTGTCTTTAAAAATAATAAAATAGTAAGATAAATTATAATCAATTGGTGTTTAAAAACATATTGGTCACATGGTGTGACCAAGATGTGGAAAGAGATCAGAATAATCTTATAAAAAGTAGTAGGTTTGAATGTATGCGGAATGAATTACTATTGAGATGTTGGATGATAGAAGAGAATGGAAGTAAATTACATATTATATCGCCACATAAGTACAATGGCCGGCAAATCAGTTGAAAATAAAAAATATCAGGAATAATAATAGGAAACGTGCATAAAGGTTTATTAAATTAAATCGAATTGTTGAATAAAAAGTTTATCTTTCGACACGATAATGATCCAAAGCACATGTCTAAAAGAACAAAATAATTTTTGACGGATAATAATTTCGAAGTACTTGATTGGCCTTCAATGTCGCCAGACCTCAATCTCATGGAGCATTTATGGGACGAATTGGATCTCAAAAAAAAAAAAAAAAACTGACGTTGAAGCATCTCTATTAGAACAGTGAGCAAAGTTACCTACAAATATTTAAAAAAACTCATGGAATCGACGCCTAAAAGACTATCACTATCACTAAAAAAGAAAAAAAATTACTACATTTAAAGTAATTTCAATTAACTTTTGGCATTCAATATTTTCTAAAATTCATTATGAATTCAGTTTGTATTAATTTTATACATTCAATAAATATCAGAAAGTGTAGATAATCGGACAAGAAATATGTTTTGTGTTTAGATTTAATTTAATAAAACTTTATGCACATTTCGTATATTATTATTCTTGACTTTTGCCGGCCACTCAGTATATTCAGGGTAGACAATAATTGTTTTTCTCTTACCTCATGTCCAGACAAAATAACTTTGACATTAGACCACAATGGATCAGTGGAGATTTTTTCCTTAACAAAATACTTGAGCTGCTCATGTAAGCGTGCCATAAAAACTGTTCCAGGCGTAATACAGTTACTATCAAATCTTTTCTCAGTCGGTAACACCTCACCTAGGAGACAAATTTAATGAGACCAAAAACTGACTTCTCAAGTATACCACCACTATTAGTAAATTATTATAACAATCTTCAGTACACATGCAGTAACTAATTATCTAAAAACTAAAATCTTGTCTAATGAGATAAGACCTATTTTAACCTTATATGCTTATATATAATACACATTAAGCAGCAAGTCGTTGAGAATGCATGCTTAACCCTAGGATGGTAACAGGGGTGCCCTGACACCCCAGGTGAGCAATCACGCGCCGATTCGTTGGAAATTATTTGCTGCCTCGCTCTATCATTTTGTGTATTCTTTTGTCTTACCGTGAGTTATCAATAGCCGTTGCACGTTGGGAGGGGCAACACGTCAATTTCGTTCTGCAGGTATGTGTGGGGTGTTGCGTCACCCCTGTTACTATTTACGTAACTATTTACAAAGATATTTTCTTTTGTTACTGTATTTTTTTGTGTTATTTTCACTTCATTATGGCGTTTTGTAATGATTAGAAGCTGGTGCGGTACTTAAATAATATTGCTGAGGATGATGAGAGTGAAACAGAGCCATTAAAGGCGGAGGAGGCTTCTGAAAATAAAGATAACGTCTCCGTGCATTCCGAACTCTTGTAGACCAGTTACTGAAGGAATATCGACTAACTTGTATCGGTGCTTTACATAAAAATAAACGTGAGATACCACCAGCTTTCTTACTGAATAAATCAGTCTGCTTTGTCCTCTCAGTTTGCATTTGATCGCGAGAAAACGTAAGTATCCTTTACTCCAAAGGTAAAGAAATCTATGATATTGCTATCTACTATGTACAATAAGGAAGAGATCAATTCCGTAACGCACAAGCCAGTTATAATTGATGACTACAATGCAACAAAGGCAGGCGTCGATACCTTTGACAAAATGATGCACAATTACACGACTGCGAGGGTACTCGACGCTGGCGACTTAGGTTTTCCTTTGGTATGTTAGATCAAGCAGGGATCAACTCTATGACTCTCTATCTAGAAGCTAAGCATCCATACACGCCAGCTAATAAATTTAGAAGTAATTTCCTAAAAAAAATAGCATTACAGCTAGCCGAGCCGCACACATGACGACGCCTGGAGACAAATTTACCTCGACAACTATCGGGAAATATAAGGGCCATTCTAAATATCCCCGAAGAATTTCCAGCAAGTGAACCCCCTGCCAAATTACAAAAGCAATCTCGATGTGTATTGTGTCCTCGAAAGAAAGACAAAAAAGTAAAGATTTTTTGTTCAAAATGCAAAAGACCTGTGTGCCCTGAACATCGTGTGAAAATTTGTATCAATTGTGTTTAAGTGCCCATAAAACATTTTTGTTTTATCTAATTCCATTTAGTTACTTATTGATCTCAAGAAGAGTGATCTTTTAGTTTATTTAAAGAAAAAAACATTTTATTTTTCATTAAACAAAAGTTTTTTATTCATTTTATTATCATGGGGTGACGTGGTACCCCTGTTACTATGCGTGTTAATTTAAATTATGTTACCATCGTAGGGTTAAACGTTATGTAAGTTAATAAAAATGCGTAATTACTTGTTTCCGTTTCCATAAATGTTCAAAATAAATGCAATTAAATAGAAGTGTAAATTTAGACTGTCTAAAGATAAAGTCTTAAGGTTTTTAAATTACAATATCATGTAATTCATTGGATTAGTACTAATTTCCCATATATCGAGTATTGTAGTCTAACAAATTCAATAATCTGATAGCATTTGAAAAAACAATTGAGAAACTACAAACAAGACCATCAGTGAATAGCATTTAAAATGTTGTCATAAGAGAAATGTAATATTTGATATCATTTAGAAACAAATGCACATTTTAAGAGTTAACGTGAAGCTTAAGTTACACTCATAATTAAAGAATATACTTTTAATAAAAAATAATGTTATAATTTTTAAATTTAAATGTTAGTACAACAAATACAACAACAAAGAAATATACATATGAACATAGTTTTGTAAACATTATGGAGAATAATTTAAATTATATATTTATGTAATTATTATACCTTTCGCTTTAGCACTCTCTTCTAAGCTTTCAGCTTCCCTTGCTGATCTAAATCTATAAAATTCAAAATATTTATCTTTAATTATCTATCAAATGTATAATAATTTATACAACAAAAAGTCTTTAACTCAAAATATTAACTTGTAGTAAAAATAAACCCTAATTTAATTTTTGATAAGGTATAATTACTGAGTAACAAAGAAAAATAATTCTACCTTCTTCCTCTTTGTTGGTTCATTTTAGCTCTGGGAGCCACACCATCAATAGCCATAAAGAACAATTTCTTAGGCTTTATTATTTGAAATAAAATACTAATATAATGGAAGATATCTTTGAATATCTTTTCTTCAGTTATCCGAAAATGTGGATTAGAGTCATCTGGGTGAGAGCAGTTGTGTATGATACCATTCATATCCAGATACATATTGTCAAAGTCTGGTATCTGAAAAGGATGAAGGTAAAGTTTTTAGATTATGTACTGATTCACAAATAAGAAACTATTAGGATTATCAATAACACAAGAAAAAAAAAAAACAAATTTAAAATTGAAAATAAGGGTAGGAATTAGGGAAATAATGTGAGATAACCATACCTGATACTGCTTCACTAATTCATTAAGGCAAGGATACCTTTCGCTGGTGTATCTAAAAAATTTTGGTACTCCCATTTTGTTGATATTAAAATTCTAGTTAGCACGAATCTAAACTGTTAATTGAGTAACCTAGTTCCAATGTTGTTATCGATCATTCAATTTTAATTGTATTTTGAGGGTAATTGTATTTATCAATTTTTTAATATTTTCAATCTTCCAATAAACGATATCCGAAAATTGCAACGTTTATTCAGGCATAATTTAATAAAAATAATTTTCTTTCACTTTATAAAAACGATTATTTTCACAGATAAGAATTAATAATGACAGCCTGACAGGTGGCTCATGGCTGCAATCAAATTGTTTTTGATCCATATCTAATATAAAAATGAAATAAATAATAAATATGAAAACGATTTAAAATATTTATTTTAGCTTCATATTCATTATTTGATTAAATAAATATCAATATATACCATAACCAAAATTATGATATTCAAAAAAAAATATATTCGTACAGTGCTTGCTTTTGTGGCTTTTGTATAAATACTAGACATTAAATACGTTCTATTTTTAGCTTGCCGAAAACACATTACGTTGTATTTTTATCATTGTGTAAGGTAAAATAACTTATCTATAAGTCTATAAGTTATTTAGAATAATATTGCGTGCGGAAATAGTTTACATATTCTTGCTCGGATAATTTTTTATCTGGAACATCTGGAATCTGACGTACAATTGACAATTTGACATTAATTTTATTGATGTTGATTTCAGATTTTCAGGTGATTATATAGTGATTCAGGATTAGTAAATATTACCGATAATTCTTCATCAAGGTCTACAATTTTTTTGTATGTGCTAATTTTTCGCTTAAATAATTATTTTATTTAAAATTCGCATTAATAGTAACATGGAAGGTGACGAACTCGGTGGTGACTTGGTTAGGTTGGACAATGGATTTTTGGTCGACGAAGAAACTTACGTTGTAAACACAGATGATGTTTTGGGTAAAATATTTGTCTATCGAATACTTACTATTGCATTATTTCTTAACTTTATTCGTTACAAGAATGTTTTTACAGAACAAGAAGAAAACAACTCGGACTCGAATAGTGGTGGTAAAAATGTGCCCCTTCGGGAACAAGATCGATTTTTACCTATTGCGAATATTGCAAAAATAATGAAAAGGGCAATTCCAGAAAACGGAAAGGTAGGACCTTTAATATTTCAAATGATATATAAATTAAATATAGAAAGCTAATTCTAAATATACTTTTTAGATTGCCAAAGATGCAAGAGAATGCGTTCAAGAGTGTATTTCAGAGTTTATATCGTTTATAACAAGTGAAGCAAGTGATCGCTGTCAGATGGAAAAACGGAAAACGATTAATGGAGAGGATGTACTGTTTGCAATGAATGCACTTGGCTTTGATAATTATGTGGAACCATTGAAATTGTATCTTAAAAAATACAGAGAAATTGTTCTATCCCCTGTGAGTGTTATATTTTCATATATTAATCATAGTTATTAAGCAAATATTTAAATACTTTTAAGTATAATAAAAAAAAAAAATGATGACCGTTCTGGTGTAATGGTGCGAGTAGTTGCCTCAACACTGCGTCCTGGGGCGTCGCAGGTTCTATTCCTGCTCGGGACAGATATTTATATTTTGTACAAATATTTGTTTCCGGTCTGGGTGTATGACCTTATGGGTCTCCCCACCGTGCCTCGGAGAGCACATAAAGCCGTTGGTCCCAGTTGTTATCATAGACACCTGATAATGATCTTTACCCATTGTAAGAAAAAATATTGGTGGGGCCAGTGCCCTGTGCCGTGCTGGTGAGGGAGAACTGGGTACCCGATGATGGTTAAATAAAACGATGGTTAAATAAATGGACTGTATATTAACGCGGTATCTAGATCGGTACAAGCAAGAAAATAAGAAATATAAAATGGGCGTCGTGGGTAAAGAAGACAGTCCGGCGTTGCGGGTAAGAAAAGATCGAATGCCCTTCACGTTCGCCCCGCCGATCGTGTCACCCCGCTCCTTCCGTCGCCCGCGCCCCGTTGGGCGCTGTCGGGCGCGTCGGTGTCCTTAACACACTCCCGGCGTTGAAGAGATGTCTTCAATATTTTCTATCGGCAGGGGACAAATCATGTTGTATGCTCGTCTGATCACGCCTTTCTTGGTCCGAATGTCTGCCACCCTTGCCACTCCATCTCCACCCGGAAGCACTCGAAGAACCCGCCCCAATAGCCACATAAGTGGTTGACTGGATTTGTCTTTTATTACAACCAATGCCCCCTCCTTTAGCGTCTGCTGGGACTGCGTCCATTTTGTTTTCTGCTGAAGCAAAGTGACATATTCATTAGCAAATCGATTCCAAAAGTGTTGTTTTAGAAGTTGGATTCTATTAAATCTCGCAAGAGTCGAAATTTTAGTAACGTCGATCTGAGACTGCGGTACTGGCAAGAGAGATCGTCCAATAAGAAGGTGGGCTGGTGTTAACGGGCAAAGATCAGAAGGATCGTTTGACAAAGGAGTAAGGGGACGGGAATTTAGTATTGCCTCTACTTGAATTAATAAAGTACTCATTTCTTCGTAGTCTAAAAATGTTAAACTTAAAACACGTCGCAAATGATGCTTTATGGATTTGACGGCCGACTCCCACAAACCGCCGAAATGAGGAGCATAGGCTGGAATAAATGAAAAATTTATACCTTCCTCAGTCATGTCTGCCGGTGATAGCCGCTTGAGCAATGCAGATAGCTCATTGAATGTACCGACAAATGTAGTTCCATTATCAGAATAAATGTTTCGCGGTTTACCTCTACGAGACGTAAATCTATTCAGAGCCGCTACGAAAGCTTCCTTTGTCAGGTCCGAAACAAGCTCCAAGTGCAATGCCTTTGTTGCTAAACATACAAACACACAAACGTAAGATTTTATATGCTTACAACCTCTTCCTTTGTGATTTGCTATCATTACTGGCCCGGCATAATCTACGCCCGTGTCAAGAAAAGGAAATTCAAGAGTGGCGCGTTGTTGAGGTAAATTACCCATAATTGGTTGAAGTGTTTTACCCTTAAGTCTACAACACTTAACACATGATCGGACTATGCGTTTTGCTAAATTGGTACCTCCTAAAACCCAATAATTATGTCTTACTGTGGCTAGCAATAATTGAGGACCCGGATGTAAGTATCTAATGTGCAGCATTTCAAGAAGAGATTTGCATAAAGGATGCTTACTACACAGTAATATAGGATGTTTAACATTAAAATCATAATTAGTATTACACAGTCTACCACCGACTCTTATAAGTTTATTATTGTCAAGAAAGGGTGAAAGAGACAAAAGTCTATTTTTATGAGGTAAATGCTGCTTATTTATAAGTAATTGATATTCCTCTGGAAAGGAATCCTGTTGCGAAATTCTTAAAAGAAAATTAGTGGAATTAGCACGTTCATCAATTGTTATTTTGCCGTTTAATCTTTTGGACTTGTTACGACAATTATTTATAAATTTGAACACAAATGAAACAATAAGTTGTAATTTTGAAAATGATGAGTACCTTGCAATTAATTCGGTAAACATGTTACTCTCCTGAACAATATGTAAGCATCTAATTGTTTCTGGTAAGTCGGGAAATTGTATTTCTTGCTTAGGCTGAATTGGCCAGTCCCTTGGATCTGATTGAAGAAAAGAAGGCCCTGACCACCATAGAGAAGACTTACTAAGCATATCCGCTCGCAAACCTCGAGAAACTATATCTGCGGGGTTATCTTTCGAAGGAATATAACGCCATTCGTAATTTGAAAAACTTTCCTGTATCTCGGATACACGATGACGCACAAATGGTTTCAGTAGACTGGGAGAAGATCTGAGCCAACACAAAACGATTGTGGAATCTGTCCATAATGTGCATTTATTAAATGTAATTGTTAAAGATTCCAAAATTTTGATTGCTAGTCTCACTCCCAGTAGTACACTACAAAGTTCCAATCGGGGAATACTGACCGTTTTTAATGGAGCTACCTTACTCTTGGAAGCAAGCAAACGGGTAATGACAATGCCATCAACATTCAGGCATCTCACATATGTACATGCGCCGTACGCCTTCTCTGATGCATCTGTAAATATGTGCAGTTGTATATCAGTTGGTACCTGAGAAATAACACATCTTGGTATACTTAAAGTTTTTAATGCTGGCAATGAAACCACAAAGTCAGACCAAGCCTTTCCAATATAAGCAGGAACTGACTCATCCCAGCCACATTTATCTATCCACAACCGCTGCATTAATAGTTTAGCCTCTACAATACTAGGCGTAACAAGGCCAAGAGGGTCGAATATTTGAGCAATTGTTGATAAAATAAGACGCTTGTTTATACTGTCCCTTGATTGAATAGAAATTGGAAATGACAAGGTGTCCGCCGAGCACGTCCAGTATAATCCTAGTGTTTTAGACAGATGATCGTTGCTGAGATCCACAGATCCAGAAATGTCAGACTCACCGGAAATAGCCAGCAATATTTTATTCTCATTCGAATGCCACTTTCGCAAATTTAACTGAGCTGATGCTAAAACTCTACTTACTTCCCGGCATAGAAATATTGTTTCGTCGATAGTTTTATTACCTGACAAAAAATCATCAACATAGAAGTCTTTACAAATTGCTCGTTTTATATCTGGGTCTGTGGACTCCTGCCCTAATTGATACAAACATCTGGTGGCAAGAAAAGGCGCTGACGATATGCCATAAGTAACAGTATTGAGCTGATAACTTTTTATAGGATGAGAGGGATGGAATCTCCATAAAATTTGTTGAATTGCACGCTGCTGTTCACAGACTTCCGTCTGACGGTACATTTTTTCGATGTCGGCAGTTACAACATATTTGTGTTGTCGGAACCTCAACAATATAGACAATAAATCATCTTGTAATGTTGGCCCTACTCTTAAAATATCATTCAGCGAGACACCTGATGTTGTTACCGCCGATGCATCGAAAACAACGCGCAACTTCGTGGTAGAACTCGACTCTCGCAACACACCATGATGTGGTAAATAGCAAGAAACAGTTTTATTTATTTGAGATTCTGTCATGTGACCAAGGGCGAGGTAATCTCTCATAAATTCTACATAAAGCTGTTTCATTATAGCGTCTCGTTCTAATCTACGTTCTAAGGATAAAAATCTACGCTCAGCCAAACGATAGGAGTCTCCCAAGATTGTAGGTGATTCCTTAAGGGGCAGCGAAACAACAAACCGTCCGTCTGCCTTGCGTTTTGTAGTCTTTACAAAATGTTCCTCACATGCACGTTCTTCTGGGGAAAAATTGTGCTTAGAAGAAACAGAATCAAGCTCCCAAAAACGAGTGAGGTCAACTTCTAAATTGTTGCTTAACATGCATATAGGATTTTGATTGTTATCATAATTTTTATCTATGATGGAACCAGATACGAGCCAGCCTAACCTAGTTTCAAAGAGTGTAGGCTTATTTTTGCCTAAATTGATACGATTCGTTCCAATTATATTCCAAAATATTTCTGCACCCACTAATATATCTATTGTAGAAGGAATATGGAATGACGGATCAGCTAAAATAATACTCGATGGTATTTGTATATTATTTAGATTAACATAGATAGAAGGAATAAGTGTTGTGATGTTAGGTAAAATTATGCAATCAATCCCTACCCTATAGTCACCAACGTAAGACTCCAATATAAGAGAGCACGACTGTGAACTATAGAGAGGTTGATTATTAATACCAGACACCTTAGTTTCAGTAGAATTAGTATTAAGTTTTAGCTTACCAGCAAAATTCAGGGTTATAAAATTATTGGTGCTTCCATTGTCAAGCAAGACTCTAGCGGCATGCGGTTGTCCATTGGCATCGAGAACCTTAACCAGAGCTGTGGAAAGCAGAACAGTAGAAGTTTGAAGAGAGTTAGAACGAAGTTCATTAGCTGAAAGTGCTACGTTCTGTGAAGGATACTCGTCTAAATGCAATAAGGTATTATGTTTTTTGGCACAGTATTTGCAATGAGAAGACTTGCATTTGGTTTCAAAATGACCGACACGCAAGCAATTCAAACAAACTCCAAACGCTCTTGCTCTTTGAACTCTTATTTCAATTGGTAACATCCTAAATGATTCGCATTGAAATAGTGCATGACCCTTTTTACAAAGGGGGCATGATAACGATTTACTAGGTAAAATTGCAAAACTTTTGGATTTATTAAAACTGGCATCTGATTTATATCTGTCCATTTTTGCTGTATCTAAAGTTTCTAAAAGATCTGCTTTGTTGGAGAGAAATCTAATAAACATTTCTAATGTGGGGGGATCTTTATGGTTGTTCCTATAGAATTCCCATTCCCTATTTGTGACATTATCTAACTTAGAAGCCATCATATGAATGATTAAAGTATCCCAGTATTGGACAGGTTGGCCTAAGTTAGATAATGCTCTTAAATTTTTATTTATTGTGTCTATCAAATTGCGCAAACTTACACTAGATTCCTTTTGTATGGATTCCACCTTAAACAAAGAATTCAAATGGTGATTTTCTAGAAGACGTTTGTTGTCATATCGTTCGCATAGAGTTTTCCATGCAATCTCGTAATTGTCTGCGCAAAAATCTAAACCCGATATAATCAAGGCCGCATTGTCCTTCAAACAAGCCCGTAGGTAATGAAATTTATTTACATTGTCAATAGTGCTATCTGAATGAATTAAGGAATTAAACGTATCCCTAAAGCCAAGCCAGTATTGATAATCGCCGTTAAAATGTGGCAAGTCTATCTTAGGTAGTTCAACAACCTTACGTCTGTGTGAATGTTCCTCAGAGCAAACCGGAGACAAAGTGTCCTGCGAAGGAAGCGACGGTTTGCTAGGATTCTGGATCAAGGCTCGTCCGGCAGACACGAGAGAGTAGTACTGGGACTCGAAGGCCTCGCGCTCCTTAGCCTCGTCCTCAGGCATATCCATCAATTCATCCAGCTCACTCTGAAACCCATCGAATTCATCGTATAAACTTTCAATCTTTTCTAAACGCACTTGAATTTCGATCTGTGTTTCTAATTCATTGATTTGTTTACTGTTTTTTATCGATTTTAAAAAAGTACTAAAGCTAGTAAGCTTTCCTTTAATTACAGCTCGTTTTTTAATCAAATGTTTCATTTGCTTATCACTCATTGTTTGTTTTTTAATAAAATGTTAAATAATATTCTCAGTTGTAACAATTTACAAACAATGAGTAATTATTTATAAAATTTGAAAGAAATATATATTTAAGTTAACACGTATTAATTTTTTGTTTAAATAAAGCTGGCAAAAAGCAAGTTTAAAGCAAAATAAATTAAAACTTTTATTTACTAAATTAAATAATTAAATAAAATAATTCTCTAAAATAAATAATAAACCGTATGAAAAATAAAGCAATAATGATGTAAAGCGATTGCTTTTAAAAATTATCAGGCGTTTTTATCGCAAAAAAAAACGATTGTTACAATGTCGTACACTTTTGTTTTTGAAGTACCGACCTGTAATGAGAAAATTATTAATGAATAATTTTGCCAAGAAATCAATTTGAATGTAAGCTACAATGAAGGATGATGATGATAAAGCTATTATTTAATGAATTTTGATGTAAATGATTGCGAAAAGCTGTTTATTAAATTATGTAACGTAACGTTGTGTACGTAAAATTTTTATGATTTAGTCTAATTTAAATATATTATAAGTTGATGAATGATATTATAGCCAATTATAATTATGTAACGAATGCTACGACTACGAAATAATGAGAATGAATTCTAAAATGGTATGAAATGACGTGAAAATGGAATAATGATTGTTAAATGATAACGGTTAGGATGAAAGTAGGATATTGAACGATCTCACGTGAATCCTTGACGTTTGCGGTTTGACGATCGAAGTTTCCGTCGTATCCAAGATCTGTACACAGATTGTATTCCTATCGATTGCTGATTGTTTCTTGCCCGGGAATGTCAGCTATGAGTGCAGCAATGTTCACTCCGGCGAAACAACTTGGACAGGAACGATGTGCCAGGCGGTGACTTTCACTTGACCTCTGACGTGAAATCTTCAATTTTCCAATTCTTCGGTTATATCCGGATCGATGGACCATATGGTGGGGCCAGTGCCCTGTGCCGTGCTGGTGAGGGAGAACTGGGTACCCGATGATGGTTAAATAAAACGATGGTTAAATAAATGGACTGTATATTAACGCGGTATCTAGATCGGTACAAGCAAGAAAATAAGAAATATAAAATGGGCGTCGTGGGTAAAGAAGACAGTCCGGCGTTGCGGGTAAGAAAAGATCGAATGCCCTTCACGTTCGCCCCGCCGATCGTGTCACCCCGCTCCTTCCGTCGCCCGCGCCCCGTTGGGCGCTGTCGGGCGCGTCGGTGTCCTTAACAATATTGTAACAAATAAATTTTGTTTCAGGTTACTATCAACAAGCTAAATAAAACAATAGTGTTATATGGAAGTAAGTAAATTGTTTTACATTTTACATTTATGCAAATTGTAAAAATAACTTTAATTTATTTACAAATGCTATATCATGGAACGTCTTCGCATATTTAATAGACAGAAAGTTTCAAATATATAAATAAAATATTTTGTATATAAAAAAATTGGTTGTCTGTAAAGTCGGTTTACGGACGTTAATTTTACGTGATAACGTCATAAGAAAACATTGATGAAAAATTGTATGTAATACTTTTATGAATTGAATTATTACTGAATAATCATTATTTTGTATAATACAAAGCAGGAGTTAATTGAAAATTACAATGTTTTCGATAAATTTACATTTATTTGCACTCATTAATTCAAATATTTTTTCTCTTCTACTTGGGAGCATCTGCTGATGGAGTGGACGAGAGATATATGCGTCACAAGTCGAAAGCTTAGGTCGATCGTGCCTTGTTGTTTTCTTGTCGCTTGTTCCGCGCTCTCGCTCGCGGAACGTGACAATGAGTCATGCTTTTTCGTGCGTGCACGCGTGCGGCGTTCACCGACTGACGTTATCACGTCAAAAAAAAACCTTATTAGATTACTAAAATTTTTAAAACGGGATATTCACCATGTTTTTTTTATTTTGCCGGGCTCGATATTTCGACATTATCTACGAATGTCTTGTTCACGAGTTGTTTTCTTGTCGCTTGTTCCGCGCTCTCGCTCGCGGAACGTGACAATGAGTCATGCTTTTTCGTGCGTGCACGCGTGCGGCGTTCACCGACTGACGTTATCACGTCAAAAAAAAACCTTATTAGATTACTAAAATTTTTAAAACGGGATATTCACCATGTTTTTTTTATTTTGCCGAGCTCGATATTTCGACATTATCTACGAATGTCTTGTTCACGAGACGCGATTTCAGTTTTAGTAATGAAAATAACCATGTTAATTTAAAATTTTAAATTATTAAATTTTTGATAAAAATCATGTTTTTTTTAATATAAACCTACTACTTGAAACCTATGAGGTGTCTATCAATTATTTCGACGTTTGATTCAAAGATATATAAATATGCCACATCAAAAATCAATTTAAATTTTTTTTAACCTGTATTTCTAAGTTCAATATGTTTCTATGTTCTGGTAGATTTGAAATCCAGGATCCCGGTTAGTAGTTGATAATATGTGCATTATTTTATTTTATTTTTTATTTATTTATAGACTCAATAACTTTCCGATTTTTGTGTAACTACCCTCTTTTACTTTATTTTTTGTATTACAATGTTATATTGAACTAGAATGTATTATCATTACGCTAAGTGGTAGTAATTATAACTTATTTATAATTATTCATTTCTCAATAAGAGATTTTGTAAATCTTCTGAGAAATAAAATCTAAACCTAACCTAAAGTTAACTTAAGTTCTGAAAATTATTGTATTTGATAAAATATAGTTCCATCTCTTTCAGTGGAGAAGAGACCCAGCTAAGAAATTTACGGTCTGTTACAGATATACAAATTGGTCTGTTATAGATAGAACTGTAGTTCCATATTTTCTTTTTTAAGTTTTTTATGTATAACAATAACATAATAGTATTATTTTATTTGTTTAAGGTGATGGAACACAATGCGTCCCGAGTGAAAATGATACTGAAACACAGACGGAAACAGTTATTTACAGCTATCCTAAAGTTATTGGAGATTTTACTATAACTTAAAATGTTAAACAATATACCGTGATGTTAAAATTTAATTCTTTAATTAAGTAACAATAAAAGTTTAGTTATAATTTGTTAGGAAAATCATATTAATATGGAATATTGGTATACTTTTTAAATGTAAGAAATGTATTATAAGAACATGCACATGTTTACAAGAAATGTTCTATTGTAATAATTAAAAGTTTCAAGAGATGAGGGAAGAATAACTTAAGAATCGATTTTATTTTGTTTTTTAATAAAAGATATTTCAATAAAATAATATTTTTTTTTTGTATATTTTTCAAACATAAATATTATATCTTACATTTTAACATATAATAAAAAAGAGTAAATATACATTAACAGAAATTAATTGTAATCAAGCCAATTAATATTATGGATTAAATATAAAATTAAATGTTAACCATAATAGTAAAATCATTTTTTATAATACAGGAAAATTAAAAAAAAGTTTAAATTATAAACTATAATTAATTATACAATAAATTATAGAATTTTAATTTCTGCATTCAATTTTAACATTTTGTATTTTAAGTATTTTTATAAATATTAGGCAGTGCATCAGGTTCTACAGAACTATATAATTATAATAATTTATTCTCTAAATTTATCAACAATATATCCTGGAAGTGGCATCAGGTACAGAAATTTGTTTAAAATAATTATACCGAGTGAAAATGCGAATGAAATTCCCAAATTAAAATCTAAATTGAAATCACCGGATTGATAAATATCTCCACCAAAATTCTTCGCAGTGAATCTCTCTGTCAAAAATGCTTTACCACTTGAATATCTACAATTAGCGTTGGAATTTATATTCATGTTAGAAGATGTTTGAATAAGATTAGTGATTGATGTGCAGTTTTCCTCAGAACTGTATGGTAAGGTGTTGAATATTGGTTGCTTGAAAATGTTTCTGTGTAGAAAAATTGAGGCATATCTTGTATGAGTTAGATAGGTAAGGTAGTACAGCCATTCTTCGTATCCTTTGTACGATCTGTAAAAAAATAATTAAGGATTAGTCACTTCAAAATCCTATAATTACCATGATTCATTTACTGTTCATAAAAATATTGTTAAAAATCTAGGACAGCGTTTAACCCTCAACAGTACTTACAGCTTAAGTATTTATTGATCTACCCATAATGTATATACCCATATTATTATATAGTGACTAGAAAAATATATAAAGATAATATTTTGAAGTATACATTTATATGTATTGTTTTAATATATACTTATGTCTATTCCTTATTAGATGTGTATGCGTGTTTAAAGGTGCAAGAGCAAGCGTGCAAACGAAATTTGTGTGTATGTGGATGCGTGTGTATGAACGTATGCTTATGTTTAAATTAATACAGTTTTAATCTAAAGCCATTAATAAAACTTTTAAATCCGAACTAATACAAACAAATGCCTTCATTTCAAAAAGGTTAAACTCCCATACACACTTCAATTAGAGGTTTTTTTTTTTAAATTAAAGATTTAGAAGAATAAATGTTAAAAGTACTGTATTTACTGATTGTGAGTTTCTCGACGTAATTTTTCAGTAGAAACTTAATTAGAACCAGTGCAGTGGTAGAACATATAAATTATAATTAAATTATATGATATAATTAACTTGTGAAATGATGATACAAAGTACTTTTAAAAGTTAAAAAAGTTTGCAATATAATTTTTTTAATAATAATAAACTCGAACTTTCGGCCTAGGTAGGAAAAAAAAGTATGTGCAACACGGGACGAAAGTACTACATCCTGTTCCGCATGTTTGCCAATATCAATTTAACATGCGGGACAGAAAGTAGTACATTCGTCTCTTGTGACGCAATATACTATTCTTACCTCAAAACTCCACTAGACAACATGACGTAGACGCAGGATATGTAGATGTTGACAACGGCAGCAATGAGGCCGTTCTTAACAAACATCATGATGGCTATGGTCTGTTGTTCCGCGAAGATGTAGCTCGACCACAACACAAGCGCGAAGTGTATGTAGTCCAGACTTTCTGATATGTTGCCTAGGATTCTGTTAAGAATGTTGATACTCGTTTATATTTAATGACATGAATTAAAAATATTATTAATTAGAGTGCCCAGCGAAAGTTCAAAATTACTGTACTGTATTGTATCAGCCTGTAAACATCGAAGGCCTCTTCTCCATATAGAAGAAGGGGTTGGAGCTTAATCCACCACGCTGCTCTATTGCGGGTTGGTGGATAATTTCTCTAGGTAACGATCGTTATCAGGTGTTTATGATAACAACCGGGACAGACGGCTTTACGAACTCTCCGAGGCACGGTGGGGAGACCCACAAGGACATACACCCAGACCGGTATCAAATATTTGTACAAATATAAATATCTGTCCCGAGCGGGAATCGAACCCGCGATCGCCAGCGCTCGGCGTTGAGACAATTACTCGCACCACTACACCAGAACGGTCGTAAGTAGTGATCAGTATTCAGGGTCAGTAGTTCAAAATTAACTTGAAAACAATCCTAAATCCCTATTTATTAGTATTTTACAATTCACTTAAATTCGAAAGTATAAAATGATAATGTTTTCAAAAAAGTTTATATTGATATTATATATCATTTTCATAATAAATCATGATCCTTCGAGTGTTTAAAAAGACATATTAAGCAAATATAGATATTGTAAGATAAATTGTACCTATTTTTTTGCACACTATACAAATGAGATACACATAAAAACAACAACAATAAATTGTTTGTTCTCATTGTTGTTGTTGATACTTGTATCTTTCTTATACACCTCATAAAATTATTATATTATAATATATACGGCGTCCGATGGAGGCTCCTTTGAACCGCTCGTTCTGGAAGTCGATGATGAAATTCTACGCTCAACAGTGGACATCCAACGGCTGATATGATGATGATAATATATATTTGTGACTATGACAAAAAATAATAATAATACGTACGGATAAATAATAGCAGCAGAAGCGAAAGCAGTAACGAAGGAAAAAGGTAGCGATACGATGTTCCACGCGAGTAACAAACTAGCGCCACTGTACAAGCCTTCCAGTGACTCCTGGTAATAGCGCGTTCTGTAGGGACCGTCTGAAATTAAAATAAAATTAATACCCATACAACAAACGTGTTTTTTTTTTTTCGGAAAAAACGAATACGTCTCTCAGTGGTAATTGAACCGATTTTAATAATGAACTTTGAGTATAAAGTTGTAGTATTTACTGTTAAAGAAATGTCTGTTTGTATTGAGATAAATGTTAAGAAATGATGTCGTAAAAAACAAATAGTGAGGATTTAAAAAACAATAAAACAATTATTAGCTGGTGAGAAAGTTACTGAAATTGAGAACGAAAGCTTATAATATAACTTATATAGTATATTTTTTATATGCAAGATTATTTACTTACAGAGGCAAATAGTGTTCATAATACTGATAAAGTACGTTCCGACCAATGCGTTGAAAATAAGTCCACTTTTAGTAATAAACGCTCGTTGGAAATCCTGTAAAAATAAAAAAGAATTATAATACCAATGTTTGCGGCGAAATATTCAATAGATATTAATCTTATTTACCTTAGATTCATTATAGAAAATCCATAAAATGAAGAAATATATCGGTAAAGATAACAATCTCATAAACATCTGTTTCAAACCATGCTTTTTCAAATTGAAAATCGACACGAGCATTCTCCTGAAACCACAGATTAAATTTTATGCTAGATTCATACGAAGTACAAATATTATTCAATTATTTATAAATACATATGTGAAAGTCATGGCAGATATTACGATCTTAAGATCTATCGTCAAAAGCTTGATATTTTATAGCGTTACTTTTTTGCGTTTAATTATTAATACTGTATCCGTCTAAATAGCTTTCCAATTGCTGAATTGAACGTGACCATTTATTAAGAAGGTACATAGAATGGGTATTGTATGCTTAAACTTACAGATACAACATCCATACAACTCGAACACCCCCCGGCTTGCCGTAATTCATCTGCACTTTGTTTGGGTTGACGATCCGGCTGTGTTCGGCAGGGTTGCCGGTCATCATCGCTTGACCCTCGACCCTGAACTTGTCGACCAGTGCCGCTATCTGGTGGTTGGACTCTATGAACCGTTCGCGTGATCTTCTGTCTACTGTTGATAGACATACTGAAATAATGAAAATTAGGATTTAAAAAATTTATATAATATAAATAGGACAAAGTAGTAGGTAATAGCGCAACACTCGCTTTTTTGTTTCACTTTGGCTTTTTTCATAAATCCCACAGGAACCGCATAGTAATAATACACTAATAGTCTGATAATTGTAATGTCCATCACATTAATAGGACTTGGTTATGATTAAGCCAGTGTTTCATTCTTGACACTGAAGGAAACCTGCTTGTTTCGGCAGAAATTGTCTACCTAATCCGCCCACTCCCACTGCCAGTTGTATGTGGCATGTTCCAGAGTAGCCTGGTGATTCTAGCACCCGACGGAAAACAAAAAAAAATCTTTATAAAGAAATACTGCGGAAGGTGTAGTATTTCGATTTCGTTGTAAAAAGATAATACCCCCGTGTAACTTTCTCCAGACCAAAGACCTAGCTTCGTGTTCATAAAATGTAACAAAATTTTGTTTTATTTTAATGTTATTTAAACTTTAAATTCCTACTTTATAATAAATATTGTTATATATTATAAGTATTCAAATATTTTAACATAATAATTTATATATCATAACAAAATTAATAACGTAAAAAACCTATTAAAAATCCTATCAGAACCATTTTCGACTTCTATGCGGACGAAGTCGCGGGCTAAAATCAGTTGTATGTGGCATGTTCCAGAGTAGCCTGGTGATTCTAGCACCCGACGGAAAACAAAAAAAAATGTTTATAAAGAAATACTGCGGAAGGTGTAGTATTTCGATTTCGTTGTAAAAAGATAATACCCCCGTGTAACTTTCTCCAGACCAAAGACCTAGCTTCGTGTTCATAAAATGTAACAAAATTTTGTTTTATTTTAATGTTATTTAAACTTTAAATCCCTACTTTATAATAAATATTGTTATATATTATAAGTATTCAAATATTTTAACATAATAATTTATATATCATAACAAAATTAATAACGTAAAAAACCTATTAAAAATCCTATCAGAACCATTTTCGACTTCTATGCGGACGAAGTCGCGGGCTAAAAGGTAGTATTTTAATAAAATGTAATTATGTTTTAAGTCACAGAATTAAAATGCGATTGTTAAAAGTAAAATTAAATAGATTAGATATAACTTACAATAATACATTAAAGGGTTTTCTAATTGCGGGCAAGGAAAGCCAATGCTACCGAAATAGTCCAATAAGTTTCTTGTCGGTCCTGCGTATACAACGTCCCCGAGACACAGATATACTACTCTATCTAGGAACGGGAAAACATCTGAAAATAAAACAAAAATAAAATGCTGAAAACTCAAAATACTATATGGAATAAAAAATATACCCATACTGTTTATGTTGCTCCGCCCTTATTGTTAATGTTTGATAAAAAGGCTTTCCAAAGAAAAAAAAAAAAAAAAGAAATTAAATTAATCGATCCAGTAAATTCCGATAGTAACGCATTCTAACAAATAAGTTCTCTCACTTTATTATAATAATAAATATATATTTAAGCTGAAAGGTTTTTTTGTATGTTTAGACGCGTTTGCGTATCAATCCGTTATGGAATCCACATAAGTCGATTTGTTACAAAATATGTATAGAACAGTGCATTTTCAAGTGAAAGAGAAAATTGTTATATATTTGTTAAAAATATTGTTTTATACAAGTTTGTACACTGAAAGTAATTTGATTTTTTAATGGTTTGATTATATTTTTAAATAAATATTAATACACTGTTTAATTATTATAAGCGTAGGTACCTACCTATCTGAGACATAATTAAATATAAGTAAATCAAGTAAGTCACGGGATTATGATTAATTACCTGATCTTGGTTTCTCCATAGTAAGTATGATGGTGGTTCCATATTTCTTAGCTGTGTTTGAAAGAATCGATATAACTAAATACGTGTTTAATGGATCCAAGTCCCAAGTGGGCTCGTCGAGAAGAAGAATTACTGAAATATTTTGAAATATTTAGTAGAATAGTAGAAAAAAAAAACAATAAAGATAACAAAAAATATTACATGGATCTCGTATGAGTTGAACTCCGATAACTAGTCTTCGATATTCACTTTTCGTTAAAGTCGTTACACATTTGTTGGCGACCTGTAATTACAAATTAATTTAATTTTTTTATTAATAAAATTTTATATTTTTAGGGGGTTAAGTAAAATAAAAAGCGTACCTGAGACAGAGCTAAATCGGCCATCACTTGTTTTACTTTTGAAGATTTTAAATATCCGGATATCTGCGTGATGATAAAATAATTATTAAACATAGACATACGACCAGTTATATCAAATTTTCTATGATTGAACAAATTTTATACCTTAGTTAGCGACAAAGCTAAAGTCTGTTGTACACTGAGACCCGGCAGAAGTTTTGTAGAATGTCGTACCAGAGCACAAGTGCTCGTAAAGTGATCCTCTTCTAAGGGAACACCTTCAAGGAGTATGTGACCCTTGGAAGGTACTCGGCGACTTATGACGTCCAGAAGAGCGCGTTTACCGCTGCCTAGTAGGGAAATATGTGCCAATCATACGTCTTTTGCAGGTGTTACTGATAGCATAGTTAATAAACTTATGATAAAAGCAATATTCAAGTTGTCGTTTTTAATAATAAACTAGACATCCTTCGCGAGTTCACACGCTTTGTGTTTCGATACCTGATAGATTGGTTGATATTACGGATGATACGGATTTAGGATTATATTGTTTATTTCCTACGAGCCATAGTTATTTTAACTCTTTATGATGTAACTTTTTAATGGTGAAATAATTTTTAAAATCGGTTCATTATTTTCAATATTAATGGATTACAAGTAAAAAAATCAAATCTTTCCTCTAGATTATATTAATAAAGACAAGGTTTATCAATCGAAGTATATCGTAATTAAGTAAGTACTTAATTCAACTGAAACAAATGTGATAAACTATAGATAAAGATAAACTTGATATGAAAATTTTATGAGATATACATGAAAACTGAATAACGATACCTTTGGAACCCAGAATAGCTGTGACTTCCCCACTATGCGTGATGAAAGAAACATCCTTCAGGATGACGCCGGTCTTCACACCGCCTGTCAATCGCTGGATGAAGCTACCTGGTTCCATCTTTTAAAAATATATTCAGATTTACTTTAACCTTCTAGTGACAACAATAACGACCACGAAAGTCCTGTTGTTAAGTATAAACATAAGATACGAAGATAGATCTCATTACCTACCTATATGTACAAGAATTATAAATTATGTAAACTTAAAATCAAATTCTAGAATACTGAGGTAGTAGGTACGTATTTGAACTCACCGTGGATACTAAAGATCAATATTTCGATCTAATAAACAGTTTCTTCATCAGTACAGTAGTCTTAAATAATAAAATTTTAATAGCAAGATACCAATACCTGTTATTGTACTCTACTGTATCAGCCTGTAAACAACCCACTGCTGAGTAAAGATCCTTATCAGGTGTCTATGATAACAACCGGGATCGACGGCTTTACGTGCACTCCGAGGCACGGCGGTTAGACACCCAAGGACATACACCCAGACCGGAAACAAATATTTGTACAAATACAAATATTTGTCCCGAGCGGGATCCGAGCGGGAATCGAACCCGCGACCACCGGCGCGTGGCGTTGAGGCGACTACTCGCACCACTACCTCCGAACGGTCGCCCTACCTACTATTTTACATTATATCTATTATTAATAATTTTAATTTTATAGGCAAATAAACTTTTAAAGCGTAAATAATTATCGTTGTCAGAGCTAAAATTATTTTCGACGCTTCCCTATTCTTATCCTATACAATCGACATCAACGGGTGCGAGTCGTGGGGTTCACGCACAACGAACTCTAAATAATTTATTTTATTTTTACATTTTAACAATAAAATAACGAAATTGTTTCCTGTTTTGTATTTTTGGTATATTAAACGTAATTATATTAGAGCAATTATATATTTTTTTAATTAATATATCTTATTTCTTCTTAATGTTAAAGAAGAATTAATTCTAAAATAAATTCATCTATTTTAAAAATAACTATGTATGAATTTTTAAAATAAATCATTTTTGTTATTGAGATATTGACATAAATATAAGCATATTACACTTGATTCACATTTGCTCATACTTACTTGTCCCGAGTGGAAAACATTACACAACTCCAATGTATAATCGCTTCCGATCATGATTACGATCGATCACGTTTAATATTTTATTAAAACAATTACAACAATGGCCTAAAACAAAAATAATAACATTTCAAAATAATACAACCTCTCCGTAAAAACAATGTCGCAAACTAACTTAACGCAGCAAAGAGTATAAAAATATTAACGCAGGTAACGTCAAACTTCACCTAACGTTTGCGGCGTTGCCAATTCTATTCGCTACTACCTTCTGTTTACTAACTGTACTTGACATTAACTTTGTAAAGAAAGCGAGCTAATTAAGACTTTATGTTGTACAGAACAAAGTATATTTTATTTTTGATGAGATGAACAAGTGCTTTTTAAGGGGTAGATTATATTTTTCATTTTTTTTAAATGTCTGATGTTCTGTAATAAGATTTGATAAATTAAAAGTAGCACACATACAGATAGAGGTTCCAATCCGACCTAGCACAGCTGAGTTTTTTTTGTTTTTGTTTTGAATTGAGCTAAAAATTCATTAAGTAGTGTAGTAAACCATCGCAAGAAAATCTGCGTTTTTCTAAAAAAATCTGACAATGGGGCCATTCATTTATTACGTAAGACGATTAAGGGGGGCTGGGTCAGCCATGTCTTATTTTTTCTTACAAGGGGATGAGAGGGATTCTCGTTAGTTTTAACGTAAGATCAAAAATGCGCAAAGTTAAAATTATACTTTGAAAAAGCGCGAGCAACTGCGCGAATGCCGAGGTTCGCTCGGATGCGTATAGATAAACGATTTTCATTTCCATGACAACGGACCCGCGCCACCCGCACTGTGCCTCCCGGGAATTCCCCGTTGGTGGACTAATCCCCACTTGTTTGCGTAAACAACACTCGTTATTGCGTTGATGATTTTAATGTTGTAGTTAATAGTAATTTAAGCAACACCTATTATTAGAGATATTTCAGTGGCATGTCCACTTTCCAAGTGGGTTTTGAGCCCCTGGACTGAAAATCTTATGTAGGTAAAGATGAATAATTAAAACCAAAGTTTATTACTACCAAAAAATAAAAATTATTAGTAGGTACCTTTGTAAGTACCTACATATAAACATTTCTAAAACTTGTTACTTTGAAAAATAACATTAAAACAAACCGAACGTGTATTCAATTTTACCCGACTGCGCCAGAGGGAGGGTTATGTTTTTCGAAAGTGTGCATGTATATACTATATAATATGTATGTATAATTGTTTGGCACGCTCTCCGGCCTGAACGGCTCGATGTATTTTAGCTTGAGAGGTGTTATTAGATTCGTATTTACAGTGAGAGTGACACTGGATATATCAAAATAAAAAATAAATAAAATTGCGGATCTTGTGCGCTTAATTAATTTCATTTTCAAATTGCACAGAAACGCAGTCGACTTTTTTAGTTTTTTAAATTACTTTGACTTGTTGTTTAGATTCTAACGTAATAAATATTAAACAGGGGGGAGGGGGTCGACTTATTCTTATTTTTTCTTATAATAGGGGGGAGGGGGTCGAAAACTAGCAAAATTCGTCTAACGTAATAAATGAATGGCCCCCAAGTACTCATACATTTAACTCTTTAAAGGAACTGCGGTCTTTGCTAATCATTGAGAGATTACAAATTCTTGTAGTACATACAGTGCGAGATAAATAAAATGTCACTTTTGAAAGATGTATAATCTCTACTAATATATAAATGCGAAAGTAACTCTGTCTGTCTGTCTGTTACGCTTTCACGCCTAAACCACTGAACTGATTTTTCATTAAAAATAAATCATTACAATATATATGCTATGTTTTATGAATAAAATAAAAAAAATCACATTTCTTTTTATAAACTAGCCTACCCTTAATAATGAAAGCCTTAATTTTTCTATACAATTTCTATACAAAGTTAGTACATACGTATAGCTTATTCTTTGTTCCTTTCTTTCACAGCGAAAATACCAACAAACATTTGAAATGACTATATTTACCAAGTTGGTTATGTTCACACATTCCAAAGCTTTGTTTTCTCTTTTTCTCACGACAATCTAACAACCGTTAGAAAGAGAGCGTATGATGCGCAGTGTCACTGACAGTTCAGTAGGAGTATGATCGTCTCTGAAGTCCGTCAGTACAATATAACAAAGATATACTGAAGTAACAGATTCAACGAATCACGATATTAAACGAACGAAGGTATTCGAAATATTTAAATGTTTAACTTACATGATTTAACAATTAAGTGTTGTGTCAACTGATTGACTGATTTATTTTTTTGTGATAGTGTTTTATGGTGTGCAGTGTAGTGCGCTTCGGAGTCCCGTTGGCCGGTATTTTACCAAGTAAGTTGACGGTACACATATTCTTGTATTTGTGTAGGTGGTCGGAGAGGCTTTTATTGGGTGTTTTGAAGACGTTATAAGGGACACATAATAATTATTATAAATAATGTGAACAACCGAAGCGTTTGAAATGTTAGGTCAAGTATACTCGCAAGTATAAACGCCACAGTTTATTCATATTTGTACCTACCTAATTACCACCATATCTTAATAATAATTATAACGTAAATATTAATCCTATTTTATATGTACTAGTCGTACTAGTATTTATTAATGTTCTAATAGGATTTTTATAAAATACATAGACACAGAACATACAATTTAAAATTAGTCAATTGTTTATATTAAAAGTACAAAAAATCTCAATTTAATCTCAAGTGAATTTAGCATGTTTTATCTTTATAGGTAAAATTGAAAAAGATTGTAAAAATTACAAAAAAAAAGTGTCTACGGAAATATATAAGTATTATATGTATGATATAACTTTATATTAATATTATTAATTATGAAATATTAATAATATTATATATATTGATAAAAAAATAAAATTAAACAATGCTTTATATTTAACAAGTATGCCTAATTAAAAAAATCAAAAAACCCGACTGCGTAAAATACTCTTATTATAAACTAAAAAGAATAAAACAATTTACTAGCTTTCATTTGATACCCATATTGCTACAGTAAGAAAAAAAAATTTAACTCCCCCCCTCATTCCGCCATTTGCGGGCGCCATTTTAAAAATTTATATAGCCTATGTCACTACTACAATTGAGGCAAATCCAACGACACCTCATATGTCAAAAACTGTCCAGCCGTTTGGGCTGTAGGGCGTGCCAAAGAAATGGACATACATACATACATACATACATACATACATACATACATACATACATACATACATACATACACTCGAAAAACATAACCCTCCTTCTGTCGCAGTCGGGTAAAAATATAACGTTCTTTAGTTGAACCGTTAATACTTGCTAAAAAGTATATATGTATAATGTACTCCTTTTCGACTAATCGATAGTGATTTCCTGTCAAAGTTTTCACTGAATTTTAATTCTCGAGGAATATGTTACTAATTAGAAAATTAAATATCAAAATTGAATCACAATCGGTAAAGCTATTGTGTGACACACATAAAATCATTACGCAAGTAAAGCTTATTACTTATTATTAAAAAAGCGATCTTCTTAAATAAAAATCTACAACAAGTCCTTTTTTACCTTCCCTATCTTTTCGTATTTCGAAAAGTTTGCGGGGCTATCGGTTCTGGTTATCCCAATTCAAATGACTATCATCGGGTGATAATTGTTTCGTAAGAGCATTAGAATTAAGATTAGAAATTCTTAAAGGTTGTCGTCATGAACGGAAGCTTAAAACAATTGTTATGAAAAAAAAAAAACAAGTAAAATATTAGATCCAAAATAGAAAAAAATAAATTAATTGTCTGTCAAGTCCGTTTACGGACAATATTTTTACGTGATAATGTCATAAGAAAACATTGTTGAAAAATTAAATACCTAATTTTATGGATTGAATTGAATTATTATCACTGAATTATCATTATTTTCTGTAATACAAAGAAGGAGTTTATTGAAAATTAAAATTTTTTCGATAAATTGACACTCGTTAATTCAAATATTTTTTTTCTTCTACTCGGACGCATCTTCCGATGGACTGGAGGAGGGATAGTTCCGTCACAAGCCCAACGATTATGTCGATCGTGCATCTCTATCGTTTATTCCGCGCTTTCGTTCGCGGAACGTGACAATGAGTCATGCTTTTTCGTGCGTGCAGCTGGCGTTCATCGATTTACAAGACGTTAACACGTCAAAAAGAAAATATTAGAAGAAGAAAAAGAAGATTAAAAATCAACCGTTTTTGTCTATGTCTTTTTCGTCGTTGTTTAAAAAAACGAAAATAGTAAATAACCATTTTGATAACGTCAGTGCCTAATAACTTTTTTTTTTGTTAAGAACTTTATTCATACTCCATACCATCCGGCTCGGTCATTTCTAAGAAAAGGCTGTATTGAGTAAAAAAAAAAAATCTAAAACAATGGCTGATGGTAACGACCTCAGGATGTGATGAATCAGTCTTGAAACTTTTATCCATCCGAGCGTAGCCTACGAGGACATGGAACGACGTAATATACGTTTTTTTCTAATTTTTGACATTCTTAAATAATAAAACCTTATGTTTATAATTCAGTATATTATACTAACTTGTTTTATATGAAAATTATAAAATAATCATGTCTAATCTGTAGTTTTGATTAAAAAGGAGAATATAATATTTAACAATAAGATGTGTTTCGATTAAAAGATAATTTAGCGCTCTTAAAACCAAACCATTGTATTAACATAATAAATTAAAATCAAAATATCACCCCCAGGTTTTAGGAGTTTACTTAGTTTAATTGACGACCTACAAAAATATATTCTGCGAAAAATGTCAGTAACAGACGGAAGAAGAATACTGATTCACGGATCAACACATTCATTCAACAAGTATGCTTAATTAAAAAAATCAAAAAACCCGACTGCGTAAAATACTGTTCTCTTATATTTACGCGAATTTTACTCATTTGATTAAAAATCTATATCGGATTTTATCGCGTTTATTTAAAACTTTATATTTTTACAATATTTTAAATTATTTCCCGACGTTTCGGACCCTTTACAGCGTCCATGATCTCGGGGGACTGAGGTGGTGGGTGTCCGATTAATCGGACACCCACCACCTCAAATCAAAATATTCAATCAATTTAAAATATTGTAAAAATATAAAGTTTTAAATAAACGCGATAAAATCCGATATATACTTTTAATCAAATGCGTAAAATACTCTTATTATAAACTAAAAAGAATAAAACAATTTACTAGCTTTCATTTGATACCCATATTGCTACAGTAAGAAAAAAAATTCAACTCCCTCCCCTCATTCCGCAATTTGCGGGCGCCATTTTAAAAATTTATATAGCCTATGTCACTACTACAATTTAGACAAATCCAACGACACCTCATATGTCAAAAACCGTCCAGCCGTTTGGGCTGTAGGGCGTGCCAAAGAAATGGACATACATACATACATACATACATACATACATATATACATACATACATACATACATACATACATACATACATACATACATACATACATACATACACTCGAAAAACATAACCCTCCTTCTGTCGCAGTCGGGTAAAAACACGCGGTATTCCAAGCTCAAATTTATTGACAAAGCAATAAAGTTTCTGACTCTTGATATATGCATATTATATGGATTTTACTGCGTTTAAAATTCTGTATGGAAAAACAGTTTCTGTAAGTAAAACAGTGGGGCTTGGCTAGTCTATAATCGACAAAAATAATTAACAAAAACAAAATTAAGATATTACGTGTTATTATAAAATTTAAATATAACACGATTACTTAATAATAGAGATCATTTATCAATGACAAAATACCAATTCCCAATAAGTCATTGTTAATTTTACGGTGCATAATCGATTATGACAATTTTTATGGTGAGGTGGGTTTTATTTTTATTGCTGACTAGCTCTGACTGCGGTGTCGCCCCCACAAAGAAAAACTATAATATATTTTCGTATGTTGTTGTGTAAGTTATTGAAGGTACTGCGTCAAACATTCTACTTTCCTAAATGTTCTTTTTTCATGTATTTTTACAATGTTCTTATCTTTTTTCGGATAACATTTAAATATATTAATTTATCTACTCTTTTCTTCTTTATTCAAAACTCAAATTACAATATTTTTTAATAGAGTACCTGTACATTTCATGAAATTTATTTCTGTGACTGAAATGTTACACCAAGAAATTTTTTTTTCAACACGCACTTAGTACTTTAGCAGTGATGTGTGTGCAAACAAACCGACAGACACAAAAAAAAAATAGAAATTTATACAATTAGTTTTTTAGACCTCTACAAACATTTTTGTCGAAAAATTTAGAAGAAAACAGGCATGTGAAATTAACAATTTTTATTATATAATAAAAGAGTAAACTCTTTTAATTTCTTACATTTTTACCTATTGTCATATAATCTGTTTTTAAAATAGATCGAGAGCCTTCAACTTTTTAAATGATTTAAAAAATAAGCAAGGTATTCGAGGAATATTTTTGTTATGAGCTATACACGAGATTTTAATATTAATAGTTGTCGAGCATAATTTTTTTATTATTAGAAATATGTCAGAAGTAATTAATGAAAACGAGAGAGATATTGTTTTAGTTACTTATATCTTTATTATTTAGTATTTTAAGTTATGGTTACTATTATTATAAATGTAGATGTGAATATGAGTATTTGAGAGAGAGAGAAAGCGAATTTGAGTAGAAACTAATATTAGGAACCACTAAAGATATTTAATAAAATACTTTTTACCATCTTAGGGCCTGTTTCACAGGTTACAGATAAAGTTTATCTCGCACATAAATTACTGATAGGCTTTATCAGCAGAAAAACAGGCCTTTAAGGGCCTTGCATTTAATTAAAAAAAAAAAAAGGCCTTTGCATTAACAGGTTACGAATAGTAGACAGATAAAATGAAGTTTGACGTTGGACAAGAAAAATATATCATATACTTTTATCTGTTAGATACTGTTATACGTCAGATAGCTTTATCAGCAACTATCTATCGCGCTAATTTAACGAGCTCCCAGTCCCTTTCGATTATAAGAAAACCCCATTCACTGTGGCCCCTCAATTCCAGGACACACCCCTTACCATCTCTAACAGTATTGGTATGCTTGGTGTCGACATATCCAGTTTATCCAGTGACGTCCAGTTTCGATGTCACCTGAAGACAAGGTCAAGCTGGCATTCAAAAAACGCGGTGTGCTTAATAGAGCAAAGCGGTACTTCACGCCGTGGCAAAGACTGCTTCTATATAAATCGCAAGTCTGCCCCCATATGGACCACCGGCATACCAGCTTGGTCCTCTCGACTCGGTTCAAAGGAGAGCTGTGAGAATTATCGACGATCGAATACTGACGAGCGATATTCGAGCCCGTAAGTCTAAGAAGAGATCTTGCATCCCTATGCGTGCTCTATTGTTTGTATAATGGGTTGGGTTCCGAAGAATTGGTCGAAATGATGCCCACGGCCACTTTTTATAATCGCACCGCTCGCCATCGACAGGGAATTCATGCTCACACATTGCAGCCCAAATGGTCCCGTACAGTTCGGTATCAGAGGAACTTCCTCCCACGGACCATTCGGCTGTGGAATGAACTCCCTGCCGAGATTTTCCCACAGGGCTACAGTATGGGGTCCTTCAAGAGGGGAGTAAATATGTTTTTGAAGGGTCGGCAACGCGCATGTGATGACCCTGGTGTTGCAGGCGTCCATAGGCTACGGTAACCGCTTATCATCAGGCGGGCCGTATGCTTGATTGCCACCGTCGTGGTATAAAAAAAAAGTTAATTTGTAGAGGAAGATTAGGCTATAAAATATTACGCGACGACTCGGGAGTAAGACTTAGAAGTAGAGTGAGAGGAGTAAAAGTCTGAAGAGAGAGTATGTAGTTATCATAATTTAATATGGTTAAAACTCCGGTCATCTAGTTTATAATTAAAAAATATTGTAAAATCAGAAATATTAATTTACTTGCTGTTGAATAATATCTATTGATGCTAAATATTCTACTTTCGATGTTTTAATTAATGTCCGACCGAAATTTCGGTTTCGGTTTCGGTTTCGGCCAGTTTCGGCCAATAAATCTAGTTTCGGCCTTAGTTTCGGTTTCGGCCAAAAAATGGCCGAAACTTTCGGCCGCGCCGAAACTCGAGTATTGAACTTAATTTTGTTGAGTTTTATTTTTAAATGCCAAATTTACGTGTTTATAGGTAATTGTCGTTGGATTTCATGACTTTTGTTTATTTAATTTTAACTATGTGAGAATCGTAGGTATAGCTTATGCGAATTACCTACTCAGTCATCTCGCCTCATCCTTTCCCGTTGATCGCGCGTGGTGCCCAGACAGTTTGGATAGGTACTGTATTTTTTTCTATTTATAATTCATATTTATTTACCCCAATAAATTTTCCCTAATTTAGACAGAAAGCCGTGTGCCTACCTCATCAGTTATTACAGTAATTTTATTTTATATGTGATCTATGAAATAAGTATTATTTATTATATTATAGTTTTGTTATTAATGTACTGTACAGTTGTACACCTATACCATCTATATACCATTTCCTCTACCCTAAGGTTGCCTGGAAGAGATCGCTCATTAGCGATAAGACCGCCTTTTGTACTTATTTCCTTTTTCTTTTGTACTATTGCTTATTCTTGGTGTACAATAAAGAGTTATTATTATTATTTATCTTATAATAATTACTTCATTTGTTTCAGGTAAAAAATGTCACAAAAACAAAAAAAAAACCGATTTTGCAGTTTTTTTGAAAAAAGTATTAGTGATTCATCTAAAGCTTTTTGTAAACTTTGTAAAAAGTTATATTCTTTTTTTCTTTCTTTACAAAATTGAAGGATTAACAGCCGGGACTCATTTAAATTTTACAGGGCTCCTTTTTAAGATTTGATCGGTTAAAGAATAGATTCCGACTATAAATCCTTCTATTTTGCAAAGAGTTTATGATTTGATTATGTGTGTATCGATTATAAAACTTTTTCAATGGTGTAGTTGTTCAGTATTACTTTTGACAACATTATAAACTAGTGGGCTTGTTTTTTTAATTTATTTTTAATTTTTTAATTTCATCTATCTGTATCTTTTAGTTTATATGTATCTTTTAGTTTTTTTTACGCAGTCCGGTTTATTTTGTATTTTTTTTTATTATACACTTTTTAGTTAGGATTCATTGGCTTCGTTATTAGAATTATAAGATGGTAAATTTCGCAATCACAGTCCGAGACCCAAGACGCCGGGACCCACGTCTCTTCTCCCTTGTTTTGTGTGCCTTGAATTTGAACCCGACCTCTGCTTTCGCAGTCTGCAGCCATACCACTAGCACCATGATATCACTGCTACTATCCCCGCCTAATAAGGGCTGAATAACGAAATATTAAAGTATATAAGTACCTATTTTATGTATGAAAATTAGCGAAACTGGTTGTTTAAAACTTAATTTAAATCGTTATATATTGTAAACCATTATTTGAAAAAAATGAGAGAATACTAAAAATCATTTTTGAATACCTATTCAACGAAACCCCACTGTGCACAACGCTCTCATCTTTTTAATTTAATAAAACTATTATTAAAAAGCGTAATACTATTTGTATATACTAAGACCATGTAAACAAAAATATAGAAAACACTCAGAGCAACGTTGCCAGATTACTATAATCAACGATATAAGGCTGAAGGTATTAAGGTAGGACTACACTTAACCACGCTGGTTTCGGTTTCGGTTTCGGTTTCGGCCGAAACTGAGAGCAAGGCCGAAAGTTCGGTTTCGGTTTCGGTTTCGGCTGAAAAACCTGTTTCGGTCGGACACTAGTTTTAATTATGTAAACTAAAATATTATATAACATTTTGTTAAAGCACCTCTACGTTGGTTTAATATAAAGATTTTTTTTTTTTTTAAGTATTTATAAATAATATGTAAAATAAATAAATGTATACTTTAATATAATATATATTTTTTTTATTTAAAGAAACAGTGTATAGGAAATAATACACAATATACTTTTAAACGTGTCCATTTCCTTATTTCTGTGACCTTTACATACGTGTATTTCATAAAATGTAACAAAATATTCAGACATATCTAGGTTTACGACTTACATCGTTCTCATAGACTTTTATTTTATGGTCGTGTTCATGAGAAATATGTATCATGTTACCTAGTAGCCTTCCGTTACTTACGTTACTTTTTGTTTCAATTATTTCAAACAGACTTGCGTTTTTTTATATAAGAGATTAGAAGACCTTGCGGCTTTTCTCATTTTAAATTTCGATACATACTTTTAAGTACGATTTATAGTTTAAAGTTTTTCACCTTCCGATCTATCGCCAGATTTGTCGTGAACCTATTGATTGTAGAATTCGTTGACGGGTTGACTTATACTACAAATATATGATTGGTATAAATTATCACATGATTTATAATATATATAAAAAGAGAAAATATCTTGATAAATAAATCAAACTTGAATCATATAATTTTATAAGTTATATAAAAGAATAAGAAGAAAAAATTATTTAAACCCAAAGATTAATTTATTAATGTATTAACAATCTATAAATTTATAAGAAAAGAGAGCAATAAATAATCATTATAATATTTAAAAGGTTAGGTTGGACGAGAGAAAATACTTTTAACAAATGCAGAGGAATCAATAAACACCTTTTATTGTTTTTGACAATTCAAATGTAATGGAAAACTAAAGTTTTTGTTTGAATAAAGCCGCAATCTATAGCTTCGTTTTTTATTTGAGTAATCAGATGCTGTAGTGTCCTATAAGCTACATTCATTAAATAAATAAATAAAATACAAAACTTTCAATTTGACGCCAAATCTTTTTTTTTTTCGTCAATATAATAATTCCAGTCATTTTGAAGTGTATATATATGAGAATCCATCAGTAGGTACTTGATACTTGTGCAAAAGTAATGTTAAAAAATTAAAACTTTATTGAAGGTTTTCAGTCTTCAAAAATGACTCACTTTCGACTTTTCTAATTGACTGTTCGAATCTATTCGTCCGAGTTCTGATTCCGAGTAATAAGTTATGTAATGTCCGATTTCATCCTAAAACAAGGTTTGGAAGATAAAAAATGTGTAGACATTTTCATACCACATTTTTCACCTGGATAAGCCGGATTAGTTCGGCTTTTTCGATTCTTGTAAGCTTGTTCTGCTTTTGTTAAGCTTTTAATATTTGAACAATAATCATGTTTTAGTTTTTTATAACCTTTATAGCACTCACAACTACAACCATTCTAATATTTCCCTTCAAAAATTAACTATTCTACGTATGGTTCCATGACACATAATTATATTATCCTTGACATCATAGACGTTTATACGCATGATGAGTCTTGCATAAATGCAATATTTTATTATATTTTGTTTAGTATAATAATTTAATTAAACAACAAACAAATCTTTTCTTTGTCTGGTTTTTAAATGTAATAATTTTTGTATTTTGCACATGCCTCGTAAATAGTTAACTTTTCGGATTTAAAAATAGTACATTATTAAAATGGATTCAAAATAGAGAATTTATTTTATCCTTCCAATCTCTAAACCCAAGTTTGTAGCATTCTATTTTTTACTGTTTCTTTTTTAATACAGAAAAATAATAAACTAGATTGTCAGTTAATATTTTATAATGGATATAATAATAACATTAATTATTGTAATAATGTAGCAATAATAAATTATTCTAATACAATAATACCATATTATTAATATTTTGCTTTGAAAATATACCAAATGAGACTCAAAGCCATAAAAATAATATTTAATGTACCTACGTGCAAAACAGCAAGTTTCCAATTTTGATGGGAATCCATAACATCCACGCACACAAACTTTAACGTGAGTGTACAGCATAGCATGTAGGCAACAAAAATAGTGATACATAAAATTGATGACTAAAAAATAAAATGCGAGTTCCCGGGTAACGCGGTGCTTAGACGTGTATTGCTAAAAAATTCTAATTTTTTTGAGATTATCTATTTAGTTATTAAATAATCGTGACTTTACATACTTTATGTCGTTTTGTCACATCTTTTTCATGTTATTTTCTAATTTCGTAGCACGTGTATGTTATGTTTTTAAATTTTAATTTTTAATAATATTCTTTATTCAAGTAACCAGTGACTCATTACGGTTAGTAAATCAAAAGTATTTCTTACAGACTAGGTTAGTACTATTTTTACAATTTTTTTTTTATGTGAAACTTCTTTAGAATCGTTGTGATTTGAAACGGGATGCGACGGAAAAAACGAAAGGTAAGAAACACAAATACAAAAATGTGTAGGAACGAATGAGTTGTATGATGTCGCGTATCCTAACAACGCGTAAAGAACGCGTAAATAAGTAATAAAATAGAATGTTTAACTATTAATATTAGTAAATTTTAAATTGAGTTTGCCAAAGATGTTACACTTCTGTCATGTGTACTTAGTACGTAAGTCCGTACAGACGACATTTTTTTCTTTTCACGAATCACCGCTGCACCATTCCGTTTGCAACGGCATAGCAACGATTCATGTATATATATATATATACTAGCAAACCCGGTGAACTCCGTTTCACTACCAAATGACTGGCGCCATCTGCTCCACCACCATGCAAAACCATATTGGTTTGTAGTACATGCTATGTTATCAGAGATGGCGCTGTATGTGAAAAATGATTTTCCCTGTTTTCCTGCTTTTCTGTTGAATTTTTTCCTGAATTTTGTTTGCTATAAATCTCACGGAGCCCGAGACCTTTCCAACGAATGCAAAACCGTGGAAATCGGTTCGTGCGTTCTGGAATTATAGCGTCAGGAAGGAAAACTCGACTTATTTTTATATTATAGATATATATATATATATATATATATATAATCCAGTCTATTAGATATCATGCCCAGAATTCTGTAGGCACTACCCCGTACCCTACGCACTAGAGACCCACATCTTTTTCTCATGAGGGCTTAAAAACAGTCAACACGCGCTTCAGCGAAAATCTCTGAGGCATTGCAAAATTTGCAGTCGAGGCAGCCTCAACAGCACTCTGAACAAGTTATTATATTACTATTTAATAAGTCAATAATTGAATTGTAAATTTTATGTATTTTTTTTTTAAATTTTAGTTACGAGAAAACGTGAACACATATTTTTTCTGCTATATTTACAGAAAGATTAATAGTTGTCAATGCTTCGTAGCATTTATGTACATCAAAAATTTGTTATACATTTTGACAGATAATCAAATGAGGCGTCAGCAAATCCTCATTCTAAACTTAATATACCTGTCGAAACATTAGTATTGCATTAGACAGAAGCAATGCTTTAATGCAACATCTTATTACTTTGTGTAAGCGTGACTAAAGAGTCGTTTGCAATTTGATATGCACCGTCCATTGAACATGAGCTGTGTAAAGCAGAATAATGTTGTAAGGTAAATAAGAAAGATACGAGTAGATGTTGTTTTTTTCTTCCAAAATTTATTATTTTTCACAGTCATATTACTGTGTGATTATTTTTAAATTGAAAGTGAATATAATCTGGACGAGTTTTGTTTGTTTGAAAGCGCTATGTTGTAAGTTGTAAATTGTTACTCTAGGATTATAGACAGATAAGGTATGACGGGAGTAATAAACAGCGAAACTAAACGTAGTTGAAAGCGCACTTCTAGTACTATTATTAGAAATCCAATAAATAGATAGAATTGCGGATAACCATATCAAATGAAATTGTAAACAATTATAATCTATAAGTAATTACATCAAAAAGGCTGCAAATGAATCGATATTATTCTTTCCTTTGATAATAAATCATTATATCTTGTGAATACGTGCCATTGTATAAAACTACGTTATACTTCCAAAAACTTTATCTTATAATCTTACTATCGATTTTAAGTAATATTTAATTATTATAGTGTGCTATTACTTAACGTAGGATTCATAATTGTATTACTTTTATACATTTTTGTAACGTTAGATGAATTATGTATTTGCTTCCAACACGGGATTATCGCGTGAGGTGTGAGGCAGGAAGTAGAATTACTTTTTTTACTTGAGTAGTTTTTGAGAGTTGAGTGTGTATACTAAATTTCGCTTAAATTGCAATTTTAACAAGTACAACAAACATAAATGACGGCGGTAGTAATGCTATGGTTCAATGTATACTTATAATAAAACTACCAGATCCAAATCTTTACATTGTGGATATTTTAAGATTTTTTTTGAAGTAATCAGTACTGAAGACAAAACTGTTTTTTTTTTTAATTTTTGTATGTCTGTCTACCTGTCCATCTGTATCTTGGCCGCGAATCACGCCAAAATTACTGAATAGATTTGAATAAAACTTGGTACGATTTGAATCTATACTTAGAACTACGACACTAGGGGATGAAAGTCAAAATGTGTAATCGCTAACAAAGTCGTGGGTAGAGTTTGTACATAATATGTTAACAGGAAAGCCATTTTAGGTCAAAATGAAAGAAAAATATATCGATAAATGATTAAAGGGTTTTAATGTTTTATTATGTTCATTGTTAAAGTTCTTTAATTTAAATTAGTGTGAATGTTGTTCTCTTTAGACTAGTTGTATTCACGATATGTAAGTTAGGCAGGAAATGTAACTGATATCCTAAACACAGTTATCAATTTAGTCAGTTACGTACGCCTGCAAATGTACAAACCGCCACAGCCTTGGATGTTGCGCTGACGGTTTAACGATTTTTTTATTTTATTTCCGACGTTTCGAACCCTTTACAGCGTCCATGTTCTCGGGGGACTCCCCGTTAAACTGTAAAGTTTTCAATAAACGCGATAAAATCCGTTTTAGTCTTTTAATTAAAATAAAATATTGTATGTTTTATTAGGTCCTCTATTTATATGTAGAACGAATAACTTTTAGGTTAAAACAGTTTATTTTACTCGCAACAGGACATACTAGTACTTATGTCAAATCCTAATGTAAGACAAAAGTTGTACGTTTTAATGAACTTGCAATAAAATCTAGCGTTTTTTGTAAAGATTACCTGTCGATCGAAAACTCTCACTTAATTTGTGTTTCTCTTCAACAATGTGATTTAAGATTTTCAGAGGAATTTGTCGAATTAAATTAAATTGTTATTGGACAGTAAATTTATTTCATATCTCAAATCGTAACCACCAGTCATAAACAATAATTATACACTTTTTGTGCGATTTTATAACTTCAACTTGCAAGTTTTGCTTAAAACGTATCGTTAGACTCGTCTAGTATTGTTTATTACATCAGTCAATATGGCCTAGGTTTGTGTCCTACAAACGACCGATAAGCGTGAAGGCTACCTACCGTCCTTATGTCCGAAACCTTGCGTAATCGACGCATTGTTTGTGAATTTCATTATATATGTTAATTTATTGAAACGATAAACTGACGTGACAAATATGCATTCCATGAAAACTGGAATTACAACAAAATATATATTGACGACCATTTTGGTGTAGTAGTTAGTTGGAAAAGTTCCAATAGCGACGACACTCGCGCTTTCGATTCCCGCTCGGAGCGAATATTAGTTTTTCGTCTGAGTGTTTGTCCTTGTGTGTCTTTTCACTAGTTACTTTAAACTTACTATTCCCGGTTTTTAGAATAGTGATAGATAAAATATTCATCAACAAACAGTCGAATATCCCGACGAATTAGGTTCAAACTCTTCTCTTATATTATATAACAAACAAAACTTTTCTCAGTGGTGGGACAATTTCAGGTGGTTCCAGTTCAGTTCAGATTTAGGTACACAGTATAAAACTGGTAGACAATCATTTCGGTTCTTAGGCATGTCAACAATAAAAGAAGAAATGTTTAATTTTTTTTTGTTATCTCGATTAAAATTTTAGTCAAACAGGTCATCAAGGCTAGGTATAAAATTAGTATTGTCGCTTCACGAAATTGATTCACAGAGGCAATTTAACTAGGTTTTAAACACCATCAAATATTAAAACACTTCCGTTAATGACAATAATTAAATTGACAATTTTAATTAAATCCTATATCATTGTAATGGCTTACTTGTCGTCGAAAAGTTCTTTATTAACCACTAAATATTATTTCAATCAAGAACTAATGGTGTGTGTTGGTCACTCGCAGGAAGCTGTCGATATAATATGTGTATAAACTTCCGTTGTACCGCTATTAAATATGCTAATACAAAACGTTAAACTCATGGAAACCCTTTTTACGGTCGATCGGTTGTACATAAAAATTGGGCAATTGTTGTTATTTGATAATTTCAATGAGTAATGGATATACATTTTAATTTTTATTAGTAATAAGCATCGGATAAATTACGTTTATTATTACTAGGAACCTATTAACAATGGGTACTCAAGAATAACTTAACATTTAATACTAAATTTTAATATGTTTTAACTGTGTGACAATTTGTAAATATTCCAACATTATTTTATAAGCGTTGTTTACTTAAATATGATAATACATAGTGTAGTATGGATACTCTTGTAGGTACGTACATGGCGAACTAAGCTAACTCTTCTCTACCAAAAAAGAAAAGGCAGTCGGAAATTATACAGGCTAGTCAGTATTGTACAGTGTAATAAATTTATTTATATATTAAAAAAAAACTATGTTTAGTTTCATTAAGTAAAGTAATATAGCCTATAAAATATCTAAGAAAATATATAGAGCACAATCCGTCGCGTGCGATTAAAATTTTTATACGGTGAGGACTGAAAACAGACCGATGCTATTAGTTCTTTCTAAAATAATTCCTTTCTCGGTAACTTTGGCATTTTAAGAGGTATATAGATATAGAGGCAAAACTAGCCTTCATTGAAATAAGTATGTTGACAATGAGGGTATCAATAACTAAACTAAATCCAAAAGAAAAATAGACTGATGTATTTGACAACATATTGTACTGAATTCTACTGTAGCGTTCAATACATCGCCTGGAATGAGACACTCTCCTATGCTCTATTACACGCACGCCAGTAGATTTAGTTTGAAAAAAATAGTATTATATAATTTAGACAGATACTGTGCTCGTAAAGGCCCAATTATATTAAAAACATCAATTTCATCATCATCATCATATCAGCCATTGGATGTCCACTTCTGAATGTAGGTCTCCCCATCGATCTTCAGAGCGACCTGTTCAAAGCAGCTTCCATCCAACGGTTTCTGATGACTCGTCCTCAAGTCGTCTGTCCATCTCGCGGACGGCGCGGCCGTCCGACGCTGCGTTTGCCAGTACGTGGTCTCCACTCGAGAACCTTTCTACTCCATCGGTCGTCAGTTCTACGAGCTATGTGCCCTGCCCACTGACAATTTAGCTTACAAATCCGTTGGGCTATGTCGGCAACCTTCTTTCGTCTTGCTAAAAAGGCTGTTTAAAAGGCCTTGTAGCTTGTTTAAAAGGCCCATAGTCAGAGACCTCGTCTCAGATCTGTATGTCATCACTGGTAACACACATTGTCCGAAGACTTTCGACTTCAGGTACTGAGGTATGACGGATGAAAAAGACGTTTTTTAACTTTCCGAACGCTACCCACTTTAGTTGGATTCGAAGATAGACCTCTCTTTCTAAGTTGGACCTTTTGAGGTACAAATAATAAATAATAATACAAATAATAATCTTCGTAATACATATATAACATATTTTTAAAGGGTTTTATGGATTTATAGTAATATCTTAAATAGTAATAATACATTTGAAATATGACAATTGTACAGATTAATAATCCACACAATTAGTTTCATCGCTACAATACGATTCCCACAAGCAGATCTATATGGTCATAAAACTCTCTATTTATTTTATTCAAACTAAGCTCACACCATTTGCAACTTCATTTTACTAACAATAGGCAATAAAACAAATTGATAGCGTTATTAATTCGCTGTACAATTAATTTTGTGCTCTTGTTTGTTTGTTTGACCTCAGCGGGGAGCGAAACGGTGACAGGGTCACACTCTACGAGTAAACGTTTTGTTATGGTTTCATAAATAGCTTTTTCAATCTCTGTTTATATTTTTTACACTAAATTTGATATACTTTGTAATGTATATATAGTTATTAGTAGTTAGATTCAAATTTTATTATAACATTGAAATTAATTGAAAGCCGTGATCCAATTTGTGTATTATTGCTTTTATTATGTATAATAGTAGGTTCTTTATTTATATTTTTAATCGCTTGTATATGATATTTTTTTTTACTAAACAAAAAATTGTTATTGTTTAATATATTTCGAAAAGCAGTTAAGGTGTTAAAATAATTACTACATCAAGGAACAAAGTAAAAAAGGGCCTGATGTATTTCAACGATATTTTTTCGTATTATTAATTAAATATTTTTAGTTTTTAATTAAAATAACACAATTATTATATGAAGTGTCGATAATACATAATCCAATCATTTACAGTTAATTCATAGATTACATTTCGTAATATATCCTAGGCACGCGCAACAGCTGCGCAAGAGTTGCAGCGAAACGGAACGAGCGCCATTGTTTAAACATTATCTGGAAGATCCACAAATGATTAGTGTTTATGTCCGATTCATAAAATTTCGCTTTTGTATTATAAGTCATGTTCTGATGGGTTTACACATATTTTACATGTAACCTTGCTTTTATAACGAACTGATGGGAAACTAAAACTTAATCAAATTCTAACACTGACCCTAATTTTAATGTCTAAAAATTAAATCAGACTTTTTGATCTGAAAACATCTTAGTATTTCATCTTAATAATTTAATCAATATCTATTACGATAGATAACGTATATTTTTATGTATATGTATATATATTCTTAAAAAATGTATTTCGTAAAATAGATAACTCTATTTAGAGAGTTTAGTATATTAAAATTGGTACGAACTTCGGTCTTAAAGTGAAATAAAAGAATGTAAACCGGTGTATTTCAAAATTATATTTCATCGCTTCATTCTTCAGATATTATTTACTATGTAGTTCCCTTTTTCAATGCTAGCAACTACGCACGCCTTTAGATCTCTTTTTTTTTTTTTTTTTTTTTTAATTGAGGGTATTACGACCTGACAAGTATTTGCTTGCTTTGTACGATATTCATTCCTTTTTCGTGCGCCGCAACATACGAACGTCTAAAAATAAGTGCAAGTGTCGTCATGCCGAAAATAAATTCGAAGGAGAAAATTGATTACTATCGTAACAAGATTAGGAATTTGGAGAATAAACATCGTCGCATTAAACCAATAATACCATCGTCAGAATCTGAAGACGATACAAGTAAGTACTTTAGAGTGTTATATTATGAACTATTCATCTACGATAAAATACCATATAAAAAATCAAAGATTTTTATAATATCCTACGAAATCGAAGTGTTAAAAATAATTAAATAGTTTTCGTTCATGCCGGGAGGATGTCCGAGATGACATCACGAAGGTAATACAATAATAACAGATTGCGAATTCGTGAAGTTAAATGATATTTATTATTCAAATATTACTGAATTTATACCGGGAGGATGTCCGAGATGGCATCACGAAGGTAATACAATAATAACAGATTGCGAATTCGTGAAGTTAAATGATATTTATTATTTAAATATTACTGAATTTATACCGGGAGGATGTCCGAGATGACATCACGAAGGTAATACAATAATAACATATTGCGAATTCGTGAAGTAAAATTATATTTATTATTTAAATTTTACTGAATTTATACCGGGAGGATGTCCGAAATGGCATCACGAAGGTAATACAATAATAACAGATTGCGAATTCGTAAAGTTGAATGATATTTATTATTTAAATATTACTGAATTTATACCGGGAGGATGTCCGAGATGGCATCACGAAGGTAATACAATAATAACAGATTGCGAATTCGTAAAGTTGAATGATATTTATTATTTAAATATTACTGAATTTATACCGGGAGGATGTCCGAGATGGCATCACGAAGGATAAAATCGAAAGTTATTTTCTTTAAAAAAAAAAAAAAAAAAAAATGACAAAAAAAAACCGAGGAGGATATTCGCGATGATATCACAAAGGTTATTTATTGGTAAAATAAAAAAAAAAAAAAAATTGTCTAGGATTATATAGGTACTATTATTTATTTTATACTTGCCAATTTACCAGGAGGCTATTCGAGATAATAGCACGATGGATAATTCGATTAATATCAATTACTTAACTAAAAAGTAAAATATAATAACCCTTAATCATTTTTAATAATTTTATAAGTACCCTCGATAACAAAACAAAAAAAAAAATGTTATCAGGTCGAGCGGATTTATGCATGGAAACGGTGTCCATTGATCCGGATCCGGATATTCCAGTAATTGATCCACCGACAAATTATTTGCCGGAGATTACAAACAATACGACTGATCCAGCGCTTACAAAAAGAACCAGTAACGACTGATGCGCTGGCCCCTCAACCGGAGCCTGTTGAATTAGAACCCGATATTTTAGCAGCATTGGATGAAGCTAATGATGAAATGCTAGAATACAATGAAAAAATTCACGAAAGTCTCGCCAAAATATGGTTACCGATCTTTAAGAAAGGGTTAGTAAAGGAATCAAGAGAAAGTTTTCTTAAAAATTATTCGATTCCCGAGAATTGTGTCTTGCTTCAGGCTCCTACATTAATCCCAGAAATTTAGGCTGCGATTCCCGAATCCGGTAAATCCCGGGATAAAAAAAAAAAAGAATAAAAAAAAAAAATAAAAAAAAAAAAAAATAATAACAAAAAATAAATAAAAGGCTTATTCGCAGCAACAATTATGGGCCGTTATTACTGATGTCAATAGGGGCTTAAACTTGCTAGTCAGCAACGAAAACAAGATGGAGGCCATTAAGTTTATAAGTGTTGGATGTCGCATACTATCTGACCTCCATCATCAACAAACGGAAACAAGAAAAAAGTTTATTACACCTTGTTTAGATAAAACTTTTTGCAAGTAGTCGATCAGTCTGAAAGATATAATACTTGGTTACAAGAGGAACAGTCAAAGACCAACCCCCTCTTCGAAGCAAAAGATGGCCAGCTCGAGCAAATATTGTGCAGCGAAACGACAATAAATCAGGTACATGCCGGAAGAATCACTTTCTTTTACGACTGTTGGCGTAAAATTACTAAAAATACAACCGTTCTTAAATGGGTTAAAGAAGGCGTTGATATACCATTTTCTAATACAGTTTATCAAAATTCTGTGCCTATACAATTTTGGTCGGGACAGGATAAAGTTGATATGTCCTTGGCAATAGATAATCTCGTAGACTTAGGGGCTATTAATGTTTGTGATCCCATAAAGCACGAATATATATCAAATATATTTTTTAGCACATTAGTCAAACGGTGGTAAAAGATTTATTCTTAAAAACCTTAATAAATTTATTGCAAAATGCCATTTTAAAATGGAAGACTTATATCGATATATATCGACTATACATAGGACAGCGTCTAAAACTCATTCCCGAAAATGGTTTCATGGCTACTATAGACCTTAAAGAAGCTTACCTTTTAGTTCCAATTAAGCCGGAATTTCGCAAATTTTTACGTTTTCTTTTTTAAAAATAATAAAGGCAATAATGTAACGTATGAGTTTAAAGCTATCAAACAAACATATTGCTATGCTATGCCCTATGGTCTTTCTATTGCACCAAGAGTGTTTAAAAAATTAATGAAGGAAGTTATTGCATCCCTTAGACGCCGAGGTTTTAAATCGGTAATTTACCTCGATGACATTTTTATATAGGTAAAAATTACACAGATTGCCTTAACAATATAAACGAGACAATAAAATTATTGTCTTGCCTAGGGTTTGTAATAAATTTTGAAAAAAGTTCATTGATTCCAAGACAAGAATGTAAATTCCTTGGGTTTATATATAATACATACGACCTAACCGTGTCTTTGCCTGTTGATAAACGTAATAATATTATAGTTAATAAGTTTTCAAAATTACCTGTCTGTACAATCCGAGAATTTTCTTATCTAATTGGTGTATTAGTAGCAGCTTGCCCTGCTATTAAATACGGGTGGCTTTATACTAAGATGTTAGAACGTCAAAAATATTTATTTTTAGTTACCATGTTATAACATGGAATGCGTTAGATGGAAGAATCTAACGCATTCTCAGTAAACTCAACTGATGGTCACAACATATTTATAATAAATCGAATTTTATGAAAACTCCAAAATTTACATTAGAAATTTATTCAGATGCCTCAAGGACAGGTTGGGGTGGTTTTTGCAACGGTAAACGAGTCATGGTTCATGGAAAGAATGTGAAAAAATTTATCACATAAATTATTTGGAGTTGCTGTCTACCTTTCTAACTTTAAAAATATTTGCAAAAACCTATTCTGACTGTGCAATATTATTACGGATTGATAACAACACTGCTGTTAGTAATATAAATAGAATGGGCGGTATACAATTTCCCCACCTTAACAAACTAAGAAAGCAATTGTGGCAATGGTGCGAGAATGGAAACATATGGTTGTTTGTGTCTTACATTAATACTAAAGATAACGTTGACGCTGACAAAGAGTCAAGAAGAATAAACCCTGATATCGAATTGAGTTTATCCAACGGAACGTATCAAAATATTGTTAGAGCATTAGGCGAACTAGATATTGACTTGTTCGCTTCTCGCACCAATACCAAATGCAAAACGTACGTGTCGTGGCATCCCGACCCTGATGCGTCGTGTGTCGACGCATTTACCATAAATTGGCATAATATAAATTTTTACGCATTTCCTCCATTTACTCTTATTTTGAGATGCTTACAAAAAATTGTAAACGATGAAGCGTGTGGAATACTAGTTTTTCCTTTGTAGCCTTACCAGCCATGGTTCCCTCTCGCTAGAGAGCTAATATCATAAGACATTATGTATTTTAACGCAGATAAGAATCTAACGCATTCTCATTCCAGTCACCTGTCGCGCTCACTACACTCACATCTTATGGTGGATGCAGCGAGGCTCTCCGTTAAGCCTTCCTACGGAGAAACATCCCATCGAAAGCTATCGAACTAACGTTGGCATCGCTTTCCGGTAACACTAAGAAGCAACATAACGTAACATATAAACTATGGTGGCAATTTTGTTTAGATAGAAATATTTCCAATTTTGAAAGTAGAGTAGCGACAGTTATATCATTTTTAACAAATGAGTTTAACAAAGGGGCTTCGTATGGTACTTTAAACTCACACAGGTCTGCCTTCTCGTTAATCTTAGGATATAATATCGGGTCGGATGAATGTATAAAAAGACTCCTTAAGGGAGCATTCAAATTCTATAAAAAACATTTGAGGAATGAGGAGGACAATTGATTAATACTAACTTTTAAAAAACCTAAAAAACCTGCCGCAACTCAAACAATCAGTCGTTGGATCAAAAATGTGTTATCGGAAAGTGGTGTCAACATTTCAATATTTAGTTCACAAAGCACAAGACATGTTTCAACATCTACTGCTTGTGCTAGTGGTGTATGCGTTCATAACATACATAAAACTACTAGTTGGACCAAACATTCCGAAACCTTTGCAAGGTTCTATAAACTATAAATGTAATCAACGAAAACGAATTTGCAGAGTCAATTCTGCAGGAATAGTATTTGATTATATTTTTGTTAATCTACAAAATAAAACTAACAATATTGATATTATTTATGTTTTATTCTAAACTTGCACCCAAAATGGTTCTTACAAAACTTTTATCTCTTAACATCTACATAGTAAATAATATCTGAAGAATGAAGCGATGAAATATAATATATGATCAAACGAACTTCAGAGTGAAGTTCGATCATTATTATATGAATCGCTTCATTCGAAGATATTAACACCCACCCCACCCTAACCCAAAGTTTTGTAAGATTACAGGCTCTAAAAATAATGAATATCGTACAAAGCAAGCAAATACTTGTCAGGTCGTAATACCCTCAATTAAAAAAAAAAAAAAAAAAAGAGATCTAAAGGCGTGCGTAGTTGCTAGCATTGAAAAAGGGAACTACATAGTAAATAATATCTTCGAATGAAGCGATTCATATAATAATGATCGAACTTCACTCTGAAGTTCGTTTGATCATATATTATAAAAAAAAACTTATTATTATAAAATATGTTCTCGTTTAGGAAGCACGATCCTCCCCTATGGTTACACCCTCATTCCGTGCCGTTATAAAGTTCCTTACCAAGCAAGGATAATCAATTGCGACCATAATGGATGAGATGTCATCGGTTTACGGTGTGTCTTGTCCAGGAAAAACCATGGTGTACAAGTGGCACAGTTTGTTTAAAAAAGGAAGGGAATCCCTTGAAGACGACCCGAGGCCGGGCAGGAGCATCGACGTGACCACGCCAGAACTTATCCAAAAAGTCGAAAAACTTGTAGTCGACGATGCTCGACTAAAGAAGAAACAACTCGCAGAAACGGTTGGAGTATCCGATATAACCATTTTTAAAATCTTGCACGATCATCTTGGCATGACTAAGGTCAGCGCATGATGGGTACCGAGAATGCTCACGCCGCCGCAAAAACAACAACGCGTAGAGTGTTCACGTGCATTTTTGGACCTCTGCAATGAAGACAAGGATGGTGTATTGAGTCGAATTGTCCACAAGAGCCGCGTTGCGTTGGCTGCCCTGCTTAAAGTGGGCTTCGATATTTTGAACTACCCACCCTACAGCCCAGACCTGGCCCCGAGTGATTATTACCTCTTTCCAAAAATGAAAAAAGAGCTGCGGGGTAAAAAATTTACCACCGATGATGAAGTTAAGGAGGCAGTTTCAGCGTATTGTGAGGACAAAGACAAAACATTTTTTTATGAGGATATAAATAAATTAATTGAAAGATCTGAAAAATGTGTCCGTCTTGCAGGTGAATATATTGAAAAGGAAAAATAATTTGGTTTTTTTATTTCAACCCCTTACCCTTCTGTATTTTTAAATATTCTTGTACCTCGTAGGTACAAGAATATTTAAAAATACAGTTACTTAATTCGTCCTACAAACTGGAAAGTATTAAATCCAGACACAAAGTAAAAGAAAAAAATATCAAACTTAAACATTAAAAAAATAGTATCTCATAAATACTTATTAAAGCCGATATTTAACAAAAAAATTAAAAAAAAACGTTGTAGTGGGATATGAAAAAGTGTTGCCCGCACAATTTATCTTATTGCAACTGTAAAAACAAACGGTATTTACTAAATCGAGAGGCAATGAGACCTACTTAATGTGGTTCTCAGGCGAGATGCATTATTACTGCTGCATAATTCGGCTAACAGCGATTCGATTCGTTTCAACTATTAAATTAGTATTTTTTTATTATACGCGGAAGACCCACTTTTTATGCCAAAGTTTAAATTGCAAAGTCCTTGAAGTGCAAATTGATTCTTCAAATTTAATTTTAATTGTAAAAATATCGACAAGTGAACCTTCTTATGCTAAAGAACAGTGTTTTAAAATAATTAATAATACTAGTGGTCGCCCAGTGGTCGAAATACGACCTAATATATAATTGACAGCGTTGTCAACATCATAAAAATATGATTGCGCATAACATGGTGAGCATATGCAGCAGACGTTATCTGTAATAATAAATTTCGATAAAAAATTCGTTGCAAGACCTGTAGTTAGACCGTGTTGACAACAGACTGACATTTTTCAATGAATTTAATGTATTTTGAGCATTATTATAAAAAATATTAGCATTCTACACTTCTTCTCCATATCTTATATCTTTAAACGAGCAATTCTTGTATATATATATATATAATCTGAATCTCGGAAACGGCTCCAACGATTTTCATAAAATTTAGTATGCAGGGGGTTTCGGAGGTAATAAATCGATCTAGCTAGGATTTATTTTTAGAAAATGTCATTTTATCCCTTTTTTACGCAATTAAAAAATATCATTAGAATACAAAGGTAAATTTCGCTGTCACAGATAAGCTTGTAATAGCTCAGACGGGAATAGGGTGGATTCGAAATCAGAAAACCCAGGTTCGAATCCAGGTGTCCAGGACCAATTTTTTTTCCTTTTTTTTTTCAAATTTATTCTTTTGTCAGAAAAACTATTATTGAGAGCTCTTTTTATTTTTTATTTAAATGCCAGTTTCTATTATTTTGCTATTATGTCGATAAGATCGAAAATATTATTTATGTTTCATCAGTATCTAATGTATCTAAATATAATTTAACCGAGCAAAGCTCGGTCATCCAGGTACTAAACTTTAACTGTGCCAAATTTCATACTTCTCCGACCGCGTAATTTTTTAAAAAGGGCTAAAAAGTTTTTGCTTCACGTATGAATATATAGATAAATTTAAAGGATGTATGTATATCCTTGTGGGTCACCTAACTATGCCTGCAGCACGTAAAACCGTCGGTCCCGGTTGTTATCATAGACACTTGATAGCGATCGTTACTCAACATCATCATAATATCAGCCATTTGATGTTTACTGTTGAACGTAGGCCACTCCCATCGACCTCCAGAGCGACCGGTTCAAAGCAGCCTCCAGCTAACGGCTTCGTTTCTCATGGTAGGGAAAGTATGCAGAGCAGCAGCACCTCCAGTAGAGCAGCGTAGCGGATTAAGCTCTAACCCTTCTCATATATGGTGAAGAGATCTTTGCCCAGCAGTGACGTTTACAGGATGATTCAGTTCAGTTAATTCTACTTGTATAATTTTTATATTGTCACTTAAATAGTTTTATAGACTGCCCGTTTTCATTATTTCATCTAATATATGCATTTATATAGTGACATGATTTAAAACGATTGTGCCTTTTATATACCAACTTTGAAAAAATAAAACAAAGTATTAAAAATATGTAAATTAAAAATCGGGCGTAGAATTCGAATGGTGTCGAGTAAGAATTGTATGCAATCCGATGCGTATGACATTACGGTATACGAGTAGCTTTACATTTTGTGAGTATGCTTAGCGCCAACTGAAAAAATAAGTTATTTTATTTATACTCCAATTTTTTAGGAATTTAGTTTAGAAACGTTAATTACATTTCTATTTACTATTTCCTCGGTATATAATTAGTCTTCCGCAATAAGTATTACGTTGGAACTAGACAAGCATCTCAAGCATTTAATGTATGTAGAAAATTAAATTCTCGATTCTTTCACTTTTACTAAGCTTTAAAAATATATTAAAATATGTAAAAGAATGTAAAAATTTAACAGTGAGATCTTGATAATATTTATTTTGACCAAATAATATATCATTATGTTGTAGACAAACGATTAAAGTGGAATGTCAATGAAATGGCTAGGGTATTTTTTTTAACACACACACAAGGCCGTCTGTTCCTAAGGTAGGCAACTTAATGCCTGTGTTTTAGGTAACAGCCGACTGATATACATTTTTTAATAAATATAATTATAAATAATACATATATAAATAAACATATATTACACCCAGACTCGGGGCGAGAATCGAAACCACAACCCTTGGAGCAGAAAACAGGGTCACTGCAAACTGCGCCAACGGGTCAGTCAAATTGTATAGTAGTATTTGACGAGTTGTCTGGATAAATAGACAGAAAATATAAATCTTAATATTTATTTTATCCCAAATTGTCATCCAAAACCTAAGATTTAAACAAAAAACCGTATAAGTTTAAACTTAACAAATTAATAAACCTAACCAATTTATATAAATAAATTATATTTAATTATATTTATATAAATAAATAAAAATAATTGAAAAAGAGGTCCAGATACGTTTAGTCGTTTCATTAAAGGTTATTTTAACAATTTGACTAATGGTTTTTTCAATACATTTCAATGAAGAACCTTGTTGTTTAACAAATTGGACGATTTGATGAGTTACCCACGACATATACATACATTCATTTTCGACTAATGGATAAATGGACAAATTATACTTAATTACCGGGTAATAGCAATTAAACCAGGTCGAGTCTTTATCTTATATTCTAGTTTCTTGTGATGACGTTGTGTTTAAAATACTTATTTTTCTTAAAAATGCAAAACAAAGTAAAAATATTTTTAAGTGACTTTTCATTATAATTTTTTAATTCTAAAACTAAAAAATTATAATAAAATAAAAATTTGTAATTAGTTACATTTCTAAATGTGTCTTCAATGACGAAACTTTCATAACGTCAGGTTTTTTAAGTATTTTTCTATACTTATTAAGTATTTTGTCTTAGTGCTATATTAGAAAAAATAATTCAAATGGATATAATAATAGTTTTATAACTACGCTTTAGATTTAGATTTAAAGTCTAAAGTTAAGACTCTCCGATGTCTATCAGTCAATCATTCAGACAGACGTTGTTAAATTCAACGCCACCGGTCGCTGATAAAGTTCAGATAGTTATCGCACATATTTATACAACGGTATACTATACATATACAACACATAAAAGTTCTTAATATAATTATTATGCTTCACTATAAGTTTCACTTTATCAGTGAAAACAAAAGTTGTAGTTTATTAGTTGAAGTATAATAGAACCTAAAGTCCTGTATTGCTGATAAAGTCTCAGATAGTCTATCTGTAACTTAAGTGCGAAATAAACTTTATTCGGAATCGGTGAAATAGACTCTAAGACGACAGAAGAATGTAGAATGAAACTCTTTTATCTTATCTAATCAGAAGTATTCTTGAAGTTAGCGCCTTCATAAATACATTCAGCTGTATAATGTGCATAATATACAAGTTCATATTAAGTGTCCATCAAAGAAGCAAGCTCATGAATTATTGGCCTTGGCTTCCGTTATAAAGGAATGCGCAAACGACCGTTACGTTACGACGAGTATGCTAGTCGCGCGTCACTGTTGAATCATGATTATCGACTAACCAATCGCTACTTAAATAGTAAATGCGCGTGCTCTTACGTTGAAAAATCTATTTTCATGAAGTAAATATGTCATATACAATCAAACTTTCCTCTATAAAATTGATCTCCTATCGCAAATAAAACTTTTCAAAGACTTGTAAGATCAGTGCATCGAAAATATTTATTTCCTTCCATGTTAATGTTAATGAAATGTATTTATCCAGCTAATTGCTACTTAAACGCTCTAAGACGTAAAACTACGTTCCTATTACGTAAAAATATTTTAATAAAACCGTCATTAATATAAACTTGTATAGACATACAAGGCAAAAAAGAAAAAAAAACTTCAAAAACTCTTAAGTAATCTTCCAGCGTAACCAAAAAAAAAAAAAGAAATCATTTTATCACGTTAGTGTATAAAAGTTTTTATACATGATGTAGGTTATAATATAATTCGAGAAGAACCGCTTTCGAAGTATAACAAATTTCGTCTGCATTCATTACTGTGCGCCAGATCCAACCATTGCAAACGAAATAACTTCATAATATATAATATATTATTTCTGTTTATTTACGGAAACTTTCAGTTCGTAAATTGTTACGGAATGATGCAACTATTTAATTCTTTTTAGTGACAAAATGTTGTTCCAGTGTTTATTTTAATTAAATTAATTTGATTTAATTTTATATTAAGGTCGACGTGGGAAAACATCTAACAATATTCACAATACTCAAATGTTAATCTTGGGAGATGAAGCTTCAGGCCCTTTTTTATCATCCACGTGGAACTAAGGCAAATGCTCATGGCATTAATACGCCTTCTTGGAATCAATGTGTCCCTTAGTTTCTGAATGCTGTCAGATCAGCAGCATCTGATAACCGACGCTACCGGCTCACATGTGTCTGAACTGAACTGATTTAAGCTGTAAACGTCCCACAGCAAGAGTAAAGAAGAGGCCCTTCTTTATATAGGGGAAGGGTCGGAGCTTAATCCACCACGATATTCCACTGGCAGTTGGCGGATAATTTCCCTACCATGAGTAACGATTGCTATATTATATATTTTGGTATTTGTGATAATAACCGGGACCGTCGGCTTTACGTGCTCTCTGAGGTACGGTGGGGGGACGTTTTTGTGTATAATATTGCCAGTAGGTACACAACAAGATATACGCATACATATGTCATACTTAAAATACTACATAGTAAAAGACCGCCAAAACCCGATTTTGTTTATTACAGTTACTATTTACACCCTACTTATACCTATATTGTGAATCGTTTTAAACATACTATCATCGGGTATAAGTGAATTAATTTTATTGTAAGATCATGACCGTTTTCACCTTGAAAAGACCTTATTATTGAACTAGCAAGTGAGCGTTGTTACAATTCAGATATATTTTTCTAGTTTTAGAATGTGTAATACAAGCATCAATGCCTTAACGTAACCAATAAAATATCTATGTACATATTAAGTTCCTGCATTCAATACCGCAAAAAAAAAAAATTAAACCGACGACTTCACTAATCATCGTACATATAATTATTACCTATATAAATGACGATCGCCGAAAATATCCTTTGTATCCTCTCTTTAAAGTCGGTTAATATAAATTACACATTCATATAAAACTGAATATTTATAATTATATTCATCATCATCTACATCATCCATTATTTCCGATTTAGAATTACGTCTTTGCAGTTACGCTCACGTTTAATTCGTAAATCACCTGGTTCAAAGTTTATAAAGAAAATATTTTTTATTATTATAGCATATATTATATATTTAAGTAGCTCTAAATAAAAATGTTAATCCATGCTAATGTAATAAAGTTGAATATATTGTTTATACAGGAATTTTTTTTTTTCAATTTTGATTGATTGATTGATTCAGGCTGCTCACGTAAATGTATAATTAAAACTAATGTCCACTTCTGAACCTAGGCTTCCGTCATCGTCTCTGGGGTTCACCAATACTCGCCACGCTTGGCAGGTGGGTTGGCGAGCGTTTTATGTGGCAGGATATGGTGACCTGCTGCCAATCATCATTCTGGTGGGTGTGCAGTTTCTCGCACCACTATAGCCTTAGTCGCCTTTTACGACACTTCGGCAAGAAAGAGGTCGGGACTATTCTTCTCTGCCGGTCATAGCGTGGCAATTTTTTTTCAATGTGGAATTGATTACGGAGCGTCATTGTCATCGCAGATGAACCTACTTGGAGTAACTAGTGACAGATAAAAAGACAAACAAATTAGCATATTTACTTGTTAGCATATTAGTATTGGAGTATTACGATCTAATGACTTGCCATTTGTATTTTTAACTCGATAAGTCAATAAGTAAAAAACTTGACTCGTGAAAACAAATTTAGAAATTTACTTTTTTTTTTTATATCTTACACTGAAAAAATAATAAAATCAAGTACGATGCTTTGTTAATGCCGAGTCATGTCTAGTTTTAATAGTGAGGAAATTTGATTAATCGTAAAATCGAAGAAAGCGTTGAATAAACGAACACCGCAAAACGTGCAAAAACTGAAATCAATGGACCATAAAAACGACTAAGTGTGCTCGAAATCAAGTGCACTTTTTTATCTCGGAAACAACTGTGCTCATTACTTAATGATTATACTGTTCTATCTTTAAAAAATGACAAATAATTAATATTTATTACCAAATATTTAAATTATGTATGCATTAGTTTTAAGCGTCATATAATACAATAAGGAAACTATATTAATTGTAAAATGAATGAAATATATTATTATTTGCTTAAATTAAATATTAAATTGATGATTTAAAAGCTTGTTATACTTATTGTAACTAAAAACATAATATGTACCTTTTCTTGAATAAAGATAAAAAGTTTTTTTTTAAACTTAAATTCTTTTTTTTAAAGGGGATATCAGACTTCGTTATGTATACTAAATCCGGACATCGGCCATTTAAATATGTGATTTGTATTCGTTCAGCGCTCGAGTCTCCAAGGATTGTTTACGTGTATGTTCGATATCCATATAATTGACATTGGCAATGTTCCGGACGCTTTCTTCGTTCTACGCTCGTAACAAGGTTACTTTTCTCTCACCTATGCTAAGCTGCTTGCTTGATGAGGCGCGTCGACGTCCCCGTTTCAACTTTCGAATCTACGTGACAGAGAATTCGCTACAACCTAAGTATACTACTAAAATAAATCGCTAAAAGTGAAACAAAACAAAACATTAGCAGAAAGCCACTTTTACTTTCAATACGAATTAGATGTAAAAACATAATACGTCAGACAAACATTAATAGGTATATCATTTCCGCAAAATATTAAGTTTCATTTTTAAATAAGTTGGTGACAGAAAAAAAAAACGTTCTAACTTGAACTTCCTAAAAAACAATACGTATTATGTAGTTGAATAGATAAATATCGTGTATTTATTATCTCCAGAGTAACTTGTCGTAACAAAAGTACCGTGAATAAATGCTATTATGCAATTTAACAAACAACCGTGTTCGGTTAACTTAGATACAGTTACACATGTTACAGTTAGACAAGAACGGTCTGATTACGGTCAGTAAATTACAGGTCTTTTAACGTTTGCTCTCAAATGAAAAATTATAGACCTTCGCGTGGACAACTCGTCACCGGATCAATAAACAACGGCTATTTAAAGAAACTGTGATTTAATACGATGACTGCGATTTATTCGTAATTAAATTGATTTCACTTTGAACTGACCATCAGTATGGGGTACTGGAGCTTATTTATTGCAATATTTATTTAGTTAAGAATGTAAATAAAATTATTACATAAAAACATCTGTACAAATCAATCTCAGCTCTCTCAAATTTTCAATCTCAAAATCAACAATCTCAAAATTTGTAATTTGTAAATACATTTTCGGATAAATTATATAATTTTAAAAGCTCGTTCAATGTAACGTAATGTAAAAACTATTTTTGTTAGTTGACGGTGACTAATTGAGAGAACAAAAAACATTTTGGACACTGAGAAACTTTGGATAAAGCAAGTAATAGCCATGGTTACCGTAACATAACGGACGGATTCTTAACCTTTTCACATTCCGTACTGTGCAAAGTGATTTTTTAAAGTTTTGTTGTAACAAAAAGTTGATGCTTCTTGAAAATACCATGCAACCCACTTAAGTCATGTTGTAGTATCTTAAAGCGTGATTTGTAGGGTGGTAATCACATACTAATATCGCCTGTTTGAAATGCTTATTGTTTTGTTATGCTTTGCGTTTTTAATGTAGTATAGTTAATAGTTATATACCACAAAATGGCCTCTAAAATTTATGTAGCGCGAAATATTCAAAGACGTTTGCAACAAAAATTTAAATTCTATTTTTATTATAATTAGAATACTTTCAATTTTGTTATGAAGAAGTTGTAGATACGAATTTGTAGATATGTTTTTTTTTAAAGAATATATAATGACGAGAATGTGGTAGGTAATATTAATTTTATTAACTTAAATAACTTATTTCATGTGTTTTTTTTTTTTAAATATCATATAAGTATATAAGTACTTATTACTAATGTGTCCTATATAGACAAGGGTTGTCTGTAAGAAATCACTATCAGTGACAAAACCGCGTTTGCACTCTATTTTGTATGTTTTTTTTTTGTTCTTTTATGTATTATTTGGTGTGCAATAAAGTATATAAATAAAATTAATTAATAAATATATAAGATCACTTTGCGTTTTTATATAAAGATTAGACAGGAAACTTTGGAAGCCTGTAAAAAAAAGATTAAAAAATGTTTATACTTTTTTCTATTATATATAGTAGCTCTCACGAGTATGTCGTCGCAGTGCGAATTACAAGCTATTCAGTTTTCGCATTACCGGTTACCAGTTACAATAACTATGATTAGATTACATTCGTAATTGAAAGCGGAAAATTTCTCATCCATCCATCACACCATCATTATCACATTTGAGGATACAGCAAAATACATCTAAAACTTATGTATACATTATTTTCTCTAACCAACTCTTATCTTCTTACTCTTCTGTACTGTTATGAGACATTCCCACCGCTGGCCTAACTGCTGGGCTAACCATACTTATTACTATACTTATTTCAAAATTTATTCCGAGATGTCGACATATCCTCGCTAATTATTGAAACTTAATCCGGGTTTGAGCACACGACTACTGAAGTTTCAAATTCAACATTGTAAATGAAATAAAATACATACATACATTACATACAACATAGTAGCCCACTTAACGCCTTCAAATACGTTCATCGTGTTGTGGTTACAAAGAGTATCGTAGTGGGAAGGAAGATATTGATCATTTGGTTGTTGGTTGCAACCTCAGTAACTTCCCACGAGGTTACGCTCGGCCAAGGTAATTGTGTCATCACGCGTAGCTGTAATTACGTCTCGGCTTCGTTAATAGTTATTAGAACTTCGATCAAAGAAATACAAAATTTTGGGCACATCATTTTTTTGTTATCGTTGCATTAAACGATAAAACGCTTAGTGAAAAGATGTCATTGAGTCATGTCATGTCATTGAGTTAACAACTCATATACTATATACACGTGAATTAGCGTATATATAAGATACAATTAAAAAACAACAAATGCAGAGGTTACTGCACTTGACCTATACACAAGAAGTATTGATAGAAACCCAACATACATACATATATACTTCGTTACTAGTATTTATTCAATTAAACTATTATATAAAACTAGTGGTCGCCCACTGGTCGACATTCGACCTAATCTATAATTGACAGCATTGTCAACATCATAAAAATATGATTGCGCATAACATGGTGAGCATATGCAGCAGTCATAAAAATTTCGATAAAAAATTCGTTGCAAGACCTGTATTTAAAAAAAAATTGTTGCAAGATCTGTATTCAATTTCGTGTTGACACCATACTTTGACAATAAACAAAATTTGTGTATATATGTACATTGTACATATGTGTGTGTCAGAGTGTGTAGTTTTTTTTTTTTTAAATTAATCTAATATGTTTTTTGAACATTATTATAAAAAATATTAGCATTGTTCATTTCTTCTCTACGTAAAGTTTTAACTGTGCCAAATTTCAATCTTCTCCGTCCAAGTAATTTTCGTAAAAAGGGGTAGAAAAACTGAGGGGTTTGACTTTGACTATGTAATTTATTTTTTCATGACATTCCAATAACGGGTGGTCGTAAAACCAAGAAAATAACGAAATAAACTTTTAAATTTTTTTCATTATTTATCAATAAAATATTAATTTTTAATTGTTTACAATTTAAATACCTATTATATATAACGGTAAATTAAAACGAGTAGCGTTTCACACATTTTTTGTCAAAAAACAGTTGAAGATCAAACGCTGCACTCGAACGTAGAACAAACTGTAGGTTTTGTTGATCATACAATAATCATTGTTAGATTGTTGTCAATTGTGTTTTCAATTACAATGGTAATTATGCCAGTGTTTTCCTAACCCATGGAAAAATAGTTCACAATGTGAACCAATTACTATCAACGATATCGTACGATAAAATCAACTAACGTAAAGTGAAATTGGAATAAAGTTAACTTTTTTATCTTATTCCAAGTAAAACGAAAACTATAAACATTTACAAGCATTTTACTGATTTTTTTTTTGTAATGCTTTTTAACGGTGAATAAAAAAACATAATATAGGTACCTAATTACCTATATACGAGTATATCGCTGATTACACGAAATTAAATATGGGGACGTGGTTATCGTGGATCCTTCGAGAATACTGAAGGATGTGAGTAGTAAGTTCTGTTTTCTACTATTGTACTTACTGTAATTATATTATGCTTATAGATTCTTCGAAAGTTCTTCTTCATGTAATTCTTCTTCGTGTTCATCGTGATATTACACTAATAGCACTCTGCGTTCCTATTAGTGTTTAATTTTTGTACGTAATAAAGTTGAACTATTTAGGATTTAAAAATGAAGAAATATCTTTTTATTTTTTATTGAAGGTAATAATTTCCTTTGGTATGTTAGATTAGGATCGATTGCAAACATGTTGCTACATGTATACAACATACCCACATGTTGTAATAAAGATTTTAATCTGTTATACAGTTTAACTCGTAAAACTATTGCATAGATACCCACCGAACTACTAAGGAAGATGTAGAGGTATATATATTTTTAAACTTTCTTTAATAATAAGAAGACGTATATGTGAGTAAGATGAGATTAGAATTTTAATACGCAAAATTTTGCTAGACGGAAGACATATTTTATACCCTATGATTATAATCTTTAATTTTATATAAATTTTAATAATAGAAGACATCCTGCATACAAAATTAGTCTCTCAACGATTATAATACAAAAGAGAAAGCAAGGACTTCCTTCTTTATATAAATGATGACAATTATGAACTGTCTCGACTGTTGAAGTTGTTTAATTAAGAAGAAACGAATCAGATAACAAAACAATATATTTTTATAAAATATTTAAAATTATAATCGTAAACATACACGTTTTCATATGTTGGAATGTCTATTTTTGTAATAAATACATAAATATATGATTAAAGCGTTTCTACAATCTTTAATAAATGTGTATAATCTTGACCTACATAAACAGATATAATTATTGTTTTATTAATTATGATTAAGATTTTTGGCCGCGTTAGTCTTTGTTTTCATTTTCTTATGAAATATAATTGTTTATAATGCTAAATAAGAGACAACGTGTATATAAGAAAAAATACAGATGACATAATTTTTTTGACACATCTGTCGAAAAAACAGATAAAAAACAGGATTTTTTTAAGGTAGAAGAAAATGCGTAAGAGAGATGAAATAGGTAACACTTTTTTATGATAGCAATCATCATTATTTTTAGTGCGATAAAATATTTTAAATACTATAATAATATAAGTTCTTTTTAGAACATTTTTAGTATTTTATTTATTTTAGTTATGTTAATAGAGTTATTTATATTAAATTACGAGTGAAATTAAAAAACGCGGGGAAAGTAATATTTGAAAGTCAAATTGTTAATTATTGTAATATGTAGTAAATAATTTCGCTAGCATTAGTTTTTTGCACCAAAACGAACAAAAAAAATAGTGGAATAATATTTATTGTATAATTTTCACTTTTATTCGTTCATTCGTCTTAATTTTAATCCTTGTAAGAACATAAACTAAATCACATTTTTAAAACAGATCAAATCAAATAAAAAATAAAACTTTCACCAACCATTATCATAAATATACATTGAATGATTATAATTATATAAATTATTGAATTCATTATCAGAAATATGCTTCGATCACTAATAATAATTGTCTAATAACATATACATTTAACACACACGCAAATATTAAGTATCTGTTTGACAGTAATTTAAGATTTGACTGTAATTAACAATGTATCGACATGTACTCTGTGGTATCTCTTTTTACCATGGATTCAAGGCAACTCGTAAGAAAGAGACTAGTCAACGAAATGCTCGGAACGATTTACATGTTGCAAACAAATGTCAACCTTATGTCGGTTATTTTAAGGTGCATATTTGAATATACAATTTTATTAAGTGAGCGTTCCAGTTATGATATAAATTCATTGGTATCGACAATCTTTAACGAGTTGCTTGATTTTAGTCATGTCATATCGTGACAATTAATCACACAAATAGTAGGTACGTAATATCATCGATCAATCGCGATTTTACTACCCATTACCATAGCGATTTGTTACCCATGACTTTCACATTAACTTTTGTCTTTAGAAATCATCTCGTGCTCAAAGATAAAAAAAAGAAAACCTACATGTCTCTAAATAAATTCTGAGATATTTATTCTTATCAACGCATAGCGGAGCAACGTGGTGGATCATCAGAACGACCCACGGAACGACCTATGCTTATCAGAGGCACATTATTCTTTTGAGTTGAGTTTGAGTTTGCTTCATTTGAGTAACATTAAAATGAATCTAGGTGAACATAGGCTTTGATCCTGTTGCCTACAGATCCGGGACCCATCAATTAAAGCGGCTGAAGGCTCCCGCAGGGGTTTAGTACGGTATTGCACTCCCAAAGTGCCGAGTTCGATATAGGTCTAGGACTGCCTACCCGGGCGTCCTGGATATCATCCCTAAATAAATTCCCCTGCGACACAAAAAAAATCATAGGCTTTACAAATTACTGTCTACATTACGCACAACATATGGTTGTTTAATGATTTTCATTTACTGTAGTTGAAACAAATTAATTTTCAATACCAGGGGCCTTTTAATGCGACTAATGTGTTAGAGACGATGGACATTGTGGCATTGAAATACATACATCTGTATATCATTACTTTGAAAGTTAACTATGAAGAAATAGTAAATTAACCTATATTTATGAGTTAATGTGAAACAAGTATTGAGGACAGAAGCAAATTTATTAGTAAATAGCCATTCCTCGCACTTCTAGACACATTAAATTTCTATATGTATATTAGTACAGTTTAATTTATTTTTATGGCTATTGTTTCGCTCCTATAAATCATAATGTAATATTTAACTTATAATATAATATGAACAAAGCGAAAGACAATTTCCTCCTAGCATTTAAATAAACGCATCAAATAGTTGATTTAAGATCAATACAAATAATAAAGACAAGCCAAGACAAATAATAAATTGATAAACAGTATTCTTGTTTTCAATCAACCGTTCAGAAGATTCGCCATATAACTTACTCATCATGTGTCGTTATGGTTTACTACAAATGAAAGTACGCCTGCCTCTTTTTTTATATAATCTACATTGTATTAAAAATCTTATTGTTAAAGGTATTAAGTACATATTCTGCTATAAATATAGTAGTATAGTACTTGTAATTTTAATATCGGAAAATGCGTAGCCTTCTATGTATATAATAGTTGGAGAGCTAGTGGACCGTCCGAGTAACGGTATGTCTGTAAGGCTAGAAATTCTTATGGTGATGAGTCATAGCTTGCTTAGTACGGTAACCATCGCCTGGCACGCCTCAGCCCTGCACGTCATCAACCCCTATATTTTTGAAAGTGTAGGAAACATTTGAAAAAAAAACTTGTTGCTGTAAGCTTGAAAATTTTATACGATTTTACTTATTTATTGTAAAGTCTAAAAAAAAATTGACAGGCGTTTTCGATAAGCACAAGTACTTGACAGGTGAACCTAAAGGTGTGTTATATATAAATAAAAATAAACTTTATTCTGTAAAGTTGAAATTTATATACGTGTTTCTCTAAGCAAATTACCTAATGTAATTTGCATCAACGATATGAGTTTTCATGCTACGCCTCTTACTCGCACTCCCATAGCATCTTTCCCCTCGCCTGTCAAGGACTTATGCTATCCAGAACCGCCCGTCATTGTACCAACTTACTCTGAATCGCTTAGAGAAACACGTATATAAATTTCAACTTTACAGAATAAAGTTTATTTTTATTTATATATAACACACCTTTAGGTTCACCTGTCAAGTACTTGTGCTTATCGAAAACGCCTGTCAATTTTTTTTTAGACTTTACAATAAATAAGTAAAATCGTATAAAATTTTCAAGCTTACAGCAACAAGTTTTTTTTTTCAAATGTTTCCTACACTTTCAAAAATATAGGGGTTGATGACGTGCAGGGCTGAGGCGTGCCAGGCGATGGTTACCGTACTAAGCAAGCTATGACTCATCACCATAAGAATTTCTAGCCTTACAGACATACCGTTACTCGGACGGTCCACTAGCTCTTGGACTATAAACATATTGTTACAACTTGATGACTTTTAACGATTTGTAGGTAACTTTCGTAAAAGTAGCATTCCTTTGTTCTTATATTATTACGCTCTGTGATCTGTTATAAATGAAGAAATATTTTTTTATTGTCAACATAATATGTATATCAGCGACTGCATCACGTTGTATAACTATTTTTTAAGTTCATGACAACTGACATCGACAAGTAAGAAGTATATTATTATGTAAGAAGAGTAAAAAGATAAATTACAGAGAGAGAAAAGAATACGGACCTTATAATCATTATTTGTCATAGAAATAAGAACTATTGTTGTGTTGCCTTCTTATAATATCAGTTGTACTACTGGTTCTAATAGTAATACTGGATTCATCAGACATTTGTCTTCTGTCGTTTATTATCTTTATTCATCATCTTTTATTATTGCTGATGCTGACATACTTTTGAAATAAAATTACATGTCCTGACTCAGACACTTATTCAAAATCGCGCATCTTAAATTATTTCTGTGTAACAAAAAATTTACAATAAATGTTCTTGTATAACTCAACAATAACAAAACGAATCATTTATACAAATTTTACTTCCATGTGGGTATAAATACATGTTTAAAAGTTCTGTAATTTTTGAAACATGAAACTTTATTTTCGCATATATTCTAGAGTTCACATAAAAATCCACCTTCTAACAGGGTGAAATTATGAATCGAATTTCTACGCGAACAAAACCACGGGCAACAACAAAAGCAAAATAATATATTCATTTATTGATACGCCTTTACAGGAAACAATAATGTAGTATATATCTGGAATATCTCTCACTTTATAATTAATTTACATACGACTATATCTTCATTACTCATGTGACTATATCACCTGAAATAGGTAGAACTTTTCTTATAATCTTATAATGAAGTAGTGAATATTTTTATTATAAATTTAAATAAGTTATATTATTCTTGTTATGCTTGAAATGCTTATACAAAATTATACTAATTTATACTAATAGAAAGTAGTATATAATTAATTTACTAATTGTTTTCCATTGATATTAATTTCACAAAATCTGGATTACAATATTGTTTACTTTCGCCAGTCATAAATGTAATAATAAATAAATGTTTCTTCAATTATTACGAAGTAATCAAATTTATGTTAAAACGGTTGTCATTAAACAATTTTATTTACGAAAAAGATAAAACAAGAGAAAACGACTTTTTGCAATTTATACGTTATTGTAGATAATGATGCTCATTATGGTGACAATATTAGGTAATATTTCAAAAGTAGTAATTTGATATTTATCCTAGCTTCTCTAATTCATATTCTGTACTCTTTCTAAAAAGATTTCCATATTATTTGTTCAATTATATTATCCTATCTAAAAGTTATACATTTATATAAATATTATTAAATAATATAAAATTTATATATTTTGAACACCATTTAAACCGTTATATAATCCGGGATGTACACATGTAGAACAACAAGATTATTTATTTAGAAACTTCATTGTAGATTGTCAAAAATAAATTTTAGAAATAAATGATACGTGTCTTTGACTATATAATAACTTGTTTTGCAAAAAATACAAGATAATTAAACCAATCGTTACATTAGTAATGCATCGCAAAACGTGATGATAATTTATTAGGAAGTAGGTAGTGATTTATTACATGCGTTGTATCGCGTATACGACGCATATAATATATCGATTTGATAAACTACAGATAGGAAATATTTTTTTTAGTTTTATTTTTTTAATAATATATTTTTTAAATGATCGATGGTTTAATTTTATTTAATAATAACGCGTTTAAATTCTACATTCGTTTTTATTTATTGATATTAGTTATGAAATGGCAATTAGACAAGGATTGTAATTGTTTGTAAATTTATTTAGTGCCATAAAATTTATACGTGTATTTATGTACGTTTTTTTTTATTATTCTGTCTGTTTATTAATGATAAAAACATTAACTCACGCTATGCCCAAGGATAAAATTTATTTTCATAACTGCGACAGTAAATGCGTCCCAAGCGGATTTCTCAGAGCTTTTTTATCAATTTCCGCTGTAAATAGTCAGGAGGAAATCCGTTTACGTAAATACGTCAGTACTTAATTCACAGAGTATATATATATATACTAAATGTAAATTATATATTTTATAATGTATATTATAAATCGAAAACATGTATGTAATTTTGAAAAAAATGATGAAATAATTAAAAAAAAAAAAAACAATATAAAAATAAGTGATATTTATTTATATATACCGGTTTACTTTAATTCACGATGACCTTCACGATTTAATTGTTTTATTATGGTTTAACTAATATTCTGATAATAATTAATAATTGAGTTTGATTTTTATTTTATTTCAAATTATATTTTATCGATTCTTATTTATCATACTTTATTCATATATATCCTGTATAGAATTTTAGTAGCCCAAGACATTTTTTGGTTGCGTAATAAATTAAATAACGAAAACACATTTTAACAACGTACTTGCATTTCATGCGGATCTTCGTTGAATTGTGAAAACCAAAAAAGTTCGACGTGACTAAGTCGATCCTTATATTCTACGAAAAAGAAAAAAAAAATAGAACGAAAAATGGAGTCCGATAAAATTTGCCGCAACTAAAGCGAACGACACGAATTTGACACACTGTTAAATTGAGTTTTACTAGAAACATTTACGTCTTTATATTATTTTTTATTCACTGTTTGATTTCTTACTAGAAATAGCTGTATATAACAATTAAAACTACAATAAATTATTTCATTAATATGTATATTCCTTCTTTAGCGCGTTTTGCTTTTGACAACTTAAGTTATAAGTATAATATTGCAATAAGTTATTGTAATAAAATACTCGTGTAGGTAATTAAAATTGCAATAATTTTTTTTATTAATATTAATACATTTTAAGCTTTTATACCATAGTGCTTAAGATAAAAGCGAAAGTTGAGTTATGAGTTAATGTCAATATATTATGGTCTGTCAACATTTGGTCGTTCAAACAAAAACTGGCTGACCCAGTGCCAGGTTGGTTAGGTGGCAATACCATTTTAGTAGACATTATAGCATCATGCGTAACTATACCAGACTTGGTTTTAACTCATATTTGTATGTATCTATAGTATATTTATTTTTTTCAAACTAACAAAACGCGATTACAACACGTTTATTTATATACGAAAAGATTTTTTTAAGGTTTCAGTTCATATTTATGTTCAAATAGGTCTGTTACGTATAAAAAGAAGAGTAATAAAATGCGTTATTATGTGTATATTAGCCAATGTTTTAAAAATAAACACAAAATTTTATGACAATTTAATTCTAGATTCTCTTCAAATATGTTAACAACCAAAAGTTTTTCGTTATCAGTTTCTGTTTTTCTACAACAACTTGAACTTAGTATTCATTTGTTATCTAGAAATATTCTTCTATTATAAGTAATATTCTTTATTATGTAATTATTTGCAAACTTGGTAAAACAAAATATTTTAAGAAACATTCTAGAAACTCACTTGGATTCGTTTGCGTTTTTTCAAAATTCCTCTGGCGTGAATAATATTTGTATTTACTATTAGATAACCATAGGTACTCAATTTATTAATCATAAAAACTAGGATTATTTTTGAATAGTTATATATTAAAAGTATGAAAACATATTCATAATAAGAATCGATGATAGAATCGATAATATTTTTACTTCGAAACTAATGACTTAAAGATAAGTATGAATAATCTTAATGATTTTTGAAATATATAGGTACTAAAAATACAAAATAATATTTTATTATTATTTGCGTCAAACGTAGTGTAGGGCGTCCTCCGGTTACTTGACCGACGATTTACGGTATGTCATGTCGCCGGCGGAGGCTGGATGAGGACCACCGCGATATATTGGTGCGAATTTGGAGAGGCCTATGTACCTATATAAAAAATATTCTACATATTTATCGGATGTATTACTGATAGCATTTGGTCTCTAAATTAACAACATCGAGACCGATTTCTGCTCAAAAAATTCTCAAAGACTAATATTATTGAAGTAGATTTGGACAAACATGTAAGAATTAAGGTATCTATGTCTCAAGATTTTATTAAGTATGAGAAGTTTTTTAATATGATTGTATTGCCAGTGTAATGTAATATTAATGTATTGAGATGTTTGATGCATTGCATCACTCACGATTAAACTACTGTAGGCGTCTATTGTTGTAACATTGTAATAATTATTTATTTGTTATAATAATTCATAATTTTATATGGTATGTCATTTTTGTAATTATAAGTTTGTTTTTAATACCTACATTCTTTATATGGTACTGTACTATATTAGCCTGTAAATAACCCACTGCTGAGCGAAGACCTCTTCTCCATATAGAAGAAGCATTTAACGTTCATTATATTATTATTTAATTCAATCATGTAAGAAATATGTCTTTAGAGAGAAAAAAAAAAACAAAGTCAAAATTTCTTCGGATGGATGTTTGTGTTACACTAACTCTTTCATGATACAAACACGTTAATAAAAATTGATTTAATTTAATGTGTTTTACAACTAACTATTAAAGACCCGGATAAACATTAAGCTATACTTTTATTTACATGGGATTAGAGCTCAGTGGGTACAATCGGATACTGATTGTATTAACTAATATTATTGATTATATTACATTTTTTTTTTGTAGGAGACTTTACTAGGTATATATTATATAAGTAGGTATTAGTTAATTATTTGAAAATTATCGTTAGCATCTTTCGTGGTTTGCCTTCCTGTTATCAGGTTTAGGATAAGGCGCTTAACATACATATTAGTAAAGAACTAAATATATACTGTTTTGAAATAAAATATTTTAAGAGTACATTACGTTATTGAGGCAAAACTGCTATAAGTGGGCGGTGATCACATCAGGCTATACACTCAACTAGTTAGCACAAACGTAATAATGAAAAATCCCAATGCTACAGCTACACTAATTGTAAGTAAATAATATAACTTTAAAATATGCGGGTGTATGAAGAATGTATATATGTATTGTATTATGTGTATTTATTTATAGCAATATGTATATGTTACGTACGTCTCTATTCTTTTTCTTATTTCTTCTATTAATCGTTGCTAGAAAGAAATTACTGTTTAAGAAATAAGGCCGCTTCGTTTACTCATCACTATTGTTAACAATTTTCATTCTTTATTCTTGTATATAAGTTTCTTTATTTATCATATGTAATATATACTTTTGATGATGTACAAAAAGAGTAAAAACAAACAAAAAAAATACAACGCCGTTGATTCTGGTATTAGGCATTCTCACTAGACGCTAAATTCTAGTGCAGCCATTGCCTTTCATGCAATACTGTTTAATTACCGTTTTTAAGCTTTAACTATTGCGCTATTTAGCGTTACTCATTATCCTTAATGTAGACGTAGATGTTATGATCGATTCAAGTTACTTGAATGAGTAGGAGTATAAACAAGCGAATGAAGGTTAACGAATTCTCATAATGTTAAAATGACATCGAACAATACACCTGATATTGTTGCTGCCAGCCTAACGACAAAGTAAATATATGTTACGTCTTCATTAATTTCGCATTTCCTATATTTACGTTTCTTAACATATATAAGCGTAATTTTCCCAGAAAATTTTATCATTATCATTCGCTAATACACGTTATATTACAGTAATACAATAAACCTACCAATTTCATTACGTTTATACATTTATCTTAAATGACTTGTATTCTTATACACAAAATAAGTAACGGTGATAATTTAAAACGGTGCTCATATGATGACATTAATATTTTTTTAATACTTTTTCTGTTTTCGAACCGTATCTTTTTCAGATTCAATTATAAAAATAAATAAAATATTAAGAAAAAATCCGTCATAATTTACCGTCAACACTCGTGACTGAAAACTCTAGCATATAAATACCGCCTTCCCTCATATTTATAATCTATTTTATGACTAAAAACCAATATTCAAATGCACAGTGTGTTGTTTTACAACTTGGACAGTAATTAAGTGCTTTATCAGTAAAAACTACCGCGTAAAATATACGATAACGTGTACAAAATGCGTTACATTTTTTACCAGTGTAATTATTGATTTTAATTTCTTGCATTTTGCATATATCGAATAAACAGTGGGTTTTTTTCTCTAATGGTATACATCATGTCGCTTACAAATGAGTCAGGAAATTTTACATGTGTTTTTTGTCTAATATTGGAAATGGTTAAGCTAAAAATCAGCAACAAACTAGTCAGCTATAACAAACTAGACAGCTAATAGAAGTATGTATATCATTGAATTACATTTTATACATGACCGATGAATGGCTCTTTTCTTGTTCTTTTTTTTTTGTGTAGTTGATTTTCTGTGTAGCTTTAAAAACATTTGTTATTAGATTATATTGTTCTGAAATGTGATCATGAAAATATTAATTTTGTTATTTTTGTTTCTATATACATAAAATGTCCCTTTTACATTCTTCATTTTTAAATAGGCAGGTAAAATCACAACCTTTGGTAGAAAATTGAAGTATTAGTCATATTCAAGTTCAGCCTCTTTGTTTTGAGAAATCTGCGGTTACAAGAGGTTTGCAATCGAAAGGTCTCGGGCAATGACCTTAAGGCGCCGACGCGCATACCACACGGGGTAAAAATAGACCACAGCCTGCGCACGAGCAGATTTCAAATGGACTTGCTAACCAGGAATGCACGGCCCGAGGGATGCTTCGATGTGCCTATTGTAAAGCCAAAGAATGATGAGTCGATTCTTACAATAACACGGCTACTCTATAAGCTATCCAGATAATCTATTCTAAAGAATAATATCATTGAATATTGTATTACAAGTGCTTTCGAGGAATGTAAAACGATTTCAATTTACAATAAAGTAATTTGCGATACAAAAGAGCGAAGTACATTTACTGCCGTAGTTTATAGTAAATACAGTCTTGCTTACATACATATAATCAAAAACTGCATTAATAAGTCACGCAATCATCAAAGGGACACTTCCCAGTCGGCGTGACGAAAAGCGATGTCACGTAAGCAATACATAATCGTTTCCAATTAACATACAAAGGCCGCACGCCCACCGAGAGTCGGCCATAATCAACTCTCGACATACCATTTACGGAATGCAAGATCTCAGACAGTCAATACCTTTTAGGTAAGTTATCTAACTCTACAATGGAGGCGCATAGTCCAATAGATTGATATAAATTTAAATGAGATCGATACGAGATGTTGTTGGCACGCCAATGATTTATATCACAAAAGTTCAAGCCTATGAACGATTCCAAGCTTCAAATGACAGGATCCGAGCTCATTCTGTCATAACTAATTGTTATTTAAAAAAATAAAAAATAAATCTTTTTTAACAGTACTAAATTGCCTTTATTTTGGAGTCCATAGTGACAGTTTATACATATTGCAAATAAAAAATTCATATTTTTATTATTCGAATTTCGTACCCAATACTTATTTTTATCATTCATTCTTGCAATACAGATCTAATAAAAATATTTGGTGTAATTTTAATAATAAGCGATTAATGAAACATTATATTATACATATATTTGTATGTGACTACTGCGCTGGAAATAAGGAAATTGTGACAACTACTTACAAATCATAATTATTGCTCTATATATCTATTGTTTATGAATTACTCCATTTAGATCTCAGAGAGAGAGATAGTCTCTTAATCTTATTATCTACGTTCAAACGGCGTTTTTCGGGTCTGTGGTCATAGAGGGCTAAGCGCTCTCTCTGGTTCCGGCTCGCGTCTCGACGTCCACGCTTATCGTGTGTCTCCTTATAAATATTTAAATTAAATAGTAAATAGTACATGGCGCAGCCGGTAGGACAGGGGATCGCCGATAAAGGTATACAGGAAAGTCTTCTTCGTATTGACGGCTTGACGTTGGAGAAAGCCTCAAATTTTTGTAGAACGTCTGAACAGAGCAAGCTTCAAGTGAAGGAGATGAATCCCACACTAGATATTGACTACAGCCGGAACCAGAGCAGCAAGACCAACCAGGGCTGCATGAACAACCGAGGCAGCAACAACAGCAAGACCAACCAGGGCTGCATGACCAACCGAAGCAGCAATAACAACAACAAGACCAGGTGGAGCAACAAAAGCAGCAGATATGCCAATAACAAGGAGGAGTTCAAGTGTAGGCGTTGTCAAACAATCCATGGCCCGAGAAAGTGTCCAGCCTATGGTCAGAGATGCAACAAATGTGGTATTAAGAACCACTTCGCAGTGAGCTGTAAGGTGAACCGGGTCGAGAAGTGTGATGAAGAACTTTATTGTCACATGGCTAAAGTGGTGTCTAGTGTGAATAAAAGTGATTGGTATGAAAACATTATAATAGAGACTCTGCCTGTTAAGTGTAAGCTTGATACCGGTGCCGATGTGAGTATTATGCCGTTAGAAATATTTCAAAAAATTAATAGTAAGTTAAATGTTAAATTGTTAAAAACAAATATAAAGTTAGAATCTTTTAATGGTAATGTTGTTGAACCCTTAGGTATGGTTAACTTAATGTGTAAATTTAAAAATACTAAAAGTTTTGAAAATTTTGTAATTGTGAAGTGTAAAACTACCTTGTTAGGTCTTCCAGGCTGTATTTCATTAAACTTAATTAAAAGAGTGAATAGTATTGAGTCTAGTGTTGACATAGAAAAAGATAAATTTATATTGAAACATCAAAGTGTTTTTCAAGGGGTAGGGAAACTACCGGGTAAATATACAATTGTTACTAAGCCATTTGACCAGCAAATATGTCATCCGCCCTCTAGGATACCTAATTGTCTTCTAGACCCGTTAAAGTGTGAGCTAGATAGGCTAGAAAATAGAAATTCAATAGTTAAAGTGGACAAAATTAGTGAAAATTCTTGTATAAACAGAATAGTTATTGTTGAAAAATCAAATAAAAATTGTTTATTGTACTGAGAAGGACAAGGTCTGGAGGAAGGGTGTAGTTGTTAAAAAATGTAAGGAACCAAGGTCATATCTCATTAGTAGAGGCTCTAATACGAGGCCATTTAGACGAAATAGCTATCATTTAAGAAAGTCATACAGTAACGTTGATAAGTTTTATAGAGATAAATATGTACCATTTGAGAATGAAATTTTGGAGGGAAATATTGATATAAAGAATGACAATAGTAATAGGCTCGGCACAGATAATCAATATTATGTCACTCGTAGTGGGCGAACTGTCAAACCAAAAAAAAATTTTTTCTTATAAATTTTATATATGTTAGTACATAATATTTTGATATATTATTTTGATATGTTATATGTTATATATTTTGAGGGGAAGGTGCTCTATATATCTATTGTTTATGAATTACTCCATTTAGATCATCTTATTATCTACGTTCAAACGGCGTTTTTCGGGTCTGTGGTCATAGAGGGCTAAGCGCTCTCTCTGGTTCCGGCTCGCGTCTCGACGTCCACGCTTATCGTGTGTCTCCTTATAAATATTTAAATTAAATAGTAAATAGTACAATTATCATCATTTTAACAAAAAAATTATGATCACTACCATTATTAAAACTACGCACGAACCGAATACTAAGATAATCAAATGAATCATCTTAAAGTTGGCGTGGACTTGCAGTTTCATAAATCTTAACACGCAATCTTTAGAACCGGTGGCTGTGCAATGAGGTGAGGGTCTGCTCCCAAAAGCTATCGTGAGAATGGGACACGTAACGTAGGTAATGATACGAAACCGGTTATAATACTATTCATAATGACTAGAACACCGTTGTGACTCAGAATAATGTTAAGTAGCTGAAATCTGATATCGAACGTATATTTGGATTTTAAATAATTATGTTCTTTATTTATAATATTTACTCCTCCAGACTACCCGATAATATTAATTTTGTATAGTTTAAACTTTCTTAGTTTTATATGACTTTCTAATTAATAAACAAAAAAGTTTTTACTTACTAACTAGCGGCCCGCCCCGGCTCCGCCCGGGGTATTGCAAATGATATATCATTTTCGTGAGGGATACTCACACCATATACTGGCGCCATCTGCTCCACCACCATGCAAAACCATATTGGTTTGTAGTACATGCTAGGTATCAGAGATGGCGCTGTATGTGAAAAATGATTTTCCCTGTTTTCCTGCTTTTCTGCTGAAATTTTTCCTGAATTTTTTTCTGAACCTCACGGAGCCCGAGACCTTTCCAACGAATGCAAAACCGTGGAAATCGGTTCGTGCGTTCTGGAATTATAGCGTTAGGAAGGAAAACCCGACTTATTTTTATATTATAGAATTGCGACTATAATTTGAGATTTAAACTATCCTATCTCTCAAGTTGGATCGAACTGCACATGGTGTGCGAATTTTATTATAATCGGTTAAGTGGTTTAGGAGTCCATTGAGGACAAACATTGTGACACGAGATTTATATATATTAGATTGTTAGTGGCACATTAGACGCTCTTTGACGATATAGAGAACAGCAATTATTTCCTATCACTTGTCTAGGGTGACAGCAAAAATTTTCAAGATATGTGCTTCAAAAATAAATAAATAAATAAATATTAACCAACAATCACACCACGTTAACCTAGCCCCGTGCTAAGTTCGTAAGAACTTGTGTTACGGGTACTAGGAACGGAAATAAATTTAAGATATAAATACATATATACATAAATACACATCCATGACCCGGTGCAGACATCTATATTCGTCATACAAATTATCTGCACCTGGCGGGATTCGAACCCGCGACCGCTGCGTAAAGTGTCCAGTTGCCTGACCACTCGACCAGCCGGCCGTCAATCAAATCGTAGCTGATTACATCATAAATAAATAAAAGAGCCCTAAAATTGTTAGCTTGCTTAAACAAGATACGTACGTATATTTGTAGTAACGGCCTCCTGTACATTAATCGATGATTAACTAGGTATTATATATTTTTTTTAAATATTCATTGTGTCATTAATTAATAACACTAGCAGGCATAGTCATTTTTAAAAATCAATATTAGCTAAAGCAACGTATCGCTGTTTTACAATACAACTACAACTAACAAACTTGGTACAAATTCTTATTTACTATTTATTGGAATTCGCAAGAAATTCTGATATTAATTTCTTATCTATATTACTTTATGCATAAGTGATAATATATCTGTATATGTATCTATTTTATAGATTATATCATTCATTTCTCTTTATACTATATCTATTTTTATATATTTGTATAAAATGAAACTGTACACATACTATCTATCTGTAATTATGTATACCATTTCCTCTGCCCAAAGGTTGCCTGAAAGAAATCGCTCTTTAGCGATAAGGCCACCTTTTCCACTTATTTCTTTTTTTTAATATTGCTTATTCTTGGTGTATTATTATTATTTTTCTTTGATATAGCTTAAAATCGAACGTTCAAAACGTGACGTGGACGGAAGTCAAACTTATTCTTTTTTTTTATCGCTCCTGAGAGACATACAATAAATTACATTGAACACACACTTAGATATATTATGATTATATAAATAAGTATGGAGAAGTTAATTTCACGGCAGTTATTTCTTGATGATTTCATTATATGTGAATCATGTGATCTGAATCTCCCATCGTCAATACAATGGAAATCTCACGAGCTGTGTCAACGTTTGTAAAGGTCTGGGTTAAGGCCTAAATTACTCTTTGTTTTTAAATAGATATTTTCCTAGTCATTAGCTGACATCACGAGGAAATCATGTATGCATTAACGATTACTTATGCTTTTAACATTCGTGTTTGTAATTATGCGCCGGCATGACTGTAATAAAAGATATTAATTCAAAGTTTTATTATTGAGTCTACCTATAACTAAACTGTGTTATTAAAGGGTTATTTAGTGTTAAAATAAATTATATTGTCTTAAGTTTATGAAGTTATTGTGAAACAGTTGTAACTATGGCTATATTTAAGGGATTCCACATGCTTGCAAAATTAAAAAAAAAAATTAAAAAAAAACTGGACATTTTTTTCGTGACTAAAAATAAAATATAAGAATTGTTAAATCGAACGTCCACGTCCTACTGTAGTAAAACTAAAAAAGGAGCATCCCGGCCGATCGGATTATCATTAGAAAATGGAACAGTCGGTAATACATCCAGGGTTCGCTTCTTTTCTTTTGTTGCTTGAAAATATGCAAATCGAGATTAATTTATAAATACGCCTTCTATTAATTCATAACATGCATGTTTCATGATAACTAAAAGAAAAGTGACGGACGTGATGTATACGTGTGTCTGTTGTGTTTTAAAAATAGATGATAAAAAAAATTAAACAAGTGCGAGTCGGACTCGCCTGTGAAGAGTTCCGTAGTAGCAAGTAACATCATAATATAGTAAAAGTTCTTGTAGTTCGTTGTAACTTTGATCGATGTTTTCATAATAGTGTATATTTTTATACAAAAAAAAAACTACTTACTAAATCTCGTTCAAACAATTTTCGGTGGAAGTTTGCATGGTAATGTACATCGTATATTTTTTTTAGTTTTGTTATTCTCTTATTTTAAAAGTTACAGGGGGGGACACATTTTACCACTTTGGAAGACTCTCTCGTGCAAACTATTCAGTTTAGAATAAAATGATATTAAATAAAAAAATATATCATTTTTACACACGTATGGGTTTGATGAAAAAAAATATTTTGAGTTTCAGTTCTAAGTATGGGGAGCCCCCCAAAATTTATTGTTTTTTTTTTTTCTATTTTTGTGTGAAAATCTTAGTGCGGTTCACAGAATACATCTACTTACCAAGCTTCAACAGTATAGTTCTTATAGTTTCGGAAAAAAATGACTGTGACATACGGACGGATAGACAGAATTCATAAGGGTTCTATTTTTGCCATTTCGCTACGGAACCCTAAAACGGTACAATTATAGGTATCATTGAAGTATTATGTACGATGACAATTATAGACCCGATCATCTAATCATCGAACTACAAAATTCGAACGTGAGGTTCAGTGAAACGATTTTTTAAATTGATTTTTTTTTGTCAAGCTAAGTACCATATGTTATAGAGTTCTATTCACCAGCTCAGATATTGGTATATATTGGCTTTGAAATATATGGTTATTGCTTCGCTAAAAGTCCGTCCGTTAGTCCGTTAAATAAACCTACCCCTATAAGTAGGTTTTTTACCCGACTGCGACAGAAGGAGGGTTATGTTTTTCGAGTGTATGTATGTATGTATGTATGTATGTATGTATGTATGTATGTATGTATGTATGTATGTATGTATGTATGTATGTATGTATGTATGTATGTATGTATGTATGTATGTATGTATGTATGTATGTATGTATGTATGTATGTATGTATGTATGTATGTATGTATGTATGTATGTATGTATGTATGTATGTATGTATGTATGTATGTATGTATGTATGTATGTATGTATGTATGTATGTATGTATGTATGTATGTATGTATGTATGTATGTATGTATGTATGTATGTATGTATGTATGTATGTATGTATGTATGTATGTATGTATGTATGTATGTATGTATGTATGTATGTATGTATGTATGTATGTATGTATGTATGTATGTATGTATGTATGTATGTATGTATGTATGTATGTATGTATGTATGTATGTATGTATGTATGTATGTATGTATGTATGTATGTATGTATGTATGTATGTATGTATGTATGTATGTATGTATGTATGTATGTATGTATGTATGTATGTATGTATGTATGTATGTATGTATGTATGTATGTATGTATGTATGTATGTATGTATGTATGTATGTATGTATGTATGTATGTATGTATGTATGTATGTATGTATGTATGTATGTATGTATGTATGTATGTATGTATGTATGTATGTATGTATGTATGTATGTATGTATGTATGTATGTATGTATGTATGTATGTATGTATGTATGTATGTATGTATGTATGTATGTATGTATGTATGTATGTATGTATGTATGTATGTATGTATGTATGTATGTATGTATGTATGTATGTATGTATGTATGTATGTATGTATGTATGTATGTATGTATGTATGTATGTATGTATGTATGTATGTATGTATGTATGTATGTATGTATGTATGTATGTATGTATGTATGTATGTATGTATGTATGTATGTATGTATGTATGTATGTATGTATGTATGTATGTATGTATGTATGTATGTATGTATGTATGTATGTATGTATGTATGTATGTATGTATGTATGTATGTATGTATGTATGTATGTATGTATGTATGTATGTATGTATGTATGTATGTATGTATGTATGTATGTATGTATGTATGTATGTATGTATGTATGTATGTATGTATGTATGTATGTATGTATGTATGTATGTATGTATGTATGTATGTATGTATGTATGTATGTATGTATGTATGTATGTATGTATGTATGTATGTATGTATGTATGTATGTATGTATGTATGTATGTATGTATGTATGTATGTATGTATGTATGTATGTATGTATGTATGTATGTATGTATGTATGTATGTATGTATGTATGTATGTATGTATGTATGTATGTATGTATGTATGTATGTATGTATGTATGTATGTATGTATGTATGTATGTATGTATGTATGTATGTATGTATGTATGTATGTATGTATGTATGTATGTATGTATGTATGTATGTATGTATGTATGTATGTATGTATGTATGTATGTATGTATGTATGTATGTATGTATGTATGTATGTATGTATGTATGTATGTATGTATGTATGTATGTATGTATGTATGTATGTATGTATGTATGTATGTATGTATGTATGTATGTATGTATGTATGTATGTATGTATGTATGTATGTATGTATGTATGTATGTATGTATGTATGTATGTATGTATGTATGTATGTATGTATGTATGTATGTATGTATGTATGTATGTATGTATGTATGTATGTATGTATGTATGTATGTATGTATGTATGTATGTATGTATGTATGTATGTATGTATGTATGTATGTATGTATGTATGTATGTATGTATGTATGTATGTATGTATGTATGTATGTATGTATGTATGTATGTATGTATGTATGTATGTATGTATGTATGTATGTATGTATGTATGTATGTATGTATGTATGTATGTATGTATGTATGTATGTATGTATGTATGTATGTATGTATGTATGTATGTATGTATGTATGTATGTATGTATGTATGTATGTATGTATGTATGTATGTATGTATGTATGTATGTATGTATGTATGTATGTATGTATGTATGTATGTATGTATGTATGTATGTATGTATGTATGTATGTATGTATGTATGTATGTATGTATGTATGTATGTATGTATGTATGTATGTATGTATGTATGTATGTATGTATGTATGTATGTATGTATGTATGTATGTATGTATGTATGTATGTATGTATGTATGTATGTATGTATGTATGTATGTATGTATGTATGTATGTATGTATGTATGTATGTATGTATGTATGTATGTATGTATGTATGTATGTATGTATGTATGTATGTATGTATGTATGTATGTATGTATGTATGTATGTATGTATGTATGTATGTATGTATGTATGTATGTATGTATGTATGTATGTATGTATGTATGTATGTATGTATGTATGTATGTATGTATGTATGTATGTATGTATGTATGTATGTATGTATGTATGTATGTATGTATGTATGTATGTATGTATGTATGTATGTATGTATGTATGTATGTATGTATGTATGTATGTATGTATGTATGTATGTATGTATGTATGTATGTATGTATGTATGTATGTATGTATGTATGTATGTATGTATGTATGTATGTATGTATGTATGTATGTATGTATGTATGTATGTATGTATGTATGTATGTATGTATGTATGTATGTATGTATGTATGTATGTATGTATGTATGTATGTATGTATGTATGTATGTATGTATGTATGTATGTATGTATGTATGTATGTATGTATGTATGTATGTATGTATGTATGTATGTATGTATGTATGTATGTATGTATGTATGTATGTATGTATGTATGTATGTATGTATGTATGTATGTATGTATGTATGTATGTATGTATGTATGTATGTATGTATGTATGTATGTATGTATGTATGTATGTATGTATGTATGTATGTATGTATGTATGTATGTATGTATGTATGTATGTATGTATGTATGTATGTATGTATGTATGTATGTATGTATGTATGTATGTATGTATGTATGTATGTATGTATGTATGTATGTATGTATGTATGTATGTATGTATGTATGTATGTATGTATGTATGTATGTATGTATGTATGTATGTATGTATGTATGTATGTATGTATGTATGTATGTATGTATGTATGTATGTATGTATGTATGTATGTATGTATGTATGTATGTATGTATGTATGTATGTATGTATGTATGTATGTATGTATGTATGTATGTATGTATGTATGTATGTATGTATGTATGTATGTATGTATGTATGTATGTATGTATGTATGTATGTATGTATGTATGTATGTATGTATGTATGTATGTATGTATGTATGTATGTATGTATGTATGTATGTATGTATGTATGTATGTATGTATGTATGTATGTATGTATGTATGTATGTATGTATGTATGTATGTATGTATGTATGTATGTATGTATGTATGTATGTATGTATGTATGTATGTATGTATGTATGTATGTATGTATGTATGTATGTATGTATGTATGTATGTATGTATGTATGTATGTATGTATGTATGTATGTATGTATGTATGTATGTATGTATGTATGTATGTATGTATGTATGTATGTATGTATGTATGTATGTATGTATGTATGTATGTATGTATGTATGTATGTATGTATGTATGTATGTATGTATGTATGTATGTATGTATGTATGTATGTATGTATGTATGTATGTATGTATGTATGTATGTATGTATGTATGTATGTATGTATGTATGTATGTATGTATGTATGTATGTATGTATGTATGTATGTATGTATGTATGTATGTATGTATGTATGTATGTATGTATGTATGTATGTATGTATGTATGTATGTATGTATGTATGTATGTATGTATGTATGTATGTATGTATGTATGTATGTATGTATGTATGTATGTATGTATGTATGTATGTATGTATGTATGTATGTATGTATGTATGTATGTATGTATGTATGTATGTATGTATGTATGTATGTATGTATGTATGTATGTATGTATGTATGTATGTATGTATGTATGTATGTATGTATGTATGTATGTATGTATGTATGTATGTATGTATGTATGTATGTATGTATGTATGTATGTATGTATGTATGTATGTATGTATGTATGTATGTATGTATGTATGTATGTATGTATGTATGTATGTATGTATGTATGTATGTATGTATGTATGTATGTATGTATGTATGTATGTATGTATGTATGTATGTATGTATGTATGTATGTATGTATGTATGTATGTATGTATGTATGTATGTATGTATGTATGTATGTATGTATGTATGTATGTATGTATGTATGTATGTATGTATGTATGTATGTATGTATGTATGTATGTATGTATGTATGTATGTATGTATGTATGTATGTATGTATGTATGTATGTATGTATGTATGTATGTATGTATGTATGTATGTATGTATGTATGTATGTATGTATGTATGTATGTATGTATGTATGTATGTATGTATGTATGTATGTATGTATGTATGTATGTATGTATGTATGTATGTATGTATGTATGTATGTATGTATGTATGTCCATTTCTTTGGCACGCCCTACAGCCTAAACGGCTGGACGGTTTTTGACATATGAGGTGTCGTTGAATTTGTCTAAATTGTAGTAGTGACATAGGAAGGCGATGGTCTCCTTCTGCGAGACAGTAATGTCCCAGAAGGAGGCCGACGAGCGGGTGAGAGAGGAGGCCGCCGACGTGGCCTCCATCCGCGGGCGACGAATGGGGGTGCGTAGGAGGCGCTACTTAATGCGCCTCCAGTAACGCCCCTGTGCCCGTATCGGGCCGGGATGGGAACCCGGTCCTGCTAGATACGGCGTCGTCGGGATTGTTCAGAGGTGAGCCGGACAGTCCCCATGGAGGAGAAGTCTGGCTTTTTCGCCGAGGCCAGCCTGTCGCTGGAGGGATCCTGTTGCCTGCAGATCCGGGACCCTCCAATTAAAGCGGCTGAAGGCTCCCGCAGGGGTTTAGTACGGTAGTAGTGACATAGGCTGTATAAATTTTCAAAATGGCACCCGCAAATGGCGGAATGGGGGGGGGAGTTGATTTTTTTTTTCTTACTGTCGCAATATGGGTATCAAATGAAAGCTAGTAAATTGTTTTATTCTTTTTAGTTTATAATAAGAGTATTTTACGCAGTCGGGTTTTTTGATTTTTTTAATATATTCTCATTATTTACTACTATAGAAAACGAACTATAGCACATTTAAACAAACAAAATAACAAATACATTTACATATAAGCTTTATTTTTTTTTAAATATAAATCAAGCATTAGAAATATGTACTTAGGTATATTATAAGCCATGATATTAATTTAGATTATATGAAAAAATAAATTAACGAATAAAAGCGAAATAATGGTCTTAATTTAAAAAAAAAATCCAAATATATTGTTGTCTTTTCTTTAATCTGTTAATAACTTTAGAAATATTTACAAGTAATCATGTAACGTATAATCGGAGCAGTTAGAGAAGACAGGAAAGGAAAAAACTTCGATATGTCGTGTGTGAAATTAATTTTAATTGTGGTATGAAAAAACCGGTTAAGTGTGAGTTGTCCTCTCGCACTGAAAAAGTGATCTATATATTATGTACTCTTAGTAAAATAAAACATATAAACTAATACGAAAATCATAAAAAGATAAAATAAGAGCTGAACCATATCGATGTCAAAATTACAATTAAATTTTTCTGTTTTTGAAAAACTGAAATACAACAGAGAAAGAGCCAATGTAATAATAAGCGACGAAACAAAAGCATATTTCATAAGTTTTAAAGAATTTTCATTGAAATTTTAAATAATAATAAAAGCAATACAAAAAACATTGTTTTGTGGATTGAATTTAAATGTTAAAAACTTGGAAACAATGAAGATAAACCGTTTTATATTTTACTAGAAATCCGGTGCGGTTTTACCCACATTGATAGTATTTTTGTTGCTCTCTTCATCCTGTGAAAAAACGTTAAATTTCCCCTAAATACCGTGCTCAATACGTTTGGAACATGCAAACAAACGGACTTTATCACTTATTATATTATTTGATTAAAATAATATAAATATAGATTGAAGAAGTAAAAACATACCTATTTTTTCATCTTAAATAGATAGATAAATATTTCGATAATAAAGTGGATATAGCGATATATTTATATATAGTCTAAACTTTTAGGTGAAATAAAGGATAAAAATTATTATGGCAGTCCATATTTTTTAAGTAAGAATTATGCCTTTTTATTTTTTGTTCACTTGATAAGTCGAAAATAAAAAGAAGTTTTAACGTTACTTAAAATTCTATTTTAGAGATGTTGAAATGGAGATAAAAGTGTTTGTATCGGAGTTCCAATATTTTAAAGATAGAATTCGATAGATAGAAGTTTAAATAAATAAACAGGAACGTTTCGGAATTTTCAACGTTTTAGGAAGTCGTCACTTTTTTCACTTTCATATAAATGCGAAATTTTGTAAAGATGGATAGATTATTGCATCTAGATTTTCAAGCGTCGAGTGAACAGAGACTTTTTCCCTAAAGACCGGTAACGAACCTCGAATGTTACAGATTTCCATGGGCGGCAGTTACCTTTTGATGATTGATATTACCTTTTTTTACCTGATGTTTCAGGTGGTGCTGTCTACTTATATATCCTTTTTATATAAAAAATGAATGTATTTTTGACCCCAAAAATTACTGAATCTGTTTCGATTTTATTCTGTGTGCGGATAGACTATAACTTATGCAGAAATTCTCACGGGGTTTGGGATACATTTGAAATAAGAATCTACTTCTTGTAATAATTTAATGGAAAGTGAAATTAATCACGGATTTTTGATTTATTTATTAATTGAATAATGGCTACTTATAAAGTGATAGCCATATTATTATGATATATAAGTATGAAATTTAAAAAGTTAAATATCGTTATGTCACATCTGTGACGCAACATCCGACCAGACAGATTTTTTGAATAGGTTATCCTCAATGTCATTTACAGGTGGAAATGATACAGTTCGTTTTCATTTAACGAACAAACTAAAAGTCGTAATTATATACGAATTATAACAATCATGTAATATTCAATTTAATTAGAAAGATTTATTTTATACTAGCTGTGTCCCGCGGTTTAACCCGCGTTAATTTGAGGGAAAAACGTACTTAGATATTTTTAAACAATTACCTACTCTAAGTTACCTACTCTTGGTGCGTCCCGCCCGCCTCGTTGGTCAAGGGGTCACAAGTGTTACTGCCGAGCAAGCCAGGGGTCTCAGGTTTGATTCCTAGGTCGTTCAACGTATTATTGAGTTTTATAATTTTTTGAAAATTCTCAGTAAAAGAGTGGTGTTATATTTACTTTAAAAATGGAACTATAGTCAGTCAAAAAAATGTCTCGGGAAAAGAAATAATAAAGGGCGCGACGGAAGCTATCAAAAAGAGTATTTTTTCCTGTTTTTTTAATAGTTCTTATTATTGCTCAGCTCCTATTGATCGTAGCGTGACGTTATATAGCCTATAGCCTTCCCCGGTAAATGATTTATAAAACACAAAAAGAATTTTTCAATTCGAACCAGTAGTTCCCGAGCTTAGCGTGTTCAAACAAACAAACAAACAAACTCTTCAGCCTTATAATATTATTATAGATTGGTGTAGTTAATTATTAACAAAAATACTTTGCCAATACAGTCATCTCTATGAACTCGACTCATCGGTTGCGTAGTAACGAAATTGTTGGTATCGATAATACAAAGTAAATAAAAAAAATGGTGAACGTAAAGTGATGTTTATAATTGTTATGTTACGTTACGGTCGCTGTTATATTGTTATAATTCCAACAAAAAAAAAAAAAAAAACTTTTTCCAACTAATTTCTAAGATTCGCCGGTACATTACTAGTATCTATTATTTTGAATTTTTTTTTCCTTTTTTTTTTTTTGATTAATATAAACGAATTATTCATTTGTTTGCAGATGACATGAAACGTTCGAGTTAACAATGTGGAGATTTAAATACGCAGAATATTGTCTGTTATTTTCACGATGACACAGGTTAGTGGAATTTTCTGCGAATAACTTTTCGAGTAAACATGATTCACAACACATATGATGTAGTGTTAATCTCGTTCAAATAACTTAAAAATAAAGGAAATATTAATTAGACTTGCCAAACTAGGTATATTTTTATTATTGATGTTTTTATGGCCTTATTTTTATACCCACAACGTATAGCACAGTTTATAAAACCACTATTATTTATTTTATATGAAATATTATTAACAAAACGATTCTTGTAAAACCTCAAACTTATACTTTTTGTATTGACAGCAAAGGAATATTATTTATCTCTTTCTATGTTTATAACTGATTAATAAAGTTAACCTCAATACTTTTTTATCTCATTTAATCAGGAATTATAAATATATTTTAGTAAATAAAAATGTCGCAGTCTGCGCTGGGCTTGGGAGGCGAGAGGCGCTACTCGGTGCCCTCCAACCCCATGTTGCACGATCCGCGAGGGATGCACTCTGAAGATCTACATGCCTGGTCTATTTACAGGTAATTCTCTCATCCCTATAAGTACAAAGTAAAATCGTTATTGTTTTACAGATAAAGCAAAGCCTAAAAATATGTTATGTAAATATAAAAGATGTTGGCAAATTTATCTCTATAAATGATTTATCCTTTAAGAGGTGAAAAAAGAAAGAAACATCGTTTTTTCCCTTAGAATTTCATTTGAAATATAATTGTAGACTTAGAAGTTAATTAGAAATAGAATTAATTTAGTTATTATTTTCAGGCAAAACTTAAATTCGGATTTCACCGACAGCGCTCTTGGTAGCACTGACAAAAGTCCTCTGCCATATGGAAACTTCCAGCTCCGTGATACGACAGTTCAGTCCATTCTTTCTCATCCTAGATATGGACCTAAGTAAGCGAAATACTTTATCATTAATAAACAGACTGGATGCTTTGATTACTCACTTCCCAAATGTGTTAACCTTTTAAAACTTTTTTACTGAGTAATGACTAATATTTATGAAGATATTTGGGTTTTACGTTGTTTTAATATTAAAGATTCGAAATTCTACCGTAGTGACGATTATAACTTCCTTGTTTTAAAAAATTAAGGGGCATACAACTAGATTTCACAACATTCCTAGTACCTAAGTTTTAAAATATTAAAAATTTTACGGTCTCGCTTAAATTTAATTATGGTAAGTGAATATTTCTATTAAAACTGAAACAGAAATTTTACAAAATTAGTATACTTTTCCAACTGTGTGTCACGAAAAACGATATATTGTTTCCAGATCAGCTCTCGGTTCCAACATGTACACTTACCTTAAATTCGGACTGCCTCGAGTATTTCCACCGAATCACAATGGATCCCAAAGATCTGGAACTCCGAAACCAAAAACATCTATCGGAAGCGGCATGAAATCTGTCCCAAGGTATTTTGACAATATTATTAAAGCGATTATCGTTACTATAACCTTCCATCTGAAACCAATATATATCTTTTTATTTTTATGTATTTATATGAAAAAATATTAATTTATATAATTTTTTAACAAGTTTGTTTTAATTTACTTTATATCTTTTATTATTTTAATTGTTTAACTTGACACAAAAATTATTCGGAAACATCACTGGGATTCCGGATAGCCGGGATGGTAAGATTGGTAAGTATTGAATTATCATTTATTTGTAATTTATATTTTTAGAATACAAAGACAGAGTCGTGGTGTGCGTGAAACGTCATCTGGTTACGATAGTTCGGACAACGAAACGTCAACAAATTATAAATACAGTCGTAAATATCGTTCCGATCCTGACTTTAGGATGCAAAATATTCACAACTCCTATCAGGTAAAAACACCTTTTTTTTAATCATGACCTTGTCAATTATACCTTAAAGTTTTACAAGGTCACATGTTCGACATTCGATGTTTTTTGCTTTATAATTCTTGTTAAAAATTAAAAAATCATCGTAGAAAATTGTCCATTTAGTTTACCTATATATGTAAAATACCAACTTGTTCGATAGACTTATAATAATGCAATTATTTAAGCGTAACCGTAAATAAAAATATATATTTCGATTTGAGAACCGTTTTCTTTTTTTAAATACATACGTGAATTTAAAAAAAAAAACTGTTTCAAAACTTAAAACACTATAATTTCTGTTGTATTTCAGCATGCTACAGGAGTTCCCTTAGTCGCAATGCAACAGGCAGGTATACGGGGAGAACCCCATTGGACAAATTCCAGACATAAATCAATCAGCGAAGCAAATCTATTAGGAATCGACTCAAAACACAACCGGTCGTATACGAATAGACGAAACAGTGTCGCAGATTTTATTCCAGACAACGACCATCAAAGGTAAGACTAATCAAAGTTAAGGCAATCTTACCGTCATTTAAATGATTTACGAAACTCAATTTTTGTTAGTGAAATCTCAATGGCGTTCAAGATTTTATAAGTCTTGTACACTTTTTACATTATGTTGTAAAGGCACTAATCGTCTATCAAATTATCCTAAGCTCAGACTTTGAAATTTTTTAAGCCTATTTACACAATTTTATGAATGCCATTAATCATCGGATTGCTGAATTCACTTGAGCCTATTATTATTAATTTGAAGTTTAAGTTCTTAATATTCGATTACGAAATTTGTTTTATTGAATGTCGATAAATGGCATTGTAGGTGGATAATGCTTGTTTTATTAGGTAATCAAAAATTTGCAATATTGCGTTTACCATATTAGATTTCTTGTGACGTAATTTAGCCATGTTTAAATAATTATAGCTGTTAGAATTGATTAGGCATTTGCGTTTTAGGAGACACTAATAAAAAAAGTTTAACATTATAAGGATGATTTGCTTAACTTACATCTTATTTTTTTTAATGTTTAACATACACACAAGGTCATCTCTGCCTAAGGTGGGTGCAACTTAATACCTGTGTTTTAAGGTAACAGTTGACTGATATATATTACTCTGACTCGATATATACTTAAAACATGTGTATATATATAATACATATATAAATAAATATTACACCAAGATTCAGGACGGAAATCGAACCCACGACCCTGGAGCAGAAAGCAGGGCTAATACTAACTGCGTTAAAGAGGCAGTCATATTAAATAATATATTACTTATATTCAAATTCTGTTATACAAGCTATGATCTGTGGTTTTACCAGCGTTAAGTCTTGATTACGAGGTAATTTCAGGATGAATTTGTACTTGTTAATCAGGGTCTACAACTACTATCTACATGCTCAGCTCAATCGCAAACAGTTTAGTATTTTTAGCGTGACAAAGTAACAAAAATCCTTCAATCAATTTTCACAGACTTTCGTATTTATAATAATTATTATAAGAATTTATCTAGCTATGTTATATTTACACAGCTACCTCATGCCATCATCTCATCTCGGTGGAAGGATGTCCAAAGCAGGAAGTCACATATCACTGGCTCAGTCGAGGAAGCATTCCACCTTGCGCCCCGGGGACCATTTAGACGGATACACGCATTCCGCTTACATTTATCCTAATTATTATGTAAGTATAATTGTAAAGAAATTCTTAAGTTTCTGAACTGAATCAGCCTGTAAACAACCCACTGCTGGACAAAGGTCTCTTTTCCATATAGAAGAAATTTTGGAGCTTAATCCACCATGCTGCTATACTCGCGGTTGGCGGATAATTCCCTGCAATTTGTAACGGTCCCTATCAGGTGTCTATGATAACAACCGGGACCGACGGTTTTACGTGCTCTCCGAAACGGTACGGTGGGGATCCGCAGGGACATATACCCAGACCAGAAACAAATATTTCTATAAATACAAATATTTGTCCCGAGTGTGAATCGAACCCATTACCGCTGTCGTTAAGGCGACTTCACACACAACTACACCAGAACGGTTGTCGACTTACCTTTTATATGTTGATATTCAAGCATTTTATGATTTTTGAATCATCTATGTCTTTAAGGAACTTGTATGTTATATTTTTGAAGATATGAAAAAAAAACCTTTATACAATCCTTTTTGTTCTGGCTTAATTACAGGTAAACAATTTAGAAATAACGTCACCGGAAAATAAATCCACATTACTTGTCTCGGGGCTTAGCTTCGAAGTGAAGTCCGGAGAAATTCTGGCAGTTTTGGCCACTTCTCAGCAAGAAGCTACTGGTTTGCTGGATGTTTTAGCGGGAGTTAGAAAGGTGAGTAGTGATGCAATCTAATTTTATTTTTACGATTAATTAATTATTAATAAACCAAAAATACATTCAACGGCACCTGTAGGTAAATGTGATTCTGTACAACACACAAACAAAAATCGAGGCATATTTATACTAATATTATAAAGCGGCAGAGTTTGTTTGTTTGTTTGAACGCGCTAATCTCAGGAATTACTGGTTCGAATTGAAAAATTCTTTTTGTGTTGCATAGCCAATACCGAGGAAGACTATAGGCTATATAACATCACGCTACGACCAATAGGGGCTGAGCAATAATAAAAGATGTTACAAAAACGAGAAAAAATAATCTTTTTTGAGAGCTTCTGTCGCGTCTTTTATTATTTCTCTTCTCGAGACATTTTTTAACTATAGGTCCACTTTTAATGTAAATATAACACCACTCTTTTACTGATGAATTTCGGAAAATAAAGAAGAAACAAAAACGTTGAACGACCCAGAAATCAAACCAGAGACCCCATGCTCGGCAGTAACGATTTCGACCACTCGACTAACGAAGCGGGTACCTACTCTTAAAGTAATTATTTAAAAATATTTAAGTACGTTTTTCCCTCAAATTAACGCGGGTGGAACTGCGTGGCACTACTAGTCACCTATACGGCCTATATAAACTATTACTATAAGTGAGATCTTTAACGTAAGTTAGTTTATTTTTTTAACTTAATGCCCGTTTCGAACTGACCACTGATTGACATATTGATAGTTTCATCGTAATCTCTGTTATGCTCGTTCGACCGTACGTAGATATCGCAAGTTCAGAAAACAGTATACTGTAATGTTGTTTTACGCCAACTTCAATTTGAAATTGTAATATCCATTACGTACGTAATGTTAATATTAAATTTGTACATCTATGCCGACACAAGACCATTTCCTCTGCCCCTAGGTTGCCTGGAAGAGATCGTTTTTCAGCGATAAGGCCGCCCTTTGTATAATACCTTGTTATATGTACATGTATTGTTTATGTAACATTTCTGTTTTGGTGTACAATGAAGTGTATTATATATATATATATAAAATAAAATCTTTGATTATTATTACGTACCTAATTATATAAACTATCAGGTAAATGCTATGGGTGATAGTGAATTTTGAAAGTGCAGGTGATGTTCCGTTGTGAGATACGTCAAATTATGTAGGGACGTTAATAAACGTTCTGGTGTGGTGGTGCGAGTAGTTGTCTCAAACCGCGCGCCGGCGGTCGCTGGTTAGATTCTCGCTCGGGACAGATATTTGTATATGTTCATATATTTGTTTCCGGTCTGGGTGTAAGTCCTTGTGGGTCTCCCCACCGTGCCTCGGAGAGCACGTAAGGCCGTCGGTTCCGATCGTTATCATTGACACCTGATAACGATCGTTACTCATGGTAGGGAAATTATCCGCCAACCCGCAGTGGGGCAGCGTGGCGGATTAAGCTCGAACCCTTCTTCTACATGGAGAAGAGGCCTCCGCTCAGCAGTGGATGGCTTACCGGCTGATAGAGTACGGTACAGTGCAGCTAGTAACGAGGCCGGTCCACAGAAGCTGTCGGGCGACATCGTGATCAACGGGCAGGCGGTGTCGGCGAGCACGCTGCGGCGCGTGGCGGCGCTGGTGCGCGCGGACGCGGCGCTGTGCCCCGCCATGACGGTGGAGCACACGCTGCGCTTCCACGCCGCGCTGCGCTCGCGGCACGCGCGCGCGCACCTCAAGATGGACGACCGCGACCGGGTCAGTGAAGATGGACCGTTTTGATTTTGTGTTTGGAAGTCAAACTTCTATATAGACGGGGGGTCTTAGGATTTTTTCTGTCACGAAAAAGCCTTCCGGCTGCGCTGAGGGGTAGGCGTGGTGAGAGGTGGCAGCGGCGGAGGGATAGAAAGGCCGGCGGTTGCGGCGAGATGACGACGGTTGTATTAGATGGATATAATGCGCATTTATGCACATTTTTTTTAGTTCCGGATTGAAATCAGTTTTTTTTGTTTAGGTAATAGAATATGTTTAAATAAAAAATGCATTCATTAAAATAGACCTAGCCTAACCAAATCATACAGTTCACCAAACTTTCGAAAAAAAAAAAAAAAAAAAACGAAATGAAAACAAAAACTTCAACGGATAAGGTTTTCAAATTGGTAATCAATTACATTAACGATCTGCCTGTAAAACTTCAAGTATAGATTTTGTTGCGATTCGTTTTGCCATTTGTCCGTTGAAGTTTCACTTCTACTGTGTGGCCCAGCACACATTTAATTTTTTATATAAAAAAAATTTTGTTCTGAATTTTAAATCTATATTAAGATATTATAATTAGATAGTCAATTGCTGGACGATTTCCAAATTTTGCATAATATAACAAAATATTATAATATTCTACTTAAAAAGTGTAAATAAGTATTTAATATCAAAACATATTTCCAGATAAATCTTTTAATAGAAGAGTTAGGTTTGGAACAAGTACGCGACACGAATGTGGTACGGTTGACTCGTTCCGAAATCCGTCGGTTGAACGTCGCTTGTCAGTTATTGCTCGATATGGCAATCCTCATCCTCGACCAGCCGACGAAAGAAATGGACATCTTCGACACTTTCTTCCTGGTCGAATATCTAAGAAACTGGGCGAGTACGGGCCGCGTCGTCATTATGTCGATACACCCACCTACGTATGAAATATTCGCTATGCTCACTAAGGTAACTTTGAAAATCTATTTTACGTATTTATAGCGTGTGTTCTATAGAATTAGTATAACATCGTATAAAGTAATGTTTTTGATTCGTTAGTTAGTGTATGTACTGCTGTAACTTATCAGCCTGTAAACAAACCACTGGTGAACGAAGACCTCTTCTCCATATAGAAAAAGGGTTGGAGCTTAATCCACCACGCTGCTCCAGCACGGGTTGGCGGATAATTTCTCTACCATGAGTAACGATCAGATGTCTATGATAAAAACTGGGACTGACGGTTTTACGTGCTCTCCGAGGAACGGTGGGGAGACCCACAAGGACATGCACCCAGTCCAGAAACAAATATTTGTACAAATACAAATATCTGTCCCCGGAGCGGGAATCGAACCCGCGACCGTCGACACGCGGCGTTTAGGAAACTACTCGCACCATTACACCAGAACGGTTGTCGGTGTGATTATACCTTGTCTGTAATTATAATATGTAATAGACAAAAGTAAGTTAAAACAAGTCGTTAATTAACAATCCTTGGAGAAGACAAGTCTCATTTGATTCCACATTATGTTACTTAGATATTCGAAGTTACGTTATAAATAGCAAAACGAGGAAAAAGTTGTTTATTTTTTACGAAAAATTTTTTGACTTTTGACGTTGAACTTTTATTTCAGGTAGTTTTAATCTCAGCCGGTCGCACAATGTTCAGCGGTTATAGAAGAGACATGTTGCCATATTTTGCTTCCATCGATTACCCTTGTCCTGCTTTCAAGAATCCTTCTGATTACTATCGTAAGTATAATATCTTACTTTAATACTTTGTCATAACTTTTTATGAATAAAACAACTAGTTTTACCAAGTATTACAGACTACAGTATTATGAAATCATTTGTAGAGTGATAATACGTAATAACAAGTGTGAGTCGGACTCGCCCATGAAGGGTTCCGTAGCAGCAAGTAACATCATACGATTTATGACTAATAAAAAAAAAAAGAACTACTTACTAGATCTCGTTCAAACCAATTTTCGGTGGAAGTTTACATGGTAATGTACATCATATAGGTTCTGTTTTTTGCCATTTGGCTACGGAACCTTAAAAAGGAACTGCATGCTGTAATTATTTTTTAAATCTAGCTAGCTGGACAATTTTTCAAGTATTTTTATAATTATCTAAATAATCGAATAAAATTAGTAGCAGTTATTAAGATTACTCTTATTTTAAAATGAATACAGATATTTTTTTTATTTACAACTAATTAAATAGTATTGAAAAAGTTACTGCTTGTCTATTCAGAACGAAATAAAACTATAACGTATTTTTTTTATTTATCACGGAATACAGTACTGTAGCAACCCAAGTCCAAAATATTTTTTCCCCCCCTAATGATTACAGCTAAATGAATTTAGGTATATCTCCATATTTTCATTTTTGTCGAAAATCTTAGAAGCATGTGTCTATAATCAAGTTTCTTCCCTTCGTATATAAAAGTAATGTTCTCAGTATGCTTCAGTCTGGTTTTAAAGCTAAGCTCTAGCCGCTGAAGGTTATTAAGGATACTCGGGTAAGCACGAAGAAAAGATTGATCACCATACTGGTTTTAATCGATTTTTCCAATGAATTTAATATGGTTGATCATGGTATTGTTCTTGCCATACTTAACCACCTAAAGTTTTCATTATCGATTCTGGACTGATTCTCTTCAAATCTCCGCGGTCGCCAGCAAGCAATTCGATTTGATCATGTCTCTTCCGATTGGCTTGAGCTGTCAACTGGCGTTACTCAAGGTGGCAACTTTTCTCCTCTTATTTTCTTTCCACCATTTGAAACCACCAGCTGAAAATAGGATTAACCAGAATCTCTTCAATGTAAACACTTGGTCTAACAATTTTGGCATCCTTGTAAACAACCTACCAAGTGTCAGGCGATCACTACTGGCATCTCACGTCTTGTCTCTACTATCGACCTAACCTCTCTACAATTTGTCATGTTTAATAACTGCATAATACCATACAATCAACACGTTAAAGATCTCGGCCTACATATTGACTCCTCTAAGCTAGAAGGTCCATATCTCGGAAGTTAGCCGCTCAGTTACTGCAAAGTTAAGGTCTCTTAATCGGTTAAGGAACTTTCTTCCTATAAAGACTAAGGTTCTACTTGTCCATGTCCTTGTAATATTGATCATTGACTATGCCGATGTTTGTTATCCTGACCTCAATGAAATCTTTTTTGACAAATTCGATCGTCTGTTAAAAAATTGTTTGCGTTTCATCTTCTGTCTCAGAATTTTTTATCACTCAAATGGCTTCCCTTTCGACAACGCAGATAATTGCGAATACCAACTTCTCTATACTCTATTATTTTTGACTCTCATTCTCCTCTATATTTAAAAGAAAATTTTATATTTTAGTTTGACAATCATGATCGTCAGCTTCGTTCTAAAGATTTCCTTCATCTTTCTTTCCCTTCTCACCATTCTGGTTTCGTCTCAAATTATTTCTATGTAGAAGCCGTCAGACTTTGGATTAAACTCCCAGACAACATAAGAAGTTCAAAGACTAAGGTTTCCTTTAAAAAGCATCTCCGGAAAAAATTGCTTAAAGCTCTGGATTCATAGAACTTTCAAAAACATGTGTGTATACAAAAAATTCTAATTGATCTCATTCTTTTTATTAGATATCATAGATTATTAAATCGTGAACGTTTCATGATTTTGCCATCCACGACTAATCATGTCATGAAACCCATTAATCTTTATATATGTTCATGAAATATGTAATAAAAATCCAGATTATGTTAGATTAGGTTTTTTTTTTTTTGTTTCTTGAATATAATATATTTCTCATCCGTAGTTTCCATGTCCATAGACGTTTTTTCGCATGGTCACCCTACTATTCTTTATTTGTTTTATAAGCGATATGATTTGTCTTTTTCCATCCCGTTTGTCAGTGATCATTAACTTCTCAAGTTGCCATCATCCTTTCTGGCAATATGACCGAAATATTTCAGGACTCTACGCTGGTAGGTGATAGAAAGCCTTGTCTATATCTCGAGTTCTTGCAGGAACCTAGTATCTTTCGCCAGCACTACTGTTTGTGAATAAAGTGTTTTAAAGAAATAAATAAAAATATGATAATTTTAGCAAGCAAAAATAATAGATTGTCATCTCAGTGGACCTGGTGACGCTGGACGACCTGTCGGCGGCCGCTATGCTGGAGTCGTCGGGGCGCATCGAAGCGCTGGCGGGCGTGTTCGCGGGCGCGCGCGCCGCCCCCGAGCCGCCGCCGCCCGTGCCGCTGCCCGCGCCCGCGCGCCGCCCGCCCGCGCCGCTGCAGGCCTTCGCGCTCCTCGAGTGACTGACTCCTTTTATTTTATAGACTAGCTTCCGCCCGCGGCTTCGCCCGCGTCGGTGTAAATTTTTTGTTTTTTTTTAAATAAAAAGTATCCTATGTTACTTCTAATACTTCCAATAATATGTGTACACAGTTTCATGATGATCGGTTAAGTAGTTTTCGCGTGAAAGCTTAACAAACAAACTTACTTTCGCATTAATATAATATAGGATACCTTTACTACACTACATTTCACGAGAATACATATCCTTCGACTTAGGGCGTTTGTGCACTACAAGGAATTTTACTGTCCGCCGTCCGGCAGCCCGATTTTTTACGACCCGATGTGGCACGCCATATAAATGTATATACTAGTTTATGCACTATACGTAATTTTATCGTCCGACATTTTAATTTTCCCCATTCATTTTTATTTCATTTTCATTCTTTTTTTTCATGCCATATCGGATCGTTAAAAAATCGAACTGCTGGACAGTAAAATTTTTTGTTGTGCACAAACGCCCAGGGCCGGATTTAGGGGAGTAGAGGGGCTCCACAATATAGCCAACCAAGTTGAAGCGGTCCGGAGTTGGGACGACCTTTTTTTTTTAGGAATAGGAATAGGTGATGACCTGTTTTTTTTTTTAGGAATATGTCCACCCAGCAACAATAATATATTGGCGTGATATCGCGACGACCGTTTTTTTTTTTTCGTCATCATTTTTTTCTGTAAGAAAGAAAAAACAAACCAATTTCAGATCAAGGGGCCTCCACTCCTCCATTGCACCGGGCCTCCACAACTCTAAATCCGGCCCTGCAAATGCCCATAGTCTCTATTTTCTTCACCTGGCTCAAATTTAATCTGAATTTCAATATTTTCATGAACATTATGTGCTACTGATAAATAACTTCCATCTGAAAAAAGTACCGTATTATACAATCAAATATCTCATTATAAGTAAGGGTATGTTGAGTATTTTATACTGACAATGAGTGAGGTAAAATTATATCTTACTCACGTCTCGTGTTATCAAAGATTTTAATTTTTATAGTCAAAGTAATACATTATATTGGAAATAGTAGCCAAATTTTAAAAGTCTGTTTAGATTTATAAAGATTGTTACAAATTTGATAATAGGGTACTTTCGGTAGTGAAAAATAAATTATGAGATTTGATAAAAATTAAAATTTATGTAGAAATATACTTAAATATTCTGATTTTGAGTCATAAAAGCACATTATTTTTTTATTATATTGAAATTAAAAGTCGTAATTTTTAATCTGTATATCACGTGATCTAAAACACGAGCCGCCATGATATGACGTCGTAAAGACAATGTTTCCGGTATACACTGCGAGCACTGCTCAGTGCTCTCACTAGTGAAAAATTCGTTCCTTTATTGAGTGCCAGTACACTGCCGCAATACCATATAGAAATATATGACGTCATAATTAGCATAATTTTTGTACAGTGAGCACTGGCGCTTTCGAAATAAGGTGCTCTCAGTACTTTGATCATCTGATTAAAAAAAATAACAGCACGAATGATTTGTTATTCAAAAATGTCAACAATATTCAAAAATTAATTTTTGAATATCTTTGAATTTATTTTTGAACAGAAAACGTATACATGATAAATATTTTATTTCAAAACAATGTCGAAAAATTAGGATGATAGTATACTGGACTGCGTTCCGTTTTCATCATCATCATCAGTAACCAGTATAGCACAGTATAGCAAACTAAAAAGTAACGGCTTCGCAGTATACTGAATTAACGTCACACCTCAGAGTGCTCTCAGTGTATAGCGGAACACAACTTTACGCATATTACGTCACCAAAATAGGTGACCGCGTTTTCGCGGGAATTAAAAAGGTTTAAAATTTAATTTAATTTTATGGCAAGAAAGCGTGTTTATTTTGCCGAAATAATTTGTTTTGTGGCTTTTTATTACAAAAATTAACATTTTGAAGTACTTTTTCAAACATAGTAGAATACCCTATTATAATGAGTATTTATAACGTTTCAGAAAAAGTTTGCTGTACACACAGATGACCACACTATCCAACGTTATCACTCGAATAATAATTGCGGCCGTTATGTCTTTAATCACTGGCACTATTTTTTGGGATTTGCCTTCAACGGATGCAAAGGTAAAATACAATTTATAACGACAATATTTGAAAAATAAAAAAGTTTTATAACGTAAAAAGGTTTAATAAATAATCATATAATCTTAAACGTTACTTTACCTCGCGCGTCACTTTCCCGAGTGAGCGAGTTGGTTACTTTATTTAAATTTTACTTCATTGTGTATAGCCTGTCAACTGGCAGTTTAGCGTAGCGAATAAATTTTTCATCGTTCTATTTTCGAGAAAAGAAAAAAATAGCAGTAAGATTAGGCTCATCCAAAGGCGGACGTATAGGACATTATGGAATACAGTAAAACTGTATATCAACAAGGTTTTTTTATTAATGAAGACGTGTTTTTTTTTAAAGTAAAACTTCTTTAGAATCGTTGTGATTTAAAACTCAATGTAACGAAAATGCGTCACGATAAATAAAGAAACACATAAATGTATAGGATTAAGTCGGCGAGAGAATGAGATAGTAAATATAGCCCGCGCGCGAGCTTCGAAGAATCGGGAGCCGAAGAAAGGGCGGGTGTGCGCCGCGCCCGGCCGCCGCTCTATAATCTGCACTCTCCCACTACTAGTGACGACTTTGACATGAGAGCATGCTTATCGAGTCTTTTTTAATTAAGAAATGTTAATCAATTAATTTATTTTTGACTTTATATCTACAGACTTATAAGCATCAATTTACTAGCTGATATCATTTTAATATACTCTTTAATCTCTGACATCTATTAACTATCTAGTTAAACTATCTTTATATTAGTAAATTTTAAATTGAGTTTGCCTGAATTTTTAATAAATTTAAAAATGGATTTTTGTGAGGCAAACACAAATTTTATTTAATTAAAATGTAGAAAAAAAAACTTCTTTTCAACCATCAAATCAGATAATAATTATTTCATTATTAAATTTATAAAATATTTACATATTTTTTTTTATATTTACGTCTAGGCTGTATGGACTATAGTACTTTGCCTTTCCCTATTGGGGAAAATGAAAAAATAAAAATAAAATAATAAAATTATTAATAAATTTTAATACAACAAAAACAACATGATCACATGTCCCCAGCTGACGCAGAACGATCGCGTGGGCTACCACTACGCGGTGATGTGCGCGTGCGCGTGGCCGGCGCTGCTGTGGGCGAGCGCGCGCGAGGCGGGCGCGGCGCGCGCGCACGTCGAGCGCGACGTCGCCGTCGGCCTCTACTCGCGCGCCGTCTACGTGCTCTTCGACGTGAGCTGAGCTATATAACATACTAGCTTCCGCCCGCGTGGGCTGCCACTGCGCGGTGATGTGCGTGTGCGCGTGGCCGGCGCTCGAGAATATCGGATAAACCGGATAGCTGGAAATCGAGATAAACCGTTTTTTTACCCTTAACCCCCCCCCCTTCCCTTTTTTGTTTTTTGTTATATTGTCTTCTTTTTCCAATGGGCTTCACATATTATTATTTTTTTGGTTTCAAAAATTATAAAACATGTCAAAAAAACATGTGATGCATTTATTTTGATTCGATATTTATAATTCATTTTGTAGACTTTAAGTTCGACACAAAAAGCAGAACCCGAGCTTATTAAGAAAACAATTTAAATTTTTTTTTGTTTTAGCAATTTTTGGAAATTTGGTCAGCTATATTAACATGGTTGGCGTATTTAGTTCCGAGCTACGCCATGAGCGGCTTGTATGCACAGTCCCTTGGATCTTTTGATGGATTCTATATTTATTTAGGTAAATATTACTGCTTACAATTAGAATAATAATACTAAAAGTTGATAAGCAAATCTGACTAATTAAAGTACTAAAAATTAAGTAAAACAGTAAAACTACGATTTCATATAGTCAATTTTATTTTTTATTTTGCTAGAAATTTTAAGGCCGTAATTTAAAAATTTGCATTTTTTTTAAATAAAATTGCTGATATTCCTTACTATACTTATTATACATTATTTTTAGGGTACATGCTGTTATATCTGATTAGCATACAAATGCTGTGTCGAGCGGCGATATTTTTATTACCAATGGAGAAGACAGCGTCAATATTGGCTGGTTTCTGCCTACTACTCACTACTCTAGTAAACGGAGTTATGTTACACCAACAAGATTTACCTTCCTATGTAAAATGGTTGGAATACGTGTCTCCTTCGAGATGGACATTACCAGAAATACTGCGACGAGAATTAAGTGAAATCGCATTGAAAAGCAGTATTAGCAAAGATTTAAGATGCACTAATAAACAGGTTGGATGGTTTTTTTTAATAACTTGTTGGTCGTATTTTTTATGAATTTATTTATTTCTTTTTTAATATTATATTGAAAAAGGGTACAAAGATTTAGAAATCATGGTGTTATCTTAGTCTGTATCATACACATGTTTCGATGTTTTTAAATGAAATTTTTATACAATTTTTGTTTGGAATCAAAGATTTAGGAAGAAATTTTATATTTATTTATATATACATATATGTAATATAATAAAGTTTATATTTTTTTTACAGAGACAACACTTAGAGATAATAGTACAGTCACCTTGTCCACCACCCAATGGTACCCAAGTTTTATCTAACTATGATTATTTGAAATCGGATAACATATGGGAATGGACGGACGACAGTTTTATGATTGCTTTGGCTATTTTCTACGCAGTTTTCGCTCTAGTCGCCATCTTTGCGTTTATCTTTGACTGTACGAAATATGTCAAAACTAAGGAAAGGGCGTCTAGGAAAGGTCATAAAGTAACTGTGAATACGCCTTAAATAGGTGCTCTTTTAAATATATTTTAGGCCATGTTCGGTGCTAAAACTTATTGTGTTAGTGATTTATTCCTTACAATGTTATTAGGCATATTGTTTTGTAATAGTGTCATAAGATTATGATATAAGTGTAACATTGTCACAGTTCGATAGCATTTTTATATCTCAAATACTGAGTTTTTTTTTTAATCTACATTTAAATTTGTACAGCATGTTGTTCAAAAAATATTTTTTTTAAGGTAAGCTTGTAAACGCAATGCAATTAGGTAATAATAATATAGTATATAATTTTAATCGATGTACAAAAATATTATTAATTAATAGGTATTTAATCTTTAGATGTAATTAATTAAATAAAGAAGGCTGAATTACATTGTCTTCCGTCCTTAAAGCAGTTTTTTTTTTTGTTTATTAAGGTCATTTTAATCCTTATTAATGTATGTGTAAAATTATATGTACAACAACTTAAATGGTGTCTACTTAATATAAGATTTCTATCACAAGTTTAGATTTAAGGTTTTAATAATGAATTATTTCATCAAAAGTTGCGAGAAATTTTATTCTTATTATAGGAGGCTTTTAATACATATATTGTATATTATTGAAAAAGTGAGCGTTTAGATATTTTTTTTAACGAAAAATTACGAAATTACTATTTGTATTAATTCAACAAAAAATTGAGATAAAATTTAACACTGCCGTTGGAAAATGCTCATATTTTTTATAATCGGAATTGTACCTATACATTTTATTTATAGGGATTTATTATAAGTTTAATAATAAAGTCAATTATTCATTAATAATTTATGATTTACTTTTTTATTTAGAAAAGTAAAAAAGATTTTGAATGAGGAGCCATAATATTAGAAAATATTGTTAAGTTACCTTTGCTTATTATGAATGAAAATTATCAAATAAAAATAAATTTAACAGTGTAAAATGTTTTATTTACTCAAAAATAGTAATAATTTAAAATAATCAAAACAACAAGTGGTTAAATTATGAAACATGATTTTCAATTAACATTAAAATATCTATTTAAAAACTTTATAATTAATACATTCGTTATATTTAAATAAATTAATAATTCATTAAAACTTTATATATAAATGATTAATGTAGGTATTAGTTGATTTTCAATATATTGAACTAAAAAAAATTTTGTCTGTCAATTTATATTTAAATTATTCTATTAGGTACGCCAATCTGCGTTAACTATCTTCATTGCTATGAAATAATTCATGGTACCTCTTGCAAATTTCACAAACACATGGAGTTATTTTCTTGGTGTAAGCCTTTTTAAATTTCGGAGTATTGTAGTTATGTATTTCTTGGTCGATATATCGACTTTCGAGTAAAAGCTTTTGTATTCTTTCCTCATTCGGTGTTTCAGATTGTACTGTTTCGGGTTCACTTATTCTGAAAAATGAATTTTTTTCTTTCAAAATTCTTATATAAAATGTCATAGAATATAAAATAATGCTGTAATAATGGAAACAACACTTTTTTTGTTGTTATTCAATACTGCACTGGCTACATCTACACTACGTGTAAACTTATTTAATACGATTATCCATTATCTGATTGTTTATATTAAAAAGCCCGTTTAATATTTAAACTATGATAATAAAAAAAACAATAATAAAAATTATACAGTCACAAAAATTACCAATTTTTTATAACTACTTAATAATTAACTATCTAATGTGATGATATGACCTTTTAAATTATTTGCCAAATTACTAAAATCAGTTATTGTAACAATAACAATAAATTAACAAACTCCACATATTTAATCTTGAATAATCTTTAAACTAACATGTTGTCTCAAAAACGTAAATACAGTAAAAGTATCTCAAAATTGAGTACTATTAGAATTTAATTGTTAGTAGTCATAGTGTTGACCAATGTTCTGGTGTAATGGTGCGAGAAGTCGCCTACAAGTCGGCGGTCGCGGGTTCGATAACCGCTTGGGGCAGATATTTGTACTTGTGCAAATATTTGTTTCCGGTCTGGTCTGGGTGTATGTTCTTGTTTTTGGGTTTTCCCACCGTACCTCGGAGAGCTCGTAAAGCCATCGGTCCCGGTTGGTATCATGGACAACTGGTAATGATCATCACTTATGGTCGGGATATTATTCGTCAACCCACAGTGAAGCAGCGTGGTAGATTAAGCTCCAACCCATCTTTTATATGGAGAAGAGGCCTTCGCGCAGCAGTGGGTTGTTTACAGGCTAATGTAGTACAGTACAGTGCAGTCATAGTGTTACAAACAATAAAATTGCATTATGTTTTTTTTTTGTGAAATCTTCAATTAACTGAGATTATCATGATTTTTTTAAATGAATATATAATAATTGCTTTTTTTTTAATTATTCTACATTCTACTACAAAATAACAAGGTCAAACGTGAATCCAAAACTACATGTTTCGAGTAAAATATAAAATCACCGTCTATCATCGTACAAGTCACTATCTTGTGAGTTAGCGTCTTTCCAGGCGTTCGTACCGGTTGTGAGTGAGTATACAGCGTACTCTTGTCGCGAGGGGCGTAAAGGACTTGGAGACAACGATACACGGGAATTGGATAGGGGGCTGAAGATATTAAATAAGGTTTTTAGCATTTAAAAAAACAGATTTTTTTCCTACCTCTGCCGAAAGTTCGATTTTCGTCCCTATGAAGCGGGACGAAAGCGACACTGTCCTGGCTTCACAGGGACAAAAAGCGAACATTTCGGCCCAGGTAGGCAAAAAGTGACACTTTTTCCCCCGCTTCATAGGAACAAAACCCGAACTTTCGGCCTATAGATAGGGAAAAAAAAAGTATGTGCAACATGGGACGAATCTACATCGTTTTCCGCATGTTTGCCACACTCGCCTTCGTCTCGGGCGGAAATTTCACATGCGAAACAGAAAGTAATACTTTCTTCCCTTGTGACACAGTCAATATACTATTATAATATGGTTACATTTAATAAATGAATAATAATGGTTTAATAATGGATAGTGTGTAACATAAAACCCTATTACGTAAACTTAAGTATTACGGTATTAATGTCAAAAGTCTTGATCTCATTGCATCATATCTTACTAATATAATTCAACATGTATCAATAAGTGGAATAGTCTTTTGAATTTGTGCTAAAAATGGGCGTTCCACAGGGATAGATTCTAGGCCCTTTACTATTTTTAATATATAATTATAAGTTATTTCCCATTTCATATTGAAAGTATTTGTGATATTGTATTGTTTACTGATTTATTGACACATCACTAATTTTTTACGGTTGACAAAAAATAAAGTTATTTATGACGACGTGAACGGTGTTTTAAGACTGATATAGGACTGGTTCGTGGCAAAAAACTTGGTTTTAAACATAATGAAAACCAAACGTGTTATGTTTGCATTACCTAAGTCCCAATGTTAAACATCCTAATTTTATTATAATTTAGAAATAAATTACGAAAATCTTGTTGTTAGCGACACCTCAGTTTTCTTAGGGATAAATTTAGATTATTATAGTATATTCCCCATTTGTCGTCCTGCTGCTGACTGAAGTTCAGATTGTTCGATCAGTAGGTATACCTATTTTAGTTATTTCAAGAGTGTCACGTCTTACGGTTTGTTACTGGAGATAACACTTAAGGAGAATGTATTTATTCTGCAAAAAAGCTATTCGCAGCATTTATGATCTTGGAGCTTGAGTCTCCCTTCGGGATGTTTTTAATAAGATAGATATACTTACAATTGCGTCACAGTATATTTAAAATTATTTTATGTATTTTCATAAAAATATTGCTTTGACAGAAACAGTAACAAACGCAGTAGGTATAAACACGAGAAGGAATGATAAAATTGTATCTTCCAAGTTTTCGACTTCGCAAAGTAAACGTTTTCCCACCCGTAAATCCCACAAATAATTTTACAATTGCCAATTAATAAATTTAAAGTTTAAAGTAAAAATTCTTTTATACTTAAAGCATATCTATTACACTGTACAACATTATACCTATAAATTATAAGGATGTGTGGATTTAGTAACGCTTCATGTGACGTCTTTCATGCACGACATATGACGGACCATTTTATGACGAACGATTTTTTGCCGATTCTTCGTTTTAGCTTCATATTAACTATAATTAATTTATACAAAATTTATACTTTGTAAAATGACGAGTCAAAAATGCTTTTGAAGCCTACTTGAATAAAGAAATTTTTTTTTCTTAATTTAAAAAAAATTGTTGAATCCGCTGTCGGTAGCTGCAGGAAACAAACAAAAACGACCTGGACCTACATGTATATGTATACAGCGCCATGTAAACTCATCGTGAGTGAAGATCGAACCCGCGATATTGGAGACGGATTGACATAGGCTATTGTTGGCACATGATGAGACTTTAAAATCGCAAAACATAAGTATGACACCGGTCGATAATTTGAAATACAAATAAAATATGTGATTTTAATATATTAATAATAACTCACTTTGGACAACGGCATGACGAGTGTACTTTTGTATCTTTAACGTCATTTAACAGACTGCAGCACGAGCGGGAGCCGTCTGATCGCGATCTCGATCTTGATGATCTTCTTGTTTTATTGCATTTACTTCTGGAAAACAATGTTTCATCTATAGATATCACTACATATTATAAAACAAAGTCCTCCGCCGCGTCCGTCTGTCTGTCTGTTCGCGATAAACTCAAAAACTACTGTACGGATTTTCATGTGGTTTTCAACAATAGATAGAGTGATGAGAAAGGTTTAGATAATAAAAAAGGTTTAGATAATAAATTAATAAATATTAACCAACAATCACACGACGTTAACGTAGCCCCGTGCTAAGTTCGCAAGAACTTGTGTTACAGGTACTAGGAACGGAAATAAATTAAAGAAATTTATATAAAAACATATATACATAAATAATATAATATACATACACTGGGCGCAAGCGGGGGCAGGTCGCTAGTGTAACGCGCGAATAGCAGAATCTACTGAATTGGCTATTGTTTTATTCATTATACGTGTTTTTAGTCCTAAATTTTTAATGTCAAAAACACGCCTTCGGGAAATGATTATGGTATATACTACCGTGATAGTATGGTGGGTAGAGGAGTACCTCTAACCTCCATACATTATTGCAAAATGTTATAATATGTGTATACTTAACACAAATAGTTATTATAATGTAATTGATAGACCACTGATCTACCATTGTGACACGATATACCCAGTGCCGGATTAGCCTATAAGCTATTTAAGCAATTGCTTAGGGCATCCCGTGTTGGGGGGCACCAGAGACGACCGAGAAAAAAAAACGAGCACACTAAAGATAAAGTAATTTCAAAATTCTCAGAAAGATCTTTTCCAAAACTAAAAATTATAAAAAATGAAAAAAGAACGACCATGGGTCAAAAAAGATTAGATTCATTATCTTTATTATACATATATCGAATCCAATATGCTTAAAACGTTAGACTGCAAAAATATTAACCACGAATTTAATGCCCGAAAAAATCGCAATTCGCATTTAATAAATCAATAAAAATGTTTTTGTTTCTAATAATAATTAATTAATTACTCTATAGCATATAAGCGGATCAACAGACAGATTTGGAAATCTCTGAGGCATGATATGCGTGTGTTTTAATATAAAACGTATTAAAGATACGATAGAGCGGAATCGGGGCTCCAAAGTGTTCTCAAGGGATTCATCTGTTGGTCAAAGCTGGTTGTCGACGCTGAAAATTGAGTATGGAGGTACAGCGTTGACCAGAGCTGAGATATTGAGGGAGGTCGAGAAGTTTTTCGGACAGTTGTATACCTCGGTCAACCAACCTGTTTGCAGTTCGGCTGAAGATGCAAGAGCAGAGATTACCCGACATTATTTCGAAGATGTCCCGGACATCAGCATGCATGAGATTAGTATGGCTCTGGGACAGCTTAAAAACAATAAGGCACCGGGTGAGGACTGTATTACGTCTGAGCTTCTGAAAGCGGGTGGAACACCGGTACTTAAAGTTTTAGAGGCTCTTTAATGCCATCTTGCTTGAGGGCGTAACCCCGCAGGCCTGGAACGGAAGCGTGGTAATGCTCTTCTTCAAGAAGGGTGATAACACCTTGTTGAAGAATTACAGGTCTATTCTGAGCAACGTTTATAAGCTGTTCTCTAGGGTGATTACGAATCGTCTGACGGGCAAGTCTGATGACTTCGGAAGGCTGGACCTTCCGAACAAGCCGGTTTCCGAAAAGGCTATAGTACCATAGACTACATACATACGCTGTGGCAGATTATAGAGAAAACCGATGAGTATAATCGGCCATTGTGGTTGCCGTTTGTGGATCACTCACCTTCGATTTGCTGACGATAACGTGCTTATGGTTGAATCCCTGGGAGACCTCGACATTATACTCAGTGATCCCGACGGGTGGGCCTTAAAATGAATATGGACCTCTTGTCCAATTGACAAAAATCATGTCGAATGTCCATGTCGTGCCCACTCTGATATCGGTTGGAGATTCTACTCTCGAAGTTGTTGACAAGTACATCTACCTGGGATAAAATGTCCAACTTGGTAGGTCCAACTTCGAGAGAGAGGTCAACCGTCAAATCCAGCTCGAATGAGCAGCGTTCAGGAAGTTAAAAAACGTCTTTTTATCCGTCATACCTCAGTGCCTGAAGTCTAAAGTCTTCGACCAATGTGTGTTACTAGTGACGACATACAGATCTGAGACGTGGTCATTGACTTTGGGCATTTTAAACAAGCTCCAAGTCGCACAGCGTGCAATGGAGAGGGCTATGCTTGGTATTTCTCTGCGAGATTGAACCAGAACTGATGAGATCCGCAGCCTAACGAAGATTGCCGACATAGACCAACGGATTTGCAAGCTGAAGTGGCAGTGGGCAGGGCACATAGATCGTAGAACTGACGGCCGATGAAGCAGAAAGGTTCTCAAGTGGAGACCACGTACAGGCAAACGCAGCGTCGGACGGCCGTCCGCGAGATGGACAGACGACTTGAGGAAAGTCGCTGGAAGTCATAGCGTAGGTGAGGCCTACGTTCAGCAGTGGACATCCAATGGCCGATATTGATGATGATTATGATGAATTACTCTATTCCTACTCTACCTATTCTCGATTTTCCTCGAATTTCTTTTTCTCCGAACGTTACGTTTTTTTCAACTTCAATTAGCCATTTTTCGGGTATGAGAACATCGCAAGCTTGAACAATATTTTCATCACTAGATTCTAGTAAACGATCTTTCATAGAAGCTCCTGCCAACTGAGAATAAAACGTCTCTGGATCTATGGGTTTCTGTATATTTCTTCCGCTTTCGTTGTGTACCTAAAAAATGACAGTTATTCACCGCTTCCAAAGCCTTTTTATAGTACGTACCAGGTTCAGTTATTCTTCGTCCAATTATTTGAACCACATTTTAAATTTTCTGATTAACACTCATTAGGCTTATATCACGATTTTGCAAATCTAAACTCAGCTCACTTAGCTCTTGAAGAGTATCGCACATTAAAGCCAAATCTAGAACAAACGCCGTGCTAGTGATTTTCTTCAAAAACCCGCTGAATGTACATTTTGATTTTTATTTCTGGTATCATTAGAACTGACATTGTTGAAACGTTAAACTGTATTCTCTGTCTACGGTTAAACTAATACAACATAACTGTTCCATGTAGCTGAAACCGAACGAAAAATAGAAGCTTGTACTTAAAATTCGTCATATTTTAAAAAGGTCTTTCTCTAACAGATTGGCACAAGTTTATAAATAAATCTCTAATTTTTCGGGGACGCGTGATTATAACGCATATAAATCCCTCGAATTTATTAATTTCCCCGATACACTTGACCATTTCATTTACTGCTTGTTCCAAACGATGATTAGCGCAGTGCCACACTATTATGGATGGAAATTCATCTCGCGTGAGTTTGGCAACTCCATTCGATCTACCAAGCATAACAACAGCAGCACCAATCACCATCATGCTTGCTCATTCCATAACACTGAAGACAATTCACAAGGGAGCTGAAAATGATCGCTGCTTTAACATCTTCCTAGACTCGACTAGATCCAAAAATAAGTTCACGGGGAAATTCATCTCCTAGTTAGGTAAACAAATTCGCACAAAAATAATCAGAGATAATATATTGCTGATCGTTGTTAACTCGTCAATTAGTATGGAAATTTTTCTTACTGATTTTATGATTTAGAAAAAAAGATTTTTTTTTGCATTTCTTGAGTAATATGATCGATAATATTGAAGCATGCATTAGTTGAATGAAGTATACGACCCATACAGAGACCGTTTAGTTCTTGTTCTGATCCTGATTTCTGATTCCATTGAATTGAATGATTGATTCGCCGACACAATTTTATAAAACGTACGAGATATTTTACATGTTATAGACTTACTAGTCGATATGTTTTTCAAAACGATAGTTTCTATGGTTTTATTTTCAGCTTCTTCCAGAGTTTTCACGGCCTCAGAATGAAATTCACTTTCTTTGTGTAGATTTTTTTCTCAAAGATAATAATTTTTGTTCTCGTGTATCACCACTGTACGTTATCTTACAATTAAACTACTCCTTAGAAGCTTGAACGCCAGTTTTTGTATAAAAATTTTGCCGATGACTTTTTGCAAACTTTACAACCTAGCTTCTAATTCATTTTTTAAATGACAAGGCTGCTTGGCAGTGACATGATTTGCTCGTTCTTTGTAAATAATTTTTTTGTATGTACAAAATATGATGACTTTGTGTTAAACAAAGTACCGAGAGTTTTTGACCTATTAAAAAAAGGTTCCTAAAATAGATTGTTTTAATTCGAAATTTCCGGCCGGGGGTCGTGTGTTCGATTCCCATCAATCCCATCAACGGTCAAATGTGACGGAAACTTATGTTAGCTGTGTAAAATGTTCCTGAGGTGAGTTGACGTCAAGTCGGCGGCCGGTCTAGAAATATAGCCTAATTTTAGGACAACATGTGAAATCATGTTGTGTCGACCCCACCTAGCATGGGATAAGGGCAAAAGGAACAACACATACATATTCTACCTACGATACGTATTCACATATTTTTTTTCAATTAATTCTCTGTAGTTCACTTAAGGATATTATATATTTATATATAGGGGCCCACAGGGGAGATTGCTTAGGGCATCAAGTTACCTTAATCCGGCACTGGATATACCTAATCATAACTGTTATTAATTAAATATTATTTTTCTCTGCATTAATTCTCGCTATTTCGGCATACACCTATAGCAGATAAAAAAATTATAGAGTTTACCTAAGTATTGTTTTAAAGATATTTTGTCATAGTTTTAATACCTTATTAGTGCAACGATTTTAAAACATGATATTTGTACATGATAAATGATTATGCACATCACATCAATTTCATAAATTTTAAGACATACACCATTTAGCAACTATGAATTGAATATGTTTTAAAAAGTGAGTTTTCTTTTTCTTCCGAAATTAAACATTTAGATTTATATTTAATATTCTTTTAATATACTATATGTGTATTGGCTGAGATGTGCAATGATATTCATGTAGTTTATTTTTACCCGACTGCGACAGAAGGAGGGTTGTTTTTCGAGTGTATGTTTGTATGTATGTCCATTTCTTTGACACGCCCTACAGCCCAAACGGCTGGACGGTTTTTGACATATGAGGTGTCGTTGGACTTGTCTAAATTGTAGTAGTGACATAGGCTGTATAAATTTTCAAAATGGCGCCCGCGAATGGCGGAATGAGGGAGGGGAGTTGAATTTTTTTTTCAGTAATTTCAGTTTCTGATTCTTCATATTATAATAAATAAATAAATAAATGTCTCACACTCAACGGCCCCCAGTTGGATATGAATCCTGTGTTGGGGGTCCGGAAACCCACACAATACACAAGCACAAACGCCCAGACCACGACAAACATCTGTATGGCCTATACAAATATTTCTCATGTGCGGGGATCGAACCCTCGACCACTAGCGCATCAGCCAGTTGCTGTGACCACTGCGCCAACGCGTCGTCAAAACCATAATAGTATATTTTTTATGATTTTTAAATGTACCTGTGATACTGTGCCGAGTGACACACTTGCTTCTGTCGAGATGTCTCAATATCTGCTCTTTGACTACAATGGCATGCTTTCACTTTGGCCTTATTGAACATGTTTGAGTGTTGGTTCCATACTTCATCTATGCGGACTTTTGTAGCTATCTCAATTTTTGGAGATAGAATACCCTAAAGTGATACAATTTTATTTTTTTTCTAATAAACTAAAACAATATACAAAAAAAAACAAGGAAAAAAATAGGTATATATATTATATTAAAGAATTCAAATTTTAAACCTCTAAGAGGCCATGAAATGTTGACAAATGAGTAAATGTAATTTGAGAATGTTGGTTTAAAAAATACTAAGTAAGTGGGTAATGTATGGTATCTTAAATCTTATGTTAATTTATTTTGTTTATGGCATATAATTGAAATTTACTGGAAAGTCCTTAGATCTCCTCATGAGAAGGTCTACACCATCTGTTGAACACATGTTAGGTGGAAACAATACATCATTGATTGCTCCTAGATACTGAGCTAAGATAACACAATCACCGGTTGTACAATCCTCACACCATTGTACTAACTCACAGTATATCGTTTCGTCTTCTGTAACAAACGTTGGTTCAATAAATCTCTTTATTTTTAATTTTAATCTGTATAATATTTAAAAATATACAAACTCAACAAGCAGCAAATGTTATTCAGGGCACAGCTCTCTTGAAACCTCTTGCGAAAGTAAAATATGTCTTTGAATGCGAGTGGGAACACAGGTGGCAGTAAGCAAGTCTGGTAACTCGTACCCAGGGCAAACATGGTGAGTGACACACGTCCATCTTGACACAACCAGACACCGGGACATGATACCTAGTATATAGAACTTTTTACTTTAATAATTAAAACAAAAAAGTTTTTTTTTAAATAGTTGTGAATTTAAAACTGCGGTGTATAAATAAAATTAATTCTTGTTTGTAACAATAATAACTTACTTTTTGAACTTCTATTTCAATAGTTAACTCAATAACTTTCGGCATATTTAAGCATCACATAACTAATGTTTTATTTTATCGATTAATAAAATAAAATATTAATCATTTTTGTAAAAAAACAAAATTAATCAATGTTGGAATATCTATAGGATTATATTTATTTCATTAATAAATTAATCATTGTTATATTTTTTTATACGTTATTATAACAAAAAACTTAAAAGTCACGTTTAATTTTTAATAACTTTAATAATTGGTAAATAATTGAACAAAAATTAAAAAAAAAACTTGTGATTGACATTAGGTACATGACATAAAAAATATTTATGTTTCGCTACACGGTTTCCATAGTGATAGTATTGCACATTAAAAAAATTATATTCAACTTAGGTATATGTAGGTCAGAGACACGGTCGAGGTATCCTGTGGCGCAAAAACCGGTCCGAGCGAGAGGCTCCCCCGTGGTAGTGTGTCCCTTTCTAATGAGGTGACCATGACTAAACAAAAAATGGGACTAATTATACAAACGATTGTGTAAGTATTCTGATAATTTATACTGATGTAATCTAACTACACTACCTACAGGTGTGTATGTACCTAATTTTTGTAAAACTAAAAAAAAAACACCAAAACCATTCTAGTAGACAGATTTTTTTTGATCTGCCACCATCCACCATCACCGTACGTCAGTCTCCCCGTGATCATGGCGATTGAAACATTGCCGAAATATAGGGACCTCAATAAAATTACAAACGCGGTAAGCACCCGAACAAATATAATTTTAATATGAATATATTTAATCAATTCCAATTCATGAGTTTCGTTAGAGCTTGGATGGACAGGTAAAACACGCTTGATTTTTGGAGAGAATTGATGTAATGTCATATTAAGCATCTTTTTCATATTCAAACTGTGTAAATGATAAAAACATTACCCTCCGGCACTCGGGTAATTAGGAGACATTACCAAAAAAAGTTTTTCTATTTAACCGCTTGAGTGTCCGGGCAATGACCTTTTAGTTTACCAACTGCACAAAACTGCCCAAGGCCTCTCACGTTTTGTAACGTAATTTCCCACCGGTGATAATGTTATATACGTTCATCAACCTGTAGTTGACAAGTGACTTCACGTACTAATGCCCGTGTCGAAAAAAAAGTTGACATGGGCAATATAGCCATGGCGACCATTACTTGACACGGGCGCTTGCGGTTAGTTTGTAAACTCTTGACACAAATGCTGAAGCATATTTTAGGCCTCCTCTGTCTACAAAGACTGTAAAAGAAGAAAATTCACAAACATCAATCAAGTAGTAGTTTTCATTATTCGGAAATCTAAGATACAAGAAATTTATTATTAATTTAATTAAAAGTCTAAAAAACGGATTTTATCGCGTTTGTTTAAAGTTACTGTTTAACAATATTTAATTTAAATTATTTCCCGACGTTTCGGACCCTTTACTTATATTATCTTTTATTAATACTTTTATTATTAATGATAAACATCATCTTTACAAAGTAGAATGACTAGTTAACTTCAACAAAACAATTTAATTGTTTTATAAAAAATGTAAGTTTCGGGTATTACTCATTTTGTATACTCTTGTCATTGACCGGTACAACTCCAATTCAAATTCATGGTTACCCTAAAGATTAAGATTGTTGTTTTTATTTACTCGTGGAAAGAAAAGCGACTACCGGAATAAGACTCATTATTGCACCCTGTCACACAACAAGAATTTACCATTTTTCATGGAAAAACATTCAACTTCAGTGAGAAAATTGACACAATCGCAAATCGAAACACGACAATCAACTAAGTAATCAAATAAGCAAACCACCATCTTACATTTAGTATTACCAGTCTCAAACATCTAATACTACCTTTACTCAGTATTTAATTAATTTTTAAATACAACCGATTGATTTATTATTTATTGACACTGTAGAAATACGTCTAAATACGTTTCGAAGTTTACCAACCGTTCGTATTAGTAAATTATTGGGTATACTTCCGAAAAGCAGATACCGAATTTTCTCATGAAATTTGGCACGGACATTCCATTTGACTATCTAAGCATCCCCTTAAAAGGATTTTTGGCGGATCGTAATATTTTTCGAAATATTGAATTTTTTGAGTACGCTGTTTAGTACGCTCTATATAAGAAAGCGAAAAGTAGATACCGAATTTTCTCATAAAACTTGGCACAGACATTACATTTGATTATCTAAGAGTCCCCTTAAAAGGGTTTTTGGAGACTCGCAATATTTTTCGAAATATTGAATTTTTTGAGTATGCTGCTTAGCACGCTTATAATATATCTATATATTTATCGTCACGTTACACACACACACACTACAGGTGTTATTTATACACATATACCGGGTGTATTTGGAACACTTGAAAAAACGAAGAGGTATGATAGTGTTGGCATGACCTGACATGATGCAAGTGAAAAAAACGCGAAAGGAATTATTATTTTTTTGCCTCTTTTTATAACTTTTTTCGGCGTAATCCGGTTTGGGAAAAGTAATGAAACAGAAATTTTAAGATAATGCTTTAAAATAATCGTGTTTTAAGAAAATCTGCAGTGTATTTAATTGAATACTACATCGTTACGTACGGTACGATTACGTTCAAGCGCGCCAACGGCTCAGTGCTGACAAAGTTCAACGCGGCGGCGCGAGGTTAACGTACTCCCGCACCACTCGCGCGCTCCCGTATCCGCTTGCGTCTCCGGTGCGATTTATCGCTTTAGTCGTTCATCGTTTTAGTTTTTACAAATAAATTCAATAACAACCTTCCCATTTTTTGTAATTATTCTTATTTGTTATGAGTGTACATGTTACGCCCAAAAACCCGAAAACGCACATTGAGCGAAAAATAAAGCCCCAACGCGTTGTGGACACTATAAAACACACGAAACACAGAACATACAAATTATGCAAACGACCACAACGCGTTGTGGACTTTCTGTATGGTGGTTTGTTTTTTTCGCTCAATAAGTCTTTTTGGTGTTTGAGCGTAACATACAAACTGCACGCTGAACAATAAACACTGGTAGGTACTTATAAATTGTTATATGAACTTTATTAACATTCATAAAAAATATCTTTACGTAGTACTACAAAAATAATAAATAAATACAAACACTGTTTTCTAATATTTACGCGAATTTAACTCATTATAATGAAACAACTTTTACGTATTTTACTTAGTAGGTACATACTGGTAGTAATAACAAGTTTACCTATTCGCGCGGCCGCGGCGACCTTTGTAAAGACATAATATGCCGCCTTTGCCGACTTCCACGAATTTCCACTGCCCGCGCGCCCGCGCCGCTTTGAAGGCGCGTTTACGTTTGCAATTTTTTTTATACGTTTTTAGCATGCTCATTCAAAGCATACTAAAAAAGCACGTATTTAGCAAACGTGAATGTGCTATGCTTTTTAGCACGCTATGTGTGTCGTCGTTATGTGTGTTTTGAAAAAGTATCTAATAAAAATGGCGTCGCAAGTTAAGTGGACACGGGAAAAAATAAATTACTAACAGAATACGAAAAACAGAATTAAAAAAATGCGTGCTTGTGGGATTCATACAGTGAAACTTATAAAAACAAAATCCTTAGAGATAATGCATATGCAAACATTGAAAATAATAAATTTAATTTAATTTTCGACTTGCCTGCTTGCATGCTAAATAGCACTGAATGTTCCAGCAAGTGTTTAAACGAAGCATATTCGCAAATCACGTGTCGCCAGTCGCACTCGCAGTCGGTGACTCGGTGGCAGTCGGTACGAGGTTTCGTGAGTGTCGGATATGGTTTAAGCAAAAATTTAATTCACGTATTATTGTTTCGTATTTGTTATTATTATTTTATTTGCACTTTTGAAGATGTGAAAGACGTTTTGTGTTTATTTATGTGAATAGGCGGAACCTTCATTTGTGGTCAGATGAAAATCCACACGCCTACCAGGTAATAGGGCATCAAACCAGATGGTCTGTGAACGTGTGGGCTGGAATATTTAATAACCAGGTACTGGCACCAGTATCTTGCCGGAGCGATTAAATGGACCACGTTATCTCGAGTTTATAAATGACCATATTGAAACAATTTTAGACAATATTCCACTGTCAGAGTATCGGATAACGTGGTTCCAGCATGATGGTGCACCGCCACACGTCGTTAGATCAGTAAGACAGCTTCTAACGGAGTTGTTAGGCGATTGCTGGATTGGCAGACTAGGGTCTCACGCCTGGCCGCCTCGTTCACTTGATCTAACCCCATTAGATATTTTTTGTGTGTGTGTGTAAAGGAAAGGATGTTCGATCGGGAGTGTGATGCCTTCATCGAAATGCGTGATCGGATTTGCAGTGTTTTTGCGAAGTTGCGAGAAGATTGTGTAGTGGATCCCTCTTCAATGACCCGACCCAGATTTACATCCATAGGAATGGAGCACAATTTGAACCTCACCTCATTTCACCCGAAGGATGTAAACAGGTAAGTGGTTCTGTACTTTACCTCCGCCCGCGGCGCCGCCTGCTAGTCGGTAGTCGCCCGTCTCGCGGTGAACGAGAGTTCACAGCGTGTATGTATACATGGCGGGTGCGCAAAATAGATAAGTCCTAAAATGTTCGTAAAAAACCGTTTCTGAGATAAATAGTTATATGCATTATATAGTATATAAATAGTATATTATTAGGTTTACATCTTTTCAAGCGTTCCAAATACACCCGGTATATAATAAATCCACTTTTTTATTTTCCCGGATACACACTTTATATTTTGTAATAATTCATTGAACGGATTTGTGTTCAATTTTTTAACGCGATTTTTTTTTAGCGCGCGCCATAAAACCTCGCATAGATGATCGGCCATTGTTTCACTACGTATTCCGCCACTTTTTTTTTTTTTTTTTTTTGAAGGCTTAGAAATTCATTCCGCCGTTAGGGTTTTTTTTTAAGGTTAGGTTAGATTAAGATTTTTTTAAATCATTAGGTTAGGTTAGGTTGTTAGGTCTTTTTTTTTTTTTTTTTTTTTAATAGTTAGGGTTTTTTTAAAGGTTAGGTTAGGTTAAGATTTTTTTTAAATCGTCAGGTTAGGTTAGGTTGTTAGGTCTTTTTTTTTAATAGTTAGGGTTTTTTTTAAAGGTTAGGTTAGATTAAGATTTTTTTTAAATCGTTAGTTTAGGTTAGGTTGTTAGGTCTTTTTTTTTTAATCGCTGTGAAATGCATTACGCATTCTAGGATAGGTTAGGTTAGGTTTTTTTTCCTTCTTCTTTTGATCGACTCGCTTCCTTATATAGAGTGTGCTAAGCAGCGTACTTAAAAAATTCAATATTTCGAAAAATATTGCGTGCCGCCAAAAATCCCTTTAAGGGGACTCATAAATAGTCAAATAGAATGTCCGTGCCAAATTTCATGACGAAATTCGGTATCCGCTTTTCGGAAGTTTATCCAAATTATTAAAAAGAAAAGTATTTAATTTTCTACCATTTCTATCAAACGAAATGATTATGTGAGCTGGCAAGACGTTAGACAAGGACACACTACCAGCGGGAGCGCTCTCGCTCGGACCGCTTTTAGCTAACTACCGCTTATAAGGAAATACCTACCGTAATAGTCAAAGAATAGATCTCATTTTAGCAAAACAATTTTTTTTTGTACACTGTCTAGTTGTAAGTATCATGTCTCTGATGTAGGTACATTATGTACATAAAAAGTTAAAAACATTAAAGTTATGATTTCACACAACATTCTTAATAAGACAAATTATATACCTATTAATTCACATTTGGTCATTGGAATTCATAACATCGTATAATAAACATTACATTTTAGAACGTGATTTATTTATTTAAGTGCTCAAATCAGTTTGATAAATAAATAATATTTTTAGTTAAAAATTGATTAATAGAAGTTCGTTTTTTGCACTTTTGTCGTTAATCGTTATGACTGGTAACACAACTGCAGTATGGCAAATAGAGATGGGTCGTCGACGCATTTTTCGTTAACGAAACTAGACCGTCCATTTCCGTTCATCGACTAGTCGATCAACTAGTTGAATTCGTCGACTAGTCGACGCGATAGTGACAGGCGTTCAATTCAATCGACTAAGCGCGGCGTCTAAATCTGGTCTAGTCTACAAAAGCAACGCTACGACGACGGTGTCTTTAGTCTAGTTTTACGCATTATTTGACATTCGAATGAACTGCAAAGTTACAAAAAAGTACAATCAATCAATTTAATCTTCCCTTCATACTTTTCCAGGCTTAGGACTGGCTGAATACGTTTTGAAAGATATAATATCGTATTTCAGGCGTATTTAGAAGATCAACTGATTTTATATACATTTTTAATTATTTACATTTTTATTTATTTCATTTTTTTTTTTTTTTTATTATATCAGAATGCTCCTGCCTTCTCACTCTCACAAGTCTAGTTAAAAAAATATCAAATATCATCTCCTACGCTATATACTTAAGGTTCAAATTGCTTTATCCGACGATATTATTTCAACAAACGCATGAACTTGTATTAACCGGATACGTTTACGCGTCGTCGTCGCGTTGTCAGTAGATAAGAACGCTGTGGACTCTCAGTTTAGCCGTCTATGAATTCGACTAGTTCACGAATGAACTGTAGACCGTCGCAGCGTCGATTGAACGTAGACCGTCTATTTTAACCGTTCGTTGATTCAACGCCCATCGCTAATGGCAAACAGATGTTGAAATTTGACTTGCTAAAATTTAAAAATAATAGTTTATTTTCGTTCATTTCAAGATCTTATAAACAATATTTATATAAGATGTCTACATTACAAACAGTTGTTCACTGGTTTCGTTTGGACTTACGTTTACATGATAATCTTGCACTACGTAATGCAATAAACGAAGTACGTATCCATATTACTAAAAACTTTATAAAAAATTGCTCATTTTGCTATAAGCTTAATACATTCATTATTTATGAATATTTTGTATTTCAGGCTGAAAATCGTAAACACTATTTAAAACCCGTCTATGTCATTGAACCCGATATTAAAAATAAAATTGGCGCGAATAGACTGCGATTTCTACTACAAAGCCTGCAAGATTTAGACGTAAACCTTCGTAAAATAAATTCACGTTTATTTATAGTAAAAGGAAGAGCTGTTGACCTCTTACCAGAACTATTTGAAAAGTGGAATGTAAATTTTTTAACATTACAAGTAGATATTGATGCAGAATTAGTTAAACAAGATGAAATCATTGAAAAATTTTGTGAAGAAAAGGACATATTTGTAGTGAAGAGGATGCAACATACTGTGTATGATTTCAATAGTGTAATAAAAAAGAATAATGGTGGTATTCCACTAACCTACCAGAAATTTCTTTCTTTGGTTGCTGACACTCAAGTAAAAGACATTATAGAGATAGCTAAGCAAATTTCAGATGATTGTAAATCTACAGACTTTGAATTGGAAGAGTATAAAGTTCCATCATTAGAAGAAGTAGGTATTAATGAATCGGAACTTCTAGAATGTAAGTATCCTGGAGGTGAAACTGAAGGATTGAAAAGACTAAACATATATATGAATAAAAAACAATGGGTTTGTAATTTTGAAAAACCCAATTCATCTCCAAACAGTATTGAGCCAAGTACAACTGTATTAAGCCCATATATAAGTCATGGTTGCTTATCTGCAAAATTGTTTTATCATAAGTTAAAACAAGTAGAAAGTGGAATGAAGCATACACTACCACCAGTGTCACTTATGGGGCAACTTATGTGGAGAGAATTCTATTACGTAGCAGGAGCTGGAACCAAAAATTTTGACAAAATGGTAGGAAACACAGTTTGTACACAAATACCTTGGGGAAAAAATGAGGTACATCTCAAAGCATGGGCAGAAGGAAAAACTGGATATCCTTTTGTGGATGCAATAATGAGGCAGCTTAAGCAGGAAGGGTGGATCCATCATTTGGCTCGGCACATGGTTGCGTGTTTCTTGACAAGAGGAGATTTATGGATATCATGGGAAGAAGGGGCTAAGGTATTTGAAGATTATCTTCTTGATTATGATTGGTCTTTAAATGCTGGGAACTGGATGTGGTTGTCTGCCTCTGCATTTTTCTATAAATATTACAGAGTTTATAGTCCGGTTGCATTTGGCAAAAAAACAGACAAAGAAGGTCTCTATATAAGGAAGTATGTACCAGAACTTAAGAAATATCCAAGTGAATTTATTTATGAGCCATGGAAAGCTCCAAAATCAGTACAAAGAACTGCAGGTTGTGTAGTAGGTGAAGATTATCCTAACAGAATTGTTGATCATGATAAAGTTCATAAAGTTAATATACAGAAAATGAATGCAGCTTATAAAGTTAATAAGGAAAAGAAAGCTTTAAAACGAAAAAGATGATAGTTTTTATTTATATATTAATGAGAAATAAAAGATGTTATATTTGTGGATTAATTATTTATTACAAGAAATATTTTTGATTAATGTAATTTGTTAATTACATTATGATCTGTTTTATTTTACTTTTTAACTATACATATATTTTGTAAGTTTTATCAGTGTTAATTAATTGAATGTTTGTCACCATTAATTGAATTTTGTATAAACCAGTTTGTTAAACGTGAATTTGAAATATAAAGTTTTACAGTATAATAATTTTATTCCTTAAAAAATCTTCGGTAAATAATTACGAACGCGGCTTTTGCCTTGGCTCCAAAAAAAAAAAATTACTCGAGGTCTTCGAAAAAATAAACACCTAATATAACCTAATCTAAGACTTCCCCCGGCTCAATATTGCATAAGGAGCCATTTTTCGCAATATCCGCAATTGTAAATAGCGGCACGGAATCTTGGCCAAACTCATAACATGCGATAACAAATTTTTAAGTGTGTCTAACTTTGTTCTTATTGTATAAGTGGGTAGAAATAATGTTTACGTTAATCCAAAGAGGCTAATTAACTAAGTTGAAGTGCATTTTTTTTGGGTTCTGAAGTTTAGTTGAATCGTGTCATTTATCCGACGAACTCTACGTTTTGAATTGTGTTCTGGAATTCGCAAGTGCTAAGTTGTCGAAGTTCTTTGGTTTTATTGTGATAAATAAACATCTAAAGGCGCCTAAGGATCCATAAAAATGCCTTTGTCACCAAGTCAGATAACACAAGCAGTGGCATTAGTCGAACAAGGGATGACCCATCGTGAAGTAGCTACTATTCATAACTTACCGCGTTCTTCGATGCAACATGCACAAAACGGTACCAACAGACTGGCCTCTACACACGCAGACCAGGTAGTGGCGGTGTACGTTGCACGTCAGCTCGTGACGACCGCTTTATCGTGTTAGAGATTGTAAGTAATCGCTTCCTTACTGCTGTCGAGATCCAGCAGCGGCTTCAAATCTACAGGAATGTAAATGTTAGTGAGCGCAAGTTGAGAAGACGTATGGAGGAAGTTGATTTAAGAGCAAGAAGACCAGCCCATGGCCCACAGCTTCTCTCACAGCATAAAGCAGCTCGACTTAAATTTGCCCGCGAACATGCTAACTGGTCTCATGAACAATGGGCAAGGATTTTGTTTCCGGACGAGTGCAGTATTGCTTTAAATGCACCTGATGGTCGACAACGTATGTGGAGGAGGAAATGTGAACGATATCTGGCGATTACTACTACTCTAACAGTAAGTTTTGGTGGAGGCTCTATAATGGTATGGGGTGGTGTTAGTTCTGATGCACGTACAGATATGGTCATCGTCAATAATGTTCTTGCTGCAACACGATACGTCGAGGATATCCTTCAAGAACATGTTGTACCCTTTGGAAGGTTTATTGGATATGACCAGTTCATTTTAATGCATGATAATGCACGTCTACACGTCGCTCATATCGTAACTGAGTACCTTCAAGAGGTTGGTATTCAAAAATTGCAGTGACCAGTTCGCAGCCCCGACTTAAACCTAATAGAGCATATTTGGGATAAGCTAAAAAGGACAACTAAAACCAGTATCGAATCCACCACAAACTCTTAGACAGCTTCGAGATGCTGCACTGACTGCCTGGCGCGACTTATCGCAAGTGGACATCGAAAATGTCATCCAAAGCATGCCAGACCGAATGCAGGCGGTCATAAGGGATAGAGAAGGAAACACACGATATTAAAAAGTTAATAAGTTTACCAAAGATCAAACAGTTTTTCATTACTAGTGCTCAAAACTGCAGTGTTTAATTTTGTGTAAATGTGATTTTGCGCTTAAACTACATTATAAACTAAAAAAAACATTATTTATGTTTAAAAATGATTAAAGACGTTAATTGGATGAACAAAGATCAAAATTGGCCTAAATTTGCAGTGTAAACTGAAAAAACCTGAAGTTATCACAAATTTTATACTTGGCCAAGTTTCCGTGCCGGTGAGTTGTATTTACCACAAAATATGGCTCCAAATATTTATTATATATTTTTCATCAATAATGAATGATATTTTACGCAATATTAAGGAATTGAAACTATTCGATTAGGTTAGGTTGTTAGGCTTTTTTTTTTAAAGAATATTAGGACAATAATAATTAACAATTTGTTACCTCATTATATTATTTTACTTCAATGCGCCTTTTATTTTTAAATGGCAAAACCGCATAGAAGAAAAATGTAGATTGCAGGGAAGAATTGCCTTCATATTTTGTCAGGCGTCAATCATATTTATTGTTTAAGGTGTTTTTTCATGGGGTTTTATGTGTTTAATCTTAATTTAATCCGCTCCTTAATTTTATATGGGATACCATTTTTTAGCAACAATATTTCTGAGAAAAAAAATTTGGAGCCAAATTTTGGCAAAAGCCGCGATTGTAAATAATTACAAAATCTTAATATTTAAGACATAGTTTCTAAACTTAAAACGTAGTAATTATTACACAAACTTTTTTAATTTAGACAACTTTTATTTAGACAAGTTTAAATTTAAGTCTGAACTGGTCTGAACTATCAATATAATATTTTTAATCTAATTTAAAAATACAAGTTCAATAAATAAAACGTAATCAGCATGAAGCGAAATATTCTACTAAAGGAGTACCATCTTCTGTTACGAAAAGTGGCGTCAAAATTCATCAAATTAGGGTGGCACCACATTAGCATGAGGGTAAATCTTAAAGAAAGCGCCAAAAAAAAAAGCAGTCATAACACGGATTGAACACAAATAAACAATATAAATTAACAATAATAAAAGACATAATGAAATATAAACATTATCAATAATAAATTAAATATTAAAAATAAAATAAAAAATCACAAATATTGATTTAGTCGACTATTTTTGAAGTTATACTTCTTTAGGCGCGTTATGAAAAATTGATGAGAGTGAAATTTTACGGATGCGCGCGCACCGTGACACACAATTAACAGAATGAAGTTGCACACAAAAGCTACATGTTGAAGTTGGCCACAGAATATAATTAAAGTATATATTTTTTTAAATGACTAAGTTAACTCATATACAGGCTAGTTGCAAAGTATCCAACGAAACGTTGTTGTTATATCAAATTCGATAGAAATACCATTTAATATGAAATATATTATTCATACTAATAATCAGTTCTAAAAAATGGTCAATTAAATATTTTAGTTTTTATTTAACTTGATAATAATTTTCTTTTAATCAATATTTTTTTTCAAAAATAATAGTAATTCCATGAATTAAAATATTTAAACTAAAATATAAATATTGTAGTACCTATTATATTTAGGTATCTTTTTATTGAGTTCATAATTTTTAATACAGACTCAATCATTTTGTTTATCGAATATAGTAATTCTATCCATATTTTTTTAAATTCATATTATAGACAATTTTAAATAATTTTCCGGAATTTCGTTGGAAACAAAATCTAGTTTCGTACTACAATATTTGTCTTTTAATTCATGTATACATTATTTTTGAATAAATATTAATTAAAAAGATATTATCACTAGGTTAAATAATAAATAATGAATTATTTTATAAGAAACATAATATATTTTAAATAAATAATTAATGATACTACAGTTAGCCGACGTTTTTAATTTTTTGATTTTATCTTGAATAATTAAATTAGAACAAAAAAATACTTTTTAAAAATTGCACTTACAGTTCTTAAAGTTTTTTACAAGTGAAATTTTTTTTTAATTTTTTTTTTAATTTTTTCAATAAAAAAAAATTCACAAAATTTTTATATGTCAGCTAACTTAATTTTCATAATTAAAATATTTTATAATTATCGATTGTAAACTATTCATACTTTGAAGCTCCAAAATTAGTTTATTTAGAAAAATCTTTAATAATTTATTTATTTATTTATTTATTAAATAGGAAGCCAACATTGGACACAATTATTAATTTCTTATTCTAGAGCACACTTTTAAATATCTATATTAAACATTGTATGCCTCACTTATAGGCTAACTCAGCATGTATGACAAATAAACAGCCCTTCTTAGGAACAAGAAATCAAAAAAAAAAAAAACTTATATAACTAAAAATAAGCACAAGAAAAAAAAATACACACATATGAAAACAAATTTTAAAAAAAGGAAATCAACTGCAAAACAAATTAAAACAATAAAAAAATAAAAATAAAAAATTGAAGCGAAAATAAACAGCATAAATCATTTAAATAAGAGAAGTACACAATATATATAACAAAAAGAATAACAAAAACAAATGACGCTTATAAAATTAATTAAAAACTAAGAGAGGCAATTTGAAGTAGCGAACATTTTCTTTAGTTGTTGTTTATAAGATGGAGCAGACTGACGGAAAATATCTACTCCTGCTTTTTTAAATACATTGTTGTATGTAGTGACTATTCTATTTACAGGGGCGGGCGGCTTTGCCAAGATTACTCCTAGTAAATGGTTGTTGAAAAGTCTGCCTCATTTTATTGTGACTTCTAGCATTATACTTTGGTACTGCCAATCCTACTCTATTTAACAAATTTGAACTATCGATGCCTGTATTTATAATCTTATGTAAAAAGCATAGATTTATTAAGTCTCTACGATAAGATAGAGAAAGACATTTGTAAAATTAATTTCTCATTCATTCAATAAATCATATTGAATTAAATTCATATGATAATTAATGATTTTATATTTATACGGTATAGCTAAATTTTTACTATAATAAAACCCATTTGATTGTTTTTAACATTTTTCTTTGATAATTTTTGTATTTTTTGTTCTTTAAATTTTTTTTTATTATATGCCAAAAAAGTATAACTTCTGACGCGTGTACATAAGTACACACACCATTTTTTTTAACTACAAAAGTCAACTTCTCATTTTTCAACCCAGCACACTTCACTCTGTTTATAACTGCCTCAGAGCATATACTACTGGCTTTGAGGTGAGAAATATATTTATTATATCATTGACTACTGGAGGCAGCTTTCCGTAGGCCGAAAGTGTAGACGAGATTGTAGAGAGAGACAGACATATCGGACTTCATGCTATTTCTCTCTAGTGATACGCGATTGGACACTTTTTCAACTAATCCCATATACAAGATGGTTCTCCTTTAACTCTATGCTCCATGGGGAGAGCTGGGGAGGGTATTATATACTCTTTGGGGGAGAGCTCAGAGCTAACGGATGCCTCAAATGCTAGCTCCATGAAGGTGGCACCAAAACTAAAAATTTCATATTTCTAATTTTTTCTAGCTATTGCGCATGCAAAATGCATCAAAAATCTCAAGAGAAAGGTTTGCACGTACATTAGTTTTTGAGAAAATCAAAAATTTCTACCGCGTGCTGCGTGCTCTTTATTTTGTTGCTGTAATAAAGATACTTTGTTTATTATTAGTTTGTTTATTTAGAAAAACAAAGCACATACAATTATTGTTCAGTCCGCCATCATGCCGATATCTCCAACGACAATAGAGCCAGAATCTTCCTTAGTCTATCAAATCAAAGTAAAACAGTATTGCCAGGTATGTAACATCCTCTCTTTTTTTACAAAACAAGAAGTATTAACTTAAACATTAGTATAGGACAAATGAAAAAAAAATAGATAGATGTTATGCTAATCATATCACGTACATATTATACTAATACAATATTAACCTATTGTACTGCTTACAAATATAAAGAAATTGCAGTCACATTTAAAATAATAATAACTAAATCTTATCATGAGGAATAGTCACTGAGCCACCTCGGAGGGCCTACATTTCTTTTAGGCCTTGTTGGCAACGACAATGAAAGGTTCGAATTATCTTCACCAACGTCAGGCGCTAGAGTTTGTAAATTTTGATTGGCTTCAGGTGTTATACTTGGATACTCATAGGAATATTGAAAACCTGCTTTATACCTTTCATTTTCGTTACTCTCACGTTCATTATACTTATTAGTACAAGATGATGTATCCTTTATCAAAAACGGTTTAATATATGTTCGATTTCTTCTGTACAGCCTACCATCCACCTCAATTATGTATGATCTTTCCGTAGCTCTTTCCTTTATCTTTCCCGGGTACCAAATAGCTTCTTTCTCAGGAAACAGCTTTACATACACATTTTGACCCTTTTCTAAAACAGAAAGCTGTCTACTTTTCCGGTCATGATATTGTTTCGAACGGGTTTTCCTTAATTTAATAGACTCTGGTATGTCCTTTAGCACTTGATGTTTATGTTGCTCCAAAGTTTGAGGAATGCTTGTTCGTGTTTTTCGCGCCAAAAACTTCTGAACTGGGCTGGCGTCTGAGTAGGTTTGAGGAACATTCCTTTGATGTAATAGTGCATACCAAATATCTTCATTACTGTCGAAACATTTAAGTATCAGATTCTTAGCTATCTTTACTGTTACTTCTGCTTTTCCGTTTGACTTAGGATAGTGAGGTGAAGACGTGATGTGTGAAAACTTCCAATCGTTAGAAAAGTTCTTAAAATCTTGATTAATGAAGTTGGTGGCGCCATCTGTTATGACTTTACATGGAACTCCAAATCGAGCAAAATTCTTCTTACAGGTATTTATTGTTTCTTTAGCAGATAAATCTTTCAAAATGTCAAGTTCATAAAAATCTGAGAAATGATCTACCGTGATAAGGTACTTTCTTGTTACTCCTTTGCAGTTAACTTCGAAAACATCCATGGATACTATTTGAAATGGATACTCGGGAAGCTCTGTGCTTTTTAGTGGCATAGGTCTCTGTGATGAAGAATATTTGAAGCAAGTAGGACAAGAGTTAATATAATCTACTATTTGTTTAGACATTCCAGGCCAAAATATATTGTGACGTGCCAGACGTAGACTTCCTTCCAAACCACTGTGGCAGGTATGAATATTTTTCATTATTTTGTTAGTCAGCGCCAATGGAATGAGAACTTTTCCATTTCTTAGTATTACATCATTGATTATGCTGAGTTCATGTTTGTACTTAAAGTATTGTTTTAAATTGGAGGGCATGTCATTAACATATTTTGGAAATCCGTTTATTATATATAATTTTAAGTTCTGTAAGCTATTGTCTTCTAAGGTTTTCTTTCTTATTTCTTCCATTATTTCATCTGATATTCTTAGATCTTTTGTCTCATCTAAATCTTGAATAATTGAAAATATTTTGTGAGTTTGTGACATGGCTTCCATGTTGTCTTTATCTTGTTGAATAGAGACTACTGGTGCTCTTGACAATGCATCTGCAACATTGTTATTCTTTCCCTTTATGTATTCTAGTTCCAGTGGATAGCGTTGGAGAGTCATCAACATCAACTGAAGTCGTTTCGGCGCTAAGGATAGTGGCTTACAGAAGATATTAATAAGTGGTTTGTGGTCAGTTTTTATCAAGGTTCTTTTACTACCACTCACATACTGATCAAACCGTGTGCAACCAAAAACAACCGCTAACATTTCTTTTTCGATTTGGGCGTAACGTTTTTCAGTTGGTGTTAGAGTTCTAGAGGCATATGCAATTACTTGATCATCTTGGTAGACGGCTACACCCAAACCATCATTACTGGCATCACATTCCAAAGTAATGGGTTTATTCAATTCGTAATATTTTAGGGTCTTCAAATCTGAAATGATACTCTTAAGAGATTCAAATTCTTCAGCTTCAGTATCTGTCCACCTCCAAGGAGTATCTTTGTAAGTTAACCGACGGAGATTCTTTGCTTCGTAACTCAGATTTTTTATATATCTACTTAAATATGTAATCATTCCAAGAAATCGTAGCACATCAGTCTTACATGTAGGAGTAGGCATCTGTCTTATGGCAGTTATTTTAGATTCGTCAGGTTTTAAGCCATGATCCGTAAGTATGTGACCAAAGAATTTTACTGAAGTTTGCAGAAGATTTAATTTCTCTTTATTTAATTTGCAGTTTACTTGTCTTAAACGACACAGCAGTTTTTCAAGGTTGGCATTGTGGTTTATAGTTGCCTCATCTATATTCTCACCAGTGCCGTATATAAGAATGTCATCTGCCATTACTTCAACACCCGGCAAACCACTTAACAGAGAAGACAATTTCTGCTGAAATATCTCCGGAGCTGAGGAAATCCCGAAGGGTAGTCTCTTCCATCGATATCTTCCAAACGGTGACCAAAATGTGGTAAGTTTACTGCTAGCTTCAGTAAGATTTATGTGCCAAAATCCTTTTTTTGTATCAACTGTACTGAATACTTTAGCTTTACCCAGTTCAGGTAATATTTCATCTAATGTTGTAAATTGGTAATTAGGCCTTTTTATGGCTTTATTGAGAGGTATAGGATCTAGGCATATTCTCAATTTATTATTTCTTTTGACTATTACAATATTGTTTACCCAGTCCATATGTTCCGTTTCTTTCACTATAATATCTTCTTTTTCTAATTGTTCCAATTCTCGTTTCAGAGCACTGCGAACTGCCATAGGAACCCGTCGAGCTGATTGGATGGTCGGCTGTACAGAATGATCGACTTCAATAGTTACATCTCCTGCAAATTTACCATAGCCATTAAATACATCTTTATATTTATCAATAATTTCAAAAGCCTTTTTTTTATTTTCACAGCTTATTTCTTTGTTACCAGAACTAATAGTGTTACAGTATTTAATAAAACCTAACTTATGGCAGGCAGATTCTGATAATAAAGGACCATGTTTAAAGTCTACAACCGAGAATCTAATTTTATATTTTCTGTTATTTTTATAACAATTTAAATAGATATCACCATAAGTGGCAAGGTTATGTCCTCCTATGGTGCTTAATTTTGCTTTAGATGGCAATAAATTTAGGTTCTCAGTTTCTAATAGCTTTTTACAAAAATTATTTCCTATTAAGCACATCTGTGCACCTGTATCTAACTGAAATAGTTGTGTTTTAAGGTTATTATTTACCTCTATAGACATTTCTCCATAGACATTGCCATTATTACTTTGAATCACTTTCCCAATGTATAACTCATCTTCTGAAGTACTCGAGTCTGACATTTGCACTTGGGCGTCTTCTTCTTGCAGTTTCTTAACCCTTTTCTTGAGCGACTTCTTTTTCTTGCATACTTTGCTAGTGTGGTTCCACCCGTTGCATATTTCACACTTATTACCATAAGCAGGGCATAATTTTTTTTGAAAAATGTGCACAGTACCACAAAATTTGCACATGCGCTTTACAGCCTGTTTGACAGGGCGACTAGGTATAGAAGATACTTTGCTCACCTCAGTGATGGGGCTACTCAGGCTGTTCACCTGTTCGTTGGTGGCTTCGGCGGCGCGACAGATGTTTATAGCCTCACTTAGAGTCAAATTTTCATTTCGAAAAAGTTCCTTTTTTAAAGTAGTGTTGTTTATTCCCATGACAATTTTATCTCTTAACAGTTCGTCTTCTTGGGTGTATTCGCATTTCTTTATTAACTGTTGGGTCTCTATTAGAAAAGTATTGAACTTCTCGTCCTCTTTTTGTGTGCGTGTGTTAAAGAGATATCGCGCGTAAATGATATTTTCTTTCTTAGATAGTTTGTGCTCCAATTTAGCTAAGATGGCTTTTTCCGACTTTTTCTCTTTATCGGTGAGATCAAACAGAAATTCTTTACTTGCCGGAGCTCCAATCGCGTACAGCAACAGGTTAGCAACCTGCTCTGCTTTTTCCGCTCCCCAGGAGGTTATTCCAGCAGCGGCTTTATAATTGCTCCATCCAGTAACGAAGAGCTTCCAGGATTCATTTCTGTTATCGTTATTAACACTTAATGGCGGTGGCCAAGGCACTTGTACGAGTCCTCTACTCACGGGCACTTTTTCTTGCTGTAGATTCGCAATTTCTTTTTGCATCGCTGCAAGCAGCTTAGTTTGTGTATTTAACACTTCTGCTAGGGCTTTCATTTCCTCCGACGACATGACTGATAATTTTAGATGACACCATGTAATAAAGATACTTTGTTTATTATTAGTTTGTTTATTTAGAAAAACAAAGCACATACAATTATTGTTCAGTCCGCCATCATGCCGATATCTCCAACGACAATAGAGCCAGACTCTTCCTTATAGTCTATCAAATCAAAGTAAAACAGTATTGCCAGGTATGTAACAGTTGCTAAATATTTTGTTTAATTAATTTGATGTCTACGAAAGCGGAAATAGATAGATTTTTGTATGCGCAAACAGCACCCTGATAAGTTTTATGCCCAAAATTATTTTTTATTGAATTAGAATAGAACTAATTAGGAATATCAAATTTTTATTTTTGGTGCCACCTTCATGGAGCTTCAAATGCTGGTTCAATTTTTTGCACAGAGAATCGTTAAACAGGGAAATAATGCGGCCAGCATTCTTGCTATTATTTCACGCGGACATATACGACGTATAAAAATCTGTAAAAAAAAATAATTAAGTTTTAGAGTATATTTACGTACAAAAAATATTCAATGATTATTATTATTATTAATTTGAATTAGGTAATGGCTTTCATTAGTGCTAAATGCTTTTTTGTAGGTACCTAACTTTTTTTTATGATTGATACCAATTGACACTTTTGACAAATGACAAATGGAATTGTCAGTTTATCACTTTAAGGATTAATAAAATTGTGTGGATTAATATCATAATATAATGGATTAATATTATTAATAACAAAGTGCAAAAATGTGAAAATATAAACTGTAGCAACGAGAAACTAAACAAAACTAAAATATTGTAATTCCAGGATGTAGTGCTCAGGTAAAGTTTTGTAAAGTTAGAATATATGATTAAAAAGTTTGAAAAGTAAGTGGGCGGATTTGCGATACAAAACTTGCCGATTTACTTCGGTATACTTACTACGATTATACTCAAAGAGTAATATAATACTACAGAAAATTATACTTTCCGATAACTTGTTATAACTAGAGATATTGTAATTTCATACTCTCAATATATTTCAAAGAGATTAAGTAGAAATATAATTATTTTATTTATTTAATAATCCTTGTAAATATAGTACTTTATTAAAATTATTTTAAGAAGCATTGATGACGATCGTCTGAAAATAGTTACATCAATTTTATTTTACATTTCATTGCATTTTACACTCAAAGCATTTGATGAAGCTATGATTAATGGTACTGCATTTTTTACTTGCCAACTTTATAAACTAATACCAAAAAAAAAAAAATTTTAGGCTCATATTTAAACAAATATTTTAACATGAATATTAATGACTAGTTGGTGCAGTGGTCATTGCACCTAATTGTTGCACTAGTAGTTGCAGGTCGGATGCCCGCTTATGACAAATATTTGTACAGCCTATAGAGATGTCTGTTGTATTTTTTATTTTTTTTTGTGTTTCTGGACCTCCATCACAGGTTTTTCATTCATAATTTTTAGGGTTTCTCATGATGTTTGACATTGTTCTATATATAGTTCTACTACTAATTTTCAATATTTGATATTACTGTTGACTTATGTTATACACGATAAATCAGCATATAACAAGTATTTGTTCTATTATTTTCTATATTAACACCATTCTAAACTTCGTGGATTTTTTTGTTCAAAGACAATTTAAAACAGCCTATAAATATCCCACTGCTTTTCAAATGCTTCTTAAACATAATATAGGAGAAGAGAAGAGAGAGAAAGAGAGGTTAGAGCTAAATCCATCATGCTGCTCCTATGTGGGTTGGTGGATAATTAGTCTACCTTGAGTAATGATTCCTATCAAGTGTCTATGATAATAACCAGGACCAATGGTTTTACATGCTCTCTGAGGCACAATGGGAAATTCACAAAAACGTACACCTACAACAGAAAAAAATATTTGTACAAATATTTAAAAAAATATCTGCCCTGAGCAGAAATCAACCCATAATTATCAGTGTTGAGGTGACTTGCACCACTACACCAGAATTGTTGTTGTTTAGACAATACTTAACAACAATTTAAGTCATATTATAAATTAACTGTAAATATTATATAACTGAAATTTTTCTAAATATAATATAGGTAATCTTTATTTACCTTTTGCATATTAATATGGAGTTGGCGAATATTATAGAGAAATAAAAAAATATATATATATATATATATATACACATATATATATATATATTTTTTTTTCATTTTCAAAGGAAAAAAAAATGAAAAACAAATATATAAATAATAATTGTTTTTCATTTTCAAAGGGATAAAGTCTTATAACCGTATAAAGTATTAGTTTGGGCTTAAGATTATATGTCTGATCTTTAGGGTCAATAAAAGAAATGAGGTAGAGGACATTACTCCACCGGTTTTGTGTCCCCTTTTGCACGCGAACGAACATGGTACCCACTAAGTGATGCACAAGCTCCTCCACGATGAGGTGGGTGTCCTTGTGTGCCTATAGATGACGTCATTATCAATCGTTTCTAATTGTCAATTTAAATTTCCGAAAAGTGAAAATATGTAGGTATTTTTTATAATTCTCTATACAGGACGGTTGCGCTCAAAGTAATAGTATCAAAGTAGTATTAAAGGCATTTTTATTTAAGTTTTTGCATAGTTTCTTTCTTTTTCTACTTATTTCTAAGAAATGGATTGCAATTTCAGACTTATGTATTTTTTTAAAGACATATCAGACTTTCTTTCTTCAAACTGTTCTCTTATATTTACGCGAATTTTATTCATTTAATTAAAAGTCTAAAAACGGATTTTATCGCGTTTATTTAAAATTACTGTTTAACAATTTAATTTAAATTATTTCCCGACGTTTCGGACCCTTTACAGCGTCCATGATCTCGGGGGACTTTCTTTCTTCAAGTCAGAAAAATGATGAAAAAAAAATTGTTAGTAGCACAACAAACTCTGTTTGAAATTCTGTTTTTATAAAGTTAAACGACCCAAATTTTCGCTATTTTAACTAAATATTGTTTAACTTATTGACCTTTTCATTGTTATTGTTTAGTAAATTTATTTTATGCATATACATACAATTAACATTCTTTTCAAACAAATTGAAAAAAAGAGGTCACTTGAATATTTAATATGGTACAATGGTCCCTTTTTCACGTCTTAATTATGTTTTTACTTTTGTTAAACTATAACCTTTAATCTTTACAATCCGACTAATAATAGGTCTTTACCTATGATTGCCGTTTTTGATGAAATAAGTAAATGCACTTTTTTTCTATATTTTTTATTTTTATTATTCAAAGTAATTACCCATGAAATCAATGTATTTTTGCCATCGTAGTTGTAACTTATTGATGCCTTTCTTGAAAAACTCTGCTGGACGGGGGGGAACAAACTTTTCAAAGGCATTTTGTACTGCCTCTCGGGTATTGAATTTTTTTCCCGCCAAAAAGTTATCCAAATTCTGGAAAAAGTGGAAGTCTGTAGGGGCAATATTTGGTGAGTACGGTGGATGACGGAGAACTTCCAACCCCAACTCTTGAAACTTGGAGACCGTCTGCTGTGCAGTATGAGGTCACACGTTGTCGTGCAGGAGCAGCGGAGCCGAGCGATTGACCAAAGCTGGTTGGAGACGTGCGAGCTTCCCCATCATTGTGATTAGTTATTCATAGTACACATCTGCAGTAATGTTCATGCCGTTTGGTAAGAAGCTGTGATTACACCGCCGCTAGACCACCAAACAGTTACCATCACTTTCTTAGGTGTCATTTTACGCTTAGGGCATTGTTGAGGTACTGAACCAGGATCTAACCAACTAGCTGAGCGCTTGCGATTGTCGAATAGAATCCATTTTTCGTCACAAGTAACAATGCGATTCAACATGCCTTCGTTTATATGTCTGTTGAGCAGAGCAAGGCACGTCTCGACGCGTATTTTGCGCTGGCGTTCATTCAATTCGTGAGGCACCCATTTGTAGAGCTTCTTTACCATGCTAATTTGACGCAAATGGACCAATATTGTTTTAGTGCTAACCTCGAAAGCTGCTGCTAATTCAGCTGTAGTTTGAGAATCATCAGCCTCCACAATCGCCTTTAATTCGGTCATTGTCGACCAACATTTTCGGCCGACCACGTGGTTCATTTCTTAGGTCAAAATTTCCGGAACGAAAGCAAGCAAACCAATAACAGGTGGTACGATCGTTAGTAGTATTCGCACCGTAAACGTCGTTGATGTTGCGTGCCGCTTCTGCCGCTTTGTTACCACGACGGAACTCATACTCCATAATCACTCGAATTTTTAACATATCCATGATGACGAAAAACGTAAAAATGCGATGTAAACAGAACGCTAACCATTAAACAAAGGACTAATTATAAAAAAAGAATTCTAAATTCTCGAATTACAAATTATTTTTCATTATTTTCTTAGCAATTTTTTTAGTTTTAGTTTTGAAATAGCCAGTTCGACGAAACGACAATTTTATAGGTAAAGACCTTGTAGCGACATCTATCTCGCCACATATGAACTGACGTATCCTACATCGCGCTATGAAAGTTATCCAAGCGATTGAACATATTATATACAAGAACCCGACAACAACCGTCCGTGGCAGTAGCCCACCAGACACAACACCCGTCTGGTCGGAGGATCCTCCCTTTTTATCGGTGGACTTTCTACCATCGCATCCCCACGCATCCCGCCGCCCAAAGGCGACGGGTATGTGGGACTCGCTGGCTGCGAAGCCAGAATACCCACTAAAACCCATCGACCGTCTGTGCCGTAGTGGGGCGCCACGGGATCGCTCGCGCACACAACTGTGACGCCCCGACGCTTGGCCCGGAGGCCCCTCCGCATGTGATTGGAGCCGCTCAACTGGTCCACTCTGCTAATTCAGAGAAGTACCAGGAGTGGCTCCACCACCGAAATCTCCGCGCCCTCTCGGCGCCACTCCCTCACCGGCTGCACCTTCTGTGCCAACATTCTCTCCGCGCTTTCGCGCCCCACCCACTACTGGACCCCAGCTACCCCAGACGGAGAAACCCCTGAGATGGGCCCGCCCATCAGCTGGTCCTGGGGCCCGGTGGCTTGTGCGCCTCCGCGCCCAACCAGTGCGCTTTCGCGCTATCGAATGGAGGGGGAGAGCGAGTCATCCCCCTCCTGCGCTTTCGCGCCCACCGCTGCTGGTTTTGGTCCACAGGGGTCCGAAGACCCCGACCACTCGCGAGGCGTTCGAGTGGCTTCCCCTATCCGCCACCCGGGGACGCGCCCAGTAGGAGACCAGCAACTGCCTTGGGATTGCACCCCTAAAACCTAATATATATTTCTGTAAATAAATACTTTTCGTTAAACATCAGAAAATTTCTGCATCGTCGCACGAGTGAAATTTAGTCGAGTCAGCATGTGCCATTTTGGTCAACTTTTTTCAGCAGTCTCCGAAAATTATGATTGAGGTGTCATTCGATTCGGAATGGCATCTGGATGATTTTTGAAATAAAAAAATTAAGTTCCGCTTGCAAAAATTGCAAAAGTTATTAGCAAATAACTAAAAAAATTAAAAGGGGTTTAATTAAATACCCATGCCATTTTTAGTAAAAAAAAAATCATTACTTTTGGGCTAACTGGTTGGTTGGAAACTAACAAAAACATTGCTTTTTCTTTCATCTATATGTATATTTTATATTATTAAATTGTAGCAAAGCAAATCTTGTTGGTAAATGTTTTGATGCTTTCCGAATTTTCTAATAGTTAGGTATATTGCAAAATACAAATTTGTATATAATACGTATGAATGGCCAATATAAGTATGGTATAGTTTTAGAATGAATATCTATAATGTATTCATTCTAAATTTATTTTATTTTATTAGAGCATAAGTCCTATCTTTTTTATTATTCGCATGTTTTCGGTATTTATTGAAGTATTTATCTATGTACTCGGGTAGTTTTAAACTACCTTCTTTCTTGGGTTATAAGTATTTTAAGTAAACACTATGTTGTCTGCGTTTCCGTAGAAGATGATCAGTTTATCGTTCCAGGGTTGTGGGTTCGATTCCCGCCCTGTGTCTATGTGTAATAATTTATTTATATGTGTATTATGTATATACACATGTATTTAAAAAAAAAAGATATTTTTTTAAGACGACAACTGATGTGAACTGGCCACCAGGATCATGCGATTTAACGCCGTGCAATTTTGTTTTGGGGTTTTGTGAAATCTCGGGTTTATGTGAAAAAACCAGAAACAATTCCTGAGTTCAAATCCGAGATCCAATGCTTCATCGGTGAGATAGAGCCACATTTCTGTAAAACGGCATGGCAGATTCCACGAAAAGAGTAATGGTCTGTCATCAGAGCCGTGGGGGCCATTTGATGAATATTTTATTCCATACTTAATCGGAACATGTCTTCTTCACAAATCCATAAAGAAATCATAAATGTCTCAAAAAAAAAAAAACGTGATTTTATTTTAAAATGAAAAAGTGTATTCTTATTGAGACATCCGTTATATATTATAAAATTTTAAAATACAATACCTCTTCTGTCTAATTTTAAGTAATGATTTCAAGGAAACGAAAAATTATAAACATTTATAAGCATTTAACTGTTTTTTTTTAATTCTTCTTAACGGTGAATAAAAAATGTTACATAAAAAATGTTAATTACGAAATCGGCGATAAGTAATTTCTAATTGTTACGCATTGTTCGCCACGCAAGTCTCACGTGTAGGCCGGGTGACCGTCCCCCATCTGCGATTGGTTTTGAATAGTAAATACAATACTCGTGGTAATAATTCAACCACAATTGTCCAATTGTAACAATCCGAACTCTCTAACCTATAGGATAATGGGATAAGAGGTTACTCTTCGCAAATTATTTCCTCTGTGTTACAATAGATTTATAGATATTCATAGAAAGTCAATGCGTTTATGAACGTTCCTTGTATTCTGATGCGACGATGCGAATCATTTTTACTGAGGTGAGATTAGCTTAATATTTTTTTAAACACCAACTCGCAGTAGAGCAGCGTGGTGGATTAAGCTCCAATCCTTTTCAAATATGGAGATGAGGTTGCCCAGTGGTGGGATATTTACAGGCCGATTCAGTTAATTGTTTTATTAAGCGTAGGATCTATGAAAGAATTTTGAATTTTTATCTATCTGGATGGTATAACAGAGTCATTTTGTACGTAAGTTAGTCATTTTTATGATTATTTATTTTACGTCACAATATGTTGGCGTACGAAATTAAGAATTCTTTGTTTACTCTTTACTCTCTCATTCCATCCTTCTCTTTATCATCTTAAATATAAATTCACTTACTTATCTGATTCTCATGAAAAATCTCTGATCTATAAATATCCTTTCTCTATCTACTTCTATTCATCGGTCTGGGTTTTTGTCTGATTAATTTCCTGTGTCTGCTGTTCGTCTCTGGAATATGTTACTAGAGTCTATCCGTGAAGATCCTTCACGTGACTAATAAATAATTAGGATATGATAATAAAATAAGTAACACTCATTACATTAAATACACAGGCAATAAATACATATGCATACATGTATAATTATGTATTTAAATATGTATTTATACATGTACAGCGTATGTATTTATTGCCTGTGTATTTAATGTAATGAGTGTTACTTATTTTATTTTCTTCCTTAGCCTTGTTTGAATACGAATTTGTTAAGTTTCCGATTCTGGACACCGACAAACGTTCGCTTTTACTCGTATACATAGGTCCTAAGGTTGGCTGGTAGGGAATGCTTTTAGTATTAAGCCCGCCTTCTGTACAATTTAATAATGTATTGTGTAATAAAGTTAAATAAATAAATAAATAATATGACAATGTCGTTAATAAATTTATGAAGATTTAATTTATGAAAAAGTCAAAATATATAGAAATTTCAGAAAAATTAATACCATTTTTCCAAAAATTAAACTAAGCATATAGCAATTTGACAGGGGCCCTAGGAAAATAGAGGAACGAGGGCAAAAACAGAAGAAAATGTCACAAAACATACATTTATGTTATATTGAGTTAAAATAGTTATTTTGTAATAATCTTTACGTCAATTGTTTTCATAGACATAAATTTTAGTATATTTTATTACACAAAAAATTGATATAAGTTATCCCTTTTGATTAAAAGTCTATACCGGATTTTATCGCGTTTATTAAAAAATATTTATTCATTATTCGGACACCCACCACCTCAGTCCCCCGAGACCATGGACGCTGTAAAGCAGTGTTTCCCAACCTTTTTTAGGCCATGCCCCACCTTAACATTTCTAAATTTTTTATGACCCCATGCATAATTTTTAACCTTTAAAATTGTTTTGGTCCCTTAAGAAATATAAATGATAAGTTTTAGGAAGAAATCACTATGAAATTGTTATCAAAACATCGTAAGTAAAATTTCAAAACATATAATGAAAAAAAAAACTGAAATTTATAGACGTAAGCTGTCAAAAAGATAATAAACGGTTGGACAAGGTATAGCATTGCATTTAAATAACCCAAAGCGAAAGGGTTAAAGTCGTGTCGAGTCCATTTTTAAATTGCCCCCCTTAACTATCAAATTGCCCCCCAGTGGGGCGTGGGCCCCACGTTGGGAAACACGGCTGTAAAGGGTCCGAAACGTCGGGAAATTAGATTTTAATAATTGAGGTATTTTTGTTTAAGTTTTTTTTTGTGCGTGTTGCGATTATTTTGAATAAGTTACAATGAGACTGGCGTGTCCATGTAGGACAAAAGTCACTAAAATTAATAAAAGAATAAAAAAAAAAAGAAATTGATATCGTTAATTAATTCCACCTTTTTTTTGTTGTTTCAGAACTACATATTCCAAAAACAATGTTACAGCTTTTACGGTAAGTTGTTATTTTTAATTAAAATTTTTTAGAGGTACATATGTATGTATGTGGCTACAAAGTATCTGAACCTGTCACTAAGTGTGAGATGGTATTAAAGTCTATGTGGGAAAGGAATGCAGAAAGCAAAAAAATTACACTATCGGAACGTGGGTCATCTGAGGAAAAATAATGCTTAAAAAAAGGTACCTCAAGCATATTATTTCGAACTCCTAACTCTAATCTTTTCGCATCTCACCACCTAACCCCGGTAAACGCGTCAGTGTGAATTACGATTTACAAATGTATTAAATAAAATAATATAGTCATTATGTTCATACTACCAACGTAAAACACAGTTTATCATGTCATAAGGGAATGTCATAAGCGCCTTATTTTTTTTTAATCTGGCTTACAATTAGCCAAAATAAGCTCTATTTTCCTATATTTGATATGTTTTCTTTAAATAATTCGTAACTTGTAACATAAAACAAATTAAACACTTGGATTAATTATTTATGAATATAATAGTTCGACAAATTTATGAAGTAAGTGTTAATTATTCAACTGATGAAATATCTCTAATTAACAAGAAATAAATCGAAGGTATAATCTTTAGTTTACTGCGGTAACTAAGGTCATATCATAACCATTTCGATGTTAAAACGTACTCTATTTTATTATACAATCGTGTCAGAATGGTGGTTTAGTAGTCAATCAATAACTTAACTTTGGTTAATCTACCTACCTAAGTGTTTGTTCGTGATAAGTTGGTATTTTATTATAAATATTTCTTTTACGTCATAAAAGTGTCATAATGTTATACGATTGCGAACCATTAATATTAAAATTTTAACAAAAGTAGTTTCAACGGTAACATTTATTCTGATAAAATTTGATTATCATCCGTTAGGACACAATATAAATAGTGAAATTGGGCCCAAGATCAAATATAGTGTCAGGTCCTTAATCTACAATTTCATATTCGGTATGACTTGATCAAAAACTTTACTTGGTGGTTTTGCGGCCATTTCACTGACTTGTATGGTAAGACAAATTTCCTAATCAGTTAGGTCTTTGATACTATGTCATGAAAAAGCTCAATTTTCATTTGATGATCAATGAAAATTCAAGCACGAAATTACGAAACAAGGATTAGTTGTATCCTAGTCTCTAGGAGAACAGATGATTTATATTTAGTAGAAATATTTAAATTTTTGATCTAATTTTCATGATATATATGAACTACTTATATCCAAGACAAATGATAATGGAGAGGCCTGAATCTCTTCTATGGGAATTTGAGGGTGAAATTTACAGGTTTTTTGGTTTGTTGTTTGTAAAGCTTGGCTTAATTCAAATTTCTGTTACAAAATGTAATATAGGCGTTTCGATTAGTAAATGAGTAGCAATGAGCGATTAGCAGTAGACGAAAATAGTGTACTAATTGTGGGTTTTCCATATAGCATCGAAACGAAAGCAATAACAGGTCAAAATTAGTATGACGCTATGCGGTGACTGGGAAAGAAGAATAGTCCGACTTCTTTCCTTCCGAGGTGTCGTAAAAAGCGACTAAAGCCATAGTAATGCGAACAACAGCACACAAACCAGGATAGTATTGGGCAGCAGCGTCACCATATCCTGTCACAACACAGTGGACAATATTACATTATTATAATCGTTCAGATCGTGATGAATTATATTAAAAGACATAAATGGTATTAATGTTTGTAAATATATCATACAATAATTATGTTGTTTGAATGAGTTGATTATTTTATTAATAATAATATATAATAATATAGATAACCCTTTCATTCACGTTATAATGGAGAGTAAAAAAATCAATATATTGATTGATAAATGGACAGTAAAAAAGTCAATATGATTGTGGGTCAAGGTTCAATGGTTTCAAGTATAACGAAGTATTGTTGCTATAACTACGATATATATTTGATTGAAAATTGAATATATAAAGAAAGGTAATAAAAAATATTCGATGGAATATATCATTAGCCCTAAATTCGTAAAGCCGGATGCAATGAACATTGTGCCAATCGGTCCCATAAAACATTTTAACCTTGTCAAAGTAACTAACAAATAATGCTTTACAAATACGTAATGTGTCTGATTAAAGAGGAATCGAAATACCCTTGACACTTCATGTATTGTAATATCTCGTATTATATATTCAAGAGGTTGATAACACTACTTAATAAAAATTGCACTGAAGCCGTATACACTAGCGCATAGACCCGTTGTGCTCGAGTACTTATCTTCTTTTCGAATTAAAATGTATACGCCCACTAAAGTGGTGTGAGTTCACGAAGCGATTATTTGCCTATGTTATTAATTTATAAATAAATCACAGTTAAAATAATCCGTAATAGTCACAGTAAATAGTCCGTAATGGGGTACGGACTTGCTTATGTATCCCTCAAAGGCATGTAAAAAATCTTGCTCGTGTATTTGAATGTGTGTACCTATATCTATTACGCTGTGGGTTATGGTATGGGGTTTTCAATTCAGAATCTTTCGTAGGAGTGAATTGGCGACTTCTGATAACTTTTAAATAAGATCTGTTTAATTAATTTCTATGATATTTTAATTTCTTGTATATGTATAATTTACAAATGGGCATGTGTTGATGATTTTAACGACTACCCAGTAAAAACATTTTTAAGTCGTCGTACAGCTTCGTGATAAAAACTTGTTGACCCTATGTTTTGTTAATATAAAGTGAAATGGATGCGCGACATCTTTATCAATTTAAATAAAGTTGTTATTATGGAAATACTTAACATAAATATGAATATTATTTACAAAAAATATTAGTATCAATAAATAAACGTGGAAAAAAAAATATTTTTTTATCTTTACAATTTTGTTTTTTTTTGTTGTGGGTTCGATTCCCGCCCCCAGTCTGGGTGTATTATTTCTATATATATGTATTATGCATGTATATAAATTTATTTAAAAAAACATATGTATATCAGACAGTTGTTACCTAAAACCACAGGCATTCAATTGTCTACCTTAGAAACAGACGACCGTGTGTGTATGTTTAACATATTAAAACATATATTATTATAATAAAGCCAACCTCTTAGTAGCGTTTCTTAGTCAAGGCTCCGCTAGGTCTACCTTTGAATGTTGTTCTGGAAAAAAAAAGTTCGCCAGAAACAACTTCGGAGACTAGAAGGTTTAACAGCATTTTCCTCCATAGTTTTTACTCTTATAACCGAATGTATACCATCGATTAACCACATTATTTTCCTTCTAATTTAGCGTTGATGTTTGTTACCCATAACAAGAATGCATAATATAGAGTATTTCCGATTTCTACATGCTGCACTACACTGCCAACCTCTACTTCGTTATCGTTGAATTACTTATTGATCAGAAATCTGACACCGCCTTGTAAAGGTTGGTGTCCTACTTCGAAGTAGAGTAAGTGACTGGTGTCTAGTGTCATCCTCTTCTTATCCTATCTACTCTATTTCCAATAGACCCACTATTTGCCAATTGATATGACTTCTATGAGCTCTATTTTTAATTTATAAGGTATTCTTTACTTGCAGAGAGTGTTCATTGAACGTCGCTAATACAGTAGGTAGCTGTCTGTGATTTTTTTTTTTCATAAGGAAAATCATTTTATTTATATGGAATGAGTTCTTGATCATGACTAGGTGATATAGTTTTATTTTGTAGTAACATATAAAAGGTAGTTGTAGTATGAATCATAAAGCATTAACTTTAATCAGATATAATTTTACTGAGAAATAAATATTATAGATTTTTTAGACTAAAAGATGAGGCAGAAGTAAAAAAAAAAAAAATTAAGCCCGCGAAAATTTAAGAAGATTTATTTGTAAACTAGCGGTTCGCCCGCCCGGCTTCGCACGGGTATATCACTAAAATTTAAAAAATTATAAATTTATATTTTTTATTACCTACATCTGCGTCGATACTGGAAAATATTTTATAAGAGACGGATTGAGTTGTCAAACATGTGTCAAAATAAAATGTAATTTAAATTAAAAGCACTAAGGAGTATTGATATCAACTTCGAAGCAAATAACTTTCAACCCCCTTTCAACCCCGTTAGGGGATAAATTTTGATAAAATACGAAACACGTCTTCAATCAATTCTGTTAAAGAATATTAACGCAAAATTTGAAGTAGATTGGACCAAGGAATCACGTTGTCCCATACAAACTTTGCCCCCCTTTTCACCCCCTTAGGGGTAGAATTTCATAATATCCGTTATTACCTGATCTCTATTCGGCGAAAGGAATATTCCTACCAAATTTCAAGACTCTACATTTTATTTAGAAAACGTTTATATGGGAAAAAGAAAAGGGCTGTTTATAGGGTTTTCCCGGTAATTATTCGAATTTTTCTCACCTTTTAAACCTTCCCTAGACCTTCACGAACATTTCAAGACCAAGATAAGATAAATCCGTTCAGCCGTTCTCGAGTTTTAGCGAGTCTAACGAACAGCAATTGATTTTTATATACCTATATAGATATAGATATAGATTATTTAATTCGATCATGTAGAGATTTTGTAATTGTTCGCATAAAAGACCAATACGAGCAATTTCAATTATTTCCTTCCGCTACTTGAATCGCTATGTATTTGATTACTTTTGCTTTTAAAGATAAACGATAGCCGTCATGGGATTTTGTCGCACTAATAAAGCGTTTTTTATGGCATATTGTATTTGGTTGTAATCGATTTATATGAATTTATAAAACGGCAACGTTTCTTATCTGTGTATTTATATTTTTTAGTCTACAATGATAGATATTATTATTTTTATATTGATTATTTTTAATTTTTTTTTAAATTTCATGTGTTTGTAATGGATATACGGATTGTGTAAAAATCGCCGAATATATTTTATGTGATTAGTAAGATAACATTCTAGTATAGCTCAGTCGATCTTTTATCTGATTTTAATTATGCCCCCTGGTTTCATCTACGATAGCAGTACATACTCATCATCATCATATCAGCCATTAAATGTCCACTGCTGACAATAGGCCTCCGCCATCGACTTTAAGAGCGACCGGTTCGAATCGGCTTCCATTTAACAGCTTCCGACTGCTCCCCATACTTCTAAGTCTAAATAAAAAACTTCGATAGAATCTTTAAACACGTCCTTTAGGGAGTTTGCCTAAAATCCTTTCTTATCTAATGTGTCCTACACTCTATTTCAGTGTCAAATTTCAATTTTACAGTTAGTAGACTTCAGTGGTATTAGTCAATGAAGAAGTGAGTGACCTCTCTTTGTTATATAAATAATTATTTTCTAAAATCCAAAAAGTTTCTCCAAAGAATTCCAACAAATTATTATGTATCTTTATTTTTAGTACTGACTTGCCGAAATATTACAACGTTATATTGTAACGGTGCATAATACTAAGTCGCTTGTAAATTTTTGCCCTTACTACCTAATAACTTTGTACCAGTTGTGCCATGTTGCTGGTTTCCGCAACACATCAACATCACTGCTTACCCGAATATCGAAGCGCCTATTTTATGTAATGCTGGTAATACATCCTTAGAATTATTCTTATTCTAATATATTGTCTAAATTTTTTCCTTATAGTCATCACTACATATTATAAAACAAAATCCTCCGTCGCGTCTGTCTGACGTCTGTTCTCGATAAACTCAAAAACTACTGCACGGAATTTTATGCGGTTTTCTCCAATAATATAATATAGAGTGATTCATGAAGAATGTTTAGGTTATAATTACATTAGACTGGGCCAAAAAAAAAAACTTTTATTTTTGTTTTTTAAGGATACCGCGAAAATATCATTCATGATGATAAAAGAAAACTATGGTGAAAGTTTGAGCCCTTAATAATAGGGTGTATCGTTACGACTATTGGTTTTTTAATAGTAATCGCATTTTTTATTCAAAATTCGTCAATTATCAATCTGAAAAATTTGAGCTAAGAATACACTCTTGCATACAGAGAAAAATTTTTGCGCTGCTACCAGTTTTCGTTTTCCATGGCATATTTAATATAATAATTCCTTGCTTTGCGCTTTTTGATCTACTTTCTGTGGCAAGCACAAAAAACTTTTGTACAAGTTTTAATATTATTTTCTGTATGGAAGTGACGTCATCCAAAAATTGCACAATGTTTTATAACATGAAATTAAACTGATTGTTCTAAAACCGCCGAGTCATTCTAATATGGTTGTTTCTGAAAGTGACGTCACTCGATTCTGTTCATGTTCTGTAGTTAATAATATCTATTATCATTTGTTATTCATAAACTACATACTTTTTTAACTTGGCTACTATTTTGTGTACAAATAAAATTAAAGTAGGTTGTATAGTTTGAAAAGAAAAAACATAAGAATTATTTATTAATTAATTTTTTATGGTGGACACAAAATTATAAATAAAAACACATATAAATTTCAAAAAAATTAAAAAACACCAACTCGATTTTTTTTCAAAAACGATTTTTGAGTTTTACTCATACTCTCTTTTTTTCTCTAAAAAAAAAACATAAGAATTAGGCCTACATAACTTAAATTATTCAAGATTAAATTGAAATAAAAAAATTTGTGACAATTCAGTGATGTATTTTTAACATATCTCCTGATCCCATCATGGTCCCACTCTAAATTTTTTATGGTGCACTCACAAAACTATACATAAAAACATATATAAATTTGAAAAAAATTAAAAAACACCAACTTCATTTTTTTTCAAAAACGATTTTTGAGTTTTACTCAAACTCTCCTTTTTCCTCTAATGTGGTCAAAATGGATATCGAATTAAAGCCCATTAAACCCTCTTTAAAATGGGCTATCTCTCAGCTCTCTAGCACTAATAGAACCAAAGTTATTGCAGATTTTAGATTTTAGAACGCGTTAAAAACGCGGCATTTTGTGATTTTTAAAAATTTATAACTAAAAAACTATCAGGGATAAAAAAAATTGAAAATTATATTTGTGTTTAAGATGTCAGAGAGTATAAATAAACCAAGTTTCAGCCAAATCTGAAATGGTCGGGTTGAGTGCCTTGTTGGTTTGACATGGAATGACCCAAATAGCGCGTTTTTTTTCGTATCAGCGCCATCTCTTATCGTGTTTTTCTTTGTTCACGTATCACGTAAAAAGTACAAAACCAATGTAAATAACTTTAATACATAAAAATTAGACATAACTCACAGTATAATTTAGTTTTTGTTTCATTGTAATTAAATATAAAAATAAATATTTAAGAAAATAGAAATAGGTACCTACGCCGCCAACGCCATCTGGTCTAAGGAATCTTAAAAACTCACAAAACTTATTTTTGAGTTATTATTTTGCTAAACTTAAAAGTTTACTAAATATATCGGATAGGAATAGAAATCGTTTTAATATTTTAGATAAACATCATTTTCAATTAATATAGATACTATTATGTTAAATGTCACTAAATATAAAAACGATATTCTACTATTATACGATAGATGGCGCATGTAGGTGATAAAAAATATAAATTTATAATTTTTAAAATTTTAGTTAAATACCCGTGCGAAGCCGGGGCGGGCCGATGGTTAAACATAATAACCTCCGTTAAAATTAATTTAAATAAATACTATTTAGATAGCTGATTTTGATAAATATATAGTATGTACAATAACGAATTCGATGCTATACGTAAGTTTTATTATTTACAAAATTACAACATATGTATGTCATTAATGATATTTTTCGGATTATTTATCAGCTGTACATATATCAGCTCTTTTCCTAGAAGATGATAAATAGACGATAGATGAGAACAATGCTCATTGTATACTTATTATTAAACAGTGGCAGAGATGTTAAGTAACTTGCAATAATCGAGCGATAGCAAGAATTGTGCAATTATTGATGTCAGATTGCAATTTAGCGAACAAAATTTAAGTGCTAATTATCGCCACTAATTTGTTCCTTGCGCTAGTTTCAATGCAAAAAGTGTATTTATTAGCTGGCGAGCACATAGTCATTGATTTATTAATTTTAGCTAACAGGTTTACAGTTATGACTTCGTTATTTGTTTATCGTTTGCATTGCGTTGTCACTGTTAATTATATTAAAATTGTGACAGGTTCAATTTTAGTTTCAGGGGAATGACTAAAATTTATATTACTAGCTAGGATACTGGATAGTTATGTTCTGTTAGTTAGTGTGCTTTTAGCATTTAGCCCTTCAATAAAGTAGTAATAGATAGTTTTTATACCGAAAATCGAAATGTGTACTTCACTAACGCGTTGTCCGATTAAAAAAAAAAAAAATTTATGTTGGAAATGGGATATTTTATACATTGTCGAAATTTGTTACTTCAGAAATGACAACATATAGTTCATCTTAAGCTCGTATCTATACTTAATCTTATACTCATAGGCTTGATAAAAATGTGTAATATATCATAATAAGAAAAAAAAAACTTATTACCAAAATTGGTCTAATAAGTTGTAAACTCACTTTCAATTTTGTTTATATGTGTATGAGTGTGTTAAGGAAGAGTGACTTCTTTTGGCACGGGAGCTTATTGCACTCAAAAGAAGAAGTCAACTATTAATGAAATAAACATTTTTATTTTATTCTTTTTCATATAAAATCTGTTGAAATAAACTATACATAATATACTTTTATCTATTTGATTAAAAGTCTATACCGGATTTTATCGCGTTTATTTAAAACTATAAAGTTTTAAATAAACGCGATAAAATCCGGTATAGACTTTTAATCAAATGAGTAAAATTCGCGTAAATATAAGAGAACAGTATACTTTTATCTAGTTCATTGTCGGAATGCACTTGACGTTGATATGTCGAATGTTTTCAATATCTCGAGGAATTAATTTTAGGTAAGGTATTAGGTATCTACACGTCATATACACGCCATATTATATAGCTATGTATACTACGAATATTCTGTTAGACATATTTTTCCTTTATTAATCTATTTTAAAGGTTTATGTATGTACATTTTCAGAGTATACAGAGATCTTTATGTTTTGAATTGTTTTGAATTATTATTGTGATAATATCTTATCAAAGAGATATTTCCAAAGTCAGAGTAATAAAAAAAAAAAACTAAGGTCAAAAACTTATATTAATAGAATAACTAATTATTTTGGATAAAAAATAACAGGTTTTTAACATTTTTCATCAGATAATTTTTTTTATTCTTATTAATATCCACACTTGATATTTCTCGTCGTTTTTAACGGATCTATGTACTCTTTTGATAATCTTTTTTGTTTCGTGTAAAATGTTTTGAGCGAAGAAATTTGGTATATAGACAGTTAAAATTCATGAATAAGTGATAAGCTACTACGTAACCCGAAATAGTGTAAAACTACGTGGCATAGTTAGTGTCTTATAATATTCAAAAAATACATGCTGTCCGAACGATAAAATAAATTAGACATCTTGGTGCTTAGTTTTAAAGGAAAATAATTTTTTGAAAACGTGAATTTTATAAGATCTTTCGAGATTAAATTAGAGGTTGATGTAATCTATCTGTTGTAGACGACGTGTTTGCACAGCATCGGAATAAATTAGCTTCTCTTGTTATTTATTATTTTATTTGCATGTCATGGTTACAGTTAAGCGTTTTTTACTTTTATCTATTATTATATATGTTTATAATTATTTAGAAGTAAAATTAATTTAATGTCAAATTTATATGCAAAATAAATATCTATATAATACATATAATAAAAAAGTTGTGTTTCCGCCGGCCTTGGAACACGGGATTACACCCTACCTGGAAGCAATGAATACGACGCATTTATTTATATATGTAAAAAAAATAAACAAAAGCGTTATTAAAAATAAAAAATAAATCACATGGACACAGGATTCACATCCTTCCAGGGGCCCGTTTTATGTTAGAAGTTTATTTATTTGTTTATGGTGACAAGTACTATTCACAGACTGGGCATCAAATACTGATTAGATTTGGACAAGAAGATATCTCGTTCATACAAATATGTACATACTTAAGGTACAGATACACATGCCACATGCCAATATGCTAATAAGCATGCTTATAGTCTAGTCGACAATTAATGTTAAAGCTATTTTTATCAACTTTTGTCAGCCATCTCCGAAAATTGAGATTGAGGTGTCATTCGATTTGGAATGGCATCTAGATGATTTTTGAAAAAAAAAATGAAGTTCCGCTTATTATGAACTTATTAACAAATAATTAAAAAAAGGGGTTATTTTTTAAAAATACCTTTAACATTTGTCGACTAGACAATAAGCATGCTCATAGGCATGCTAATAAGCATGCTAATAGGCATGCTAGTAAGTAGCATGTGTATCTGTACCATTACTTAAAAACCAGCGCGTCTTACCGCCGCGCCGGTGATGGTTTCTGCCCCTTTTAGTAACATACCCTGTTTTGGACCCGTATGTCTTGAAACTAGCCCATTTGAATACGCAAACTCTTAATACTTAATTATAATTGAGACGTGTAGGATATTCATCTTCTTCTTTTGGTTTGATGGCTTTCACAGGATATTCATATTACGGTTGTATATGAACGGTATCAACATGAAAACATTTATCTTTTTCATTTCTATATTTTTGCAGTCATTCAAAAATAATTTACTATTTTTGACAATTAGATAATAATGACTAAAAACCCAGACACGCGAGTATAGATGGGCAATCCACCCACCCGGGTTTAAACCCAGGTGGGTTTAAACCGGGTGTTTTGGGTGTTTTAGGATAAACACCCGATTTCCACCCAAATTTCGGGTGTAAATGATTTTTATACATAAATGACATTTAGTTTTTAATTATTATTCTTTTATTAAATTATACATAATTAGGTGAAAGAAAATAATGCAAAAAAAATCTTTTTTCTGGTACTAATAAAAAAAAATGACCTAGGTACTTAACAATCACTCACTATCGGATTCTCCATTATCATTTTTACAGACGAAAAAAATGTAATGCTGATTTTAGTGTCAAGCTGACCGTCAGCGCTGACAGCTCAGCCCGTAGCTCGTCAGCGCTGACGATCAGCGCGGATCGTTTTAATATCCTGCTGATGTGCTGATTGCCGCGGAGTGCAGACACATACAAAAATGAGGCATGGTTGTACGCAATCGGCGCGTACGGTCAATACGATACTAAAACGCTCACTGAAGACAGAAGCGCGCGGGGGCTAGTTGGCGCCGTATCCTATGTCCTTTCCCAAGTTCAGTTCTATCTTCATTTTCATCAAAATCGGTTCAGTGGTTTAGGTGTGAAAGCGTAACAGACAGACAGAGTTACTTTCGCATTTATATATTAGTAGGGATTTTTGCTTTTTCCGTTAAAGCCGATTTCGATTTTTTATAATATAAAAATAAGTCGAGTTTTCCTTCCTGACGCTATAATTCCAGAACGCATGAACCGATTTTCACGGTTTTACATTCGTTGGAAAGGTCTCGGGCTCCGTGAGGTTTATAGCAAACAAAATTTAGGAAAAATTTCAAGAGAAAAGCAGGAAATCAGGGAAAATCATTTTTCACATACAGCGCCATCTCTGATACATAGCATGTACTACAAACCAATATGGTTTTGCATGGTGGTTTAATCCCCAAACGAAATGTTACAAAAAACGAAGCCACCTGGTGGCGAAACGGAGTTCGCCGGGTTTGCTAGTTATGTATATATCCTTGAATACTGAAGGAACGCACAGTTGCTGCTAATGTACACGAAGCTGACAGGATGCGTGCCGCTACTTTGCTTAGCTCAGTCGAACTACAGATTCCTTTCCCCACACAATGGGCTCAATGTTACGCACTGAATTGCATATAAATTGTCTGGCCCAAAAGTTTTCTTTAGCTTTGTAACAAGCCAGTTCAGCCATTACATTTTATCCATAGCCTGAAGTTCTTCATCTTGAGTAAGTTCAACATCCTGAGCTGAAGGATCCAGCATATACGCTGCCAAATGAATTGGTCTTATGGACATTTTGCTCCTTTCAGCGACTGATGTCAGAATTTTCTGTTTGCCTTCTTCGTTCAACATTGAAGTATGAGGCAGTGTAAAACGTATTTTAGCCAGTATATCATTAAACGTAATGTATATTTTGTGGATACCAAACTGATCTCCCTCCAAGTTAAATATGCTTTCAGTAATAGGTTCTAGAATACTTATACATTCATCGATCTTCTTTCCTTAAAATTAGATTTTTAATATTCCTTGCAATCAGCACATCTTCACTAACAGCCATTCTTTGCAAGGCTATCTTGTTTGTTTTTAAACTTTTTAACGAAATAAAGTGACTTTCCCATCTAGTTACACAAGGTAGTTTTAATGTTCATGTTGAATCCTGGTTATGACTCAATTTTTTCAGTAGCGAATTTAGTCTTTAGTAGTAGTTTCGAAGTTAAGCGTAAAATGAATACGATCAACGAGCTAAGCGTAAAATGAATACGATCAACGAGCTAAGGGTAAAATTTGTTGCTAAGCAGAATAGAAGGCAACCAAAGTGATGATAAAAATGTTGCATTAAAGCAGATGATTGAAACAAAACTACGTGAGTATTATAAATAAATTAGATACATACTTATAATTCTTCTGCAACATTATGTAGGTATTATAGCCCAATTAATTTCATTTTTATTATGTAATCGTAGGAGAGAAAAAGAACAGACTTTGCTATCGGAACCGGTCGCCAAACATTTTAGATAGTGAGACACAATGTTTAGATGATTTACCGTCATCAACAAAGCTACATAGACCAAGTTCTCCATCTATTCTTTCTGTCCCCACGGGTATAAAAAAAAGGATATAATTAAAAGATGACGCAGTTAAGAAGTCTAATTGTTCAGAATGTGCATGGAGAGGGAGAAGACAAAAAGTAATAAGCTCTTCAGAAAATTATTGGCGGAGGAATTTAAGTATATTAAGCCATGTGAGCGCACCAAATGCAATAAACAAATCTTAAAGTATTTACATGAAGCTGGGGTATCATGTAAATAAACTTAAAAAGCGATAAAAGAGAAAGGTAAGGATGCAAATTTAAAAAATCAAAAAACCCGACTGCGTAAAATACTCTTATTATAAACTAAAAAGAATAAAACAATTTATTAGCTTTCATTTGATACCCATATTGCTACAGTAAGAAAAAAAAATTCAAGTCCCGCCCCCTCATTCCGCCATTTGCGGGCGCCATTTTGAAAATTTATATAGTCTATGTCACTACTACAATTTAGACAAATCCAACGACACCTCATATGTCAAAAACCGTCTAGCCGTTTGGGCTGTAGGGCGTGCCAAAGAAATGGACATACATACATACATACATACACTCGAAAAACATAACCCTCCTTCTGTCGCAGTTGGGTAAAAATGAAGAATATGACAACTAAAACGCTTACGAAACGCTAATTACACACTACAACATAAAATAAGCTATTCAAAAGCTGAAATAATATAAAATGTGATTTTTGAAGCTTAGTTTTTATCTTGTACCATTTTATTTTTCTCTCCATGATCTAACTAATGTTGCCTAGAATAAAATAAAATGAATGATAATCACTTTTAAAACATATTTTATAACATTACTAATTTAATTTCATCAAATCAAATAAACACCCAATTTTCTGGGTGTTTATGGGTGCTTGCGGGTGTTTATCGGGTTTTTATCAAAGCACCGGGTTTAAACCCGGTGGTTTGCCCATCTATACACGCGAGTCATTCTGTGAAGATCACAATTGATAAAATTAATATAAATATACCTGACTACTTGAAACGTCGATATAATTGAAGCGAGTTGGATGCGGCGTTATCATTACGTGTCGAGCCGTTATAGTGGACGCGCGTGCCTTATTAACTAACTTATTCGTAATTTTAAATTCAAATTAAGAATAAATAGCCTTATTTTATTTTATAATACTTGTCGTTTTTTATTGGAGTTTTAAGTGTTAGTGGCCAGTGTCTGCTTTTATGTTGTAAACTGATTAAGGAGTTCGTAAGTTTTTTTTTAAATTATTTTGAATTAAAATGTAGTGAATATTTTTTTTTATCTGATAATAATAATAACCAAAAAAATTTAATATACATAATCTCGTATAAATATCTAAAACAAAATTAGTTTAACTTATAAAAGTATAAATGCATAAACCCACTATACCCAAATTTTTGTTATATAAATATTTTTTATTGATATAACTAAATAAGATTTAGTTTTAGTTTGTGTCCTTATAAATTCGTGTTATTTATATATACGTAACTAACACATATTTCTTATAAATCAGTAATACCCAAAGTTAATTCACGTAATATATCTGACTAGTTAGAATTTTAGTTGCTATAAAATCGAAGAAATATTTATTAATTGTGATAAAAATAAAACGAAATTTCGTCTTTCATTTTATATGATATTGTATAATTTATAATGTAAATATTGTTGTAATTGTATAATTTGAATATTGTTTTTGTTAATTAAATTGATGTGAACAATATTTTTTTTAATATTTAGTGTATTTGTAAGAAATTTATTTAACTAAAATTTGCAAATTTTATGGAAAATAGTGTAAAGCTTATTAATGATTTTCACTCCTTGTTAATACATACAAAAATGTAAGTTAACTACTATCATGCACTACTTCTATTCGACATCACTATTATTGATTGATAATAAATTATTCATTTTGTGACAACGTCTATCGATTCTTTATATAAAAGCTAAAACTTGTTTATATATAAATATTTCATTTAATGAAATCAAATATTAACGATACCTACGTTAATTTATGAAAACATAGCGTGCTTATAAAATCATGCAAATTTTTTTTTTTTTGCTAAGATCAGACTATTTTAACGCCGCTTGTACTTTCTAATAATGAAAATTTAGCTGTAAAATAAGACTATAAACAATTATTATTAATTAAACAAATATATACATATATGTATATTTGCATTTCGTTACCTACGGAAAAGTAGTCTAAGGCTCGAAACTAATTAGAATTTCGCCGATGTATCGACTGTCATCAGTATTTAACTAGCCAATTTAATTATATAATAATTATTATTTTGGCGTTATAAAGTCTCTTAATGTAGGGTACAAACATTAAGCTGACGGACTTAAGGAACAGTGACTATAAGGGTGCCTGTCCATTGATGCGGAGCGAGGCGGCGGAGCGGAGAAACGAAGAAATATTTTATAATAGGATTGTAGAGCCCTTGTCCACTGGAGTGGAGGGGAGATTTTTTGCTATTCTATTGGTTAATATTTCTTTGTTTCTCCGCTCCGCCGCCTTCCTCCGCAAACAGAGTAAAACCGCGTGGGTCGTGTAGTACAATGGAAAAAAAATTACATTAATACTACATGTCGATAAAACAGGTGATATTGTATAGAAACTGTAAATATGAGAGAGTGTAATCAATAATCCATGTTTAGTATCAATTCCAGTAGTTAGAAATCGATGATTTTCTTAATATTAAAATTAATAAATCGTCAAGAAGTTTTCGTATAAGTTTAAGAAGTTAAATATAAAATATAATAAATAAGTATTCCGTCAACCCGCAGAGTGGCGAGGTGGTTCCAATCGCTATTCCTCATACGAGGACATTTGCAGTGCAATAAAATAAAAAAATTAAAAAGGCTTTCTATTATGGATTAAAGAAGGCATAATGTTTTATATCATTTACAAAATATTTTTGTTCCTTATTATATTACAAAAGTAATTTGTTTTGCTCGAAATATATTCAAATAAACACCATGTTAAAAATAAATTCCAAATTTTGTACTTGATATTAGCAATTTTTTTTTTCAGTATAGTCATTTAAAACTGGGCAAAGTATTAATTTTGAATACTTAGTTGGGAAAAAAAAATACATCTCCTACTAAACTGGAGCAGTTGCTGTAAATTTTAAGCAACAGTTTTCAGAAGCATTATTCAGGATTATATAATAAAAAGAAAATTAAAAAAAGTTAAAATTTGTAGCAACAGGAGTTAAAAGACCGTCACAGGATGTAGATTTTTTCGATTTTTTATAAATTCCTGTAATTTTTAAAATACATACCATAGATTTTCTTCTGTTAACTATTATGACTTGATCTACACACTTGACGTCTACTTCCGGGACATTCTGTATATAGCACAAATAGAACTTACGACTTGGTAGTTCCTGAGCTTGGTGAGTTAAAAAAAAGGAACTCCCTTACTACCTAACCGTGTAAATATAAATATTCTTGTAAACTTATTATTGTTATATGAAACTGGACTTAGTAATTTTGTAATCTCAGTTTCTTATTATATCATTGTCCTTATATCCCAAATATAATAATAAAATTAAGTACGAAACAAATCATATTTTCGATGATATAAAAATTGTATTATTTTTCGTACATATTCTTGTGTTGCGCACATTACGTCACGAAAATGCGATGCATTTTCCTGTTACATGGGTAAAATATTACGTGGGGAATATAATGTATTGTTTCCTTCATTCTAATTATCAATAGAATTTTATCCAGAAAGAACTTAATATAGAAAAAAAGTATCGAATTAATTCTGACTTGTCTTTTGAGTGAGTGCTATTTATACTTTGGTTCCGCATTTCGCGTTTGAATAGCAGAACCGAAGTTTACAAAAAGAAAAAATGAAAGAGATAACAGTAGTATCAATATGTATATTGAACACAGAGAAGCGAGATAGCAAATCATTTTTTTCTAAGACTGCTGAAAAGCAGTTACTTACAGAAATAAATGCTTGTTTTTATTCAAATAAGCTTCCTGTAGTAGGTACAACTCGTATGACGTTTTTTGTATGTGTGTGTCAGGTAATATTTGTGGAATAAAGGCTGAGTTTGCTTCATTCATAAAAACGGTTTTCGAGAAGATGACGTCACGGTTCATATGCAAATATTGGCGTTTCATTTTGTTATTCTTGTATTTCTTCCTTACACGAGTTTTTTATTTTTCCTAAAACAATTATATAATTTTTTATTCGAAATAGACTTGCGTTTGACTACAGTTTCGGCTACTAGGAAAAATTAATTTTTTAGTTAAAAGTGCTTAGAAAAAGAAATTATAATTTTTTCGTAATGGTAATTTTACTGTTATCGAAACGAAACACGAAAATTATATATAAATACCTGTATGCATACATTGTACGCGTTGTATGGACATTTGAATTATCATTATATAAAAAATTTATTCATGTGGCTACCCCGCAATAAAGATACCACATTGGAAAGTTGTTTCCCTTTTAAAATATTTAAATAGTTATTTATGATTTGTAATTATTCTAAATTCACTTTTTTATTTGTGTACAAGTAAGTATCCTTATCTTTTTATTCATAAGCTTCTTAATATTATAAGCTTCTACCCGCGGCTTTCCCCCGTGGATGTCGGTTATTGCGACCAAAAAAAAGTATCCTATGTTATTTCTAATACGATTAATTACGATCGATTAAGTAATTTTCGAGTCAAAGCGTAACAAACAAACTTACATTTCACATTTATAATATTAGTATGATTAATTTAATGGACATTATATGATTTTTAATAAATATGTAATGTTTTATTTACATATTATAATAATCCATTTATAATTTTTGAGATTTATAAATATATGTGTCAAGATAATATAAATAATAATATATCATATTAAGGTTAATCCCTTCTCATATTCGCGCCGAAGCAATATAAAGTACCTACAAGTTTATTTGACTATTTCTCGGTAGAAAAAAAAAAACGTATATTTATTTTTTATGTTGTTGAGTTTTCGTAGGTTTCAAATTATAAATCTCTCAAATGAATGCTCGTTCGATTAAAAAAATATATATTTTTTGTTATAAATGGACGTAGCAGGCGGTTTAACATCAAGCTATGGCTGAGAACACAGCAGCAACCGTAAACGACCGACAATCTCAATTATATTAAGTTTTTAATGATATACAAAACAAAAAAAAAACAAAAACCTAAGAAACAAAGTTGTTCACTAAAACAAAATGTAACGTTGTAGATTTTCGTAATACACTAGTTAGTAATAGTATTCGCAAAGTATTGAATCTAGTACTAATTATTCTAAATAATATGACTGATTGATTGGATTGATGGTTCTTGATGGAAATAATTCATGTTTACTAACAACACCACAATCTTTTTTACACCAAAAATTGGTTGTAGAATCATCGAGTTATGCTCAATACAAGTAATAATCACTAGCGGATTTGTTTACTAGAACCAGATTTTCGGATTTAATTTCCAAAAACAATAAAGTTACTTTTAATTTTATTAATATTTTTGGAGGAAACGTCAATATTAAATACAAAAATCTATTTTACTGATAATTATTACTTTTTGCTCTGTAGCGATTTCACATCTACACCACGAGTTGTGTTGTATGTATAGCTTTGGCTGCTTTGAAGATAAACCCAGATACACAAATTAATAAAGAGCTATTAGTGCCTGTAACATATATAATATGGAAAAGGTATTTGAAAATCGTAAACCGACGTTTTAATTTATATGTATAAGTATTTTGTAAATACGCTAACTTATATGATTTATAAGTAATAGCAATTATTTAGCGTTCTGGTATAGATTATTATAGATCGGGAAATAAGCAGTCCATATATCGGTCAATCTCCTTTAATCACATATATTCGGTTTCCACGTCAATTCAATGTATCTCAATTACGTACTTTACTACCTTATATTTTAAAATTATTATTAAATAGAGGATATTATGTTAATATCGTCGGGCCGTCTGTGTCACTCAAAGGTCGCCTTCTTAATCCCGCTCGCTTGCCGGAGGAACACACAACTTCCATCCTTCCCCTCCAGTCAAGTGTTACAAATTAAAATAAACATGATCCTGGAAGTTGTGTGTTCATATTTCTTATATTACAAATTTATAATATTTATTTCTTACTAACATTATTCATGGTTAAGATTAATATTAATAAATCTAATAGTTTCTAACAAGATGATAATTTTCTATTTTATTGTGTTAATTTTCGCGTTAAAAGGCCTGTTCATTGAGCATAGCTTATTTATTGGCTATAAAATTTCATGATACGACTCACTGAAGCGAAGAAGTAATTATTAGACAAGTAATATATGTAATAATATACTATAAAAATATTTTCATTGAGAATAAAATGAAAGTATGTAACTATGTATGAAAATGAGTGTGAACGATTTCTGAGATGCAAGTAGAAGGAAAACTATTTTTCTGTCGATCTTAAAGCTAGCTCATAATATATACTAATTACATGTTTAAATTAAAAATTTTGAATATTAGAAAATTTATTTACAAAAGTATTTTTCACAATATTCACCTGCGCAACGCTCGATAATTTCGTTAACTAATTTCTCCGTAAGTGTTTTGTAATCGTTCACTGTTTGAACAGACGAATATTATCGGTACGAAAGGAAAACGTGTAATTACACTCTAACAGCGTGCATTACACACGTCACGCTTGATAATAATCGAAAACCGAATCGGTTGAATCATATTATAGTAAATCAAAACATTCTTATCAGAGAGAAATAACCAAGAGTATGTTATGGCCTTCGCCAACCTTTTGAATTGTACCATTTTAGTTGGCCACATAACAATTAATTTTTTTTTAAGAATTTTTAATATTATTACACATAGGTAAGATTAGGTACACAATTAAAGTCACGGTGGCATGCGTCAGCGATCCCGTGACGTCCTTGTACGACGATGAGGGCACCGCTGGGTTTTAGTGGGTATTCAGGCTTCGCAATCAGCGAGTCCCACATACCCGTCACCTTCCGGCGGCGGGATGTGTAAACGTATTTCCCAGCATAAAAAAGGTACACAATTAATATTTATTGACTATCGAAAACCGGTACTGGATCGATATCACAGCTGTAATAAACACTATAATTTCCTTGATTATTGAATCTTATTAATCGTTATTTAAAATTTTAAACGATAGTTTTTTATCATTCGTCTTTAATTTGTGTGTTATTAAAAAATAAGATTGGCAACTAATGAGATCTATGTAGAATTTTATTTTTATAATGAAGTATATAATACATTATTAAGAATAATACTTTTTAAATATAAAAATAAGTCGGGTTTTCCTTCCTGACGCTATAATTCCAGAACGCATGAACCGATTTCCACGGTTTTGCATTCGTTGGAAAGGTCTCGGGCTCCGTGAGGTTTATAGCAAACAAAATTCAGGAAAAATTTCAACAGAAAAGCAGGAAAACAGGGAAAATCATTTTTCACGTACAGCGCCATCTCTGATACATAGCATGTACTACAAACCAATATGGTTTTGCAGTACGTGGTGTGAGTATCCCTCACGAAAATAAGTTGGTGGCGAAACGAAGTTCGCCGGGTTTGCTAGTACTTTTTAATAAAATTTCATGCTCTTGTTTTTAAATTGCAAGAAATTCGTTAAATAGGTTTTGCTTGAAAAGTAATAATTACATTCAATGTTATTTATTATACGATAATATTGTGGTAATTTAAAAGAAACATAAGCAAATTAGCGACTACGTTTTAAAAGAGAAACTTATACTGTTGAAAGTTTATTTAAATTTTATGCACGTTGCATCTAATAAAAACACGTGTCATCTATACATATAATAAAATGGTAGGAAAGTCAAAACTGTACATTGATATTTTTTAAAAAGAATACTTGGGGTGTGATCTACAATCGATACCGAAGCCAAAAATATAGTTTTTAGAATTTTTGTCTGTCTGTCTGTATGTATGTCCGGGATAAACAAAAAGTACTGCATGGATTTACTTCAAATTTAGCACGAATATTATTAAGAAGTCGGGTCAACATATAGGCTACATATTATCACGCTATCACCTACGGGGAACGAGCAGTGAACCTTTATTTCTTCAACGCATTCTGTAACAACGTGTAATCTAATAGCGTTCACACAGACGACGTCGCGGGCAGCAGCTAGTCATTTAATATTTAAGTAGATAAATTTGTTTATTTTCATCCTTTTAACGGGGAAAGTTTAACTGTTATTTATACTTAATGTTTAAATAAATAATACGAATAGATTGTTTATATTTTATTACGTGTTATGTTTTTATTAGCGTGAATGAATAATTTTTAAGTTTTTATATGGTTATAATGAATTATAGGTTATTTAATGTAAACGAAACATATTTAGTATACCTACGATAAAATTATATATTATATTGTATGATGAAGCAGACTTACGATTTCAGCAACTTTTTTATATCTACTTGACAGCCTACCTTTATAATTTGTTTTTTTTTTATTTCTTATTTTTATTTTTTTTATTAGTTCAATTGGAATGTGATGTAAGGTCAATTATAATATATATTATAAAAACATAATAAGTTGAGTATAAATTGAAAAGTATAATTGATTTATTATTTAATACGACATTACATATTTATCATCATAATTTACATCTAATCTAAATTATTATGAAGTTAAAGTTTTTTTTTTTCTTTGGTGCAAACAATAATCTTAACATCTACAGATGCGCTAAGTCTGTTTATTGCACAAGATTACAGGCTAAAATACATCTTACCATGATTTATGAACGCGAATAGTAACCATAAATGTCGGTGCGGGAGAAATCGCGCTGGTAGCGTTGCAATAAGTATTTGTTACCGTATTAATGAACTTCACTGGTTAGTAATTTATCTATTCAGATTCGGTGAGCTTTGTGTTACAAATAATAATGAATTAAAGTTGACGACATTCGAACCGCGCATGCCTCTGTAATGTCGAGGTCGCATTTGATTAAAATTATTTAAAAACTAGCTGTTGCCCGCGACGTCGTCTGCGTGAACGCTATTAGATTACACGTTGTTACAGAATACGTTGAAGAAATAAAGGTTCACTGCTCGTTTCCCGTAGGTGATAGCGTGATAATATGTAGCCTATATATTGACCCGACTTCTTAATAATATTCGTGCCAAATTTGAAGTAAATCCATGCAGTACTTTTTGAGTTTATCCCGGACACACATACAGACAAACAGACAAAAATTCTAAAGACTATATTTTTGTCTTCGGTATCGATTGTAGATCACAACCCAAGTATTCTTCAAAAAACATATTTAATAGACTGACCCGTTGGCGCAGTTTGCAGTGACCCTGATTTCTGCTCCGAAGCGTTGTGGGTTCGATTCCCGCCCCGAGTCTGGGTGTAATATATATTTATTTATATATTTATTATTTATATGTATATCTATTTAAAAAAAAATGTATACTCGTATCAGTCGGCTGTTACTTTAAACACAGGCATTAAGTTGCCTACCTTAGGAACAGACGACCGTGTGTGTATGTTTAAACATATATTATGTAGGTATATTATGTATAATGTACAGTTTTGACTTTCCTACCATTTTATATTCTATGTATATAGATTATAGTTTGCTATCAGTTCCAAATCGACGGCTTGCAATGCATATATTATAAGTTTACAATGTTTACAATAATATTGTGTCATTAATAATGATTTTCCTCCTAAGAATTTCGAGATGCAGTTTAATAATGATAACCACATGCGATTACTTTATTGTCAATATCTTAGTTGCTTGGTCATGTTAATTTGCATTATATCGAAGGTGTTTGCGATTTATGTTGTATTTCTACATACTGGTCTAGTAGATTGTTTAGTGGACGAAATACGACCGTAATTTATTGTATTTTAATGTAATAATTTAACCACTAACAATAAAGTATCTTTACTTATAATAAAATTGTAACCAATGTCTGTACATAAGAGATATACAGGAAATACGAATTGTAGAGGTCTTCATGAGAGCAATAGACAACAAAACATGTAAGTATTATTAAAATTTTTGTCTGTCTGTCAGTCTGTATGTTTATTTGGCATCACGCGACATTGCTGCACGAATACCGGAAGAAGTGGAGTTATTACTCATGTACAAACAAATGTCTTGTAGAACACCTACGTCGAGGTATATACTACATAAAAAACGTGTACATAACACGTGTGTAATAAATAACTGTTTGTGTTTTATACATATATGAATAACATTTTAAATTTTTTTGTCATTAAAAAACTGTACCTATTGAAGGTCTAAAAAGATTCGTTTGTTTATTAATTATGTCGGTTAATAGTTGTGAAATAATTTGTGCACGATTTAGCACAATTTAGAACAAGCTCTGGTGACATTGACTGTTAAATTACCTATTACGAGTAGGTACTAGTCTAACTTTGATGTTTAAAATGGACCATTCACGAACATGAGTAAAACTTAAGTTGCAAAACAAATTGTATTTTTCGACAGCATACATTAACAATATTTGTTGTTTTCGTATAGTTAGTTATACGCACACATTTCCTTGAGATGTGACTTGGGTCTTGACGTGAATGGACAACTTTATGAATACATACCGTAAATTTGCCTGTCATTATCATCAAGTCACTGAACACTAATATTATATGACGGAAATTGTTAACTATTGTAATATTTGTTAAAATCTCAGTATTCGAATTTATTTTATAGACCTTTAAATTTCGAGTTGATTACTTGATTTTATGCAAATGTTAGCGTTAGTATGTTTGAGTTTTAGGAAAATGTTTTGTTATTCGAATGGAATTCCAAAATATTTACACAACTTGCCCGGCAAGTTTGTCGTTTACGATACGTTCGTCTATTCTATGGTGGATCGTTGTGGTATTATGTATCATTGTTTCCTGGTTTTTAGACAATAGATACTATCACATAATCAATTTGTTCTGTATTGCTTAGCTTTAAAAAAGTTTATATTAGACAAAACTGAATACAAATGACCGAGAATGGGCGATATTAATTTAATAGGGCGATAATATTTCTTATAATTGTCTAGGTATTCGAAATAGGCGGCATCTACGAATTTAATCAATTGTGAATTATTACCTTATTATTAAAACAAATTTGCTTTTGTTACTTGTAATATCCAAAATGTAATCTCAATAAAATCTGAGTATAAAATAATTATAAAATGTTTTTTAAGGATAATTATTAGACTCAATAACATGTAGCTTTCTGTGCTTACATTGTATATGGTGTATGAGAATTATCAAAAAGAAAAAGTATTATATTAAATTTAAGAAAAAGTCTGTTAAGATGTAGTAGATTCGCTGATTACTAAGAAACAGTTCGAAAGCCTGTCCCGTCAGACTGGACTTATTTGTCTCGAGACCATAATTACGTTTACTGCAGGATGTGTGAATGTTAACGAGAAACTCAGAAATCTTGGGATAACGGCAGCCTAATTATTGCTCTTTATGGTAAAGTTATTTAAAAACGATTTTTCTCACAGATCATTTAAAATACGTTTATTATAAAAAACTAAAAGGTTTTTGTGAACAGAATAGTCCATGAAATTATATGAACATTATTTTAATTTATTTAAAATATGTATATTATGATAGTTCTTATTTTATAATGTTTTTCACGTTTCCATTAATAAAATGAACTCAAAAAGTGACGAGACAAATATTAGGTACCTATCTATCTATAGGTCAGATATATCAATTTTTACAATTATACAGTTAACTCATTCAACTTCATAAATCTTTGTACGAATAGTCGTTTACAAGATATACCTTTACTATGAAACATTGTTTGATTTTCATTTGAACAGATGGGCAGTGTTTCTTTTTTTTTTTACCCGACTGCGACAGAAGGAGGGTTATGTTTTTCGAGTGTATGTATGTATGTATGTATGTATGTATGTATGTATATATGTATGTATGTATGTATGTATGTATGTGTGTCCATTTCTTTGGCACGCCCTACAGCCCAAACGGCTGGACGGTTTTTGACATATCAGGTGTCGTTGGATTTGTCTAAATTGTAGTAGTGACATAGGCTATATAAATTTTCAAAATGGCGCCTGCAAATAGCGGAATGAGGGGGGAGAGTTTAATTTTTTTTTCTTACTGTAGCAATATGGGTATCAAATGAAAGCTAGTAAATTGATTTATTCTTTTTATTTTATAATAGGAGTATTTTACGCAGTCGGGTTTTTTGATTTTTTTAATTAAGCATACTTGTTTGATACTTGTATAATAACTGCAGGTTCATGAATTCAAAAATTCAGTGAATAACTCGTATAGTTATTGTATTTTGCTACTTTATAAATAAATAAATAAATAAATATTAATATGTTTAACACACACACAAGGTCGTCTGTTCCTAAGGTAAGCAACTTAATGCCTGTGTTTTAGGTAACAGTTGACTGATATACATTTTTTTAAATAAATATACCTACATATAAATAATACATATATAAATAAATACATATTACACCCAGACTTGGGGCGGGAATCGAAACCACAACCATGGAGCAGAAAACAGGGCCACTGCCAACTGCGCCATGGGCCAGTCAAGTTACTTTAACAGCGAAATACCTCCAAATATTATTTAATTCAAAGTTCAATAAAAGTCAAGTTGATCATGTTGTTCTTTTCGTTACCTTGCTGCAAAAAGTCGAGAAATTTATAAATTTGCGTCTGTTAGCTGTAAATGTAATTATGTTTTTTGAATGACATTACAGCTCGTTAAATTGTTTTAAAAGGCGTGAAGATACAATAATTTTTTGAACACAAAAATCTTAAAAGCAGCAGCTTAAGTAATAGGAACCAATTATGTCAAAATTAATGACGTTGTGTTCTCGGACTGCGGTCCCTTTATTGTCCTGTTTTTTTTTTAAATATATTATTTTATGTAAGTTTTTTACAATAATAATAAGACTTCTTTATATTTTAGCTTAAATTATTTAACTCTAATTTAGTTACGGCGTTAGAGAAGAGTAGGTAAGTTAATACATTTACTTGTAAATGTGATCCGTAAAATGGTAATAAAGTTGTGTAACATGTCTTATAGCATTTAAGTAATAATAATTAATATTCATATTAAATAATATGATAGCGAAAAACACAAAAAAAAACATCAGAATTTCGGTTTGCTATTTACATATTTTTATCCAAATTACAAGAGTTTGAAGTCGTACTTCAAACTGTTGTACTTTGCGTAACTATCCTAATAGATGGCGATTCGATTTCTGAATCGCGACTAGTTACGAGTACTACCGTAAATTAATAGTAGTAGTAAGTAGATTTGGGTAAAGTAAAATTTATGAACGGACAACGCTGCGGGCACAGCTAGCACCTATATAATAAGGTTATTAAGAAACGACAAAAATATATATGCACGTGTAGATAATATATTGCTTATGTATGTAAATTAAGTTTAATCGCTGTATATTCCTATAAATTTGTATACTATATTTAAAATTGAATTTATTTAAAAATTTTGTTCAAATTGTTTGTAATATATTTATTTTATATTTCATTAGAAATGGCGTCGTTAATTGTTAAATTTCGCTGCACAATTTATTAATTTCACTACGCAAAACGATTTTTTTTTCAACTCTTAGTATTTGTTTTTCAAAGTCCTTTTAGTAACTGTATACACGTGATGTCATAATTTTATATAATAAATTCATTTTTAATGAGACAATAAAAAAAAGTAAATACTAGCTCGATACAATAAACATACTTCTTAAAACATATTTAAAAATATCATAAATTGCATGTATGCTTGAAACGTGTATAAGTCAATGACGGTTTATGGATATTACCGATTGTCTCGCTCTTGACGTTGTTACGGGACTTAAACTAATGTAAAAATATGACGCGCCTTTAGAAAACTATGCATAATAATAAGTATGCAATTAACATAAGAAACATTTTTTTTATTTCAATTGCAAATGAAGTGATATACAAAACTTGATAAGTTAATGCGTAACTGGTCGTAGTGACGTGTAAAACCAATACCAGTATTGTAAAGACGTTGGATTTGGTGTTTGAAATATTTCAATAATCACTACATATTATTAAAAAAAATCTTCCGCCGCGTCTGTCTGTCTGTCTGTTCGCGATAAACTAAAAAAACTACGGCACGGATTTTCATGCGGTTTTCACAGTTTTCGGAAAGTTTAGATACATATACATACAACGGGCGCAGTCGGGGCGGAACTAGCTAGTTCTTTACATATTAAAATGCTACAACATCGAGGAACGAAGAGAAGTAAGCGATGTAGCCATCAATGACGATGCAGATAAAACCACAAAGGAAGTCCAGTATGTTGTAGTTGTAATGTATTGACAATTTTGAAAGAGGAGTTTCTTACAAATCTAATCAGTTGTTAGATTCACATTAACTATAATTATTCTTATTAAATAAGAAATAATTATATTGTAAAATGACGATTCAAAAGTACTTTTAAAAATTATTCTTGATATTTTTTTGGGTACCTAAATCGAGGCAGCTGTCAATTTATTTATTTTTTTAAATCAGTCTTTCGTTTTGAAATTATTTGCGATCAAAATAAATGTAAATTTATAACTTTAGCGTATATTTTTGAATTATGTGTATAAATAATTTTATTTTAAAGGGAAAAAAAATACAAAATAAATTGCTATAAGTTTATTGCTATAAATATATTCTAGATTTTTTTTCTATCTTGAATGCACATAAAAAATACAACAGAAAAATCATCAAACATATTTATTTTATGTTTAATTAAAATGAGTTTATTCTATCAAAAGTTACACCTTAAATATTCTTGTACCGTGTGATCAATGCCGCAGATACAGCTAACAAATGTCAATATTTTCAAGAGAATACATAGATGTTACGTCATTAAAACTCATTAATTCAAATTTATTATTATGAATGAATATTTATGTATTAAATATAATATATTCATACATCATACATCAATAAAAAAACCACTTTCTTGTATGTAAAACATTCAAAACAACATTCAAGATTCAAAAAGTAGGATTCCTATAGCAATATATAGATTTTTCTAACAAGAAAATAGATTTTGTTAATATAAAGCGTATATATAAACAGGCTTGCGATTTTTTATAGCTAAGTGATATATGGAAAAATACTTAAATTTTGTTTTGAACTAAAACGACGATTTAGTAGGTAGGTATTATTGTAATGCTCGTTTAATACGCGGAAGTTTATGTACAAAAAAAAAAAAATGAATGTAGGTACGTATAATTACAGAGATTTTTCAGTTTATCTTTTTCGGTATCTTATCATTCATCGCCAGCTTTTTGGCGACAAGTATGTATGTGCACACTTTTTCTACAAAAAAAAGATTATATATATATATTTAAATATTAACAACGTATTTAAAAAGCGTTGATAGACTTTGTGTGTCATGTTAAAACATATATAAAAATAAAAATGAACAGCTATAAATGTATAGTCACTTAATATGTAATTATTATTAAATTAATATATAAAAGTTAAAAACTTGTTAATATAGAAAATTTAAAAGTTCGTGAAAATATCAAATCCTTTTCGTCGGATAGTTTATTGATGTATTGTTAGGTTTCGAAGATTTCTTTAAGTGTTCACACTCGTACATTTACTGTTATATCATCGCGTCTCGTTAAATTTGTGCTTTGCAAATTATCAAAGTCGGTTTTTAAATTGAATGATCATTCATGGCCAAGGTTAGTATATTCGTGATCGGGTTCGTTCACTTGTAAGTTTTTGTCCTCGTCTCGATTTTTTATTTGGTGATGCCCGTTTATACAATATTTAAACTGTTAAGAGTTAAACGAACGTTAAATTTCTAGGCAAATATAATAATAGTCTCAATCGATTTATTGCTGTATTTGATTTATTTAAATATAATAATAAGAAAAATAAACACGATTCAAACGTTGCGTGCATTTCATTTTCTTACATTCTAATGTTTTTCATCTCTCATTTTAATGTTTTTTTTTGGTAAATATAGTAATAATTATTTTTATATTATAGTACCTATTTACTTGTCGCGTTCTTATTGTAGTATCAAAAGTAAATTTAACCTAAATCACAATATGGGTGATAGCGTTTTTGCACTCTATCGTAAGGGCGTTTGTGCACTACAAGGAATATTACTGTGCGGCAGTCCAATTTTTTACCGTCCGACATTTTACGTTTCCTCATTCATTTTTATCTCATTTTAATTCATATTCTTTTTTCATGCCACATCGGATCGTAAAAAATCGGACTGCCGGACAGTAAAATTCCTTGTAGGGCACAAACGCCCTAAGGCTAAAGATTTTTTTTCATATAGGTGCATTAGTTACTTTTGTGACATATCAATTAAAATATAGGCCAACTTTTATTCACTTCAAAATTAATAGCAAATCAATTAACGTCGGTTAACTCGTCCAGTGCTACAGACATGTGTTATTACGCAACGATTAATTTTCGGATTAATATAAAGGCGACCCATTTCATTACATTCGATACGAATCATCGTCAATAAATATTTCTCATTTGTAGTACCGACATTAAATCGTACACTTGATTAGTTCTTCATAGAAATACTGTGAAATATAAAACGCAATCAAACATTCTAGGGCTTACTAACATTCCATGTCGATGGCCGTTGTCGCTAAAGTATTCGCTTTTCTCCGTTGACCGTGTCACATCCCACAGTTAGCACTTATTAACTTTAGAATGCAGTACTCATGTGTGCTTTTACTCGTTTTTTTTTCTGTTTGTCCAACGGAAACCTTCATAAGGAAAGGAGGTGACACTGATCGGACACCTTGTCCTGTTTTAGGTTACGCTTAAGATAAAAACCTGGTTTTTTTGTTTGGGTATCTTGGTATGTTTAATTGACCGCATATTTACATATTGCAATCTCAACGTGTAAAGAACGTCTTTAATCATAAATGGGTATAATACAAATAGAAATATTGTGCAATTTATTGTACGTTGCTAAGTCTAGATTTAAGGTTAAATTTAGTAACAAAGTCGTACATACCTATGTACGATGCTGAATAAAAAAAATGTTTTCATTAATAATCATCACTATGATGATGATGAATCAATATCATCATCATCATCATCGAGGGCCTATCTCTACAACCGCGGGTGTGCAGTGGCTTGTTCTAAAATATTTCTCCAGCCCAATCTGTTTACGGCTTTCTCCAACTTCTCACACCAATAGTTTTAAGGTCCAGTTCCACCGTCCACGCTATCCAACCATCTGAACTTTGGTCTGCCGTGACTCCTTCGGCCGGTCCGGCTTACTATTTAGTAGGCGTTTAGGTATCCTGGCGCATTCATTCTTATCAGATGCCCTGTCCTTCTTAGACGTCTTATCTTAATGTGCTTAATACCATTGAGCTCATCGTATATTTCATAGAACTCGTGATTGTATCGCGGTTTGCCATCGCTTATCATACCGACTGTATATGAAAATACACATAAATACTGAAAATGCGTCAAATGGTCTTACGCTTGAAAACAAGTAATAATAAAATAATAATAAACGTCTCACACTCAACAGGTAGTAACTCACAAGTAGGGTGTTCTCGTACTTCTTGATTAGTACCCAGCATTCTGAACCATATGCCAGTATCTGTCTTAGTAAGGTATTGTATAGAAGAAGCATACTGCTTCTTGAGAGTATGTTTGCACGAAAATATCAAATCAAAAGCATTTGTTAGTCGCCATTATTCTCTGGTTTATTTCAAAATATATTTATATATCTTTTTGTTTGATACCAAGGAACTGAGGTCACGAATTCACTGACCCATGCAAAATTTTTATTATTTATAGTTACTTCGGACTGTAACTCGCGTCGGTCTTTTGACGGTTGTCAATATTTGATCGTCGACGATTTCACTTGAAGACCGGCGTCCGAAGATGGTTTGTTGTCAAACCACGGTACGCGCTTTCTACAGCCGGCAGACTTCTATCAATCACATACATATCATCTATCAGGCATAGCCCAATACCTGAATGGATATATAAAAATTTTGGCAGCAGTTTCAATGTTTCATTCATGAATGCACTTATCCAGTAGCAGGTTTAAGAAATAGACGAGAGAACGAGTCACCACGTCTGTGGCTATTATGAGTCCGAAATGGGTCTGAAATTTTTGTTTCTATGTTGTATTGTTGTGTGTATTTTAATGTCATTTCGGTCAGATATATTAAGTTAATGTTATGATTAATAACATTAACTTATCGTAATTTTCGTTTTATCGGTGCGTTTTTAATTCACCTTGATAAATAAAATTACGTCATTTTAATTGCATTATCTCTTAATTATTTATTTATTTTAATTGTTATCGTAGATTTACATCAACAAATTTCAAGATAATATATTTTAAAATAATTTTTGATAAGAACATGTAATTAATTTCTAGATTATTTAGACTTCCTTTGTGATTGAGTTTCCATTCTTGACAAATTCACTGACATTTATTGGGTGCACATAATATGTGATATATAAATCCGCCACATGCACAACGCACAGCTTCCGTCGATGCTTATAGTTTTACTGCATTGCAATTACATAAAAATCGTACCGAGGTTTTTTTTTGTGAACTTTATTGTAAATGATGTGCTCAAAACTCTCGAGATTAGTGTCTTAGAATAAACTCTTTTAGTTTTATTACAGCACCGAAATATCCTGATATTATACCATGATTATCATTAAACATTCTGAGTTCCCGAACTCTGATGTTTAACGACAATCGTGGTAAATATACCGTTATACTTTTTACTAATAGTATTAGTTAGTGATCATGAAAAATTAAAAAAAAAAATATATATATATATATATATATATATATATATATATATATATATATATATATATATATATATATATATATATATATATATATATATATATATATATATATAGTTTAGAATAATATTTCAATTAATTCTCAAGTCAACTAAGAAAAAGTAAACATATAATTCGATGCAGATTTATTAATGATTCCGCGGTATCTATGCCATCTCAATGGACAAGATAAGGAGAATTTGTCCTAATTACTATTTTGTATTGACAAGCAAGGTCGATGGACTCAGCTAACGACCAGAATACTGAACTGCGGAATAAAGTGCATCAAATTGCTTAATACGTCAAGGTAAACAAGCTCTTATACTTTAGAGATAGATGCTGAAGTTGAGGAAAACGTATTAGAAAGTTATACTCGTACGAGTTTGAATGGTATAACATGGAATGTATACTGTAAACCTATATATCATTATTTGTAATCCGTGTAAGGATTAATTCACGCAATGTCATATGAATTAACAAATAACAGTCGGTTAGCGATTTGAATTGATCACGCCTTTGAATAATTAAATAACGTAATGCAAGCGAATAAATGTTAATTAATTGTGTTGGATTTCTGCTGTAATATACGTGTATTGATTAAATCTATTTATAATGCGCATGCAGTCGCAAAATGAAAGTTAATTTGTACGGAAAGATAAGAAGATTTAAGAAAAAAATACTTACGATACGTTGAGGATATTTCAGAAAATAGAATAAGAAAAGGATCAAATTAATAGTCACCAAAAATGAAAATGTGATTTTTTTTTCTAATACAGTATATTATACACATATTTTTAAACCAGTTTTTTATCAACAATTCGTAATTTTTATCAGACAAAAAAATATTTTAGGTACCTATTAAAACACATCCTTATTCGCTCCTCCGTTGACAGAATAATTTACTTTTTGTCTGTAAAATATTTAAAATAATTTACAATGTATTAAATAAAACCAAAGATCGATGACAAAATGATATATAATCTACAAATGAAATGATTTAAATATATTTATTACAGAAATTTTACAATATTGTACATATTTACAATTCAAAACTTAAAATAATTATTTACAAACAGTTTTGGTATAAATCATGTCCGCGTGGAATGGTGCCAAGAATACTAGCAGCATTTCCCCGTTGAATCGCAATTCCGATTCTTTGGGCAAAAAATGCACCAGCCCTCTTGTCACCAGTGGAGGCTATGAGTCGTGGGGTTAATTCTTTTAGAAAATTTTTAGCACTGCTACTCCAAGGTCCAAGTGTTTCGACTGCAAACGGCACAAAAACATAACTTTGGATAAGTGACGAATATTTGTGCCGTTTAGTCATTTCAGCCTTCTCCGCAGCGGCTCCCATTCTTACAGCCGTTTCCCTGATATGAGACGGAGCCAATGTATCGACGCAGGTTGCGTCCCACAAAAGCGCCCGTCCCCTTTCCCAGGGAATCAGCGTTAAACCATCAGGCCTCTTGCCATCATCGCGACTAATTCCAGTAGGCTCAATAAGAGCAGGAACGTCGATGGTGGTAAGAGCCCTTTTAATGGTCTCATTCAGGGAACCGTGGCGGGAAAACCTACCTGAACTCTTGTTGCAAGAAAGGCCGTGTAGTCCGAAAGAATCAACCTCCTTTCCGCACGGACATCTGTGTTCAAAACACAGACGTGCTCCCAACCGGAGACCTATACAAATTCGAAAACTTTCATTATCTAAAAGTGTCCCAAGGTTTTTTGAAGGCATTGCGTGTAACCAGTGACCTGACTCTTTACTTGATAAAGCTAGAAGCCTTGCACGGTTTTTGTCACTTGTAAGATTTTGCGTCAAATTTTCACGAGTATTGTGAACTAATGGCGCATCCCAAAGTTTTTGTTTTGTAACTTCCTTGGGGATATCGTCATTAGGACACCTCAACTTCCAGTTTTCTACTGCGTCTGTAGCATCTGTAATTTGGACTGAACTTGATTTTAAAATTTCGGAACATAGACCTTTGATACTATGTACAGAAGCAATAAAAGCAGGAAGAGCGACACTAGAAATTTTTCTCACGCCGATGCCACCATCTCTAATTGGTAAAGTAGCTTGGGTCCAAGAATTTTCATCAAAAAATAAATTTAGAATTTTTTCTAAAGAGCATTTTAGAGTGGCATCAATTTTATCGGTCAAGCCAGGGAATTTCCAAATTGGGCTCGTGCGAAGTATGTACATTAATTTTGGGACAAAAAGACAATATTTCAAAATAGTATAGGCTATATGAGAATTTAGAGTACCCAATTTGTCAGTGTTGTCCAGGAAAATTTTAATTTTACTGTCTAATATTGACTCTATGCCTTCATCAAAAAGTGGAGCACCTAGAAGACAAACTGTATTTTTTTGAAGTATTTTCAAATTAGGTGCAATTTTATAAAATAATTCCGTTGCCAAATTAATTTTTTAGGAGATAATCTATCTGTGAAAAAAAATTCACATTTCGAAAAGTTTAGTTTGAGGCCAATGCTATCGAACTCGTTTTTAATTTTGATTAAATCCTTAATGACATCATCTACTTTGCCTCCTATGGTTCCATCATCTAGGTACCATATGTTAAATTTAGATTTTAAATTTGAAATGCATTTGTGGATACCTAGACTAAAAAGAGCCGGACCTAGTGGGTCCCCTTGCTGAACGCCGACATTAGAGAAAATTGTGTTTTCGCCAAAGAGTAATTTACATGGCGAACTGTAACATTGCCAAACATATGGATGAATTTCAGGAAGATTTAATGAGACTTCGTTAAGCAAGGTTGCTCTATCTAAAGAATTAAAAGCATTCTTTACATCAACTTTCAGCAGCACTTCCGCCTCATTTCCTTTTAAAAAGGTACGGGCCGAATGAACTGCTGCTTCACAGCCTCCTTTAATTCCAAAACCCACCTGTATTGGTTCAAACTTTGTTTTTAGAGTGGAGATTATGTGCTTACATGCTAATTTAGACGCCAAGCGGCGAAATGTGGTCCCAATAGCAATTGGACGGATGCTACCGTCTTTTTTATTAAAAGCACATAATCTTGCACCATAAATATGTGGCAAAAAAGATGAAGTCACCTTACCAGATAACATAAAATTACAAAGTTTAGTTATGTCATTCAAGAGAGCCCTGCCAGCGTCCCCAGCTGAAGCACTCACAAGATCTTTAAGATGTTGTGTTGTGATGCCGTCTATGCCGCTAGCAGAGCCGCTTGTGAACGACATAATTGCGGCATAGGTGTCTTCATCCTTAACCTGTAAAACATTATTTGAACAGGGTGGATCCGGAAGCAACGAGGCCGGATTTGGTAACGGATGCTTTTCGCGTAAGGCTTCCAGCGTTTTGTTATCAAACGGTGAGAGGGTATCGCTAGAGAAAAGAATGCGAGCAGCATTCTTAAGAGCCATTGCTTTCAACAATTTTTTTTGAGTCAGAATACAAAGGTCGTAAGGAGTTTTTAGGAATAATAATCGGGGTATCTAATAAGCTATTTTGTTTTAATTTAGCTGATAAAGAACCATTTTTGGTTTTAGCAGCATGTAAAAAGAGATTTTGCCAGGCCGAATCAGTGTCCGAAAAACATTGTTGAATAATAGCTGATAAAGATTTAGCTAGAGATATCCTCGCTCCTCTAGGAACTCGTTTAACGAGCGGTATATTTTGGTGACATTTAATAATAAATTTATCGAACGGAATCGAATTAATATCACTGGTTATGTTTGTAGAAATATCTGATATAATAGGCAATGAATACACCAAGGGATCGCTGTGGCAACGGGAAATGTGAATTTTTAAGTCTTTGCGGCCTCTAAACAACCTTCCGTTAGTGCATTGGGGACATGTCAAAAGTTCCGGTTGAGATGCGTTGGTTGTTAAAACATTGTATGACATACCTATTATATAATTATACACTGTACGCTTAGTTAAGTAACTAAACACACATAGAGTCACTATAAAGGCGTTGCTGCGGCGACGACAGCACGGAGACCCGTTGTAGGGGCTGCCGGCTGTTACCTCATGCCGCTGTCTCTGCTCGGCAACGCCACGCTCAGGAAATCTGAAAAACGAAAAACATTTTTAAAAATATTGAAAATTTTATATATTTCCGAGATTATTGAATTTTTTTATTCAATTAGATGTCAATTTAATAAAGAAATATGGTCAAAATAGAAATATATCAAAATAAAATTTAGAGAGCAAAATTTTGAATTTGACATCCAATTGACAATAAATAATAATCAAATAATGAAATTGAACTGTTTGTTTTTAATATCAAAGTAACAACTTTTTACTTTATGCGTACGGAAGTAAACTTTATTTAAAAAAAAGATATTTAAAAATCTTTTGTCTGTCCGTCTGCTTCCATGTATGTCAGTCTGTCGGTCTGCTTCGATTTATCTTCAAAAGGAAATGGATTTATTTTGATAGGACTTACATTGGCATGAAGCTGACGTTATAAAGTGTATTATATTATAGTTTTCTTTTATTAAAATAAATTACTTATTTAAATATAATAATTAAGATATAGCGAAAAAAAAAAAAAATAATTTGTCATCAAAATCCGGTTTAATGGTTAGTTTGACTAAATTCGAAATTGAAATTCAATCTTATATTCAAAATACATATTTATTCATGAAATTTCCACTCAAATTAATTTCGTATTTTTTAAATATTCCAAGGCTATATGAATATTGTGAGTAAAAGATGAGACGCTTTAATTTGCTATTTTAAATATGTATGTGAGAATTTGTCAGTTGCTTAGTTAGATGTTATATAACTTAAATAAAAATAACATAACACACGGAAAACTAACTTTATAAAAAATAATTTTATTTGTTAGCCAAAAGAATCGAATGCCTTAAAAATTTTAACATAAAAGCCCTAAAAAGCAAGTAAATAAAAGTTACCTAAGAAAAGATAGAAGCAGGTTGGACTCATACTATTTTTATGTATTTTATATGCAATATATAGTCGGATAAAAAGAAAAAAAAACGGTAAAATAAAAATGATATAAATGCTAGTAGAATCGAATAATTTGGAAAATTTATATTATAGTATTTTTTTAATGCATTTTTGACACTTATATTGGCCTATCCAGCCCATTTGCAAATGCTGTGATCTTATAAGAGGAAAATGATAAAAAAGCTCATTGATTAAGTAAAATTTAATAATGAATCATTTTCTTATTTTAGGTTGTAACGTACGTACCTCATGACACATTAAAAGTTCGTATCTTTCTTACAAGATAAATCCATTTATCATAGGTTTATCGGGCTTATGTTTTATCTTGACTGAAATATGTTAAGGCCAGTATATTCGAGCGTTGTAGGTATTTAGCGCTACCTCCCTCCCCGCGCGACTAGTTACGCGAAGTCTCCGATCAAATGAACTCTCGGTGACCCCGCGCGCGGCGACGGCGCACGGAAATAATTAAATATATAATTTTACAGTAACTTACTAGGTTTTTTTTTTACTTTAGGTTATTTCATAATTCAGTTTTGTTTTCGATCCTGAAGGCACAGTATAAAATGCAACATAAACATTTAATACCTAAGAGAAGTAGATAAAAACCATTATTTAATTTTTTATGGGTTTATAGCTAAAAAAAAAATTACTATTAATATTTTAATTTATATTAATTATCAGTAATTTTTTTTTTTTGTTAATTAATACACTTTACAACATTTAAAAGAAGTAGATTTAAACTTTATTTCTTCTCTTAGGTATTAAATGTTTATGTTCCACCTATTACTGCCACCAGGGCCCTGCGCTGGGGCTCCCAAGCGGCGCATTCCTCCAGGGTGTGACGCGCCGAGTCGATTGGCGCGCTACACTCGTGGCAAAATCAGGGGTGGCTTCTCGCCTAGCGATTTGGTGCAGGTACTTACCGAAGCAACCGTGCCCGGTAAGCACCGGCGACAGCCGAAACGTAAGGACCCTATGCCGCCTGTTGACCCAGCGACGAAGGTGAGGACGTCGCTCTGTCCATTGCCTGTCTCAATTCGTTGTCGGCACCTCGCAGGTTAGTCCCATTGTCGGACCAGATTTGAGCAGGTTGTCCTCGTCGAGCTTTCATTCTTCTTAAATTCATTATCACTGAGTCTGTGCTCAGTGACGTCGCTATCTCTAGGTGGATCGTTCTTACAGTGAGGCACGTGAATACTGCCACGTAACGTTTCTGTTGGCTGCGTCCCACGGTGACTGTTAATGGTCTGAAGTAGTCCACCCCTGTGTATGTGAAGGGTCGCTGATGGTGAGCTAGGCGACACGCAGGTAGGTGTCGCTGCCCTAATCCGGCAGTGTAGACACTGTGGAAAGAGCGTTCTTGTGACGGGCCGCAGGCGTAGTATCCAGTAGTGCTGTCGACATTCGTTCACAGTCGCCTCGACTCCCGTGTGATGCCTCGTTCTATGCATCGCTATGATCCACAACTTCACTGTGTGATGATTTCTATCTAGTATCATCGGGTTTTTAGATGGCGTTGATAGTTGCTCCGCGGCGTTAATACGACTACGGACTCGGAGGGCTCTCTGCACACTCGATGCTCAGCTGCTTGAGGCGACTGTTTCGGGTAAACGACTTCCCGTCTTTAATGCTTTCTACTTCATTTGGGAAAGATTCTTCTTGGACTGTTCTCATGAATAGGTCTTCAGCTTTCCTGATAAGTTCCGCGGAGACCGGACGAACCTCCAAAGTTTCTTCGAGCTCTACTCTTATTTTCTGGCGTGTTTTCAGCTTCTTGTTCGTCCTTTTCCAGTCTGGGTCTTTTAACGCGCTTTTCTTAGTCCTTTTATAATTGACTCGTTGTGTATTGGCTCGACAGAGTTCTATAAACTGTAGCACTCGAGCCGTCGTGTAGCGGAGTCTGTTCCAGCTGGAGTACCGTCTGCAGTCTGGTAACCCTTCTTTGAGTCGCGGCTGTTTACGATCGGTGACGTGATGAGTTTTTTCTTCGCCTGTAGGTTCGGTTGACGACGACAAGGCGAACGTTTCCGTGGGCCAGGTGGACTCCGGATGATAAGGAAATTCAGGACCTGTGTACTATCTGTGACCACTGCTGAATCCCGCTGGTACGTCCCGCGCCGCGTCGTCGGCTACGTTTAGCCTGGTTGGGACCCATCGCCATTCGCTGACCGTCGAAGAATCTTCAATTGCCGCTAGCTGCTAGCTAGCCGCTGTTAGGTGAAAATACTAATATAACTTATTGAAATTTTGGATATGCTAATATATCGGTCTAAGATATCGATGACAATCATTATATTCTAGCTAAAAATAGATTGAGTGATAAGTACTCGTAGATTCATTAAACTTACGAGTACTTATCTGATCGCTTTTCTAAGCTTACGTAGTTCACGTCTAGATATTTTCTTTTTATTTCTAGTTTTATTCCCCATTTTATATCTACACTACACTGCTATACAGTAAAAACACTTCCAACGTTGTTAGAGTACTAACTAAACTAATCTAATAAAATAATCAATAATAATCTATACTAATAGATAAAACTGAAGAGTTTGTTTGTTTGAACGCGCTAATCTCATGAACCACTGGTTCACATTTAAAAATTCTTTTTGCGTTGGATAGTCCATTTACTGAGGAAGAATTTAAGCTATATAACATCACGCTACGACTAATAGGGGCTGAGTAATAATAAGAAATGTTACAAAAACGGGAAAAAATAATCTTTTTTGAGAGCTTCCGTTGCGTCCTTTATTATTTCTCTTCTCAAGACATTTTTTAATTATAGTTCCACTTTTAAAGTAAATATAACATCACTCTTTTACTGTAAATTTTCGAAAAAAAAACTCAGTAATATGTTGAACGACCCAAGAATCAAACCTGAGACCCCTTGCTCGGCAGTAACGCTTGGTACCACTGGACCAAGGAGGCGAAAATATTTAAGTACGTTTTTCCCTCAAATTAACGCGGGTGAAACCGCGGGGCACGGTTAGTACTAAATAAAATTATCCAATCTATTTCTCAAACCACACTATCCATTCTCTGAGGATAGAGAGGTTCACTGGCGCTTGAATTCCTAAGAGACAAGACCGGACCCTATACATCGGTTTTCACACAAGAGGAAAAGAAGACGTTGATAGACAAGGGATACGCCACCGGACAGGGATCGAGCGTCATGACTATCCACGAGGCACAGGGACAGACACGCGAGGCAGTCATCATCGTCCAGACAAAGACTAGGAGGCTGCGGATTCATGACAGTGTTCCGCATGCTGTGGTCGCGGTGACCAGGCACACAAAGACCTGTGTCTACTACACCGACGACGGTGGTGATGCAATCGGTCGTTTTGTCGGCCTCGGTGGAGGCCACAACAAAGGAAATACTCGAGCACACCCTCAAGATGGCTATACATAAAAGAGACACCGCCGTCATTGAGGATGTGCTCGAACAGCTTCCCTCGGGGGATGGCTGCGGCAGAGTCTCCAATAAATAATACAAAAATAAAGAGCCCAAATGTAAATGTAGACAAGCCGTAAAAATGTGGTGGCTGGTATGTATGTACTAACAAGCAATGAAATATTAGATTATATTAGATCAAGGAATAAACGCATGTACATAGAAAATAAGAAACATGATGTAAATAGATGTAAGAAAAAAAAAGACAAAATAAAATTATATATATATATATAATATATATGTGTGTGTGTGTGTATATGTATATGTATATATACCTATGTACATATGTGTGTATATTTGTATATGTAAATTATATTTGTAAATAAAGATTATGTTTATTAAAAATGATTATATGTATGTAAATATGATTATATGTATTAAAAAAAATTATAATAATAATAAATAAATAATGGTCAGTATACGGACTCGCGTCATAGAGATCCTGACAATAAGTCTAGCTAATGTAAGTCTAAAATAGTACGCATGAAACTATATTAACAATCTTATACATTTAATTAAAAAAAGGCACGGGCAAATATAAGCCCGTGGATATTTTTGTTATAAAAAAAAATCCAATCTTTAGAGGGGGGGGGGACGCCGCCAGACAGCAGAGATACAGGTCCTACTTCGATGACGCCTCGCAGGCAACTAAAGCGAGGCGCGCGGGCCGTTTTCTTATATAATTTAAATATTTAATATTTAAAAAAAATAGAAACATTTATTTAAAAAAGTAACCGTTAAATGTTCTACTAAAAGTTATTACCTATTTTTACATGTGAATATTGTAACTTAAAATCTGATATTCTTCGAATAAAACTCGAAAAATAATCAAAAACATCCTTTCTTTATGTTTTTTTTTATCGAGTCAAGTTACAATTATCGTGTTTTGAACCGTTGAATAATCAAGAACGTTTGTTAAACTATAACATATATTTTTAACGGATCAAAAAAATGAATATTACTATGTTTAAAACTCTATCAAAAACAGGTGATTTGGGATATACTGGCCTTAAACAATTGAAACACTGGTTCCTATATTAATATAACAAGTTTTATCAGTTTCTTTTATATAGTAATAATTTATACTAAATAAACTAATCTCGTTTTATAAAAATAAAATAAAATAATGTGTTAAAAGATGACTTGGCTGAGATTTTGAAAAATCATTTTTCCTTTTGAAAGTATTAAGAACTTTATCTGGAATTTTATTATTTAATTTTATCTAATTAAAAAAAAAAATTATTTTGAGCACAATCTTATATTTTTATATATATAATATATATTAATCTGGGTAAGTGCTATGCTTACAGTGATGTACAAGATACCCTATACAAAGTATCTGGAATACAAAATACAAGATACTTTTAAATCAAGTATTTCAGATACCAGATACAAATACCTTTCTGGAATAGTATCTGAAATACTAGATACAAAATACGTATCTTCCAAATACTTTTTAAAGATACAAATACTTTTGTAAGAAAATAACATTTTATTTAATGTAAGTTTAATTTTTTACGTGAATTATTTACAAATACCTACATCGCGTTGATCGCGTAAAAGTGAGAAGATAAAATATTGTATTATTAAGGTTTTAATTGAGACTTAAGTAAAACCAGTTCTTCAAACATTTTATCACTCATTTTTCTTCGATAAGGCCTGATAATCATACCTCCAAAAGAGAAGAGTCGCTCCACAGGAGCAGAACTTGGCAAACAGGTGTTATATTTGAAAAATATTTTTCTTATTGTAGAGTAAGCATTTAAACTCTTCAAGTTGGTATCTTTATTGTTAAGGTATTGCAGTGTTTTTAAGTCAGCGGTATTACCAGTAGACCCTGTGTTTTCGCCACTTGCAATAGAGGAATCAGAATCCTCTAAAAACATTTAAAATTAATGTCACCATAGAAACTTAACCCAGTCATTTTAGGTTTTAACTGCGGAAAAATTCCTTGTGAGCTGATTTTTTGTATACACCTTTATTACGGCGTTGTAATGAAGATGTTCGACATTGATATCTTGCCGGCTAAAAAAGTTATAAAGGTCAAAAGGTCACGAAAATCAGTTTTTTGCAAATATCACGCTACCTATTACTCGGAGGTCAATATAGATCATTATAAAATTGTTTGTCGTAAAATTATCTACAAAAAATGCCTCTTGCATTTTTCTCCAAAATTAACCGTTTTTGGAGTAGAGCGCGGAGAAAGCGACTACATGCACTTTTCCTCACTACCTACCTCGAGAAGAATCCAAGGTTCGTTTTTTTTTTATATATGGTTTTCCCCGTATGAATAATCCATGATATTTAATAATAGATTTTTTTTAAGAGTGAATATTTTTTTATTTGAATGATAAATACAGAAAAAATAATATATCAAGAATAATATATCATAAAAAATAATAAGTATACTTATAATTTTTTTTTGTCAATAATTGACGATATCTTCAGTTTTTTATATCATTAACAGTTGCTGATAAAACGTCGAGTGGTCTTATTCCTATATTTAAATCGAAATCTTTATTATTATGTGCCTGTTAGAAAACACAGCATCGCTAATGAAGAAGCAGTGTGTAACTTACCCTATCTTTATACATACCACAGTGTTTTTTACTCCCTTGTCTATGGTTGGACAGTGTCTATGGTCTCTAGTTGTCTATGAATTGTCACTGCTAGGCGGGAACCGCGCTGTCTCGTCATTGCGTGTGTTACTCCCTACCGGTTAGGTTCGAATTTGAAAGTTTTTTAAGAATAAGTTGTGCTTAAAATATATTTAATTAAATATGAACGATAACGCTGATAACTCTCCACACACGGAGGAAAATAACAGAAATAGTATTCAAAATACAAATGATGACGAAACGAATTCGTCTTCATCTAGTTCATCTTCTCAATCTGATAGTGGAAGACCGCCGTTTAAGAGACGTGGTGTAAAGGAGGACCCACGAATAGAAGCCCTAATGAATCAGGTAAGCTTTTTATCAAACATATATATGCAGAGTCTCGGAAATTCACAAGTTAACAAAGATGTTACTGATAATGCAATTATTAGTGATAACTTTCTTACTATACCAGAGAAAGCACCTGAATTATTAGATCTAGGTGAAATAGGTACAAATATTGATGGAACTAAGATAACAAAACCAGCCCTCGCGGAGAGGGTAAATAAAATAAAATTATTACAGCATTTTGGCTTACCCACATGGCAAAATGTTAGATATGCTAAAACCTTACAGTCTTATAGAGCTACTCCAGGGTTTATTGAACTTAAAATTAATGACGAGCTATGTCATTTAAGTAAATCAAAAGATTATTTAGCTGGTACTGAATCTATCATGGCAGCATTGTCGAATGCTATTTTTGAGAGTAATGAATTACTGAGAGTGGGCTTACAAGCAGTGATTGATTGGGCTGCGAAATCCCCAGAGGAATTAAATGTGACCACATTAGTACAAAAAATTAGTTCTTCTATAGGAAAAGGCAGTTGTTTTAATAAAAACTCTGAAGACATCTTACAAATTTTATGTGGAAAAAGGGCTGAGTGTATAGAGACTAGGAGGGAGAGATTAATTAAAGAAATACCAAACAAATGTATTCAGTTAGCTTTAAGAAATATTCCGCCTTCTGAAAGCGCTTTATTTGACCAACTTAAGCTTAATGCCCTCATTCAGAATTTCGGTGGTCCTACACAGTGGATGAGATCACTTTCTTTTAAAGAAAATAAATCTCACAATTTTGCGGCAAAAAGGAAGGGAGCGGATCCCATTGCCTTTCCTTCCACTAGTACAGAAGCTAAGAGGTCAAGATTGGATGTTCCTCGGAGAAACTACAATCATAATAATAATTCTAATGATCCTCAATCACATTTTCAAAATGCTCAAAACAGGTCCAGTGGTAAAGGTAAGGGCACAGGTAAAAGATCTTCCTTTCGTGCCTTCGACAGACAAAAACAATGACTTACAAGGACAGTTCAGGGGGGGTCAATTGAAGGACTTCAGAGATCGATGGGAAAAGCTCGGAGCAACACCCTTCCTACTGAAAGCCTTGTCAGGATCTCGGATACCCTTCATTCGAAGACCCACTTTAGTATACCCCTCAACAAGAGTAGCTCGGAGCTATGCAACAAAAGTGTCAAGGCTAATGACCGAACAAATAGAGGAATTTAAACAAATTGGAGTGTTAGAGAAACCTGCTACTTTGACACCCGGTTTCTTCTCTCGGATGTTTTTGATAAAAAAGAGCGATGGTGGCGTCAGACCAATATTCGACTTAAGGGAATTGAACAAGTTTGTAGGAACCAAACATTTTCACCTCATAAACCATACCAAGGTACCAGACTTCTTACAACCCGGAGATTGGCTGGTAAAAGTCGACATATCGCAGGCATATTTCCACCTGCCAATAGCACAGTCACACCGACCTTTTCTGCGAATGTTTTACAAGCAAGAGATGCTTCAAATGACCTCACTTCCGTTTGGCCTATCATCGGCTCCAAGGCTCTTTGCTTCGGTAACTTGCTGGGTCGCGGAGATCCTACGCAAGAAAGGAATGCGGGTCCTAGTGTACCTAGACGATTTTTTGCTAGCACACCAGGACTGCTCCAAACTAGCAACACAGGCCTCGGAGGCTGTGAAGCTTTTGGAGTTTTTGGGATGGCAAGTGAACCTCAAAAAATCGGTCTTGACACCAGTGAGATCACTCGAGTTTCTAGGCATACAATGGAGTTCAGACAAGAACCTAATGAGTCTACCAATCAAGAAACAAAATTCAATTCTAAAATCACTAGAAAAGATTTTGACTCATGGAGTCTGTCGTCTCCGCCAACTTCAATGCCTTCTCGGCCAATTAAATTTTGCATGTTATGTCATTCCACGAGGTCGACTTCACTGCCGCCGATTACAGATTCTGCTCAGACAGTTTTCGAAGAATATCTTGAGGGTGACGGTCCCTCGGGGGCATTACTGGACATACAGTGGTGGCACGGAGCCCTATCATTGACAACACCAATACATGCTGCAAGTGTGTCCCACTTTCTTACTACAGACGCCTCCGACATAGGATGGGGTGCAGTTTTAGACCAAAAGGTCGTTTCCGGAGTCTGGACACCCCACCAAGAACTATGGCACTCCAACAAGAAGGAAATGTTTGCGGTACTGTCAGTTATAAGGAGAAACGCCGAGAGTCTCAAAGACTCCCATGTACTATTACAAACAGACAACAAAACTGTTATGGCATACATCCGCAAAGAGGGCGGGACACAGTCCATAGGTCTGTTATCATTGACATTCCAGCTTTTAATGATCATAGACAGATGGAACATAACATTATCAGCTCAATATCTCCCCGGCCGGTACAATACTATAGCAGATCGGTTGTCTCGGAGACGACCCATCCCGGAATGGCACTTAAAACCTCTAGCTACCAGGGAGATTTTCAAACGCTGGGGTGTACCAAACATAGACCTCTTTGCAACAAAAAGATCTGCTGTCGTACCAATCTATGTCACGTTAGATCCACGGGACAAGTCAGCTCTCTACATAGACGCTTTCTCGAGGGAATGGAACTATCAACTGGCTTGGATATTTCCCCCTCCAAACTTAATACCAAGAGTTCTCACACACCTCAACAGATCGAGGGGCACCTTCCTTGTAGTAGCCCCAGACTGGGAACAGCCGTTTTGGAGAGCGGATCTCCAAGCACGAGCACTGGACAAACCAATGAAAGTGAACCGGTTACAGGAGGTTTTAGTGGACCTCACGACCGGGCTCTCACCCCCACAAGTGGACAAATTGACGCTGAAGGTCTGGAGAATTGGGGGTGGGGCGACAAGTTAAAATCTTGGTCCCAAGCAGAAAGAGACCTGCTTAAGTCAAGCTGGCGTAAATCCACTTTAGAAACCTATAAGCCAGCATTAAAGAGATGGATTACTTGGTGCAGAATCAAAGGGATTAATTCGAAGTCTCCTGGTCCAGAGCAGGTGGCACAATTTTTAGCGGACACTTTTATAAAGGAAGGTCTAGCGTACAGTACAATGTTAGTCCAGAAATCTGCCATTGCTACCTTCTGTGGAATGGGTGAAACAATCTCATCAAATTTTTTAATTAGGCAAGTACTAAAAGCAATACATAATGCTAAACCTCCGAGCTTTAAATCTGCAGTTTGGGACGTGAAGAAAGTCATAGAATGGTTAGAAAAGCATCCAGGAGGTAATTCACTATTCGAAATTGCGAGAAGAACTGCTACAATTTTGCTTTTGGTCTCTGGTCGTAGGCTTCATGACCTTACACTCCTTAGAACAAAAGAACCTCATTTTCTCGACAACGGTCATGAAATTTGTCTATGGCCTGTATTCGGTGCCAAGACCGATACTGGTACCAGAAGGCAGTCTGGTTGGAAACTTCTTCCTAACGAAAATGAAAAGCTATGTCCTGTCAAATGGACAAGGCTCTTAATACAGTCATTTAGAGACCGTCAAAATGATAAAACAGATGGCTTTTTATTCCTTACCATTAAAGGTCCCCCAAGACCAGCAACTAGGACTATAATTGGTGGATGGGTACGTTCAGTATTAAAAGATGCTGGTATAGATGCTACACCTGGCTCTTGTCGAGCTGCAGTAGCATCACACTCCTGGCTAGAAAACAGACCAATCGAAGAAATTTTATCAAGAGGTAATTGGGCATCTGTACAGACATGGAGAAATCACTATTGCCGAGAGATTAATACACAGGAACGCGACAAGAATAATACATTTTTGGAAGGTTTTAAGCCACTTTAAATGAATTTTATAATTACTAGAACATAATTAATAACAAGAATAATTAATAGATAACACTGTTCAGAATTCAGTATTATTATGATTCTTAATTTGGATTGATTCAGAGTTATTAAGATTAGAAATTATTTCTTTAAAATTTAATTGATTCAATGTCAATAAATTATTGTAATTGAATGTTCTCCCTTACTTATACTTTGTTTTATTACTTAGAATACAACCATAAAGGATTTAAATTGAAATATTATACTAGTTTAACTCATGAGTCTTATTTAATTTACATTCCTTTCAACATTGCGTGTGTTCTTTATTTGTCCTTGTCACCAGCAGATATCAAACACGTCTTCATTAGCGATGCTGTGTTTTCTAACAGGCACATAATATAGACGTTTTACACAACAATAAAACGTTTATTATGTGCCGAAAGAAAACACAGCATCGCAGAAACTAGCTTCCTGGTGAAGACAGCAATGACGAGACAGCGCGGTTCCCGCCTAGCAGTGACAATTCATAGACAACTAGAGACCATAGACACTGTCCAACCATAGACAAGGGAGTAAAAAACACTGTGGTATGTATAAAGATAGGGTAAGTTACACACTGCTTCTTCATTAGCGATGCTGTGTTTTCTTTCGGCACATAATAAACGTTTTATTGTTGTGTAAAACGTCTATATTTTCATCATTGGTTGATCAACTGTTGAAGAGCATGAAACTAATAAAATAAAGTCTTTAACACTCAAGAAATATTTTTCAACTGACTCAGTATAATTGTCAGAGTTTCACAAATAGTTAATAAAAGTTTTTGTGTTAAAACTCCAAATAAAAATCAATAAAGTTTACGCCTTGGTGTATGGTATACAAAACCGTATGTGAGTACATTCTAGTCGCTTTCTCAGCGCTCTACTCCAAAAACGGTTAATTTTACAGAAATATGCATGAAACATTTTTTGTAGATAATTTTATGATGAATAACTTTTATAATGACCTGGAATGACCTCCGAGCAATAGGTCGCGAGATATTTGCAACAAAACTTATTTTTGTGACCTTTTGACCTTTGTAACTTTTTTAGCCGGCACGATTACAATGTCGATTTTTCACATCTTCATTACAACGCCGTAATAAAAGTGTATACAAAAATTCAGCTCACTTAGAATTTATCCGCAGATTGGGGCTTAAAATGCCTAAAATCACTGGATTATGCCATATTTTGTGAATGAATGCATAGAATAACTATTACTAAAAGTATTTTACCAAACATAGTATTTACAAAATACTAAGATACCCAACAAAAGGTATTTAGATACAAGATACAAAATACATTTTAAAAAAGTATTTTAGATACAAGATACAAAATACGTATTTTGTATCTTGTATCTGTATTTCAGATACTTGTATCTTAAATAAGTCACATCTCTGTATGCTTACATATTGATTCTTTTTTTTTTTCTTTAATTTTCGTTTTCTTCCGGTTTTTTACTATACGTATTTCACGTTGCCTGTCTTGCATCTGTAATTAGTGAGTTACACAAAAAAAAAAGATTTTGTTTTTTAAATATCAATATAGATATAAAAAAACACATACTTTAAATTAACATTACATTTAAAAAAATCGCCTTGTATTTTGTATTGATTATTTTATGCCCAATGACATATCCATTATGAAATTTATGATAAATATTGGATAAAACAAAATTGACAGGCTCAAGTACAAAAAAAAAGACTATGTAGGTAAATATATTTACATCGTAAACTTGATAGATATTTCACATTTAGATAAAAATAATTTTTTGAAGAGCCGACTTCAAAAAACTACAAAGTTCATCTCATAAAATTAGTACAATAATGACGAAAGCGTACAAAAACATCCAATAAGAGAAATATAGAACCTCTTTTTTTGAAGTCGTTTAAAATAAACATGAAACAAAAATAAGGTAACAACTATTCGCGATTATTTGCGAGTCCTAGTGGTCTTGTGAATGTCTCAGTATTAAAATTCTTTACACATATTATGTGAGCGTTGTGAATGCTGCGTATATCGTTTTTGTGTCAACTGTACAACAATGTCGATCGGCGTATACTTGAATTTTAGTGCTATTTTCCTAAAAAAAAAACTTGTTTTTTTTTTCTTTCTTTATTCATAAGAACGCTAGCAGAACGCTACTTGTCCTAGACGAGAGTGTTTGTAGGTAAAATAAATTGGAAATTATTCAATCTAAGCATTCAATTATCAACTTGACTATATTATTAATGTATACGTGACTTGCTTTGGCCAATACATTATAGAAATAATATGTCTCTAACAAAATTTATACTATAAAACTGAATTCTCAATAATATGATAAATTACCTTCAACAATTTCTATATATAATTATTATCTCATATAATATACATTCCAAAGAATCCCGAAAAAAGTATAAGTCATTCGGTAAATAAATAGCGGCATATGTTACAACAATGTACCTACTATATATGTATTGCAGTATTTTATAAGTTTTAATGAAATTTTAAGTTGTTTAAACGAAATCATTGTTCAAATACAAGTCGTTCATCGCAGCGAGTTGGTTCAAGTAAATAAGTAACAATGAAACTGTAATACCGTATCGGTAAATGTTTTTGCTTAATGATTTTTTTTTGTTTATTGCGGAACGTTCTTAAGTCTGTAAGAACGTAAAAAACAAAATAATGAGATATTTTTTACGTGTTTACATTTGAAATATAACCAAATAGTATTTATAATGTATATAAAGTAAAGGAACTGGCGAGAAAAATTGTATAATATTATGCGATCTTATATTTTCAATATTCAAACAAGTATTTTTGCTTCACAAACGTATGTGAAGTCTTCTTAGTGTATTAAGTAGTGTTGTTTTTTTTGGATTATTAAGGAATATTTTCTAAAAATGTACATATTAGGTATTAGCGAAGTGTTAATTATATAATTTGTTCTACTCGTATCGTGTAACTTTTTTAACGTTAAATAAATAGACCAATTTTGTAATAAGTTTTGCAGAATATTTTTGTTTCATTCTGTGGACTGGTCGTAACCGGATTTTGATTATTTACTGTGTAAAGCTACTATATGTTTTTTTTTAAAAGGTGGCAAATTTCCTTTAAGACATATTTTAAATTAATTTGAAATGTAAAAAAATCTGGTTTTCGATATTAATGATACCTGTATTTGGAATATACGTAACAAAAAGTTACTAAATTTTAAGAAGGAATGTAGAAAAAATATTACGTTCGCATGATTAAGCACGTATGTTATGAAAACAACGTTGACTGATCAAGTTTACCGATCATTGCCATACGCAATTATAAGGCTGACCGTACACACACACACACACACACACACTGTTTCCTTCGGCCCAGCACAGAATAGTATAAACAAGTAACAGTCAACCTAATATGCTGTGCTGCACACGCTTTTTGTCATTTATACGGCTGAGCATACGCTTTTACAGAAATTATAGTTTTTTTTTTTTTTCATGTAAGAGGGGGCAAACGGACAGTCGGTTCACTTGGTGGTAAGTGTACGCGACATCCATAGATACCCGCTAAATCAGAGGATTAGCAGGTGCGTTGCCGGCTTTTCAAATGGGTGTATGTTCTTATCTTGAAGGTCGTATCGGGTCGGAAATACCGTAGATGGCAGTAAATAGCGTATAGTACAGAATTGGCAGAAAATGATAGTCGACGGTCGACGATATTACGTTTTATTTATAGTTACAAATTACCATTAGAACCATGGTATTTGTATACTTTGGCTGTCATTCTCTGTCCATTTACTGTAGTGCGAAAAAATTGTTAATCGATTGTCGAATTTGTTTGTTAACAAAACGAGATTCGATAAATCACATTTTAATATGACATTTTCATTTGTCGAGATATGATTTTAACAATCGCTAAATAGTTTTATCTAGCTCTACTGTACTGTACTGTTGACAACATACGTTTAGCTTTATACTTGTCACGACTACAATTTCAATGTAAACCCACAAGAGTGGAACGTAATTATAAAACATATCTGTATTTGAAAATAAATTGTATTATCAGTGATTGAAGATACAATGTCGTGTGAAAATTTCAGATTGTTCTAGTAAGAGGTAAAATCTGTGTCTCAAATTTAATTACAAGTTCACAACATTATTTAAAAATACTGTCTATTGAATTAAAATGTGAATATAGTTCAATAAAATGTACGTACTTAAACTCTTATTTAGTTCAAGTTTTTTTTTATATTTGATTATCTTAAAAGTTTATAATCTGCATAAATTACTAACCAAAAAGGTTTGTTTAATTTTTATTAATGATATAATTTAACTGTTTAAATTTATTTATGCTATCAGTTGATATTTGATTTAATTATTCTATCAGTGATTATAGAAAAATATGAATGTATATAATTTAAAAACATTATTTTTTGGATTTTCATCGCTATTATGTGAGAATTGATCTATTACATAAAACTTAACTAAGGTGAATACTTTTATGAAGCTTGCCTCTGTATTTGTGTACATAATTTTTACTTGCCATGAAATAAATATGTTTTCAGGACCAATAAGTACATGAGTCGTTCTGTAACAATAGTTATATACCTACGTTAATTATAATAGAAAATTTATTTTTATTATTCCAAACAAATAAATTAAGGTAAATGGCTCCATAAACTGTTTAATTTAGTTTTAAAATATTCTAAGTAAACAAGTGTCAATAAATCAGTTTTAGTGTAAAACAATGTTTTAACCTCTTTGCTACATCTTGAACTTATAGTAAGCACAGTACATACAATTTTATGTATTTTGATTATTTCGCTGCCTCGTTATATTTTAACGATTCTTTATCTCTATCGTAAAATAATACGAATTGTGTAATTTTATACTCATACGTTCTGAGAGAAAATACGTGATTTTTCCGTTACTCCAATTTTTTCTCTTTTGTTTTATTGAATATAAATAAGAAGTGAATATTGATAATCAATAAGTAACTAATTTTGTATTAAAATATTGTTCACAGGTAATAAAAAAAATTAAAAATGGCACGCATCAGCTCAGCATTTGTCGGGTCCAGACTATCTTCTAGTCATAGGTTAAGCTACTGTCTCATCGTCATGTTTGTCTTAGGTGAGTACATTAAATTGGTAGTTATTTAACACTATTAAGTGTAAGGGCCGAAACACATAACGGCGTTGCGGCGCCGCAACGCTAAAATCGGCGGTGGCGTCACCGCCAATTTTAGCGGCGCGGCACCGCCAATTCCGGCGTTGTGACGTCAAACTTGTTGACCATGATTTATTGACATTTTGTGTCTATTTTTATATTTTATTTTTTTGTGTCCTTATTAGACATGGGTATCTCAATGAATTTGTATGAACCGCAGATCAGCTCATGAGCCATATGCTTGAACCGGAGCTGTGAACCGGCTCACAGTTCAGCTCAATTGTTGTTATGTTGTTACTTTTAACTATTAGATTTACAGCTAATTTAAGACTCGGTTCAAACAAGTGACATGTATGATGTACCTAAATTATAAATATGTAAATTAATTTTATGCTAATTTCATCCATATGATAAATGCTAAAGTGAGTTTTTTTGTTTGTTACGCTTTTACGCCTTAACTATTAACCTGAATCCCGATCATCATGAAATTCTGCATACCAGTTTTCTGGGGTACAGAAAAGTACATAGAGTGCCTACTTTACGTACCGACTACCGTTGGTGCCTGTACCATGCGAGCGGAGCCGCGGACAAAACCTATTTATTTATATTTAATCTATAAAACTAATATAGTAAGATATTAATTTATGTATCACTTTGTTTCAATTTTGTTTAGGCTTTATCAGACAAAAATTGTTTAAAATTCTACCAGCATATAAACTTGATTCACAAAATGATTTCCGATACAAAGGATTACTTTTTATGCATTCTACTAAATAACAACTTCACAAACAATAATTAACAAATTTCACGTGAACTATAATATTTAAAATAATTAAATTAATATCCACAATAAAAAATCACGAAGAACTGGTTACCCTACAACAACGCTCTTTTTCGCGGCGCCGCAACGCCGCAACGCAAACCGCCGATTTTAGCGTTGCGTCGCCGCAACGCCGTTATGTGTTTTGGCTCTAAGGGTCGAAACACATAACGGCGTTGCGGCGCCGCAACGCTAAAATCGGCGGTGGCGTCACCGCCAATTTTAGCGGCGCGGCACCGCCAATTCCGACGTTGTGACGTCATACTTGTTGACCATGATTTATTGACATTTTGTGTCTATTTTTATATTTTATTTTTTTGTGCCTTTATTAGACATGGGTATCTCAATGAATTTTTATGAACTGCAGATAAGCTCATGAGCCATATGCTTGAACCGGAGCTGTGAAACGGCTCACAGTTCAGCTCAATTGTTGTTATAGGTATTGTTACTTTTAACCACTTTTAACTATTAGATTTACAGCTAATTTATGACTCAGTTCAAAAAATGACATGTATGATGTACCTAAATTATAAATATGTAATAAAGCAGCGTTTCGAAAAGTTATTATAGTGATATTTTTTCTATCTTACACAATTATAGGGGAATGCTAATTTCATGCATATGATAAACGCTAAAGTGAGTTTCTTTGTTTGTTACGCTTTCACGCTTTAACTATTCACCTGAATTACGATCATCATGAAATTCTGCATACCAGTTGTCTGGGGTACAGAAAAGGACATAGAGTACCTACTTTACGTACCGACTACCGTTGGTGCCTGTACCATGCGAGCGGAGCCGTGGACAAAACCTATTTATTTATATTTAATCTATAAAACTAATATAGTAAGATATTAATTTATGTATCACTTTGTTTCAATTTTGTTTAGGCTTTATGAGACAAAAGTTGTTTAAAATTCTACCAGCATACAAACTTGATTCACAAAATTATTTCCGGTACAAAGGATTACTTTTTATGCATTCTACTAAATAACAACTTCACAAACAATAATTAACAAATTTCACGTGAACTATATAATTAAAATAATTAAATTAATATCCACAATAAAAAATCACGAAGAACTGGTTACCCTACAACAACGCTCTTTTTCGCGGCGCCGCAACGCCTCAACGCAAACTGCCGATTTTAGCGTTGCGTCGCCGCAACGCCGTTATGTGTTTTGGCTCTAAGGGATGTAATTTTAATTAGTTCTTTTTGTTGGCATCGCACGACTTTTCATTTTTATATTACATCTGTGCGAATTACCATATCGAAGTAAATATGTGTTAACTAAATTTTATTTTTAAATGCACAACAATAATTCTCTGACTTTAATTCAAAATTACAAGTTTTTTTTTAATCCGGAATAAAACAAATACTTTTTATTCTTAAGTAGAAAACTAGTATAAACTAAGTCTTTATTTTTTTCTTTTTCAGGTTTACCTTTAGCGCAATGCCAACTCGAGAAAATGTATATAGATTTGACGGATATCCATCTTCTTGTTGATGAGACGCGTCTATTGAAATTGATACAAATGTAAGTTTAATACAGTTTACACTTGTTAATCTTTAGCATAAGATAAAGTTGTATAACTTAGATTAATTCTGCTTATAGTGGTATCTTGACATTGTTATGTCTACACACACGCATACACGAATTTCAAGGAGTCGTTATGTTGAAATTAAGATTTATGGTTCAGTGGGAGATTAAGAAATCGAATGAGCTGTAGGTACATATAATCGTGCAACGTTAGGTCCACAGACTGACGGTGAAGATCTTCTTATAATTTCGTTTAAAAAACCTTTGCGATTTTGACTAACTACAATTATTTTATTAAAAATTAAAAATTATAATTTTTAGCAATGTCTATTGTTGAATAATATTTATGATTTTGAATATTTTAGGTATTTATTTTCTTGGTGAGGATCCTAACTTGGAGAAACCTACTTAGCTTTGCTGTATAGTATATAATTATGTAATCCTATATTCAGTTTACTACTCTTGCTAAAATACAGCAATAATAAGATACAGCACGTGTAAATATTAAAATAAACATTAATTTCGAATTAGCAAAGTAAATGTTTCTTTTCTAGGTATTCGTTTATAATAAAACCCTACAAACGATTTTACAATTATTTTTATTAAATTAATTTAAAGTTTTTAATCACAAATGTCTTTAGAATGTATTTTAGTTTCGTATTAAATTTAACAGTTGAACACTAATAAACGTTAAACGTCTCACACTCAACGGCCCCCATTAGGATGTGAATCCTGTGTCCGGGGTCCGGAAACACGCAATACACAAGCACAAACGCCTAGACCACGACAAACATGTGTATGGCCTATACAAATATTTGTCATGTGCGGGGATCGAACCCGCGGCCGCTAGCGCATCAACCAGTTGCTGTGATCACTGCGCCAACGCGTCGTCGTAATAATGCTTCTTGTACAAAATAAAACCCATCTTCCATTATAATATCTTTGGTCAGTTTGTTTAACTATCCTATAGTAAATCTTATGTTATAAATTTTTATTCCAGAGGAGAATACAACACATCTCTCCAAGCGACCTCCTACATACAACATCCGGATATAGTACAGTTTGTCCCGTCGGTTATCGACATACCGGGTACCGAGGAACCTAACACCACTGCGGAACACTCCTACGATATATGCGCTTACGGAAAGAGCCCGGGACATTCGGAGGTGACGTTCAACGTGACACCGACAGGTTTTGTCAAGTAAGTGAAAATTTATTAGAGTTAACGGAGAAATCCGTCTTTCCCCAAGCTTTAAACTAACTAGAAGTTTCGTTTGAGCCGAGATGAACAAGGACGTCTGACAGTTACAGTAAAAAAGGCGTTTATGGCATTTTTAAATATTTCATATGAAATCTGAGTATTGCCAAAGTCTCCCTTGCGTCTCATTGAACGTGTAAAACGATTTAAGAGCATTATAAATAAACAAAAAGACAGAATTACTTTCGCATTTATAATATAAGTATGGATAGTATTTATTAGCTTTTCCTAAGTTTTCATTGGTTTCCTTTTTACAAATGAAAAAAGTACAACAGAGTTCTGAAACTGAAAAGTTTGATCATAAACATTACATAATCAAATCCACACCATAACCTTTATAATTAAATATCTGAAATCGTATCATTAATATTTAAAACCGAATAGGAAGTTAATAATAAAGTACATATTTTAAACCATTTCAGTCTAGATTCAGTATTTCTGCGCGTCACCGTCATGCATTCGAACGCAATATACGTGATCTCGTACATTATGGGCTGGATCTACTTCGTAGCTTGGTCCGTATCGTTCTACCCTCAAATATACATCAATTACAAGAGGAAGAGTGTCGTCGGTCTCAACTTTGACTTCTTAGCGCTCAACATTATGGGTTTCACTATGTATTCTCTGTTCAACTGCGGGTTGTATTTCTCGAAGGCTATACAGGTTAGTATATTAGTTGTTATTGATAGATATAGTATTTTGGACGTACAAATTGTTTATTATCTTGACTCACGCTCGACGGTACTCAAAAGGATGAAACACACTCAACAAAAACGCTCAGACCCCGAAAAACATTTTATAATACAATCTTCGAACTAACAAAGTAGTAATAGTCTCTCGAGCCTCTAGCCTCTTTCCTTATATATAGAGTATTCTGTGGAACGCGAACGGTTCCACCGTAACTTGCGCGATCGCGATATATAGGTACCACTTGGTAGTTGTACCTACCGTGCTAACTGCTCATAAGAAAGCTATATCTGACCAATAAACTTGACTATCTGTGTATTATACGTAGGGTTGCCACCTTTCAAAAACAGTAGACCCGGAGATTTTAAAAATAAAGTTAATTTCTTTAGTAAGAGTTTTTTTTAATATAAAATAAAAAAAATTTAAGTGTGAATTAATTAATTAAAGTAAAAAGTAATGGTAAATTATCACTGGTAATGTATTTATTAAATATAAAAGACCTAACTAGTGCTAGGCGAACTTGGACCAGCTTAAAACAATATTTTTTATTTTGAAGGGATTGTTTAAGTATCTTTTCTGGTTCAGGTTTTTTCAAAATTTTCAAAAATTTTCGGCATTTCATATTTGTAATTAACCTTTACAATTAACTCTACCTTCACCATGACCACTGACAAGCAGTTTCGCTCGTCTGTCCACAAATTTCACATTAAAGAAAAGACGCGCTCTACAAAAGCATTGCTTATGGACTAATATTGCTATGTACCCGTTTATATTCTTAAAAATAAACTACCTTCAATATACATTCAAAAACATAGCTTTTAAACTTTACTATAGTCTTCGCTTTATGCTTCTTATTTGTTTCTATTTATGTTTCTGTGTCATGTTTTCAGGACGAATACTTCACCCGCCACCCCCGTAGTTTGAATCCGGTGCAATTGAACGACGTTTTCTTCTCATTGCACGCTGCATTCGCGACCCTTATCACTATCACACAGTGCTTCTTGTACGAGGTAAGATTGTAATTACATGTAATATAATATATTATATACGATCTCACACTCGATGGCCCCCAGTAGAATGAAACAGTATATTCTAGAAAATCAGAACATACGAATATAAATTTATATATATATATATATATATATTTTTTTTTTTTTTAACAAACACACACGGCCGTCTGTTCCTAAGGTAGGCAACTTAATGCCCGTGTTTTAGGTAACAGTCGACTGATATACATTTTTTAAAAATAATTATACATATAAATAATACACATTACACTCAGACTCAGGGCGGGAATCGTATCCACAACCCTGGTGGAGAAAGTAGGGTCATTGCCAACTGCGCCAACGGATCAGTCCTATTATATGATATAAATAAATGTCTCACTCTGAATGACCTCTAGTAGTATGTGAATCCTGTGTTGTCCGGATACACTCAAGACACAAGCACAAACTCCAGACCACGACAAACATTTGTATGTCATATACAAATATTTGTCATGTGCGGGAATCGAAACAGCGACCGCGACAGCGTATCAGCCAGTTGCTGTGACCACTGCGCAAACGCGTCGTCATAAATTTAATATTAGTAGCGAGTGCGAAAGTTAAAGCAGAAGAGTTTGTTTGTTTGTTTTTGCTAAGCTCAGAAACATATGGCTAGATTTAATTTTTTTTTAGAAAGCCTGTTTTCTAACAAAAAATATAATCAATAAATATATCATAAATCATCACGCAATGATGCTTTGATGTAAAAAAAAAAAAAACGTATGCGTCTTGGGATGCCCGACAGAAATGATAACTTAAACTAATCTAAGTTGAAGTATTTAATATTGAAATTATTCATTATTATTTATATCAATTAATCACTTTAAAAAACGGTGATAGTTTTAGGTACAGTATATGTCTATCTCCCACTAAACACTGAGTAGAGAGCTAGAAAGCTAGACAGACTGGCGCAGTAATGCGTTACCTAACGAAGCGGTTTACCCTCCCACAAGAAGTTATCATTTCAAAACATATACTTGCAGGACCGGATTTTGGCGAGGGCAACTATGGCAACTGCCCCGGGCGTCCATAAAAGAGGGGCCCCACAGTAGAGACTTCGGAACTTTTATTTTTATTATTTTAGGAATATGGAGAGGCGATAACCTTTTTATTAGGAATATGTATAGCCGGCAGGGGTTAATATCGGTGTGGGATTGCGACAATATTTTTTTTATGCGTGCAATTACTACAGTTACGGCAGTTACAGGAAAGTTGTCGGTATTGTCATCCTATAATTATTGGGGTCAAGGGGCCTCCACTCCTTTGTTGCCCCGAGGCCTCCAAACCTCTAAATCCGCCCCTGTATACGCGGTTGAAACCGCGCTGGTTGTCTAGTTTTATAGTAAATATCTGTTCCAGCGTGAAGACCAACGCGTTTCGATGACTGGTCGCGGTATACTAAGCGCGTTTGTCGGTGTCGTGATCATAACCGCCAGTCTGGGAGCCGCGGACAAGATCGCCTGGCTCGATTTCCTCTACTACTGCAGTTACATCAAGCTCTGCATCACGCTCATTAAATATGTCCCACAGGTAAGAATTTCACAACTGTATCAGCCTGTAAACCACCCACTGCTGAACGAAGGCCCCTTCTCCATATAGATTATCTGTTCCACTGCTGGTTAGCGGATAATTTTCCTACCATGGATAACGATCGTTATCAGGTGTCTATGATAACAACCGAGACCGACGGCTTGACGTGCTCTCCGAGGCATGGTGGGGAGACCCACAAGGACCCAGATTGGAAATATTTGCACAAATACAAATATCTGTCTCGAGCGGGAATTGAACCCGTGATCGCTGGCGCGCGGCCTTGAGGGGCAACTACTCGCACCACTAGATCAGAACAGGCTTACACTATTTTTTATATTTATATACTTAATTAGAACGGATTAACCATTTACACTAATTACAAAAAATAAAAGATTACGACATTAAAAATTGATCCACAAAATAACATTAAACAATAAAAAAAAGGCAAATGAAAAATATAGTAAAAAAAAAAATAGTTTGTCACAATATAATAATGTCAAATAACTTAGAACTAACTACATGTTAATTAAAATAAATATAAGGTGGTAAAATAATAATTAAAAAAAAAGACGGACTAAAATATATAAAATTAAATTTACAGGCGTACATGAACTACAAGCGCAAATCGACAGTCGGATGGAGTATTGGCAACATTTTCTTAGATTTCGTTGGCGGTTTCCTTTCAATCTTACAAATGACCCTCAACGCGTACAATTATAACGACTGGATATCTTTCTTCGGCGACGCAACCAAATTCGGCCTCGGATTATTCAGCCTTATCTTTGACATTTTCTTCATATTGCAACACTATGTGTTCTACAGGTACGTTTTTAACAAATTCCAATCATTTTCGTATAGTTTGTTAGTGTTGCAATTTATAAATAAAAAAAAAACATTATAAGATACGATTTTATTTATGAAGTTTGGCAACACCGATGAATTTATACACGCTTTTAATTGGGACGCTTTCATTCGAATATTGAATTAATTGTTTGAACTGTGTACAAATATTAGTTCAGTATTCTCGCTGGCTTTGGGTTTCATTAACATAATATAAGGTCCTTATTAACCATTCGATCAAATACGTTGTTTTAACAATTACTGCAATGCTACATCATGAAAGTGATAATAAATCATACCAGAGAATAGCTGTATTAAGTGGATAAACAGAAGAATATATCCATATCTTTGTGAAAGAGATATTCGTTTAAGTATAATCCACAAATTCGCTGCGAAGCAATATGGCGGATAAAGTTCCTTTTTCCTGGAGAACAGAGATAAGAGACATATGCCCAAAAGTGGTTATTTGCAGGATTTTATATTAAAAATAAGCTCAAATGAGTTAAATTGATTGATTAATTTAAATAAATAAAGACAAATAGTTAGACATCAGAAGATGAACTGACGACTGAGATTGAAATAATTCAACATAGAGAAATTTGAGTATAATAAAGAAGAATTGAAAGTAAGTTCATTTACATTACTATTAATGCACAATGAAACGATCAAGTCAATGCGATATAAAGAATTTATATTGAATATGTGAATTCTAAACATGTATTCAATGTTAAAATTGATATATGTCATAATGCTTTGTTACGGTGTACACCATGGAAAAATCATTATAAGATGACATAGACAAAGAATTTGTTGACAAAATCATCATTATATAATATGTAAAACATCATCGCTAAAAGTATTGTTTGCTATATATGACAGTATGTAACCAATTTTTATATAATATACTTAAATATTGCAAATACTATGGCAACATTGGGACATCGCTTTATATGGATACATCATATCATCATGGGACGCTATTGCATGCATGTAACGGACACGGAAGTGTTCGAAATTCGAAATGGTAAACAAAAAGGCGGATTTTTTTTCGAGATGATAAGACAACATTTTGTGGTTAATATTTTCAGAGAGGGCAGGAAATTAATGATTGATGACTCTAGCGATGAGGGTACCAGTATGATGAGTTCGGGGGCCGGCAGTGATTACTTTTTGGTTCGGACTTGGTATGTATACGGATAAGTTAAACTTCAGGCACCGTTACGGACAATCACTAACGTAAAACTGACATTTAAGGATTGTTTTGTTACGTTTTTTTTTTTTTTATAATCTGTGATTTTTAGTTTTTAATTTAGTATTACTGGTGATTATCAAAAATAAGGGATTTTTTCCTATTTTTTTTATATATATTTTATAGGGATGCCGACGAGAAGAAATATGATCTGGAAGAGAAGGCGTGACGCGTCTATGCTGCTGCTAATGCTGCCATTTTTAATTAAATTTATTTTTCGTTTAGTTAGAATCCATTTTTATAGTCTTAATAAGCATTTCTTTATATTCAGCAATTGTTAGGCTGAAGAATATTTTAGTTCAATGCAATTACTCGTAAATAAGCTTAAACTAACATCTGATTTTAATACGACGTATACTATTTTGTAGTTAAAATTTTCTATTTTGATGATTATTTTGCTTTAAATCAGTTATTCCAAATTTGTTTTGTCTACCAAAATTTGTTTGGTTAGGTCTATTTGTTAATAATAATGTCAAAAGCGTGGTGTATCTAAGACGAAAAGGATTACTTTAAGACACGCAAAGTTTTTTATATAATTCTGAAAATTAATCTTGCTTCAATTTGGGAATGTGCCTAATATCGTAGGAACAAATTCAAAACCGCCCAGTATGCTGGCCTTTTTTGTTAGTTTTTTTTGGGCACGCTAATTCTCGAAAGTTATAAGTCCATAATTTTTAATACCCTCTCCCGACCCCTTGCCACTATTTAGGGCATTGCGTGTCCCCACGTGCCGCCACAAAAAAGCCCTGCTTGTATGTATATTGTGTATTATACCACTAAGATTTTTTTTAATACTTTGGAGAATATAATGTATACACAGATAAATATTATAATATGCAAAAAAAAAAACTTGGTATGTCATAAGTTCCACCGGTGCATAGTGGGGATTACTCCATCTTTAGATACATTGCGCTTAAGACTTTTCCCATAATATTTATATTTTAAAAACCAATTTATGATCATCTTAATCGCCATGGCAATAAATTGATAGACTGATCTGCGACCTTATTATATTTTGCTGTTGTATTTATTATTAATTTAAAGTGAATTGTTATTTGTTGGGAATATGAAAGAAACGAATTTATTATTGTTATGACATCTCAATTATAAAAGGATCTGTGATGAAGTAACACATTTTATATTAAAATGTGTAAATTATCAATGCATTTTAATTTCATCCTCCATCGATAATGCATTTAGGACATATCCCATTCAAAGAACATACCTTGGCTATCCTTCTATTCCTAATTTTAAAACGTTTTTTAAGACAATTACTTTTGTTTTACTCAAAAATAACTTTATTTTTAGTTAATTCTGTATTAAATATGTAATTATAGAATGTTTAATTAATAAATAAGTCTTGATTTTGCTGTGTTTCCATTTATATCCCTTAACAAATTAATATCACTAATTTTATAACTGAATATTTAAAAATAATTTAAAATATCAGTTACTATTGAACCATTGATATTTTCTAAAATTTATGATTTATTAGAATGCTAAAATAATCCATCAAGTATTATATTGACAAAAAATTTGAATTGTTCTTTTTCGGAAAGTTACTACTTTAAAATATATATGGAAATTAAGTACCCGCAGTTCAGTTCAGTAAGTGGATTTATAGTTCTGCAATTACTCAAAAAAAAAAAAATCTCGTTTGTATGATTAAATTTTAAGTAATAAATTTTTTAAAAAAATTAATAAAACAAAATTTTAAAAACAAAACTGTTCAATTTAGAGGACGTCGGAAGACAATGGAGTGTTGTTTAAGTGAAGGAATTCTTGGTTCCAAATTAAGTTTTTTCTTAATAATTTTTATTTTCAATTATCTTTATATATTTTTAAATATTTAAGATTAAAAGCATTGCTTAAGCTTGAGCTTTTTAGTGTTTATTCGTATATTGCATGATGACGTAGATAAATGCCATTATTATTTTATAAGTCTCGAAATCATAATCTTTTCGATAAAACAACAATTGTCCCTGTATGATTGAATTCATAAAAAGAAAAATGTTGTTTTTTTATATTAAAAATTAAATTTTGCTTTTAAGTAGCTAAACGTGTAATGAGTTGTTATCTCATGGAATGAGTAGGTAAACAGCTTAGTATAAACTGAAAATTTGGAGATTACATCGTCGTTACATCTATGAAATATTTGTGATAACAATTCAATTTTATGGATTTTAATTATGTCAATTTGATACAAATTAATTCGCCAATGTAATTTGAGATGGAGAAGACTCAATGGAGATTGTTTGATGCAGTCGAGTCGTGATTTTCACATACATGATCAAGCTTAGTTTTAATAATAAAACGATTATAACTATAATTAAAACACATTATAAAGTGGTAATCGCTAAATTAGGTTAGGTTAAGGTTACATTAGTGGAACGTTGAAGACACTTATGTTTTGAGTCCGTATTTAATCAAATGCTTATAGAACAACAAACATTTTTGATTTAAATAATAAAACACTGATTTGTTACTGTATATAATATGTAAAGAAGTAAAATATTGTATTCTTGAGTTATTCCGAAGCAGAAAGCGAAGGCGCTGATGCGGTAGATCATTAGTGATTTTGCACCTTTTTGGAACTGTGATAATAAAAGAATTCTTGATGTTTATACTTCAATAAAATTTGAAATAAAATGAGTTAAAATTAATCCTATATTGCTTGCCTGCATCTGGAATAAGATTTTTTAAAATAATGGGTATATTTGTACAAGGTATATCTCTACCTCGATTTAATAGCACACACAAAAGTTCGAGGGGATCACATGCACGCGTCGACGAGTTTTCTCGAGAGTAGCTACGCTTTAGACTGCAAAAACACTATACTTATATGTCGTGACGAAAGCATTTGCGCTAATTATGGAGGAAGATGAAAATAGTATGAGGCGAGGGTGGCAAACATGTGGAAAAGGGTGTAGTACTTTCGTCCCATGTTGCACATACTTTTTTTTCCTACCTAGGCCGAAAGTTCGTGTTTTGTCCCTGTGAAGCGAGGAAAAAGTGTCACTTTTATCCTACCTGGGCCGAAAGTTCGATTTTTGTCCCTGTAAATCGGGGACAGAAAGTGTAACCTTTGTCCCGCTTCACAGGGACGAAAATCGAACTTTCGGCCCAGGTAGGAAAAAATATATTTGTTTTTGATACTATACTGACTGTATTATTAGAAAAAAATTGTTTTATATAAATATATGATTTTTATTTATTTTTTAATATAAGAACACAACAAAAAACTATCAATTGAAATTCCAGACAAAATATAGGACGAAGACGCGAGACGACACGTGTTGTAGATGCTTTATGATGATCCGCGAACCTTCTACTTTCGTTTTCGGTAATAACTAATAAGGCCAATGTGCACATGTAGGTCTTCCAGTCTACATATCAACTTATATCATCGCAAATTGTTTATTTAAACACTCTATTGTACAGGATTTTTCATTAAGAGAACTCGAATTTTGAAATGGAATAAAACACCTTAAGTGATATTGCCACAATTTTTAATTTATTTTAAAGGACATTTGATGACATTATGTATGAAATATAATTTAAGTCAAATAGCCGCCGCGACTCCGCTAAAGATGGTGTATCTTTGTGGACCAATTTTGGACGATATTCTCGCATATATATAGGGCTGAATCTTATGAAAAACGCGAGTTATGGTGGCCTTCAGGGCAGTAATTGTCTGTGATTTGTCAGAGTAGACTCGAGATTTCATGTATCCTCACAGAAAGTAATCGAGCGGTGTTAGATCACACGATCTCGGTGGCCAGTTGATGTCACCATTACGCGAGATGAGGAAGCCCTTGAATTTCTCATTCAATAAATTCAATGTTTCCCATGTAGTATGGCAAGTGGCGCCGTCTTGTTGAAACCACATGTTCGTGAGATCCGTACCATTGATTCTAAGCCACAAATAATTTGTTATCATCGACCGATATCGGTCGCCATTGACAGTGAGCACGATTCCTTGCGCATCTTCGAAGAAATCCGGAATTTTTCGGAGTGTAGAGGTACCTGGTGGATTTTCCTTGGATTTTTCTTGCTGCGATTCCAGAAATTTAATTTATTAACAAACTACTCAGCCAAAAATTAGCCTCGTCAGATAATTTTCTTCCCGAAACCAGGGTCAGCCGCAAAATGCTCTAAACCCAATCCGCGAATTCTCGGCGCTGTCTATGGTTGTTGGGTTTTAGATCTAGAGTCAATTGAATTTTGTAAGGATGAAAACTTAGGTTTCGACGCACAATCCGCCATGGTTGATGTCGCAGAGAGACCCAGCTATTGCGCATGACGCGGAATAGACTGTCTGGAGTTTATCGCAAACTCCCGAACAGCAACAATATTTTCCGATGATCTTGCGTTTCTTTGACGCACAGGAACTGCTTCATCCAAAACTGACCCGGTTGTCTTAAATTTATTCATTAAACGACGGATTGTGTGATTTCCACGATTGTTGAAGCGTGTAGCGTTCAATGGTGAAATATCATGAATAAATATTTATTGACTGATATAAATTATTTATATCAGTATTGTTTATAGCGGCCATCTTGGAAAAGCCTATTGCTTTTAGCGGCCATCTTGGAAAAGTCTATTGCTTTTCCAAGATGGCCGCTATAAACTGTCCAAGTTTGAGGATCCCTATTGACCCTTTCCACCAAGAAAAAGTTGATCTTCTTGAAACTTTCCAGTTTATAATACATTGATTGATAAATAGAATGTTTTATAGGAAGGAGTTCATTGTATTTATTAAAAATAACAAATTATATAATTTTGGAGTATCTAAGAAACCTTTGAGGCTATCTTAGTTTAAATTCACTTTCATTCGACGGAGTCAATTTTAACTCTAGATTTGACCTTCCTCTGCAAATTTACCCTTTTTTTTTGTAAATTAATCACGTATGAGGATGGCTAACAGCAAACTGACGGATATTCTGACGAAAAATCTGTAGCCGGAGGCCATAACGCAACATCCTAAAGTTACATTGTGTATTTTAACAAACCTTTTCACTTGATATCGGAATAGATAGATACCTAGATAAAGATTTATTGTATTAGCTTAAAGAGTTCATAAAGTATTTAATATCAGGCATTTGTTAATGAAGTGAAACTTTTTTAGCAAATACGCTTCTTATGTAATCACTGCCCACTTAAATACCAATTTATATAATTATAAAATATTTTTAATATTTACATGAATTAAGATAAACATTTTCCGCGATCTGGGCGTTTGTGTTGTGTGGGTTTTCAACACCCAACACTGGATTCTCACCGTACCGTTGAGTGTGAGGCGTTATTTATTTTTTATTTAGTTATATATCGTATTATTTTATTTGTTACAGAGAAGCGCGATACATCCTCATACCTGGTACTATGTACAATTCAGACGAACTCGAAGAGGACGACGCATATTTTATTCAAGATGCCACGTCAGAGTCTTACCAAGGATCACCGACGTAGAATTAACGACAAGGAAGAGACAAAAAGCAAAAAGAAAAACGCACAGATGCGTTTTATTCCTGAACGTGATATGAAGATTTGTTCCTTATTTTAATAAGGGATGGAAAAGAATGAATGAATGAATATGATGAAGGCAAGAAAAAATCAACATGGGTGACGTTGGTTGGTGTTGGATAGAGGCTTTTCGTAGTAGTGAAAAGTTGATAGTTAAGTGTAAAAAAAAAACTTCCTAAACTAGGTTACCAATTATAATGTACCAATAAAAGTGTTATTTTTAGTGTATTTGTGTAACTGAAAAACTTTCAATCAATAAAAAGACTGAAATTGATTAACCAAGTGTAACATTGCAATAATATTATAGTGTATTGCACAATAATTTGTTTATTTTTTTATAGGTACTACTTCTTAAATAGTTAAGTTAAACTACCACTAAATAGAGTATTAAGTTATTTTATGATGTGGGTCGATCTTGCTAATGGCAACAAAACTACTCGATAATAATCTGACCAATAATAAATAAATAAATAAATATGTTTAACACACACACACACAAGGTCGTCTGTTCCTAAGGTAGGCAACTTAATGCCTGTGTTTTAGGTAACAGCCGACTGATACGAGTATACATTTTTTTAAATAGATATACTATACAGATCTATGCAAAATAATAAATCTGTTCAAACCTCTTTTTTTTTTTTTTTTTTTTTTTTTTTTTTTTTTTTCGGATGGACTTGTGCTGTTGGCCTTACTGGCCTTTACAGCGACACCGGGCAGGGGGGCGGACACTTTAAGGTCCAGCCTGGAAAGTAGAGCCTCCTTATGGGCGGCTCTGAAGAACTATACGCGTCGGTCGGCCGTCATGGCGGCGCTATGCGGAGCGCTAAGGTGAACGGACTACTGCTCTACGTGCCTAGGCGCGTACGAGCCGTTGAACCCTATTACGTCGTCTCCGTCGGCGGAGACGGTGTAGGTGAGTAGTGTGGTGTGTGGTGCGGTTGTGTACTGTACCTATCGGGGGGGGGTTGGCTAGCGTGATCGGGTCGTCTGGGTAGGGGTGTGCGATAATTATCGATAATTTGTAACTACTCGATAATTTTTCATTCGATAATTATCGATAATTATCGATAAGTGTTATTCGATAATTTTGATTCGATAATTATCGATAATTGTTTATTCGATAATTATCGATACTTATCGATAAGTTTTCATTCGATAATTATCGATAATTTGTTGCGATCCGATAATTATCGATAATTTTTCCGATGTGATAATTATCGATATTTTTGTGCGATCCGATAACTATCGATAGATAATTTCGATACCGGACGGCGGATGACCTTTTTTTTTTTTTTTTTTTTAGGTATTCTGATAGGGAACGGAGGATTATATGAATACGGGATGGCGGACGACGTTTTTTTTTTTTTTTTTTTTAGGTATTCTGATAGGAAACGGAGGATTTATATGAATACGGGATGGCGGACGACGTTTTTTTTTTTTTTTTTAGGTATTATGATAGGAAACGGAGGATTATATCAGTCCGGGACATCGGATGACCTTTTTTTTTTTTTTTTTTTTTTTTTTTTTTTTTTTTTTCGTCGTCCAAAAATTGTGCCGATAATTATCGATAACTTTCCTGAACTATCGATAATTTTTATTCGATAATTATCGATAACTGTCGCCACTACCGATAATTTTTTATCCGATAATTATCGATAAGTGTTCATTCGATAATTATCGATAACTATCGATAAGTCAATACGATAATTATCGATAATAAAATTATCGATAATTTTTTCTGATGAACACCCCTACGTCTGGGTCGGTGAGCACGTGAAGGGGGCGTCTACAGCGGTTTTTGAAATTACCGCGTAGTGTATTGTAGACGCATGACTGGGCTAGCTAACATCGAATATCATCGAACGATGAATCTTCGCGTGTCGTTTACGTGTACGCGGAAGCGGACATAATTTTATGTGCACATGCGCGCGTATACGTAACATCGAACCGTTCGAGCTCGGGAGCGCGAACGGTTGACAGTTCAAACCTCTGTTTTATTAATACACTATATATCATCAAGAAGAAATTTCAATAGCGCGTATTTTTTTGTATCAGCGCCATCTCTTATCGTTTTTGGTCGTGCACGTATCACGTAAAAAGTACAAAACCAATGTAAATAACTTTAATACATAAAAATTATTCATAACTCACAGTATAATTTAGTTTTTGTTTCATTGTAATTAAATTTAAAAATAAATATTTAAGAAAATAGAAATAGGTACCTACGCCGCCAACGCCATCTGGTCTAAGGAATCTTAAAAACTCACAAAACTTACTTTTGAGTTATTATTTTGTTAAACTTAAAAGTTTACTAAATATGTCGGATAGGAATAGAAATCGTTTTAATATTTTAGATAAACATCATTTTCAATTAATATAAGTACTATTATGTTAAATGTCACTAAAAATAAAAACGATATGCTTTCATTATACGATAGATGGCGCATGTAGATGATAAAAAATATAAATTTATAATTTTTAAAATTTTAGTTAAATACCCGTGCGAAGCCGGGGCGGGCCGCTAGTAAATAATACATATAAATAAACATATATTACACCCAGAGTCGGGGCGGGAATCGAACCCACAACCCTTTGGAGCGGGTCAACGGGCCAGTCAAAAATAGTATTGCCATTATAAATTGCTTATAACTGATTTTGTATTAATTTACTATAAATTATTCATTTAATTTTCCACTTTAATAGTATAAACAGTATAATTTTCGAACAAAATTGTTTAAATGATCTACCTCTACTTATAATGCTAATTAATAATTATTTTAATAATGATAATAACTTGTTCAAGCAATATAATAATTATTAAATTTACTTGATGTTTATCTACTTATATGTATAAAATATCTTGTAAGTCTTATAATAAATTGAATAAAAATTACTTGATATCTTTCATCGTTTTATTTTTCCAATGAACGGTAGGTATTAAATTTGCTTTTAGGTTCCATGTTAATCCTGTTTCTAAAAGTTCGAGCAACATACAAGCAAAAAAAAACTAGTCTAATCAGTTACCTACTTGTGGTAAATTACGTGAAACAAAATTACTAATTAGTTTTTTTTAACAACATTTCTCCCGTACCTGTAAGGATACTATTTTATCGATCGATTTATACTATTTTCGGAGTTTTACAGGTGATTTATAGAAACCATCCAATAGTTTTCAAAATACCTTAGTAATATAAAGATATTCTACCTTGTATACAGCTACTGTCTTTAAAAAAAAGTGTGTGTCAGCTCCGACGCACAATTACATTTTACTCCTTATGAACGATTCTCTAAATAGGTACAAATAAATTAATGAATTAATATTTCTTGATTAAAAAAGACTCGATAAGCGTGCTCTCAAGTTAAGGTCGTCACTAGTAGTGGGAGAGTGCGGGGTATGAAGCGACGGTCAGGCGTGCGCACACCCGCCTCTTCCTCAACCATCGATTTCTCGGAGCTCGCGCGCGGAATATACGTCACAATACTCATGACTGAAAATGGAAAATAGGTTGCGCACAAAAAACGTAACAAGGTCATTCGATCAGTAGATATTCGGGTGCAAAATTAATTACCTAAACATTTTTATGAAACACGTGTACATATTGTCAATTACGTACTGTACTGAATTTTGCACATAATATACCTAATACAGCATCTATAACTCACTTTGTTCGTCGTCACATACCTAATACAATAAACAGGACTTACAAAACGATAACTGTGATCCCTAACAAAGCCGTCATGTGACTGTATTGTAATTGATATGCTAATATTATCACGTTTTCAACATTTGTATGAGTTTAATTCTTATATTAGTGATACATTTGTACCAAATTATGTTACGTTTACGTTCAGTCACATTAGAATCACGCTACAATTCATATAATTATTTTTATTATATGCCATAATATTTATTTATGCAACTGTTGTACCTATAATAAGGGGTATTAAACACGAATGTGGGTTTATCACACTCGGCTTCACCTCGTGTGATCAGGGCCGGATTTAGGGGAGGGCAACCGGGGCAACTGCCCTTTTTTTTTTTGACACTGTGAAATGCGTTTACGCATCCCGCCACCCACAGGCGACGGGTATGTGGGACTCGCTGACTGCGAAGTCAGAATACCCACTAAAACACAGCGGTGCCCTCGTCGTCGTATAAGGACGCCACGGGATCGCTGGCGCATGCCACCGTGACGCCCCGACGGTTGGCTCGCCTACAAGGGCCGCCTTCGGTCATAGAGCGCTCGCGGGCACCGTGAGCGCTCTATCTCCGCTACGCCAGAGACCGGCGAACGGGAGAGACTGCGGCAGGTCATGACGACATAGCCGCAGTCTCCTCCGTGACCTGGAGTATGGGACTTTGGGGAGCGGCCAGGGTCTTAGGGACCGTTCTACCCTTCAAGTAAGCCGCCGGTTTGCCGGCGGCAGCACACACGGCGCAGCGCAGTGCTCCGGTGCAATTGCGGGCAATGTGCTCTTCCACGCCGCACCGGAAGCACGCGCCGCTGCGGTCAATCGCAGCCGGACATGTTGGGCGGGTATGCCTGATTCCCAGACATTTGAAGCAGCGCATGGGGCGCTGCTCCAATACTTGCACTCTGGTCAAGCTCCACCCGACCAAGAGTCTGCCTGCTTCAGCTAGGGCCTTAGAGGCTGGTATCGGGCATCGCATCACCGTGCATCCCAACCCACCCGGTCCAACCTCGATTGCGCCAGTCTTCACTGCGCCGACGTCGCACTTGCCAGCCGTCGCCACCGCTGCGGCCACCATCTCGCAGGAGACGGAGTCGTCCAGCCCAGAGACTCGCACACCCGCGAGCTTCATGGGTTGGACGACTTTCGCCATGCTCCCCAACGACGCCTGCATGGCCTCCGCCAGGCGTCCCGCCGCTTCCGGGGTCTGCCCCTTCGGCAGCTCCAACAATCTGGCCCCAGTCGCGGCGCGCCGCAGCTTGAGCCCACCGACGATGCCGAGTTCGGCCAGATCTATCGTATCTGCCGCCTGCTTGAGCAGGTGGCAGTACGTGACGCCTTGCTCTCGGCGTACTCGTCAAGCGTGACGAGCACTGCCGGAGAGCGGGGGGCAGCCAGCTTAGGCTTTTTGGCCTTTTTCTTCGCCGGTGGCTGCGGCTGCGGTCCCTTCGAGGCCGGAGTGGCGGCGGCGGCGGCAGCGTAGCTCTTAGGCGCCGTCTTATTTTTCTTTGCCCGCTTGGCGACGGTAGTCCACTTACCGTCACCAGTCTGGACTGCGGGTGCCGACTCCTCGCTCGCGTGTGCGCGTCTTTTCTGCACCGGAGCGGGGGTGGCGCTAGAAGACGGTGCCTTCTGCGTCGTCCTCTCCTTCTTCTTCCTGTCCGCCGCAAGCGGTGGACGGAGCGTCTTCGCCGGCAGGAGGCGGTCTTCAAGGCCGGTGAAGCGGGCATCGATCATCCGCCCCACCGACCGAATAACTGACGCACTCACCTCCTCGACGAGGCCCTCTTCTCGTCTTGGCAGACAGGTGGGAGCGGCATTCGACGAGCTCTGCTCTCGTAGCTCCACCACCTGTCTTCGGAGGTCGTCCAGGTCGCGTTTCAGGCGAAAGTTCTCCGCCTGGAGCCGACACACCTCCTCCGAGGCCGTCCTCTTCCTGAGGGCCTCTACCACTGCCTTTATCGAGGCCGCCGCATCCTTCAGGGTGCGCTCAAACGTCCCCTTCAGGTTGGGTGACCTCGTCGCCACCTTGCAGATCAGGTCCACGTCTGTGGCCACCTGACCCACCAGAGCATCGGCCGTGCGCGGGTCCCCAGTATTGACGCCCAATGCTCTGCGCCCCTCTTCGGCCGCTCGCGCCTGCTCTAAAATAGCCTTCTCGGCCTCGGAGCAGTGCTCCTCCCGCATGATTATTCGTCTTTTACATCCTGCGAGGATCACGCTCCCCTCGCCGGTTGACCGCGGACTGCTGCGAAACCGCTTCCCGCTCCTCGTCTGACCACAGCTCGACTCACCACCCGTCGCTGCCGAGCTGTAGTCGTTGGAGTCGAGTGCGGTTGACTCTCCCTCTACGCCATTTTTAGTTTTATGAGTTTTTAAAGATTCCATAACTAATCCCACGAGTATGGGGGAAAGACGGTCCACCAAGGCAGTGCCCCCTGTACCTGGGTAAGCCTAGCGTAACTCGTGGCGGGTGTCGGCCGGTACCCGGACGAGGATCGCAGTCGAGACTGATCTTCCCGTCAGCCATGCATCCCCTTTTCTTTATATTTTTTCTTGCTGATTTTTAAACGTAAAATTAGTTATTTAAGAGAGTTACACATATTCACTAGCCGTAAAATGCAAATGCGTTTACACATATTTACTATAAACGCAAAACGCATTATTCATTCATTTGTTGACGTCTAGAAGTGGAGAAATAAATTAGTCCTCAGTTTTATTATACTTTACTAAAATTCAGAATAGCAATAAATTTATAAGATATATATACTTATCAGCTGTAGGAAAGTTTTTAAATTATTTGATCTTTTATATCTATGGATAAATTATGAAACCGTTTTAGCACACTGTGGATTGTTTACATTTGTCATATGAACAAAATACATATACGATAAGATTGTTTTTAAGGGGGTATTTTAATATAATTCCGTGACGTCAAAAAGAAAAAATAAGAACGTTCAAGTGGGTATAGATAAAATATAGATTACATTATCCACTTACATTATGATGCATTATTGTCTATTACTCGGATAGTCGGATACTAATATTATGAATGCGAAGTTCAGATGAATGGGTTTGTTGCATGTAAAATTTGTTACTATTTCACAATCCTTATATTCAAATCTACATAGATTTGACCGTTTAGGATGAATTTTTAGACGATAAAGGTAAGTCAACACTTAGACCAGAATAAAAAGCCTATGAGTATAAACTAATTTGCTTTTATTATGAAATAAGTTACGCATTAAGGATCCCCACAGGTAAAATTGAAAGAGTCAGGCACACCTAATATATTATTATAATGTTATTTATAAATAGATTACTGTAACGTTGTATTTATTTTCTATTGCCTATGAAAATTTGTTGAATCAGATACGTCTCTTAATTAAGAAAGGATTCGGTCAGTTTGATGTTCTAGGGACATTATTACACATTCGAAACATTACAAATAAAATGTTAAAAGTCTACAAAGATCTAATATGGTGCGTCTTGTGGTCTATTACCTACATAATTTCCCGTGATCCCGTGGATCCCGTGGGAATTTCGGGTTATTTTAGATTTTCAGCTATCTAAATAACTAGTTTTAATGCAATGCAATAAATGAATAATCCATCCATCCCTTAAACTTACCAAATTATCAATTACAATTCGTAATAATGTACAAATATTACTAGAAAAAAAAAAAACATGTTTCAGCTCATGACGGAAAAAAAATGCCAATAAGTTGTTTTAGTCCATATGAAATTTTGCTAATAGTGGAAATTTTAGTTATTTAATGCATTATTATACACGTTGATATGTTGAATGCATAAATCCACTTCACTATTATTGTCACATTGATAAATTGTTTCTTTTCTTCAAAATTATCAATTAAATCTCTAGCAACACCTAATTTTTGTTTCATTTTTTAAGCTAAATGATAACATTAAAAATTAACAAAATCAAAGAAAAAAGCATAAAAAGCGCTCCGGCGATTATTCCGCTTTGAATTTAATTTTTCGCTTGTTAACTTAGCATTTATCTAATTCTAATGCATTGCATCATTGATTACATTCTTAAAGGACTCAACTAATTCCCCGACCAAAACTGGTAATTTTTTCGATGTCGCAAAATCTTTTGAGTAAGTCAGTAATAGTGGTTTGGTATATAAACTACCTTAGCATATATTATATTTCCCAAACAATCTTGTGTTCATATGTAGGGACCATTATCGACTCACAATCATCTATGTCAGCGAAGAAAAGGTCTTCATGTACGCCGGATAGCGCCGTCCTTTGTCGAGGTGGGTTTCCACAGGAGGCTGTCTTATTTGTACAGTTGATTTTTATCTTCTATCCGATGACGATCAAGGCCAATAGTTATAATTGAAAAAAAAAACTCAAAAACTTGTTGCAGAAAACGCTGTTGCGCTTATAAAATATAATGTTAATATAATCTTTAATTAACTTCTTTTTGATATACCTACGCTTAGTCCTGCTTAAACCTAAAAAAATTAATAATTAAGTATTAGTTACACAAGTGAAATTAAAATTTTACTTAATTTTACTTATTTTTAGTAACAACGACTAACTAAAAATGACAATTGACAACTTGCAAACCTTGTTTGCTTTTTTTAAAATGTACCTATTGTGTACCAATGCCCTTTTCGATTCTGCAAATAACATTAATTAAAATTTATTTTTGTACTTATTTTGTTGAAGGTCGCTTTTATCTCAAGGATGAAGAGATATTTAAATTTAACATTTAATCATTTTTAATTGTTTGTCCGTTCTTATAAAAAATATACGCTCTTATTAATGAGCTATGGTAGCAGTTTTTCTTTTTTTTTTTTTTTAATTGGCACAGTTAATCATTCTAAAAAAATGTGTTATAATGTGCAAGGTTCCATTTTCATTATAACGGTATCGTAGCGACAGCATATGAATCTAATTTAAAAAAGTTATGTTATGATCGGTATTACGTCAGTGATTTTGTATAAATACGAATCTACGGATATTAAATAAAAAAAAAAATAATACAAAAACGACATGATTTAATTACAATTATATAGGACGTTGTTGGAGTGGCAAATTTTCAATTCATAAGTACTATTTAAAGAATTTTTTATTTCTTTATGAATGAACGTTGACTAGTGTCATAGTGACGCTTCTACGTAGGATGCCAATTAGTATGTAATAGTTTCGCCACTTTGATGTAGTTTGGCATACGCAAACGACGGCTATGAAGTTTGCGGACTACCGCATGTCAAGCTGTTCTACCAATGGTTAAAATCATTTAGAGTTATTAACCTAAGACCTAAATCGATAATAGGTACTTGCATCGGATCGCAGAAAGGGAAGCCACACCTACCTACCAGGAGTGTGGCGCGCCGATAGACACGGTGCGTCACACTCTCGAAGAGTGCGTCGTTTGGGGGCCTGGTGGCCGGAATAGGCAGAGACCCCTCGTTGTCGAGCGTGGTCCGCTACATGCTTAGCAGTGAGAGGTGCTGATCGGCCGTGATCTCCTTCTGCGACGAGGTCATGGCTTTGAAGGAGGCCGCGGAGCGGGAGCGTGAAGCAAACGCTAACGCTGACCGGCTCCGCAGGAGTCGACCGGGGAGAAGGAGATGCCGCTACGCCCTCCTTCACCCTCCGGAATAGAGTGGGAGGGGTGCCTATATTCCTGCCCGCCCGCGAGCACTCTATAGGCGAAGGTGGGCCGCATAGAGGCGGACCAACCATCGGGGCGTCACGGTGGTATGCGCGAGCGAGCGATCTCGTGGCGTCCCACTACGACGATGAGGGCACTGCTGGGTATTCTGGCACGTTCTGCCGTGTCAGCGAGACCCACATACCCGCCGCCTCTCCGCGTTGTGACGCATAAATGCATTTCCCAGCGTAAAAAAAGACCTATATTGATACACCTAACAAGCCAAATGTAAGTGACGGCAATAAACAATTGAAATCTGAAAGCTAAATGTAAGAGAAATTTCAAAATGTTTCCTTCGAGAATAATCGTTTGCAATAATTTTATCTATTATTTGTGATATTATAAACCCACATCGTGCTTGATAATATTACAAGAAATAGAGAAATAGGTTTGTTTTGCTTTTAAAATTAGTGGAGCAAAATTTATTTCTCAAGAATTTTTATTATCAAAGATTTGACAAGTGAATCTCAACTTTTATACTGCATATATTAGTTTCGTGACACTAAAATATTTTCTCGCATCTCGCAAGTTTTTGGAGAAATAAATATTATGCAACTAATTTCACAACAAATTAGTATCACCCCCCAGAAAGTATGGTCACTGCCAACTGCGCCAACGGGCTGTCCGTATGACAACATTTTGCATGACAATTGATAATACCTTTTGATATCATGACAATATTATTTTATAAAAATATGTTTTATAAATACTCTAACAAGTGATATGAAATAAATTTCGTCATGTATGACAGTTGTTTTAATGTAAATCCGATCATTTTAAATAATATGAGGAAAACTTGAAGGAAACATACCCGACAGGTATTTTAACCTTAAAGATTATGTAAAAACTAAAAATGTGACACGGCTATCACAGTGAATGTTAATTTTCAATGGCCTTCAAAGGGTCGAATATCAATCAACTTGACGTATAGAGCTCAGATTTCCCAGTGAAATATAAATTTGACTCGATACCAAGCGATTGCAGGTTCAAATCCGGGCTAGCACTACGAAGTTCTCAAGAGTGACATTAAAAATTATACAAGTTTTTTTTTCTTCATTGCAATACTTAAACATTTTAACTTACTGAAACTTTTTATCATGTAAATAAAAATAAATAAGTTTTTTTCTTATTAAAATGTGAAGAATAGTTAACATTTTAGTAACATTTAGTTAATAATTAAAATGAAGCTACAAAATATGTTATTCTCTTATATAATAAATACAATTAAAAAAAAAAGAGAAAACATTACCTTTCTTCCTTTTTTTTCAATTATATTTATGATTTACATAAAATTATTTCATCGTATCTAATACATAAGCAATGTAAAGAAATAACATTGTTCTTTATGAAAATAACAGTCCAATACACAGGTAATGTTTCCGATCAGCACGTAATGTCAAATCAATTAGGTCACAGGTAGCGTCTTTAGTTTCGCTAAATTGTGTATTAAGCGTGCGTGACAGACGCGAGTGAGGATAAATTAATTTGTTTTCCCCGATCTAAAGAGTTAAAGTTCCGACATCTTGGCTGTCAACTAAATTAATGAAAATTTATCAGAAAGATCTCTCACCTCCAATGAGGTTGAGACCTTAGAGATCCCTTCTTTGGATACGGTGTCTGAATTTTTATTTGAATATGGATTTCAAGGAGATATTAAAGACATCGATATCGTATAGTAATTGTAGGAAGTACTTTTATACATTTGATTGACACTAGTACTCTGGAAAAGTGGACAAGCGCTTCCGAGTGACTCAAGTTGTTTTGATACACTGGTTTCGTCTCATGTTAAGAAGAAAGTCTAAAGGGCTGGAGACATTGTGTAAATGTGTAAATTCAATTGTCCCAAATGATAACTATTTGCTGCTTGCAGTCAGATTCTTAACAGGATGAACTTTTTGAGTCGTAAACTCTACTAAGGTAAAAGCTCCCATTACGGAGGCATTTCGCAACATTTGAAAGTAAGAAAGAAAAATAAGCATTTGTAAGTGTCTTATCAAGTGTAAAAAAAATTTTTCGACAAGAATAGAGATTAAATTTCATATTACTTCTGACACTTTATTTTTTTGTAAAGGATTTATTATATAAAACAAATGTTAAAAAAATCAAGTCGATTTTTCCTAATACGGAGGTATGAGAACCAATTACGGTCATAGTCGGTTCCTAATACGGTGGGTAAGAAGTTTGTTTACGAACATAGTTTGTTGGTTCCGTACAGTAAATTTTATCCTTCCTAACATATGTTATAAATGCGAAAGTGACTATGTTTATTTGTTTGTTTAGCTTACAGGCTTTTAATGATTGGCTGATTTTAGTGAGATTCGATATAGAAACAGCTTATGACCCGTGTTAACTAATATGTACTAACGTACTATACCTCAATGGCTAAAACTCACACGGGATGGGGAAATATGCGAGTGGTTCCAATTTTATAGTATAAAAACACATTTATAGGTAACTTTACTAACTATCAATTTATTATTTTTATTAACTAATTATTAAAAAACAATTTCATGTAACAATTGCTTCAAATCTGAACCTTTCAAATATCAACAGTTCGTAGAAAATAATTATCAAAAACTTAGAAAGTACAGTATAGTGTTCAGTACAGTTTTCAACTAATTTAGCGACAGTGTGTAGCAACTGTTCTTTAGTCACTGGAAATCCACATTTACCAAGGTAATGGATCCAATCAATGACTTGTTGGTATTCGTCTAGGTTAAGTACTGTCTGTTTACCACACTTTTCATTGTCATAAAGCTCATCACGTTTGCTCCGTAAAGTAATCTCGGGCACATTATATTGTTTTCAGGCTTTGTAAATTCTCATGTCTTGTCGAATTGGGAAAGTGCTTGTGCCACCTCATCATTAGTATAACACTTGCGTTTCTTTCTGTCCATATTATCTGCAAAAACAGAAATAAAATTTATATTTATTTAAAATCAAAAATTTATCTATAATGTGTATATTCTATGAAGTTCCTTTTACAGAGATATATCCACCGTATTAGGAGGTCATAGAGCCTATCACGGTGGTACTTGAAAATTCCTACCTCAGTAATAAGAGAACTTCTCGTATTTATATAATCCTAATTCTGACCCATCAAAATTTAGATCATAAAAAATGTAAGTAACTTAGTCGAAATACAATAAATTTTTGATTAAGATACGTAAGACTCAAGTTAACAGATATACAAAATTACTACTTTTTAATAAATTAAAATACACCTACTTTTTTAACCTTTCTATGAAAACGACATTTTGCTTTCAATAGTTTTCATATTTAAATAAGATTTCTAGCAGATAAAACGTAACGCAGAAAAAGGTTTTTAGTTTCTGAAATTAAAAATTATTTAAACTAAACTTGGAAATCATTAAATAAGTTATTATATTGAAAGTTATAAGCAAGTAAATATAAAGCAGTAATTCCCCTAATACGGATGATACCGCCGTATAAGGATTAACCTACGAATTTCCTGTCCTATTACCGTGCTATTTTGTTTTTTGTTTTTAAGGTATATAATCAGTTAGAAATAGTAAAAGACCTGAATGAATAGTAAGTATAATAATAGAAAAAAGTTATAAATGCCATATTCACCAAGTTGAACTGTATATTCGTATAAGAAACTTAGTTAAAAAATATGAGTACACTTACCCAAATCGTTCCGCGTTTATATGGGAAATTCTGCCGCAACGCCGCCGTGGCACAAACTGATTGATTTTCATAAGTTGCCTTTGTGTTACAGTTGCAAATGTCAGATATATAATGAAGTAAAAGATTATGAATTAATAAATTCAATTTTAGTGACTTTAAATATACTCAAACAATGATAAAACACGAAAATAAAAATACCGCCGTAATTAGAGTCGATTTTAACTACCGCCGTAATAGGAGCTTCTACCTTAGTTACAGGAAGACTGGTTTATTTTACGAGTATACCTATGTCTAGAGAATCGGGATTGCGATTCATCGGGAAAATGCTGTCTGTATTCTTGCCTATATTTTCGTATTACACGCGAAAATGGCACAAAATGACAACTATATGTAGGTATATAATAATTTTTTATATGTCAGAGTTTTTTTTAACTTAGTCAATGTAGCCAAATATACCCATAGCAGACACAAGATAAATGACAAAAGAAATTAATAGCTCCTTTTTACCCGACTGCGACAGAAGGAGGGTTATGTTTTTCGAGTGTATGTATGTATGTATGTATGTATGTATGTATGTATGTATGTATGTATGTATGTATGTATGTATGGATGTATGTATGTATGTATGTATGTATGTATGTATGTATGTATGTCCATTTCTTTGGCACGCCCTACAGCCCAAACGGCTGGACGGTTTTTGACATATGAGGTGTCGTTGGATTTGTCTAAATTGTAGTAGTGACATAGGCTATATAAATTTTCTAAATGGCGCCCGCAAATGGCGGAATGAGGGGGGGAGTTGATTTTTTTTCTTACTGTAGCAATATGGGTATCAAATGAAAGCTAGTAAATTGTTTTATTCTCTTTAGTTTATAATAAGAGTATTTTACGCAGTCGGGTTTTTTGATTTTTTTAATTATTACAAATATGATATCTTAACGACCCAGATTACCCAGTTTAACTAGATCTAGTGATTCTCACTCTGATTAGAATCCAAATTTTAGAACAGCAGAATTTAGTTACAGCAATTTTGTATCTCCTATAATTTCGGATGTAACCATAAAGATCTAGTTAGGTCTCACATATTTTGTAATATTTATATGGTATTGAAACTGAATTAATACTTAATTTTTTACTATAGAAAAAATAAAATAAAATGACAACAGTAGTGAAATTAAATCTAATTTTGGTTATAACATGTTATTTATTACTTTTTACTTACGAAGTAAGAATTACCTTTATTTTTATTAGTATATGTTTTTTTCACAGTCCCAGCTGATGCGCTAGCGGTCGCGAGTTCGATTCCCGCACATGAAAAATATTTGTATAGGCCATACAGATATTTGTCATTGTTTGGCCGATTGTGCTTGTATGTTGTGTGTGTTTCCGGACGCGTGACATAGGATTCACATCCTACTGGGGACCGTTGTGTGACAGGTTTGTATATTTATTTATGATTTTTATTTTTGTTATTAAATGCTCGTTACATAATTACGTGTATTGGCTACAGCCAAAATTCAAATAATAGCTTATTCTAATTAAGCCTTTATTCAATTGTTTTTCCACATTACAGTCTTATAACAATAGACGAGAATTACCTTAGCTATACATGTTGACCGTTTGGACTCCGTCCAGATAATGCCCCTAAACTCACAGTTACGGTCCTTTTTATCCCTTCTCCCGGAAACAGCGATATCGCTTTGCCGGAAACGTCAAAATAATATCGACAATAATGTAAAACAATAATTAATCCCCACTTAATAATTGATGATAGGATTTAAATTGTTGAAAAATTTTATAAAATAAATAATATTAAATTAACCAAAACGGCCCACGGAAGTAGAATGGAAACAGTATCGTATCGAGCACAAAAGTTTACATAAATTACTACTTTCATGCAATTAACTCTAACACGTAAATATAATTTTTTTTTTTTTTTTTTTATTGGAAATTTGAGTGCGTTTGACCTCAATCTTGTCTGATGGTAAACAATGATGAGGTCTAAGGTGAAGCACGCAAACTCAAATAATGCCTGTTCACTCTTGCCTTAAAAATCCCTAGGTTGTACGCATCGGGAAACAGTGACGCAGGAAGAGAATTCCATTCCTTTGCAGTTCTAATAATGAAAGATGATGCGAACCGCGAGGTACGAACCGGAGGAATGTCGACCACGTATGGATGGAACCCCTGCCCTCGTCGAGTTGTCCGATGGTGGAATGGTGCTGGGGGAATTAATTGATGCAATTCCTGTGCACACTCACCGAAATGTAACCTGTAAAAGACACACAGACTAGCAACCAGTCGGCGATGTTCGAGGCTCTGGAGCTGTCTTGAAGTAAGCATCTCATCACCAATGAGTTTTCTGGCACGCCTGTCGATAGCTTCCAGGGCTTCGAGCTGATACCGGGCGGAACCGTCCCACAGATGGCAACAGTACTCCATGCAGGGGCGGACTTGAGCTGTATAAAGTCTTAGCAGCTGGTCCGGTGTGAAATAGTGACGGACCTTGGAGAGGATGCCCAGTTTTTTTGAAGCAGCCTTAGCCCTGGATTCGATATAGCTTCCAAAATTGAGTTTGGACGATAAGTCTATACCGAGTAGTTCAAGGTGGTTCGTGACTGGAACAGGCACATTTCGGAAAGTGGGAGCCAAGTTAAACGGGCTCTTTTTAGCGGAGAAGAGACACGCCTGGGTTTTTGAAGCATTGAATCTTACTAGATTGGCATCACCCCAGTCGGAGACAGCCTGAAGAGTAAGATTGGCACGGTAGACCATTGCTTCTCTAAGATCGTCCACTTCAGTTTGTCTTGTTCTTGCACTGGAGAAGTATCTCTCCGCGACGGTAATAATTTCTATAAGTATTATAGACCTTATGCTATAAATAAAATGTTAATTTAGCTAACATGACAGACGTCTAACAGACCATGAACAAGTAATTTAGATATCGTGATTTAACTTGCAAATGTGATTATCGTACATCAACTAATTGATTTTACATCAATTGTTATTTCACGTTAGATATTCCTAGAATCAAAGTCGCTGGAAGCCGTTTTATGAAGGCTGCTTTGAATCTGTCGCTCTGGAGGTCGATGGGGGAGGCCTACGTTCAGCGGTGGACATCCAATGGCTGATATGATGATTTGATGAAATATTAAATAGTGTATTTAGCATGTTTTTATTAATTGTCATGAGTTCCCGATATTTCGGCATTGTTTGAGGCGCCATGGTCACTGTACCGTGTACCGCCGTGTACACTGTCTTCATGGCCATGGTCATGGCGGTTCTACTTTATTCCCTTGAATTAATGAATAACATTATAAATTCTACAACCGTTCTAGTGTAGTGGTGCGTGTAGTCACCTAAACGCCAGCGGTCGCGGGTTCGATTCTTACTCGGGGCAGATATTTGTATTTGTACAAATATTTGTTTCTTGTATGGGTGTATGTCCTTGTGGGTCCCGGTCGTTCTTCTTTTTTTAACTCTAGAAGTGCATTTAGCATCCCACCACGGAGAAGCGGCGGGTATGTGGGTCTCGCTAGCACGGAAGAAAGAATATCCACTAAAACCCAGCGGTGCCCTCATCGTCGTAGTGCGACACCACGGGATCGTTCGCGCATACAACCGTGACGCCCCGACGGTTGGCCCGCTTATGCGGGCCGCCTTCGCCTAAAGAGCTCTCGCGGGCACCGTGAGCGCTCTATTGCCCTGGTGGTAAGTGGGAGGACTATAGGTGCTCCTCCCGCTCTATTGCGAAGGGTGAAGGAGCGCATAGCGGCATGTCCTTCTCCCCGGTTGTTTCATGCGGAGCGGGTTAGCGTTAGGGTGCCTGTCTATTGAAGCGGAGCCAGGCTGCGGAGTATGAAACGGAGAAATATTAACCAATAGGATTGTAAAAAATCTCTCCTCCGCTCCAGTGGACAATGGCTATTGGTTAATATTTTTCCATTTCTCCGCTCCGCAGCCTCGCTCTGCATGAATGGACAAGCACTCTTAACGTCTGATTCACGCTCCCGCTCCGCGGCCTCCTTCAAAGCTATGACTTACCAGCAAAAGGAGGCCATGGCCGACCAGCACCTCTCGCTGCCGAGCACGGAGCGGACCACGCTCGACGAGAGGTCTCCGCCTATCACGGCCACCAGAGCATGGCGCTGGGGGCCCCTAGCGGCGTACTCCTCGAAAGTGTGGCGCGCCATGTTTGTCGGCACGCCACACTCGTGGCAGACAGGGGGTACCGGTTATTATCCAAGATCATCTGATAGCGACCGTTACTCATAGGTAGGTATATAGTACCTAGTACTCATAGGTACCTATATACTCATAGTAGGTACGCGGTAGGGAAATTATCCGCTAACCCGCAGTGTACAAGCTCCAACTCTTCTTCTATATGAAAAAGAGGTCTATGCCCAAAACTGGGTTGTTGTCGATATATGCTTCCTAAAAGCAATTGCAAACGCGGTAACTTTTAAGTGTATAATTAGTTATATTAAAAAGACAATTTAATTATTGTGTTCCACTTAACGATCTGCAATAAGCTGTACTGTAACACTTTTTAATTAACGATTATTATAAAATCATACGTTATATTAATAGATTTAAAAAAATTCACGTGAGTATCGTTTTTGTTTTCACAAAGTTTATTTATAATTCGTTTTAGCTTTTATAAGATTATTTAACCAGCTGTGTTTATGTATATGTATAGTCCGTAATGATCTTATGCAAAAATGTTATGCTTATATACCAAGCTGAGTTTTATGAAGTAGACACGGTATTAATTTATAAATTATAATTTATATTTATTATTATGTGCTACTTATTACAATTTTTTTTTGGTTTACTTGAGTAATAAGAACGACTAGCAAACCCGGCGAACTCCGTTTCGCCACCAACTTATTTTCGTGATGGATACTCACACCACGTACTTCCGCCATGCAAAACTATATTGGTTTGTAGTACATCCTATTTATAAGAGATTGCGCTGTATGTGAAAAATGATTTTCCCTGTTTTCCTGCTTTTCTTTTGAAAAATTTCCTGAATTTTGTTTGCTATACAGCTCACACAGCCCGAGACCTTTCCAACGAATGCAAAACCGTGGAAATCGGTTCTTGCGTTCTGGAATTATAGCGTCAGGAAGGAAAACCCGACTTATTTTTATATTATAGATTAACATCTGTTTTGTCACAACATTTGCTTTTCACACTTAACACTATCAAAATTTACTTGTTGAGATATTATCAACAGATTATTAATTTTTTACTCTATGTTCCATTCATACGTTACGAACTTGCATGAAAACTTCGCACGTGCACGTGAAAAACGTAAACAAAATTAACCTAAGATTCCACAAATTTCTGACGTCTATTTCTTACTTTTTGACATACATTATGTTCTTTAAAATTCTCTATCATTTCGTCTGAGAAATAATGTGAAATATAAAAATTTGAAAAGATTATGTAAACAATTTATTTGAAGTATAGAATATTTGAAAAAAGGTTTACGGTATCTGTAAACGCAGTGTGGGGCGTCCCTTCTGCCCACTGGACGGACGATTTGTGCAAGGTCGCCGGTAAAGGCTAGATGAGGGTTGCGGAGAGTCGGGATATTTGGAGTGGAATTGGAGAGACCTATGTCCAGTGGACTGCGATAAGCGGATGTGATGTTATACGTAATAATGTGATTACTTGAAAGTAACTAAATAAATTCCTTACTTATTGTACACTAAAATGCTTTGCAAAAATAAATTACTTATTTATTTTAATATTATAAATTTACATAAACTTACATAGAGCTAAACTAGGCTGAAAATCGGCGGGCAATCATAGTTGAGTCGAGCAATACTGTCTTCTGCACTCGGGCATATTATTGTTATTATTATTTTAATTATCATCTCCTTCGTCATAACATTTATTTTTCACACTTACACACCCTTAACGTTTATTTGTTTATATATTATCGATAGCTTATTAATTTTTTAATCTATTTCTCAACATCACGCTTGCAAAACACGCATAAACAATATTAACGGGTAAATTGTTAAACCTTGTAATTTTTTTTACAGGAGTCACAACAATCTCACAAGGTCGGAAGTTATATTCATATTTTATAATTTAAGCTATAGTGTAATATAGCCAGTAATTTTTAAAACTTCCATTGGCATTAACACTGTTATTAAGAGGTAAAAAGATAAACAAATTTACCATATTTCGGCCCTGTTGCAAGAGTACCGTGACCTAAATACAGGCATATTATAACTTAAAAAGAAGGATTAACAACAAACATGGTAAATACCATTTTACTTCCCAATAAATATAACATAATATGAATACGCGGTTTTTGAATCGACGAGTTTTGATATTCTGCCGAATGACAAAAAAAATATTCTTGACCTAAAATGGATAAAAGAACTTCGCGAGTTTAGCCGTCGATATACGCGGGACAATTCGATGAGATGACACGTGATCGTGTTTACGTGCGAAAGAATTTGCACAAAAAAAAACATTCATATATCAGGAATACTTGTATATGGTCTCAGTACATATGTAACTGCCGGAAGGGTAGGACGCGTATCATTAGATAAAATGCATTAAATATCTCCCGTCCTACAAAAATAAATCTAGTAACATAAAAAGTGATAGAAATATGTGATATAGTCTAATTATTTTTTAGTCGTTACCCTGTGATATTGTGTTGAACTTTTATTATTTTATTATTATATAAATAATTTTATAAAATGGCAGACGAAAAGTGAGTATACAATAAGTCTTCATTAAGTCTTCATTATTAATTCTAAAAAGTACCATCCGGCGTCAAAAAAAAAAAAGACATTGTTTTTTAAATTAATTGATAGAAATATTTTATTACTAATTATAATATTTTGTCACATATATTTATATAAAATATAAATATATTTAATACACACATTTACAATTATCGGTATTTAATAATTTAAATGTAAAACAATTTAATTTTTTACGTATTGTAAATAATAATGTGGGTTAAAATAATCCGGTCGAGTAGAAACTAGAATTTAAGCACTGTTTACATTGTTATCAAAAACAAACTCATTATAAAATGGAGTATTTATGTACAACTGCGAAACATATTAAATAAATATAAATACATAATTCGATTTGAATAAAATATAACGTTTATGTATATATTACTAATATTACTATTACTCCACACGCAGTGGAGCAGCGTGGTGGTTTAAGTCCCAACTATTCTCGTATGTGGAGAAGAGCACTTTTCCCAGCAGTGGGATGTTTATAGGCAGGGTACATATCATCATCATAAGGCCTGTAACATCTTGACAGATGATTTAAACAGTGTCTGTATTATTTATACGACAACGCCGTTCGTGGCTGAATAAGCCGATCCGTGAACGACACATTCGTCCACATTTTGGACAAGCGTGTTGGGGATTTATCGGTGGAGGAGCCCCCTTGCGATTGCATCTCTTGGCACGCTTTTGAGCTAGGTCTTCAAACCAGGCGCTATCGTGGGTTTTGCAACCCATGAAGATGGTCTTTCGCCACTCATTGCGGTTTGATGCTAGGTCTTCCCAAGAGTTGTGATCGATGTTAAATGCAATCATGTCACGTTTAGCGCTATCCTTGAAACGTAGCACGGGTCGCCCTTTTTTTTTTTTTTTTTTTTTTTTTTTTTTTTTTTTTTTTTTTTTTTTTTTTTTTTTTTTTTTTTTTGACGCTGTGAAATACGTTTACGTATCCCGCCGCCCGAAGGTATATACCCATAAAACACAGCGGTGCCCTCGTCGTCGTACAAGGACGCCACGGGATCGCTGGCGCATGCCACCGTGACGCCCCGACGGTTGGCTCGCCTACGCAGGCCGCCTTCGGTCATAGAGCACTCGCGGGCACCGTGAGCGCTCTATCTCCGCTGCTCCAGGGACCGGCGAACGCAATTTGGCCTAACAAGATTTGTCTGGGCAAACGAGCACTGCTCATTCGGTGCACATGCCCTAGCCAACTCAGGCGTCTCTGTTTGAGGAGAGCGGTAACGCTAGGAAGCCGCGCAATCCTCAGCACTCTCTCATTTGTTACTCTGTCCTTCCACGTGATGTTAAGTATGCTACGGAGATAGCGCATGTGGAAAGTGTTAAGTCGTCGTTCTTGTTTGGCGTACGACGTCCAGGTTTCAGCTCCGTACAAAAGTATGCTTAATACGCAAGTTTGATAGACTATCATCTTAGTCTTGGTGGTAAGGTGTTTGTTATTCCATACTCTTGTACGCAGCCTGCCGAACGTCGTGGCCGCTTTTCCGATGCGAATATCAATCTCTCCGTCGAGGGAAAGATTGTTGGACACAGTTGACCCTAAGTAACAGAACCTGTCGACCACTTTCAAGGGTTCACCTTCCAGCAAGATAGAAGGCTGGTAGGTGAAGCCCTGCGCTAGAATTACGGTCTTCGTTGCATTTATGGACATGGAGAACAGCGAACATGCGTACGCAAATTTATCCAACAAAGTCCGAAGCTCTCCGGGAGTTATCGCTACGAAGGCTGCGTCGTCGGCAAAGAGCAGACTATCGATATATAAATCCTTCCGTTACAGGCAGGGTACATATATATATATATATATATATATATATATATATATATATATATATATATATATATATGTATATATATATATATATATATATATTATAAATTAATAATTATAAATATAATCTATACTTATGATACATTATAAATGTAAAATTCTACATGCTCACAATAGCGTAGCTAGGTAACCAAAGGCCCTGGTGCGAAAAATAAACTAGGGCTCAACTAAACTGTTAAGTTTTATCAATACAAACCAAAATATAAATAGTTATACATATTTAAATATTGTAAAGGTGCAAAGCTACTTCATCATCTGCTCTTTATCATGCACAGCAGAGCCCGTCTAGGTTATACACGTAAGCAAATTTCTATAGTTCAATATATAGTTTGTTGGACAGGTTCTGAGGGCCCTCTGAGCATGGGGGCCCCGGTGCAAGGCATCGTCTAGCCATCTGGTAGTTACCCCACTGCATGCTCATTGTTGTCTATAGTTTTGCCTTGTTAAGCAATATTTACTTAACTAAATCAATGTATAGTAGATATTATCTTTACTTACATATTATTATAAGTTTGTTTTAAATATATGTATTTAATAATGGCTACAACTTTGCGATCGCATATAAATGTGATAAAACATACATTTAAATACCTCGTCTAGCCAGTCTCGATTTATAAAACCTGTGTATTGGTTTACCTAGATATTTTTAAACATCAATGTAAATTCTACTTCAGCTGTTTTTTGTTAATCATATTAACTTTGTCATTAAAATATTCAATCTATGACTCTACATAAAGTACAATGAAACAATTTTAATTCGAGTGATTTATTGTAATTACGACAAAAGGAATATATTATTGTTTTCAAAAATGGAAATCAAATTTTATATATTTATACCTTCGGATTTCAATTATTACCACTATTTGAAAAGAACACCCATTTTATGTATTATAAAGAACAACTTTTACCAAATATAGATTTGGTAAAAGATATTTTCCTTATACTCATAATACTCGTACTAATCCTGAGGTCACTGTTGATTGTGATACAACCGGACCATACCGTTAAAAATCATGTGACATCGAAATTGAGTAGAACACCTTTATTTTGAATATTTGCGCAAACTGTTAATAAAGTATTTAACATAAATTATACAGATATTGTTTATTTAAATTATAACTACACTCATTTGCAAAAAAAACGGGCGGTTTCGATTTTCTTCCTGGCTGAAAAAAATAAAATACCAAAAAGGTTTTAATCATTTGAACATGTTACTGGCCAGTTATAAAAGTGCCATAATGTTTATAAGAGTACATTCCAAATTCAAATTTTTGACTGAGCCTGGTTGTCAAAGAAAATAACTTTTAACTACATTTTGTGGTGCGTATTCCCTATAGTTAATATCGACTCTAATTAACTTTTTGTCAATTTTTATTAAATTATCTGGTGTCCTTGACATTTAAAAGTATTGTTATTGCTGTTTAGCAATCTCGAAAATGGTAGATAAAGTGATAAAAGCGAGCAAAATTATTGCGCTGCTTGAAGAAGGTTGCAGTCAATGCTTCGTGGCTCAGAGGCTAAATGTGAGTCGGTCGACAGTTCAAAGGACCTGGCAGCGCTATCAAGAGACCGGTTTCGTCAAGAGAAGGCCTGGTTCTGGCAGAAAGACATGTACCGAACCACGGGATGATCGTTTTCTAGTTAGTCAAGCGTTGAGAAATCGCAAATCTTCTTATGTGGACCTCAAGAACACCCTCGAAGAAGTAAGAAATGTGCAAATTAGTCTATGGACGGTCAGTAGGAGGCTTCTCGCTGCTAATATACACAGTCATCGCCCGGCACGCGGCCCTAAATTACTCCGTGGACATCGAGTTGCCAGGCTTAGCTTCGCTCGAAATTGTGTGTCATGAACTCATGAATACTGGGATAGGGTATTGTTCTCCGATGAAGCCAGGATATCTCTGCATGGTGAAGACCGACGTCGGCGAGTGCTACGTAGACGAGGAGAACGCTTTGCAGAGGCATGTTTTGAAGAAATCACACCTTATGGAGGGGGCTCTGTTATGTTTTGGGCAGGAATAAATTCTATGGATCGTACGGAGTTAGTCTTCATCGAAAACGGTACACTGACTGGACACCGATACATAACGGAAGTTCTAATTCCTTATGCACAACCCGCTTTAACCGCTCTTGGCGAAAACTCAATTTTTATGGACGACAACGCTCGCGCCCACCGGTCTGGCGGTGTGGATGCGTATATGCTAGAAGTCGGAATTCGTCGTTTGGACTGGCCAGCTAGAAGTCCGGACCTCAATCCCATAGAGCTGGTCGGGGACGTTCTGAAGCGACGAGTGAGATCAGTGCAGCCGGCTCCGCAGACCATCAGAGAGCTAAAGAATGTGATTACCGCGGAGTGGGAACGTATTCCCCAAGAAACCATAAAAGATATACTCACTAGCATGCCCAGACGAATGCAAGCTGTGATTTCAGCAAGAGGGGGTCACACTCAATACTAAACTTTTATCTGCTTTTAATGTATTCAAGAAAAACAAAGAAATTAACGCGTTTCATTTTTATTTAGCGAGCAGGTACAATCATAGTGTTTTGAGCTTAAACATTATTTCTTAATAATTTAATTAAAATGTTATGATAAAACTGATGAAAACTATTCCTTCCTAATTAATTTATAAAATTCTGAGGATAACAATACCTAAAATTGTCAAACAAACTAATAGTAACTATAAAATAGTTCTTTGCTTAAGTGCCCGTTTTTTTTGCAAAAGAGTTTATAATAATTATATATGAAATGAAGAAGAAATTTTTTATCTTCTAGGAGAAGTTTTGTTTGAAGGTTTTATTAATTTTTTAAAGTAACTCTTTGACCGTCTTGAAATTAATTGTGAAAGATCTCCTTAGTTGACTACATTTTTCATTCTCTAATATCTTTACCAATTGTAGTATACTTAGATATATTGTATAAAAAATTTCGTAACGGAAGCCAAATAGTTTGCGATTGATATACCTAATCATGTTAAAAGAGCACACAATTTTAAAAGGGATTAACTGCTTGATAAAAGTCCGTTGTAGGTGTTTTTAAGTGTTTTCACCTTATTAAGTTTATCACGCTAAAAGACAATTCATTGCTATTTATGTCAATTAAAGATTATAGTCATTAGAAATAAGATATATTATTAGGATACTATAAAATCTGGAAATATTTATTGTTTATACTTTCATTAGTCTTTTCTGTTCTTAAAACTTCCTTTAGTTTCTGAATATAGCATTCACTGGGAAAATAATGTATTAAAAATGCTTAGTTTGAACAAACATAGGTATATGTTTGAGTTAAATGTGATAACAACAAAAGCCTTAAATATACTGAAAGAAAAACTTATTTCCGCAAACATATATTTCAAAAATAATATGAAATTAGTAATTACTAAATTAATGCGTTAATTAAATATGTTTTATATTATTATATAATTACAATTATATATTTTGCTTTAGAAAAATGTATCAAACCACTTCCTTTTTATCATGACATGATAAAAAAGTTCACACAATTACACATTGTGTGAATGAACCGAATAAATAAAACAGATATTTTTTGCCTGCGATTACAAAGTTAATGAAAAAATTGTACATTTATCTGTGTAATAATAAATTGCATTTCTCTTATATTTACGCGAATATTACTCATTTAATTGAAAGTCTATATCGGATTTTATCGCGTTTATTTGTTAAAAACTTTACAGTTTAACGATTTTATTAATTAATTAAATTAAATTATTTCCCGACGTTTCGGACCCTTTACAGCGTCCATGATCTCGGGGGACTGAGGTGGTGGGTGTCCGAATAATGAATCAATTGTTATATACCCCGCTTTTTATACAATTATAAATTATTACTTTTAACCGTTCCTATTCATGCAGAATGAGCTTATTGTGTCTGGAAGTCGTGCTGTGTTCTTATTTTCCTTGGGTTCAATTAATTTTAGTACTGGCTCCCAAGCTGGTGGTACGTTCCAACCATCCTCTCTATTGAAATTAGGATGTTTTTTGATTTCAATAGCCTCGCGAATCATCCTTGGTAGGAATCGGTGTTCTTTAGCGAGAATTTGTGGCTTATCAAATCTGATATAGTGGTTGGTACCTTGTTGAGTATGTTGATACACAGCAGACTTTGTCGACCGTTGGTGTTTCATGTCAGCTATGTGTTCCTTGACGCGTGTCTCTATACTCCGCTTAGTTTGCCCTATATAAGAGAGACCACATTCACAGTCTAATTTGTAGACCCCTGCATCTTGTAAAGGTATTTGACACTTGACAGATGGTAATAATTGACTTATCTTCGTTGGCGGCTTGTAGTAAGTTTTTATTGAAGCTCGCTTCAAGATGTAGCCAATCTTGTCAGTGACTCCTTTGACATATGGTAGTACGGCAGGCTGGCGCTCGACTGTGGCTGTCTTCTTTCTCCGGGATCTGTGACGCTGACGCGGTGCTCGGAGGTTGTTGTCTCGCAGTACCTGCTTGACGTGCTGTAGCTCTGCGTCCAGGTGTTTCTCGTCACAGATCCCGCGAGCTCTCTGAAACAGAGACAAACCAACGGCAGAGAGTTGTCTAGGATGATGGTGAGAAGCACCGTTTAAATACCTGTTTGTAAAAACCTGTTTGTAAAAACAGGTATTTAAACGGTGCTTCTCACCATCATCCTAGACAACTCTCTGCCGTTGGTTTGTCTCTGTTTCAGAGAGCTCGCGGGATCTGTGACGAGAAACACCTGGACGCAGAGCTACAGCACGTCAAGCAGGTACTGCGAGACAACAACCTCCGAGCACCGCGTCAGCGTCACAGATCCCGGAGAAAGAAGACAGCCACAGTCGAGCGCCAGCCTGCCGTACTACTATATGTCAAAGGAGTCACTGACAAGATTGGCTACATCTTGAAGCGAGCTTCAATAAAAACTTACTACAAGCCGCCAACGAAGATAAGTCAATTATTACCATCTGTCAAGTGTCAAATACCTTTACAAGATGCAGGGGTCTACAAATTAGACTGTGAATGTGGTCTCTCTTATATAGGGCAAACTAAGCGGAGTATAGAGACACGCGTCAAGGAACACATAGCTGACATGAAACACCAACGGTCGACAAAGTCTGCTGTGTATCAACATACTCAACAAGGTACCAACCACTATATCAGATTTGATAAGCCACAAATTCTCGCTAAAGAACACCGATTCCTACCAAGGATGATTCGCGAGGCTATTGAAATCAAAAAACATCCTAATTTCAATAGAGAGGATGGTTGGAACGTACCACCAGCTTGGGAGCCAGTACTAAAATTAATTGAACCCAAGGAAAATAAGAACACAGCACGACTTCCAGACACAATAAGCTCATTCTGCATGAATAGGAACGGTTAAAAGTAATAATTTATAATTGTATAAAAAGCGGGGTATATAACAATTGATTCATTATTCGGACACCCACCACCTCAGTCCCCCGAGATCATGGACGCTGTAAAGGGTCCGAAACGTCGGGAAATAATTTAATTTAATTAATTAATAAAATCGTTAAACTGTAAAGTTTTTAACAAATAAACGCGATAAAATCCGATATAGACTTTCAATTAAATAAATTGCATTTCATTAAAGACTGCTAAATAATAAACAAAGTTGTATAGGCAAAAATAGTAAAAATATTGCAATAATTATTGAACCGAAATTCGAGCTTCATTTTAAAATTTTTCTTATTATACATAAAAAAAAAAACATTTACTATAATAAAATAAAAAAGACAATTTCCTGAAAATTTCTTCAGGAATTTTCTTTGGTTATTTGATTGTTATTTATTTTCATAGCGTGTATGATATCTGAAAAAAATTTCAAACTAGTCTGGAAGCTGTTCAGCTAGTCATTTTTCTAATGTTAAATAATGAATAAACGGGATTTAAATCTGGTAAAAATAGCTTAATATTTATAACATAATACATAAACGTTAACATGCTGAAACTAATAGAGTGAATTTAATATTTTTTTAATGAGAAACGTACATTACGCAGGGGTAACAATTATATTAATTAAATCAGTAGCCATAGAGATAGAGTGAAACCATTTGGTTTTATGTATTCATAGTTACAGATGGCACTAATGTAGTAGTAATGTAGTAGGAGTAGCACCTATGTAGCTAGTGAGTGTAGCAACTTAGTAAGTCGAAAATATCCGTTTTCAGCCAGTCTAAAAATAGTTTGTAAATTTTTCATATCCATAAGTCGTGACTTACGAGAAAATATATGCTACGTGAGTATTTAGGCTGAGACTGCAAGGTTGAGGTTATTGGCTTATCGCCCAGTTGTCTGTCTCTGCACTCACTCGACGACGAGTGTTAGGTCAACATCTTCCTTATAATGTAAATTGTTAACACTTTTGTACTTTCATATAGGAGCATTATCTTTAAAATCGTCGTCTCTCAAGGTGATACTAAAGGCAGACAGACTATTAACGTTTTATATTTACTTAAAGCAATTTATAATTAGAATGCTGGTGAATTATTTACAAATAACACATATATTTCTAAAAAAGTTATTCAAAGAAAATAATTTTGTTTAGTTTTTTTTTCTCATAAAAAAAGAACACAGAAATCCGTTTTTCTTTTTGTACCATGTAATATAGTCAACAAACTGTTATTTGAACCTAAAATATATAAAACAATTTCATCTACCAGTATTTGTACTTGAAACTATTCAATAGTTAGTTACTTCAGTTAGTAATATATACTCGTAGTAGATAAGTATTGTTAAAATTCAAATAATTATGCAAATGACCGGTATCATGTGATACACGTACAACAATATTTACATAGCGGTACACACTAACTCTCATAAAACTAAAACCACTTTGATATATTGAAGCTTGAACCTGTATATATATAATGGAAATCGGTCTCGAAATCTTGCCAGTTTCATATATTATGAGAAATATTAGCATTCGTGAATGTGGTTTGTCACGATATCACCACGTGAATGTTTATTATTAGAATAATCGAATTATTTATTTCTCACGTAAGTAGTTTTAACTACGAATCAAAGGTTATCATATTATAGGCCAATTTATCGTATGAATATAAATGTGTTAATAGATTACTTTTAAAGTGATTGTGAAAAAATAGACATAAATGAAAGAAAATTAACAAATAATTTCCAGTAACAAGTTAATACATTATTAAAATTTGTTTCCTTAAATATCAATAATTGTATACTTACTTTATAAATTAAATTCATATTGATATACTTTTAATGGTGATTATCCGAAAACTAGCGAAGAATATGAGCATATTTGATGATGCAGAGACTAACATATTTTTATGTAATTGCCCCTCGAAGTTTTAACCGCGTAACTTATCAGAAATTACGCGGTTATAAATAGGAATCTCGGGATAAGAAGTAGCGAATGTGTTATTCTATACCTAAATCTATATACTAAATCTTATTGCAATTGGTTTAGTAGTGTTTGCGTGAAAGAGTAACCAGCAACGCATTTATAATATTATTAGGATTAGTAGAATGATATCAGTTGTTGGTACTGTAATATTAGATCTAGATTGGAGTGAATACCGAGAGACTAGATTGACTATTTGTAACAGGGAACAGGCAGAAATAAGGTCACCTTACCTTAGGAACCGCCCTCGTGGTCTCCTGAGTATAACTTCATTAAATTTTGATGATAGGTTAAAAAGTAATGTTCATGTGTGTAGGTTAGGTTGTTTTAGTTCTTAACCTATCAAGAAGTAATGAATCATTTTATCAGTTAGCTAACGAAAGTTCAATGCAATTCAATTCTTCATTATATGGCTTTTAATTTTGTCAAATTGACACAAATTAATTCACTAATCTCATGTAATGAAAGTTGGGTTTGAGTGATTTTGTTACATGACAACGTTTAAATATTATCATTAACATTTTATCATAGTTTAGTGTGTACATTAAAATTTGTTGATTCGACTAAACTTAAATATTTGATGAGTTGTTAGATACTTCAAAATAATACACAATTAAAAAAATACTTTTAAATATTTATTACAAATCAAAATGATCTACTTAATCTATATTTACGATCTATTCTAATAAAAAACACTATTAAAATTGTTTTACAATTATTTTATCTATAGTGTAATAATACTTTATTGAACAATAATATAGCTTATTGTAACTACATTGTTTGAGATAAGAGATCAAAAATGCAGTGTTCATCAACCTTCTTTTTATTAAATTTATCTCTGAATAAATAATCCAATAAAGTATATCAGTACATTATCACATTTTTTTTTTGAATTCATGCAATAATCATGTTAGATGCGAGTGATACATAAGTTTATCTTATCGATTGTTAACATCAAAGACCACGATGTGAGGTAATGACTGCTGTGACAAAATGAGCTAGATAAAGATAACACATCTTATATGCAATTGGCCTTTGATATTTATAATACAGATAATATAAACAATGACATTCATGACAAAAATAAATAATGGTGAAATATATATGACACATAATTTTAAATTACTATTAAATATTTCGTTTTAAACTGAGACAAAGTGTTTAAAGAGTTACTTAAAATTTAGGTTGTTTGAGTTTATAATTAGGTACTAGCAATCCTGCGCATATAAAATTATCAGTACCTACGCTAAGCAAAAAAACAAACAGCAGGTCAATTTTTTTTATTTCTACCAAATAATGTGATAGTAGAACGTTCATATAGTCATATCGTATTTTAATAAGAATCATTAATAAAATACCCTCTAAATTTACAACTATTCCGGCGAATTTTCTTAAAAATTTAATTCATAAATAAATTCTGAACCAATCTAAAAGTTGAATTAAATATATCGATAAGATTATTGGCACGGACACGAAACAAATTTTTTTTTAATTCTAATTTCATTTATAACACTTTATGTATATGATTTTTTATAGTGAAATATGAAACGACTTTGTTGTAATAAGCTAATTGCGCAACAAGTTCGTAATACTCTCTAATGTATATTAAACTTAATTAATTAATAGCCAGGGACAAATTATCTGCTAAATATCGACGAGGATTAGGAAAACAAGGGCATGCACTCCATTTCATCCCACTGGGGGCCATTGACTAAGGCGTATAATATTTTTTTAATGATTTTTTTATGTTCGTTCTCACGCATGGATTATGGTACTGATAGTGTACCAATGTTTTCATAGCACTGTCTAAAAAGACAAAAAGGTTTGTCCATTCTGTTGATTTACTGATTGATGAATTACTTTTACTTTCTTTACAATATTTTATGCAAAACTATCATTGTCATAATAGATTAATTTATTAGCAATTATACTTGTATTTGGATTATGCAAAATTTTACCAAATAACGATCTGAATTTTGCTTAGCTTCAAGTAGGTCCCATTCGCTTTCACCAGATACTAAAGATGCCCACTTTTTTGTACTCTAAATCAAATCACAGTCTTAAATGTTGAATTTTGAACTTTAAAATAACTAGCAACGATTAAAAATTTCAGCTATTATTTCCTTCTTGTTAATTAAAAATCAAACACACACTCGGTGGCGGAGAGACATGCTAATTCAAAGTTATGGCGGCTTTTAGATCAGCCGTAGTCCGTAATGTTGTAAGTTTTAAAGTACCTACTATAATGTTACAACTACAAAACTAGACTTGTAGTTGAATGATGTTGTTTAAAGGACTAATCGTCTAATTAAACGGCTATTTCCACCAGTTGACTACGTGTACATATATATTATAAGGTAATACATAGGTAATAACATTTTCTCGTTTAGATCTGTACAGTACACTCCTATGAAAAATAAGACGAAGTGAAAAAAATTAAAAAAAAATTGAAGCGAAAACTTTTGATTCAATTCAAGAAAACTTAGCTTTAAGTTATTGACATTATTTATTATTATTTTAATATTTACTTGTATTCTTTCATTTTTTATTTAATATACCTAAAATAACAAGAGAATTATGTAGTATTAAAATGAGATTTTTAATGCACAACACTGCAAACAAATACTCATTTTATAAAAGCATATTTCAGTCTATTACGAGGGCAGATAACATTCATGTGACAGTGACACACGCTAACAGAACTGTATCGATGATTAATTTAAACATAACTGGTTAAATCAAGATCGTAATTTTAATTACAAAATGATTATCATTATTTGAATTATCTGTCTGTTTTAATTACATAATTAGATTTAATTCTCGCTGAATACATGCGGTGAATTATGTCAAATAAATATGAATTGTTTTGCTCGGCCGTATTTTAAAATCACACTATGTATGGATATATACGTACGGGAAGGCTTTAAAGATCCGTAATTTAAAAATTCTATTGACGATTAACTCAGCACACAATTTATGCGACGACAGTTTAAGTTCTGTGAGGGTTTAGACATATTCGTAGTTAGGTCCATAGACGATATCGTCAATTGTACAGTACCATACACCTCAGTTCAAATTGGCAGGTACCTATACATATATCATAATATTTTATATTAATCAATTAAAGTAAAAAATAGTGCTAAAGGTTTATCGAGGAGTTAACTGTTAAACTTTTGTTAATTTTGTCGACAAGATAAAGAATTATAAAAAAGTATATATATATATATATTCGACTGTCTCTACGTATACTATCGAAACTGAAAAAAGGTACTTTACAGGAGAGCACTTTTAAGTTAATTTTGTGTACAAAATTGTCATTTATTTGTTAAGTATTGATAGTATACTCATGAAAAATGTGGTTTAATATGTATTTTTTAGCTTATTCTCTTTTTTTGTATGAAAACGTATATAAAAAGGAGTTTCTTAGTGCAATAAAAAAAATCGAATATTTTCAGTTTCGATACTGTACGTAGGGACAGTCGTATTGTCTTTGCAACCAATTTAACGATAAAAGATTTAATAGAAAGGGAAAGCGTTCGTCATGAATAATTCCGAACCACTACTAGGTAGTTTTAATAGGTACTTTTTCGTCTATTGCATAATAAAGAGTATATAAATACGTATTATCCATTTACTTGTTCGGTACTCTGAATTTGATAACCATAAATCATTGGTTGACAAGAGAGGCGTGCGTCACATATAGCTCTTCAAATCTAATGTATGTAAGGGAGCTTCAAATGTCAGGATTAAGGAAAAATTTCTAGCCAGTTTCTACTATATACTTAAAACATTTCATACAAAGAGAGCTGTCTATTTCTGATCAGCAATACTATATTTGCATTTGTGACAGGTAGAGTTTGCTGTTAAAATTTATTTATACCAAAACAAATAATCTCACAAAAACACTTCTTTTTTTTCCTTTCCTTTCCTTTACCGTCTTAATAAATTAAATTAATTTCAATATATACTTTTATTTCGAATTCGTATTTCAGTGTAATTAAATTTGTCTTCAGATTTGAACTTATTTTTAGAATAAAATTGGAAATGTTCTCTGACAAAAAATAGCATTTGATTTTATTTACATAGATTAAATTATTACGTCAGGTGCGGCGAATCACATGGCTTTCGAGATGAAGATATAACGAATTATGGTTCTATGTAAGTTTTACTACGGTTGTAATTTGTGGCGTTTCTTTTTTACGTGATTGTTCCGACGTTGGAATTTTAAGGGTTTTTATTTTATTTTTTAATTTTATATGTGAAGGTATTAAATAAGACAGTATATTATACTATGTATATTTATAATTTTTTATTGTTAGAGTAACATTAATTGTATTTTATATCATAAGAATACTTTTTTGTATTATTTTGTAATTATAACACCGGGGATAGCGTAAATATGCGTAACTGAGTTTAGTTTTTTTACGTGTTTTTAACAAATGCTTTAATATTTTAAAGCTAAAATCAAAGCCTTTAAAACGAGGTTGAATTTTGATGAGTTTCTTCAATGTAGAAAAGGCGCTTTTTATCAATGATGACTATTAAAACTTAGGTAAAGGATTACTGTCAATGATTCTAGTATATCAGTTTACTAACCCTTATTTAATATTTTACATTCAATCATTTATCATGTAATAATGGTGGCAAAGGAAACATTATTTTAACACTTAATATTATATTGTCTTTTTTGTATATTTATATATCAAATATATGGTGTATTGAATTAATAAATAAATATATAAATGTCTTTAAAGTTTAAAATATAACATAGACATAAAATCATCTCCTAAGCACTTTGTTAAAACAGGTTATAGATGAAAAATCTTATTCATGTCTCTTAGTCTTTAGTGCATTTAAATTGTAGGTACTATTCTAGGGAAGAAATTAGGATAGTCATGCGATTGTTATTTTTTTATAATATTTACGTGTGGCTTACTTATAATATAATAATAAAATTCTATTAATATAATATTTATATACATAGGTACACTAATTGTGGTGCTTTTTTTTTTTAAATTTTTTAGTGTTTGTAGTTTTTGTTACTGATTGTTTAATTAATTTCGTGGTTGATTGTTGGTTGTTGAATATTCTCGCAAATTGTCACCATGACATTTATGGTGTAATCTTATTTGTCTCTACTATTTATAATGCTCTTTTGTTTGTTTGCTTAACGCTTAGTAAGTTCACGCTGGTTGTGGTACGGTAATTGTTTCGGCCCTACGTTTGATTTGGACAGTAAAAGGACAATTGGTAATCATCATAATTCTTGTGTTCCGGTCGCTTCTTGTCTTTGAAAATTTCTCTGTGTGTTTTGTGTTGCAATGTCATTCAGCTTCTGCATTCAGCAGCTAAAAAGCGCTTTAGCGATTCTTCGATTTTATAAATAATTCTGCCCCATCCGGCGAAATTTTGTTTTTATTGCTTCGGATAAGTATACTTCAAAATATTATTATTAGTATTTTATATTACAAGTTGTATTGTTTTATTGATTATTAAATTCGCTAATAATAGAATATAACTATTGGTCAACTTAAAAAAAGGCTTTTTGTATTTAATAAACACTTCTTAATTGAGGAAGATAATAAAACATCACGTTATTAACTATATATACCTAATTATAACTACTCATTAGAACAGAGAAGGTGACCATAGACGCATTTGAGAGTAGTAAATAAACAAAATTATGTTTATATTTTTTATTCTTTTTTACACTTTTACTTTTCCTAGATGTCATTTTATATAAACGTAAAATATTACATAATTGGCAGGTAATAGATAATCTAATTATTTATATTATTCAATGCCAATATTTAATCTTATTATTTAATGGCATTTATATGAAAATCGTTTTATAGAAATATATTAATATCCTATTAGAATATCAAGATTACCTTAAGTATTAGGTAAACTACAACTAAAAGATCGTGAGGTAAACTAGAGCTAAAAGATCGTGAGGTAAACTAGAACTAAAAGATCGTGAGGTAAACTAGAACTAAATGATTGTGAGGTAAACTAGAACTAAAAGATCGTGAGGTAAACTAGAACTAAAAGATCGTGAGGTAAACTAGAACTAAAAGATCGTGAGGTAAACTAGAACTAAATGATAGTGAGGTAAACTAGAACTAAAAGATCGTGAGGTAAACTAGAACTAAAAGATCGTGAGGTAAACTAGAACTAAATGATAGTGAGGTAAACTAGAACTAAAAGATCGTGAGGTAAACTAGAACTAAATGATAGTGAGGTAAACTAGAACTAAAAGATCGTGAGGTAAACTAGAACTAAATGATAGTGAGGTAAACTAGAACTAAAAGATCGTGAGGTAAACTAGAACTAAAAGATCGTGAGGTAAACTAGAACTAAAAGATCGTGAGGTAAACTAGAACTAAATGATAGTGAGGTAAACTAGAACTAAAAGATCGTGAGGTAAACTAGAACTAAAAGATCGTGAGGTAAACTAGAACTAAAAGATCGTGAGGTAAACTAGAACTAAATGATAGTGAGGTAAACTAGAACTAAAAGATCGTGAGGTAAACTAGAACTAATGATTGTGAGGTAAACTAGAACTAAAGGATTGTGAGATAAACTAGAACTAAAAGTTTTGATTTCAAGTGGAGTTTGATTTTGAAACAAAAACAGAAAAATATATCTATTGGATACTCTTATATGTATGATAAATATCTGAAACTTTATCAATAATCCATTAAATTGGCCCTCAGTGATCTATTAAATCTAGGCATATGTTCTGATTTATATGTTCTTTTTACTCTGGGATAGAACGTTCCACACTAGTGTAAGCGCTAAAGATGTAACATTTAACAGTTTTATGTGACAATGTCCTAAATAATATGTAAAACCTTATATCAATTTAATAAGCCACAACTGGATATTTATATTACAACCGATCCCATATCTTTTGGCACACCATCAATGCGTGATCTCCATAAGGGACGAGTTCAAGACCTATTGTAAAATAATTTTTGATAACGTTTTTAAAATTAAATATTATTGTGTTCCTTATCATAATATGCAGCCATTAGGTTTTTGTATATAAATTTGTGTATGTTATCTGCAAATAGTGGTACGTAACGTAGCACTGAACAATATTTTTCGTATTGAATAACACAGAATAAATTTAATACGCTTATGATATGATGATTATTATATATGCTGCGTTTGTTGTAGTTTATTTTAATAAATTTTATAGTTTTTTTTAAAGACTTACTAATGAGTTTATAATTTAATTGGATTAGTAGATTCTGAAATAACAATATTTAGCGATTATTTATAATATTAATATAAGAAGCAAAAGTATAGAATAAAAAGAGAGTTTTTGACTAATTCTTTTGTAGTTTTTAAACTACTAGTTTTAAACAAGGCTTTTTTTAACGGTTAAACAAATAGTGACACTATATTATCATTAGTAATATATCTTGCGTAATCTTTTTATATATGTTTACATTTATATCATCGAAAACATTCGTGATACTATAATGGCGCGATATTCAGTGTACGTGACCTAGATTAACTTTGAAATTAAACAATGACGATCGATTTTGATCGGGTTATACGCAAATATTTATTTATGACTCAAAGTGGTATGTTATTATACAAGTTGAAAAAAGAAGATTTTAACTAGTAAATAAATTGTGTGAAATTTTTTTTAAATTATTGTTAGATAAATATATTAGTACTAATATTTAGAAAAATATAAACAAAGGACACTAATTCTCTGACGTTTAAAACCAAAACTTTTACGCTATACAAAAATTAATTTAAATACAAATATAATATATAATATCTCAAACAAAGTATAGTTATAAAATTAACTTTCATTTTAAATAATACATCTAAAACATAAGCAATAAATGTATTTAAGTTTAAATATATAGGAATGATTTATGCATTAATATGTATTACTTATTGGTATTAACTTCGAAGATTAAGCTAAGCTAAGCTAAGCTATTAAGCTATTTAAGCTACAATTCAAATAAATTAATGAGGATGATCGATGTATTACTTGCATATAGTATGATTTAAATTGCAAAAGGCAATTCCAAATAAACTAAATAATATTTAAATAAATTAACATATTATGTTATCTAGAATTAACTTAAATAGCATGAACTATATCTTTTTAATATCTACTGTACTGTAAAGTACCCACTACTGAGCGAATGCCTCTCCTACATATATATAAGGGATGGAGCTTAATCCACCACGCTGCTCCACTGCGATTGGCGGATAATTTCCTTACCATGATTAACGATCGTTATGAGGTGTCTATGATAACGAAGCACCACTAAACCAGAACGGTCGTCATGTCATGAAAGGGTAATTAAAATTTATTAATAATTACCTTTGGAAGGTAGCACATTTAAATTTTTAATTATGGATACTGGTAATGACGATGTCAACCGGCATTGTAGTTATTAATAGATATGAAAACCTTGTCCTAGAATAAGAAAGATAATTTATATTTTTATTATAAAATTATTAAAACGCTTTCCTATAAAATCTGCGGTCATTCTCTCTATAAAATTAAAATAAAGGCTATTAATACGAGTTGAAGATTTTAATTTACAAATTAAGGTTTTATTGATGTATTTATTGTTTAATAGCCGACCCGTGCGGTTTTACCCGCGTTATCTATAATGGTTCATGCTCTACTTATATGTGTCATACTCGTAGCATGAAATTCATAGGGACAAATAGACAAACATTTTTTCAGTTGTGGATTTAGTCTTTATTTAACAACAACAACGGCAACAACAACTATAACGGCAGTCGATATAAAAAAATGTATGAACAATACTACTACATTATGACTTAACTAAAATGTTTTGAGAAGCTTCACTTCTAGACGGTGTGTCTAGAATTCTAGATGAAACCTATACAAGATTAGAGGATAGACCTCCCGAATCACAACTGTGAGAACCAATACCTTATACAATTTCAAGCATCAGATTTTGCGTGATCCTGGAACAAACATAATAATAATAATTAATAACTCTTTATTGTACACCAAGAATAAGCAATAGTACAAAAGAAAAAGGAAATAAGTACAAAAGGCGGCCTTATCGCTAATGAGCGATCTCTTCCAGACAACCTTGGGGTAGAAGAAATGGTATATAGATGGTATAGGTGTACAACTGTACAGTACATTAATAACAAAACTATAATATAATTTTATAAATGCAAAATAGGAACAATTCATACTATACAATATACATGCAGTATAAATACTATAAATATACATACATAGATGCAAATATGCAACATACAGACAGACAGACAGACAAAAATTCTCGAAATGACTGTATTGCTATCATAAAAAGACCCCTATAATTAGTTCTTTAGTGTTACAAATTTATTGTTTTTAGACGATCTTTCTGGTGTAGTGGTGCGAGTATGCCTCAACGCCGCGCACCGGTGGTCGCAGGTTCGATTCCCTCTCGGGACAGATATTTGTACTTGTACAAATATTGGTTTCCGGTCTGGGTGTATGTCCTTGTAGGTCTCCCCATCGTGCCACGAAAGGCACGTAAAGCAGTCGGTCCGGTTGTTATCATAGACACCTGATAACGATCGTTTCTCATGGTAGGGAAATTTTCCGCCAACCCGCAGTGGAGCAACGTGGTAGATTATCTCCAACCCTTATTTTATATGGAGAAGAAGCCTTCGCTCAGCAATGGGTGGCTTACGGGCTGATACAGTACATGCAGTACAGTACAAATTTAATGCTGGTTTCAAAATACGATTCTATAACCATGTTTCTATATTCTTGTTTTTTAATTAATTTTTTTTTAAAGAAAAGTAGAGCCTAGACAAAATAAAAATATATATATTGTTTTCATTTTTCTCAATAAACATGTTATAAGTACCTTTTGCAATTATGGAATAAAGGCGATAAACTCTTGAGCTTTATTTATTAATATAGATATAGCAATATATCTATATCTATATAAAAATGCTGATTCATTTTTTTTTCATATTATTTCCCACCGGTCACGCCATTACGCCTTACGCCTTGTAGGGAAAATTTCAGAAAATTTAAAGATACTTGCCTAAACTTTATTCCAGTTATTAGTAAGTTTATTTCAGTAGATTAAAGATTAAAGTTAGAATTGAATATTTATTGCTTAGACAGGACAACCACTGTCGGGTCAGCTGGTAAATTATATTAAAGCTTTTTTCGTCAAATAATAAAATGTTTATCTCACTGCTACAAGTATATTGTAGCTTAATTATTTATCTATTACGTCTGCTCGTAAGTGATCAATACTTAAACAACACGCTGTGTTTTAATAAAGACCGCCCGGTATGTTTTTTATCAGTATATTAGTATGTATAACGTTTTATGTTTTATTTTATCTCTATATTATAGAATTTCGTCAAATTCTATCCGATATTTTACGTGTAATTTCAGTCGTAAATTTTATGTTTATAAACGTATATCAAGTTTTCATGGAAAATTTTCGTTAATACGTCGAAAATTATTATTGTTTTACACAAGATACACATAAAATATAATTATACACTAAAGCAATATGTAAGGTAAAACAGACGGTCTTATCGCTTTATAGTAATCTATTTCAAACAATATATATATATAAAAGTATAACACTTTGAAAGCAGTGGACGGTTCAAACGTAGGATTAAAAAAAATTGTTTAAATTTTTTTTTTGATATTTTATATACACATAAAATACCCTTACTGTATTATAAAGTAGTGACGATTCTATAAATAAATAAAATTTTGGAATAATAATAAAAACAGTAACAAACGAGTGTTAATACCTATACTTAAAATTGTGAATATATTCTTATAACGCAAATAAAAACATCAAACAATATCTAAAAGTAAAATAATAGAGTCAAATTTAATATTCGTGAGCTTATAATTATTACGATACTCGGAATAATTCGTAAAGACATGCTTGCGCGCAATAATGTCAACTGAATAAACTTTAAAAATACCCGAATAATAAAAAATAAATGTTACGAAGTAATGATGAATGATGGTGAAATATTTTTCATTTCATATTACAAATAAATTAGTAACTAAAATGTTATTAATAAAATTGCTTATTAAATTTATTCATTTAAGTTAAATGCACAAATCGGCAGTCAATGCACTTGGATCTTGAAGTAGCAGGGTTAAAAAAATCAAAAAAAAAATCTAACTCTAAGACTTATAGCCTCCACTATGACTGTGACAGAAGAGTTGGTTCATTTTTGGTCCTTAAAATCGGAATTGCGATTTAACGATGAAACGCTATCAGCCATTGCCACTATTTCACGTAAGACGTACTCGTAGATATGAATTATACAAAGACGGCAAAGATAAAAGATGATAAAGATAAAGGTACATCGATTTGATCATTGAATGTGTATGAATTAATTGCAATATCGATAACAATTGAAAAAAAAAGTTTTTATTTATTTACCTTAAAGACGATAGTTGATTACTGGTGTGATAGGTAAAGCATTCGTTTATCAATAAATAAATTAGATGTGAAATTAAATTTCTCTTATTGTTTATTTGTTCAGTCATTGACTCGCGCACTGTTAATAGAGGTCGGCCTATCGGCACGTGTTTTTAATAAACACGAGATAAAATTAATTACTATGAATAATCGACCATGTTTTGTTTTGCTGTATTTGCGTTTTACGATCTTCCTTACGATAACGTTTTTGATGACATATTTAAAAATAGGATAACGTTTTCGTTGTTACTAATCGAATGGAGACTAAACGAACATTAGTCGAGTGGTGCAATAAGATAGTAAAAAGACTTTCTAGTTATTTTAGGTTTTTTTTTATTGCTACTTATTTTTTTTATAGTATATTTTATTTAGTCTATATTGGAATAGTGTATGGACTCTATCAACTCATACAGCTTGTTTAATTGAGGTATTAAAAGCAATGGTTAAATAGGCAGAAACTGTTTAAAGGTCAAACTGGCATTGGCTGATAACACAAGAGTCTGTCATACAAAGCACGTAGTAGTGTTATTATTTAAATGAGATCATAAAATAGTGTTCCTATTAAGATAAAAGTAACTTTTATACCCATCTTATAAAACAGTAAATGTTTGTGTGGAGTATGTACCTACTGTCGAGTTTCTAATTAGCAAAGTAAAAGACTATTAAATTGTTAGGTATTAAATTACGCTTGTATAAATCTTAGTCTTAATTTAGAATTCTTAACATGAATATCGTTAAAATCTATAAAAAATTCGGACGAAAATGTTATAAAGTTGCATTATTCTATCTTTTCAGGAGTGACTCAACACCGTTTATAAATAATGGTACATCAGCGACTATTGTCAAAAAACCTTTACCAGGTAAAACTTCGAAACCTGGAAAGGAAGGTAGAGGAAAAGCATTTAGGCAGATTATAGCGTCATTCGTCGCCAATTTAGGTACAATGAATACAGGAATGGCCTTTGGATTTTCGGCTACAGCACTACCTCAATTGAAGAGCGCTCAATCTAGTATCCAAATTACGGAAAATCAAGCTAGTTGGATTGGTACGTTTTCTTTAACTTTAACGATAAGTCTATACTCTTTTTATTATTTTAGCTGAGGTTTTGTATTGCCTAATAAATTTTGTTTGAAAATCGTAAATATGTCGAACTTAGGTACATCCTTTCATGTAACAAATAAAACTAAATAATTAAACCATTTTAATTTGGTCCGAGCGAGAATCGAATCCGGATCACTAGCTCACTAAGTTCTCTAAGTAGCTCACTTAAGTTGATTTATTATATTTTGACTTTTATAACGAACAGTATAATATACTTGTGCCTAAGATCCATAACTCAACCTTTCTTCGGAAAATCATTGATTTTTTTTTTGCAATATTTAACAAACTATGAATTTAAGTTGTTTTGTCATACTTTTATTTTATTTATAGCCAGTTTAAGTTCAGTCGGGACGCCCATCGGATGCATCGTCAGTGGTTACCTCATGGATAACATCGGTCGAAGACGAACCCTTATCATTACGGAAGTGCCGCTTATTTTAGGCTGGATCCTTATATCGGTTGCGCAGAATGTTCCTATGATTTATATAGGTAAAATTAGTATAGCTTTTACATATTACTTTTTTAATGTAGGTACTTAAATTTCAATAGAATACTTCTTAAGCCCGTAGAGGAACTGGCATATGTTATATATATATTTTATTTCTTATTAGTGTAATAAGCGTACATTTTTTTAGTTACTAAAATTAATTAAATGCTAAAAAATAATTAATTAAACTACTTACCATTTTTTTTTGTACTTTGAAAAACTATTTCACGATATTTTTTGTTTGTTATTGACGTAGGCACTTTACATTCATTTAAATGTATTTATTTCGTTGAAACTGTGATAACTATATATTTTTTTATTATCTTCAGGCAGGTTATTAATAGGATTTGGTTCTGGTATGGTGGGAGCTCCAGCAAGAGTGTATACTTGTGAAGTGTCACAACCACATTTGCGAGGGATGCTTGGAGCCATGGCCTCTGTTGGAGTTTCGACAGGAGTTTTGATACAAGTATGTAATTATTAATTAAAAGGGTGTAATTTGTGGTAGCTCTAATCTGCTCGAAACTTCCTTAAGGATGTTTTAGATAGGTGATTTTAGTGTTTTGATGATAACAGTAACAAACCTTATAATAACATGACAAGATAAACTCATATATTCTTGTCAAGGATCCTGAAGAACCAATATTAGAAGAACCAGTATTATTCATTATTATACCTTATATAACTTTGATTAAGAGTACATAAAATAAAGTATTAGATAATTAAAATGAAAAGTATACAAGTATTTATGATTTTTCTATACAATTCTATGATTTATATAACAATTTCGAAATTGATTGATAAAATCAATCAGTGATTTATTTTAATTTTATACAATATAATTATATTTTTAATAACCTTTTTTATGATGACATTATAGAAATGTTAATGCGACAATTTCAGTGCATTAGAAACTTGCGGGAGTTTTATATACAGTTAAAGATCTGATCTACATCTAACACATAGGCAACATTTACTAATAGTTTTTACTGGATCTTAAATTACTTAGATAATATCGCGGAGAAATCAATAGCGTAGCTAGGTAACCAAAGGCCCTGGTGCAAAAAAAAACCAGAGCCCCAACTAAACTGTTTTAAGTTTTATTAATACAAGACAAAATAATTATAAGTAGTTATATTTAAATATTTTAAAGTTGCAAAGCTACTTTATTATCTGCTCTTTATCGGCCCGGGGCTTTTTAGAGCCCGTCCAGGTTTTACACGCAAGCGAATTTCAATAGTTCAATTTATAGTTTGTTAGTCAGGTTCTGAGGGCCCCCTGAGCTTGGGGGCCCCGGTGCAAGGCACCAATCTCGCCCTCCGATAGTTACGCTACTGCGGGGAATAGTAATTAATTTTATATAAAGTTGTAAAATAAGGTTTCAAAAGTGCTATATTAAAGCATATTTAAATAAAATATTTTTTATCTGGATTTGATTATCACAGACATAATTATAATAACTTTGAGGAAGTATTCGTCAGCGTTTATTGTTTTTCCTTTAATGTTGACAGATTTAATACGAAATTAATTATTAAAAAAAAATTAAAAAAAAATTATTATTTAATGCTAAGTGAAAAAAAAATTAAAAGTTGAATAACCGTGCAGTAATTTAAATTCAGAATATGTAATAGTCAATAATTGTTTTCAGATATCGTGATAACAATAATTGACTTACATTTAAAGTGTAATTTATACAATATTTACGTGTAAAAATATTAAGTAAACCGATGTCTGACTTTGGAAACTCTTTTTGTTTTGAAAATCCTGTATATTGATGAATGTTATATAAAGATTTATACATATAATTATAATCAGATGAAAGCGCGACTTTTTTGGATGTTTGTTATTGCGTAGGATGTAGCCTCCGGAATTATTGAAACTTTTTTTTAAATATTTTACGCTACAATACAATAGCGGTCGCGTGTCTTCAAGCATATGAAAAATATTTGTATAGACGTGTGTGTTTCTGGACCTCCGACATAGGTTTCATTCACACATCATACTGGAGGCCGTTAGGTGTGAGGCGTTTATTTATTTACAAAAGCTCGGTAATAAAAACACTCATATAAAAAACGATCCCCCATGCTCGCAGAGTGCACAGTAGTAAATGCTCCCAGTTGACACTTTAGTGTAGTAGAATTTTCGCGAAAATAAGGTCGTAAGCGTCACACGCGTTTTCGCGTGAAAAATTTTAAACTATGTTATATTATAGCCAAATTACACAAAATCTTTATAAAATATAGCCTATGTGTTATTATGATTTATAATCTATATTACTGTAAAGTTTTATAGTATACGTTTAGTAGTTTTTGCGTGAAAGAGTAACGAACATCCAAACAAACTTTCGCATTTATGATATTAATAGGATTATTATTTAAAAGGTACATTATTTACCAACGATCTATATACTACCATCAGATAGGTAGGTTATATTTTTATGTATACATCACATGAGTCGAAAAAAGTTGTGCAACTCTTCAGCTTTCACAGCACGTAAATTGTTGCTGTTTATAAGTAAATGCTGTCTGTGCGTAACCGAAGAGAGTCGCTTATAAGCCATAAAATAACCTGCAATGACGCAAGGAAGTAGAAAAGTAACCATAAATGTGGGTGAAACCAAGCGGATTATCTGTTACGTTATATTTGAATAATGTCGTAAATTACAAGTTCAAAGACGTATATTGATATATATTATAATTTTATGCTAACAATATGGGTAAAACAAAGCTATGTTATCATTTTATTAGTGCTCACTTTTTAGTAACATATTTAAAAAAATGTAAGTTCCCGACGCGCTTACAATCACGATATATTTCAAGTTATTGCTTGATAACAAACGAGAAACGTTCGCTTAAAATTAAAAAAAAAAATGGAGGTTTTAAAATAATTATCATCCTAGTAATACTGTTGGCTTCATGTAAAATTAAAAATATTTTCCAAACAATTTTTATAATATTGTGACTTTGCGTGACTATGTTTGATAATATCTTATTTCGTAGCTCTCTAGCGATTATATCTATTGATGATAATCTAAATCGAGAAATGTACTTTCATTTGTAAATGTTTATGATCATAAACGCTCAGACGAAGGGGTAATGTTGACTCAGGTGAAGTTTTATCAATGACGTTTTGTTGAGAATTCTTTCATTCATTTTGCAGACTTAATACTTTAAAATTCAAATTAATATTAAGCAACATAGATAAAGTTATATATTGACCAATACCGTTTAGTAAGTAAGTAGAGATAAATGTAATACATATATATCATACCTGATCGTCAACCAACGCATAAATATTTTATTTTGTTGTTTTGGTCTTTTTTTCTTTATTATCGGTGTACAATAAAGAATATATGTATTTATTAGTATAAATTATCTCTTGCGTGCCAAAACCATTACCATGTTATAAATTATTTAGTACGAATTATCACATTACTTCCTTAGTTTTTATTAGTATTATTTATTTAACCCATTAATCAAATAAAGATTATTGGCTAACAATCTATTCTTTATCGTTTATATAAATTACAAATGATTTTTCATGACAATACCTGTAGCTATTTTTAGGGTTTCGTAGCCAAATGGCAAAAACTATATATCTATAACTATACATCCCTTATGGATTCGTCATGTCTGTCTGTCCGTCCGTATGTCACAGCCACTTTTTCCGAAACTATAGGACTATACTGTTGAAACTTGGTAAGTAGATGTATTCTGTGTACCGCATTGAGATTTTCACACAAAAATAGAAAAATTCAATAAATTTTGGGGGTTCCCCATACTTATAACTGAAACTCAAATTTTTTTTCATCAAACCCACACGTATATACATGTGGTGTATCTAGGTCTTCAAAAATGATATTGCGGTTTCTAAAATCAATTTTTTCTAAACTGAATAGTTTGCGCGAGAGACACTTCCAAAGTGGTACAATGTGTGTGTGTGTCCCTGTAACTTCTAAAATAAGAGAATGATAAAACTAAAAAAAATATATATATGATGTACATTACTATACAAACTTCCACCGAAAATTGGTTTGAACGAGATCTAGTAAATAGTTTTTTTTTTTAATAAAAAAATACACTATTATTATAACATCGATTAAAGTTACAACGAACTACAAGAACTTTTATATGATTTTACTTGCTGCTACGGAACCCTTTATGGGCGAGTCCGACACGCACTTGGTATAATTATATTGTTTTAGATGCGCCAGTAGATTAAGAAATATTAAAACATCTTATGTTTTTGATATTTGTATTTCCAATAATCGTAGAATAAAAATAAACAGTTTAACTACCGGTAAATGTAAATCAATTTATAAGTCTATAAAGATACTAAGTTTTTTTATTTGATAGCATATCCTAGAAGAAATAGAAGTATAATCCTATTTTTAAGAGTTGGTAAATACTACCTAGTACCTATTGATAAATAGATACGCTAGTTTTTCACATACTTTTCTTCTGGCGTCTTTCAGGACGCCTTATTATTTATTATTAATATATTATAAACCTTAAGGTTGAGTCTAACTGAAGTGTAGATAAATCTATCTCTAGATAAATTATTTAACACTCCTGCTTTTTAAACGTCGAATAAAGAAATTTCTAGTAAGAATAGCATATCTTTGAAGTTTGATTCCATGGCATAGTTAAAGGGAAATACTACTAGCTAACTACGTTCAATACTAAAGCTTAAGTAGAAGGATTTGGAAATGAACTAACAACTAATTTTTTGGTGATTATGTACAGCTATGAAACTCAAGTGCATTGACCGCTGCTCTAATCGGTCATCAATGAAATTTTATCACAGATAAATATTAAAGTCACTTGATCTGTGTTACCATGATAGTTTATACAAATATATATTTTATAGTTTTTAGTGAAGAGAAAATTCAACGTTGGTTTGAATCAAAATTTCATATGAATTATGTTTTAAAAATATAATGCTTTTATTTGGGTTCTTAAAATTAATTTACAATATATAAATATTTTACGTTATACGTTTTTTTCCATATGAAACCTGCTTGTACTGCTAACACTGTCAAATTATATTTAAGGCGCTTAAATTAGATTAAGCCACAAAAACTTAATATAGAGATAAAATTACTAAATTCACATAGTTTTTTCTTACGAAATTCAAAAACTCAATATAAATTAATTATAATATAACCTAATATTTTATATGGTTATCATTTTAATTTTGAACTAATATGCGTGTATGGATTTCAGAGATATTTCAAAAAAAGAACGTATGGTCTGGTGTCGATATTTAAATGAAATAGGCTACTTTTCCACAGTGGACTTAATGATAAAAATATAAAAATTTTGGTTAAGGTGTAACATATTAATCTATTTTGAACTACGAGTATGTGATGTGATTGTTAATCACATGTAATCGATCAAAATGATTTATGGAGTATGAAAATAAGTGATCCATTGAAGAAATTTGTCAGTTCGCAAACATTTATATAATGAATAACAATGGGCATGATTAAATATCGTGCACAAACTTCACTCTGCGTTCTTTACATATGTTTTTGTTCACCTTAAAAAGGATATAACTAGGCTAGTTACCAAATTTACTGAGTTTTGTATTACAATCAAAACATGACGAATACCTACTTATTGTATAATAACTTTGTCAGACGACGTGGGTCAAGTTGTTAGTTGTATGGTTACGGCCATTTAATTCAATTCAATTTTTGTTGCTTTCTCTGCTTTCTCTTGTGAAAATAGAGTATGACCGATTTTGACGATGTGACGTAGGGTGGAAAAGATAAACGGAAATTGATCAATGCGACTGAGATTACAGACTTAATAATTTTTTTAAGTTATCTGGAAATAGTCAACATTTACATTTAACCCTTATCGTGTTTTCGTAGCTTTTGAATTTTTTTAATAATCTATGACATTTCTCACAATTTAAAACTTCATATTTAATATAATTATGGCTTTATTCATCAAACTATTAGCATATCAAAATTATTATTCGAATTTAGATTATAATTTACTTTACTTAATTATAAATTTAAAAAAACGTTAATATCTGCCCGCGACTCTACCTGCGTAGAATCCCCAATAAATAATCACCGGAAATCACCAGGGATCAAAATCAGGATAAATATTAAGCGATGTATTGAAGTAGTATACACATAGTGTAATTAATTTATAAATATAAAAGTATATTATAATTTATGATTATTTTTTAGTCCGATAAAATTTCTGTGGAATTCACTTTCTTCATTCAGAATATTACCCATGCATTTTATGTTTTGTTATTATTTATTTATAAAGTTGATTATATTTTTTAAATTTATTTTATAAAATGAATAAAATTATAATCACGTGTTTTATCTTCCAATTAATATTATATACCTTATATTTGTAACGATTGGTATATATGTATATTGTATGCAATAGTCGTTAATGTTTTTGGTTAGGGATGATAGAGATGTAATGACTAATAGTTTTCAATTTCGGGCTAAAATGAGTTCTTAATACAAGAAGAATTTTCAATTATAATGTCAAGATACTATAATTTGATATAAGCACTATTTAGTGTAGATCATCTATACTAATATTATAAAGAGGAAAACTTTGTTTGTTTGTTTGGATGTAATGAATAGGCTCAAAAACTACTGGACCGATTTTAAAAATTCTTTCACCATTTGAAAGCTACATTATCCACGAGTAACATAGGATATATTTTATTTTGGAAAAAAATAGGGTTCCGTAAGATATTTGGGTTTTTCGGACACAAGGTGTAAAAAATTAACCAGAAAAGTTACTTATTTTGCGTACACTGCCTAAACTATAAAAGATAGATCCATAAAATGTTCCAATTAATTGTAGATCTTATAAATATCTACAATAAAGTCCGCGACACACTATACCTATCTATGTCGAGTGAGGCACAACAACCATTTTTTTATTTAAAAATCTTGAATTTTTTGGACTACATTTAAACGCGTTTATTTTACTCATGCTATTAATCCTTATCAAAATAAATTATTTCATCACTAAGTACAGTTTATGTAGATAATATTTGGTCCTTGAATGATTAAAATTTGACGTTTGGTTTTGAAGTTATGGCGAAATTAAAATATTACGATTTCTGCTGCACGGGCCGTTGCGAAGTGGGCGTCACCAAGGCTGGGGTGCGCGTGCGGGAAGGACATAGGATACTTTTTATCGCGAAAATAAGGATAGAAGGGGTTGAAATAGGGGACGAAAATTTGTATAGAAGTTCCTTATTGTCAAACATAAAAATAAATCATGTAAGATTGTTCAATTGTTTAAGACAAAGACAAAAAAGCGTGCACGGGGAAAGGGGGGTGTGCGTATCGGGCCACGTGGGCGAAGCCGCGGGTGGAAAGCTAGTAATATATATATATATATATATTAGAGATGTTCCGACTAGTCGGCGACTAGTCAGTTAAGCCGACTATCCGGCCACTTTTGTAGTCGGCGATTAGTCGGCGACTATCCGGCAAAGAGCGCCGACTATCCGGCTTAAAATTTGTATGTATTTTATCAATAAAATGTATATACTTCAGAGGAATTAAATTAATAATTACCTTGATTGTTAATTAATATTTTTATTTTAGAATTAGTTTAATACATTTTGAAATATAAAGAATTTTTCCTTTGGTCTTTAAAATCTCTAAAGTCTCTAAAATTACTTACCTACTGTAAAAAAATATCTATGATAATGATCAAACAAAATTACTATTATTATTAACAAACAAAACAATATAATATCTTGTTATTCTTAAACATTTATAAATATTTCTTTTTATTTTTGAATAAAAGACTAGATTTTAACAGACTAATAGTATTAAACCAAGACATGTACCTACATGACGTACCTAATGTACAAAAAATTCGAAACACCGATAGCTTGTATCCAACAATGTACCTAGCCAGGGTGAAGACTTTGTCATGCTCCAAGTCGAACCTACTCTTCAAAACATTGTCCAGCAAGACTTTCATTTACATGGTTTCTTGGTTTTCTTCAATGTACATTTCTTCATATTTCTGTTACGTTTTCAAATGAGGTATTACTTCAGACACCGAAAAGCAACTTGTACTTATAATATTCGTAATCTCTTCAAATGGCTTCAGCAATTCAATGCTTTTTACGAGTACTTCCCACTCTTCAGTAGACAAATTTTTAAAATTAACCGATGTTTCAACCAAGTAAAAGAAACAACCCACTTTGCCACCGCCGAAACCATTATCGGCTTAGCCGACTAGTCGGCCGACTAGTCGGCGTCTTCACAACCGACTAGTCGGCTAGTCGGCTAGTCGGCCAAAGTTATAGTCGGCACATGTCTAATATATATATATATATATATATATATATATATATATATATATATATATATATATATATATATATATATATATATATATATATATATATATATATATACATATAGGTATAGTGTTAGATTTATAAGGTTTTTTATTATTATGTAAATGTCTATTATAGAACATTATATATCTATAAATATAATATACGTGCCTGTTTCATACGAGTACAACGAAATTATTTTGAACACTTTTTTAGTTTAGACAATTCATATTAATACTTTATTAATGCGAAAGTAACTCACATTTGAGGCTAATTGTAATCAAATTAAATATACAAACAGCTTAAACGTTAAGAAAGGAAATAAGCTAAATAATGCGAGTACAAGACGATTTTTTATGAAAGTAAAATGCAACGCGAACGACGTTGCGTGGGTCCGCTAGTAAATAATAATTGTAGTCGAATAAATCGATATCGAAGTGTTGACACAAAAAATTAGACTAATGAATGCCCCGCCAATGTTTGAAAGTGCTTGTGTACGATCATACATACGCTCCTTTTCCGTTACCATATCAAACATTGATAAACGTTAATTGAACGGTAAGCGTGTTTGTTCGCGTAAAATTAGAATTGTCAGCGATGTAAACAATAACTACTACATATGTACTGGCGTTATTAGATAAACCACGATACGTCAACGGAAACACGTAATGATGAACCTTGTGACGCCTAACTAGTCGCAATTGCTCATTAGAACTCTATTTTTAAAATAATCTATCATCAAAAATTTGTATTTTCTTTTAAATTTTTTAAAGGTCTTTCATTCTGCTATAATTTTAAAAACGAAGAGTATGTTTTTTAAATTAGGAATTATACTGAAAACAAGGATAATATTATGGTTTTTGTACCACCACATGGTGTTAATGATGTTTATGATCATACGCGCAGACAAAAAAAGATAGATAATTTTGTCAAGTAGTTGTTGAAGTAGTATATATACTATATATAAAATACTCGTATCAATAAAATATATATTTAATTTAAGATTAAAAAAATAATGAATTAAATATAAAATTTACTACTTCCAGTACGTGATTGGCAGTGTTACGACATGGAACGTATTAGCGGGAGTGAGTGCTATCATCCCGATAATATCTCTCATAGGAATGACGCTTTTACCAGAAACGCCGAACTATCTCTTGACTCAGGACAAGACAGCTAAAGCGGAAACGTCTCTTGCGAAACTGAGAGGTTCAACTTGCAACCTACAGGATGAAATACAGAGGATGAAATCTTTCAAAGAGAAAAATCACGTTGAACCGTAAGTAGCCTTATGAACCTTCATATACGAAATAATACTTTATCGTAACTGCTGAATGAAGATTTAACGTGGATACCATTTGGATACCAAAATAACTTATCAAAGGGAAATGCACAACTACATCTGTCTAGAATCCCATATGTATTTGTTAAATTTCGATTACCATTTTAAGCTAATATGATATACTAATTGAATAAATGGGCGACGATGTTTACTCAGGTATACTATAATTCCGTGATCAGCTTACCCATTTACTTGTTTTTTTGGTTGTTTTATTATAAATATAAGCGCTTAAACAGCATCTTCAAAATAAAACGTATCCAAATGAAAAGATATATATTTTCTTTTATCAATTTATAATTTTTTTTCTAGAGTTTTATTTTCATTTTAATATTATTCTATTTGTTACTAGGAAATTTATCTCTGCATTGCTTAAGTCCTAACGTATGGTCCTTAATTCCATCTACAAACACATTTGTTTACAATAAGACTTATTATCGTTTTGTCTTAAACAATGTGTTTGATTTGCAAAACTGATTAATAGACTGTATCATTAGCGAGTATATTATTTTACATCGGTTACAATAATCACTACACGACACAATAATATACAACGTTAAAAAACGTGAAATTTTCAACAAATACGAATGTAAAAGTATTGACTTTTAAAAGGTTAAACTCGAATATAAATACAAGTAGTAGATATTATGTATTGCGTTTTTTAACGAAGTAAAAGAATTAATGGAATTTCAAATACCAGTTATTATAATTTCAGCGAAAATAAAATAGTTCAGTTATTTATAGTAACTAATTTTCACTAATTCAGGCAAGAATTGCTCGGATGAAATTATTTTGCGTAAACAATTGTTATTTCTTCTTAAAACTGATTGCAATGAGAGATTATTAGGACATTTACTTAAATAGTTAATATTACTTTTTTTAACAAAAATATTTTTTTTACATTTACCGAATTGTTCACATTTAACATTATGAGTGAAATAAATATTCAGTTACCAAATCTAATAAATCTATTACGAGCAGTAATAATTTAATCTAAATATAAGACGTAAACTCTTGTCGAGTTAACATTATCGAAGTCTATGAGAATTGCGTTGAGGATTATTTACATAAGTCCATTAACTTCATTAAAAAAACACAAGTTATCTCACAATGTCCTTTAATTTTTGTGCTCAGTATTATATCGCTTTTTCCAGATTAAAATCGCCGAATGAAATATTAAAAGCATTGCTGTCACCATCTGCACTTAAGCCTTTTGCAATCCTAGCAATTTATTTTTTCATATACCAGTGGTGTGGCGTCAACACAATAACGTTTTATGCTGTTGAAGTGTTTGAAGTAAGACATTATTATTTTTTTTTTCTTACCTTAAGCGTTTAAAATAATTCAAGCAACATCTTGATATTTGCGTGAAGAATACTTCACTCATCATTAATTGATCTTATTTTATTACATTAAAACATTTTTCTTAAAGATTGAATGATCAAGAACAAAGCTTAAATTAATTTTATTAAAAAATCTTATTGTATATGAAGTTCGTTATAAAAAGCTAATAAGTATTTTCTCTTAAGAATTTAACTCCTTACTTCACAGTCGTCTGGCGCTTCCTTAGACAAATATTGGTTGACGATATCCATGGGAATTATCCGTGTTATATTCACGGTAGTAGGTTGTATTCTCTGCAGAAGATGTGGGAGAAGACCACTTACATTCGTTTCTGGTAAGTCATAACTTATATTTTAATTTAATTATTATATTTTAATTGAATTATCATTCAAGTGGATTTAAGTATCCTACACATATTTTGTTATTTACTGATTTGTTAAAATTTATACTCGTATTTATCGGTCGGTCTTTTGAGTCATAATATGATAAATTTAGAACTTTTTAGACCTATATTTTTAGTGCATAATAAAATTGGCAGTAATTTCTAAAAAAAAAAAAAAAACTAGTAATCATATTCTTAATAATCTGAAAAATAGTAAGCATCTAACAATATTACAGCTTTCGGTTGCGGCAGTACAATGATTACCCTCGGCGTGTATCTGTACTACGTCCAATATTGGAGAGAAAACAATATCCCGCCACAATACTCCTGGATCCCAGTCGCCAGTATCTACCTTTTCACGATATTCTGCACTTTGGGCTACCTTATTGTGCCTTGGATTATGATTGGTGAAGTCTACCCTACTCAGGTATTACATTTATCTATTTTTACTGCTTTTTTCCTCCTATAAGTTTCCGTTGAACGGACTCTGACTTCGGATTAAGGTACTTTTTTCCTCAAGCCAAACGTAGGATAGTAACTTAGCTTTATTTGAGGTATATATATATATATATATACCTTTATATGGTACACAGTAAAGTTTCATTGTAAGCTTATGTTGTACCTTAAATTTATATTTATCTAAACTTGTAATTGTTAAATAAATAAATAAATAAATAAATAAATAAATAACTTAAATTACCAATGAGCACAATTTTCGAATTTTTATTGTTTAAGGGAAACGATCTTCTAATATTGTCAAAAATATTTTTATCAGTGATATAGGTTGCATTTTTGAAATACAATGTTACCTTAGAATAATGTTTAGCTACGAAAGTTTTTTTGTACCTAGTTGCCTTTCTAAAATTTTTACTCTAAATTAACAGTACTGGTATGTACTAGATAGTACTAATAGTGGTTTCTTAATGTATCACTAGGCAAAAACCTTCAAAAAAAAGGAAAAGGTTTGAAGCTAAATTTTTCACAGTACTACAGCTTGGCGAATATAATTATATAAAAAAAATATATAATTATTTTCAGGTTCGAGGTATAATAGGCGGAATGACAACATGTGCTGCTCATTTGTCGATATTCTCAGTTGTTAAAACCTTCCCATATTTAAAACATTCTCTTAATGACTACGGAGTATTTGGATTATATGGGGTTATATCAATAGCTGGTGAGTAAGAGTATTTTTTAAATATAATTATGAAATGTATATATCAAAAAGAGATATTGATTTCTAACTTTTTAGCTCGTTTTTTTTTTTTTTTTTTGAAAGAAAACAAATTTTCGCTTATAATGAAATCGTATCTTTTGTACTGTTCTTATATTCCAAAACTGATTCGTTTTGCTTACAAACCGTTCAATTTGAAACGAGTTGTGACTTCAAATATTCGCCATAAAAACCATTTGTTTGCTGAGAGTTTTCGTTTTGGGAGGGCTTCATAGAACGGGTTGTAGTAAAATGTAGAATTGGGAGAGGCAGAAAATATGGTTGCTAAGGTAAGCAAAATCATTTTCTGAATATAGGAACGGGGTTTAAGAGTATATTGAATACTATATCCTGTTATTTCAAATATATTTATGAAGATACACTCGATATGCTGTGTGCGCTAAATGGATGCAAAAATAAACAATAGACATATAGAGCATATTGAATTTTTATGAAATAAGAAATTCAGAAGTAGATTTTTTACAAAATATTTAACTTTATAGTTTTATATTTTTATGTTCAGTTATTGCTTTATTTTCATTTGTACATGTTTTAATGTTCAAACGATTAAAAATTTCATTTAACCTTCTTTAAATTATATTAGGATTCTACAAGGACCTATAAGGCAAGTTTTCATTAATTATTTATTGATATTATCTTTACAGGAATGGTATTTTTCTACATATTTTTACCAGAAACTAAAGGAAGAACATTACAAGAAATAGAAGATTACTTCTGCGGAAGAACGAAATCTTTGAAGAAAGCGAGTGTAACTGAAACTGCTTGAACAGCGATATAACAATATAAGGATGGATACTCTTAATGTTTGTTAGATATTTCATACAGCGAAGGCTATATTTGAAGCTACTTAGAAGTTGGAAAGAGAAATATTTTTCCTGTATTGGAAATTACGTTTGTAAATAATCATTCAAGCAGTTTCTTTAATAAATTGTACATAGTATAATAAATTTTCCTTAAGGAAAAACTTTAAAATTAAAGTATTAATAAGTAAACTTTTCAATGATAAATGCGATTAAAATACAAAATAAGTATAGTAAATTCAAAAAGTACAATTTTTTTTTAAGAAATTATATATAATAAAAGTAATAAGTTACATTTTAATATCTCAAAATATCACTTAAATTAAATCGATTAGTAAGGAATAGAATAGCAAATTATGAAATTTTGGATTGATTTTAGAAATCAAATATTGTGAATATGTAGTGTCTATGTAGACTTTATATAAATGACTAAAATATATATTTTGGAATCACTGTTTAGATAAGAATAAATCAATTTGTATCTGTATATTATTGTATTAAATTTTGATTTCTATGTATAATATACAGTTTGTACAGATTAAAATTTACAGAATACTCTTAGTGCCATTAAAAAATTTAACATATTTTTAGATAAATTATATCAAATATATTGTATATAAAGTGGCAGCTTATACAAATTCCAAATAATTATATTAATAATGTTAATGTTTAAAATGTGCCTGATGAGATGTAAACATTTTAAGACAAAAAATGCTACCATGAAGTATTTATTAATAAATTTAAGAAAATACATAATTAAATTTTTGTCTTATTAATAATCCTTTTTAGCATTAATTCATATTATAGTAATAAAAAATAATTTACATATTTATACAGAATGACTGGTGAGTCACTATCAATATTTAAGGAGAATACTCGATACATGATTCTCATTCGAATTATGTAAAAAAAATAGGTACCTTAATTTTTGACCAAATTTTCATAAATTTCAATTCAAATAAATGAAGCGTTGACACTTTTCCAGTTATGCCGGCGGCACGTGCATAGGTGTTGTACGGTGTCGATTGTTCACACCTAAAAATTGGCAAAGTTTACATCATTTACCTAGTCAACGCAGCTAGCTGCTAGGGTGTCCAGACGACGCGTAAATAATTAGATAATTGTTAAAAAGTTACTCAACTTTACTTATAAGTTTATTAATATTTACCTGTTTTTTTTTACATAATTTGAATGAGAATCATGTACCGAGTATTCTCTTTAAATATTGATAGTAACTCACCATTAATTCTGTATATGTGCATTAAAAAAAAATTAAATTTTTTATTAGTTTTGTTGTATAGATTTTGTGGAAATTACGGAATAAAATCGACGACTTAATTATTTATTTATTACTTAAAAAATAGCCTGTCTGTTAATCCACGTCTTTAGTGCTTGTAGATAGTCTACATACCGAGTTTCATTGCATGGGTTTTATGATTTTAGCTTGAAAAAGTAACAAAAATCCAACCACTTCTTAAGTCATCTATATTATAAAAACTTACATTTATAATATTAACACTCATATAAAGATTTTTTGTAGTAGGAACCCGGTAGCTAGTATAAAAGTACATTTATCGATTTAACAAAGGCTTTCAATCAATATTGATCTGCATTAAAATCAAAACGAAATAAAAAAAAACCTCTTTGGGTTTTAAGAACAATGAACTCTTTGTTTCAAAATATCTCAGTATGGATCCAACAATATTTGTGCATTTTGGTTGAAATAGTGTAAATTTTGTAACCAATGTTCGAAAACATGCACTGCATTGTTTTATGTTTCGTTATCCTACACTGGTGTACTGCGGATCTATCCAACTTTGACAAGGGAAAGGGTAATAAATTTATAATCATTTTGAGACTGTCACATTCATAGTAAGCTAATAATATACACTAAAATTATGATGTTATATTTCTACGTTTCATTTAAGACAGATTACAAAAATTCATAGAGTAATGTGCTTTAGCTATTAAAGACTTTTAATATAAACTTTAAATTTTTTTATAGACAAATTTAGAAAACAAATTCGCAAAAAGGGAATTTTATTATTTGCTTATACCTTGGCCTATAAAGAAAACGTTTGCTTTGTAATTGTCATATATTTATTATATATAGGGTATATATAAAGTATCCGACACACCGACATTGTCTCTTACGTACAAATACGTCATCAAAAAACACGTAAAAAGCATCTCCTTACACATGTATATATTTATACTTAATTTTACAGGAAAAAAATCTGTCCAACAGGGAAATGGAATTGAATTCGATTCAATTTCACGAGCTACCCTCCTACAAATATTATCAGCTTTTGAAGAAAATATACAGAGCCGTTTAGGCAAAGAAGCTAAGCCAATTTTTACGGCTGATTTTGCAAATAATAAATATACAAGACCCTTTATTTACCCTAAAATTATTAAAGTACCTAAAATGTAAAAAATAAAAACATTAACAAATTGAACAGAAAATAACAATAAAGTTTATAATTTTTAATTTTAGGCTTATTTAAAAATAAACTGTTTAAAAGCAATAACGTTTCTTTATTTTTATTTTTATAGATAAGTCAAGGAGCTAATTGACAATTATAAAATGATAGTTATCATAATATTTCAATTTATGACAGAACATTCCCACATGACATTGGCGATATAATTTGTATCAAACTAACACAACTAAGATCCATACGACAAAGAATTGGGTTGGACTGAATGACAGACGAATAATTTCAGAAAGAATTCTCTTATCCTAAACATAAATATATAATGACTAAATAATGTCTCAAGAGTTGCATATAAACTATCCAGATCCTGGGTTTTGGACAGAAACCTCACTGATTCAATTAGGTTATGGTATTTGGGTAAATCTATCGATGGTGACAATTGGTTTGGCTTACGGTTTCTCAGCCGTAACACTTCCGCAATTGCAGCTACCTGAATCCCTTGTGAAAGTATCACTCGCTGATGAATCGTGGATTGGTTTGTTATCATTTTCATTTCAGTATTTTTTACATTTTAAGTTAAACATTTGAAGAAAATAATGTATTCTTATTTAACAGCCAGTGTGTTATCATTAGCTTCTCCTGTTGGTTGCCTCTTATGCGGATATTTGATAGATAGATTCGGACGACGAACTATGCTCATTTACAGTCAGCTACCGGTTTGTTTAGGATGGCTTTTTACTGGTGTTGCTAACTCTGCTAAACATATAATAATTGGTTGGTTAAAAGATTTTTATTCAAATATATTGTAATTTTAACTATCAACTCTGTAATCGTAACCAAATTTAAATTATTAAAGATTTTAAATTTCATAAAAAAAATTTTTTCGGCGACATATTTTGTTACTTGACGCTAATCTTACTCATAGTTTTTTTTGTTGCAAATCAGGAAAAATTTTCTCGTAAAATATTAGACTTTTTAGCGCGATTTTCTTAAGCCTAACCTTACCTTTCTTTTATATCTTTGAATACTACTTAAATGAAGAAGATAACTAAATTGATACTACTATGATTACACAATACACATATTATAAATTATTTGAATAAATTATATTTAAAGGTAGAATCATTACTGGTGTGGGTACTGGTATGGTGATGTGCGTACCAAGAATTTACATGACCGAAGTTTCGCTACCGAATATGAGAGGCGTTATCGGTTCCTTTCCTAATATTGCAATGTCTATTGGTATCACCATTCAGGTATACATAACCAAGATAATATTTTATTTGTTGATGTATATGTAACTGTTAATAATAGTCACCAATTTTCAGGCTGCTTTAGGTTCAGTATTAAAATGGTCAACATTGTGCTATGTAAGCACTGTCTTTACATTATCGTTATGTCTAATTAATTTACGTCTCCCTGAAACACCATACTATTTACTTGAAAAAGCCACAATGGAAGATGCAAAGGCGTCTTTGAAGAAATTCCGTAGTAAAAAATATAATATTGAAGCTGAAATGGAAGAACTTGAAGATTTTAAGAACGATAATGATATTCATAAGTAATAAATACAAAGAAAACAAACGCACTTAAAAATTATAAGGAAATTGTTTTATTTTACGTATTAAATTTAGGTTGTCTTTTAAGGAACAGTTGATGGCGTTGCTGAAACGATCCTCTTACAAACCTTTTTATCTTATGACAGTATACATCATAATATCTCAGTTATCAGGTTCATCGGTTATCCTCATGTGGACTGTTGATATATTAGAGGTATTTATTATTTTTTAGTTATTTACACTGACAACCGTTTTGGTGTAGTGGTGCGGTAGTCACCTTAATGCCAACGGTCGCAGGTTCGATTCCCGTTCGGGTAGATATTAGTATTTGTACAAATATTTGTTTATCGTCTGGGTGTATGTCTTTGTGGGTCTCCCTACCGTACCTCGGAGAGCACTTAAAGCCATCCTGCCGACCCGGTTGTTAGCTACACCTACACCTGACACCTATTAGCGATCGGAACTCATGGTAAAAAACTATCTGCCACCCTGCTATAGAGCAAAGTAGCGAATCAAGTTCCAACTCTTCTATATGGAGGCCTTTGCTCAATTGCGGGACGTTTGAGTATGACTCAGTTGAGTTCAGTTCAGTTATATACCTTGATGAAAGTATAGGGTATTTTTATTTTTATTACTTTTAGTAGTTTTACTTTCTAATAAAAATCTTGGGTAATTATTCGGTATCGCGCCACCACCGATTTTGAGGCTGATTTTTTTTTTAGAGGTCCGTGATGATGTTTTGATGTCATAACGCACCTCTAAAAAAAAATTAGCCTCAAAATCGGTGGTGGCGCGATACCGTATATTTACCAAATCTTGTGACTTATTAAGCAATCAAAATTTTAATGAATATCAAGAAAAGATGCGTAAAGACGCGTCAATTCAAATTTACGAATGTGGCCAAATTTTTAAAACTTTTATTTTTTCTTGCTCGACAACAACCTGAGAAAATAAAGTAATAAGATTTTTTTTTGTAGATTTGTTAGAAGTGTGCAAGCGTTAATGTTTATATTGTATATTTAAATATCCCGTTTATAATAAATTATACATATTTACAGAGATCAAAGTCATCGGTAAACGCTGAAGTTGGAAATGTTGCTCTAGGCATTACAAGGATCGTTATTTCAATATTTACAGCTGCTCTTATTTTCCATATCGGTCGAAGACCTTTGGCGATAATTTCTGGTACTAATGTCTTAAAAATATAATTTGTTTAGATCGTTAAACTCATATTATCTTGCGGTTACGTGTGTATATGCTCGTAAAAATATATAGCCGCTATGTATGTATGTATGAAATTATTGCAGCAGTCATTGTTCTAGTAACACCTACAATACAGTCAATAAAAAAAATAAACGTGACATTTTTGTTTTGTGTTTCGCTTCACTTCAACCTATCACAGTCCACTGCTGGACATAGGCCTTCCCAAGTTCGCGCCAAATATCACGGTTTTCCGAAATCCTCATCCAGCCTCTACGGCGACCTTGCGTAAGTCGGTACAGCGGCCAAAGGACGCCCCATACTGCGTTTGCCGATACGCGGTCTCCACCCCAGGATACGTCTGCTCCAGCAGTCATCGGCCCTGTGACATACGTGACCTGCCCACTGCCACTTCAACTTGCTGATTCTATGGGCTATGTCGCTTACTTTGGTTCTTTCGCGGATAATATGTACTCAATGCTAAAAATTAATTTAACTGTACTTTATAGTACTCACTCGCAGTTGCAGTTTATAATACAAGTTAGACACAAACTTTATTTTGAAACAAGTCCGTTTTCATGTTAATATATTCTAAAATGAAGCATTCGTGTTGTACCAACATTTATTCGCCTCCGCGCTCAATATGAAAATATAGCATAGGAATTTGATAAGTGCAGAAATTATTATAAATTTGACAAAACAAATATTTAGAAGACTCTATATTTTTTATTGATCGAGATATCTACTTAAAATTTTCGTTAATATCGAGATATAGATTGAGTAGTTACAGATTTTATCGAAAACAAATAAAAATCTGCTCCGTTTCCTTTCTTATTTTTTACAGAATATATTTTCATTCTTATTAATAACAATTAAACGTTATAATTCCAAAATTTTAGGTCTAGGTGTCGGTATAGTGTGTATTTCTCTCGCTCTCCTGATCCGATATGAAGAGCAATCGACAATTTTACCACAGATTGGCTATATGATTTACATGACGTTCGTTACGATGGGTTACTACACTCTACCGCCGCTCATTATGTATGAATTGTATCCTTTACAAGTGAGTGAGTAGTATAGTTTGCTAGACTATTGTTTACTAAACTTCTGTTTGCTGTTCCTACGTTGACTACGTACATAGTAGTCGTAGTGTGATGTATTCAAGCCTCCTTTAGTTTTAAATAATGAAAATTTCTATTGGTAACAGAATTGTTTAAATATAATTAGTAGTTTCAAAAGACTTTAAACTAATATAAGTAACTATATGTTCTCTGTAATATTAATATAAATGATAAAACTAAAAAAAGGTTTTGGATGTTTATTATAAAAATGTACGAAAGAAGTTTAAAGATAAAGAAAGATTTTCCAATATACTATCATATATGTCATAGCAACATTATTTTTTGTATTCATTTCTCTACTGATTCCGACATAGGTATATAATATACTGGTATAATTAATTTTACCATACTTTTTGAAAACTTGTATTCCACTTTCAATAAAACTTTGTTTAGGTAGCCATAGCCCATACCTAAATAGAGTAAGTTTGTTCATTCATTATATGATTGTTTTAGTTCATTAATTTCGAAAGAGCAAGACAATAAAAATTATTAGTTAGATATAAAAAATTAAATGAATGAGAATTACACAATATTTATTTTTTTCCAGGTAAGAGGTTTGCTTGGAGGGATATCAATATCGAATTTAAATTTGTTTATATTCGGTTCTATTATATGTTACCCGTATGTGAGAGACGGCCTTGGTTTTTCAAACACTATCCTGACTTTTGGCATTTGTTCTTTGACAGGTTATTCTTTTACCTATTACCTATATAGAGTAAAAAAAATAAAAGTAGATAAAAAATCAACGTCCTATTGTCTTTTTGTCGTATTTAAAATTTATCAACCGTGTATAATATTTTTTTTTAAAAAAGAAGACAATGAATAAATTACTAAAAATAAGAGATACAAGAAAGTTGTTTAAAAATCTTTAGATGTCTGTTCGTAATTACTATTTTTGAATACATAGTTTATTTTTTGATCAAACATGAGGTGTATGGTAATATAAATACAAATATTTTAAAATGCTATGCATATCGATACTAATACGCTGTGGCGAGATATTTTAAATTAGTGAAACATTCATATATATATATATATATATATATATATATATATATATATATATATATATATATATATATATATATATATATATATATATATATATATATATATATATATATATATATATATATATATATATATATATAAATATATATATATTTTGTATTGTATCCAGGATGCATCTTTTTGTACTTTTGCCTGCCAGAAACAAAAGAATTAACTCTACAAGAGATCGAAGAGTATTATAACGACAGGCGGCCAACATTGACGTCGCAACGTCGACTTATATCCATGCAGTTGTTGAGCAGAAGTACAACTTCTAGTAGATCTCTTGATAAAATATCGGATAGAATCAAGAAAGGAGAATCACGCGTTACCTTTCGTAATGGATCGGGTGTGAAATTTGTATCAAAGGAGACTGAAAATAAATAATTTGCGTCAAGTATTTGATTTTATGATTTAAGCGACGTGTGATTGAAATTCTCTAATATTTATGTTACAAATGTGCTACATGACCCACCCGTTTTTACTCGCATTTACGTTAGCTGCTTCGATTCTGTCTCGTAGTAAATTATTTTATGACCTTCCAGGGAAGGAAAACTAGTTTCGGTTTTTTTTTAATGAAATAGTTTCATCTCGAGTTTTATACACATATATTTAGGTAGTAAAAGAATTATAACTATTCGTACGTGTTCGTTATAAAGTTGAGACACGTGAGCAGCGAGCGGCGGCGACAAGAAGAGAGTGTGTTTAGTTTTCATCCCTTACGTCACAGACAAAAACGGTCGCGTTTAAAGCTACCTATCGATTTACGTGGCCTCTATAAAGGTTTTACAAGACAATACATTCGCTAAAGAAAAAAAAATGGTTGTCTGTAAAGTCGGTTTACAGACGATAAATTTTACGTGATAACGTCATAAGAAAACATAGATGTAGAATTGTATACTTTTATGATATTCAAGATTTTCAAATCTGAGTTATTTTGTTAAGGATAGGAAGATGATAGAAAAAGTAGGAAAGGGGAGTGTTTCAAGTGGTAGGTACTCTTCTACCAAACAATAGACAAATCACAAAACAATAGGGGTGTGCGATAATTATCGATAATTATCGATAAATGTTATTCGATAATTTTGATCCGATAATTATCGATAATTTTTCATTCGATAATTATCGATAACTATCGACCGATAATTATCGATACCTTTTGTCAACTATCGACAATTTTTATCCGATAATTATCGATAACTGTCGCCAAGTATCGATAACTTTTCCTCCGATAATTATCGATAACTGTTCATTCGATAATTATCGATAACTATCGATAAAACTATTCGATAATTATCGATAGTAAAATTATCGATATTTTTTTCTGATGAACATCCCTACAAAACAGTTCACGTGTAGATTGCGTGGCGCCACTGTCTCTTTTACTCGAACGCGGTCCGATGGAGTGTAAGACAGAACGCTTAGGCTAATCGTGCCTCTCTATCGCTTGTTCTGCGCTCTCGCTCGCTCGCGACACGTGACAAAATGGCGTCATTTTTGAAAAAATACCCGATAGCTTTCATCAATTTACTAGACGTTATCACGTCAATAATAATTGAACAGTAAATCTCAAATTTTGCGCATTCAAATAAAAAAAAACAATATCAATGATTTAAACTATAATTTTTTTTTTATCAATTAGGTTGTATAATAGAGGTTGTATTTCGTTGTTGTGCTGCGTTGGCGTGAAGCAATCTTTGGGTCATTAGTTACTAAGATTAGCAATAATTAGAGAGCAAATGGTGCAACTTTTATTCTATACAAAAAATGTGAATTAAAAAATATTAAATAATCAGAGTTAGAATCATATGTATTTACATTTATACTTGTCAAATGTACTTATCAAGCTGTAGTAGCTGTGTTTTGTTAGAAAATTTATTTAAAATTGTAAAAAAGAAAGGACTTCTTTTTACACTACATGTAAACAATTTAGTTGATTATGTAGAGCCTAATTTAAACTTCAATTTTAATAATAACTAGCGGCCCGCCCCGGCTTCGCACGGGTATTTAACTAAAATTTTAAAAATTATAAATTTATATTTTTTATCACCTACATGCGCCATCTATCGTATAATGAAAGCATATCGTTTTTATTTTTAGTGACATTTAACATAATAGTACTTATATTAATGGAAAATGATGTTTATCTAAAATATTAAAACGATTTCTATTCCTATCCGACATATTTAGTAAACTTTTAAGTTTAACAAAATAATAACTCAAAAGTAAGTTTTGTGAGTTTTTAAGATTCCTTAGACCAGATGGCGTTGGCGGAGTAGGTACCTATTTCTATTTTCTTAAATATTTATTTTTAAATTTAATTACAATGAAACAAAAACTAAATTATACTGTGAGTTATGAATAATTTTTATGAATTAAAGTTATTTACATTGGTTTTGTACTTTTTACGTGATACGTGCACGACCAAAAACGATAAGAGATGGCGCTGATACAAAAAAATACGCGCTATTGAAATTTCTTCTTGATGATATATAGTGTATTAATAAAACGGAGGTTTTAACAGATTTATTATTTGTATAGATAAAAAAACAACAACATTATCATGAATGAAACCGTGAAACGTTCAAACTGCATAATTGTTCGAAAAAAAATTGCAATTAATTATTTAATTTGTTTAAATATGTTGTTTTGTAATGTTTTGTAATGTTTTGTTGTAATGTTTTGTATTTAATTTAGATTTATATAAATTATATTATGTTGGCGCACAAATTCAAAGATCGTTAAATTATTTTATTGATTTTTACGCAAGCTTTCTCATTATATATTCAATATTTTATCTACTATTTAAATTTATTAGAAAATAAGCAACAAAAATAAGTTATGAACGGGGGAATTAGTTAAAAGTTTTGTTATTTTATGTCGAAAAAAAAAATGTAGAAAAAATATGTTATATATTTCTTGCGCAATGGTGGGTAAGTGATTTTATTAAGTTAAATGTCAGAGCTACTGATGTATTATCATTTTACTGTTTAAAAAATAACAAATTGAAATTAATCACAGATGCCATCAAACGCTTATACAATTCAAATGTATTGGAAATTCATTAACAATTTTGATGTGCCACAAACATACTTAAAAAAAACAGTTCCTGTAGGATTCAATTATTGTGCGTTATAGGAAATGTGCATTTTTCCGCGATAAAAAGTAGCCATGTCTCTGACATTATTTTGTAAAAGTAATATGCAGAAAAGAACATATTGTGATAGGAACTAAATATGTCATCATGATAAAATAAAATATTACGATTTTTTTCCAGATAACGATGACTATTTATTGAATAAACATTTATTTTCATTAAATACAAAACGAATTTATTTCAAATCGTGACTACTTAATTCGTTTAATCAGTGACTTCGATCGATTGCGCATGGCGACGCGTCGCCACACCGCACACACTACTGCATATAGACTGTATATATATACCATCGTCACACGGCATGCGTCGCTACGCCAGAAATCGGTTTTACGTGCGGCTATAGATGTTTCACATCAAAACAAATTTGTTAAATATTCATGTTAAATATTATCGGTTAATATATTAATATCTATTGCAAAAACGGAACGTAATGTGACAGCTTGAAATAGGCGCGAAACCCTCCTACGCGGGCCTTTCAAAAATCGGCGCACTTACAACCAAGTTCCATATTGCGTTCGGTCGCGCGCCTTTCGCCTCACGTCGCTGTAAAATAAACGTTCGATATTTAAATTAATTATTATCGCATATTAATTTGATTGTAAAATTATTTTGTGTCTGTGGTAAAAAATGTATCGTAAAGTTAGTGCGCTTCTGTTGTGCTTATACGTTTTCAGCGTTCAATTAGGTAATAGTGCTATATCAGCCGAAACTGTAAGTATTGTTTTAATAAAATAATTTAATTAGAATACAATAATACTAATATTTTATTATTATTTAAATAAGCAGTATCAATTTTACCTTTTGCTATTATTTATCAAATTAATAAAAATAATTACATATACAAATACAAATAATAAAATCAAGTACTAAATAAATTTATTGACAATAACTTTTAATTTGACTAATAAACTAGAAAAATATATTTAAAATCAATCTACATGTTTTGCACATAACTGCTCCAGTTTCTCGTCAACCTTGAAAGCGTGTGACTGTTACTTGAGTTATATTAACGACCTTTTATGATATAATCAGATATAGCAGAGTTTTAAGGGTCAAAACATGTGGAAACATCTGAATTTAAATATATGTAAATATTAAACATGAAAAATAAAAATGTAAACGTCTATTAAAAATATATATAAAAGTAGAAATACAAAACTACAAAATATTTAGATATGTATAAATTTTACATTAAAAAAATTACTTAAATATTTATATTATTACATATATATCTATCTACGTTATTATATTTTCTATCGGAGCTAATATTAGAAATCTGAATTTTTTTTTTTAATTTAAAAGAGCTACTCTCGGCATATCTAGCCCAATTTTATATTTTTTACAGTTAGAAATCCCTTTCGTCCTTTCGTTGAGAAGCTACAGAAGAAAAATCATCGCGGATGATATGATCTCTAGCAATGTATAAAATTTAATCATGGCGTATAAAAATTTAACAGTAATAATACGTATGTATTTCATATAAGTATTAAAACTCAACGTGAGTGAAATTGCCAGATATCTGAACTAGACTTTCCACGTTTGGTCATTATGACATTAACTTTTTTTGACGTGCGTATTCCACCAACGTTTAATCAGCGTCAACTCAAACATAAAAAATAAGGTTGTATGTAGGTGTTAACCAAAGTAAACGCCGCGTGCACGCAATATTGACGCTAATCAAGCGACGAAACGAGAACGTTTGTGAAACGCTAGTATGCTAGAGGCCTTAAAACTTATAATAATTAAGATAGGCAACTATAACAATAAATTTGTCATAAGCTGCTTTTAAAAATGATTAAAGAACTGTATGAAATGCTTACGAGTTGTTACTATTGTGAGAAATTTAACTAAAAGTCAACATGTTAATCAATTCCGCACGCAGCTCGTTAGTACTAACCACAAACTAGCAAAAGGTTCATTCACATGACATCTTTCTATATCTATTCACTAGAAAGTGAGTCATAAACCGACTTGACACAATCCAAGTAAAGAAAGACGATTTTAGTCCTCAGAATACCTGAGTAGATCAGTCCCTTATGCTTCTTAAAGTGATCAAAAACTTCAGTTGACAAAAATATAAATTTTATCGAGATTGAAATAAATTGATTACAAGTACTTTCTTCAGTATCTACAAATGTAATAGTGTCAGTCATAATACTTAATTTTCAATAATTTGCTTGCTACTTTGGTCAACTACAAATCAATATATTTTTAGCTTCCACCGCTGATGTTTCAAGTGCTAAAATTATGCTAATGGAAGACGTCGTGAGGCTACCTGCATTTTTCGGAAAAAGTTCTAAGACCTCACATTCTCTTACCAGTTTAGTGAGTTCGTTTTTTTTTCGCATTTTAGTTTGAACCCTTCTACTTCTTAAGAGAAGATCGATTTATCCGGCAGTATGGCATTTACAGGCTTAACACGATAGCTAACAACCAATAAGTGTAATATTGGAAACTTGGGAAACGATCTACTTACTTTTAATGTACAGTCTATAAGGTATTTGTAAGGTTTGTTTCTTAACATATGTTGGGTTACTAAATAGAACAAGCCAGTCATGTGTATAACCGGTTTGATCATGTGTACAACGTTAAATGGATCGAAATAGCGACAAAATCTATAGGCTTGATGTAATAAGATTAGTTTAACTTCAAAGAAATAATTTATAAATGCGTATTTACGACTTTACGTCTTGTATTAAAGCTGCGTTAAAACCCTGTGTTGTGTTCTACCGTAATGGCACAATACTTTCAAACCGAATCTCTACGCTCGACGTGTTTAAAATATTGTCGTTTACGAGACTCGCATTAACGAAGACTTAAAAATACGGTATAAAATATTTATTCAAAAAGTACATTTTTTAAAATATAATTCATGATTCTTATAATTAAATTATTAAGTGTAACAACTAAATTACTACTAATTGGCTTTTATAAGTTCTTATTTAAGAGTGACAACAAAATATTAAGACAATTTAAAGATCGACTTGTAAACATCTGGTTTCCATCAGGGCTGTCACAATTATCAGATCTTAGGAACTGGTGCGTACAGACAACAAACAACGGAGAAAGTAAACTCGCTATGATGTGCACTAATTTAGTGTTGACCTTAATTTCTTTTGTTTTACCTCAATGTCTTAAAAATGTAACATTAAAGATGAAAACAGAATCATAACGAAACATTGTAGAAAGCATGTAATAATAAAGATTGATACGATTAAATGGAGAGTTTTATCATTATTTAAACGCGTTAAACGCATAAGTTTTTAACTTGATTACAGATAGTATTTGTGCCTTGTATTATCTGTTTTTAAAGAAGGTTATGTACTATAGAAGACCCTGATAAAGTATGAGAAAGTAGATATTAATTTACCTATAAGTTAATTAACGTGAAATAATTTTAAAACATGTAAGTGCGATAGTATATTCACAACTTTTACGGCAACATAACGATCAAGTTTATTTATACTATAAGCAAACGATTGGTAACTTGCTTTTTTTTTCATTATTGTGACTTGGATTCAATCAAGAATATTTCTGCTGTGAGTGAGCTGAGGATTCAGTGAAGCAAAAGAGTTTATTAATATTAGCAGAATTTGAATATTTCCAATTAAATATGCAAATTCTCCGTTTGGCGCATTTTACATAAATAGGTACCTGGAGCCGTTTTGTGAAGGTATACATTGACTTAAATACACATTGATTTGGACTTATATATTCATTGATTATTATAGTTGACTTTTCTAGATGATTAAAATGCCTATATATAAAAATATTATTAAAAATTCACGAGATCATAATATAGTAGTTAATTTCCTACACGTGTATATATAGCGAATTCCCACGAGTAACGCGCTTTATTCATTGAAGCGTTGTTTACATGCTACATACAGTAAAATATTTTGCATGAACGTTATGCAAGTTGTTAAATTGTTGCGACACTACTGACAGATACAAAACTACATTTTCCAAGTTATAACAAAAAGTGCTCTTATTGTTTTATTTCTTGCCTACAATTACATATCTGTATTCACATATTAAAATTCATTTGCCATAATACAGTTTGTTGTTTGAACACGCTAATCTTAAGCTCTATTAGCGTTCTTTTTATTTTGTATAGAATGCGTGTTTATCGAGAAACTATTATATAATAGTTCATAGGAATCGAATAAAAATAATAATCTTAAACATGAAATAAACCGCCTGTGTCGTTTAGTACGGACATTTGACAATCATAAGTTGAGAAAAATCAAAAATATAGTTATCTCGTAATTATTACAAATTTATTTTTAATTATTTTAGTACACACATAACAAAAGTAAAAAAAAGTAGTATTTGTACTAGGGCACAATTTATTCCTTTAAGAAATATTTTCCAGGGGAGAAAAATTCATATAAAAAGAGCGAACTTAGTGCGTACTTACATATGATAGATAGATAGATAGATATGTAGATTGATAGATACATAAGTTAAATACCATGTAATTATTATTAATATAAAATTTCTTAAATGTCACAATTTTTTTTGTCTAAGTTAGAATTATAATAAATGTTCAGAAACTCAAACGTTATAATATTTTTAATTTTAAAGATAACTCTTTGTTTCTCATAATTATAACTGCACTTTTTTATTTTTTATTTTTAAGTTTATTTCAATTCAAAATATATATGATATAATAAATAAATAAAATAATTTAAGCAGTTTAGGGCGTGGAAAGGTAAAATTCTGGTAGAGAGAGGTATTTCACCTAGATATATTTATATATAAAGTTGAAACCTGCACCAATTTAGTAGTTAGTGCTATTGTTTTAGTTCACTATGTGCTCACCAGAGGTAGCCAAAAGAGGAGACCAAAAGCAGCCCTATCTCCTACTTAATATGACAGCAATAATTGCACAATTCATGCTATCGCTCAAATATTTAAAATAATGTAATACTTCGGAAAATACGGATATGTCAACTGCAAGATGGCAATATTAACAACGCTATAGCGTAAAATTTTAAGTTAAAACTTTATACAATTTTAAAGTATTACAGCGAATAAGGCCTGAGGGCTATAAATATCTTGAACTGAAATCTGTGTGTGTTTTCGACACGAATCAGACTCTACATAAGGTGTCGTTAGCACTGGTCAATATAGTAAGTTACATTTTGGAACTGACCTTCAAATGGATTTAAAATTTATCAATTCGACATTAATTTGTATTGGTATTTAAGCAACATAATTTCTATTTGATTTTTAATTAAACTACATTTATATTGTAAGTCTGACGAATTAATTAATTTATTTCAATTACCTTATGAGATAGGTACCATGCAAATTTTATTGTATTTTTTTTTGATTGAATAACATCTTAGTTAGGGAGATAGGCTATATAATGTCATACTTCAACTCCCTGTGAGTTACTGGAACAATAACCATAAATGTGAATTAATCTCAAAAATATCGAATCTTAACTCATGTGAAACAGTGAGACGTCTGGTAAGTTTATATTGTTTTTATAGGATTTATAATGAAGAAGATGATTGTAAAATAATATATTCATTTATAAAAATAAAAATAAAATGATGTGACAAATAAGATTTTTTAATAGATCACCGAATCTCAATAATACCAGTTTATTGTATCTAATTAAGATCGTACTAGTTGTATTTGATTTGCATGTGACATTTTAAAAATATTTCAAAATTGCTGCTATATGTATTTGTTACTTAAAACATACTTTAATATTACTCTCTGGAAATAAACATAGAAAAAATTATAATTATTATAATACCATACGTTGCGACGGCCGGCTGGTCGAGTAGTCAGGTAACTGGACAATTTACGCAGCGGTCGCGGGTTCGAATCCCGCCAGGTGCAGATAATTTGTATGACGAATATAGATGTCTGCACCGGGTCATGGATGTGTATTTATGTATATATGTATTTATATAAATTTCTTAAATTAATTCCGTTCCTAGTACCTGTAACACAAGTTCTTACGAACTTAGCACGGAGCTAGGTTAACGTGGTGTGATTGTTGGTTAATATTTATTTATTTTATTTATTTATACGTTTTTAATAAACCTAATTTAGTAATTGTATAAATGGTTTTATTAAAATAATCAATATTTAACACTCGAGAATTGAACTAAAACATTTAAATGCTCAAATTATTTTAATTCGCTTAGTTTTTTTTTACAAAAGTTTTAAAGGTAAATATGACCTAGTAAAATAAAGTATAATAACAGTTAATAGATAAAAATTGTTTTTAATCAAATAGATAGAAAAAAAACCAGTTTGTCGTTATTCCAATAGACAAAAATACGATGAACGTGTCATTTTTTAACTATAAAAGTAGAACACGAGCCCGCTATTAAAATAAAACTGATAATATTAGTTCATATAAAAAATAGCTTTTTATACAAAATTTTATAGACTTTTTTAATAAGCAATCGACATTGTATCATTAAATTAAAAAAGACGGTACGAGTACGTACGTAGTACGAGTCGGATTCTATACATATAATAAAATGGGAGGAAAGTCAAAACTGAACATTGATTTTTTTTTTAAAGAATACTTGGGGTGTGATCTACAATCGATACCGAAGCCAAAAATATAGTTTTTAGAATATTTGTCTGTTTCTCTGTTTGTCTGTATGTATGTCCGGAATAAACTCAAAAAGTACTACATCGATTTACTTCAAATTTGTCACGAATATTATTAAAGAGTCGGGTCAACATATAGGCTACATATTATCACGCTATCACCTACGGGGAACGAGCAATGAACCTTTATTTCTTCAACGCATAATCAACACAACACACATCACACAGTTTTAGTATAAAATTAGTAATATCTTGCATGAAATACAGCGTCACTAAGTCCACACATCTTTATCGACTAAGTAATCCTGCACCGAATAATAAGCTTTATCAATTAATTTTTTCTTAATAAATTCTTTAAATTTATTATGAGATAATTCCAAAATTGTATTATACATGCGAATTCCATAACCCAGAAAGGAGACGTTTACTTTGCGCAATCGGAAGCTTGGAGTTACAATTTTGTTATTCCTTCTAGTATTTAATAATAATAATATTCTTTATTGTACACCAATAAAATATAGAACAAAAGTAGTACAATTAGAGAAGATGTACAAAGGCGGTCTTATCGCTAAAAGAGCGATCTCTTCCAGACAACCTTTGGGTATAGGACAAGGCAGAGAAAAGCGGTTAAGAAGTGTACAAGTAGTTGTGAAGTAAATATAAGTATAATATGATAATGTAATAAATAATAGTAAATATAAGTATAATATAATATATAAGTAAATATATCTAATAATATAATAGAATATACATACACATTCACATACATACACACACACACAACCACACATACACACACATACGTGTAACATATATGTACGAGTTTATACAAAGTAACATATGCATACATACAATCCATACTCATTTATATCATCCAAAGATGATAACGACAATCACGGCAGATTTAACGACAAATAATGAGCCTTGAGATACTTTTTGAAGCAGAAGAGTGATTGGGCTTGTCTTATAGAGAGAGGCAGAGAATTCCAGAGCTTAACGGATTTAACAGAGAAGGAGTTAGCATAGAAGGAAGAATTATGATGTGGAGTCTTAAGAATCAGACTTGAGTTAGATCTTAGAGAAAGATTATGGGTGTCACAAAGAAACTTAAAGCGTTCTTTGAGGTAGTGAGGTGTGTCAGGATGGAACAGTACACAGTATAGTAATGAGAGGATGTGAGTATTCCTGCGAAGACGGATTGGGAGCCACTTAAGATGTTTACGAAAGTTAGAGACATGGTCATATTTGCGAAGACCAAATATAAACCGTATGCAAAGATTCTGGAGGCGCTCAAGCTTGTTTAATTGCTCCTCATTGAGGTCAAGGTAACAAGTATCAGCATAGTCAAGAATTGGTAGAAGGAGTGCTTGTGCTAACGCAATCTTAGTGGGCAGTGGAAGGAAATATTGAAGCCTTCGAAGGGATCCGACAGCTGCGAATAACTTTCGACTCAACTCACTCAGTTGAGGTGTCCAAGAGAGATGGCTATCGAAAATTATTCCGAGATTTTTTACTTTATCGCTGTAACTAATAGCGGTGTTATTGAAAATGACAGGTGGTATGTGTGACCAATCTATTCGGCTCACTAGTTTTTGACTACCAATAACAGTAAGTTGACACTTTGAGGGATTGATATTTAATCCGTAAGAGCGGCACCAGTCGAGAATGTTGTTTAATTCGCTATTTAACCTCTGTATACACGTTGGTAAATCGGTCAATTTTGCGTGCGAGTAAATCTGGAGATCGTCTGCGTATAGGTGGTAAGAAGAAGATATGTAGGGACAGATTGTATTTATAAAAATTGAAAAAAGAAGAGGAGATAAGACGCCTCCTTGTGGGACGCCAGCTTTTACGTCCAACCAGTCTGAAAAATCATCCTGGAGACGCAATCTCTGCCGACGCCCAAACAAGTAGCTACGAAGCCACTCAATTACCGATGGAGATATGTCAAGGCAACCCATCACCGCGAGCAATATATCAAAATCTACAGTGCTGAACGCGTTGCTAAAGTCTAGCAAGACCAGCACTGTGAGACTCTGATTGTCCATGGCAGGTCTGATGTCGTCGGAGATCTTAACGAGAGCCGTAGCCGTACTATGTACTATACCTTTACGGAAACCGGACTGGTAAGGACTTAGAAGATTGTTTGAGGTAAGGAATACTGTGATTTGTTGATGAACAAGATGCTCCAAAACTTTGGACAAAAAAGGAAGGATGGCTATTGGACGAAAATCAGAAAATGCGGATGGATTAGGCTTTTTGGCGAGAGGAATAAGTTGAGCGTCTTTCCAACAGGTGGGAAAAGTATTGGAAATTAAGGAATCGTTAAAAATATGAGTTAGGACAGGTAGGACAGTATCTATAATTGGGATAATCATATTACGGCTGATGCTGTCGGAACCTATTGCGCTTGAACTAATAGCTAAAATGCTTGCCTTGACATCACATACGGATACTTGAGAGAGGGTAAAATTTGAAGAAGGTAGAGGAGTTCTACTGGCAGAAAGGTGATTAAGCGTGTTAGCTTTTGTCGTATCGTCTAAAGTGACAGAAGATGAAAAGTATTTATTGAGATTAGTAATATCTAATAAATTTGAAGCTATGTGTTGCTTGATTTACAACGTATTACAGCGCGATTAATACTATTTATTTCAAAACAATGAATATTCTGGCTAATATATATAATATTGTTATAAATATACTGCGACGCAATTGTTAATATGTCTATCTTTGGAAAGATAGACATATTAACAATTGCGTCGCAGGGTCGCGGGATGTATCCCGTAATGAGATTCTAGCTACAAGATCATAAATGCCACGAATAGCCCTTTTTTGCAAAATAAATACAGTTTCAATATCTTTAGCATTATCCCACAGTAACAGACCGTAAGACATAATACTATGGAAATAGCTAAAATAGATTAAACGCGCAGTAGCAACGTCGGTCAGTTGTCGCACTTTTCTAACTGCGAATGCTGCGGAGCTGAGTCTACCATTCAAGGATGACAAATGTGAATTCCACTGAAGTTTTGAGTCTAGATTTATCCCTAAGAATACTGTAGTATCATTAACAATAAGCCTCTCGTTATTTATTCCTAAATTATAATTTGGATGTTTAACATTAGGCAACGAAAATACAACGCACTTGGTTTTTTTGGCGTTCAAAACGAGGTTGTTTGTTTAAAACCAATCCTGAATTCGAGATAAAGAACTGTTCACGTCATCATAATTTACTTTTTTCCTATCAACTTTAAATATAAACGATGTGTCATCTGCAAATAGCACTATATCACATATATCCTTAACATAAAATGGCAGATCATTATATATATTAAAAAAAGAAAAGGACCTAGAATTGATCCTTGTGGAACGCCCATTTTTAACACAGATCCAGAAGACTTCGTTCCGTTTATTAATACGTGTTGAATTCTATTAGATAGATATGAAGTAATGAGATCAAGAGCTTTACCAGTAACACCGTAATATTCTAGTTTACTTAATAAAATCCCGTGGTCCACGCAACCAAATGCCTTTGATAAGTCACAAAATACACCAATAGCATTTCGTGACCTTTCCCAAGCATCATATATATGTTTGAGAAGTGCCACACCGGCATCTGTCGTAGAGCGACCTCTAGTGAAACCATATTGTTCACTGTGAAAAATTGCATTAACATTAAAATGGAAAAGAAGTTGATTTAGTATAATTTTTTCGAAAATTTTACTAAGGGACGGTAAGATTGATATGGGTCTATAATTACTGGGATTTCTACGATGTCCCTTTTTGAAAATTGGTAAAACTTTACTATATTTTAGCAAATCTGGAAAAGAACCCGCATTATTAAAAGTTAATTCTAAGTACGGAGCCAGGACATCATTGATAATCATTTGATAAGATCAAGCTAAAACAAGGCGATAAACACTTTCATGTATAGGGACCCTCTAGAATTTTTATTACTACTATTTGTCTCTACATCAGCTGTTGTAAATATATTCTGTAGAAAATTCAAGACCTAAAGGAAAAACCTAAGAAGTAAACTAAGGGCTTAATATTACTTTGAAACTTTGTAAAGCCTTACGGGTAAAAATATAAATTTATATATATATAAATATAAATATATATATATATATATATATATATATATATATATATATATATATATATATATATATATATATATATATATATATATAAGAGAACTACTTTAGCTCAAATACATACCTACGTCTGATGAATAGTTTCATAGTCATATGTAATTTTGTGCATCGTTTTTTTTTTTCTTATTATTTTAGCTAACATTTAGATGTAATATGACCAATCGTCTGTTACAACTGAGTCATTCGCAGTGGGCGCAACCTTGTCAAGTCATTTATAGATGTGCTGTCCATATATGGTTTTGTGTGGGTCGGTGACGCTAAAGGCTTTATCCGTTATATTAAGTACTTGTAATCTGCGATAGTTTCGGATATTTAATGAAGTAAAATAAAACCACCAAAATTAGAAGGAAATGTTTTTGTAAGATTAACTACGTATATATTATATACGTAGTATACTACGTATTAGAATTTACATAAATGGAGTTTTTTTAAGTGTCTTCTTTTTTTTAAAATTACTATAACAAAAATTATGCATAGACATTTAAATTATTCTTCATTAGATTTCTTAATCAAAATGATCTGGTACAACAATGCCTTCAGTTCTGTTGCAACTATAACAACGTAACATAAATCAAGGGTGACTAGTTACTGCTACTGGCAACCGACACCTGTTTGTGACGTTATGCATAGCAAAGTTAAAGCATTTTCAAACTAGGCTTCATACTAGTATAACTTATGTTGCCGCAACTGACCACCCTTACGAATTCCATGCAATTTATTTTGACATGCGGTGACCGACAGAAAAGAATAATCCTGAACTCTTTATTGCCGAGGTGTCGTAAAAGTCGACTAAGGCCAAAGAGGTGCGAACAACTGTAAACCAACCACGACAGTGATGGGTAGCAGCGTCAACATATCCTGCCTGATGCTCCTAAAGATAATGGAGGAGGCCTACGTTCAACAGTAGACCAATGGCTGATGTGGTGTGGTTTCCATTCTCCTTCAAAGCTTTAAATACATTTACATTACCAGGCCGAATCAATCTATCAATCAAATTACTCTGAACTTTATTCAGGGTAGAGTGAGATACTACTATATTAGATTATATTATTTGTTCTATCCATGTCTATACAATCTTAACGCACATATTATAACGTACATACTAAAAAAACATAATATGTAAAGTTTTCGATTGTAGAGGAGAACTCGTCTGTGTACAAAATATATTTTATATTATTATTATTGATCACAATATAACTCGTTGTGTGTCTGCCGAAAAAAGATATACCTACGTATACGAGACATGGGCGTAACTACAAGGGCAAGGATGATCGGCGATTATCGTCTTAACAAAGAAAATAGTAGTAGTAGTTTTTTAAATAACTTTTCCTCCCGTGCATGGCATACTGTAAGATATTTGTTAAAGAAATAAGAATTGTAATAAATTTTTTCCTTTTGATAAAAATTATTTTAATATTTTGTTATGCACCCCGTATTTTATGATTGTTGTGTGTATAATAAAAAATAATAAATAAATAAAAACAGACTGTGTTAATAATGCAGTAATTGTAAGAGTTATAAGTAGACCAAGGCATTTCTTCGGCATGCTCATGTGGACAATCTATTAAATATAAATTCGAGCGGCTCGCTCTCTCACCTTTGTTTTTGTCGATACTCCAATATGAAGGCCCTGGCCTTTACTTTACAGATTAGTGCCGACGATTTTTTGTATATTATTTTGCTTATTTCACCTAGATGGCTACCTTCTTTTTTTTAACTATGAGAAATGCATTTGCGCATCCCGCCGTAAAAACAGCGGGTATGTGGGACTCGCGGCCAGACGCCAGGGCTGCATGTCAATCCCAGCAGGCCGAATGCCGCACTAAAAACCCATCGATACCGTCACGCGCCGTAGTGGGACGCCATGGGATCGCTTTCGCATGCAACCATGACGCCCCAGCACCTAGACGGCTACCTCAAACATTTATGTAATATTAATCTTATAAAAAATAATAACCTTATATAAATGTTAGCTACATCATAATCAGAATGTATACCTCTTTTTAATACTATGCCTACGTATCGAATAAATTTCATTTCAATTTGTGTTCTTGACATAATATTATATTAGCAAATATCTGCTGCCAATCACATTGCTGCGTTGTCCTTTTTTATTTTTATATTTTATAAACGACTATGACGACTATGTACTGTACTGTATTAGCCTGTAAACAACCCACCGCTGAGCGAAAGCCTCTACTTCATATAGAAGAAGGGTTGGAGCTTAATCCACCACGCTGCATCACTGCGAGTTGGCGGATAATTTCCCTACTATGAGTAACGATCGTTATCAGGTGTCTATAATAAGAACCAGGACCGACGGCTTTACGTGCTCTCCGAGGCACAGCGGGGAGACCCACAAGGATAAACCCCCAGACCGGATACAAATATTTGTACAAACACAAATATCTGTCCCGAGCGGGAATCAAAACCGCGACCGCAGGTGCGTGGCTTGAGGCGACTGCTCACACAACTACACCAGAACGGTCGTCAAAAAAATCGTCTATACTACTATATAGTTGATTGCTTGACTGCTGTATTAGGACACAATTCACGTTACAATACGTAACGGAAAGGGATGCAACGGATTACATTTAATTTGAACGGAACGCAACATAGATATTGCAACGACTAGCGAACGTTGCAAAACATTTGTCCCATTTTGCCAATAAACTAAAATGCAGCGTTACATAAGGCTTGTTACATAATTGTTGAATGTTTTGCAGCATCTTCCTACTGTGAAATTGCTTGTTTACTTAATTGATTTGATTGCTAATTCGAGTGGTTTACCGCGATAAGGAAGTTTGTTGCTTGTGGTAATGTAAGAACTCTTTCTTGTAATATTAATAATGCATGTTTTTTTGTTCAACTTAGTTAAACCCAGCAACCCACCAAGCTCTTAAGGAAAATTACGCACGGGCACTAACGGCTGTTTCTGGAACTTCCTAGACAGAATTTAATTGCAATTCATTTTTTAACACAGATACGTAAATCGTTTACAACTTATATTGAGTTAAATTTATATTTTTACCCGTAAGGCTTTACAAAGTTTCAAAGTAATATTAAGCCCTTAGTTTACTTCTTAGGTTTTTCCTTTAGGTCTTGAATTTTCTACAGAATATATTTACAACAGCTGATGTAGAGACAAATAGTAGTAATAAAAATTCTAGAGGGTCCCTATACATGAAAGTGTTTATCGCCTTGTTTTAGCTTGACTCAGTTGTAACAGACGATTGGTCATATTACATCTAAATGTTAGCTAAAATAATAAGAAAAAAAAAAACGATGCACAAAATTACATATAGTCATGAAACTATTCATCAGACGTAGGTATGTATTTGAGCTAAAGTAGTTCTCTTATATATATATATATATATATATATATATATATATATATATATATATATATATATAAAGTAAATTAAGCGGAATAAAGTATTATAAAGCGGAACAATTTATTGTATAAAATCTGAAACCACTGAACATATTCCTAAATTTATTTTATAGCTAGAGTGTATTAGAATAAACAGGCGCAAACATCACGATATATTTCTTTAAGAAATAATGTTTATTTTAAGCAAAAAGTACTATTTAGGTAATATGCAAAGAAATCTCTGATAAGGCTAAGAACTAATTAAATTAATACGGTATTAAATTCTAGTTAATTGTGCAAATCTTAATTAAAGCTATATCTATTCAGTTCCTATATAAGAAGTCTGGTTTCTAATCATCTCGGTAAAAGTATATCATTATCTAATAATTAATGTAATAAACACTGTTTAAGCATATAAGTTTAGTAGTTTAGGAAGTAAAGTATTCGATACACTTAACGGTTTACTGTAATTTCTTCGTAAAAAAGAAACATTACTATGTATATTACGTACAAATAATCTCATTTTGCAATCAAATGTAGGATTTTTTATTAAATTAATATAAAGGTTTTTAATTTTTTGATGTCTTAGAAATATCACCAGAAATATTAATATTAATAATTGTTTTTGTTTTATACTGTGATACAAATTTTACGTTAGAATTTTTTAACATATACGATTTATTACAATATTTACTAGAGCTCCAAATTTCCGATTTCGTAAAATAAACGCTTTCTTTAAATAGGCCAAGGTATATACTATACACATATATATAATGAAAACCCCCAAATGATTTTACAATTGTCTATAAATACATTCGAAGTTTACCCTGTACCTACAAGATTATATAAATGAAAAAATGTGTGGGCTTAGTGGCGCCGTCTTTCATGCAGGACATATGACTGATTTTTTTTAAAAGGAATTACTTAGTTTATTGCCGACTCTTCTTGAAAAAATAAAAATGAAAACAATAAAAAATGATTTATGAAGAAACAATAAGAAAATCAGTACATTTTATCAAACTACTTTTATTATAGTCAGTACTAAGTACAAATATCATACTAGACAAATGTTTAGCACAAGTGTAGGGTCTTTGTGACACCTTGTAACTATACTCTACTCACACCATGGAGAGAGATCATATAAAAAATTAAAAATAATTATTTGTAGTATGGCTCGTTATATCGTCTAGTTAGTTAGGACCCGTTTTACGTTGTTTTTGTATTAACCAAGTTCTTTTAGAGTATCAGTGATCACAAGTTTAAATGATTATAAGAAATTAAATAAAACTTCGTAATGAGTATGTGTATAAGTTGATAAGAATAAAAGATCAAGACCCGATCTCATCTTCTATTACCACCTCGTTAATATAGTTGCTAATAGAAGTAGCTCCTCTCCATCCTTACCTTTTAAAATAGGAAAATAAAAAATTAAAATACTTAAAAAAATTAAGAGGAGGAGAGGAGGTAAACGGCCCCGCGCCCGCCGCTTACAGTAGTTTCCGTCCTACATTTTATGAACCTTCCTCAATGAGATCGAACACTTATTGTGCTCCTACTCCTGCCTTATATTGGCATTTAATATAGTTGTGAAGTTAAAGTTCTTTTCAACACTCGTCATGACAATCAAGATTGTTATGTTAAATTCGTAACTGTGGATCAATGTAGAAAAAAAACATTCATCATATGTTCTCCAGCCGATTCGCATATAATTGAATGACTTTTCCTTACTGAACCTTATTAATAACTTCTTATAATATTGTGATAAACTCAAATTTAAAACTTAAATACAAAAGGCGTGAATATAATTCACATTTTACGTTTAACCGCAATATTACACATTTAACTTAATGATTATGTTCCCTAGACACACATATATGTATACGTTCTTTTGTATTATAACTACAATCGTGTGGTCCCATAAATGTGTTGTGTTACTTATTATATATTCGTTTTGTCATAATCTTATGGTTTGTTTCGTTGATACCTTTTATACCTTAATTATCTAAAATTTATATCTCTAGTTTATTTGAAACATGTAGCAGAGTACATTTTATTTAATATCTTGTTATCTAAAAATTATATATCTAGTTTATTTTGAAATATGTAGCAAGGTACATTTTCTTTAATATTTTGTTGATACCTCCTATACCTTATTATCTAAAACTTATATTTCTAGGTTTGCGTTTTAATAGTAATTTAAATTCGGATCAGATTAGTTCAGGGCGTAGTCAAGTACATTTCTCTAATGTAACTGTGACTCTCGTCAAGGTATAGAACTCAGTGCTTAAGTTGTGAGTGTACTAATACCGATACCATCAGGAATGTGTTAACTAATCTCAACCGAAATAACGTCTCGTGAGGCAAATGTAACCAATGCACATCACTCATAAGCGACCTATGCTTAAACACTATGAATGAAATCCACAGTGAGGGTCCAACACTGCTGCAACGTATCACTTCCACCATCGTAATGGCGTCAGCAACGCTGAGCAAAATTCGGTCGTGGTTCCGGTATAGTTAATCAACGAAAGACATCATCCGAGACATCGTAACGTCGATTAAAAATAGCACAGCAGTACCACATGGCGCATACACTACTCTAGGCTAGACAGAGCGAGGGACACACAGTGTTCCAACCGAAGTTGTATACAATAGCCTCTACCTCGATGTCACAGTATGAGGGACACCCTACGTATCACGAGTTATATCGCAACGTAGGACATCGCGCCTCACTTTTGCGTCACCTATACAAATTCAAGACGACATTGACAAAGGGCTCAATAATCTGCGGTGATCGAAATCAACCACAGCGTCTTGCATTCCAGTATCAAATCATCAAGAAAATGCTAGAGTATATTCAGCGCAGTGCTCACACTATTTAGTGGTAATTCACCAAATAACATTACGAGCACTCGATCGAAAATAATAATTGGAATTGAGATTCTTTATTGCGCAATGCTCATTTCTTACAAATTTATCGTGAACATATTAATCGTCGCTCGGAGGCAACGTGATCGTACCAGATCGTCGTTTTATGTTTTGTTTTTGATGACATATATAGATACGTTTCGATAACGTTTCAGAGTTTTTCGAACGACCGATGAGTCGACAGAGCGACTTTAACGGACTCACAGAATCACTTTACGTATCAAGTCAATACAAGGTCCCTCCATATCGTTCGTCGATCGCAGTTGAGGATGCCAACAGTGCTGTATGAAACACCTTACGAACGTACACGAAGGACTAAACGAACTTCAGAAACCCGATGACTAGACGTAACGACTTTACGCAAGTCCGGCGGTCGGCACAGTTTTACAAGTTGCATATATTGCATTCCATGCTCCCTAATAAATTAGCGAGACAGGTCTACAATATACAAAGTATAACAGCTCTTCGATCTGTGAAGTGTATCGCCACTTTAATGTATCGTACAATACATTTCTTTGTCAGGATGATTCTCAATCATCTCACTGTACGTGTCGCTCCATCACGCACATTTATATTTTTATTTAATAAGACGGCTGCTGCCATTACCGTCTGTAATAACATTTAATGTTATTTGTTAATATTGTATTATGCATTTATTTGCCACTCTTATAATATTTATTTGTTAGGTAGTTGCCTGAAACAACACCAACTTTATGATTATATTGTCATGCACCAAATATTATGATACGAACCAATGTCGATATCAATAATTATTTAGACGGCCCCACATACCTTCAATACATATAAATATGTATATTTCATAGGCAGACGCTCGTAGCATCTTCAATTATATTTTAATATTGCCATGCATCACCATCATTATGATACGACTCAATGTCGATATCAATATTTATTTAGACGGCCCCAGCATACCTTCAAACATATTAATCGTCACTCGGAGGCAAGGTGATCGTACCAGATTGCCGTTTTATGTTTTGTTTTTGATGACATATATAGATACGTTTCGATAACGTTTCAGAGTTTTTCGAACGACCGATGAGTCGACAGAGCGACTTTAACGGACTAGCGGAATCACTTTACGTATCAAGCCAATACGAGGTTTTTCCGTATCGTTCGTCGATCGCAGTTGAGGATGCCAACAGTGATGTATGAAACACCCTACGAACGTACACGAAAGACTAATCGAACTTCAGAAACCCGATGGCTAGACGTAACGATTTAGCGCAAGTCCGGCGGTCGGCACAGTTTTACAAGTTGTATATATTGTATTCCAGCTCCCAAATAAATTTACGAGACAGGTCTACAATATACAAGGTATAATAGATCTTCGATCTAAGTGTATCGCCCCTTTAATGTATCGTACAATACATTTCTTTGTCGGGATGACTCTTAATCATCTCACTGTACGTGTCGCTCCATCACGCACATTTATATTTTTATTTAATAAGACGGCTGCTGCTATCACTATTTATGATACTTATTTATGATACGAATCAATGTCGATATCAATAATTATTTAGACGGCCCCACATACCGTCAAATACATATAAATATGTATATTTCAAAGGTAGACGCTCGTAGCATCTCCTATTATATTTTAATATTGCCATGCATCACCATCATTTTGATACGACTCAATGTCGATATTAATATTTATTTAGACGGCCCCTCATACCGTCAATACATATAAATATGTATATTTCAAAGGTAGACGCTCGTAGCATCTCCTATTGTATTTTAATATTGCCATGCAACACCATCATTTGATACGACTCAATGTCGATATTAATATTTATTTAGACGGCCCCAACATACCGTCGATACATATAAATATGTATATTTCAAAGGTAGACGCTCGTAGCATCTCCTATTATATTTAAATATTGCCATGCATCACCATTATTATGATACGACTCAATGTCGATATCAATATTTATTTAGACGGCCCCAGCATACCTACCGTCAATATATATAAATATGTATATTTCAAAGGTAGATGCTTGTAGCATCTCCTATTATATTTCAATATTGCCATGTATCAATATTATTAGGGGATCAACCACAGTTAGCAGTATTCGAGTCGCCCCGTCAAACCGCACCACTACAGTATCATTTCCACACGTGGTAGAACAGACGTCAGAAGACGCGCCCTAGCGACGGCGCCATCGCTCTGACACGTGTCATCGACATCAAATCCATCCCACGTGTGTGAGCGGTGCGCATCACGGTGTCGCCCAACACGACCTCGCCGCGACCACTCACCCTATATATGCGAAACGACGAAATTGACATTCGGCCCCACACACCGTGCACAGTGCACCGGGAACCATGCCGCGCGCCTCGCGCCGCGAGCCGCGCATCATGCGCCGCGCGCCGTGCGTCGCGCGCCACGCGTCGTGCACCGTGTGCCGTCATTACACGAACTTTTCGAGACTTCAATACACGAACATGTCGCTAAATTTTCTCCTTAAAAAAATTTGATTAAAAGGTATTGTTCTCACAGAGTATCTTACTACACTTAATGTAAATTTATGTATGTATTTACTTATTTATTTATTTATATATATATTTTTAATTACTTATATTGTCACAACCTCACCAATTACTCAGCTCAGAAAAAAATATTTATCTTGTCTCACAGTAGTTTGACGCTTACAGACTGTTTCAGTAAGTAAGTCAGTTAGTCAGAAAGTCATATTTGAAACATATGTAAATATACGTGTTCAATATAAATGGTATTGCTCCAATAATCTTAGGTATATTGCGTAAGAACTGCATAAACGGAGCCGAGTTAGGAATTATCTCAAGGCTGTGTCGTTGCCTAAGAATCTACGGAAAACTTATATAACGGTTTGGTTGCAATTGGTAAATGGTAAATTATATAGACAGATTGACATGCTTAGAATATAGAAGCTTGAATTTTGTAAATATTTTTAAAGGAAAACATAATAAAGCCTTTCACGTAAATAAAATAAAATCCAGTTGAAACTGTGAGAGTCGTTTATTGATATAAATTAATTGCTCTTATTTTCTAAGTTGGATAAAACAATATTATATCGTGATGTATTTATTCTAATTTAACAAATTACTGTTTATTTCGAAACATATAATATTAAAATTTAAATATTAACATTTTAAAGATAAATTCTTTCAAAAATTATTATTTAATATTAAGCATAGTTTAAAAAACGGGTAGCTTTTTTTATGTGTAGTTAAAACAATTTCATGTCATTTAGCGTTATCTCGCAGCTTTCACCGGTAGATATTGCTATATATTAGGTACTTTTACTTCAGCACATGTTCCACATAAGAAAATGGAAAGAGATCAATATTATACCGGTTGATTGCTTGTGAAAGTCGTTAATGATGTATTTAGTTATAATGGAGGTGACTAATTAACTTTTTATAATTATCGAGGTAGTATGTAGTTGTGTAGTTCGTGGTTTCACCTTCATTTAAATTTTTTTATTATTGTCAAATTGATGTTACTTGACAATGTTACCTATGATCATCGATAATGAAAACAAAAATATTTTGGTGCCAATAATTTATCTCAGCTCAATGGCGTCAATCAAAGCTGTTATATAAAATTGAATATAGTATAAACTCTTTAAAGAATATATATCGTACTGAATATAATCTGTCTCTATTGCCTGTGACGTCTTTACTGATATAAAAAAACTGAAGATTTTTATTTTGTTATTAATTTGAACGTGTCAATGACATGATACACTGGTCCAATAATATAGTTTTCTCACCAAAATCTGTGAATAAATAAAGCTATAGGAAAAAGAATGTCATGCTACGACTCAAGGCTAGCAATAGCTCTACCCTTGTATTGTGTATGATAAAATTAGCTCAAATCAAAATAAATGTTGAACATTAAGCCACTCCATAACCAACTGCACTTGAGTAATTATCAATTCAAATAATTAATTATTGTAAAAATGTCTTTATCTAGATGTTAAATTTGAAGTTGTAACTAACTGATAAATGTTGAAGCAGGTAATATCGCGCATTCTTTTTTGTAATAAAATGATAACACGCTAGCAGAATTAGGTAAAACTTCAAGGTGACAAAAATGTTAATCACTATATCGCGCTACAATAAATAAAAAAATAAATAAAATAAAAACAAAGTTTCTGGTATTCAAATTATTAATTCTAATTCATCCGATTCTCAAAAGTAATAATTATGCTACTTTACAAATTAATTTTTACATGGCTGTGCACTTGATAAATGGTTAAAAACTTAATAGTGTTAATAATAATACAAGCATTACTTGTACTGTTACGTTCTATGAATAACAATTTTATGTTAATATCGACGTGTGCTGTAATTAGCTTGTCGGATTACTAATCGAGATGAGAAAAGAGGTAAGTTTTTATGTACCGCAATCATCACAAATGGTATGGAGATAAAGATTTTATGAATACATTGTTCAAAATAATAAGAATTTTAACCGCAATGTATGTCATTGTTGTTATATTCTATCTACATATTGTTCTATTGCATTACTTACATATTAATTATTGTAAATGATGTTATGACGTGCATTTACGTAAAAACGTAATTTATAATATAAATATTTATTTTCTCAATCTAAATCTTATTTTAAAGCAAATATATTCTTAACCATTTTGATATCAGCTATTTTAAATGTTAAAAAATGTATTTGAAATTTTAAAAAAAGTATGATTTTACATAAAAAAAAATATAAAAAAAAATAGACACATATACACACATACATTAAAAAAAAATAGAATCTATATAAAGTTTTTCATGTGAACTTTTATATGGACTTTTCAGTTATAATTTTCTACTATAAACAAATTTCACCAATACTATTTTTTTTCAACAAAACATGTTTTATGTATTTATCTGAATAAAGAGATGTTTTAATAAATAAAATATTTACATTTAGTAAATCAATTATATTTTAACAACAAAACATGAGCACCCGTTCATTGTAGCTTGACCGTGTTCAATCTCCCATATCAAAATGTTTGTCGTAATATAAAGGCCTTGTGTAGAAGGATGGAGTTAATATTAAACGATTTATTGAACTTTCAAATTTTTTACAGTTAGGAATTTTTATAAGGTACTATTAATATACTGAAATCATTTTTATATAATAGTACCTGGATGGTGTTCTTAAGTACTCTTTTATCTTCTTGAGCTCTATATGTAAAAACAGTTATTGACAGAACAACGATGCCATTTAATGGTTTTTAGTATAATTATAATCAGTAGACGAGTAGGTAATTCACCCTATCAATAGACACTAGACAGTGTTGACCACTACACAACGTAGTCAACACTGTCTATTGACGCTTGCATAGAAATATTAAGAAAATATCTGTGGACGCTTGCAACTCCAGAGGAGCTACGAATGCGTTATACATTAAAGAGATGGAGAGAAATAAGATAAACTTATAAAAAGGAAAAAAGAGTGGGGGAAGGGAAATATGATGATTTCTGGTTGTTATACACTAATTTTATTTGAGTGATTAACACAGATTGCCCGATCCAACACAGAATGATGTATATCACAACAGGACAGAATTGACTCATTTTAATTTAATTGATATTGTGTTATTAAGTTTTATTATTTAATAATTGTATAGTATTATTGTTTATTATTTTATTTTTAATTTTATTTTTCTAATCATGACATTTAATCTGAATTTTTGAACTTTGACGCAATGTTATTTAATTATTATTAATTTAAATTGACTAATTGACATTATACCTGACCTGACTTACATGATTTTATTTTATTCAATGTTAAATTATGTTTTCATTTTTCTTTGCTTACTTCTGTTATAATTGTTATAATGTTTGTAGTTTTCGAGCGAGCTATATATATATAGCTCGCTAGGTATATATATATCATTTTATATATTTTTTTTATTTTTTTTTTAATTTCCGTTTTCTATGTTTTTACTGTGTCCTACTTGTCTCCTAATGTAAAATAATGTTTATTTTATTTTATTTATTTACTTTAAATTTTTTATGGACTTCTTGTCTGAAATAAAAGTTTATTATTATTATTATTATTATTAGCAAAGTAGCCTTTAAAAATTGACTTGTATAATTGTATTTCCTTATTAGTATTTTACTATTATTTTAGTATTTTACATTGTTTATTTATACTTCATATATTATATATTAATATAGTATTTTACATGCATAAACTTATTTCACTTTATTTTATGATTCCATATTGTAACTGTATTTTTGAATATTTTTTTCAGAACGGTGTAACGATGTACGTATTTAAGCTGTATTGGACAAATCATATTTTAGAACGTTGTTATTACAAATATTATTTTTAATATACACCATTTAAAGAATATTGAATATTAATTTTGTGAAATATGCTTTATATTATTTATGTTCACTTGTGTCGAACGCGAGTCAACCGTGAAGAGATGCATAATAAGATGATCTTATGAGTTATTAGACCATTACCGGTCAAGGTGCTACTTATTTTGTTTTTATTTATTTCTTTAATTTATTCATTTATAAAAATTAAAAACATTCTAAAGCCTTTTACTATAAATGGTATAGCTCACTCCTATTTAATGATATTATGAGATTATTGTGAATAATACATTAAAAACAATAATAAATTTAAGATTGTAACAATTTTTATATAACAAGATATTGAATTGATGTTGCTTATGTATTTAATATTACGATATTATGACAAGGATAATTCTATTAATTAAGCAGGCTAGACGACTGTGCTGTTTCACCCATTCGTTATTATTTCACTGTATTTATCGGAAAAATAAAACTTTTATTTCTATATTATTTATATGTACGATATGATTAATGTATATAATTTTTTTTTCTTTATTGAGGTAAACAAACAGCATTACAATAAGTACAACATAAGTGAAATATAAACAAATCAATCAATACCGTTTACCACAGATTAATTTCAGTACAAAAAATAAGCCGATCATAATAATCAGGACTTTTTTTTTTAATTTTACAATATTCTCCGACAAGCCGATCTTGTCGGAGAATTGTATAAATTAATGCGTATTACGTATTTTAAAGCAGTCGCAACTAAACATTCGTCTCGCAATAATAAGTCGGTAATATAATGAAACAACAAATAGTGCGGCTCAGATAACTAACTATAAACGTTATTTAATAAACCTTTTAACATAACAGTGGTTTGGTGATAACCTTAATACCTACAACAATAACTGGAGTACCGTCAACGACGAGATAACCCTAACATCTTTTGGTCCTTCGAGCCTTACAATTAAAAAGAAAAAAGAAATACACAGTAAATTAATCTAAACATTGCAACACAAGTTTTTTATAAGTGTGGGGACTCGTTGCTGCAAGATCTAATGCCTTAAACAGGTTGTTAAAGGAATTTAGCATTCGATGCAAGGGAGACCGTTTACCAGCATTTGTACGACATCGAGAAGTTGCAAACATTTTGCAGGCACTGCGATAGTGAGATGCTGAGATATTTGGCACTCCATAACATACTCGGTTCACAAGACCAGGACAATCAAATTTATTATGACATAAATCATACACAAACATAGCTTCAAATAGACTACGTCTAGCTTCTAAGGTAATGAGCCCATACCTCCTAAGCAACTGTGCATACTGCAGTCGACATAGACAACATCTATAATGCATACTCTTAAAAAAAAATCCTTGGATATTTTCGACAATATTTGTATATTTTTTGTAGAATGGGTTCCATACAAACACAGCATATTCAACCAGAGAGCGAATCAGAGCATTATATAAAGTAATATAAGAGGATGGCTGCTTGAAGTTAATGGATGCTCGCATAACAAAGCCAAACATTGTGAAAGCTTTACTTTTGGTATTTTCTATATGCATATCAAAATGTAGCTTACAATCTATCAGAAATCCATGGTCTCTTATAGCTTTAACAGATTCCAGCTGTACATTGCATAGTGCATACTGAAAGTGACTAAGATTTGACTGTACAGTCTTACAAAAGACAAGGTAAATGGATGAAATTCTAGATACGTAGAATAAATGAAGACCTCGTTCTGACCTTACGCTCACACGTGTGATGAATGCAGAACAGAAATTAATTTTTTCGTTGTGTGTATCTATACTAACGTAATATTTATAATTAAAAAAAAAAAATTACTGCTTCTTTCTAATAAGAAAATACTTTGGAAATTTTTACTTCATTAGGAAGCTGTATTATCCATGAAATAACGAAGTAAAGTTGTAGAACATCGTGCGAGTTGAGCAATAACCATAAACGCGGCTGAAACCATAGAAGCTTATGTAGTAATCTAGTTATTAGTAATTTATAATTTATTAAATAATTATAACTTATAATTAAATAATTTGCACCATTTCTTTTACTATTAGTGACGAAAAATATAATGTTTAATAATTTTTATTAATTTAAAAAGTATTAGAAATTTGATTATCGCATATCCAACTGTGTCTGTGGCTAGCAAAACTAACATATTAACAAGTTATGAAGGATTTTGCTGTTGAATTAATAATTTAGAATAGCTAATAAATATAGTGAATCCTATCAACAAAATCAGTCATTATAAATACTTATATATATATAAGCTTGTTTGTTGATAATGTTATAGGCATTACAGTAGTAACCCAGTGTCTATATCATTATCAACATTGTTTCATTTTAAAACAGAATTAAATTTTTTAACGCTACATTAAACTAAACGAATCATCTACTTTGATAAAATTAAGATACATCTTTGCAATTCAGTGTCAATTGAAGGTAACACAACAGTATTTAATGTAATAATAAAAATGACCGAAATAGATCTTATTCACCAACTCATTGCCTTATCTTTTTGCATTATTACTAAAATTTAAAATTAATTTCTGTTAAATTAACCCATATTTATTCATATTAAATTAGGCACTTATATTGTTAAATGCGTCAACTTCCTCTTTGGCTTAATATTGTATATTTTGTTACAGGAGACAAGATGCCGAAACCCTCCAACTGCGCCACAAAAAATAGAAAGAGTTATAACGCTATGCCAGGATGAAATCAAAGTCTCTATCCTAAGAGGTATGCTACAATTATATTATATTTGAGTTAATCTATTTAAAATATATTCTTAGAGCAAGTAAGAAATATCTTAATAAGAAAGAAATTTAGTAGAAGTAAGAAATTTAGTAACATGCTTTTCGAACTTCATATGCAAAAATTTTTTTTTTTTGTAACTGATCGACAAATTTGGTAAAATTTATTAATATTTGATACTATAAAAAAAAAAATAAAAAAAAAACGACCAGGTATTTTTTCAGTTCTATTTAATCATTTATTTTTATTCTATTTAATTTTGAAATATTACTTCAAGCGATCAACTTTGCTCTTTAGCTTGTAATTAATTCAACTACACTTTTTACACTCGCTTATTTTTCTTTAATTACTTGATACTCAATATTAATTTAACAGTATTAATTTGTTGAAAAATTTAAAAATAACTTGTTTTAATAATTTCACTAGGGCTTTCATATAGACAATATAAGGAAAGTAAGTACAATAGTTAAAATTCGCAAACGAATCTCTACATCTAAAGCTCTGTGTACGCGAAAACAGAATGATGATCGCAGTTACGTAGTCAAGGTCAAGTCGAAAGTGAAAGCAACGAACGCACTTGCTTTGCTCTCTATTTTTCTTACGTATTCAATGTATATGTGTTTATTCAAAAGTGTTAATTGTTTATAAGCTTTTAAGCAAACGTGGTTATACCTATTATTAGTATTTAGACATTCATATCAATGTCCTATTACGAATTTAAATAAGTATTATTTTTACATATTATTTAGTCGGAGATATTTTTAAAACTTTTAAATGCTTTTAGTGTTTTTCTACCTTCTTTTAAATTACCATTTAAAGATTACCATTAGAGATTGTGATGTTTTTACGTATACGAGTATTTAATTTTTCAATAAGATAAATATGATTTAATTAAAAGTAAATAGAACTTATATAAAGTTTAACATAGTTTGTAATAAGAGACACATAATATATTTATTGATAACAGAACCTGACCAAGCTAAGCTGACATAATCCATGTCCAGTTTAACGTGTCTTTTACGCAATTAATCCAGTTCAAAATTATGAGGAAAGATTATTGATTTCGTCATTATTAATAATATTAGTAGTAAAAGTTTAATATACTTAAACTGATCTATACATATAATAAAATGGTAGAAAAGTCAAAACTGTACATTGAATATTTTTTTAAAGGAATACTTGGGGTGTGATCTACAATCGATACCGAAGCCAAAAATATATTTTTTAGAATTTTTGTCTGTTTGTCTGTTTGTCTGTTTGTCTGTATGTATGTCCGGGATAAACTCAAAAAGTACTGCATGGATTTACTTCAAATTTGGCACGAATATTATTAAGAAGTCGGGTCATAACATAGGCTATATATTATCACGCTATCACCTACGGGGAACGAGCAGTGAACCTTTATTTCTTCAACGCATTCTGTAACAGCGTGTAATCTAACGACGCATATTTGAATGTTGTTATTATGTTAATAACCATGCTATAAGCTATCTTCACACTATAAAAATCACGAAATATAAGTAACTTAGGCTGATAAACATAATTAATGTAAGAATGAATGTAATATAAAAAATGAATATAAGTAGTATCAAGACAATTTTAGAGCAGCGCCACCTATGAGATTTTAAAAACATCAAGTCGAATTACATGTGTAAACCCTTTTTGGATGTAAATAATTTAAATTTGATCATGTTGGCGAGGTTAATAGTTGTTTATAAAAGTCATAGATGGAGTTGTGCTTTTTAATAAAAATTGTATCGTTGATTCGTTTCAGAGATGAGCAATACAATTTAAACAAATGTGTTTATATAAGTTTTAAGCTGCTTCATCTATGTCTTATAAAATTCATCGAGTTTTTCTGTGTGTAATAACAAACAGAACTTAAAAAGAACTGCATAGATGTATAACAAAATTTAAACTCGGAAACGGCACGCTATTGTTGTAAGCAATTTGAGCTAAATAACGAAGAAAGAGGAAAATTAAGCATGCCATATATATCATAAAAATAAGAAATGCTTATGCTTCTCCGGAACCTATTTCCTCCAAAGCTGTGTAACGGGACCCGCCTTAAAGTCATCTCGCTCCACAGACACACCATTGAAGCGGAAATTCTTACGGGTTGTGGCGTCGGCGAAGCTGTATTTATACCACGCATTCCCCTCATACCTCATAACTTCCCGTTCCAGTTCAAGCGCGTACAGTTCCCCGTGAGTGTTTGCTTCGCGATGACCATCAATAAGTCGCAGGGGCAGACACTGAGTGTAGCTGGTGTCGACCTCAGGACGAGCTGCTTCACACGGACAGCTGTACGTCGCTTGCTCCCGCGTCACCAGTCCTGACTCACTTTACATTTTGGCTGCGGAGAGCCAAACTACTAATGTTGTTTATCAAGAAGTCCTATAAATATGTATTTTTACCCTATTCTGTATTCCTTATTTATTATTTTCTCCATCCGTTTCAGTCACAACTTATGACTTAATTCAGCAGAATCACCATAAAGCCATTTATTCAAAGCAGGCTAAAAATAAGCACTTTTTGAAAGTCAATTTTACAAAAGACAGTCTCCCTCTGTTACTGTACTTTCTGTAGATATGAAATGTAAAGAAGAAACGGGTAAATGAATGTTATTTTAAAAGGTATAATCGTAGGTATTTTGGTGCTGTATAGCGTTCACGCAGACGACGTCGCGGGCAGCAGCTAGTTTTAAAATAAAAGTAAAGTTTCACCGAAAAACGGTAGAAGTAGCTGTTTATAGCGGCGTTTCCACCAGAGAGTGAAAGAGTTGGTAAGTGGCAGAAGAGCCCACCATCTCAGTAGTTAACATCCCTCCATATACATATATCCCTGGGGATCATCCCATATCCTTCCCCATGACTACCTAACTCCCTTCGATTTCCCTTTAACAACCTATTTGTGGCCCCTGTGTCGCAACGAACGAAGGGCGGTAGTGCTCACTTAGCACATAGATATTTCATATTTTTGTAAAAATCGATTAGTTCTAAAAAAGGTTGTAAAAAATCCAACATCCTAAAAGTAAATAATAAATAACAACACTTTGCATAAATTGTAATTTTTATGTTTTTAAAATTATTATTATACTAGCTGCTGCCCGCGACGTCGTCTGCGTGAACGCTATTAGATTACACGTTGTTACAGAATGCGTTCAAGAAATTAAGGTTCACTGCTCGTTCCCCGTAGCCTATATGTTGACCCGACTTCTTAATAATATTCGTGCCAAATTTGAAGTAAATCCATGCAGTACTTTTTGAGTTTATCCCGGACATAAAAAAAATAAAAAAATAAAAAAATAAAAATAGCCTTTATTTACTCTGACCTTTACACATATAATAAAAAAACATAAAACTATACTAACTACACTTAACTATCCTATACCAACAATACTTATTTCTATTTTTGAATGTATATAACTTAACATTTAATATCAGTTACCAGGTCAGGCTGTCTTGCGACATAGGCCTCCTCAAGTTCCCTCCACTTTTGCCTGTCCATTGCTGTCCTTCTCCAACCTTTGGGCAGATCGTCCTCGCATCTTTTTTTCTGCCTTCCTCTACGTCTTTTTCCGTCCCGCGGGTACCATTCTGTTACTTTTTTGGTCCACTTTCCTGTTTCTGACCTCATCATGTGACCAGTCCACTTCCATTTCAAGGTTCGTGTTTTTACTTTAACATCTGTTACTTTGGTGATGCTCCTGATTGTCCTGATTGTTATCCCGGACATACATACAGACAAACAGAAAAACAGACAAACAGACAAAAATTCTAAAAACTATATTTTTGGCTTCGGTATCGATTGTAGATCACACCCAAGTATTCTTTTAAAAAAATATTCAATGTACAGTTTTGACTTTCCTACCATTTTATTATATGTATAGATATAGATATAGATATAGATATAATAAATATACCTGGATGACCGAGCTTTGCTCGGTTAAATTATATTTAGATACATTAGATACTGATGAAACATAAATAATATTTTCGATCTTACCGACATAATAGTAAAATAATAGGAACTGGTTATTTAAATAAAAAATAAAAAGAGCTCTCAATAATAGTTTTCTGACAAAAGAAGAAACTTGACAACCTGGATTCGAACCCGGGTTTTCTGATTTCGAATCCGCCCGATTCCCATCCGAGCTATTATAAGCTTATCAATGACAGCGAAATTTACCTTCGTATTCTAATGATATTTTTTAATTGCGTAAAAAAAGGGATAAAACGACATTTTCTAAAAATAAATCCTGGCTAGATCGATTTATCGCCCCCGAAACCCCCTGCATACTAAATTTCATGAAAATCGTTGGAGCCGTTTCCGAGATTCAGATTATATATATATATATATATATATATATATATATATATATATATATATATACAAGAATTGCTCGTTTAAAGATAAGAGATAAGATGTGAATTTTTACATTGTTTCGTTTATCTAACCGAATATGTAATATAGAGTTAACAAAACACGTTTGAATACAAATTGATTAATGTAACAATTCGTTTCTTAGTAAAGCAGCATAAAACTATAAATGTATTTTGTAACGTGTGCTGCAAAGTGCAGTTCTTTCACTCGACCTTGACTACTAACCACAGGGGTTAATATAACGGAGTTACTTTATTCGTATAAGGCTTCATATATTATACATATTATAAAGTTATAAATTATTATTTGCTATGCCAGTCTTATAATTAAAACAGATTTTTGTAAGTCATAATAATCATATTCGGTTAAAACTTTATAATAAATTGCATCCAAAAACATAAAAATGCAACTAAATTTGTTTATTCATTACGTATGACTGGGCCAGTTTGTAAGAGTAAAGTTAGCAAATAATTCAATATGGGCAAAGAAAATAACGACGAAGCCCGTGACAGACGGACAGTAGACTTTGTAAATAGCTTTCCACTGTCATGATTTGAGTACGGAACTAAAAATGAAAATCAAATGTACAATTATATAACTACATACAAGTTTTATCATGCCCCAGTCTCGTCAACAACATATACTAAAACTGTAGTAGTTAAGAAGGACTTAGCGAAGGGTAAAGTTATATTTTTTGTCTTCTTGTATTCTTGTAAGGCACGGGCTTGTTTCCGCAACTCGACGTCACTGTGCGCCTATTTTGCGTGTGGGAGTGGGCAGCTAGTCTTGCCACCCTAACTCCTGTAAGAAATTTATCAAACCTCTGGTGTCACCAATGACTTCGGAGAGAGTCCTCGGTGACCCCAGATGTCTGGCCCGGTAGGTGGTCACGCCCATGCACTCCAGAATAATGTGGGCGGCCGTCTCCTCTGCCTCCAGGCAGGCTCTGCACAGGGGGCTGTCAGTAACACCTACATTAAACAGATGTTTATTGAATGGGCCGTGGCCCGTAATAATATGAGTAATTTTGCGTAAATGTGGGCGAGTGAGATTTATTAACTTACGAGACAGTCTCCGATCTATGTGTGGGAGAGCTTGTTTCGCCTGTCTACATCCACTCACCTCCATCCAGTATTTGTTATGTAGCTCTTTCGTGTGTTGTCGAATGACTGATGTAGGCCATGCTGTAGGAAGGGGGACAATTGGTTCTGGTCCAATCGCAGCCATCTCCGAACCTCTTCTGGCCATTTCATCAGCGGCATCGTTACCACGGGAGCCACTGTGACCTTTGATATACTGAAGAGTTACGTTATTGTTGTTATTACATACCTCCATCAGGGATTGGTGACAGTTGTAGATAAGTCTTGAGGTGATAGAGTGACTTTCAAGAGCTTGTAGTACTGATCTGCTGTCCGAGAGGATTCGGATGGAGTAGTTCTTTACCTTTCGAACAAGAGTAGCTGAGGCCGCTGCTATGATACCCATACATTCCGCCTGATAGACGGTGTTGTGAGCACCCAAAGGGGCGGCTATTTGTATGTTGAGATCTTCGGAGAATACACCGTATCCTGTACCTGATCCAGTCTTAGAGCCATCAGTAAAGATCCTTACGTCCTTTGTGTTCAGGGCTTCGTTTGGATCTTCATGAAGCTGTATTTTATATTTTTTGTCGAAAACAAATTGCTTTGGAAGTTTGTCGCTTACCGCCAGCAGCATTGGTTCTTTTTCCATCACCTCATTTAAAACCTCCGCTTGGGGGGACAAGTCTCCTTTCCAAAGATGAAGTGTCTTTAACCTTACCGCTGTAGAAGCTGCCTCCTGCCTTATGAATAGGTGGAGGGCTGGGAGATTCAGCATAACTTCTAACGCTGCAGTTGGTGTCGTCCTCATGGCTCCTGTGATAGCTAAACATGCTAATCGCTGGAAGCTCTGTAGTTTGTTACGTGCCGTTATGAGTTTGGTGCGAGGCCACCATACAACAGCTCCGTAGCATATTATGGGCCGTATCACTGCTAGTAGTGTAGAGCCATAGAACGATTTTTGGGGAGAGGCCCCACGTCTTACCTATCATTCTACGGCACTGCCAGAAGGATATGGTGGCTGTACTTAGTTTCGCATCTAGATGCGCGCCCCAGTTGAGCTTGCTGTCGAGTATCACTCCTAAATACTTTACCTCGTTAGCCAGCTGGAGCTCAGTATTGAACAGCTTGGGCAGCTTGTAGCTTCCAAAGATTCTATTGTTCGTAAACATTACCAGTTCAGTTTTTGCAGGATTCACTGATAAGCCGTTGTCTCCGCACCATTTCTCCACGATTCTCAATGCTGCGTTCGTAACTTCACATATAGTATTGACAAACTTTCCGCGAGATCGTCTGCGTAACCTACCGTGTAGTAGCGATGGTCATTGAGGGCAGTAATGAGGTCATTGACCACCACATTCCACAGAAGCGGCGAGATCACGCCACCTTGCGGGCAATCTTTTGCTACAATTGCCTTCTGCGATTCACCCTCAACGAGCAGTAATATTCTACCCTGAAGCATGTTTCCAATCCAATTTCTTAGAGTTGTACATACTCCATGACGTTGTAGAGCCTCCTTTATTTTGATGAATTTTGTTTTGTCGAAAGCACCCTCGATGTCTAAGAAGGTACCCAGACAGAAGCCTTTATCCGATATTGCACTTTCAATGACACTTACCACGGCCTGGAGTGCAGAATCGGTGCATCTACCTTGACTGTACGCATGTTGGTTTGGGTGCAAGGGTAATTTTTGGAGGTAGTTTTCCCTCAGTTCTTTCTCGCACAGCCTCTCCAATGTTTTTAGTACAAAGGAGGTGAGGCTGATTGGTCTGTATGATCTAGGATTAGAGTAATCGCATTTACCTGGTTTAGGTATGAAGATAACTTTCACCTCTCTCCAACCTCTGGGAACGTATCCATGCGCTAGACACGCCCTGAAGATGATGGTTAGCAGTGCAAGTAGGGTCTCACCTCTCCATTGTAATAGGGCAGGAAAAACCCCATCTGGCCCTGCCGACTTGAAAGGGTGAAATGTATTAATAGCCCACCTGGTTTTGTCGGTCGTGACAACCCTATAGGCTATTGCCCAGTTTTCTTCATTAGCATTTGTACTTTCCTCCGTCCACTCCATGTTCTGCACAAATTTGCAGTCAGGAAAGTGTGTCTCCAGGAGGAGCCGCTCTGCTTCTTCCGGTGAGCCGGTGAAAGTGTCGTCTGGCCTGCGTAAGGTACCCAGTATTTGTTTGGGCTGGTTTGAGAGGACTTTCCTTACCCTGTTAGCCTGATGTTGGCATTCTATGCCAGTAGTGTATTTACGCCAGCTTCCAGAGCTTCTGTATCTGATGCGTTTCTTGTATTTTTGTTTCCAGTCTTTGTAACGATCCCAGTCGCAGTCAGCACCTGTGTTCATTGCACGGTTTAAAAGTCTTCTAACCTTAGTCCTGAGCCTCTCTAGTTCAGGTCCCCACCATGGTTGCGCCTTTGGCTTGCCCGAGGGGGGAATGGTAAGAGGACATGCAGTGTGATAGCAGGTTTTAATCACGTCATAGACTCGTGTTACCTGTTTCTCAATATTTTCCACTCCCATTATTTTCTCCGGAACTGATTCCTTCGTCAAACACGACTCCATCAGCGTCTTATATAAGGCGGGGTTCGTTTTGCGGGGTTTCCTGCGAGGAGTTGGGCTGGATGTATTTACCTCTAGGTTGAAGAGTATCCATCTGTGGTCCGAGCAAGATGCTTCTTTGGATACATGCCAGTTGGATATAGGGTTACATACTCCATCTGTCGCTAGTGTAATGTCAATAATAGTTTTGGACCTTTTGGTGACAAAAGTAGGTTCTGTCCCAACGTTCAGTATATTTAAATTAGTAGTAAAAAGGTATTCAACTAATTGCCTACCTCTATCATTTTCTGACTGCATGCCCCATAGCGGATGGTGTGCGTTGCAGTCTGTAGCCACTAGGAGTTCCATTTTGGTTCCCTCGCAGTGGCTCACCAACCTCGTTAGCTCCTCAGGAGGCGGCGGCATATCCCCATCCGGCATATAGGTGGAGGCGACGACTATCTTGGGCTGGTGTGTAGTCGTGTCCAGTAGTGAGATTGCACATAGATCTCTAGAACAGAATTCTGTTAAAGGTTGCACAAGTAGATTATTAGAAATATAAATACAGGTCCGAGGTATTTCAGGCCCTGTACAATGTATTAGCTTACCTCCAGTATTGGAGAAACCGCATATGCGGCCCTGCCTGATCCACGGATCCTGGATCAAGGCAAGGGCTGTAGGATGGACCTCCAACCACTTCCGTAGTTGAGCCATTGCGGTGATACTGTGGTGGAGGTTGATCTGTAGGACGCTACAGTTAGGAGAGGGGGATGCCATCTTCGGATTGCAAACCCTCTCCTGCGTCCCCGATGTCCAGGTCGCTGATCCCCTGGGTGCACTCTGTTTCACTCTTCGAGCCCGGAGACAATACGTCTTCGAGCTCCATGGAGCTGTCGAGTGCCTCTTCCGTAGGGGGCTCCGAGACCCGTACGCCATCTCCGGCTGGTTCTTCGGAGCTCTCGGCCTCCATCGGTGTAGGTGGTAGATCCTGTATGTCTTTTACCGCGTCAGTGCCCTTTGTGGCCTCTGGGTCTGCGGCCTTCGGGGGGGAGGATTCGGTAAATTTACCTGTTGGTCCCTGGAACTTCAGGTACACAGAGCCCAGCATGTAACCTAGCCGGCGCTCGTGTTCCGTCAGAACCGGTACCAAGTCCTCCGGTACACTGACGACGATAAATGTCTCGTTGGTTTGGGAATGTAGAGAGTGCAGGAGCCATCGGTCAACTTCCGCCCAGGGATTCTGGAAGCGGAGCATTCCACCGATAGCCCTGGTGTCTTTGGTGACTCCAGGTAGGAGGATACCACACCGCACGCTATTTTTTGTCTTATAATTGTTTTTATTTTTATTTTTTGGTAGTTAGATATTGACACTGTTCTGGTGTGTTGGTTCGAGTAGCCTTAACGCCGGCGGTCGCGGGTTCGGTAAACAAATATCTTACAATAAGTATATTTGTTTCTAGTTTTGGTATATACCGGGACCGATAGCTTTATGTGCTCTCTGAAGCTTGAAGAAGAAGTTGTTATCACAGACACCTGATAACGATCGTTATTCATGATAGTTAAATTATCCGCCAACCCGCAGTGGAGCAGCGTGGTGGAGAGGCCTTTGCCCAGCAGTGGGACGTTAACAAGCTGATTCAGTTAATTCAGATATTAAAGTTTAATTTGAAACAATAGATGTAACACGCATTTTTCTTCTTAAATATAAAAGCTTAAGATGACTACGAGTGTATGTATGTATGTGTTATAGTAATATGCTTATAATTGCAGTCCTTGTCCTTAATGGCTAATGTACATTCCAATTCGTATTCGCTCCATATAAATATCCATTGTTATACAAGACATTGCCATACAGATAATTACACTGCAGTTTAGGCATGGTCCCTAAACTGCAGTGTAATTGAACAGACGAGCTATTAAAATAATTGAAACGTTCTCACTATTGAAGACGTTGTTTTTACTCGACGATAGAAACATGATGACAATTAAGGTAGCAAATACATTTGGCATTTAATCAGGTGTTGATTAATATGTGTTATATTTTTTATCACCTACACCTGCGTCGATACTCGGAAATATTTTATAACAGATGTATTCAGTTGTCAAACATGTCAATATAAAATGTAATTTAAATCAAAAGCATTAAGGAGTATTGATATAAACTTCGAAGCAAATAACTTTCAATCCCCTTTTAACCCCGTTAAAGGATGAATTTCGATAAAATACGAAACATGTCTTCAATCAATTCTGCTAAAGAATATTTATGCAAAATTTGAAGTAGATTGGACCAAGGAATCATGTTGTCCCATACAAACTTTGACCCCCCTTTTCACCCCCTTAGAGATAGAATTTCGTAAAATCCGTTGTTAGCTGACCTCAACTTGGCAAAAAAATATTCCTACCAAATTTCAAGTCTCTAGGTCTCATAGTTGCAGAGATATCGTGATGAGTGACTATATCTATAGAAAGTCTCCTATATATATAATAATAAAAATATATATATATATATATATATATATATATATATATATATATATATATATATATATATATATATATATATATATATATATATATATATATATATATATATATATATATATATATATATATATATATATATATATATAGATTATATATATGTATATGTATGACTAAAACTTTGATTAAAGCAAAATAATCAAAAAATAGGAGAAAATCAGTATTTACAGTTAACGATTGCAAGTATTCATGCATTCACAATCACACACAAAACGTAAACTAATATAAAAAAAAAATTAAAAAAAATCATTCTTTCCTGTTGAGTAAATTTAATATTATTTACTAATTTGATATTGTAAAAAAGGGAAATTAAAGAGATAAATTAGATTGCATGAAAAATAGAAAATCAATTTATTCGAATTGTAGTAGGTACCTATCACAAAAAAACATATACATACCAAGGTATTGTACAATTTTCAGAATGTCTGTGGCACCACCATCAGACCACTCTGCCTTATTCTCGCAATCATAAAGTATTTGTTTATTTATTTTTTAGTAATCGTAAAGTAGTAAGGTGACCACACAACCTTTAAATAAACTAATCTACATTATCTTGTTTCCATGCTAATACATTATTTAGGTATAAAAAATGTGATTTAAATATATCTGGTTTCATATTAATGTATGTAAATACTAGAAAAGATATTTTTAGTGTACGTACCGGACTCAAGAAGTTTTTAAATTATTTTATACTGCACAAAATATGTAAAATTATTGTTGTACATTCATTCTATAAGGAAATGTCAGAAGCCACATAATAATCTACATTGTTTATGGACGCTTAAACATCTTGAATCGGTGAATCTTATAATATTAAATTATACGATTAGACTTCCTATTGATTTCTCGGAAATTCGGGATAAAAAACCAAGACGTTTAATTACTACAATAAAAAAATAAAAAAATCCCACTATAATTATTTAATTAATAAGTAATAAAGTATATATTTACGAGTCGAATAAAGTTTATTAATACTTTTATAATTGCTACAAAAATTTATTAAAAAATAACAAATAATAAAATGTAATTAAAGTAAATTGAAATTGAAGCTTATTTTCCATGTTAGCACAATAGCGATGTTTTAACGACCTTTGTTGCGCTGGAACGACAAAATGTTACACATTTGTGGCAGAGGTTATATTTAATAACCTTGTCAATATAAATAGCAATAGTACCCGGATGACCGAGCTTTGCTCGGTTCAATTATATTTAGATGCATTACATACAGATGAAACATAAATAATATTTTCGATCTTACCGATATAATAGTAAAATAATAGAAACTGGTTATTTAAATAAAAAATAAAAAATAAAAAGAGCTATTAATTCAAAAGAAAAAAAAAAAGGAAAAAAACATTGGTCTGTAGAAACCTGGATTCGAACCCAGGTTTTCTGATTTCTAATCCGCCCGATTCCCATCCGAGCTGTTAGAAGCTTGTCAATGACAGCGAAATTTACCTTCGTATTCTAATGGTATTTTTTAATTGCGTAAAAAAAGGGATAAAACAACATTTTCTAAAAAATAAATCCTAGCTAGATCGATTTATCGCCCTCGAAACCACCTGCATACTAAATTTCATGAAAATCATTGGAGCCGTTTCCGAGATTCCGATTATATATATATATACAAGAATTGCTCGTTTAAAGATAAGATAAGATAATAAACAAAAGGACACAACGCGATATTAAAATATACGCGGCATCAGTCTGAACACAAGTAAGCCTAACATCCGTAACATCCGTAAACATTAAAGTTTCAGCTCAAACTCGTAAAATATCGTAATCTATGTGAATATACATACATAGATAGACACGTAACTATCTATTGTTAACGTTAAAACTTTTTTTTTTCATGGCAACATTGTCTGTGGTCTATGTAAATAATAATATATAATTATTTACTTTGTGGTTGACAGTATATAACCAGATATCTTATTTATATAAGATAGAAGTCCTTAGTGGTTTTACGTTGATAGGTATCATCTTTGGATAGTTTTTCGTTGCTATAAGTGACGACATCATGATTATGTGGGTTATAAACATGTTACTTGAGGATAAATGATAATGTAGCTTTCTATTTGCGAAATAATTATTAAAAATAGTTCAATAGTTGAATTTATTGATAACAATAAAACAAATAATACTTTACTGTTTATAATGTTAGTAAATATATGGGTTGCACATAACCAAAATTAAAACATCTTCAGGCAGTAGACAGTCGTCGTGTGGAAGTGGGAAAATACCGAGGTTCTTCTATACCCAAAAAGAAAATGAAATTTTTTCACTTATATTCACAGTGATACTGTACTACCTGTGAAATATAAAGCATACATATAAAAATCAAACGTAAATTTCTATTGTCGTAAAATATATTTTATATAGATATTATCGAAAATTTCATCGGAACTGAAAAGTTTATTGGAAAATTTAATTACAAGAACTGTTTCATCTATTTCGTTATTTAAATTCGTTCTACTAAAATTAGTTCTACTTATATTCGAACTAAATAAGCTTGTAAACGTCTTACAGCTGGTCATCAGCTGTTTATGATAACAACCGGGGCCGACGGCTTTATATGCTTTTCGAGGCACGGTGGGGAGACCAAACATATACAACCAGGCCAGAAACAAATATTTGTACAAATCGCCCCCAGCGGATCTAACCCGCCACCGCCTGCGTTAAGGTAACACGCACCACTACACCAGACCGGTTGTTTTATTATATATTATTATAAACGTAATTCCCGTTTATGATATCAATTATTATCAGCAGAAATCATTGATATCGCGTTCATATCGTGGTGGTATTCAAAATGCAATTAAAAAATCGTGCAACTTGTACACAACAAAAAACGCTTAGAAGATTGAATTGAAATTAGAATTGATTCATTTTAGTTTTCGAAAAATTTCTCGGGTATTTTCCGATCTAGTGAAGATATAGCCAGTGTTTAGAATAACTTTTCATAACGTCCTCATTGCATATTGTCAATACGCTAAACGTAAAAGGTTGATCTTAACTGTAGTCAGCAGCTGAGGTCACGCCCGACATTCGTTACCAATTAGCACAACGTACGTACTAGGTACAATATGAAGTATATTATAACAGGAAATTAAAAAATATTTCAAGTAATATATCTGATATATACCTGTTTTTATCTCTCCTATTAAAATATGGGACTTTTTATTGGATTTCGTTGTAATATGATAACTTTACTTAAGAGATTCAAGAAAATCGTGAAAATTAAAACTAATTTTATCTTTGTTGGAAATTTTTTAATATATTATTAACATCAGTGCTTTCATTTGTGTTGGATTTCGATACTTGATATACACAAAAAATATAGCCTATGTTATTCCTCTTTCTTTTAAGGCAGCTTTTTTAAAAACAAACGATTAAAAAAACAAGCTTTTCTCATTATAATATTATTAAGCGTAACTGTATATGTATTTAAGACAGGAATCTCCTTTTGTTAACCTTTGAGTACTAAAGAATTATACAAACAACAAGTTTATGTAAGAGATTGTCAAAAGTCGTGCTAAGTAAAGGTCCATGTACGTTCGATGTTAGAGCGAGCGCATCGTATACTAAAATTAAATATATTATGTATTTAATTTGGAATAATTAAATTATAAATAACAATCAGTGGTCAGACATTAATTTGAATTTCACTACGTGTAGATAAATTAGGACATATTAAAAATAATTTACTCAAAGGAAAAGGAACAGCAATATATTTGTGAATTAAAGTATATAAAAAATTATCTCTCTGCGTTTGAAGATCGCGTACAAAAGACAAAACCAGTAAACGAGTATGATTATAGAAACTGACGAGTTTGAATCATGCGGTAACTAACTAATCAATAATATGGATAATTTGATATAACCAAATCCGTAACAATTCAAATATCACAAATTTCATACATCCATATTTTACCGACCTTCTTGTGCGGTTAATCATTCTAAAAACTTTGAAATATATTCTTTTTAATTATTATTTACAGCCTAATTAACAAATTTCATACTTGTGAGTACGGACGTCAATGCAAACTAACCCTCATTCTACACTTACGAGAAAAGTTTCCTCAAATTATTTATTAGCTTCTCCTACTCATAATCTGCTCATCATAATTTCAAGTTCATTATATTAGCATACGGTTACGTCAGTGACAACATATCCAGAGCTCTAATACGTATCGAAGCAGTCGTCCACATTTATTACGGAATTTTAAAATTAATGCAATTTATTGCGATATCCAGTATTTCACGAAGCAATATAACCATATTCCAATTGTAATTCTGATCGTATTTGAGGCATAATTAACTTCATTAAGGGCACTGTTATGTACAGTTCAAAGGTTTATTGACCTGTGAATATGTGTTAGCCGAGCTCGTATTTTATATACTTGTTTATTACTCATAATTACTGGAGTATGAAAATAAAATAATTAAAGAAAAGTATTACTTTCTTTTTATTACTATACGATCGGTGCATCGGAAATTCGATTGTTCGAAATGTAATATATAATCATTCTCCACAGTTTTATGTGAGATGTGTTACCCATAGACGCATGTATAATGTAGGAAATTAAAACATATAGAATTGTTTATAATAATAATATTATTGTTAGTGACGCTCACAGAAATGAAAATAAAGGAAAAGCTAAGTTTTTATTATAAATAGCTGTAAATCCTACAGCAAAATGGATCAAGAATTTTTATATTTCTTTTTCCTTATAATTGAACTGATATGAACTAAATCAGCCTGTTAACGTCTTACTGCTAGACGAAGACCTCTTCTATTTATAAAAGAAATAATTAAAAGGTAAAAATTGTAAATATACCACTATTTTTATTTCAAATTTGTACAAATATATAAAGAAATTCGCACAAAATTGAGAAGTAACACTTAATATTTTCGTCAACACAACAATTCCTACACATCTTCTCCCTCTCTGATTCTTTTGTAACATTTGAATTTTAATGAATCTACATGAAAAAATAATCAAAACTAATATTTCGGTAAGATTTTACTTTCAGGGATTTTGCTATGTTTCTAAAGTTGAAAATTTAAGAAATCAAGTTTTTGACAAGGTGAAAAATACATAATGAGACGAAAATTTTACTAATTTATTACATGTAAATGGAGGCGTATAGTTAGTTGTATACGTTATAATGGAAAATATTTTAAAATACTTTGATAATTACGGCTGCGTTGCAAAACTTATGTAGTGACCTCGTATTGTACTTACTTATCTTCTATAAACAAACTTATCAAGCTTTATACTTTTAGTGTAGACGTGGAAAAAAATTATGGTCATGTATTGTATTTGACGACGTGTTGGCGCAATAGTTATTGCACTTGGCTGTTCTCCTAATGGTGGCAGGTTTGACCTAGAATTACAAATATTTGTATGGGTAATACGATTATTAATCGTAGTCTCTGTGCTTAGTGTCGCTTTAATGAAAAAAACGAATGAAATCAAGATTCCGAGATGGCCCAGTCATAAATAAATCCTCTAATATATTATCACTATGTAAAAAGTCGAAGATTTACTAACTCAAGTAAGTTTTAAAAGTACTTTTGATTAATCATTGTACAATATGTATTATACTGTTCTCTTATATTTACGCGAATTTTACTCATTTAATTAAAAGTCTATATCGAATTTTTTCGCGTTTATTTAAAACTTTACAGTTTAACACTATTTTAAATTATTTCTCGACGTTTCGGACACTTTACAGCGTCCATGATCTCGGTGGACTGACGATGATTCGGACACCCACCACCTCGATAAAATCCGATATAGACTTTTAATTAAACGAATATGTATTATGTTAATGTGACATGTATTATGTTAATGTGAAGTTACCACCGGATTCGGAATGTAGACGAATCGGCGAAAAACTCTACAGATACCCTTTTGAAAATTGTCAATATATGACTTACAGTGCTAGTAATACACATCTTTGAATTTATGTAATCTTGTACAGAATTATATGCTTTCTTTAAAATTTATTAATATTCTACATCAAGGTATTTCTTTTTACTAAAAAAAAGTTGACTAATATCATGGTTTCGTCAGCTTTTTTACCACTTGTGACATAATTGTAATAATTGACTTAACTGTTATTAATTCACAATATTTGAAATGCCACGTGAAAGGCGGCCGCGATCCTATTAAATGATGAAACAGTGGTCTGAGATGCAGTTCTTGGTTAATGACCTTTGTGTTGATGATATGGTTGACCTTTGGAAAATGTGTTAAGTAATTGTATAAAGTATTGAAGTAACAAAATTTATAAAAAAAAATATAATGACGAAAAAAAAAGTGAGAAGCGAAAAATTTAATAAACTACTTGATCATTAAATAACTTTAAAGAAAATCGAAATAACATACACAAGGATGCAGTTTGAAATTTGGTAAACGTAATGTTCTGTGTTATATGTTTAGCTCTAGATCTGCGATCAAATATTCGTTGCCATCAAATTACGTTTTCTTAAGTAATATTGACTATATATTTTCTTTTATTTTTTGACTTTTAATTTCCGATAGAAGTTATGATGTCTCTTTCGGCCTGTTTCCGGTAAATAATCTAGTTTCAGCCATAATTTCAACTTTGACATAATTATAGCCGAAACATCTTCCGTTTTCTATTCGCGAAGCATTACGTTTGGATAATTGTTTAAATAATTATGTTGTTTATCTTAAAAATTTTAAGATAAAATTCTACGCATAGGTCCAACGCCTTAAAGTTCACGAAATGCCGCTCTAATTAATTACCACAGTGTTGTTTATTATTCAAATGAATTAACTATTTAACAATGGATGTAATACATTTCATTACATTATTTCAAAAGAAAAAACTAATAGTATTTCAATAATAATTTCAAAATGTTCTTATTAATAAGTTTCGACTATAAATCGTGTTTTTGATAAACACAATAAATTTTTATTTATTGTTTCAACAGGAGTATCTTAAATCCTTACCCTTCGTCTTCAAAAACAGAATCATGAAGTATTGTTTATATAGACATTTAAATAAACAGGGTAAATAATAAGTAATTGCGGCAACACTGTTCGGACAAAAGTACCAATATGTTGCATGTATTAAAACGTATATGTACAGAAAATACTAGAACCCGAATGTTAGGACACTGTCGCTTTCAACTGAGTGCAATCGTAGGCTTGACCCATATAGCTTGCATAACCCTTGTGTAAGAGACATGCGATGTTCATTCAACTGTTGCCTATGATTGCAAACCGCAGTTGCACGCAAGTAGACGGAGCGCTATGAGTTTAGGACTTTTATAGTACAACTCTTCATATTTGAACTTAGTTTTTTTTTTGCTTATCAAAATTCCTCTACGATCTTTCAGGCGCCCGTACCCTTTTTTATCGCCTTGATGTATTGTTATTACACAGGCATTATTACATGAGCAGACAATGAGAGAACTTAGGATTATTTGATTATTATGATCTTACACTTGAGAAAATTTCGTAAAATTATCTTCATTTACAATTTCTATTATACCTTATTTGGGGCATGAATTTTTAAACGTTTTCCCTGAATATTTAAAAATTGCATTGAGAGTAACTGCTTTATAATTTGTTCTTGTCAGCCAGAACGTTGGTATGGTTTTAAATCGACATATACATATTTTAACAGAGTAGCTATTATAAATAATAGTATTCGATGATGTACGTTCTAGGTAAAGATATTTCGTAACACCTTATAAAAATAAATAATAAATATATTGGCATGAAAAACCTAAACTAGGTACTTGATCCGAAATACAGATAATATTTATAACGACGTAATTAATATACACAATATTAAAATCGTTAAAATTATATTTAGTTGTATGACCAAATAAAAAAGTCTACTCGTTGTGCGCAGGTTTTATATCAAAGATTAAGTTTTAAAGAGCTTATAATAATTTATCGTAAGTCTCTTCTTGTCCATCTGTTCATGTCTCCACATGTCCTATATTAATGATAAGTGTTCACTATCCTTATCTTAAAAATGTAAGATCACAGAAATGTTGTAAAATGTGTACAATAAGAGAAAATACCGGTAAAATGCATATAACTCACATTGATAAATAAATTAAAAATGATTTTTTTATTGATATCCGTTTTTTTTTAATATTTTTCGATAATGCTGTACGTTATTTTTTTCTTTTTAATTTTCACTTTAAATGTGACTCAATTATTCCTACTGGCTTCGTTTTGACTTTTATTTATGTTTGTTTTAGAATGTTAACATATTATTATAAATATAATGGATTTTAGATAATAAGAAATTTACTTTAGTTTAGTTTTTGATGTGCAGAATTAATGCTTTCTCCAATGATTTACTTTCTGACATAGCTGTTAAAAGACAGTCAATTAAACAATTCAACTCCCGGAAGGCGTATGGGTCACGCTGGAGCCATAATTTCCGGCGGAAAAGGAGGTGCTATGGATAAAATCAAAGCTTTAGAAAAGGCAAACGTTATTGTCACTCGCTCTCCCGCAAAAATGGGCGTCGAACTTCTCAAAGAGATGAAACGATTAGAAATTGTATAAGTTCAACAACACCTTTGATTAACTGCTCCATTTGCTCTGTATAGACTTTTAGTAATTATATTGAAATTTATTTATTTGTTACCGTTGTTTCAGTTGACGAATTTGTCCTATGAGTTGGGTGCTTGGAGATTTGTGAATTACTTTTACAATTCTCGAAATTAATTTGTTAAATTTAATATCAATGTGTTATGCACATAGATTTAAAAATGCACCACAATCATAGTTTTAAGCGTGTCCATTTATAACTGAATTAATATTAATAATCTTATCGAACATCAACTTTCTAAGCTATTTTAATAATGGATAATTTTATGTGGCGCTTGGTGTTGTATGTATAAATAATGTTTACTCATATTGATGTGTAATACCTATAATAAAGACCCGTTGAATTTTACTATTGTGAAATAATAAACAAAATTATAGAAATTATTATTAATAATTTATTACTTATTTTTAATTTGATTCATATAAGGAGGTGGTATAACATAAGTCTGTTTAGATTCTGTTATTGAGTATATCCCTTAGCTGGTCGTTTTACACAGAAAGTATACTAACAGTTACAAAATCGGGTTTTTCATCACTAAGCAAAATGAAGTCGATTTTGATTTTGAATACAATTTTTAATGTTATTTTTTTATTTTTTTAGAGGCTCTTGATGTGATAAAGGAAGAGCACACGATGCCAGCGGAGCGGCGGCGAAACAAACGCGAAGTGCCGTTCACCCACGATGAGAAACGAATAGCTGGGGTAAGTTGCCAGATAAATTATACATTGAAAAATAGAAATAATAATAATTAAAACTATATTATTATTACAGACAAAATACGAATAATAACAGGAAAAAATATCCGCCAACTCGCAATGGAGTAGCGTAGTGGATTAGGCTCCAACCCTTCTCCAATATGGAGACAAGGCAGTTGCCCAGTAGTACGTTTACAGGCTGATTCAATTCAGTTCGTATAGAAAGAAGAATATTTAGAACTGACAACGGCTTTATAATACTCAGTTTTTGTCTTTATTGTTATTTTTCAATTATAATATTTAATCTTTATATTTGATTGAATGTTTTTTTCTATTTGTAGTTTCGATAAACTTTACATATTTGTCAATTAGCTAAAGGTCAAAATTTTGTATTCGTAATTAAAATATATATTCCGATTTAAGCATAATTACATAAAACAACGACATGGAAAATTTTATTTATTCATTTTATTGACTTTAAAACGAGGGTTAAATTAAACGAAGTTGCAATAAAACTTTTTCGATTAACCTTTTTATTACGCACAAATGTCACCGCTATTCAGTTAGTGTCAGAACGAAACTTTTTATGTAACAGCTGCGCTATGAGCACCGTACGTAAGGTTTTTTTTAAATATACTAATGGTAAATTTAATGATAACATTGTTTTTTGTTTTGTTTGCAACCGATTAATTCTTTCAGAGTTTAAAGTTGCTAAACAGATTCTAATCATACTTTTGATAATGTTTAATTCAATTAAATTCTATGGCTTGTAGTTGAGTCAGTTTGACATTATTAATTATTTCGCCAATGTCACGTGGAGAAGAAAGATGTGGTAATGTTATCCAGATATTAAGTTCAACTATGACACTAGGGCTTGTTTCACCGGTTACTGATGAAGTTTATCTGACACATAATAATTACGAATAAGCTTTATCAGTAGGCGGTAAAACAAGGCCTTAAGACCTTTTTCACCTCAACTATTATTAAATATAAATAAATAAATAAACTAATAAACTACAACTTATGGATTCATAGGTTTGCGAATAAATATAGCTGGTAGATAAAGTGAAGTTTGATGGTGAATATGAAAAAGGTGTATTTTCGAAAAGTAGATACCGAATTTTGTCATGAAAGTTGGCACGGACATTCCATTTGACTATCTTTCTTGGTAACTCGCAAAAAAAAAAAAATTACCTAACGTAAACTTTAAAAAAAACCTAACAACCTAACCTAACCTAAACATGCACTTTGATGCACGCTTCAAAGACACTCCAACCTCCTCCTTTTGATCGACTCGCTTTTTTATATAGAGCGTGCTTAGCCGCATACTTAAAAAAATTTAATATTTCGAAAAATATTGCGAGTCGCCAAAAATCCTTTTAAGGGGACTCTTAGATAGTCAAATGGAATGGCCGTGCCAAATTTGTTATCCACTTTTCGGAAGTTTATCTAAGGAAAATATGTCATAAACTTTTATCAGTTGGATACCGCTATACGTCCGATAGCTTTATCAGCAACCGGTGACAGAGGTTCTAAGGTTGCCTGTCCACTGAATCGGAGCGAGGCAGTGGAAGAGAAACTCGGAGAAACCGAAAAATATTAATAAATAGGATTGCAAAAAATCTCCCCTCCGCTCCAGTGGACAAGGGCTATTGGTTAATATTTCTCCGTTTCTCCGCTCCGCAGCCTCGGTCCGCTTCAATGGACAGACACCCTAAGAGTAGAGCTATATCCGTTAAATGATACTTTGACAATAACTGGTTTTAACGTATAGTATATAGGTTAGAATGGTTAGAATCTACGGCCGATTATAATTCTTCGATATGCGATTACATTAACATTTATTAACGATGGGATGCAAATGTTATTTATTATAAAACCGATAAAATTCTACGACGTGTAAAGATGACCTATCTCGTTAGGATACTTTTATGTCGTCGATTTAACAGGCTTTAATAATCGGATTTAACAGATAAATATGACTTTTGTGGTTCCTATACGTTCAACCGAGTAGTTTATGGATATTGGTGTTTAGTTTAGTACAGATATGTTTTTTTTGCATTGAGTAATAAGAGTTCAGTTTTAAAATGATTATAAATTAAATTTTTAATGTTAAACATTAAATAATATATATAGGATAGATAAGGATCGATATTTATTGCTACACTAAAATGATGCATAGATATTATTCAAAGTAACTCAAGCATATGTACCTGCATATATGCTAGACAGATGGGAAAAATTTTATGAAGTATTTAATTTTTTTTTTATATTCAATAAGCTATTATAAAAGTCTGTGACTTGTAACATAATACTTGTTATGTTTTTCATCCGAAATCTTTGGGTTTGTTTGATTGACCTTAAAATATTCTATCAAGTCACTATAGAAAAAATCTCTGGTAAGTCAATGATCTCAATTATAAGAAATTAATTAAGAAAATCATTCGAACTCATAATATTTATGTCGTATACAGTAATTTAATAAAAACGTGTTTTTTCGTTTAAATAAACAATTTCACTCACTGGCTCTCTTGGATGCTACGATTTACCAGAGTGAAGCAATAAATGTGGGTAATGATGTAGAGCCACGTAGAACGTCTAATATACAATATTGTGACTATTAGTCGATGTTATTATAGTGCTTATGTTTGAACTGAACTTAATCAGCCTGTAAACATCCCACTGCTAGGCAAAGGCCTCTTCTTCATATAGAAAGGTTAGAGCACAATCCGCCACACTGCTTCTCTGCGGGTTGGCAGATAATTTTCCGTATAATAAGTAACGATCGCCATCAGGTGCTTATGACATCAATCGGGACCGACGCCTTTACGTGCTCTCCGAGGCACGGTTGGGAGACCCACAAGGACATACACCCAGACCGAAAACAAATATTTGAACAAATACAAATATCTGCTCCGAGCGGGAATCGAAGCCGGAACAGCCAGCGTTGAGGCAACTAATCGCACCGCTGCTACACCAATGTGGTCATTGTACTTATGTTTATATACAAATTTGCGATTACATGTTTTGACTTTCATCTCATCTCCCAAAGAAATCGTACTGGATTTCGGGATGAAAACTATTCAGTGTCCCAGCACATAGTAAAGACTTCAACCACGTTAAGTTTCATTCAAATCCGTTCAGTAGTTTCAGTGTGATGAGCGGCTAAGGTACAGAGAGACAGACGGACAGACAGACAAATATAAAAATACAGATTTGACTTCAGTATCAATTACAGAATACCCTCCAAAATAAAATTTCAAAATATCTTCAATGTACAAAATTGGTCATATTACGGTTTTATTATAAGTAGGTATTAGATTAGTATGCATTCAAATTATATGTTTGCATATTCAAGTGCTGTTCACATTATACAAGTAAGCTAAGCCCGTGATTATAGTAATTTCACGCACTAGTCGAGCGAAAAAATTACTAAAGATTATAATACACAATTGTAACGTAAATTTTCTCTATTTTCCAGTGCCTGCTGCAGTGCGTTTACCGGAAAGTGAAAGCCGTAAGTATTGACTCTTATCCACTTCGCCTGCACAGTAAAAGTTTTATATCTTGATAACGTTACTCGGTTCAATTTTCGTAATATGAACACCATGTCATTTCTCTCCGTTTTTATAACCTACGTACATACGAATGAACAAATGTTATGATTTAACTTTCAATTTATCGATTTAATTTGATTAAGAAAATAATTTAAAAATGTTATTACCTATTAAATGTTTATATACGTGTATATACATACAATTTGTTCAATTTTGTTAATGATGTGTTGTAATTTTTTTCATGTCATGTAACTATTAACTGTATTACTTCGAAATAATAAAAATAAATAAAATCGCATGATTAAAAAGGGCCGCATATTAATTATCTCGGGGAGATAAACACAGTAAACATTATTTTATAACTATGCAGGTAATAATCCCCCTGAATACTCCAAGAATATGTCCAAGGCCAGGCTGACTGCATACGATAAACATAAACGTAAAATCGACAGTACCCAATTTAAACAGCCGACTTTAATGCTTTATTGTGTTATCGCGAAATGATCGTTTCAATTTGTAACCTATAAACTGAGACGGATCGTAAAATTGAAAAAGAAATTCACCTATTGCCCTTGAAAACACCCCTCACTACAAATATGTCTGTCGTAAAGTTGGGACGTACTCTTATTAAAGCATTGTGATTGGATCACAGATTTTAAAGTTCAGGGCTGTCAAAAAAAATAACGTTAATGTTTAAGTTTAGGAGTCTCGCTTGTTTTACGGAATTAACGCGAGTAAAATAGGAACAGGTTTTATTTCAAATGCGTACAAGATTTTATTTAAAACATCGATTCTGCTTGATATTTGCTAAGTGCGATTCAAAGACAAAACGTATCAAACAATATTCACTATTCTATTTATTGCAACAGTGGTAAGGTACCCATATTTTATATAATATTTGCGCACAGTATATTTTTATTGTTTATACACAATTTTAATACTTTTTAACGTTTTTATTGTATTGTATTGATACAAAGTAATGTCAAATACCATGAAATAAACTAAAGTTACACAGGTAATAATTATATCTTACAGATTTCATTATATATATATATATATATATATATATATATATATATATATATATATATATATATATATATATATATATATATATATATAATATTGCTTTGTTTATTGTCTTGGCTACCATTAAGTTTTGATTGTATTTTAATTAAAAATACATAAATTTAATCGAGACATTTATAACATGTGTATATTATAAATATAGATTAACAATTTATAATCAAGGCAGGAGATCAACCGATGTCCCATAAACTATTATAGGTCGTAAAAGAAATAATGATGAAGGGCCTACGAATTTTTCAGTTTTATAATTGTATTCTAAGAAATGTTATAAAATATTATTATATTCGCGTATATAAAATGTGGATATTGTAAAATGCTATCTGCATTTATTTTCATAAAGATATTTTAATTTCAATCATGTTTAAAATGGATGCAAAGATATTCCGAGCACCTTGCTCTAGCAACTAACTTGCTCCAATACTTTTTTCTACTTAGTCCTTAGCTAAACTATGGAATGTTCAAATGCTGTTGTAATACAGTATAGCATTTACCCACATACAAATACTATTTAGCCCCACTTTGTACTTTTTGTTTTTTTGTTAATTCTGAATTATTATAATATTCCAGGTTGATGGTTATGGATTTCCGACACTAGAAGGTTTGGTCGGATTATACTCGGATGGTGTTAACGAGCGTGGTTATTTCATGGCTGTGTTAGAAGCTTCCAGAGAATGCCTTATGAGGAACCATGATAAGTTCTCTAGAAGTGTACCTATGGGTAAGTTATTTTAGCCTTATATTAATAATAACAACATGTTTCTGGTGTAGTAGTACGAAAGTTGCATTAACACCGACGGCCGCAGGATATTTGTATTTATACATAATATATTTGATTCTGAATGTTTTTAACGAAGTGTAATATTTAAAAACATTATGAAACTTCAAAAGTTTTAGCTATATGTACTGCTTCATTAGCTTTTTTTCAAATAAATAAAAATTAAACATATAGATAGATTGTTGCAACCAAGTGTTAAATTTTACGATAATTGTCGCTTTGATTGTTTTATGATCTGAATGAACACACTATACAGTTTATTGATTTACAAAATTCTTTGATGTAAATAATAACTTTTTTATTTATTTTATATTATTGTTATTGGTTTTGCAACGTTTTAATCAGTGATGTACAAGATACCCTATACAAAGTATCTGGAATACAAAATACAAGATACTTTAAAATAAAGTATTTCAGATACCAGATACAAATACGTATCTTCCAAATACTTTTTAAAGATACAAATTCTTTTGTAAGAAAATAACATTTTATTGAATGTAAGTTTAATTTTTTACGTAAATTATTTACAAATACCTACATCGCGTTGATCGCGTAAAAGTGAGAAGATAAAATATTATATTATTAAGGTTTTAATTGAGACTCAATAATCGTCGATATCTTCAGTTTTTTATATCTTAAATGTTGCTGACAAAACGTCGAGTGGTCTTATTCCTATATTTAAATCGAAATCTTTATTATTTTCATCATTGTTTGATCAACTGTTGAAGAGCACGAAACTAATAAAATAAAGTCTTTAACAATAAAACTATAATTTATTATTATTTATAACTATAATTTTACAAAAAAAATATATACTATAATTATATTATTTTTTCTGTATTTATCATTCAAATAAAAAATTATTCACTCTTAAAAAATCTATTATTAAATATCATGGATTATTACTATATCATATCTATCTCATGAAGGATACGGGGAAAACCATGTAAAAAAAAAACGAACCTTGCATTCTTCTCGAAGTAGGTACTGAGGAAAAGTGCATGTAGTCGCTTTCTCCGCGCTCTACTCCAAAAACGGTTAATTTTACAGAAACATGCAAGAGACATTTTTTGTAGATAATTTTACAACAAACAATTTTTATAATGATCTATATTGATATCCGAGTAATAGGTAGCGTGATATTTGCGAAAAACTGATTTTCGTGACCTTTTGACCTTTGTAACTTTTTTAGCCGGCACGATATCAATGTTGTATTTTCACATCTTCATTACAACGCCGTAATAAAAGTGTATACAAAAATTCAGCTCGCTTAGAATTTATCCGCAGATTGAGGCTTAAAATGCCTAAAATGACTGGATTATGTCATATTTTGTGAATGAATGCATAGAATAACTATTACTAAAAGTATTTTACCAAACAGTATTTACAAGATACTAAGATACCAAACAAAAGGAATTTAGATACAAGATACAAAATACATTTTAAAAAAGTATTTTAGATACAAGATGAAAATACGTATTTTGTATCTTGTATCTGTATTTCAGATACTTGTATCTTAGATAAGTCACATCTCTGGTTTTAATTAAAGTAGTAATCCTAAAGCAAGCTTAACCCATTTTATGAAATAAAAATTAGAGCTTTAATTAACACTTGTTCCATCAACTGGTATAAAATAACTAATGTTCCATTTTAATCAAATGAGTAAAATTAGCGTAAATATAAGAGAACAGTAATGTTCCATATTTTTGCCATCACTTTCGGGCATCGTTTGGCCTGACGATGTATAACCGAAGTCAACTGATAACGACACCCAGTTCAAAGACCGTCGTTAGAAAAAAAAATCCATTTTCCTATCATATTTCCATTTTACTTTACTAATATGTATTTTATAGTATTTTTTATTAAAACCAGTAAAATAATATTTCTCGGAGTAAAAAAATATTTATTATTTCATTTAGTAAATGCAAAAGCATATCACACTACAGTGGGTAATAGTCTGATACTTGGTGTCCATAAGCACGAATTCCAGATTTTGTCCAGCATTTTAGAGAACATTTCTTTGTATCTCGTATTGTTTTCAAGACTGTTCTACACAAAAACTCTTTAAAAAATGTGTTGAAACTAATGAACAAGTGGATGTAATGTAAAGGCAATGAAATCTCAAGTAATTTTTTGATAGAACTGAATGACGCCTTAAATTTTACAATATCAATTGCTCACTGTTAAGTTACGGTTCGATTTAGAAAACACTAAAGCGCCATCTATGAGTGGTTTGCCACACTATAGTTAGTTTTATTACATTTATGGAGGGTAGAGGTAAGGAGAACCGTCTCTGTGTATGAAAAAGTGTCAATTAAAATGTGCTACATAAGTACTTACATAAGTGGCGCTACAGTAGCCGCCGGGTTAATTCTCAGAGCAGTAATTTTAGGTTATTTTTACCAAAATAATTTTGAATTATGTAAATAGTTGAGGTGTGGTATACTGGACTGTCACTAACTACTTTAGTCCTAAAAATATTAAATTTTCTAAGTCGACATACTTCAGTTCGTTAACAATTGCTACATGCATACCATACACACCATTTGCATACGCTAGCGCCATTTTGGACGGTTTATGAACTATTATTTACTATTTATAGCTTGACACTTTTTCAACTTTCCCCCCATATTAGACGGCTTTCCTTATCTCTACCCTCCATAATCGAGTGGTCAGGCAACTGGACACTTTACGCAGCGGTCGCAGGTTCGAATCCCGCCAGGTGCAGATAATTTGTATGACGAATATAGATGTCTGCACCGGGTCATGGATGTGTATTTAATATTTATGTATATATGTAGGTATTTATATAAATTTCAATAAGTTGGTTAATATTTATTTATTTATTTATAAAAATAAAAAAATATATAATACTTTTATTTATTTTCGTTATTGTAGATAATGGAAGAAATTGTGACGTCTCGTTCGACATCTTCGAGTGCATCTCAGATCGCATCGGCGAGTACTGCGGGAACTCCGGTCTTTGATATATTTAAAATGTAGCTACTGTGCAATTTTTCTTTCTTTATTACTTTTCTTTATTGTTTTAAAAATATATCAAATAGAATTTGATATAATAATAATAATAATAATGCCGTGTGGTTTCCGGCAGAGTAGAATAGGACCAACCCATCCTCAGCCTGGGGTGTCGTAAGAGGCGACTAAAGGCAACCAAAGCTGCATAACACCGACGCGGCCTCCTCGGAGAGTATGAGTGCCTCTCCGAGGGAGTAATTTAGCACTCAAAAAAAAAAACTTATGGATGGAACAAGGAAAAAGAGAGCGCATAGGGCCGCTGCCTGGGGGGCGCCAGGGCACGTCTGGAGCTGGCGCTGGACGTGGCAGCATGCGGGCCGCCAGCAACCCCCGCCGACCGGCACCAGCACCTAGCCGGCCGGTGTATCCACCATCCCCACCAGTTGGCTTGGCGCCAACAGAGTCTCCAAGGGCTCAGCATTCGGCGCCCGCCGCTGGTGGAATACGTCGCATGAGATGGACACAAAGAATGAACGAGAATGTCATGCGTGCGTATTATAGGGCTGTAGGCGGGGGAACCGGTCGGACTGGCTACCGAGCAGTAATGCACCGCGAGTTCCTGCTGCTCGAGCCAAATATTACTGTCACGGAGCAAAACCTGGCAGATAGAGCTCGGTACATCCAACAAAAGGGCGTATTCAACGCCGCCGAGCTCGAACGATTACGACGTGAGGCTGCTCCTGAAGTCGAACCCGTGTCTACAGAGCATAACGCAGTTGTAACGCAACAGGAAAGCGTTCGTAGCGAAGTGCCTGTAGATGCGATCGCTGAAGAAGCAGTCTCCCAAAAAGTAGAGCAGATGAGAGGGATTTTGGAGGAGGCGATTTCCGAGATCCGGAGCACTCCTCTAGAACAGAGACCACGACTCTCCCGACTTCCCCTTAATGCTGCGACGCGGGGTGCCATTGAGGCAGCTAACAGGCTGCTACCTCCATATTTGGATGGCAGTCTGGGCTTGGATGATACGGGTTCTATTCTCTTCGGTGCCGCTCTAGCGGTACACCGTTTCACTGGAGCCAAGACCCAGGAGCCTGGACGCACTACTAATAAGAGTAGTGACGTACCAGCCTGGAAGAAGAGAATAGAACGCCGTATCAGCCTGGCCAGGGCCCTCATTGGCAGACTGCAAAGCTTCAGGTCGGGCAACACTAGGCCAAGGATTGTGCGCTCCGTTAGAATAGCTTTCAACGGGCTAGGTGTCAGGCTTGACCAGCCTGATATAGCTGAGAAACTGACGGAGCGCATCGACGGCCTGAAGCAGAGAATCGCGGCATGGGGGAAGCGTATTCGTAGGTACTCTGAGAGAGTTGAGCGCTTCCGACAAAATCGCCTCTTCGTGAGTGATCAGAAGAGGTTCTACAGGAAGTTGGAGAACCCGACGCCGTGCTCTACTTCCCCAAAACCGAATACGGCTGACCTCGTCGCCTTTTGGCGAAACATATGGTCACGGGAGGTAGAGCATGAGGAGGGCCCTTGGATTGCGGCGGTTCAGGAAGCATGTGCTAGAATCGAACCGATGAACCCAATCGCCATCTCTTCGGAGAACGTAGCTGATGCGGTCCGGCGGGCACCGAACTGGAAGAGTCCGGGGGCCGACGGCCTGCATCACTATTGGCTGAAAGGGTTCTCGGTATGCCATGCGACCTTGGCTCGACAATACCAAGAGGCGATAGAGCGGAAGACGCTTCCGAACCTCTTCACTACTGGGATCACTCACCTAGCTCCTAAGTCCACCAACACCGCGGATCCTACCAACTACCGCCCCATAACGTGTCTGACTTCCATCTACAAGACACTGACATCCGTTCTGAGCTGCAAGATCTCTCGTCATATTGACGAATTTAACATCTTGTCTGTAGCTCAGAACGGATGCCGTGGAGGCGGCCGCGGCACAAAGGAGCTCCTTATCATTGACTCTGTTGCGGGCCAGCTTGTCAAACGCAACCGTCGGAACTTCTCTGCTGCCTGGATCGACTACAAGAAGGCATTCGACTCGGTGCCTCATTCATGGCTTCTGAGGGTCCTCGAGCTGTACAAGATCGACGGTGCAGTTCGAGACTTCCTCGAAGTATGCATGGGGCAATGGAGTACGATCCTTTGTCTCCAGGGCGAGAGACTGACGACGGGTGCCGATGACCGAATACGGATACGAAGGGGTATTTTCCAGGGTGATTGTCTGAGCCCACTTTGGTTTTGCTTGTCCTTGAACCCTTTAAGCACTCTGCTGGAGCGTTCGGGGACAGGCTTTCAGTTTCGGAGAGGAGGTACTAAAGTCTCCCACCTTCTCTACATGGATGACCTCAAGCTGCTGGCACCTAATCCTGCACGCCTTATGGAGTTGCTGAAAATCACTACTGAGTTCAGCGGCTCCATCAGGATGCAGCTTGGAGTGGATAAGTGTGCGGTCGTGCATGTGGACAGGGGACAGGTGACGCAATCGGCTGAAATTAGCCTAGAGCTTTCTAACTTCAAGACCCTCTCCGAAGCTGAATCATACCGGTATCTGGGCATGTCACAATGCATAGGGGTGCAGGAGGTGGATATGAAACAGGCGGTTTGCGAGGTCTTTTTTGGACGGCTGACAAAAGTTCTTCGGAGCTACTTGTCGGGCGCCAACAAGGTCCGAGCTTATAACGGCTGGGTCATGCCCACTCTCTTGTACACATTTGGCGTGCTCAGATGGACTCAGACCGAACTCGACGCCCTGGACAGAAGAGTCCGCACGACTATGACTCACCATCGCATGCATCACCCGAAATCGTCGGTCATGAGACTGTACATCCCACGGAAGTGTGGTGGCCGAGGCCTATTAAGCGCCAAGTCCATGCATAACCGGGAGGTGTGCAGCCTCAGGGCCTATTTTGAAACGAGGAGGGAGAGCGCTATGCATGGTGATGTTGTAGTATGTGACAAAGGTCTCACCCCCTTATCCCTGGCCAAAGAGGAATGGCGAAGACCGGTTGTACTTAGCACCTCTGACCGGGAGACCGTATGGATGGAGAAGGAGCTGCATGGACGGTTTTACAAGGCGCTCCACGCACCTCACGTGGATGTTAAGGCCTCCGTGCAGTGGCTGCGATTCGGGGACCTCTTTGGGGAAACCGAAGGTTTTGTCTGTGCAATACAGGATCAGGTGGTTAAGACGAACAACTACCGGAAGCACATTCTGAAGGATGGCACTCCCGACTTCTGTCGAGCTTGTCGTCATCCCGGCGAGTCACTCAGACATGTGCTTTCGGGGTGTTCAGCGCTTGCCAACACTGAGTACTTGCACAGACATAACCAAGCGGCCAAGATTCTTCATCAAGAGCTTGCTCTAATGTATTGTCTCCTGGAACAGAGGGTGCCGTACTACCAGTACACACCGGCGCCAGTACTCGAACGCGACGGAGTCCGGCTCTACTGGGACCTGCCTATCGCCACGGACAGGACGATACTGGCGAACAAGCCTGATATCGTGGTGATGGATAGGGCACAGTCGAGGGTGTTTTTAGTGGACATTACCATCCCTCATGACGAGAACCTCGTGAAAGCCGAAACAGAGAAAAAGCGTAAATATCTGGATTTGGCACACGAGATTGTCGACATGTGGGGTGTTGAATCCACTGAAATCATCCCTATCGTGATATCTGCCAACGGTTTGATCCCGGTTAGCCTCGCTCACCACCTGAGGCAGCTGGGTATCCGTGACGGTTCGCTCGCAGCCAGGATGCAGAAGGCGGTATTACTCGACTCGGCTAGGATTGTCCGCCGATTTCTCAGCCTACAGCCCTAACCCCCGGCCGTTTGATCTCCCTGCCGGGGCGTAATCCTCCACCCGCTTATATTTATTTATGTAAATTTATGTAAATTTATGTAAATTTATTATATTCCTTATATAAGTATTGTATTATATTATATTTATTTATATGTGTATATGTATATATTGAACGGGTGGAGTGTAGCAATAAAAATAATAATAATAATATTATTGATTAAATTAAATATATTATTTGATATAGTTTGTACGTTATAAATAATTCATTATTTTAAATCATTTTTTGTATTAATATTTGTTATAAATATGAAAATAGAAATAAACTGCTGAATGCTGCTGCAGAATTGATGTAAAAGAAAAAAAAAATGTGAAGAACGTGAATTTAAAAAAGAACACAGTTGTATGTATTTTAAAATAATAATAGATTTTTTCTTCCTTTGTCTTCATTTAACAATGAAGAAAGTTGTTAGTGTTACCATTCTTTAGACAGTAAGTTTTTGTAAATAATGATTAATTTTTACTAATATGTGATGCTCATTAACATAGATAGACATAGCTCTAATATTAATTTTTATAATTATCACAATATTTCTATAACTATTGATCATATAGATATAGAGCTTATAAGAACTCCACAATTATCCATGAGATTTTTAATACTATCAGGCACTACTAATTTTTTTTTTTTTTGGTAATTTATGGCTTTTAGTTGTATTGATGTGAGCAGGAACTGTAACATATTTTAGAAATATTAGCACATAGTAATATATTTTTCCAAATTTAAAAAAAAAACTCTGTTGTGAGTTATTCATGTTACAGTTCTTAAAGAAGATACAAAAAGGATTTTTTTTTTCAAAAAAAGCGAAATTGAATTTACATTCCTAAATAGAGATTGTTTTACTTTTATTTTATTGTTATAATGTCTTAAAGTGTCTCTTCTCAGGTTAATTTTATAATACTTTATTTAGAATCTATCAAATAAAAAGGTCTCATATACTTATATCAAGACTAAATGTTTTATGAGGCCATCACTAAATATAAATTAATCACTAAAATTTGTTTTCGAAGTTTTACCATAATTACCTTATTATATATTAAGATTTATAAGCCTTCCCACAATCCATTAAAAACTCATGTTACAAAGCTTTCATATATTATAGTTACCTACGTATAATATAAAATCACATATACCTAATTCTAATTTTAAGCGCATTAAAGCTTTATAACGAACTGATAGAATAATTTACTTTTAAGAACCTTTAATAAATACTGTATATAGTAAAAATGTTGTTTTTTTTACATTTTAGGCATGAGAATTCGGTTAGTAAATAAAGCTACAAGAATAACATTATTTTCTATTATATACCTATAATAATTGAAAAGGCATTCTGAATAATGTAACTCTCATGAAAGTATTTCATTCAATAGACTTTCTTTCAAACGTCGGGAAATAATTTTAAAAATTGTTATACTATGAAGTTTTTTTTAAATAAACGCGATAAAATCCGGTGTGTATAAGAGAACAGAATTTGTTTTTACATATATACGAGAATTAGACTAGTGGCGAAGTCCTCAAAAATTGTAAAAAGTGAAGAAAAAAAATAGTAGGATGAAACCCATTGTAAAAGGAAGAGAATATAACAAAAATGAAAGGAAAAATAAATTACGGGTGATCTGAGGTCGGGAAGTGGGGGTTTCGGGGTAAAAAACGGTTTATGGGTGGTTCTCCAAAATTTGGTTAACTTGGTGTTAGCAACAATTTTTACATATTCATATCAATTTTATCCAATATTTGAAACTGCTGAGCTGTAATATAAAGTCCATTTAATTTAGTCACTCATTTTGATATATATCATAATATTCTTTATTTCCAAAAATCGACACTTCTTACTCGAAATATCAGGCCCTAGCCATGTAAGATCTCCCAAAATTACTAATCATTTCAATGTAATTATAATTCTATAAGAATAATTTGATTTAACTCTATTTAATCTCGTTTACTATTACATTACTAACCTTGTCATTACTATTTAATTTATAATAACAATATGTTTAGTCACATTATTTCAAGTCAAATAGTGTAAGCGATAAAAAACATCAGGCCCTAGTCATGTACGAAACTCAAAAATACGCGGCATCCAACCATAAGACCTTTTTCATAACTCACTCAATACGATTGCATCCATATTAAATTAATTGTAAACAATCCAAGCCGGGGCAACCATTTTGTTATTAGTGTGGTTGCCGAATTCACTGCGGAAACACTTGCTGTGCCAGTCAAACTCTCAGGCCCTAGGTAAGTCGTTTCAAAGGTAGTTAATTAATAATTGATCTCATTACTTATTGTAAATTCGAGTTTGATTTGCTTTGTTATTTTGACCACCTATTGATTTTAATGTTTATTCTAAATAATGTGTTATATTTGATTTTGTTTCGTTTCGTCAGTCCCTAGACCATCAGGCCCTAGTCGTAAAAGTGTACTACATACTGTGTGATGCATGGTTTCAAACATAATACCAGTATATTTGTTGTAAAATATGGCGCCTAGGAAGAAAACAATATTGTTTAAAGAGGAAATTGCAAAAAAAGTCTAAACAAACAATAATGCGATTGGAATAAAAATAAAAATAACCCTGTGTTCCTGGCCTGATATATAAGAAAAAGGACAACAGAAATGTGTAAAAGACATAACTCCGCGTGACCACAGAGAAGCAAGAAAAGAAAATTGGTTAGCCTTTTCATCTGATTATGGAAAAAATTTTTGAAAATTCTGATTAATTATAAAAAAATCAAAATTTCTCTTAAAATATGAAGTAAAGTGACTGGCCCTTTTAGATGCAGCAAAGTAGATGTTATACCCACAACATAGAATTAAAACTTTACTGATTATTAGCTAAAAAAATCACTTTCAAAATGAGGTCAGAAGTTAACCAAATTTCAGAGAACCACCCTTATCGCGATTTCCGACAAAACTATAAGTCCTATGGAAAAAAAATTAATAGCAAAGTTGTAGGTAATAAAAAAATCTACAACTTTTGTATTCAAACTTTTTCACATAACCTCAAAATTTATGTGAAAAATTGAAATAACAAACTTTTTTTTTTTTCTTTTACAATAATAATTTTTTTTCACGTTGGTGACCTTTTTATGTCCCAAACACACTGTAATTTTTTTTAATTTAAAATTGTCTATTGTAAATTATTATTATTTATCTATTGTAAATTATTATTTTATACTTTTAGATAGTTTCTTAATTTTAATATCTGCGCTCAAACGCCATTTTTGGGGCTTGTGGACAAGTGCCTGTTACGTCCTTCCGTATTTAAGTGGCGCCCTATCTGGTTCCCGCTAAGACAAGAGCGAAAAGAACATCTTCGTAGAAAATAAATTCAAAATAACCGACATCAGACTATAGAAATAGGTATAATACATTTTCAAAAATTAAAAAAGCAAAAATCTTTTAAATCATATTAATTTTATTGCTTTTTCTGGTTTCTCTTCAAAACGCATATTGTGTAGTTTGCATTTTACATGTATTCCTATTATAACGCCTTGCGTTCATTTGTAAGCAAATTTGTTTATAAGATATTAGTATGAAGTTAATAAAAGGCATTGCTTATTTTATAATACAAAGAACATTTAATTATAAGAACATATAATAATGTATTTTATAATCTATTTGTAAACTCCTTTCTTAAAAGGATCGAATATGGAGTTAAGCTTTATAAGGAGCTTTGTAATTTCGGGACATAGAATTGGTATTTAGGCCGTTGATAACAACTAAAAGTAATGTATTTCAACATTTTTGGAACAATATTATTTGGGGATAAATGGGGATAAAAGCATATCTAGAAAATTTTCTAATTTTTAACGATTTTGTTGCATGAGGTAAAAAAATGTAGAATACCTTAATAATTGTAGATCGTAAAAAAAGCAAAAAAAAGTAACTATTGTATAAACATTTTCAAATTTCAATGGAAAACCGAGTTATTACAAAAAACAAAAATTTTTACTCTTTTAAAGATGGCGGAAAATGCATATAGGAGATTTTGATCGACAATTTGAAGTTAAGCTTTTCTAGATCCCCCTGCCCCATAATATTAAAAATTTTACCATCTCCGTTCACGTGTATTTCTAACCCGTTTTTTCCGATGTATGACTGGAGTATAAATAAATCATCTTTATTGCTTTACGGCATTATGTTTATAGCTACTATGTGGTCTGCGGTTTGTACTTTTACTTCAGTCCCTCGGACCGTACTCACCACAAGCAAAATAGTACATTATTGTATAGTGTACCCGGTAGGCAGTGGGAATTTAATAAAACGGACTTTAATCAACTATATTGCTTGATCATTAATATTGACTGGAGCGATAATTACTGTATGATAGATACCGGATACGATTCTGGACAACTTCTATAATAATCAGATAACTCTAGATATTCTTACCCGGCGGGTAAGAAATACCCTGTGGGTAAGAAATACCCGGTGTGGTAGACTTCCTAAATAATAAAATTAATCCAAATGAAATACGAATGCCATAAAAAGTATAAAACTAGCAAGTCGCAGAGCGAATACGAAGAGTTCTCTCGGTATAGGACGATAGTGAAGGCGAAGACCGCCCTCGCTCACAACCATCTCGCTTCGGACCCGAAAGCATTTTGGAACTTTATAAAATCTAATAAGGGTAATTCTAAGAAGTTTATATTAGAACAAATGTACGAACTCTTTCTAATGAGGAATGCGCGAAAGAATATATAGAGCACTATTTTTTCATTCAGTGTACAACGCGGAGCCGGCGCGGCTGGATGTTTCAGCAATCAGCGCAGCGGTAGTGGGTGACGCGCGCGTGCATCTGGTGCGACTGGAGACGGAGGACGTACATCGTGCGCTCGCACGACGGCGCAAAGAGCTCGGCGGGAGTGGATGGATTACCACCTTTCATCCTCAAAGATTGCCGTTACATGTTGAAGAAACGGTGACCTTTCCCAATCGATGGAAACTCACCAGAATGGTGTCCGTGCCGTAAAGAAAAGGATGTCCAAAAACAGGTGACTATAGACCAGTGGCCGCCTTTGTGTGCCAAGTGGTGGCAGGCAGGCAGATTTTGCCTATTTCGACTTCCAGAAGGCGCTCGACACGGTTGACAATGATGTCTTGCTTGCAAAGCTGGCAGGCGTCTGCTGCACGTCGCATATGCTCGCCTTCTTCACCAGCTATCTGTGAGATAGTCGTCAATATGTCGACTGTGCCGGATGTAATTCGGATCAATACTGGACAAAGATCAGGCGCAGCCAAGGCAATAATTTAGGACCCCTTCAATTTACCATCATGATAAATGATGTACCGGAGGTGGTACGCGAATCCACATGCCTTTTATTTGCTGACGACCTGAATTAGTACGTGAAATAGGTGAAGTCTCATATCATGCTATGCATGCATGCTAAATTGCAGCACGATATAGACAAGGTTGTAAAGTGGAGCCACAACAACAAGCTCTACACGTCAACGTGGCAAAGTGCTCCATGATATCCTTCAGCTGCGCGTGCACTCCGCTGCATCAACCGTACCTTGTTGAGGGCGAGCCACTGAAGTGCGTCACTGAGGGAAGGACCTAGGTGTAAGGTTCACTGCCGATCTCAACTTTCGAGAATAATATAACTAGGAATATAACTGGAATATGCAAAAAAGCGTACCGAAACCTGGGCTTCATATTACTGCAATCGCGCGGCTTCACAAATGTGAAGGCTCTACGTATCTTGTATTAGGCTTGGGTAAAGAGTCATTTGGAGAATAATTCAGCTATATGGGCTCCGAGTGAAATTAAATATAAAACAATGGTGGAACGGATTCACAACAATTTTTTCCGGTTTATATACTTCAAATTATATGGTGTCTATCCTGGCTATCTATTGCTGTATCCAGCTTTGTTTGTTTTTGGCATGGTGGAATACAGCAGAATGGAGACAGGGATTGAAGTATGCCTTTAAAGTAAGTATCTCTTTAAAGTACTGCGAGGCAAAATTGATAACTCTTATATACTTCGTGAACTGAAGTTGAGAGTGCGGAGAGATAACGCGATAGGGCGGTGGCGACACCCGCGCATCTTGACATTAGCTTCTGCGCGCACTAACTTGCTGCGCAACGCGACGCTCAGAAGCGGATCAGATAGATTTATTCAGCTGCACGCTGAACGAGTTCACAAAGGTTGTTTATATGGTTGTCTCTTACGATCCAGATTGGGTCTCTGGGTTAGATTATAATTTATTTTAACATGGTGGGGTGTGGTGTTAATGGGTTTTTATTTATTAGATTATCTATTTGTAACGTATAATATAATTTTATTTTTAATTTCTGGCTGTTGCTCTGACTGTGCTTAATTTGAATTTTTTTTGTATTCGATTCATATTTCTTTCAATTTCTTATTTAATTTTATTTATGATTAAATAGTATTTATAATATTTAATTGGATTAGATTAATTATTTTATTTATATGCATTTTATGACTTTCATTATAAATCGTAGTGGTTTAATGATGTAATTGAAAAAAAAATATTTGTTTTACTATGTAGATACTCTAATGCATTGGCCTTCCTGTAAGGCTGTAATGTTAGTCGTAAGACTAAGAATAATAATAAATAAATAAGGAGTCTTATACATATATGTTGGTGAATCCAATCGAACACGGTATAGACAAAATATCGAAAGTTATTACTGCTCTTGCATTCACGCCCGCCGCACAATAGGAAGCTGCGCGCATTTCAGCCAGCGAGGTCTTTTTTTATCTTGGGCAGATATCAAGAACAAATAGATGTACCTGCCGCCTTTATAGACGATACAATTGAACTTGTGGACATCAACCATATCGATTAACACTAAAAATAATGTTTATTTACTAGAACAACTATAGTATTGTATGTAGTAACTATACAATTGGTTGGGAAAAGAGCACTATGGCTCATAAAAGGGGTTTCGAAACCCTAAATAGGACTTTACAAAATATTAGAAATAATCACTGCCGAATTGGAGGAGTTACTGTATTGTTAACAGATGATTTCTGGCAGATTTTACCAGAAGTGCCCAGAGGAACGCGAGCGGACGAAGTTAAAAGGTGCACGAAGCGGTTTCATTTGTGGCCTTAAGTGTCAAATCCGAGCTTTACCAAAAATATGAGAGCCCATCTGAGGGGATATGTTACTGCCGGACAGTTCTCAGACCTGTTGCTTAAAATAATAAATGGTGATTCCCTGGAACTGGATAATAATTTAATTCTACCTACAGAGTTAGGTACAATTGTTTGCACTGTAGAAGAACATATAGCTAAAATTTACCCATCAAACATTAATAATATTCACGATAAACTCACCTATTAAAATTGAGAGTTAGCGCGCCAATTATGTTGCTTTGCAATATAAATCCACCAAAATTATGCAATGGCACCAGATTGCAAGTGAAAACATTGCATCGCAATGTAATCTAAGCAACTATACTGACCGGTTGTTCTCGAGGAGAGTCTGTATTTATTCCTAGGCCTCTTAAGGTAGCGGGAGTATACTTGAAGGAAAGCTGCTTTTTCCACGGCCAGTTGTATGTGGCATGTTCCAGAGTAGCCTGGTGATTCTAGCACCCGGAGGAAAAACAAAAAATATTGTTTATACAGAAATACTGCGGTTGTAAAAAGATAATAACTTTCATCAGATCAGGCCGTGTTTCATCTTCATAAAATATAACATTTTATTTTATTTTAATGTTTATTTAACCTTTAAATCTCTACCTTATAATAAAGATATATTATCCCTAATTGATAAAGATTGTTATGCACGCAAAAACTACTTAAACGAACATCATGAAACTTTGTACACATACTCTTGGAGGTATTAGAAATAACATATATATATATAAATACATCCACGCGGGCGAAGCCGAAAATCAAATTAGAACCATTAGAACCATTAGAACCATAAAAATCCTATTAGAACCATTTTTTACTTCTACGTGGACGAAGTCTCGGATAAAAGCTAGTAAATAATAAAAATCTCTAGAGAATAAAGATTTTAATTTTAACTAACAATTAATTTTAATTAATAATTAATTTTAAATATCAATAAATTAATAATTTATTAATAATATTTATTATATTTCTATATATTTTATTATAAACATTATATAAAATTATATCATGTAATTTCGATCAGTTTTTAAATAAAGATAAATTGAATGAGGGTAGTTGGACCCTAAGTGTAACAATATTATAAACTTATGTATGTAATTGAGCGTTGTATTTGTGCTTTTTGATTCCTTCATATCTGAATTTGCAACAAGCAAATTATATTAACCTTTACATTAGTAAAGTGTTGATTATAGTTTAAGATATATAAAATTTGCTATAGAAAAGACACTTTATAATAATAGCACAAGCTTCTTCATTTTCTTTACCTTTCGATACACAATGTTTAATATGCTTGCAATGAATATGTCTGAAATAGTACATTACATACTATGGATTTCTAAACTTAAGCATGCATGCAGATCGAGAGCAATTTGTAGTTTTTCGATTGGAGTAAAAACATTCAATCCACTTCTAAGTTCAATATTAATCATATTTCTTAACCGATTTCAGTGGGATACTCTATTATTTAATTGTTATAACTTTTTGAGATATTATGTAAAATTATAAAACTAAATACACCTATATACTTAATACCTTAAAAAATTGTTCTTAGTGATTGCTACCTCGTGATCATTAGGTTCATATACATACATGGTAATAAAACTTATGAGCATAATTAGGTAATAAACATCCTAACGAGTACCTATTATACTAATTTATGAAACCATAATTTGAGTAATTAATTAATCATAATAGAGACCAACAAAGCCGTTTTATTATACAGTGGAATAAAATTTTCATAATCAACCCCGCTTCCTACTCATAAAGCACAGCAGAATACAAAGCGCGAACAAAATTGACGATCGTTATCAATGATTGTCTGTCAGTCCGTCTATCCCACGACCTCCCAATTCGTTTGTATTTACCTACTAAATTCAATTGTGTGAGATAAGATGATCGTACAACCATTAATTACTCAGGTTTTTCCTAACAAGACGCATTTGATTGTAAATCCGGGATTTTTAAAGTTGTTTTTAACATATTTTTTTGCTGTAAAGTTCTCATCGTATATTATTACTAGATTCAATTAGTGTAAAATATAAAAAAATAACATAGCTTAAATTACTTTTTAAGTTTTGCTTTGAAACCGGAATATTACATTAAAGAAAATGGTAGGTATCTTTATATTCATTGATTAAAACAGTAATACGAAGATTACTTAAATATGCTTTTCACATCGCAAAAGTAATAATACCTACAAAAGTAAACTAATTTTTATGAATCAATAAATTACAACACAAATTTGCGTTTATTAAACTGTTGTGTATATCATTGTAAAAGTAAGATGTTCATTATTTACAACGATTAAGATTTCTAGAATATAATTTATAAAACATAGAACAGGCCTGCTACTAAGTTTTGGTGTATATTTTACTTTTAAATCTGAATTTAGGTACAATACTGACATAGACAAGATAATTATTTAATTTTTAAAATAATCATAATAATTAAAGTTAATAGACACTGAAAACGTATTTTCGATTATATTTTTACAAGTATAAAAACTGTTCAATAACCGTCAGCACAAGCAAGCACCGTGAAGATCTGATGACCTTCGCCCGCTCCATTGTGAGCCCTCCGACCTCAGTACTCCTCCCTATACGATATACTAATAACCGAGTACTCGATGTACAAGATTCTTTTACGTCGAGCATAAATGAAAGCAATTTATTACAGCGATTTTCGAAATTAGTGAAATTATGACAAAACACTAGAACTCAATATTAATATAGATCTTATACTGTAATGTTAAGTTCCATGTGCTGATTTTGTTTCAAAATTTTCCACCTTATGATATATTTAATACACAGGAAATATATTTACGAATTTTCCACAATAGATGCCTCCAACTAACAATGAATGAGTAAAAGACGAATACGGCTTAAGGACACCTGATTTTACAAAATAAATAGCTAACTAAACAATTTAAAATATCTGATTATTTTTATTTAAATTTTCAAATAAAACAAAAAAGGAAGTCATTATATTAATTAACCAATTACTTCTACGAGTATCCCATAGTACCTCTAGCGTAGGTCTTCTTTGAAGGATAGGCACATATATCCTATCGACATATCTTCAACCTAATATTATATCGTTGCAACACAATGGTCAAGTAGAAGGACGTATGCAAATATATAAACCAGTATATCTTGATCTGTGGATGGATGAAAAAGAAATAGATGAGATAGATGCCAGGGGTCAAGTTTGGAAGGTGTTTCACTGAGTGAGTACAATTCGGTATAAGCCGCGATGATCACACCGGAACGGACATCGGTAACACTGTTTCCACTATTATATTGAAGCCGTCATTATCATCTTTAATGCTACTTCTCGAACTTCATCGAACTTGTCTTCGCTGCTAACGTCAAAGAAAATGCTAATGAAAAGGAGATAAATATTGTGAAAAAAATCTGTACAAAAATATACTGTTTTATGTTAGAGTCCAAATAAAAATTACAAACACATAAGTTTGTAAAGATGAATGAACGATTGTAACTATCTCATGAGTCGAGACTAATGCGAAAAAACAACGGGACACAATTCTGTTCACTATTTCTTTTATTCGAATTATCCTCGAAAAACCATTTCAGTTATTTTAAGAAATATATATCCCTTATTTCTATATTTTATATTAAGCGCTGACTGAGATATTATTTCAATATTTCGATATAGTGGAGACAGACTTGTGAAGATCTCATCACAATCAGACATTTATTACGACGTTGTGAAACATCCCCAAGGTATAAGGAAGTGGAACAAACGCCGGAAGCGGATATTAGAGAACTTGAGTGCGATAAATGAGAAATATTTAAAAATTAAGAATTCTTTACATACAAAATATACTATATACTTTTTATATTACACTTATCAAGTATTTGTATGAAGCTAATTCTTCTTGTTCATTTTATTTATTTTCATATATTGTAACGAGTTCGTTTCAGTTCATTAATTGCTATACCTCCATACCAAATACTACCTATACGGTTACAAATTTGACTTATGATGACTCACTGACTATACAATGCTTGATATAATAATTATTATACCTACTGACGTTGTCAGGTTAAATTAAAGCACACCTATTAGTTACTAGCGGCCCGCCCCGGCTTCGCACGGGTCTTTAACTAAAATTTTAAAAATTATACATTTATATTTTTTATCACCTACACCTGCGTCGATACTGGAAAATATTTTATATTAGACGGATTGAGTGACAGATTTATTATATCTATATACATACATACATACATACATACATACATACATACATACATACATACATACATACATACATACATACATACATACATACATACATACATACATACATACATACATACATACATACATACATATGTATATAGATAGTACGGATGAAACATTTGAACTGTTTTTTTTATTAATTATTTTCTCATTGATGTAACCACAGTATAGTAATATATACAGTACTCCAACTTCATACAAACGGCCTCGATCTCGGGATGCACTCGGAACGCAAACAGTCGCGACTGTGCCGCAGTGACAAACGGACCGTGTGTTATTTTTTTTAACAATAACCACACGATTTTTTCACTGAAAATACACTCATTTGCAAAAAAAACGGGCGGTTTCGATTTTCTTCCTGGCTGAAAAAAATAAAATACCAAAAAGGTTTTAATCATTTGAACATGTTACTGGCCAGTTATAAAAGTGCCATAATGTTTATAAGAGTACATTCCAAATTCAAATTTTTGACTGAGCCTGGTTTTCAAAGAAAATAACTTTTAACTACATTTTGTGGCGCGAATTCCCTATAGTTAATATCGACTCTAATTAACTTTTTGTCAATTTTTATTAAATTATCTGGTGTCCTTGACATTTAAAAGTATTGTTATTGCTGTTTAGCAATCTCGAAAATGGTAGATAAAGTGATAAAAGCGAGCAAAATTATTGCGCTGCTTGAAGAAGGTTGCAGTCAATGCTTCGTGGCTCAGAGGCTAAATGTGAGTCGGTCGACAGTTCAAAGGACCTGGCAGCGCTATCAAGAGACCGGTTCCGTCAAGAGAAGGCCTGGTTCTGGCAGAAAGACATGTACCGAACCACGGGATGATCGTTTTCTAGTTAGTCAAGCGTTGAGAAATCGCAAATCTTCTTATGTGGACCTCAAGAACACCCTCGAAGAAGTAAGAAATCTGCAAAATAGTCTATGGACGGTCAGGAGGAGGCTTCTCGCTGCTAATATACACAGTCATCGCCCGGCACGCGGCCCTAAATTAGTCCGTGGACATCGAGTTGCCAGGCTTAGCTTCGCTCGAAATTGTGTGTCATGGACTCATGAAGACTGGGATAGGGTATTGTTCTCCGATGAAGCCAGGATATCTCTGCATGGTGAAGACCGACGTCGGCGAGTGCTACGTAGACGAGGAGAACGCTTTGCAGAGGCATGTTTTGAAGAAATCACACCTTATGGAGGGGGCTCTGTTATGTTTTGGGCAGGAATAAATTCTATGGATCGTACGGAGTTAGTCTTCATCGAAAACGGTACACTGACTGGACACCGATACATAACGGAAGTTCTAATTCCTTATGCACAACCCGCTTTAACCGCTCTTGGCGAAAACTCAATTTTTATGGACGACAACGCTCGCGCCCACCGGTCTGGCGGTGTGGATGCGTATATGCTAGAAGTCGGAAATCGTCGTTTGGACTGGCCAGCTAGAAGTCCGGACCTCAATCCCATAGAGCATGTCTGGGACGTTCTGAAGCGACGAGTGAGATCAGTGCAGCCGGCTCCGCAGACCATCAGAGAGCTAAAGAATGTGATTACCGCGGAGTGGGAACGTATTCCCCAAGAAACCATAAAAGATATACTCACTAGCATGCCCAGATGAATGCAAGCTGTGATTTCAGCAAGAGGGGGTCACACTCAATACTAAACTTTTATCTGCTTTTAATGTATTCAAGAATAACAAAGAAATTAACGCGTTTCATTTTTGTTTAGCGAGCAGGTACAAAAATAGTGTATTGAGCTTAAACATTATTTCTTAATAATTTAATTAAAATGTTATGATAAAACTGATGAAAACTATTCCTTCCTAATTAATTTATAAAATTCTGAGGATAACAATACCTAAAATTGTCAAACAAACTAATAGTAACTATAAAATAGTTCTTTGCTTAAGTGCCCGTTTTTTTTGCAAAAGAGTTTAATTCCAATTCGAATTTAATATGACGAGTAGGATTTATTTGTGCTGTTTTGGTTGCATGAATTCGCCAATAACGCATCCAGAGATAACTTTTTTTAGATTACCTAGAAACTCTGAAATGTAAGACTATAAAATAATTGTACGTACTAATAGGTAGGTACATAATGTGTGTCTTTTTACCCGACTGCGACAGAAGGAGGGTTATGTTTTTCGAGTGTATGTATGTATGTATGTATGTATGTATGTATGTATGTATGTACGTATGTACGTATGTATGTATGTATGTATGTATGTATGTATGTATGTATGTATGTATGTATGTATGTATGTATGTATGTATGTATGTATGTATGTATGAATGTATGTATGAATGTATGTATGTATGTATGTATGTATGTCCATTTCTTTGGCACGCCCTACAGCCCAAACGGTTGGACGGTTTTTGACATATGAGATGTCGTTAGATTTGTCTAAATTGTAGTAGTGACATAGGCTATATAAATATTCAAAATGGCGCCCGCAAATGGCGGAATGAGGGGGAGAGTTGAATTTTTTTTCTTATTGTAGCAATATGGGTATCAAATGAAAGCTAGTAAATTGTTTTATTCTTTTTAGTTTATAATAAGAGTATTTTACGCAGTCGGGTTTTTTGATTTTATTTAATTAAGCATACTTGTTAATGGATAAGTATTTTTAATTAAACATTATATTAGAATACGCATTTTTTATACTTTAAACTTTAATAATAAAGCATTTGGTACGTCTCAGTTGAGGAGCAAATATTTTTCGGGTGCAAATTTATAAGACCGATTCGTTATTCAAACATAAACATGTTTTTTTATTAATTAAATCTAACAATCAAAAAAACACGCATTTTTTTTTTGAACACTTCCTATTCAATTCACAAAGTATTTTATTTGTTTATATAAAAAGAGTATATTTACAATAACAAAACTAAATGGAAACACAAAGTAGGCAAATGTAAGTAAAATGCTGAGGCGGGCAGCCCTATCGCACGTTTACGTAGTGCGCGGCTGTCATTGTTGGCATTTATTTCAAATATACGGCTGAGTTACAATACTGTATACATTACTATACTGTGGTGTAACTAACACGACTTTATATATATATATATATATATATATATATAGATTACAACTTAAATAGCTATAACCATCCAACTTTGTACAATCAACAAACAAATAACGACCAAATATTTTAAATTTTAACAACGAACAAACAATCAAGACTGTAGTACCCTAAAGTATTTAATTATATACAAAAAAGAAAAAGGGCGAGTGTCATTCTTTTGGCCGAAGTTTTGGTCAGCGCGATTCAGAAAATTATCTGCGCCATCTATCGTATAATTGTAGAATATCGTTTTTATATTTAGTGACATTTAACATAATTAATATTTAACATAATAGTATATTAATTGAAAATGATGTTTATCTAAAATATTAAAACGATTTCTATTCCTATCCGACATATTTAGTAAACTTTTAAGTTTAACAAAATAATAACTCAAATATAAGTTTTGTGAGTTTTAAAGATTCCTTAGACCAGATGGCGTTGGCGGCGTAGGTACCTATTTCTATTTTCTTAAATATTTATTTTTAAATTTAATTACAATGAAACAAAAACTAAATTATACTGTGAGCTATGTTTGATTTTTATGTATTAAAGTTATTTACATTGGTTTTGTACTTTTTACGTGATACGTGATCAGAGAAAAACACGATAAGAGATGGCGCTGATACAAAAAAATACGCGCTATTGAAATTTATTCTTGATGATATATAGTGTATTAATAAAACGGAGGTTTTAACAGATTTATTTTATTTGTATAGATTACTACTAAAGATTTTGCACCTATAATCTGGTAGTTTGTTTTATTTGTTTGATGCACAATTTTCTTTTTAATAACTTAGAAGTTTTTCTACATATAACTTGAAAGAAACAGTATGTTTTGCTTATCAGCTACAAGATATTACACGATAAATCATCTACATCGATCTCTAATTTATGTTACTTAATTTTTTTCTTTATTTCAGTTCGACAATTCAATCAAATAATATAATATAAAAACCAATTACTCCTTTTCACGTAAAATAATGAGAGGCAAATTTGAGTAGTTCGTTAACTTAATTGTTAATACAATTAATAAAACTATTCATAATTGTAAGTTCACAAGATTTGTTCCTGGTCGAGACGTAGCGGAGGATATTGCGGCCCTCGTATCTCATGCCGATGCATCTCCATGCTTAAACGCTTGCACACACTCAAAGATATACTTTACTGCCGATATTTTTTACAATAGAAGTAATAAAAAATGTAATCTTTCTTTGTTTCTTTGGTCTATTGATATTTATTAAAATATATCATTTATCTGTAGGATTTTTAGTATTAGCAATAGAAAGAAGAAACAACTTACAGGTTACAGTTTTGTTAACACAGTTTATGACAAAATTTCATCTAAAGTAAATCAAATGAAGGAGAAAAGGAAATTTATTAAGGTAACAAGAAACAAGAATTTTTAATAAAATACAGATCACTTAATTTCATTGATTAAATATCCAAAATAACAATTGGTATTATTTTTTTTTAATAATTCTTGTAGTAGTAATTAAAAAAATACTTGCCTGTAAAGTAAAGTAACATAGCTTAACACTGGAAAACATACCTTGTATTAATAACAATGATGTCCGGTCGTTTTCGCGCGGTATAACTTCGTTGAACGCTCATTTATAGCGCCATATATAAGGCTGGTTTGTTTTTTATATCCATAGTCAAAACCGAAACGTGTAGAATTCAACATCAAGTGAGGTGATGAGAACAGTGTGTCAAAATGTCCTGGACATTATATAGTGTTTGCGTTCTGTGTGTGTGCTCGGTGGTAAGGACTCAAGTAATTCCAAGTAAATCTAGAGCAAGCGACGGAGATTATAACAATGTTAACCCTGATGGATCATTTGATTTTGGGTAATTATGATTTTTGTATTTGTTAAAATTACTATTAGTTACACTTAGTTACTGATAGTACATAAAAGTTTTCCATAAAAATAAAAAATAAAAATGCGTAGCTAATCTACGAGTAAAATAAATGGACACGCTTCTCGGGAAAGAATCGCAGTGTTTTATTTTATGGAATTTCACCTGGACAGGACTGTTTTCAATTAGGAATGCTGGTCTTAAGCAACGTTCTTTATGAAACGTATACGACGAAATACTCAACTTAATCTATAAATAAATAAATAAACGTCTCACACTCAACCGCCCCCAGTAGGATGTGAATCCTGTGTCGGGGGTCCGGAAACACACACAATACACAAGCACAAACGCTCAGACCACGACAAACATCTGTATGGCCTATCAAATATTTATCATGTGCGGGGATCGACCCCGCGACCGCTAGCGCATTAGCCAGTTGCTGTGACCACTGCGCCAACGCGTCGTCAATTTTAAAAATAAGTATAGCTTATTTAAATTTATATTTGTACGGGTGCTTACCGCGTTTATAATTTTTATAATTTTTATATTTTCCCTATATTTCGGCAATGTTTCAGTCTCCCCGTGATCATGGCGATTGAAACATTGCCGAAATATAGGGAAGTCAACAAAATTATAAACGCGGTAAGCACCCGTACAAATATAAATTTAAATATGAATAGTGATCGCGTTAGTTTAAAACAATAAGTATAGCTTGTAATTCATAGAAATGGAGTGGTACCTGTTCACAAGCCAGAGGCTATAGTGAAACAGCTCGAGTCTCATTACTATAAAGAACAATGATTCAGGATATCTAAATTACGATAAATTAATACATGATAAATAATTGATTAAATAAATTATTTTGCGAAAGTGTAAATTAAATTACAATTTTGTAAATATAATTAAATCAAACTATTCCAATTTTTTATATTTCGGTATTTTGTTTCTTTTTTATTTATTTATTATTATTTTAGCTATAAAGATTTTCCTTATTACGGAAAATTATAAATACACCTTTTCATCAGGATCAAATGATAACTAATTGCATATTCTTAGTAGTTATCTCACATCTGTTTAAACTGTAATTAGTTGATATATGAGATCGTATCATCAAGTCTTTGTTATTTTACATAAACGTAATTATGATGTAAAAAAATTATGAATAATGGGATTTTCTACGTTTGATATCTTTGATTTAATCTCGAAATATTTTAGCACATAGCATACTAACGTTAATTCCTTAACTTAAAGTATGTTATATAATTATAAGATGGCACAAAATTTTAATCAATGTTATTTTTAGTGTGATTAATATAGTGAACAATTTTTTTATTTTAATTTTATTTAGATGTAAATAATAATCAATAATTATGAAGTATGTAATCATGATGCACACTAACATAATTAAACTGGAGATTTTGTTTGAATGATTGAACGCGTTAATCTTGGGATCTACCATGTAGAAAATAGGTTCATTGAAGATGATTATAGGCTATAAAACATCAAGCCGTAGCTTGGGGGTATCGGGGTATCGATGATTATCGAAACTAAAAGTAATAATTGAACAATGAATACTTATTATACCCCTGTTATTCTGAGATACAGTTATCTAACTAGTTCAGATAACAGGTGCACTTTATTATGAAATACATTTCTATGTACCTTCAAAATTGTAAAAGTGTAAATTGTACCTTTTATTTGTAACTAATAAAATACTTTTTTTTTATATTATATATAATCTAATTTATTACACTTAGACTTATTTTTGAAAAGCAAAATAGTACCTATTATTGTTACCTATAACAAAAAACTTTTAATAACGACATTGAAATTAAATAACGTCCAACTCATTAACATTTAATTCTTTTATCTGTTATGTGATATCTTAAAATCTTAATTAATTTTTATTTACTTTTGTTTAGATATGTAAACAAAGACCGTGGTGGTAGTTACCACTTAGCGCGTGGAAACTCAAAAAATGTGGTGGGAGGAAGGTTCGGAGCAAGGGAACCCGGAACTGACGAAATTAAAGAAACCATCTACACTGCTGGTCCCAGGGGGTAAGTCTAAAAGTAATAACAAATAAATTAAGGTTAACGTACAAGTAAGAATAATGTACCTACTCATAAGTAATGGACGCACTTGGCTGTTACAAAATGGGATATTTACCTTAGACTGTTCAAGTACCAATTTCCTATCAATGAAAGGGAAGAAAAAATTAAATGCCTTGTTTTATTTGAGATTTTAACTTTTCTGGTATTGTCGCAAGTATTCATTTATTTATTTTTTTTGATTCAAGTTCAACTTTTTTTTAACTATATAATTTCTAAATTTTAAGTTTCCGAGCTAAAGGCCCAAATGTCCATCGAAAAATTGATCTGGATCAAAGACCTCGAGGTCCTATTGGAAATAAAGATGACCCCTACTTCGACCCTAATGAAGACCCAAGCTACTCCTTCAAAGTGGAGACCAGAACTTACTCCAAGAACGAAAATGCTGATAGTCGGGGTGATGTTAAAGGTACTGCGACAGTGAAAGGAAAATAATTTGAGCTTAATCTCACTCTGTTTCATTATTACATTTGTAGAATTTTCTTTGGTTACATACATAATATCTCACGATATTTTCATACACTATGAAGCAAGAGCTATTTAAGCAAATTAGACAACATTTAACGCTCAAATTAGACTCTTAATCTTTTTGTCGTAAAATTGAAACTTAATCTTAATTACCTTTATCTAATAGTTTTTTATATGTCGCCGACAGTTGATAATATACCTACAATAAAGAAATAACATAATAACTTTAACAGTGTGCAAAAGTCAATTAAATCGGCATTATAGAATTACTGTTTTCCTCAGGACACTATTCATTCGTGGATGACATCGGCGAACGACATGACGTATCCTACATCGCTGGAAAAGACACAGGTTTCCACGTATCATCAGCTCATCCAGATGCTCCTAATCTAATCGGATCACCGTTTCATCGAGCACCACTTGTAAGAGGGGAAAGTACCTCAAGAGGACGTACTGCCGTACAAAGAGGGCTTGACGGTTCTTACAGGTATAAGTGGTTAACCGAGAATGTGACACATTCATTACTAAAAAACTTTTAAGTAAATAATCTCAATGATTGGTTCAAACCTTTTTTAATAACATGGAAGTTTCAGCGCTTCGGATCCACAGGTCACTGATTCTGAATAAAAATGAGAGTCAAGGTTTTGAATTAAATTATAATGAATTATAATTAAATTATGCTTAAATAAAATTTTAAAAATTTTGAAACACATAAAGAGATATTGTTGAATTCAAAATTAAATGAGCTTTAAATTGTAGAACAAATCATTTTCATTTTAATAGAAACCATAAGAACCCATAATCAGTTCTAATATTTATGACTATCACTTTATTTGTACTTGTCCTAACGTTATCTACTTATAGATTTATTTCTGCGGGGCCTGATCAGAGAAGAACCGAGAGCAGCGACTCACACGGTAACGTCAGAGGATCCTACACGTTTTTGGATGATAAGGGGGTACAGAGGTATAAAGATAATCATTATATAATATAAATAAACACTCTTATCTACTACTTTGTACTACTGATATGATTTTTTTCTATCATATGAATAATAAAAACATCACATCTTAGCTTACTGAGGTATACCTAACTATTACACAAATCAAACCATATAGGTAGGATTAGAATTTTGTTGCATATAAGTCATCGATGTATAATACTATATACATCGATGATATACCTAAGTATTTTGATTATCTCCAACATGTTTTTTCAAGATAACACGTGTGTTGTAAATTAATTTATAACATAAGAAATACTTAGGTAAGGAATTTTATTTAACTATTCAGGAGTTTTTGTTACAGATCTATTATTGTTTGAAAACAGTAAAAATGTCAAAAATAAGAAAATTTACATTGCATTCTGTACTTCAACAGGACGGTACACTATATAGCTGGACCAGGTATTGGATATAGAATCGTGAAGAATAGCAACGACCCTTTCATCCCCTCTTATTTCCCTACCCTCCCCAGCGCGTATGATCCAGCGTTCAATGCGGGAGGTAGTTCAGGGTCACCGCCCTTCACTTCGAACGACGAAAACAGCGATGATGTATTCAAAGGTAAAAAAGTAGAATTATGAATATTATTTTTTTAAGTATTATTAGTATTTAGAAAGTAATAAATAAACAAACAATTTTTATCCATTTCCAACAATCATCAATTTTAGGGCCAGACGGAACAGCAGCATCGGGCCACGTAAAACCACCCCCATTTCCTATATCCGATAGCGACGTACCCAGCAAACCTGTGAGCTCCAGTTCAAGTACAGGAAGTTCGGAAGAAGAACCTGCTGGAGAAAGTTATGGTCAAGAACCACCTTTTGTCGATGATTCTGGAAGTCAAGACTTGTCTGATTTAAGCTACGTCGATGAAGACGCCTCTAGTTTTGCAGGCTCCAAGCCAACTTCTGGACCAGGTGATGCATAGCACGGATGATGGCAAGTGGTTGACGTTAGTGATCTTGTTGAACCCTGAAAAAACATTTTTCATCAATTTATGCACGGAACACTCGTGGCTGATGAAGATTGCTTATTGCTTCCATTTAATTAATGTCTCACGTTCTTTATTCCTTGATAGAACGAATGATGTATTTACGTATTTAGAAATAATGTGCCATTTATTTAAAATTAACAAGATCACAATATTCAATCGAATTGCACAGAGCGGTTGGAGAGAGCACTAATTTGGAATGACTATAAGAAATTGCTTGTACGCAATAAATATTGTTCACCGTAAAACTGGTTTTTATTACACCAACACCCTTCGGCACTAAAGCACAGTGATGGAGCGCACAAAGAACTTAGTAATAATTACAAATTACAGGCAAACCGTGGCGTCCCACCAGCAAACCTTTTAGGCCGACGAAGAAACCTTACATACCATTTAAGCCTCCCCAAGGAACGTATGACATACACGATGATTTCGAAGTTGACGATGGTGATAAAAGTAAACCAGAATTCGCGATAGGATTTAATATACAACATAAAAAACCTGGCACGACTATTATTAGAAATATAGGCGATGATTACTTCGGTATACCACCTGGTGTGTCGGTCAGAGCTCATGTACAAAGCATTGATTTATACCCATTTGGTTCAAAACCAATATCACCCTCTGAAGCTTTAGAAAACGATGAAACATAATTTTATTTCGAATAAATAGCTTAGAACCGTTACGACATATTAGGATTCGAAAAATTGTATATAAATTCGAACAAATTAATTATTCATTAAATAAAGATTTTATATTTTTCATTGCGTTTAATTTAACGAAAACCGGAATGTTTAATTAAAAAACTTCGTACATTTTTTTAAAAATTTATTCGAACACGACTGTAAATTTAACAAAATGCAAAATAGTAACTATTACAAGGAGTCTGGCTGTTATCATATACTTTTAGTGTAACGTTTTCACTCCGTCCTCCCGTATGTCACTCGGCCAACAACGATTTATAACTTGGGTCATATTCATAAAAATATAGTTCGGGCAGCTTTTTGCATTGATTATTAAAGAACATAATCAACGATATACATATATACTACACATCGGATGTATAAAGATCACATAGTACACTACATTGCTAAAAACTTAAGATAAAATAACCAAAACTTAATATTTATCTTAAAATAGACATTACAGAAAAAGTAGTAGATTTATAGAATATACATCTATATTTACTTTACAAAAATGTTTGTGGTAAACAATAATAAAAAGAATATTATTTTCGAAGGTAGTTGACAATAAAAACTAAGGCCCCGACTCGACCAAAGAGGAGACGAGACGAGCGGAGTGGAGATGTCTTTTAAACAACTAAGTAATAGAATTTCGTTCAGTGCTATCCACTGAAGCGGAGGGGAGACGAGATGTGTGAATGACGAAATTCTATTGTTTTTTTAAAACACACCTCCGCTTCGCTCGTCTCGTCTCCCGCTTTGGTCGAGTCCGGGCCTAAGCATAGTTCAGAATACTTCAAATCATATGACCTACTTAAAAGTAAAATTAAGATTTAATATACATATTAAATGTAATTTTATCTTATATACATTGTAAACAACGATACAGAAGGACAAAAACATAAGCTGTCCGGAAATATATTTATATCAATAGAGACATATCGAAAGGTGTAACAAATTTAACGAGAAATGCATAAATTGGAAGGTTTGTTTGGCTTTTCTCATAAGTGAATATACAGGAAAGTTATTACATATGTGGTTAAATTATTACATCTAAATATATATTTTATGTTAAATACCTAACTATATGCGAGATTGAACGTACAGCTTCTATGTTATTTAAAAATGTTATTATTATTTGCTTAACAAAATGACGATTATTATTAAATTTTACTAATCGTTAAATCGGTTTCACACATGCGTTTGGTAAAAAAGTATCGACAATTCCTACATACAGCATTAACCCCTTTACTGCGGATGGTGTAAAAAACCACAACTTATTTTAATTCTTTTTCCCATTCGATTGGCGAGTCATTTCTTCGAACAAAACCGTTAAGTACTATGTTAGACTAGTGCCGAAAGCCTTTAAAAATGGTAAAAAGTGAAAAAAATAATAGTAGAATGAAACCGATTGTGAAAGGAAGAGAATATAACAAAAATGTAGGAAAAAATAAATTACGGGCGATCTGTGTTCGGGAAGGGGTAGGGAGGGGGCGTTTAAGGGTAAAAAATGGTTTATCGCGATTTCTGGCAAAACCACAAGTCCTATGGAAAAAAGTTCAATGGCAAAGTTGTAGGTAATAAAAAGATCTACAACTTTTGTATCAACACTTTTTTCACATAACCTCAAAATTAATATGAAAAATTCAAATAACCAGGTTTTTGGTTTTTTATATTTATCTTTTAAAAAAATAATTTTTGTTTCACGAAATTAGGTGAAAACTTACCTTTTTATGTCGCAAGCACACTATAATTTTTTTGTTTTAAAATATTTATTTATTCACCTTATTTTGACTTAATATCGAAAAACCACCCTAATTTTCAATCGAAAAATCTGACGTCAAAATATATGCTTTTTTAAAATAGTCGGTGGGGTTTTTGTTCTTTAAAACCTCTATTTTCTGATGGTGTAAAAAAATATAAATTACTGTGGTAAATTTTCTCAGAAAATGCTATGAAATAACAGGTAGTATAGTCCAGACCCTCCTAGCCTCTTCCCCACTTCTCTATGAAATACCTTTTAATGGGCTAAAATTTTCCGTAGGTCACTCAGGTATATAAGTTATCTTAAAATATCAATAAACAGGCATCTACGCATATAATTTAAATAAGTTTCCATAATTTTCTCAAAATATTGTATATATCTTATTAATTTTAATCTTATTTCGTAGCATTTTCTGAGAAAATTTACCAAAGTAATGTATTTTTTTTACACCATCAGAAAGTAGAGTTTTCAAAGAACAAAAACCCCACCGACTATTTTAAAAAAGCATATATTTTGACGTCAGATTTTTCGATTGAAAATTAGGGTGGTTTTTCGATATTAAGTCAAAATAAGGCGAATAAATAAATATTTTAAAACAAAAAAATTACAGTGTACTTGGGACATAAAAAGGTAAGTTTTCACCTAATTTCGTGAAACAAAAATTATTTTTTTAAAAGATAAATATAAAAAACCAAAAACCTGGTTATTTGAATTTTTCACATTAATTTTGAGGTTATGTGAAAAAAGTGTTGATACAAAAGTTGTAGATCTTTTTATTACCTACAACTTCGCCATTGAACTTTTTTCCATAGGACTTGTGGTTTTGCCAGAAATCGCGATAAACCATTTTTTACCCTTAAACGCCCCCTCCCTACCCCTTCCCGAACACAGATCGCCCGTAATTTATTTTTTCCTACATTTTTGTTATATTCTCTTCCTTTCACAATCAGTTTCATTCTACTATTATTTTTTTTCGTTTCAAAACCTATCGGCACTGGTCTATGTATATACAAATGCATTGTAAAGAAAGGTCATATACGAAGCTCCTTATTTGTAATCTCGGAACGTACTTATTTAGATACATTTTAATTTTAGTTATATTGCCAAGCAACAGGATATAATTTAGGCAAAACTAAGCTCTTTACGTACTTCACATTTTTTTTAATGCAAAAATATAACTTATACTATACAATAACATATTATTTTTTATTATAAATATACAGTTAACAATATTATAATTAACTTTTTATTTATTATTATTTGATTTTAACGTTATTCGTTTTAAAACGGCAACGTAACGTGTGCCAGAATAATATGCCAACTTTTCCCGAAAACAGACTTCATGGTCTCTAAGTCTTCACTTCAACACGTTTCAAAACTGATCTCTATTTAAAACGAACTATGCCCGTGACTTCCTTTGCAATTGCCATACCTTTCATTAAGCCCAGCGGCTTGGCACTCAATAGAACTCTAAGGGCGTTTGTGCACTACAAGGAATTTTACTGTCCGGCGGTCTGACTTTTTACGGCCCGATATGGCACGTCATATAAATACATATATATACTAGTTGGTGCACTATAAGTACTTTTACCATCCGACATTTTACGTTTCCCCATTCATTTTCATTCATATTTTTTCATGTCACATCGGACCGTAAAAAATCGGACTGCCATGCCGGACAGTAAAATTCCTTGCGGTGCACAAACGCCGTTATTCGACTATCTTATTCCACAATATTACTAATCTAATCTGTCGAGGAAGAATTAATTACCGTAAAACTGGGTGAATATGTACGAATACTATATTCGTAAAATAATTCAGACAAATTTGAAAATTCTTAATGTAATTAAAATCATTAGCGAATTTCATTTCTCGTTTTATGCGATCCATATTCATATCCCTGTTCCCGTTTTATGGTACTGTTGAAACTAGTAATACAAGTCATTAGAAGCACCATCTATCGACAGATTGAGCCTGTAATTAACCTTGAATGGCCTTGAACATAATTCATATCATAACTTATTGTTAAATCAATTCTACTTGTTATGCAATCATTAGCCATGCGGCTAGCGTTTTCGACTTTTTTTTAATCATATCCGCATTAATGCGGGCATGTCGTGCATAGTGTTTGATTTGAAAGGTTATAAAAAAATTAAAAAAATCAATAGTTATGTTTTTATTTCAATCAGTGATACCACAATTATCACATGATTTAATTTTCATTTTTATGCAAGGAATTTATACACAAACTGGAATGCTCACGTGCACTCAAAAAACGTTCCTTAACACGGGATTGCGTCTCTTTCTACAATAAATTCAAGACAAAACTCGTAAGAAAGAGACAAAACATCAGTCAACGAAATGCTCGGAACAATTTTACACTTTACACATTGGTAAGAAATGTCAACCTTATGGCGTTTATTTCAAGGTGCATATTTGAATATACAAGTTTACTAAATGAGCGTTCTAGTTATGATATAAATTCTTTGTTTTTATGTTTGTTGATGTGTTAAACGATGAAATAAGTCAAATAAGAAAGTAATAGAAGTGTTAAGAAGTGTTTGGCCGCTGATTAAGCCTATAAGATATATTACATAGTCCAGCTTAAAATGAGCCGTACGTTCAAAGGTACGACAAAACACACATTTTGGCTTTCATCCGCTCGCCCAGGGAACCGTACCTACTGAATTTCGAGATAAAAATACATGAATAAATAAAAAGTATCTACTTATCTAGTATCTCAGGTAACTGTCAAGTGGTATGAACTCTAATCGTGCCGTTTTATTTAAATTCTTTCACTAGTTTTGGCGTGATTCGCGGCCAAGATAGAGACAAAAAAAAATTTTTTTTTTTTTGGTTTCAGTATCGATTATAGAGTGCCATACAAAAAAAGTTTTTATATTATATTAAATGTACAGAATTGGACCTGTCACAGTTTTCTTATAAGTAAAGATGTCCCTGTGTGCATCGTAATTAAGAAGTTGAGCTTAAAATGATATGTACGTATAATTATGTTCACTTTAAAAATATTATTCACTAATCTGAACACATCTTTTTAAATTAAAAAAGTGTATTAGACAGTATGTTTATTAAAATATATATATATATAGGCTATGAAATGTAATGGTAAATCTGGATTTAAGCCGATGAAATAGCATTAAATTTTTATATATAGGAATGGTCGATATAAGGCTCTATATTAAATAATTACATAAAAGTGTAAAATACAAGAGTGTTTGCATTTTTATAATAAAAATAAATCTTCATAAGAGATAAATCATTAATTAATTGTTAGATTAGGTAATATTCTTGTATGAGAAGATTGTTATCCTCACAAAATAATATTTACATATAAAATTAAAAATTTATCGTAAAAAATTTCACAACACTTAAACAGTCACATTTAAAACTATAATCTTACAACTTGAATTAATATACAATGTATAACAAAATTATTAATTATGTATCGACGGTTCATTTAAGAATTCAAACAATCGTAACATCCTTTTCTCAAAAATATATAAAACTGCACAAATCTGAAAAAGTAATTTACAGAAATGGTCATTATTTTAATCTATAGTAAATAACAAGTTTGCATGAACAGAAGCTTTGCTCTGATTTAATATATAAGCATATAAAAACTTTATATTATTAGAAAAAACATTTAAGAAGATACTAGAAGGCAAATCTGCAAATCACAAGAGAAAGCTTTCAGTCGATCATCTGGCAATACATAAAAGATAGTTTATTCGACACTTTCTTACAATCTTTTAGGTTTTGAACTAAGTTTATACATATTCAATGCACTTAACTTTTTTAAATGTTAGCTATAAGGTTTTCTAGTATTTTTTATTCACTTACATTATAAAAGGAACTTATATGTTCAAATATTTTGTTCAATGTCACAAGTTTATTAAACGAATTGTTAATTCTTTTGTGGAAAGTTTTTTATGTGTATAATAACTATTTTATAATTGGATACATATCATAAGACTGAAGACACTTTAATCTCATTATTTCATCAGTAGATACAAATTATTATTTAGATATTGCAAGATAACCGATTCTGTTTAGTAATCAAGTGTGCTTACTTATAACTATATTTAGGAAGGATATATATACAAAATATATTAGACCGTAAATCCAAGGCCATTAAACTTATTTAGAATTTAGATGCTGTAGCAGATTTTATATAACAATAGTAAGGGAAAATTACCTTAGATTAGATTTTTATTTAGATTATATAACAAGAACTAATAGGACAGTTCAGGTTCACAAAGACATGTTTTTTTTTTTTTCTACAGAGTCTTTAAAGACTCATTGAAAAGATTCAGATTCATAATTTACATTCGTGCATTACTTAAATGTTGAAATTCGAAACATGTTTTAATATTTTTATTTCAATCGATACGTCCAGTTGTTTTTTTTTTTTTAATGGACTGTAAATGTTTTTTTTTTTTTATAAATTTATCTCACAGCCTTCATTCTCTTAACGGCTCGCTTATTATTTAATACAAATTACTAAGCGTACATAAACCTATATGGATATCGACATTAACATTTAGCGGCATATATTTTATACTATGAATTAAAGTAAATAACATGTTTGCTTTTTTTATTTCATAATTTTATTTTACAACTACTATACTTGTAAAGTTTGTGTTAGAAATTTGGACATGTTAGTCACGAAATATAGAAAAATGTATTTCAATAATTTATTTAATTAAAACAAATCAACTCAAGACAGTTCAGAGATGTATATTAATTTAACTAATATAAACTATACAACTTAAAGCAATCATGTAAAATTCGAGCAAATTCCAAGCACAATCTGTATTTGTGCGTTTAATTAAATAACAATTAAATTTAAATAATTTTATTTATATTTGAGTTATTAAAACTTTATATGGGTTAGTCGTCACAAAAATAAAAACATTTCATTCAAATTTCAGGGCAAGCTAAAAGGAACACAACTAAGGTTGTTTTTAAAGACTAGAATTACTACTAGGAATACTTGCCATGAAATACGTCCATAGAAATTCGAATAATTTTCAACTTTTTTTTCAATAATGAAATAAATAATAATTATAGTTATCAGTTTGTCTTACTTTAAAATAATTTAATAAATTAAAATTTAAAGTAGTATGCGTATGTCAAATTTAAAAGCAACAAAATGTTGCAAGTCTTAAATTTACTTTTTTCAACGTCATATTGGCACAGACTTATAATTTTATTTTTAATCTGTTTATTTACTAAAAAAATTTAATATGTCTTAAAATTTATAGGAAACAATAATTCTGAGCACTATTAAAACACTTAACAAATAATATATTTATTCTAGGTAAATTTATCTAAACTATTTTATTAATTAGATTAAATAATAATCCCTATATTGTTAAATACACACAAAAAACCGCGGGGTTTAAAGTCAAATAACATATTTGCAGCGACTAATTTCAATAATAACTTATTTTAGGTATAACTTTGGGTTTTGTGCAAAGTAGAACACTTCTTATGTCATTTTTAAAATCTCGATAGAAATAGGCAACAAATAAGATCTTAAGAATATTAAATACATTTGATTAGATAGTTTTTAATTTACAAGGTGAAGAAATATAACATTGAAATTTGTTCCTAAAGAATAGATGAAATAAAGTCTACAATTATTAAAAGACTATAGGTAAAACTGAAAATAGTACATAGTATGCAAAAAAAAATAATAGAGATAAACCGTTATTAGATATTACATTATCTCCTTACTTTTCTTGATAACAGTCACAACAAATGTACCTAAAATCTCTCTCGACACTATTGAACTATATTTACCAAATTGATAAGTCTTGATATTTACTTATTTTTTCTGTTCTTGTTTTTTAATTTTTTCTTAAATCATATTAAACTTTTTTTTATTTACATAGGACTATCACAGAAATGCGGTTGGAATAAAAACTAAAATAATATTGCTTCATGTCACTATCGGTGAGATGTTCCTAAAGGCTAGTTTTTTGTGTATTATATTAGAGTTAACTACATTTTGTCTAAATGACTAGAATCTACGCTGTTAGTCTTTGCAATTATTGTTAGTTTTGACATACAGTAGAATCCCGATTATCCGGATCAAATAAAACCAGGGGGATTCCGTATAATCGAAAATCCGGATAATCGATTACAAAGCAAATCCACAAAAATTTAAATTTTAATATTTTTTTTATTATGTAATGGGTTTTATATGCGTCGTTTAGATAATACGATATATGAAAAAAAAAATCGAACAATAACGATAGATAATGAATTACATAATACCTATGTAATTTAAAATTTTGTTTGGAAATAATTGATGGAAGTATCCGATTTGGAGGCAGTTATATTTTTGGTCTTAATAAAACGTGTGCATTAATACCTTCTTAAAACCAATCCAAGAATTAATATTAATATCTATGTTTTGTCTTTGCACTTAATTCTATGAACTGCCCGGTGGCAATGCTACGTCAGCGGAACAGTCACATACTAATTTATGACGGAGGACTGGGGTGCATGCACGCTATTAAAGAAAATAAAAAAATAACTAACACTTTCTCGCAAACAGCGGGAGTACACGGTCGGAGGCGGAAATAAACTTAATAAACTTGTCGTAATATGTCTCGTTGCGCTATCAAAATATTTTTAAATTGAGAATTAGACCCGAGGTCAATGAGTCCGGATAATCGGATGTCCGGATAACCGAGGTTCGGATAATCGGGATTCTACTGTACTTTTATTTGTAAAATAATACTTTTGAGTTACTTAAATTACAATAACTGTTACAACATAGAAATTATGATAATGGGTGTATTTTGAATTCAATATTGTAAATACTAAATACTTTTAATAAAACTAAACTTTTGCCATTGAAATAGCCTCGTTTTACAAATAAAATAATATATCGATATAATATCCTCGAAATATAAGGATATTTTCGTTAAAAAAATATCACAAAAATTCCTCTCACTAACCATTAAGTCAGTATTTTTAATAAAATAAAACCACATTCCGTGATAACCCATTTAGTATTATATAGTTCAATGTTCAAACTAAAAGTTCTCCGGTCAAAATATAATCAACAAGCTCTAACCTCCTACTTCTAACTTTATTTAACAATTACAACATGTATTACGTGATCTTCATTTTCTTGGTCGTCTCTTCTAACATATCTTTTATTTTGGTCAAGGGTGAACGCTTGATATCTTCTATCTTGTATGTGTCTGATGGAGGCAGGTGGATGTTCAAGGGATCTCGGAGACGAGCGAGATCTTTCTGTAATTTATCTATCTGAAATCACAGTAATTTCGAAATGATAATATTTTGAAAATTAAAACTCATTTTATGTCTACTACGACACTACTTCTTTAGAGAACCATGATTTCGTAAGGTAAATCTTGTAAATAAAACAATGTAATGTAATAAGTTGCTTAGCAACCATAAATTTACATTTCTCTGCATTTTTTTTAAATTGTTTTCCACGATTACATATAAACCTTAATTTATAAACTTAACTTTATTTTAAAGGGGGAAGGGGGAAAGGAAGAAAGTGACTAAGATACGATATTTTCTGCAATTCATCTTTAGATACATTATATACTAAATTATGAACAAAAAATGATACGAAATACGTAATAAATTAATTATGTTATTCATGTATATCTTACCTCGTCCTTCAAATGATTATACTGAGCAATATCAAGTCCAACCTTTTTCGCTTTCTTGTGTAATGTAATAAGGTGCTGTCTATCTTTTACATCCGGCAAAACATATTCCTATAAAAAAATAATTAAATTTAGTATAAATAATTGAAAAAATATATCATTAATATTTATGTTTTGAATAGTCGTCCGGTCACTAGCGCGACACACAATACTAACTTCAAACTTTTTTTGTTGTTGTTTTGTTGAAAAAACGTTCTATCCCATGAGATGAAAGTAAAACACGTCAAGAGACCTGCACATATCGAGAGATTATGAACTACGTACGTACAATAAATCTCAACAAAGCAGTAGAGTTTTATCTCTAATCTCTATAAGACAGGGGGGACAAACTCAAGAGGGCCATATATTAAATTAAAAATGTGTAGGCGGGCCACATTCAAATTTAAAAAAAAAAGTAAATAAATAAATAATAAATATCAACCAACAATCACACCACGTTAATCTAGCCCCGTGCTAAGTTCGTAAGAACTTGTGTTACGGGTACTAGGAACGGAAATAAATTTAATAGATTTATATAAATACATATATACATAAATACACATCCATGACCCGGTGCAGACATCTATATTCGTCATACAAATTATCTGCACCTGGCGGGATTCGAACCCGCGACCGCTGCGTAAAGTGCCAGTTGCCTGACCACTCGACCAGCCGGCCGTCAAATGAATTATTATAACATTTTATTTATTTAATTATATAGTATATAATATACGGTTGTTAAAAATCATATCAATAGAGAGTAATTATTTTGAGGAGCGATCGCGGGTCGTATCTCCCTGCTATAATCGTCATCCCTGCTATAAGAGGTAAGTTAGTAGAAACCAATAGCAGGCAATAAACAAACTCTGAAAATTTGTACCTGCTTCGTAAGCACATAGTACGCATATATAGCCATAGCTGTGCCATATGTCACGAAGTATGTAACAGGCTCCATGATGTCCCAGGAGTACTCCCACCAGGTGAGCCGCGCCAGAACTCCAAACTGCACGCCCATGAGCCCTAGACCCACCCATGTTAAAACAGAAGTACGACGACTCGCTTCAACTTCTAGAGCCATACGTTTCTGGAATGATTTATTATTCCAATTAGAATTGTCAATTCTAAAGTTATTTTATAAATTTACTAGAATAAGGCATATTTTTAGCCTATTTCAAAAAGGAAGGAGGTTCTCAAATAGCTTGAATTTTATGTTTGTTATTTCAGATCTCCGCCATTTATAAGCCGATAGTGAAAACTATTTTCTAATTTGTATAACTTAAATTAGAAGGAAAATAACGTAGACTCGAAATTCATTAGTTCAAACTTTCTTACGACCGTTCTGGTGTAGTGGTGCGAGTAGTCGCCTCAAAGCAGCGCGCCGGCGTTCGCGGGTTCGATTCCCACTCGGGACAGATATTTGTATTTGTACAAATATTTGTTTTCGTTTTGGGTGTATGTCCTTGTAGGTTTCCTCATCGTGCCTCGGAAGGCACGTAAAGCCGTCGGTCCCGGTTGTTTTCATAGACACCTAATACTCATCCTCACTTATTGTAGGGAAATTATCCGCCAACCTGCACTGGAGCAGCGTGGTAGATTAAGCTTCGAGCCTTCTTCCATATGGAGAAGAGGTCTTCGCTAAGCAGTAGGTTGTTCACAGGCTGATACAATACAGTACAGTACAAACTTTCTTAAAAGTCGCTTTCGTATTCAAAAATTGGTACGAGATGCATCTTAGAGCCATATAGGCTGTTACGATATATTAAAACATTTTACAAGATAGTACAATATTCTGAGAAACTTGCCTAACATGTTAAATGTTTTTACATTTAGGTAACTAGATAATTATTTTACTAAACAATTACATAACGCTGTATATTTCAAACTAATAAAACTAAATACCATGCACAAAGTTCAATTGCGGAAATCTACGGCGATGTTTCGTAAACGGCAAAGTGTAATCTATATGTAAATTCATTTCGAATCTAAAACACAATATAAACCAAACCTAACCAAATAAAAAAATATATACTGTGCACTCACAAGTGCAAATGTTCTTTCGGATTTTTACGAAATAGGAATTGAGCAGTTCGAAGCATTTTAAATTCGGTTGCGGTTTTCTCAATTAGGAAGTGGTGTTTGGTAATCTATGTATAACCTTCTCATTAAACAGGTTTTTACAGGTTTCAACGGGTAAGATTAACACGTTCCACGAAGAAACAACCATATCGTAGAATTGGCCACATCATGAAATACTCGAGCATATGTTATATTAATATGTAAGGTTAGGTTAGGTTAGACTTTTTTTATCGTCGATCTCGCTAAGACACATTATGATGTGGCTAATGGTCAGTGAAACATTACATGAAATGCGACCAGTTCATGAAATTCTCGAGAATTTCATGATTTGGTAAATTCTACGATATGGCCACGACATGAACACAGAATACAGATTCAGGCGTTTTGATGTTATAATAGACATAATTTAAAACATTTGTCTGTTTTAGCGCGTCACTCCAGTCATTATATACATTTGGAAATGCATTTTAACCGAGAAAGCTAAATTTTGGATATTACGTAGTGGAGGCCTAGAAAAGCTTAACTTCAAATTGTCGACCAAAATTTCCTTGTGCATTTTCCACCATCTTGAAAAAAGGGTTAAATTTGGTTTTTTCATAATAACTCGGTTTCCGTTGATATACGAAAATTTTTATGCAAAACTTTTTGTTGCTTTTTTTACGATGTATAATTAAGATCTTGTACATTGTAATTATATATATAGCATTCATTCCACGCTATGTTATATTTATATAATATTTAATTGTTAAATATTAACATCATTTTATAGTATTATTAAATTTATATTTATTCATGCAGCTTTACTGTGTTACGTTTATAGCTCAATGAAATTTTATGGCCGTAAACATTTTCTAGGGAGAAAATTCTTTTCCATTTTAAAATTTTAAAATATTTTACATTTCAAAAACTCGGAAGGAAACGTATATTTATTATTAATCCGCAATAAGGCGCGCTTTGCTCACGTTACTTCAAAGGTATTTCTATTGCGGTTTTTATCATTTTTAAATTGAAATATATTCATAGTAAATATAAGATCATAAAAGTAGATAAACTATTTTATTAATAATAAGTAAAGCTTGTACCCTTATAAAATATGATCTATTGATACATAATAATAATAATAATAATAATAAACGCCGTGTGGTTTCCGGCAGAGTAGAATAGGACCAACCCATCCTCAGCCTGGGGTGTCGTAAGAGGCGACTAAAGGCAACCAAAGCTGCATAACACCAACGCGGCCTCCTCGGAGAGTATGAGTGCCTCTCCGAGGGAGTAATTTAGCACTCAAAAAAAACTTATGGATGGAAAAAGGAAAAAGAGAGCGCATAGGGCCGCTGCCTGGGGGGCGCCAGGGCACGTCTGGAGCTGGCGCTGGACGTGGCAGCATGCGGGCCGCCAGCAACCCCCGCCGACCGGCACCAGCACCTAGCCGGCCGGTGTATCCACCATCCCCACCAGTTGGCTTGGCGCCAACAGAGTCTCCAAGGGCTCAGCATTCGGCGTCCGCCGCTGGTGGAATACGTCGCATGAGATGGACACAAAGAATGAACGAGAATGTCATGCGTGCGTATTATAGGGCTGTAGGCGGGGGAACCGGTCGGACTGGCTACCGAGCAGTAATGCACCGCGAGTTCCTGCTGCTCGAGCCAAATATTACTGTCACGGAGCAAAACCTGGCAGATAGAGCTCGGTACATCCAACAAAAGGGCGTATTCAACGCCGCCGAGCTCGAACAATTACGACGTGAGGCTGCTCCTGAAGTCGAACCCGTGTCTACAGAGCATAACGCAGTTGTAACGCAACAGGAAAGCGTTCGTAGCGAAGTGCCTGTAGATGCGATCGCTGAAGAAGCAGTCTCCCAAAAAGTAGAGCAGATGAGAGGGATTTTGGAGGAGGCGATTTCCGAGATCCGGAGCACTCCTCTAGAACAGAGACCACGACTCTCCCGACTTCCCCTTAATGCTGCGACGCGGGGTGCCATTGAGGCAGCTAACAGGCTGCTACCTCCATATTTGGATGGCAGTCTGGGCTTGGATGATACGGGTTCTATTCTCTTCGGTGCCGCTCTAGCGGTACACCGCTTCACTGGAGCCAAGACCCAGGAGCCTGGACGCACTACTAATAAGAGTAGTGACGTACCAGCCTGGAAGAAGAGAATAGAACGCCGTATCAGCCTGGCCAGGGCCCTCATTGGCAGACTGCAAAGCTTCAGGTCGGGCAACACTAGGCCAAGGATTTTGCGCTCCGTTAGAATAGCTTTCAACGGGCTAGGTGTCAGGCTTGACCAGCCTGATATAGCTGAGAAACTGACGGAGCGCATCGACGGCCTGAAGCAGAGAATCGCGGCATGGGGGAAGCGCATTCGTAGGTACTCTGAGAGAGTTGAGCGCTTCCGACAAAATCGCCTCTTCGTGAGTGATCAGAAGAGGTTCTACAGGAAGTTGGAGAACCCGACGCCGTGCTCTACTTCCCCAAAACCGAATACGGCTGACCTCGTCGCCTTTTGGCGAAACATATGGTCACGGGAGGTAGAGCATGAGGAGGGCCCTTGGATTGCGGCGGTTCAGGAAGCATGTGCTAGAATCGAACCGATGAACCCAATCGCCATCTCTTCGGAGAACGTAGCTGATGCGGTCCGGCGGGCACCGAACTGGAAGAGTCCGGGGGCCGACGGCCTGCATCACTATTGGCTGAAAGGGTTCTCGGTATGCCATGCGACCTTGGCTCGACAATACCAAGAGGCGATAGAGCGGAAGACGCTTCCGAACCTCTTCACTACTGGGATCACTCACCTAGCTCCTAAGTCCACCAACACCGCGGATCCTACCAACTACCGCCCCATAACGTGTCTGACTTCCATCTACAAGACACTGACATCCGTTCTGAGCTGCAAGATCTCTCGTCATATTGACGAATTTAACATCTTGTCTGTAGCTCAGAACGGATGCCGTGGAGGCGGCCGCGGCACAAAGGAGCTCCTTATCATTGACTCTGTTGCGGGCCAGCTTGTCAAACGCAACCGTCGGAACTTCTCTGCTGCCTGGATCGACTACAAGAAGGCATTCGACTCGGTGCCTCATTCATGGCTTCTGAGGGTCCTCGAGCTGTACAAGATCGACGGTGCAGTTCGAGACTTCCTCGAAGTATGCATGGGGCAATGGAGTACGATCCTTTGTCTCCAGGGCGAGAGACTGACGACGGGTGCCGATGACCGAATACGGATACGAAGGGGTATTTTCCAGGGTGATTGTCTGAGCCCACTTTGGTTTTGCTTGTCCTTGAACCCTTTAAGCACTCTGCTGGAGCGTTCGGGGACAGGCTTTCAGTTTCGGAGAGGAGGTACTAAAGTCTCCCACCTTCTCTACATGGATGACCTCAAGCTGCTGGCACCTAATCCTGCACGCCTTATGGAGTTGCTGAAAATCACTACTGAGTTCAGCGGCTCCATCAGGATGCAGCTTGGAGTGGATAAGTGTGCGGTCGTGCATGTGGACAGGGGACAGGTGACGCAATCGGCTGAAATTAGCCTAGAGCTTTCTAACTTCAAGACCCTCTCCGAAGCTGAATCATACCGGTATCTGGGCATGTCACAATGCATAGGGGTGCAGGAGGTGGATATGAAACAGGCGGTTTGCGAGGTCTTTTTTGGACGGCTGACAAAAGTTCTTCGGAGCTACTTGTCGGGCGCCAACAAGGTCCGAGCTTATAACGGCTGGGTCATGCCCACTCTCTTGTACACATTTGGCGTGCTCAGATGGACTCAGACCGAACTCGACGCCCTGGACAGAAGAGTCCGCACGACTATGACTTACCATCGCATGCATCACCCGAAATCGTCGGTCATGAGACTGTACATCCCACGGAAGTGTGGTGGCCGAGGCCTATTAAGCGCCAAGTCCATGCATAACCGGGAGGTGTGCAGCCTCAGGGCCTATTTTGAAACGAGGAGGGAGAGCGCTATGCATGGTGATGTTGTAGTATGTGACAAAGGTCTCACCCCCTTATCCCTGGCCAAAGAGGAATGGCGAAGACCGGTTGTACTTAGCACCTCTGACCGGGAGACCGTATGGATGGAGAAGGAGCTGCATGGACGGTTTTACAAGGCGCTCCACGCACCTGACGTGGATGTTAAGGCCTTCGTGCAGTGGCTGCGATTCGGGGACCTCTTTGGGGAAACCGAAGGTTTTGTCTGTGCAATACAGGATCAGGTGGTTAAGACGAACAACTACCGGAAGCACATTCTGAAGGATGGCACTCCCGACTTCTGTCGAGCTTGTCGTCATCCCGGCGAGTCACTCAGACATGTGCTTTCGGGGTGTTCAGCGCTTGCCAACACTGAGTACTTGCACAGACATAACCAAGCGGCCAAGATTCTTCATCAAGAGCTTGCTCTAATGTATTGTCTCCTGGAACAGAGGGTGCCGTACTACCAGTACACACCGGCGCCAGTACTCGAACGCGACGGAGTCCGGCTCTACTGGGACCTACCTATCGCCACGGACAGGACGATACTGGCGAACAAGCCTGATATCGTGGTGATGGATAGGGCACAGTCGAGGGTGTTTTTAGTGGACATTACCATCCCTCATGACGAGAACCTCGTGAAAGCCGAAACAGAGAAAAAGCGTAAATATCTGGATTTGGCACACGAGATTGTCGACATGTGGGGTGTTGAATCCACTGAAATCATCCCTATCGTGATATCTGCCAACGGTTTGATCCCGGTTAGCCTCGCTCACCATCTGAGGCAGCTGGGTATCCGTGACGGTTCGCTCGCAGCCAGGATGCAGAAGGCGGTATTACTCGACTCGGCTAGGATTGTCCGCCGATTCCTCAGCCTACAGCCCTAACCCCCGGCCGTTTGATCTCCCTGCCGGGGCGTAATCCTCCACCCGCTTATATTTATCTATGTAAATTTATGTAAATTTATTATATTCCTTATATAAGTATTGTATTATATTATATTTATTTATATGTGTATATGTATATATTGAACGGGTGGAGTGTAGCAATAAGATAATAATAATATCTTTATTTGCGAGAATATGGTACAAAAGTTACGTTAAGTTAAAGTACATAGTTTTGTTTTACCTCTTCGAGCGGCTGGAGCTCAGTGGATAATTTTTCCAGCTGCGATCTAATTTCCCTTTCTTTACGAATTTGATGTTCACGGACATTCAACGCTTCATACAGCTGGTTTACCAAATTACGCACGTCACTTAACCTGGTGATCTCTTCAGTGCTGAGCCGTTCCTGCAAAATTAGAATATCCATAATAAATTATTATTGTTGTATATTCTTTACTGCACACCACACACAAAATAAAATAGTAAAAAAATTATGAGAGATGTCAAAAATGCACAAAAAGGCGGCCTTATCACTATCAGCACTTTCTCCCAGGCAACCTTAGGGTAATAATTTGAGAAGAAGAAATAGGCAGGTGGAGTGATCCGCCGCCACGTGATAACAGGGTAGCAGGATAAACAAGCATGATCCAGTCCTCCTTAATCCTGGCTTAGGATAGGCAAAAATACTAAGATATTTTACTTGTTTAAGCAACAAATTTGTTGACTAGGTAAATTATGTGAACTTTGGCAATTTTTAGGTGTAAACAAGCGGCACAGTAAAACACCTGTGCACTGCTGTGCACGGCACTGAAAAAGTGTCAACGCTTCATTTATTTGAATTGAAATTTATGAAAATTTGGTCAAAAATTAAGTACTTATTTTTTTACATAATTCGAATGAGAATCATGTACCGAGTATTCTCCTTAAATATTGATAGTAATTTACCAGTTATCCTGTATATCTATAATATAAATACATACATAAATAATAAAATATATACAGTAAGTACCTACTGATAAATATATAAATACAATTATGTCATATTTAGAGATTGATAATAATCTTTTACGAGTTTTTTAAATGCTATTTAGGTGTAGAGGGGCTGCCATTGAAAAGGAAGGATCCTTCGACCAGACGGTGTTGCGTCTGGTGGGCTACGCGCCACTTAACGTTTGTTGTCGGGTTGTTGTATATATACGCAATCGCTTTGAAAACTTTGATAGCACGATGTAGGATACTGGCGAGATAGATGTCGCTACACTATACTACTCTGAGCCTTACTTATATGTAAGGGTAGAGCATTCCACAAAAGAATAGCCTGAACAACAAATGAGCGATGATAATATTTGGTCTTATGTACAGGCTAATTCTAATTCATTCTAAAATCAGGTTTTAAGACGAACGTAGCACTTTACTGACACATGTAAACTCCAAAAGGCGGAACTCTAGCAGTTATCCTTCTTTTATGTCTTACAATAACACCACTACAAATAACGGTACTGATATTTGTAATATGTTCGCCTCCTATTTTGCATCTGTTTACAATAAAAACAATAATACCGCAAGTTTAAAATGTTTAGGCAGTCATTCACTAGAAACGTTATCAATTATACAACTAAGTCATTTGGAACTCTTAAATAAATTAAAAAATCTTGACGAAGGCAAGGGTGCGGGGCCGGATGGCATTCCTCCTCTTTTTATTAGACGATGTGCTAAAAGCTTAACGGAACCGTTGCTTCAAATTTATAATGCCTCACTCGCATCAGGTATTTTTCCGGATGAGTGGAAGGTAGCAAAGGTGGTCCCCATTTACAAGAATTCAGACAAAACAATAATCACCAATTATAGACCAATTTCAATTCTTAACTATTATGGTAAAATACTGGAGTCTTTGGTCAATCCATATATTATTAATTACTTCAAAAAACATCTAAGTGTGCATCAACATGGCTTTGTAAATCTAAGATCTACTTCCACAAATTTAGTAACTTTTGTTGACGACATTTCCAGAGTAATAGATAAAGGTAAACAAGCTCACGTCATTTATACTGATTTTAGCAAAGCGTTTGACCGAGTACCTTTCCACATTCTATCTTTGAAGCTACGCCATTATGGGTTCACGGGTTCTCTTCTGCGATGGCTTACATCATATCTTCAAGGAAGATCATTTTTTGTTGTGATTAAGGGATTTGAATCCAGAAGATATGATATCACATCAGGTGTACCACAAGGGTCCCACTTAGGCCCCACTCTTTTTAATATTTTTGTAAATGACATTCCAGAATATATTACTTACTCCAAACCATTTCTGTATGCTGACGATCTGAAGATACTTAAAGTTATTGACACTTTATCCGACGTCAAATTACTCCAGTCAGACTTAAATAGCCTCTTCACCTGGTGCCAATCAAACGGCATGGATCTGAACTCGGAAAAATGTTTTTACATTAACTTTACTCGTAAGGTCAGTGGAGTAATAGGAGGTGCATACTTTATAGCTAATTCAATTATAAATGAGGTGGACCACATACGGGACTTGGGCATCTTGCTAGATAGAAAACTATCGTTCATACCACACATCGAACATATAGTAAAGAGAGCGTCAGGGACTCTTGGTTTTGTTCTGCGAAATGTTAAAGCCTTTCGTAACACACAGACCAAAATCATCTTGTACAACTCACTAGTTCGAAGTATCCTGGAATATGGATCAGTAGTCTGGCGACCACATTTTTCATGTCACATGCTCCGAATTGAAAGAATTCAAAAAAGATTTATTTGGCATTTAGCTTATTCGACAGGAGAATCTAAGAGATTAATTACATATAAAGACAGATTAAATAAATTCAATATCGTTAGTATAGATAAACGTTTTGATATTATTGACTTATTATTTTTCTATAAGATTGTTAGAAATAAATTAGACTGTCCTCAACTACTAAATGAATTTCAATTGAGAGTTCCATACAGATATCCACGAAAATATATTAAATCTTTGTTTATGGTACCATTTCGTAGAACACTTTTGGGTCGGAGTTCCCCAGTTCCACGTCTTTGTAAACTCTACAATACGTTTTCCAGTATGTGTGACGTCTTCCACGATTCAATATATAGTTTTAAGAAGTCTATAACTAAACATGTAAACAAGTAAATTGCTGTTACCTAATACCTATGTCTATTAGTATACTTTTAAGCATTTCAGAGCACTTCTTTTTTTAATTTTTTTTTTTAAATTCTTGTTCTTGTTTATCTCGTTTTGTTTAATGCATGCTGTGGTTATCAGTAAGTAGTTGTGCAATTGTATTGTCATTTTTTTTTTTTGTAATTTTATGTTTGTATTTATAAAATTGTAACAACTGTTGGTAATCCATAAATAAATAAATAAATAAATAAATAAAAAATAAATTTACTGTGATCTCCAACGAATTCAAAAAGTATTAGTATAAAATTAATTATTATTTATTTATATAAATTATTTGTGAACTAATATTAAATATTAGTTCTTAACACAAGTATTTATAACCTAAACTCAAACTTTAAGAATAAATGCCTTAGAAATAACTTTTGATCTAAAATAATGTTAAATTGCATCGAAGGTAACACCTAAATATATATTGGCCGTTGGAGCTCCCTGGCATGTTATAAGTAGGGACACTTTTTGAAGTATCGAAAAGTAACCTACGATAACAACAAAATGAATTGTTGATCTTTGACAGGTAAACGACAAAATATTTTTCAACTTTCATTTTTTTATTGTTAGTAAAAGGGACGAAAGGAGAGATTACGAAAGTTACATATATAATTTTAAATATTTGTTTATTTCTCTCTATAAAAAAATTATAATAAAATAAAATAAAAGTAATTATCAAATTAAATCGTTGGTTTTCGTATCTATTTTATTTATACCTCGGACATCTATCTTAGGGTTATTATAAATACGGTTGCAATTAATCTAAGCCATGATTCGGTACATTACATTTAAGACAATGTAATATTTAACGTCCACATCAATAAAATTATCACCTTGAAAGACATTATATACAAGTAGTGGGCTGGCGGCCAAAAATTAGTATTAGACAAACGATTTTTATTCATTGATGACTTCAATAGAATAAATCATTAAATTTAATTATATTTGTATTTAATTTCTATACCTATATGGGAAAATTAGAAAACTTATAAGTATTTTTTTATAAGAAAAAAATCTTGGGTTATTACGAACATTTAAAAAATAATAGTACGAGTACAATCAGCAATATTTATTTTTACGTATTTGCACGTATTTATTATAATACTAGCAGCCCGCCCCGGCTTCGCACGGGTATTTAACTAAAATTTTAAAAATTATAAATTTATATTTTTTATCACCTACATACGCCATCTATCGTATAATTGTAGAATATCGTTTTTATATTTAATGACATTTAACATAATAGTACCTATATTAATTGAAAATGATGTTTATCTAAAATATTAAAACGATTTCTATTCCTGTCCGACATATTTAGTAAACTTTTAAGTTTAACAAAATAATAACTCAAAAATAAGTTTTGTGAGTTTTTAAGATTCCTTAGACCAGATGGCGTTGGCGGCGTAGGTACCTATTTCTATTTTCTTAAATATTTATTTTTAAATTTAATTACAATGAAACAAAAACTAAATTATACTGTGAGTTATGTTTGATTTTTATGTATTAAAGTTATTTACATTGGTTTTGTACTTTTTACGTGATACGTGAACACAGAAAAAAATGATAAGAGATTGCGCTGATACAAAAAAAACGCGCTATTGAAATTTATGCTTGATGATATATAGTGTATTAATAAAACGGAGGTTTTAACAGATTTATTATTTGTATAGAGTATAGATATTTATATAGATAGATTTATATTGTTTATTATTAATTATTAATTTGATTTAATATGACGACGCGTTTATACAGTGGTCACAGTAACCGGCTGATGCACTAGCGGTCGCTGGTTCAGTTCCCGCACACAATATTTGTATAGACTTTACAGATATTTGTCGTGATCTACACGTTTATATTTGTGTGTACACAACATGTTTCCGTACCTCCGACACAGGATTCACATCCTACTGGGGGCCGTTGTATGCGAGAAGTTTATCATTAATTATTATATTTTTTAATTATAAAACAAAGAACTATAGGGAGGTATGACCGGCTACAAACATTAGCATAAGATTATAAGCACTGATCTACGAACAATAACAAAACTCGTACTCAAGCGAATCAACCAACAGAAATAAGTGTTGATATGCAGGACATAGAACGTGATATGTAAAAAAGTGGAGCAAAAGAGTTACAGAGTTCCAAGGAGTTACAGAGTTCCAGGGGACGGCAAAATAAAACGAGGAAAACAACAAACAGGGTGGGTAGAGAAAAATAAATTGACAGCAGGACAATACTGGAGAAGGGTTATTTAAGACAGACAACAGTGGAGATCATTGGAGATCACTCGGAGATTTTTCATAGTTTGATATTTATAGATAACTGGCTATTTCGGAATAAATGACCTTATAATTATGACTAGTGGTCGCCCAGTGGTCGAAATTCGACCTATCGTATGACAGCATTGTCAACATCATAAAAATATGATTGCGCATAGCATGGTGAGTGACATATGCAGCAGTCATTGGACCTGATTTGTCATAAACAATTTCTATAAAAAATTCGTTGCAAGACCTGTATTTAAGACCGTGTTGACAACAGATTTTGACAATAAACAAAATTTTTGTATATATGTACATTGTACATATATGTGTGTGTGCCGTAGGGTGTGTAGTTTTTTTTTTAAATTACCTAAATGTATTTTTTTGAGTATTATGCTAAAAAATATTAGCATTCTATACTTCTTTTCCACATAAACTTCAACTGTGCCAAATTTCATACTTCTCCGTCCGCGTAATTTTAGTAAAAAGGGGTACAAAGTTTTTGCTTCACGTATAAATATCTTATATCTTTAAACGACCAATTCTTGTATATATAATCTGAATTTCGGAAACGGCTCCAACGATTTTCATGAAATTTAGTATGCATGGTTTCGGGAGCAATAAATCGATCTAGCTAGGATTTATTTTTAGAAAATGTGTATGATAGCTCGGATGGGGATCGGGCGGATTCGAAATCAGAAAACCCCGCGTTCGAATCCAGGTGTAGACCAGTATTTTTTTCCATTTTTTTCCATGTTTCTTTTGTTAAAAAAACTATTAATGAGAGCTCTTTTTATTTTTTATTTAAATAAACAGTTCCTATTATTTTACTATTATGTCGGGAAGACCGAAAATATTATTTATGTTTCATCAGTATGTAATGTATCTAAATATAATTTGACCGAGCAAAGCTCGGTCATCCAGGTACTATAGATATACTTTTAACTTTATAACGTTGTACCATTTTTTTATTATCATAATATTAATATAGCATGACATAGCTTTTTTGATGTTCAAAGATTATAATTCCACACTTACTACGACCTTCCTTGACAATTTTGTAAGATAATTTTACGTTCGAAATATGCTTATATAAGTTAGAATACTTACTCAAACTCTTTGGATAATATATAGATGTAGTCTATATCATTAGTGCCGGTTCATCAAGCTTCATCGTAATTTTCCCTTAGATTAAGTTTAAGTGTTTATTCATATAGGCGCCGAATAACTGTTGTTGATAGCAAAATAAATTATAAGGGTAAATAATTACTCGCATTTATGTTAAAATCACTCTCTAAGAATCTAATTTGTGATAAATTTTATAAACGAAAAAATGTGTTTACTTGTTACGAAATAAAAATATATGGTCATGGTCTCGTAGTTTACTATTTTTAACCAAATAGTAAATATTCCTTAACTTGCAATTTTATTTTTCTTTACGACATAATATCTATTATAATATATTTGTGATATATAACAAACCACACGAAAAACTTCAAACTTATAATAACTGCACCGTCACGCATCAAATTTTGAGATCTGAAAAGTAGGAGTTAAAGTTGCAAATTTAAAATAACTTTAAATTCTGCACCGTCTCACCTCTAGACTCTATTGTAAGAACGATTGTGGGCTGTGGCACGTTTTGCGACGCTATGGAATCTTCAAGTCCTCTTTTATCCTCGTATACCGTAAATCTGCTATTAACTTACATTTACTACATAAAAAGGTACGAAGGTCCAAACGCCTTTGAAGTCTTGCAAAATACCGCTTTTTGTTATTTCGGGTTACCGTATTATTTTTTGTTTATTTACCCGGTTCTAAATATCCTTATTATTATGTGCGTGTATCTAAGGGATCAGAAATGTGTTTATTACAAATATTTATAATGCTCAACTTTTTATTAAAAAATACAATGATATCCAGTGCCTATTAGTTCAAAGCGTAATAAGTTTTAATAATTCAACACTTTTCGGTTTTAAGGTGAAAAACTATATATATATATATATATATATATATATATATATATACATGCATATTTACGTAATCAACATGTGCAAAAATGAAAGGCATTTTTATATTTTAAATCTTGAACATAAAATAGCTCTTGAGCTCACTCGCCGCGCACGAACCATACGAGTACGACTTGTCCTTTGACCGACTGTATAGAACAGTTCTATAGACTTTACTATAGAACGGCTGCTGCTAGCTACTTTATGTTACGTGTTGCAAACGGTGTAGTAGTCTATTTTTCTTTTAATTAATAGTATCAAAGTAGGCTCTCAAATGAAACTCGACCTATATTTGTCATCTCAACAGTGGGACATACATATTATGTGTATAGGCAATTATGTTGTTTAATATATTTATTTACATTAAAAATATATTCCGTATCTTACCATTTCAATATCATTACACATTTCCGATGTTTTTGTTTTCAAAATTAGTTTTATATGTTGTTGTGTTCTTTACACTTGTAATAATATTTTTTTTTTATTAGCTCATTGATTTATCGACATTAAAAATCATAATTTATATTATAATCATATTAATCTTAATAGTATTTACTTTACCACTTATGTTTCGCTAGTTTTTTTTTAATGTAATTATAATAATCTCATCCAAATAATTATAGGACAAATTATTTAGCAATAAATTAGCAATATAATAGGGCTATAATAGGAGGGATATATTTAGAAAATAATAGCGACAAATTATTTAGCAATATTTAAATTATGTTATATTTCTCATTTACAAATACGTATTACACACGTAGCTTTTTACGCTTGAATCTGTGATTTACAATTTAAAATCATCATCATTATCATATCAGCCACTGGATGTCCTGTCCACTGATGTATAGCTGAAAGTAGGCCTTTCCCAAACTCTTTAAAATAATACATTCATATTATCTAATCTATTGGACAGATTGAGATAGCAATCTATCTTGGTCTTCCTTAATTCTAATTTAATTAAACTTAGCAACGAAATGTCTTTCGACTTCCATAAATCGCATGATTGAATTTTATCATTTTCAGATAAATATTACGTGGGTCCTGTAAAAGTTTACGATGACCTCTTAACTAAAAAGTTCTTCCGAAGAAGTTATAATAAGTTGACAATTTAATGTCTTTCCATAAATTCTACTTCATTTTACAGACTACTTCGGGCGGAATTTGGTTATCTGTCTTTTGCAATAAGACGCGGTTTACGAAATAAAATAAGAAATACAAAGTAATTAGACTTTGATCGGACGTGAGAGTAGAAATATTAGTACTTATTTAAGACATCGTCTTTATAACTGTGCTTATTTACTTTGTAGATTTTGTAAGGTGTTTAGTATTTACTACAATATGATTCTATTTCAATTAGAATAGTATTAATTTTACAGTAACATTTGTTTTTTATTTATCTAGAAAGAAGAAAACTTCCAATTACTTAAAATTGTTACTTTATTTATCTTCCTGAGAGATAAGTGAGTGAAATTTTAATACCTATCACCTTTACAATTTTTTTTGAATCTTGAATAAAAAAATCAATAACGAATCATATTTTATTACATGAAATTGAATAATAAAATACAAACTATCCAATATCGCTTTTTTTTTAAATATTAAAATACTTATAAGTTAAATATAATACTTATAAGTTAAGGTAAACTTAGTGCAAAGCTAACAAGTCTTATTTCCTGCTTTAACAAAAGGCACGACGCTTGCCAAGTTTCAGTTTAAGATACTTAGGAACAACCACGAACCTCTTACTGTTTTATAACTGTAAAGACGTAACTAAATAATCTTTCCCTTTTTCTTTACCTACGTCAAATATTAGGACTAACTTTTCTAGTAAGTAATTTACACACAGTATTTAGTTAATATGAACTGCATGAATTTTCTAGACGCGATAAAATTTTGGAATATATTATATTCCGACCTCTTTTGCAGAGGTGTCGTAAAAGGCGATTAAGAACATAGTGTGCACCAAACTATAAGGTGATGGGCAGCAGCATCACCATATCCTGCCGCAATACACTGCGCTCGCCAATCCGCCTACCAAGCGTGTCGAGTATTAGTAAATCCTCCCAGAGGTGATGAGGTAGGCTTACGTTCAGCAGTGGACACCCAACATTTTTCCATTCTGCCCTCAAAGTTTTAAATACGTTTACATCAGCATTCTGAATCAATCAAATAAAAAAAAAAATTAATCAGTAGGAAAATTTGAAACATTCTTGCGATTTCTTCTGGAAAGATAGTACTTCCTATTCGATTAAAAATTACACATGATATTTTATAAGGAGGTCTAGATATGGCATTGACCAATTTAATTTACGGCCGCTATCAATAAGCAACTTATCTCTGAGTTTGCTTACAAGCGATAGTTTTCTAACATAATTCGAAGCTTATAACCGATATTCTCTTTCTAGATAACGAAATCAGAGATAGATATATTATTAAGACCGACTGTTAGCTAATGTATTATGAAAGTTAACCGTCTATATAATTTACCATCTGTAACTCTGTCAGCATTTACCAAGATCACCCCTCGATATCGCTAACAGTAACAATGTATCTACGTAGCAGTAATCCTACTCTTCCAGTGGTAACGCTGTGTTGTTATTTATACATGTAAATAGGCCTCAGAACTATTATTTTGTATCGATCGTTAGGGTTTGATACATTGCACGTGACTAGGATTTCATCACTGTTGAGACGTCTTAGTGTCTTTGTATCAGAAGTTTACTGTACTTGTGTACTACCACCCTAAGTTGGAATGTACTGGAACAAAAAGTAGAGAGAGTTGTACTTTGCCTTTCTAAAATCCCATTTAATACAATTCTAACATTGTTACATTCTAAAATGTATTTCGATTTCTAATCTCACGTTTGTTATTATTTTTACTGTATTGCCACTGATTAATCAATTATTTACGATGTTGACGATACTAGATGGCAAATAAAACATTTGATTTTGAAAAAAATATTCCAAATAATATTTTAGAACACATGTAAATATGAAGGCAATTATCAAAATATAGATGTATTTTTTCTTTTTAATATACATTAAAATTGAAGTTCTTATTTATATTGATAAATAAAATAAATATAACTCAAGATTTGTTTGTATACATATGTTATATACTCGTATTAGCATTCGTATCTACTTATGGTATCCACGATTAAGTGCGTGCATTATTCAGGAGCTTGCCGATGGGCATCGTTAGAGGTTTTACTGGCTTCGATCTTAATGTGCGATTCGTTTACTGTAAATAATACATTCAAATAATATTTTGTAAAATTTTCCTGTTAGTTATTTTTTTTTTTTTTGCAATTTCCTATCCCGTATATAAAGGGAAACGGTAGCTCTGGTCTCTCTACCTAAATCTGTTTAATTAAACATATTTGTAAAGTTTTAACAATTATATTCAGTTTTTATAAAATTAATGCTGAATTCTCTTAAAGGTATACCGCATATAATTAGTACATCATTTAAACTAGTTCACTTTATTTGTAAAATATAACATATTTCTTCATGCCTTATGTACTAGATGAACTTCGCAGCTTTGCAGTTTCGCAATTGCGGTACATTTAGATGCTCAGTTTGGTAAGTAATTTTATTTATTGGTCCTGTTTGATTAGTTATGAGTGGAGTGGTATAGAGTTTATAATCTGCCAAATTAAATATTATTTTTATATAAACACTTTGTTTGTTACACAAAATCTACTAATTTAAGAAAATAATATGAAATACAAATAGCTACATTTTATTTAATAACGTTAAATAATAATAAAATTATATTACGCTGTTACTAGTATATTTACTAGAAATTAACAGATTAATGATAACACGTTTATTATCTAAAAAGGTAAGGTCCTATGTAATTAAATCTACTATACAAATCGCAATTTTCTGACAGCAAGGAGTCTTAATTAACGAAGGTAATGAAGACGTATCCCTGAGAAACAACGCTTTTCTCTAAAAATTTATCAAAAATAAGATTGTAGAAACGACTAATTCGTATTAGTCGTTTCTATGTATATGATATATATATATCACATTATTATCATAATTATGATGACAATGATTTTTGACGACGCATTCGTGCAGTGGTCACGACAACTGGCTAAAGCACCAGCGGTCACGAGTTCTATTCCCGCACATGGAAAATATTTGTATCGGCCATATAGATATTTGTCGCGGTCTCTCTTTATTTATTTATAAAAAAATCGTTGTTCTAACGCGTTTTCTTTTGGTGGTCACTACCATTTTAAAATTACTTGACCGATTTATTTCAGATTTGGTACACACATGTCGCATATAAAATACCTTCCCCCAACAGGGTTTTTTTACTTACAAAATGGCGGAATTTTTATTGAAAAATAGCATTTTTGACTTCAAAAGGTCGGCAAAAATTTTAAAACTTAAAAAAGAATCTGAGACCATTTGGGGGAGGATTTATTAATACTTTGACTAAATTAAAATGGTTTTAATTTCTGATAATTTTCGTAGTCGGCATTAAAGTTTCGTAACTACTTAAACAGAACGGTCGTCTCCGTCTCTGAAAGTAATGAACCAATTTCAATAATTCTTTCGTTATTTGCGTTTCGTTAATGCTACATTAACCAGATCACGCTACGGCTCGTAGCAGAACAGCAGGTAGAATGTGTATTTTAAGTTTAGAAATTAAATTAATCTTTGTACGAATAAGAGGTCGTCTTTATTCTTGAGGTGCATTAAATATTTGAGATTTTTTTTTCTTATTGACGTGGTTACGCAGCGGTCACAGTAAGTGCTGTTACGCTATCACGGGTTCGATTCCACTCTCGATAAATTTTTGTTTGTCGCAGTATAGGCATTGTACTTCTGTTTTCTGTGTCCGGACTTCTGACAAATCAATACATGTATCTAGGGGCTATTGAATGCAAGGCTTTTATTAACTATATAAGTATGAATGAATGTATGCTAATTAAATTAATTATCGACTCAAATACTATGATTCATACAAAACTTAAAAAATATAAAAATATTATAAATAAATAAAAAATGCCGTTACTAACAAAAAGATTTTAATTCATTAATTAACGACACTGCGCAGTAGTTACGGCAAATGGCTGACGCTCTAGCGGTCGCGGGTTCGAACCCCCACGTGAAAAAATTTGTATTAGCCATACATATCTGTATCCTGGTCTATGAATTTGTGCTTGTGTGTTTGATTGTGTTTCCGGATCTTCGACACGGAATACACATCCTAATGGGGCAGTTAAGTGTTAAACGTATATTTATTTATTTACGTTTATTTAATTCATTAATAAAAAGTATAATTCTCAATCAATGATCATTAGTGACTAATAAAAATTAGCTAAGTATTATTTATTACACTGTTACGTTTATTTCTAACCTCATTCAAATAATAGTTTGTAAGGATAAAAATCTGTAAAAATTAAATAAAAATATATTCCCCGTTTCCCCCCTCATTTACCTTAGAGTTATGTAGATTTTACGGAAAAGATAGCCTATATTGGGATACTACCCACTGTGTGAATGTTGATGGATGAAAGAATAAGAAAAAATTTTAACACACACACACGGTCGTCTGTCCCTAAGGTATATGGGCAATTTAATGCCTGTGTTTTATGTAACAGCCGACTGATATTTTTTTTGTAATATATATACGGGTAAATATAAATAGTACATATATAAATAAATATATATTACATCCAGACTCGGGGCAGGAATCGAACCCACAACCCTGGAACAGAAAGCACTGCCAACTGCGCCAACGGGCCAGTCAAAGAAAGAAAATGTATGCGGAATAAAAGTACGAGAGACATGATTGCGAGAACTGGTATTGAAGAGTCACAAATATAAATGTAAAAAACAGTCTCCGAACAATACCTATCTCGGAAGGATACGTATACTTTAAAAAAAACCTCATTCAAATGACGATAATCGAAATGATAGAAAACTTCTTTTGTTGTATAAAAATAACGAAAGAAATGGGTTAACAAGAGTTTTCTTCGCGATCACAACTCGTTAAAGAAATGTATAATCTATTTCAATCTGTAAATTGCAATTGTTGACGTTCGCGGTTTTGTTTTTAGGGTTCCGTAGCCAAATGGCAAAAAACGGAAGCCTTATGGATTCGTCATGTCTGTCTGTCTGTCTGTCCGTATGTCACAGCCACTTTTTTCCGAAACTATAAGAGCTATACTGTTGAAACTTGGTAAGTAGATGTATTTTGTAAACCTCTTTAAGATTTTTCCACAATAATAGAAAAAAAAAAACAATAAATTTTGCGGGTTCCCCATACTTAGAACTGAAACTCAATTCTTTTTTTCATCAAACCCATACATGTGGGGTGGTGTATCTATAGATAGGTCTTCAAAAATGATATTGAGGTTTCTAATATCATTTTTTTCTAAACTGAATAGTTTGCGCGAGAGACACTTTCAAAGTGATAAAATGTGTTTTTGTTGTTTCATGAGCGAGTCCGACTCGCACTTGTTTTTTTGTTAAGCATGACAAGTATCGTTTCAGTGACTAACTGTCGGGACATCGTTTGCTTTATTAAATCAACTTCAAAAGAATGAATAATTTTAATTTTACGTTATTTTTTGTATTATAAACAATATCTTTGCCAATCGTAAAGATTAAAATAATTTATTTATTTAATATGGTATATTTTGTATTTTGTTATTTATAGGCAAAAGTTTTTCTTTAAAGGATGATTATTTATGCCTACTATTATTAATGATTTCTTTATTATTTTTCTTTATATAAATAAAAATAAAATGTAACATTTTACGGAGTATTTATGTAAATTATAAGCAACGTCAATTTATAGACGTTAAGCACAATACAGATAAAAATAATTAAGTCAGTTTTTTAAAAGAGTAGTTAAGGTCTAACATTCTTTAACCAAGAGGATAATTAATAAAGTTTTTCATATTTTTCTACGGATTCTTATTTTTAAAGTTAGCTAAAAATACAAACAAAAATTTTATTATACGCTGAAAGTTCTATGCATGATTCACAAAAGAAATAAAGACGCAAATTTGACTCACACATGAAGGGTTGTGAACTAAGGGTGGGTATGATATTTACTACAACATACATATATAAAAAAACGAGGTGAAAAGGTGTCATATACCTTTAATTATGAAGTTTGCTTTTTTATTATTTCTCATTAAACGTTCATAGCAATACATACTTTTAAAAAACGCTTCACATTCACCGGCCCCAAGTAGGATGTGAATCCTGTGTCAAGTAGGATGTGTGTCCTGGGGGTTCGGAAAGACACACAAGCACAAACTCACAAACCACCGGCATCTATCTGCATTGCGTGTACAACTATTTGTCATCTGCGGGGAAGCTAACTTCAATTGTCTATCCATGGAAGCTGCTGAAATGCTTTAAGCGCAGGAGTCTTATAAATAATAACTCATTTGCACATGAGCACGAAAGCCTAAAAACATACACATACATACAATCGTTTTAATGACAACTGACAGGTACCGTAAAAACCTGTTAAGGTAATGGTAAGGTTTTAATGACAACTGACACACTGGTGGGTAAGGTTTTAATGACAACTGACAGGTACCGTAAAAACCTTAACCATATAAAAGATTAACAGAAAGTAGACTTTACCATAACATTTACTTTCAAGGTTTTCGATATGCTTCAATACTTCAATTTTACAAAAACGGGCATATGTCATAGCATGTCATGGTGTATTTTTTTGTGACTGATGGCGAGTACGATTTGTTCCGTGACTTCCACAAAGTTATTCACTTAATTCAACTATGCACGATAAGAAAAATATATTTCATTGTTATATAGCATATTCAGCTTTCTCAAACGATAAAATTAGTTCAGATCTTTCAGTTTTTACTATATATAAAAAAAAAGAAAAGTTTTTAATAAACTTTTATTTTTCAATTAAACCTTCACGTGTATTTCCTATTCCATTCATGTATAAGATCCGCTTAGCAAAAGCACAGATCAAAAACCAACAAAGTAACTTTGACATTTATAATGATACTATTATTATAATATTGTAAACTTTAATAACGGCCGTGTCACGCTTTTTTAATTTTCCTCCCCTCCTATGACGATGAGAAGTTGAACTCCTTAATTCGTCACAGCGCTCTATTGCGTTAAGTTTATAAATAAAAGAATAAGTTTTTAAAATGATTTTGCTCCTGCAGGCTGGACTTCATAGAGTTATTGTGGAACGAAATTACAACACAAACAATAGAGTTATACTCCTTTTAAAAATATTTGTAGATTTTTGTTTTCAAGAAGACAAGCTATTCAAGCTTTTTGGAATTTTTATTGTCATTATACACAGGAATGCTTTTCTTTTGTTAACGCTATACCGAATTATATAACTCTGTTAAATAACATTTTCCTTGAAGTTTTACGGACAACATTAATCACGTTATAAATGCACTCTGCCGTGCTCCGACGTTAAGGCGGACCAGGCACCACTTTGTTCTGTAATATAATCTGACCTACAACATTATTTTTCTCCGCTTGATTTATTTACTATAGTTTAAGCAATAATGTAGTAGTATTTTAGTTTTTCCTAACAACATTTTCGTAAAATTTCGTTAATGACGCGTTGTCATGTGAGTGACGAACTACTGACTGAAGGAAACGAATCAGATCGAGAGGCGGCATAGATTTATTTTACAGAGCTTTGAATATATAAGTATATACTTTATTATATATAATTAATATTTACTATTGATCATTAATGACGACCGTTCTGGTGTAGTTGCCTCAACGCCGCATGCCGACGGTCGCGAGATCGATTCCCGCTCGGTACAGATTGATTTGTATTTATACAAATATTTGTTTTTGGTCAAGGTGTATGTCCTTGCGGATCTCCCCACCGTGCCTCGGAGAGCAGCCGTCGGTCCCGGTTGTTATCGTAAACACCTGATAACGATCGTTACTCATAGTAGGGAACCTATCCGCCAACTCGCAGTGGAGCAGCTTTCTTCTATGGAAAGAAGAGGAAAGAGAAGAGGCCTTTGCTCAGCAATGGGTTGCTTACAGGCTGATATAGTAAAATACAGTACAGTACTAATCACTAAAACACAAATCAAAGAAACAAAATCCTCTAACACATCAGCCATTGAATGTCCATTGCTGAGCATAAGCCTCCCCCATCATCTCCAGGTAGAAGGGATTGCCACTCCACACTTGGCAGGCGGGTTGGCGAGCGCCGTGTCTTGTGACAGGATATGGTGACGGTGCTGCCCATCATCATCTTGGTTGGTGTACATTTGTTCGCACCACTTTGGCAAGCGGCAAGAAAGAGTTCACTACATTGTAGTTTTCAAAAAATAAGGCCGTAGTTACCCGGATTTTCGACCGACATAAACTATTAAGTATAAATAATACTTATACAAAGTCACAATAATATGTTCAAATTAAAATATCTGCGTTATCGTGATAATTTCTAAGATAAAAAAAAACCATTATTATTTCTCCGTTATGTAGAGTTTTTCTTGTATAAATTTCTTTAAATACTTATACCTACTCGTTATATTTATAGCCTAACTGCCTACAACTAAAAGGCAGTAATTTTAAAATTACTTTTTTAGACATAATTAAAAAAAATTGTGTGTGTCAGCTCCGACGCACGACTGGAGTTTACTCCTTAAGTACGATTGTCTAAACATACGCAAAAAAAGTTTATCCAACTGAAAATAAGATTAATACCATATGAAAGGGTAAATTAACAAATTAATGAAAATAATATACATATATAAATATATATTTATTCATTTTATATACATTCGTTATAACTAATCGGCGAAATATTTTACATTAAACTTTTCACAATAGTCAATTTCAGATGTGCACAAATATTTCATTACGAATGTTGATAAATTACGTAATTATTATTATCTGACAATTATCATTTATTTTTTAAATATTATTTTTCAATATTAATTAGAGCAACATTACTTTCGCACCGCACCATAGGTGCGCGTGCACCGAAAAAGTAACGAGGTCATTCATAAGTAGATTTTACCTCTCATATTTTTCTCATACCGGGCGCCTTATATATGAAAATCGATTCTTAAGGAGTAAACTCCAATAAACTCCAAAAAGTTTCTTATACGTATGTTTTGCAATGCAAATTATTTAAATTTATCGCAACTACCAATTCAAATTATTAGTATATTAAATGCTTTAACATATCATTATTGTTTTGCACAAAATAAAATACATAGGTACATTTCAAGTAACTTTTTGTGTTACGTGATTTCATCAATTTCTTTTATACGTGCTAGTATCTGAACTTGCCATTGGCATCAAAGGCTTAGCAGTAAAAAAGACAAATTTAACGCCTTCACAAGTAAATCTCACGGTTAAACAAAATTTCAAATATAATTATTATAAATTTATAAATATGATGTTGTAATTGTATAAGACTTAAAAATAATATTGATTGAGATTTTAATTGCTGTACCTTAATAATTGAACCGAGATGAGAAATCAGAGGGATGAGAGATCTGAATATTATACGGTCGCAGGTTGAAATGCGTCTCGGAGATTGTATATATGTGTTATTTTTGTCTTTAAACTTTATCATATGCAGGCGATAAGAAAAGAAAATCATCGTGAGAAAACTTCCATCTTGCGTATGAAATTCTAAAACGTATCCTTACAACAAAGTAAAAAAGGTTTAACCTCCAACCCTTGCCCTTTATAGAAGAGTTCTTTGTCCAGGAATAGCACGTGTACAGAATGAATTATATATGTATAGAAGCTTAATGAAAATATATTCTTCAAAATATTTTAATAGACTAAAAGCAACCATTTTTATTTACATTTATTTTTTGTTTATAATTAAATATTTTTCAATAAACGGTAATTACAGCTGATGACTATCCATAGGTTTCTTTTATTTGTTTGATGCTGTATATTATGGTAACAGTATAAGTTTCAGTAATCAGGAATTAAATTAGTGATTTTACAAAGCAACCGAAGCGTAAATTTAAATACTAGGGGTTGATTCGGTTTAATATCATAGGATGTAATATCCTATGATACAACAATGTGAGTCCATAAAAACTCAAATCGTCTAATTAAAATAATAATAATAAGTAAAACCCGATATTTACTACATAAATACTAAAGAGGATAGTACAAAGGTAAGTAAAGAATCCATTTCCCTTAAGGTACTAAGCCCGAGATTAGTTTCTTGACGACCTTTTTTGTTTACAGTTTCTTTGTTTTACGTTTCCATAAGGATTATATTATGTAAGCTTAATATGTTACTTATATGTTGATTGTTTAATACTACTACTGTTGCTTAAAATTCAGGTATTAAAAATTTAATAATATCTAATTTTTCTTAATCTACGAATTAAAACCTATAATATTTTTTTTTATGTTAAGTGAATAGGCAAACTGGCAGACGTTCCACCTGATGGTAAGTGGTTAACGTCGCCCATTAACATAAACTAGTTTACCTGGACCAAACCTAGGCAACTCATTTATGTGTTGCCTATCCAGAGACATAAGGTGTTAAAGTCTCGGTGCCAGTAATTACACTGGCTGTCTTGCCCTTCTCTCCGAAACACAGCAAAGCTGTTTCACGGGAGAAACAAGCAAGATGGTGGTACCCATGCAGCCGGGAGCGCGGCACAGCGCATCCCTCCCACCGGTGAAAATTTATACAAATAAATTGTAAGGATTAATCTTCTTAACATCTTCCTTAATAGGCAAGCCTGTTTAACCGTATTCTTAAAACGATTATAATAATATGGATGAATCGCAAGGTTTTACTCGTGTTTTTATTTACCGATGTGTTTCCATGAATAACAGCGTGATTTATTCTAACTTATAATAAGACATTCTATTACTAAAATAAGTGTTATTTCTTTTATCGAATTATTCAAAATTGTGATGTAATCTGTTACTTATTCCTAAAAGTAGACACATTTTATAACCCTGTTTAGTCAAAACCGGGTCACAAATTAGAGTTGAAGCTTAAACCGAGCGCAGCTTTAAAATTCTCCCTCTTTGTTTTACTGTAATTCAACTACATCTAACTGTGTTTAAAAGTTTAAAAATCTACGTTCTATTTAAATTCAGTTTATTCTCGTATTTGTGTTGAACTAATCTCTACTCTTGTAAGGTTTTACCGAAATTCTCACTATTATGTAAATCCTAACAAGCAATATGACAGTTGTGAATACAGATGTGTTCTAAAGTCTATCATTTAAAAGGTTAGTAAAATACTTTTTAAACCTACTCTATTTCTATATATTTAATTTATAAAACGACTAATATTTTTACTAAAGTTATGACGATGACAATATGTTATTTTAGTCAAAATTTTTGGGATTTTGCAATAAATTTATCAACATATTTTATATCAAACAGCGACAAATTGAATGCAGCAAAGCGGTTAATTTACTCTTCAAGCTACGACAATCAGGCACTATTATTGAGCCACTACGCACGTGTTCACGAGCGAACATACTCAGTTCAGCTAACCTTCCAAGGTAATAAAGCCCCGTTTGTGTTCACGCAATTACATGTTCAGTCAAATTAGCTAGGCTAACTAGCAAGGTAGTAGTAATGTGTTTATAGATATTTCTTTATTAAAAGTTTCCACTAAAAATGATTAGTATTGTATCGTTTGTCTACCGCAAATATTTTCATTATAAATAGATCAGACTTATTTACAATCAGACAATTTTCAAAGCGAATTTCAGATGCCGGAGAAAGCTATACAGACAAAGAGCTCAAATTCATGAAATATTTCTGTGCGGCGGATTAAAAATAGTAACAGATTCATCACTTCATCACCCTCTTTTAACTCCCTGATCATAGTAAAATAAAATTCATCAACTTATGTACACCAACCAACAAATATAATATAAGGTTGTACGACGAGATAAAAATCATACCATGTCGAATGCTAAAATGATATTGATTTATTAATAGAAAAAAAAAATATAATTATATAATTATGTTAGGCAAATCAATTTTTAGGACATGAAGTTATAATTTGATTAGGAAGATGATAGTAATATCCTTCATGTCCTTCGTCAGCACAATCACCACAGATGACTGTTACGTTAATGGTCACGGTTTCAAGTGCTACTCATGACAAACTTTTATATTATCTAATATATTTTGGTAGTGGTCGGGTTTTATGTGTTGAGTCGTAATATTTCCAAGATTTACACTGGGGATGACTCCAGTAACAGTAATTAAAATTATAGCCCATTTTTTTTAAATACATATTGCTAAAATTTATTATACTATTATATTAAACCTTAACTATATTCAATGCTTTTTCATAGTTATCCTGAATAGACATTGGTAGCTATTTAATAACAAGTAATCAATTTAAAAGGTCTAAACACACGTGAAACTTGAAATAGCTCTCGGTTATTTGTTCCTCTTTCGAAATTTCGGTACAATTTTTGAACTGTAAGCTGACTTGATCGTTAGTAACAACAAATAGATGCACTATTGCTGCTTACATGCCAACGCCGGATTCGGTTAAGTAAGCAAGTACATCAAGCACGTGCTACCGCTTTAACCTCTAGTTTCACCTTTCAGCCCGTCGATTTTTTATCAGGTCAATAGCCAAAACGGAACTTTCTTTACGTTGCATTTGAAAGCGGAATGGTTTTAATATTTTAAACAAGGCCAATCGATATATAATCTATTTATCTAAAAAAGCAGTGTCCTTACGCTCAAAAGCATCACTGATATTGGTAAATTTGACGTTACACTTGAATCCATATCCATAATAGAGGCAACATAGTCGGTCTGTATGACATATTAATTTGGTCTACGTAACTTATGAAAAGTTATTTAGGAGACGTGGATGGCTAAATTTGAAATAATGAATATAGGGAATTGTGAAAAATATTCAGAAGAGTCACTTGGCCGATTTCGACAAAGCCTTCTTGGAATTTTAGACTTTTTTTTTTGCTGTGAAACAATAATCATCTCTAGTATTGTACTAATTTTAAGAAATATTATCAAACATAAACTAAAGGGCGCATATTGTTTATCGTTTATACAAAGCAAATTAATTATTTTAAATACAGTTAACGTATAATAACAGTTAAATTTTATTTCTATCACTTTATTTTAATTATTTGTAGAGCCTTAAAGATTCAGGAATCGTTTTAACAACAACAGTAGTAAAATTAATCGAATATTGTTTAAAGGCAATCTGATAATTATAATTTTTTTCTTTACAAGTAAAGAATATATAAATATTATATTATAATTATGTTATATAAATATTTAAAGGAAATAACAAAGCCACTAATAGTGAAAGATCATTAGTTATAAAACGTTTTACTAGCAATAAATTTGTAAACATTTCCGCAATTTAATTAGCAAACAAAAAGTATTTTAGAATTAAATAATTATACAACAAAGAAATATTTTTTTAATTAACAAAGCATAAAATGGTACTGGTTTTGTTGTTCGCTTTGGGTAAATTCTTCGACAATTTAATTCAATTAAAAGCTAATTGTAATTTAAAATTATAAAGCACAATAAACAGAAAGGGTAAAGATCTAATCTCAGATTTAATTAATAATCCTTTACAGCACTGTTTACTAGAGTTATTTATTATTGTCTTTTTTAATTTTTTATAATGGACTCCAAGAATTGTTAAAAAGAATAAAAATATAACTAGACTTAATAACATTGAACTTGAGTATACTTTATCTTATCTTAATTTGAATATAGATGTCTGCACCGGGTCATGGATGTGTATTTATGTATATATGTATTTATATCTTAAATTTATTTCCGTTCCTAGTACCTGTAACACATGTTCTTACGAACTTAGCACGGGGCTAGGTTAACGTGGTGTGATTGTTGGTTAATATTTATTTATTTATTTAATAATGATAATAATAATGATTTCTTTTTCGTTGCTGTATATCAATATATACAAATTGATAACTTCGTTCGTTTCGTTCATTTTACGATATTTCTTAATAATTGTGAGGTGTGTGGGTGATATACCTAAACATAAATATTGGCCAACCAATCAATAAAAACCGCTCTCATGAATACTTAAATATTATAAGTACCTTCTGCCATCACATTTTTACCAACGCATATTAAAGCTGTATCGATCAGTTCAAAAACTAATTTTAAAAGTATAACATTAGTTTTTTTAAGCATCAATTAATGATCACTTAAGGGCAATAATATATAATAACGTCAAATTGGCAACACAGATTACTTTAAAATCGAACTACTATTCATTTAAAAATGTAAACATTTTTCTCTTTCTCCCGCCAACTCTTTTAGATTCATACTGATTGATGAAAAGGAAATAATACTTACTCTATTATTATTAGTTTAAAAACTCTAAGCGCATTGGGACGAGATTCCAATTAAAGTCTTCAAATCCAATTGTACTAAATTAGCTCTAATAATTTCCAAAATATTTTTTTTTCACTATCAATGACCTATGATTTATGTTTGCTACATATATTATCTAAAACAATGGAAAATGTTTTAAGTAAAAGTTTAGTTAAATATTTAGAAACAAAATCTTCTATCACCTAAACAATACGGCTTCAGAAAAGAAAAACGAGGACGCTGTTCTCTATTTAACTTAAGCGAAAAATTGTTTGGGGATTTTATGGATGACTTACCATTCTGAATATGATATCGAAGATTTCAGCTAAACAATTTAAATCGAGTATTGAAATTTTTTTAACATTTTTAACTTTCCCGCTATTTTATGAATGAGTTGTTGAAATGGTTGTTGATTATCGTCAATATCTGATACTGTATTTTTAATAATAATATGGTATATGCGGCTTTATAAGCGGATATTCTATTAATAATATAACATTATTTCTAAATAGCGTGTCACATTGTTTTATTTCTGTACATTTGTCGTCAGTTGATAGCACCTTTGAAAGGGATTTTTGTCATTTAATTAGGCACCGCACTTTTTAATGGTATTTGTCTTTTTCTTTATTTAACGTGACAGTAATAACTAAAAGAAATTACCTACAAAAATATGTAAGCAATAAATTGTATCAAATAGAAAACTTGAAAGAATTTTTATAAGACTAAACATAATTATGTTGAAAATAAGGCGGTACAAAATTGACAAGCAATTACTGCTGAATTATTTTTAGATTTTTCTGTGTTGGTTGTGTCAGGTGAGGGCGTCGCACTTTTTGTCCTACGTCATTCTCACTATAATTATTTCCAATGCTTTGCTGCATCATCTGCGTATGCTAAGGATTAGACCTCACGACAGAACAATGATTCCATAAAACAATACACAAAAATAGGGTAATCAGCGTAATTATAAATGCCTGTTTAAATTAAAGATTGGTTTTGCACTGGGCTAGAAAATTAGTTTTATTAATTAAATTAGTAATTATAATAATTAATAGTGCCTCAAAATCGTTCTCAATTTGGTCAATTACACGATGCAAGTGAGTTATATTTGCTAATGACAAGTTCATTCAGTAAACTCAAAAGTCAGTGTCAGTGAAAAACACACAAAAAAATATATAGAAAAATTGGTCAATTCAACTAAATTTTAGAACCTGTTGAGTTACTTAATTTAATTAGTTACTTAATTTGTTGAGTTACTTAAATATACGATATATGCTATTCTATTAAATTACCAGGGTACAAACCTGAGTCGGACTCTTGACGTAGTATTCAATGTCATTGATGAGCAGCCGGAAGTCGTTTTCCAGTAACGACTCGACCGTATCGCTGGAAGCGATTCGAACCCGCTCATCCGCTGCGAGCGCCACCGCGCGCTCCACGCCACGGTCTTCCGCCTTCACCTAGACACACGTCACACACGTCACACCGCTAGGCAAAAGCAAAGAATAGGTCCTTGATCAGCAAACTATTACTGCTATAAAATATGATTCAGTGTTTAGTATTTTTAGTTTATTATTATTGTATAGAACTTTGATATCGAAATTGCACGAGAGTGCAAATTCAGGCTATCCGGTAGTGAAAAAAATTCATGAGGAAACTACAATGGTTCGGAAAAAATTTCAAATCATACACATTATCTAATCAACAATGAAACAGCGTGATGAATTAACCTCTCAAACCTAGAACATTTAAATGTTGCTAGAAAACATTCCAGGACAGTACTAAAGTAATTTCTTATTTATTCCTTTTATAATTTCTAATCGGGGCCGGCTCTCTTATCCTCCTTCTCAAGAGAGATAATTTCTAAGTCGTCATAGTGTCAACATTATCTTTTGCAAGATCTTTCTTGATAATCGGCATTGATATTAATAGGGATTATAATTGTTTTATGCTAAAGTGACAGTGTATTGAAAATATAACACTAATCGTTACGACCTAACCAAGGCTAGATTTTTTTTGGATTAACATTAACATATTATCTTTTATAAGTTAAATTGTTAGTACCTACGCTTGGTAATCATGGTATGAAAATCGTAAAACATTAATATAATTAATGTTAGACGAGTCTTGAGGTTTCACGACGGTATTAACAAAAACGGAACGCAATTAAAAGTACTGAAATACGAGTATACAGGATCATATTTATGTATTGCAATATTAGGTAGGTATGTACCTTTTTAATTGGCTCGACGTTTTAATGGGGTTGCATAATAGTTAATTTTTAAACATCTTAATGAAACATAAATTGAAAATCATAAATAAAATTGTCTTTTATTTATTAATCTACTAGTCATTATTGACTCGTTAATAAAGTTAATTTCTATAAGATGAGCAGACGATTCTAGGATGTGCAACGCCAAAACAATGCTTCTCGTTCTTAGCTACGCCTAATAACAAGTTTCGTCTGGGTTTTGTTTTCTCTGTCTCTCCTGTTGCGGTTGCCACCATAAGAACCGACCTGTTCAAGCAGGTCTCCGACGGTCTGTGAGACGGGTCGCAGTGTGAATCTGCAACGCTCCCGGCGTGAAGGCAGTGGCACTGTTATCACTGGCAGACCGCGCCGATACGTCACTGACACTTCTGGAACAAGAGAATAAAACATTATTACTAATTGCCGGAAGTAGCAGCCTAAAAGTCTCCCACTTCTAAAAAAAATTTTTATGTAAGTGCAGTTGGGGCCCTTCATCCACTACGCTGCTCCGTTGCGGATTGGCGGATGTATACGATGGATGGTCAAAAAAATTCGCGTAATGGATTGGTTGACAAAGATAGGGATGCTCATCTAGGTAGGCGCTAGTAGAGTGACTATTTTTCGAGAGATGTTGTTCCGCGAACTTTTTGGCCTCCCCTCGTATGTTTGAGAATTTGCCTCATTACATACACTTTCTCTTCAGTACTTCACTTTAGCGTAAATTTAATACAAGAGCATTCAACGGTGCTATTCAAAATGTGTACCAGCGAAAACTATTTTAAGATTTCCAAAAAATTTAAAATTTTTCATACCTATTGTTCTTTCAACTGGTTTTTCTAAAAACCTTATTCCGAGTATTAAAAGGTAGCGGATACATGTAATGTTGTTCAAAAATGTTTTTTTTTTTGCATAAATAGCTAAACTAACATCTCGAAAATTTGCCTGTAAATTTTTAAATTAAATCCGTAATATTTATTAATTAAAAACTCATTTAAGTGCTCCGCCTCAACTCTGCGCTCGCTCAAGCGCTATTAACTGTATCGCTGCCCGCTTTTCAGATTTCTGACCTTGAGTCTTTTTATTAACGACCCGACTAAGCAGATATTCAAAAATTCTTTTATTTAATTAAAAAAAACCACTGTAAGGAGAAGTCCCGTAATGCCGGACAGCACCTAGCGTCGAACAGTTACACTATCTCCATGACAAACATAATTAAATTTTCTAAATGTTTTTATGCAGAGATGGTATTCTTGTTAATTTATTTTGATTATATTATTTGACTTAACTAATTAATGGATAAATTTACATTTTTTAAGTAGTTTTTAGTAGTCTAGTAGTCAGTTTAGTAGTAAAAAATGCTATTTCTCATTTCTATTCTATTTTCCTTAGCTTCCTATTTTACAAACAGCTTTTTACTACGTTAGGGTAATATTCTTAATAAATTAATGATAAATTCTTTAATGCTTACTCGATTGGAAGTAGTAAGATATAAAATAAAAGAAAATATATGAAAATAAAAATTAAAAATCTGTTTATAAAATTAAAGCAGAAATCCGTTTTCCGCTTTCAGAGAAAAACTTTTTTAATAAAAATATTGCCCTAAAATAAAGCGGCCATGAACTCCTTGCAAGATACGGATAATATTAACTAAAGATCTTATTTAATGTTTCGTTTTATTAATAAAAGTAACATCATTTTATATTATTTTTGTTACATTAATATTTGTTTGTAATAAGTTGTTAAAACTCGGCATTAACCACAATAACAATATTGGTCACATTATTGTTTTAATTAATAGAATTATTTCTGCTAGATGCTTGATAAAGAAAATTAAGGAAATTTTTGAAACGAAACATGTTTTTTTTTGCACTCATTAGCCAATATTGTATATAGAATAAATAACTTTATTGCACACACAAAAATAACTTACAAAATTATACAAAACGCAAAGCTTAGTGATTTAGTACAGAGCATGCAACGGGCGGTCTTATCACAAAATAGTGATCTCTTCCAGACTACCCAAAAGAAAGAATCTTCTAATATAACGGGCTTGTGTATTCCTAACGGTACAAATTTATGTAGTATATACAACCAATATATACACATTTTGTAATTGTATAAAATGATTGACAATAGGAATTGAATAAAGTATAATCGATACGTTTATGTTTACGGCTTCAGATGCGTTTGATATATTATTTTTTCTTTGAAATGAACTTAAATAATTCTGCAAATATCTTATTGCTGGGTCAAAGCCTCTTCTCCGTGTAGAATGACTGTTGGAGCTTAACTCACTACGCTGCTACAGTCTGGGTTGGCGGATAACTGCCCATGTCATGAATAACGATTACTATTAAATGTTTATGATAACAACCGGGGTCAACTACTTTACGTGCGCTCCGAAACATGATGGAGAGATCCACATAATATTCACCCAGACAAGAAACAAATATTTGTACAAATAAAAATATCTGCACCGAGTGGGAATCGAAACCGCGACCGCCGGCGTCGTTAAGGCGACAATTTGCATCACTACACCAGAACGGTTGTTTGGATAGTTTGTCAAAAATTCTACGTTGGATCAATCATTCTCAATCGTTACGATTATCAATTACAATATGATGTCCAGCTACATAAAAATTGTAATAAAAAATGGAAACGATAAAATAATAATTCATTACACATAAATTCTGGTTCTCGAAAGAACAATTTCCGCATATTTGTCCTGACATAACATACGCAATGCGGAAAAACTGTTACAAAGAAATACTTTATTTTCATGATATCGATTAATTATTCATTTTTTAAGTAGTATAAACGAGTTGGTTTATACTGATTTTACATAAATTGGCATCTTTATATTTCTTTATTCGTAATTTACAGCGTTTGTCAAATATTTATTGCCGAAGGGTATGTAAAAATATCAATGCAGCAAAAACCACGCTGATCTTTTTTATAAATTCATATGATCTTTAATAAAACATTTAAATAAACTGTAATTATGTCTTTTATTTACCTATATAATTTCTAACATTTGTTTCTTATTTTTTTTTTCTTTTCGATCGATGCAATAAAATGAAACTGTTTACATTACGAGCATATCATATAAGACTTTAATGGTTACTGATTCGCTAAAATAAGTGATACAAAAACTGTTAAAAACAACCACTGAGAAGCCAATGATTTATATTATTGTTAGTTACAAAACGTAACAATATAATCGGCTCCAAGATTTATATGGTTGCCAATTACAATCGAGTCACTTGATTACAGGGTAAAACTATGGTTTACTATTAAGGACTTCAAAGAGATTATTAGATTATTATATTTAGATTTTAATTATCTATGAAGATGGTTCATTTCTGTTGTTGTAGTTTCCATTGTGCTGACAGTCTTAATTAATAATTTGCAATTCATGATGGTCTTTTGTTATTCGAATTACTTGTCACTATTATTTATTTAGGCATAAAATTGTAAATTACAAATATTACACTATGCGTAATAAGGTTTAATATGAATAAACATTTTTCGTTTCGAAACTACTTATTATACTACAATTGAATTATTTTATATTTTTATCTTCTTAGTCATAAGGTACATATGAAAATCGTATATTTTTAAACGAGCAATTCCTATACATATAATCTGAATCTCGGATCTTAAATTTAGTATGCAGGGGGTTTCGGGGGCGATAAATCGATCTAGCTAGGATTTATTTTTAGAAAATATCGTTTTATCCCTTTTTTACGCAATTAAAAAATATCATTAGAATACGAAGGTAAATTTCACTGTCATTGATAAGCTTATAATAGCTCGGATGGGAATCGGACGGATTCGAAATCAGAAAAGTCACGTTCGAATCCAGGTGCCTACAGACCAATTTTTTTTCAATTTTTTTTTTCAAGTTTCTTCTTTTGGTCATCCAGGTACTAAAAGTATATATGAATAAAATTATTATATTAATAAAAATTTAATCACTTTATTTTATTGCTTTGATTTACTGGTATATCCAAGAAAAGACTATACATATTATATACAGATTATTAAACAAAATAATTTATTTCTTTTTTAAATACTTATTAACATAACAATATTGTATTAAATTATTTTAGCTCCTAACCACAGCGTGCTCATGGGACCTTATTACGAAGGATCCGCTGTCCCACTGTCGATCCGTCAGACACTGCTCTAAATTAAGGCAACCAAAAGGCCTAAGGCCTAAAAAAAAGGAATGATTTAGAGGGAAATGTGTTTTTTTTCCCGCAAATATTGTAAGGTCGTACGAAACACTTTGTGTGCAAGTCAGTCTCATACTGGGATGTTTTCTTTAAACTTTCGTTTCTTTTAATAGTGTAAAGATTTAATCAATTCAGCAAACGAGCTAAAGGTACTCTATCTTACGATCTTTCCTGACCACTTGTAACTTTCTCCTGATAACATAATTGTAATTTGAACAATCTAAAAACAAAGCTCATTTGAATGCGACGTATCAAGACATCACACCAATGAATACGGTATGGTGGTACAATTAGAATTAAATTGTTTCATAAGAACATCACTACACTGGATTTATTGCGTATAAAAGTATGCACAAATATATTATTGTTTTCATTGAATCGTAAATTCAATATAAAATGTAGCGCTTCTAGGGCTATACGTGTTTACAATTCCAACAGATATTATTTTTAAATTCTGATTTGTATAAACAGTTTTGTTGTTTCTTTATAATTTACTAAACGAGTCGTGTGCATTCACCCGCATTTATATTTAGATACTGCATCGCTATTTTTAAGTCGTAGCGTGATGTTTTTAACATGGGAAGGGTCCATAACTACATGAGAAGCGTACTAGGGCATTTTCATGTATAGGTACACCAAAAACAAATAATAGTTATGTAGCGTTTTTCCTTAATTCTTAATATTAAATCCTTTTTATTGACTTGACTGGCCCGATGGTGCAGTTATTAGCGGGTCTCTGCTTTCCGCTCCAGGTTCTGGGTTCGATTCCCGTCCCGAGTATATATTTGTATGTATATTTATCTAAAAAAAATGTATATCAGTCGGATACTACCTAAAACACAGGCATTAAGGTAGGCAACCTTAGGAACTGACGACCGTGTGTGTATGTTAAGCATATTTATTATTCGTATTTTGTATTTATCATAGCAATATATTATTGCCTATAATATTTTTATTTATTTAATATACATATACGTACTACCTACATAGGAATTTATATATATATATATATATATATATATATATATAAGCGTTACTACGCAAAGCTATAACATCGCTGGATGATAGTCGTTGCGCTGGCGTCGGATGCAGCCTGATTAACCGCTCTACTTACCCACCCGCCTGTGAGTACAATCAACTTCATAATGCTTAGAAAATGTATACTACCATCTGAATTAAGCAATTTTCCTATATATTTATTGACTAAGGGCTTAAATACACATGTCAACGTGACGTATATTTGATAAAAGAATAAAGTTATTGTTTAATTATAGTTTAATTCTCATTTATATTACATATTCAGACTGATATATATTTTTCAATCTCGAATTTTATATCTTATTATTTCATTTTTATCTAGTTATTAATCTCTTATCTTATATCTTTAAACGAGCAATTCTTGTATATATATATATAATCGGAATCTCGGAAACGGCTCCAACGATTTTCATGAAATTTAGTATGCAGGGGGTTTCGGGGGCGATAAATCGATCTAGCTAGGATTTATTTTCAGAAAATGTTGTTTTATCCCTTTTTTTACGCAATTAAAAAATACCTTTAGAATACGAAGGTAAATTTCGCTGTCATTGACAAGCTTCTATTAGCTCGGATAGGAATCGGGCGGATTCGAAACCAGAAAACCTGAGTTCGAATCCAGGATTCTACAGACCAATCTTTTTTTCATTTTTTTTTTTTTTTTTTTGAATTAAAAGCTCTTTTTATTTTTTATTTTAATAACCAGTTCCTATTATTTTACTATTATGTCGGTAAGATCGAAAATATTATTTATGTTTCATCAATATGTAATGTATCTAAATATAATTTAACCGAGCAAAGCTCGGTCATCCGGGTACTCATACATAATTGAACACTAACTTCCACCATAAATCCCCTAATACAGCATATTTAACAGTAAACCCATCCTAATTGTCACACCATTAGGACCACCAGTTTGTAAACATGAAAAATTGTAGTCAATTACACTGCAAAAACGTGTTCTCTTTTATCAAGTGCAGTCACGAGGCGGAGGATTGAAACTGTAATTAGTCAGAGCTCTTGTGAAAGTCTCCTCACCCTGTTTAATACCGGGGTTGTCTTGAACAAATTGTCCGTAATTCATCCTATACGCGATGCACTAGCTTAAAGTGTCTTAGAGATAGCAAGGAACTACCTAATGGTTGTAAAGTTTATCCGACGAAAACCTCTCGAAAAATTAAACCTGTGTTATAATAGATTACTAATTATGTAATGGTTCTTAAATAAATAAGATTTGAAGAGAAGAGTTAAGAAGTTTTGAAGGGAACTATTGTGAAATATGGGTAATAGTAAAATTTCTGAGAATTTTATCTCATATGTTAGATAAATATTTCAACTCTATGTATTACTATTCCCCGTTTTCTTATAATTATAGTATATTGTATAATATGTAAGATATTATAGACAGTATAACAAGTATCATAATAAGCTTTCATACGATGTAAAAACTGTGCAAAACAATACATCATAGTATCGTACCTTCATTCCTACTTAAAAGTTGCATGTTACAAATTTTGATGTGATTACCATTAAATTAATTCGAATTTTAGATTTTATTACTTTCGTGAATGATACGTGGTTTTAATTTTAATATAATGTTAATAAAAATAACATTTTTTTAAGTATTCAACGATTAAAGTAAATTACATAAAATATAAAATTGATTACGATAGTTTTAGATGTATGGCCTAGATAATTTATAAAATATTCATAATCAAACCATTAAAGTCGAGCTTTCATCATACAGCAGTACAATAAAACATTTTATTGTTTCAATCGGTTAATTAAATTATAAATTGGAAAACTAAAGAATCTCGCTGTCCCTGTAATGTGCACTATACCTAATTATTATGCGTTAGCGGAGAGCGACTCGGCGCGTGCGCAGAGCGACGTAATTGCCCTGTCACTTTCCTAATTATCGCCATACCGATGTTTCTCCAACATCTCGATCTAACTACCATTAACCATGCTGGAAATTTTATTAATTATACGTTTTATCGATCTTTCGTAATTTTTTTTAAATTATTGTTATAATGTTAAAAATACGTCACGTTAATGTTATTTGAATTAGTCGTTTCCTTTTTTGAGGGATGTTTCGGACCTGATACGAAAAAAAAAAATTCGAAATAACTCAGAAATTAAGTAAGTGTTAGACCACAAATTAAGTGTTAGTTCTCTGTTAATTGCTGGCACAGCCGACAGTTTCTCGAATTGAATGTTCCTCGCACTGAATTACATCATAGTAATATTATAAATGCGAAAGTGGGTTTGTTACGCTTTCACGCGAAAACTACTTAACCGATCATCATGAAACTTTGTACACTTATTCTTGGATGTTAATAGAAGTAACATAGGATACTTTTTTTTTGGTCGCGATAACCGATATCCACGCAGAAGAAGCCACGAGCAGAAGCTAGTATTTAATAATGTTCAACATAAATATTTTGAAGGTTACATTTAATAAAATATACAGATTAAAATATGACAATGAAACATTAAGTTATTGATTACGTTTCGATCATTATTATTTTAATATATTTATTTTGGTATTAATAATTCTTATATCATTAGAAAATATCATCCAGAATTAAAATAAAGTAGAAACATTAAGCATAACTGTCAATGTGAGTGGAACCGAGAGACGTATTGTATGTGTCGTTGGTATTTTACAATCGAATGTTCAAACACATAACCACTTATTATTTTAGTACTAGGTATCTTTAACATCCAATTATAAACAAGGGAACTCAGGGGAACAAGAGTCGCTGCCTTTGTTTCGGTCCCTGTAGGACACCGCACATTACAAGTCGTATTTTACCACGAAATAAACAAAAACATGTATATTCTATCAAAGTGAGCCGTTTTTACTTCACTTCCCTTATAAAGAAGGGAATTAAATAAACATTCTTGGAAATCTGACGGAGATATTATTAGAGATTAATATAATTTAAAGAAAAGTATGTATTTTTAAATAACTACAAAGACTTACAAATTTTATTAAATATTATATTTTGTTAAAAGCACATCTTATAGTATCATAACTAAATTGCAACCGTGTGAAGCCGGAACAAGAGAGTAGTAACATTATACGAAGAAAGTAATTCAATTTTATATTAAAGCTTAAGAATATATATCTTTATGTCTAAAAATATTCACAATATGAATTTTTCTTCCTAAAATACCATATTATATACGTCCACAGTGTATAATGATAGATGAGGGGTCTTTGTAAATTTAGTACCTAATGGAATAGTTATCGAGATGACGACGTGAATTTGACTTAACAATAGGGTTGAACACATCTATCAATATATGACTTCTATTCATAATGTTGTTAAAACTTTAATGGGTATAAAAACTGAAAATGCCTGTTTTACCGGTTGTTGATAAAGTTTATTTCGCACATAAGTTACTGATTGTTGATGATTTATTAGCAAGACGTAAGATAATGCCCTTACGGTCTATTTCACCTCAATTAATAACCAAGAACAAAATAACAACTTTTGGATTCACAGGTTGAGAATAAAAAAAGAGATATTTGATAGTGAAAAGGAAAAAATATATCATAAACTTTTATCTGTTGAATACCGTAATACGTAAGATGACTTGATCAGCAACCGGTGAAATAGGCGGTTAATATAATTTCATAACTATGAAATGATGAATAAGCTTGTTTGAACGTGAAACTCTAAAGACTTTCTAAAATGAAAAATTTCTTTAGTTATAAAGCCATCTTATTGAGGAAGATTATTGAGTAGCACTTTTTCTCATAGAGTGCAGAGCAATACACAAAAACTTGAAGTACCGAAATACAAAGCCACTAAAACCGCGATGGTAGTTATATACTAGGGTTCAAAATTAAATAATTATGATTTGAAATATTTCAGTAATAATCTCAGCGGTGACTTAATCTAACATGGTTTCCATTTCCAACCTTGCTAACTATTTATCGAAAATCTATTAGACTTTGAGTATTTGTGTTGTTTTCGGTCTTTGAAAAAGTCGCAATGGGGGTTTACTTTTTACGGCTTTACTTTGTTTACTATTCATTTTTATGTATTATTACCATTGGCACCTATTGATAGTATCAACGGTTTATTATTATGTTATGAATAGAAAGGTATGAATGGAACTAAATTAACTGACAAACTACTCTGTTTTTAATGTATAAATGATCAGTCGTACACGAAATTTTATTAATTACAGCAAGTAAATGTGGATAACACTCGTATATCTATGTATCTACAGTTTTTAAAATTTCAAACGGTATTAATAAAATATTATCAAATCCTATAAATCATTTTTATTTTGCTTTTATTTAAAAGTGATTGTTTATACCTTAACTTTCAACATTTTCTACTATAAAAACTTTTTCTCTAAAATAAACTTTTCATATTTTGCATATAAAAAAAACCTTAATTAGCGCCCCTTAACGATAGAGGAGAGGAGCAAATTGAACCTCGACAGTGGGCAAAATTTTCATACTTAATGATGTTTCATGTTTCATTTTCTTCAATAACCTATATTTAGAAAATTTATGGAAATTTTCTTCCTTAGAATATAAACTAATATTCATTGCTAACATTTTCAGTCTATATAGTCTTATATCTAACGACGATCGTAAGCGATGATAAAATATTAATAAGAACTGACTAAAAAACGACAAAGAGCATAATAATATTTTTGCTTGTGTTCATACATGTAGTACTTCGAAGTCGAGCAACAATTACAACAGTTCCTCCATCGAGTCTATAGTATTGTGATTTGATTATTGAGCTAGATAATTTTCTCACCTAATAATACCACCATCGTGCCTTAAAAATTAGACTAGTTATTAACTAGCCTTTAATGGTTACGAATTTTAGGTGATGGCAGTCCAGTATCTAGTTAAGTAAATAAATAGTTGTAAACAACGTTAATTAAATAACCTTTAGTTAATTAAAACTACAAATGTTTATTTTTCTATATATTTACGATAGAACGAAGATAGAGAATTTCATAAAAAGAACTTTTTCTATAAATAGAATTATTTCTCAAAATTACTAACCATCGAAGATGCGCACCTCAAGAGCTTAAATTTCCACCGCTTATTAAAAATTTAAAATTGAAAACGAGCAAATGCAAATTAGAGCATGTTCCTGTCCAAGTTATAAAGTATGTACAGGAGTTTCGAGGTTAATTTAAGCCTTAGATATTACACTATAGCGTTTTAGTACATACTTAGTTTGTGACTCTTGTTTTAACAGCGTAGATTAAATCTGTGTACAAATAATAGGTAGTTCCTTTCACTAATTTCAATTTTTCAATATTGTTAAGTTTATCACGAAGTTTAAAATATTTTCATTAAAAATGTAATAGTAAAAATACACATAGTAATACAATATTTGTATATAATACAGTATTTGTTTTGCAATAATGCATCAACGTTTTCATGCATACAAGTCATTTGGCACGCGTAACTAACTAGATTTTTACGAATCATTGGTTTTATCGAACTGAAAATTATTAAGTAGTTAAAATTAAACAAATTGATTCCAAAATTAACTTTCTATGTTCATATGATGCAAAAAAAAACTTGTCAACTAAATACCAATTTCTTTTAACTAACGACCATGAATTAAATTCTTATTTATTGACGGACAAGCAACTAGTGTTCACGTATAACATCGAAAGGTATTCCGTCCACCAATACATGTAATATCTGTGTAGAAATTTATTTTAAGATTAAATATCATTGGTTAAGTCTTTATGGATTTTTATCACGATCATAAAATAAACTAGAAAATCCTCACAGTGTCACTTTCACTATTGAACTTATCTTAAATGTGTTAATAATGTACACTAATATTAATTCTTATTTATTTACATTTATATATTAATACGTGAAGCAAACACTTTTTACCCCTTTTTACGAAAAATTACGCGGACGGAGAAGTATGAAATTTGGCACAGTTAAAGTTTATATGGAGAAGAAGCGTAGAATGCTAATATTTTTTTATGATAATGCTCAAAAAATACATTAAATTCATTTAAAAAACACTACACACACTACGGCGTACACACACATATGTACAATGATATCATTGTACATATGTGTGTGTGTGTATATATGTATATACACAGATTTTTTTTATTGTCAAAATCTGTTGTGAACACGGTCTTAATACAGGTCTTGCAACGAATTTTTATCGAAACATATTATCACAAATGATGTCCAATGACTGCTGCATATGCTCACCATGTTATGCGCAATCATATTTCTATGATGTTGACAATGGTGTTAATCATAGATTAGGTCGAATTTCGACCAATGGGCGACCACTAGTATATATAAAATGTCTAATTTTCTCGCTCTCTTAGTTTCAAGCGGAGAACAAGCTCAAATGATCTCAATCACACCACGCATCAATAGTACACAACTCTCACTCGATATCAATGACAACTGGTTTGTTAAATTGGCCGCAAATCACGCAATTTGATTGATCTTGTATACGTATTTGCATTTTGTAGCGGCATGCAAGTTCAATGTTCACTTGCATGCGGGTAATGTGGCAAACATGGTGCTATGTAAACATGTTGATACATGTGTAAATTCAATTAAAGAATGTGCACTTAACAAATTTCTTCTGGTGATAAAAGACAGATTATCGAGATATTTGACAAAGCGTGCGGTGCGCGACTTACGTAGTTCCTCGTTGCGCAACTCAGATCAATTGCTTTGAAGTATGAATAAATCAAGCTTGATGTTAATTTCTTGTTATTGTTTATTGTTAATAGTCTAATTTAGTGTGTAAAATGATTAGTTATAGGAATTCTATAGTAAGTACAATATAATACACGAAACAATTCCTGATTATACATCAGGAATTGTTTCGTGTATTATATGTGAACTGCTGGACACTTTTTGTATTTTTACCCATATTATTGTTATTAATTTCTCATGTAAGTGACTGTATGTTTTTAATGAGAATTAATATTCTTTAAGCCTATATTGCATATGCTGCAATACACATGTAGTGCAGTTGTGTTCGTAACCAATCAATAAATCGGCGGATGTTCTGTATCTTGTGCTGCATCAGCCTAACACATTAAAACAACAGTCACAAATCATTTAACAGGATTTTTAATAATGTTACTAAAAGTATATAATTTTTGATATTTTAACACGTTTCAAGTTTCTTCAGAGTATTGCTCTTTTATTTATTAAACGAATGTAAACGAGGAAAATGGTCTCAATATTTATTTCTAATAAAATTTCTCGATTTTTGAAGTAACATACTATAATTAATTATTATAGACATTTTATTGTATTTTTTTTTGTAGGATTATGAATTTTTTCTGTAGAAAATTATAAATTGTAACTTATGAATTACCTACTATGAAGTTTTATTTATTTCCTAGAGCACCCGTCATTCATAAGAGTACTTTATGCGTTGTACTTAAAATAAAATTATTGAGGATATAATATAATTGTGTATATTAATAAAAATAAGTATAGTAAAATATAGTGTATTTACAACAACAAAAAGAATATGTAACATATACATAAGAATTATTAATAAAAACTTTTATTATATAATAACAATACTCAAATAAAGTTTAAGTCGTAAGTTAATTCGTAATTTTACTTCTACTTAAAAAACTTCCTTAAGAAAGGAAATTTAGCAAAAAAAATTAACGAAGTTAAAGTTTAAATTTTTCGTTGGACAAATTCACTTGACATTTACGTAAATTTTAGAAATTTGGTATACAAAATTAGACTTAAAGAAAGTCATTTTACCATAAATTGAATGGACAGAAGTTTTGCTATGTAAATGTCTCCTGCAGATGTGGTACAAAAAAGTTAAAAAGTTATTTTGTTAATCTGCAACTGACGATGATGAATGATATGCGATGCCAATAGAAGTTTTTACCATCACTACTGGTATACAAACATTTTCTCATCGCTCAACTCCACTCAAAAGATACTTTATTTAAGTAGGATTACAGTAATAATCACTTACGAATTGTCACAAGCTACCGTCATATCTGTTCTATATGAAGCAACTACCAGCTCCGAATGAAGTTTTTATCGGGAAGACCCGACAAGAAATTCAGCACTTAGTCTTTTAATTTACTTGTCTCAGAACATCAAATAAACGTGCATGTTTCTTAAGTATCATGTTACATAATTAGAGCCAAGCAGCAATCTTATCAAAAAATCAAATAAAATAAACAGCCTCATTTTATATTTCATGTAAACGAGGTAGCTGTAAAAATGGTCTTTTAAAAATTACTGTTTTTGACCTCGTATTGATGATATAAAAAATGTGGAAAATTGTTTTCTTTGTATTATTACTATAATATTTTTTGTTATCTTGAGACGATATTTATGTAAATTAAAATTATTTTATTTATAAATACGGCAAGTTTATGTGTATTTTTCAGTGCGTCTACCTACTATTATTTTTTTCTGAATTTTTGCAATGCAATTTTAAGTGTCATGTTAAAACGTGTTATTTATTTGAGTAATCATGTATAATATATAGATATATACAGGGTATGACTGCAATTATGCGCCTTCTTCGGTAACGGAATCGCGGATTTATTTGAAAATTCACAATGCCGCAAGCTAATGCGGTCACGTAGCCACCGGCGGTTGAGGAAAGGCACACAAGCTTGGCGAAAAAGAATCGTAAGTCAGGCGTTTATTCTGAACGATTGCGATTGTTCGTTAAGTCTGAAACGCCACAACAAACAAGCTATCGCATTATATATACTTCATAAAAGATTAAAAAAGAAATCAAATAATCGCAGGGAAAACCCACAGTCAATTACGTGGATTAATTTTACGTATGGAACTCCCACTTCCACGACGATAGCTCGAAGTTTTTATACGAAATGCACATTTTAAGAATTATAAGAATACGGATAAGTTACTAATATAGCCAAACCTTGACTGCACTACAGAAAACAGACTTCCGAGGAATCCCCATAAGAGGCTTTCATGGTATGTCGTAAAATATTAGTACGAGAGCGGAGGCTTAAAATAAGTGTCGCCTTCAAAGACTCTCGTAAAACAAAAAATATTAAGGGTCTCCTCAATTTACGTCGTTTTTCTCTTTTGATAAAAATATGACAGAGGCTCTTATGGTATTTATATTTTTAATACGGAATGTCGATTGTCTTTTTCATTTAATTAGAGTTACTTAATCTATTAATAAAGAATATTATTAGATTAAAAAAAATCTTGAACTGATTACTGCTTGTATTTCTATGAGTTGTTGTACATTGTTAAATTTTTTTGTATATTTACTACATGTTTTGTAAGCAAATGCATACTAAAATAACAAAACCTTGTATTGTATTGCTATTTTAATACGCATTGGTTTTAATATTACATCTTGTTATAGCCAAAGTACTAAACAGGTTGTAATTTCACAATGTTTTTGTATTTATCAGATACTTATAGCAATTTTATGGTTCTGTGTAGTAAAATTGAATCTCAAATTTCGTAAATTTTCTATATTCGGAATTTAATTTTACTAAGATAATCAGTAAAATTAGTAACCAAAATTTGCTATTTGAATTACAATAAGTGTTAGGAAATATAGTATATATGTTTCATTTAAATCATGTACGTATGTGTTTAATTCTTCAAGCCGCTAAATCGCGCTAACATTTGGTTCTACAGAATCTATACAGAGTGATTGGTAAATTACTATCAATATTTAAGGAGAATATTCGGTACATGATTTTCATTCAAATTATGTAAAAATAAATAGGTAAATATTAATAAACTTTTAAGTAAAGTTACTCAACAATTATCTAATTATTTACTCGTCGTCTGGATACCCTAGCAGCTAGCTGCACTTTCGACACAAAACAGGTAGTTTACCTACGTTTCAATGCCGCCACGTGTAAACAGGGCAGCAGGATAAACAAGCATGATCCAGTCCCCCTTAATACTTTAATCCTGGCTTAGGATAGGCAAAAATACTAAGATATTTTACTCGTTTAAGCAACAAATTTGTTGACTAGGTAAATGATGTGAACTTTGGCAATTTTTAGATGTGAACAAGCGGCACACACCTGTGCACGTGTCGCCGGCATGACTGGAAAAGTGTCAACGCTTCATTTATTTGAATTGAAATTTATGAAAATTAGGTCAAAAATTAAGTAACTATTTTTTTTTAAATTTCGAATGAGAATCATATACCGAGGTATACTTCTTAAATATTGATAGTAATTTACCAGTCACCTGTATATAGGTCTCCATACAAAATTAATTGACTAAGGGTTTTTTATTAAATCAAAGTCGTTTCACCTTGCAACGGGGTATTTATATTGTAGGTCCCGAGTGCAGGTGTGATTTTGGACGTGTGGAACGATAAACGTTTCAAACGTATCAACAAAAATAACTATATTTATTTGTTATATTTTGTTTAGTGAAATTACAAATAATGTATAGTAATATTACTACACAATGTTTTAATAACTGATTAATAATTTTGCGAAAGATGATTTGTAATATTTTGAAACCGAGTTGTAGTAAATTGTGTAGTAAAATGACAGCACTGAGTTCCTTTATTCCAAAACGGTGGTGCGCAAAAACTTCCTAAACAAAGGTTAAAACTACCATAGAAATTTTTAACAGTGTAGATTATTATTTATATTATATATAGAATATTATATTATGTCATATTTCTGTGACGATCTCAATAGAGTTTCAGTTTTAAAATAGAGCCTATTAATCCTCATGTTAGCGTGTTCACAAATTTTCAGCTTCATAATATTAAGTACCTGGGCGACCGCACTCTGCTCGGGTAAAAAAGACGAAAACTAATTTTACCAAATACAAAACCTAACTATAATAATCGATTTTTTGCCCCCATGAAATTGAATGAAAACACGAGGAAGGAGAAAATATACATAATTGAAAAATAGCATATCCTCACTAAGTTAACTAGGCAACCGCAGGCTTTATTAAATGTTTCCTTCTACAGATACAACTAAGGGAAATATTCCCCGTTAGCCAGACTGTCACGCATAACGATCTGTCCTAGAAAATTTCTGGCCTCGATATTTTTTTGCGATGTTTACCAAACTTTAGGTTTAAATTAGTCGATTTCTTTAATAATAACTGATTGATTAATTGATAGACGTATCATTTTTATTTTTATTGAAATATAATTGTAAAACTGTTTTAACATAATATTATCAAATAATTTTATTTCTTTTTAACAATCTATATTAATTTAATCATTATTGTAATTCAGTATTTTTTTCCTTATCATCCTTTAAATATTAAACGATTAATGCATATTGTGATTACCTCTAAAAATAAATACAATTATACTCTTATTTTATTGTGTAAATATTTTTTGTGTTACTATTGTCATTTCTGTTGGTAATTTTTTATAAATAAATAAATAAGTAAGCAAAAGGTTCACACGCAACTGACTTACTGATATACTGATCCATCATCACTGTGCATAAAGTATTGAATCAAGACACAAAATTAACATACACACTTGAATTATTCAAATTAAAAACACAAAAATTGCATTTCAGAGTGGTTTTTCATTTTACTTCTTAGGAGTTAGGGGGTGACATAAATAATAATAGATATTTTTGATAACTTAGGTTGTTTCGAGTCTATACGTGATTTAATTGAGCAAAGCCAAGCAACGTGTATAATATTATAATGCGTAAATATAAAAAAAAATCATACACAAAAATTATTTCTTCATTTCGGCTTTTAATAAATATGAATACGTTTCTGTTGTCGTCAAAAACGAATCATATTACCCGTAAGGAATCTGGAAGCTAGAAACCATTTAGATACACAAGAAACACAACATGCGTGAGTGAGTTTCATTTATTTACAAAACATAACATTTTACGAATACGAGGCGAAGTGAAATATACAGGTAGAAATTTTATTGCATAATTATGAATTTACATGATACTTTTTTCACATTTTTTACATTTAATATATATAATTAAATTTAAGTATAAAAATCTAAAGCTTCGTAAGCCATGCAACAAATTTAATATGGGTGTATTAAAATGTCACAGAATTTCTCTAAATTTTATTTTCTTGCAGTTTTTGATACTTGCTGGTTAAATTTGCGGGTTTTATTTATCACTGGGTTAACTCAAAGTGTACATTTTTATTGCGTTTTCATTAAACGTTTACGTTTTCATAAAATACATTTTGTATGATTTTTAAATGTTTACAAATTAATGTTCATATTATAGTAAAAACATAAGAAAGAAGCAGAAAGGTATTGTTATAATCAACACAAAAACTGAGCGAGATACTAATTTGATCCGTCTACTTTCATGATTCTATCTAATTTTGATCATTCTTGTTTTTAAAAGACACTATTTATAAAATACATGTACATAAATTTAGAACATTTAGCCCTAATAGTAAGAATACAGCGGAAGATTCATTTCAATAAATTACTATATTAATAATTACCTACTAGAAATCATTGTTTATTTTTAAATATAAAAACGGGTACATACCACGATACAGTATGTACTCGTCTCTTCGTGACAACGGATCATGTAACTGGTCCGAGATATCGACAAAAATCGTCAAAAATACTATATCGTGGTATTTACTCGTTTTTATCTTTAAAATAAATAAACTATGTTTTAAACCGCGAGTGTCTAAGCTTAAAACGTTAATGAGTAATTAATTATCGTTAACTGATGACTGTTATCTAGATCACATAACTTTGTACGCGATTATCTGATTACTATTGAAATAAATCTTTTATAATAATATATTAAAAATAATAAATATCTAAGAAAATCAAAGATGATTAAAGGTTTATCAAGTGAATCCTTGTGTTAGAAAACACACCTAAAACTATATTAAACCGTTTGATTGAGACAAATTTTTTTTTTTGTTTTTTTTTTTTTTTTTTGAATAAAGGATAATTGATTTAAATAAAATCAAAAATGTCTTTAGGTGAGCTTCAAAAGTTCTTTTTAATCGTCATTTTACAAACTTTATAATATTCTTTGACCAATTAATTATAGTTAATGTGAAGCTACCACTGATTAGGAATGTAGATTCTCCCAAGAAGAATTAACAAGAAACTCAACAGTTTCTCTTTTATTGACTGCTTTAACTCACTTTTTTTTGTTTGCTTTAAATACTGGACCTACTGCAGAGCAATATTTTAATACCACTACATATTATAAAACAAAGTCACCGCCATGTCGGTCTATCTGTCTGTGTTCGCGATAAACTCAAAAACAACTGAACAAATTTTCATGCGATTTTCGCAAATAGACTGAGTGATTAAAAACTTTAATCGAAAACGCTGCTTTTTGAGATATGTATAAACAAAATAATATACGGCGAAATTATTTTTCTTCCAAAGGTCTACAAAAAAGTCCATGATGACATATGTATATCTTTTAAGTATAGCTTATTACAATTTAACACTTTATCTATTTATCTCTCACATCTATATTAACTTCTAAAAAAATAGTCACTAGTAAGTAATTGAAAAGCTATTTAGGCGGATGCGGTATTAATCCTTATCGACTTAAATATGTTAATTACCTTAAACATTTGACGCACATTATGATAGTATAATAATATTTCACATATAATTTCAATGAATATCTTAGAACTTATCGCAACGTAAAAAGTAACGTGCGCGAGATTTAAATTAAGCGCGGGTCTTGCACCTAAGGGGCTCGATTGATGCGATCAGCCCCGTACGACGCACTGAAGCGAACCCTCGTTGTCGTTAAGCGATGTGAATATTTTTTACTACCTGTGCGAAGCCGGAGCGAGTTTCTAGTTACATATACAGCATCCTTTAAATTATAGCGTTGAGATTAGGAAGGTATAATTTGCAGATAGTAAAAAATAGAAATAAAGCGTTTTTTCTGATAAATATTAGTACAATGATTATGATATAAAAATAGTTTAGAATTGTGTTATAAAATAATATCATAAATTATTCGCAACTTATTAGAGCATAGTGTTTCCAAGAATTTATTTAAAGCCGATGATAAGCCTTTAAAAAAGCGGTCTTATAAAAATATAAAAAATCTTTTCTTACAAAAGCTGGATGGAGCGTTAAATTATAAATATGTATCCTCGACCATTTTTCTTGATAAAAATGTATTGGAATTCGATTTGAGTAATCACATTGTTTTAAAAATTATACTACGGTTCGTTTATGATGATTTAAAGAACTCGTTTTCATAATATTCATATTTTAAAGGTAAAATTTTCCTTGTATTTAGTTTTTCCTATTATTTTTAGAATAAAAAGAAACAATGTATAAGTACTATTATTCAAATGCATTAATTTATATGTTATATTGATATAAACAGATAGAGAAACACTAGAGATGTTTAAGATGAGATGCTGGAGGAGAATAGAAAAAATAAGTTGGACTGAAGATAGAGCAATGACCAAATCTTAAAGCTGATATAAGAAGATAGATTACTTTTAAAAACTATAGACATAAGAAGAGACATGATGTTCGGTCACTTGATAAAACACGATAACTTGATACAAACTATAATTGAAGGGTAGAGTGGAATAAAGAGAGTACGTGGTAGACCGAGAAGATCGTACTTAGATCAAATAAGGTAAAAGACAATTGTCGTGCCTTATAGGGAGGTCAAGCAGCTTGCAGAAGATAGAAAAAGATAAAAGGGGCTCTAGCGACAAGAGCACAGTTCTTAAATTAAAATGAAATAAATATTTGCAATGATAGTACCTACACGTTAATATTAATTGGAAATTAAATATCTCAATTTTATAAATAAAATATTCAAGTGCATCTTCGATAAAACTCCAAATTCGATGAAAGTGTCGTCCAAAAACTAATAAAATATTTTCCTCACGAAGTCATTTAAAAGCATATTGAGCGAAGCTTACGAACGAAGTCTGCTATTTGCATACAAGGTGGTGCAAGATTTGAAATTTTGTGGAAAAAACAAGTTATTAAAAGTATTGGATATAACCTTACCCATAATTATTTATCTATTTGTTAAAATGAATGTATATTACAATATAGAAATCTATATATGAATATTATAAAAGTAAAGAGTTTATCTTTTTGAATGCGCTTGTGGACTGTAATTTAGATTTGACTAATATATTAATAACTTGATTAGATTGATATGACTAAAAATAGGAGCTAACTAGTGTAGTTCGCTACGACTAGTAGCGAATGAAACATTGTTTACTGGCTACTGCCGATTTGATAAGTGTAAAATCGCGAAATACGTCAAAAGAAATAAGCAAGATAATTATGACAACAACAAAAAAAAAACAGAAGCAAAATCGTAAGATTTTTTTCTACTGTGAAAGCGGGTAATCACAGATATATCTAAATAAAATCATTTAATAATAACTGAAATCTTTTATCTGTGTACAAATTTGTCAAAAAAGAAATTGACAGTTCAAAATGATTTTATTTTATGACAAAAATGTAGCTGCGTAATGACAAAGCAAGAGTGATTTTTTCAAAGATATATAATAGACCACTTGGCAGAATGAAAACTCCCATGTTCTTGTTTTAAAAAAATAATTTTAACTTTCATGTGATTTTTTTTTCATCCTACGTGACATTGACATTACGCTCTATTGGGACAACGAACGAACGAACGAACGAACGAACGAACTCAATTTACAAGCTGCCCATTATCAATAATTTCGTTTTAATGTTTTCATAGTAATGGTTTTCAATCATCTGTTTTTGAAAAACGTACATTTTAGTCGACCGCTATCATAAGCATTTTTCTAGCGTACGCGTCTTTCTGACGCATAACGCATCTATCATATAAAAGAAACATTACTTTGCTTAAAAATTTTAAATAAGGTAATTGCCTTATACTACTCTTCTATCGTGGCTCTCATAAAACTAGTTTTTGATGTGCTTATGTAAATCAGTATAAATCACATATTATATTAAATAAATTTAAACAAAAACAGCAACTGGTAACTCTCTGAATAAGCAATAACAAATTGTTTTTAAAGTTAACCAAAACAAATTAATTGAATTAGGGTTTATGTTTACTGTGAAAGCGAATTTCGTAAAAACAACCAAAACAAAACGAACAACGCCGTGAATAATTTAAAAGTAAAGGATAATTAATTACCGTAATCATTAAAAAGTTTAAAGCACGAGTGTCTAATTTCATTAATAAAAAAGCCCTGGTGTCATTGAGATAAAAGAGTCATAGAGTGACGAAAGGCATGCTGATATAAACAGAGTCAGGGCCAGCGTTAGCATTCGTCACATAATTATCGTACAAATCACATATTTAGCACTTGGTACGATCGAGTAGAGGTGTCGAAATTGTACGATAATCCAAATCATCGAAATGGAAATTTTAACTACTTAACTGCCCTCTCGTATTTTGTTTCTGAGTTTCTAAACATCTACTTTAGCTCTTCGATTAAAACAAAATAGTTAGCTTTTTAGATTAGATATAGTGGACATATACAGGCGATGACGTTTTTTTTCTTTTCGTCTCCACTTCAGAGACAGGATATATATATTATTATTGTCGAAAAGTATCCGTGTGAAAATTTTGTATTTGTACGATACATTGGAACGAAAAACGATAATTTTACGGCCGAAAATACATAATACTGTCAGCAAATAATGCTAACACTGGTAAGGGCGTTTGTGTACTACAAGGAATTTTACTGTCCGACAGTCCGATTTTTTACGGTCCGATATGGCACGCCATATAAATGTATATACAAGTTTGTGAACTATACGTAATTTTATTGTCTGACATTTTACGTTTTCTCATTCATTTTTATCTCATTTTTATATTTACTTTTTTTTAACCACATCGGACCGTAAAAAATCGGAGTGCCGGACAGTAAAATTCCTTGTAGTGTACAAACGCCCTAATTGAAGCAAACTGTTAACATAAATGATAATCGTTACGAGGGGCAAAAGGAAATTTCATAATTAAGAAATAATAAGTTTACAAGACAAGTTCGGCACGCGCGCCGATGAGTTACAACTTGGCTAGGTAGGTAGTAAGGTTTCCAATTTCAAGGTTAACTTTGTAAAGTTAGAAGATCATGTATCAAATAATCAAGCACAATATCAAACAAAAATACCCGTTAATGTCGTAACTTTGCGATAAACCCGGCGAGGTATTGATTGAATTCATGATTAGTTTGTTCAATATATCAACTTTGATAAGACCCGTATTTACACTGTTGACAGAATAGACATTTTGGATTCGCACGTTCAGATAGATAGCGATATTATTTACGATCCCTTATTAATATTAGCGCTAATTTGTACTAATTTATTACTTATTTATGAATACGTATATGTATAAGAAATATTTATGTAATGTGTGATCCAAAACATTTTCTTTATTCTATGATGCATGTGACAGTTTAGGCTGAGGTTTAAAAGTTCTTTTTCATAACGCAGATCACGTATTTAGTTACAATCTACCTTGAAGAAACCAATTAAAATAAGGCTTTTTATCAGGTCGATGACCTCGAATATAGGGCTATCATCCATCTGAATTTCTTCGGAAATGTGTTAGTCTATTTGGGTGGGACTTATACGGTCTTTAAAAATGTCTTTCGCAATTTAATTATTCTTTAATATTAAATCTTAATTACAAATGAGTATATTAATATTTTTTCGTTTTATTTTTGAAGTGAAAACTTCTTTAACCGCGTTGAGCGATTTTTGGTAGGGGAAAAAATATTTAGAAAAACATACGGATTCGCGTGGTTCGCGTGACCGTTTACTTTGACATGCTCGTTACGTATTGCGCTTGCGCCCGACTAGCGCCACACAGTATAGAGGCTTGTGTACATAATAGGGTACTTTCGTTAGTGAAAAATAAATTATGAGATTTGATAAAAATTAAAATTTATGTAGAAATATACTTAAATATTCTGATTTTGAGTCATAAAAGCACATTAATGTTTTATTATATTGAAATTAAAAGTCGTAATTTTTAATCCATATATCACGTGATCTAAAACACGAGCCGCCATGATGTGACGTCGTAAAGACAATGTTTCCGATGTACACTGCGAGCACTCCTCAGTGCTCTCACTAGTGAAAAATTCGTTCCTTTATTGAGTGCCAGTACACTGCCGCAATACCATATAGAAATATATGACGTCATAAATAGCATAATTTTTGTACTGTGAGCACTGGCGCTTTCGAGGTAAGGTGCTTTCAGTACTTTGATCACTTGATTAAAAAATATAACAGCACGAATGATTTGTTATTCAAAAATGTCAACAATATTCAAAAATTAATTTTTGAATATTGTTGAATTTATTTTTGAACAGAAAACGTATACATGATAAATATTTTATTTGAAAACAATGTCGACAAATTAGGATGATAGTATACTGGACTGCGTTCCGTTTTATCAGTAACCAGTATAGCACAGTATAGCAAACTAAAAAGTAACGGCTTCGCAGTATACTGAATTGATGTCACACCTCAGAGTGCTCTCAGTGTATAGCGGAACACAACATTACGCATATTACGTCACCAAAATAGGTGACCGCGTTTTCGCGGGAATTAAAAGGTTTAAAATTTAATTTAATTTTATGGCAAGAAAGCGTGTTTATTTTGCCGAAATATTTTTTTTGTGGCTTTTTATTACGAAAATTAACATTTTGAAGTACTTTTTCAAACATAGTACATAGAATACCCTATTATACTCCACTGTATCGTATGCGTGTTTGACTTTTTGGATGAGTAAAATCTTGTGATTTCGCGTGACCGACACGCTGTAATAGCAGTTGGCGAAGTTATGTTGACCACTTGATAAATTTATTTTGTGTATACTGTGCCTTTTTTAGCTATGTTTTCGATAATCATTATTATTTGAATTGATTAATTATAGAGTCACTATACCTATTTTTATTTTTTTAATGTTATATTACTGATCTTGGTGTACATTAAAAAGTTATTATTATTATTAATCACTGTGCAGTACAATAGTGAGTACTCAATATAATTATGTTTGTGTAGAAAAATAAATGTAAAACAAAGCTTTACTATCGAATATTTCGAACATTGTTATTGATATATGCTTTGAATAATTTTAATATTATTATTCCATTGTTTTAAGTTTTTACAACGATCCTTGTACTTTTTTTTTACTTGTTCTCAAAACAATCAATATCACTCAAATTTCAGGTATTTACGAAGATTTTTGTCAGGGTTTGCCAGTTTCGGTTGCGCAGCTCTACCCGTATAGAACGTGGTACCATAAGTGATCGGAGAGCTCTCCAATTCTAAGAGTACTCTCTCTGGGATTGACCCTTCGTTAAAAATTATCATCAAATGACAATAAAGTACCCAAAGGAATAAGATTTTTGGAGTTTACTCCTTAAGAATCGATTTTCATATATAAGGCGCCCGGTATGAGAAAAATATGAGAGGTAAAATGTACTGATGAATGACCTCGTTACTTTTTCGGTGCACGCGCACCTATGGTGCGGTGCGAAAGTAATGTTGCTCTAATTAATATTTAAAAATAATATTTAAAAAATAAATGATAATTGTCAGATAATAATAATTACATAATTTATCAACATTCCTAATGAAATATTTGTGCACATCTGAAATTGACTATTGTGAAAAGTTTAATGTAAAATATTTCGCCGATTAGTTATAATAAATGTATATAAAATGAATAAATATATATTTATATATGTATATTATTTTCATTAATTTGTTAATTTACCCTTTCATATGGTATTAATCTTATTTTCAGTTGGATAAACTCTTTTTGCGTATGTTTAGACAATCGTACTTAAGGAGTAAACTCCAGTCGTGCGTCGGAGCTGACACACACAATTTTTTTTTTTTGCAAAATTACATAAAATTAATGAAATATCTAAATAATATAATACTTGTAATAAAATTGTAACAGGTCCGATTCCGTATATTGAACATGAATACATAATTTTTTTTTTGAGCTGTCTATAATCATTTTATCAGTTTTTGATTGTCAATCTGTATTGCCGTGCGGTGGCTGGAAGAGAAGAATAGTAGTTAGTTAGTGACCTTTTGGGAGCTCTCTATAATCAATACTAAAGCCAAAAGTGTATTTTTGTCTATCTATCTGTATTGCCGGCAGAAGAGACCTCTTTCTTGCTGGCGTGGCGAGTATTGGAAAACCCCCTAGATATGACGGGGGAGACCTACGTTCAGCAGTAGACATCCAACGGCTAATCTGGTCGTGGCGGTTGTGGTCTCTCTGTCTGTACCTTAGCCATCGCGCCAAAACTACTGTGTGGATTGGAATGAAACTTGGTATGTTTTGAGTTCATACTACGGGCTAGAACACTGGATACTTTTTATCCCAAAATTGCGGTTCCTTTGGAAGTGGGGATGAAACTCGAATCATGTAATCACGAGCAAATTCGCGGGCAGACCTTGTTTTTACTATAGTAACCAAAATCCTGACCTTTATTCGTTTAAGCAATTTGAATTTACATATTTATTAGTAAAATTTCATACTGTGTGGATATTATGCTACAATGGGTACCGCTTCGCTAATATGAGTGATAGCGTAATGTTTTATAACCTAATTTATAAGCATCATCAAAATCGATTTAGAACTTTCCAAGATTTGCGCGTTCAAACAACTAGACAAATAGACAAACACAATAATTTTATCATTAGTACAGCACGTGAAAATTACTGCATTAAAAATATTCAGAGTACAGAATTGAATTTGTTACGATTTTATTACTTGTATAAATCTAATCCGTACTAGTAAAGACGCGGCCACTCTGATAAATTAGATTTCCTAATGCTTTCCGTGATTATCTCGTGAAGAAAGTATTTTACACCTTAATGGCATTTTTACACGGCCTAAAACATTCCGACGAGGGATGAAGACGTTGCACGTATTCATCTTATTTATTGTCTTTACGCCCAAAAATTTCTATACAGTTGATTAAGATATAAAATTACATACTGCCAAACAACCCATTATCTAAATCTAAGGACTTGAAATGTAACGCAAAGACGTTAAATTAGGAGAACAAATGTATGATTACAAAGAGCCACCTTTTTAAGTTAAAATATGTTTTTTTTTTAAATTTAGGAATTCTGTTTAAACACGTGTTTTAGTAATTCAGTCCTTGTTAAGTTTGTAAAAGGTGATTTTTTTAATGATAACTCATACTTATTGAAATTAAAAAGAAGACTGTTGATATTTTGGCTTCTACGTCATAAGTCATCCAGAAGGGTAATCCGTGGGTAATCCTATCTGGCGATTGGCACATTGTAAAATTCGTACATTGTAAGTTCATCCCAAACATAAACTTAACATGACACGATCTTACCTACTCGTATGTGATCGTAGAGTATATATTTTGTAGGACAAGTCTGTAATGCAGTAAAATTTTATTAAAGATTTATTTCTTTATCATCATCATCATATCAGCCATTGCTGAACAAAGCTGAACTGCTGAACAAAGGCCTCCATATCGACCTCCAAAGCGACCGATTCGAAGCAGCTTCCATCTAACGGCTTCCGGTGACTCTCCTCAAGTCGTCATGTTGTCAATGTCTATCTCGCGGACGGTCGTCCGACGCTGCGCTTTTCGGTATGTAGTTTCGGTTCGAGAATCGTTCTGCTCCATCGACCGTCAGTTCTACGAGCTATGGTTTATTTATTAGGCCTTATTTTTAATACAGTTTGAAAAATTCATAATAAAAATTACAGATTGCAATCAAATAGCCATATTTATTGTATATTTATTAGGTGTAAGTATAGGGCCACAAAGATTTTTACAATCTGAAAATTAAAATAAAAGTTCCAATAGTTACGTATAATTTTTTAAATACATTTCTAAAAAGTATTTCCACGACTAAAAAGATTTGAGAAACTGACCCATGTTATGGTGTTGAGAAAGAATATTATTCACAAGAATTATATAGGACCATCTTTGAAATATACCCAATTGAATGAAAAAAATAAGTTTCAAACAGTTAACAATTGGCAAAAATTACTCCCTTTTTGAACTTGTTTCAACAAATATGTATGTTAACGACGTATTCAAAAACTTTTATAATATTTTCGTATTTTTTTATATTTCCACAAATTTAAAAAGATCGTATTAAAGATTCAGTGAAGCGAAATAAAATAAACTTTAAGATTCCCAAGGCGCTTATTGAGTTCTATTTAAAAAAATAAGAAATCTTCTTGCAAAGCTGTCACATTTGTTTGTTGTAACCGACCTAAATTAAAGAGGTTCTTAGTTGAAGTTAATGTGTGTGTATGTTTTTTTCTGTATAATTATCACTGATTATATTATTAACCTCTATTTCACCTCTTCCCTATATGCGTAGTGCATATTCAGCAAGCACTAGATACACATAAAAATATCCCAAATATTACCTATGATTTTATAATTCTTAATGATGAACACATAGTTGAAAAGGAATGATAATAATGTATTACAAAAAATTATGTCTACCGTTAAAAGTGAGCACAATAAGGTGGCCTAATTTTTGCCAATTTACTTATATATATAATATATAATTATATATGTTGTATAAATATTAATCTACCCCATGTATTTTAAATTATTACACTATAGTTAAAAATATAGATTGATTTTTTTCTACATTTAATATTACGTCATCAGTAGATTATCATATTTTATACATTTTTACCCGACTGCGACAGAATGAGGGTTATGTTTTTTTTTGTATTTTTAGATTAACAAATTTTTAAAGGTAAGTTCGCAATATACCTACTTTGAATATTAACTCTTAACTTTTATTATATAAGATCTTTAATAAACCTTTTAATAAAACCGCCTTCGAAAGAAAGAATTTCATTCCATGCGATGGAATTTCATTTATGCTAGGGCTGCTCTAACTCCTAAAGGCATAAATTACAGGTACAGTAAAGACGTCACGTAGCCGTCCGTCGCAACGATTTAATTACTTTTTTTGCCATTGATCGTGGCGGTAGGCATATATTGAGTTTAGAGGCGAATTAATACTCTTCCACTGAACGTGATTTTTATTTATTTACTCTTATTGATAATTTAAATTATTGATTTAATTTTTATTACATAATATAAAGTACATATGTCATATATAGCAAAAATGGTGAGCTTACTGCATATAGCATTCACTATCAGCTAACCTTAGGACATAATATAAGAGAAGACGTTTGTAGATGTGCAAAAGGGAAAATGAAGTAAATGAAATAAAATGGGGGAATAAAAGATAAAACAGTTTATAATAAATATTAATAAAATAACAAATACACATAAAAATACATAAATTTATACTTTTAAATAAATTTAATTAATACTGTATTTTTATGCGATTACTTAATTATTGCGACAGCGATCAGACGACAATAGACGTTAGGACCTTAGTGTGTCTGTATTATTACACTGGCAAGAATGCAAGATATTTAAGTACACGAAGAGTTCATATCTGTCCTTTATTGAAAAATACGCTGCAATTCATATGAAAGAATTTTTTATGTATTATATTGTACACTTTCTTTACACAATAACTAGACGATATATTCTTCTATAAATTCAGAGAAAAATTCGCATTACACGCGTGACATTGACGAAGATTGTTATTACATAAATAGGCAATTGCGGATTTCGTACGAACTGCTAAATATATTTTGACATAGAGTCTAGCGTCAAAAGCCCTTTAGTGGTGACTATTGCCAATCGGATTATCTTGCGTTTATTTTACTGCTACTTTGAGCTGTAGCGTGAGATTTAATAGCCTATTCTAATTAACAGGCGTATTAAGGTTAAAAAATAGTTGTTTAAAAACAAGCATACTCTACTTTATTATATTAAAACGTATACACATAATATTAATTTCGGAATTGTCAATATATATTTTTTTTTTCTACTTTATGTTTTAAAAGGAGTAGTCCTGATCGTCACACTGACATTTTATTTTCTATACAGAAATAGTCATTGCTTACAGAAAAAAAAATCTATAACGGATGAGTTGTAATTTTCAGGTGTCTGTTTTTGAGTGTAAAATCAAAAACAGGCCTGAAAATTACAATTGTGTGTGTCTGTGTGTCTGTCTGTCTGCTTGTTTGAACACGCATCACTGATAAAGTACTAAGTGTACGATAAAAAATCAGCATAAAAATCATAAAGCATATCCTGAGGTAAGATTTAGTTTTTATTAAATCAAAATCCCACCGTGCCTCGGAGAGCACGTAAAGCCGTCTGTTCCGACTGTTGTCGTGAAGGCCTGATAGCGATCGTTACTTAAGAGATAGGGAAAAATCTGCTAACCCGCAGTGGAGCAGCGTGGTGGAATATTATCCAACCCTTCTTTATGGACAAAGGCCCACCAGTGGAACGAAACAGACTGATTCGGTTCAGTTAAGTTCATCAAAATCGCTTCACTCTATCAAAACTTATTGTAATTTGAATTTTGTATTTTGAAAAACTGCGTTAGAGAATAGTAGATGAGTTGATACATTATATATACATATGTATTATACATACAAAATAGTAACAACGTTGTTTAAAAGAATATTTTATGACATTTAATTCATGATAATTAATATTAATATTCAAAACTTAGTAAGCGAAAAAAAAACGTCACAATGTCGGATTGCGATTTATTTTTATGTAAAGTACAACAGTTTGTAGTATGAAAATATCACAATAGATGGCGCTTTCTGAATCACGGTTAGTCAGTACCTTCAGTTCTTCACACAACTTTATACTAAAGTAAAACTAATACGCGGGCGACGCCGCGGGCACAGCTACTTAGTAATAAGCTACTCTTAAAACTTGTTCGATATTTAAGAATTTTATTTTTTATTTTTATTTTTCATGTCTTTAACAAAATTAAAAAAATAATGATAATGAGAAACGTAGACTTTTATCACACCTATAGCTGGATAAAGATCAGCTCTCATTAATGAAAACAACGTTTAAAAACTTCAAACAAAAATGTAATAGCAATATAAAGGTAATAGCAATTGCTAATACCGTACACGGAAAATGTAGATGTTACAGTAGTAGCAGGCAATACCTATTCATATAGTAAGTGCATAAATCCAATAGATAAGAGCGTGTCCGACGGAAGGAAATCCATGCAATTGTATAAGACCGCACACCCACCTTCTACAGACGTGAATTGGACGTCGAAGAATTTATACACCAAAACTTAGTTTACGAGTTTAAAATTTTATTTTAGATTCCTTTTAACTTTTAACTACGAGACTGGATTTGCAACACATATTATTTATTCCTTTATATTCTAACACTTGTTGATGTATTGCAAAATATTGTAATGCTACAAAATATGTAAAATCCAAAAAAAAAACCTTTTTTTTCTGTTGCCAATTACTTAATCTTCATCGCAACATATAGTTATTAGAAGCCAATACATTGTTCACAAACGAACAAAAAATATCCTAAAGTGATGAAGGATTCATACATATTTACAGATATACTCGTACATATCTCACATATATCAACATATAGCATAGTCATACACATAATACTCAAACAATTACGGAATATATATGTATGTATATTGTTTTTATTACATAATGTTATTTTATATACATATAACTCATCTGATTAGGATAATGCTGAAACTGATTTTTATTTCAGGCCTAAGGGTTCCTGTCCATTGATGCGGAGTGAGGCGGCGGAGCGGAGGAAACGGAGAAATATTAACCATTAGGATTGCAGAGCCCGTGTCCACTGTAGCGGAGAGGAGATTTTTTGCAATACTATTGGTTAATATTTCTCCTTTTCTCCGCTCCGCCGCCTCGCTCCACATCAATGGACAGGCACCCTAACTCTAATCTATTTTCTCATTTTCTTAAATAATCAGAAATAGAAGTAGTAGACTATTAATAAAATAAAACGACTAAAATTATTAACGGAAAACATCGGTTATAAAACGATGAAACACTAAAAAGAAGAAAAATAAAGCCAACAATAGTCGCTATATTGGCCGCTGTGCTTGTATTGCACGCCTGATAAGCGAAGCGTTGAGGTGGGTTCTACTCTCAGTTCACGCAATACGAGTGATTTTTCGAACTTAAAATGTCTATATTTATCGTATATTGCACTTGTAAAATAATGTACACACACACATATAAAGAAAAAACACTATATTGAAAACTTATGGTACTTTTAATACCATTTTTGTTATTTAAGCTAATTAAAAAACTATTTTAAAAAATTGTCTTGGACGTCCGTCTGTCTGTATGTGCTAACCAGTATATGGTCACGATAACGACCGAAAGACTTCACTAATCGAGGTCTTTTTTTTCTTACGCTTCAATATAGTCAGGAATAGAATTCTATTTAATTGGACGGTCTAATTAGATGTGGTTTAATTGTTTTTAACAATTTTACTGTGAAAAATGAGATTATGAAGCGTGCACTTTTAGATTTTCCAAACTATCTTTTATTTATTTACAAAAGGTATATTTGCCGAAGTCTGGTTCTTGTTACCACGCTAAAATTGGCTTTTACGTGCAATTTTGAATTGTTACTTTATAACTGGCTCGCTAGTTCCACATACAATGATCACCGGGCCGGGATGTGGTTATTGCCGGAACAGCAACATTCGTGTATTGCTTTTAAATTATTAGTTTGTCTTATACTAACACAATAAAGCTAGTTAAGTTACGTTTAACTGAACGAAACTGTAGGTTCAAAACTAGTTTACACTTTTACTCATTAGATATCCTGTTTATTAAAGAAGAAATAGGCTGTAATACATGACGCAACGACTTATAAAAACGGTAAAGTGATCGTACCAACGTACACCACAAAATATGAAAATGTTAAAAATAAGCGACCAATATATACATAGGTATATACATAGTTCCTTGTCAAGATCTATATTCCGAGGCGATAACAGTTTCTTATTAATCACTTGACTAAAATAGATTCATTTTGATTTACTTCTCTGATTTTAGTCAAGTGGTTGAACGTTATTTACATAAAACAACGTACTTAATTACTTCACAAATCTCAGAGGATAACATAATCTTTGCGACAAGGAGATAAAACATTTTGACTCAGATTTCCTACGAAACAAACAACTCGCGATTTAGATGATTTAGACCTCTTCCTTTAAAGGCACCGCTAACGTTATTTGTGAGAGTGTATATTTTATTAGAAATGTGGGGACAAACTGAGAGCAATAGGAGGCGAATCTTACAAGATTAATTATTAGGATGTGAAAACATCTCAATTAATGTTGTGGGCCTGTTTCACGGGCTGCCGATAGTTTCAAATAGTTGTCCGACATATAACGGTATTCAAGTTTCTGAAATATTTTTCTCTGTTTCCCATCAAACTTAACTATATCTATCAGATATTTCTGTTCGCAACCTGTGAAACTAAAAGTTGTAGTTAGTAGTTGAGATGAACAGGCCATAAACAGGAGTTAATATCATGAACTATGGAACGAAATTCCCATTGTTTTTATAGATATTTAAGAACGACATCAAAAGGAGCTAAATATACCGAGATTCCTTCAATGGCACGTGAAAATTTCAAATGAATTAATAACCTTTTGAAATCAAATCTTCGTATAAAAGGAATTTCCGCTTCAAATACCTAACGTTCTGTAGATTTACAAATGTATATTCATAGTGAATCCCGTATAAATGGTGACGGCGAAGAGTTTTGCAAAACAAATTGGAACTAACAAGAGATTTAGTATACAAACGTATAGTCGAAAAATATATCACTCAGAAAATGTAGCCCGAAATATTGAATGAAAGATTGCTTACAAAACAGAAATGTGTACATATTTCATTTAACATGCTTTCATTAAATTTTACAAAAAAAAAGTTCTACGTCATCTACCTAAGATTTACCATTATTTTTTTAAAGGATTATTGTAGCCTGGTTTATGATTATTTTTATACAGATCGATTGCCATCTGATCTACGTAATCAGTGAGTTTGAGATTAAAATAATTTCACTACCAAGATTAGCGAATTACGATAGTTATCAGGTGTTTTATAAACTTATCAAAACATTTTCAAATATAAAAACAAATAAAATATTTTCATTTAAATAAAATATAATAAAATTTAATGTCTAATAAAAGCTTGATTTTTTACTATAAATATATTTTTTATTATTATTAAGTCGTTACATTATATTATATATTAAGCAGATTATTACAATATGTAATTAAATTATGCATGTTCCTCGTTAACGTTTATAATATTATAAATTTAGCAGCAACAACCGTAATATTCCTGAATATTTATTCAGCATGCAAATAAATATTTGAAGAAAGCGTAAAGGAAAATATTTTCTCAAAACTGACGATGGAGTTCTACGTCAAGGATCCAATTAGCCGAGTAAGACAAGAATCATTAAAAACATTTCTATTACAAGCAATAATATTAGAAATATTTAAAATAGATGCTATCATATTATGTAAAAATATATATTTAATATTAATTAACCGCAAAATACGTCTTGTATAAAAATAAATAAATATAAATGTTATTTTAAATTAATGTAAGTAAAATACTTTGTATTATATATATGTATATTTGTTATATTAAATAACATTTCAAACATATATTATTTTATTAAAATAGTACATAGCATAAAACTTAAATCATTTCAGAATATAAATATCGCGTTACTCATTACAGGACAAAAAAAAATGTCACCATTCGTTTTATTATTGAAGTTGAAATTGTAAACATTTATTTAGATACATTTTTCATTTTAAAGTAAAAAATTTTACAAAAACCACAGTGCCACAGTTATTATATTTTGCATATAAAACACACATTTTTATTCCAAAAAATTTATAAAGAACTCTAAAAATTCAAGGACACCTTCCTTGAATTTTTTTTTAAATGTTTATTTACATGTGCTGCACACTTCATGAAAACGACAAATCCGTAATATTAACATTTGCTCGGTCACTACTCACTACTGACCAACAAACGGTAACTAGCATTAATCATTTATGATGGCTAGTTTTTAACAGTATCATAACCGTTGATTTCTTTGTCTCTTTCACACATAACCATTTACCATATGAAAAAAAAAACAGAAACAGCACATATACGGAAGTCGTCGCCGATCTCTGAAGCGAAACAAGAGGTGCAATCTTTCACTAAATTAGATTTTAACGCATTACCTACTTTGTTTTGAGGTAGAATAACTAGGACAGATTTTTTTACTAACGCAACAATAACCATCAACCATAGTTATAGTACTTCAAATAATGGATTTTTATGAATGAATTAATTTATATGACTCTACTGCTATTAGAAAGCTACAATATTTTGGAAGTGAATAAAACAACACGCTACGGACATTTAATAATAGTATAAATATAAGCATAGGAGTAGCGTTAATAAGGTCTTTAGATTTTTATAAACTTTTTGTTAATGTTACGTGTAAGCCTTACACACGAATATCTGCTATTTGAAGTGTTTTTTTCATTATGAGCTGATAACGATCTATTTATATTAAGTTCACTATTTTTGACTTCTAATAAGAAATACGAACGAGAACAAATCATCAATCACCATTAGTAATATCAAAACCTTGTCCAAACATCTGATGTCGTACAGCTTAACTACTTATGACTTTTCTCAGATACAGAGATTCTTAAGCCAATAATAATTTTTAACTTACAATTGGACTACGGATCGGAAAATAAATATATAATAAATATGCACATCACACTCAAAAGCCCCGAGTATAATGAATATCCTGTATCGGGGGTCCGGTAACACACACAACACATACACAACCCGCCCAACAATCAACACGTCCGGATAATCTCGTACAAATAAACAATATAAATATTCAGGTTTAAAATATTATAATAAAGTAATAAAAGCCAACTAAATAAAATAATCCAATGCGTACAAATTTTAATATATAAAAAAGTCATTAATATTTCAGTAAAAAAACTCCTCTACGTATTTTATGGTTAGCGGCGAGAACATTTTACGACAAGTATGTTGAACTTTTACGGATAAGCTGAGTAAATTAACCTCTGTACAGAAGTACTCGTACTTCTCATTTTCAAAACATTTCTAACAAGTATTGTGCCTTCTGGCATCAGTGTTTCCTATCATCGTAACTTCAGTTCCTTAAAAAGAAAATTGAGAAGACATTTGCTAGAAAAGCCTACTCTAACTTAAACTTTATTACTGTCTATCCTAACAAATAACATAATCAAGGACAAGTCTAAAAGAAAAAACTCTTTCATAATCCACCCCACCGCAATCGATTGAACTAAGCTGAACTGATTCAGGCAAAGGCCTTTTCTCCATAGAGGAGAAGGGTTGGAGTTTAATCCACCATGCTGCTCCACAGCAGGTTGGCGGAAAATTTCCCTACCATAAATAGCGATCGCTATGAGATGTCTATGCTAACCGGGACCGACGCTTTACGTGCTCTCCGAGGCACGGTGGGGCGACCCACATGAACATACACCAACACCGGGTATATATTAGACAAATAGAAATATATTTGCCCTGAGCGTGAATCGAACCCACTAACGCTGGCATTGAGGCAACTTCTTGCACCACTACACCAGAACGGTTGTCAGTGTTGTTGTCGTTGATTAGTTGGCAGCGTGGCGGAAATTTGCGGGCTTCCAAATTATATATCTCTCTCTAACAAGCGTTTGCCCAGCAATAAGATTTTTTCTAAGTCAAAACTTTCAGTCACAGTTTTCATTAAGGTGAAGATACCTCCCACTTCGTGTTTTTTATATATAAAAAGGGGGAGGTTTTCAATTCAATTTTTTTTCAATAACAACCCACGTATCTACAGTTAACTATATATTTCGTTATACATTTATTGTTTGGTGCTAGACGACAAATCGTATTCTGAGTACGTTCTCGGTAAAAATGTTAATTAAAATACCATCTTTCTTTTAAATCTGCCATCCTATGAATGATGTCCGAAGTACCTGTGCGTACGTGCTTCCTAATTAAAAAAAATACACTTCTTTTTAATTAAAATTCACCTTGTAGAAAGAAATAAATGAAATAATAATATACATAACGTGACATAATTTAGACAGGTACAAATGTAATAGAAAATTTTTAAGTCGTGTAATTCATAACAACTTGGAAATGCTTTATAAAATCTATAATCCTTAGATAGACTATATAACTCAATTGACCTAAGCTATTTTTAACATCCGACGTCTTCTATTAGATATGATTGCCCTAAATAGATTACAAGATAATTCAATTTAAACAATAACCAAACCGAAGACGGTCGTCGTATAAACTCGGACAATAAATTAAAGAGTAATATGTAAGGTGTGCGGTATGCGCGTGCGACGGTACGTTTCACATTCGCATCGCGATCCGTGCGGGCATCACGTGGCCAGATCGAAGCCCACGACACCCAGGAATCATTGTGTGTACAGGCTCGTGTGTGTTGGGTGTCATTGGACGTGTGTTTGTGAGGGTGTGTTGTGTGGTATGGGGTAGGATGGGTGCGGGACACAGCGTTGACGGCGACGGTGGCGCAACAAGCGATCCGCCTACCCATGATCGACGTAAAACTTACAGTAAGAAGCGAAGGTAAGGGGTGGAATACATAATAAATACGTTATTTCAATTTAATCATAAATCTCTTGTAATTAATTGTCAATTAAGTGAAAAATATAATATAATTTCTTTATAATTAATATACATACAGCTTGACTACACACATATACCCATACCCATATACTTACTCGACATATACCTATCGGCTTATACGAAATATTCCACTGTACGTCTTCTTATGTAAAAGTTTTTAAGTTGGTATAGAAAAGTAAAAAAAAACTGAGTAGTAAGTATACTTCATGTTTAATATTTTAAACCTAGATTGCTTCGCACGTGAATTAAGAGGCCGTGGATGTTTCATTAATATTTAAAAAAAAATATACTGCTTAGTTTATCTTATTTTAATAAAATACAATAAATATTAAGAAATACAAAATTTTGTTATTTTGTTAGAATTTTGTTTGTATATTCCTAGATATCAATAAAAAAAGGAATCGAAATAAAAGTTTCCTAATTTCTTCATCACATTACCAGAAACCTAAAGTAACAGAAACTATAGCAACGAAAAATTATATCGAAACAAACTCAACCTCAGTAAAACTCAAAGCAAGTATAACTATGGCGGAACTTAGTAACTTAATGTACGATTTCTCTATCACAAACAATATATATTACAATATAAATTATTCTAGTATTACATTATCACGCATTACATTTACAAAAGTTGCCTCTTTGTCATTTGGTCACTTGCTGTCTCTATCACGCGAAAAGCGCCATTTAGTTTTATGTAAACCAATTATCCATAAGTAATAAACGACGTTCAAAAAACATCAAAACAAAACTAGCATCATATCGACGAACAGCACAAATCGACGGAGAAAATAAAATTAATTATTAATTTATATCTTAGATATATACCACCGACATATACACAATTACAGTTATGAACACAATTTTACAAAAGAAATCTGTGTGTTTATAAGATTACAGGCATATATTCATTTTTTTTTCAATTATAGAAAAAGCTATTTTGTCATGAACTTAAGTAATGTATGGTCTTAGTTCCATTCACAGTAAAAAATGACATTTATATTTATTTACCAACTCTAATCATAAAATTTTTAAACAAATACGTTGTCAGAAAATGAACATTCACACATTTGACACATTTTGACTCCTACGTAAACATAGAAATACAGTTTTATACTCGTATTAGGATAGATTAATGATAAATTCATCTATTAGTTATCTTAAAAACGTTTACATTTAATACATACTTTTATGAAAGTAGACAATATTTTGAACAATTCTTAGGGAAACTTAGAGAAAATTTTTCATTATTAAGTAGGTCAAACTAGATGAAGTAGGTAATTAAATATGTCCGCATATAGTAATTTTCTGCTAAGCGAATAAATGGAATGTTAACAACCTTTTCCAACGGTACGGTTATTTATCAATCAACCATTCAACGTATAATTAATGATAACGTAGACACATATTACGTTACAAATAATACATTCACAAATTAACATGCGACCCAAATCCCAAGTCATAGGGTCCATATTTCTTAAAGTTTTCTGTAAAAATTTGTCGAAGAAAACCTTACACACAATTGGTTTGAACGAGATCTAGTAAGAAGTTTTTTTCTTTTTTTTATTAAAAAAAATACACTATTATTAAAACATCGATCAAAGTTACAACGAACTACAAGAACTTTTATATAATGTTACTTGCTGCTACGGAACCCTTCATGGGCGAGCCCGACTCGCACTTGTTTAATTTTTTTATAGCATGATTTTAAATTTAAAAGTGGTTAAAAAAATTCATCAACACACTATAAAAAATGATTCGATAAAAAAAGAAAACTAAAAATATCTATAAATATATATTATTTATATCTAAGTATTTAAACTTTTCCTTCGCTTCTATTTTCTTTAAAAATAATAGAACCCCTTTACATTGTTTATCCATTATCGGACAAGATATTTCTGCTATAAATAAAAATCTTTTCAACTAACCGCTGCTAACATTCTACGCTTTTAACTTATTTGCTTACAAATGGCATGGTTAGTGTTAGATTTTAAAACCTTGGAAAAACGTACACCGCGACAATTTCGTGTAAGTCTAGAAAATATTCGTTCGTATATTTTAACTTTTACTCAGTAGGAAAAAAAATGGCTCGGTCGACAACAGGTCGTGAAGAGCAAAATGTTACGCTAGAAAGTGGAAAATAATAAAAAATGTGTCTTTTTAAATAATAGCGTTTACAAACGAAATCTGTGTACAAAGCTTTAAATCTAAATCTATATTTTCTTTAGTTTATTTATTTCATTTATTTATTTATAATTCTTTATTGTACACCACTTTTGAAACAAAAATTACAGAGATATATGCTTAAATATTATTGCACAATAAGGCGGTCTTATTGCTAATAAGCAATCTCTTCCAGACAACCTTACGTTGTGAGGAATTGAAACATAGCCGAAGTAAAATGGAGGGTGGTGCATAATTATATCAAATAACACAAAATAAATATAATTAGAAATAATATTAAAAATAAGAATATACGATATAATAGAAATATATACTGTAATTCAGTTTTACTTTGAACTAAAATATAGTTACTAATAAACAATAAAATACCTAATATAGGTATATATACATTCGCAGAGCGATCGAACAAAAAAAAAAAAAAGATACCGCACAGTTAATCTTCATTAGTTAAATAAAAATGGTTAAGGTGATTTTTAAAAATTTGAAGTGTCTGAGATTCTCTTATGCGTAAAGGTAATGAATTCCATAATAAGATGGAGAGTTTATGTTCATAATCTATATAAAAAGGTGCATAAATAATACATGTTGAACAATCGTCACGTGTAACACTAATTTGGCTGATTTTTTGTTGTATTCGTAGTTGAAGAAATAAAGTAAAAGTCGAAAATGATATGAGAATATGAAATAAGTTTAAATCCTGCTTTTTGTTTGTTTGTTTGTTGTTAGACATGCTTTTATTTACAATAACTAGTTAACTTAGTAACTAAAGACTTCATTAACTAAACGGAATAGGTAATCTAAGCGCATAAGTTTTACATTAGAGTTACATCCTAATATTAAGTTAAGATGTTAAGTTAAGATAAACAAAACTGTCTTGCGTCATATTATTATGTTTAAAACGGGTACATACCACGATATAACACAGTTTTAAACATAATAATATGTCTTCAAACCACGAAATAAGTCTTAAATCATATCTTGCGTCAATTTAATTAATAAATTGAGTCTTATTACTATATAAGTTGATGTTCTGAGACATGTTAAATAAGAGGTCATTGTTTTGATAATTATACAAAATAATTAACATAATCATCGACGTAACGTTAATAATGTAATTTTAAACTAACAAATAATGTATTTTTAAACAATTAAAATAAAATCACAATAGTCTGACTGCTTTCTAAAAGTTTTACCTAATAACTTGGAAAAAGTATCTATATTATAAAAATCAAAAAATTATATTAAAAAATTCAGTGTCATATACTCGCCCCACAAACCATAATGATGCTTGGTAACTGGATTGCACTCAAGCTCTCTAGTTAAAGGCTTTTTGACTTTAGAAGACATTAAAAATAGCACTAGATCTTGTATTTTAGATGTATTTATTTATGAAACTCAACCAACTTGTTCAGTCTTAAACATGTTCAGAGTTGAAGTATTAACTAAGTTTACTACACGCTATAATTTTTTGAAGTTTATAGTTCACTTTATGTTTCATATTAAATTAAATGTGTTAAAAAAGTTAAGAGTAACAGAAAGAGTAAAATAGATTGTTTTTTATTTTATTTTTTATTTGTAAATTTTAATGATCGATAATATAACAAATCATAAAACGTCTTTTCTTTACAGAAAAAGCATGTGCTTGTTCGTATTACGATAGTATTTACTTAAGAATTTTTTTTTTTTTTTTAATATAAAAGCACAATAAACATTTTGACAGAGTAAATTATATTATATTTTAAGCGCAGATCTTATTTTAATCTACCTAGTGTTGCTACATATTTACCACACTTCGGAAGTAGCAACCGACAGATATTGCCTCATTCTTATTTAATAGATAATATTATAAATGTAAAAGAAAATCATAGTAAATATTTGTTACATTTATACAGTAAAACTACTGAATATAAACTAACACAAAACATTAACCTCTAAGAATGTAACTAAAAATTAAACGAAGTTTTACCTCCTTCGTTTTGATATTATTTTACATATTATGAAAATAATTTTGACTCTTTATTACGCCTTCACAGCAGAAACTTGATGACAGAATAATTATGCTGCTATAAAATATTACCTCGCTTAAAAGATATTACTGAAAATGGAGGATCTTAAAAAAATTGTTAGTTGTAAAAACTAGTAGTTGCTAGTGGATTTTCGCAACCTTTACACTAATTAAATACGATTATAACAATTATTAAATTCAAAAGTAGGTAGGTATATAACATACTTAATCTACAACTTTCAACTTTTCTTGTAACTGCTCTATTAAATATTCGTTCTTTAACTTGTACATGGTATTTTTAGAGTGGTCTAGATGTGTTATTAATATTTAATAAAATTCAGTCATTTTATTGAAAGTTAACCACACGCTATTATCAAATATAAACTTCGCGAGTCATTATATAGTTAAATATACCTTTGTAGTACATAAACATTTTATTTTTAAAAAAATTCTGCAATTTCTTATTGGACTGAAATTTACGTGAGCGGAGCCGCGTGCAGTTCATAATATTACGAATATAAGGAGATTTACGTCGTGTTGAGAAATATGTTCCCGTATAAACAAGCACTGGCAGTACAGAGAAATTGAATGAATTCCATAGCGGAATATTGTTTTCCGTTTCAAATACTGGGGTTTCTGTAAATCAAATCAAATGAAAAACAACTTTATTCAAATAGGCCCCACGGGCACCTTCGAATCAACATTTTACAAATTAAAACTTTAAAGTGATTATTATTTTTGTAAAAGTAAAGCTACCACCGATTCGGAATGTAGATTCTGCAGAGAAGAATCGGCAAGAAACTCCGTAGTTACTCTTTAGAAAATAATATATAAACTGTGTTTTAGTACAAAATTAGTAATATCTTGCATGAAACACCTACAGCGCCACTAATTCCACACATCTTTATCAACTAAGTAGGTAGTAGTAATTTTAGTAGTAATTTTTTGTTTTCTGTCATATTTTGTTATGACTTCAATATTATTATTTAACTATGAATGTTTATATATTTACACTGAAACTTAAGTAGTTTAGACAATTAATTTGATCAATAATTATAAAACAATAAAATATACGGTTAAAGTACACTTGTTGATAATCTAGATGATTTTCGCTGCTTTACAAGCGAAATTAAACCATTATTAATATTGTAAGAAAAACGATAATTTTGAAATTATATTTAATAAAATACCAAAATTTATCTTTTTAAATTTTTCACTTAAAATTGTTCGGATAAGTAACATCAAAATAATTTCGCCAGAGAAGTAAATAAAACTTTGTGAATTCGGAATGAAATTCAGCGAAAAATAGTTTTAAACGCAAAATTTTTCTTCATTTAATACTTTTATAAACAACAATACTTATTCGCATGGTTCAAAAAATATTGCAAACAGTAAATTATACTCATTACAGATAATAACTTAGAAGATATGTTATCAAGATATTATCACGATCTTACGCAAACTGATACTAACAATAAGATATATTTTTACACTAAATTTAAATTTTTAACAACTATATAAACTTTTTATGATGATCTTTAAATAAGGTTAAAAATTCAAAGTCGGTTTAAATAATTCCATAAAATCTTTTTTCTTTCGTCTTAATGTGTTAGTGTTTTTATTGTCTATGAGTTGTTTACTACACGCTATCAAAATTACAGACACATGATAAATAATCATGTGCCTGTAATTTTGATATCCCAAATATATATACATCTTATTCTTTTTCGATCGTTATATCTAGCCAGATAAAAATAATAGTAAGGTTATACATCTTAAAAACAAATATGTACGTTTTTCTCCCATGCCACAATGCGTCTATTTTTAATGTCACAAGCGAAGCTCTCAACGATATACAATTTTACGACACGAAACTAGAAAAGCCGTCGCATTTCGACATATAAATATGTATTGCGCATAAAGATCTCGCCCATACGACGATTAGCGAGCCGGCGCAACAATTGGAGCGAATCCTAACTGGAATTACGGAGAGCGAGCGCCGTTATCAGATACTTTTTAGATTAAGATTATTGTTATGCTATCATTAAATTATTTGCAACATTTATACAAACTTAAGGATTAAATACAAATAGAAAGTTATTATGTTGCGTAATATTTTTAAATTAAAACAAAATATATATTTAAATTAAAATAAAATTATAGTATATTTATTTCATACAGAATTTACAGTGTAATATTTATTGTTAATGAGCAAGTTCAATTTTTTTAGAAATAATTAAGAAAAATCGCGGGGAAAGGTGTCAAGAATGCTGCAGCATATAGAAATAGAAAATAAAGAAAAAAAATTACAACAATATTTATTTATTTATTTTTGTTTGTAAATAACAATTTAATAAATAAATAAATAATAATAATATTACACAATTTTTATATCAAACTAGCGGATAAATAGTTATTAAAGAAAAACTGTTATTTGGTGTCATTCAATCCTATGTAAACAAAAAACGCCCTCGGAATCACACAGACCTTTCAATTTCATACGAACATCAAAACGAAGTCCTATATAAGAATTTTGCTAGCATAATATTTTCAGAATACCCTCTATATTATTAGATTATTATATACCCAATAGAATAAATAAAATATATTTTAATGTCAAAAGATTAAAATTCTTTCATATACCTATTTCGTTTAAAATCATTGGGGTTTTTTATAGATCAATGTTTAAAATGTAAAGAGTTTTGTGTCTATTATATCATCATACCACAATATATCAAAAGGACGTCATTTTCTTGTTTATTAAATCAATAAACGTTACACATTACAACAACAATAAATCAATAACTTTCATACCAGTGATAAATAATAATCATTATTGTTTACAGCTTTAAAGACTTATCACTTCGAATGAATATCTGTTTTGGTTATATATTTTTAATGTTTACTAATGAGTTATTTTAACTATTTCAATAAATAAATAGTGATGTATTTTCAAATCATGTTACAAAAATTTGAGATATAGGTAGTGAATACATAGTATAGTAAATCGTTTAATCATGTATCAACTCATTTGAACTTGTGCCTCGCACCTTGCCTCGTGAGGTGCGTTTGCATGATTTTCGTGTTACAGCTCGTGTTGCTCGCGTAAAAATAATTTGTGTTAAGTCTAGCGATGAGTTTAAGGCTCGAAACACATAACGGCGTTGCGGCGCCGCAACGCTAAAATCGGCGGTGGCGTCACCGCCAATTTTAGCGGCGCGGCACCGCCAATTCCGGCGTTGTGACGTCATACTTGTTGACCATGATTTATTGACATTTTGTGTCTATTTTTATATTTTATTTTTTTGTGTCTTTATTAGACATGGGTATCTCAATGAATTTTTATGAACTGCAGATAAGCTCATGAGCCATATGCTTGAACCGGAGCTGTGAAACAGCTCACAGTTTAGCTCAATTGTTGTTATAGGTATTGTTACTTTTAACCACTTTTAACTATTAGATTTACAGCTAATTTATGACTCGGTTCAAAAAATGACATGTATGATGTACCTAAATTATAAATATGTAATAAAGCAGCGTTTCGAAAAGTTATTATAGTGATATTTTTTCTATCTTACACAATTATAGGGGAATGCTAATTTCATGCATATGATAAACGCTAAAGTGAGTTTCTTTGTTTGTTACGCTTTCACGCTTTAACTATTCACCTGAATTACGATCATCATGAAATTCTGCATACCAGTTGTCTGGGGTACAGAAAAGGACATAGAGTACCTACTTTACGTACCGACTACCGTTGGTGCCTGTACCATGCGAGCGGAGCCGCGGACAAAACCTATTTATTTATATTTAATCTATAAAACTAATATAGTAAGATATTAATTTATGTATCACTTTGTTTCAATTTTGTTTAGGCTTTATGAGACAAAAGTTGTTTAAAATTCTACCAGCATACAAACTTGATTCACAAAATTATTTCCGGTACAAAGGATTACTTTTTATGCATTCTACTAAATAACAACTTCACAAACAATAATTAACAAATTTCACGTGAACTATAATATTTAAAATAATTAAATTAATATCCACAATAAAAAATCACGAAGAACTGGTTACCCTACAACAACGCTCTTTTTCGCGGCGCCGCAACGCCGCAACGCATACCGCCGATTTTAGCGTTGCGTCGCCGCAACGCCGTTATGTGTTTTGGCTCTAACTGTCTGAGTTTGCAACTATAACGAACATTGTAATACTAGTGGCTTATTATTACTGACTTGGGTATTATACCGAGCTTCTGTTATTACTGTATAAAATTTGAAATTAAAAAAATATTAAAATATTACACTGATTTCAAAACAAAATGATAATCTCTATTACGTGCTCGACTTAAAATATAATTGCATATGTGTATTAAACTTGAAGTGTTAAAATATATTTTTAAACTTTAATTTCAAACTTTAAAAGATTTTATAGGTTTTTTTAGTATTCCGAATTAAGAGACAAAGCGCGAGGCGAGACACTAGAGTTAACACACTTGTCTTGCAACTAGCTTCATGACTCGCCTCGCGACTCGCACGCGAGCGTTAATGGAGTACTAAATAATTTATTAAAAAAATAATAATTTGACAGTGACGGTGAAAGATAATAAAGTTTGTTTATGTAGATTCTGGCTGGACTCATTTATAGCGGGCAAATATAACTTATATAAATCATTACTGTAACGATTAATCTATAATAATATCTGTATTTATCATATTACAGCTTTAATCTTTTAATTTTTTTACATACATATTATACATTTTAAAACCATACCTTTGAATTACAATTTTTAACTATTTATAATAAATTAGAGTAAATATAAGCGAAAGATAATAAAATTATATCATTACATAACAATAAATGACATGAAAATAAACGATTAATGTATTATTACAATTATTGTAAGCAATATGACTAAAAATTATAAAAACTGTGCAGAGTCATGAACATGTAATACCGACTTTTCCTTTAAATAAGGTTAAAAACAAATTTCGAGAAAGTTCTGTCGCGTTAAGGAAAATTCAGTCGTCAGCGCATTTGACAGGTAAATGTAAATTAACAATTGAGTATAAATTTAGTATTGAATCATTTTACAAATGAGAACATAATATGAAGTTTTTAATTATTTTACAAATCGTTTAATTAGCTTCCGCCCACAGCTTCGCCCGCCTATGTCCATCTCCAGGCTTCAGACTATCCGGATCAAATTCTTACAAGAGCTCGGTAACGAAGACTCTCATACATAAAACGTTCCTCCACGCTCGCAGAGTGCACAGTAATAAATGCTCCCAGTCGACACTTTAGAGAATTATCGCGTCGTGGTATAGGCGTCACTTGCGCGTTTGCGCGTGATAATTTTTAAACTATGTTTTATTATGGGCAATTTACAGTTTTACGCAAAATCTTTATAAATTATAGCCTATGTGTTATTCTGATGTATAAGCTATATTAATGTAGTTTCATCTAAAACTGTTCAGTAGCTTTTGCGTCAAAGAGTAACAAACATCCATCCATACAAACTTTCGCATATTTTATAATATTAATAGGGTTCTATGTGAAACTTCATAATATTGTAGCGACATATATCTCGCCATATACGAACTAGAAGAAACACGTATCTTACATCGCGCTATCAAAGTTTTCAAAGCGATTGAATATATATACAAGAACCTGACAACAAACGTTAAGCGGCGCAGTAGCCCACCAGACGCAACTTCCGTCTGGTCGAAGGATCTTTCCTTTTCAATGGCAGCCTCTCAACCTCTAAAATATTTTGAAAGCTGATTAATGGAAGGGCGTAGTTAAAAAGACGGACGATAGCAAAATGTTTTAAAATATTATTATTAATAATAATAATTCTTTGTTGACATTTGCCTCTGATACTGTACGTTAAAGACTGACGTTCCTCCAAACGGTTTTCCAAGATTCCTAAGATTACCGCACTCTACCGAATAAATAAACAACGAAACTCTACAATTATATTAATACAGGTAAATAAAAGTTTATCTAGAGTCGTAAAAAAACAGTTTCTCGTACGCTGTCAGTGAGGCTACACTTCATGTAAAAAGTGCGCATCGGAGCGTGGACACCTCTCGCGTTTCTCCGCAGTACATTTTTCCACTTGAGACACATGTAAACTGCTGAATCGCTTCACGCTAGCCTAACCGCAAATATTAGATTAGGTTTATTAAATTAAATTAAATATTATGCTTATAAGTGTTGTTACCTTATAACGTTACATAAATTATACATTTGAAGTAAATAAAATTATTCAACTTTATTTAAAATATTTATTATATTAATTCGGTATATCATTATTTAATAAACTCTTTTGCAAAAAAAACGGGCACTTAAGCAAAGAACTATTTTATAGTTACTATTAGTTTGTTTGACAATTTTAGGTATTGTTATCCTCAGAATTTTATAAATTAATTAGGAAGGAATAGTTTTCATCAGTTTTATCATAACATTTTAATTAAATTATTAAGAAATAATGTTTAAGCTCAAAACACTTTGATTGTACCTGCTCGCTAAATAAAAATGAAACGCGTTAATTTCTTTGTTTTTCTTGAATACATTAAAAGCAGATAAAAGTTTAGTATTGGGTGTGACCCCCTCTTGCTGAAATCACAGCTTGCATTCGTCTGGGCATGCTAGTGAGTATATCTTTTATGGTTTCTTGGGGAATACGTTCCCACTCCGCGGTAATCACATTCTTTAGTTCTCTGATGGTCTGCGGAGCCGGCTGCACTGATCTCACTCGTCGCTTCAGAACGTCCCAGACATGCTCTATGGGATTGAGGTCCGGACTTCTAGCTGGCCAGTCCAAACGACGAATTCCGACTTCTAGCATATACGCATCCACACCGCCAGACCGGTGGGCGCGAGCGTTGTCGTCCATAAAAATTGAGTTTTCGCCAAGAGCAGTTAAAGCGGGTTGTGCATAAGGAATTAGAACTTCCGTTATGTATCGGTGTCCAGTCAGTGTACCGTTTTCGATGAAGACTAACTCCGTACGATCCATAGAATTTATTCCTGCCCAAAACATAACAGAGCCCCCTCCATAAGGTGTGATTTCTTCAAAACATGCCTCTGCAAAGCGTTCTCCTCGTCTACGTAGCACTCGCCGACGTCGGTCTTCACCATGCAGAGATATCCTGGCTTCATCGGAGAACAATACCCTATCCCAGTCTTCATGAGTCCATGACACACAATTTCGAGCGAAGCTAAGCCTGGCAACTCGATGTCCACGGAGTAATTTAGGGCCGCGTGCCGGGCGATGACTGTGTATATTAGCAGCGAGAAGCCTCCTCCTGACCGTCCATAGACTAATTTGCACATTTCTTACTTCTTCGAGGGTGTTCTTGAGGTCCACATAAGAAGATTTGCGATTTCTCAACGCTTGACTAACTAGAAAACGATCATCCCGTGGTTCGGTACATGTCTTTCTGCCAGAACCAGGCCTTCTCTTGACGGAACCGGTCTCTTGATAGCGCTGCCAGGTCCTTTGAACTGTCAACTGACTCACATTTAGCCTCTGAGCCACGAAGCATTGACTGCAACCTTCTTCAAGCAGCGCAATAATTTTGCTCGCTTTTATCACTTTATCTACCATTTTCGAGATTGCTAAACAGCAATAACAATACTTTTAAATGTCAAGGACACCAGATAATTTAATAAAAATTGACAAAAAGTTAATTAGAGTCGATATTAACTATAGGGAATTCGCGCCACAAAATGTAGTTAAAAGTTATTTACTTTGAAAACCAGGCTCAGTCAAAAATTTGAATTTGGAATGTACTCTTATAAACATTATGGCACTTTTATAACTGGCCAGTAACATGTTCAAATGATTAAAACCTTTTTGGTATTTTATTTTTTTCAGCCAGGAAGAAAATCGAAACCGCCCGTTTTTTTTGCAAATGAGTGTATTTTGTAACATTTCCTGATATATATATACGAGCAATAATTCTTTCTATTCTTAGTGACAATATAATTTCATCGCGTAAATAAGACGACTCAACTATATAAAGTAAATTTAAAACTTTGTCTATTCATTGTCCTCTCCGTCGCTCAAAGCAAGTAAGTGCCCGTGACGAACCAAACTTTACTCGCATTCCTTTAAAAAAGTTTTTAAAGCTACCGTCCCCTGCGTTTTAACTTTTGTGACTCGACAGAATGTTTTTAGCTTTTAATTTATTATTCGTAAATAAATTTCGAATTATTAGAGTTTTATTTCGAAGCGGATAAAATAAAATACGCATGTAGTTATACTACATACTATACTTACTTATTTATTATAACAGAAATGATGTCATATCGTTTATTGCATTGTTTGAATACGACATGTATCATAATAGTTCTAACAGCCTTATTATATTTAAAATTCAATAATATTTGAACAAAATATACTATATATGTACGTAAATTAGATACCTACATAAAATATAAATAGTTTTATATATAGCCTTTAAACGTCCCACTGCTGCACAAATCCCTCTTCTCCATACAGGAGAATGGTTTGAGCTTAATCGACCACGCTGCTCTACTGCGGGTTGATGAATAATTTCCCTACCATGAGTAACGATCGTTATCAGATGTCTGTGATATCAACCGAGACCGACAGCTTCATGTGCATGTGCTCTTCGAGGCACAATAGGGAGATCCACGAGGACATAAGCCCAGACCAGCAACAAATATTTGAGCAAATACAAATATCGAGCCTTTTTTTTCTTCAAATAGGTCGAATCTTTTCTAATAAATATAAGTTAATTCATTTCCTATCGGTAATTTTAGACAGACGAATACTTCTCATCATAAACTTAGACAATAATAGAATCGGTGTTTACTATAATTTATACTGTAATTAGAGAGCGAAAACCCATAAATGAACATTCGCTATGTGTATCAAAGTGTTGTGTCTGTAGTGGTAAGTCAATTTATCACGATTACGGGATCGATTCCCGCTAAGGCGGATATTTGTATAAATATTTGTTTGCAAGTGTGGGTGTTTTTCTTTGATGGTCTCGGCACGTAAATGTTTCAATTTCGGTTGTTATCATAAACACTTTTTTGTCAACGTCACTCACTATAGAAATTAATTGAAAAGTTTTGCTTAACTTAAAAGTTATTTAAAAAAAAAATGTACCTTTTTATTATCTCGCATCGTAATATGCAATAAAATTTCGACTTTATGGTACATAATAAATATTTACCTGCTTATATTAAAACTATAACAGGTCCAATTCTGTTCATTGAAGTTATTTTGATGATTTATTTTGGAGGGTATTCTACTATCCATATTAAAAAACAAAACTGTAATTTTTTTTTTTCATTTTTCTATCTGTAACTTGACCATCATCACGCCAGAACTACTGAATTATTTTGAATGAAACTTTACATGATTTCAGTTGATACTACGGAATAGGACACTGCATAATTTTTATCACGAAATTTAGAACGGTTCCCTTGGTAGAGGAGATAAATTAAAAATGTGTAATCGCGGACGAAGTCGTAGGTATAGCTTGTTTATTCTAATATAATGCTTCATAAAACAAACAACATATACAAATTATATAATATAGTAAATAAATAATTCCAAACGAATCATTTAAATGTTTTAGAGTACCTACAATATAAAATAAATAACAATTAATTATAATTAAAGTATCTGACATAAAATGACTAAAGTTTTCATTAAAATAATGAAAATAAATTGCATGTCGTGACAATAAATATATTTAAACACCCATCCATACAGCGAATGCATTTAAATTTAATACATCAACCTATCATATTATTAAGTTGCTTTATATTAAAACATAGTCTATTTATGTTATTATTTAAAACATATATAATATACTATAGACTTCTCCTGAGCTTTGGATATGGAAATAAATCTTTATATCTTTTGGGAAATCTTTTATTTAACAAGATGAAAAGCATCCGATGTGGGTCAATGACCTGCTCCTGAATTAAATATGAATGAAGAATCAAAATTTGAATATTACACTAAAACGTTATTTTGACGCTATGAATATGTAGTTCTTAATGTTTATATGCTAAAAACATAAAGGTGTGCTTTTTAAATTAAAGTTTCAATTTAAATTCGACACTAACAAATAAATAACATAGTATCATTTTTTGATTCTGGAGGATAGAATTCATTACAGATAGATATTAATTATATTACCTAGACGAGTACTTAAAAAGGACTTTTAAAAGATACTAATGGGTAATTCATAAGATGATTTTTAAAAATACTAATGGGTAATCCAATAGGTGATTTTTCAAAAGTCCTAAAAGTAGTCATTGCCTTTAAAAATTAGAAATAAAAATATAAGTTTGTCACTTTTTCACTCGTGTTAATCAGATCCATCAGGTTTACATGACGATTCCCGCTCCGCTAATGAGTCACAGCGTGATATTATATAGCCTACAAACTTCGTCGATAAACGTGCTATCTAACGCTAGAAAATGTATTGATAACTCGTTTAAATAAACTTTTCAGCTTTATTATCATATATATAGTACATAGTAGGTACACATTTTATTCATTTTATCATCAACCCGCAGTGAATGATGATTCGCTGTGATAATAGTAGATCAATCTCTAACCCTTTTCCTATATAGGCCAGGTATTTGCCCAGAAATGGGAATATTTACAGTTTCAGTTCAGTTCATCTATTATAGATAAGAAAGCGTAATTATATACCTACATGGCTTGTTAACACATAAGCTAAAAAGTAATATAGTAATCAAATTGTGGTCGTCTATAGAACGCACTAGCTTGCAGCTAAATTATATTATAACGTTAGACTTGATGTAAGTGGGTTAGGACGAGATAAAGCGACTAGCTTGTCAACCACAGAGCGCTTATCCTTAACAATTATGTACATGACGTTATCGTAAAATACTCCACAGCATAAAATATATTTTTAGAACTTCACTAATTAAACTAATTCTAAATATAAATTAATATTTTTTAAGCTAATCAACAAATCGATAACACGCACATAAATATATGAGATATTACAGATAGACTATGAAACTGACAATTTTTTTTTTGTCGCAGGGGAATCCATTTACGGATGATATCCAGGATGCCCGGGTCGGCAGTCCTAGACCTATGTCGGACTCGGCACTTTGGGAGTGCAATACCGTACTAAACCCCTGCGGGAGCCTTCAGCCGCTTTAATTGGAGGGTCCCGGATCTGCAGGCAACAGGATCCCTCCAGCGACAGGCTGGCCTCGGCGAAAAGACCAGACTTCTCCTCCATGGGGACTGTCCGGCTCACCTTTGAACAGTCCCGACGACGCCGTATCTAGCGGGACCGGGTTCCCATCCCGGCCCGATACGGGCACAGGGGCGTTACTGGAGGCGCATTAAGTAGCGCCTCCTACGCACCCCCATTCGTTGCCCGCGGATGGAGGCCACGTCGGCGGCCTCCTCTCTCGCCCGCTCATCGGCCTCCTTCTGGGACATTACGGTCTCGCAGAAGGAGACCATCGCCTTCCAGGACTCGTCGTCGCCGAGCATCGCGATGATAATGCTCGGGAGCGACAAGCCCCTCCGAGGACCGATGTCAGACTTTGACGCAGCGCCGCCCATCTCGGGCACACCTCGAGGGTGTGCTGGGCGGAGTCCACCGCCGCGCCACAATCGTGACATTCAGTCGTCGGCTCCCTCTGGGCCGTCCGGCACAGGTAGTCACCAAAGCAACCGTGCCCGGTGAGAACCTGCGTCAGACGGAAGGTGAGGGGCTTGCGTTTTCGACGCATCCACCGCTCAAGGACCGGGCGAATGGCAGCCGTTACGCGTGTGCCATATGGCTGCACCGCCAGGTCCTCCCCCCACCTCCGCATGACTATGAAACTGACCATAAATAAACATTTTTGTATTTACAACTAACCCAAATATAAAATATACCTTGTAATGTATATATACATTACTTAAGCATGTTTGTATACGTGAATTATATCGATTTCAGTATGTCAAGATGACTTGAAAAATCTATTAAATAAAAGATACGACAATCAAGCGGACAGCCACTTGTACCGAAACATTCAAATGAACTCAATCATCTGAATCTGGGCTGAAAGGGTTTTTTAATATTATAAAAATGTTATTATGTATTATTAGGAGTAGTTAGAACTAGCTCGATAAGAAAAACATCCCATATCAACCCGCTCTATCGTGAATGTAAAGCCTTTTTTTTAAACATTGTCGTTCGTTCGTTTTTGTTGTCGGGTTACGTAAAATAACAAAATTATTTATTTTGTTTAAATACACAGATATTCGAGACATTCTTTATAGTAACGAAACTATTAAACGTTTTTTAATCAATTTTTTTATCCAATGATTCCTTGGAAAAGATCGCTATAGAGCGATAAGACCGCCATTTTACTGTATTTATTTGATTTTAGATTACTTAAATTAATAGAAATATAATTATTAAAATACTTAAAAAAATTAGTGTACAATAAAACATTCAATGAATAAATTGTCTTCTTGTAATGTAGCCTTCCACTAACGTACGTTTTATTTTTGTTTAATATAATGTTATGACGTACTCGTATAATGGTCTCGACTGTCAGAAATAGTGAAATATTTACTAGAACAAATTGTAGTTGTAATATTTACTTTTTTTTCTATTAAAAGAATAGCTGATAATAGTTTTACTTCGGCTTAGAGTTTGTTTAAGAAGTGTACAAAAACATTCGTACCGACTCTTATATGTATAAATAATGCTTAGTAAAAAATTATTGTCAGTTTTTTTTATATCATTTAAAAACTTCAGTAGGTACATATCAAATAGTGAAAATCATATCCTATGATAAGTTTTTATGTACCTACTAGCAGCCCGCCCCGGTTGCGCCCAGGATATGTAACCTATACCTTCCTCATGAATCACTCGTATCTATTGGTGAAAACCGCTTGAAAAGACGTGCAGTAGTTTTTGAGTTTATCGCGAATAGACAGGCAAACAGATGGGGCGGAGGACTTTGTTTTATAATATGTAGTGAATACAAAAAAAATTAATCATACTTTATGATATGTTACGTTTAACATTTGCTTTAGTTAAATTCATAGACGCGTAAGATAAACGATCCATGGATATACGAGGGAGCGTTTTTATATTCGCGGAATGAAGGGTAAGGGGTTGAAATAAAAAAACTAAATTATTTTTCCTTTTCAATATATTCACCTGCAAGACGGACATATTTTTTAGATCTTTCAATTAATTTATATATACCCTCATAAAAAAATGTTTTCAAAATACGCTGAAACTGCCTCCTTAACTTCATCATTGGTGGTAAATTTTTTACCCCACAGCTCTTTTTTCATTTTTGGAAAGAGGTAATAATAACTCGGGGCCAGGTCTGGGCTGTAGGGTGGTTGGTTCAAAATATCGAAGCCCACTTTAAGCAGGGCAGCCAACGCAACGCGGCTCTTGTGGACGGGCGCATTGTCGTGCAAAAGCAGCAAACCTTTCGTCAATTTTCCCCGTCTTTTCTGTTTAATGGCTTCTTTTAGTCACTCTAATATTGAAGCGTAGTATTCTCCGGTTATAGAAACACCTTTATCTTTATAATCGATCAATAATATTCCTTCTGAGTCCCAAAAGACCGTTGCCATGAGTTTCCCAGCTGACTGTGACACCATAAACTTCTTGGGGGTTGCTGTGCCCTTTTTATGCCACTGCATAGAGTCTTGTTTCGACTCAGGTTCATAATGATGAACCTAAGTTTCGTCTCCAGTAACAATTCGACTTAACACACCATCCTTGTCTTCATTGCAGAGGTCCAAAAATGCACGTGAACAGTCTACGCGTTGTTGTTTTTGCGGCGGCGTGAGCATTCTCGGTACCCATCTTGCGCTGACCTTAATCATGCCAAGATGATCATGCAGGATTTTAAAAATGGTTTTATCGGATACTCCAACCAGTGGCGGTAGCTTCATACAAGCCAAAAAGCCGGGCTAGCCCTACTTCAAATTCCGTACCGACCGAAAACGTTGACTTTTATATTTAAATTTTCGCGCGCTTCGTTTCTTTTTTATCTATGACTATTATAATAAGTATCCGAATGCGCCGCGCCTGCCGCCGAATACTACGTCGCGTTGTCATTCGCATGCATCTCGCTCACACTCGTTGGCTTGCAACGGGGCTTCGCGGGCGCGTATGTCTGGACCGTTCTAACCTATGAAAAAGTGCTATGTCTATAGATATAACTACTGTGCGTTTCTATAGCAATTAGTATGAAGCAATAAGCCCGGCTTTCACTATGAAGTTAGTCACAAACTAGCGCCACAGTATTAGCGCCACGAAGTTGGTTTTTGTTTTCAAATTTCACGGTACATGTCAAAGAGTGTAAATATTTATAATGATGATATACATTTTGTTTAGTGATTGAGCGGATAACTGATACATTTTTCATTTTCGTGATTTTGATTTTAAAATGAGTTCAGATAGAAATCTTATTGTTCCTTGTAAGAATTTAAAGTGTGTGAAAGTTTTAATAGGTGAGGAAAAGGTGAAATCTTTCACGGAGAAAAAAAACCTCATAGCTTCGGAATAACCTAATACACCGGATTTGTATATTTCGCAAACAAGTAAGTCTCAATGGATTGTAGGTTGCTCTCATTCCAATAAATTGTATTGTTGGTGTTGCATATTTTAACGACCTTGTTTTATTGTTAGAAAAACATATGCAACAACAAGATAGCGGCAAACCGGGGCCTAGTTATTTATCGAATAAAATTCAAAATGATATCATTCATTCCGTAGCCGATGTACTAAAATCTCGCATCGAGTTTGAGATCAAAATCAAAAAATTTGTTTATTGATATAATTACTTTATCTTATTATTACGTTAAACAACAAATGAAATTTTCAAAAGTTTATCTTATTATTACGTTAAACAATAAATGAAATAGTTAATAGTCAATCGGGCAGTTTGCGATACCTATCATAAGCTTTTTTAATGCCTCTGTAATTGCGCCTTTACTTTTCATGTGATTTTTTTTTTTTGTTAGTTTTTAATGTAGGTTTATACCAGAACGCGCGGGATTTTTATTTGCTCTCACTCATAAAGACGAAAAGACTTTTTTAAAGCCACTGAAGGTATGCTGACATGTTTGTGATTTTCTGTCTAGTAGTAACGTGCCTTCAGTGTGCCTTGTTAAAACTCGTCGAAAAAAATCGAATCATAAACAAAAAATGTCGGGCTTGCCCTGTTCTCAAGTACTAGGCACGCCACTAACTCCAACCATTTCTGCGAGTTGTTTCTTCTTTAGTCGAGCATCGTCGAGTACAAGTTTTTCGACTTTTTGGATAAGTTCTGGCGTGGTCACCTCGATGCTCCTGCCCGGCCTCGGGTCGTCTTCAAGGGATTCCCTTCCTTTTTTAAACAAACTGTGCCACTAGTACACCATGGTTTTTCCTGGACAAGAGTCACCGTAAACCGATGACATCTCATTCATTATGGTCCCAACTGATTTTCCTTACTTGGTAAGGAACTTTTTAACGGCACGATATTCGATTTTTTCCATATTTCACTTTTCACTCCTAATTATGTTGCTTGGTTGGTGATAGCTCAAAGACTAATAGTCTAATAACAATTAAATCTCGTATTTATACTAATTATGAGTCACTAAACACGTTACGATCCTAATGAGCCTAATCAACCCCCTCCAAGCCTCTCATTCCGCGAACTTAAAAACGCACCCTCGTATGTATGACCTCGTTTATACGGTGAACGTTAAGTTTACACACGAAATATAAGCGTACATTTACATGTGATCAGCGTTTTACTCGTACGTAAAGGATGAATACACAAACGACTGCAGGCGAAATGACGCGACACGGGTTTCATGTTAAATTGCGAACCAAAATATGACCGCTGAATTTTGCACACTAATCAGATTTTATACTAAAATTTGTGCCTTTTAAACTTAGTATTATCTCACTCGAAGTTCAGATTTTCCAAATTGTTGAAATGAAAATGGTTAATGAAAAACGCATAAAAAAGCCGCCCCAGTCAGTTAGACCAAATTTTAATAATTGGTTTGATGACAAATATTAAAAACCTTAAATTTTATTAAATTACATAAAATATTATATATATCTAATATATATAAATCTCGTGTCACAATGTTTGTCCTCAATGGACTCCTAAACCACTTAACCGATTATAATAAAATTCGCACACCATGTGCAGTTCGATCCAACTTGAGAGATAGGATAGTTTAAATCTCAAATAATAGTCGCAATTTTAATTTATTGCTAATTATTTGTCTGTTATTATTTGACAGTCACAATTATCTGTTAATTCCAAATGATTCTAACAGATGTCGATACCTTTCGACTGGGTTGAGTAAGTAATCAATAGATGGCGCTGCTATGGTAAATCTACGAACGTGTCATAATTATAAGCTACATTTTAACAGCATAATTACCACGTGTTGTTGAGGCTAAAGTATAAATTAAATTTATTTTTATAATTTTTAAAATTTTAGTTAAATACCCGTGCGAAGCCGGGGCGGGCCGTTAGTATATATATATATATATATATATATATATATATATATATATATATATATATATATATATATATATATATATATATATATATATAATATTTGCGAGTTTTTTTTGCGTTGAATAATTCTTATATCTTTCTTCTGAAATCTTCTTTTGAACTGCATCGAGGAGCTTTTCAAAGCAAAATCAACAGAAGCTCTTCGCGTTCTTAACAAAAGTATAAATATGAGTTCCACGAGTTCCATATCTGTAACTGAAATAAATTCTCCTTTCTTCCTATTCTTAATTTCAACCAATAATTAGCAGTTTTGACAGCTATCCGAGCTTTTTGAATTGTTACTAATTATATGTGTGTATGTTAAAAACGTGTGTGTTGTGCAATTGTTTTATTATTTGAATGACCATTAAAAAGGTACATATTAGAGTTAATAAAAAATGTATTCAATGTTGAACAACTTAATAAAAATCTCTTAACAAAAGAAATAATTGCCTGTTAATTAATATGTTCAAGTATTTTGTCAATTACGATGTTCTTTATTCATGAGTTGACGTAACGAGTGACTATTGTAAACTTTCTAGCTTTCACGTTTGTTAATATGTGTTCTAGTATCTAGATTGATCTTGCAAGCATAAAACTGTAAAACAAAATGCATGTAATAAAACTGCAACAGATATGATGTTTATGTGAATTATTTTAATGATATTACTACTAATTGTTGCGCGCTAGTTCTTGCATAGACGTGTAGGCTTGTTAGTTATTTGGACAAAATACTGGGTTTAATTTGGCAAAATCGAAAACCTTGAAATAACCACGAGATAATTTATAAAATATCTAATTCTTATATAAAAATAATGAATGAAATCAGACTACGTGTTACTAAACTACAAATAATAGAAGAATAATATTTCATTATTTTTATTTTCTTTAGGTATACTGTCGTTTATACAAGTTCATGTTTTAGTAATTCTTCAAGGAACATAAGCCAAATAAACGCTAGTAAAGCTATTTTGTAAACTATCAAGAATATTGGAATAAACTTTCTTTTCAATATTCAGGTATAACATTTTCAAATATTTCTGTTGAATAACGTTAAAACTGTTAAGTTTTTGCACATGAATCACTTTACAAAAGACCCTTTCTTATTTATGTAAAGAAAAACAATCTCGTTCATTTATATAATATTTTTTTTTCAAAATAGCCAAATTGATATAACCACATGCAAATAATATTGTAATTAAGCAATATTTAATCAAACAAAAACATTATAGTTGTACTAGTTATATACATAATTATGTACATATGTGTAAAGTTTATTGCATTTAATAATAGCAACGAAGCTCATTTCGGAAACGGGAAATTATTTGAAGATATGCACAGAAATGCTGTAGTCTAGATATTTAAATGTAAAATATATTCTTTCAGCGTAGAAGCTAGACTAGACGAATAGTATTTGACGTGAGATAACTTACAGTTGTATTTCAACTAATATCGGACCGAATATTATTACAATACATAATATATTTCCAAATAAAATAACCTAAAAAACATGGCGATATGACTCAAAAAGAAAATAAGCTTTCAATGTCAATGCGCCCAACGACCTCTAGTGTTATATATATTTAACACGTCTATTAAATATGAAAAAAAAACCACGTTTTAGTCTAGAATACTCTTACAATAAGCTCGTTCATAACCACTACGATAAAAATAAATGCTATAATATATAAGTTCTAAGATCGGAAAATTTATTTTAAACTTTAAAAGTTAAGTTATATTTTTTCTTTTCTTAAACAATACAAAGGGTATTTTTCCCACCGACGTGTATATTTCATATTCCAGTTGCAAACTTTTTATTTATCATTTTTGTTGGCTCTTATTTTTAAAATATACTCAGGGTTTTTTGCCGGGCTGCGATCGAAAGAAAAGAATAGCTCCAATCTCTTTCTTGCCGAGGTGTCGTAAAAGGCGACTAAAGCCATAGTGGTGCGAACGACTGCACACAAACTAGGATAGTGATGGGCAGCAGCGTCACCATATATCCTGCCGCGACACATTGCGCTCGGCAATCTGCCTGCCAAGCGTGGCGAATATAGGCAAACCCCCTTGAGAAGATGGGGAGGCCTAAGTCCTGCAGTGGACATCCAACGGCTAGTGGATCCTTCTACCCTCAAAGGTTTAAATACATTTAGATCAGCAGGCTAAATCAATCGATACTGTTTTCAAACTACGAGTACAGTTCAAGTTTAATAATAAAACTTGAACTGTACTCGTAGTTTCTGAATTTAATAATAATCTGACTTTAATAATAAAAGTCAGATAATAATTAATAATAAATCTGACTTTAATAATAAAAGTCAGATTTTTTTAACAAATCTTATGTTAGTTGAATTTTCCACTCCTTTTTACTTTTCAATTACAATTCTGTGACCCTTTTTACGTTTTAAGTAAAAACTTTTAGGTGCGACTACGTGAAAGAGAACAAATATATAAAAACGGTTCAGCACCCCAGAGGATACTTTGCGAAACGACGATGATGTCTCCGTTGTTAAAAAAAAAAAAAAAACATATGTTATATTGTTCCACTAAAGAGGAAATATTTATTGAACGCGGTATATTTTTTTTTTTTAAGAGTTTAGAAACTTTTTATCTATATTTACTATTATAAAGATAATTTTCACGGCACATTTTTCCCATTACCGCCAACACTACAATCTCACACCACGAATCGGGGATATCGGGATTTGGGGAATCTTAATATAGAACATAGAATTTTATGCGTGCAATAGATATTTTATGCGTGTGAACAATCCAATTCGAAACATTGTTTTTGCGTTGGGCAATCTGTTAATTATATAAGTTTCTATTTTATCAAATATAACCCTAGAACGCAAAGGAGCCGAGACACAGTATCTTTAAATATCAATCAAACGGAGAAGTATGGAAACACGGGTGAAACGGCAAGGGACGCTTAGTTTAAAATATTTTTCTCTAATTAAAATGAAATCGTTTGATAGTGGTAACGAAACCATTTTATAAAGGTAGTTTAAGTGTCACGTGGAAATATAATAAAGGCAGTTATATTTCCACGTGAAAAATAATTAAATGTAACGATCGTGATTAAATGGAATGTCGCCGCGACTTTAATTAAATGAAAATACAATGCGATAATCACTTTTTTACTGACGAACGACTGTTTATTTTGTATACTTTTACGTAATTAAGGTATTTTTTTTATTCTGTCACCTGTTTTATATAATGTCCGACTGAATAATTGAATAGTTATTTTAATTACTCATATTAACAGTTAAAATGACTACCAATGACATAAATAAAACTATTGCTCAATATAAAATAATACAATTAAAATTGATTTATATGATAATAATACATATATAAATATGTACAATATAACAGCGAGTGAAGCAATTTAACTTTGGTTGATCCTTGTCATATTTGAAATCTAATCTAGTAGTAATACCAAAAATATTAATTGATGATTTGATTATGTTAATTATTAACATATACACACGTATAGTTTTACATTATTGTCAACTAAGTAAATTATTAATAATTGAATTTATTTTATACGTATCAGATAGAACATACTTACAAAATATATTTTCAAAGCAAAGATACTTAACAACCACAGGGATGAGAATGTAACGTAGTGTAAACAGGAAGATGGCAGGATATCGTCATCATATCATCATCGGCTTGCACAGACATTTGAAGAGAGACCTCCTCATTACCGCGTAAATGGCTGACTGAATGACTACCGTAGTTCATTCGTCTGAGTTGCTTTATGACTTTTCGGTAAAAGACTACCCTATTTGTATGCATCTAGGTGTAGATTACTTGTTATATATATATATATATATATATTATTTTCGGTACGAAAACATAAGACTGACACGTTTAATAAAAATATATATAAATCAATTTATTAACATAATCTGATACATTAAATATTCTTTTGAATATATTTATAGTTTGAAAGAAAAATTCAAAAATTCCATTTCAAAAGAATAACTTTGACGTTATTGTATTTAAACAAATGATACTTTTATAATATGCAAGTATACTTAATATAACAATTGTTTAAAATGTTGTTATTTTATATAACTGATTGATTGGACTGATGGTTCTTGATGGAAATTCATGCTTACTACACACACACAATTTACTTTTCACACTACAATTTTTTTTATTTCTTGTTATTTTAGAATGTATAAAAATATTCAGTTCAGTTCAGCCGCCATTTTCGGAATTAATAACAAAAATTTAACATTGTTAAAACAAAATTTAATAATGTAGATATGTTTTCAACTTTTCATGCTCTCTCTTAAGTTTATTAAAGTAGCATCAATCAATAATTGAATGAATCGTTGTTAATTTGTTTTGTGTAATCATTGTTTTGTTTTTTATTCTCAATTTTAATTTTAATGTTGTTTTAATTTTTAAACTTTATTTTAACTTTAAATTAATTAATTAACTTTTAATTATTTGAATTTGAATTTTAACTTATAAATCATTTAATTTAATGTTAATTTGTTGTATTTAATTGTTTTAAATTCTGTTCTTAATTGTTATCTCACTTTTTTATTTTCTGCTTATTGTATTATTGGTAGAAACTAGATTGGTTTATGTTTTATATTGTTAATTGCAACTGGGTTATTATCATTTGTTAATAAATAGGAAGTTTGTGACAGTCGTTGGTAAATTAAACAGTGATCTTTACACAACAAATACAATAAAACCCGTGAAGCAGAAATCTATTTTGGGCTTAATATAAGCTTTTTATTTGTTTATTTATTTTTATAATTAAATTTTCAAAACAAACGATCTCTAACACTCAGCATGATATAAACCAAGTAAGAATTTATTCCTTGCTATATTAACATAACAACTGGCGCCTTCGACGCCACACAGGTCATCATTCACTTCGCTCACTAAGTATTTGATACATTTAATAAACTTAAAACTTTATTACATAATAATGTATGCAATTTAGTTTTTCTTATAATAATAAAATAACTTTTTCTGTCAGATCTTTGGTATATATAATCATTTAAAAAATATGTAATTCGAAAAATTATCATTGGACAACCGTTACATCACAACGAATTCATGTGTAGTCTGGATGTGGTAATTAATTTGTAAGCAAATCGACAAACCACTAAAACGCACATATCATGTACTCGACTAAAATTATACATATTATTTATATACAAATATACATAGTGAAGGTATTAATAATAAATAATAAAGTACCGCACACTCGGATGAAACACACACGACACAAATATATACGAAAGACCATGACAAACATGTATAAAAGCCATACAAACATTTATCACAAGCGAAAATCGAAACGAGACAGCGCAGCCAGTTGATATGACCACTACTTCAAGCCGTCGTCAAACACTCGTAGTAATGACAAAATATAATATAAATATCAATATATTTATACACACGATCGTATCATCGGTAGGTTATTTTATGCCTCTGTTTTGGGCGAAACTCGACTGATATTAATATATATTTTTTAAACGTAATAAATATATTAGACCAAAACTCGGAGCATGAATCGAGCCCACGACCCTGGAGGGGAAAACAGGGTCACTGCCAACTGCGTCAACAAGCCAGTGAAAACACTGATATTATGATAATATTCAATCATTTTCGAAAGAAAAATATGTCGCAACAATATCACAGCTGGCTATATAGCAGGGACTGCTATACATATAAAGCACATCTTAATATAAATATAGAACAAAAAGGCGCCTAACACGATAATTACCATAAAAAGATTGTTAGGGTGATGATGACATCGTTATCCGACAGTGGTCTCAACCCTCGGTCACCTTGATTTGTCTCGTAAAGCGTGAAAAGGGAACATTGTTATGCAAAAAAATTTCAGTTACTTTTATGTAGGAAAAACAAGTTAATTTACATAATTACTTAAGAGGGCATTTATGGCGTATAAGAAAACTTTAATTTGACTTAAATTTTTCTAAAATATTTTAATATAATATGTAGCTTATTATTTATAAAAAATAAAATCAGATCCTTTACAAACACGAAATTCTTATAAATATAAAGAAGAAAAAAAAAATCTTACATAATACATAGCAACGGTAATGTTATATAAAACGTTAAAATTTACTAAAGAAGTAGGCATTTTATTATTAATCTGAAATATTTTCCGGCCATCGGGCTTAAAGTAAATCATAAAATGATAACGTTAGTTTTAATTACAGAATTATATTTATTGATATTTATATTAGTATTTATAAAAGTAAATTGACTCGTAAATATCTTATATACAATATTATATAAATTTCTTTTGTATTAAATATTTAGAATAAAAAACATCGATAACGAGGACAACAAAAAAGCAGAAAAAAAAACCATTTTAAAATATCTGAAAATCCCTACAGATTACGAATTTTTACTAAACAGCATGTTTTGTAGAAATGCGGAAGCAATTTCCCGGTTAAGTAGATTCAACGAGTCCTCCGAGTAACGAGTTTATACTATTTATCTAATCGACGCCGACGTTTCCACTTGTATGCTTATACAATTTTGCTCTTGAATCTTGAAATATTCTTAAACTTATTTTTTTTTATTTTAATCTACCCGCACATCAAATATAGTAATGTATATATAATTAAATTTTCTAGACCCCTACAAAAATTTTCGTTCGAAAATTCTGAATACTGACACGTGAAATTTACAATTTTATTATATTATGTACAGATTTGCCTACCTAAAACTGTAGATAGTAGTTGGCGTAAAATATTTCTATTAGAGATCAAAACACGCGTGAGAATTTTGATGAAATTTTACTAAGAATGAAATGGATAAAATGATTTCATCCAAGTAATCTTATTTCCCAACAACAAATAACATTCAACACTCGACGATTCGCTACAACTGTCACAGCTGTCACGTATAACTAAAACGAGTCAACTCTGCTAAACGTATCTAATATTACCGTTGAGGCACGCATTTAGTGAATATCCATATGTTATCGACATATAAAAAAGCAATTATCAAATAAAATACTCAGGAAATACAAAATATTCCAATACATTTTAAAAAGCTTTAAAAACATTTGTACAACATGTTTTCATATTTATATTTTCTTTTTTGTTCCACGTTTGTCCCATTTTGAGTACATTGGAATCAGCTTGTAAACCTTCCACTATTATCCTCTCCATAAAGGAGTCGGCAGTTAATTTCTCTATCATGAGCAACAGTCGCTATCAGTTGTCTATAATAACAATCAGGAAAGATGGCTTTGTGCGTTCTTCGAAGCAAGATGGGGAGACCCACAAGGACGTAAATCCAGACCAGAAACAAATATTTGTAAAAATATAAATATAAAACCCGGGCGGGTATCGAATTATCAATTCGAATATAATTTAGAAAGTCTCACAACTTGTAATAAAACACATAAGGCGTACAATCGAGATAAAAATTCTACGCTAAGAAATAATATTTATTACTACTAATAAAGATCTAAAATAATTACTAATAAATGAAATATTCATTAAAAAAAAATGATGTATCACAATAATTAAACGAGTCATGAGAACACGGGATCACACTTAGATTTTTGTTAATTCATTCCTCCGTGATTTGTTATTAAGGTGAAAATTTTTCCTTACCTTGCATTAACATATATAAACGCAATGACTCGTGAATCTCTAGGTTCGAGAAGATTTATCGAATCTAATATAATTTATTATGTATTCAAAGTGATCCATATTCAGATATCCCTTTGTGTCTCGGTGAAATTCATATACTTAAAAGTAATATATTCCTAGACTCTAACACAAAGTTCTTAACTTTCTTAAATCTTCTGAACTTTATAAGATGTTAGGTAAGACTTAGATATCACTTTATTATAATTTTAAATTAAAAATTGTTTAAATTATTTTTACACTGTTTTAAAATAATATAGGATGGTATCATGTATTGTTATGTTGTATGGAATGCAATGTTAAATCTCTTTTCTATATTAGTTAACATAAATAAAGAGATAGTGTTTCTGAAAAAAAAAGTTTATTTGGATTTTAAATCTCACACAAACAAATATATACTACATTTTGTCCAAAATTCATTTTCATTCATTCATTTATTGGCCACGAATTTTCAATGTTTGATTTCGACTAAAGACAACATTTTTTATTAGGTTTGTTAGGTACATCACCATAGTGGAGAGTAGAGACAAACTAACAAATAGAAAGGGTATTTAACAAATTTCGAACAATATATTACAAATATTTATCACTAAAAAGGAATCGAACATCAATACTGAACTGAATCAGCCTGTAAACGTCCCACTGCTGGACAAAGGCCTCTTTTTATATAGGAGAAGAGTACACACCGCACAGCAATACCAATTGTTCAATTACCAATCAGTACTTATTATTATTTTAATTAAATGAAAAAAAAAGTTTATCATTTGTCAATGTTGGCAGATTTATGATAATTAAATTCTATATGATAACGATAAAATATGCTTCGATTAAAATAATTTAATTATTTTTATGCATATAGAAATTTTTAAGTCCCGAATAAATGGCGACAGAAATTTCGAGTGATAACCGAGTTATTTATGTAACCTAATACATTATTATTTTATTACAAGTTAAATTGACCATATAATATTTTTTCTTTATATATGTATATAATTAAATGAGTTTATGTGTTCAAATTGTAAAGTGTGAGACATTAACACCACGACACAGGGAATCCTAGTGCGGATAGGAATAACTATCATAAAATGCTTTATTTAATAATTTCTACGTATTACATCTACAAAGGTTGTTTTTTTTTTATTGTACTTGATTTAGAAATTCTAGTATAGTTCAATCTGCATCATTTTATCTTGTGATTGAGTAATCATTTACGGTGAATTGTTTTGTATCGGGTATTTAAAATAGACTATATTGTATACTCTATCAATTATTGAATAATTTTCGCTGAACATGTCTATACGGTTTTATTGTTTTGATATTAAAATACTCGGATGCTTAGAATGCATATTGTAATTATTATTTTAATAAATAAATGTTAAATACAAATATCCTTTGCTAAGCAAATGCCTCTTTGATTGATTGAGAAGAAAGATATAGTCATAACGGGAGGATATCCACAGGATCTCGTAAGTGTTCTTTGGGTACAGGACCCTAATATGATAATGAGATTATAGTATGATATGTTAATAAAGATACAGTTAGTAACAGACTATAAAAAATGTCATTGAGGAAAAGTAATCGTAAACGCCGGTAAATTTTATTTCTATTACAAATATGTAGAATAAATTTAAACAATACTAGCAACACAAGCAAAAGACAACAAATCGTCGTATGACAGTATCAACTGACATCGACTCGTAAACATCGCACCTCTATAAAACATTCCTATATTCACGTGATTTATAGCTCTATTTAACGTCTATCTAAAATATTACGCAATTTCATTTTAAAAACGGTATTCATAAAATCGTACACACATAATTAAATTAGTTTTTTTTAAAGAATTAAGTTTTAACTTTTACCGTAATAAATTATAATATTTTATTTGTTACTTGTAAGACCTTTATGTCTTAACTCCTACATGTATGTAATTTGCCCACTAGTCTAGTCAACAAGCGCCATTTTAGTCAACTTTTTTCAGCAGTCTCCGAAAATTATGATTGAGGTGTCACTAAAACTACGCCAACGCGATGGACCATTTGATCAACGTGTTGGCAATAACACGGCTGCTACCAACAATGGTAGAGTAGAGGGTTTAATCCTCGCTGATAAGAAAATATGTTTGTTAAAGGCCATACAGAAATTGTCTGGACGTTTGTTTATGTGTTTTCTGACACTCGACTCGACACATGATCCCATCCTTTTTTTTTTGTTTTGGCGGGAAAAATGTACCTGAACGCACTCCCCGTCGTCCGGGGTGACAACAGGGTAGTGTGGGGCCCTCACCCACTAAAATAAGCCGCCGTGCGCCCTCACCCGCCCTTACAAGGCGGACCACGGGTACCACGTACGTTGCTCCGTGGCCCGCAGGCGGCAGCCCCATCGGGCACTCTCTCCTGTGCGACGCCCCGCGCACTCGGGCATCGCACCTTCGCGGTAGGCTGTTTCGGCGGACGGTGGGCAATCCCCGACCCTACCGTCCGCAGCCTCGACTAGGGCGGCATCAGGCGCAAATGATCCCATCCTACTACAAGGCCCTAGAGTGAATAACATTTAATTATAATAGCAAAGGAAAGTTATATCTATGTAAGGCGTATAAAACATCGCGCTAAGACCTATGGAACATAATATAATTTGAACTAAAAGCGCTACATACGCTGAAACTTAATTTATAAGAGCACTTATACAGCATCCGTTTCTGGAAATACAGAATTAACAACAATAAAACACATCCATGTTGAGCGTTACTATTAATTTGTAAATTTTCGGGGCTATATTCTTGCTCAGATTTTAGTATTTTCGGCAGAAACTAAGCTTAGTACAATAGTATCATGTATCGCAAACAATATACAAGATATTCATTACAGATAAAATTAATTAAGCAACGTAGTTTGTCTAAAACAATGCGACCTAAGTATTCCCGGAAGAAATTAAAGAAACAATGAATTTAGCCGGAGGACATGAGAGAGGTAATAATTACGAACTTATGATAGTTAATTTAAAAATATTGTCTTGCTATCGTATAAATAAATAAATAAATATAAAATACAGAAAAAAAATTTTTAACCTTTTCTTTGTTATATTATTATTTCATGAAAATCTTTTATAACGGAATAGACTTTTTATTTTAAGAATTTTAACGATTCAAAAAACATAATTTACTGACTAGTGTCTTATGAAATTTTGCATCTTTTATAGCCTATAACATTCCTCAATAAACATAATTTCTAATGCAAAAAAAGAATTTCCAAATCGAACCAGTCGAACCTAAGTTTACGCATCTAAACCAACTCATAACATTAAGTATACATAGTATACAAATACATTTTATGAATATAATAGTAACGATATACATAAATACGCTTTACAATATTATCTAAAAAGTTCAATTAAGTATACAAATTAATACTTGAAACAAAGCGGGTTGCGGAAATTTCTCTAAAACTAAAATTTTACAAAACGTTATATTTATCCTAGGTCTCGCCAAAGAGAATATTTAGCATAATTATGAAAAAATCCTTACTAATAATATTATACATCCGAAAATGAGTTTGTTTGTTTGTTTTTTTTTTCTGAGCCGGGTAATATTTCATTTCTGTTTTTATAAATTTGGATATATCGGACTTCAAATTAGTAGATGTTTGAAAATAAACGAAATTTTGTATTATTTTTTTTATTTGTTGTTATTTAAAAAACAAATTATACTCATTATCATCATCATATAACATTTTTGTTTATAGTTTGATGTAAAAATAAAAAAGTTAATTAAATAAATATTACTGTAATTACCTTTACCTTTTTTTGTTAATGGGATATATTTTCTCATTACTCTGACAGCGTACTTAAAAAATTATACATAAGAATGGACTCATATACATTAACAAATCGCTTTTAGTGATAAGGCCGCCATTGCACATTTGCTGTAAATATTTTACAATGTTACTTCATTATTGTGTGTAATAAAGTATTAAATAAATAAATAAATAAATAAATAACATTATTGTTACGAACCTGAAGCTGCTTTATTAATTTTATTAATGTCATTAATGTTAATATAATTGCTGCGGTACTTAATATGTATTAAATTACTTAAATCTTAACTAAAATAATTTCTATTTTAATAATAACAATTGTCTCAAGCAAATGTGTGTGATGTATAGATTGTATACTTTTAAATTGTAATATAGTCAGTTGTTATAAACAAAAAGCTATTTGAAGTATTTAGTACTTTTCGTAAGATAGGCAAGTTCTTATGATTACATATCATTAAATGGAAATGACATAACGAGAAGAAAGTCCTATGTAGGTACTCGTACATACCTCGTATTGTCACCTTTTAATAGTTGAAGTATTTCGTGTTCGAAGCCGCGATAAAAGCAAGTAAACAATAGCATTAACATTAACCGTTACTATGCTAATATTTCCATAGTAACTTACTTTCGAATTTATATATTTTAATAAAATAGGCTTTATACGTTCATCTGTTTTCTCTATAAACTTATTCCGTTATATTTGCGCATTAAATAATAAGATTATATTACTTCGACAAACTCAAAGATACACTTTTATATGATAACATAAACATATTGTTTGTCTTTCCATAAATTAAATATGTAAATTATTATCTAACTTTTAATTTCAATTACAATAATTTATTGTCAATTTTGCGAAAAACAACATTTAAACAATATAAATGAACGTTTTATTTTATTTTTTTAACTTTAACTTTATGTGTATTAATGTAGGTATATGGTATATATAGAAGAAATTAACAGATAATAAAACGAATAATATAAATTATTTAAAGTATGTATACCTATATGTATATTGTTAAATATATATCTTAGAGGAATATAACATTATTTATCTGACGTACAAAACTTGTATCATCCAAAGATATAACTAGTACAAGTTGACTAACAGTTAGAGGAACTTCAGTAAACTTGGTTTAGCTTGGACGCAGGTGTTTAGAATTATTTCAAACGACATACGAGTATACCCACTGGCGAAAAGAAAATGATAAAGACATTTTGTAGTAACATTTTATTATTCTTCGTTGTTTATTTTTACACAATAAATTAATAAGTAATTTTGTTGTAGTTTTGTAAAATTTCGATACATATTTGGAATTTAATTTTACTACGATTGGCAATAAAATTACTAATCAAAATATGCAATTAAAATTACAATAAGTGTTTGAAAAATATAAAACATTATTTTTTCTATACAAGTTTGTTTGCATTTTTACTAGTTTTTATTACAATCAAATTTGTTATGCGAATCTACAATAATTCTGCTTTGTGGTTTTTAACCGACTTCAAAAAAGATGGAGGTTCTCAATTCGACTGCTTTTTTTTTTTGAATGTTTATTACGCGATTATTCCGTCAATTATGAATCGATTTTTATGATTCTTTTTTTTATCAATACTTCAGATGTGGTTCCTTAGAAATTTTATCGAAATCAATTTAGCGCTTTTTAAGGAAAATCAACAAACAATTAATAGGAAAAAAAATTAACAGAAGCAAAAAAAATTAATAATACAATAATACTAATAATAATACCGCAATGTATCCATATTATATATAAACAAAATACACTTGACACAAAAAATTTAAAATTAAAACTTCAAAATCGAAAAATTTACCGACCGAAATAAAACCGACTTAAAGATTACACCAGCTACATTTACAAACATGAACTAAAAAGTAGAAAATAATATTTTAATTACTTTGAAACAAAGAGCATTAAAGTACGATCAACGAAATTATCAATACTTATATATCTATTAACAATTTATGATCAGTTATTAATTATTTTTAATCGATTGTAGTGTCGGTTGTGCTGTGGTACCCCTTTATAATACCTTACTCGTGTCATTTTTATGACAAATAAACATTTTGCAAAATCTTGCAAAATTTTTTTTGTATAATTTGTAGTTTTATTTATTTTTATTTTATTTAAGACAACAAACAATTGCATAATAAAAGTTTACATAGTATCTTAATATCTAAAATATTCTTAACTAATTACATAACCAACACCGATATTCACACAATAATATTATACACATGGTAGCAGATTATTTATGAAAAAATAAATTACAATTTAAGAGGTAAAGAAAAAAATAATAATAGGAAGAGAGCTAACGAGACCATGAGAACATGTTCTAAACTAAATTCTTAAATTAAAATTACAAAGTCTTAAAACTTTAAATTCTTTCAAATTGCATTTTTAAATTTTGAAGCAGGGAAAAAATTAATCAATAAAAATAGTAGTAGTAGTTGTATGAAAAATCTAAATTTATTTTCTTTATATAGTAGTAATGTAAAGTGGCGAGATTGACAAAACCCCTAACGATGATGGAGGAGACCTACGTTCAACAGTGGACATCCAATGGCTGATATGGTGGTGGATTTTTTCCATTCTACCTTCAAAGGTTTTGACATTTACACCAATAAGCTGAACAATTAAAAAAAAATATAGACCAATAATAATCAAGAGAAAAATATATAGATTTTGTATCTTAAATGTGTAAGAGAAAATTATGCAATTTTTATGAACAAACCTTTCAATTAAATTTAATCTCCAAATAGTTATAGTTTTAAAAAAAATGGTTATATTGTTGGAAAATTATCTAAGTTATATGTAAAATGTTAGACATCACTTTTCTATAAAGCTTACGAATGAAGAATTATTCACAAAGAATTGTTTCGCGGTTCTTGACTTCGTCTAAAAAATTTTGCGCCGCACAGAACAACGCTAATTTTTTACTGTTTCATTAGAACACCGAAAGAAAACCGTATAAAATATACAGTATCGCTTAATTTGTAAAAGTTCTTATTTTAGGTCTCTAATGACCTGAATATATGGTACTTACCATGAGGTAACTATGAATTTCGTAAGCCGTAGTACGCATAATCAAATTGTCGTACTGAAACGACTTCAAGTCTGTAACTTGGTCGTTTGGCACCAACGAGGCGCGCACTGCAGACTCGACCCCGATGTAATGAACAACACCATATTTCAACAAGAATTAGGAGAGAATTACTTTCTCGACTTACTTGTTTTTGTCGGCTACAGCAATTACCTACATTGCTAGCCAGTTTTAAAGCCAGATGATTAAATCTCGAAATATCAAAAAATTGTTGTTGAAACACTATTTTGTTTGTATAAAATAGATATGTATGTGCCTAAGGTGGGTGTGTATGTATGTATATGCGATTTTTTACCTTTACAATTGACTAATCTTTCAAATCAAGTTTAGGTAAAAGCAATAAGTTGTAATATCATATATTTCTGAAATACTAAACTAACGCGAAAAACACATGAATCTTATTTCTGGAGAATGAAGAAACATAGAACTGATTTATTGTCATGGTATACATGTGTGAATAAAAATTGGGAACGTCGCCACAATTAATAAAAATGCGTACAAGAAAAGCCATTTAAAAACTGTTTTTTTTTTTCTCAAACTACATGCATAATTTGAAAGACACACATTCAAATACATTATACACATAGTACATACGATAAAAGCGAAAATCTTACTACGACAAAAAGAAAATTAGTATATTTCTGTATTACGTTTTGCGCGTGTATATTGAAGAATAAAAAAAATCTAGAAAATTTCATGAAACAGTTTAAGATATTATCGACACAGATTTGCATAGAAGTTTCATGTATAATATAAGTTATATAGTTTAAATTTATGTAACATTAACATGGTAACATTAAAACAGTGTCACCGAGATCATTGAACCAAATGTAAGCGTTCTTTCAAGTTTACCCCTTAAGCAATTATCTATATATATATATATATATATATATATATATATATATATAATCTAAAACATATTTAGTTTATTTAAATTTATCACGACCTTAAAGTCGATATTACAAATAATTTTTGTCAGTCTTATCAGTGGTTTTCGAATAATAAAAATTGTGACAGTAAATTAATATAATTATATTTGGCATTATTTGTTTGTCTTTTTCACAAATGATTACGTTCACACTTAGGTAATAAAATAAAGAAGTCCATTGAAGAAAAATATAAGTTTTTAAGCCCCACCAGTAATGTATATTAATCTATTTTATTATAATAAAGCTGATGAATATTTTTTCTTTAACTAAACGCACTTAATAGAACTCACCACGAGTTCACTGTTCGATTGGAATGTGTTTTCTATGATCAATTTACTCCAGAAATGAAACTAAGTGAAAAAAAAGAGTGCAGAAATAAAATAAACGACAATATTACGAAAATTATTGAAAATCAAGGCAAGTGAATCCGTGAAACTGAATGATGTAATAAATTAAAAGACAGCTGGACAAAATCTACAACATCTTGGCCAGATCAGAAACGATTCGCTTTAGATATTTCTCTAGTAACACAACCCACGCAGTTTCTGCAGATTTTATGTTTACTGCTGCATTTATGTGCGTCATACCATGATATTAATTAGCCTATATCTGTCTCGGGTGAATAAACTTTCTAACAAAAATCTGACTAGCAGATTACTAAATTAAAGTCTTCAAATTAGCAATCAGGTAACAAACTCATAAATGAATTCGCTATATAATAATATTATAGATACAGTTTAGTTCATAGTGAAAAATATATACATATCAAAATAACGAATAATAACAAATTAAATAGTAACATAAGCACTTATAAGTATTTTCTATGTAAGTGTCGTCGTAGTAGGTATATACAACACCAGTACGATTATATTTATTTCATGCCTATAACAGAAAATATGGTATTTTTTTAAATGGTGGTTTGTATTTTATTTCCACATGTTTGCAGAACACATTTACCAACGGATTATGAAACATTTGGCTTATAAATAAAAATATCAACGTAAATTTGTAAATAAAAATGATAAAAAAATATATTTATGAGTATAAGCTTTGTCTTACGCCGATATATTTAATTTTATGTTTGACGGTATAATATTTCTAAAACACATTTAATTACTTAATGTATAAATGATGAACTATATTGTAAAAAAAATTGCCACTACACACTTGACGGATTAGAGAAAATCCAATCATACTGGAGTAGCGTTAGCAACTTGGCTCCAATCCTTCTTTGTCATAGAAAAGGCTTTTATCCAACATTTGGACAGTTACAGACCTTTATTGTACACAAAAATTAATTAATGCAAAAATATTCAGTACAGTTTATTATAGTAGAGTACAGTGTATATGTATAAGTATCGCGTGTTTAACAACAGTTTGCCACTTTACAACAGTTAACAAACATTAACAAAAAAAAAATAGAAATCGGGTGTATGCAAAACCGTTTTCAGCATCGCTGAATTTCGTTCATTTATATTAGTGACGGTGTGTATCTATAATCTATCTGTAATCTTTATGAGTACATTATCCCGACAATAACTCCGCTTTATAAAGAGCTAGCGCTCTACTTTAGCGCTTTACTTGTATTACTAAGCGTTGTCAGAATTGTTCTTGTTTCAAAAGATGTTTTATTTGCTAAAATACCCAAAGTTAAATTGCAGAATAAATGCAGTAAAATTTTTTATACATATAAATTTGCTTTCAATTATTTTAGTTCATATCCATAATAATAATAAAATTACATTCCTTCTTAATAATAACATTAATATTTGCTATACTACCTAACTTCATTCAGGTAAATAACAAAATTAAATCGAGAATGTATTTTAATGCTCTAGTATTTTCGTAACACGGGAGTAAAATATAACAAGGGAAGTGATTGACTAAATGACCCGCGCGGTTCCTCATTACGTCTTTTCAGATTATTTAACATTTTATTATCTTCTGAGCCGTGTCGTAATATTCATTAATTAGATTATAAGCCTCCTTAACATCCACCACGACATCAATCATTTGATGTCCACTGCTGGACGTTGGTCTCTACCAACATCTTTTTTGTCAATACTCGTCACGCTCTGTTGGGTATGACGACGCTGCTGCTTATCATCATTCTGATTCGTGTACATTTGTTTGCATCACTGTGGCCTTAGCCGCTTTTTACGACACCTCGGCAAGAAAGAGGTCGGGATTATTCTTCTCACGGTCACCTCACGACAATGCCGTCACCACACGGCACGCCTTAAAGGAGCTTAAAATATATTATCTTAAGCTCCATATATATAAACGATACAAAGAATGACACTCTTCTGATTTATTTTATTATTTACTTTTTTATTTACAAAGAATTCTACATAATCTTGTAATAAAAATAAAAAACTAATATTAAAATTGATTGCTTAGTTTCGGAGACCTTTCATATACACAGAAATCAATAGATATATGTGATTTTTTTATTGTAAGCTTTTTTGTAATTTAATACACTTATGTTTAAAGCACAAATATTTAATTATTTGTTTTAATAATTTTATTTAAAAAACAATAATCAATTTGCTACATTTTATAATCAATAACTATACATTTTAACGATCAACAAACAATACTGAGTATTTCATATCAATAACTTTGTAAAACAAAATTCATATTTTCATATACAAAATGTATTCATAAATAAAATAACTTTGATTTTTACTGTCAACACTTCTTACAAACTTTACGTGTAAATTCTAACTCCAGACACGTGTTAAGCGTACTTACTTCAATAACAAGCGAGAAGAAATTGGCGCAAACATGTGCCTACATATTTATATCTCAAATGTTCATATGAGTACTCATCTAAACTTACATACATTTTGATATATAATAATATTGAAACTAATGTCATTTACTGTAATGGTCTTTATACGTCCGTCTGCTTGGAAAAGGATATCTCGACTGTCCCTACGTACAGTATCGAAACTGAAAATTTGCGATTTTTTTTTTATTGCACTAAGAAACTCCTTTTTATATATGTTTTCATACAAAAAAAGGGAATAAGCTAAAAAATACATATTAAACCACATTTTTCATGAGTATAATATCGATACTTAACAAATAAATGACAATTGTGTACACAAAATTAACTTTAAAGTGCTCTCCTGTAAAGTACCTTTTTCCAGTTTCGATAGTATACGTAGGGACAGTCGATCTCTTAAAAAGCATAATCCGATACGCTTCTAAACTTTGGATTGGTGTCTACACATATCTCAGAATTTTTCTTCAGATATGCCACATTTACTCAAGATATTTTACTACATTACGAAATTAATATTTAATTCATTTTAAAGTAGGTATGTCGTTTTCTTTCTTTTTTTTAAAGATATCTTATCTTATTATTTGAGCTTAAAAAAATAATATATTATAATAAGACAATAAAATTTTATTTAAAATAAATCTATATAATACTTACTAAAACTTCCTATTCAACTTCACTTATACAATAAAACGTTTTATCGGAATAAAAATAAAGATATAAAGCTGTAAGTAGGCTTTCTGGTAGATTACCCATAGTGAGTTTATATGATACTTGAAAGGTCACATAAGGAGGTAAAAGTATAATACGTCTGTACCTAAAGGACCTTTACGTTAAATTTACGATATAATATTTGGTAGTAAAAATAAAGACCTAACAAAATGTTGTATTTAGGAATTATTTTCTTTAAGTTGACGTTGCTTTCGTGAGTTTAATAACAGCTTGTCCTTACTTTATTTTCCTTGACTTTGATACATAAGTACAATATCTCTCTAGAAAATTCAATACTTCTACAATTTTTGAATCATATCGAAACTTATCTTCAATATTTACAAGGATTTACAAGGAATTTAGGAATTTTGCCTTCATAAATCAGTGTTGTTAAATTAAACCTTCCTGATAAAATGTCAAATATAAATTATAAAATTACACAATAGAATTAAAAAAACTTCTGAATCAGTACATTCCTAAATCGCCCGTAAAGTACAGTTCGTAGCACCCATTAATCAATTTTAAAGTGTAGCAGTCGTAGCAAATAGGACGACGTAGATGCCAAACCGTAGACGCTGGGTATCCGTAGCACGCCGTAACTCGTCCATCAGAGCGATAGTCGGTGCCAATACGCAAAAACCTGTTTGGCTTGTGTTTTAATAAATTCATAATAATTATGTTATGTAATGCTTTGTTTGTTTAAAGCAAAGTCATTAAAAATACGAATTAAATTTGTTAGTTCTAATTACAAAATAATATGTCCTCAATTGAAGTAAATAGGTACTTTTAAAGGTCTTTGGGAAATTACTAAAACTTATCTTTCTATTGACAGCTCACGGATGATTTACATACAGAAGTTTATTTTTAGGCGGGGAACAAATTATATGATGTTATAACAAAAATTGTTAAAGTTACGTAAAATTATTATTGAAATAAAATTTATAAAATATAAAGAAATTAAGGCAATATGTGGCCGAACTTTTCTCTTATAACTTAATTACTATTTTTTATTATTAAAAAAAAAATCAACGGTCTCTTAGTTGCCGGTACCTTACTTAATAAAATCCTGCAATTTTATACTGCTTATCCACGTACGCTTTACATTGAACTTTAGATCAGATGTCCTAAGACTGACTAGAAAAGCGAGGACACGATCCGAACTTAACGGATTTTTTTTTAATTACGAGTTTTTTATCATCCTTTTTTTTTGTATCAATACATTTTTTATTATTATTACTTTTCTTCCTGTATATCCTATTTCTAATACTTTTGACAATTATATGATTATTACAATATAAACTATATGTTAATTTACCCATTATTTACACAGTACACACTATTAATACATTTTTTTAACATATATATTTGCTGCCAGTCAATATCTGTTTGGGCTTTAATTGTACATCTTTGCCCTTTGCTTTGTTCTTTAACATCTCCCGACCGAAGTGTCACGTTTGTATACGGACATCTAAAAGCTGTACTAGAGAATATTTTTCGTTGAGGCATACATCGCTTAGCCGATAAACCTGCCGACTGCATCGCCACCGTCGTCGGCGTTAGTAGACACGTATTAATTACTATTATACGTCGTAGTATTGAGGATCTAGTCACGGAAATCGAGTGACCATTAATTAACAAACGAACAATAACGTAGTCTGTAAAGGACTAACGACGTTTTGTCTAGTGTTTATTAATCAGTCAATTTACTAAATAAACATCAGACAAAAAATATTAAACTAGTCCGAACTGAGTTTAAAATTTTACTAAATATAAAACCACAATTTTATTCGTTGAAAATTTATTAGAATTGAATCCACGTACTAAAATTTTATTTATATAAAAACACAAAAGGTTTGTTTTGTGAAAATTGTTTATTCTGTAATGAATCTGAATGTAAATGAATCTTGAATAATACCTGTGGATGAAATATTTTTGAATGATTTAGCGAAATTAACATTTCCTTTGTCTCTGCGTGTTTCACGCAAAACAATATAAGTCAATGCTTTCGCTGTATTCAAGTCTGCATATTAAAAACTGACATTTAAATTTATCATACATAAATAATTTCTTATAATATTACTATATACTATTATACTGCTGTGAACACTTCACAGCAGTTCGTTTACCAAAAATTTTTGAATACCGCTTAAATTATAATGGAATTATATCAACACTTATAAGTGCAGTATCAATAAGAACATAAAACTAAGAATACGAGTTAAATCATGACAATTTACCAAATTACAGCTGCGTTATATTCTACGCGAAATTTAGGTTAATAGCTTTATATATAATTGAAGACAGAAACAGAACTTATGACCTTGTGATAAGGATCATAATTGTCAGGAACATCTGCAAGTCGTGAACTGAAAAACTAAATAAAAATATGGCTCTTTTCCAGAATGACTTTTTCTTTTTCTACATATAGAATAGAATGTCGTAGGTTAAATAAATGTGTTATCAGTAAATAAAAGGCATCCATGTCAACGTATTGAAGTAAGTTGATTAAATTTGTATAATTTGTGTTAAATTTCGATAAAACAGTTGCATACAAATTCTAATTTAAATATTTCGATTTAGATTCGAATATGAAATACGAATCTATTAGTACGCTAAAATTAATTCAATATCTTGTAAACAATAAAATATATACATTATAAGTTACTAAAACATGCAGGCGACACAAGTATTATTTCCTATCTATATATTAACACGTAAATCTGTAAATGCCTTGCACTTAATTTTTAAATATTTGTATAAACAAAAAGACCACAGCAGTTTTTTTTCGCGTTTATGGTCACTGCTCCGCTCCTATGTGTAATAGCTTGAATTTTATAGCATAAGTATAATATTTTTCAAAAAACAGGTTTTGTTATAATTATCAAGATTTTTTTTTTAATTCGAACCAAAAGATGCTGAAATTATTACGTTGTACAATAAATTCAGCATCTTTTGAAATGTAAGCAATTAATTCTACACATCAGTGGTATCATACAATAGGTCCACAAATCTTTCAACAATACAATTAATATAATTTTTTTATTTACTTTAAGGTCTTATAACAAAACTAACAAAACAACAAAACTAAACTACTTCAACCAACATAAAACAAGCGCAATTAGACTCAGTGAGGTAATTATTTTAAAAAGCTTGCAACCTACAAACATGGTTTGTTTCACTAAACTTGCGACGAAACTGGTTTCAACTTTTGATGTTTAAAAACTTACTTACTCTTTAACTTAGTTAAGCTTTTAAATTGTAACGAACAACGTTAGACTTTAAAATGCTTTGTTTTCTTAACTGCCAATCAATTAATTAAAGCTGGAAACAAAGATCTATGTCTACATGGCTGTTGTGCTGCCCAACATCCTTTACTCTTCCGAAACGTGGACCGTGTACCGCCGTCACATCCGTGCGCTAGACCGATTCCACCTCAAATGCCTACGTAAAATACTCAATATTCGATGGTCTGATCGCATAAGGAATACCGAAGTGCTGCGAAGAGCCAATGTAGGTGGAATTGAGGCTTTCCTTATACGGCGTCAGCTTCGGTGGTGCGCACACGTGTCGCGTATGGCGGAGCGGAGAGTTGCTAAGCGCATCTTTTACTCGGAACTTGAAGAAGGCAGGCGAAAGCTTGGCGGCCAGCTCCTCGGGTACAAGGATGTGCTTAAGCGGCACATGAAGAGATGTAGCATCGACCCGCTACTATGGGAGAAGCAGGCAGCCAGACGGCCTGAGTGGAGAGCGCTAGTTAAAACTAGCGTTCAAAACTTTGAGGACAGGCGGCTATATGAACTGGACGCTAAGCGAGATGAACTAAAGGCCCGACCACCAGTGGCCTTTAGGTATAATTATGTAAACGGTGTGCTGACGTGCCCGCAGTGTGCAAGGATTTTTACGAAAAAAATTGGCTACATAAGCCACACGCGAGCGCACCTAAGACAAAATCGGAGTTGAATGCAATCGCCGTGGCCGAAATCGGCCGGGAGGAATTCATTCACATTTGAATACCTGTCAAGTGTTAGTGTGCCTTACACACGAAGGGTTCCATACCAAAGGACAATATTTTTGAGTTACTAATATTACATATTAAACTGAACTGAAATGAATCAGCCTATAAGTGTCCCACTGCTGGTAAAAGTCCTCTTCTACATATAGGCGAAGAGTTGGAGCTTAATGTACTACACCCAAACAAATTTATACATATATAAATATTTACCCTGAGTAGGAACTGAGTCTGCAAACGCCAGCGTTAAGGGTAGTCGTACCATTACGCAAGAACGACTGTCAAATTACAAATATTTATGAATATGAAGATATGAATATCAATAATATGATACACGTATAGGTACATAGTAGAAAATGATCGCTTAAATACGATTGAAAAAATATTTTTCGCACACGTCTTTAAATATTTTAAAATTGTACGCGTTTACTCAATCTTCAATATCTTAAATCGTAATAAATCATATATAATCACTGTCATATTTTTCTATCTTTCTTAATCAACGTAAAGTTCCCTTTTCCACATATATGAAATTGATACAGAGATCGCACGTCCTAAGTTTTGCCGAACTGATTAGTATGCATGACGGTTAAGCCTGAGGAAGATCAAATCAACTGGTTTATTAAGGTTTACTTGTAAAGTTTGTAAGATAACTTATACTGCTGTAAGCTATACTTTCATTCTATACTTATTTAATTCACGTTTTATGTACAATTGAAGTCAATAATATTTTTTAACTTTCAATAATTATTCTTACTAGATATAAAAATGATTACAATCTTAAAGTTTTAGTTTAGAATGCTAATTAAAAAAACAATCTAGACTAGGTAAATTATTTGAAATATGCTACGATCCAAAAGTTCATTCAATTCAGAAATAACATCAAGGTCAAAAAAAATAACGCGAACAATATCGCGACAGATGTAATTCAATAAAAATATTTTTCTTTTTGTCCTTACGCAAGTAACCCTTAACTATTAAATTTTCAAATAATGATAAAATTATTCATTTTTTCATTTAAAAAAGGGTATACTTTATCGTTATTTACTTATTAACTGGTATAAACATTATTTTACAAGAGTGATATTTTATATTATTTTTTTATTTAATTCTGTACAAACCTAGTGAGTATCGTTGCAAATTCATTCAGCGATTTATTTTTTTGATACGCCCAAACCCTGAGAATACTTTCAATATATTTTAAAAAATACAAGATTATTTTATTAGAATATTTCATACAACGACACGTTGTGTTTCAATTTTATTGCTAGTAACATTACCTAGCTAGCGTATGTGTTATCGAATAATATATAAAAATATTTTCAAAAATAAATTGTTAAGAAAATTGTTTAGTGATAAAACGCTTAATTACGTGATAAGTTAAAATAGAAAACTGTACCTTAAATAGTTTTTTAATATTTGAGATTATTGTTATTTTATTAAATAAAAAAGAAGTGAACTAGATCTCCAACTCAGAAGTTCCTTTCAGTGACGTACATAAGTTTTCTGGCAATGGTCGAAAAGATACAAATTAAACTTAGAATGTTTAACATAGTTGAAACAAGATTTATGTGCTTAGAAAGGTTCATGCTTGCGTATTTAGTAAATACAGTCAAAGTGAAACATTTTTAGAATGTTTATAGTAATAGGTTTATTAAAGACATTAATAAAAAGTCTGTGCTTATCGCTATTAAAATTATTTTTCATTTTCTTCATATTTCATATCTTCGGAGTCAAATAAAACTAAGTCAATTTAAAAATAATAATCATTTTTAAAGTTTAAACGAGCTCAGGTTTTAAGTTAATATTTTATAACTTATTTATTAATAAACAGATATACAAATAATGGTTAATGCCATTGTCGACTTAGATACTTAATCTCAGACATATATACTTGTATATTGAATGCTTCGTCATACGATATACGTGGAAACGATTACTACTCCATATCAGTACGTCTACCATGAGTTTCCAGAGACGATAGTTCACGATACACGCTAGCGAGTGTAGTAGACAATTTGTATGGAAAGTTGAGCAGCGCCTCTCGCGGCTACTGTCATTACTATTGCGTTTCTACGTTTATTACTGTAGTTATGTCATGTGCGCTTGTAACAAAAACGTACAGTACAATATTGTAAAAGTATGCAAATTAAAAAATAATTACAATACCGTAATGACAATAGTCTTCATTACATTTTCATTACTTATATTACACACCTATGCATAGAAATAAATTTTGTTTTAATTTATAAACATAACATTTAAATTTAAGCAAGACGTTATATTATATTTATAAACAATATCATATAGTTTCATGTAAGAGCAACATGCAACCTCACGGCAATTTCATGCTCTATTTACTAAATTAGAAAATAATATCCTAAGCATTATCGTTATCAACTATTAAAATAATAATATAAATAAATGGTTATGTTTATAAAAGTGATATGAAAATGCATTTAAATTATTTTTTGCCGTTTCTTCCTGATACCTATCTCAGTCGAAGTCACTGTAGCGTGCCGATAAATCTATCAGTTGGGCAGTTCGAGAGAGTTTCCGATCAAAGTGTCTGTGTAATTCGTGGAATAAATTTACAGACACAATTTAAATAAATTTTAAAATTTTATTTAATTTAAGCTCACCTTATTTTACATTGATCAATATACTTGTTTTTTTTTTTTGACGTGATAACGTCTAGTAAATTGATGAAAGCTATCGGGTATTTTTTTCAAAAATGACGCCATATTGTCACGTGTCGCGAGCGAGCGAGAGGGCAGAACAAGCGATAGAGAGGCACGATTAGCCTAAGCGTTCTGTCTTACACTCCATCGGACCGCGTTCGAGTAAAAGAGACAGTGGCGCCACGCAGTCTCCACGCGAACTGTTTTGTAGGGATGTTCATCGGAAAAAAATATCGATAATTTTAGTATCGATAATTATCGAATCGTTTTATCGATAGTTATCGATAATTATCGAATTAACAGTTATCGATAATAATTATCGGAGGAAAACTTATCGATAGTTGGCGACAGTTATCGATAATTATCGGATAAAAACTATCGATAGTTGACGAAAGTTACCGATAATTATCGGTCGATAGTTATCGATAATCTTCGAATGAAAAATTATCGATAATTATCGGATCAAAATTATCGAATAACACTTATCGATAATTATCAATAATTATCGAATGGAAAATTATCGGGTAGTTACGAATTATCGATAATTATCGCACACCCCTACTGTTTTGTGATTTGTCAATAATTTGGTAGGGAGTAGGGATGTTCATCGAAAAAAAATATCGATAATTTTACTATCGATAATTATCGAATCGTTTTATCGATAGTTATCGATAATTATCGGATAAAATTATCGATAGTTGACGAAAGTTATCGATAATTACCTGTAATAATATATAAAATATATAATAGAACATATAGATAAACAATATAAATAAATATAATACATATAAATATATACAACAAGACAAATTAAACTGTTATTAATCGAATGTGGAACAATTATTGACTAAGGTAATATTCTTTTAGATGCTTTATAAATAAAAATATATTAGATAATTTTAAACAAATAATTTACCAAAATTGAAAAAATCAAACCATGGATGAATTTAATTAAGTTTATTGATTTGTATTTAATTACATGTACTTTCATTTAGCTCAACGCCACTTGGAAAAATCACAATTTATATAAAGTAATACACACTATCATATATATGTGATAATAATTCAATTCGATTCATAAAAGTATACATTTCTACATCTATGTTTTCTTATGACGTTATCACGTAAAAATTATCGTCTGTAAACCGACTTTAGAGACAACCATTTTTTTAAAATATAATTATTATTAATATTATTCAGTATGTGCATATATCTCATTCTAAACTGACACATTGACTGTTATATAAAATACACTTTAGCGTTACAGTCGCGTAGTATACAATTAATGTAAGTTTAAATCCAAAAAAATAAGTACCTAGCTTGGATAAAAAAATCTTCATTCATAAGGATAATTTAATAAGATTTTTCTTCTTAACTTGATTATTTAATTCTCTCTAACATTAGCATGATATGTAGGTATTTCTACGTTCAAATATTAATTTAATTTATTCCGACTATCTCTTCCCGTCCCGTCTACATCTATGTGATTTAAGCTGCTCTTGATTTAATTATACTATTATGGTTACGTAGTTTGTGGTTCTGGTTTTTCATGTTATTTTGACAATGCAATTAAATAGTTCCAGAACATATGATAGTTTTTTATTTTATCTACAAAATTATATGTTCAATGTTAGAAAGGATTTGATATCGTAGCAATTTTTATTTCCATATATTTCTCTATAATTTTTACTATCTCTATTCTCTATAAGTTTTGACAGTATATATGTTCTTTTTTGTTGTTAGAATATATTGGAATATAATTGAGACTGTCTAGTATTTATGAGAGCAGTTATAACTGCTATACAGTCGATACAGTCGATATTGCGATACAATCGGAAAGGTCACTTTCCTAGTAATCAAATCAATCAATAATTTTTTTTTACTTTTGTATTAATCATAGTCGAGTTATTATGTACTGCTTACAAATTTTTTAAACCATATAACAGATATTTTATACATATGTACACTCAATTTTACAATAATATCATAAATCAGGGGAAAAAGATTAATTTTTTTCACGACTTTAAACTAGTCAAACCAAATTTTATATTTCAAACATGATAATTAAATATAAATTTATCTTAACTTTGTCGTAAAATTTAATATAAAAGTATTTTAAAACAAAAGATTCAACGGTGTAGCGGTACGTAGTTTTAATGACCACTTATATTAACTTATTTGCAATTATTTTGCAAATTAATAACGTCTCTTAAAATTGTGCTAAGTATGTCGAATTTATTTAATAGGTTAAGCAAAACTGGATTTTAGACAACTTATAAACATTATTTAAAACATGTTTTTTAATCAAGTATGAAATAATAATTTAAAAAATAATAATATGTAGGTACAGTTAATGACAAATTATTATACGCTTACAACCCTAATTTGTTTAGCACGAATATGTTTTTAGGATTATGTGTATCCAATAATACAATAGCAGCGTTACGGATCAACCTCCAATTTTACTTAACAGGTAACAAAGCTCCATTAGTAGATAATTTACAGGCTGTCACAGAATGATATACAAAAAGCATAATTAAATATACAGCATATATTGTCACTTTATTGAAAGTACCTGGATGACCGAGCTTTGCTCGGTTAAATTATATTTAGATATTATTATATACTGATGAAACATAAATAATATTTTCGATCTGACTGACATAATAGTAAAATAATAGGAAGTGGTTATTTAAATAAAAAAAGAAAAAGAGCTCTCAATAATAGTTTTTCTCACAAAAAAAGAAACTTGAAAAAAAAAATGAAAAAAAATCGGTCTGTAGACCTGGATTCGAACCCGCGTTTTCTGGTTTCAAATCCGCCCGATACCCATCCGAGCTATTATAAGTTTATAAATGACAGCGAAATTTACCTTCGTATTCTAATGATATTTTTTAATTGCGTAAAAAAAGGGATAAAACGACATTTTCTAAAAATAAATCCTAGCTAGATCGATTTATCACCCCCGAAACTCCCTGGATACTAAATTTCAAGAAAATCGTTGGAGCCGTTTCCAAGATTCAGATTATATATATACAAGAATTGCTCGTTTAAAGATATAAGATAAGATTATGTTGTGTGACGTCAGTTTCATTTTACCCGTTCAAAAAAGTAAAAAAAAACATGAATTTTTATATTACAGTAGAACGATATATAAATAAAATTCTGTATATTTCAAAATAATGTCAAAATAATATAATTTAATAACCAACATCACTTAAACATGAGAGACGTCGAAGTAGCTGGACAGAGATTAAGCTATGTTCGAAAAGGTTTCTTACATTCAGCACACGCAATGCGCGTGCGGAACACAAGAACGACATAATGCAGCAGGCGTTGTGAACGACCACACAAATTAAGCCTCATAAAATTACTCTCCTAATTTACCATATTTTAAAAATCTTTTATTTATCACTGTTAAATATAATGATTTATTAAATTAAAACTTTCTAATCCTTGTTTAACTTTATACACAAATTAAAAATGGAAATTTTTTATATAAAATTTTACATACGTTTAAAAAACTATATAGGTATTACATATTTTTACATTTGTTTTATTGTAATTAATAATGTTTTTACCGGTGGGAGCTGTGCCGCGCTCCCGGCTGCATGGGTACCACCATCTTGCTTGTTTCTCCCGTGAAACAGCTTTGCTGTGTTTCGGTGAGAAGGGAAAGACAGGCAGTGTAATTACTGGCACTGAGACTTTAACATCTTATGTCTCTGTATAGGCAACACATAGATTGGTTGCGTATGCTAGTTTCAGGTAAACTAGTTTATGTTCACGGGCGACGTCAACCACTTACCATCAGGCGGAACGTCTGCCAGTTTGCTTATCCAACTAACATTTAAAAAAAAGAATGTTGTAAATGTGAAATGTTTAAACATTTCATGCTTCTTAAGCCTAACAACATTAGATTGTCAGTCAATGACAGTATGTACTTTAGCGAAAACAATATTTACCACACCAATTAATTTATTCACAAATAAAAACGAATTTACTTTTCAATATCGTTCAAATAAGGGAGGTAACGTCAAAGAAAAATTTGTTTCATTATAATCATACAAATTGATATCGTTCACGCAACAAAGCAGGTAACGTTATTAATTTCCTAAGTTCCTCACGAACAAATTATGAATTTTGAAAGACCAACAATAAAAATTGCAATATTGTAATAATATCAGTATAGTAATTATTCATAATAACTTACTGTCTATAGGATAAAGGACATCATTTGTCCTGTAAATAATAACACGTTTTAATATGTGTATACATCGTAATCTTGTTCCTAATATACCTATGTAAGTAACAAATAAGACTCGCATGTAGTATTTAAGAAGAATATTATTTCTAAGTTACAAAATTTTATTTAAATTGCAACCGACGATATTCAATAAACAGGCAAAGTTAGATATTTTAGGCTGAAACGTGACTTTTAACGGTATAATTTATTATTTATTTATCTTAATAGCAATATGTCGTGAGGATGACATGTAAAATATTTCAACAGGCGTCGAAATTAAAGGAAATACTAGTACTTTTTAGAGTAAAATCGACGATATAATTATATAATATTATAAAACGAATAGATATTAATTTAAAACACAAAGTTACGAATTTAAAAAAAAAAAAACAAAAAAAAAACTTAGATAAATATTCAAAAAATAACCCATTACTTCGTTACAATGTTCAGGGTGCTGTAATTGTTTATAAGTTAAAAATATAGTAACATTAAAAATATATTAAGCTGAAAAAAAATCAATTTATATCTAGGTTAAACATAGCTGAGTGATCATTAAGACTAGGCGACGCAAGTCTACCGCCCTGCCACTCGAACAGTATTCCATTATAATATATATACTAGTATTATAAACAGAAAAGATACTATAGAAGTATGGAAATAATTTTAATCCACTATACAATTATGAAAATATAAATTTAAATAAGCATAAATCACCACTCTAGCGATAACTACAAATTATCAGCTAACCTGCCGGGTATCAAAACACCTTCGGAAATCCGCAATGGACCTATATATACCTTATATATATATATATATATATATATATATATATATATATATATATATATATATATATATATATATATTTTAATTCAAAGGTGAATGACACTCTCTTTTCTTGACGTAGCAAAAAAAAACTTTATTAAACACGCTGCACTACTGCAGACTAACGGATATAATGGATAAGAATTTCATCCTGTAAAATTCTTCATCGCCGGTACGAGATTAAATTGCCTGAAAAACCACTAATACCTGAATATGTGCCCAAAATCAAGAGTTAGGAACTTTTTCTATCTATATTTACTAGATCAGTTATACCTAACAGCTATATTTAAAAAAAATATATTTGTTATCATTCTATGATCCTACTTATCGTCATGAAGAGAATAGAAAAGAAAATCATATCTTTTTAACGTATTTAGAAGCACGCACGTATTATACCATATATTTACTTTATTTTCCGAACAATAAGACATCCGTCCTTTACTTGCCAAATATATATACAAAAATTATTTTCGTATTTCAGAGAGAATTGTAACATATGAGTAAAACGGAACGCTTTCTGAAAAGCATAAGTTTTGGCTAGCTATTCGCGTAATGATTATGCAGAATGAATTTATAATTAACTATTATTAATGTACTTTAAAAAGAAATATTTAAAAATACATATTATAAAGATAGGTACTGACTTTTTTTTTTAAAGTTAGTATGATAATATTAATGAGACAAGAGATGAAAACAGGTACTTGTACAAAAGGTTACTCATACATTTTTTGTACAGAAGACGAGATTAATAGGTACCAATACCGCAAAGTTTTAACCAATGCGAGAAATTCATAGCAGAATAATCAATTAAATCGGAAAGTATCGAAAAAAGGCGTGGTATGCAATTTCAATTAGCATACTAATAACGGTAATTGCAATAGACTTGACTATCTTTTATTTGCTTAATTGAGCATCCGAACCGTGTCGTAAACATTTTGCACGTTATGTAAAATTGACACCATATGTATAAAGTAATATTTACTTTAATCAAGTAGTTGTGTGCGATAAATAACAAGTTCAAACGAAATATAACAAATATTTGTAATAATTATGAATTCATTTTAAATAATAATTCCACTATACTCCAAATATACAACGCAAAAAGAATATTATACATCACTAAATAATAATAAGTCATGTTGGACTGGATTTATATAATTTCTCCTGCTTCGGTTTTAATCGTTATTGGCTCCAGGGCTTAATAAGGAACGATTTATGTGACATCGTACAATAAATTCATTTCCAAGTGTCTTCATCATATGACTGTATGATGTCAGTAATAATGATTTTAGTGTCGTAATTTATTTTTAATAAGGAACATTTTAAAATAATATTTATTACACATAAATAAACATCACAGGCTAAAGATTTTCTATTGAAATAATACACGTAATATTACTACAATATTTAATACATCTTGTGCCAGTTATTCGATTATTGACTGTGTAATGTAAATGTTTATAATGTACGTAAGTGTAGGAGGTTCTTAATTATGTGTGTTATATGTTATATCTACTAAAGGTGTTATATCTTTGTTGATTATAAATCGTTAATGTATTAAAAACAATATTTTTAAACTCTTTAGATATTATTATGTGTTCTTATGGAAACCGTTTTTGTTTAAAATTCCCTATCGACTGATTTTTCATACTAACAATAAGTGAGGACGTAACTGAAAAATTGAAAGACAAAATATTTTTTGTCAAGAAGGCTGTGAAACTACTAAATAAATTTCAAACGCGGGCCATTTTTAAGAAAATCCGCAAATAAATTCTAACGGAGCCGAGTGAGTGCGCTTATCACTTCCATTATTCAGCGATTGACCGTATAAGAAATAACTTCTTGGTAAAATATCTACATGGGTCGATAACTTACCAAGAAGTCGTCTATCGACAAATTGGCATGTTTCTTATTTAAAAAAAAAAAATGTTATAGTAGTTGGATGTAAGATTATAAGAGCGTGGAGAGAATTTATGGAATCCACACACTTGTTCATTCATTTACAGGTAACTTGCTTCGTTCGATATTACGAACAGTTTTATCGCTTGTCGTAAACTGAAAGAAACACTTAAATGTGTTTCGAATTTAAGAAAAATAAGACGTTGACGTACGGGTCTATAAAACTTTTACGTGAACATTTAAGTTTTCGTTGTTTTTATTCCATTAAATGTTAATGGCGTGTTATCATTCAAGCGATCAAATGAACGGAAAAAAATCCAATATAATAATAAACCTATTTTCAACAGCACTAATTTAATTAATTAATATAAATTAAATTCACAAATGACGATACACAAATTAAAAATTAAAGTTTTGGAAACGACTCAGATCTCGAATAGGCAGAGTGCTTTGATAATGACAGACGCTTGCCAAATACGCCCGCATTGCTAATTCATACTTAATGTCAACCCTTCAACATACTCGTAAATAACTTTCTGAACTGTTATTAAATACACAATGTAGCGGTTACGTATTTAAGATTTCTAAATAGGGTGACAGAAAGCGAAATACATTAAATAAAATAACGCTTTACAAGGAACGGCACCGCGTGGGATGAAATTCTTCCCCCCAACCCCTACAGACGTCTATCATATATCATATACCTAACGCATCGTATATAATATGAAATAATTTATTTGGTTCAAGAACATAGATTTATCCATTCCGAGGGCCTAGGCCTAGTTTGTCAAAGACAATTTTGAAAAAAAATCCTCATAAGTTTACTTAAATATGCTTCATAAAGTCTATTTTTTTTAAAGTATTAAGTAGAAAAAAACTTTAAAATACTTATCACTATTTATTAAAAATTCTGATGTACTTATATATAAATTCCAGTAATTTTACAATAAGACATTTTGCACCTAGAACGAATTGCCAACATGTCATTTTGTCATAGAGTCTTTTTTAGCATAACCTAAAATATGAACTGTTTTATGTTGGGGTTCACTACAATATACAAACAACAAATAGGTACAAACAAAACACATGTTTTTTAATTGAGACCTAAACCTAATTTAAAGTTGAAATATTATTAAGTCTTTATATACTAAAGCAATGATAATAAATGCGATTTACTCAGCTATTAAACTCGATATGCCATACCTATCTACGGGTTTAACGAAATGAGACATAAAATTATGTGGTTTGTTTGAGGCAATTGAATTTTCGTTCGCAAACCAATTACAAGTACGAATAAACGATCAGATACCAGATTATATTATGGCGAAATTTGATGTCGATACCACAGAAAACAAAAAAAAACTTTTGAAACTAGAATATACCTCTAAATCTCTGGTTTTTTAATATAATTCCTATTGTAAGTTAGTTCCAATCTAGATTATCCATTACTATCGTAAGTTATAAAACGACACGCTACGTACAACTCACAACTAGCGGAATAATATATGCGTATAAAACCGTGGCGTATTTTACGCTTAAATAAAACGCTAATTAAATTAATTATATATTTTTTTAAAGTAATGACTGTAGTTCATGTAAGTTTTCATATTTCGCTGTTTATCTTTTAAATGAGCCGCAGGTTCTTCGTAAATATTAGCATACGTTGGCATTTGAAACTTTGGTAATGTAAACGAAATGTGCAAATTTAAGCTTGCGCTCTGCAAACCAAAAAACTTTATATTCATATTCAAGAAATAAAATCTAAACCTCTTTATGACTATTACTTTGAATATTACATATTATTGTATTATTGTTTAAAACTCCTTCTCATTCTACTTCATTTTATTCTAACTCTAAAGCTGTTTGACTCTGGAACTCTCTTCCCTTCCTATAAAGAATAGCCATATCTCTCTTGCCTTTGTACATCTTTCTTTATTTGTTATGACTATTGTTCTCTTAGAATAAAGAGTATTATTATTTATTTTTAAGTAAGTAGTATTCAATTATTTTTACACAACAAAACTATAAAATACTACATATATACATCATCAGACATACGAAAACACAATAAAATTTTACTTTAAAAGAAAAATCGAAAGTTGGATTTACGTTCGAAATAATTTTTTTATCTATCTACAAGGTAGGTAAGTCCACAGTGCAGAGTACAACTCTCTCTTTTACAGTAATATTCGCATATTTATGAAAAAACATTTGCCGTAGCTAAACAGTTGTTAGAGTTTTTTTGTTTGATATATGAAGTGTCCTTGAAGTTTACTGTTCAAAATCTAATTAAATCAGTAATATACTGTATATGAATACAAAGCTAATAGAAAAAGTATCGTTTGATCATAAAATATAAAAATGACAATGAAGCAGTGGAGCAGCGTGGTGGATTAAGCTCCAACCCTTTTCCTATATGTAAAAGAGGCCTTTGCCCAACAGTGGGACGTTTACAGACTAATTCAATATATGTCATTACCCCTCACATAGAAAACATGAAAGCTAATTTGTAATTTAATGTTTTCACGGTCGATAAATAAACGTACCTATATCTGTTAACTCGAGTGTCAACGTTGCAATTTTTTGTGAACGTGTGAAATATTGTCCAATAAAACGCAACTTACCATATCATCAATTCTCTACACGACTTAGGTGAAAGCTATGTTCCGAAATATTATATTATATTAATTATAATTATATAATTATATAATTATAAAAGTTTATTTAATTGTTTGAAATCGTTAATCTCAATAACATATATATTTTTTTTTAATTTTTATTAGGAAGAATAAATATTGAGAAAGGTTGGGGCTAAAAAACCTTGCACTCTAATTGATAGCGGAGTGGAGTAGTAGAGGAAACAGGAGAGTAGAAATCAATATAATTTTACTAACTAGAACATATTAACAATAGGTAACGAACATTATGAACATTTAACATTTTAACTACACACTGCACATACATACTTGTATAAACACGACATCATTAAATAATAATTAAAATTTTCCTTTCTGTTTCAGGTAAATGGAAGTATTTTCAATAATCTTACAAGACAACGTTGCAAGCTAGAAAGTTAAGGTAAACGTGCAAAAAACATTTTAATAACATAATAATTAACATAAGCGATAATCAACTGTCAGCATTATTTTAGTAAAACGAATTAGTGGCAAAATTGGTTACACGATATTTTTATTAAAACTAGTGGTCGCCCAGTGGTCGAAATTCGACCTAATCTATAATTGACAGCATTGTGAACATCATAAAAATATAATTGCGCATAACATGGTGAGCGACATATGCACACGATTAATTATGTTTTTAACGTACGTTCTTATTAAAGACAAGTATGCTTAATTAAAAAAATCTAAAAACCCGACTGCGTAAAATACTCTTATTATAAACTAAAATGAATAAAACAATTTACTAGCTTTCATTTGATACCCATATTGCTACAGTAAGAAAAAAAATTCAACTCGCCCCCCCCCCCCCTCATTTCGCAATTTGCGGACGCCATTTTGAAAATTTATATAGCCTATGTCACTACTACAATTTAGACAAATCCAACGACACCTCATATGTCAAAAACCGTCCAGCCGTTTGGGCTGTAGGGCGTGCCAAAGAAATGGACATACATACATACATACATACATACATACATACATACATACACTCGAAAAACATAACCCTCCTTCTGTCGCAGTCGGGTAAAAATAGAAAATAACTAAATAAGTACTTTAAAAAAATTCTACATGACGAAAAAATAGTTTAGCTTCGCATTTCAAACTATGAATGTATTTTTTTTCTACATTCTTGCTCTTTAAGTTGAAAAGTTTACTAAACAGCCTTAAACTTTTTATGGAACAAGTTTTCAACATTTCAAGCAGCGTTAGAAATGTACTCGTATTTATAAGCAATATTATTCATAATATTTTGTTATCTTAAAGTTTGTACATAAAATTTCATTACAGCGAATACATAAATCTTGTTTTAAGTAGCATAAGAATCAAGAGGAAAATTATTTAGTCAAAAAGGCGGAAAGTATTCTAAAATTGAATTGATTCAAAGTATATAAAAATCATATTTCTAAGTCAAAGAAAGAATTAATTTAGTACTACATCTAAACTGATAAGAAAAACTAATAAAGAACAATTATTTAAGGAATTAATCAGTATCTTGTCATAAATTCATATTTCTAGTTCGATTTTTTAAAGAAAATGTGCACTGGATCGTGAAAAATCTCATTCCAATGGCCAGTGTGCGACGCTTTCAGACAATAGCGCAGTACTTTTTAAAATATTGTAATGGTTGACTCATATTTATTAAAAAGGAGAAAAAATAATACTTTTTTTAAATAAAATGCTGGTATACTTGTTAAAAAAAACTTGGGCGACATTTTTGAAGGTTATAGTACATTAAATTGTAAACCATTTTTATCACTTAACAGTAAACAGTGCACTGTGTTCAACATAGCTGCCAACAACAAGAAAAACGTATACATCTTTCAAACATTTCCCACTAAGGAACTAAGTTCATTTTATACTATTTCCTATTAAACCGTTAAACTATTACATGCATACCTTACTTAAAACACTTTTTTGTAAATTTTGTAGACTATTTTATCTTGAAACACTATAAAATAACTAAACTAAAGCCAAAAAATTAACAAAATAAATTGTACTCTTAACATAAGTTTAGATAAGATAAACCGTTAAACTATTACATGCATATCTTACTTAAAACACTTTTTTTGTAAATTTTGTAGATTATTATTTTTATCTTGAAAAACTATGAAATAACTAAACTAAAGCCAAAAAATCAACAAAATAAATTGTACTCTTAACATAAGTTTAGATAAGATGAAATTTTGGAATCTACGCTTCGTTACGCTAATTTGTACTTTATTTTTTACAGCATTAAGATTACATTTCAATCGTATAATTGCAGTGTTTCAGATAGCCATCTCCAGTTTCACTACGAGGAGAAGTTTGCCAATTAAATACTGTATAAGTTTATCCTTTAAAACCTTATATGAATAGCATTAATATGTTTTTAAAGGGAAGTTGAAAAAGTTGAGAATCCTTAAGAAAAACTGAAAATGTTTTTACCATCGTCTCTCGAGATAAGAATTTATGTAATAAGATATTTTCAATAAATGATTATTTATCGAATTTATTATTGCAAAAATTACTATCGTCAATTGTTATATTTTATTACGATACTTGTTATCTTAACATAACTGAGGAGCAGCTTAATAAGCTTGAGCGCATTCAAAATTTATGCACACGATTTATATTTGGACTACGTAAATATAAGTATTTCCGAATTTCGCAAAAAACTTAAGTGGCTCCCAATTAGCCTTTGTAGGAATACTCACATTCTTAACCCACTTTACTCTATTTTATTCAATCCTGCTGCCTCATCCTATCTTAAGGAACGACTAAAGTTCCTTGGTGATTCCCATGAATGCTATCTTCGTTGACAGTAATTTGCTTTTTGAAATTCCTTCTCATTCCTCTTTCTTTTAAGTACCACCTTTTGAATTCTTTACCATTGCAAAATAGGTTGGGGAAAAAGTATTTTCTAATTTTGTATGTATATTTCGTATTATGTTTTTCTGGTTTCTGGCAAACATGCGGGAAAGGATGTAGTACTTTCATCACTAAAGTATTACTTTTGTCCTTCATACGGACGAAAATCGAACTTTCGGCGGAGGTAGGGAAAAATTTAATTTTATCATACTTTTTTTTTAAATACCTACATATCTAATAAATAAAAATGTGTCAAATTACCCATAAATGTAAAATTTGGGGCAAGCGGGCAGTAGACCTACGTGATAAACCAACAGTTGTTGAAGTAAATGTGTTCATAGTGAATCCCTGCGATTTATTTAACCAAAAATAGGACGCCCTTCGTTTAGGCGGTTTAACGACCTTTGTATGAAGACTAACAGGTGCTGCTTGCATTAATTTCTTTAACACTAAAATATCTACACGATACGTTTATCCACTTTGTAAGCTCGTAGTTATTTGTACGATTTGCTAATTTATTTAAAGAGCTCAAATGGTCAAGTGGAAATAAAACGTAACAGTGGTTATAAAATTTACAGGTTCATGTTAGGGTGCTAGCCGTTGAGTTTTAAGTGCTGTATTTTTCTTTAAGGTCCATCTTTTTCTCGAGTTGAAGGAAAACTTGTGAGTGTGAGGAAACTTACATGTTTTGGAAATAAATTCTGAGGCATGTTTCTTATATATTAGTCAAACCATAGTAGAAAAGTGTGGCGGAATATATTATATTAACCGACTCCTACTGAAAAACAGGCCTTAACTCGGTGTAAAGATACATTTATAAGCCGTAATTGCAGATAGTACAATGACATTTTTTTCATTATTGTTTTATTATACATAAGAAAGGGGCCAACCGAGAAGACAACACTACCTGATATTACGTGGTTACTGACGCCCATGGACAACATTAGAGATGTTGCGGGTGCGTGGTCGGTCTTTAGCGAAAAGGTTATAGAGCACAGAGAAAACCTCAGGAGGTCACTCCACAATCTTCACGTACGCGAAAAGAAAATGAGCGTAAAGCCCGCACATTATGCTTTAAAACAGTGACACGTGTTCATTGTTTAAATTGTATAAACCACCTCTTACTGGTATAACTTATACAAATGAATATAAAGTTATTGGTATTAAAGCAAAAGCAAAACCCCACGCTGATAATTCCATGAAAAGGGACTTTTTGAAGTTATACTTCTTTTGGCGCGTTAGGGAAAAATGATGAGTAAATTTTTACGATGCGCGCGCACACTGTGACGACACCATGAACGTTTTTCTGTCCCGATGTTTGTCATCAAATCTTGGAAATTAAATTTGATTCATTTCCCGGTTACTGATGGAGCTGAAATTTTGCATACATGTGTAAATTGGGTGACAATAAAAGCAATGAAACGTCACAACCTCATCGAGTTTGGGCTCGTTTGAATCATCTTGACGAGAAGTTTGTCTTTCAATGGTGACCAGGGTCTGATGATGGAGCTGGAAGGTGCTCCTAGTAACTCTGTAATGAAACGACGCAACTATATCGAGTTTCGGCTCGTTTGATTCATCTTGACAAGTACTTTGTTTTTAGATGTTTACCAGGGTTTGATTACAGATGGCGCGCACTACCCATTAACTCGGCGCATCGTTTTATTTAAAGTATAACTCCTTACGTGCGTACATAAGTACACACACACACTTTTTTTCGTTATTTATTATTCATGTAAAAAGTATAGCAATAATCAAGATAATGCGTCATGTCGTAAGATGCGTCAAAGTCAAGATCGAAGAGAATGAAACATATCCTATATCACTAAGTAACTTCGAGTAATAGAATAACGTAGGCGAGCATTAAGAAAGGTTTGGTTACTAATGGCAGTTGAAGGAATTGTAGACGACGAAAACTATTCGTATATAAATAATTAGAGAGATTTCAATCGTAGTTTTTCCCACATTTTTTTTTATCAGATTGTTTGACGTTTATGGCTATGTAGGTACCTACTGCTACGTTCCTATGAATCATAGTATGATATTATTTTGTAAGACTTAATTTCAACATTTCTTTGTAATAAAAAATATTAACAAAGATATATTTCCTATCGAACCTGTAGTTATTGTCACTCTCACACAAATAAAAAAAAACGTTTTAATGTTTTATTATGTACACAAAATGTAGATGAATTTATATCTCAAAGAAGTTTTAATATAATCTTCGTTTTCCATAACATTATTCAATAAAAATTATTTCATTAAATGTACTTTAAAATAAAAGACATTATTGTAAATTTACTCGAGTTTGTCTCGTTTTTCTCGTAATTGGCTTAACTTTGTTACATTTAGACAATTGGCTCGTTAACAATCCTATCCAGAGACTTAATCTTACCTATTAACTTTTCTTATAGGATTATATCAAAACATGTAAAAATAAGGTAAATCATTTTTCGAATTCCCTAGACTTAGATCTTATGACTTTATGTCATAAAAAGTATATATTTCAAAATAGCCTTAGGGTAGGGATGTTTCTACATTTCGAAGAGTCTCGATCAACGAAAAAATCTTTCTTAAAAAATTGTATAATAATTTTATGTACAAATATTAAATATAATAAAAATGTATCCTGTAATAAATGGAGACTTTAACATAATACAAAAGGAATAAAGCATTAGACATGTAAGTAAACTAACTCAACCAAAACATAAGTATCATTCTCAAATCGGTAAAAGTTTAAATTAAACTATTACAGATTTTCCTGCATAAAAAGTTAAAATAGTATTTTCACAACGTCAAGGCTGTTTTCATTTGCGACTAATCGAGGTTTTCCGGTCACGAAAGAAAACCGTGAGATGCAAATCAATAATAATAGACAATTTCTAAGTCTCATATTACGGATAATTTATCTGTCTTCCAACCTTCAACATAATGGCGTCATTGTTCTGGCAGAGATTACATAACGTGGAATATGAGAACGACCATCATGCAACGATTATTAAATATACTTTCGTGTACGGATACGAATTTATCGCATTCTACATATTATTATATACCTACCGGATGATATTGTATACCATAATTATTTATTTTATAACGAATGTATTATATAATTAATTATACATATACGTTAAACAAGTAGGTAAATAACGTTTCTAAATGAGATTTAAGGTTTCGTGTCACTTTTAAAATGAAAAAAACGTCTGTGAAAACCAAGAAATGTGCGTAGTTTCTAAAAGCATTAAACAATATTCTAAACAAGTAATATATAATAAAAAAATTTAGTCAATTCGTACTTAAAGAAAAAAAAAATCTCCCACATTAAACTAAAATTAATTAATTAATTAATATTTGAAAATACTGTATTAACATCAATAATAAACGAAATTGAAAAAAAAAGATTATAGATTTGTATAGCACTGGGTGTGCTATGACGATCGACTATTGAACTAGTTGTGAACTACTTGAAGGGTTAAATAAATAAAACCACAACAGTATTCTGATCTACGTATCGACCACCGACACCGACCGATCGACCTGACCGATGGACTGATCCAACCGACCGACGACCGACGACTTTTATTTAAATAATTAAACTTAGGGTAGGGCGGGGCTAGTTGAGCAATTTTTCACTCGAGTGGATATAGCTCCTCAATGATAAGTCTCAATGAGTTGTTATGCGGCCTGATGGATAAGTAATTTATCCCTTAGCAAAAGGATACATAGTATTTTCTTGTTACAAGTCGAATTTAAGAGTTACATCTTTTTAAATACAGAAAGTCAAACATGCTCAACGTACCCCATAGGTGGGGTAAGTTGAGCAAGAGTATGGGGTAAGTTGAGCAGATAGATAATATAGCCACACCATACCTTAGATATTTACCAGACATAAAATAAAATGATTATTTGTTAGTCAAACTTTTATATTTAATGATTTAACGACATGTTAGTGAAACGAAAAGTAGTTTTCTTTTAAGTAATGAACATGGAAAATAAAACGAACTTCTACTTAATATTTAGAAGATCGTCTTTAACTTAATGTTTGGAATATACTCAGTATTTCTATTTAAAATCATACTTTAATATTTATACAGTGAATTAACAAATTTAAAATTAAAAAAATAACCATTATAGAGATATTCATCACTTAAAAACTTGATCATCGTCACTGATGCAATTAATGCAAATAATGTAACATCAGCATTTAGCGCACATTTATATGTACTTGGGATTGGATCCATTTTTTTCTTATCAAAGTTACGGTATAGGCTTCGCAGCAAATTAGAGGCCACTGGCAAACTCTAATTTCTTTATGAATCCTGTTCGTTACTCATTTGATACCGAAATGCTTGGCGGCGGCATTGATACTTTTTCCTTCATTTAGAATGCCTTTGCAGCATCGTCGAAGTGTTGGATATAATTTAAATCTCTTGAAGTCTTTCTTTTATACGATCTCAAACAAAAATAAAATAAAAAATACACATTACTATCACTTCAAACTGTAAAGTTTGTTGAGTGACTCTTGCTCAACTTACCCCAGTTATAAATCTGTTTCAAAAATGAGGTCACGAAAAAAACTGTTTGAATTAGAGTCAAATCCTTTCTAGATATCAAAAATATACTACATTTACAAAAGTAAAACACTTACTTGGTGTACCATAGATAATAACTGATCCTTACAGACGAAATATTCAGAAACAATTTTTTTTTTACTTTTTGCATATAAAATAAACAAAGCGTTCAGGTACATTATTCGATCGACAGATTGCAACTGGCTGTCATGTGATAAATTCTGCTCTTCAGTCCGCTTCTTTCCACCGTATAATGTATTAGCGTGTGATGTATAGTTTTTGAGATATTTCGATTGCCCAACTTGCCCCATTGCTCAACTAGCCCCGCCCTACCCTACATACTATAACGTATACAACAAAGTTTTAGCGTGATCTATTTTGATCTGTACGCCATCTGTCGAGCGTTGGACAACTTTTATATACAATTATTATACAAATATTAATTCTTATACAATATTGGTTAGCGTTTTCGAACAAGATTGTTCCTTTTGTCAGTTATTTTATCTTCGCAAGTAATCTGGAAACGAATAAGCAGACTGAGTTAGATATTGGAGTATAAATCCTTGTCAGTTCTTACTTAAATCATTTACTGAGTATATAAAGAATCCATTAAGAATATTATTGTATACAATAGAATTTATAGATCCTTCGATAAATATATTTATGTATAGCGCTCTCAAAAGAAATTTGTTTCTTTCGAATAAAAAAAGAAAATATTTCAATTTGCAACTGCAAATAAAAAGTAATACGTAGATTTTAGAAACCATTATGACCACAGTTTCCGTTGTAAATTAAAGTACGCTTATATTTTCTACAATGTGTATTCTTTATGAATAAAGATTTTTAATTTAAATGTAATATTTACTAAGTTTACAATTTATAAAAATTTCGCGCCAGTTTTTTGAAATACAAAATGTTTCATAACTCGATATACGCTTATCGGGATTCCAGGATACCTATAAATGCACTTTGAGTTGGATATTGTATTTTCTATTTTTCTGTTATCCGTTAAAATATATGATAAATATTCAATGTGTGTGACATATCTGTTTTGTTGAAAAGTTATTGAGTAAAATAAATTGTATTTAATATTCAAGCATTCAAGTGTTGTAAGATATCGATATATTGTAAAACATAACACATGTAATTAAAATTTTATTATTATAAGGTGTTATATTTGAAAAGCGACAAGGATCATTCAAGCAATATAAAACGTGTCGGTTTAGTTAGTAAATCTTCATATTTGATGCCGGTTCAAGCACTATTCTATATTTTGATTACAAATTAACCACCTAATTAACTAAAATTTTTTATCTTAATTACTCTTCAAAATGAACAGTGTTTAAATTTAAATTAATTTAGGCAAGATATATATATTTTACAAATTCATATATATGCAAAGTTACACTAAGAAAGATATTGATATGATATATAATAATAATCATTTTGTATCACATGTTGTAGATTTAAAAACATCAGTTTTTTTTTTCAGACAAAATATTCAATGTTAAAATACGAAAAAAAAACAAAGATTAAATAAAAGTCATATAAAACGTATAACTATATATATAGAGAGACAGATATATATCTCTACCTATTGTTTTCTTTCAAATGAAATAATATAAAAGCTATCATACAGTATATAGTACATATAGTAAAGCAAAAATAACCAATCACCTCTGATTAGATTGGATCCGTCCATTCTGTGACAATTTCCGAGTTTGACGAACGTGTCCAGTAAAACAATGGACGTGACTCTGAGGAGATAAGAATTGATTCTTCTTTTGTCTCCACATATGTATGAATTCGTTATAATTTTATCGGTTCTGATTCCATTAAGGATTTTAAATCAAGCATTTGATTAATATAAGATATATCTGATTTGTTTTAATTGCATCAAATACTAGACCTTAGACTTGACAAACGTTTAATTAATTTAATTAAAAGTCTATATCGGATTTTATCGCGTTTATTTAAAACTTTACAGTTTAAAGATATTTTAAATTATTCCCCAACATTTCGGACCCTTTACAGCGTCTAAACGCGATAAAATCCGATATAGACTTTTAATTAAATGAGTAAAATTCGCGTAAATATAAGAGAACAGTATTGACAAACATTTGTCATGTGCGTGGATCGAACCCGCGACCGCTAGTGCAACAGCCAGTCGCTGTCACCACTGCCCTGACCCATCGTCAAACACAACGAACAGCTTAAAAAATAAGACCTTAATCTGTAAGCAATTTATATTGGATACAATTTTGTATAGCGTACAGTATTGTTAAACATCCCAATACGGGTTACCGAATATACGCGAGTATGTCTCAGAACCAAATACGTGCAAGTCCCCTTACGATTTTTTCACGAAGAAATAAAAAAATCTTAGACTACTTTTTCTCTCTAATCTAACTTATATATAAACTGTGATTTATGTTTGAGTACTGCATGCATCTTTATCGTATATATACATAAACTACGGAAATCGTATCAAAAGAAAAAGTACACAATGATAGTTCGAAAACAATTCAGCTTTATCTCGCTCATTTTGTGCAGCCACATTCACGATGCAACTTTAAGCGATATTTTTAAAAGTTTTTTATTTTATTTTAATATATATAAATAAAACAAACTTAAACTATAAATATTTATATATTTATTGTTGAGTAAGTTTTTCCTGTGTCTACGTATTCGAGGAATGTAGAATTACGTATTTCTATTACATAAATAACCCAATTTCTATGCGATATATTAATCTGTATAAATATCAACCCGATTTGTGAACATAATTAATTTTGTATACAGTATAATAATTTACTTTGCGTAATACTGGAACAAACATAAAGAAAGAGACGAAATTTCTAAAAATATATTTTTGATATTACCTTTATTTTAATTGTCTCCTATGTAAAGAAGTATAATAAATAATAGTAATTTGTTATAAATAACATAATATCACGCCTTAAAATACTAATAATTTACCTAATATGAAAATGATTTATTCAATAGAACAAGGGTTACGTCATCTATCATCGACTATTGTAGCCACATTTATCTATTTTCATTACTATTTATACATATTAGAACTCCCGGTTGTATTAAATATCTTTTAATAGTCGAATATTCGAAAGAGAAAATTACTCATAAAAATTAAGTAGGACCTAATTCCAACTTCATTAAAGTAATAAAACATCTAATATAAGTAACAGTAATATTACGAAAGAGTGGAATAAAACAAAATCCAAGTTGATTAACGAAAGAGCCCTTTGATGTCCAATCAGAGCTAGGCTTACCGGCAACTTGTTAAGTCAATAAAGTAATTCTAGCAGAGTGAAAGCTCTTTTGCAAGTGTTTCGGCATTTACTTAGACATGTTTTATTTACCTGAAACAAGAAAAAGATTATTACTACATAACATAAGCATTGAAAATGGTATAATACAAAAAAAAAATGAAATCGCAATATCATATTATATGATATGAATGATTACATTGTATTTATTCTATTATTTGTATTATTATTATTATATGAATTCGATTATTTGTATCGATTATTGGTATTATTATTATTATATGAATGATTACATTGTATTTATTCTGTAAAATATATCTATAGTGATATTATTGATAACAAGCATCAAATATCGTATTTTAACTGTGGTCGACCTTTCTTTACTTGAAAGAAAAGTTTACAATGAATATATGTATGCTTCACGAGTATGGATATACAGGAGTGCGACTGTTATTATTTATGTACACAAAAATAAACTCAGATCATAGTTCTCTTTTTTGCCACTGGGTGCGCGAGTATTCGTGAGGTACCGATACGGATATTATTATTACAAGTAAATACGGACTAATAGAAATAATATTACTTCTTCTAGTATCTTCTCAGATAGTATTTATTATGAGCATTTAAGCAATAAAATCATTAATAATAATTTCTTTAGGAAAACTAAAACAAATAATAATTATTATGACTAATTTACAACACTATATGTGTAATTAAATATAGGTAGTAGTAAGTTCTCTAGAACAGTTTTATTATATATATATATTAGTTGCATATTTAATAAATATAATTTTATGTATTAAATATTAATATTTTTGAAGATGAAATAAAACAAAACGATTCAGAAATTTTATTAAAATATATCATTTATTTTTTTTATTTTTGTACTAATAGTAATTTTATCTAGAACTCTCTGAATATAGAGCACGATGATTGATGCTATGCAAATTATGTGAATTGTCTGCGAGGCTTCTTATGATATTTTATAGCTGAAAAATATAAGAAAATAACAATAAATTGTATTATTCTAAATAACGTTATTTTGAGATAATTTAAATATTTCACCGACTACTATTATCATACTTTATCAAATATTTAATTAAAATAACTTTATATAATATATAATATGAAATAAAAAAGTTTTAAACAAATATAATCTTAAAATGTATATAACATTACATTATATTTTTAATATTTATTTAATAATTAAAAAATTACGTACCGGTTATTAAACTAAAAGTTTAACCTTTATTTTAATCTCCAAGAGTATTTTATGTTGGTGATGAGTCAAAGTTATTAATAACAATTTACTACAAAGTTTAAAGATAAAAATAAAAAAAATTAAATTGCGTGTACTAGCGTACACTCGTAAGAAGTGAAACTTATAATAAAAAAATTGTTGTCTGTAAAGTCGGTTTACAGACGATAATTTTTACGTGATAACGTCATAAGAAAATATAGATGTAGAATTGTATACTTTTATGAATCGAATTGAATTATTATCACATATATAATATGATAGTGTGTATTACTTTACATATATATGATAGTGTAGTACTTTATATATATATATATATATATATATATATATATATATATATATATATATATATATATATATATATATATATATATATATGATAGTGTGATATTCAAGATTTTCCAATCTGAGTTATTTTGTTAAGGATAGGAAGATGATAGGAAAAGTAGGAAATCAAGGGGAGTGTTTCAAGTGGTACTCTCTACCAAACAATTGACAAATTACAAAACAGTAGGGGTGTGCGATAATTATCGATAATTCGTAAATACTCGATAATTTTCCATTCGATAATTATTGATAATTATCGATAAGTGTTATTCGATCATTTTGATCCGATAATTATCTATAATTTTTCATTCGATAAATATCGATAACTATCGACCGATAATTATCGATAACTTTCGTCAACTATCGATAATTTTTATCCGATAATTATCGATAACTGTCGCCAACTATCGATAACTTTTTTTTCGATAACTATCGATAACTGTTCATACGATAATTATCGATAACTATCGATAAAACGATTCGATAATCATCGATAGTAAAATTATCGATATTTTTTATCGATGAACATCCCTACTTCTACCAAACAATTGACAAATCACAAAACGGGGTGTGCGATAATTATCGATAATTCGTAAATACTCGATAATTTTCTATTCGATAATTATCGATAAGTGTTATTCGATAATTTTGATCCGATCGATAATTCGATAAGTGTTATTCGATCATTTTGATCCGATAATTATCTATAATTTTTCATTCGATAAATATCGATAACTATCGACCGATAATTATCGATAACTTTCGTCAACTATCGATAATTTTTATGCGATAATTATCGATAACTGTCGCCAACTATCGATAACTTTTTCTTCGATAATTATCGATAACTGTTCATACGATAATTATCGATAACTATCGATAAAACGATTTGATAATCATCGATAGTAAAATTATCGATATTATTTTTATCGATGAACATCCCTACTTCTACCAGACAATTGACAAATCACAAAACAGTAGGGGTGTGCGATAATTATCGATGATTCGTAAATACTCGATAATTTTCCATTTGATTATCGATAATTATCGATAAGTGTTATTCGATGATTTTGATCCGATAATTATCGATAATTTTTCATTCGATAAATATCGATAACTATCGACCGATAATTATCGATAACTTTTCCTACGATAATTATCGATAAAACGATTCGATAATCATCGATAGTAAAATTATCGATATTTTTTATCGATGAACATCCCTACTTCTACCAAACAATTGAGAAATCACAAAACAGTAGGGGTGTGCGATAATTATCGATAATTCGTAACTACTCGATAATTTTCTATTCGATAATTATCGATAAGTGTTATTCGATATTTTGATCCGATAATTATCGATATTTTTTTATTTGATAATTATCGATAACCATCGACCGATTAATTATCGATAACTTTCGTCAACTATCGACAATTTTTATCCGATAATTATCGATAACTGTCGCCAACTATCGATAACTTTTCCTCCGATAATTATCGATAACTATCCATTCCATAATTATCGATAACTATCGATAAAACGATACGATAATTATCGATAGTAAAACTATCGATATTTTTTTCCGATGAACATCCCTACAAAACAGTTCGCGTGTAGATTGCGTGGCGCCACTGTCTCTTTTACTCGAACGCGGTCCGATGGAGTGTAAGACAGAACGCTTAGGCTAATCGTGCCTCTCCATCGCTTTTTCTGCGCTCTCGCTCACTAATTGTGACAATGATGACGTCATCTTCTTCGAACGGGCACCCCTTCATCAATTTACTAGACGTTATCACGTCAAAACAGTTTACTTTTTATTCGCTGGGTGCGTGACCCTAGCGCCATCTAACGATACGGTGGCTCTTTTGAGAAAATAAACATGTATTGGATGTCAAATAGCTATTGAAAAAATAAAATAAACTTGAAAATTTTTTTTTATTTTAAAATGTGATATATTACACAGGTTGAATATTAAATAAAAAAAAAATTTCCGTGGGTCAGCTAAAAACAGTAAGTAAAATAATTACAACAACTAAAACAAGTCTCAATAAGTGAATTAGGTTAAGCAGTGTTAATATTATAATAGTGGTATATAACTGAATAAAAAATCATTATTAATATTAAAAAACAATCTAAAATAATATATAAATTAACAAATAGCTCTATTTAACATAATTATATATTTACGAATGTATCTTAAATTTTAATTTTTTATATTTTTAATAAATTTACGATAATACAGGGTTAATTCTAAAACACCAGCAACCTCGCAGGACAAGATAGCTAACATTATGTACAACAACATTTGTTCTACGACTTTTGACATAACTCAATACATTAATTAAAAATGATTTTTTAAGCTTTTATTGTACTGCTCTGAAATTTAGAGTCTATGTTTCATTCATTATCGAAAGGATGACGCGACGCTCGGGCGCGCTTGCATAATAATAGTAATAACACTTTCTCTGCCCGATAATTCTAGTTAATAAAATTAATATAAATTGCTTGGTGGGTTTGTGGGCAGTATCATAGTATGTATATCGCAGTGACTTAAGTGAATAATCAAATTTCTGTTTTGTCATGTCCCTGCAATACGTAAACTGAGTCCACAATCCCTTCTTACTTTACCAGGCTTAGAACTGGCTATATTAAACGATAAAAAACAAATAAATCGTATGTATAGGAGCTAGCTGGTAGCTAGGTATTATTCACTTTTTATTGTTAAATACAGGCGGGCATAAGTATTTCAAAAGTGAAATCAGCGTATTTACAATAATTAAAAAATTAAAAATAATTGACAATAAAATAATATTTACAAACGAAATATTACCTCTAAGGTTAAAGTAACCCGCATGTCGGTGCGTATCGCGCAGATAGCGTTCAAAATAGTCACCATCACAACCAACACACATACAACACTTAAAAATCAGCTGTTCACTAACACGTGCTAACACTTCCGAATTAGTTTTAATTTGATTGAACGCACAAATTATTTTAGTTAACCGAACCAGTTACAAAAATTTACTCGTGCTAGTTTGTCAGATTCGGTGAGTTGACATTGTCTCACGGCTCGGTGTAGGTAAGTTCGAATATCTAGCTGCATATTGCCGACAGGCTTCCGACACATTGTCATCACACCTAGCCAGTATCCTCACCATTTCCGTGTATTCGACATTAGAATAGCGGCGGTACCATGGTTATAAAATAACTTTAGTACAGGTACAATACATCGATTGATACGAATAAAATAAATACGAGTAGCACACAAAATCATATGACGCGCGCGCATCAAAGTCGCCCGCCGCCGACTGCCGCGGCTGGCTAAATAGGTCAAGGTCAAAGGCGCTAGCGCCGCCCCGTTCCTACCTTTCCCCTCACATTAGTACGTGGTCGTTATTTACCTAATCTTTGGGACGCGCGTAGAGTTTATTGCATTCGCGTAAAATTAAATTAATATTTATTTTTGTATGAAAATAAAATCTAACAAATTAACAAAAGTGGTAGAACAAATGTTGTTGTACATAATGTTAGCTATCTTGTCCTGCGAGGTTGCTGGTGTTTTAGAATTAACCCTGTATAAATAAAAATTAAATTAAATAAAACAGGTATTGCTAAATCATTAACTATACTAAATAATATGTCTTAATTTTTTAGTCGATTATTTCTATTAACCTAAATATTTTAATCAAAAGTAAATTTTATTACGTACCTACTCAAAACTGCGGATTCGTTGACTTTACGTCTTCTATAAACTGATGGAAAAATAGTTGGAGCGTATTTAGGACTTGATTCAACATCTGATTTTTCGGTTAATAATACGGTTGTAGGTTATAGTAATACTTACTTTTGCCTTTTAACAGCAGTTATCCATTTTTTTCGCTGATTTAATTTCCACTTGGCAACCGGAAACTTATAAAATTTACAATTACTATTTCTACTAGTATTTTTGCAATCGACTACACAACAACTTTGATGACCCATTTTATTTTATTTATTTAATTAAACTGACACACGTGTTATTTTTATTGTCATAGATAATAAAGAGCCACCCGTAGTTCTATTTTATCCGCAACGGGCGCTGACATCACTTTTGTGTCCCCCACTATGCCTTACGCACCCAGCGAATACGATCGTAATTATATGAGTCCTGTGTTTGCGTTCGTACATATTTATATTCGAATTACCTACTCACTATAGAATACATCATACAATAACTGCAAACTTCTATATAGTGATACTTAATTTCACTCAAGAATCTTAGAGATTGCTAGCGCAGTGGCTGCCAACGCGAATTGAATTTCGTATATCGCTCGAGAGCTGCAAGTTCAAAACCCTGCGAGAGCCACATTTTCTAGCATTCAAAATTTGATATTTGATTTATTTAGTTTAAGTATTTATTTATATATATAGGATTTCATCTACTACCACTCGGAATCTTCCTTGCGCATGTGTTTATTGAAAAACGACTGAAATACGCAATAATCAAGAACAAGATGGCGCGTAACGCAAGATGGCGCGTAACGCAAGATGGCGCGTAACGCAAGATGGCGCGTAACGCAAGATGGCGCGTAACGCAAGATGGCGCGTAACGAAAAAATCTTTCCAACCCCGATAAAGAAGTTTCACTTCAATAAATAATTGAAAAAATCTTATGACATATTATCATGTTCACTACATGTCAAATATCTTTAAAATGGTGGCCTGGCGGGATGTTTTTGTCTCACTTTTTTTCTCCTAATTATGTTAGAGAGACGAAAGTTATAAATTACATTATTGTACTATTTTAATTACGAACCAATAATCGCACACTTATGACTGGGCACAGCCAATAGAAAGGTTAAAAATGAACTATAAACTAAATTTTCAAAATTCAGAGCTGTCAATAGCAACAAGCCTTCCCGCGTAAATTACGACAACTTCTTCGATCCTAGCGCGCTCTAGCGGCAAAATAATTATCTTTCCCCTAAATTGATGCCATTCTTTAACATTACGTTCGCACTCCTGTATATTCATACTTCGTGATATGCTTCATATTATTGTTATTTATAAAAATAAAACTTTAAAAAGTTTTTACGACCAATTATTACATTCTTGCATCCGACCGTTCTGAGAGCTCTATTATTGAATGGTTTCCACTAAATTAAGCCGTTTAAGTAGTTCTGTAAAAGGCTATTCGATGCGGGAATATAAAAGAAAATACTGGACTGTTTTTGAACATTTTTATGCATACATATTTTAAAAATATATTACAAACGAAAAACCTTGTTTTTTTAAAGCATTAAATTTTAATACGAGAAGTATAAAGTATCTTTATACCGTACAAATTCCTGACAAAAATCAATTTTATACAAAAAAAAAACGGATACCTCGTCGTACCTCGTACGGATAATTCATCTACTCGTAAATTAATTTAATATGATGAAGAATGATAAATTATTTCACAATAATGCATTAAAGCCGATATAATTAGTTTGGTATATTTCTAAACACATAATATGTTAATCGCGACTTTATCTCGAGATAATCTTAGACAGATTATAAGGTAGTGAGGAAACCTGCATTTCTAAGAAACTGTGACATGCAGGCTTTCACGTTCCGTCACAGAACGTAAGATAAACTTCAAAGCCATCTCATTAATATAAAAGGTCTTTGCTCTGCTTTGGGACATCAGCACTTTACTTACCATTAATTTTGTACTATACTTTTTGTAGAGTATTTTTTGTTCAAAATACATTGTGTGCATATTATTTATATAACAGTTAGCTGGATCTATATTTTAGAACAATTTTTAATATAAAGGCAGGTATTTTTAATTTGTATTTATGCACAAATCAAATGAAAAAGCACTTTAATGATATTGGATGTAAATCCCTTATCACTTCTATAATCTTTACCCCCCAATACGTGAACGAGTTATGTTTAAATCACAGTATGTGTTGAAAATAATAAAACGTTTATTATAAATAATAAAACTTAGAGAACTTTGCTCTAATAAAATTTGCGCTAGTAAATAAACCCCAGGGGGCAACGATAGAGGGATAATGGGATAAGTTAATCCCCTTTGGTATATATCACACGCCTGTTTATATATTATGTATTTTGCACTTTATAACAAAATAATTCTGGAAACAAATAGCTAATATGCACGCCATCTTGTAACTGCGTACTACTGTAAAAGAATGATATAATAATACTAGCTGTGCCCCGCGGTTTCATTGTTAATTTGAATGAAAAAAACATACTTAATTATTTTTAAGCCATTACTCTAAGAGTTGGTCGAGTGGTCGCAACCACTACTGCCCAGCAAGGGATCTCAGGTTCGATTCCTGGGCCAGTCAACGTGTTATTGGTTTTTTTTTTTTCTAAAATTCTCAGTAAATAGCACGGAGTCTAGAATGGTGCCCGGTGTATGGCAATAGGCTCGCCCCCTATTACACGGGACTCATAACTGGCGAAAAGTGGATGTTACATTTAATATGTGCATCTCTGCTTACCTCTATAGGTCGTAGCGTAATATTATATAGCCTTCCTCGGTAAATGGACTATCCAACACAAATAAGAATTTTTCAATTCGAGCCAGTAGTTCCAGAAATTAGCGCGTTCAAACAAACTCTTCAGTTTATAATAGTAGTTATTTGTAACAAAAAATATGATTGGAACCTATTACGAATATTCTTCAATTCAAAACTATATTGACTATTTGATAGCTAACTATTTAAAAAATATTAATTCTTACACTTAAAGTATCTTATATCTTTAAACGAGCAATTCTTGTATTGTTGTCGTTTTATCCCTTTTTTACGCAATTAAAAAATATCATTAGAATACAAAGGTAAATTTCGCCGTCATTAACAAGTTTATAATAGCTCGGATGGGAATCGCCCGGATTCGAAAACAGAAAACCCGGGTTCAAATCAAAGTCAACAGTCCATTTTATTTTTCCTTTTTTTAAAAGTCTTTTGTGAGAAAAACTATTATTGAGAACTCTTTTTATTTTTTATTTTTATTTAAATAACCAGTTCCTATTATTTTACTATTATGTCGGTAAGATCGAAAATAATATTATTTATGTTTCATCAGTATGTAATGTATCTAAATATAATTTAACCGGTCATCCAGGTACTTTAAAATTAAATAGAATTATTGATTGAAAATTATCAACCTCTGTCAGACGATGAAATCATATAAAAAAAATAAAAAAAATGTTAAATAAAAATTGGATGTTCACTGCTGAATGTAGGCCTCCCCCATCGACCTCCAGAGCGACCGGTTCAAAGCAGCTTCCATTCAACGGCTTCCGGCGACTTTCCTCAAGTCATCCGTTCATCTCGCTGACGGCCGTCCGCTGCGTTTGCCGGTACGTGGTCTCCACTTGATAACCTTTCTGCTCCATCGGCCGTCAGTTCTACGAGCTATGTGCCCTGCCCACTGCCAAACCCGTTGGGCTATGGAAGCAACCTTCGTTTGTCTGCGGATCTCATCATTTCTGTTTCGATCTCGCAGAGAAATACCAAGTATAGCCCTCTCCATTACACGCTGTGCTACTTGGAGCTTGTTTAAAAGGCCCATAGTCAGAGATCACGTCTCAGATCCGTATGTCATCACTGGTAACACACATTGGTCGAAGACTTTCGACTTCAGGCACTGAGGTATGACGGATGAAAAGACGTTTTTTAGCTTCGCGAACGCGGCCCATCCTATAGCTGGATTCGACGATTGACTCTCTCTCAAAGTTGAGCCTACCAAGTTGGAAATTTTGTCCTACGTAGATGTACTATCATCGACAAGTTCGAGAGTAGAATCTCCAACCGATATCGGGGTGGGCACGACATGGATATTCGACAAGATTTTTGTCTTGTCCATATTCATTTTAAGGCCCACCCGTCGGGAAACTCCATCGAGGTCACTGAGCATAATGCTGAGGTCTTCCAGGGATTCTAAAAATAATTAATAAATATTAGTAGTAACTAATCTTTTAATTACTACCTAAGGTATGAACAATGGTCATGTGTTTAAGATAAATTAGCATTTGTAGGGCGAATATCAACAGTAAAGCATTATATTGGACGATAAATAACTTCTATATAAAACCTACAAAATTTTTTTCGGCTGATTACCGAATTCAATGATAGTTTATGCGAATAATGCGGATGGAAATTTGACTATGAAATATGTAATAATGATATTGAATTATGTAGTAATCTTTATTTCTATATCAATACATAGTATATCAATGAAATTAAATTGTCTCAATTGATCTATTATGACTATAAAGTTTTTATAAATTCGATAGCCCCAGGATCTACTGTTTGATTTTTTTATGAATACTGATATTTTGTCCGATAAGGTGGAATGGGCAAACAACATCTGATTGGAAGTCTTGAGAACGGCACAATAACAAAAAAATATAAATATGACAAGTATCAAAATTTGACGCGTAATAAAATACACATACAAACGACTACAGAGTTAACAGCTCCAAGTCGCATGTAGGTACATGTCGCAAGATGCTTAAATGATTAAATCAAAGCATTTAATTATCCCAAATATTTTTCACGTCCGAAAAAAGAAAGAAAATTTTAATTGAAATTCGAATAAAACACTTATGCAAATATGTTTCATGTTTTATGCACTTTTTTTGTTTACTACGAGTATGTTATGCATATATTTTTGACTCTGGCTGTGTGAACTCACCCGTATATAAGTGACATACCGAACCAAAGTTTTCAAATTAAAATCATACTTAAAATGTTTATTAATTTTTTTTTTTATTCTAAGAAAAAAATAATTAAATTCGCATGGTATAAACAGGAACCCTTATTTATCAAGGGAAATCAAAAAGCTACCGAGGGCTACCAAAAAATAGTATATGTACATCTCAGCCTGCGTGTACAAAATCATGATTAGACGAAATTCTTTCAATGTTTATTCCCTTATAAATATTTTTTTTTAGAAAATAAAAACAATCAATCAAATAAACATCGAAGCTTCGACCAAATTACGACTAGTTGACATAATGATAGTATAATTTTTCACTAACTTTGAAATTAGCTTTTAAGCCGACTACAGGAATTAGCAATCATCGGATCGGATAGTACTGGTTTTAATAAATTGATTGTTACATGAAATCCATATTGGAGCTTAGTTTCCAAAGCTGTTGTATATAATATGGTATTAACATGAATGGATTCACATTTCTGTGATTTTGAAATTTACTTCAAAATAGCTTTAGGTAAAATATTTTGGTTTTGAAATATTTACTGTGATACAAAAAATAATCCTCCTTGTTATATATCATATACAAATAAATATATAAATAGGAACTCAATAGTAAATAAATAATACTAGCTGTGCCCCGCAGTTTCACCCGCGTTAATTTGAGGGAAAAACGGACTTAAATATTTTTAAACAATTACTCTAAGAGTAAGTACCCGCCTAGTTGGTCGAGTGGTCGGAAGCGTTACTGCCGAACAAGGGCTCTCAGGTTTGATTCCTCGGTCGTCCAACGTATAATTGTGTTTTTTTGTTGTGATTGATGTTATATTTACTTTAAATTTGGAACTATAGTTAAAAAATGTCTCGAGAAGAGAAATTATAAAGAACGCAACGGAAGCTCTCAAAAAAAATTATTTTTTCCCGTTTTTGTAACATTTCTTATTATTGCTCAGCCTCTGTTGATCGTAGCGTGATGTTATATAGCCTATCGCCTTCCTCGGTAAATGGGCTATCCAACACAACAAGAATTTTTCAATTCGGACCAGTAGTTCGAATTGAATTAAATTTTGTTTGCTTGTTTGAACGTGCTAATTAGATTAGCACGTTCAAACAAACAAACAAACCAACAAACAAACTCTTCAGCTTTATCATATTAGTATAGATATATTTTACAAAATAAGTACCCACGCCTAGATAATAAAAAGATGAACTAATCGAGTTGGATTAACATAAAATTTTAAAATTTATGTAATACTTGCCAAAGTTGGCAAGCGGGTTGGAGTGCGCAAATCACCATCCTGGTTGGTGTACAGTTGTTCCCACCGCTAGGGCCTTAGTCACCTTTTATAACACCTCGGCAAGATAGAGGTCCGGACTATTATTCTCTGCCGGTCACCGCACAGCGACATTATAACATTTTAATTATTCTATAATTCGATTTTTATACAGTTAATTACATATGAATACACGTGAGTCTCTCCTTTTTAGGTTGTTTTAATAATAAAAATATATGACAGTTCATCAGTTCGTCAACCTACTTAATTCCACAATTAACTTATTTAATCTTACGTTAAATTACCACAAATATGCCTTTCTGAACATTATTTTAACCTTTAAGTTTTTATAAGTTTATGATTGATTCCCATTAAATATTTGTCTATAAATAAATTTAATTAGTAAACGATAAAAAGTCAAGCACAGTTATATATAATAATAATAAAAATAAACGTCTCACACTCAACGGCCCCCAGTAGGATGTGAATCCTGTGTCGGGGGTCCGGAAACACACACAATACACAAGCACAAACGCTTAGACCACTACAAACATCTGTATGGCCTATACAAATATTTGTCATGTGCGGGGATCGAACCCGCGACCCCTAGCGCATCAGTCAGTTACTGTGACCACTGTGCCAACGCGTCGTCAAGTCATAATTAGTATGATCTAGAAATAAAGGCACTGCTAAACCAAATCGTTTACAAATCTCTGTTGGATTCATTAATTTGGTTTAATCGCTTTCAATGGTCACATAGGAAACATAATATCTATATCTATCTCTCTTCAGCCCTTGGTAGTCCACTGCTGGACATGGGCCTCCCCTAATCGACGCCACTCCACCCGGTCCTGGGCCCTCTGAATCCAACGGTTTCCCGCTGTCTTCTTCAGGTCGTCAGTCCACCTGGTAGGAGGGCGGCCTGTGCTCCTTTTACCTAAACGTGGTCGCCATTCAAGGACCTTCTTTCCCCATCGGTTGTCAGTCCTGCGAACGATGTGGCCAGCCCATTGCCACTTCAATTTGCAAACTTTGAGCGCTATGTCGGTTACCTTCGTTCTTCTACGGATTTCATCATTTCTGACTTTGTCACGTAGAGAAATACCGAGCATAGCTCTCTCCATTGCCCTCTGAGCGACTCTGAGCTTGTGGATTAGGCCCACAGTAAAAGACCACGTCTCGGCACCATAGGTCATCACTGGCAACACACATTGCTCGAAAACTTTCGACTTCAGGCACTGAGGTATATCAGACGTCAAGACGTGTCGTAGTCTCCCGAACGCTGCCCAGCCGAGTTGGATTCTTCGAGTGACCTCCCTCTCGAAGTTGGACTTACCCATTCGGATCGTTTGTCTCAGGTAAACGTACTCGTCTACAACTTCGAGAGCAGTGCCGTCGACAACCACTGGTACGGGTGTGACATGGACGTTAGACATGATTTTCGTCTTGTCCATGTTCATCTTAAGACCCACCCGTTGTGAGGCACTATTGAGGTCGCTGAGCATAATGCCGAGTTCCTCCAGCGACTCCGCCAGGATCACTATGTCATCGGCAAATCGGAGGTGTGAGAGGTGTTCGCCGTTGATGTTAATACCACGCCCTTTCCACTCCATCAGCTTGAACACGTCTTCCAGTGCAGCGGTAAAGAGTTTTGGGGAGATGACATCCCCCTGCCGTACGCCGCGCTGCACATGGATGGGGTTCGTACTGCTGTCGTGTACTCGGACTTTCATGGTGGCGGCATTGTATACACACTTCAACGCCTCGATGTACCGATAGTCGATCTGGCACCGCTGAAGAGACTCAAGCACCGCCCAGGTCTCGATAGAATCGAAGGCCTTCTCATAGTCCACATACGCTACGCAAAGCGGCAGGTTATACTCCTCGGTCTTTTGTATAACCTGCCGAAGCGTATGTATATGGTCTATGGTACTATAGCCTTTTCGGAAACCGGCTTGTTCGGGAGGCTGGAAGTCGTCTAGTCTGCGCGCTAAACGATTAGTAAGGACCCTCGAAAACAGCTTATAAACGTGGCTCAGAAGCGCGATGGGCCTGTAGTTCTTCAGCTGGGTTTTATCCCCCTTCTTGAAGAACAGTACCACCACGCTTCCGCTCCACGCCTCCGGGGTACTTCCAGTGTTGATGACGGAATCAAACAATTGCTGGAGCGCTACTAGGACGGGTTTGCCGCCCGCTTTCAGCAGCTCGGTTGTGATTCCGTCATCCCCCGGAGCTTTGTTGTTCTTAAGCTGTTTGAGTGCCCCCCTAATTTCGTACAGACTGACGTCCGGGATATCTTCGGTATAGTGCCGGGTTAATTTGGCTCGCTTGTCGTTCGCCGCCTTGGGAACGGGAGCTCTTGAGGAGGTATACAACTGTCCGTAGTACCTCTCAATTTCTCTCAGAACTTCGGGCTTAGACGTAACTATGGTGCCAGAGTCGGTCTTCAACCTCGTCAACTGACTTTGCCCAACCTCCAGATCTCTTGCGAACACTTTCGAGCCTTTGTTCCGCTCGATCGTGTTTTTTACACGATTGGTGTTATAAACACGCAAATCGCGTCGCCTACTCTGAGAGATCTGTTTGTTGAGCAGTCGGTACTTCGACATTGAGGTTGGAGACTGCACACATAGTTCCCGCCTTTCCCTCATAAGACCGAGAGTATGTTCTGAGAGAACTTGAGGTTTACCACTGGAGGGGGCCTTGAAATACTTAGACCCAACCTCGTGGACAGTGTCTACCATACTGGTGTTATACTCGTCCACTGAACTGCATGTTTCTAGGCACGCGAAACGATTGCGGAGTTCCAGCTGAAAGGCCTCGGAGTCCTGGATCTGGGCAGGTGTGGGTCGGAGCGTAGACTTCATCAGGCGTGACCGTTCCAGCTTGACATTGATATTCAATGTGCCTCTGACCATCCGGTGATCGCTTCCGGTTTTAAACCTGCTGATCACAGAGACATCATTGAATATGTGCGGTTTGTCTGCCAAAATGAAGTCTATCTCACTTTTTACGGAACCATTGGGACTGATCCAAGTCCACCTGCGCTGTGGCTTCTTCTTGAAGAAGGAGTTCATCATATAGAAGTCCTCCTTCTCCAAGAAGTTAGCCAGCAAGTGGCCACGGTGGTTCCGTTGCCCGATACCAAAGGGCCCTACCTTCAGCTCGTCGCCGTCTCGCGCACCCAGTCTTGCGTTGAAGTCCCCCATCACCACCGTGAAATGAGTCTTGGAGTTACGCATGGCCCTACTTACGTCCTCATACATAACTTCAACCTCATCGTCGGGGTGTGCCGAGGTCGGTGCGTAAACCTGTATGACCTTCAGCGAATATCGCTTGGATATTCTGAGTATAAGGTACGCTACCCTTGCTGACACGCTCCCGACTTCCGTCACGTTGTTGACGAGGGACCTGTGGACGAGGAACCCGACACCACCTTGGGACAGATGTTCGCCCTCCCGGTGATAGAACAAGTTACCGGAGTTTAGGATTATCGTGTCCTCCCCCTGTCTTCGGACTTCGGATAATCCCACGACACTCCAGTTTAACTTGTCTATCTCGTCTTCCAGCTCACGGATCTTGTCGTCGGTCCTCAGTGTCCTGGTATTGTATGTTGCCAGGTGCAAGAGTCGTCGTTTGTGGCAGCGCGATCTCTGCCGGAGATTCTTAGCACCCCCTGCTCCGCCGTTACCGTGACCGCTGCCAGAGCCAGGAATAACGGAGCTGCCGGGGACTGGGGGCCGTGGTTTATTTGTGATGTTCATGATTATGGGGGGGTTTCTGCCATAGTCACCACGCTTGGCAAGTGCGTGTTGGTGACCGCAGTAGGTTTAATAGTCCTCAGGAAGACGCTGCTGCCCATCTCCTGGTATATTTATCCCTTCGATCGCCTCTTACGATCTCCACGGGTCGACTCGGAGTGGCGCTATTCTAAGCCGGCAACCACACGGCTATCTACCGTATCTATCTATCTATATCTATCTACTATATCTATGTACCGTATATATGCTATATCTATCTACCGTATAATAATAAAATCAATAAAATTCAAAATGTTTAACAAGTAGAACAAAGTATTACCTAAAGTGATGAGTCTATCCATGTGTCTAATATATGAATTAATGTTTTTCAAACAAACCCTTTTCAGTTCTTATTTTTATGTACAGGCTTAAGTTTTACGAGTATGCATTTTAATTCTGACTGAGAGATATAATGTCTGTCGGTTGTGTTAAAAAAATAATTAAGAGTGTATTATTTTAATTTAAAACTGACACAGTACAGTTTAAATTACGTATTTTACTATTTAGTTGCTGGACTTTAAAAGAGAGCCTATTTAAATTGAAAATCAATCTATTCAAAAAAAAAATTATATCACCAACTGTATGAAACGCAAGTATAAACAACTAGACATCCTTCACGAATTCACCTATGTTTAGTTTTGATACCCTTCAGTTTGGTTGATATTTACGTTTACGGCTCTGCTTCTTGGTCGGTTTTATATATGCGTATATTACTTCTCGGTCTATTCTACTATATTTTTTTGTATAAAAAAGATACTGCATCTCGCATAATGGCTGTTCTTCAGTCTTGGTATTCTAATCATTAAAACGAATATCACTGTCATTTCATGAGTGTCTATTGTATCGTTACGCAAATTTTCTTTCTTTACTTACTCGTAAGTATTAAACTTATTTGATAATAATTTCGAATAAATTAAACTAATTTATTAATTAATTATTAATTTGATAAATATAATAGCAAGGTGTAATTGATAGGGTAGCAAAGTAATAAAATCCATACAATTGTCATTGTGATTAACAGTTTCATCGTATATATTTAAGACATATTCACACTGGGAAAAAATTATTACATTTATCACATAATGCTTATTATAAATTTGGAATCTACATTGTATTCGTTTCAATTATATTTATAAAAGGAACTTCCAATAACTAGAAGAAAGAACTTCCAATAAACTCCACTAACAACAAAACATTAAATGTTGAACAATACTTTCGTATTTTGCATTTTGTTCGAACTCGCAACGCGAATTTAAAAAAAAAGACCTTTAAAATTTTTAGTTTATTCTGACAAATTGAACCAATTCGAACTTAATTTTCAGCTCTTTTGTTTTTAAATTTTTACAAACGATGATAATTATATTCTGTGTAATTTTGCACTTGATTTTCATTATATCAATACAAATTTTAGCATTATTTTTAAAGATGACTAAGTTTACGGATGAAACCACGCACAGCTGACGACCAATATCCGCGCAAAACAGACTTGCGCTACAAAAGATGAGCAATTGACCACTTTCCGCAATGCGCTATGCCAATTCGTGCGTGGTAATCCGTAGAAATACACGACGATAAGACGAAATTTGATACAGTCTATTATTGCAATAAATTAAAATCCTTATATCACACTGATTCAATACAAATATGTCCCTGGTTCGAATTCAATTAAGGATTGGCAATGATAATTAATTGTGTAATAACAAAATTAAATTAGCATTCTACGTAGGTACTATTCAAATATTATTAATTAACACTATTTTTCAAGTATTAGTAATTGAAGTATTTTAATAATATTTAATTAAAAGTCTAAAACAGATTTTATCGCGTTTATTTAAAACTACAGTTTAACACCCACCACCTCAGTCCCCCGAGACCATGGACGCTATAAAGGATCCGAAAAGTCGGGAAATAATTTAAAATGAAATATTGTTAACTGTAATTTTAAATAAACGCGATAAAATGCGTTTTAGACTTTGAATTAAATGAGTAAAATTCGCGTAAATATAAAAGAACGGTATAATAATACTTAAAAAAAAAAAAAACAAGTTGTATTTGTCACTATTTAATTTGTTTTATTTGTCAAGGTAATATTTATCGACCTTATTATTGAAGGGTTACACGAAATTAATTATTTCACTACTCATTGTTATTTGTCTGCTTCTCGCCTCAGCGATGTCCTTCGTTTTCCAAGCTGACAATCACTTAGTAAACAATCGTATACTATCTAAGATTTTCCGAGATTAGTTAGATTTACCTAATGTACAACAAAAATTAAAGCCTGTTTAAAACCTATTAAGTCATTTTTATAAAAACTAACGTTATTTTTAGCGTATATAGTCAACAGAATTACAAGCCATTAAAGCATAAAATTAATTGAATTAAAGCTAATAGAAATCAATTGTTTTGTGAATTAATAATATTTCATTTCATCAATCACAAACATCTTATTGTTAGATTTCACGACAAATAAGTATTTTACTCCTACCAATCAGTACAATCCAATTATGCGTAAAACTACAGTGACCGCTTAAACTTTGACTAATTTTATAAATTCAAGGTAGGCTGTTCATTAAATTTTAATATTTGTTGTGATATAAAAACTAACCTTTAATGCGCTAAATAATATTTAATTATAATAATAACATGGTTTTATTTTGGTTATGGTATCATGGTTATATTTCATGTTAGATTCTTTTATCTTTATTAGAATAACAATTTTTACAGATGGTCAATTTAAGTTGTTTTAATAAAAATAAGTAACAATTAAAAGTTAGTAGAGTTAATAGAGTTGTTGGGCTTTGACAAAAGACTGCGAGAGTTGCTGACAAGTTACAACATATTCTTTTAATATGGAATTTATCTTACTTATAACATCATATACAAGCACATTTTTGTATACTTTATAAGCAGTTGAACAGAATCAGCCTGTAAACGTCCCACAATTGGGCAAAGGCCTCTTCTCCAATTAGAAGAAGGGTTAGAGATTAATCCACCACGCTGATCCACTGCAGGTTGGCGGATAATATCTTTACCATGAGTAACGATCGTTACCAGGTGTCCATGATAACAACCGGGACCGACGGATTTACGTGCTCTCCATGGCTCGTTAGTGAAGCCCACAAAGACATACACCCAGACAGGAAACAAATATTTGCACAGATACAAATATCTGTCACGAGCGGGAATCGAACCCGCGACCGCTAACGTTGATGCGACTTCTCGCACTACTAAACTAAAACGGTCATCATATAAGCACTTACTTTAAACTGTTGTTAAGTACATAATAAGAAGTTAGTCTTATATCTTAAAAATCTAGTAACTAGTTAATCTTTGGTAAATATCTTTATAATTTGACCACTAGGTAATCTATTCTGTCGCTAGCATATAAAACTAGGCCTCTAAGGCCGAAGATTAACCTTGGAACTTAACGTAACGAAGATACTTTAATCTCCTCTTTCCTGTATACTTTGTCTATTAATTCATGACATATATAACTAAGTACATTAACTTTGTTTTGTATTGGAAGTAAGAATTCTGAAATATATATTTTCATACATAAAACATTACAGTGAGTGTGTCATATTATGTTACCTTTGCCACAGAGACAAGAGAGAGAGAGAGAGAGAGAGAGAGAGAGAGAGAGAGAGAGAGAGAGAGAGAGAGAGAGAGAGAGCGAGAGAGAGAGAGAGTTCATGTAGTGGTGTAAAAGTAGACAAGAAGAGTATATAATTTTACTTCTTGTGATTAAAAAGCTTCTTAAAGATAATAAATTGGTATAATTTCATCATAAAGAAAATTTTTATAAAATTACGTAAACAAAGAGTTAGAAACGAATATTATTTAATAAATTAAGTTTGAATTATAACAGATTTAGAAAAAAAATAACACAAAGGCTATTATTATTAAATATAAAATAACATTTAAAATGTTTTAATTAAAAGTTAAAACGTTATTCTTTGCATATTTTATGCTCAATTATTTTAATTATATATTATAGAGATACAATCGTCTAACGGTATCTTATAATGATTCGTAAGATACTCGTTATTTCATTAATAATAAAGAGCGCGCTTTTATCCTCGACGAAATGTCTAAAGTTGCTTAAAAACAAATATAAATTTAAAAACTTATTTTAATTTAAACGTCTCGCACTTTGAAAATATTTCAAGTGAAACAACTTTTCGTCTCTAAGTAGCGAACCAAGGAAACATTGTCAAGGAAACGAAATTCGTGCAAATGCACTAGACTAGTGCGAACGTTTAGCAGTAAACATTTAATTTCTTTCAAAGAGAAGGACAATTATTTCCTTTGCATTTTGGAAATGTTTACTTGGTTCGATTGGCTATTTATTTGCCCAAGTGCTGAAGTGTTAAGATAATTTTCGTTATTTGTTTTAATAAATGATGTTATTGTGTGTGTGTAAATAATGTTTATTGTATTAAGTAAGGGTTGTTTTATTAACGAATTCATAATAATCTAGAAAAGAATGTATTTTTGTTACCTAAAACATATTCTTCAAATATGCATATAATATCAAATGAAAAAAAAAGATAACCCATATTTTCCTTAAATAAAATATGACATTAAAATCATATTATATATTTTAGTCTTTATTAAAATAATAAGGTTTTTAGGCTTACGTTACATGTTTAATCCAACCACAACATTTTATTACACGAGGTACTACTTTCGGACTTTCTGTTTTCACCCCGCATTTAAGAGGTTAACGCTTTTACGCCAGTATTGCATGTTTAATAACATACCATCAAAAAACATCACAAAACCTTGAAAATTTTTGGGTACATATATTTATGTTTATATCTTACTCAATATTCATAACAAGTGTAATATATTCTCTAACTAAGGCCCAATCCACATTACAGTGCTGGTCTCGGTTCGTTCTCGGTCCGATCTCAATCCGGTAAAATGTTTTGTATGACGAATCGTTGCTGGAACGTGACTTGATCGGACCTTGACTGGCACGGATAGTATGAATACTCTCATTGTTTCTTGTGTAACAATATTTTACCGGATCGAGATCGGACCGAGAACGAACCGAGACCAGCTCTGTAGTGTGGATCCGGCCTAAATCATAAATATCGTATAAATTTGACAAGTCAGATGTATGTAGTTTGTCATGTGCAAGGAACATGTATGTATGTTGTAAAATTACTTAGTATTGTGGTTACAAAAATTTTCATGAATGTCATGTCATACGCGATCGTGAGCGCGTGACACTTACTCGTAGAATAAAAACGTGATTGTAAACACAATCTGATGATGATACGTTACTTATCTAATGAACTGAATAAATTAATATATTTTTTTAAATTTTTATTTCTGTGTTAAAGGTCTTGAATATACTTGCGCTTAATAAAATGTCAGAGAAAGGACAATAAAATTTTCTATAAATTTTAATGACAGTTAACACTTAAATTTAAAGTCATTAATTTTATTGACAGTTTTTTAATTCACTCATTAGATTTATTTCGTTCACTTTCCTCACATTTTAATGTTTAGTTAAACGACTAACATTACATTAAAATACTTGTACCTAAAATTTGGTATTCAAACTATATTGTACCGTTTTGGAACCGTACTGTATAATAATTGTTAAAGTTATCGTTTGTTGCCTTTTATACGTTAAAACAATTATTTGCTTCATAGAACCAGCCTGTAAATGTGCGGGGCGAGGCCCCTTGTTTAAGTGTAGTATTAAAACCTTTTCCCCAACCAAACTCCTCTGTGGATTGGAGGTAATGCATTTCTCAGAAATTTTCTCGAGACGTACAGATTATGTCGCAATATTTATAATCTATCTTAATATGAAACACATTTTAAGTACTTGAAAACACAACGTCCAGATTTGAATCCGAAACAATGTTTTGATCGCTGTGATCTTGACTCGACTATATTTACTAATATTTAAGCGATTATATTTTATTTTACATTTATAGCTTTATAATGTATATAGTATACTTTTCATTGTAAGAGGTATATTCACTATGATACTAAAAATAAAAAATAAAAAGTAGTTGTAATGACAAATCTATATATATATAGGAGACTTTCTATAGATATAGTCACTCATCACGATATCTCTGGAACTATGAGACCTAAAAATTTGAAATTTGGTAGGAATATTCATTTTGCCGAGTAGAGGTCAGCTAAGAACGGATTTTAAGAAATTCTACCTCGAAGGGGATGAAACAGGGAGGCAAACTTTGTATGGGACAACGTGATTCCTTGGTCCAATCTACTTCAAATTTTGCATAAATATTATTTAACAGAATTGATTGAAGACGTGTTTCGTATTTTATCGAAATTCATCCCCGTCCGGGTTAAAAGGGGGTAGAAAGTTATTTTGATATCAATACTCCTTAGTGCTTTTTTTTAATTACATTTTATTTTGACACATGTTTGACAATTCAAGCCGTCTATTATATTATAATATTTTCCAGTATTGACGCAGGTGTAGGTGATATCTTTTTTTGGGTGCTCCTGGTGGAACAGCCAAGACTTTATATTAAACGTAACAAAATTGAGTTGTAAATATACCGTGTGGTCGCTTTATAGTAAAATAGTGTTTTATATAATATTTTTTACTTCAATTTTGGTGTTGTTTTAAGTCAAGGGTTTTAAACTAAATGACTCATCAGCAAGGCATCTGTACTCACAATGATACAGATATAGAAGACACCGAAGTGAATTTGGAAACATTTTTGAATTATACGGCATTAACACCCCAATTAGTACAGATTGGCACCATGGACTAATGTTGGAACAAGATCAGAAAACATTATAAATCATGTACCCATTTAACTTTATCTTACGATAAAACTAAGGAGGAGGAGTTAAAAGCTGTCATGGACTATTATTAAATATAAATATATGTTTGACATACACACACGATCGTCTGTTCCTAAGGTAGGCAACTTAATGCCTGTGTTTTAGGTGACAGCCGACTGATATACACTTTTTTTTTATAAATATACATACAATTAGTACAAATGGAAATAAATACATATAACACCTAGACTCGAGGCGGGAATCAAACCCACGATCCTGGAGCATAAAGCAATGTCACTACCAACTACGCCGAGTCAATCAAAATTGACTATGACGAATATTCATTTTGCCGAGTAGAGGTCAGCTAAGAACGGATTTTAAGAAATTCTACCTCGAAGGGGATGAAACAGGGAGGCAAACTTTGTATGGGACAACGTGATTCCTTGGTCCAATCTACTTCAAATTTTGCATAAATATTATTTAACAGAATTGATTGAAGACGTGTTTCGTATTTTATCGAAATTCATCCCCGTCCGGGTTAAAAGGGGGTAGAAAGTTATTTTGATATCAATACTCCTTAGTGCTTTTTTTTAATTACATTTTATTTTGACACATGTTTGACAATTCAAGCCGTCTATTATATTATAATATTTTCCAGTATTGACGCAGGTGTAGGTGATATCTTTTTTTGGGTGCTCCTGGTGGAACAGCCAAGACTTTATATTAAACGTAACAAAATTGAGTTGTAAATATACCGTGTGGTCGCTTTATAGTAAAATAGTGTTTTATATAATATTTTTTACTTCAATTTTGGTGTTGTTTTAAGTCAAGGGTTTTAAACTAAATGACTCATCAGCAAGGCATCTGTACTCACAATGATACAGATATAGAAGACACCGAAGTGAATTTGGAAACATTTTTGAATTATACGGCATTAACACCCCAATTAGTACAGATTGGCACCATGGACTAATGTTGGAACAAGATCAGAAAACATTATAAATCATGTACCCATTTAACTTTATCTTACGATAAAACTAAGGAGGAGGAGTTAAAAGCTGTCATGGACTATTATTAAATATAAATATATGTTTGACATACACACACGATCGTCTGTTCCTAAGGTAGGCAACTTAATGCCTGTGTTTTAGGTGACAGCCGACTGATATACACTTTTTTTTTATAAATATACATACAATTAGTACAAATGGAAATAAATACATATAACACCTAGACTCGAGGTGGGAATCAAACCCACGATCCTGGAGCATAAAGCAATGTCACTACCAACTACGCCGAGTCAATCAAAATTGACTATGACGAATATTCATTTTGCCGAGTAGAGGTCAGCTAAGAACGGATTTTAAGAAATTCTACCTCGAAGGGGATGAAACAGGGAGGCAAACTTTGTATGGGACAACGTGATTCCTTGGTCCAATCTACTTCAAATTTTGCATAAATATTATTTAACAGAATTGATTGAAGACGTGTTTCGTATTTTATCGAAATTCATCCCCGTCCGGGTTAAAAGGGGGTAGAAAGTTATTTTGATATCAATACTCCTTAGTGCTTTTTTTTAATTACATTTTATTTTGACACATGTTTGACAATTCAAGCCGTCTATTATATTATAATATTTTCCAGTATTGACGCAGGTGTAGGTGATATCTTTTTTTGGGTGCTCCTGGTGGAACAGCCAAGACTTTATATTAAACGTAACAAAATTGAGTTGTAAATATACCGTGTGGTCGCTTTATAGTAAAATAGTGTTTTATATAATATTTTTTACTTCAATTTTGGTGTTGTTTTAAGTCAAGGGTTTTAAACTAAATGACTCATCAGCAAGGCATCTGTACTCACAATGATACAGATATAGAAGACACCGAAGTGAATTTGGAAACATTTTTGAATTATACGGCATTAACACCCCAATTAGTACAGATTGGCACCATGGACTAATGTTGGAACAAGATCAGAAAACATTATAAATCATGTACCCATTTAACTTTATCTTACGATAAAACTAAGGAGGAGGAGTTAAAAGCTGTCATGGACTATTATTAAATATAAATATATGTTTGACATACACACACGATCGTCTGTTCCTAAGGTAGGCAACTTAATGCCTGTGTTTTAGGTGACAGCCGACTGATATACACTTTTTTTTTATAAATATACATACAATTAGTACAAATGGAAATAAATACATATAACACCTAGACTCGAGGCGGGAATCAAACCCACGATCCTGGAGCATAAAGCAATGTCACTACCAACTACGCCGAGTCAATCAAAATTGACTATGACGAATATTCATTTTGCCGAGTAGAGGTCAGCTAAGAACGGATTTTAAGAAATTCTACCTCGAAGGGGATGAAACAGGGAGGCAAACTTTGTATGGGACAACGTGATTCCTTGGTCCAATCTACTTCAAATTTTGCATAAATATTATTTAACAGAATTGATTGAAGACGTGTTTCGTATTTTATCGAAATTCATCCCCGTCCGGGTTAAAAGGGGGTAGAAAGTTATTTTGATATCAATACTCCTTAGTGCTTTTTTTTAATTACATTTTATTTTGACACATGTTTGACAATTCAAGCCGTCTATTATATTATAATATTTTCCAGTATTGACGCAGGTGTAGGTGATATCTTTTTTTGGGTGCTCCTGGTGGAACAGCCAAGACTTTATATTAAACGTAACAAAATTGAGTTGTAAATATACCGTGTGGTCGCTTTATAGTAAAATAGTGTTTTATATAATATTTTTTACTTCAATTTTGGTGTTGTTTTAAGTCAAGGGTTTTAAACTAAATGACTCATCAGCAAGGCATCTGTACTCACAATGATACAGATATAGAAGACACCGAAGTGAATTTGGAAACATTTTTGAATTATACGGCATTAACACCCCAATTAGTACAGATTGGCACCATGGACTAATGTTGGAACAAGATCAGAAAACATTATAAATCATGTACCCATTTAACTTTATCTTACGATAAAACTAAGGAGGAGGAGTTAAAAGCTGTCATGGACTATTATTAAATATAAATATATGTTTGACATACACACACGATCGTCTGTTCCTAAGGTAGGCAACTTAATGCCTGTGTTTTAGGTGACAGCCGACTGATATACACTTTTTTTTTATAAATATACATACAATTAGTACAAATGGAAATAAATACATATAACACCTAGACTCGAGGTGGGAATCAAACCCACGATCCTGGAGCATAAAGCAATGTCACTACCAACTACGCCGAGTCAATCAAAATTGAAAAAATTATTACTTGCAGGTTTATTCACATCTAAGAGACGAAATCGTATTGACTTGTGGTGTAATTATACCAACGATACAATGAACGAACCATTGATGACCGTTCTGGTGTAGTGGTGCGAGTAGTCGCTTTAACGCCTCAGCTCAATCCCGGTGGTCGCGGGTTCGATTCCCGCTCGGATCAGATATTTGTATTTGTGCCAATATTTGTTTCAGGTCTGGGTGTATATCCTTGTGGGTTTCCCCACCGTGCCCCGGAGAGCACGTAAAGCCGTCGTTCCCGTTTGTTATCATGGATACCTTATAATAATCGTTACTTATTGTAGGATATTATCCGACAAATCGCAGTGGAGCAGCGTGGTGGATTAAGCTTCAACCCTTCTTCTATATGGAAAAAAGGCTTTTGCTCAGCAGTGAGCTGTTTACAGGTTGATACAATACAGTACAGTACAAAAGCATTTGTAGCCTGCAGTGACGAAACTGAGCCTTACCATAAATATTAGAGTACATCTAAAGGGAGATGTTACTGCCGGACTATTCTCAGACCTGTTGCTTAAAATAGGAAATGGTGATGTCCGGGAACTGGATAATAATATAATGTATGAGTCTATATGAGTATGTATTTACCATAAACAAAGCTTAAGGTCAAACTCCTAATGTAGCGGGAGTATACTTGAGCGAAAACTGCTTCTCTCTCTCACAGCCAGTTGTATGTGGCATGTTCCAGAGTAACCTGGTGATTCTAGCACCTCGAAGGAAAAACAAAAAATATTGTTTATAAAGAAATACTACGGAAGGTGTAGTATTTCGATTTCGTTGTAAAAAGAAAATACTCCCATGTAACTTTCTTCAGATCAAAGGCCGAGCTTCGTGTTCATAAAATATATTTTTTTTTATTTTTATTTTAATGTTTATTCAAACATTAAATCCCTACTCTATAATACCGTTATATTTTATAAGTATTCAAATATTTTAACATAATAATTTATATTTTACTAGCAAACCCGGCGAACTCCGTTTCGCCACCAACTTATTTTCGTGAGGGATACTCACAGCACGTACTGCCGCCATGCAAAACCATATTGGTTTGTAGTACATGCTATGTATCAGAGATATTTCTGTATGTGAAAAATGATTTTCCATGTTTTCCTGCTTTTCTGTTGAAAATTTTCCTGAATTTAGTTTGCTATAAAGCTCACGGAGCCCGAGACCTTTCCAACGAATGCAAAACCGTGGAAATCGGTTCGTGCGTTCTAGAATTATAGCGTCAGGAAGGAAAACCCGACTTATTTTTATATTATAGATAAATAATATTACAAAATTTATAATTTTTAAATCATTTGATGAGGGTCAATGATGACCCTTCTTCTGTATGGAGAAGAGGCCTTTGCCAAGCAATGTGTTGTTTAGAAGTTGATTCAATGCACTTCAGTTCATTATGAGAGTATAAGATTATATTATTATGATTTTCCCTTTTTTCCTGCTTTTCTGTTGAAAATTTTCCTGAATTTAGTTTGCTATAAAGCTCACGGAGCCCGAGACCTTTCCAACGAATGCAAAACCGTGGAAATCGGTTCGTGCGTTCTAGAATTATAGCGTCAGGAAGGAAAACCCGACTTATTTTTATATTATAGATAACAAAATTAATAATAAATATTATAACCATTTTCGACTTCTACGCGAAGTCGCTGGCTAAAATATTACGTTTGACAACTCACTCCGTCTATTATGAAATATTTTCGAGTATCGACGCAGGCGTAGGTGATAAAAAATATAAATGTATATTTTTTGAAATTTTAGTTAAATACCCGTGCGAAGCCGGGGCGGGCCGCTAGTTCATATATATATTCTCATATTATTAAAAAATTCTTTTCATTACTTTGTTCCTCAGAGAGTTGGTTTTGATTGAGTCTGTACCATTAATTATTTATACTTTCATACAAATTGGATTAAGAGCGACGCAGCCTGTTTGCGAAGTTTAAGCACTTCAGTTCACTGGAAATTAAGTGTCGTTTGTTCCTTCACTTCGCTGCTGGCAGCGCTTCATATTCGAATAAAAAATGTAGTTAAAATTACCATTACATATTTACCTTTGTAGTGCAAAAACTTTTAATGATAGATATTTTTTTACCACTATAAGGCAATAGATAAATATCTTATGAAAGCAATCATTCATCGCGGATAATCTGTGGAGCGTGAAAAGTGCCGTTAGTTCTGTAGTCGGCCGCGTGGGACCGGCACGGCAGCGCCACTGCGGCATGTGATGTATGCGACTACGCGCTCGCGCAACCTATCAGACGCGCAGCCGTCGCGCGACAGCCTCCCGTGCATAACACCAAACGACACCACATGTACCGCTACTTGACGCGCGTGACAAAAAGTGAAAACAGTTCTTTTTAATTAATAACCAAAAGTGTTACTAACTGTGCCTGAAAGTGAATATGGCAACGTTTCTGAAGGTAAATATAAGTAATTGAATTATGCAAAAGAGCCTAGAACTTGACATTAAATTACGAAGGCAAAGTATATAAGTTGTAAACATTGTCAATAATATACTATTGTGTGCTAAGTTGTAATTTAATAAATATTTATATTATTAAACTTGCAATAATTTAAACACATCGAGATAGGTATTTTTTCATTTTCATAATTTATATTAAGGTTTTTTTTTTTCATTAAAACATCGTTTAATAAATAATCTAATATATAATAATAATGTTTTATTGAAATACATAAAGGGTACAATTTAATTCGCTCAAGTTTCCAACAAGAGATCGCTTTCTATAATATGAATATATAATTATATGTATATACATATCTTATTTTAATAGCTAGGAGCTATAGGATTTATTATTCTCCTCGTATGGAGAACAAAATAAGATCAAAGGAGACTATTATAAAATTATTTACTATGCAATAACGAAACAATAGATAACAAGGCTTTGCAGACGCTTTTGTTTCGGCAACCGGAGGATTACATCGCTCTCCATCATATATATAATTATAATATAAACCCAATATATAATATAACCGAATATACATAAGTATAAAATGAACTATTCCCATTTGAAATATAAAACAGATTAATCTAAATTTATTTATGCTATTATTTATAAGGATATTAGTTTATAAAAATTGTTAATTATTTTTATAAATGTTCTGTTTACCTTTATTATTCGCTTCACTTCAGCCTATCGCAGTCCATATCGCAGTCGCTGGCTTTCCCAAGTTTGCGCTAACAATTTGTCATATTACCTATTTATTGATAATATGAGTTCTCTATGAGGTATCGCCTGCTTTTCTCACGTTTTTCTACTAGTTTACATGTTTTTCTACTAGCCTAATATTTAGTGAAACGATTATAGCAATTATTTATTATCATTTAATTTTAACCTCAATTATTAACATTATAACAATACATTTAAATATAACACTTAGTTTAACTCTACCATTTTATCAATCGTACATATATTTTTGCTATCATGTTTTTAAGGTTTTTCAAATTACATTGTTTGAATGTAAAAAATAAAATTGAATTCGGTACATCTGTTTCGTAATCACAAGAAAACATGATACCAACAAACATACATGCATACATACTTACACGCATGCATACAGGTCAAAACAGAACCCTCGACTCAGTCGGTTAAAAATAGATATATTTAGACAAATTTTAACCACCTCGCATCAGATTAAAATTCGTACTTTTTTGTTAATTTACTAAAGATTTTCTTAAGAATCAAATATAAATAATATCAATATAACAAATTTTTCTGTTCCTGTCCCTGTCCTTCTGGGTGGGTACGGAATACCTTGAATTAAATTATTTGCAGGTCAGGAATTAAGTTGGACAATTTCATTTATATGTCAACGTATGAATTTCGTAATACTTTTTACCTTAAAATAAAGTATGTTGACGGAAAACATGAAAACGGCTGATTTTTTATCGAATACATGTATGCTTAGTAAGATGTACAAATGTTTGCATATGGCGAAGTGATATATATTGAGTTTTTCTCGAACAAGATAAGTTATCTCCGCTGATAATAAAGTGTAATCAGTATTTATCATCGTACCTGTTCTGCTTCGGGTCAAACTCTCGTTTTTCGTTTTACGGTTGACATCTTTTTCTCATCTTTATTTCTAGCATATTATGTAGATATTGCCTCATTGTTGGAATATAAAAGATAGTCGTATAAGCACGCATGATTAACAGTTTAGAAGTAAGTAATCATGGCTTTTCAGTTTTTTATTTTCAATCTACGTGAGTATTTCTCTGCCATTTCCTGGACAAGAAGAGAAACTTTAAACTTTCCCACGATACCGCATATTTACTTATAATTTACAATAGTTAAAGTAGTTAATTGCGCTATCGGTCTTTATCCACATTCGATATAATGATCAGAGTAAAATTTAGCCTTGTCTCAGTCAAATACAATTTACGTAGTCGATTGGTTTGAAAATTAGACCACGAAGTTATCAGGAATCTAATAACTTAATTATTACAGACGCTTTTGTGGATTTTGAATTTCGTGAGTTACATTAAATTATTTGATATAGAAATAGAACTTGAAATCAACTGTAGTACTTAAATATTATCATTTCTTAATAAACAAATCTGACTCTTATTCTTATTACAAGTAGATATGTACGGATCAACTTTTAAATTAAATTGTATTTAATAAAAAATAGTTTAAATATACCTATCGCTGTATCAGTGTTGATAGATATGAACGAAAATACTTAATACAATTTCATATTGATGTATCCAGAATAATTCAGTAGGAGACAGTATAAGGCGACCCTTAGGGTGCCTGTCCATTGAAGTGGAGCGAGGCTGCGGAGTGGAGAAATGGAGAAATATTAAGCAATATCCCTTGTCCACTGGAGCGGAAGGGAGATTTTTTGCAATCCTATTGGTTAATATTTCTCCGTTTCTACGATCCGCAGCTTCACTCCGCTTTAATGGACAGGCACCCTTAACGTCCTTATCGGAATTCCCAACACACTAAGGCCTACTTTGTAGCTAGGACATGTTTGTACCAATAAAGTTGTCAATAGCTAAATCATTCTTCAGTTACAAAACGTACAGCCGATTTTTCTTTTACTGCCGTCTGTTACGCACTTTTTTGTCTCACATAGATTACTAATTACATTTTGATTACGAATTTCTTACCAACTTAATCACGATTGAGAATTTGAAAAGTGAAATCTTTTGTAACATATAGATGTATTTTTTATATTTTTTTCCTTATAATATTTATCCGCATGACACGAAATCTCGTTGTCTTCATGGTTTTTTACGATAAATATTTGAAAGTTCGAACAACTTACAATTTGTAAAATAAAGTATTTATTACTTATTTGAATTGTTTCATCGAAAAGAGTATTTTTTAATGTATATGTACAAATTTTATAATATCTTTATGTTTTTAAATCCATTATCAAATCGTTCAGCTTTGAGAAAAAAAATTCAATATATAATTTAGTCGAACACAAAGTAGTTAATAAATTTAAAATATGTGCGTAAGTATTTTGTTTTATCAAACGATTTCATAGTTACACAAAGCTAATCTTTAGGCAACAAATAATGTTATTAAAGTAACAGTTTCTTACGACGCTTACGACAAAGTATAAATAAAAGCGAGTTCGGCAATGCTATTTGCATTGCTATCAAAGTTACTCATTATCGTAATTGCTTTTTGAATATTAGCTTTCCTTATACCATTTTTTGAATGTGAAACCAGCGGCCCGCCCTGGCTGCGCTCAGGGTATGTATATGTACCTAAACCTTTCTCATGAATCACTCTAACTATTGATGAAAACCGCATGAAAATTCGTGCGGTAGTTTTTCAGTTTATCGCGAACAGACAGACAGACGCGGCGTAGGACTTTATTTTATAATAAGTAGTGATATACACTGAAAACTATAAAACGTAAATATAATGTAATAATTATTTTTTAAACTTTAGTTAAATTTACTTTGTAAATTACTATGGATAACCGATTTTTTAAGAACATTTTGACGACACATATTTTGAACTCATTTTAAGACAATATAAAAAAGGAAAAACCTTCAAAAGACTACTACAAAATACACACGAAAAAACCATAAATAAAAAATGTAAAGCGAAATTTGTTTCTCAGAACATGCCATTATATCACGGATCTACGGTGTCAACCTGAAAAAATATTTAAGAATAATGCTATACATAACATCAAACTACCTACATCTACAAAAAATGAAGACTAGTATAATTTAGCCAAGTATTACACATATGTAACGACGCCGGTCATCTAGTATATACATATACGTAAAGAACATTTTTAAAAATAAAGAAGTTTTGTTACATTTTAGTTTACTTAAAATTTAAATCATTCTGGTATATGTAAAAAGTTAGAAAAAAAACCCAATGATGTCATAAGTACGTCACTTTTTATGCAAAAAGAACGTAAACGGGTAGGCAGGTTACAGCCTATGAATGTTTTAAGTTCCACAGTAGTTACAAATGCATTCCTGACTAAAAGGATGAAAGACAAGAAGAAGGGAGTAAAGGATGCGGAAGTGGAGGTTGGCTTCTGGCTGTCTATATTTTACACAGCTTTAGTCTTAGTTCTACCCTGGTCCATAATAACCACAATAAAATGAAAACTTTATTTAATTAAAGTAGTTTTACTTTATACGAGTACAACCAGCCGCCATTTTAAAATACTCTAATTGTAAGTTACCACGACAATGTTAGTTCGACATAAACATAATGCTAAAATCATAACTCTCTATTTGCCTTTGCCATAATGGGGTAGAAATAAACAAAAACATATCTTGTTAATTGTATTTAGTTAATTACAAATCTTTCCACATACGTGTGAATTATTTTTAAAACAAATGCGTCCCATGGCCAAAATTTAACATGCATTTGACAACATAACGCTATCGTACATATAATCACCGGGTCAGTTGAAAACAATGCGACAGGAACTACGCTGTGGAGCCAAAAGACTGATAAATAAAACTGCTATTATAAACCTTATTTACTTAGCAATAATAATTAATTTTGTTTATGCTTACGTAATTTATCATTTCAAGTTAACTAAGGTGCGTGTCCTCGTGTTTTTCATTACGAAAAATAATAATCATTATTAATTACATCATATTTGATCTTAACGTGGTTTTTTACATATCCAAAATTATTTATTTTCTATACATTAAACGATTCGCGGTTTCGATCATGTCACTTTTCGACACTTATTAGTTTGATTAAATTTAAAATTTTGAGATCTTATTCCATTAGCCGTAACGTTATGTTGTTAACCTTCCTCATAATATATCAGCTTTCTAATACAAAAATTATTTTTCGAAATCGAATTAATAAGTACTGAGTTTCAATTAACTTAGTTTTTTAATATTAGATTAGTCACGGATGTAGTCAGGCTTAGTAAGGTTTTATTCCGGCGTAAACTATAAAGTATCAATATTTTATCTGACCGATTAAAGTATAATAGTTTCAACGTCAAGCTGAGGCATTTTAAAAGAACTAAGTATCTTTTTATAAAATTATTATGTTATCAATAACATTATAAAATTGCAAAATTTTAATCACTTAGCAATACTAATTCGGTTAATTGAGCATTTAAAAGATCGGAATATTAACTTAGTACAGACTGTTGATTGTAATTAATTTTTACATTTATAATTAATTTATACATTTTGTACATTTTGCATAGCCATTACCCTAATAACTCGATTTGAAATTGCATAAGTTAATTCACAATAAAATGCTAATATGATCATAACATATCACTACTAACAGCATTATATTATTACAAGTCGTTATAAATGTAACTTTACGTGCAATGATGGTTACGAAATTATTTTTGTAATATTTACATAATCGAGTTGTCTCAGTGTTACACAAATATTACCGTTTAATAATGTGACATATATGTATCAAGTATTACTGACCTTAGAAATTGTAGGTCGGTTGTTAGTGAATGTAATTTGATTACAAAATTAAGAAAAAGATCACGAGCTACGTAATTATATGGTGGATTATATTAAATTTGGGTAAAAAATAAATGTCAAAAGGAAAAATACTAGAATTCAACTTTTTCAAGCCTTTAATGTGCTGAACTGACGCTTTGTAAGCGTTATTCGCTATATAGAAATATAAAGATAGAAAAGAATAGAAAGGAATAGCTGTGTCATGTGGCTTTCATCTGAGCGACTTTATTTGCTCTGAACCTAGTTTTATACTATGGTCACCGAATTTATACAGAGCTTTAACGAGGATTTATTATAATCCATACTTGTAAATATCAGTATCACAATGTAATGTAATAATATATAAAAATAAAGTAACTTCAAAACCAGTCGCAAAATAATGTCATATTATCATGGCACTTATTTCAACAATTTTATCAATCGTTGAAATTATATCACTGGAAAAGTTTATAGTAAATTGAGCGTGAAGGTTTAGTTCGATATTTGTAAATACACTGTAAGCCCCGTAGGTACAGACGTAACAGTGAACGGTTAAATAGATCAAGACGTGTTGTTTCATCGAGCGTTTCCAAATCATTCACGCATCATTAGATTTTCGAGAAGCTTCAGATGTCTTCGCGCATGAGATTAGCATTTCAAAACACATAATTATAGTCAGAAATAGAAAATACCTCATTTGTTTATCAGTCGCAAATACTACATACATCTATAATATAATACTGAATTTTAATTATTTCAAGATCATGATATTATATTATGGTGTTACGTATTTTTATTAAAAACAAATTCAAGTACAACTAATTAGTTTTAGTGAAGCTGCAATAAAAACGATTAACGAAGATCATTGATTATTTTTTATTAAAATTTTGTGAGCAGATTTAATTTGATAAGCATTAGGTGTTAAAATCAATATTAATTTTGATAGTAGTTAATTTGTTAGCTGTTAAATAAAGCTAGTAGTCGCCCAGTGGTCGAAATTCTACCTAATCTATAATTGACAGCATTGTCAACATCATAAAAATATGATTGCGCATAACATGGTGAGCATATGCAGCAGTCATTAAACCTGATCTGATAAAAAATTTCAATAAAAAATTCGTTGCAAGACCTGTATTTAAAACAATTCGTTGCATGACCTGTATTTAAGACCGTGTTAACAACAGACTTTGACAATAAAAAAAAATTGTGTATATATGTACATAGTACATATATGTGTGTGCCGTAGTGTGTGTAGTGTTTCGTTTAAATTAGTTAAATGTATTTTTTGAGCATTATTATGAAAGAAAATATTAGCATTCTGCACTTGTTCTCATATAAACTTTAACTGTGCCAAATTTCATACTTCTCCGTCCGCGTAATTTTATTAAAAAGGGGTAGAAAGTTTTTGCCTCAGGTATTAATATATAGATTATTATAATATACTTTGTCTACATCAATTTTATCAAAGTAAAAGTGACGCCAATATTTTAACTATAAATATTTTTGAAGAACAGAACAAGCATATTACATACGCTGTTTTATGAGAATTATCCATACATACATCTATTTAAAATTTTCCATTTCATAAAATTTCATATACCTAATCCATTTTATTTCGCTTAGAGCACTGATATTACCAGAACATCTTAAAAAAATTTCAACGTACTAGCATGCTAGCAATTATAGTTCTAAAAACATTACCCTGTGACAAATAGCTGAGTCTTGGCAATTGGATTTTGTGCACTATTAGATCTCAGCCCTAAAAAACTATATTATAAAGCATTGTCAATAATATGTCGAGGTTCAACATTGTATTATCTACATATATACAAACAAAATTATTTCTGTAAATTCCACATGGGTGAGAGTGAGATGTCATTTATATCAATTATGAAGAAGTTCTATTTCAACATCTATTTTTTATCGTAGAGACGATAACATGCGTTATATTTATCCGTAGTACGGAAAGTTAGTCGTAACGTGTTATATCACTCATCTTTAACAAGATACAATCTTTAAATAGCTCTTTTTCTGAGTTTTCTTAAGTGAGTAAGTACCTCGTTTAAACCGTTTGACTTGTTACTCGCCTTTTTTTAAATTATTATTAGTTTATATACTGTGATTTAAAAGTTACAATTCGTGTTGTCATAACAGTTCTTTTTTCAATAATTGATTCATTCAAAAAAATAGTTTTTAGTACATTTTTATTTAATGCGTCATCTATTCTTAGATGCCCTTGGAATTTTATCTTTAAATATTATGTGCCGAAAATATACTTAAATTTTATTTGGAGAAATATTAGCAGCGTCAATAACTGCCGAGTAATTGATATAATCAGGGCTTCGTTTATTACTTAACACACCGATTAAATAACAATTAACTAACGTTAACTTATAATATTAATCCTTGTTGCCAAATTGACTTAATTACAATAAAATATTTTAAAATTAAGTCCCTAGTTACAGAAAGTGAGAGCAAATGAATAGGCATTTGCTTGGCATTTGGTAGGGTTTCTATTAAGGAGAATAATTTAAGCCATTTTTTATTCCTAAAGTAATAGAAAGTTATATATGTATGAAAACCAATAAATAATAACAATGAGAACGTTTATTTTATTTTTATTTAAACCCATTTGATGTCAGATATCAAACCCTAAGGTTTGATTTTAATAATAAAACGAAAGATCGAATGGGGCTAAAAATTAGTAAAACCGCAATAAAATGAATACGGCAGCAGAACACGTTTTTCTACTAAATTTAAATTAAAGACTTCAATAAGAGATGCTATCAAATAAAAAAAAGAAACCAAAATTAACTTGTTGCAGTAAAATTTAACTTTATCTAAAACATACTCCTTAAATAATTAATTTTAAACATTAAATTATATACTTTTATAAATATTTTACCATATTTAATTAATTATTAGTAGGTATTTGCCAAAGAATCTTTCATTTTAATTTTTTACATTTTGTTTATGAAGAGGTCTTTAACTTCTACAGGATATTGTATTTTTAATAAATCTAACTAAATATGAACCCCTGCCTTTCAATACTATTTATATAAATGATATACTGTTATTATTACATATTTACATTGTATTTAAGAGATTTAATGTACCTAAGACGAATGCAATTGCATTCAATGAGACGATTTCATTTTACTAAGTTACAGATTTTATCTTATCTTAAAAGATAAGAAAGATAACGTCTGAAACATGTTTCCTTCGTTCACAAAAACACAATTGTAAAAGCATAATAGTTCAATAATTGGGATTAAAAAAACCGCTGACGTCTGGGTCAATGACACCATTGACTTTCATTGCGATAAATACGGGGACGGTTTAAAAACTAACATACCTACTTTAAACTGCATTTACTTATCGTCTACCTATAACTGTTTTAAAAAGTATAATGAGTCTGTAACTGTATAATAACTTCGTATCATTAACTGTTTAAATTTTTGTACCTGATGTAATATTCTCAAAATCGCTTCTGCATTTGCGAACATAAAAGTAAAGTAAATAGTTTATAAAAACGTTTAACACTAACATTTATTTAAGTATATTAATCAATTATATACTTAGTCAAAAAATAAAAAGGGGCCATCCCGTAGGAAGATTGAACGCAAAATAACTAGGTATTTGAAGGTACTTTTAAAGAATAAACAGTTTTTATCTATTTTATAGTATAATAATTTACAAGCACTTTACATAATTTTTTTAAGTAAAAAAAATACACTTTATAACCATTAATACATCAAAATGTTCAATATTTAGTTAGTTACATTTGTTGCTTAATACTCAAATGTATATCACCCAATTTAATATTTATTTGTTTATTACTTTATCAGATAATTACACGCAATGTGTTGAATTATTATAAATAAAAATAAGTTTGTATTTGATAGTGGTTATTTATGTATTTGAAATACGAAAATATATAATAACCATGTTTTCTTTAAATTTTAAATATAACAAATAATTAAATAAAAATATGTTACTATCACAAAATTACACTATGTATACAAAATGTAAATATATAAGAAATTATATTAAATACGAGCCATGGCAGTTAGTTTTAATTTTTAATTTTATAGTTTTATTTTTTTGCAACGCAATAAACTCTTAATCTTCTGGTCTTATTTGAAGTAATATAAACTACACGATAAATATAGAAATTTTAAGTTCGAAAAATATTTGTTGTGCGTGAAATGAGAGTAGAACCCACCTCAACGGTTCGCTTATGAGGCGTGCAATAAAGCTATAAAACAATACGCTAAAAGAAGCTAGCTCATAAATTTGACAAGATTCGAAATTTAACACAAGTGAAACCGTCTTGTACCGGCTTGAATCAGCTTGTATTTATAGTAATTTATACCTATAAATAAGGAATAAATAAGGATGAAGCACGACATATTGACATCACAGGACAAAAAAATTCATCGTGATGTTCAATATTATAGAACTCTTTGTTATTTTGCAAATAAAAAATAAAAATGTAATAAACATTATACATATGTCTAGCAAAATATGTAAAATCATTTTTTTCTTTTAAAAATATTTTGATATATTCAATATCAAGTGTAAATTAATATTGCTGAGAACTTTACCAGAAACTTTATATATTTCTGTTCTCTATTTATCCGCGACTATTCAAGTGCAAAATTTTAATAATAGCGAACATGACTGAAAGCTAACGGCAAAAGTAGCAATATAATACGCAAGTACGCTAGAGGCTCTAAAGAAAGCGTCTCTCACCTAGCTTTGAATTTAGTGCTCAATAAAAGTGTTCAACTGTTCACTTTTCTTTCCATTCACGCCCCTCTAAGATATTTCGGCCACTTTGCACGTTATAATATAACTTACAAGGTTTTATTAAAATCGATACTTTAGTACCTATTAACACTGAGCAGTCTTTGACTAGGTATAAAAATTATTCAGAAAATTGGTACAGCTTCCCTCAGTAATTTTATTTATTTATTTATTCAAATTTTATTACACAACTCGTTTACACACTCGTTAACACTCGTTTACAAAAAAAAAACATAACACATGAAATAACTAGTTGCGCAAAAGGCGGACTTAAGGCCGTACGGCCTTATCTACCAGTCAACCTTAAGGCGTAAAAAATAATAACTAAAATACAGTGTTGAGGTAGGACTAGACAACAGTACGAGCAAAATAAACATACACATATAAATACGGAGATACATCTATATATAGATATATACATACTACAAGTAAAATAAAAAAATAAAAAAAAACATCCATACAAAAATGAAACATACGAAGAAATATCATTACATGAGTCTATATTTAATGTAAGCCTAAGACGAAGAAAGTAAAAAGATAAATAAGGAAGGGCTACTGACAAAGTTTGTCTAGGTACCACTTTTTAGTAATAGGAGTTTACCCGATTTAGATTTTGGACAGTAAAATGTCTTGAAACATTTTTAACAGCGTGATAATTGTATTACGATTTCTAGTAATATAAATGCGAAAGTTTGGTAAGATTTGTACGTAAGCTTGAAGATCCAGAATGTCACATCGGCTAGCAAAGAATAAGAAGTTATGCTGTAAAACCGCGAATCGCAGCTTGTTAAAATAAATAACTTGTTATTAATATTATGTTTCTATTCGTAACCAGACAGACCGTCAGTATTCAAACATAATAAATAACGGGTACGGGTATCGGTTCGATAACTTGAGGATTTCATTACCGTAAAATATATTTTTTTTTCTGCAGACATAATAAATTATTGTCTTACTCTGCTTGTTTGCTGCAAATTCGTTTCTTTTTCCTGTTTAATATTTCTAATGGTATAACGATTTTTTCGAACTGACATAGTTATATAAAATTTATAAAGCTAAAATGTATGAAACCAAAAGAATATACTGTTAAACATAGTTTATTTCATAAACGTCCTTATATATTGGCGTTGATATAATATATAATTGTATTTTATGTATACTATGCTTTATGCTTTTAGCTATGGACATATGTGACGTAAATAGCATTGATTTTATTGACATTTATGTACAACAATAACCTTGCGCAAATCACGTTTATGCTAAACGTTAGGAAAATATTATAAAACTTTCAGCAAATTGCTTATTCACGTCTGAATAAACTTTGAAGTGTTACCAAGATCCTATCAAATCACAGTGGAAAATTTATTATATAAAAGTTACGGACTTTTTTAACATCTTCTAATATTTTTTTACTAAGTTAATATATATATTTATCCATTTATATTTATTTAAAAAGCCTGTTGGACTAATGTGCAGGGATTGTTACTCCGAAAAAATACAAAAAGAAAATCAATTTTAGTACCATCTAGGATATATTTCAAGTTAAATAAATAGTAATAAAAAAAATTAAAAAAACAAATGATGACTTCATAGACAAACCAGGTTTTTTTTACCTACCGTAAGGAGTTACGAATTCTGAAAATTAGTCCGACACAACGTTAAGAGTTGTTGCAGCAGTTGTTGCACAGAGTTGTTGCACCCTGTGCAGCCTTTCCAAGTAAATTTCCTTATAAATATAAGGACAGTAGAAAATCTTAAACAATATCACTGCATTATCTTATTTATAAACCTTTTTTTATAACATAAATTTTAATTTTGCATCGTTTATTCGTCACAAATAAATTAGTATATTATAACAGAATGATTATTCTGTATTGAATGTAAAATTACTCATTTTATTATTGTGAATCGAACTAAGGAATTAATGTCTTTTATCCTATCGAGAAATTTAAAATTAAGCAAAAACTTACATCGGAGACAAATACAAATTTCCACACTGAGATCTCTTATTTAAAAAAATAGCCGGTGTAAACCAAAAACAAGCGTCGTAAATTGCTTACGGAGCGAGTTCTCTTTGACCTTAACACCGTTGCGAATTTGTACGATCACAATTCAATAAATAATCGCTGATGCGGGTGATTGATTTTGATTTTCCGTCTTCGTCCCAGGCGTCCTTTTGATTAAGGCTATATTCTTTATAGATCGCTACATGCGGGTTTATATGATTTTTTTTAGAGCAATATTCACGCGTGCATACCTTCTTCTTGCTACTTTAAATAAAATTGTGATGTATCGTTCGGTAGTTTGTGTTTGTAAATATAATATAATATATATAAGTTTTTAAATAAATAGAAAATAAGGTTTCTTTCTCTAATATTTTTAATTACAAATATCAAAACTACAAGTCGAAAAATCATTATTAACTTTCTTGATCATAACCAGAAGTACAACAATAGCTCTAAATTGAAAATTATTGCTGCTTAATCATTTAAGAAAAAGAAATAAGAGTTAGAGAAACTCTTTACATTCAAACGTATTGTGCCAAATAAATATTAAAGAAGAAATTCGTGTTTTGTTTTTGAAAAGGTGTTCGATACGAACCACACGGTTGTTCTCGATTATTCATTTCTCTCACACAGAGATTTTAATTAAATACTTTCATGTTTTTTGCTGTAGACATTTTAACCGACTTTCAAAGTTACACCGTTTTTATCTACAAAATACCGCCGTAGTCGTATTCCCATAAAGCTTTTTTCATATTTTGTTTCTTTATAATTAATAATGTTTATGTATATGAAAATGATCGTGACAAACAATTTTTATATAATAGGCATGTATAAAAACAGTGAATAAGAAGGAAGTAAAATCGATGGATCTCTAAAAAAATGTAAACTTCTAACTTGATTTAATTTTAAAATCAATTCTACGAGTTACTCTTACACAAACTTAATCATTAATAATTTTAAGTATCTTGTTAATACTTGTGTGAATTTAAAAAAATATATTTAAAAAAATTATATAATTTTATGTTAATAAAGTACATTTAAAAGCATTATCGATTTAACTCTCTATCAAGGACTGTTCACCTGTGCCCGATCGAGGTCGAAATTGATTGAAGTCCAATTAGAGCAGTTAATAGCCGAGCAAATGTTAGTGCGACATCGACTGAGTATGATTCCCGTAGAAATGTTCTCGTTTAGGCTTCAAACATGTTATTAATAAGCCGTTCTCAATATATCTAAAGGAGGTGAAGGTGACTATACAAATAATATAATAAGTAATAAGGTAGACCACATATTTGAGTCGCTATATGTTATATAATAAATTATGTCACTTAATAACTCTTCACAATAGGAGAAACAAATTTATTTCAAGTCTTTAACTGCATAGTCTAGAGACGAGACCTACTTTCGAAGAAAATTCCATCATATTGTTCCTTTAACAACAGCTTATAGAAACGCGTAACGGAATCTTGAAAGAGTAAGTAATAGTCGTTTATACAAACAATATTTTATTTATCTACATAGTAACATAAAAATATCTGTTACTCCAGAATTTTGATTTAAGCAGTGATCTAAATGGTAACAAGAATTAATAAATTATTTATTAACAAGAATTGTTGACAACTTTTATCGAAACACAGTGAACGTGTTTCAAACACATCTTTTATATGTTTCATCATGTAAATGATACTCTATTGCGTGAATTTTGATGTCGAAAAGGTGTAATAGTATCATTTCACAGTATCGATTGCTGTGAAGACGATAATTGCTATACTTCGACACTTACTTTTACAGCTAATTTCATGATTATTGTTTAGGGAATACTCAATGTTATTTCAAAACTCTTATCTTTTGCTAACATCCTATTTTTAACAAGGCCGATAATAAGTATAAAAATACCTACTTTTTTACAAGGATATAAAAGATATATTTTAAGAATTTGTAGTTAATAATTTATTTTTATTTTTATTTAATTTTAATTTAATTTTATTTATTAAGTCTCTTGGTCAGTAAAATTACCTCAGTGTATAATTACAATAATTATTAATGCGGAACCAATCAAATATAATTTACAATATAAATATACTATTAATAATTCAATATTCCTTATTTTATTTTATTTTATTTTGTGTATATTATTTTAAATCACATCCAAATTCTTCCACTAGTCTATCGCTCAATAATTTTCTATAATAAAGCTATAGTTTATTATGTGTATAAATTAGCTTTAAACGTTCCTGCTGTGTCTTCTGATGTTGTCGATGTTTTCCATTCGTCTTTCAAATAAAATATCGTAACGACTTACAGTAAATAACAAGTAACGTAACGATTTCAAATTTTTAATAAAACAGTGGACCATGCTCTTTATACTTAATTAATATAGTTTTACTAATTATTGTTGCTACATATATCTCATAACTATCAAGCTTTTTTATCGAGAAAGTCGAGATTTGACATGTATTTACCTATTTAGCAAATCGGATGAAAAAAAAACTATGGAATTTTAACGTAACACAAAAATTTATATATTAAAAATTAAGTTATTCGTGATTATTTTATTAACCTTATTGATTATTATTATTAACCTTAAAGTCCAAGAAGTTAAGATCTAAAAGTGGAAGCTCCCAAATAAATCATAAATTAGTTTTCGAGACGAAGTTTGTTACTTTTTATCGAAGTAATATTTTATTTATAACAATGTATTACTGAGAAACGTAAACTTTGTAACAGTGGAGAGTATAACAGAACTTAATTCAACATTACATTTATCTAGATAAAGTTGTTCAATAGTAATATCGTCTGGCAAGATCGATGATACCACAACTAATTTTGTGCAACCCGATTTAGGTAAGCCGGTATGGGTTTAAGAGGACTATATTGCATTGACATTTTATTATAGTAGCTATACATTTCGTAAGAAATAAATAATTTTTACAAATTTTACTGTATGCCAACAATTATAAAATAAAGGGCACAATTTTTTTTTAATTCTTTGTAAATGTCATTTATTTTGCGTCTAATCTTTATGTCGATTGTCGACCGAACTAAGAAACTAATCCTACAAGTTAAATCAGTACAGCCTGATAAACTGACAACTCTTCGACAGTAAGCGTGCCGGTGACTTGTTTGACATTTGCAAACAACAGTTGCCATTGACAAAGGTACCGATTAATGTTTTATAATCTAAATATATAATTACTACTAGTTTTTAACACTAAAAACGGTCATGTAAATAACACCCCCCTATTCTAATCTAGATACCTACTAAAAGTTCAAATGTCAACAAATTTAAAAAGTCTAATATTGCAAAAAATCCTAGAGAGCTAAACTCAATATTACTGAAACAAATTTTAACTACTTTTTCTTCTAACAGCTATACGAATAAAATTGTATTTAAAATGTAAATATTTTAGAATTAAGTTAAAGTGATTACAACGATATTTATACTACAATTTCACGTCCTTTATTAGAAATAATGGGATACTTTACAATTTCAAAATTTATCTTTAACGATTTCTAGAAATTTATTTTCTAACTAATGCAGGAGCCATACGTTCAACAGTGGACGTCCAATGGCTGATATCATGCAAAGATGAATATACAGATAAATACAGATGACGTATATATTTAAGTTTAAACAAAAAATTCTCGGTAAATGCATATTCTATACCTATAATGTAATCGAAAATTGTCAATTTCCATTGTTTTAACCTCAATGGAAGTTAACGTAATATTTCATAATAATAAGCATACTACTTTAAAGCCTACCTACGATTTATAGGTATAACTCTTAAGGCGACTACTAATAGAATACGTTTATGATACAATTTTTTAAGGACAGAACAAAGGAAAGTATTTTTAAAGATTCATAGTAAAACTGACAAAGCCTAATGACGCCTTTAATTTTTAAAAGATGTACCTAACTACAATAACTGCGCGTATTGTCATTTTGGAAATTTTTAATTACCCGAGACGCCAGTTTATGTCGAGAATATATCCACACTGCTAAATAATAAATAAAAAAGCAATAATATGTGTATATTTTTTTGGTATTTTTGAATTAACGAAAGTAAAAAAAAAATTGAAACAGAGAAAAATAAAACTTGAATTGATTAATAGTAAGAAAACTGTCGTATTCTCAAATATTATGTTAACCGTTAGACGGACACACGACTGTAATCGAATAAAATGCAGCGTGAACATTGATATTAACTAGAGTGTCACGGTCGGAAGAAATGCGGTCACTCGGATGTTGAGGAAAAAAAGTGATAATTCCTATAATCGGTCTTATTATTTCAAAATTATCTATCGATTATTTATAAAAAAACAATGATGTTTATTAAACAGCTATAGTCGCTTTTATAATGTTTATACGTGAATTAAACATGTTCTCGGATACAATGCTAACGCAAATACCGGTGAGCAAAATTCATAAAATTTCATCGTTTTTAACGATTACAGTGTATCTATAAAAAAGTTATATTACTTGTTACTGTACGGATATTTAAAAAAAATGTATAAGATTATGTAAAAATTAGGAATTACAATTATAAAAAATGTTAAAGACAAAACAGTTATTACACAAAAAAAAATTGATTAATTTTCTGATTTCCAGAAATTTACTCCTAAAATACCTTTAAACAAATTAACACATTTTATGCAGTAGTAAAAATTATCAATTCATCGCGACTTTTATTCGTCCGCACCAGAAATAAGCCGTGATCCGCAAGAAACTATCTTCATGTCTCTAAATATAAAACAGTGACAACGTACAGCTGAAATACATTTTCCTTTGACCTTCTACGTGTGAGGGTTTAGGGCGACGAGATGAACGATCTTATTACTACAAACTTCTTATAACAATTCTATGATATTGGAATCTTTATGAATGATCACACTGCGGTTCACTTACATGAAAAATATATCTTTAAAATACGAAAAGTTAGACATATTTCCTAAAATGCATATCATTCAAAATACACATTGCGTATTTATATCACGTTTAAACGCGTTACGCTTAGAATAAATTCATATATGATTTACATAATATCGTAATAATGTCGTTAATATATTTATCACAATTTCGCTTAATCATGTAGGTACTACCCTGCTACCGACTTCGTCTACTTGGTATTTAATCAAACTGATTATTTTAATTAGGTTTCGTTCACAATTTATGACTCTATAATACCGAAATATAGTATAAACAATTAAAGTGGTCGTAAATCGGATAAAATCTTTTTAAAGTAACAAATAGATAACAGATTTTTTTATTTATTTTATATTTATAAGTACTATGTAAATATGCATATAAAGTTAGTTAAAAACTTTTATTCTCACATTAAATCTCTACTCCTATAAATAACAAAATTCAATAAAATCATTTCAATGTCAAAATTAAGAATAGACATAAATGATTATTATCCCTAATATTATAAATGTGAAATGTAAGTTTGTTTGTTACGCTTTCACGCGAAAACTACTTAACCGATCATCATGAAACTTTGTACACATATTCTTGGAGGTAATGGAAGTAACATAGGATACTTTTTTATTGGTCGCGATAACGACGCGGAGGAAGTCGGGGGTAAAAGCTATTATTAAAAAAATTAAAAAATATTTTGAAAACAAATCTAAATGTAGGATAAAGTACTTGGCCTACTTGCCTATAAAGTGTCCGTCAAAACTGTCGGATCAGATGAATTTGAAACTTTTTTTATTAAGCAAGTAGATGACAAAAACAACTCTATAAATCCAACTAAAAAAAATAAATACAATATAATAATCTATGAGACGTCTGTTTCGAGCAGTATTAGATCGCGGTCCCAAATTCAATTTAGGGCTAATATTTAATTTTGATATATAGATATTTGTTTTGGCCTAAATTTCCTTTCCTTAATTGAACTCTCTATTAAGGCATATTGACTTTGGACCTTATTTGATATTATGAGTGGCAGCCTCATTACATTTATTACTAACTAGGCGAGCTTTGACACGGTTTCATCCACGTTCACGTCTATGGCTATTGCTCATCTTTCTAGCAGCCGTAAGGGGATGTCTTAACCTTCCTCCTTAAAACGGCTTTCTTATAACACTAAATAATTTTTTAAATTGAAAAAAAAAACTGAACTAACTGATATTAGTGCGTTCCAACAAAACGTTTAAACAAAAAAAAATCCTTATAATGAGTCAGTCGTTTCGGGAGTTTAATCGGAATCAACAGACAAAAAAATATATATAAATTTGATTTTTCGTTGTGTAAATACCGAGTACTTTAGTGTAGAACGAGTACCTACAATACAAATAGACACTTCCACCTTATTTTTAGCATAATAAGATGTAATAAATTACTAATTAATTACGATATATTTTATCCATAAACATTCCATATTTGAAATACGTAGTTACATACAATACTCACTTGATTAATTCTGCGTCTGTTAAAATAAACTGTAATTAAATCATATGTTAGGTAATAAAATATAAATTTCAATTATAAATGTAGATTGAAAGTACACTAAAACCCTTTCAAAAGTGTAGTTATTTAACATTCAATAACTATTGATTCCTTCCCTCTTTTCCCCATTCCTATTCCCAAGTTATAATATTTTATTCAAATAATGAATATAAGACCCTATTGGGTAGCCTGATAACATTTTATTTAAAGCTTCAAACGAAGTCTTAAAATATAATTTCAACGAAATATCTTTTCTCCCTTGAAACACAAATTCCATTTTATTTGAAACTTAATGTCAAAATTTCGATGGCACATTTAATAATAATTAGGTTCTTCAATTATTATTAACTTTTAAATTAGGAATAAATTCGTCATATTTTATTTTGTTCATTCCAGATAATTAAAATATACTTTTTATTTCGTTTTTTTTTTTTACACTGTAGTGATTATTAATTCCTTTTTTAATTTATTACGATGTAACGCAGACTAAGTCGCGGACATAATATTGTGTTGAATAAAAATATTAGAATATTTATTGTATTATGTATGAACGTCAAGAGTAACTGTCAAAATTATTCAGTAACCATGAAATCGCTAAATCGAAGACGTCGTCTCCAGAAAAAAATCTTGACGCCATTTGTAATTTTGCAGCCTCCATGGATTTATTCATTACATAAATTCATATAACCTTTTCTTTCTTAGTAACCTTGACAGAGCCTTCTCAAGCTCAATTATATTTTAACGAGAACGTATATGACGCTATATTGTTTTCTTCTTATTAAATATCTTTTGTTCTCTGATAAGTTGATTATGTAACCGATTCATGAAGATATTTTTAGAATTATAAATTTATAGAATAGTATACTTAAGGCCTGTTTCACCGGCTACTGATAAAGTTTATCTCTTACATAAGTTACTTATAGGCTTTATCAGCAAGAGATAAAACAGACCCTTAGGCGGTCCTAAGGGCCTGTTTTCAGTTCATGGTTCAACTCAATTAATTAATTACAAATTTTGGGTTCACAGATTGCAAATAGAAATATCTGACAGATAAAGTTGAGTTTGATGGTGAAATACCAAAAAAAATCATAATAATTTATATGTTGGATACCGTTATACGTTAGATAGCAGTAAAACAGGACCTTAATATCATAAATCAAAAAAGTTTGTTTAAACTGCCTGCCTGACTGAAGCCTGTTTATTGGGAAAATTTATAGGAAACAATACACATAAACATAGGTGAACCCGCGGGGAACAAACAATAAATAAATAGAAGAGAAGCGCTGACCTCAAAATCCATCATTCTAACTTGAAATTTGGTTTTGCCTTAGAAAAGCCTATTTATTAAAGTAGGTTTAAGTTCTAAACATTGTGATTCACAATGGAAAAAAGGGGAGCCTAAATATGTCTAGAAAGAGAGCACTAAAGCTTTTTGCCAAAATTACTACAATTTTATATAAAACTAGCTTTTACCCGCGGCTTCGCTCGCGTTAAGAAGTATTATTATTAATTAGGTATAGTTTTTGCGGCTTCTTTTTTTTTCATTTCATTTAACTTTCATCCCCTATTTTATCCTCTTAGGGGTGGAATTTATCAAAATCCTTTCTTAGGGGATGTCTACGTCATAGTAGCTTTATGCATGCAAAGTCTCAGCCCGATCGGTTTAAAATTGCAAAGTTTCATACAAACTTTCATCCCCTATTTTATCCCCTTGGGGGTAGAATTGATCAAAATCCTTTCTTAGCGGATGCCTACATCATAACATCTACCTGCATGCCAAATTTCAGCCCGATCTGTCCAGTGGTTTGGGCTGTGCGTTGATAGATAACTATGTCAGTCAGTCGGTCACCTTTGAGTTATATATATTTAATTATTTAGATATTTCTTATCAGTTTTTATTTAAAAATGTATTTTCAATATTTTATAAATAATGATGTACAATAACCATTATAAAATAAATCAGAAAACGAAAATGGTAGCTAGTAGCCATAACCTTTATAAAACCAGTTTTTTTATTTATTGTGTATGTACTCGTATGAATAATTTTGTGTGTCAATATTCTTACACTTTTAATTGCAAACTTTCGCAATATTTTATACATTTTTAACTCTATATTGTAACTTTGTATTCGTTTTAATTACTAATTTTTAAAAGTATCCAATAATAACACAATAAGCATATTGTTATATGTAATACACGATTTAACGATGAACATAATATGTGATTACATTACTGCATAAATGTATCTATTATAGAGGTATAATTTGTAAAGTTATTAAAATTATTCTCTTTTTAAAATGAATACTAATTTTAACTAAAATAGTCTCTAAAAGTCGAACAAATGGACAAAGGCCTCTTCTAATCTCTTCTCTTGATAAGAAAATTGTTGAAGCATGATCCGGCACGCTGTTCGACTGACTACCAGGAATACCCTGATAGAACAATATCCGATGTTTATGATATCAACCGGGACGGCCTGCTTTACGTGCTCTTCGAGGCACGGCAGGGAGACCCACCAAGACACACAAGGAAATACACCCAGACCAGAAACAAATATTTATACAAAAAAATATAACATCACGCTACGACCACTAGGGGCTGAGCAATAATAAGAAATGTTACGAAAACGGGAAAAATAATCTTTTTTGAAAGCTTCCGTTGCGTCCTTTATTATTTCTCTTCTTGAGACATTTTTTAATTATATTTCCATTTTTAAAGTAAATATAACATCGCTCTCTTACTGAGAATTTTCGAAAAAAAAAACTCAATAATACGTTGAACAACCCAGGAATCAAATCTGAGACAGCTCGCTCAGCAGTAACGCTTGCGAACACTCGATCAACGAGGCGGGTACCTACCCTAGAGTAACTGTTTAAAAATATTTAAGTACGTTTTTCTCTCAAATTAACGCGGGTGAAACTGCAGGGCACAGCTAGTTTATAATAAATCGATAACAATATTCAGGTCATAATATTAATACCGATGTGAATAAAAACTTCATCTAAAAACCCAACCAGCTTGCATTTTGTTTTTTTGTTTTTTCATGTTCATTAAAAGATACAACAACAATAAGACTTGAAAGTTGCGACCTTAAAGCTCTTAATTTTTTTTATATTAAAGTGTGAAAGCATCCTATTTTCACAACATTGGTGAAATAAATAGTAAAATTACATGTACTTAGGTGATCTCACAGTATTCGTGTATCAGTACTTATTTTAAATTTTTAAGTGTTTTATGAAAAGTAAATTATGTAACTTTAAAAACACGAATGACATAAAGTAAGCTTATGAAATTATTGTTAATTAACATTTTATTAATAAAGTATTATTTAGTAATACATATTAAATAATAATAAAAAAATATAATAAATAGAAGCATTTAAACAGGCACTTTTATTTCATAAAAGTAATTAATAACTTAAGTCGGTTAGTACTTTTTTTTTAATTTCAAAGTAAAATTTACTTTAAATAAATCAATTCTTCCATATAACGTACATATTATATTACTTTATTTTCTATTAACGTTTAAAATAAAATGATACACCTATTAGTAGGAAATGACGTAGTGTCTTTAGCATAAAATAGAAATTAAAATCATACTGGTAATTTTAAAACTTTTTTTTACCCGACTGCGACAGAAGGAGGGTTATGTTTTTCGAGTGTATGTATGTATTTATGTATGTATGTATGTAAATATGTATGTATGTATGTATGTCTATTTCTTTGGCACGCCCTACAGCCCAAACGACTGGACGGTTTTTGACATATGAGGTGTCGTTGGATTTGTCTAAATTGTAGTAGTGACATAGGCTATATAAATTTTCAAAATGGCGCCAGCAAATGGCGGAATGAGGGAGGGGAGTTGAATTTTTTTTCTTACTGTAGCAATATGGGTATCAAATGAAAGCTAGCAAATTGTTTTATTCTTTTTAGTTTATAATATGAGTATTTTACGCAGTCGGGGTTTTTGATTTTTTTAATTAAGCATACTTGTTTTGTTTAACTTAAACATCGTTTGTTCCTAAGGTAGGTAACTAAATGCCTGTGTTTAGGTGACAGCCGACTGATATACAAATATAATTATATATTACACCCAGACTCGGGACCGGAATCGAACCCACAACCCTAGAGCAGAAAGCAAGGACAGTACATACAAGCGTCAATAGGCCAGTCAATATTATCTACCTTTTCACTTCAACAAAACAAAATTTATTAATTTTTTAATATCCCAAATAATAAAAAGAAAAAATAGTATATTTAGTTAGTAGTTAGTATAATAAAATATTCGCTTCCATTTAAATCTAATAACTTAAATCCGCGTGAACAAAGTTGCATCTCTTAAATTCAGCTTTATCAGATGCTCATTACATTTGAATTATAAAAACATCATACTATTTATTATTCAATAATTGTCGAAGAGAAGACTTGAACGCTTTTACAGGATCTCGACTTGGTTCAAATACTTCGCGCCTTTCACATAAAGTTCGCAACTATCTTGCAGATATCATTGCTCAGAAAAATAAACATAAAAATTTACCGTTTCATTATATAACATGCACTTACTAGTATTATATCCATTTCACATTTAAAATACTTGTATATTAAAATTTACAACAATAATTCAGGCTCATATTTTTCTTCTTAGACCTTTTTTATTTGTATCTAAGTTCATTTAACTCTACAGATTTTATAATAAATATAACAATTACAAAATATTTGTAGTTTATTAAAATTTAATAAAAGTGTCGCTCGAGGGTGTGTTTGTTTAAAATATTAAAAGTAAAAACGACAACGACAATAGGATATAATTTTATGACAAGGTAAAAAGCGAGAGTACTCGAAGAATTTTAGTCACAAATATTTAATAATCTTATGAAGGAAAATTCTAAAATATTTAATGTATTTTAATGCGAATAAACGAACAATGACCTCAAATTAACCTATACTTAGGGATATTTTGAGAACAAAAAAAAAACATACGAAATATCCTTCCACAACTCTTCAAGGGTATGGTGTCCTCAGAGTCGTGAATATTGATGTAAGGCATTCTTGCGTAGCTGGAAACCTACATCGTTCTTAACCCTTGAATAATATAAACGTCTGCCGCTGCAATTTTCCTTAGAAAGCATTTTCACCCACCATTTTTGATGGTAGAACATTATCTAAAAATTGTGTACGTTAAAGCTTTAAGCTTTCTATTAAAATATATATAATATTAAATATCAAAATAGCATTCTCATGTGGACTTTTTATTTAACGTACCTAGTGTAGTGAATAGCACCATAGACTCTTAGCTTAACGAACTATTTCACTTACTCCATTACTACAAGTGGTTAGTATACCTACCAAACACAGTTATACTATTTTTAAATTATTGTTTTTGGGCTTATAGAAAAAAATATTACTATTAACATAACATTATTAATATTTAAAAAAAAAATGCTATCTGCATTATTAAGGTAAAATTCTTAAAATACTTTTGATGTCATTATACTTTTATAATATTTTATCACCGCTTATAAGTGTAAATGTATAACTAAAAACGATGAGCGTTACTCATGTAGCACATACTTGTGTCTGAGCGCCATCAATAAACATGCAATCATTAGGGACGACCCATCGCCAATCTTGGCACTTGTTCAAATTGTTTAGTTAAAAAGAAAATGATTTTTAAATCAAAAAATAAGGAAAGATTCCACCTTTATAGGCATTAATGATGTATTAATAAGAAGCCATTAGGTACTTAGTTATTATAATCTTATCGATAACACCATTTTTTTATTATCTTAACAAGAAAACTATAAAAATAAAACATACATTATGCTACACATGCGAACATTATTTACTTATTATTTTCGTCATGATGTTATATTTAGAATTTTTTAGCTAGTTTCAAACTGTGTAACATTACTGTTGTCCACTGTCTACTGGCCCACGGCCAAAACCTCAGACCTATTCACTAAAACAAAAACTCTCATTACATGTTTAATATATAATGTAGATATCTTTGAAAATAACAAATAGAAAACTCAATTTGGTTATTATTATTAGTCATTGACTCGTAAATCACATATAATATGTCGCTTGGGTTGCCCGTTGGATCTATAGATATAATAATGTTAGATTACTATACAGTTATATTTACATAAATATGAACATCAACATCAACAAGTTAGTTACTTCTTAACTATACCTTTAGCCTTAACTTTAAAAGACGGAATATGGTTAGTGAAAATCACATTAAAATTACTTTTTCTATCTACCTATATTAAATATTTTCTATCTATTTTATAATTTGGCATATATTATTATTTGAAAATGTATATGTTAAAGAGCGATACATATAAGGTAATTTTATTCGATAAAATATTATATGAAGTTTTGTTTTAATAACAAATCTATTATCCAATTTCGTTGCAAAAAGGCAACTTCTATGTCGCATGTAAAGCTGTTATCAACAGTACCTATAACGAACCACTAAATGCGCATTTTCAGCTTTTATACATTATTCGCACATCACGAATAAGGAAAATAAGAAATAAAACCATGATAGTTATTCAATATATATATATATATATATATATATATATATATATATAAATGTCGTGTGTACGGAGTACACATGTCAGAAGTGAAACATCTTTGGCAAACTCAATTTAAAATTTATTAATATTAATAATTAAACATTCTATTACTTATTTACGCGTTGTTTACGCGTTGCTAGGATACGCGACATCGTACTATCTCATTCTCTCCTACACATTTTTTTGTCTTTGTATCTCTTATCTGTCGTTTTTTCCGTCGCATCCCGATTCAAATCACAACGATTTTAAAGATTTTTTATCATTCAAAAATAAAAATTAAAATTAAATTCAATTAAAGGAATATAATATAACAAGTAGGTATAGAAATCATTTTAGGTTGTAAGGTTTTAATTTTACCTTTGGTAAAATCTTTGTAATTTTTGTATTTAGATATAATAATTACCGTCGGCTACAATCTTAACCAACGTCTTAAAGGCTACTACTACTAACAGTATAGGTGCTTACCGCATATCAACATTATATTATTAGTTGGCGGATGTGAGTTAAATCAAATGTATTTTATTGTTGCAGGCACTCGGTGGACTCGGTCGCGTCGTATTCTAGTCAGAATCACGTTGACCGTATAAGGACTCAAAATTTCTCAGCGGCTTCTTGTCAAGACGAAGGCGACTTCGGGTCGATTAAGACAAGCCTGTTCAGACGTTCATCTTCAAATTTAGAATATCCTATTAAACGGCCAGAAAGCGTCACGTCTAATACAAGTTCCACAAGAAGCCGCCTCCGAGAACTTGTCGAAAGGAAATCGGGTCAGGACGAGCACAAGCCCGCGGCAAACACCGTCGCTGATATACAATACTTTGAAAATCCATCAGAGACACTAGAATTTGATAATCCACGTAATTCTCTAGAACTGAAAAAGAATCAGGAAGAACGTCCTAAGAAGAAGAAGTTACCTAAGAGCAAAGATTCCGTAGTCAAAAATAAAAAACAAGAGAAATACCAAAGTAAGCTCGCTGAATATTATAAGATTCCTGTACAATTACCTCAAGACGAATTTTATCAACACTTAACGAGGTCGAAAGCTGCCGAAGACTTTTTACAAAAGCGTTTTTCGAATTCAGATACCGAGTTTAGTGGTAGTTACGGACGTTTATGCAAACACAAAGAAGTAGAAGGGTCTAATTTACGCCGCAGTAGAAGTTTAGCAGTAATACGAGAAGAGACTTTTACAGATCTTCAGCTACAAAATCATCCCAAAAGCAAAAGATCTCAACTCATACCACGCGCACGGTTATTTGACAAGCCTTGTTTCCGAGACAGGTAAATATCAGTGATAAACCTTTATAATAACATTATTGAATTTACATTTTAACAATGATGTTTCTAATATTGAATAAACATTACATTCAATGTGGCCCATTTCTTCTTTTCTTTGTCTAAAAATGTCATAAGTTTAGTTAATTTCTCTAAGTTAAGACTCCACAAGTCCATCCATTAATTCGTCTATCACAGGTATTTGAACTGTACTGAATCAGCCTATAAACAACCCACTGCTGGGCGAACGCCTCTTCTCTATAAAGAAGAGGGGTTAGAGCTTAATCTATCACGCTGCTCCACTGCGGTTTGGCTGATAATTTCCCTACGATGAGGAACGGTCACTACTAGATGTCTATGATAACAACCGGAACCGAGGCTTTACGTGCTTTTCGAGGCACGGTGTGGAGATACAAGGACATACATACACCCAGAGCAGAAACAAATATTTGCACAAATACAAATATCTTCCCCGAATGGGAATCGAACCCGCTACCGCTGGCGTTTAGGTGTACCACTAAACTAGAACAGTTGTCATGACACACGCACACGCACACGCGTATGCACATGCACACACATAACTTCATCAAAATTTAGACAGAATATGCATTAATATGACTACGACCACTTTTTAGGGCAACTAACGCTTGACTAATAAATATAACTGTACTAAAATAATTTTTACCTTTAAGTATTATTTACTTACCTGTTTTCTCCTATGGTTTCAAATTTTAGAAGAAAAAAAAAAGTACGAAAATATAAAAATTGTAGTTCAATAAAATTATTTAAATATAAGATTGATGAAAATTTACAAATTTTTGAAAATATATACTGTCCTTTATTCTTACAGATTAACCGGTCGAACGAAATACCAAACAAAAGAAGAAGTTTTAGAAGGAATCTATATTGATAGTACAGTCTCTTGTTTTGCTGATATTAATAGAACAAAACCAGAAGAAGAATCCTTAACTCAAAAAGATAACGAAGAATATAAATCGGAAAAAGAAGACGACGCCTCACGAAACGAAAGTCATCAATCAAGATCCGTTTGCGGAAGCTGGCCAAATCTAAATGAAGACAACAAGCAGACGAACCTTTCCGAAGATAGCATCGGTCATTCTCGCAACCCAAGCGAAATAGATAGTTTGGATTCCAACTACGTGAGAAAAAATTATAATTTCGAAGCGCACTTGAAAAATTACAACAACAGCTCTCCAGAAACAGAACGATCAGTTACTTCACAAAATAACTGTAAAGAATTATATGTAACTACCGATGATCACGATAGTGAAAACGAAATTGAAGAAAGACCTAACACACCAAAATCTGTAAATAATAGTTGTGGCTCAGTCGTATATGCTGAACAAATCAATTTTGAATCTAATTCGTCAAATTATGTACAGGAACCAGCTGCTTATGATGAAATATCGATAAAAAGCAAAAAAAGTGATAAAGAAAGCGTAAATCAAATTACAGTAATAAAAACAGATAAAGAACAAATTAAAGATTGTGATAATCAATCAGTAATATCAGAGAACGACGGTACTATTTCTAGTCCAACAGATAGCATAACATCATACATTTCTATTTCCATTGCTTCGTCTACTGATAAGTCTCACAAATTAGAATACTTAGCAAACTCTCTTGCTGAAAAAATTGATGAGTATTGTGATTCACATTTCCAAGAAAGTACAACTTTTGATTCAAAAACTAGGAATTGTAATAACCAAATTTCTGAAACTGACCCTGTTTACACGACAGTTCAGAAAAAGACAACATTTGCAGATATAAAAAGAGACTCATTTTTAAATAAAATCAACGAATCTAAAAAAGACGTGACAACGAAAATATCCCCTGGTGAAATTTACGTGAGCAATACATTTATTGGCTGTAACGATTACGACAAAGACACTTACTGTACATCATCAAGGAATATAACAACTGAACCGTTTGTAACAACTCTTATAGAAAATCAATATTATTCCTTACCTGATATAAATATAAGCAAATGTTTAAGAAAATCAGAAAGAATTGATGCCCGACTACGAGAAGAAGATCCAGAAGATATTCCTTGTGAAAATACATACGAAGTAGCACAAAATCATTTTAGAGAAATATTTACGAACAAAAGTAACGACAATTACGGCCATCTGAACAAAATAAACGTATCCTATGATAACAATAATATTAATGAAAACTCTGTTGTAAATTACGTAGAAAAAACCGAACCACAAATAATACAAAATTTTTCTAAACTTGAAGACGACTTGAAATCTATAATAACAATCGATAGTTCTATAATAGATGAACCACATTCTACACATTATTACCAATCAGATCATCATCAAAACGAAAGAGAAATTAATGAAATAGAAGGTACCATAAGAAATAACAAAGTTATTACAAAATCTGAAAGCTTAAGGCTTGCTACTAATGTTATACAAAAACCCGAAGTAAAAATTCTAAAATCTTTTTCTAACGATAGCATAAACAAGTCCACACAAGATAGAAAAGTAAAAACTGGAATTAAAAAACACTATTCACTTCGGCAACGTAATCCTACAGATGATGACAATTTTCGTGTACCAAGTCCAAGCACTATAGAAAAGAATACAAAAAATCGACTACAACAGCCTTCTGTTACGAAATTGTCATTCAGTGAACAAATAAGAAATCACTCACTATTATCACGAGTACAATCCTTCAAAACATCTGCCGAATCTAATATTTCTATTGTACCACTAAGTGGTCATCAAACAATTGTCATTGATCCACCTGTATCACAACAGGTAACTGATACTAGGGAATATAAAGAATTATTACCGGAATCTAAGCAAAAAATTGATATACCTTTACCAGAAGTGCAAAGAAATTCGCAAAATATAAACACAAATAACAATAACACTGAAGTAGTTACCCATATACCAAAAGATCCATTTATAACAATTAAACTAAAAAAAGTAGTTAAACAGACAATTCCAAAATTAAATTGCATAACTTGTGACAACGCTCCGGTTACTCAGCAACAATTACATAAACCTTCGTCTAGACTTATTATAAACGATACCAAAAATCGTATTTCAAATTCAGCAACAACTAAGTTGGAAAAAATCATGACTCGACCACAGGTACTGCAAGTTATTGACTCGAAAAATAAAACACAGCAAAACAAAGTTACTATAAACGGACAACGAATAGATAGAACTTGCGAACTCAAAGACGAAAATACAGACATTAAGACTGAAAACAACGTAAAAGAAAAACTTAATAATGCAATAAAAACGGATATGGAATATCAAGAAAAAATTAATTCAGTAAAAAATTATTGGTCCAAACTTATTGATAAATCTCCAGAAGTAACAAATAAACAAGATATTTTAGACAAAACAGACGGATCAGATGAGAATAAAAGTAGTAATTTTGAAGGAGTAATGATTCAGAATTATGCTAAGGAAGACACTAGTGACAAATGTATTCCAGAAGTATCAGTTGGCAGCATTATTAAGACATTAGAAAGTGTTAAAATAGTAGACAGCATAAGAAAGTTAAGTCAAACAAAACTACAACTGTGGAAAGATGAATCAGAAAAGGTTAAAAGTGATTCAGAAATAGAAGAACCGCCAGTAGAAAAAATTTTCAAAGAAGATACGGTTACTATTTATGATAGTCCTAAATCTGAAAAGCTTAATAAGAAACATGAAGTAGATTTGTGTCGAGATACACCAGAAATTGAAATAGTTGAATTAAGCAGCGATGATAATCAAAATCAAAAAACACAAGCTACACTTATTAAAGCAAAAGGATATGAAAAAGGATGTGATGAATTTGACCATGTCCGATACAAAGTTATGAAATCTGAATTGTTTAAAAACAGCATGATAGCTAATTATCGAAAAGAAGCACAATTTGATGGTCTTTTACAATATCTACAAGATTATAGTTTCCAAGAATTACTTGTTAATAATAATATAGTAATTATTGAACCTGTAAGGACGAAAGTTGAACCAACTCCAAGAAAAAACACTAATACAGAAACGTGTAAAATCCCACCAACATTATTGAAAAGACATGAATATACTTCTCACGTAGATAAATCAAAAAATGCAATTCGAAGACACTTCTTTTATCATCCCATCAGAGTAAATAAAGAGATTATAGAAGAAGAGCTCCCAAATCCAGATACGGTTAAAAAAGTTCGAAACTTATTCGAAGATACATTAAAGATGAAAAGCCCAATGGGTCATGATCCTCCACTGGTCGAAGAAAATGTCAGCCTTCCACGACGTGCGACATCGTATAGAAATTTAAGTGAAGAGACTAAAAGTAGCAAAGTTGGAGGAAGAAAAAAAATTACTAGGCAACTTACAATTGACACAAACTTCGGTATTAAGAAATGGGACAATGCTAGCCTTTCGAGCGGTGTGTCTAGCGGCGATTTAAGTTCTAATAACGATTACGAAACCGACGGTCTAAGTCCATATTCACAAAAAACTCTTAAAGACAATGTTTATAGTTCAAGTGATGAATACTTATGCGATTCAGCTAGTCAAGATTTCTGTTGTGAAAGTCAATATGTCAGTCCTGATATCCTTAAGAAAATAAGAGAATGTGGGACATCTGTTACTTATTATGGTGGAAAAGTTTTGAATTCTAAAACAAGTTCAACATTTAGTCCTATGACTAAAGTTATAATGGAAGAGATTAAAAGTTTACAAAAAAACTGTAGTAGAGATTGCTATTCATGCCAAACTAAATGTAAAGGCCAAAAATGTTCTTGTCTTGCAGCAGACAAACACCAAAAGATGCTTTCAGAAAAACAAACGAATGCAATATATACAACATTCGAAAACAATCAAAATCAAGAAAAAAATAAACGTTCTGACAATTTTCCGGGTTTTAAGTTCAAACTTGTCAAATCTAACAGTTGTAGTAGTCGTTTAGAATTAACGGGTACTGATGAATCCAGAAACCCAAGATTAAAATATATAAAACAGAATTCAAAAGAAGATCCTCCTATAGTATACGATGATGAAAATTCGGTAAAAAATAAAATATGTCGTCTAGAAAGTTATAATAAGGGTATTGTTAACACTCCTTTTCCACAAAAAGAAGATGAGAACCTTAAATCAAACCCTTTAATTGAAAATGGACAAAATAATAATTTAAAAAAGATGAAAACATTTGAAACCCAAGAAGTCGAAACTCATAAGGTGCGAAAAGAAAATACGGCGAATAATATTCAGGGAGTAACAGACACCGATGACAATTCTAATATAATAAATAAGCAAAATAACGAACCTAGCAACTTTGAAAAAAAATTTTACTATGTTAACGAAAATAAAGAACAAAATAAAGTTCCAACTGAAAAGTTTGGAGAAATGGTATTCGAAGAATTCGAAGTTTTAGAATCGAATTACGATAGTTTAAATAGTTCTAAGTCTTTAAAATAAGTATATGTAATTAAAAGCCTTTTTGCTTATGAACTTGTGATCTGTGCATATTGGTGTCGCTATTAATTTATTACTTGTAAATTTAGTGAAATACATACGTATTTAGAATAATAATTAATTTATCTTAACTAGTTTTAGTCATTAATCAGATATATTAAAATGAATTGTTAAATTAACATTGGACATAACTGTAGTCCTGGTGATGGTCTCTCAGATTTTGTGTATTAAATGATATTGAAAGTTACAGTGATTTAATTTATTTCCTTACCGTCAGATATTTCGGGTTCGAGTTTTGTAGGTGCAGATTTTGATCCGTGAGCGCATACGCCTGTGAAAAACGAACGACACATTGGCCGCCATCTTCGACACCACGATTCCTGAATAAAAAGATAATTCCATGTAATAATAAAAAAAAAAACTGTATTACACACAGCATAGCTTTTTCTTGAGAAATTAAACACTCTATATTTTTTTACATAATTTTATATATTCCTCGATCCTTTAAATGTGTTGGACTACTATGTTTCAACGTTGTGGTATTACTTCGATTTTATTACAGTATTATCATTAAAAATTATACTTTAATAGGTATAGACTATAGCGTCTCCATGCTTAATAAAACATACTATAGGTACGCCATATAGCAGATAAAAGTATTAGTTTTATTAGTAGGTAGAATTAGATTTGTTCCTTAGTCATAATTAAAAGTGAAGTTAGTTAATGAATTTTTATATTCACCGGTATCTGTCTGAATTCTTTACAAGATGAGTTCGGACATAAACCAAAAACTTAAGTGAATTTTAGAGCACGTGTGTGTATCTAAGAATACATTCACAGTAATATCAAATTCAGCTGATCAGCTCTCTCGCGAACGTGGATAAAGACGATTAGCCAAAAGCGATAAGTTTGAAATTTTGTACCTATTATAGGACTATTATAACGTCCAGTAGTGCATGGTGAAATATTAGAGGTATCAATGAATAATTTATATTATTAAAAGAATGGAACTCAAGCCTGAATCATAAAGCTTAGTCTGCATCAGAGCTCTCGCCGCGGACCATGGTTAACCGTATTTATTTAATAAGCAATAAATAAATAAATATTAATAAATAAAGTTATATATAGTAAATTTTTAGTATAAATACTCACAAATTATATACGTAATTCAATATTTTTAAAGAAATACATACTATAGATAGTATTAGTTACCTGTTATTTAAACGTGATTGATTACATAGATTAAATTTTTGTTGATAAAATATGTTTTGATAATATGATAATAAAATTTCGTGATATAAAACTAATATAATACACACTATTAAAATCTTATAAGAATTCGATGACCAACCTGAGGATATAAATATAAAAAAATATCATGCTTTAATTTTTATTTTTATTTGAAACATCTACTTATCAATATTCCTTCAAGATTCGAACCATATTTATAATCAAATTTTTACATTAAAGACACTATAAGCTTACTGAATAAATACTGTTTTACTTTATATGACAATTTAGAGACCGTCGTTATACTTTGTTTTATTATATAAACAGTATTTAAATTTTATGAAACTTTTTATCTATATAAGTATAAAGCGGACGAAACCACGCGTGAACATTATGTTCAAGTATTCATCGTGTTTTATCAATTACCTCGAAATACATACGTAGGTACTATGTATACGTTAATGATGTGGATTCCGATCTTAGGTTATTCTGAAATAAACTACAGATCCGACATAATAAATATTCGATACTCGTTCATGAAACTTAAAAAGACTAAACAAATAAACGAAAACAACATGTATCAAGAAATCAATTTAAAAAAAGAGGAGTATTATGTAATCTAATAATTGGAGTTTTAATCATAACGATGTAGCGATTAACATAATTTTTGAAACATCTCAATTTATTTACTGACTATAATACATATTACGGAATATGGGGGGAACAAGTTCCAATGTCACTTCAATTTGCTTGCCAATCATAATGCTTCTCTCACGCCTTTTTATGAACACCGAATTGACGTAGACCACGATTATGGGAAATAGTGACGTATCAATTAGCGGAAAGAAAATGTAGGCAATGTACACTATTCATCATTCTTTACATAAACGATGTTTGAGTTAAGAGATAAAATAATAGTAATCTTTCGACAAACACGTACTATCTATCGTAGTTAAAAAATATTTGTCAAAGTGGATTTTTAAATTTTGTTTATATTTAGTTATAAATAAAGTTATGTTGGTAACGAGTTAAAAGAACCATCAATCGTATATACAGTGCAATGCACTGAATATCACGAACATGATGTCATTTGGATATAACGCATAAATTGTGATTACATTTTTGATATATTTGGTTTTTATAATTTTATTTTAGTCTTACTTAACAAACATTGTTTGTATTACGTCTAGAAAAAGTTTGAATAAATTACTTAATATTTAGATTTTTATACACTATCTATATTTTCGGTACTTCCGAAAATATAGATAATAAGATATATAAACAAGTTTATTATATTTGACACTTTTGCATGACAATATATGGCTATTGCCACTAAATATTTTGCAATTTATATAAAAATATCTGATATGACTAATAGATAGGTAATAATCTTCGTGTTAAAATTTTAAATAATTTATATGTCCACAATCTACTAATACTCTCTTCTTATCACACAAATGAGAATGTATCCCATTTCCTGTTTAAAAATATCTAAATACAATTATCAGTAATATACTGTTAATTTCTAAACAAAATTTACATTTAACTTTAATAGACTAATATAATAAGACGAAAATGAAATATAAATAATGGTATAAAAAAAAATTTTTTTTAAATGTTCAGTCAAGACCGTGTGTAACTTAGTAATTGTTTTGTATTAACATATATATATATTTTTTTAATAATATAAATTATATAAAAAAAAATAATATTCGAAGTAATTTGTATCTCTATAAATAAAAATATTTATTTTTTTCATACTAATTTAAAATTTCAATTGATCTTCATAATAAATATTAAACTAACAAGTATTTAGTATGTAGGTAATAAATATTTTAATAAGGAGTTTTTTTTTTTTCGTCAATTACTTCGATCGACATAACGGTTTTTCGGGACAATTATATAAAAATTATCAATATTTTATGCATATTTCATACATTTCACAGTCAGGTAAAGGTTTATATTCATACGGATAAGTTAAGGAATATATTTATACGGATAAATTAAAAAAAAATATTTGATAAAGATAATTCAAATTTAACTAAGCTATAATTTATAGTAATTATTTAGAAATCAGTGTTTTAAAAGATCTATATATATCTACTTGCTTCAATATTTAAAAAAATCATTGATATTATAATATTATATTTACTACTCTAAAAATATACAATTGAATTAAAAGTTTTAAGTCAAACAAATATTTACAACGACTAAAACCAAAAAAAAAACAATAGATTATTTTAACAAAAACAACATACATATGACATTTGACAGCTAAAAAATAAATATCTATCCATACCTACCTTTATAGTATTTATGTACACGTGCATAACGAAAAACCCAAAAGTGATAATTCTATATGAAACCTAATGATATAAATACATGGATCAACTTAAATTAATAAATACTTACCCTATTATTTGACAAATCCCTAAATATCGGTGATAAACACAAACCACGATTTATTTCTAATTTAGCTAAGAGTCGGCACCTAGACACACACACCGTCGACGCCATCTTTACACTACTTATGTATACTCGTCCAATCCATCTATAAAGCTGTCTTTGGTTGGTGTCAATGTATAAATTGTTGATATAATATACTCAAAGTTTGCCGGCAATGCATATTTATGTTAAAACGTTAAAATATATTATTTATATAAGTTAATAAGATAATTTTAATGTTATTTTGTTTTGTCTATACTTAAGAACCGACACTATAATATTTTAAAACAATACTTTAAAACGTATATTATGTAATGCATCTGAAGATTTATAAAACTAGAAGTATATTATATTATTTTTAAGAAAATTTATGTAAATAAAATAAAATATTTAAAAAATAACAAGGATGTACGTGATTTTGTAACTCCCGCCTTTATATCAAAATGTTGGTCAATGTATATTTTATAGATGCGTTCCATAAATATGATACAGATTAAAATATCATTAATTTTTTATATTACAAACAAATTTAATTGAAGGTCATATTTCCACTTATCTTAAGTATGTTCATAAATTAAGTTTCAAAATAAGTTGATCTTTTTTATACAAAATTCAGTTTGAAATAAAAAAAATCTTAATTGTGAACACATTATTATATGATGACAATTTATTTTTTAATTTGTCAACATGACATCAAATCTCATTTCGTTGATTGTTTGGAACTGTTAGATTTCTTTTATATTTACAAAGTGCAAGCAATGGCTATACCAGAATATAAACTTAGTACTGTTTTGAGTGGTCATTCCATGGACGTTAGATGTGTTGCAACAACCAAAGAATTCTGTATATTATCCGCTTCTCGCGATAGAACCGCTAAATTGTGGCACCCGGAAGGGTTAGTATAATTCCATGTCCATTTTTCATTGTATATACCATAAGTGATTTATAAAATAAATATATTTTTAATTCCTTCACAGCTTAAAAGACTTTGTAAATGTAGTAACGTATAAAGGACATAAAAACTTTGTGTCATGTGTGTGTTGGTTGCCACCGTGTGAGGCATTCCCGGAAGGCTTAGTTATAACTGGAAGTAATGATAATACAATACTTGGTTATAATTTACAAGATGGAGCTGTTCAGATCCATTTGAAGGGTCATGATAATGCTGTATGCAGTGTTACTCCAGGACATGATTTTGGAATTCTAATAAGGTTTGTTCATATTGTCATTTATTTAACGCTCATTTGGAGCGACAGTGACACATTTGCAAAAATACGCGGAAATGACTTATTAATGCCAAAATACTATGCATAATGCGTTGGCAGTGAAAATGCCACAATATCCAGCTATAATACAACAATTTTAAAATAATAATTAGCCGTAATAATGCTTCAGAATCTTCTTTTGAACTATACAATTATCTTTATTCTGATCTGGTGTAAAGTTAACTAATTTGCATTTGTTTCACTGTCGCTCCAAATGAACGATAAGTTAAAAAATTCTAAATTAATAAATTTCATTTATTTCATTAGTCTTTATTGAAATAATTTTGAGAAAATATACACTATGCATTAATTATTAAAAAAAAAATACATTGCACTAAATACTTTTTTTAGCTAATAGCTAAGAGAAAGAACTAATTTCTTATAAAATTTGATTTTAATTAAACAATCTGTTAATGTAGAGGATCCAGTTTTGTTTTTCCATAAATAATTTCAAATTACTAATTTTATTGTCTGATTGACTGATTCATCATCTGAACCAAACACAAAAAAAATGCGAACACGAAACTGTAGAATGGTGACGATATAGGTATCACGGGCGCGCAACGGCTAAGAGCGGCGCGACAGCTAAAACCATATCATCTGCATCTCTTTCTTATAACGATAACTTAATACTGAATAAAAGAGATGAGGCGAATATGGTTTTCAATCCTATTTAGCGGTTTGCAACTGTGTACATCGCAAAATATAACTACAAGTTTAAGCAATAAAGTCGAGTCTTTTATTGTTATGATAATTTAGTTCCCGTAATAAAATAGTTTGTGTATTTACGAAAGATTTTGTCAAACGAATCATTTTTAGTTTTATTGAAGTTTGCCTTATAAGGCATAAACATATTATTATATTAAAATATTATAATATTTTATAACCATAAGGCGTAGTTTTTCAAAACAATTTGTTTTGGGAGGTTTTCTCGGAAAATCGCCTTTCTAACTACCTACTCAAACTAAACAGCTAACCTAGAATAACCTTAGCGACTTGTTATAATTTATATTTAAACTGTTTTAACCTTTGCATTCAAGTGTTCAACAGTTTGCTTTTGTTTCGGTTTGTGTTTACATTACGCAACTGATAGCAAACTACTGATATCGATTTCTGAAAACGGTTTTCAATATCGATATGAAAACTCAATATAGGCTACATAGCCGTTTGTTCTAAAAATCGAAAACGCCCATGTCTTTTACATTCATAAGTACATTAAAAAAGGTATTTGGAAATCCTAAAGTGGTAGTGGTAGTAGGAAGTTATAATAACCAAGGTATTAATTGCCAGCTAAGAAAACTTGTGATTCATATTTTAGTTCTTATCAAAATTGATTTTAAAAGTATTTTCTTAATTTGGCCATCCCACACTGATTTTAAAAATGTAACCTGTTAAAAGTTAAAACACATATTATAATAAATTAAAATTTTACAATGTAAATTATGTTTTACAGTTCAAGCTGGGATAGTACTGCTAGAGTATGGAATGTAAACACACCACAAATGTCCCCTATTATCTTAAAAGGCCATCAAGCAGCTGTTTGGGCAGCATTAGAACTTAAAAATGCTACATTTGCGACAGCATCTGCTGACAAGAGTATTAAATTGTGGAGGAAAGATGGAGCACTAATAAGTACGCTTACAGGTAACAAAATGTGTTGTTTATTTTAAAAAAAATGGTCTAGTTACCAAACTCGGTGACAATCAGAAGTTTTTCTTTTTGTTAAGACCCAAGCTGAACTTTTGATTTCGACTGCAACTTCTTTTCTAATGAATATTCCTATCATGTTGTATACATATAAAAATGTTTATTGTGCTACAATAAAAAAATAAAATTATAAAAAATTCATGATATATTATAAGAATTTGATGAAAGTATTCATTCTATGAGTAAAACATGACATCCAAAGATGAAGGCATAGGATGTGATGACATTCAATTAATCAAGGTCCACTATGCATTCCATCAGATGCAAGTTTCAATCAGATGCATAATTTTTATAGTTTATTAAGTTTCAAATAGATTAATTATAAACCTAACCATATTTAAAAAAAAAAAATGGTGATAGATACAAGAGAAGGAAGATCATAGTAAAACTATAATCTTTACTTATTCTTTTTTTTTTGAAAGACAATTACTCTAGTCAATTAATTTACTCTATATATATATATATATATATATATATATATATATATATATATATATATATATATATATATATATATAATTTTTTTTTTTTTTTTTTTTTCTTTTAATTGTATTTTTGTAAGCATATTTTCTAAATACAAGCATAATTTTATGTATGTATGTATGCATATATGATATTTTACTATAAACGTTAATATTAAATTTGTACACAAGACCGTTTCCTCTGACCCTAGGTTGCCTGGAAGGGATCGCTTTTCAGCAATAAGGGCAATAGGCCACCTTTGTAAAATGCCTTGTTATATCTATATTTTTCTTTAATGTAAAATTTCTAATAATCTAAAAAAAAAAAATGTAACTGCTGGAAGTTTAAATGATGAAATGTATGACTGTTGATAGTTTTAAAATTAAATATAAATAAGGCTAATTTTTTTTTATAGGCCACACAGATTGTGTTCGAGGACTAACAGTAGCGAGTGATGAAACCTTTTTAAGTTGCGCAAATGACGCTTCTATTAGATTATGGACTAATAAAGGAGAATGCCTTAACACTTATTATGGCCATACTAATTACATTTATAGGTAACTTCATCTTTTCATATATATATTATATTAGAAATATATAAATGATACTGGTTATGAATTAACATGAAACCTAATATATACAGCAATAGCCAATTGTTGTGGTTTTTTCTGAGTTGATATGTAGGTATACACAATTACATAATATCAGCATACACTGAAATAGGAGTTATTTATTGTCAAATACAACAGATTTTTTGTATAATCTTTATCACCCTGATTTATAGTTGTAGAAATTAAAAAATTGTAGTGTGTTTTTTTTTTTGTAATTATATAACAGTAAACAAACTGCAACTGCTTTATTATAAAATAGATATATATTATATTGTAGCTTGTGTGTTATTCTGATGTATAAGCTATGTTACTGTAAAGTTTCATCTAAATCCGTTCAGTAGTTTTTGCATGAAAAAGTAACAAAGATACAAAAAAAATATATATATTAGCTATCTCAGCATCAGAATAACACATAAGCTATAATTAATAAATGTTTTGTGTAATTTGGCAATAATATAACATATTTAACTTAATTAAAATTAATTAATACTAATTAAAATTTTATTTCAAAAATATAAATATTTAAGTACACAGATTTCAAATGTTTTCCAGTATCTGTATGAATCCAAGCATGGCTCAAGGGTTTGTGAGCTGCGGTGAAGACGGCGCAGTACGCGTGTGGGCGGCTGGCGATTGCGTGCGGGAAATACGCCTACCCGCACACTCTGTGTGGAGTCTCACTTGCCTCGACAATGGTGACATAGTCACCGGTAAGCTATTACTTAGGCGGCGTTCAAGTATTACGTGAAGTCATTTTTGAAGATTTTGGACCCTCACACACTCCTTCACATGTAACGCGCGTATTAACGTCTTTCTGTATCCCCCCCCCCCCCCCCCTCCCTAAAAGTTACGTAACACCCAAGTTACCATTTTTACCTAAAAGACAAAATTATGATGCGCAAGGTACCGGAAAGTCGCTATATATATACAATATATATATATATATATATATATATATACAATATATATATATATATATATATATATATATATATATATATATATATATACAATATATATATATATATATATATATATATATATATATATATATACATATACAATCGAGGGACTCGCCGTAAAACAAACGAAAAGGGTTGCTAACTTGGGAGACTTTAATTTCCTAGTTTTTTATTTAAATAAATAAAAAACAATGCTACATAACGCGTTATATGAACCTCCCTCCCGCACTTGTAACGCATCGTAAAATTTCCTACCTCCTCCCCCCTAACTACTACTACTACTACTAACGCCCCTTTGACTTCTCGTGGTTTTTCGTTGTTGGGGATGCGAACTAACGAACGAAATCTTGATTGATGTGAACTGAAACATACCACTGCTAGACAAAGGCCTCTCCTAAGCCCAGATTTGAACCCGACACTGTTTTGTGTCTATTCACTTATTCTAACACTGATTGTCTTTCTCAATTCTCAAAGCGGTCAAGATTGACAAATAAACTAATATGTAAAACTAATTCCAGGATCCAGTGATGGCTTAGTACGTGTCTTTACTTTAGATCCATCGAGATATGCAGATGAAGCAGTGATCAAACTATTTGAAGATGAGGTAGAAAAGATGAAAACAGCCTCCGAACAGGAAATAGGAGGTTTTAAACTGTCTGAGTATGTAATAATCTTATTTATATATAGTATTAATCCAAAACTATCTGAGAATATGTGTATGAATTAATGGAAACTTGATATATAGATGAAAATTCATAAAACATGACAATAAAATTTATTGTTATTTACATTTAATGTAAAAATTACATTAATGACAATGTATATTGTGACATTAAATAATTCTGTTTCAGACTTGTTGCAAATAAATTTTAAAAGATTATTGTGCGTTCTGAGTATATAACAGACCAAAGCAAATTTACACTTTAAAAAAAATAATATATACAAAAAGTTATTTAAATCAGTACACAACAACAATAACACAATGGTCGCCATTCCCATTAATCCCTTAACAGTCTAATTTTCGCTCACTAAGAATGTCTTACATAAACATACAACTGATTAAATTTCATATTATTTTATCCAGTAGACATGGATATCTATCTGTAATTTTGCTTACAAGAGAGAAATTTGATATAGTTCGTTTGAAATTTATCCATTAGAGATTTCGTGATGAGTTAGTGAGCTGTCTGTAATCTTTTGTTGCTGATTAGACTTGTCTATGTTTGATTAGAGTAATACATTTTATAATAACTCTAACTTATTACATATAACATATATATTTTACAGACTGCCAGGTCCCGAGGCACTATTAGAACCAGGCAAATCTGATGGTCAAACAAAACTTGTCCGTCGAGGTGCAAATGTAAAGTGCTACTCGTGGAGCAGTGCGGAGAACACGTGGAATGAAATAGGCGATGTGATGGGCGCTAATCCTCCTAGTGAAGGCAAGACTATGTATCAAGGCAAGGTATGTTATTATATACTAGCTTCTGCCCGCGGCTTCGCCCGCGTGGATGTCGATTATCGCGCAAAAAAAAAGTATCCTATATTACTTCTAATACCTCCAAGAATATGTGTACAAAGTTTCATAATGATCCGTTAAGTCGTTTTCGCTTGAAAGCGTAACAAACAAACTTACATTTCACATTTATAATATTATAGGGATTAAACTAGTTACATTTACTATTAATATTATTTAAATAAAATTTTTATTTTTATTTTGCGGAGCTCGATATTTCGACATTATCTATGAATGTCTTGTTCACAAGACTGAAGTTTGCAGGTAGATGTTGACAGCATTAGAAATATCCATACCGGACTACCTCCTTTCTCGTATGTTTACTGCATAAACACTGGTCACTGCTACCATTGTCACTTTCATCTACTATTGTCTCTTGTTTTATATAACTCACAGTATAAAAATTACCATGTTAATTTAAAATCTTATATAGGTAGTTACATTAATGTATTCAATTAGATTTTTTTTTTTATATTAATAATTCAAATAATATTTTATTCCATATCCGATTTAATGCTGCAATTGTTGTGTGATTCGAAAACAAACATACAGACTGAAATAAAACCAATGTTTATTTTCTCATTTTCTTAAATATTTTTCATGTATACAGACATCAACCTATTTACAATTTTCATAAATTTTAATATTACCGTCAATTCGCGTTTGTAGATAGAACGCGTTTTTAATAGTCTTATAACATATACTAGTTTTAAGATATATCTTGTTATAATAGCAAAAAACTCCTTGTTACAATAAATTATAACGTATGACTCCAATGTTAAAAAATTAAACATGTGCGAGTCGGACTCGCCCATGAAGGGTTCCGTAGCAGCAAATAACATCATATAAAAGTTCTTGTAGTTCGTTGTAACTTTGGTCGATGTTTTAATAATAGTTTATTTTTTGTTTTATAATGTAATATATTATTTGTTACTATAATCTTAAAAAATTTCTAAGGTTATGAGAAAAAAAAACAATGAAGTTAAAGAAATCAATCTGATTTTATATTTTTAAATGCTGGCAAGCATTTTCTTATACCTATTTTACGGGGAATACTTCGTTTCGTATAACCCAGAAGAGAAAAAATCTCACGTTTGGCGTTAGTTTGAGGAAGAATATAAAAAGTTATGAGTTTAACACATATAAAAAAAGAAAAAAAATATATAAACGAATTGAGAACCTCTTCCTTTTTTTGAAGTCGGTTAAAAACAGTGCAATATATATTTTGTGTGGTGTAAAAATAAGTAGAGCAGCAAAAAATTGTTAAATCATTTGAAATTCAAACACCCAGGTTATTATTACTTTAGCCTAACTAATTAACTTCAATATGGCATGATTGATTTTTGGCTAACTTTTTATAATAATGATTATAATTAATACTGTGTTTTGTTTTTTAATAAATATTTAAGTTTGATTATTTTTATGTCTATAGTTTTTTTTTATACAACTATTCGCCGAATGTCGAATAATACTGGCTATTATTCGGTATTCGACGAATAACAAAAAAAATGTCGAGTAATGCCGAATACCGAATAATAGCGAGTATTCGCGGCAACTCTAGTTTTTATGTATGTATATCATTATTTTTATTAATAATGTTAATAAAGTTTTTGTTCCATTAATTTCATTCTCTGTTTCAGGATTATGATTTCGTATTTAGTGTTGATATCAAAGATGGCGCTCCACCTCTCAAGCTACCTTTCAATAAGACTGAAGATCCGTGGGTGGCCGCTCAAACGTTTATACACAAGTTAGTTAAAGCTTTATTCGACGAATTTGTTACATTTTTTGTAATTCCTGTTTACTCGACTGCGCCAGGAGGGTTATATTTTTTAAGACTGTGTATGCATGTATGTATAATTATTTGACACGCTCTGCTGCGTGAATGGCTCGATGGATTATAGCTTGAAAGCTGTTGCTAGATTCATATTTACTGTGAGTGACACTGGGTATATCAAAATAAAAAAATATATAAAATTTCGGATTTTTGGCGCCGAATTCGAATGTTTGTCACGCTCTGCAACCTGAACGGCTCGATGAATTTTAGCTTCAAAGCTGTCGTTAGATTTATATTAATTGTGAAAGTGACACCTGGTATAAATTTTAAATCAGAACACAACATTGTTTTAGGGTTTTCACATTTTCAAATTAAACAGAAACGCAGTCGGGTTTTTTAATTTTTTAAATTATTGGAAACAACTAATAAGTATATGGTGCAATTTGACGGGATACATTGCAATTTAATTTATAAATATTATCTTTTCATTGTTTAGATTTATAATGGAAGTTTTTCATATATATAAATATCTACATGTGTGAAGCATTCAGCTACCCATATTGCGTTTGTTCGGCACTACAAGGAATTTTACTGTCCGATATGGCACGCCATATAAATGTAAATACTAGATTGTGCACTATACGTAATTTTACCGACTGAAATTTTATTTTTCCTCATTCGTTTTTATTTCATTATCATTAAATTTTTTTTTTCATGCCATATCGGACCATAAAAAATCGGACTGCCGTACAGTAAAATTCCTTATAGTGCACAAACGCCCATTATCACACACAGTTCAACAGTTTTAGTAATAAATATAACACCATACTAATTATATGCCTAATTTATATTTCAGAAACGACCTACCTCAGGTGTATTTGGAGCAAGTCGCCAACTTTATCATTACAAATGCGAAGTTGGATTCATTACCAGCCTCGAGTAATGGGTGAGTGAAGTGTAAAAAATCACATTTTTATTTTATAAAGGTTAAATAATATATCTGTGTAAATAAAATGTTAGAGATTGGCCGTTGTGCGCTTTACGTAAATAATAATGAATGAATGAAATACCAAAGATAACTACAAAATAAAACAGCAATCGGCGGCCTTATCGCTAATATAGCAAGCGCCATCTTTTGATTGTGTATTGTACACTACAAGTATATGGGGCACCATATATGAATAATTTTTGTTATGCGAGTGTTTTTGATCTATCACGCAAATTAATAAATAGCGACGTAGATACATAATTCTATAAAGCGTAAACGTTTTGAATGACTAAGAAGGATGACATATATTATTTCTAAAAAGTGTTTTTAGAATATCAAGAACTCATACATTTACTCATTTTCACATTATATTAACATTTATTATTTGACTACAATATTGTGCGTTTTCGCACGGGTCAGGTAACATAGTAAAATTTCGAAATAAATATGTTTAATTAGTGCATATCATTTGTGGGGTTATTTTTAATATTGTGGTTATTATTATTTTATACATATTCAATTATTCATTTATTTATACAGTTAAGGTTTTTTTACGTTTTTGCTATGTCCAGGTTCGCGGACCCGTTCACGGGCGAGTGCCGCTACGTGCCGGGCGCGTCCCCCGCCGCCTCCCGCCCGACGCCCGCCCCCTGCGCCCCCTCCCCCGCCGCCGACCCCTTCACCGGCGCCGCCGCCTACACCACCGCCACTAGCACTACCGAAAAACCGCTCGTACCTCACGACTCGTACATAAGGTATTTATACATTTATTTCAATTACTTGTATCCTTTTTGTAATTTTCTGTATGTATAATAAAGAGTTAAAAAAAAAGTACTACAACCTACATTAAGAGTTTTGAATTTTTTATTATAATAAGGTATAAATTTTATTTACTTAAATAATGCTTAAGAAAGTATTTATATATTATTATGTTTAAAACGGGTACATACCACGATATAACACAAGTGATTTTGTGTCAATATTTCGACCCAGTTGCATGGATCGTGGTCACGACAGGACTGCGGTGTCGCGAGGTGTGTAGCTGGAACTGTCATGGGTAGTAGCGAACTACCCTCTTTCTCGTTCTCTTCACAGGAACTTCGCGAAAATTTCGGCAAAATACACTCACAACGTCACTTTTCTCTTTTGCTTTCATGCGGCTCTGTTCTGGTTTGCATAATTCTACCACTGGATTCCACATACTGGCTAGCTTAAAGCCATCATCACGATTGAAATTCCGGTGTTTGCGAATTTCAATCGCTTCGCGCACTAGTCTAGGTATGTAGTGGCGGTCTGTGGAAAGAACTCGGGGGTTATGGAGTTCAATCCAGTGATTTGTTCCCGGCTGTAGAATATGCTCCGCGATCGCAGACTTCTGTGGGTCGTTGTTTTTTACCGCTTTTATGTGTTCAGACACACGGGTAGATATGGGTCTCTTGGTTTGACCTATATATGAGCTGCCACAGCTGCAGTCGATTTTATACACTCCTGGACACTGGAATGGCAGGCGATCCTTCGGAGAACGCATCATCTGGGCAATCTTTTGTAAAGGAGTGAATACAGTCTTGATATTGTATTGTTTCTTCAACAATGTGCCTATTCTGTCAGTCACCCCCTTAACAAACGGTAGGTAGGCCATCTGTCTTTGTGCTTCCGAAGGACGAGTCCTCTGCTTACAAGTTTTGTTCTTAACAGGTTTGTGACCATTCCATTTTAACACCTCGCGTACATGTTCCAGCTCGCCTTGTATGTGAAGGTCATCACACAGTCGTGTCCTGTCGTGACCACGATCCATGCAACTGGGTCGAAATATTGACACAAAATCACTTGTGTTATATCGTGGTATGTACCCGTTTTAAACATAATAATATGTCTTCAAACCACGAAATAAGTCTTAAAAAAAGTATTTATATGTATTTCGGTTTTTTAGATTTGATCAAGCCAACTTAAAAGCGATACATGATAAATTGAAGGAGTTTAATAGTAAAATAGGAGACGGTCTGAACGCCTTTACAGATGAACAACTAGAAAATATAGTTAAATTAGGTGAATTGGTGAGTAATTTACATAATAATATTAGATGCCGTGTGGCTCCCAGCAGAATAGAATAGGACCACCCCTTCCTGTTCCTAGGGTGTCGTAAAAGGCTACTAAGGGCAACCAAAGCCCCATCACCGGCAACCTCTTTCTGGATGCGTGAGCGACTCCTCGAGTAAGAGGGCGTTCAAGTATTTCGTAACGCAATTCTTAAAGATTTTTAACCCTACCTCCCTCCTATGTAACGCGCCGTAACGTTTTTCTGTACCCCTCCCTAAGCGTTACGTAACACCCAAGTTACCATTTTTACCTTTTTATTTTATTTTTTATTTATTTATTTATTTACTGACACACCAACAGCATAACATACAAAACAATACAATTATCACGTTCATGTACATAATCCGGTATGCATGCCAGTTACTGGTGCATACATCACTCTCATAAGAAGACATTAAATTAAGTACAAAATAACATCGATCTACAGTTTTGGAGTTGCGGCAGACTATTAAAACAAAGTATTACAGAAGAAAAAAAGAAGAACATAGCAACATAAATATAAAATTACATTATAACACAAATATTATATTAATACATATACAAATATTATATTTATGAACAGAAATGTGCGGCAAGTTTTTTTTTCAGACTTGTACTTGAGTCATGAAAAATATCAAAATCTTTTATGGACACGGAAAATCGATTGTACTCAGAACACATCCTTGATAATGACGAGTGTTTAAGAGCATTTGTTCTACCTATTGGTTCAACAAGTATGTTAGTGATGGGATTTCGTGGATATCTGTACGGAACTTTGAAGTTTATTTTATCAAGCAACTCACTGCACGCTATCTGTCCCGATATCAGCTTTTTGAGAAATGTTAAATCCAGTATTATGCGGCGATTATGAAGTGAAATCATTTTAAAATGCTTCAGCCGCAAGTCATAGGTGGCTTTATGAGAGATGCCGGAAGTGTGATATGCCAGGTATCTAGTAAAAGATCTTTGTAGTCTCTCTAGACGTTGAGATGGTGCCGTGTATTGGGGACTCCACACAACCGATGCAAATTCGAGTTTGCTGCGAACTAATGAGTTATAAAGCATTATTTTTGTTTGAGGAGAAACAAATCTCTTGGTCTTTCTTTTAAGGAAACCTAACATCCTGGCCGCTTGTTTCACTATTGTGTCCATGTGCACTTTGAATTTTAATTGCGTGTCCATTATCACGCCCAAATCTCGAATCTCTTTAACCTCCTGTAACGTATCGGACTGTAATTTATACGATGATTGCAATTGTACTTTCTTCTTTGTGTACTTAATGTGAAAAGATTTATTCGTGTTAATAATCATACCGTTTAATTCGCACCACATATTTATTCCATCGAGATCAGCTTGGATGAGCTCCACATCATTATTCGAACTAACGGTTTTGAATATTTTGAAATCATCGGCAAAAAGGGAGTATTTACAGTGATGTACAAAAGAGCTGATGTCATTTATAAACACTGAGAAGAGAACAGGGCCCAAATGGGATCCTTGTGGTACTCCTGAACACGCAACATATTCATGTGATATGTGACCGTTTAGCACCACAAACTGAAGTCTTTTTGCTAGGTATGACTTAAACCATTCTAGTAAGGTCCCACCCACACCAGACCGTCTCAGTTTATGTATAAGACGCGAATGACACACCTTATCAAAAGCGCTCGAGAAATCCATGTATATAGAGTCCACTTGTTGGCGTCTATCTATTTCCTTACTGAGATAGGACATAAATGACACCAAGTTCGTTTAGACAGAACGTCCCTTTCGAAACCCATGTTGATATTCTGAGATCTGGCTTTTCAAGTGGCGCGTGACAATTGGGCAAACAAGGGATTCAAATAGTTTAGGTATACATGAGAGTATGGATATAGGACGGTAGTTTTTGATGTCTTTGTTGTCACCTTTTTTGTACACAGGAACAATTTTTGCTTTTTTCCACAACTCGGGAAACACCCCATCATGCAAAGACCTGTTGAAAAGTATTGATAGTGGAAGAGCAAGAGTAGGGCCACAGCGCTTCACAAAGATGGGAGGGATCTCATCCGGACCGGCAACCTTGAAGATGTCTAGTTTTTTAATGGCACGTTTAATTTCCTGTTCACCGAATTTTATTTTACTTAAATATGGTAGACCATGCACTGTGGACTCTAGACTATCAGGCAATATGATGTTACTAAACACTGATGAAAAATGTTTAGCAAATAATTCTGCGATTTTTGTACCAGTGTTTGCAGTTTGGTCATCAAGGGTCATTTCGGCAGGTATAGTAGTTTCTCCGCCTCGCCTATCTTTAATAAAATTCCAGAAACATTTAGGATTCCTGATAATATTACCCTCAACCCGTTTTTTATAATTTTGTAGACATGCGTCTATTATTTTTTTACTTCGCTCACGAAGTAATTCATACTCCAACCTATCGCGTGGATTTTTGTATTTCATAAACTTTTTCCTCTTGCTTTCTTTTTCCAAGATTATTTTGATTAGAGACTTGCTAAACCATGAGGGGAAACCGCTTCTTTTTGGTCTTGAAATAGGGACGTATCTTTCCACGGTATCGTTTAATATACAGTAAAATACTGCGGTCATCTCATTAACGTTTTGGCACTTATCAAACTGTTTTGACCAATTAATTTCCTTTAGATGAGCTAAAATTAGATCATAGTTCGCTTTGAAAAAGTTATGTCGGGGGCTTCGGGCTGGTTTAAGAAAGTGTGGTATTAGTTCCGGTACAGTAATCAACAAGGGAGGATGCTTCCGGTCAATTTTACTTATAATGTTTGAAGAATTAGAAACCTCTAACGTAGTACAGTTGGTTAGAACAAGATCCAGCACTCTGCCATCCTCGTTAGGAACGGGGTTCCTTTGAGTTATATTATTTAGCGCCATGAAATCAGTGAGTGCAAGACCCTGTGGTGAACCATAATTAAATGCGCTGCATGAAACACCACCCACATCGCGAGACCAACCAATAAAGCCCATGTTGAAGTCTCCCAATATTATGACCTGGTCATTTTTGTCTAAAATATCACTAGTATTCTCTAAAAACCGAGTAAGGCTTTTCAGGTTCACTGGCGGGGGAAGATATACCACACAAATTAGTATTTTTGTGACAATGTTGTTTGTTTTTACATCAATTGAGACCCATAGGTCCTCCGCATCACTCTCCCAATTTGAATGTCGGGAAGAAGGGATATGCTTAGAAACAGCTATCAAAACTCCCTCCCCATCTTTAGTAGTTTAGTAGTTTAGTAGTTTCTGAGCACAATCGATCTCTCCTATAAACAGTAACACGCTTATCTATAAATTCAGAGTTCGCTACATTACTATTGAGCCACGTTTCAGTAAATACAATTACGTTGTAGCTATTAATCAGAACATTTGTCAAAACATCCTCCGTTTTGGTTCTTAAGCCCCGCACATTCTGGTAATAAATATTTACAGCCATTGTGGAAAAAAAAATTTATCTAACTACTCCTTGGCTAATCCTGACACTTATCGAATACCAATACTAAAGCAACAATTTCAAACTTTCATCGTCTTTGATGTGAATAGCGTGACTTTGCTCGCTTTTCCTCGCAAGTATTCTCCCATCTCGTATCCATACAAACTTGAACCCAGCCTCCTTGGCTTTCTTGCGGGCTGCGGCATGTAGCTGTTTATTTTTGAGAGTTAGGTGTTCAGATACGAATATGGGTTCGCGACGACCTCCGAGTCCAAGATGTTCGGTGCTGAGCTTTTTATCTTTATTCTTTTTGTTGAATCGTGTCACTGCAGCCAACAATTCATCGCGGTGTCGCTGACTGCGAAGCTTTACAATGACAGAACGGGGACGATTGCTCTCCTTGTTTAATTTGGCAATTCTTGTTACATGTAGTATATCCGACTCAGAGATAGGACTCTCGACAATTCTTCCAAGTTGCTGCACGGTGTTTAGGAGGTTCTCTGACTTGTGTTCAGGAATGCCGGTAATTTCCACGTTACAAACGCGCATGTTTTGCTCTATCTGCCCTAGCCTATCCGTCAGGTTTTTAACTTGTGATGTTAATTTTTCATTCTTAGACACCAATTTATTTATTGTTTCTGATTTCTCGTTAACAGATAGTATAAGTGCATCGTACTGTTTACTGAGAAACGACAGGGACTCTTGGAACTCAGATACTTGATGGTTTAAGTTGGCTAGGTGTTCGGATACCAGGGATTTAATAGTGTCAGTGATTTCCTGTTTTATAATTATGCGCAACCTATCCTCGGCCACACAAGAATCGCTGCTATGACATTTGGAACATTTATTTTTTATTCTCATGGTGACACTACTGTCTTCATTTAATTAAAAGTCTAAAAACGGACTTTATCGCGTTTATTTAAATTTACTGTTTATAGAATAATTATTCGGACACCCACCACCTCAGTCCCCCGAGATCATGGACGCTGTAAAGGGTCCGAAACGTCGGGAAATAATTTAAATTAAATATTGTTAAACAGTAAATTTAAATAAACGCGATAAAATCCGTTTTTAGACTTTTAATTAAATGAATAAAATTCGCGTAAATATAAGAGAACACTACTGTCTTCACCTGGGCTCAGGATGCAATCCTCCCTAGAAGCAATAGGGTGATTAGCTGCACGTACAGGAGTGTTCGAATTACCTGTTTTTGGTAGTTTACTGCGACATTGTTGGCAGTTCCACTTAATCCTACTTTCTGCATCCATCTGATAGAAGTGCTTAGATGTCAAGTTTGCGCAAAGTAGATCGTATCCAAGCTTACATGTGACACAAATCATATACTGCCTCCTTGGCAGAGAATTTTGACACCCAGCACAAGTTTTCTGTGACGACATCGTAACTATTATATAGCCGAGATGAGCGCAAGCGAAACCAACGAGCAATGTCTATTAAAACTTATTTCACTAACGTTAAAAAAATTTACAATAAAATAAAATAAAAATTTATAATTAAAAAAAAAATTATATAAAAAAAATTATATCTAAAGCACAGATTTGATCCTACAATCTAACGAGTGTGCGGTCGGCCGTTAACTCGGACGTTGACACCGGACCACTCAGCATTTATTAGTCTTTGGTGAAACTTTCAATCCGTATGAACTATTTACGATTACTTCTTTATAGTAACGAGTAGATACTAATGAGTCCAAAGTTCAATCCTTTGTTCACTGAATTGAATTTATACGTCAACGTTAGATTTCGAAACAATTTTTTCAGTTTTGTCACTTATTCACACACTTTTTAATTACCGTTTCACAACACTCCGTTAAAGTTTTATATACTGAACACGCTGATATAACTTAATACTAGAATTTTGTAGATATTTCACTATTTATCAATATTTATCTTCCAGAATTACAGAAACACGTCTTCTTTCAAAAAGCGCTCGTACCCACCATTTATTACCCAACATTTTACCTACCCAAGGTACCGGAAAGTCGCTAAAATATCTTTGTTATTGGCTTGGTGTCGACAGAGTCTCAAAAAACAGCATCGGGCGCCCACCGCTGGTGGAGTACGTCGCATGAGATGGACACTCAAAATTAATGAGAATGTCCTGCGTGTGTATGAAGGGATATGGACTGGCTATCGAGCAGTATTGCACCGCGAGTTCCTTCTGCTTAAACCAAAATGAACAGAGCTCGATACATTCAAGGAAAGGTGGAATCAGAAGAATAATGAAGTTACTTCACACTTGGCTCCGGCCTTTTGTTATACCGGAATGAAATTTAAAACTTTAGACTAGGCTGTATCTACTATAGTCCTTTGCTTTTCCCTATTGTGGATAAATTTTAAAATTAATTACTAATATCACAATATAATTAAATCGCACTTGTTACTGGAAAACTTAATAGGAATATAAATAAAAACAATTTACTCTCAAATACTACCAGCACATAATGAATATCGACGTCGATAAATCCCACGATGTACTGTGTTGTCATATTTTTTCTTTTTTTACAATTTTTGATACGAGTAGAGATATTAATGTATATCCTATTATATATTTTGTACCACTAATCTTGCGTATATAATTAGTCTAATTTATAAATTCCTCCAACATACTTCAATATTTTATTTATATTTTATTATATATATAAAACAAATTACAAATACACGTTTTTGTCTTTTGGTTATCAATTTTTTAATCAAATAATTTTATTTACAGAATTGTACATTTAATCCTGAAACTGTAACTTTATTGAAGAAAATGTTGGAGTGGCCAAAAGGTGAATATTCACATCCAAAATTAATTTATATATGCGTCGTAGAGTTGACGAAAAATTCATTAAAGAAACGTATTTAAACGCGACCCATTTTTTACTATTTTACCTGCTAACTGTGGGAAATTTAGGTTGCAGGCCTATATAAACTCTCTTTCTTCAGCAATGGACAATTTGCAGACCAATCGAGTTAATTTAAAAAAAAAATCTATTGAATAAACTATTTGTATTTATTTCAGAAATACTCTTCCCTGTCCTCGATATTACTAGACTAGCGGTTAGAAACAAAGAAATAAATGGACAAATATTTGATACGACCTACGGACCTAACTTTGTTAAATATCTCCTATCTCTACTTACTCCAGGTACTTTATTAATAATATATAATAGACTATTACTATCATTAGAACTTTTAAAAATATAGAATTAAACTTCAAATGCATTTCATATATTATTTTGTTACAACCTGTCTTTCAATACGTCTAGTACAGTGATTTTCAACCTTTATTGTCACGGCACATTAAACGATTTTTCTGCTTTGGCGGAACAAAAAGAAAAGGTAACTAAACTGAAGCTAAACAGAACACCAACCTGTAAAAAAGCCGCATACAACTTCCTAAGCAATAGAGTGGTTTTGAATTGGAACAAGTTACCAGAAGAAATTGTTTTGGCCACTTCAGTTAATGCTTTTAAAAACTGACTCGATGGCTGGTTAAAATCAGAGAAGCTGTCACTGCTACAAAAATGATTTTTCAACACAATTGACATAGACACATCAGCTTATCAGCTGCTCGTCTATAAATTAATAATAATAATAACTTTGAAAGTTGTTATTTTAATTAATTTTGAATGTAAAATAAAATAATATTTACAACAAAAACAACGATACGTTTACTAAGGGTTAATTACAATAAAGGTTACTAATAAAGAAAACTTCTTGATAATTTAATTTATTCGTCGTAAAAATGACAAGGCTACTCTAATATCGTCTTTTACATTTAACAGTCACGTCCTTTTTTACATTTTTATTAGGTTAATACTGAAAATCCGAATTTACACAAATAAGATGTAGAAAGTTGTAAAAATTCTAAATGACTGACAAAAACGCACAGCCTAAACTATTGGAAATAGTGACACACATTGTTATGTGTGTCTCTATTTCCAATGGTTTACACATAACCTTTATTATAGAATTTTTGTAAGAAGCAAAGCTGAAATTGTTTCCTATGTTTCGCTATTTAACGATTGTTGGTGCGTCGTTCTACAAACAGGTCCCACAAAAAATTCGCTCGCGACACACTAGTGGGTCACGACCCATAGATTGGGAAACCCTGCCCTTAAACCCTTAGAGTAATATTTAATCTGTAACAGATAATCTTCCCGCCAATCAAATGCTTGCGATGCGAGTGCTGGTGAATGCATTCAGTGACCTCCCCGGGGAAATGCTAGTGCTGGCCGCTAGAGAGAGTGTCACACACGCTATTATCTGTCTCAATCAACTCAATAATAATACTCAGGTGAGTGATAATTTGCTGTTTTTTTTTTTTTGGACTTTTACTCCATTGACTACTATGGCTGTAATGGCGGTTTGTATACTGAATGAGAGTTGTAAGGCTCAAACACATATCCCTCATTACTTAATAATTTAGTATATTTTATATAAACTAGTCACTAAAATTAGGGAATATAAAAAAATTTTTTTTGGGTGACGTTCAACGAGCTGTAACTCCGAGGAAAATGATCGTACAGCAAAAATAAAAAAGGAAATTGTAGCTCCAAGTGTCTAGTTTTCAAATACGATCATGAATTTTTTTAATCATGTTTGGGTCTGGAGAAATCCTAAGGAAATTACAAAAAAAATTTAAAAGCTCTATTAGAACTTTTTAATTTGACGTAATCAAAAAGCCTGGACAATGATTTGCCGCAAAGTTATCGTCAAACAAAGCAAAAAGTTCTTTTTAACTCTGATAATCAATTACTCCAGGAATAATGATCCTATAAGAGATCGTACGAGGGATTTAGGCTATACTATAAGATATTGAGTTACAGCTCGTTGAAAATCACCCAAAATAGCCAATGCTGCTATTCTACAAACAACCCAATGCTAATGCTATTCCGAAAGACAAACAAGTAAAAAAAAAAATGTTTACCCCTTTCTTTACTTAATCTATTAATATCCATTTATTCAATCACACATATTCTGCTAAAGTCAATTTATTCGTAATTTTCTAATTTTATTTTGACTTAGATGCTTAAACTATAATGTTTATGTTGTAGCTTCGCTTGAAACATGAGAATATAAAAGTGCTTTTATAATAAGTCTACTTATTTGAAAATATATATAAAAATATATATACTTTTTTTAAAACAATTGACCTTACTAAAACTGTCTGTAAACAACTACCCTTATTTCAAGTAAAAAAAAAATGAATAAAGCATATTTTAAAAGTAAGTTTGTTATTATTTTAACTCTAACAGATTGCAGCGACGTCGTTACTACTAAATCTGTCAGTTGCGCTTGCTCAGCAACCCGACAGCGTAGAAATAGCCGAATGTATCATCAGTTTGATGAATAGATTAACTGATAAGGAAGCTTACTTCAGGTAAATCATTTACCTATACGTATTTATATATTTTATAAAAAAATTTGAAAGGTTTGGTTGGTGCTTAATATTCTTGAGATTAATACTAATTTTTAATATTTTTGTTTGATATCTTCTTTGTCTAGTTAACTTATAGTCTATTAAACAACGTCCTATGGGTCATGGGAAAACCATTGTTATGGTTTCATCATGCATCTAATGTTAGCCAATCTAATAATTACACAGACCCACAAAAAAAGTGCTCTGTACTTTTGACCAGACCTACCTAGAGTTATGTATTTCAAGAAAGAAACAAACTTTATTTAGTACGAAAAAAAAAACTTTTCGTTCGCATAATTGCATTTTTTCGCGATTTTTGGCCATTTTTAGCGTTTTTTTTTTTTTTGCAAATATAAACCAATATTGACCAAACTGATCTCAAATTCGGGCTTAACGCATCGAAATACATAAGCCTAGGTAGGTCTAGTCAAAAGTACGGAGCACTTTTTTTTTCTTTTTTATTGAATTGCGAATGTTATAATACCAGTGAAAAGTTAAAACCACGCCACGGTGGACGTTTACTATATAATATATAGTAATTTCTTAAATGTTCTAGTTAGAAGATTAAGTAAACTAATATAAATGATTGCTTCTTTTAGGGGATTAGTGGCACTCGGAACTATCTTAGCTGAATCACCGAACAAGATTGTCATACAAACGAAAATCGTAACAAACACCCAATTACAGAACAGACTTAAAACAGACAGCACGACCATTGATCCTAACGGCAAAAAGATATCCGTTTGCTCCTTACAGATACTGAGAATGTTATGAACGAAAAGTGATACTTACAACATAAAGGCTGGTTATTTATTAACTCATGTATGAAATATAAATGATAATAAATCAACCATTGCTACAAGAGCAATAGTCTGCGACTTATTTTTACTAGTTTCTTATACAGTATAGTGATCCTTAAAACAATAGCAATAATGCTGCCTATAATATATGTTATAAATAATTTCGTTAACCTGACACGTGATATATTTTGACTGTATTTTCAAAAAATTCTATCATAAAATTTAGTAATGTAAAACAACCATTTTTTATGACATGATTTATTAAATAAAAAAATAATTCTCAATTTTATATATAAAACGTCTTAATTCATAAAAGCATATTTTTAAATATCTACAATTAGTGTATAAACAATTAAAATGTTATCAACAGGCGTACATTAGCAAATGAATATAATTATTCAATTCTTTTATTGATAACTATCTTAATCTCCCTCAATATTCACTATGCCTCACAAATACTTTCGATATTGTATTCATAGATTGTGATTCAAATAACTTATCATATTTCATAAAATGGCTTTCTCTGTATTAATAGATATTGAAGAAGCAAAAAAGCACAGAAATGTCCCATATTACCATACAGTTTAGATAGTATGTTAACATTACTTTATTTTTATTTATTATAGTCATATAAAATCTGAAAATTATATATAAAGAGTTTACATAGGTAATATGTTTATTGTTTACATTAGTAATATAACGAAACGTAATAGTACTTTTCAAAAGTTATAGCCTGTGGAGGATGGACAGACAAACGAACAGCCTTAATAATAGAAGAACATTTTGGATATGGAACATTACAAAGCCATGGTGTGTAAAATGTCTTAATATGTTTACCTATTCATTGAATAAATATTTCTTTTGATAAAAGTGGAAATTTTTGCTGGATACAATCATTTTACTACCGAAAATAAAACATTTTAATTTACAATTTTAAAAAAAAGTATATAACATCTAACATTCCTTTTATTAATAAAATATCATAGTTTTTATATATAAATTAAGAGTGACAAATAAAAAGTAACATGTTAAAATAATTCAATAGTTATTTATTGTTAAAATTATGATTAAATACTCATAACAATATAAATTGTGACAGTTTAAATATCACAAAATCATTGTAAGATGTATTAAAGATCTTCTTTATAGTAATGCCATAGATTCGAATTTCCTATACTTATAATAGTAGTACGATATATAGCAACATACAAAACAATGAATTTGATGAAAATAAAATATTCCACCTTTGATACAACAAAGTCAACACGACATTTTGTAATGACACATAAAAGTTTTTTTTATTTTTATTATTTACAAAACTGTCATTGTTGCCCATAACAATGTTATCATCTTAATAGGTACGAATCAGATATAATTGGTACATTCAACAAAATTTTGCCATTTTGGCTATCTATAACTTTGTTGGACCACAGGTGATATAATATATGCATAACATAGTTACTTCTTTTTCTTTAATTCTTCAAAGCGTCTATTCAGATCTTCAAAGTCAATCTCATCAGGTGCAGTTGGCTCGGAAGCATTTGAGTTGTTTGAGACATTAGAGTTACTATGTGGTACTGAAGGCAGTATTTCAGATGGGACAGATGGTAACTCTGGTAATTCAGGAAATAAGTTATTTGTGGGTACATTGGATCTCGGCTGAGGCGTTGGTACATAGGGCGACTGCAAGAATAAAATATTAAACAAATTAACTATACATATTAATATAATTATTTCACCATAAGAAAGAAAAAATATTCAGAAGAAAGAAAGGCTTTAAAGTATCACTTTACAAGCACAGTCATGTTAAATATCGATTAGTATGAAATCACAAAGAACATAATTTGAAAAAACTAAATTAATTTAAAAAAAAAAAGAAAAAAAAACTACATGATACAATATAACAAAAACATCAAAATTAGCCTTATTTATGTACACGTCAAATCAAAAGATAACTAAATAATAATTACGTATAAATGGTACTACTAACTTTAAAATTAAATATATTAAATATATTCATATTCAGGTTATTTATGATTCATCAACAATGATTAGTATCAATATAATGATTATAAAAGTTTCATTTTAAATAATGAATAATTAGTAGGGAATATTATTATGGCCGTGTTCCGATATACACTGTGAGCACTGCTCAGTGCTGTCACTGGTGAAAAATTTGTTCCGTTATAGACTGCCAGTACACTGCCACAGTACCATAGAAAAATATATGATGTTATATATCGCATATGACATGCGTTATATATCGCTGGCCGTGCGGTGACCGGCAGAGAAAGCCCGGCCTCTTTCTTGCCGAGGTGTCGTAAGAGGCTACTAAGGACATAGTGGTTCGAACAACTGTACACCAACCAGGATGGCGATGGGCAGCAGCGTCACCATATCCTGCCACAACACTGTGCTCGCCAACCCGCTTGCCAATCGTGGCGAGTATTGGCAATTACACCCCCAGATGATAAGAGAGCCCTACGTTTAGCAGTGGATATACAACGGCTTATGTGGTGGTGGATGTTTCCATTCTACCCTCAAAAATTTAAAAATAATATGAATCAATATCGCCGCCATTTTCGTACTATGAGCACTGGCGCTTTCAAGATACGGAAGGTGGAGGTAAGGAGAATCATCTGTATATATGAAAAAGTGTCCGTCGAAATGCATTCTAAAATTAGGGTGGTGCCACAGTAGCATCAAGGTAAATCTTAAAGGAAGCGCCAAATAACAAAGCAGTCATAACATGGACTGAACATGTAATAAACAATACATATAAATTATAAGTTATATATATATATATATATATATATATATATATATATATATATTAATAAAAGGCATAATCTATAATATAAAAATAAGTCGGGTTTTCCTTCCTGACGCTATAATTCCAGAACGCACGAACCGATTTCCACGGTTTTACATTCGTTGGAAAGGTCTCGGGCTCCGTGAGGTTTATAGCAAACAAAATTCAGGAAAAATTTCAACAGAAAAGCAGGAAAACAGAGAAAATCATTTTTCACATACAGCGCCATCTCTGATACATAGCATGTACTACAAACCAATATGGTTTTGCATGGTGGTTTGATCCCCAAACGAAATGTTACAAAAAACGAAGCCATCTGGTGGCGAAACGGAGTTCGCCGGCTTTGCTAGTGTAATATAAACATTATCAATAATAAATTAAAAATTTAAAAATATATATTATTTGGTCTACTATTTCTTTACAGAAGTCAAAATAAATACTATATTTTTAAACCCAGCACACTTAACTCTGTTTATAAATGCTCAATTCATAATCATTTCTATTTCCTACACTAGCGCTATTTCGATTTGTTTTGAACAATAATTTGCTGTTTAGAAATGAACACTTTTTCAACTATTTCCCCATACAAACCGGTTCTCCTTACCTCCACCCTCCATATTTCGAGATATAGATCAAAAATATAACAGCGCGAATGATTGATATTATATTATTAATTAATATTGTTATTCAAAAATGTCAACAATATTGAAATAATAATTTTCTTGTTGAATAGAAAATGTGTACTTGATAATTTCATTTGAAAAAAAGTCGAAAAATGAGGATGATAGTATACTGGACTGCATTCCGTTTTAAACAGTAACCAGTATAGCACAGTATAGCATACTAAAAAGGAACACCTTCGCAGTATACTGAATTGATGTCACACCTCACAGTGCACGAAATGTATTTCGGAACACGAACAATAAACAACTTGGTTTATAGGCTATAACGAGTTATTTATTTTAAATTAAAATTAAAAGGGTCATGTAAAATCATTTAGGTTATGTTTGTTTCACGTTAAATTAAAACATCATTACCGAATCATGATCGATGCTGTCATAAGCGGGAGGTAGGTTGTTCATTTCCTCCTGTAATATGAAATAATGTGTTCTAACTAAATAAATAGATAATGCAACATTTTATCCACATTTAAATAAATAAAATCTCATAAAAATCGATTTTAAATATTACTTAAACATGTATTTAAAAAAATATATTGTCAGTCATACTGTAATAGTTATATAATAGTTCATCTAAAAATGAGAATGCAAACAAAAACCAAAAGTCCAAATCAAGCTAAAGTAAAAAAAATGATAGGAATTAAAATCTACATTCAAGGATAAATAAATTTAAAAAATATTAGGAAGCAAATCAACGTTTAAGAAAAATACAAGCTTACATAGTTTTTAATACCTTCAAATATTTTAAATTACCTGTAAAAAACTGTTATTCAGTGTAGCAGAATCAACACCAGGCGGCACATTATATACCATAGGTCTGCTTGGTTCACCAAAGGCTGGTGGAGTAGCAACAAATCCACCAGCTTTACCTCCAGATGCTTGCTGAAATATTACAATTCATGTGTAAAATGTTTTCGAAAAAAAGTGCAGCAAAAAATAATAAAGAAAAATGAATACATTAAAATAGTATTTTAGTAGAGTAGAGTCTATAGTAGCTAAACATACAAATATACAATTATACATACATATGGATAATTAAATGGTTTCACTGATGGCGGAGGCATATTGGATCTTTGTGGCAATGGGGGTGGTGGAGGGTAACCGATGAAACCAGGAGGATTTGGTGGCCCATTTATATCAATCAGCATAGCATCGCGACCTGTAACAACATGAGAAAAAATGAGATGTGCTAAAATGTTATTAGGTACAATATTTTAAAAGAAAAAAAAATTATTTTTAATGAATAAGTTCCAAAACTACTGAATTGATAACTTTACTGCTTTACTTATTGGAAAATATAAATTAATATGTTGAACATATACAAACGGTCCACTGCTTCTAAGGTAGAAAAATTAATTCCTGTATTTTAGGTAACAGCCGACTGACATACATGTTTATAAAAAAAATGAATATATAAATAAAACATATAATAAAAATTGCAATAAATAATAAATATAAAAACCAGACTTGGACAGAAATCAAATCCAAACTCAGAAGCAGAAAACAGTGTCACTGCCAACTATGCCACTGTGTTTATTTTATACATACTAGCTGAACAAGCACCTATCATCAACATGGACAAATCTTAGAGAGATATCTAGATATATTTATGTAAAATAGGTAAGTATCTATAATAGTTACATAAATTTACAAAAATACAACTAGCTGAGCCCTAACGTTTTATGAATGTTCCTAATTCAATTAATAGTCTCACTTTAACAGTTTACTCAAAACCAAAAAGAAGGTAAAGTAGGAATTTATTAATATTTATTTACTAACTAGAATTGTTTATGAAATAACTACAAAAAGTACTTACTTTCTTCCTCTCTCATCACTTGCTCATCGGGAGTATATTCAACGTTATAATTCTTAGCTATCTCAATCAGGTACCTTTCTACGAGTATTTTAGGTGGACTATGTACTGACATTTTATGCTTCAACTTGTCACTTATAGTATTAACACTCTCATTCCTGCATGCATCTGCATATATTTTACCATATTTTGCAGTAAATAAATCTGATATTATTTTAAGTTCCTGAAATAATGTAAATGTAAATTATATCTACATCATAAAATATAAGTGTCTAACTATAAAGTATTCTTATATTATTATTTATAATTCAAAACATTTTCAGATTTCAGTTATTTCTTACAGCTTAGTTTATTATTTAAGTTTCAATAGTAACTTAACACTTTGAAAGCCATGGGGGACACCAGTTGGGCCTCATTTATGTAGTTGATGGAGCCAGTTTAAAGAACATTTTTTTCCTTACATTATCTGACATATTTTTCTGTCATATTTTTTACTAAAAACCTAGCACAACTTATTCGTCTGCAGGGCTGTGGGGGGTCACTTCTAATATGAATTAGCTTTATATCTGCCCAACAGCTCCATAGAAACACCCAAAATCGACTGGCTCGTGGTCATATTGTGCCCCATGGCTCTAACGGGACAATTGTGTGTCCACCATGTGGTGTCTCCCATGGCCCAAATAGAAAAACAAAAAAATCAAGGCGGCGTTTAACATGTTAAATATTACAAGTATATTTTATGGAGATTTTGTCTACCTGGACATCAGTGTGCATCCTTGGAGCAACCCAAATGAGACTTGATATAGCTTCACTAAGTCCTTCATCAAGTTCTTTCATCTGCGTCACAAGTCCGAATCGAGCCAGAACTAAGTCACAGTACATTTCTACAATCTCCATTGCTTCCACCATATAGTCCTCTCTGTATTTAGTTTAAAGTTACATTACAACAACAAAATTAACTAATTGGGTATATTTTTATTACATTTATATAATGGAAATAGAAGGGAATCGCATCAAAATATAATTTATGCTTAAGTATAAAAAATTTAATTTTAAACACTAATTTTCCTTAAAAAAGGTATTTATTAAGGCACGTTCTTTTCCTTGAAATAACTTACCTGATTATATGTTCCACACGAATTTTTGCACGTTCACTTTTACCAGCTGCAATATATTCAGCTATTTCCTTACGAGCCTTTTGAGCCAATTCAGTTTTCTTCTTTTCTAACAATTTAAGTCGATTTATAGCTAATCTCAAATGTGTCTTTAATTTAGAATAATTAGGATTTGATGAAAACATTTTTACTGTAATATCTTTGCACTAAATTGAATATTACGTATGAGTAATACAAAATTAATTGTATAAATTTTTGTTTGTAATTTGTATGAATCACCATTCAACACTGATAATAAAATGTCAATTTCGTATGTCAGAAATGACAATACATAAGTATAATCTATGGACAATACTATTCGTTCCTATCAACGCTTTATTTATTTATTTATTTATTTGTCTAATTTATACAATAAATTCTTTAATTTATTGTAATTAATAATTATTATATATCACAAAATATTAAATCTATCGAAATACTACAAATGATGCGGAATATATTCTATTTATAATAATTATAATGTAAAGTAATTAATTACTTTTGAAAGTAGCTCCTCTATATTTAGTTTTTAGGGTTGTAGAGCCAAGAGTGCAAAATTAAATGGAACCCTATTACGAATAAGCCCTCCTGTGACTACGGTCCGTTCTTTCGTCACACTCATGGAGTATAGAGGTAAAGGAGCCCTAATAGGTAGGTTATATGTTAAGATGGATAATTATTAAAAAAATTATTGTTAATCCTCAATTTTTTGCAAATAAAATTTAGTAAAATTGACCAATAGATCAGATCATTGATTTATGACTTTTAAATTTTCTCGAGAAATCACAATTAAAAAATTATAGGCAATTTTACTATTTATAACATTAGCTATTAACTAGTGAAAATCTAATAAAAATTGATCTAGTCATTTAAGAAATTAGTCGTGTTAAGACTAAAATTAAAGAGAAATTTTTCTATTACAATTAGTAAGACGCTATTTTTGTGTTTGACATTACAATAATTTACAAACAATTTTGTTTGTTTGTATAGATATACCTGTGGCATGTTCCTATGTAGGTAGAAGAAACTCACAGACAAGACAAAGACGTCCTATGTAGTCTTAACCGAAACTGAAGATAGGATCACAGTAGCAAATGCCCCTTTTGTAGGGACCACAAACACACATAACGCCTCCACCGGCGGAGGTGACCCCGGTTTTTGACAATCCGGATAGACGTGTAGGATCGTCGCTCGTTCGACTCCAAGCTCCACGCAGCGCCTCCCTGCACTCCGACGACGTTCTAAGCTGCGAGGTGCGATCTCGTTAGGAGACACCTTAGGACGAACATCCATTCTGAGCTCTATAGAGGATCCCCAATTTTTAAGATATCAATACTCGGCTGCCTCACCGGGGACACTGTAAAGGCCACTAGGACCAACATTTATACACATTTTGAAAAGTTGCATAAGTCATTTGGTTCGAGCTCCGCGGGGAATAAAGACTTAAAGTTAAGATAAGAGCGTCGTAACGTCATTATAGAAATAAATATTAGATTAAATCGACAAAAAAAAAAAAAAAAGTACGGTTCTTTTCAGAACTAATTGTTATCGCACTTTTTAGTGCAGACAGAACGTAACAGAATAATACTGCATCTGTTTCTAACGAGTAACGACGTCAAATCATGTTTCTATGACGGCGTACTGCTACAAGTTTTTGTTTATTTAAATTATTCTTTAAGCTTTATATTATTAGGCCCGCCTAAGTAAATTTAAATTTTCTGATAGATCGTACCAGTGGCGTAACTACCGGAGAACTAGACGGTGCCTTGCACCGGGGCCCCCAAGCTCAGGAGACCCTCAGAACCTGACCAACAAATCATAAATTTAAAGATTGAAATATGTTTGCGTGTAGAACCTGGACGGGTCCTGCTGTGCATAATAAAGAGCAGATGATTAAGTAGCTTTATACATAACTATTTATATTTTGGCTTCTATTGATAAAACTTAAACAGTTTAGTTGGGGCCCTAGTTTAATTTTTGCACCAGTGACTTTGGTTACCTATACTTCAGCCAAATTCGATATGGAATGTTTACCAACAAACCGTTGCTTAGCAACCAACCATAGGCAGATGTTTACTGCCTATTGGAAAATAATTATAATAATTATATTTTTAATATTTATACATAGTAGTACAAGCTACATAAAACTTGAAATAAATAAGTCAGAAAGTTAGATATATTTATAGATTATCTATAATTATGTGTGAAATTTACTTGTTAACGTGGGTATACTAATTTTCCACTGAATGATTTCTAAATATTTTCATAAATATGTATATGCCTATATTAAAAATAGCTACACTATCCCTGAACAGCATTCAAAATAAAACAACATTTGTTTTAAAACGGATTTAATATGATTAAAAATCTATTTTCAGATACTCATTCTCTTTTATTATTTATTTTACTTTACTTACGTTGAATAAACATAATAAATATAAAATTTGAAATTGTGCATAAAAACCGATAACAATTTACCTTTAACAATATAACGACTGATCAAAATAGACCAAATGTTGCTTATCTGCGAAATTTTCCTGTCAGTGCAAAAATTTAGGGTTGTTAGATGTATATTAGTAATTACAAATTTGTTAATTTTTGTTATAAGCAAATTTTCTTATATATTACGTATTTGGGGGTTAAGTTAAGTTCTAGGAAACAATGTTAAAGTAAAATTATTAATGTATAACTAGGAAATTGGTGATAAATTACAATTTTTCATTACTAAAAGTGTGAAAACCCTATACACGATGACATTTGGTTTGTTTACATAAATTCCACATCGAATTTGGCTCAAGTATAGCTACGCCATTGGATCGTACTACCATCATATAAAATAAAATAAAATTGCGCCATTTTCTGTTGTGTATTTTTTTTTAATCTTGTTTCTTGCCTGCCTGCCTGAGTAAAATATGATACATTCAACCACATTTATGCAAAATGGTCATGGAAAATTTCGACAAGAGAGCGTATCTGAGTCATTTTCAAAAAAAATGTACGTAACACAAATGAAACACAAAGGATTCTACTTATTTTGTTACACAATGTAATATAACGTTACAAAATAGAATTTATAAAGTAAAATTCACATTGACATTCTCTGAGACAAAAAAAAAAGGTAAAATTAAACAACAAAAAATGTGTTTGTTAATAAATTTATTAAACTTACTTCAATATGCTTAAAGAGATCAAACAATAATCATGAGTTTGGTGGTAGGGAGTCAACTAGCGCTACTTTGTACTCTTAATATACGATTACTCCTAAACATAGTTACAAAACATATTTTTGTAATTAGTAAAAAATAGATAAACTATCCAATAACTTTTCAAATTTTATAATCTAAAAAAAAAAAAAACGAAAATTAAACAAAATTTGGATTTGATTGAAACTAAAATCTTTCGAAAATGTGAATAAAAAATAGTTGCAACATAAGCAATTGCTAGTTAAAATCGTACTAAAAATTTCACTCAAAATAAATGTGATCAAAAGAATCTTTTAACTTATACTCATTTGAAAAATATTCTAAAATCACATTTTTTACGACACATTGTGCAGGAACTGTGTCTCGGTCGATCTTTTTGGGAGTTATAAATTTCAACTGTTGTGGTTTTTTAACAGATTTTAAAAATCTTACAGTGTAATAAGTTACGTCATTTTTAATTTCGATGCCTTCTATAAATCCAATATAATACACCCATGTTTTTCTCTCATAATATCTGACTAAGACACTATCATTTATATTATATATATTAAGATCGTTCAATTCTTTTTGTACTTTGTTTGGTTCTCCAGTTTCATTTCCTCTATTAGTGTAGTCGTTATTTTCTGTTAAGTTCTGTCTTAAGTATTCATCGATCTCCAATTGTTTTGTAATAATATTATTTTCTTCCATCGTATTTTTTTTGTCTTCTATAACAGCTCCTGTAATGATACTTTCTTGTGTCACATCTAAAATAGGCGCGTTTGGATTATATAAAAACTTGTTAATTTCTTGTTGTAATTTAGTCGGTTCTTCAGTTTCTGTAATAGAACAGTTGACATGTTCTGTCTTAGGTTCATTATTTTTTGTTGTCTTCAGTCTTAAGTATTCATCTATTTCCTTATGCTCAGTTGTCGTAATATTATAGTCTTCTTTCGCAACCTTCTTTCTTTCCATAGCAGTCTTTTTGATAATACTTTCTTGTTTCACGCCTGATGTAGAAGGAGTTGGATTATTATAAATATTTCTTGTATCATGTTTTTTATGTGTTTGGATTTTATTTACTTCTTGAAGCTTAAAAGGCCCGTACTTAGTCAAATCGAAATATGGTTGATTTTCCGGGGTATTTTTTATATCAGATAAAACAGTTATTTTTGTATTTTTGCTATTTACTGTTTTTTTTGTTTTATTTATAATCTCAACATTATTTTCTTTACTTTCATCATTTTCGAATTCGCTATAAATTTCGTCATCAGCATTCCAAATACTGTCATCAGATTCAGCGTAAGTCACCTCCGAATTTACACTAGTATCACTGTCATCTGGTTGCAATGATTTCTTCCTAGAATTTTCAAAACGTGTTCTCTTGTTTGACTTCTTTTTCATTTCTTTTAACCCAGCGTTAAATTTTCGCTTCTGTTTTTTCAACTTTAGGTTATGTTCTTTCGTTACATCAAAACAATCACATGAGGGATTTTCACAAAAACAAGCCAATTTTCTATATTTTATGACGTTCGCTTGATCCGTAGTAAGAACTTGATGGATATCCATAGTATTTGGTACAGGAATCAGCCCTTTTAAGTCCACTTCTTGCTCTTTGGTATTTATGTTTTCATTTGATACGTAAAAATATAAAATTTTAGACTTACATTTTACCAGCATGTCGTACGCAGTTCGTGCATCGACGATGTCTTCGCCGTAAGTAACTTTTTTGTCCAATTTTCGTTTTACCGCTCCACCTATTCCATCTGGAGCCCCCTTTCCGTGAGCGGACTCAAAAAATGACCAAGTGGATTTCTCAAATCCCAGTTTTTTAATGTTTTCCGTCAATAGGTAAAAATTTCCTTTTTGCCTATACTGGGTGGTGGGGCCGTCAGAAAAAAAATGTAGTGTAGTGACATTTGGTGATATATTTTTTATGTATTCTAAAATAGGTGTCAAATGTGCCCATATGGCTATTGGATTGTGATTGTTATTGGGTGAAATAGTGCAGAAAGATTTCTCTTGAAGGTCTTGTTCGTTTTTATAATAAATTACTGCAGTGTGTAATGTAAACTGCTGTTTGGACGCGCCAAAATGTGTTGCTTGTACTTCTTCACTAATTTTTGCAAGATAATTTTCGGAAAAATCGCAATGAATGATGCATTCAGTAGCAGATAGTGTCTCTTTACATTTCTTGTACATTTGGTATGCATGGTAAATATTATAATAGTGTTTTTTAAATTTTTGAAGTTGATCGGAAAAAGACTTTATCAGATCCGTTAATGTTCCTTGTATTATGTCTTTAGTAGTTCTTTTTGTGATTTTTTTATCATTTTCTTCATTTGCGTTCTTTTTCATATATTCATGTTTCTTTGTTACCCATGCATACCAAAACACCATCTTATCTAGATTTTTGTGTGCCAAATCTAAAGGGATTGTCTTATTTTCACAACTTTTACATTCACCATACATACATTTTTTATTAAACTTGTCACAAACAATAGTCGAAACCAATTTCTCGAGATCATTAGTTTCTAGAACTCCAAGTATTTTTAACTTTTGGGCTACGAATGTCAAATTCGCATGTTTGACACAGGCACATGTGTTTCTTTGGGTCACTATAGGGTCTAAAATATAAAAAGGCTTATATCTGGTAAATGTCGTGTACGATGCCGAACCACCTTCGTCAATATATTTTTTATGCAATTTTTCTAAAGAATCTTGTAAATATCTGACTTGTCTTTTATCTTTTTTGAATGTTTTAGTTTCTCTTTTTCCTGCTGTAATCCTGCTATTATCATCTCTATCAAGAAAATCTTTTATCTCTTTGATCCTTTTTATCCTTTTTTTTTCTACTGTTCTTTGTCTTGCCCTCAGTCTGCCTTTAAGTCCCAAGCAAGAGTAACCAAGATTAGTCTTTAATTTATATTTTGTCACAATATCATTGCTTATTACAGTCTTCAAAACATCTTTTTCAGGTTTAGATTCAGCCTTAGAGTATTGTTCTAACAATGATTGCTTTAAAACGTAGTTTTCGAATATCGCCTTTTTTACCCTTTCTTTATAAGGACTAGGAATATTTGGGATGATTTCTTGAATGAACTTTTCTGTCTTTGAAAATGGTGTTGTTGCTTCTTCGGTTACTGAATTCGGGTTTTCACCTAAAGTTCGGAGGTTTTCAAATTCATTTTCAGTCTTTTTTAATGATTCTTTTAAGTTTTCTATTTGTTTTTTGTAGCGATATAAGGTTTTCTTTTGAGCCCTTATAATTTTTGACATTCTTTCAATTGTTAATTTTAGTTTCAAATTTTCTTTTGACAACAGGTACCGAACTTTGCGTTTTTGTTTTTGGTAAATTTTAGATTCTTCGGTTTGGTTAATATTTGGTTCTTTTTTTTGTTTCTGTTTTGCCTGTCTCCATTTTTTGCGCTGCTCTTTTTGCTTGAATTCTGGTAGTTGTTTAATATTTTTATATTTTTTCTTTGTTCTTTCAGCATTTTCTTTTTTCAATTTTTCAAGTTTTGCAGGATCTTCTTCTTTTAATTTCTCCCTGTACTTCCGTTGACGTTCTGCTGAAGTCATTGGTGCCATTTTCTAGATACAAACACAATCATTAATTAATTCGAAAGTAAAACAAATCGAAAAAAAGTAGAAAAACTGCATTAATCTACTTTAACTTTACGGTAAACAACATTGAATAAAAAAGAATGACCAAAATGGGGTTATAATTGATTGAGAGATATCTATTAACGGATAAAAATACAAGTTGCGCCCCGTGGTTTTACCCACGTAGATTGGGTAAAAATAAATTCATTAATACATAATATATGAGCTATATCTCCTATCCAAATTTCATCCAAATCCATCAACGTCGTGAAGAAGTAACAAACGTACTAACTTACACACGCACTCACAAACTTTTGGCATTTATAATATTAACGTAAAATGAGATAGTCGAATTGAACACCTCCTTCTTTTATAAAGTTATATATTAAACACAAACTCGAGCCGTATGATCACAGCTTTATACCTTATCCTTTGTGTAACGTTACACAATGTTACATAAATGAACAAAATGGCATGGCGTCAACACAGAGTCAAACAAATAATACGAAATTATCGCGCTGGAACGGGTAAACTTCGTCTGAATTTAAATCTCGTTAGTACATGGACTCACATGATCATACAGTTTTTGAGTAATTTATAGATACTTACCGATAAAATCCACGTTATACACAAGAAAATGTACAGCGACAAAATCAAACACCACAGTTTTGAGTCCAAATATCAAAAACAATATGCGTTGCTATTATTTTGTTAGGTTGGCAGTTGCTTACAATATTGCTAGTGTTAAATAAATTAAGAATGCGTTCAATATAAATCAAATTATCTGTGATATCCTCGTTACACAGAGGTGTTACACAAAGTATCACAAAAGTGGACATGTATTTAAATTCTATTTTCCTTTGCTTTAGTTTTGCGTTTTACAGTAATTTTCTTTTTTTTCGGTAGAATAGTATATCAGTTGATATAACTTATTTAAAATTTCATAATAATTCATTGAAATATACGTCAGTTAATTTTTATTTTGTCGTGCGCATAAGTGAGACATACATACTTTGTTAATAAAGAAATAAAATACTCGTTTTTATATCAATTTTTTTTTAAATAAATATTGTATGTGAGAGGTAATAAGATTTTAATTGATAAGGTAAGATTGTATATATTATATTTAGAACACAAAAATTATGATATTGATAACGGTGTCTTAATACTAAGTAATTTTTGAGCGAGGACAGGGTATTGTGAAAGAAAGTACATTTTTTTTGAAAATGACTCATCTATGTTTCAGCACAGTCGTGGAGGCCATTTGCGCGTTGTGTTATTCCATAAATAACTCTATCCTATGTAGGTACCTACTCAATATATTTCAATTAAAAAAATAACAATCAAAATACTAAGAACTGTTTTTTATTTAATTTGGATTAATATCCAAATTTACACAAGATTTGAATCTTGCGTAAATCTTGGGATACCGATACAACTTCATACAGGTAATCATATCGACGGTTGAAAGGCTATATATTGATCTAAGCGACATTTTGTAAAACTCGCAGGAGGATGGATTTTTTTTTGGAAGAAAAATCATAAAAAAGTAACTATTTATCAGACTTTTATTTATTTAATACAGTATATCCCTAATTAAATAAGGAAGTTTTTTAAGCTATTACCGTTGATAATCGTGTATTATTTTAGAAACATGTCGGTTAGACTAAAATGTATCAAATTATTTTTTGTGAAAGGAAAAATGGTTCAAATGCATATCGTAAATAAAATAGGTCAAAGTAAACTGGCTTAAGCGCCGACTTAGAATAAAATAAATAATAATACGAGAGAAAATGAATTTAGCGCCATGTCAACCTGACAGTTGAATACGCCCAAGCCCCAATCTGCGTCAATGTTGACCTAATATGTCTTGGAAGTTGGAACACGGAAGACTAACTGTTTCTACTCTTCCGTGTCTTCGAACAAGTATTAAATAAGGTTGTATATCACCCTAAGCCTAGGTAGTAGTATTGCCACGGAATGCAAATAATTATTAATCTACTTTAGTATCACTTTATAAATAAAACAACAAATTAATTGTTCAGTTCAGAGTACAAGGTTTTTTAAAGTAATTGAATGCAAAATGGGCCAAACGACAAAGCTTATTATTTTGATTCAATGCAAAATGGGCCTAACGACAAAACCACAACTATGGCGAAAAAGTTAAATGCCATAATCGAGGCACACGTTATAAAAAACGAAAAATCAAAATAGCTTAAGCCATCGAGTCTTCAAATTTGTCTAATTTTGTGTCGTAGGTATAGATCAATGAGCTTAGAAATGACTAAAACTACGGAGAAAAATTAGCTGATTCCGAATATGCACCTATATAACTCAATATCGCAAAAAATGTCGCTTAGATCAATTATAGCCTTTCAACCGTCGATATAATTATATTGTACTTATATAAAACTGAAGTTTGTTAGTTTGAACGCGCTAATCTCAGGACCTACTGGTTCGAATTGAAAAAATATTTTTGTGTTAGATTGTCCATTTACCGAGGAAGACTAAAGGCTATATAATATTACGCTAGGGCCAATTGGAGCTGATCAGTCATAAGAAACGTTACAAAAACGGGAAAAATATTCTTTTTTGAAAGCTTCCGTTGCGTTCGCTGCGTAAACGGTTAAAGTTATGCAAAAATCATTTAAGTATGACGGAATCGATTGACATTAAAAGTTTTTAAAAAAAAAGTCCGAGACAGCATACATAGACTACCTATCTATTGGGGTTGACTCATTAGAACCGTTTTTATAGTAATCAAGTTTGTTCTAAAATAATGTGTTATTTGCGAAAGTGGTGTTATAGACATGATATAAATCCTTATCATTATTATTTTTTATTCATCAAGTATTTATTTTTGTACAAAATTTTCCTTAACATCATTTGATTTCAATGAATATCTTAGAAGATATTATAGTTTTGAAATAACTCCGCAACGAAATAGTGATAACAAAAATAAAAAGGTGATTTTATTGCATTATTAGCGATGACATATGAATCCTTACGAATTATAAATACTTCATCAACAAGGCAACTTTATGAACATAAACTTTGTTATTTATAGCATTTAATTTGGACCCATAATTTAGGAGATAATGTAAAATCAAATGAAACGATGTGCGTCGCGCCGCGCGCTTTTACAAGTCGCCCGAGTTATCTTTTTCTGTAAAAATTAATAAATCACAGAATACAAGTCAATACAGTAATCACAAATACAGAAAACTATATGTTGCCTCATCAAGATCAGGTTGCGGAGAAAACCAGTATTTTCTTCTCATTGGTTGGTTAATAATGGTTTAAAAATATTTAAGTGTTTTTCCTCAAATTAATGCGGGTGATACCGTGGTGCACAGCTAGTATTACCATGTTTATAAAAATTAAAAAAGTAAAGAAAATTAAAACTGAAACAGCAAATTTTAATAAATCTCTCGTACAACTTGGAACTCGTTTTGACACTTAAAAGAATTATGGTATTACAATGGCTACGTTCCACTTAACGCCAGCAACGATTGTAACATCCTCTGTATCGTTCCACCTAAGGTCCGTGGTCGTCGCGAGCGATCGTTCGACGTCATAGATGACGTCACTGTTCGCGACCACATCGCGCCCACTTCGCCCACAAAATATTGATGGGTCAAAGAGGGCTTTCACCAAAACGAAGCGGGAATTCTAAAAAACAACGATGGCGACGAGACAAATAACTAACTAATAACTTATAATCGCCTCAGGGAAGTAATGACATACGCTATAATCACGAGACAAAACATCGAACGGCCGGCCATAACGTGCGTCCATCAAAGTATAGAGCAAAAGCCTCCCGATGCTAATCAGGAAACTAGGTATAGGTTCAAGATACAGAAAAAAGCGAACTCAAGCTCGTATCTTTTTCTTCCTTTTCTGTTTACGATCCTGAAACTGACATTGCAGTGAAATTGTCTCTCATTCGTTTTGTCAAAAAATTCACGGGAATCCATTTCGAATTAAATTTTACTCCAATCCATGCGAAATATTTACTCACAAAACCCCCACAGCTGCACGTTTTTACATGCCGCCATATTACGAGCATAATATAGCGCTCAAGATGTGCGTTCCACCTATAGCATTCGCCTTCAACGCCCGCGGCCTTTTTACGTTAGTGGAACGGCAATTTTAGCGGTCGTGGTCGATGGCGTTGCGGACGTTAAGTGGAACGTAGCCAACATATTAGAATAACTTCGGAGTTGGTAATAATGTGCTAACACCTTAAAAATAATAATATTTAAACCATTTTTTTTTCCAATAGCGTAGCTATTTCGTACTGGATGTAATAAACTTTAGAAACCTACGTAATATAGCGAATATACTCACATTATTAATACAATAAATAAAATAAATTTAGGTCACTCTCATACGTACGACGGATTAGCCCAAGTCACAACAACTGGTTGTTGTACGCACGGTCACAGGTTCGATCTTCCCATATGGCAAATCTTTTAAATCCGGCAAAAAATTAATTACTTTTATAAGATACGTCAAATATGAAATTTAATAAAAACAGAATAAAAATACATGTTTTATAAAAATTAACATTTTACTTTGTTTCTTTTTACACATTACAAATTTCAAGTAATTAAGTACACATTGAGGAACAAAATAAGTATCTAAAAACGATAACATGAATACATGCAGTTAATACAGTCACAATATATTCAATTGTTAACACAATATTCAGATCTATTAATATAATTACATTGTACATTGCATTGGTAAAATAACAATTAAAATATTTTCGTTTAATAGTATTCAAAAGTATGGTAAACCATATTTTGCATGGGAAAATTAGAACTTTATATTTATGCAAGTATTTTATTCTCCTTAAACAAAGAAATAAAAATGCAATAAATAATAATTCATACGAGCTTATATATATTATGGCTTTATGGATATTTGCTTTACCTTACAAGACAGTTTTTAAATTGAATTTATACTTTAAATTTGATCGTTTAAGCACATTTTACGACATCAATATTATATAAAAAGTCAAATATAAAAATCAAATCAATATAGGTACATACATACTCATTAAAAAAACATTAAATGTCAAAGGTATTTACAATACTTCATAGGTCTAGACGAAGTTATGATGATTGTCTGTACATTTGTAAAGATAATACAAAATATTTGATCACACTTTTTACAATGTGTTAGTAATAATCTATACAAACACACAGACATCATATTTGCCAAGTTCTGATAATGCGATATCTATGTATGTGTATTACTTATACGATTAATCTGGCACTGACTGACAGATCAGTTCGAAACCAATTTTTACAAAATTAAATTTTACACAGATGTTCCTTATAAAACTTGGAACACCAATCCAACCAAGTATAGGATGACACGTGGAAAACATTTTTAATACCTCCATATGAAAATATAGACCGCGCTGAAGGTAGATATAAAAAAGGGCACGAACGATCCTTTTTAATGTAATCAGCTCTGGCTCTGAGACCTGCATATTAGACCTTCAGTTTATATGCGTCAAGTTTTGGTGGAGAAAATTCGAACAAACTTCATCTAGACCTGCTGGACGGCACGATTACGATTCGTACGGCGCCACGATTTGAAGGCGGATTCTTATAGATCTCGACGAAAGAAAACGAAATGAAAGAATATAATTTTTTGGTATCTCGCTTAGTTTCCGAGATATCGAGACTTAAATTAATCATGTAAAACTGTTATCGGTCTGACGTTTATCGGTAGAATTTCGTTCTTTGACGGCTCCGGTGCTTCGGAAGGTGCCCCTTCGCCCTTGCGTAACAAAAGGAAGACACCCACGGTGTCTCCTTTTTGTTACGGCGGACGGGGGCTGCCCTCCCTCCGCTCCTCCGGCCTCTAAAGAACACTCTAGGGGTGGGACAGACAAGACTACGTGGAGTCGGGGTAAGCTGATTCTGAAAAAAAATTTTAATTTTTTTCGATTTTTAAGCCTCGATATCTCGGAAACGAAGCGAGATGTCGAAAAATTTTATTCTTTCATTTTGTTTTCTTTCATCGAGATCTATAAGAATCCACTTTCAAATCGTGGCGCCGTACGAATCGTAATCTCCCCCGCTGGACTTCCACTAATCACAGTTATGTTAATGTCGACGTATAAATAATAATAAGGTACATAATACTTTCGTATTGTTAAAAATTAGACGCATCATAACAAATGTTAAACTTAAAAACAGGAAACATAAACTTAAAACTAATTTGTGTACATTTTTGGAATTTCGTAAGGGAATAAAACACGTAAGTGACACAATAAAAAATCGTTGAACATGTTTTAAATTTATGAATATAGCACATATGTTTACATATAACATTTTAATAAACACGCTGTAAATAACTGAAAAATACTAAACAGTTTCATTGAACCTAATAAGTTTTATTAACCCCTTTTACAATATTGTATGTCATTTTCGTGTAAATATTACGGAATTGTAAACAAATTAAATACATAAAAATCGGCAGTTATTTCGTTTATCTAGGAAACAGAAACGTTTACATAATATATGCATTTTTAATATTTAAGAACACTGGAATAACATTACGATTACTTTGGTTGTTACTATAAGCAATTTTAGCGTGATGTGATGTGTATTTTGAACACATAATTGCCATTCTAACATCGGTTATTATTATAATAATTCGTTGGTCTTCTAATTAGTAACGAAAATAATATAGACCAAAAAGACAAAACCTCGTCTTCAACCGTTAACAATCTTTTTTTTTACAAAAAAGCATTTTCATTCTAATATAATTTGATGATTTTTATTAAAAATAATTTTCTATTTAACATGTACAAATTGACATGACCGTCCTCGTCTTAAATTACTAATGGCATTGTTTTTTTATTATTATAGAAATAAATGCTGTATAACAAAATTAAGCAGAACAACACATTCTGTAACAGTGTCCAAGCTCGATTAGACTTATATTGTCGAGTGAACTAGTATGTGATAGTTATTGTCACCTTAAATATTCTTACATTTTGATATTTAACAGATTTCAATGAATATAAAAAACTATTAAATCACAAATTGAGAAAATAGACCACTACAAAAAATATCTGCATAATATAATACTAATACTGTTTAATTACGAATAATACTCCAAAACTGAGCCATTGCTCTTATTAACAATCTACTAAGTCTAACATTCAGTCAATATTTAATTCAACAGAAGTTTTTTTCTCAATTTTATTCAAAGGGTTTTCAAAGTCATCATGTAAAACTACAGTTGTTGCGCTTATACTAGAAGGGCTATGGGAGTGAGTGATATTTGTTCGATTACTATCAGCTAAATGTTCTAATTCGTGGCTTTCCAAGTTGGGTACTGCCGAACAAATGGAACTTACACGAGACACAGATTTCCGTTCTTCAGTCGGTGCTTCTTTCACAGAATTTCTGCCAAATATGTTTAGTATTGAGCAAAGAAAAAAAGTTGCGTAAATCCAACTTACTGACATTATTAAAGCTAAGAAAGTCCCTATTTGTGAATATGGGAGAAGATTCGATCGCAACAGAAATATACCTGCAAAACCAGTAGTCAGTGCAGCTGCAGCAGTAGGTCCCGCAGAAGTCGAAATTGCGAATTTAACTCTAGAAGATTTTGTGCCACTAGCATTTGTGAAACTTAGAGCATAATGTAGACTAAAATCTACTGCTAACCCTGCCGATGTCGATATTGCTACACTTTCCAAAATATTTAATTTCCAATCGTTAAGAACAAGTATAGCTATTGTTACAGTTGAAGAGAATATCATTGCTAACAGCGCACATAGACTGACAATAATACTAAATGTCGATGGGATAAGTACTATAAAACCTAAAGCTGCGGATAGCAATAACGCCATCAACGTACCACTTGCTAAGGTTTTCTGTAAATCATAAAATTGGAGATCTGATAAAAACCAACCGCATGTCATGCCTGGCGGTGCGTTTTCTAATTCTTGTTTGGTCCAATTTTCAACTTTATTAAAAAATTCGTCCATTGCTGTGTAAGACATTGAATATGGTACCACACTCTCAAATTCAACAACTATAGCTACAACTCTAGGAGGATAAGTACTTCTTATAAATTTAGGCCCTGCAACTCCTGGTATAAACAACTCACGTGGAGTTTGATAAAGAGATTCCATTGCTTTTATTATACAAAAATCGAAGACTTCCTTTGTATAGGGAAACTGTGATGATTCACAACATGGTGTTCTATTAATTTTGTCTATTTTGTCTATACATCTTCTGCTCATAAACATTTTAAAACTTTCAATAAAACAATTTGGTAAAAGTGGACCAAGTGTTGGTTGGTAAAAAGTTTGACCTTTTATTTTTGCACAAAATTCTAATAACCATGTTTGGGATTTTGGATTTGATATACTAAAATCATCATCAAAGATCAACTTACCTTTCGAAAAAGGGTCCATGTGATTTCCATTGTCAACGGGTTTTATACCCCATATCCAACGAAGAGGCATTCGACTACCTATACCTATATCTCTGCCAAATCTTTCAAATATAAATTTGTCTCGATAATAAATATCATACTGCTCAAAGGGATGTGATGTTTGAAAGAGTTGAAAGTGTTTTGAATCTGGCAAATGCAGCCCGGGATAATAAAATACTATTATAATACTGCAGACTCCAATAGCACCGAGTATTACAACAAAACAAGAATGTAATCGCAGAATACATGTTATGATAAATCGGTTGAGAATAACTTTGACATTCCCTCCAAACTCATAAATAGATTTACTAATTGTACTTAATATTAACAATCTGTTATTACACAATTTTACATCTATTATAAATACAGATACAGGTAGCCAACTCACCATGAGAAAAAAATTGACTAATACTGCTGTGCCTGCAAAGACACTAAAACAGTTAATGGCTGGAATGTAACTTACATATGATGCAAAAAAAGCAACTGCAGTAGTCAAAGATGTAATGAAAATAGCCAAAACTGAATGTTTTAATGTTTCTTCAAGAATTTGTACAAGTATGGTCTCGCCAGCACTAGACACGTTCTTAATATCAGTTAAGCCATTATCATCAACTACAACATTGTCTCTTATAAGCTGCTTACTAACCATTTTCCAAACTTTGACATAGAGAAAAGCATCATCAGCTCCGATTCCAATAACAACAACTATTACTAGTAGATTCATGAAAGGAAAGAACTCTAAATTAAACACATATACATATAGGAAATAGGCTACACCAAGAGAATATGCAATAGCTGTAAACAGCAATATTGTAAGCAATATTGATTTTGTGTATATCCAGACACATAGAAATACAAAAAAGCCTCCTAGTCCTATAAGCCACGTGTCTTCTATTACCCACAAGTCAAACAATGTATTCTTCAATCCTAATTCCATAGCTGGTATAATAAGGGTGTCATATGATAAATTTGAGTCTTGTAATTTAATATAATAGGGCAATACAGTGCTACTAGTTGGTAAAGGCAGAAAGATCATCACATTTTTTACAAATGTCTCAGAAAATGTAGGAGGTGCAAAGGCATCTGAATCAATAATATAGAATAATAAGTTATATACTGCATCATACTGTGAACAATATTTTGGTACCCGACATCTGTCTAACTCACATGAAGCCATCAAAGTAAAATTATGAAAATAGCCTGCACATTTCCTTAAAATATTTACAACATTTTTAACATCATCTCTAGTTAAGTTTTCACACGAGTCCTTACCAGATATTAAAGCTATGTAGTTTGGCACACTCCAAATTGGGCAACACATTTCTTCGGAGTGTGCTGACCTTTGACACAGTCTATTAAAGTCTTCTTCATCCTTTTCAATAAGCAGAGACTGCAATTGACATACCTTTTCTACATTTTCAAAGGAAAGCATTGAACTATTGTCTGTTGATGTGACAACTAAGTGGGCATAATCTGTTGCTGGTGCACCACAGACGCCTGACGCATAGTTAGGGTGATAGTCAGGAATTCGTTGCATATTTTTGAGTGATTTCCACTGTTTTCTTGTGTGATTTTTAAGGAACACTGCATTTTCATCTTCAATAGAAACATTCTTTCCATAGCTCCAATGAACATGATCAACTGTTGTGTTTATTTCTGATGAACTATATAATGTGGTTGCAAATATATTACTGTTATTCTTTTTTCTTTTATGATGCTGTTTTTTAGGATGTTTTCTGCCAGATCTAGATTTATCTTTCCTTATTTTATTATAGTAAGATTGATTCATTCTTATCTGGTCTTCTATTTCTTTAGGATTAACTGCGAGTTTTCTAGAGGGTCTCGTCTCATCAATAAGATTCTCCCAGGCAATAAAGCGATGCGCTAAATTCGTTCCTCTTGTTTCGAATCCAAGAATTGGTTCGGAAAATGAAGGAATATTGTGGCATACTAATGGAATGACAGTGAGGAGCGTAGATATTACAACAATAATAAAAAGGAAAAAGTAAGAGTGACGAACAATAAACCTGGCGTAAGCAGACAACATCTTCATTCCTTAATTTCTTTGATATCATATTTAATTTCTTACACCAATTTGTTATTATGTAAGGCCTAATCATGTCCTTTTGTTAAAGCTTTTTTTTTACGTATGTTTCTCATTATTACATTATATATTTTAAAAAAATATATAATACTATTTTGCAAAATGTTCGATTGTCACAAACAAAAGTGACAAATTAAATACAAAAATATAAATGTCAAACAGCAACAGTTGAACTGGAATAAAAAATTCGTAATTAGCTTTGGTTTAGTCTATGGACCAAATAGTACACCGGGTATTTCTACTTTGTACTTTGGTAACATTTGAAAATCAAACACTGCACTAGAACGTTTACATTTTTTAAAGTGCCACTATTATATAATATAAAGATGAATATTATACTAGTCATGGTTATTTTTAATAAGTTTAACGTTTTATATTCATAGCATTTTTTGTAGGATATATAATTAATTTGTATCAAATAATATCTTGTAGGAGCTACGCAAAGTTAGCACCCCATCGAAAGATTTTTGAAATAAAAATTACCTTAATCGATAGGTCTACGTAAGGTCTGTATAGGTCCACCAAAATTTTTGTTAGGTCGCCTACTTTTTTTAATAAATATTTTTAATAAATAGTTCTATTTTTTCAAAAAAAAAAAAAAAAAAAGACCTAACAACCTATCAATAATAGATTATTAGGTCTTTTTTTAGGTTGTTAGGTATTTTTTTTTTTTTTTTTGAAAAAATAGAACTATTTATTAAAAATATTTATTAAAAAAAGTAGGCGACCTAACAAAAATTTTGGTGGACCTATACAGACCTTACGTAGACCTATCGATTAAGGTAATTTTTATTTCAAAAATCTTTCGATGGGGTGCTAACTTTGTGTAGCTTCTTGTAGGTCACATTGTCCAAAAGGACAACCCAATATTTGCAAGAGAAATAAAATAGAAACAGTTTAAATTAAAATATAAGAACTAAAGAATTGTGAAGTAGATAAAAAATAATTTTTGGGTTTTACTACATATTTTATCTTCGTTTTCACAATTACTACGAACAAATATAATAATACTAAGTAAATAATATTATAACATCAGACAGCATTTTATATTTAGATTTTATTCACAGCTCAGAATTGGCTTTCAATATATAACAAATTAAATTAATGTTACAGCTATATATTAAACTTATAAATAGTGAAAGGATAGGACATTAAGGGCCAGTTTCACCACTTGCTATTAAGTTCCGGATAACCTAACTGGCACTTATTTTGACAGATAACCCATACAATTACCTGTCAAAAAAGTGCCAGTTAGGTTAGCCGGAACTTAATAGCAAGTGGTGAAACTGGGTCTAAAAAAAGATAGATAGAAGTAAACGAATATTTTGTCTGAAACGATTTTAATTCCAAAACATGATATTATGATTTAATTTTAAAAAATATAAAAATATATATTTAGACACAAATCATCAGACAAAAATATATCCTGTAAAAATAACGTTTTTAACATAAAACACGCGTTTTTTTTTAAGTTTTCATGTAAAAATGCTAGGAAATAAAAACTTAATTTATAAAAAGCTGAAATGTCATCAAATTTCTAAAATCAATATTAAAACTTTTATAAGTCCTTAAAACTTACAATCACTTTTTAAAATTAAATAATAAATGTTATCGTTTATCCACATAAATAAAAAGAATCCCTTTCTTTCAATTTAAGTTAAATATAATAATATAATTTTCGTTAAAAGAAAACAAATATTTATCATAATTATAGTAAAGACAGTTAAAACATTAATCTTGTCTTTTGAAGATATTTATTGACGACTGGCCCGTTGGCGCAGTTGGCAGTGACCCTGCTTTCTGCTCCAGGGTTGTGGATTCGATTCCCATCCGAATCTGGGTGTAATAATTATATATTTGTTTCTATATGTATTATATATATATTACAAAAAAAAGTATATTAGTCGGCTGTTACCTAAAACACAGGCATTAAGTTGTCTACCTTAAGAATAGACGACCGTGTGAGTATGTTTAACATATTTATTTATTTAATGTCACAATGGTTTAGTAATAATAAATTATTAAAATAAAGTTTTTTAAGGTAAAACAAAACAAAAGATGCTTTTGCATGCGAAAAACAAACGCACTCAGTTATGCCGTGGCGGTTCTAGAGCCGTCATTTCAGTAGATCCGTCTGTGTCGCATTAGTATCGGGTGATGGTGAAACTGAACTATACATAATATACTATTAATATCAATTATTATTACTTAAAAACTATCACAAAGCAATATAAGTTATCAAAGCTACTACTACTACTACTAAATTTTAGGTAAAGTAGTGATTCAAACAAAAGATAACTACAGTCGACTCTCGATAATTTGACACTCGTTAATTTGAATCTCTAGATAATTTGATTTTTTTTCCAGTCTCTTGAAAAATACTGGATAAATTGAATAATCTCAATGTTAATTGATCCCCTCGGTCCTTTGAAGTTGAAGGAGTAGTATCTTGCTCGCGAACATGCGATAATTTGAAGTCCGGATTTCCTATACTCTCTATAATTGGAAGCGTTTATCATGCACAGACATGTTGATTGTTTACATAAATGAGACATGAGTTAGTTCGCATTTTAATCTTCTTTCAAACGTTAATGAGTCCAAGAAATAACAAATGTCTTTCCATAAGTGAAAAAAAAGCGTGAGGAAACCGACATGAACGACGATTTTTTCGCAGCTCTCACCACTATCATAAATTCTTTGGACAATGATAGACTGAAGTCGCTTACTCAAAAAATGGTTGTCTGTAAAGTCGGTTTACGGACGATAATTTTTACGTGATAACGTCATAAGAAAACAGATGTAGAATTGATGTATTCGAACACGGTCCGATAGAGTGTAAGAGAGATGCGTCATAAGTCGAACTGATCGTACCTCTCTATCGCTTGTTCTGCAATCTCACTCGCTCGCGACACGTGACAAAATGGCGTTATTTTTTAAAAAAATGCCCGATAACTTTCATCAATTTACTAGACGTTATCACGTCAAAAAATAAATTACAGACTTTTTTGAAATAAAGTTTGTGAATAAATGTATTATTGTATTTAATTGTTAATACATAATAATATAGAAATAATAAATCACGAATTTTGATCAAACTCTTGTTTACTTGAACCTGCCTGCCCCTCGTGGTTATTTAAAAACCTGTTATTTTGAATTCTTGTTAATTTGATATTTATCTCTGGTCCCTTGATTTTCTAATTATCGAGAGTCGATTGTACTTGGTGCTTGAGTCATAATAAATTGATATACGATATACATCTGAGGGAAGAGAAAAAGCCTTAAATATACTTATTCTAAAAATTTACAAAATTAATGTGTTTGTGTTATTTTTGAATGTGGTGTGTGTGTCTATGTGGTGTATGTCTGTATGTTTTGGTGGACAAATAGTATTACATAACAAGAATTATTATATAAACAATCGAATTGAACCAATATATAAAATCATATAATTTATTTATAAGTAATAAACAATTTATTTATAAGCGATTCTGGTCTTCTTCATAATTTACAATCATTTTGATCATTCAGCGCAGGTCATTAAAAACTTTTTATAAATGAAAAATCGAGTACCCGTAGAAAAAGTCTCCACAATAAGAAGGGGTACGTTCGCGCACCCTCTTCTAATTGATAATTCATCACTTTTATAGGATTTTTTAATCTATGCATTCCACAGACCACATGCGCGGAAACGGAAATGGGACATGCGCAATAGTTTTTTATTTATTAGTTTTTGATTAAAATAATAAGTAGTGAATAAATGTAAGAAGATAATTTTGTTTATCTTTTATATACAATAGCAAACAATTATTTACTAAAGTTTGACAGTTAAATTTAGTTTTTGATTAAAGAAAGCTCCGTATAGTTAGCAGGTAAAATGATCACTTCTTGATTATAATTACAGAAATCATTAGGGCACAGATCAGGCAACTTTAGGTAATCATTTTTTCACTTTGGGCAACAATAATTCATTTATAATTAATGAAAAACCATTGACCGTATAGTTAGCAGAAATAGGTTAATTTTTAAAGTTCTGACTGTTGCATTCGTTAGTGCATAGTTTGGGCAAGATTAGTCAGTTGTTTTAGATTTTATGAAGCAATAATTAGTAACAATCGGAGGTATTGTTATGGTATTCATTTGTCATTTACTCTATGATCTTTGGTTTATCAAGTAAAATGATCATTTCTTGATTATAATTACAGAAATCGCTAGGGCACAGATCAGGCAACTTTAGGTAATCATTTTTTCACTTTAGGCAACAATAATTGATTTATAATTAATGAAAAACTATTGAACGTATAGTTAGCAGAAATAAGTTAATGTTTAAAGTTCTGACTGTTGCATTCGTTAGGGCATAGTTTGGGCAAGATTATATAGGCAATTGTTTTAGATTTAATGAAGTAATAATTAGTAAATGACAAGTGAATACCATAACAATACCTCCGATTGTTACTAATTATTGCTTCATAAAATCTAAAACAACTGACTAATCTTGCCCAAACTATGCACTAACGAATGCAACAGTCAGAACTTTAAAAATTAACCTATTTCTGCTAACTATACGGTCAATGGTTTTTCATTAATTATAAATGAATTATTGTTGCCCAAAGTGAAAAAATGATTACCTAAAGTTGCCTGATCTATGCCCTAATGATTTCTGTAATTATAATCAAGAAGTGATCATTTTACCTGCTAACTATACGGAGCTATTAAAGAAGTATAATTTCCGCGCATGTGGTCTATGGAATACATAGATTAAAAAATGCTATAAAAGTGATGAAATATCAATTAGAAGAGAGCCCGCGAACGTACCCAAGTTCTATGATTTTCTTACAGTACTATCTATGATACTTAAAATTATGGCAACACCTTTTGTTGTCTCTGACATCTTGTGATCACAAGACTTCTCCGTTTTGAGTTTCTGTCAAGGCAGAAATTGGAGAAAAAAAGGCCGTCCCTTTTGGGATCTTCAGGTTTAACAGCTCCAATTGACTCATTAACTCCATCAAGATGAGATACTTTCTGACATACCTGTTTGTGTTGCTGTTATCGCTGGCCATACCCATATTTTCGTTGTACTACCTTCTAAATGGAAAGGGTGAGCAGATAAGTTTCGGATGGTTCCTGGAGAATACATCCCCCTACATGTGGGGAACGCTAGGAATAGCTTTCGCCGTCGCTTTCTCAGTCGTCGGCGCTGCGATGGGCATTCACACAACTGGAGTGAGCATAGTTGGAGGAGGTGTCAAAACGCCAAGAATCAAGACCAAGAACTTGATCTCTGTTATCTTCTGTGAGGCTGTGGCTATTTACGGATTAATTACCGCTATCGTGCTTTCTGGTATTCTGGAACAGTATACAGAGCCATTCTTGGATATCGCCATAAAGCAACAGAATTGGATGGCTGGGTACGTGATGTTTGGTGCTGGATTGGCCGTGGGACTCGTGAACTTGTTCTGCGGTATTGCTGTAGGTATCGTTGGGTCTGGAGCTGCGCTCGCTGATGCCGCCAATGCTGCCCTCTTTGTGAAGATTCTCATTGTAGAAATCTTTGGGTCAGCTATTGGTTTGTTCGGCCTTATTGTCGGCATTTACATGACATCAAAAGTCAGAATGGGCAACCAGTAACTTAAGAAGAAAGTTCTACTTGAAAATAAGAGTAAGTTTTTCAAATTTCCTTACCTTATATTTTTTGTTTGTTGAAACATACACTGTAAATACTTTGGTTAGTAGTAGTATAATAATTCAATCTCAATAAAGAAAATGGATCTTAGGAACCATTGATGATTCATGGATTTTAGAGATGTCATTAGTTTTCAATAGTTCCGTAAAATAGTTCCGTTCCATTCAGATATCTTTAGATAAATAAATATGGTTATGTTTTCTAGCCTTTATAAAAATGTAAACATTTCTATACAAAAATTAAATAATTGTAAATATTTTTAATTAGTCAACATGGGTAAATTTTTCTTATTATTGAATTTAAGAAGCTTTGTAATCTACTTCTTATTCTTTTTAATCTCTTGTTTTTGCTAAATATTTTATTTAAAAAAAAATCATATTTTTTAATATTTTTAATCTTAATGAAAAATACTTTATTATAACATTTAAATACTTACATTTAGACTAATCTACGCATTATATTCCATCCAAAAAATTGTTTTGTCAAACTTGTTATATTAATGCTAAAATTAGTTACATTTATATGTTAAAACCTATTATAAAAATTATGACCAAGTTCATTATAAAGAATACTAATCTTATATTTGAGTGCAGATTGTTATAAAATTTGAAAGAGAATTTGAATGTTATATGCCTAATGCTGTGATAAAGAAAAACTACTCAAAGTAAGATTACACATTATCATTGCCGAATTAATGTAATATAAGTAGATTTTTTGGCTTAATATTTAAAATTTTTGTTTATGTTGCAGCAAATATTAGGTAAAATAGCAAGTTGAATTTAAAGGATATCAAATAATATTTGTTTGTAATTGTGAATAAATATGAGATGAAAATGTGAATTGTGTATTATTAAATTACCAGAACCACTTTTAATATCTCTTAACCTATCGCAATCATTTGACAGATTATGCAACATATTTTCTTGACATAGATAATTTGTTAACTTCTAACTAATACAGTGCACTCACTCTTCATACTTTTACCTTAAAATTGTGATTGATTATGGTTTAATATTAATAATAATTGTTTTATTTTCAGTGTAAAGAAGCACTGAACTCTTCTGCCCTAATCTTGACCTGGAAACCTGCCTCGGTCAGTGCTCCTTACAAATATTAATCTAAAAAAAAAACAACTTTAAGCTTTGAAGTTTTTAATAAGTGTTGGACATGTATACTTCTGAATTTTTGTTCTGTTACTGTGTTAATATATTTTATTTGACTACTACTGTTTGGAATATATTTGCTCTTAGCACAAACCCCTAAAATACATCTATAGTATTAAATTTTTATTTAAAATAGTTTAAGCAATTGCATTTTATTGTTGAAATTATTTTAATATCTAACTTAATAAAAATCTTATAAATTTTGTGCATATAGACACAGTACGTGAATAAGTGAATGGTAGATTTTTTTTCAATATTATATGGATATACAAGCTTAATTTATATTGTGCTAAGAACAGGTTATTTTACCGGTAATGTATTGGAGTGTTTCTAGACTATATCATAACCAATAGAGTTTATGTTTTAAATGCCATATCAGTGCCCTGTTATAAAACTGACTATATATATATTGTGCATTACATGTGATACAAATGTCCTAAATTATTTATTTATCAATGTTACCAGATAACAAAAACATTAATATATGCACCTGTGTATGTAGTCACTTTGTATAAGGCTCAAACATTCCATGAAATGTTAATACAACATTTGTGAAAGCTTTGATTGGTTTATCCTGTGTATATAAAATGACACTTAAGTAAAAAGAAATATTTTCTTATTGATATTTCAGTCATCAATCTTATCTTAAAGATTTTGTCTTTCATGTCTAGATATATGAATGTAACTTCTATGAATATCACTTAAATTACACAAAACAATATTGTTAAAAATAACAATTGTATTATTTTCAAATAATTAATTTTATTTTTCAAGTAACACTTTCATTATTAAAAATAATGTGTATTTTTTATGAAATTACTTCAATTTGTAAATATTAGTTTGCTTCCTCGTATTTTATTGAGATACATACTAATTTATTGTATATGTAAATTCATATCCATATTAACTTAAATTAGATGTTATGTGAATGCCGTACTATGTAAACGAAAAACGATCATAATGTGGCACAAATTGTGCTGTGCTTACTGAACAAACCTGTCGAGAAAGTATAATACGGTATCAGCCTAAGAACTATTTACTGATGCGTTTATAAGTTAAACATATTTGTGCAAATGTAGATATTATGTATGTTGATGAATAAATAGCTAAAAGTTTTACCTGTTCTTATTGTTGTCGATTTTATAACCATTTTATGTCTGAATTTGTAACATAATATATATGATATACCAAGTACCTACAGTATATATGATCAATGTTATATATACAGGTGACTGGTAAATTACTATAAATATTTAAGGAGAATACTCGGTACATGATTCTCATTCGAATTATGTAAAAAAAAAAAAAAAAATAGGTAAACATTAATAAACTTTTAAGTAAACTTACTCAACAATTATCTAATTATTTACGCGTCGTCTGGACACCCTAGCAGCTAGCTGCACTTTCGACACAAAACAGGTAGTTTATCTACGTCCAAACGCCGCCACGTGTTAACAAGGTAGCAGGACAAACAAGCATGATCCAGCCCCCTTAAAACTTTAATTCTGGCTTGGGATAGCCAAAAATTCTAAGATATTTTACTCGTTTAAGCAAGAAATTTGTTGACTAGGTAAATGATGTGAACTTTGGTAATTTTTAGATGTGATCAAGCGGCAAAGTACAACACCTGTGCACGTGCCGCCGGCATGACTGGAAAAGTGTCATCGCTTCATTTATTTGAATTGAAATTTATGAAAATTTGGTCGAAAATTAAGTACCTATTTTTTTACATAATTCAAATGAGATTCATGTACCGAATATTCTCCTAAAATATTGATAGTAATTTACCAGTTATTCTGTATATATCGCTCATTTGGACCGACAGAGACACATTTGCAAAAATACGCGAAAAAGACTTATTAATGCTAAAATACTATGCATAAACATCTGCGTTGGTAGAAAAATGTCACTATGTCTAGCTATAATAAAACAATTTTAAAATAATAATTAGCCGTAATAATGCTTCAGAATCTTCTTTTGAACGACCCTGATTAAAAAAAGGAATTTGATAGAATTAAAAAGAATTAAAATGTTAATACTTCCAAATTCTGCTAAATACTGCAAATCCTGCTTCAAAATTCACAATTAATCATTAAATACTTTTTAATCCTAAAATAATCGAAAGGAGTACTTACTAGGATATGACAGAATTTACTAGCATTTAAAATTTCTGATTCTATTGAATTCTTTTTAATTCTGAATATATTTTTAGAATTAAATAGTATTGAACAGAATTAAAAAATTTGAATCATGTTGAATCCTTTTAAATCATATTTTCAGGATTGGATATCATTCATGAGGATATAAATTTTTTAATTCCATCAAATTCCTTTTTTTAATCAGGGTATGAAATAACCTTTATTCTGACTCGGCTCTGCGTGTTCGATGTGGTCTAAGTTACGGCGGGGAGACCCACAAGGATACAGACTTGAAACAAATTTGTATACACACAAATATCCGTTTTAAACGTAAATCGAATTAGCAACCGTGCGTCGACCTTAATAGGAATTTCGCAGCAGTACATGAGAACGACTGTCAATTTACGACAAAGTTATGAAATTAGATTATTATTTTTATTCAGGTATTTAACACTTACAATTAGAAGTAGAAAAGTAAGATATATTGAGATGTTACAAAATATACCCATTAAATTATAATATAATAATATAGCAGCAAAGACTGTAGATTTCGCAGAACTGTGGCGATTTATTTACATGTTGATTTCAAAGTCCTTTATTACAACTGTGTATAGGTCTATATGTAGTTGTGTATACTTTTAAAGTGTAAAAATAAACAATACTTGGTTAGCACTGGTATTGTGTCAACAGTTACAAAATAACATTTAATAATATAAAAAATATTGTTAGTTTTTACGTTTATCCGCCAATACTTATACAGGTGACTGGTAAATTACTATCAATATTTAAGGAGAATACTCGATACATTTTTCTCATTCGAATTATGTAAAAAAAATGGGTACTTAATTTTTGACCAAATTTTCATAAATTTCAATTCAAATAAATGAAGCGTTGACACTTTTCCAATCATGCTGGCGGCACGTGCACAGGTATTGTACTGTGCCGCTTGTTCATATCTAAAAATTGCCAAAGTTCACATCATTTATCTAGTCAACAAAGGAGATGGATACGATTCCATACATTCTTGGGCCAAAATGTAATGAAATGAAAATGGTATCAATGAATGCATTCAGGCTTATAGATCCCTCGCTGAAAATTCTCTATATTTTGGCTGTCTGAGAGCGGAGTTATTAAACGTTTTGTAAAAATGAGGTTATGGTACAATGTCTATTAAAAACCTGATCACTAAGTTATTAAAGCAATGATATTTCTTACATTTAGTGAAGAATGTTTGAAAACTCATTACAAATATCAATAACTTGAAACACTAATAAACATTGTTCAGAATAAAATAAAACCTTTGAATGTATTTCATACTTAATTCTTCTTCTATTATTAAAATGTCATCTAGGAAATGTAGGTAAAAAATAAACGGCTAGATCAATGTCAGTCAGTTGTTAGCTGTCACTAAAAATATGATTTACTTTAAATCAATACGAAATCGATATTATTTTCAAATATTAAATGATATTTTCGCTATGAATGTAACTTTATTTAAATGAACTTTATCGTTTACAACTTCAATATTATGCATCTAAATACTTTAAGTTAATTAACTAGTAGAAACCTTTCTTTTTTTAATTCTGTAATCGATTTTAGTTGAATCGATACCCGATTAATTTCATGAAAACAATCTTTTTCATTTTTCTCCGCTTCCAGATTCAGAATTAAATTGATTTTTTATATTGTAAGATAAAAAAATATAACCAATTTTTTAAACCATATCTCTACTTATTACATTTTGGCCCAAAAGTCCCCATCTCCTTTGATGCTTAAACGAGTAAAATATCTTAGTATTTTTGCCTATCTTAAGCCAGAACTAAAGTATTAAATGATGATCGGTTAAGTAGTTTTTGCGTGAAAGCGTAACAAACAAACTTACAATTCACATTTATAATATAGGACTAGCATCCGCACGCGACTTTGCTCGCGTGGATGTCGGTTATCACAACCAAAAAAATGTGTCCTATGTTACACTTCTAATACCTCCTAGAATATGTATACAAAGTTTTATGATGATCGGTTAAGTAGTTTTCGCATGAAAACGTAAAAAACAAACTTACATTTCACATTTATAATATAAGGGAAGATTAATGTGGAAGTGCATTATAAGAGTTGTGACATTTATTTTGCATAATTTGTTTGAATGCTTGAATATGTTGGTATTTTGATGGAGATTAAAATATCCGTGCGTAATGTCGAATAGGACACGTGAGGGTCAAATGATTTATGTCTTTGTGGCATAGTTAACCAATCTTGGTCAAAATTCTATTTGATTTTTAGAGTGTCATCTTGGTCATACAAAATTCCCCGTAAATCTGTTACTGTAGGATCGCCTGATTTACTTCCTGGCCTTTTTTTTAACATTTACGCATCCCGCCGTGGAGAGGCGGCGGGTATGTGGGACTCGCGTGCACGCAGAACGTGTCGGAATACCCGCTAAAACCCAGCAGTGCCCTCATTGTCGTAATGGGGCGCCACGGGATCGCTAGCGCATGCAACCGTGACGGCCCGACGGTTGGCCCACCTATGCGGGCCACCTTCGCTTATAGAGCGCTCGCGGGCATTGTGAGCGCTCTATTGCCCTAGTGGCGAATGGAAGTGCGGAGGGTGAAGGAGCGCGTCTCCTTCTCCCTGGTCATCTCCTGCGGAGCGGGTCAGTGTTAACGTCTGCTTCACGCTACGGCTCCGGGGCCTCCTTCAAAGCCATGACCTTCTCGCAAAAGGAGGTCACGGCCGACCAGCACGCTCGACAACGAGAGGTCTCCGCCTATCACGGCCACCAGGGCATGGCGCTGGAGCCCCCAGGCAGTGCACTCCTCGACGTATAGCATCCACCGTCGCTAGGCCCGCCGCTTGGGACTCCAGGTCCTCCTCCACCAATGGATCAGGGCTCTCTGAGCCTGAGATTTACGTCCTGTATCGATTTCTATAACCATGTAGATAAATTAGCATAATTTTTGACGAATTTATGGTCAATTTGAATCACTTCGAAAGGACACAATGCTCTCGCTTCCTTATCATCTTACGTTCTATCGCACTGTGCACCAAATCGCACTCCATTTGTGTGTGACCACGTTCCAGAAAGTTTTGAGTGATGCTGACGTTATCTTTTTTACTAAAATGAAGGAGCGAATTTGCCATTATAACGTCCCAGTTTTGATATGTGCATCCATCGGAAAAAATTACATCTGTTTTTTTTTTTTGGTACCAATGTCGCTCTAAATAATCAACCACAAAAGACTCAAAAGTACTTGAAGTGAGATCTACGGCCGTTTCTGTAAGCCAGGAGCAAGTTCAATGTCACGAAGTCAAGTCAAACACGGTAAAATTGTGGCATGTCAGTTCAGTTTTGAAATAAAGAGCGTTCGCTATTCAGTAAGCGCGTGCTTTGACAGCATCCAAGTCCATTGTTAGTAAAATACCTTTACACAAAGCTGTATCTTTTTTATCCTTCTCTTTTCGAGGTTTCGAAGATCCCTCGAAGATCATCGCGCAGTCATATTTCATTTATTTTGGTGCGAAAACCGGCGATATTTAAATGTCTCGAGTCGACATAGATGGTGTTGGCATAAAAATAAACGCGTTCTGAAGACAGGTGGTATTTCTACAGCGTCTTACTAATACAATTTTGAGAATTTTGAGATAGCTATCTCGTCAGGCTATGTGAAAATGAATTTTAAATCAATTGGCATTAAAATCAAAAAAATAAAAAAAAAAATGAGATAGATGGTATTGGTTCTTAAAACGCGATATGATTGTTATGTAACTAATTTTTAGTCAATCTCTGTTCTTACAAAAGTCGATATAAAAAGTCGATTTAAATAATTAACCTATATTTTTTTGCTTCTTAGAGCCCTTCTTATATAGGGGAGAGTTGGATATTACCGAGCCTCTAAGAACTTGGACCTATAATTCGGAGAAGGTTCGATATATATATTCAAAAATGCAGTAAATAGTACAGAATTTATTTAGCTACGCATACATCACGGCAAAATATTTCAAAAAATAAACAAAAAATAATTATTGCAAAATAATAAAAAAACAGGAAAGCGTGGTATTATCAGACTGGTCTGATAATATCGTGCCAAGGTTTGATAAAACCGTGCCCATAATAATTTCGTGAATTTCTATAAGTAAACTTAGAATTAAAAAAAAAATGCAACGTTGAATAAACTCGTTCATAGAAAAAGAAGCATAGACTCCTTTCTATACCTAGATACAATAATTATTTTACGACTAGATTAATTATCATAACCATATCGGCCATTGGATGTCCACTGCTGAACGTAGGCCTCCCCCCATCGACTCCGGTTCAAAGCAGCCTCCATCCAACGACTTCCGGCGACTCTCTTTAAGTCGTCTGTTCATCTCGTGGATGGCCGTCCGACACTGTGCTTGCCGGTACGTGGTCTTCACTCGTACACGCCCTGGGCGCGGAATTGACAAACTCTGTTATTTCATTTTATAACCTCAAAATAATACAGTCAAGTTAATTGTGTATTCAAACCAATCTAGTCATTAATTCTATAATATGTTAGGATTACAATAAAAGTAATCAATGTGTTACAATACAAATATAGAATAGCTTACCTCTTGTCAAAAATGCCCGCGAAATTATAAGGAACGAGAGTAAAAACTTGTAAGACACGATGTGTCTTAATCGCTGCTCCGAGTAAATTAGCGTCGTGCACGGGGAGGGGTAGAGGACTCGGACTGTGATCTTTAAGGACTGGATAGCGCAATTAGCGTTTAGTTTTTGAAATATGCTAGGGCGTGGAATTATCAAACGCGCGGTATTATCCAACTCTCCCCTACATACTTAATAAGATTACGAGATAAAAAATATTGATGTTTTATATTTTGTTTGCTATAATTCTTTTAAATGAACACATCTTATTTTCTAAATAAGAATTGCAAATTTTTATATGCAAATAAATGTTCGAGATACCATTTTCTAGACTTTATTCCTCATCTAATGAGCTATCCCACGTATTTTTAGGACTGGGAAAAAGAATTAACCCCTCTTTTAATTTGTTATTGGATTGGACGCAGTGTCGTCGGGCGAGCTTCGGTCAACTTTGCGGTGCGCTAGACGTCGTCATTTTTGTCGAAAATGAAAAAAAAAATTTAGGTCCAAATCATGGAATTATTATGTACTACAACCATGGTCCAAATACACTCTATAAGTTTTAATTCCAGATATTTTTTCAATATCTATAAAGAGAAGAAAGAAAATAACAAAAAAAACAAATTTCACTGCCGAAATTTATGGTTTCTTCGATCGATACTGGATAACGATGAACAATAGGTGAAAAATGTATAGGACCTTAATTGCAGACCGTAAAAAAAAGAACAAAAAAGGATTACATGAAAATTTTCGTATCTCAACGGAGAACCGAATTATTATGAAAAAACTGAATTTAACCTTTTTTTTTAAGATGCTGGAAAATGCACATAGGAAATCTTGGTCGACAATTTGAAGTTAAGCTTTTCTACGCACAATTTAGCCTTCTCGGTTAAAATGCATTTCCAATTAATGTTTATAATGACTGGAGTATTAATCATTCACTGTTTTAGTCGGGTTAAAAATAAATACGTAAATTAGCCATAAAATATTTTATTACAATATAAAACAGTTCAGATGCTACATTTGTACTACTACTACAATAAATTTCTGCAAATTAAGATGTAAAATAAAGATCACAAAGCGGAATGTAAAATTGTTGAAATTAGCCTAAAATATTTTCATATTAACACATTCACTGTTATAATTTATGAAACACGTATTAAGAACACATATCCCTATTGCACAAAAATATTGTTTCGGTAAATGACAATATTATTTAAAACACAATATGCAGTACGAAAAAGACATCAAAGGACAGTGTTAATGAAAACAGATCGTAAAAAAATTCTTAGCAAGTAGTCACCAATACTATACCGCATATTTATGTATTCCTTCAATTTTTTTTTCTTTTGCTAAGATTTATGTTTATTTCTTATAATTTCAAATGTTTTCAATTTATTATATTTGCGACTTAACTAAAATGTTAGGACATGCAATAGACAGACGATTGATTATCATTATAAAATATAGACAATACATACAAAACTCATTTAAATATTATGGCATAAAGACATTAGGGAATAATCAAGTAAAGCTTTTTTTTTAATTTCCCTATACATATAGTCTTACACTTATCAGCTACAAAGTGTAAAAAGTCTATATATTTACAAAATAGGTGGACTCTTCGTTAAACGCTTAAAACGCACACAACACTCGACCGAACCGCAGGTATATCTAGTATTTACATTGCAAATATTTAATCAAAAAACTATAATATCTATTTTGAAGTTCAACTACTATCTGTTACTAGACGTGTCTCAAGATTTTGAAATTATTGAACATCAATTACAATTATAAGTTTTGGTATCTTATAGAAAAATATTTCACATCTCCTAGAAATACATTAAATATCTAAAACTATAACTTATTTTATATACAACTGACTTTGGGTGACACGTTTTAAAAATATTAAGATTTTAGAAGCCAAAGTTTTCTAAAGCCTAAAAAAATATTGCAAATATATAAAGTTTTTAATTTAATAACGTTAAAGTACATTATTTTCATATACTTTTAATATAGCTTGTTACTTTTCATTAATTACTAAATTATTAAATTTTGATTGCAATGCATTTTTACAATTTTTCTTTTCAATGTTATTTTGAATTTAATATAAATAAATGTATTTTTGTTTTTTAATGTCGCAAGATACGGATGTTAATAAATTAATTTTGAGATCTTGAGTTATATTTTGAGTATTCTATTTTAAAATATTTTTTTTTCTATCTATTTGAGCATTTTACTGCTAAGGTGGATGTCAATATTATAATTTCGTTTAATATTACTTTAATATAAACTAATTTTAATCTACTTAAAGCATAGACAATATATTTTAAAATAAACAGCCGCTATGCTACTCTATGGCAGTGAGCACTGAGATATTATGACAGTCTTCGCAGAATTAACAGCAAAAATTAATATCATACGTATATTATTATACAATTAGATAATAAATTAAATTAATTAACTAATTGAGATTCATTGGAAATCTTGTACTATGTGGTCTTAAACTCGCGTTTCTGCATCATCTTCAGTAGTAGATTTCCTGTAAAATAACTAATTTCAGAGGTTTGTTTATGATTTAATAAACCATGTTTATAATTTAATAAACTTTATCATGCTGTGTCACAATAATTGCTACCCCTGTAAATATTAGGTTATTTAACACCTAATCAATTTTCGAAAAAAATAAAATAAAAGCAAAATTGTGATGTACTGCAAACATCGTTATCTCCCCAGTTCGGCTACGTGTTACGTGACATTATATTACACAAAGGGAGACAGTCCTTCTCTTATAATTATGACAATCTGGTTTATGAACGGCCTCTTGTGTTAAAACCAATATACAGGTGACTGGTAAATTACTATCAATATTTAAGGAGAATACTCGGTACATGATTCTCATTCGAATTATGTAAAAAAAAATAGGTACTTAATTTTTGACCAAATTTTCATAAATTTCAATTCAAGTAAATGAAGCGTTTACACTCTACAGTCATGCTGCGGCACGTGCACAGGTGTTGTACTGTGCCGCTTGTTAACATCTAAAAATTGTCAAAGTTCAAATCATTTACCTAGTCAACAAATTTGTTGCTTAAACGAGTAAAATATCTTAGTATTTTTGCCTATCCTAAGCCAGGATTAAAGTATTAAGGGAGATTGGATCATGCTTGTTTATCCTGCTACCCCGTTAACACGTGGCGGCGTTTGGACGTAGGTAAACTACTTGTTTTGTGTCGAAAGTGCAGCTAGCTGCTAGGGTGTCCAGACGACGCGTACATAATTGGATAATTGTTGAGAAACTTTACTTAAAAGTTTATTAATATTTACCTGTTTTTTTTTTTACATAATTCGAATGAGAATCATGTACCGAGTAGTCTCCTTAAATATTGATAGTAATTTACCAGTCATCCTGTATAATAATAATACATTATCGAAAAATCGTAGTTCATATTTTAATAGTTATTTATATTCCTCATTATACAAAATGTTTTTGCTCTTATTGGGTAGTTTACACAGTTCACACATTAAGAAAAAAAAAGTATAATACGTCATTAAATCTATAAAAACGCTATGTTCGGATTCACATATGATAGTAATTTGTAAATTGTATGTAAAAATGTTAAGTGAATACAAAGTAAAGGAGTGTGGCTAAAATTAAATAAATAAATAATAAATAATATAATAGAGGCAAGGTGGATAATGTGAGGCTTAAAATTATCCCGAAAAATTTTGGCATATTATGCGAAGTGCATTTATGTGAATCCGAACTTTTCATGCTTACAAACAGAGCATATACTACTGGAGGCAGCTTCCCGTAGGCCGAAAGTGTAGACGAAATTGTAGAGAGATACAGACATATCGGACTACATGCTATCTCTCTCTATAACCTTGTCTACACTTTCGGCCTACGGGAAGCTGCCTCCAGTAGTATATGCTCTAAGCTTACAAATTTATAATTTACCTCTTCCCTACGGTGATTGTGGATGATAACGCGCGCGGCAACACCACCGGTTAGCAAAGCAAAAGATGATTTTACAATGAGTGTTTCTCATACAACCTCCACCATCTATTGAACATTGTTTACAGATACATTATGTTTGAGTCCGTCATGCTTTTATAATTTTATCACAATTCGTATTTAAATCAAAAAAATATTTCAAAATAATATCAAAGCTTAAAACAATAAATATTTACGTCATAAATTTAGATATTATTTATATATAGTTTTATATACAATATTTAAAACATTTTTTTATGTCCAATAACAATTGTTATATAACTATTTTTTGAATTTTTATTCTATGTATTGTACTGTCATTGACTTACTTTATCTATATTTATAATCATGAGAAAAAAATAAATTAAATATGTATCAAGCGAGCTGAAGCCCATTTTCTAGTTAGAGGGTAAGGGAGAGAGAGAGTGAGAGAGAGAGAGAGAGCGAGAGCGATAGAGATAGAGAGTGGGTAGAGAAGGAGAGAGAGAGAGAAAGAGAGGGAGAGAGAGATAAAATGTGAATGTGATAAAAAATTTAGTTAGTATTATTTGTTATTGCGTCCATACTATTATATATGTTGTTGGTTAGCAGGAAAGAGGACATCAGGTACCAATCAAAAACACCAATTGCAAATTCATGCGACGTTTCGATCTTTTATTAGATCTTCTTCAGGCATCTACAAATTTATTGTTATACATAAGTGAAAGGCCATATATATAATTTACATAATCTAGGTTATAAGTGAGGTGAACAAATTAATAAATTAATAAATTATAAATTAATAAATTAATAAATTAATAAATTATTATTGTACATTATAAAAAATACAGACTTAATTATGTTGTAGGTTCATTCAGCGGGGTCAAAAATTTATAATAAAATATTTTTCCAAAAATGATACGAACAAGTTTAAATAATAGCGGATGATACCTTAGTTGTTTGTTTGTTTCAAGAAAATAATAATTCAGAAATTGTTTTTAAAAATTAAAGCTGTACTTAATGAAGTTGGAAATATAAGGATACTAATTAGACACTCTATGTAAAGGTAAATAGAAAAGAAAAAGTTTGTTCACCTCACTTATAACCTAGATTATGTAAATTATATCTATGGCCTTTCACTTATGTATAACAATAAATTTGTAGATGCCTGAAGAAGATCTAATAAAAGATCGAAACGTCGCATGAATTTGCAATTGGTGTTTTTGATTGGTACCTGATGTCCTCTTTCCTGCTAACCAACAACATATTTAGTTAGTATATTTTGTGGTATAATTTATTTAATAATTAGTGTATTGATGCTTATTTCCTTTGAATGTATTGTGTTAACTTCTTAGGCTTTGGACATAAATAGTGGAAAAATTGTTAATAAAGCATGCAAATATTTTAATATAATAAATCATGCTGAGTACAATGATTTATTATAAAAAATACAATAAAGATTTCTTACTCGCTAGTTTCCCCCATACTGGCTAGCGGCGCGCCCATTTGTTGTGGAACCTCTCCTGTAAAATACCATTGAAAAAAATACATTTTCAATTTTTATCACATTTAGTTCGATTTTTTTTGAATATACATACATATATTTTTTAAGCCCTTATCTGGACTATAATAATAATAACTAAAAATATATTTATCGGTACAGTTTTAAGTAATGATCGTAACGAAAAATATCGTTAAATTCTTATTTATGTACATAAAATAATATTGCCAAGTTTAAAAACAAGTTTTCCAATAAATTACCTGTATGTATATCGGTGTTGAGACGTTGAGGCGACTGCGTACCGCGCACACTTATATGGTCTTCCTCCGCTAAGCAAAGCGAAAAAACACAAAAAAGCTCCTCAATAAGCATTGTATATACGCATATTTTATTAACAGCAAATAAAAAATTAAATATTAATTAAAATTATAAACCAAAAGAAAATTAAATTAAAAAAGTCACACGTGTGCATTTTACTTTGGACTGTGAAAGCTTTAAAATCGACTATGTAGGGATGTAAAAGTATCATAATGGTTCCTTGCAAAAACTTCTTGTACAAACATTCTAATTTATTAAATACGTTTTCTTTACTAGTAATACTTTTAAAAGTAACCGTGATTATAGCAACACAAGACGAAAATTGTCACAAAAATGTAAGATAAAATTTAACCAACCTGTATAAGGAAACAGATATTTGTCGTGGGGATGATGTTTCTCCGAACCGTCCGACATTCTGTCGTTGTAATCATAATGCCCTTCCATTTTTCTTTGATAATCGTTTTTCAGCATAGTGGCAATGCCAGAATCTCGAAAATCCCGTGGAGGGTAACCATCGTGCTCTCTCGTAGTGACAGTCGAATCCCGGAAATCCCGGGATCCGTATACACTAGGATCATTGTTCAAATATTTAGTCGGACTATAGCCATAATCGGATGTCCGCGATGATAGATACGTTTTAGAACCATATGGGTTTGTCGGTAGTCTGTACATTGTAGGGGATATGGGATAATTTGGATCGTAAGGAATTTGCTTCTCAGTATCGTTTGGCATTACTCCATACATTAATTCGTCGTTCATTACACCGTATCTATAATAAAAATATCACGTATTTTTTATCTATTTAATTATTTTTTCAATCGAAAAGCAAAGACAAAACGTTTGGCAAATATTGTGGTTTTTTATCTTTAACTAGCTGTGCCCCGCGTTAATTTCAGGAAAAAAGAATCTAAAAAAATAATGTTTTTTTTTTTCGTTTTTGTAACGTTTCGTATTAATGCTCAACTGTTATTAGTCGTAGCTTGATATTATAATATATGCTAATATAGCCTAAAGCCTTCCTCGGTAAATGGACTATCCAACGGAAAAAGAATTTTTCAATTTGAACCAGTAGTTCCTGAGATTAACGTATTTAAACAAACAAACTCTTCAACTTTATAATATAGGTATAAATTAAAAAGTACACAAATATAGTTAAACGTACTTTTTTATTTTAATTCTTAGGAGATATTACATTACCTGTTATCTAGCGGTAGTCTCGATGCGTCCACACTGGCTACATATGTGTCATGGACATTTTCCAATATTGAAGGTTTTAGTCGATGTCGACTGAGTTGGTACACGTCCGATGTCAAGTCAGGATTGGGCAAAGGATTCGGAGAAGGTGTTGCGGGTCCAGGGTTCATGCCTTCTTCTGATCCTGTCTCTTGGGACCACCGATTCATTTCTGGTTGATTCATTTCTAGATTAAAAAAAATTGTATATATTTTTAATTGTGGACTGTGTACTAAAAAAGATTAGTATATAGGTAGTTATAATAAAGTAATAGTAATTTTTACCTTCTCGTATATGAGAAGGCCACCTTGGTGTGATGGCCAGCGGAGCTCCCTCTGTGATATTGGGTAAGTAATTTCCTCCTGTGCTATTAGCACCTCGTTCTCCTATAACGTTCAAATTCAAATATAATAAATGCAGATCAAACGAGGTTCAGTTCAGAAATATTCACATGGAGTTAATAAATTGGATAAAAGATGTGATTTGGTACCATAAGCTCGACATTTATATTTTCGTGGATTAGACCGCTCTTTCGTCTAGTATTTGACTTAACGAACAATTAAATAACATTGTTACAACAAAGTTTAGGCAAAACGACAATCGAAACGCGTCGGGGTGATAAATGACTCATTAATGATTAACACTAAGCCTACCAGACTGGTCAAATGACCGATTTTAGGAATCTTAATAAAAATTGTTATATTCTAGGTTTAAATTTTTCTTGAACTTATGCATGATTGTTTCTATAATATATAGTTACTTAAAAAACCTGTAAACCTGGAAAACCTACAGAAGAAAAAGAGAAAGAGAAAAAAAATTGGACTTTAAAATTTTTTACAATTTTAATTAAAGTCTCATAAGGGGTCATTTGACCGCTCTGGTAGGTTTAGTGTCAATAATAAGGAGCGGTGTACTGACGGAGCGCAGAAGGCGGATGGCTAGAGCGGCGCGAGGTGGTGTCCTCGTCGTCGGAGGAGAGGCTGGACGGGAGGTCGAGGTTTAGTGCCAATAACTAAGAAGCAGTGTACTGACGGAGCGCAGAAGGCGGATGGCTAGAGCGGCGCGAGGTGGTGTCCTCGTCGTCGGAGGAGAGGCTGGACGGGAGGTCGAGGTTTAGTGCCAATAACTAAGAAGCAGTGTACTGACGGAGCGCAGAAGGCGGATGGCTAGAGCGGCGCGAGGTGGTGTCCTCGTCGTCGGAGGAGAGGCTGGACGGGAGGTCGAGGTTTAGTGCCAATAACTAAGAAGCAGTGTTCTGACGGAGCGCAGAAGGCGGATGGCTAGAGCGGCGCGAGGTGGTGTCCTCGTCGTCGGAGGAGAGGCTGGACGGGAGGTCGAGGTTTAGTGCCAATAACTAAGAAGCAGTGTACTGACGGAGCGCAGAAGGCGGATGGCTAGAGAGGCGCGAGGTGGTGTCCTCGTCGTCGGAGGAGAGGCTGGACGGGAGGTCGAGGTTTAGTGCCAATAACTAAGAAGCAGTGTACTGACGGAGCGCAGAAGGCGGATGGCTAGAGCGGCGCGAGGTGGTGTCCTCGTCGTCGGAGGAGAGGCTGGACGGGAGGTCGAGGTTTAGTGCCAATAACTAAGAAGCAGTGTACTGACGGAGCGCAGAAGGCGGATGGCTAGAGCGGCGCGAGGTGGTGTCCTCGTCGTCGGAGGAGAGGCTGGACGGGAGGTCGAGGTTTAGTGCCAATAACTAAGAAGCAGTGTATTGACGGAGCGTAGAAGGCGGATGGCTAGAGCGGCGCGAGGTGGTGTCCTCGTCGTCGGAGGAGAGGCTGGACGGGAGGTCGAGGTTTAGTGCCAATAACTAAGGAGCAGTGTACTGACGGAGCGCAGAAGGCGGATGGCTAGAGCGGCGCGAGGTGGTGTCCTCGTCGTCGGAGGAGAGGCTGGACGGGAGGTCGAGGTTTAGTGCCAATAACTAAGGAGCAGTGTACTGACGGAGCGCAGAAGGCGGATGGCTAGAGCGGCGCGAGGTGGTGTCCTCGTCGTCGGAGGAGAGGCTGGACGGGAGGTCGAGGTTTAGTGCCAATAACTAAGGAGCAGTGTACTGACGGAGCGCAGAAGGCGGATGGCTAGAGCGGCGCGAGGTGGTGTCCTCGTCATCGGAGGAGAGGCTAGACGGCAGGTCGAGGTTTAGTGCCAATAACTAAGGAGCAGTGTACTGACGGAGCGCAGAAGGCGGATGGCTGGAGCGGCGCGAGGCGGTGTCCTCGTCGTCGGAGGAGTGGCTGGACGCGAGGTCGAGGTTTAGTGCCAATAACTAAGGAGCAGTGTACTGACGGAGCGCAGAAGGCGGATGGCTGGAGCGGCGCGAGGCGGTGTCCTCGTCGTCGGAGGAGTGGCTGGACGCGAGGTCAAGGTTTAGTGCCAATAACTAAGGAGCAGTGTACTGACGGAGCGCAGAAGGCGGATGGCTGGAGCGGCGCGAGGCGGTGTCCTCGTCGTCGGAGGAGTGGCTGGACGCGAGGTCGAGGTTTAGTGCCAATAACTAAGGAGCAGTGTACTGACGGAGCGCAGAAGGCGGATGGCTGGAGCGGCGCGAGGCGGTGTCCTCGTCGTCGGAGGAGTGGCTGGACGCGAGGTCGAGGTTTAGTGCCAATAACTAAGGAGCAGTGTACTGACGGAGCGCAGAAGGCGGATGGCTGGAGCGGCGCGAGGCGGTGTCCTCGTCGTCGGAGGAGTGGCTGGACGCGAGGTCGAGGTTTAGTGCCAATAACTAAGGAGCAGTGTACTGACGGAGCGTAGAAGGCGGATGGCTGGAGCGGCGCGAGGCGGTGTCCTCGTCATCGGAGGAGTGGCTGGACGCGAGGTCGAGGTTTAGTGCCAATAACTAAGGAGCAGTGTACTGACGGAGCGCAGAAGGCGGATGGCTGGAGCGGCGCGAGGCGGTGTCCTCGTCGTCGGAGGAGTGGCTGGACGCGAGGTCGAGGTTTAGTGCCAATAACTAAGGAGCAGTGAACTGACGGAGCGCAGAAGGCGGATGGCTGGAGCGGCGCGAGGCGGTGTCCTCGTCGTCGGAGGAGTGGCTGGACGCGAGGTCGAGGTTTAGTGCCAATAACTAAGGAGCAGTGTACTGACGGAGCGCAGAAGGCGGATGGCTGGAGCGGCGCGAGGCGGTGTCCTCGTCGTCGGAGGAGTGGCTGGACGCGAGGTCGAGGTTTAGTGCCAATAACTAAGGAGCAGTGTACTGACGGAGCGCAGAAGGCGGATGGCTGGAGCGGCGCGAGGCGGTGTCCTCGTCGTCGGAGGAGTGGCTGGACGCGAGGTCGAGGTTTAGTGCCAATAACTAAGGAGCAGTGTACTGACGGAGCGCAGAAGGCGGATGGCTGGAGCGGCGCGAGGCGGTGTCCTCGTCGTCGGAGGAGTGGCTGGACGCGAGGTCGAGGTTTAGTGCCAATAACTAAGGAGCAGTGTACTGACGGAGCGCAGAAGGCGGATGGCTGGAGCGGCGCGAGGCGGTGTCCTCGTCGTCGGAGGAGTAGCTGGACGCGAGGTCGAGGTTTAGTGCCAATAACTAAGGAGCAGTGTACTGACGGAGCGCAGAAGGCGGATGGCTGGAGCGGCGCGAGGCGGTGTCCTCGTCGTCGGAGGAGTGGCTGGACGCGAGGTCGAGGTTTAGTGCCAATAACTAAGGAGCAGTGTACTGACGGAGCGCAGAAGGCGGATGGCTGGAGCGGCGCGAGGCGGTGTCCTCGTCGTCGGAGGAGTGGCTGGACGCGAGGTCGAGGCTGTGCGCGGACGCCTCGCTCTCGCTGTCCGTGCCCTCCGTCGCGACCTCCGCGTGTCCGCGAGACTTGCGGCGGCGACGACTCTCGTCTATTTATTAAAACATTATTTTAATTTTAATAAAATATAAACTGAACTGAACTGAATCAGCCTATAAACGTCACACTGCTGGCCAAAGGCCTCTTCTCCATATCTGAGAAGGGTTTGAGCTTAATCCACCACACTACTCAACCGCGGGTTGGCAGATAATTTCTCTACCATGTGTTGTGTAACAATCGTGATCCAGATGTCTATGATAACAACTGGGATTACGTGCCGTGCTATCGCCGGCTTTACGTACTCTCCAAGTCACGGTGGGGCACACGGACATACACACAGACCGGAAACAAATATACAAATACAAATATCTGTTCGGAGCGGGAATTGAACCCGTGACCGCCGATGTTGAGACGACTGCTCGCACCAATACACCAGAACGGCCGTCAAATATTATAATAAAATATTATAATTAAAATATATAATTTTTAATTTTTATCAAACTCCGCCACGAAAGTTTTTAGCCACTTTCTATAATTTGAGATTTATTCATACATGACCACTTGAGAAATTCATAATGTGTATTTAGTTGGTAAAGATATGAGAACTTCCTATTTTATGGTTCGAACGCTTTGAAACGGACGTTTCTCACGGGTTTTATCTTTGGGATACTTGGATTCATTCATGACCACTTGAGAAATTCATAATGTGTATTTAGTTGGTAAAGATATGAGAACTTCCTATTTTATGGTTCGAACGCTTTGAAACGGACGTTTCTCACGGGTTTTATCTTTGGGATACGGTAAGTAGCCATAACTTTTACAGGTAATATGTAAATTTTACTGATGTTTTTTATTAAATCAAAATACAAATTAAATACAACGATACAAATTTAGTTATTCAAAAAAAAAAAAAGCAGTAGATTAACCAAGACGTCATTCTGAATGAATTTTAAAAATCTTACCATCTTTTCTCGTGTGTAATGAAGAATCGAATCCTCTTAAATAAGCCGGCATGTCACTCGCGCTCGTATTGTAGTTTGAAGTCGATGTACTTGTGTGACGAAGTTGACCGTCACTACGACTAAAAGAGAACAATTTCTTATTTTAGTTTTCTTTTTTTCATTGATTTACAAATTTAGGTATATTTTAAACATACTTCATTTTTATATAGTTTAATCATTCATTAATTCATCATTTTCACCCCAGGATTATTAGCTAGACTTTGCTTATTAGAAATTAGAACAGATTCTATATTTTTTTGTTTTGTTTGGTATGCAGTCAAGAATTATATTAGTAATTATTACTAAAAAAAAACCTGTAAGGACTGGAACTAGTTTTAGTCGTTGATCTTGAGGTTGTTGATGAAGCAGATATTCCAATGTTCCGCAGTTGTCGACCCGGTTCTGTACTACTGTGATAAGCTAGTGCAGATCTAATAAAAAATTAATAAAATAAATAAATGAATAAAAGTTTCATTTTTGTACTTGAATATGATTTTAGAAATAATCTGCGAACATTGCATGATATTGTGTTTACCTGTTGACTTGGGAGAGATTTTGGGCACTCGTGCTTATAATGACAGATGTATCCGCAAGCGGCACTTTCTTCCCAAGGCATCTTAAAACAGATCTGTTAACAATTTAAAATCGTACATACTAATACTACTCAAAGCTTGTATATAATTTATAAATAATAAAAATATTATAAAACTGAAAAGTTTGTTTAGACGCACTTCGCACGATTGTAAAGTCCATTAGATTTGAAAAGTTGTTTTTGTCTTAGAAATCCTATTATTTGAGCGTCACGCAACAAGCCATAGAAGCTTAACTTAATCTGAGAAGTATATATCAAGTTAACGCTGTAAGACTAGGCGAAGTTATTGTCTACTGCTGAATAATAAACTGACTGTTGATAAACTATCGGTATACTGAAATATCGATATTATTATTTACAAATATCGATACTTATTTCTAATGTAAATGTAAGATATCGATGGTAAATAATTTTTTTTTAATTATATTTTTATATATTTAATCTACAAAATCATCGTAATCTTAATCTACTGTAGTACATTTACACTATAACATGTTTTTCTTCTTCTCCTAGTTTATTTATTTACTTATTATCATAGAACGACTAAATATTTCAAGGTCATAAAATGTGCTAAAATTTTAGATTGATCGTAGACATTTTACTCACGTGCTTTTAAAAATAGCTATTAAATATTTAATTTCTTCTGTTAGATCAGTAGTATCTGAACGAGTTGGTTCTACAATCAAGCTTTTAGTGCTTAATAATTATTGTGTAGTCAAAGAGGTGAGCATATAAGCAACGAGTATTTTTTTTAAAACTTTGTACCTACACATAATTGTATTATACAAATGAAACAATAATTACTAACCTAACATTTTTATACATTTATAATTTAATTCGTTTTATAAATATACTGGAATATAAGCTGTGTAAATCATTTTTGAGCTTTTACGATTATAATTTTTTTAAATAAAGTCAATAAATCGAAATATCGATATTTAAAAAAAAATATCAACAGTCCTACTAAATAACAAACTCCGTAATAGTTAATTTTTTAAAGACAAATATATATCACGATATAGTTTTTTGACGTTTTTTGTCGAAATTTCGGGTCAGGTAGTACCTACATGATCCGTGTTCACGATGAGACTCAAAAAGTTTCGTATATATATCTGAGTACATACCACGGATCAATATCGTGGTATGTACTCGTTTTTATCTTTAAAAATTGTTTGTCTATAAAGTGGGTTTACGGACGATAATTTTACGTGATAACGTCATAAAAAACATTGATGAAAAATTGCATACTTTTATGAATTTAATTGAATGATTATCATTGAATTATCATTATTTTTTATAATACATAGGAGTTATTTGAAAATTACAATGCAAAAAATTTTTTTTTCGATAAATTAACATTTATTTGCACTCGTTAGTTCAAATATTTTTCTTTTCTACTCGGACGCATCTGCCGATGGAGTGGAAGAGAGATAGATGCGTCACAAGCCGAAGGCTTAGGCCGATATTGCCTCTCTATCGCTAGTTCCGCGCTCTCGCTCGCAGAACGTGACAATTAGTCATGCTTTTTTGTGCGTACAGCCGGCGTTTATCGATTTATTAGACGTAATGACGTCAAAAAATAAACTATATTTAAAAATCGCGAGTGTCTAAGTCTTAAAAGGTTAAATTCCGTAATGGTGGCGGTTCGCGGCCGCGACAGGAGAGACAGAGAGGGAAGACCAATGATATAAGTTGTCTCTGTCTCTCGTGTCGCGGGCGCTCTCCGCCAGCACTGAGCACAGTAGTCGGGCGCGTCACCTCCTGAGGTTGTCGCGCACGCGCACGTTGAGCGCGGTGTGGCCGAGCGCGGCGGCGGCGGCGTGCAGCGCGACGGCGGCGGCCAGCAGCGAGCTGAGCGCGTCGCGCCGCGCCGCCTCGCTGCCCAGCACCAGCGCGCTCGCCCACGCGCCCACCAGCAGCGGCAGGCACACCACGCTCACCGCCAGCAGCATCCTGACCATACTGTGTACTGTGTACCCTCCACTCGCTTGCACATTCACCCCTTATGCTATTACTAGGGGCTCGCCCCGGCTGCTCCCGGGGTATGTATATAGGTGTACCTAAACCTTCCTCATAAATCACTCTATCTATTGGTAAAAGCCGCATGAAGATCTGTGCAGTAGTTTTTGAGTTTATGGTGAATAGACAGACAGACGCGGTGGAGGACTTTGTTCTATAATATGTAGTGACTACAGATAGAGTGTCTAAAGTATATCGAAGTGCTTAAGTAGTGGAAGGCACACCACGCTATCCTCTAGTATTTCATTTATTCTGAGTATACTTTACGATCATTCCGGTATAGCGGTGTAAGTAGTCACCTCAACGCCGGCGGTCGCGGTTTCGATTCCCGCTCGGGGCAGATATTTGAATTTGTGTAAATATTTGTTTCCTGTCTAAGTGTATATCCTTGTGGGATTCTACACTGTGGTTCGGAGAGAACGCAGCCGTCGGTCCTGGTTGTTATCATAGACATCTGATAACGATCGCTTACTCATGGTAGGGAAATTATCCGCTAACCCGCAGTGGAGTAGCGTGGTGGATTCAGCTCAAACCCTTCTCCTACACGGAGAAGAGGCCTCAGCCCAGCAGTGGGACGTTTACAGGCTGATTCAGTTCAGCTCAGAGTGTACTTTATTGACTTCAGTAACTTGTTCCACAGGTTATTTAACGAATGACTATCCATCGTGCTCAAGTACCTAATTAACTTTACAAGCACACTCGAGTGTTACGCACAGTTTACTTAAACTATCAAACCATGATCACGTAACCCAGTATGCGCTCCAGCATATGTTAAACTACTTGTAAAATTACTACAAATATGTATATCATTTGAGAATGTACAAATGTATATAAAACACAATAAATTATTGTTATTCGGATACATTTTATTTAAATAAAAACTAATAATTAAAGTTATGAATAATTTTTTGGATAAAGTATAAAAAAAAATGTATGTACGGAAATTTTGATAGGTACAATTCACACAAATAAAAACGTCTTTATGCACTGTCTTGTTTCAAATTTAATAATATGTACAGCACGTAATTAAATATAGCTTTTTATTTTAAAAAGTCTAATTGTCAATGAATATCTAAGATGCTTAATTAACTTACCTCAAATTACCGAAGCCGATCACGTGATCCCTCACAGTGAAGGCGGCACGGGTGGCGCCGGCCAGGAATACGAGCGCAGCGCCCGCGTATACTGCGGCTGGGATTACCACCCACCAAACCACTGACTCGTGGCAACTGACCCAGCAGCTGTGTTTAAAACGTATTCATCTATCAATTTCATTAAGCTCTAGTACGATTTTGGTCAGGATAATTTCTTAATTTTCACTTGAAAAGCTGAACTAGAATATAGGTAGGTTGTGATACCACATTCTTACTAGCTATGGTCACAAGAGAATGACAGTTTGAATATTATTGATACACTGTAAGCAAAAGCATTTGCCGAATAGGAAACCCAGGGAACGAGTACGTAACTAATTTAAAAAAAATCGATGACCGTTCTCGTGTAGTGGTACGAGTAGTTATCTCAACTCCGGCGGTCGCGGGATTGATTCCCGCTCGGTTCAGATATTTGTATTTGTGCAAATATTTGTTTCTGGTCTTGATGTATGTCGTTGTGGGTTTCCTTACCCTGCCTCGGAGAGCACGTAAAGCCGTTGGTTTCGGTTGTTATCATAGACACCTGGTAACGATCGTTATTCCTTGTACGGAAATTATCGGCCAATCCGCAGTAGAGCAGCGTAGTGGATTACGCTCCAACCCTTCTCCTACACGAAGAAGTGGCATTTGCCCAGCAATGGGGTGTTTACGGGCTGACTCAGTTCAGTTCAGTAAAAAAAAAAAAATCGAGCTTATCGAAAGGTGAATGACCGTACAGTATCCGCTGCAATTAAACCTAATTCGGGGAGAATCTCTAATAAATAACAATAAAATAAAGATCTGTGGTGGCTGGTACATAGTAACAAGTAATGAAATATTAATAGATCAAGGAATAAATGCATGTGAATAGAAAATAAGAAACTAAAACGCATGTAAATAGATGTAAGACAAAAGAAAAAAACCGAATTCGGAGAAAACCCTAACCCCTACCTATATTACAAATGTGAAATGTAAGTTTGTTTGTTACGCTTTCATGCGAAAACTACTTAACCGATCATCGTGAAACTTTGTACACATTTTCTTGGAGGTATTAGAAGTAACATAGGGTACTTTTTATTTAAAAAAAAATAGAATTCGAGCGAAAACGCGGGTAAAAGCTAGTCACCGGGATATGGAGTGAGATGTAGTGTACTAACAAGAGCGCGTTCCCGTACTGGTGCTGGTGGTGCGCGGCGGCCAGCGCCAGCGCCACGGCGGGCGCGGCGTAGGCGGCGGCCAGCTGCGGCGCCAGCCCGCCGTGGTTGACGTCGCGCAGCTCGCGCAGCAGGCGCCGCAGCTGCCACGCGTCGCACGCGGCCCACGCCAGCGCGCTCACCCACCAGTAGTGCAGCCCCATCGCCACCACCTTGCACGCGACCTGCCGCCGCCACCGACGGGTTACATGTTTACCACGGACTATAGTGGTAAAGGGGCACTACCTCGTATGGCTGTTTGATACAAAAAGTGTCCGTAATAGTTATTTATGCAACTGTTGTATAATGAGGAGATTAAAACTCGAATGTGGGTTTATTACACGAGACGAAGCCGAGTGTGATAATAGTATCACTTGAGTGTTTTAATACCTAATTATCAACAGTTGCATTCAGGACTTTATCTACACCCACAATATGAATCCTCTATAAAAGACTCTGAAACAGTTAGCTTATTGCCAACATTAAAACACCCAATGTCATAATAACCATTATATCATCCAAACGAATGATTTAATGTTGAACTGGATTTCATTATAGCTCCCCTTTGTTTTTTTTTTTCGATCCCTTCTGCGCACAGACAAGCCACATTCTTACTGCTCGATGCGTGGTATCTGTATGAATTTCAAAAAAATGAACATCTGTATGAATTTAAAAAAAAACATTATCATACGCGTTTCACTATCAAAAAAAAAAAAAAAACAAAGGACTGTTATTATGAAATTCAGTACAACATAATATTATCATCCGTTTGAATGATATTATGGTTATTATTGGGTGTTTTAAGGTTGGCAATAAAATAACTGTTTAGAATCTTTTATAGAGGATTTAAAGCATGAGAGTAGATTAAATAGCATCAAGTAAAGTGGGCGCTGGTGTAATGGAGAATATGATCTGAACTTAACTGTTTTAGATGACTTGAAGTTTGCTGAGTAGAAGTGAGTATATTTTCAAGTTTTCTCATAAACTAGGGTAGTTAGTTATTGTGTTGTAATTGAAAGTTATACCGCTAGCGAGTTAAATAAATTATCTTACCTAAAATGCTCCTCTATAGCAACGCCATCTTTATTTAAGGTCATTTCGGAGACACTTTTTGTAACACAAGATAATGCTCCTTTACCTCTATACTCCGTGACATTTATGTAACTATGGACTGTACATTTTGAACCTTTACAATGCATATTATTCATTTTTATTATTGCTGGCTGATTACGAAGGATGTAAAACCTTGACACACCTCTAAATATACTACCGTGATTACACTCGTCACACGCAAAGATAAAAATGATTACTCGCAAAGTCATAATTATAACTTAAACCTTTAAATATTCATTACTGCACGCGATTGATAATCATAAGTTTCGAATATGCACCATAAATTATTATCATACTAATACATATTATAAATGCGAAAGTAAGTTTGTTTGTTACGCTTTCACGCGAAAACTACTAAGCCGATCATCATGAAAGTTTGCACACATATTCTTGGAGGTAGTAGAAGTAAAATAGGACACTTTTTTTTTGGTCGCGATAACCGACATCCACGAGGGCGAAGCAGTGGACAGAAGCTAATAATGTATATTTGCCGCATATTGGATCTTCATAAGATTGTCTATTAGAAATGATAAAATTGAATAAATAAAAACTTCACTTAAAATGGACTATTTTAATTTTATGTTTAACAAGATAAATGTGATTTTCACTATTTGGTATACGTTCTAGTCTTATTTTACCATTATTACATTAAAAATGTTAATTACCTCATTCTGCACAAGCGAGCTCCTAGCCTTCATAGCGATCAAGTAGAGCAGTTCCGCCATGAAGACGCAGAAGATTAGGTGCTTGTGTATGGAGTTGGAGACGGTGGCGGCACCGCCCCGCATGAGACATAACGCGAGCCACGTCCACGCTAGCAGCGGCAACGATATGCTGAACCCAGTGTATGATGTTACCGATTCGAGCATCGACGGTTCTGGGATGAACTACAAGGAAATGTATTTAAGCATTTTAGGGTCGAGTTCTGAGACCAGAAAGTCTATTTATTAAAATGTTGGTTTACGGACGATAATTTTACGTGATAACGTCATAAGAAAACATTTATGAAAAATTGCATACTTTTATGAATTGAATTGAATTATTATCACTGAATTATATTTATTTTGTATAACACAAAAAAGGAGTTGATTGAAAATTACAATGTTCAAATAGTTTTTCTCTTCTACTCGGACGCATCTGCCGATAGAGTGGAATAGAGATAGATGCGTCACAAACCGAACGCTTAGGCCGATCGCGCCTCTCTACCGCTTGTTCTGCGCTCTCGCTCGCGGAACGTCACAATGAGTCATGCTTTTTCGTGCGTGCAGCCGGCGTTCATCGATTTATAAGACGTTAACATGTCAAAAAGTAAATGTAAAATGCTAAAAGTAATGTAAAATGTTAACGTAATTATGTAAACCATACGAGTATACCTGACAATATATAGCGTGACTTACTTTTAAGCACGCTTAAACGAACTTAAGCGGCAATATTTAATTATGTTGGGCCATTTTTTTATCTTAAGATTTTTTTTTCAAGTTTCTTTGAATATTTTTTTTTCAATTTAATGTAGTTTTAAAACCTATGTTGTAATTGAAATTTTACATATTTTGATATACGTTTTGATTTTTATACCGTATTTTTTACAGAATTATTTTTATATTATATATAAATAAAAATATATCAAACGCTTATTTTGTACGTAAAATATATGTAAACATACCTCAATATCCACTTCGTCGACTAGAACAGCAAATGTAGAGAGATGATTGCAGGTACAATTAATGAGTAAAGGTTCGTCGGAATACGGTGACCAGTCATAGTCAATTTCCGTGTGACAACCGATTCGTGACCATTCACCAGACCTAACAGAAGTAGTTAATTATTACTATCAAATACTTTAGGTTTAAATACTTAGGTTAAAAACTTCAAATTATCACTGTTTTTTTTTACTCTTAAGGTTAGAGATTGTTTCATAACATTTATAAGGAATTGTTTATTAAAAACGGTTTTTAAATAATATTTTTAGTGTTGGCAAACTTATCGCGTAACATACGCCGATAACATATAATCGAATTGAGAAGTATTTTGTCTTAATCTTGTATGTGTCTAATTATTATGCGGTCTACATATAATGTTATCCATTAATTGCAGTCTGTGTATAATGTTGATTGTGAGTTATTTAATAGACGTAAATTTAATAGCCAAGATTTTATGGAATACCTGATGTCTGAAAAAAAAAAGATATGAGATGTAAGTTAATTTTACATACCCTCGCAATGTTGACCAATGTACGCATTGGGGATTAGTTCGTGAACCAAATGTCTCTCTGTTAATATCGAGCCAAATCTGTAGCCTAATCGGTTTCTTTAAACGTACACCATTCAAGCTCTTGTATATTAATTTTTTCTTCCCGATTTCCTTAGTCAAATTGGCCTCTTTATTATTAATCTCACTGTCCATAACCAAAGCCAAGACCTTTGGACCATCAGAACTTTCTAGTCTTTCCGCGACATAAGAAGAATCATTTTCTTGAAAATTATCATTTATGTAAGGTTTTTCTTGTTTCTTGTAAGCCGGTTGAATAACGACTGGTCCGTGATTTTCGTTAGAATTGTCGTCTTCTGATTGAGACCAAGGATTGTGTTTAGAATGTACATTATTTGTTATATGATTGTTTATTTGATTTGGGTGTGTATGCCCTTTGTTCGAATATGTGATTCCTGAAAAATGTAAGCTTGTATTTTACACTTTTATGCTTAATTACACAGAAACTGTTTTACAAGACGTATAAATAAGTTTTGTCTATTATAAAATGTTTACTTCGAAGTTGTCAAAGTTAAATCTTAAACTAGCAATATTAGCAAAAATTGGGTACAAGTTTAAAATAACACATTATCGTTTGACCAACCGTCAGTATCTTCATTATTATTTTCAACACTATCTTCATTTTCTTTCGTCTCCCTGTACCAAATATATTCAGGTACGAATAACGCTACTTGCAAGATGGGAGAACCCAAAGTAATATTGACTCCCCAACGTCTAGTGACCGATTCGTCCATACGTAGTGGCATTAGTTGGGATGTATTCCGAGAGTATTGCAAGTATGAGAAAACAGCGCGAGACTCGTAGTTTGTTTCGATATTATCTGTTGGATTATAAACAAAATAAAGTAGGTTTATAATAATTTATGGTGACAATTCTGATGAGCTACTATGTAAATTGAATTTATTCTTCTTTTTCTAATGTTAAAATTCTATTATTATTTATATATAAAGTATTTGAACGCTGTTTTACTAGATTTCAATAAGAATATGTGAATTTTATAATTTATCTTTTATATTATCTTGGTTGAGATTAATTTATGATAAGATGATTATTGAAAGGATATTTATCTTGAGAGATATGATCATTCAAATATGAATCAAATATACAGACTAGTCATGCTGTTATTTCTATAGGTATATGTAAAGTTTACCTTGGGTATTACTGATTCCAATCAAATCCAACGGTAGAAGAACTCTCGTAAACTTGTCAAACTTATTTTTACTTTTCACGTAATTGTTATACTTTGGGAAAGAAACGGTGGGACTGGATGGTTTTTTGTTCTTCGTTTTAATGCCGTAATATCCTGGTGTTTGTAAAGGAGAGTGTATGAAGGATGACGTATCTGGTAGCACTACTCGTTCAGTTGTGTACGAATCACCGTAACGGTTCAATGTTGTAGGTTCGAATCCGTAAATGGATTCGGCTGTTACAATATCCACTCCGATCACTAAAAAAATATTTGTTTTTAAGCCTGTGTACGTTAAATTTATATTGATATAGTAGCTAAGTGAGTGAGTTAAAAGGTCAAGTGTATTTTTATAGATAAAAATTTAATATGATAATTTTATATTTATTAAAATTTAAAATTATGGCATCTTTGCATCAAAGTGCGTCATCACGTTTTATTTTATTGACTGTACTCATGAAATAAAGTTAAGAAGGCATGTGTCGCTCGGACAATGAATGGCGCGCACTGTCGCATAAATTATACTGCGAACAAGGGGAGATCCAAAAGATATTATTATTGGCTTTCCAGTTCGCATTAAAATAAAAAAAAAATTTTTTGCTAGCTTATATATATCCACTAGGTTAACATAAAAAATCATATAAATAGACCAAGATTTCTGCAGGAGGTGCATTTATTTGAATACGAACCGTTGAAGGGATAACTTGAAATAGAAAAAAAAAAAACGAAATTAGAGCTGTAAGGTACTTGATGCTTTGTAAAAAAATGTCTACCGAAGACATACACAACTTGGTGGAAACATTAGGAGACTGTGCTCCTCAATATTCCACAGTTGCAGGCTGAGCAAAGGAATTTAAGCTTGGCAGAACATCCACTGAAGATAAACATCGCAAGGGACGCGCCCACCCACGTGATGATACGCCCACCACTGAAGATAACGTGAAAAAAAGCTGAATATACTGTTATGAATAAGGTGCACGTTGGGTACCGAGAATGTTAACCGACGAACAAAAAAAGAACCGCATCGATATTTCGAGAGCGAATCGCGAGAAGTTCCAAGCAGATTAGGGTTTTTCTTTGTCGAATTTTGTAACCATAGACGAGTCTCGGATCCACCATTTTGATCCTGAAATACTCACTGACTTGGAAACGAGCCTTCTCACTGACGCCGAAGGCGTCTAGTTCGGCTGGAAAAGTTATGGCGTCGGTTTTTACGGACGCTGAAGGAATAATTATGGTGGAATACTTGGAAAAGGGAGCCACTATTACAGGCACAATAAGAAGATTGCGGAAGGTTATCAAAGAAAAAAGTCGCGCTCACAAAGTCGCAGTTACAATAGCTGCCATAGATTTAGCCCCCAGTGACTGTCATCTCTATCCCTAGCTTAAAGAATATTTCCGCGGTAAGAAAATTAAGACGATAGCGAAGTGATGTTCGCTGTTGAGGCATTTTGGGAGAGTCAGGACGATTACTTTTTTTCTAAGGCAATCCTATGTTTATAAAAAGATGGACTAAATGTAATAACTTGTTAGAAGAATAAGGGTATAAGCTAGGTAACAGCTAACTTTTATGCATATTTTGTTTAATAAATACATAATAAAAATGTCGCAGCGTTAACATACTAGCAATATATTGTGGTTGAATAATGAGTTCCGATAAACGGAAACGTCAACTTGGGCGAAGTCATTAACGCGTGGTCGCAAAATCGGACAGATGACGATGAATATTTTTTCGTTAATTCACTATGGTCCCAGACGGCAGTACGTGCAGTAAGCTCGTGACCACTTTTGACAAGCCGTGTTATCAATGTTCACTGGTTATTTGTAATCCGAATGTATTAGCGCAATTCGTTCTGATTTTCTAAAGGGATTGTGTTTACGAACAATTAGAAGGCTTAGCTAAATCTCAATGATAATATTTTGGATTCTGCACAATGACAGACTATTCTGATAACGAGACCTATCAGCCCCTCGACACATACATAAATATTACACCCAGATTCGAAGCAGGAATTCTGCCTACGACCTTGGAGCGGAAAGAAGGGTTAGTGGCAAATGCACCAACAAACCAGTCTGGAGTCTCGCTAGCCTAGGCTTGTTATGGAATGAGTAAAAACACCATGGAACATATAATATAAAAGTTATTTAAATAGATTAAATTTCTTACCTAAATCGGAAGTGACGATTTCAAATGGGCTCGTGTAGGTATCGTGTTGGCTTTCAGCTAGGACTGCGATGTACTTGTCGAACTGTTGTAGTAAATGTTCTACGCCAAATCCAGTTAGTTCTCTGATACGGTTCCATTCTTTTTCATATCTTATATTTAAGATCGTATTTGAAGATTTTATTATGTTCTGAAATAAAAAGTTTTGATATTACTTATTAAAAATTATTTTTACATCGATTCGGATTAAATAATAATATAATGTTTTTTAAGATATTTCCATAATTACTGTACTTTTTTTACTAATATCTGTCAAAAATATAACAGTTGAATCAAGCACCTGACGCTTATTTATATATGTTAGTTGAATAGGCAAACTGGCAGACGTGCCACCTGATGGTAAGTGGTCGACGTCGCCCATGAACATAAACTAGTTTACCTGGAACTAGCCCAGCCAACTCATTTATGTGTTGCCTATCCTGAGACATATGATGTTAAGTCTCGGTGCCAGTAATTACACTGCCTGTCTTGCCCTTCTTTCCGAAACACAGCAAAGCTGTTTCACGGAAGAAATAAGCAAGCTAAGCTAAGCTTTTCTGTAATAAAATAATTCTTTTTGTTATTCACACTATACTTAATTTAAATTTATTGAAATTTATTTTCTACTTTTTGGTTTAGTTGTGGCTATTAAGGCGTGTTTTTAGGGTTTTTATTTTCTTTTTTTGCTATTATTTATTTTCTACTTTGTAGTTCTGGTAACTACAAAAATGTGTTTTTCGTTATTTTTAAACTTTTTTTATCTTTGCTGTAATAAAAAAAAATTAAGCCGTGAAGATGTCAGCACGCACCCTGGTGCTTGGCACAAGGACACTAACCGGGTATCGGATATGAAAAATCGCTAATCCTGAGTTTTAACCGATTACGTCAACGAAGTCAGGGTCGGATTTAGGTGTGGAGGCTTCGGGGCAACAAAGGAGTGGAGGCCCCTTGGCTCCAATAATTATCGGATGACAATACCACCACCAATACACGAAAAATAAAAGGTCGTCGCCCAAACCGATATTAAGCTCTACCAGCTATACATATTCAAAAAAAAAGGTTATCGCCTTTTTCCGATGTCTCTATTGTGGGGCTTATCTTTTGTGGAGGCCCGGGGCAGTTGCCCAGGCTGCCCTCCCCTAAATCCGGCTCTGAACGAAGTAAAGCGAACGGCGTCCGAAGCGAAGGGCTCACCCGCACGTAGTCCTTGTCCTGGCTGTGCGTGAGGTTGAGGCCGGCCTGGCGCAGCTCGTGGCGCAGCAGCTCGCGCAGCAGCGCGGCCGCCACCAGCACGTCCGCGCCGAACAGCGCCGCCGTGCGCGCGCCCGCCGCCGCCAGCTCCTCCGCCAGCCGCACGCCCACGAACGTGTTCACTTGCAGCTCGCCCGTCTCGATTTTGTGTAGCTACGAACAAAAAAATATTCATTGATTACTATGGAATCAGAAGAAAAATGAAGTTACTTCACACTTGGCACCGGCCTTTTGTTATAGCGGAACGAAATTTACACTGGGATGTATGGACTATAGTCCTTCGCCTTTCCTTATTGGGGATAAATTTTAAAAGAACATCATAGGTTACTAGTAGTAAGACGCCAGCGGTCGCGGGTTCGATTCCCGCTCTGCGTAAATATTTGTATTTGTACAAATATTTGTTTCCGGTCTGGGTGTGTGTCCTTGTGGGTCTCCTCATCGTGCCGCAGAAAGCACGTCAAGTCGGTCCCGGTTGTTATACCAGACATCAGATAGCGACCGTTACTCATGGCAGAGAAATTATCCGCCAACCCGCAGTGAAGCAGCGTGGCGGATTGAGCTCCAATCTTTCTTCTATATGGAGAAGATGACTTTGCCCAGCAATGGGTACTTTATGGGCTGATTCAGTCACTTAGTGAGTCAATAGTAAGAGTAATGAGTTAGTTACTATTAACGAATAAAAGAAAAGGCGAGTCAAAGAATATCATTTATATTAAAATCCTTCAACTCGCTCTGGGTGTACAGTTAGCAAAAATAAATAGACATATCTGTGTTTCCTGTAAATATTTACATACAAATATTTCTATCGAATACACAAGCACTAAGTTCTGACATACTAACCTGCTTCCGTAGCTGTTGAAATGTGGAACTCGTACAGTTAAACATGTCTGGCTCGTGCCAGGGAATAACTTGCTTTTCATCGCACATACGTGTTGCTTTGCCACTTGAACCTGTATTAGATAGTACACTTATAACAATACAAGTATGGTTAAGGTAATAAAACTAAAATATTATTGAAATTTTAATTACCTGTTGGGCAATCTGTAATTGCTTCAATATTAAACTTGGTTTGAGGCCACCAAACTCCACCCGCAAAAGATTTCGGACATCCATCGTATACGACTGAAAAAGAGTTGCAAACTACAACAAACTCTGCTTAAATTGCTTGGTAAAAGCGCTTTAAATTTAAAACGAATTTTCTATTTCCTCGACAACTTTTTTAATTAGTTCAAAAGATTTTTATTCGATCCATTACAGAAAGAAAAAGAAAAAAATATGGCTAAAACATTCAGTCCTCAATTTTTTCTGTTCGTATGTTTATACAGGATTATTTTGAATAAATTGATTTGAAAGTACATCAAAAAAGTTTTCAAAAAACTATTTTATTTATTCGCAACAGCAAATATATTGGCAGAGTTACAGTTACACGTTGTCCTAAGAGATAACGCAAAAATATTATGTATTTTACTTTTATTTATTTGTACTTTATTGCACAAAACATTATTTATTGAATTGTATAAAAGGCGGACTTAATACTTAAATAATTCTCTACTATCCAATATTAGGACGGACAATAGCGAACGTTTGTAGGTGCCCAAAATCGGAAACTAAACTAATTCATATTCAAAAAAGGCAAAAGAAAGTAATAAAATAGGTAAGAATAATTATATACACAGGCAATAAATACATGTACATTGTACATACGTATATAAATACATACATACCAACAATACAGATACATACATACATAGTGCTTAACAAGCTGACGACAATGATCAAAACACAAACATAAAATATTTATTGAGCTAATAGTACTTATCTATTAAATTAATTTTAACTAACTACTTAACTTGTCTCTTAAATGAGTCACGTGTCGGAGCTTTACGGATAGATTGTTATAAAATATGATATATGTATAAGATGAGATGCAGTACGCGTCCCATTATACTCAGTGATCATTTTTATCAATAACTATATACGTTAAATAGTTAGAGCATTGGATTAGCACTCCGTAAACGTCCTTCTGTAGGCCTTTTCTATTTAAGAGGAGAAAGTGTGAAGTTTAATTCATCACGGTGTTCCTAATGAGGTTGCGAATATTAGATTTCAGAATTTATTTCGAAATATGCAGGGATCCTTTTGTCTGTGAAATTTTCGTATTAATTCACTGGACCATCTCGGCTCAAAAATTTAACAGATCATACTTATACAGTACTTACTGTTCCTCTGACCCTAGGTTGCCTGGAAGAGATCGCTTGCAGCGATAAGGCCGCCCTTTGTATGATACCTTGTTTTATGTACATTTTTGTTTTTATATGTAACATTTCTGTTATGGTTATCATTATTATTATTTTTTTATGGAAGAGGCGGTCAACGGATAATCGGTTCGCCTGGCGGTAAGTCAAAGCGACATCCATAGACACCCGCTACATCAGAGGATAAGCAGGTGCGTTACCGGCCTTTCATATAAGAGTATGCTCTTTTCTTGAAGGTCCCTAAGTCGTATCGGTTCGAAAATACCGTAGATGGCAGCTGGTTCCATATAGTGGAGGCAGGAAATGCCGTAAAAATCGAGTTATTGTAGAATTCCGGACATCGAGGTGATGTTTGGTGAAATTTGGAATTTTGACGCGATTTTCGGTAATGAGATTCTGCTGCAGGTATTAGTCCGAACAATTCCGCAGAAGACTCCTTGTGATAGATGTGGTAGAAGATGCAGAGTGATCCGACATATCTACGCAACGCCAAAGAATTAAGCCGATTGGAGAGAGCCTTGTAGTCGACGATTCGAACCGCCCGGCGTTCAATACGGTTAAATGGAAGACCAATAAAGTGTATTATTATTATTATTACCTTTACATCCGGCGATGGGCGTGACCTCTGCGTACAGGTTGGCGCAGGAGTCGCAGGCGCGGCCGATGACGCCGCTGCGGCAGTAGCACTGGCCGGATGCGGCGCACGAGCCGTTCAGCGAGCCTGCCGCGTAGCACTGGCATGGAATGCACTGCTCGGAGCCCGCCGGCTGGTAGTGGTTCTCCTGATATTTGGAACGTGAAAGTGAAAATTCAAATGTAATGGTAAAGATTGAGATAGAGAGAGAAGTAGAAAGAGAGAGAGGGAGAAATAGAGTCGGTCTTTGTTGGTATAATTAAAAATATGTAATTAAAGTCGATTATTTAAATAACTACTCGATTAAGTCTATTGTTCTTATTTCATACAGTTTTGCCAATGAAATTGCAAATGAAAAAAGCAGACCATCTAAATCTTTACATCACTAGTTTTTTTTTTAATGCGACCATACAGGGGATATAAACTATATTATGTAACGTCGTTTGATAAAAATGATAGACGCGTAAGTCTGTGAACAGTAGAAAGTGTCGGCACGCACCTTGCACCTGCAGCGGCCAGTGCGCGCGTCGCAGTGCGGGTGCAGGCCGGGCGCGGCGCAGGCGCACGGGCCGCACGCGCCGCGCCGCGCGCCCCACCACCCGCCCGGGCACTCCGCGCGCGCCTCCGCCGCGCAGCCCGCCGCTGCGGCATGCACTCGAGTGAGCTGACTGTTTTATGGTAGCGGTTTGCACCCGCGACACGCGACCGCGACGGGAGAGACAAGAGACCGCGATAAGTTATATCACTGCTCGTCTCGGTTCTGTCGTCTCTGTCTCTCCTGTCACGGTCGCCTACCGCGGCGCGAACCGCATCCATTATAAATGTCGTGGCATTATCCATGACTACTTCATGAAATTCTCGAGCATTTTATGATGTACATATGACGACATAGCTATATTCAGTTGATTGTTTTATTTGTGATGTTAATCGATATTGTAAATCAATAAGTTGATTGTAACTTCATGATAATATTAAATTAATTGTTAAAAAGTATATATATTTATACAATTTTTTTTTGTATATACATTATGAGCCCGCTATCCAATTTTACTCACCAGTCATAATATATCCATCATCACAGGAGCAGTGGTATCCTTTGTCCGTGTCGTCAGGTACGCACCGTGCGTGCTTGCCGCAAGGGTTGAGGTCGCAAGCAGCGACGCACTGCGGCCCTATACGACCTTTATCACATACACACTCCGTATTGTCCCACGTTGTTACACATTTACTCTGAAAATGTTTTAATTTGTAAATTTTGTAGCTCTAATGAATATATATATTTAAAAAAACACAATATTTATAATACTGAATACATAAACTCTTGTAAACTTACATAAGGTGGACAAATCGATAGCAAACAATCTGCTCGTGATTGACATCCATCTCTTACATTTTCCCGGACGGTGGGTCGATTTAGTAAAGACTGCGCTGTTCCTACTCGTACATCCTATAACACAGCAATAATGGATAAAATACGCCAAAAGCTGCCTATGTTTAATAGAAAATATAAATAACAGTAGGTATTCGAGCTTATGATACTTCTTTGATTTATGCGACTCGTTTAAATTTAGAAAAAAAAATTCAAAACATTTAAGAAAACTGAAAAATAATTGTAACACATAGCAATGTTTTTAATAATACCTGAATACATCCTTCAAAATATCCAACATCAGAGGCAAGTAGACCAGCCGTGGTATCAGGTCCACCAATTAAAATTTTCCCAATATATTGTCCTTGTATTTTATTGGCTAACATCGGTAACAATGCATTTCGAAGGCCATAGTCTATGGTGACTGATATATCTGTTCCCAGCCATTTGATTTCGATGCGATGCCACGCACCATCAGCTAGAGTAGGCGATGGCAGGAACATTGTTTCGCCATTATATGAATAGTGTAAGAGACCAGATTTCAGCTGTAAAGCAAAAATTAGTGTTAGAAATGTATCTTAAGTAGGAAGTTTTGGAGAATTCGGCCAAGGTCCCGTTATTAATTGTTGCCATACGATTTGCCATTACCATTGTTATCGTTAAACTATAAAAATATTGCATATTTTTTGCCTGCTTATTATAAACTATCAGTATTTATTACGAAATTTATTTACCTACATATAATATACATCGAGTAGTACAAGTCATTATAAAGATCAATCGATGTAAATTTTCTGTAAAAGAACTCCTTAGGTTTGATTGCTTTTATTAGATTTCGTACTATTATTAATAACTTGATCAAATTTTAATGACGAATTAATTATTTGTGTGGCTGTAAAAGTAGAAAATATTCGATTCGTGTATTTTACCTGTCATGATGTACGGCTGTCAAACGTGGAGTTTAACTAATTACAACATACGCCAACTACAACTTTGCCAGCAAAACATGGAAAGAAGCATCCTCAACATCAAAATAAAAGAGAAAATAAGACTCAAAATTAAAGAAAATAAAACCAAACTATGACAGACTGACATTACTGAAAATATTAAAAAATTAAAATGGAGATGGGCAGGTCATATAATTAGAAAACGAAAAAGAAAAATGGTCATGAGATATAATAGAGTGATGACCAAGACAGAATCGAAGGTAGAGAGACGATTTTAAAATTATAGCAAGACCTGTTTTTAGACAAAAAAAAAGCACATAATCGAACACATTGGCAAGCTTTAGGGGAGACCTATGCTAGAAAGCAAGACAATTTTAACGTACCGGTGTCAACTATTCACATATTTCACTTCGTTAAGAATATTATAAATTATCATCACCATTTTTGAAATTGATTAAATGATATAAATAATAATGATTAATTTCAATATTAAATACGAGTAGTTCAACTTAGATTAGATAGTTATTATTATTATCTAACTAGTTCACTCCAACTGTTCAATAATATATATAAATATACATAATATAAAAACAATACTTATATAAGACATATAATAAATTTACATAGACAAATATAAGCGGGTAGAGGATTGCGCCCTGGCAGGGAGATCAAATGGCCGGGGGTTAGGGCTGTAGGCTGAGAAATCGGCGGACAATTCTAGCCGAGTCGAGCAATACCGCCTTCTGCATCCTGGCTGCGAGCGAACCATCACGGATACCCAGCTGCCTCAGATGGTGAGCGAGGCTAACCGGGATTAACCCATTGGCAGATATCACGAGAGGGACAATTTCAGCGGATCCCACACCCTACATGTCGACAATCTCGTGCGCCAGATCCAGATATTTATGTTTTTTCTCTGTTTCAGTTTTCACAAGGTTTTAGTCATGCGGGATGGTAATGCCTACTAAAAACACCCTCGACCGTGCCCTATCCATCACCACGATATCAAGCTTGTTCGCTAGTATCGTCTTGTCCGTGGTTTTTATGATTATATTATTATATATTATTATTAGAAGTAGATAAGTCATCGTCCACAAGGTGAGGATACTCACTGCGAGGAGCACGGAGCTGTTCTGTCCGACCTGCACGGACATGAGGAAGGCGTCGCGCTGGCGCGTGCGCAGCGACAGCGCGTTCAGCCACGGCAGCGTGATGGGCCGCAGCAGCGGGTTGAACGACAGCGACCCGTCGCCGCTGAAGCGCCACGGCGGCGACGTGGCTGTCGGCACCCACTAGCGGTTACTTCAACCGAACTGTACCACATGAGTAAAGAAACGGAACAGAGACAAAGACTTCTGAGAAGCGAGCAAAATTTATACCTATTTTGGTAGGATTGGTACAGGAGGATAAAATTTAGGATAGATAAAAAAATGACGTGTGTTTGTTCTTTCTATTATTGTTCATATACATTGTACAGTAAACCATATTTACACTTTTATATTAAAACACCATTTAAATTATTAAGTTATCATTCATTGAAAACACGACGTTCGACGTGTACTGCAGCCCCTGAGTTTGAGCACTCGCCGAGCCGGAACCGGCCGGTCTCTCTCCGCACGTGTCGGAGCGCGAGTGCTCACGCACACACGCGCCTCGAGCTCGTAGTAGTGTACGTATCGTAATGCGTTGCATGAAGCTTTGTCTCTGTTCCTTTTCTTTACTCATGTGACTGTACCCCTAGTACGAGTTCCACTACGTAAACCGATCGAGAAATATCGAACGTATTTCCCCATACATTTACTAGCAGCGCCCCAAGCGGTTACGTAGCAAATTAATAAACGTATCAGTAAGAGATTTTTTTACGTATTGGTCGTTCGGTATTTTTCGCAAATTGCCACGTAAACGGAATTTTCCTAGTACGAGTTGCACATTTGACACTGAACTCAATCAGCCTGTAAACGCCCCAATGCTGGACAGAGGCATCTTCTCCATAAAGGGGAAGGGTTGGAGCTTAATTCACCACGCTGTTCCACTGCGGGTTGGCAAATAATTTTCCTAACATGAGTACCGATCGTTATCATATATCTATGATAACAACCGGGACTGCTTTACGTATTCTCCGAGGCACGGCGGAAGACCCACAAGGACATACAACCAGACCAGAAACAAATATTCGGTAATCGAACCCGCGACCACCGGCGTTGAGGTGCGCACTTCACTCGCACCACTTCACTAGAACTGTTGTCAGTCGTCTAGTCCAGTTTATAATAAGCAAACTCACATTCAGCGCAATCCTTCCCAGTGTATCCTTCTTTACACCGACATAGGAAAGTGTCCCATAAATCGACACACTCCCCGTCGTTATAACAAGGCGCACTGCTGCATTGGGATCTCTTTTCCGGACAGCCGGCTATTGTTCCGTTGTCTGCTACGTAGCTAAAACAATAAAAGTTTTACTGAAGTGATAACTTCTTAACGGAGGGTAAACCGTTTCGTTACGTAACGCGTTACGGCGCCAGTCTGTCTAAATTGACCGATAAAGGTAATAAGTTATGTACACGGATTACATGAATGTGTAAGGAGGTATGAAAAAATCTTTTTGTTTCTAAAAGAAATTAAACGGGTAAAGATTGTAATTTTTTCATCATAATATGATTTTTTTATATTGAGAATAGGAATATTTTTACAGATTACAATTAAAAACTTATATTTTTTTTTATCTTATAGATAAATTAGAAAAAAAATGTTTTTCTTCCATTAAAAAAGTAGATAAATGTACCAGAAAAATAGAAAATACAAGCAGGTTAGTTCGTTAAGAATATTAGAAATTAACCTAAACCAATTTTTTATTTTATTAATTAAACAAAAATCATAGTGGTAAAATATACAGTACTTGTAGAAATAAGAGAAAGTAGTAATTAAACAAAATTCTATTTAGTTGTCACAGTATCAATTACTTAATTTAAGATAAAAATAAATATTGCAAAGTAAAAGCTTAAATACATAATTATCATGTAATCACTTTTCTTCTCGTAAAGGGTAGTTGTATAATATATTTTTATTGTTTATTTTCTTTGTGTTACGACGACCGGCTGGTCGAGTGGTCAGGCAACTGGCACTTTACGCAGCGGTCGCGGGTTCGAATCCCGCCAGGTGCAGATAATTTGTATGACGAATATAGATGTCTGCACCGGGTCATGGATGTGTATTTATGTATATATGTATTTATATAAATTTATTAAATTTATTTCCGTTCGTAGTACCTGTAACACAAGTTCTTACGGACTTAGCACGGGGCTAGGTTAACGTGGTGTGATTGTTGGTTAATATTTAATTTTTTTTTTTTTTTTTTTTTATTAAAAATTAACTATACCTATTTAGATCGACGAATTTGTAATCGATGTACAAATCTGATATGCAGCCGACGAAGTCTCTATTCTTAACTTGAAAACTGCTCGGTATATTCGGCAAGCCTCCAATTTGTAGTGGTCCCGTCAGGTCGAGGAATCTGTTTGGAAATAATGATCTATCTATACATATAATTGAATAATATAAGACTTTTAAATGGTAACTTTTAAATTAATTAAACTGAACTGAAAATGTTAAAGTATTACTGCCGGGAAAAAATACTTTTTTTACTACGTAAGAGAAGGGTTGTAGTTTAATTCATCACGTTGACCCATGGCGGATCAAATTCTTATGCATTACTTAATAAAGTTGCTATGAAATATCATATCAAATAGTTTACTTTTTACAATTTTACTTTAGCTACGTTCACTAAGAAGCGACGATTGTTTTGTATTTGTACAAACGTAGCAACTTTAGTTGACGCAAATTTCAGCTTTTTACAAGTTTTTGTTGAGCAGTTGTAGCAATAAAAGTAGAAAAATTTAGTTGTAAAATTTTTTTATACGAAAAACGTAATAAACGAAGTTGTTGGTGGCCAATTGCCGAAACTAGAGTCTTATTTTATCAGCTAATAAAAGACTTGTGACAATTTATTGTGACGATTTATTTTTTATTGAATTGTAATTTTTATTACCTGTGGCAAACTTCGGTTGGAATATCGCATCGTGGTGGCAACACTTTCCTTGTAAAGTTCGCACATGCGTACTTAACGCCGAAGTCTACGGCGCCCGCCAATGAGAGCATTTTGTCACAGTCATCCAAGATCATTGTTGCAGTCTGTAAACAAAATTAAAAATTTGTTTGAAATGTTTAGTTTCAAAACACTACTCAATTTTTTTTTGTAAAACTTCGTAACTACTTCATTGCCTGTAATAATGTATGAAAAATCGTTTTAATTTTAGTTCATGATAAGTTTGAAAATAGACAAAAGCTATATACTTTATTTGGTTAGGGTTACCTAAAAGGACCATCTTTACCTTTTCTTTGAACTGTTATTTTTTCTCCCACGCTAACGTGTAATTTCCCTATCTTTTCTAAAATTAGTTTCTAAAGTATAAATTTAAGTCTTACCCGATTAAAGTATTCCACTTCGACGGTATGCCACATTCCATTAGCCACATCACCCTCAACTGTCACTTCTGTTCTCCCCCCTCCCAATGAAAAGGTAAATCTCAACCCTGCTCCCCCTCCTCGACCGGCGTTGGAACTGATCACTTCTAATGCAATGAAGTCATGCCTTTCATTGTATCGACCGTTGTATAAGAGTAGACCCGATGTTGTTTGAGTTGCGAATCTTTATTGACAAAACATAAAAAAACATTTTTAAAATTATCTTACTTATATATTGTATTAAATGCGTAACCTTATTTTTGTGTCGACAGAGGCACACAAAAAATTAACTAATGGTTTTATTTTTTACAATACGTGCACACATATACGAGTATCTCAAACTTCAAATTTGGTTAAAAGTGTAGGTTCTTCGTTCCAAAAACTAACTTAATAAAAATAAGAGTGATATTGCATAAAACAAATCTCGTGTGCCATCCTTGAAATGAAAAAGTTGAAAAATTTAAATACTTACTTTAACTTCAAATGGAACCGATGCCGTCTCTTAATCCCCGGGAAGGTCAAGAATGACGTCACTGGAAAGCTCCTAGCCTTTAACTCGCACATAGATGTGGTATATGTAGACTCTATGGTGCAACCTTGACATAAAATACCCCCCTCTCGTCTCGCCACACATTGTGACCCGCTGCGACATATACTGCCATCACCGTTTATGTCACATGTCGCTTTAGTTAGGACAGTTTCGCAGTTAACACCTAAGGGATAATAGATGTTTGTTAAAATCAATCCATATAAGTAGGATATAAGTATAAAACATACAGGTAAGCCCATTATAATAATATAATAACATGGTAGTATTTTAAGAAAAATGTTACGAATTTACTTTAAATGTGCATTTAATCAATTAAAAAAAGTTTCACACAACTTTTATTCCAAGATGATTTACTTATTAAAATGAAAAGAAACACTGTCGTTAGTTGGTATGTTTGTTTAATTTATATTTAGATATAATTTAAAATTAATGTAAAAATTAATTAACTTAGAACATAATTTCTTACTTTATTTTCATCATTTAAAAATTATTATGAAAGCTGAATGTGAAGAAAAAAAAGGTCTCTAAATCACTGCTATTCCTAGTTCTAATTAAGTTTAATACTTTATCAATTAATACTATTTTTATTGCATACAATGATATAAACATAACGTAAGGATATAATTGAGTCATTGTAAGTATTGTTGTCTCTTCTGTAAGGGAAAGTACCCATATTATGTGACCTATTTTTTTTTACAATTTTCTCCCCTCCATCGGTGACCACCCGTAGTATTTGCTAAGATTTCCCTCCCCATCAAATTTTTACGTAGTAATTCATAAATATGTTTTTAAATGATTTTTTGAGAACAGTAAAAAATGTGTAGTCAGTAGTAGTAGTGTTAGTGTAGCGGAGTGTGCCATACTTGAATATATATAGTTCGAAAAAGCGCAAGATGTCTCTTGAGGATATTGACTGCATGACGAAAGCCTAAGACCACCCCCCGCCGCAGTAATCAAGCGTGGTATTTTTGAAGACCCCCCCTCTGAACGGATCGCATAGTATGGCTATTTCAGAGGATTAGCCGGTGCGTTAACGGCTTTTAGGGAGGGGAGGGATGTTCCACCGGATCTGTGGAGGGAAGGGAAGGGATGGGCCACCGGATCTCTCATAAACCGAATGAAACACGATGACAGTGCCGTCATTTCACGTCGGTGTTAAGTGAGAGCGAAGTAATTCCCCCGGGGCACCGGCCCATTCAGCTGCAAGCGGCATGGCGCTACTTCGGTAAAATAGTTAAGCTAACCCTTAGTTAGGATTGCTACAATATGAGTAGGGCAGGTACCGGTGTATCCGGGCGCGCACACGCAGCTGTAGCCGGCCTCGCGGCGCACGCACGCGCCCGCGTGGCGGCACGGCGACGAGTAGCACAGGTCCACCTCCGTGTCGCACATGTAGTGCTCGCGGGACCCTGCCGCGTTCACGTGACCATCGGTACCACATTATAAACAGTTTTATCTACTCCGATGCTCAAATTCTCTATAAAAGATTCTGAAACAACTTATTGCCAACAAAACACCCAATGTCATAATAACCATCCAAACATGATAAAATGTTGTACTGAATTTCATAATAAAACTGTTTTTTTTTCTCGATCCCTTCTGCGAAAGGGTAGAAAGGGAAGGTGCTCGATGCGTGGTATCTGTATGCATTTAAAAAAAAGAGCATTGACATTGACGCGCGTTAATATGATAATTTTAGGTTAGGTTAGGTTTTAATGTTAGCAGTAAACCGTTTCAGAATCTTTTGTAGATAATTCATATTGTGGGTGTAGATAAAGTCTTGTATGCAACTGTTGATAATTGATATTAAAACACTCATGTAATACTATTGTCACACCATCCACATTCCTACCCACATTCGTGTTTTAATACCCCTTATTAAACAACAGTTGCATAAATAACTAATATTCATCTTGACCTAACATTTTGTACCCGAACGGCGCCTCCCAGGCGCCATCCTATTCTTTACTTAAACTCGAACGGCACCTGAGAGGCGCCATTACTATTTATGATAATAGTATGTACCTTAAAATTTGCACGTATTGTAAATATTTTTCCTAGGTGTGAGATTAGTCCGGTATATATCAGATGGTGGACACTAAGAGCCTTCAGTCTGAACACTATAGCATTAATAAAATAAAATAACTGTCGGGTAGCTGAATACCCATACTAAAAATGGTTCGGGGCTAAATTGAATGTAAGTAAGCACTGATACGTTTAAAAAGAAGGAGGACCATAATATGTAATATGACCATATATTGCGTATCAGTTTTTTAGGCAATAAAAGATAAGAAGGTCATATCTTCGATGACTAACACCTTATAAAGTTTAATTGTTTATAAATTAAGGTAGTTTCACAATTTACAAATATAACAATTACAAATTTAACGTTCTTAAACGTTCAAATTACCATTACAGAAATAAATAAATAATCAGTCAGTTAATTATAAATTTGAATAGAAGTTAATTTTACCTGTAAATCCCTGGGGACATTGACAAGTAAACGTGGTGACTGGATAAATCGGACGAAATAGCACAGAATCACTGTGGATGAAACCGGAAGCGTTGCCGAACTTCAAAACTGTGAGGCATTCTTCATAGTTGAGACATGGTTCATGCACGCAGATGTTGTCGTCGAAGGGAAGGACCTAAAGAATTTAAGGGTTAAGTTATAATCAAAACTCAATATAAATACGGCATTTATACTTTAAAGCTATTTAATTTTGTACGTAATGTTCAGTTCAGGTATTGTATTAATTATTGTTACGTATTTAATTAAGTTTTTTATTTTAATATTTCCTCTATCATAATTAAAGAGAAATTCAGAGGAACAGAGACAGAGAGAGTCTAGTCGAGCAGAACTTTATTTTGTTAATCTCCTTGACCGGTGTCCACTTTAACGTACTCGTAGAGTATTATCACGCCAGTATAAATAGGAGACTAGCCCGTTGGCGCAGTTGGCAGCGACCCTGTTTTCTGCTCTAGGGTTGTGGGTTCGATTCCGACCCCGAGTCTGGGTGTAATATATGTTTATTTATATGTATATTATTAAATATAAAAAAATGTATATCAGTCGGCTGTTACCTAAAACACAGGCATTAAGTTGCCTACCTTAGGAACAGATGACCGTGTGTGTACAATAATAATATAATAATACAAATAGATTAAAAAAAATCAACAAAAAATTTCTATTTACCTGTACAGTAGCTAATCGCGCCAGTGTCGCGCGATGCAAGTATACTCGCTCGCGCAAGTGCGTGGGCGAGTAGTACTGAGACATGTCCTCACCGATACCCACTTCCGCTTCCGGTCGACGAGCTGAGAACGATACGTTCAGTATGTTCCCGGTCACATCCGTATCGTCCTGGAGAAGACATACATATATATTAGACATACTATAATGTAATGTAGCACTTTGCATAAGGCCAATAATTGAAAGATAATTTTGAATTGAATTGAATCAGCCTCTAAATAAATCACTGCTGGGCAAAGGCCTCTTCTCCATATAAATGGGTTTAAGCTGCTTCATTGCGGGTGGGCAGATAATTTCCCTACCATGAAATAACGGTCGCTATCAAATGTCTATGATAACAACCGGGACCGACGGCTTTACGTGCTCTCCGAGGCACGGCGCGGCGGGGAGACCCACAAGGACATACACCCAGACCGGAAACAAATGTTTGTACAAATACAAATATCTGTTCCGAGCGGGAATCGATTCCGCGACCGCTGGCGTTTAGGCGACTACATGCGACTACACCAGAACGGTCATCAGATAAGTCGAAAGATAAGTTTAGCACTTAAAAACTCAGCGATGTTAGCGTGTCAAAAATAATCAGTATGTGTTAAGCGTATAAAAATATATTGTGATTACTTACTTGAACACTGAATACGTAAATATTTTCCTTTGGACAAGGTATGATAGCCGCTAGACCATCTATGAAGAATCCGAGTAGAGGCGACAGGAATTGTTCCGCAGTCATATCGTTTAAACGAACTGTTATCGAGTTGAATAGCATTTCCTCTGTTATGAGCCTTACTAAGAGTTGCATTACTGCTTTAACTTCATTTACCCCATCTAAAATATTAAAAAGTCGATTAGGTATAGATATACGTACATCTTCTAGTCAAGAAAAACCTTGCCTCGATAAAATTCTGTAAATCGTAAGAAAAATTCGTTCACAACATAACTTTAACTTGCATCACTCTGATATTGTTTCAAACAACAGATCAAAACTCTTAAATGGTTGAATTAAAAGTTTTCGTATTGTCCTTTGGACACAATTTGTAAAAGGTCGATATGACTTTTTATTTAAAACTAGCCGATCGGCGTGGTTTTACCAGCGTTGACATTAACGGTCACTTTCACACTTAAACGTGTCATACCGTAAATTTTTATGGCCTAACTGCCAAATATAAGAGCTGTAATAAATCATATTCATTTCAATACTTTTTGAGATTTGTGTATTCACACAAAAATATATATAGGGGTCATTCTAAATTTTTTTTCGTATTTCTTTTTGAAAACTACATTCAAAAACAAAAAAATTATAGGTGAAGCAGTTCTAATAGCTGATTTAAAAAAAATATAGCTATTTGAAAAAAAATTGCAATTTTATTTAAAAATCTGTAACTTTATTGGGTTGAATAAAACAATTTTGAAAAAATTTGTGAAAAGTGTCTTTTGAGGGGTAGAAAAAGATAAAAAAATTTACTGAAATCGAAGGAGGTCGAGTAAAAGATTTGTTGATTTGGCATAGAATGAAAAACCCATAGACAAACAGACAATAATTTAAAAAATACTATTGCGCCAAAAGTAGAATATTTAAACAGCTAGCAACTATTGCTTAGAATTTTTGTCTAGGATTTTATTTTAAGTATAGGAGTGTATCACTTACCCGTGACAGATATTTCCATAGTAGCCAATTTGGGAACGTTAGTGTTTAGTTGAGGTGATAATGTCATCGAACCTGTAGTCTCATTCAGAAGTACCAAATTTGCGTTGTTACCAGATAAAATGCGATATTGTAACTGTAAAATGTATATACTTTTTAAACACCTTTTCACAATTAACTCTTTGCCCAAAGATTGTTGCTCCAGCGATAAAGCCGACTGTATTGTTGTTTTCTATTTTCTTGATAAAAGAGTAAGACACTAAACTTTCAATATAATTTAAACACTATAAGATAGAACCTAAATATATATCTAAATAAATAGAATCTTTGGCAGAGACTACATGGCAGAGAAAGACCATAGATAGGAAAATATGGAAGGGAATGGAGGAGGCGTATGTCAGGAGACACAATGGGGATTGAGAAAGGCTACTGACGACGGGTGCTTATATTATTATCCTTAAGTAAGTAAAGGCTTATTATCATTATTATAAATAAGTTAACTTACCTTGTCCGTAACATCCGCATCATACGCCGGTACTCTACCAAACGGACCAACAGGAAAACAATCCTTATAATTATTGAAAATGATCTGAAAATCTTTCATCATGGGAGCATTATCGTTTACATCGGTGACTAAAATTTCAACTCTGACATCATTCCAAAGCGGTGGACTTGCAGCTCTGATAACCAATTCATACTTTTTCCTAGGACTTTCATAGTCAAGATCAACCATTGTCACTAGTTCAGCTTTATCTGAACCCTGGCGTGTTTCTAATGAAAAACTGTTTGAATCGTCTCCACCTAGAAAAAAAAAAATAATACCAAAGGATCTTGCACTTGATGTCTTATATAGTTCACAAATAATTTTAAATTAATACGTTATAACCAAAACTTTATTTTATTGCAAACATTACCTTAGTATGCTCTACATGTGAATAAAGTACGAGTATAAAAAAATTGTAAAACAGAAATTCTATAAATTGGATATACGAAATACCTCATATTAACAAAAAATCTCTAAATTCCAGACATAGAAATCGCGAACATTTTAGCTAAATATACAGGATGACTGGCGAGATACTATCAATATCCAAGGAGAACACTCGGCACACGATTTTCATTCGAATTATGTGAAACAAATAGGTACTTAATTTTTGGCCAAATTCTCATATATTTCAATTCAAAACAAATGAGGCGGTGTAGGTATATTTCCAGTCATGCCGGCGGCGCGCGCGACGTGGTGTTGTACTGTGCCGCTAGCACCCGCACACCCGCCCCGCGGCTAAGGCCGCAGGCGTCACTAGGTCACTAGGTCAGTGAGGCGTAAGCCTCGGCATGCCGCGTACGCGTGTGTCTTCCCGGCTCCTGCGCGCCTAGCGATCGATCATACGCGTATACCTAATCTGTCATGTGTGAGTGTAATCTGTTATTAGTAACTAGGTATGGCTTATCAATACACAAATGCAGAATCACCATTGCTTTCGAAACTGTTAAAAGTGACTGTGTGTGTGTTAGTGTAGTTATGTAGGTAAATAGGTAGTTTAATGATTGAAAATAGTTGTAAATAAGTATGATTCCATTTTAAATACGCCGGAAATACCAAGATAGGTGAACAGTTCATATTTATTTTTGTTCAAAGATTACATTATTTACCTAGTCAACGAATTTGTTGCTCATCACATCAAAATCAAATGGAATAAACATATCTTTCAACTCGTAAGTAATATTTAAATTAAATTATTTATTTTGTCTAGAAAGTTCGGTGATTAGTATGCCTCTATCGGCAAGTAGCAAAACTACTGGTCTGCCAGGACCGTAGTTCCTTGCTTTTATTTAATAAACAACAGTTAGCTGTTCAACAAATGATAAAGTTTATTTTTGTGGTGTTTTTTTTTTAATATTTTCAAAAGTAACTTTATCATTTTTCAACGTATTAAAAAAATTCTTCTATCAAATCTGATTTTTATCTAGCGACACCTAGTGAAAAAACTATTACAATGTCTGCTAATATTATAATCAATTAATTATTTTGGCTACTGGTCGCTAGATGGCTTATTATTACTATTATTGCTTGCTTTTATTTAATAAACATAATTGTTTTTGTTTACTAGAACTCTGTTGATTCTCAAATAATCATCGTTTCATTTATTGTGTAAAGATATAAGGTTTTTATAGTCGTACACGAGTTATTAACATACATTTTACTTATTTGTTGTCAGCGAAATAGAATGTTCAATGTTTATAAAATAATTAATTCCTATTTAACAGAATCATATTTAGAAATTTAATATAATTTTAAATACAAGTTTATTTTCTTGGTTTACTTGTCATTTACGTCGTACATTACAAACTTGTACTTTTATTTACAGCTAGATGGCTCTGTTTAAGAGATCGTGTCTAAAATTGATTTTATTACTTTAATTCATCTTGAATACTAGTTTTATTTACTAGAATATTTTTTTCGAGAATAAATAAGTGGCTTAGCACTGTTTTAGTTAAAAAAATATGACAAGTCCTTATTTATGAACGACATCATTGTCCACTTTATCTGTGTGTTCTTATTTAATTAAAGCGATATCTCAATTGAAATTCTTCATCCGTAATTTTTCCTACGCCTTAAGTTTCTGGGTAGGGATATATTAAAAATAAAATCCATTGCTTCCAAATCAGACTCTGAGGAGCTGCTCGTATTCATTATGCTAACACTGATTGTTTTTTACTCGACTGCGACAGAAGGAGGGTTATGTTTTTCGAATGTATGTATGTAATATGTATGTATGTATGTCCATTTCTTTGGCACGCCCTACAGCCCTAACGGCTGGACGGTTTTTGACATATGAGGACGTGTCGTTGGATTTGTCTAAATTGTAGTAGTGACATAGGCTACATAAATTTTCAAAATGGCGCCCGCAAATGGCGGAATGAAGGGGGGGGGGTTGATTTTTTTCTTACTGTAGCAATATGGGTATCAAATGAAAGCTAGTAAATTGTTTTATTCTTTTTTGTTTATAATAAGAGTATTTTACGCAGTTGGGTTTTTGTTTGTGTGTTTTTTGTTGTGTTTTTTGCGTGTGTCTTCCCGGCTCCTGCGCGCCTAGCGATCGATCATACACGTATACCTAATCTGTCGTGTGTTAGTGTAATCTGTCATTAGTAATTAGGTATGGCTTATCAATACACAAATGCAGAATCACCATTGCTTTCGAAACTGTTAAAAGTGACTGTGTGTGTGTTAGTGTAGTTATGTAGGTAAATAGGTAGTTTAATGATTGAAAATCGTTGTAAATAATTCGTTAATATCATTAAATGAAAACACGACACGCGACGTTCTGGTGTAGTGGTGCGAGTAGTTGCCTCAACTGCAACGCCACGCGCTGGTGGTCGCGGGTTCGATTCCCGCTTGGGACAGATATTTGTACAAATATTTTTTTCCGGTCTGGGTGTATGTCCTTGTGGGTCCCTACCGTGCCTCGGAGAGCACGTACAGCCGTCGATCACTGTTGTTATCATAGACAAGATAACGATCGTTACTTATGTTAGGGAATTATCCGCCAACCCTGTTAACACTTGGCGGTGTTTGGACGTAATTAACTACCGCGTGGAAACTAGGGTGTCCAGACGACGCGTAAATAATTAGATAACTGTTGGGCAACTTTACTTAGAAGCTTATTAATATTTATGTTATATTTTTACATAATTCGAATGAGAACCATGCACCGAGCACTCTCCTTAAACACCGATAGTATCTCGCCAGTCACCCTGTATTATATTATTGATGTTTTAGGTTTTAAATTTCGTTATGTAGATAATCCACTCGGAAAAATTCAGACGGTTCCGAATAAACTGTACCTTTAATGGAGTAATGTACTACTGCGTTGGACCCTTCGTCCGGATCGTGTGCATGGATTGATCCGACGGTGGTTCCGATCGGACTGTTCTCCGGTACGTAAAACGTCAGACAATCACTCTCAAAAACTGGCGGCGAATCGTTTATATCTTCCACTTTTATATGGACTATCACCTGTTGAAAAATAAGTTCAGAATACATAGTTAGAGTTGTTATGAAATTATAAAAAAGGTGTAAAAGATAGCCTATTATATCAAACTCCTTAACGAGAAAAGAAGTCTTTCCCCAGTAGTGGGGAATTTACAGGACCTTTATAAAATTTGTGTCAATTTCTTATTTAATTTTAATATTATATATGTATTAAAAATAAAAAAATCTAACACTCTAGATTTCATAATTATGAAGATTTTAATGCCACAATTACTATAGAACTGATTCAATAATTTAAGAATACTACACCACTATATCTACCCTTTAAAAATATACTTACAGTAGAACTTTGCGGAGGGGTCCCGCCATCTATCGCTAAAGCCTTTAAATCGTATATAGCTACAGATTCTCTATCTAACGCTTTATTAGTTCTTATAACACCGGATGCAGGGTCGATTACAAATGATCCTTCCTCTCTATCTTTGGGCTCTAACTCGTAATGCACTCTACCGTTTAACCCCACATCCGCATCGGTCGCGCTTACTTGGGTTACGGATGTACCTATTAAATAGATGCAAAAGAAAATATATATTATTTGAAATTTATGTATTAACAAAATATTCTTCGGACAATTTTAAGTAAGCAGCAATAAAAAAAATTGGTTGTCTTTAAAGTCGGTTTACGAACGATAATTTTACGTGATAACGTCATCATAAAATACCGATGAAAATTACATACTTTTATGAATTGAATTGAAAATTACATTTTTTTTCGATAAACTAACATTTATTTGCACTTTTTGATTCAAATATTTTTTCTCTTCTACTGGGACACATCTGCCGATGGAGTGTAAGAGAGATAGATGCGTCACAAGCTGAACGCTTAGGCCGATCGTGTCTCTCTATTGCTTGTTCCACGCTCTCGCTCGCGGAACGTGACAATGATTCATGCTTTTTCGTGCGTACAGCTGGCGTTCATCGATTTACAATACATTATCACGTCAAATCATTAACGAAAAAAAAGTGTTGTAGAACAATATTTTTGATTGACTGTATGAGACTAACTTTGTGTAATATATTTTTTTTAATGAATTTAGAAGTGACCATCTAAAATAGCTAAATAGAAAAATGGAAAATTTAAATTATTCTTGATTATTTTTTTATAACTTATTTTATTATTAACAATATAGTATAAGTTGTGTTACAAAAACTCACCCACTAAAGCATCTTCCACGATACTAGTAGTGTAAAGTTGCTGTTTGAATACCGGTTCATTATCGTTGACATCTACTACAGAGATCTCTACATCTGTCGTATCAGAGAGAGACGGTACACCTCCATCGCGAGCCGTCACGGTTAACAAATAACCTGGAAATAACACATATTTATTAGTATTTTAATTTTTATTAATTTGGCAACACTGAGGGATTATTTTCATAGAGTTAAACATCTTTATTTTTCTTAAAAAATATTTGAATATATTAGTAGTCTGAATGAACGAATTTAAAAGAAATAGGCACGAAATATGAACGAAATATTAATATACTTTTTGTTACAATATTAAGATAAACGTTAATTGTATGACTTTAAGTCGAAAATGTTATATAAAACCTTATTTTACATTTAATTACTATTTTAAAATTTTCAATTTATTTAATTTTGTTTTTGGAAAGGTAACACTGAAGTAATTCTTACCACTCATTGTTTCTCGATCGAGCAGTTTATTGGTTGTAATGGCTCCAGTTTGAGGGTTAATAAGAAATTCCTGTTCGTGATGTGGAACAGCCTCGTTGGATATTTCCGAACTTAGCGTATATGTTATCTGCGCGTTCACTCCCACGTCACTGTCAGTCGCCGAAACTACAAGAACTGTTGTACCAATTGGCGCATCTTCGAAAACCTGGCATCATCATGAAAAATATAATTAAATATTACTTAATTTTAATATGTATCTTTAAATTTTTAATAATTTCTGTCAATTTTATATCTTTTTATGTACATTGACAGTTATTAACAATTTTTAAATATCATATTATTCATACAATATTTTAATAAATGCAAGCATATTAATTATACCTTCAAGAATATGATTTCTATGTTGTTTGTGTGGAATTAGATATTTTTTTTTAAATTGTTTTTTAGACCTTTTTTACTCAATAAATATTAATATTTTTTTATTTATATTTAGTTACTTTATTTTTTTATATTTAAAGAATATATACACATAAATCAAAAGTATTCTATTTTCAGATATTCAGACATCAAGAAATATATATTTGGCCTTGAAAAAAAACTTACTGAAGCGGTATAAGGTGCATTTTCAAAAACTGGTGCGTAGTTATTCGCATCCGTTATATTGATATGGACCATGGCCGTATCAGATCTCCCTCCAGAGTCTGTAGCAGTCACTGTGAGCACGTATCGCCGTTCCTGTTTAAAATCTAACGGCTGAGCGACTGTTATTAAGCCCCGTCCATTTTGTGACGTTATCGAGAAACGACCGCGCGTGTTACCGCCAGTGATCTCGTAGTGTAATCTACAAAGTAATTAAAGAAATAAATATATGAATATTTAATGAGTTTGTCTAGAATACCCTTAAATTGGAAATAGCATAATTCGAACATCTAAAACTCCATAAATACCCGGCTTATATAAATGTTAGTATTGGTATTAAGTTTGTGATTATGCCATAGAAGCATGTTGATGGCGTTACGTGGCAATTATTCTAATATTATAAAAACAAAATATTTGATTGTTTGTAAAATATAAAATTTGAAGCTACTGAACTGACTTTTGTCTATACATTGGTACACTATCCAGAGGTAGCACAGGCTTTAAAACTTCATACTACGCGACTCATCTTAACGAAATAACCATAAATATGTCAAAAGTGGGTGAAATCGCAAGTGACTACGAGTTAATTATAATTTTCAAAACGAATCATAGTTTTGATAGATATCATAATTTTATGGTTATAGACTGTTACCAATTTTAAAATATATTATCGAATAATATTTTTTAAACACAATTTTTTTTGTCTGATTATACTGAAGAGCTTAACCTCAATCATTTCTAAATAAATTTTCTTGAAACTTAGAATAATTTTAGTCTTTTTACTTGGTCACAGGTAATGTATAATTGTATAATCTCACAAAGCTGAGCAGTAATCATTAACGTCAACGCGCGTAAAACTACGCGGGACGTTTAGTATCAAATAAACGTTTTGGTAATTATAACATGTAAGACAAGGGATATAACGAGCGATCTCATGGGAATGAGAACATTGGCAATTTATGTCCTATAACGCGCGTAACTTCACAAAATATATTGTTAGATAAAGTTGGTTCGTATCTTATCATTTATTATTCATTTTGTTATATAACAGCACATTTATGTTACAAAAATATAATCATAAGTATGCCAATAAAACAAATTACTGTTTAGGTAATTTGTTACCAAAATCACTACTTGTGTAGTACAACAAAGAAGTACAAGAAAGTACAGGAACAATTGAGCAGACCCATTGAATAAAATTCCTAAGTTTGTAACGGCTGTTTTTAGGTGATTTTACGTTTTTCGTGTTCGGTAGTAGAAGAACTTAAAAGTATTAGGTTTTATAAAGGGTTGGTAACATCCTTGTTTAGCATGATTGTTTACCATCAGACGGATGTGCTCTAGTTATATAAAAAAGGAGGAAAACATCGGGACGAAAACTGTATTTCGGAAGTTATCATGAGACTTATATAGTCGCTAATCCACTGTGGAATAGCGTAATTTAGTGCCGAGCCATCTCCTTCATAGGAGAATATACCAATATCGTCCGGCAGTTGGATTCTTTTATAGGGTACTAGCGTCTCAAGTTTATACATATCTGTATAAACTTGAGACATAGCCTGAGGCTTCGCCTGCGTGTATGTCTGTTATCACGTACAGACACTAAAAGTATCTTATGTTACTTATAATACCTAAAAGAATATGTGTTTGTATATTTATGTTTTGTAATATGTGTAGTTTCATGATGATCGGTTAAGTATTTTTCGCGTGAAAGCGTAACAAACAAACTTTCATTCACATTTATAATATTAGTAAGGATTACAAAAAATTAGAGATAATATGTTTTAATCGAAGTAGCAAAGTAAATTACCTATTGTCCTCGTCAGCGTCGGTAGCAGTAACTGTGACAACGGGAGTCCCGGGAGGTTCGTCTTCTGCTAACTCTACCTCGTATTGTGGAGGGGAGAAAACTGGGTCGTTATCATTTACGTCTTGTACCACAACTACTACTGAGGCGGTTGCTGATCTGGGCGGTGTACCGTTGTCTGTTGCTGTAACCTGGAGGAAAGTATATTTAGAAAACACATATTTTTTTAACTTAATGAATGTAACGGGAAATAAGTACAATGATAAAAACGTAATTACTCATTAAAAGTAAATATTATACATGTAATTTTACTTATATATAAAACATGTTGAATACAATAATTATTTTTGCAGCATGTATTTTTTTCGCAGTAGTCAACTCATCTTGGCGAGCGGCGTATATTTGCAAATGCAATGACTGTAAAGCGGAAGTTGTCGTACGAGCGACACTTACGTTCTACAGTAAAATACAGTCAATAAAGAATAAAATATGACATTTTGATGCAAAACTATCATATTATTTAAAATTTGGTCAAACAAAAAAATAATATAATTAATATGCATTTCATTTTAAAAAAAACCGTAGGTACTTGTCACGCTCTTGCCACGCATATGCATTTAACATATCTGTATAAACTTGAGACATACATTGCATATCGTCGATTAAATTCTTTAATATTATCAAATATTATTAAAATGATACACGTCTTAAAGATTGACGAAAAAAAAAGTGGTCAATAAAAACTATATACGTACTTGAAGCTGGTACTTGGATTGAATTTCTCTGTCCAAGTGAGTTGATGTGTACACCCACCCCGATCGAGGATCGATAGTGATCGGAAGATCATTATTGCCGTTGTAGTCCTTGTCTGCTAGAGTATATGTTATTTCTGCGTTTACACCTTCATCTGCGTCGTACGCTTGTACCTATAATGACAATAAACTTGATAACATGCTAAACCTTTGAGTGTTCATATGAGTTTACATAAAGGAAATGGTTATCAATACAAAATATAATAAAAGAAAGAAAATAAATAGTTCACACCTTAAAAGGAGCGAGGAAAAACTGCCTAAAAAAAATATTTAAATGGGCAAGGCACTATTGTCAAATCCTATACGATTAAGATAAATTATTTTCATAAAGAACAAAATACTTGTTTAATTTATTTATTTGAAAAGCACACTTATAACATACATATAAAAAATTCAAAAAATCAAAAAATATATAATAATAATGTATCTAATATGCATGTCACTTACAAGTGTACATAACACTTTGGAATACATGGATTAAAACACAAAAAATCACAAATAATAAAAATATTTGAACTTTAAATAAACATTAATTAAATTCAATATTTGTAACATAAAAAAAAAGAAATAAGTGATTCTTTATCATCATCATAATCAAAACGATCAAAATCAAAAATAATAAAGAACAATTGACATGATTAAAATAAATAAAAATAATAATTAGGAACAAATTATCATAATCAAATATACATTAATTATTACAATTTATATATTTTGTTTTTGATAATTCATTGTGAATTTCAATAGTTATAAACAATTTTCAGAATGCAGTTACGTCCCGCCCAACTTATGAATTTTCAGGGCAGATTTAATCCCTTAATAAGAAGGTAGAGTAGGTACTACAACTTATATATCTATTACAATATTTACTTTTATATCTGCATTAGATTTAGTATGATGTCATAATAAATTTCACAAATTAATATTAATGTCAAATTACTTAAGCTTTAAGTCTATCTGTTGTAACGTTACAAAGGAAAAAAAAAAACGAAAAAAAAAATTTTTTTTTAAAAAAACTTTTTTTTTGTTTTTATAATCATAGAAAAATAAAACAAGTTTTTTTCCTCACTTACCCTAACAATACTGTATCCAACGGGTACATTTTCGCTTACAGACTCTTGAAATAAGGAGGTATAGAAACGCGGCGCGTTGTCGTTCACATCTTTGACGTTCACCAACAATTGTGTTGTGTTCGAGCGAGATGGGCTACCGCCGTCTAAAACATATTTTTTATAATTAGGAATGTAGAAAAATATACCTGAAAAAGTAGAGGCTTCCAATTTGACTAATTAATTTTGTGGATATTTTGTTTATACTGTACTGTACTGTATCAGCCTGTAAACAACCCACTGCTGAGCGAAGCCTCTTCTCCATATAGAAGAAGGGTTAGAGCTTAATCCATCACGCTGCTCCACTGCAGGTTGCAGGTTGGCATGTTTTTAATTTAAATTTCTTTTAGATTTCCTTCTTCGCATCAGAAAAAAATAAAATAAAGAAAAGTTAGTTCAATTTTTTTTTAAATCTTTCTGTCAATAAAAAAATTGACCATTTCAGTATTGGTTTGGTCAATTAAAAAGTTGGAAACTCATAGATTAAGGATAGAAAACTTAAACTACAACAATAATAATGTTTATATATTATCATCATCATCGTCATCATCATATCTGACGTTGGATGTCCACTGTTGAACGTAGGTCTCCCCCATCGACCTCCAGAGCGACCGGTTCGAAGCAGCTTTAGTGTATACATACATAATTACGAATTGTTACCATTTACATTACTATTTTTTTAATACAGTAAAAAAAGTCTTTCTTTATAGAAGTTAATATTTATAGTGTCACCTTGTGCTCTGATCACTAATCGATAGCTTCGTACTTGTTCGTAATCGAGTGGTTTGACCAACGAAACGTCGCCGCTGAGGCTGTCGATTGAGAACTGCATCTGCGTGTTACCACCGATGATCGCATATCGGATAGCTGCGTTTGATCCCACGTCCGCATCTGTTGCTCTGCATAAAAATTTTCGGTAATTTTAGTTATTGCAATGTATCGAAAATATAAAAGAGTTATTAACTATTTCTGCAATATTTTTAAAGTATTTATTTATTTATTACTATTTTATTGCACAATACATTAAAGAATTGAACAAAAGGCGGGCTTAATGCTAAAAGCGTTCTCTAGCAGCCAACCTTAGGACGTACAAGAGCCGACGTTTGTAGGTGTTCAAAATTGAGTATTTGTGTGAAATTCACTTAAAAAAAAGGAAAAATAAAATAACGTTAATAACAATCGTTTTATTCAATACACGAGCAATCAATGTACTATATAAATATATACAAACATACATAAACAGACACAAACATACAAACATACATACTAAATACTTAATAAGCTGACGATAATAATCAAAACACAATTACACAGTATTGTCTTATTGATTGATTATGAAAAAAATAAAATAAAAATCAAGATAACAGGGAAAATTATAGTAAAGTATTTAAATTAAGAAATAATTAATACACTAAATATCTTATTAATATATTAATCATACACTCTCATATATGCCATCATAATTGTAATAAAATAAATGTAAACAATAAGTTACAGTATACACAAAAATCCTAAATAATATATTTTTGGCTTTTCTAAAAACGCATAACAATAAAAATATCACAATTCAGCACACATATCAGTAGATGGCACGTTTCTAACAAAATGTCTGTCAAGCACTATCGTGTCCTTGTATATTATATAAATTGCACGCCATGTTTCTATTAGCAGAATTGGATAGCTATCACGCCACAACAACCAGCTACGGAACTGTCACAACTTGAAAATGTGTCTCGACGATGGAGGGTACAAAAATAGATACCAATTTGGATATATATATATATATATATATATATATATATATATATATATATATATATATATATATATATATATATATATATAAATAGCTTTAGTCTACCAATCCCTGAATTAAATCCTATTATAAAATTATAATTATTATTTCTACTACATGTCTTACTACTTACATGTCACAAAAAGGATTTTTAATTTTATTTTTAATAGTATTTAATATATGTTTACGAGTATATAACATAGTAAGATGGTATGATGAGTTTGTAAGTATCCTCAAAAGTTTCTCAAATTAAATTAAAATGTTAAAACTTTTTTATCATAATTTTACAAAAAAAAAAAAAAATGTAATTAAATTAATTTGAAGCTACTGCTGGATTTTAATGTAGATGTTGAGAAGAACAAGCAAGAAACTCATTAGTATACAATACGGTATTATACGATAATGCTTTATTTGTTAAGCACCTTTCAGTTTGTAATAACTCAACAAGTTCGTTCTCGCTGGAAATACGTTTATTACAGAATTAAAATAATGAATGCCACAAAATTGTAGTCATTATTTGGCACGAACAAAACTATCCAGTAAGCTTTTACCACTATTTCATATTAAATATATCGGAAAATGCAATATCCATAAACAACGTTTTATTCCAGACTTATAAATTCTTACACGCAGACGTTCGGCGTTCTAATGTTTAAAAGAAGCAAGGAAATGGAGCAACTTGTCTCTTATTTTTACGATTCAGTGATTTTATAGATGCATAGCGTTTGAAGCATTAATTTTGTCGGAAAAAATAATAATTGTATATATTTAGTTATGGATTACAGAATGAATGTCTGTTTATAATCGAAATTGTCTTATAATAACAAAATTAAAATAAATAATCAATATATAAAATTTTATCATATTGAAATGTATTCTTTTAGATTATTTCTTTGGTTTAAAAAAAGGTCTAACAATAAGAGGGTCGCGAGGGGATATTTTTTTGAACTCTTAACAGAATAAGGAGTAAGAACCGGATTATGAATGTGAACAGTATTTGAATACATAACAAGTCGTCCTTGATTTTTTTATAAATGCATGTGTCAATATAAAAATACATAAATACATATGATCATAATAATTTTCCGATACTCACTTGATCCTAGCAATGACAGGGTTGTCAGCGACACTTATGTCTTCGTCGATATTTACTGTGTATGTCTTTTCACTGAACTGAGGATAGTTATCATTATCATCCAGAATATTCACATGAATGGTTGCACTGAAAGAATAAAGGCTTTAATTAAGAAAATATTCCCACACTATGACTATAAAAGGAAATTAAAAATACACTCATATCATTATTTGAATATAACAAAAATTTATTACACAAACGAATTAAAATCTTTCATAAACGTAAAATACGGTAACTCATATAATGGGTACATTAATATTTTTCTATTTAAGAGTTTAAAACAAGAATAATGTGTTGTTAATTGTTAAAATTACATTACTTTTTTAACCTCAAAGAGTAATTTTATTGTACATAATATTAAATAAAATTTGTTAACACACACCTGCTAGATAGTCTATCAGATAGTGGATTAGCTTGATCCGTAGCCTTCACAATTACAGTATATCTTGACACTTTTTCTCTATCAAGTGTCGCACGAGTGAGTAACGCACCGCTTCTACCGTCTACTCTGAAAACATCTTGAGCGACCACTTGTTCCGTATCTATTGACTCATTCATATCTTCCGGTTTAAGACTCTCCGCTTTTACTGAATCGATTGAGTATTCAACCTGAGGGTTTAATAAATAAAATATATATTATGTATCAAAAATGGAAATTTAATTTTATGGCTGTATAGGAATTGATTTTTCAGAAACGACTGTACATAATAAATACATTTTGTTTTTTATTTGTTACCAAGATATATTGCGAAAAGATTATATTTTTGAACAAAACTCGGTTGGGATACTATAGATTACAAAATTGATGATAATTTTTTTTTTTTTTTTTTTTTTTTTTTTTTCGGATGGACTTATGCTGTTGGCCTTACTGGCCTTTACAGCGACACCGGGCAGGGGGGCGGACACTTTAAGGTCCAGCCTGGAAAGTAGAGCCTCCTTATGGGCGGCTCTGAAGTACTATACGCGTCGGTTGGCCGTCATGGCGGCGCTATGCGGAGCGCTAAGGTGAACGGACTACTGCTCTACGTGCCTAGGCGCGTACGAGCCGTTGAACCCTATTACGTCGTCTCCGTCGGCGGAGACGGTGTAGGTGAGTAGTGTGGTGTGTGGTGCGGTTGTGTACTGTACCTATCGGGGGGGGGTTGGCTAGCGTGATCGGGTCGTCTGGGTCGGTGAGCACGTGAAGGGGGCGTCTACAGCGGTTTTTGAAATTACCGCGTAGTGTATTGTAGACGCATGACTGGGAATTGATGATAATATAAATACAACTTATATATAAATACACGGAACTTTAAACATTTGCAACTTAATACCTTTTGAATATCGAATTTGTATGTGTTGTTTTTTATCTTGTAAGATAATGAAGTAGGTAATGCGTTAAGATTTTTATTGCAATATTTTTATCGCGATAAAAGTCAACGACTTTATAAGAATCTCTCAATGTCATGAATATCAATCTGTCTCGTGAAAGAGCTGTGTTGTGCTGAGCTTATGATAATTGTTTCGAGAAAACAAGTGACGTTGGTTGTCAAACTTGTTTTAATTATGGATATAGTACACGAGATGTGTAACTATCATACCAGAGTGAAAGGCTTTTAGTCTAATTTTAAAGGTGTTACAATCTTAAGGATATAATTATGTCTGATATACTTGACAAATATTATATTTTTATTTACTATAGTTATTTTTATATGATACTAGTATCAATACTGAGATTATAATTGTAAATAAACTAAACTGTACAAAAATTTCCGCTCAAACCGCATTTAAGAAGAGTATGCTATAACCCTTCTTCTATAGAAGAGAAGAAGCCTTTTGCCCAGTGCCACATATACATTTATAGGCAATTTTATTAGTTCGTTTTATCTTGCGAAACAACATATTCACAACCGGGTATTATTAATTTCCAATGCTCTATTTAGGAAAAAAAAGACTAAGCAAAACTTTTGATTAATTCGTTTAATTTGATCACTTTTAAGTCACTTTAGAATTGATAGCATTATCACGAAAACAGTTCTGACTTATTGTATGAGAAACCAGATTTATGGTCTGTTAATTTCCCTTACTTTTTGTTTCGTGTACCTTAATATAAATTATTACCTCGCCATTTTTTCCAATATCCTGATCGGTCGCTTTAAGTGTTAATACTGTGGTTCCAGGGCCGGCACCTTCTCTAACCGATGCTTCGTATTGCTGCATTTCAAATATCGGCGCATGATCGTTGCAATCCAATACGTTTATCTACAGAAAACAAATAAACAAGGTTGTAAGGACGACATATTGCTTTGATATTAAACGTTCGTAGTTATTTTATAAAATTAATATTATAAAGTTATACTCGTATATAGATATATAATATTTATACGCTTAATATATTATTCATCGTTTTTAAGTTAAATTAAAGAAACATACAATGATTGATTTCAACATAAAATAATTGATAAAAGTTTCGTCTTATTTTTCGTAACAAAATGTTTTTTTTTTACGGTAACAACCACTTTATTGCTTGTTATATCGACTGAATCGACATTTTAAACCGGTAGCTGATTGACGATTAAAAAGTTCTTGTAAAAGTATATTTGAATAATTTAAATTAAAGTTATACAAAGTATTTCCTGTTCAGATTACTTTGAAATATACTATTAGGTAACATTCTAATTCTAAATAGTAAAATTTCGACTTTACACATATATGGCGCTAGTTAGAGTTTTCGTTTATATTAGCTTTTTTTTTATTACCTAGGGACATAAATTAAAAAAATCTATGGGAGCCAACTCGAATCGTTTTCAGATGTTTTTTGTCCTTTTGTTCACTAATAAAATGTCTACAAAACCTTATTATTCAAGTAAATATTATTATTATTGAGTTTAAAAGAGAATTAGGATTATAATAAATACTGTTAAATGTAAAACACTAAAATTTCTTATTTCATAAATTTGTAAATCATTTCTAATTTGGTGCTTTAATTTATTTGTAATGTCTTAATTTACAATGAATTTAGCAATTAACGTTAAGGTTATTGTTTTCATAAGTAATTCCATTATTTGTATATTATGAAATATTACTTTAACTAGTTATTATCAATTTAATTAAAAGTCTAAAAAAAATAAATTTATTCGGACACCCACCACCTCAGTCCCCCGAGATCATGGACGCTGTAAAGGGTCCGAAACGTCGGGAAATAATTTAAATTAAATATTGTTAAACAGTAAATTTAAATAAACGCGATAAAATCCGTTTTTAGACTTTTAATTAAATGAATAAAATTCGCGTAAATATAAGAGAACAGTAGTTATTATCAAAGTAGTCCTGAAACTACGTATGAAATTATTTTCAACAGTCTGCAAAAAGGTTTAGAAGCTTTCTAAAATTATTTATATTATATGTATTTTGATTTTGATACTAGTTAAGATTTAGTATTTAATTTCTATATTTATCTGAATCTTATTTGTATATTAATATTAAAAAAGATGATATTTTTGCTTGTTTCTTTGTAATTATAAATCTGAAACCGTCTTGATCCAATGTAACATAAAATAACAGCACAGTATATATAAGTAAACATAGGTGAAATAGTGAGTGACGGCTAATTTTAAATAAAAGTAATAATCTTGACACATAATAATTATATATTTATATTAATTAATAATTATGTATGGTTTAATCGCGATAATAACGATATTTATTTATGTTTACTAATATTTTGGCTCAATGTTTTTGAATATGACCAGTAATACATAAACGTGAATAATATAACTATAGTTTTAAAAAAATACAATCTGAATACAAATAGGAGTAAAGAGTTTACCAACCTGAAGAGTCGTGGTGCCACTTCTAGGTGGGAACGTATCGTCCTGCGCTACCACTCTAAAGTAATGGACGTCAAGTCTCTCTCGATCCAGACGAGCTTGCGTGGTTATCACACCAGTTCTCGTGTCAACCGCGAACATGCCAGCCGACCGGGAATCCAGCAGACTCGACATGGAATATGTGACGGGACTGTTTTCTGGATCACTGAGAAATTAGACAATATTAAACCACACATTAAAAAATATATATATTTTAAAACAGATTTTGAATATTAAAAATAAAATTTAACACACATTTACATTTACCATCTGCGAGATTTGAAACCTATACTACGTTGAGAAAACTTCAATGAACCAAACTTATTACAGCGTACATTTAAAATTACTATTTTAATGATAACAAAGGCGTGGAACAAACGTGTCGTTGGTTTTCTAGCTAAATAAAATTTTCAATCGAATTCAAATCTACCAATCTTTATAAATGAAATAAGTCATATATCTCCTCTTTACCACTTGTACGGACATGATCTCTAAATTTACTCTCATACAAAACTGATTTATTTATCAACATCCATAAATACGTTAAATAATGGATTTGAACTACATTCATAGTTGGAATAGCTCACAGTCATTATTATCGGTAGTACAGAGCTTGTGTGTCGAACAGACTGGTCACAAAAAAAAAACTCGGAGTGGTCTTAGATAGTTATCTCTCTCGGGCACATCAACTAAGTGAATTGAGCCGAAAATTATTTGCAGCTATCGGATCGCTTAGACGACTTAAATATTTACTTCTCTTGCCTACAAAAATTGCGCTAGCACAGTCTCTCCTCTACCAATTCTTGACTATGCGGATACTTGTTTTCCTTGTTATCCTGATATGGATACTTGTTATCCTGATCTTAAAGAGGTGCAATTGAATAAGCTCGAGAGCCTTCGAAGCTATAACTAAATCAGCTAAATCTCTCGCTTGTTTTAAAAGACACCTCAAGGCGTACAATTTTTCACTTAATACGTCATGAATGTCCATAGCATCTCTGCATAATATATATTATAGTATATTTATGTATAAAATGAGTATATGTATGTATGTATATTGTGGTGTTGTTTTTAATAAATTTTTATTTGCTGCTGCGAATTTTACTTCACGCAGTAGTAGTACACTTTATTAGTTTCTTTGTAAACTTCCCTACCACTTGTACTATGTCGTATCTAATACCCAAAGGTTGTTTGAAATAGATCGTTCTTCTAGCGATAAGACCGCCTGTATGTTTATGGAAATTAGCATTAACTATTTTTGATTCTAAAATCTGATTTCCTTTCCTGCTTTTTTGGTTGAGACTACAGTCCAGACTTACGTTAGTATAATATTAAGGAAAAAAAATCAGAATCAAAGTCTGTTCAGAAAGTATGGTTTAAATAAAATACATGGACATTTTTAATGTCTTACTTTCGGCGAGTTTTATTAAAATACTTAACTATCAAAACTTCAACCGCTATAAGCGATATACCATACTAGCTATTCGTACACGACCGCATCTAATTACATGGGCGGCGGCGGCGCAATAACTCCGCAAAGGGAAATTCAGTCTCACGCAGTTAAAACGAGGAAATTGACTAAATTCCCTGATCTTGTCTACTTCATAAAGGACTTTATTCAATTTAATGTTGCTGTTATATTTCACACAATCAAGTTCAAAATTAATGAAAAAGAAAAAAAGAAATAAATATTCAAATAAATATTTACTGTAAATTAAAGTTTAAAGTAATGATAATTTGTATTTTATCCTGTTATAATTTACCTAAAAAGTATAACGGAAAATTTATAACGACTGGCCCGTTGCTGCAGTTGACAGTGGGCCTGATTTCTGCTTCAGGGTTGTAGGTTCGAGTGTGGGTATAATATATATTTATTTATATACTTATGTATTATTTATATGTATATTTATTCAAAAAAAGAAAATGTGTATAAATCGGCTGTTACCTATTTTACAGGCATTAACTTGTCTATCTTATGAACAGACGACCGTGCATGTATGTTAAGCATATTTATTTAAATATTCCTTCTATGATATTTAATTAATGCTGAAGACTAAAAATATTGAACTTATATAAATTAAGCACCAGTTAAATCTAGTCAATTACAAAAATATTCAGCAAACAAAGTTATCATAGTAAGAAAAGTAAAATAGTCTAGCCAGATGTTTTGAACTAAGAAATAACATTCATCTAGCAATTCTAGTATATCCCAGTGACTCGCGCTAGCCGTAGTAATTGAAGTATTTTAGCTTTATAGCCCGTCGCTATTGTTAGCCGTCACGATTACATTGTTTCCGGACCGCATAAAATAAATGAGATCATAAAAGCTCAACGAGCTAGCTTAGAGTCAATTAAAGCAAAGCAGATGGTTTATTGTCTTGGTGTTACTTCCGTGGCATTCATGACTCATTGATTAGGATAATCCACTTTATAGAATGAAATGTCATTAGAGGCATAGAAGACGCAATAAAAAGTAATAGTCCTTAATATATTAATTCGTAAGGGCAATTTCTATCGTTAGTAAAATTTATGTGGATGTTTTATCGCTTTAAAAGTGCACTTACAAACGGTAAACCAATTTTACAAATGGAATGTATGAATTAAACCTAAAACATTTAAAAAGTTTAATCTATCGTGAAATTGGAGGTAGGTAATATAATAAACTAACCGTGCTCTGACTGTTGTGACTATAACTCCTGGCGGTTGTTCTTCAGCAACAGAAGCTACATATAACGCTTGTTCGAAGTATGGTGATTGATTACGCAGTTCCCTTTTTACCCTTCTCGCTATATCAGTGTCGTTGAGTTCTTGATGGTGATATACTATCTTTAATCTATGATCCGAATCTACAATATTAGTCCGTTCACAGTCAAATGTGAATAGTACAGATACTTTCCACATTGGTTCTTGAATACACACATCATTGCTCGCCACCAAGTCGCCTTGGCTATTTTCAATAACAAAGCGAGTATCGCTCACATCCAAAAATTGAACACGACACATTTTTTGCACTGTTCTCGGTAAAAATGCCGTCAGAGAGTTTACAAACTGGGACTTTTTCAAACAAATTCCCTGCCATCGATCCGTCGTTGGTATAGCAAAACTGGCATAGGTTTCGGAAATCCATTGTTTAGCTTCAGCTATTTTTACATCTATGGCCATATCAAACGGCACTAGAGGAGATCGCTTTATTCTACTATTATTTCTAAAAAAAATGTCTTCGAACATCCCGTTCGACCACGGATACGCCGTTGACAGTACGTTATATTGACTAGAACCTAATTCATTTTCTTCTAACAATCTCCAATCTATACTCTCTTGATAGATGACCTCTCTCTTATCTCTGATGTGATCATCTTCATACTGCACAGCGGCATCATTTTGATCGTAAACTCGATCAAAATCGATATCGTATAAATCAGCATGGCGCCTGCTGCAATCCTCGCCTGCGACCAAAATTCTAATCGGCAAGCTATAATAGTCGATATCTCGAATGCGTTCAGAGGTAGAATCTACATAGAATGTGAAGAGATTTGGATAGAGGACGCCATCACATCTTAGTCTTTTACGTAATGTTACAAGGCCGCTAGTTCTATTGACTCGAAGGATGTGGTGCACAAAGTTGGCGGTACGATGAACGTCGATATTGTAGGTGCGTTCGGAGCCAAGTTTAATGACGGCTGCATCGATGACGACGTGGCCGGGCGGGGCTGTGTCTGGGACTATGATGAGGTAGGCGCGCACGGCTGACAGCGCCAGCGCGACCAGCACCGCGTGCGCCCACCGCGCCATGCTGTTCGCTTTTCACCTGCAGCAGCGCCGCCTCGTCCGCCGTGAGCTTGAGTTATCCATCTGTGGAAAATAACCATTTATTAATAATTCAAATCAAGCTAAAATTCTTAGAATTGTTTATTAAAATTTTGGTATGGGATATTGTCGATTATTATTTTGCAGCAGGACTTTAGATAAAAATATTATCATTTATTTTCTAATAATTTAGTGTACATTTTACTATTAAAAAAATTAATTAAATGTATAGTTATGGACACATATTTATATTAGGGTACTGAACTACTTGGGACTATGCCAAATGAGTTTGCATAAATTATGCATAAATAGTGAACAAAAAGAGGATTAAAGTTTATGACGCAAAATGAGTACTTGCTGGACTATGAAATAAACATGATTAACGTGTATTTGCAAGTCTGTCATTTTATTCATACCGTTTATAGCGTTACTTAAACGAGATGATAAGATTCGTATTACAATAATTACATATGCTATGAGTATATTTATAAAAGGAAATTCCTATTAAAAAATTTACGTACTAAAATTTATTGTATAATGTATTGTATTTTATTTTCAATTATATTATGTTAATTTATTATTCAATTCTAATTCTGAACTTTAATTAAGCGAGAGACAGCAAAATTAACCTGGAGATTCTTTAAAGTTATATGAAAAGTCTAGCGCCTTTGAGTGGGCTTATGAAACCATTTTCAATTTCAAATAAATGGTTTGTTTTGAATTTAAATTAGGTACCAGCCAAAAATAATTTCTAAGGGATTAGATAAATATTAAAGGATAGAGTTACAATGCATTGCATTTATACAATTGGCTTTTCACACAAAATGTGTAGGTAGTAAAAGTTTTTGAACTTTTAGCATTTCGATACAAATTTTACGAAATTTCAACTACAAAACACGTATTGTGTGCGATATTTTTAGGGTATTAATTAAAAACTACTGGCAGTTATGACTTACGTGTTTTACGCAATCCGTTCGGCCGTCTCAGCTCTGATCGTAAATACGATCGCAGGTTGCAATCCGATCTAGCAGTGCTTTTAAGAGCATAGATTATTTACAAATTATTTTGTGAGAGCTAAATGTTTTGGGAGATATTACGGAGAAAAGCAATGTGGAAAATTCCATTTTAATCGTTAGATGAAAAAAGAGAAAAAGAGGCATTTCCCTAGCAGTAACATAATTGCAAGCTGCTGCTCATGTACATTAGAGTACATAATTAAAAACTGCCAATTCGCAACATCCTATTCGCGCCAGCTTTAAGTTATAATACCTTCTTAACACCAATAAGCTGCTTAAACAAACAACGGGTAATCCGAGATCTAAACGTCAGCACCCTTTAATATCTTACAATTATTGCTGTTTGGAGCCGATTGCGGATTTTCGGTAAAATTCGGCTATTTCGACATAAACCGGCTAAGGTCCAAGATTAATGGTAGCAATTAATGGGAGTGCACGATGGCAATTTCCGCTTACACTGAATTTAGTAGGTGTTAAAGATATTGAGCAAATAGTTATTTTTCTTTTGGTATTCTCCAATACGAAACAGCAGTACCTACTCGTTTTTTTTTTTGCATGAAAAATATAGTAATTGTACTGTATTAGATGTGTTAAAGAAGTTTGTAGTAAAAATTACATAAAGAAGTAATAGAATATCTTATTTTTATTTTATTTTTACTACTTATAAAGTAATTTGTCCCAATTAAATACCTCTGGGTACCAGGGTACCAGGCTCTGAACTATTTGTTTCAAATGACTCAATTAGCACAAATATTTAGTTTTTATCAATATTAACTAATTAAATAATTGACTCTGTTTTCGGTTTTAAAACATTTCTTGAAGAAAAACTTTGTTTTATGTCTATCGTCTAGCTTAAATAATTCTGACATACCGTTGAATAGCTTTAATTGCAAGCCTCATGATAAATATCGATTTCATATAAATTTTATCTTATTTAACCACTGCTGCAGTTATTTAAAACCGCAGAAATAGCAAATATAAGAGTTACAATAGATAACAACTCCATAGAATAAAACGCTTTGTATAGTATCAAATCGAGGGTCACTGGGGGAAGGTTTGAACGATGACAATGATTTTAGATAGTGTGAGGATATTTTAATACATTTTATTATTATTGATTTTCATTCTAGTGAGGCATATACATACAAAATTTTAAATTATTTAATTATAATATTAGTAGTATTAGTATTTTTATAAGTGTCTGTATTATCCAGAACAGTATAATATTAACCTTTTATACAACGTAAGTGTGAGAGGTTAGTCGCCTATAGTTTATGATATTACGTTTATTATTTTACAATTACAATGTACACATATATTTTGCTTTCTATTCGTGTATAGTTTTTAACATGCCTGCGTTAATTCGGGTTCCAAAATCTACTATTTTTACATTTAGACCTGATGAATGTTTAAAATAATTTCATTTGACAATTAAAAGACGCGTTGACTCGGTTTGAAGTAAATCAAGTATGTCGTTGCAGTGGTCAGCTTGTGCCTGTCATAAAATTCTACTTTTAAATGATGAATTCTTAAGATAAAAACTGCACCGTTGAAAATATAGATTTGAAAAAAATAACGAATTTAGTGTTCAATAAATAAAAATGGCGAGCTGCAACTGTTTTGTGGGTTTGGTTATAATGAGAGTTTACCAAATTACTTTGCATCTATACACAATTGACCAGCATGCGAGACGACATATGCATATTAAATGACTACAAAATATACTCGTGTATAGATTAAAAGAACTTTATAAAATAGTGTATACACATCTATACGCGATATAGTTGCATAGCTTTGTTTTGGCATAATTCCGTCTCAAATATAAAAGCAAAATATACTTCAAAACAAAAATTTCAAAGAAAAGAAACATGAAAAAAGATATTCAGTTAACTGGTAAAAGTGGAAAAATAATTGTTTTATTTTATGTCATTTATCCAGTAAAATAATAGTTGGGTCAACGTGTATTAAATAAACCAAATTTAAAGTCACCCTAACGCTAATGGTGCTATCTATTAAACGTGATCGGAATTGCCGATTCGATAGCTATCCCCGCCTTTACTCGGTCATTTGATACGTATTTATTCGGTGAAATCGTGTACATTTATCAGTAAAATATATCTTCTTATCAAAAAATATTCTAACATCTAATTATGTAATAAAATATTATGTGTAATAATAGCCAATTAATATGCCACTGTTGAGCAAGTTTTATCTCCTATAAAAGAGACATGTGGCAAATTATTTTATAGTTTTGTGCATGTTGTCAACCGGCTGTGATAATTCTTTTTGATTTTTAATAAATATATATCTCTAGGATTGTCCTATATACATAAATTGTATGAAATATTTCCGTTCGTAAGTTTTTAAAAATCAGGTTTTTCACCCTTGAAGTAGGTTTTTTTTATCGTGGAAACATTTTGATTTTATAACCTGCATATTTAAAAAAATATATATACTGTCCTAATATATCTAGTTTTTTTTGGTTAAGACTTAAGATAACATAAAAAAAATGGACAATCATTATAAGATTATTAACTTTGGGCATCAGTAAATATGTAATACTTTTGAATTTATTCTGAACTCTCCAGACAATGTTGTTTTAGTTATAAATTTCATGTTATTTCTTTGCTTTTAATTATACATATGTGTACTAATACTAAGTAAATAGTTATATTTTACCTTTGAATTATATTTTACAATAATATTCTACCCTCGCTACGCAGTTGCTGTCATCTGTAAAAGAAGAAAACATATATTAGAATCAAGTTTAAATTCAATTTAATTAACATTTATTTTATTTTATTTCAGATAATAGTATCGAAATATTTTCAGATTGAATATTTAAGTTATTACCAAAAAAGAGAGTTTTTAATTGTTGAAATGTACCTACTTTCTGAAAATATTTGCTTATTGTAAATGAATAAAAAAATTGCTGCTATGTTATGAATTGAGAGTTTCGCAATTGATCGATCAAAAATATGTCGAGCTGGAGAACTCCTTAAAAGCTAGCAGTGACTGCCATAATAATAGTATGCCTATGTAATCCGACTTTCTTATTACGACAAGGATTGGAGCTGAATCCGCCACACTGTTTCACTGCAGACAGCGTTATAATGAGACATGTCTCAGAATTATTTCTGAAACACGAGCACGAGTTGAACTATTAAACGAATGTTCTTATTCATTAGTCCATTTCAGCCATTTATAGCATAAGCTACATATTTTAACAGTGACCAGTAAGTATCAAAATAAGTAGTGTATATCAATACAAGTTAGTTCATTTATAATGAATATATTATTATAAAGTTATAAGTCGTATTGAACAAATGTTGAACGAACGAAAATTGGTTATGCTACCAAAGCGCTAGGAAGATATTCTTTCAGACACAATGGCATAATTATGTGTTATATATGAAAGTATAAGAAATATGTTATCTAATTAACGATTAATATTAATTTTCATATTAAAACAACTTTTATATACACGCGTGTTTATTGAGTATTTAGTGAGATGATTGATATAAAGTACGAAAATGAAATTTTGCTACGTAGCGTTACGTTGAAACTTGATATTCAAAACAAAAAGGAGGGTTTTTGACATTAATTAATGATGTGGCATCGTAAAGTAACGCGTAAACAAGCAGTTGAGGTTAATTATAACCGTCATTTATGATATAGTATTATAAATTGCTGCGCTTTGCTTTTATAGACATACTAAATCAATCATCTGTGTTTATACCTCAAATGTTCTATATCATTATTATTTGAAATGCTGTTTAATTTGCCGTTAATTTATAATTTGTGGTTTACAAAAGTGCTTGGAAAACAATATTTTAGATATGATACCAGATGGTTGTAGAATTGCATTACTTATTATTATTATTTTTTTTTGTTTAGTGTCAATATATTCACTGAATAGCCAGCAAGTGCTGGCAATTTGTTTGGACACACACATTGTATAGGCTCAACGGATGCTGAGACGCGAAAAACATCGTACCCGCAGCGCCGCACAAAGTCAAGTGTAAACAGGTTAACTGAGTATGTAACGAATAAACACATGTAATCTATGTATACGTCCACATTTATATTCCAATAAGTTCCTAGTTTCATAATAATTAAAATTAGTGTGTCGTGACACATTGTTAAAATCATTTAGTTAAAAGAAATTATTCTTCAAAACGTTTCTATTATGCCTGTACCATATTATGCTAAAACGTTTACAATTAGACTAAGACCCAGTTTCACCACTTGCTATTAAGTTCCGGCTAATCTAACTGCCACTTTTTTGACAGGTAATTGTATGGGTTATCTGTCAAAATAAGTGCTAGTTAGGTTATACGGAACTTAATGGCAAGTGGTGAAACTGGCCCTTAGGCTAGAAAAAATGGCACAGTGATTGTCAATTTCGTCTGTCAATCAATAAAATGTCTACAAATCACACAAACATTCCAAGCGAAACGCATTTTTAAAAAAATATTTTTTAAATATTTTTCCACTTACCATTTTATTTTAATTTTGTACGATGTTTGTTTTTTTTTTTTTTGCACGATATTTGGTTTGTCTGAAAAGACATTTTAATTCTTATGAATAAAGTAGGAGATGGAAGGCGGTGTGAAATTTATGTAGGTTTATCAATATTTATACCTACTTTACGTTTTGAAAAATACGTTTTTTTTTTTGTATTTTGACATTACATCAGCGGTTTCTAGTAATTTATCATCGGATATTTCCTGCCTCAGATATCCCAATTTTTCATGTTGATTAAACAATTTTCGCATCGTAAACAAATTTTGCCAAGATAACCTAGGGCACTGTACCACGTTGCGCTAAGCCCTATCACACGCTCAGCCTACTAAAGCAAAGTTGAAAGCAATCTATCAGGCCCACACGCATGCCGTAAATGCGTTGCGATGCGGTAATGTTACCTCAATTTGGTTCAGGGGCTCACTTCTAAGCTTGACGAATTATAGAGCGCGCCAGAGGAATAGAAATACGTTTGTCACGAATCCTGATTTACTTCCTTATTTCCTAACGGAAGGATTGATTTCAATTTAGAAGGTTTTATGTAGATTTTGATACTTGATTTGATCGGTTTAGTGAAAAGTTAAAGAATTATTCTACGAAAATACAGCAGTACTAAAAAGAAAATAACAACACATGTGCAACTTGCATAAATTACCTCAGTTGAATGCCATTAAATGATTTATATTAAAATATATATAATTACAAATACTTGTACATGCGTATGTACATTGTATATGATGATGCATTGTTTTTTTTGTTTTTGTTTTAATTCATGGAGATGGAAACAATTCCATAAATTCTTGGGCCAGAATGTAATGAAATAAAAATGGTATCAATTAATGCAGTTAGGCTTATGAATCCCTCGTTGTAAACTCTCTATATTTTGGCTATCTGAGAGCGGAGTTATTAGACGTTTTGTAAAAGTGAGGTTATGTTGCAATGTCTATTAAAAAACCCGATCACTAATATAGTAATAAATAAATATGGTCCAGAATAAAAAAATAAACTTATAAATATTTTTCATACTTTATTCTTCTTCTATTATTATTAAAATGTCATCTAGGAAATGTAGGTAAAAAATAAACGGCAAGCATCAATGCCAGTCAGCTGTCAAAGCTGTCACTAAAAATATGATTTATTTTAAATCAATACGAAATCGATATTATTATTAAAAATAAATTGATATTTTCGCTATTAATGTAACTTTAAACGAACTTTATTGTATACAATTTCAATTGTGCATCTAAAGAGATAATTAACTTGGGCAAAACTTTTTTTTTTGAATTTTGTATTCGATTTTAGTTGAATCGATACCCAATTAATTTGACGAAAGCGATCTTTTTCATATTTTTTCCGCTCCCAGATTCAGAATTGAGCATTACATTTTGGCCTAAAAGTCCTCATCTCTTTTACGGAATATAAATATTTATCTTCTAATATACAGTCTGTATTTTACTTTTAAGTACTGACGCTCTCCATTGCTATATCTCCAGTTTGAACGATGCCTTCACAGGCAATATAATTACAGGCACATTTATATGTTTTTGTTCCATACGAGTATCAGCTAGCTTTAGGTAGCCATTTGTGTACTTTCATTGATCGCATCTATAAAAAACTAAGCTATTCCATTAAATGGTAAGATATTATGTATATATAAAATACTGGTATGTAACTATGTATCAATCATTTGATATCTTATCCAACGATCTTAATGACATAGACACCGGCGACGAATCGATAGAATAACTAACAAAAATAAACGAGGCAATTTATTATAATTTCTCAAATTATATTATAAAGACGAAAAATTACATATTTCATAGTGTTATAGTGACATGTTTGTTTATAAATTTAAGACTCTAGGGCACAATATTTTCTAAAACACGAGTACTTTAAATACAGTAAATAAATAATTCTTAATGAAAATAAAAAAAAAATTATTAAACATTTTTTTTATTTTACCTTTTTTTGCCTTTGTTTACCTTTTGTTGTTTAAAATTATAAAATTTATAAAATTTCTATTGACTTAAAACACCTAACTAAATTAGTTAAAAACCGATCAAGAATTTATTACTATTTGTTAAGGTAATTGTATTAGCATTTTTATGAAATACACCAAAAAAAATCTCTCCAATAAAGACATAAAGTATGATATAATACAATTTAAGCAAAAGTTATTTGGAAACTATATTGAAAACACAAAAATATGCTGTTTAGACCGGTTCAATTTATTCTCCAGCAGCAGCAACACATTTGAGAGCGGGTAAAAATTTAAATAATTACAATATTAAGCCAGCTTACCGTTTTAATAGTTAACGACTTACACTTTACGACATTTTGACGGCTATATTTGTGCGGAGTTTAACGACGGCGCGACAATATACATAAATGACCACAGAATATCGAAAGTGCTTACTGCGGAAAATATTGTAAAAGTGATGTATTTTATATCGCTATACAGGCACTAAATGATGATAGTAAATTATAGTAATAATAATTTGAATATGGTTTTGGAAGTATACGTTATAATGTTTTGTTCATTAAATATTGATTTTCTTTATTTTAACTGTTCTCCTATATTATTGTACAAATTCGAAAGTAATTCTTGTTTTTCTGTCCCTTTATAAAGTGTTAACGCTTAAACAAAACTCATTTTGATACAATTTTGTATGATGATTATTTTGTCTAAAAATAATCTTAATAGATAAAGATAATTTAATTTTTACGGATGGAAGATTGTACGATATTTATTAAATATATATATATATATATATATATATATATATTACTTATAAAACAGTGTGCCGTGCGGTGGCCAGCAGAGAATAATATCTCCGACTCCTTCTTGCCAAGGTATCGTAAAATGTGAGTGAGGTCATAATGTTGCGAACAACTGGGCACCAAAGAAGATGGTGATGACTTCTGCAACACACTGCGCTCGCCAACCCGCCGGTCAAACTTTGGAAAATAACCAGCAATACAAAGCCCAGGCGGTCACTCTGGAGGTCGGTGGAGAGGCCTGTGTTTAGTAGCGGACATCCAACGGTCGATATAATATTATAAAACATTACTTTTTTTGACATAACATCAGCACTTTCATATCGTTTATTATAGGATATTCTTTTTCTTAATTCATTCAACACATACAAGGTTCTCAAACAAGCTCATATTACCCCACATTGGCCTATCCAAATATTTGTTATAAGCGGAAATCAAATCGACAGCCTGCGGCCATTTTGAGTAGTATATACGAGTACAACCAGTCGTTATATTTCATAGTAATACATCTTTTCTATTTTTTTCGTTTGAATAAATTATAGAAGGAACGGAATCTTTATGAATTTTAACACAAGATCTTGAAATTCAACGCTACAATTGCTAATGTTAGTATTATAATAAATATTATTATTTTGTAGTGATAGCAGCAAATATGTATCGATATAACTACTCAAAATATCAAGTATTAATATGGCATTATTTAAAATTGTAGAAGTCTGTCTATTTAAACGCACGAAAGAATCACAAAGTTTAAGAAAATATAATATATCTCTGTCGAATTGTCTGTCTCTAACTCTTTATTGAAATTTGTATCGCATTGTAAAAATTTGTATGGATATATTCCACTGCTGTGCAAAGGTCACTTGTGTTAAAGAAAATTGGAATTTAATCCGCGACACAAAAAATAAACAACGAAATTACCGTCAAATTGAGAGTTTTTATTATTTTTCTATAGTAAATACAAAATAATTAATTTCATAATTTCACTTACAAATAGATTGCATTATAAACATGAAAAGTGTACAATTAAAAGCACCATGTAGCTATTTTAGTATGTTAAAATACATACGAAATAAACTTATTAGCGAAGTAAGTAATTTATATTATGTAAAGCTCTTAGTCGAGTCACAGTAGGATACTCTCGGAAGATATACGATGTATCATAAAACTGCATTGGCGTCTTGTAAAAGCCTTCCAGCTGTGCATACGATGTATTTTAGCTTTTCGTAGTAAACAAAATGAAACTGGCATATGATATACTTGGAACGAAGCCTTTTATTATTGGAGTTTACTCCTTAAGAATCGATTTTCATATATAAGGCGCCCGGTATGAGAAAAATATGAGAGGTAAAATCTACTTATGAATGACCTCGTTACTTTTTCGGTGCACGCGCACCTATGGTGCGGTGCGAAAGTAATGTTGCTCTAATTAATATTGAAAAATAATATTAAAAAAATAAATGATAATTGTCAGATAATAATAATTACGTAATTTATCAACATTCGTAATGAAATATTTGTGCACATCTGAAATTGACTATTGTGAAAAGTTTAATGTAAAATATTTCGCCGATTAGTTATAATAAATGTATATAAAATGAATAAATATATATTTATATATGTATATTATTTTCATTAATTTGTTAATTTACCCTTTCATATGGTATTAATCTTATTTTCAGTTGGATAAACTCTTTTTGCGTATGTTTAGACAATCGTACTTAAGGAGTAAACTCCAGTCGTGCGTCGGAGCTGACACACACATTTTTTTTATATATATAAAAAAATAGGCATATGATATACTTGGAACGAAGCCTTTTATTATTATTTTACTCTTTCCGCCTAATCTGGGTCGCCTGTTATATAAAAGCAATAATAATAATTGACATATTGTATACTCTACATTTCTAAATCACAATAAAATTGATATATATTAAATTCTCAATTTTTTTATAGATATTATGTAAAATTGTAAAGTTCATATTGTAAGTAAATGTGTTGCAAAAACAGTTTATAATTTTTCGACTTTTGAATAATAAAGATAAAACATAGGATCTTATACATTCACACATACACACACACACACACACTAATGTACTCATACACTGTCATAAGTCTCATAGCTTCCTTTTATGAAAAGTCGTAAACGGTTAAATAAAACCATACACATATACGGTAGGTTACTTGGTAGTAATTTTTAATCACGACTGCGGTTCCTTGCCTACGACGCATCTAATGGTCGCTGTTGAGTTTGTATGAGATGAGAACAAACTGAAAAAGTCACTGTACTTTGTTTAGTTAAAACAAAGGTTTACTCGCGATTGACACTAACCTGTTACGTGTATATGTCGTTTTTTAAATTGATTTATTCACACGTGTATTAAGTGATGTATATATATATAATATGCATAAAAAGTATTTATTTTTATTCACATATACATATAATTATATAACGAAAACCAATAAAACTCATGCTTACTATAATAAAAATTCTTCGATACTTTTAAAGCTAAAAAACTTGAAATTGAAATTTTTTATTTATATTGGTTTAGGTACTAAAGTCAAATAGAACAAAATTTTACAGGAAAAGGGACGGAATGTATTTTCAATTTAACTTTATACTAATTAAAATCAAATCAAAATAAAAATCTTTAACGTTCAATATTTGATTGTGTAAATTATAAAAATGTATCGCAGGTTCGGAATTCATATTAATATATGTTCTCCACATATAGCTTTCATATTAAACTAGCTGTGCCACGCGGTTTTAACCGCGTAACTGTCGATTCCGTAGCAATATCGAGATAAAATAAGCCTATGTATTATTTTGAATCTCCATCTATGTAAGAACCAAGTTTCATTGCAATTGGGAACATAGTATAATGTCTTTTTGTCTTTTCGTGTTTTCACACTTTTAAATCGTTAAAAAACCAGCGAAACCTTCGAAGATCGTAAATATTTTTTTCTTCCTGTAAAAAGTAGAGTAATTATCGGTACAAGTATTACGGGAATTTTGTCTGAATGTCTGTCTCATTTTATTACTTTCACCAATAGTTGCAAAATTCAACATAAATAGTCAAAACTTCGACTCATTATTTAATACTACAATTTCTAACCAAAACAAATCTAATCAATTTTTTTTTTAATTTTTATTGGCATTAAAAGCACCTTTGAATAGTCATTATAAATAACGTATTATCTTAATGTGAATCTACAACCGGATTCGAAATGTAGATTCTGGCGAGGACAAGCGGCAACAAACTCAACAGTTACTCTGTCTCTCTAGGAGTCAAATTATTGACAACAACTAGTACGATACTAATTTAACCATCTTAAAAATGCAAAATAAAGTTGGTTTTGTATGGGAAGTTTTATAAAGCACACACCACACCGTCGCTTATAAAACAAAACGACTTATCGACCGACGGGGTCGCCGTCCTATGATGGAGTTCGTACTTATAGGGAATTTAAAATAAAGGACGTACCTACTAGTAATTGTAGGGAATTACAGTTTTCATTAATATCGATCGATGAATGTAGGTTAGGATATGCTATTCTTGGCTGCAGTCACCATATATAATTCAATTGTGCAAGTTCTTTGTCTTGGAATAAATTTCGGGATTTGTATTTCTGTTAGCCCTAACGGTCTTGATAGCGTCACCAGGAGGGGACAGGTACTGTTATCTTCAAAAACTGCAGCTCTTGTTGAGGCTTAGAACGAACTTTTTATTATCGGTTTTCGGCGGGGGAGTCACAATATCCAATCGTTAATTCACCTCCCCTGATAACCAAACAAACAAAATCTTAGTTTTTAAGTTCTCATAATAAGACGCTTCACAGCGACTAAGAAACTGTATCCTAATATAACAAATTCTGCATTATATAACCTTATGTCACACTCCTTTATTCTTAGCTACCCTAATGTAGCATTATTATATTTCAATTAGGGGCCATTCATTTATTACGTAACACGATTTGGGGGGGGGGGAGAGGGTTGGACCATGTTTTTTTTTTCTCTTACCAGAGGGTGAGAGGGAGTCTCGATAGTTCTTACGTAAGATAACAAAAATGCGCAAATTTAAAATTATTCTTTGAAAAAGCGGGGGCAATGTTCCAGTGGTGGATCCACTTTCCGAGTGGGTTTTGAGCCCCCTGGACTTCTCTTATGTAGGTAAAGATGAATAATTCAAACCAAGTAGTAATACTACCAAAAATTAAAAATTATTAGTACCTTTTTAAGTACAAATAAACCCTTCTAAAAATTGTTGCTTTTAAAAATAAACATTAAAACAAACCAAATATTTAATTTTTTTTCTTTTTATTTCTTACGTATTAGACAGGGGGAGGGGGTCGGCTTATTTTTATTTTTTCTTATAATAGGGGGGAAGGGGATGAAAACTAGCAAAATTTGTCTTACGTAATAAATGATTGGCCCCTTATGTATGTTTATGATCATGTACATAAATTTTAAGCAAAGCGAAACAACGTAATTAAAAATAAATAAATAAACTTTCGTCCTAAGGGTGTCTAGTGAGATCGTATCTCAGCTAAAAACGTAGTTTCATTGTTACAATGTTAGTTGATTTAGAATAGAATAAAAATGTTAGCGTAGTTTAGTTTATAGTATATTTCGTGACAGCGGATAAGTAATAGTTATTCTTAATGCCACGTTCGCATTAAGGTCTAATGACATCGATGATAATGACTTCACTGTAATCTTTAAACGCCAATGATTACAGCATTAAGCATTTGTTGTTATTAAATGTAAAATTCTAGTATAGAAATTGCATTTTACTGTATTTTATTTTATGCCATTGTGTAGACTTGTTTTAATGACATTGCTAATGAATCTGTACGTTTATTTATTTTTTTCGTTAAAAGGAAATAATATATATAAAAATAAAATAAGTCTTTATTTTCTTACCATTAATATTAAAAAAAAGTTTTCATTTATCAAAAAAAAAAAATGTAATTTAAACGACACTGAAATCTATAATATAAAAATAAGTCGGGTTTCCTTCCTGACGCTATAATTCCAGAACGCACGAACCGATTTCCACGGTTTTGCATTCGTTGGAAAGGTCTCGGGCTCCGTGAGCTTTATAGCAAACTAAATTCAGGAAAATTTTGTGAACTGAAGTGCACTGAATCAACTTCTAAACAACACATTGCTTGGCAAAGGCCTCTTCTCCATATAGAAGAAGGGTCATCATTGACTCTCATCAAATGATTTAAAAATTATAAATTTTGTAATCTATAATATAAAAATAAGTCGGGTTTCCTTCCTGACGCTATAATTCCAGAACGCACGAACCGATTTCCACGGTTTTGCATTCGTTGGAAAGGTCTCGGGCTCCGTGAGCTTTATAGCAAACTAAATTCAGGAAAATTTTGTGAACTGAAGTGCACTGAATCAACTTCTAAACAACACATTGCTTGGCAAAGGCCTCTTCTCCATATAGAAGAAGAGTCATCATTGACTCTCATCAAATGATTTAAAAATTATAAATTTTGTAATATTATTCTATAATATAAAAATAAGTAGGGTTTTCCTTCCTGACGCTATAATTCCAGAACGCACGAACCGATTTCCACGGTTTTGCATTCGTTGGAAAGGTCTCGGGCTCCGTGAGCTTGTTAGCAAACTAAATTCAGGAAAATTTTCAACAGAAAAGCAGGAAAACAGGGAAAATCATAATAATATAATCTTAAAATACTCTCATAATGAACTGAAGTGCATTGAATCAACTTCTAAACAACACATTGCTTGGCAAAGGCCTCTTCTCCATATAGAAGAAGGGTCATCATTGACTCTCATCAAATGATTTAAAAATTATAAATTTTGTAATATTATCTATAATATAAAAATAAGTCGGGTTTCCTTCCTGACGCTATAATTCCAGAACGCACGAACCGATTTCCACGGTTTTGCATTCGTTGGAAAGGTCTCGGGCTCCGTGAGCTTTATAGCAAACTAAATTCAGGAAAATTTTGTGAACTGAAGTGCACTGAATCAACTTCTAAACAACACATTGCTTGGCAAAGGCCTCTTCTCCATATAGAAGAAGGGTCATCATTGACTCTCATCAAATGATTTAAAAATTATAAATTTTGTAATCTTATATATAAAAATAAGTCGGGTTTTCCTTCCTGACGCTATAATTTCAGAACGCACGAACCGATTTCCACGGTTTTGCATTCGTTGGAAAGGTCTCGGGCTCCGTGAGCTTTATAGCAAACAAAATTCAGGAAAAATTTCAACAGAAAAGCAGGAAAACGGGGAAAATCATTTTTCACATACATCGCCATCTCTGATACATAGCATGTACTACTTCATCTTTTAATCCCCAAAAGAAATGTTACAAAAAACGAAGCCATCTGGTGGCGAAACGGAGTTCGCCGGGTTTGCTAGTCTATAATATAAAAATAAGTCGGGTTTCCTTCCTGACGCTATAATTCCAGAACGCACGAACCGATTTCCACGGTTTTGCATTCGTTGGAAAGGTCTCGGGCTCCGTGAGCTTTATAGCAAACTAAATTCAGGAAAATTTTGTGAACTGAAGTGCACTGAATCAACTTCTAAACAACACATTGCTTGGCAAAGGCCTCTTCTCCATATAGAAGAAGGGTCATCATTGACTCTCATCAAATGATTTAAAAATTATAAATTTTGTAATATTATTCTATAATATAAAAATAAGTAGGGTTTCCCTTCCTGACGCTATAATTCCAGAACGCACGAACCGATTTCCACGGTTTTGCATTCGTTAGAAAGGTCTCGGGCTCCGTGAGCTTTATAGCAAACTAAATTCAGGAAAATTTTCAACAGAAAAGCAGGAAAACAGGGAAAATCATTTTTCACATACAGCGCCATCTCTGATACATAGCATGTACTACAAACCAATATGGTTTTGCATGGCGGCAGTACGTGGTGTGAGTATCCCTCACGAAAATAAGTTGGTGACGAAACGGAGTTCGCCGGGTTTGCTAGTATTTTATAAATTTCAAGCAGAACCAATTACAATGAAATTTTTGATAAAAAGCTCGTAAATATCTTATCACACATAAACATATCATTCATTGTAAGTAGGTACCGTTCTGTTAGCGACCGTACAAAAAAAATTCATACACCAGACAGCACGTGTTAAGTAAGACACGTAATCTGTGCAAATACGAATAAAATAAATCACGAGTAATAACGTTATGTCGGTACTACGAAAGTTGTATGCGAAGTTACTCAATGAGTCGTTGACCGGAACGTATTACAAACGTACACGCCGACGACCGTTCAGTACTGAATATAATATGTATACGTAGTATGTGAAACTTTAGTGAGACGAGTGCATCTGTTCATTCTAGACAGCCTTGAAATATATAGAGGATTTTGACACTGTTTTTTTTTTGTATTGAAGATTGTAACTTTTTCCGTGATAGGTTTTATTAGTACAAGTTTGATAATAAAAATGAAATGAAATTAATATTTACTTTATTTCATTAGGCTTAAATAGTCATTACAAAATGTACTGTCTGATGTTATGTGAAGTTATCACTGATTCGGTGTAGATTCTGCTTATAAAAATCGGCAAGAAACTCAGAAATTAACACCATTTTAAAAATTGTCAATGCATATAAAATGTAAAATATACGAAATTTTAAAACCAATTTTTAAATGACATTTTTGGGTTCCATTTTAAAAATTTAAATTATTTTTATTTCTTTGTCTAATAGGAATCACAATCTGTTTACAGATGTTGTTATTAATATTGACTTTATATCGTATAATCAAGCTGAACAGATATTTTGCTAAAACACACTAATGTATGCTATGTATCGATTTCTTTAATTCGTTTTGCACTAGTTAGTACATTCAGTAAAAATAAAATAAGGTATTCAATAAAATTAGTTATAAAAAATCAGTCTATGGATAAAACATAGACACTTTATAGACGTTCTATAAAACAATAAAATAACTTTAATTATATAGTATTTACGTAACAAAAGACCAACAATTTAAGCTCGGTTTTATTGCAGCACTGAATGTAATTTGAACAAAAGTTTACAAGTATATTTTCAATCGTTCGATTCCGAGCAGACTCACAATTCTCCATTGTTCTGCTATTCGTTTTTCCTTTGATCCGGTGGTCGTTGTTTATTGTTTTATCGATACATTAGATAGCTATCGTGAATCTCGTATCGAGTACGATATTTCGTTCGACTGTATACATTTAATAGATTAATGCTTGATGCATGAAATGTTTTGAATGATCTATACATAATATATTGTACATAAAATAGTAAAGAGGAATGAATAATTGAAAATATTGCACTGATTTTAGTATTCTTTTCAGTATAATAAAGCTCCAAATTAACAGGTGAAGCTAAACACTAAAAAGTTATAAAAACATTAAAAAGCCATAAACGCGTGTCGAAATGCAAGTTTTATCAAGTCTTAAAATTTGATTTAATATTACTGATAATGATGAACCACTTAGCCGTGTGATGAATGGCAGAGTAGAGTAGTCCTCTTTTCTGCCGAGGTGTCACAAATGGCGACTAAGGCCATAGTGGGGCGAACAACTGTACGCTGACCAGGATGGAGATGGGCAGCAGCGTCATCATATCACAACACACTGCACTCGCCAACCCTCAAAGGTTTAAATACATTTATATCAAGAGGCTGAATCAATAACATTTTATTTAGGTAATTGTATTGATTGTTTCTCAATAAATGTTAAAATTATTATAAAATATTAACGGATTTTTATAAATTAGAACACAATTTTAATGTGAGGAGTGACGAGTCTTATGTTGTTTGTCCAGGTAGATTTCTAGAAATTACAAAAACGGTTTGTTTATTGTGAATGTTATAAAATATAAGTCTGCATTCTATAGCAGCGAAGTACTACAAATAAACACGGGTGAAACCGCGTTGGTGTTCTTGTAGTAAACAAAACCATTTACCTTTGTTCTGCGCGCTCGATTCAAACGGTCCAATTTCTTTGAATCGAGTCATCTGCAGATTTGTTTTTATCAAAATAACAAGAACCGGTTGATCTTTTAAAAGTTTTAATAAAATTTATATATTATCATTTTCTCAATCTTGTTAAGATTCGAATGAAAATAAATATGTAAAATATGTATAGTAATTTAAAATTTGTAATCTAATATTTACGAAGTAGGTATGTAAATTTTTTATGATTTAATTTACTGTTTTAAATTCCTAAAAATTATAACTTTGATTTGTTTTCTTTTCTACATCATCATCATATAATGACCAAAATCACTTTTAATTTTACAGATAATTGTAAAATCCACGACCACCACCATCATCATAATTATCCTGAATGTAGGGCGTCCCAAGTAAGCATATAATGATAAAATTGCAGGACCTGCTGCTGATACTGCAACATCTTCAGTTGGTTTTCCTCGTAAGTATAATTAAAAATATTCATACAAATATTATATGATAAATAAACATAATATAATGTTCTTAAAATTTCGCACATAATAAAGTTTATGTACTCCCTAAGCACGTACTACTATGATGTTGAAGTAGAAATTCTTCTACGACCACCGGACTTCAATGTAAAGCTTTACGGCGTTGTAAAAAGCACGAGTTTTTACTGTCTTCGGCATTCTCGTTCAACTATTACGAGAGTTAACGGTAAGACCAGTTCTAGCGTAGCCAACCGATAATCGGACTTCCATATAGGGCAATTTGATTTAAAAATAATTACGATTGAGCAAAAACACATTTCTGAATGTATGAGAAAAAACTCCGAAGTCCTGTACGACGTTCACCTGTTTACGTTTTATTGTATGGTTCTACCTACTGCGTTTTTAATACTTGGAAGGCTATTAATAAAATTTAATGCATGGTGTTTATATACGTTAATATGCAAACTTTTAAATTTTAAGAAACAATTGCAAACACAATAAAAATACAATATTGAAAGTAGCTGAACTAAATCAGACTGTAAGTGACCCACTGCTGGGCAAAGGTCTCTTCTCCGTAGAAGGGTTGGATCTTAATCCAGCAAGGGTGCTTCACTGCGGGTTAACGGATAGCTTTCCTAGTATCAGTAACGATCGCTATCAAGCGTCTATGATAACAGCCGGGACTAATTGTTTTACACGCTCTCTGAGGCATGGTGAGAAGACCAACATGGACATGCACATCCATACCAGAAACATCTATTTGTAGAAATACAAATACCTACCCCGAGCTGGAGTAAGGAGACACGCACCACCAGAGCGGTTGTCTATTTGTATTTTTTATCTATTTTATAAAAAAGAAAAAAATATTACTATTGGAAGTAATAAAATTTTGTATTCGAAAAAAGAAACTTTTTGTACAATTTTTTTTTGCTAAAAATAGGTTGTTAGTTTTTAATTAAAGAAGTCTCAAGACTATGGTTCAAGATGAAAATTACACACTATTTTCTCATCATCAACTTCAAATTGGACATGGTCGATCATATCATTTTAACCACAAACGAGGTAATGATACATTCGTTTACCAACTCCAACAAAACAAAAAAGAAATATTCTTACGTAAAAAAACGAAATGAATGTAATTTTTTCGAACAATTCGGGCAGAGGCGCCACAATCGTATACGAGCTTGTTTAATCAAGCTGTCATTGCACACAAGTGCTGCGAAAACACAGATAAAAAAGAAACAGAAGTGTAATAACCGTGAGAGGTTCGTTATCTCGTCGCAGACGGCATACGTCTGAATGAGGCCATTCGACGCGCTAGCTGGAAGCATTTGAGTATTGCCTCCCTTAATTAAGAGGGACGTTGAGTGGTCTGAAGCGTCTAGGCGGCGCACAATGCCTGTCCCTACACCGGTTAATTCGAGAAGCCTTATTGTTCTTGATCGTTTCCGTATACCGTGTGGAAAATGTGGAAATCTAAACGGTTTGGTCCCCATCTGGTATGGATTTGGCTTTGAGCTCTTTATTTGAAGCCTGTCTAATTACCGTTCATATATAACTGTTCTTAATTTTAATAAATAATTTATTATTACCTTCTTATGGTATTATTATAACGATTTTGTAGTTGTAACAGCCTTTAGGTACTTATACACTGCTTGGCAAAGACTGTCAAGGAAAAATATTAGATATTAATCCATCACGCATTATTAATAAATAAATAAGTACATATTTATATTATAATTATTTTATCGTTCTTTGAATAAATAAACTCTTTTCTTGTTAATAGAAAAAAAGATAACAGTAAAATAATAAGCCTTATGTAAGACGCGACCCACTGTGACACCACTAAAAAACGACTAACAGAAAGCAATACAAAAACACGGTAATCAGAATTCCTCATTATTTTTTTTTCGCGTACCTACTATTTGTATATTTGCTAGCAATTTAAGTACATTTGGGAAAAAAAAAAATAAAAAAAAACCTTTTAAATGTATTCCATGTTATTTATTAGTTTTTAATGCGTTCTTGTTTGTATTCTGTGTATTTCCGGGTCCCCGGTACAGGATTATCACCCTTCTACGAGATGTTGAGTGTGTGTTGTTTATTTATTATTGCAGGTTTTTTTTTGTGTAAGTATAACTCTCAAAGTCTCACTTTAATTTTATCGTTATTTAGAATAATCTCCCTTATGAAGGATTTTTTTTTATGTTTACAAAAAAAAATGTAACAACGAAAATAAACGGTAGCAAACTTATATCTATAATAACGAACCATCAGTTTTTATAGTTTCCGAGATAAAAAGCGCGAACGTAATCTATACACAGAAGATTTCTCCTGAATAGATATAAGAGGTTTATTCGATCCCATTCATTCACCTTAGTTACTTTTCCTGGCGTTAAACCAACGTGAGGGGTGGAATTCAATAGATTCCTTTGTGCTGTCTTAAAGTAATGGGTTACCGGGAACACGATGTAATATACTTTGTAAATTGTGTTTTTATAACAATTTTCTTTTATGTTTTTAATTTTCGTGGGAGATGTATGGATTACGACCTGCGCTAACCTTTTTAATATTAAAATAAAAAATGAGGAACGTACTGGAATTTTAAGTTTATAAGTGTGTCCTTTTAACATAATTATATAATAAATATTATATTCAAACAAATATATTCTATTACATATTATTTTTCTAAACAATATGAAATAAAAGTTTTCATGAAAAACACATACCTGTAAACAGAAATGGAAAAAGGATGATCCTGAGTTCGGATATTTCGTATGAATTAGATATGTTATTTCTCTTTACACCAAAATGTATCTAACAAAATGTCCAGCTGAAAATGCGATCTATACGGGAATCCGGATTCGACCATTGTGCTTTGGCGCCCTATTCAATGTATTGTCCGCTTCTGAATCACAGCAATTTAATACCAACCATCGACGTCGAACCTCCTCTTTCCCAAATAATAGGCCGAATTGATACCACACTCCGGATACGTAAGCCTTTTTAGAGTTCAAATTATAATGGTATATAGAACCGTGTAATTTGTTCGGTTCACACAAAGGTGTTAAATTTATCAGTATCTTTTCATTTTATTACTTTCTTTATTGTTCATTTGTCATGTCTGATAATTATTAAATGTTATGCGTGAAATATGACAGCGTTTCTCATCTGTTATTTGGGGTCGATTAATATCTTTGTGCGTAGAATGTATATTTATTTATAGATTATAATTTGAAAGATGTATTACAAATAAAAATAATTAAATACATTGTATAGCCAAATTATTCTGTACCCTTTTGATATAAACAGAGTTTATTTGTACAAACATAGGTAAGCGTTACACGGATATTGTTTATGTAAGTTAAATGAAAACTTGTATCTCTTTCGTTTCTGCTGTATGGTAAAGAGGTGGTAAATATGATTCAAAATATTTGTAATTAATTTAATTTTAGTATTATTGTTACGAAAATGCGATGATGATATAAAATATATTTATATAACTTTAATGTAAATATAACTTTAATTTAATTATAAATAATAAATCGTTATTTTTATTTGTATTTGATACACCATTCGGTTACTATCATGGCTGTAAGCTCCTTATCCACGCAAATATGGAAGGATATTCAAAAAACAACGTTTAATTTCCAGTCGAATAAAAGCGAATAATTATAAGTAAAAAATAAAACAGTGTTGATAAAAGGAAAAAAAAACCTTTCCCGATTTTACCACGACAAATATTAGAATTTTTTTTAGTAAAAAATTAAAGCTGCTTTCCAAAAAATTGGAGCAGGTCAACACACAAATGTGCCTCGTTTTATGAAAAACTCCGCACGGAGCTGGTGCTTCTAAAACACCGGTGATTATTCCGAGTCATTCATGCAAATTCCATGTGTGACGTGTTTTAACGCTTTTGTCTACTCACAGAGAGACATCTTTCTTTATCCGTTAAAAGTAACGCAAAAATTCTTTGACTGTTTAACCATACTAACTTCCTTGAATACTGCTTTTTGTTGAAATTCATTAAGTGATGTTCCGTGGGGTAGCACTTACGTCGAATTTAGATACTCATCACATTGAATGACATTTTTTGCTTTTGTTTCCATCCAATGAGTCATAACGTGATGTTTTATAGCCTCACTCGATAAACGTTGTCAAATAACATTTTATTCAACCCTCTCGTTAAACCTCTTCGCAGTGAACACATCAATCAACCTCATTTCTATGCAAACCGTCGTTCGGGAATACAATCAAAACATTTTTTAAATTATTACTCTTTGTTATTTTTTCATTATATATACTGAATTTCTGTATGTAATTCTTATATATATTAAAAAATGTACTTAAATAAATGAAAAAATAAACATTGACAATTATGATATTTTATTTTATTTACTTATTTTTTTGACCCAACCTATCAACCCAATGAGCCTTCGGTCTCAAATTATCTTTACCGTGACTATGGCGATTGCAATAGTAATGAAATATCGTGAATTCAGAATGATTGAAAGCGTTTCGAGAATGGGCACAACCCAGAGATGATGGGGTAAGTTTAGGTTGAGCAGTGGACATCCAACAGCTGATGTGTTGGTGAATTTTTCCATTCGATTTTCAAAATTTTAAATAGATCAACATTAGCAGGCTGAATCAATCAATCAAATGATCGATATAACCGTATAATACAATACAGCATTATTTTGTACTTTGAACTAATATTGCACCTCTCAACTATTTGCTTAAATTCTGTAAATTCCAGTGAATTTCGTCTCACTCTTCACAGAACCGTCGATTTCCTATAGGCAGAGTTCGTAACGCCCTCGAAAAGTCAAGTGAGTTTCGAGAGAGGGTATCCACGGAATCCCTCTTGTGTTGTGTTGTGTGCAGGTGTGTTTCTATGGATATTTATATTCCCGGTATCCCCGACTCTTATTAATTTGGCTTATGACAAAACATTGTTTCTGAAATTTATGACGGCCTTATTAGACAGATACGATATTGTGAAATATTAATTTCCGGGAACAAGGCGGATAAAATGTTTTATTTCAGTATATTCATATTAATTAAGTGAATATTTTATAATATTAATAGCATTTATGTTTACTGGGATATAGTAAATTATTGTCTATTGTTTTGATTATTAGCGAAATTAGAATAGGATGGTTTCTAAGATATATTATTATAAGGATATAAAATTACTTTTATTACCTACAAAATATTTTATAACAATTTTTTTTGTTTAAAGAATTTTAATTAATAATATTATTTTGTAAAATAAGACAAATATTCTTATCTCAAGTATATTTTATTTACCATTAAATCGAATCCCATTGTAAAAACAAACAGATATCGAAAGGACATTTAATACATAACATAAATTACTAGAAAGTTCGATATAATATCAAGCACATAAGCTGGCGAGACGTTTTAGAGAACGAATAATATGTTGTAGTTTTCTTTTTCCGTATACTATACATTCCATATTCTTCAAAGTGTATTTACAACTCCTAAAATCGACAGTTATATTAAGGAAACGACGTAATAAATCTCAGATGGTATTAAAATTAAGAAAGATTTTTTTCATTAATAAAAAAAAGCATTCATTTGAACGACGCGTTGGCGCAGTGGTCACAGCAATTGGCTGATGTGCTAGCGATTTGTATAGGCCATACAGATGTTTGTCGTGGTCTGGGCGTTTGTGCTTGTGTGTGTTTCCGGACCCCTGACACAGGATTTACATTCAACTGGGGGCCGTTGAGTGAGAGACGTTTATTTTTTTATTTATTTCATTAGATAATCGTCATTATTAAAAATAAAAGAAACATTAAATTTTTAACGTTATAAATAATGAAATAAAACGTAGCTTAGATGACAAAAATGAAGATCATAATAAACAAGCGAGTGAGTGAAAATTGTCGAGTTTGCGGAATATAAACACTTTAAGCTTCAAAACGGTGACGTTGACGTTTCTTAAGTTAAAACCAGGTTATAACCATTTAATGAAAATTATTTCAAAATAAGTATTCAGTGTGACTGAATATCGTAGACCTTTTCAGTTAGGACCTTTGTTATGTGATATTCACTAATAATTGTAATAAGCTGATTTATAATAGGGTTTCTTTTGAATGACATTTCTCATTAAGTAGCTCTGCCTCACAGTTTATGATGACACTAATCCAAGCTTTGTCTCTCTCACCCTAAATGAATATCAGTGACAGTGACAAACTATAGTATAGTATTACCAAAGTATTACTTAATAGTTCTTATAAGTAAGTAGGTACGTACTCGTAAGCGTAACTTTGAAATCAGAACAATTTACTTTTGATGTGTTTCGAAATGCAATCTAATATATACGAAGCAGTGCGTGGTTGAAATGAAGTATTAAACAAAAATTTTTAATGATTAATGGATTCGATTTTTTAAATTTCAGTTTGGAAAAGGAAAACATAAAAAAGAGCGACAGGTTTATACAAATATTATAAGTTGCCTACCTTAGGAACAGACGACCGTGTTTGTATGTTAAAACGAATTTTTATTTATTTATTTTATTAGTACAGAAGTAAAAATTAAATAATCTTAAAAAAAACAATGTAAAGGAATAAAATATTGCTATTATATATCGTGAGCTACACGCGAGTATCATGGTACCGTGACCATTTCAAGAGCCTGACAAATTGAAGCACGGATTATCTGGCAAGTGCTCTCCATTACCGGTCGAATGTGCTGAATCTTCTGGAGGACCATTCTGAATAAAGTACTTATCATTTAAGGATCATTTACCAAAAGTTTTTGGATATACATCAATAATTTTAACAAATGTTTTGAAATTTCATTTCCAATGTACTTTGACGTAAAAAAAATTGAATACAATTTTTTAGTTACATTTTAAGACGATGATGGTGATGAATTAAGAGATAATATTAATAAATAAACCTCTTATATTCAACGATATTGTTAGGATGAGAATCCTGTTTCAAGGGTTCGGAAACACACAACACAAACATCCCGGACCACGACACATATCTGTGGCCTATACAAATAATAGTCATGACAGGCTATCGAGTCTGTGAGATCCCCCAGTTGCTGTAACCACTGCTCAAACACGTCGTTAAGTCATGTATAATTTATCTCATATAATTTACAACGATAGCCACATCCGTACTTTTTTCTATTCAAAGATTATAATGAGAAAAGATTTAGTTCGTTTATTTTTAATCGATAGAAAAAAAAACCTCAATGTTAACATATTACATTATCTGTAAATAGCAATAGAAGATAGAATATAAAACATGACGCTACGAAATATTTTAGTGGATGTGGTAAACTTTAATTTTATGAAACAGCAGGTCTAGTAGGTACAAATATAATAAATACAAAAGAAACAAACGAATCCGACGCTAGTTAAAAAAAAAAAAAACAAATCCGAGCACACATATATCAGAATCTTTTGTTTGCTCTCAACAGGACAAAGTTTTAATTAGATATAGCACTAAAGCGAATCCAGCAAGGATCTACTGCGAGACTCACGTCTCACCGTCCTTTGGTACGGAGTTATTGGAAGAATAAACTTTTATTTTCTTTTTACACTTGTAGTTTTTCGGCAAAGTTGTCTTGTTCTTACGTTTACTGTTTAAAATAAAGAAAAAATTTGTCTACCGTTAGCAAAAGAAAATGAAAGTATATACCTAAACAACAATACAGTTGTTATCATTTATTTGTTCTAAATGTTGGAAGTAGAAATTAAGGATTTACAAATTTATAACAGATAACGAATAAGTATTTATTAAATTTAAAAAATAATACAGAAAATTATCAGCCCATCTGAATTATATGTCATTTCTACAAGTATATTTTATGTATGCACATAAGTTATATAATTTATAATATAAGTTTTTCACAATAATACGGTTACACGACGGAATCATTACGGACATCGTCTCTTTATAATTCATTGTAATCCATAAAAATGAGAATCGTCCTTATTTGTGAATAAAATACATGTATTATTATTTATGTTATTGTTATTGTAAGATGAAAACGAAAATTATTCAATATCACAATAGCAATCGTACCAGTTTACAATTTGATTTGACGGTTTGCAATATACGAGTTGCGTTCGCAATAATACAGTGACATTTATTACTGTATACAAATAGACAAACTTGTTTAATATTAATAATAACATTAAGTGCAAGATTTTAATGTCCTTTTAGAATGAGCAAACGACAATATTCACAATAGGTTGTAAACAGCATACATGTTTAGCATCGTTTGCAACTGGAGCTAGGAGCTGATACTAACATACAAAGTTACACTATACAGGTAATCTTTAGAAGTAAGGCTCTAACTTTCTATTACGCGATTTCATTAACGTTATTATGGCTTTGTTTCCTTAGAAGTCCCAAGGTACAAAGCATGTCTCAAAGTATCGAAGGAAGTAGGAATATACGTGTTATATACAGTATTACGTTTTATGAAAACTATAAATGGTAATTACCATCTACTGTATTCCACAAATACTGATCACACTACCTGTTGCACGATCGGTCGCAGGTTCGATGCGCGCTCGTGATAAATATTTATACAGGCTATACGTATGTTTTTAGTCGTCTGGTTTGTGTTAGTGTTGTGTGTGTCTTCAGACCCCCGATAGAGAAATTACCACACTACTGGGTATCGTGGAGTGTGAAGCGTTTGAACTCAATTGAACTTAATCAGCCTGTAAACGTCCCACTACTGGACAAAGGCCTCTTCTCCATATAACAACTGGATCCTAATCTACCACGCTGCTCCACTGCGGGTTGGTAGATAATTTTCTCTACCTTTGTAACGATCGCTTTCAGGTGTTTATGTTAACAACCGAGCTCGACGGCTTTAGGTGCTCTCCGAAGCACGTCGGGGAGACCCACAAGGACATAAACTCGGACCGGAAACAAATATTTGTACAAATACAAATATCTGCTCCGAGCGGAAATCGAACTCGCGACCGCCGGAGTTAACGCGACTACTCGCACCACTACACCAGGACGGTTGTCGGAGAAGCATTTATTATTGTTCATTAGAATGTACTAATGACACAGAAAATATTACGAATATTTTAGGAAACAATATATTATATAGGTACTACATTCCTAAATAGTACCCGCTATCATAATAAAACTAACAAATCATATTACATATTTTTTGTTTAATTATACGATAAATAATATTTACGAACTTATGTAAAAGAAGGTACAAAGAACGTAAACAACGAGTAAATAGAGGTGTCTATATGACAAAATGCCGTTCTTAGTAAAGAAGTACCTGGATGACCGAGCTTTGCTCGGTTAAATTATATTTAGATGCATTACATACTGATGAAACATAAATAATATTTTCGATCTTACCGACATAATAGTAAAATAACAGGAACTGGAAAAATAAAAAGAGTTCTAAATAATAGTTTTTCTCACTAAAGAAGAAACTTAAAAAAAAGGAAAAAAATTGGTCAGACACCTGGATTCGAACTCGGGTTTTATATATACAAGAATTGCTCGTTTAAAGATATAAGATTAGTAAGATTGTCATAAATATTGTAGGTAACTCACTAACTGCGAGCTAATATCATATTAAGATAAAAATAAATAAAGTCTACAGCAAATTGAAGTAAATCTAATAGTAATAGAGTGATTTATAAAGCACTTTAATTCATGATCGTAAGAGGATTACTGAGAAAAAGGCGGCAGTAAATTATCTATAATTTAGCTCTATTAGTTGCGCTAGTAAATTCAGTTCCAGCCGATATAGTTATTAACGAAATTATTTTTTAATAATAGACAATACACACTATTTTACCCGCGTTGTTTACTATGCTCATACGAATTATATCGTGTTAATATGTTGCCTATAACCCTATCTGATAATCAAACTCTTAAGAAGACAAAAAGTTGAAAACCGATGAATTCTTAAGCCTGCGAAAAGATCACATTCTTTATATCAGCATTTTGTTAGTGGCGAGTTTAATTTTATTTGAAACGCTGAAAAAATGCACGCGAATCCTATGAGAAGAATGGTTTTAAGGAAATTAGATTGTATTAGAATAGGAATACGGTGTAAATTTTCTTGCAAACCAATCGGGCGTAATTTGGTAAGTAATTTCCTTTAATACAAGAGCAGGACCGGTTGTGCCCGCGTTTACCTGCACGCAGGTTATACTATTTATATTCGGAGTTCGGTTTAATGGCGAAAAAACCTTATTATTGGGTTTCACTTTGAATGCGAGAACCTAATTTTGAAATATACCTTAGTTATTTAACAAAGGGAAAGAAATAAAACGCGCATGTAGGTATGTATAATATTTGTATAAACATTTTAGTTGCTAAAAATAAGTTAAGACTAGAATTTTATAATAAAAGAGAAACACATCAATTACATAAAAATAAGCTAATTTGATCCATATTATTAAAATAGTTTTGACATTTTCTGATTATTATTATTAAAGCATTAAAATTATTTCATCTAATTATTTTTGAAGATGTTATACTTTAACAACATTTGAAACTGTATATATGTTAATTAAATAGAAAAGAATTTAAAAGTTTTATACGGAACTCATTTAACTCGTCTTTCCTTCACACATACCAGAACATTTTTTTTACATTTTTTTTTGTCGATTACTATATCGTCGAGATGGATAGAGGTCGTGTATGGTTTCCTCAAGAATGTGAACGAAATTAAATTATAAAAAATTGCATATTTCTGCGATATTAATCACTTTAAAATTTATATTTTTAACTACATATATCACGCGGCTTCACCTCCGGTAACATTTTTTGTTAGGTAGGTTTTTGGATAAACAGTTTACTTAAAACAAAGTCAAACATGACATTAGGGTTGTAATTCAAATTAACGCGTTCAAAGTAAAAAAGAAATAAAAAACTGTTCAGTTTAATTACATGTATTAATACAGATATTTAAAGTTTAGAATTATTAAGACAAAATTTACCAAAATTATATGGTTTAAATAGCGAAAAAGTCAAGTTGTGACTAGACCCATTTTATATACCAATATACAGTTTACGCAATTCAAATTACAGTTTTAATGAATATAATCTAAAAATTCAACGAAAAGTTATTAAATAGATACCATAAATATAAATTACGAGATGTTACGAGCATGTACAAGATAAACTATTAATCTTTGATTGGCTGGCTGGGCAATGATTAGTATGCATTAAACGATAATAAAAAACAAGACTAATGGAGACACGAAATACGATAGTAAGTAGTAGTAATAGTCCTTAGTAATAATCTGACATTAATCGTTTTTAGGGTTCTAAATCTAAAGGGTCTAGTGGACCCCGTCCGTTTGTCATAGGTATAGTGTAAATTCCTAAAAAAAAAAGGTTAATATATGAAATTTTCACAGAATATATGGCTATAGAATCTATGGTTGTTGTAATAACAAATAAGAAACAAATATAAATAATAAGAGGGCCTCTACAAGAAGCGAGTTTTTAGACGTTTTAAGCCCTATCTTAATCAACATACATAGTTAAGCATTATACATAATTATTAACAATGGTATGGAACACGCCGTGTGGGATGCAACTCGTATTTAGTCGGTGTTTTTAGTTACACGAGATAAAACCTAATAATAAAAGTTAATTACGCTAAAACCAGTCAAAATGTATTAAAAATAGTAAACATGGATATTTTACCTCAAGTTGAAAAATTTTCGATACTCTCATTATTTTGTACCAGAAAGTAGAAAGAAAGAAAAAATAATAATATTAAAAAAAAAATTATAAATAAATTGGTAATTAAAATTACAACTTCAGACCACATTCAAACTCTGTCAGCAACAGTACAGTATAGCAAATTACTAGCGTCTTATAATTTCTTTAATAGTTACAATCAGAATATTAAATAGAATCTGATTCCAAGATTCAGCACCTCGTGTTACTACAAAATTAACTACATTAAAGTGTATTCAAACATTTCAAGATAAATAAGAGTATTCCGCTAAATAGGAGGCAAGCGAGTTTGACGGGATATATGGAGAGAAGGGACGCTGCATCCGGTTTTCATGTTAAGCGCTTTACACACTAAACGCGGTGAAACGTTGCGGTCAGAGACCAATAGTTACGAGTTTTCTGATAGCTTTTAAGTGTTATACACTCACTTGATTATAAGTGATAGCAGGAGATTTAATGGAAACTTAAATGAGTAGTGTGTATTGTATTATGCCAGATTAAGTTAAGCCAAGCTACTACTACTACTAATTAACTATAGTTAAAATAGCTCTATAAAAAAATAATCATAGTAAAATAATAGTAAAAAATAGCTCGAATAGGGCAGTACGAAGTTGTCATAGAATACTAACGTGGGAAGAAGCTGCAATAGTTGTCATTCGCACTGTAAATAAGAGAAACAGATGCCAGTTAATCTTTTCCCATTCTTAGCTCTAAAAGAACACCTAAGGTCCACCTATGCAAGTGTTTAAAGTTAACGGTGCGATCCGTCAGCTCATTTATTAGTCATTTTTGCAAATAGAGTACACTTTTGATCGATTAACTACTATAAAAGACGTGTGTGATACACGTGGTATTTGCGATCACCACGTCGCAACGGTATAGTTCAGTGAACAGTACCCCTTAAAGCCTACCCGTCCCATTACAACCCGATAAATGATTGTAAGCAGCCATGATTAGTGAAGAAATATATATATAAATGCAAATACACGTGGATATAAACTTTAAATATATTAAAATGTGTATCTTTTCTATTCACTTCGCTGCTTTTAATTATTTAGGTCTTCACAGCATGACTCTATTAGCATACTGCTTTTTTATCTACTAATATCTATACCGCATGCCGCTTATTATATATTTGTCGTTATATCTAATATAAATTGGTCTTTAGATATTCATTAAGTTCAGAAGGGTAGAGCACCAGGTGTACCAAGTGGAAGCTTACCGCTAATGCTGTCTGACAAATGTGAATAAACACTATGATAAACTTCTACTGTCCCGCCTACAATTTTACCTATTTAAGTCGCAAACTATTTAATATTAATATTTATTATCTTAAGAAAATTTAACGCAGTCAGTATATTATAAAATAGGTTTCTTCAGCAACACTCAAGTACCTAGAATCGAAAGATATGATCAAATTATTCACAGTTTTGGGCTTTACAAGTAGAGTCGCGCAGTTTTTCACGCGTTTATGGTTTCTACCCCAATTCTATAAGTCACAACGTAATGATTTACACATTATTAAATTTTCAAAAAATATTTCTTAAAACCGGATTAGGACTGTTATGTCAGGTCACGATGCCGGTTTCTGTAAACTGCGATTTTTGTACTATCAATAGAATTTTGACACAAATCGTGTGCTTAATATAGCAAATCACAAGTAAATATTGAATAGAAACGAATGAATTGATGATAATCAAAAACATAACGAAATACGCTTCTTTGTTGTGACGTTTAAACGGTATTCTGTCACACGCATCTGTCATAGAGAAAAATGTGATGCGTCTCGTTTATAGCTCGTTACGATGTCACACGTATTAACTTGTTGCGATTTGTGTCATAGAAAACATTTAAACATATCTAACTTAACTATATAATTTAGAAAAAAAAACCACTGAAATCCTTCGACCTTACGTTATAATATAACTTTGTATTTAACGTGGTAAATATCCCGGTTTACGTTTGAATAAACATTAATAAAACTAAACCTGACGTAATGGTAACAGATCTTCTTTAACTAAATAAACTAAATAATTATGTTCACGTTTCTTAAATTTGTGTAAGGTTAGTCTTTTAGATTTGAAAATAAAATTAACAAAAAATAAATTTGTTCAAGTAAATACTCGTCTAATTTAAAAATATATAAAATAATAAAAATCTTAATTTTTTTTATATCATCACAATATAAATATTGTTCGCTGTTAGCTTTTAGGCCTAAATTGAATTGCTTTCAGTTCAACGAATGCATTAAATTTTTTAGCATTTTTATTAAAATGAAAACATATGATACTGGTAAATCAAATACTTTGTATCAATAATAGCACAAATAAAAGATATTTTATAACTATAAAAAAAAAAAACATATTTGTTACTCTGACGGCCGATGGAGCAGAAAGGTTCTCGAGTGGAGACCACGTACCGGCAAGCGCAGCGTCGGACGGCCGTCCACGAGATGGACTTGAGGAAAGTCGCCGGAAGCCGTTGGATGGAGGCTGCTTTAAACCGGTCGCTCTGGAGGTCGAGAGGGGAGGCCTACGTTCAACAGTGGACATCCAACGGCTGACATGATGATGATAATTTATTTCTTAACGTGTTCTTTATGCCGTGTGGTGATCGACAGAAAAGAATAGTCCCGATCTCCTTCTTACCGAGGTGTCGTAAAAGGTGACTAAGATCATAATGGTGAGTACTATCATAATGGTGAGTACTACCATAATGGTGATAACTGTGCACCAAACAAGATAGTGATGAGCAGCGTCACCACATCCAAGTGTGCGAAGCGTGGCGAGTATTGGCAAATTCGTGACGCGGCCGATTGCTCTATTTTTTCTGGCTAGACGTAGCGTAAGCCACGTTCAACAGTGGACATCGAATGGCTGATATGACGATGATAATCATGATGATGAACGTTTATTTTCTTTGAAATTTAATTAGTAAGAAGAGTCAAATCTTTCAAAGAGTCTTAACGTGTAATAAATACATAATTAACAAAGCTTGTAAATATCCCACTACGAGGCAAATGAACAAATCCGATTTGAATATTGTTGTATAAAGTAATTGTTCCAAAAACGCATTGAAAAATTGTCTTACAATCTGATAGTATCTTTTTAGTTAATTTGTTTTGATAAATTTGTGTAAAATATTGGGCTTAAAAAATCAGACGCGTGTTTAGATCTTCAATACTTTCTTTGTATTGTAGACATCAAGACCTTAATATTTAAAGCATAAACAACAACAAACTTAAGGTATATGGTTTTTCATATAAATTTTAATTTGTTTTATATACATATATTGAGGTGAAACTTCTTTAGAATCGTTGTGATTTGAAACGGGATGCGACGGAAAAAACGACAGATAAGAGATACAAATACAAAAATGTGTAGGACAGAATAAGATAGTGTGATGTTGCGTATCCTAACAACGCGTATCCTAGCAACGCGTATCCTAGCAACGCGTAAACAACGCGTAAATAAGTAATAGAATGTTTAACTATTAATATTAATAAATTTTAAATTGAGTTTGCTAAAGATGTTTCACTTCTGATATTTGCACTCTGTACACACGACATTTTTTTATATTTAAATAACTAAACCTCTGTGTGCTCTATGCCTTCCGACTGAGTACAAATAGCATATCCCGCTGTTTTATTCACGTCCAGTTTATTGCACTGTTGTATTTATATATTACATATCAAAATAAAATTTTTGTATTAACATTCTATTTTTAATATTATGATGTGGTGGTGCGACGGTCATGGGTTTTAACTCTGGTTCTAACTCTGGTAGTTACAAACAATTGTAGTGAAATCGAAACAAAGTCATTTTGTAAACACATTTAAAAGCAGCAACTCAGACTAATTCGCTAGTATCAGTTCGTTTACTGTAAAGAAGCAGATAACGGCGCAGTAGAGTGCAGTAACATATCAAAAGACAAGATCCAGGTGAGGGTCGCGAACGAACGACCTAGGAACCGTTACGTCCTGTAACTCGCGGAGTTTGTATCGTACACGTCAAAGACCATTCGATACGGTGTTTACAATCCCATTGAGTACGTTGTATATTTTCTAAAATGTAATCAACTGTATACAACAAACACCATATTTTAAACACAACATTGCAACGGAAATTCTTTTGTATATTATGTAAAGGCGCATCATACCGAATAGTATGTATATAATGCATTGATAGAAGCAAATATATTGAAACGTTATCATAACCAAGTAATAAAATAGTCAAGTACAATTTAACAATTATATGACGAATGATGAAAACGTATGAAATCGTTCCGTTTTAAAACTAATCAGAATTGATAAATTTTACGATCACTACAGCGCTGAGTCATAGCTAGTTTTATAGCATATAACCCTTTACCATAAACCATAAACAACCTGTCTGACGACTAAGGAATCTTTCAATTGAAATAAGAAACTTTCCAGATATATTGTACTTTTAAAGATATTATATATTTTCTATAAAACCTCCACCTCAGTATTGTACGTATCAAACGAGGACTTCTTCGGAATTAATATATAAAATCGATAAATATTGTTGCAGAAATTTTATTGTACATCCGATATTGCATTTTATATTCGGAAAAGAAATAACACAGGCGCGTTGCCAGTGCAGCGAGGCGGTAAGAACAAATGTCTAGAACTAAGAGTAGAAAGAATAACAGAAATGATGTCGATTATTATAATAAGAAGTGTAGCTTTTCTGTTAAAAAAATAATCAGACGATTTTAAGACTGTACTGTATCAGCCTGTAAACAGCCTACTGCTGAGCGAAGGCCTTTTCTTCATGTAGGAGAAGGATTGATGCTTAATCCACCACGCTGCTCCACTGCGTGTTGGCGGATAATTTCCCTACCATAAGTAACGATCTTTATAAGGTGTCTATTATAACAACCGGGACTGATGACTTTACGTGCTCTCCGAGGCACGGTGGGATGACCCACAAGGATATACACCTAGACCGAAAACAAATATTTGTACCGGGAGCACCGGCGAGCGGTTTGAGGCAACTACTCGAACACTAGAACGGTCATCATTGGACGATTATTGTAATTATATTGATTAGATTAGTGATTTTAAGACTAAAGTAATTTTATACATAATTTTGACGACAACTTGGCGCAGTGGTCACAGTAATGTTTGATTTTGATTTTGATTTTAGCATTTTAGTGATACTTAAGCCAAATTTGGTATGGAATGTTTACCAACAAACCGTTTGCTTAGGAACCGACCATAGGCAGATGTTAACAATCGATTGGAAAATAATTATAATAATTATATTGTTTAATATTTATACACAGTAATACAAGCTACGTAAAACTTGAAATAAATAAGTCAGGGGTTAGATGTATTTATATATTATGTATCATTATCGGTTATAGACGTAAAATTTATTTGTTAACGTGGGTATAGCTAGTTTCCCACTGAATGATTTCTAAATATTTTCATAAATATGTATATGCCTATATTAAAAATAGCTACACTATCCCTAATAGCATTCAAAATAAAACAACATTTGTTTCGGAATGGATTTATTATGATTAAAAATCTATGTTCAAACAAAGATTCTTTATTATTTATTTTACTTTAATTACGCTTACGTAAATATTATAATAATTATAATATTTAAAGTTGTGCACAAAAATTGATTACAATTTACCTTTAACAGTAACAGTAAAACCAAATGTTACTTATCTGCGAAATTTTCCCATCATTGATAAAATTTAGGGTTGATGATGTAAAATATTTGTTATTTTTTGTTACAAGCTAATTTTCTTGCGTATTAAGTATTTGACGGTTAATTTCTAGGAAATAGTGTTGAAGTCAAATATTTAATGTATAATTAGGAAATTTGTTTGTCTCTTCCGTTATGTAACTGTTCATAGGTCTTTAAAACGGCAGAGGAAAATTGCTAGCAGTATAATAAGTTCTCTAGAAGACTTAGCAATGGGCGTCTGGTATTAGCATTTCCTATATAAGTCTCTTTATTAGTAATTTCAATAAAAGTTGAACCTATATTATGCTTTAAAATTTATAAAGTCGTTATTGAAATTTAGTTAACAAAAATTAAATATTAATAAAATAAGTATTAAAAATTTAAATAAGTGAGTTATTAAATAATTCGATCTATTTGGTTCAAAGATGATACAAATGTTTTTCTTATACTGTTGGATTTAATTTCAATGGGGGCTTTTGAGCATGAGGCGTGTTTTATTTATTTTTATTTCAATTGTTACACAATGTTATTCGAATAATAACTAAAGCTGAAAATCCTATTTAACATAGCTCGCATCTGGCACAAAACAATGAAAATTCACAAAACGATGAAAGAAATAAGTTCAGACAATAAAAGATAAAAAACGAAACGTGGAAAAGATAAAATTTTCTTTTTAATACGTGGACCCGTATGCTGAATTGCAGTACACTAAGATAATTACTAGGTTCAAAGTTCAAAGGATTTAATGCAACACAGAATAGAAAATAATGTTAGAAGTTGTATTTATTGTTCGTAGCGATTGATTTATTTCATTATGAATAAATGTTACAAATATAAAAGCTGAAGCTATAATTTCATTCTAATAGCTTTAAAATTTCATGCATTTTGATTAAATTTACACAATATACTATCAACGGAGCAAAAATTCGGTGACATCAACTGGCGTTAGTGGTTGCAAGTTCGATCTCCATGCAAGACAAGTGTTTATTTATATACGAGTTGTGTTCCATGTGTTCCAATGTTCCATGGTCTGGGCGTTTATATTTGTAATTTTCATTTCAAGATCTTCGACTAAATCTCATCAAACTTTTCTTATTTTTTTATAAAACAATTTACGAGTAACATTATTCTAACTTTATTAATATCTATTGAGTGTTGTTTTAAAAGTAATACAGTAGGACGAACGAAGTAATAACAATAAGATTATATTTTGTATATGAAATAAGACAATCTAAGAGGAAACAAGGCATTACAAATAGAAACGCTTTGATGATTCTTCGAAAAACTAGGTACATAATTTACTTTAAACTTGTAGTTGACGAAAATTTTATTCGGCAATTGCGTTTGCATTTTTAAGAATTTTCTAAGCGTTCCTAGTGATAAGCAGAAAATATACCAACATAGATAGATGTACGAATACATCTCTACCTATATTATAAATGTGAAATATAAGTTTGTTTGTTACGCTTTCACGCGAAAACTACTTAACCGATCATCATGAAAACTTACTTTGTACATATATAATTGAAGGTATTAGAAGTAACATAGGATTTTTTTTTGTTCGCGATAACCGACATCCTCGCGGGCGAAACCGCGGGCGAAGCCGCAGGCGGATGCTAGTAATATATAATAGAAATAGCTACCAAAGAAGTAAATTGGTTATCTGTAAATGATCACAGTTTTCCATTAACTCTTGCAGCACGTCAGAGGAGCCACGAATGCGTCTTTGGCTAAACGGATGAAAGAGAGCAGGCCAGTTAGGGTACGATCTGTTATAAATTTTAGCTAGGATCAACCAATAAAAATAATTTTACATTTAATTTATGACCCCTACATAAAATAGGTAGTTACTACGTTTAATTTTAAACTCTTCACACTCAATGGCCCCGATAACGGTAGGATGAAAGTCCGATGAGAAATACAATATAAACAAAAACGCCCAGACCACGAAATACTTATGGATGGTCTATAAAAAAAAATTGTTAACAACGGCAATCTAACCCACGACCACTAGCGAAACAGTTAGTTGCTGTGACCACCAGCGGCTTGCAACTTCTTACCTCTTCTACTTTCTTATTTGACTACGAACACATCGTTTTACCACATCAACAAACATAAAATTTTAAATTAAAATCAAGTGGTAATTGTGGTTTTACTGATTGAAATAACAACATGACAGCACTAAAGAATTTTTTATTACCTCAAGCTAAAGGCTAATTTTTAATTTTTTCGATAGATGCTGCTTCTTATGACCTATATCACTAATTTAGTACCGTTAAACGGGGTGAATAGGGATAGCATTAAACGAGAAATTAAATTTACTAATAATTTTGACTATATTAAGAACATCCAAATTTTTATCAATTATTTTACCGATATAATATTCGTACCAATTCATCCCGTCTTACGGTAATTATTTCTTCCTCGACAGATTAGATTGGTAATATTGATGTTTAAGATAGTCGAATATCAATCCTATCTCTTAGTGCCATTATCATTGACTTGCAAACCACTGATGACCACTGTGCTAACCCGTTGTCGGTAAATTACGCGTACCGTTAGTAATAATTTATTAAGGTTCAGTCACGGTACAGTAAAGGTACATAGTCTAGCCATTTAACTTTTTATCTAGAAACTAGAGTGGACATAGCCAGATGTTTTCTGAGCTTTTCTCAAACTCGCTTCAACTAAATACCTTTCTGCATATGGTAATGATATGTCCCGTAAAACCGCATGCCATGTCACTTACCGTTCTCTGTTCTTAGGTAATGGGACGTGTTAAGGGAGGAAAGCACACAGTATTCAGTCTGAAATTCACTCTTTAATTAAGTAACGGAAAGCTGATAACGTAAGCCTATTTCGAAATGTTGTTAGTTCAGACTTTGTTAAACTTGTTTTATATTCAAAGAATTTTGGTCCAAGTTTTATGTCCAAAGGCTAAGTCTATTATTATTTATTATTATATTTAGAATATGTATTTTATGGTTTTACTTAAACCCAGAACTAAATGTGAGATAATAATAGCATAGTAACCATTGGCATTACTAATTAAACTGTACTGTGCTGTATCAGCCTGTAAACAAACTACTGCTGAGCGAAGGCCTCCACCCATATATAAGAACTGTTACTACTTAAGACTAATAAACTAAAAAATATATAGTAAATAAGATACTAAATAAGGAAAATTTGTAAAAACGGACAAATGGTAACTAAAATAACAACATGCATTATTTGAAACTTTATTCATAATGTCAATACAATAAACTCTTTTCTTAGAAATATTTATTTTCACTCTGCAATACGTTTCATATTCATAATTTTATTTGTACTAAATGAATAGTCACGAAGCCAAATAACTAAAACCTTTGACTTGCTAGCCGTGAAATCGTTTTAATCTCGACATTATTCTCGGTTGTGCGAATGAACCCAATACTACTGTAAGCAAATCGTCTTTTAGCTCTATTTGTGGCTCTTTGAGGACCTGAACACGTTAACGTTGGGTTAAAGTTTCAGTGTGTATAAAGTGCTATAAATAAGCAATATTATTTTCTTGAATAGGAATTGAAGTTCAATGTATCATGTCACTTGATAATGTAATAAATATTACATTTAAAATCGTTATGATTAAAATGACTTATAAAAATGTGTATGCAGAAAACCGAAATTGATATTTTGGATAAAAACTTCACATGCGTTTCACGTTATAGTTTTAGTCGCTAGCAACTTCTTTTTCTTATAGAATAAAGTTGACATGTAAATTTTCAGAATAAAACAGAATGTGCGCGTTATGTCCGCAATAAAATGTCGTTTAATTGACGAAGGTTTCATGTAATCATGGTAAATGTCCCCAGTACATGAAACTTTCAAAATTTATTTATAAACCTTATCAATGTTTATCTTATATCTTTAAACGAGCAATTCTTGTATATATATAATCGGAATCTCGGAAACGGCTCCAACGATTTTCATGAAATTTAGTATGCAGGGGGTTTCGGGTGCGATAAATCGATCTAGCTAGGATTTATTTTTAAAAAATGTTGTTTTATCCCTTTTTTTACGTAATTAAAAAATACCATTAGAATACGAAGGTAAATTTCGCTGTCATTGACAAGCTTCTAATAGCTCGAATAGGAATCGGGCGGATTCGAAATCAGAAAAGCTGGGTTCGAATCCAGGTTTCTACAGACCAATCTTTTTTTCCTGTTTTTTTTTTATTTTGAATTAAGAGCTCTTTTTATTTTTTATTTAAATAACCAGTTCCTATTATTTTACTATTATGTCGATAAGATCGAAAATATTATGTATGTTTCATCAGTATGTAATGTATCTAAATATAATTTAACCGAGCAAAGCTCGGTCATCCAGGTACTTTAATGTAATTGAAATAGAGCGCTCTAAATTATCGCCTGTCATGTACGACGGAGGTGTTACGACAACCTACCCCGTTCCGAGCGCTGCGGGCGGCGTTTCCTACAAATGCTTGACATAACATTCGGCTCTACGATGCATCTTGTTATTAAAATAAACAACACATACTATTATTATAACATTTGGTACGTTATTATTTTAGTTAAATTATTATCTACATTCATATTATTAAGAGAGTTTGTTTGTTTGAACACATGTAATAAGATCTATGGGTCTGGTTTTTTTTTGTTTTTTTTTTTAATTGCGAATACAAAGATACGAGATAAAGATACAAAGATTATTTATTGATAAAGGTTATAAGCTAAAATTATCATGTAGCAACACCAACTATAAATAACATAAGTATCTATATTGTGTACAACTTGTAAGACCAGTGACCATAAGCGCAACTTAAACCGCACTGGACGCCTAATATTCTTAAAACTAAATTTAAATATTGATTATTAAAACTTTTCACATTTTAATTTTAAATTAAAACACTTTGAATCAAATTTTAATGCTATAGAGGTGTAAAGTATGGAATCAATTTTAAGAATTAGTAAGTAATTTTAATTTGGAACCGTTGAAATAAAAATTTAATTTAATAAAAATTAATACGAAATATAATAATATTTTCATAAATGAGACTCTATTTCGAGGGCTTTATTATAATGAGGTTTTACGGTACAGATAAATTAAGGGAGGTAAATAATTAAATTAATGATATCATGTCTCCTTGTACATATTATTAAACAACATGAATGATGATTGTTAATCAGTTTCGCTTAGTAATATAATGTTTAACGCAATGTACACTTAATATGTACCTGTATTACGACTGGCTCCAATTACGATGTAGCACGTAGCATGGGGACCATTAATTGTTTATAGACGCCTAGAGATAGTCTGTCTATACACCATGTATTGTTTATTTGCAAGCGAATTGTGTTCTCTTAATTTGAAATATACAGACGACGACGATTATAAAAAATATTTATCCATACGTTTAGAAAAGTATATTAAACGAAATTAGTTGTTCATAAATGTAATGATAATAATGATTAATGATGATAATGATGATTAATCATAATGATGCATGAGATATTTTTGATACTTTAAAAATAATTGTTTTTGTGCTTAAAATAAGGTCAAATTTTAAAAATTATTAATTTTGTTATAACATTATATTGCAAGAAATCAAACTGTGTTAATAATAGTTGTAAAAGTAATTTTGGGATGCCCTACTAAATTTTTTTGAATTTCCTGCAATTTTAGCAGGACTATACAAAATTTTTGCAGGACTATAACTACAGTAAGACTTCGTATTTAGAAAGCACGTCTTTGTCATAAAATCGATGCGTGTACGTAAAATAAAGATAAAATATACGTATACGTGAATATTGATAATTTAAAATTTTAAAATCGTTCGTATTAAAACGTTATCGTAAAAATTAAAATAATTAAGCTCATACAATATTCTGTTACAAATATAACATTGATGGTATTCCCTTTTGCGTACGTAACGGTTAATTGAATTATTTACCAGTTAAATCCGGTAAAAATTCCTCGAGACCATGTAGTACGAACATAAAAAGAAATGGTTACTACGTAAACTGTAATATATTTATAAAAATAGCAAAACCTTGCATGATTCTATGTGATTATAATATTTTTCATGAAAATTACACAATAAAATATCAAATATTAAGTAAATATTAGTATTTCTTTATATCATTTACGATACTAATTTATAGCACACATGTTATTTAATTAACATTTTTAGATAAAACGCGATTCCTAATATACATGTTTACTACGCGATAAATTAAAATAATTCGATGCCTAAACGCCGGCAGTCGCGAGTTTGATTCCCGCTCGCGGCAGGTATTTTTATATGTAAATATATTTAATATCATATAATATAAAACTTTATTTGGCAAACACACTGATAATTCCACACACATATATGTATATAAAATCTAAAGCAAGTGTTACATTTGAAATTTTAATGTTTGAACTAGCAGTATTTGAGAAATAAAGAGAAATAAAAGAAGTTGTATTTGTTTCTGGTCTGGTCTATAATCCTTCTTCTACACGGAGAAGTCCCTCTGCCAAGCAGTGGGACGTTTACAGGCTGATTCAGTTCAGTCCGATATCTTTATATTTCCTATTGTATAGGAAAAACTATTGACGATTTTTTCATGAACATCCCTATAAGTACTATATCCACTTATCCAGCGGAACATTTTGCTGTAAACACCGAACGCTTTGACATCATTGTTTACAGCTATCATTATGGAAATAAATTTACGAGTTTGTACTAAAACAGTCTCTCAATGGGAGGTTAGAGGCGCCAAATGTAATATTTTATTAGGTTATAAACAACGATATGAGAATAGTGATTTTCATGTTATGAAATGTAAGTTTGTCTATATAAATTACTCACCATATAGCGTTTTCGGCTGACCGAATATATATATTTAAGTTCACAAAAGTACTATTAGGAGTAAGTATTACTACCTGTCACTTTCTTTCTTCTAAGTTCCTTTACATAAGCTGTGTAAGCTATTTCAAGCCAGTTGAAATATTATTTTGTCTGTTTATTTATTTACACTTTATTGACCGACAAAGTAAAAAAAAAGTTGGAATTAAAGGTGGAATTAATACCTGGTTGAATGCTAGTCAATTTTTAGGCCAAACCGAATAACACATGTATATAAGTATAGCTTAGCTTACGTCGTTATTAAGTAATTCTTTGAAAATATACAACTTTTGCGTAAGTAAGGATTAAAAATATTTTTAAGTATAATAAAGCTCATTAAAAGTTACGAGATACAATAATATATTTTTATTTCTGTTTCTTTGATCGGTACTAATAAGTAAAATTATAATATTTAAATGTCTGTTGGCTGTTTATCCAAGAAAATTCAAAATAACTAAATTTTTAACAATATGAGGTACCTATGTAGAGATTTCTTGATATTTTCCAATTCTTTTTTTTTGTTATTCGACTTCAATAAAATTCAATAGACTAACAGCTGAATATAAGTTGTAAGTACATTTATATAGAAGTTCTTACATGAAAGACAAACAAAATTTTATCTATACATAGATAAATCCCAGCTGTACCCACGACTGTTCGTTATTACAAGCTTTACATTTGAACCCCTCTCCTAAAAAAACCGTTCTGAATTTCCGGATAAAAAGTAGTCATTATTCTAGATTATTCTATCAAATCATATAAAATTTCATTCGAATTAATTGAGTAGTTTCGAGTAGTAATTTAGTCAAGAAACAGACAAACGAACAATAAATAATAATAAAAATTACAGGTTTGGCCTCAGTATCGATTATAAAATGCCCTTTAATTTTTTTTTCAAAACATCGTCAATGTACAGAAATTTACTTGTTACATTTTTATTATAAGTAGGTATGTATACGTAGAAATACAAATTTTACGCAGACACATTCGTGGGAACTTCTCAAGTGAAATATGATACCTACTCGTAACCTAAACTCTAATTTAAACATAAATTGGCACTTCGTACTTTTGCACATCAAGCTATTTTAGAGTCTTTAGCCAATTATTAGCATATCCTTCAATTAGAGTAATTTAAGGAACCCGCATGTACTTGAGTGCGGATACATGATGCCACTAGGTCATAAGCCGTAATAGATCCACCTTTCATGCTAATGATCTACGAATGTTGTGAAGATACTTCGAAGCAAAATGAAGATTGGTACTCTAGAATAATGAAAGATCTGATATAGACCTGTGAAATAATGAACATACATATAAAAAGCGTATTAGAGGAGTTATTCTTTAAGGTAATTAAATATTTTAAAAGCATTTTAAGCCACCCAAATAATTTTAAAGATTCTTTAATGACAATTTAATCATCATTTATTTAATTTGATATTTCCTGTAGTTTATCACGTACGCTTCTAAATATAGATAAATAAACTTTTTTTAAATTAAAATAACGTTTAAGTATTTTTTTTTTTTTTTTATTCAAAAGAAAAAAGGGCTTTGTCGCATAAGCGAACATGCCGCCCTGGTTGAGGATTAATTAATACAAAACTAGCATAATTATAACTTAAGACTAACTTAATTAATAGGTCTATGACTTAATTTGGACAACATTTTTGTGAGCTTTGACATCGGGTCTGCCAGAATCACATTACATTGCCCTACGGACCTTAGATCTAAGTTAAGTTTTGCTCTCGCTGTTTCGTTCTGAGCACACTCCATCAATACATGCACGAAATCATCAGGTACATCACAAGTTGTGCAGTTTGGGGTTGTAGTATTCCGCATCAGAAATGCAAACTTTTTGCATGGAATGTGCCCAGATCGAAGCCGCAAAATTGATTTTGTCTCACTGCAGCTGCATACTTTGTTATCAATCCAAGGATACCTGCATGGATGTGGCTGGATCGTTCGGTACCAAATACCTTTTTGCTTAGCTCTTTCGTCAAAGTACTCTTTCCACAAATCATAGCAATACCTTTTTAGCATGGGTAAGTAACTTTCAAAAGAAGGAGTATAGAAGACTTCAATACCGTCAGTTATAGCTTCCTTGGCTAGTACATCTACTCGTTCATTCCCTTCTATGCCTACATGGGATGGAATCCATTGAAAGTAAATAACTTTGGAATCTGATTGTAACTTAGTTAGAAGCTTTAGAATCGCGTAAGCTACAGGTAGCCCTCGATAGATCGAGGTGCACCGAGCTAGATGTTGAAGCGCGCTTTTGGAGTCCGACAGGATCACTACTCTACTGTAGTCTGTACACTCTATATAACTTAAAGCCTCGAAGATAGCTATCAGTTCCGCTTCCATGATGGATATATCTACTTTAATTTTGAATTTAGAATAAATGTTAAAATTGAAATCCAGAAATGCAGCTCCTATTCCATACTTGTCTTTCGAACCATCTGTGAATATTTTTTGACTGTTAGAGTAATTGAAATTTATGTATTTTATACAAGTATTTCGCAAAGTAATATGATGACACTGACGTTTAGAGCTAGTGAATCCTTCTATATTTATTTTTAGTATGCTTGTCATATCAATACTAGTTACCCATTGATCTAACGAAAACATGCCTAAGGTTGAGTTAGAATTGCATGGTTGAGATTTGAACTTCTCGGAAATTTGTGTAAGCAAAGGTCTTTTCCTGTTATTCCAGTATCTGTTTTGGGTAAGTTCTGCTAAATTATTAATTAATGTTATAGAAGAATTATTATTCAGTGATCTGTTTTCCCTCCCTCCAATGTTTCGCATTGATTGATTTTGAATTTTGTCCAATTTAGCCAAATTTGTTTTACAACAGTTGTCATACAAAAATGAACCATAATCTAACCGACTTCTAAGTAACGTTATATAAAGTTTACGGATATGTTTTGGATGGACTCCCCAACCTGATCCTGATAACACCTTAAATATATTTATAAACTTGGACACACGTAACACAATCTCATTAATATGTTTATTCCACCTAAGACCACGATCCAGCCACAACCCCAGATGCTTGACATTATCAACGACCTCTAAAACTACATCGTTAAGAGTGATGGTAATATTGTGCAATTTGCGCCCTCTCGAAAAGATACATATTTTACTTTTTGTTGATGAAATGTCCAAATTAATATCGCGAAATTTTTTGGCTACACAATTAAAAGCCCATTGCAAGCGACTTTGAATGTGATCTAATTTATCAGATGTTACAAATATCACAAAATCATCACGAGTAATCGTTGCATTGCTTGGACGCGCCTTATTGTTCGGAGTGTATTGTGAGCATCGCTTATCAGTTCTCGGAAATTTTTTACTAACGGCCGGTTCTAGTCGACCGGACCGATTAGTGAAATTTAGACCTTATCGCTATGAGTGTGAATCCAATCTCGAGTGACGTGGGAGAAATATGTGAAGAGGAAATAATAGTACCATCACCGATTGTCGGAAATAGCGAGAATAGACTATCTAAAAGAAGCAGGGAAGATGACGGGGAGGAGGCATGGGTGGAAATCAGAAATAGAAAAGAAAGACGAAGTGAATTAAGAGAAATTATTGATATCTGTATCACTTCAACAGATATATTACCAAAGCAATTTGCTTTGGCAAAAATATTCATGGACCAGGGAATTACCGACATAAATCGTGTCAAATATATAAACCCATATAAAATAATCGTATCGGTAAATGGAGTGCGCAATGCAGAGAAATTAACTACGTGCGAATATCTTCTCGGGCTAGGATGGAGATTTCAACGACCGATGGAAGTGGGACTTTCCTATGGAGTCATCAAACACATCGAGCTGAATTTGTCAGAAAAAGAGCTGCTAGATGCGATTACAAGCGTGTGTGAGGTGGCAAGTCTGAAAAGACTCAAGCGTCGGGATGAAGGTGTCGCAGGTTGGACTGATAGTGAGGCAATCAGGCTAGGGTTTAAAGGGCCGTCTTTACCTTCCTACATACACATTTATGGCATGCAAGTAAAAGTGGAGCCTTATATGTTTCCAGTGACACAATGCTCTAGATGCTGGCGATTCGGGCATACGATTAAGATGTGTCCTTCGAACAGAGTATTTTGCCCCAAGTGTGGTGGGAAACACGAAAACTGTCCAACGACTGTGTATAAGTGCATAAACTGTACCAAGGACCACATGGCACTAGATCGTAGCTGCCCAGAATATCGCAAGGAAAAAAAGATTCGAGAAATAATGGCTCAGTTTAATGTTTCATACCGAAAAGCTATTACAATGTATGTCCCTACGCAACTTGATGCAGAGGAGGCTACGTGCTTGGCGCACCAAAGTCATTCGGACCCTCGTGTGCCAACCCCTGTACCTGCACCAAATCACCAACTCTCCGAGAAGAAAACCGCAGAAGCCCCAACGTATGCTCAAGTGGCATCATCTCGTGCTCAGAAGACAGATAACATAAATAATCCGGAGACAAATAGCAACACAAGTGACGCTAAGAAGAAGAAAAAACAAAAGAAAAAGAAGCAAAAACCGGAGACAAACTGCGATGAAGAAAATAGGATGTCTACAGACTCTGAAGTAAGTGCATCGGATTATTCGGAAGTGGAAAAGAGTAGGAAAAAAAGAAAGTTACCTTCGAGAGACGTACCTTTTACTTCTCAAATAAAAAAAATTATTAATATTTTTTGTAGCAGCAACATTTCAATAAATGAGAAAATTGAAAAGATAGCAAAATTATGTGTCGAGTGGATTATCTATTGGATAGTACAAAATATATCAAGCTTGCCTCTTCTTCAAGGCTTCATGTTTAATTATGGACAGGATTAATATAAATATATTGCAATGGAATGCACAAAGTTTAAAACCAAAAATAAGTGAGTTGGAACAATTACTATGTCAGGAAAAGATACATTTTGCAACATTATGTGAAACTTGGCTTAGTTCAGTAGATACATTAAAAGTTAAAAACTATAATATTTATAGGTTGGATAGGGATGACTCTTATGGGGGTGTGGCGATAGTGGCTCACAAGTCCTATAAAACGGAGCCCTTATCAATACAAAGTCGAAATACTGCCATTGAGGTTATTTCGGTTAAGGTATTAAACTGTGAAAGATTAGAAAACATAATTTCAGTATATTGCCCTCCGAATGCTTAAACGTTTAAGTAATTATAAAAATTGAGTTGTTAAAAAATCGTTCATTATTAATAATATGAATGATACCGCACAAAAGAAACGACTGCGCATGATTCAGAGTTATTTGATCGAAGCGCTTATTTGGATTCGATTCAATAAAAAATTATGGCATCTCCGCTTTACGATGCCAACCAGGAATGATATGTCATTCACCTACCCGACCAACTTGCGATGATAGCCAATTTGCATGTAATTGAAGCGAAGTGGGAGTCATTTATCTTGGGTTGAATTAATTTTGTATCAAGGAAGATATCATGTTTTCTAAGATAACCGGCTAAATGTACATTCTTTAGTTTAATGTGGGCTTTTAATTAAAGGCCATGCCGTGTTTAATATGTCTTCCATAAATTGTACCGACATTTTATTAGCTTGTACGATAAGATGAAAACGTTGTCGTTAAAGAAATCAATTTCATGTCGACAGCAGAAAGACATTGTTGAGTGAAACACAAAGATGCGCTTACAGTCAAAACTAGTAAATACGGATATAGTCTTAGAGTCAATTAAGTGTATAGCTGTTTGTAATTATGAATTAAATTGTATCAAAGAATAGAGTTACCTTGATCGAGAGTATGTTTTGAAGGCATTAACAACTTTATCAAAATACAATATATAGAATACAAAATAAAACAAAATATTTTTAAAGCTATTATTACCTTTTGTATGTGTTGGAAGTAATTATGAATATATACTCAAATCCGCAATAAAGCGATATGGCTAAACCCTTTATCCATGCTATTCAGGAGGTAAGGCCTCTTCTCAGTAGAGATTAGCGAGTACTTATTGTGGTTGCCCTTACTCTATCAAATGAAAAAAATCTTTTCATTGTAAAAATCATACTTCAATATTCACAAATTTTTCCACAATATATAAATTGGACCACTTGTGATATTATATTCTATTAATGAAAAAAAGGAATTATTAAAATCGGTTGACGAAATTTTCCAAAGAGCATAATAATTCCCACAGACTACAATAATTGAGTTTACCGTAATTGAAAGGAAAAAAATAATTGAGCTTTTTTAGAAATCGTTTAATAGCTATAAAATAATGCTGTCATATAAATTGATGAATAATTCATTTTAATGTTTAGAATTATTTATGTTTATTACGGTCTAATACTAATATGATGTAAGACATGCTAAAATAAGCTTCAATTAACAATCTCATAAATATAAAAAAAATTAAATTGGATGCAGACGCTGTTAGAAATATATTATTAAATTTATCTTAGTTTTTTTTTTGTTTTTGTTTTATGAATCTTCTATTAAATACTAATATTATCTATAGCTTCCTTAAAATATAACAAAATAATGCTTATTGACCTATTCAAAATCAATATAAAAAAATGTTTTTTCGTTATAATTTTTGTTAAGGGAGACAAAATATAGCAGTTACAAAACGCTTTGATTCTGATGTTAAGAAGTAGCAATAAATATTACTGCGGGAGAGACCGAATATCGATGAAATATATACTCGATAAGTCGATACCCTTATTTCTTTTGATCGTACTTTAAGTATACGTTTAAAAAGTACAGTTTTGTCTTTAGAGTACGTTTGTGCAGTACTGTACATTAATGTTAAGAAGAGGAAAGATTTCTTTGTAATCGATAATCTCTGACACTAATAAAACGATTTTAATAACTCCTTCACCATTAGGTTTAAATGTCTAATAAGTGTGTTAAGATATGTACATTAAATAGGAGATATCTTTCCAATATTTACAAATGCGATTGTTTGTGTGTGCTATTGTTGTAAGTGGCTGTTGGCATCTTAATTAAAATCTCGCAGACAGTTTTTTAACTCTGTAAATTTAAAACTGTGTTAAAAATTAATAATAAGCATTACATCTTAAAATCTTCTTTTACACTTTATTGTACACCAAGGTAGAATATTACAAAATAAATGAACATAGAAAAAAAATTTAAATTGCGTGTACTAGCGTACACTCGTAAGTAGTGAAACTTATAATAAAAACAGTTTACTTTTTATACGATCGTAATTATATGAGTCTTGTATTTGCGTTCGGACATATTTATATTCGAATTACCTACTCACTATAGAATACATCATACAATAACTGCAAACTTCTATATAGTGATACTTAATTTTACTCAAGAATCTTAGAGATTGCTAGCGCAGTGGCTGCCAACGCGATTTGAATTTCGTATATCGCTCGAGAGCTGCAAGTTCAAAACCCTGCGAGAGCCACATTTTGTAGCATTCAAAATTTGATATTTGATTTATTTAGTTTAACTATTTATTTATATATATAGGATTTCATCTACTACCACTCGGAATCTTCCTTGCGCATGTCTTTATTGAAAAACGACTGAAATACGCAATAATCAAGAACAAGATGGCGCGTAACGCAAGATGGCACGTAACGCAAGATGGCGCGTAACGAAAAAATCTTTCCAACCCCGATAAAGAAGTTTCACTTCAATAATTGTGTTGAAAGGCAGCCATATCGCTAAAAAGCAATCTCTTACTTGGGACAGAAGGAATCTTCATGTATATTTGTACAGGTGTACGAATATAAATATTTATAGTTTAGTAAATATAATTTATATACAAAATAATTATATTAACAATAATAATACATATGAATGAAAAATTTGAATTACTTGAATGACTTGGAATATGTTTTAATTATTAACAAACTCTCAAAATAATGTCACTCTAACCACCACCGCAAACCATATGCCAATTTTTAGATTTGTTAATTTATAACATTATTGGCTTGAAAAAAATATATGGACAGTGTTACTAGAAATTTAAATGATATTTTTGAAGACGAGTCTTTATATTTTTATAAATATTTAAAAAAAATTGTGAAAAGGGACTTTTTTTCATATTTTCTTATAATGCAAATTGTTTAATTAAAGTACACGTAGTGTAATATTTCCGAAGTGGAAAAATAAAATATTAATTAGATAATAATTGCTAAAGAAGCTATGAAATTTTAAAAAGATACATTTTATTTTTACGTCTAACATTTTAGAACTTCACTAGAGAAAAGTAAAAATTTCATATCGCTAAAAGTTAAAAGCATAAATTTTTCATCAGCCGTCATTAAACCTTTAAAAGATAGTAAATCCCAGCAAAAAGGTCTCCCTTAGGAAATAAAATTCAGAAGTGCATTTAAAAATGTATGAAGATAAATTACACAAAAACGCGGGAGGGTAAAACGAGCGAAATGAAAATTGTTAGCTTTAAGAGAATCCCGAACAAACAGCGCAGGTTTGATGTTAGCTAATTACTGAGCCATGAAATTCAATATAAAACCTGCTTCAAATGTCCGACTAAAAATTTTTTTAGGGTTCCGTATCCAAAAGATGTCAACGGACCCTATAACAAAAAATCCGCTCTACGTTCGTTCATGTGACACAAGTATTATGGGGTGCTTTGGAACTGTAATAGAAAGTTTCGGAAATTCCTCAAGATATTTATTACTATGACAACCGTTTTGGTGTAGTGGTGCGTGTAGTCGCCGTAACTCCAGCGGTCGCAGGTTCGATTTCCGCTCCGAGCAGATATTTGTCTTTGTACAAACATTTGTTTCTGGTCTGGATGTATGTCCTTGTGGGTCTCCCCACCGTGCCTCGGAGAGCACGTAAAGCCGTCGGTCTTGGTTGTTATCATAGACATCTGATAGCAACCGTTACTCATGGTAGGGAAATTATCCACCAACCCGCAGTGGAACAGCATGGTAGATTAAGCTCTAACCCTTTTTCTATACGGAAAAGAGGCGTTTGTCCATCAAAGGGTTGCTTACAGGCTACTTCAGTTCAGTTCAATTCAAGTATTACTATAGCAACCATAACGACAAAAACAAAGAGAAATTCAAAATAACTATGATCTTTATACAAGAAACAAACTTTACGATATTATAGCTTCTTTTTAAAACTAGTAATGCTTAAAATTTTACTGTAGTACGGAACTCTTTATCTGCGAATTTGACACACACCTGTGCTACATTTTTTTTTCTTTACAAAACTTATATTTAGTAGTTTTTGTTTTAAAAAATTTACATTATACTTTGCTTACTTTTTTCTAATCAATTAAACAATCGCGCATCTTTATAATTTTTAGTTAATAACGCTATATAGATTCATTTAATTAAATTCCAGACACATGCTACATGAAGAAAGTTTCTTTACAAATGGTTTAAAGTTAAATTGAATGCTTTAAATTTGCGACAATTATATCCAGGTTTCAGTTTAATAAAGAGTAAGAACTTCGTTTAAAGACGGTCTTTCTCGTATGGTCGTCAGTATCAATTATCATTGTAATTTTTTCGTAAAGTACCTGCATGAACAATTGTAATACACATCTATACATATAATAAAATGGTAGGAAAGTCAAAACTGTACACTGAATCTACGTCAATCGATACCGAAGCCAAAAATATAGTTTTTAGAATTTTCGTTTGTTTGTCTGTATGTATGTCCGGGATAAACTCAAAAAGTACTGCATGGATTTACTTCAAATTTGGCACGAATATTATTAAGAAGTCGGATCAACATATAGGCTACATATTATCACGCTATCATCTACGGGGAACGAGCAGTGAACCTTTATTTCTTCAACGCATTCTGTAACAACGTGTAATCTAACGACGCATAAGACAGTCTCCCTCTGTTACTGCACTTTCTGTAGATATGAAATGTAAAGAAGAAACGGGTAAATGAATGTTATTTTAAAAGCTATAATCGTAGGTATTTTTGGTGCTGTATAGCGTTCACGCAGATGACGTCGCGGGCAACAGCTAGTTGCACATAGTACGAAATTTTCATATTGAAAATAAACAAATAATACTTAATTCACAAACTATTTCGGTATTAATTATACTCAAACCAGCACTATTAAAACATGTTGATTATATCCATACAAATAAATTAATGGAATCGTATGTTTCTCTTTGAATTTAATTTAGATGCGATGCACTTAATTGTCAATTGTCAATAAGTTATAATAAACAAAGAAGAATCGTTATTTGAAATAGAAGTATTAAGAAGAATAGTTATTTAATGAGTTTTGGTATTTGTATAGTTTTGTAGCATATCTTCAACAATATTTTAAATATTAATGTGCTTCACATAAAAGACTAAACAAATTTCATTTTTAGTATTTCTTTCTTTATTAAATTATTATAGGTAAAACAAAGTTATATAAGTAAAGTCGCACTTAAGGGAGAAATGAATATTATAAATAAAAAATAAGAATTTACTTTATTCAAATAGGCTTTAAGAGTATTTTTGAATCGACATTACACTGTAACAATACATTAGTTAATGTGAATCTACTACCGGATTAAAAACATAGATTCTTCTGAGAAGAACCGGCAAGAAACTCAAAAGTTATTCTTTTATTAAAATGTACATATAAAATAAATACACAAGTTGCTGGAAGAAATCTCAATTCATACAAATAACTTTTAGGTAAATTTTGTAATTACAACTTGGCAGAACTGATTTTATAATTAAAATCTACGCCAAACATAGACAATTCGCATTTTCTTCGCTGTGAGTTTGAAATATTTTTCCTTTGTAACCTAAGTATTCGGTTAATTAAGTTATTAAGTTTTAATTGTACACTTATTTATATTTGTAATTTTACTTACACAAGTATATTTCCAAGTAGAATACTCCTTGAGATCTGACAAAAAAGGGAAATTAGACTTTAAAAATTAAACATTTAAAACGTGTAAATGTTCAAACAGCTCTTTTACTTCAACTTTTCACTAATTCAATTAATAAGGAGTTTATTTTAATTATTTTAATAAAAAGTGGAAACTAGTCACAACGGGTACCGATTTAATGAATATTTAATATGGATAAATTTTGAAAATAAAAAATAAATAAAAAGTTATATTTTTATTTATTACCATTAAATTCTATGTATCATATGATTAATATATGCGATTAAAATTAAATATAATTAAAAGACAGAGCAGGTAATTCATTATAAAATTAAATAAATAAATACCTATGTTTAATATACACACACGGTCATCTGTTCCTAAGGTAGGCAACTTAATGCCTGTAATTATTTGATACATTAATTTAAATAAAATAAAAACTAGAAAATAAAAAAAAATTATGAATCAATTCATCATAAAACAAACTTCCCCCCCCCCCCCCCAAACGATCGAAAGAAAAATTACACCTTTAATAAAAAACATGCTGATTTCATAGATAAAAAATAAATTTTAATTAAGTAGGTACATATTTCTATTCTTTCTATACCTATATAACGAAAAACCGTTTAAAATAAGATATAACAATAGAATTTCGCGAGAGTGCTTATAAAGGCCCTCCTTCCAATTAAACCCACGAAAATACGCTACAATTGTCAACCATTTATAAGGATTAAATACGTAATTGGGTAAAATTATAACGTTTTGTCGTAATCTGAAAATCGTCTAGTGCTGTTTTCGAAATTTTCGGTAGCAATTATTTATTTTAAAATTTTAGCAATTGGTTTAATTTTTTTAAATATACCTATATAGTTATTCAGTTACGTTCCACAAATCTAATAAAAAAGTAAGTGTTTGTTGAATAGAATAATCTTATAAAGTTTACTTTCGGTTAAATTTGTAAACATTTTTTTATGTAAGATAGTCTTTTTATTAGCAAATATAGTTAGTACTTTGAGTAATCTGACCAAAATCGTAAAACAGCGAATGACGGCTAGTAATTGCATTATAACATACTTATAATATTTAATACAAGTTTTAAAATTTGTTCAAAGTGTTTTTTATTTAATTCTAAATATTATGTTGTGTTATTTTGTAAAGAAATTGCTATAATCACTTTTATAAACATTATCGTTGAGATGTATGGTCATGTGTTTGTTCTGAGTAATTTCCGTAAATGGCTTGACCAATTTTAACGGTTTGGCTGATGTTATACGAAATAAATAAAGCTACTTTTATGTTAAAAAAAAGAATTTGGGTTCTGTGTAAATAGTGGCAATAGTGGAGTCATAACCATAAATCTCAACTCACTCACTCACTTGTCAGAAGCGACAAGTATCAAAACTCAACACGGTTGAAAAAGCTTATTTTCTAAGTTATATGTGGTAAAATATTCGTAACCTACAATAAAGTATAAAAACAAAAAAACTGTGATGAGTTAATTCCTAATTATTAAGACGAAGTGTACTTAATTTTAAACGAAATTGTTATGGAAGTTCATATTAAGCTATAGTCGAATGCCTGCGAGCCACGCGGATGGTAATAATACTTACTCGTATAATTAGAGAGGGCGAGCTGGGAGCAGTTACTTGCATATTTTAATTCCTTTATCAAGACAGCTATGATACCAACGAACAATCTATTTGAATATTTACATAAATATCAAAAATAAAATATGCAGTTGGCTTTTTATCATCATAAGGAAGGCTTTAACAGTGTATAAAGTATATATAACGTTAATGAGTTCCTATTTTAGATACTATCTATCGAATATTTTGATATTTTTTCCAAGTTTAAAAACTGCTAAAGATAGTCTTTATTAAGTAAGTACAGTCGCATAACTCTCCTTACCAAATGTTTTTGAATACGAATATTTTATTTGAAGTAGAAAAAAAAACCGAAAATGTATCGAAGTAGGGAGCCAGTAACATAATCTCTTGCTTTCAGAGTCATGCCGTATTTCAGACTGTTTCGTATTTCCTTTTCATATATAGAGAGTCACTTTGCAGATGTGCTCTGCTCGATTTGAATGGTCGTGAAACAGCAATTTTTAAAGATAAAATGAAAATTTTACATGTAGGTACTCTTATATAAATGAAAATCAATATAGGTACATATAATATAAAGAAAACCATGTATTGTGTATTATATTTTACATAATTGAAAATTTTTACAAGTAAAAAAACACTAAATATAAACTAATCACATGGATGTAGAAACTTGGAATTATATACACCATTATAATTATATAATAATTTTAAGCTTAAAGTAGGTTGATGACAAAGACTGTTGGAAGTTTGGTTGATCTTGGTGGTAAGCGTATTTTCGCTTAATTAGGTAAGTTTAGGTTGATGTGCTCGAAAAGTTCAATTAATTATTCTTTTGAAGGTAGGCCGGTAATAAGAGCCGGGAAACACGGACGCTGGCAAGGCCTGAAGTTCGTATTAGAAATGTGGATAAGAATTAATATTTCGTGCGAGCGGGTTGGACGTCGACCAAATAAAAATGCCCCCGTTCAGTGTCATTTTCTGTGCTGAAAGATAAAAGAGAAACAATATTATAAAATTCCTGAGCACACTCTCCAAGGCTGAGCGATTTCGAATTTGGTAGCAATTCCTTCCAGATATTTTGCCGGCGGTCAATCGGCTTAAGAGAATAGAACTGTTGTTGTTGTTTGGCAAATCGATTCCAAAGATGACATGATATGATGATATAGTCTAACAGTGGGAAAGTTGTTCGTTATCTCAGTACATAATATTAAAAATAAATAAATAAACGTCGCACATTCATCTGCCTTTATTATGATGAAATTAACACATAACACAAACTTAATCGTCTAAAGCATGACAAACAACTGCGTAGCCTTATATTTACATTTACATGTAATGAGCGGTAATCTAACCCACGACCGCTAGCACAACATCTAGTTTTGTGACTATTGAGCCAGTACATCGTCACTAATGTATTTAATTATTCATTATAAAGAGTTAATTTCGTGTATTTGTATAATGGTATTCTTGAATGAACAGCTGACGAGTTTGCTTGTTTGAACATGCTTATCTAAGGAGTTACAAGTTTAAAAATATTAGAGATATATGAGATTTATGTCAGATAGCTCGTTGTTGGGACAGCTTAAATGCCACAAAGCAACCCGATACGACTCATACTCGTATTCTAGTCAATAATAGGTATGGTATTATAGTGCCGCCAAAGTCGTAGTAGGTATATATACATGTACATTTACAAAAATGTAAAAACGGATGAGTGCACTATAACTTTCTTAAACTTTAGACAGGAAAGAATTCGAGTAGAACTAACGTTTTAGAAGTTTTAAGATATCTTAGAGGTGTTAGAACACTTTGAAACTTTTGAACGTATTAACAACCTCGTTCTTTAAAACATTCCAAATAAGAACTTACTACAACAACCATACTTAAAGAGGATATAACGTTATTGTTAAAAGCTTTCTCTCGTAATTTCCTAAGGTAATTTTGTTCACGTCACGATAATTCCATTATCTTTATTCTTTAAACTCCCTTATTAAATAATTACTAAAAAACAAAGTCATTTTTAAAAATTTTCGTTCTATCCCGAAAAAGTTTTAACAGATCTCTTGGATTCGAATATTCACTGAATTTAAAATACAAAGTATTTTAATTAATATTAGAAAGAAAGAAAGAAAGAATTTTAGAAGTTACTAGACAAGATGTATTGATATTAGAAAAACATCAAAATACTAAACACAAAACTAAGGATGCTATATTCTGATTATTGTATCCAAAAATATTAATAAAAATGTTGTTATTTTTTTTCGAATAAAGACTATAGAATTCGTTTAAGAATATTTACATAATAGTGACCCTTTTAAATGCCTGCATCTACAGACCATCTGACTCGAATACAAATTTAATATCGTTGCTTTTGTCTTTTTTCGGGTTTACGATTGTAATCTTCCTTTACCGACCGTAAAACGAGTACCGATGGGACGCAGGATTAAAATGGCGGTGCGAGAGCCTGTTTCATCCGCTAATTAAACGGCGCAAAACGTTTTAATGCTGATTCCAGGCTAAAAGACATTTGAGGTAACATAGATAGATAGGTAGAAAAATACATATTTAGATAAATATTATATGTTAGATGTTTAGATAAATATTAATATATATCTTGGAGACATATACTATGAGTGATCTATGATAAAATCTATGTATGAACGATTGAAAATTTTAAAAATAAGATTTAGTAGCCAAAATTATTTTTTAGTTATTATAACAACTCTTACTGTTCAACTCTACTTTTTTAAAAGTATGCGGGCTTATTCATGAAATTATAATACAAATCATAAAGAATTTATACAAGAAAGAATTTGATAGATGAAATTTTTTTGTAAGATACTAGTATTACAACGGTTGTCAAACTGTCAGTAATTTTCTCATTTGTTTATAGACATTCTCGATCGATCGTCTTTTAAAGCATCGTATTTTTACTACTGCACGACCAGTTTTTGTTACTTTAACAAAAACTTAAATTAGTTTTAAAAAAAAATCGATACACTATTTTGTGAAATCAGTTTGTTGATTTAAAATACGTGAGTTGTTACTCGAAACATACGATATACAAGTACAGACATGTGATTATCTGAAACACTTTTAATTTTTTTAGATTAAAATGCAAGTTATACCATTTTCGTAAAATAATAAAAATGTTATCTAGAAAAATATAGCGTATACGTCGCATATACATACGGAGTAAATTAACTACGATACTAAACTGTATACAATTAACTGATCAAATTTTTAAGTGTAAGTAAATACTATTATTAGAGAACTATTATAGGTATGGGTTGAATTTTATTTCCCTTGAAATTGGTCGAAACTTATTGGGCTTCACCTTTCAAAACTCCTTATCGAAAAAGAAAGTTAAATTAACCTGAAATCTTGTGGAAAATCCTTCAATTAAAACTCTTAGCGAATTCACTGTCCAAGTTTTAGGGATTGCTAAAGCTGATTAGTTTTCAATGCGAATTTACTTCAAATTGCATTTTCGTGTTAAGTTTTATGTCTATATTTTTTGTCTAATAGAAAAGGTAGATATATTAACTAGTCATTACTAATTTTAATTTCGTGAACCAAGATAAGCCGAATCGTATAAAAGTCATATAGAACATTGTAAATAAACAGACAAAGATACCGAAGTACCTACCTGTATATAAATTATCTTAACAAATTTCACGATAACCATACTGATACTTAAGCGCAGTAGGGCTTAATTAATTTTCCTTTTGTGTATATTATATAATATTAACATATTAGCTAAATTGGAAAAGATACCCAGAAAATTCATTATACTCTGCTTTAGGAATTTACAAAGAACAATGTTTGTTGAATTAGCTACTGGGAACATAAGCTTTTTTTAATGGCGTAGCTAGGAAACCAAAGGCCCTGGTGCAAAAAATAAACTAGGGCCCCAACTAAACTGATTTAAGTTTTATCAATATAAGCCAAAATATAAATAGTTATATTTAAATATTTTAAAGGTACAAAGCTACTTTACAATCTGCTCTTTATCATGCACAGTAGGGCCCGTTCAGGTTCTACACCAAATTCTAATATGTAGTTCAATTTATAGTTTGTTGGTCAGGTTCTGAGGACCCTCTGAGCTTGGGGGCCCTCCGGTAGTTACGCCACTGGGCTTTACATCACAACGTCAATATCTATAAAAAATAAAATTTATGAATTCAATTAAAATAAATTTTGCCATAGAGTTGAAACGATAATAACTGTTTAAATTAGTGACTTATCATTATAACTTTATGCCATTTTATTTATCGATCTTGCTACCTTAAAATATATATCACTAACAACATAAACGGTTTATAGATCCAATAAATAACTTCGTAGTTGAGCAGTCGATCATCTCGTAAAATTTTAAATACGAGTATAACCTTCGTAATAACTTATACCTGTAATATAAAGATATCAATAAAAACGAATGAAGCGTGTTCCAGTAATAAAATAAAAAGGAACTTTTTTCGTTGTATAATATTAAGCAATCTCCATAGGTCGAACCAATAACCGGAGCGACCTTTACGGTATTGTTCGAAGTTCAGGACCATTTGAGACGGTACAAATTTTCCATTTATCCATCCATTATCCATTGATACTATCTTACCTTTTGGGGATCAATGTTTTTATTTAAATCTATACTAATAGTTTGAGACCGACCGAAGTTTCGATCTCAGTTTCATTTCTGACTAGTTTGTGGCAAAAATCCAATCTAGGCCATAGCTCTGGTTTCGGCTAAAAAGTAATCGAAATTTCGACAGGACTCAATATCTATGATCGTAAAGTATCGCGATTCATTCAAGTTTGTTTTAGTGAAGGCGTGATCGTTTTCGACACAACATCCATTCCCGCCACTTCTACAAGTAGTTTCTTTAGCCAAGCATCTGCCCGTGATCCTTTTTACTTTTTGACATTGGCCGCTTTCTAATGATTTTCTGCTTTGCTTTAAAAAGTGGCGCATTTGTAGAGCATCGTTTTACTAGACAAAACTTCCCCTAAACTAATGACACTTCTATCATATTTTTATTGTTTAATGTAGTTTATCTATAGCGTTTTAATAGTTGCTTAGTAGTAAGCTAAGATTATAGCTCCGATTTTTTTTTACTACTCTTTTTCCTTTCGATTCAGTTGTTGTTCGACGATAATTTAAAAATTGATGGTAATGAACTTAGATGACATGAAAATTGGTGAATAACTCGAGAATTGGTGAAGTCTTTTTTTGAGAAATTGAAACGTGTGTTATTATTATAACAAAAGGTAATCTAACATGTGGGTATTTTATCATTTAATCGTGAATTATTTTTAATTAAAATTTAAATACATATAATTATATATGTCTGAATCATTCATTTCAGCCTGGGCAAATTGACTCTTTAGAGATTCACATAAATTCTAGTTAGAAATAATAAGAAAAGAAGAATCAAGGTATTCAATTTCAATTAAAAAAGTTACGACAGCTATTCATTTTGAATTTTATAAAAGTAAAATTAAAATCAAAGAGAAATCGAATATTCATTTTTAAAACACAATGAATAATTTCAATGAAGTTTTAAGTGTACAAGGGAGCTGAGTGCACTCCGCTGTACAAACAGATAGCCAAGGAAATATATATAATTATAACTCGATAGTACAAAATAACAGTGAACGCAAATAACTGACTGTTACATGAGACGGTTCTTTAAAGCCCTTTCTTTGTCGATGTAATAACTGTAATTATACATAGCAAGAAATGCCACCAAGATCTTATCCTAAGAACAGAGCGAATTAGATATGACATGTGCGTCAGTCAACACTTACTATTTACTTTTTTTATTTCTTAAACTTACTATAATCAAGATGCGCAAGTCTGTAAAAACATTGCATAAATATAAAATATATTTTATATTTTAAGTTTTTGTTTCTGTTGGTTTTTATTGGTTAGCATTTTATGGTTATTGCTCCATGTATATAGTTGTTATGAGTTGTCCTATGACCTTTACCTTTTCTCAATAACAGTTTTAGAGAATTGCGCATTATAATATTTACTATTACATACCTAAATGTAAACGTTAAAAAATCATCTTTAACATACCTATGTAGTATTTGGCGCTATTTCCAATAAACTCTCCATCACTATTCATTGAATTATTCCGCTCTACTTTATTAGAGTTGTTTCATTACATAAACCAACTTTTATAAATACAGACTCATTGAAGCCTTAAAGATATGATTTGAAGAGCCTAATCGTGATGTATAGAAACTTTTCGATTTATATTCATTACATTATTTCCAATACATCGGCTACACGCTTAAAGTGTTATATTTTTATAAAGTAATTTTTTATATATTAAACGTTTTCTTGTTTGGAAATGGCAAAGGAAATATTAATTTTTTTTTTCATATTCACAATTTTTTAATTTAAAAAGTCATTAATATATGTTTAAGATTAACGCTTTTTTATGAAATACATTAATAATTAGATATGTAATCAATGAAATAAATCAACTTTTTTTTTTTAAATATATAGATAATAAATAAATAACAACATTAGACCTAGTAGTGCCATATTACCTGAGCTAGTATGTCATAACCAAAAATAGATAATATAAATAAATTTCATAATGGTAAAATAATGTTTAGAATTAAGTTCAATACTTTTAGATAATATTATAAGACTTTGTCTTTGAAAAAGCTCTAGACCCTAAGTTTGACAAGTTAAAAAAGGTTTGACATTTATCAGTTTTCTAAAAGATTTCGTAAGTATATGGATCGGGGTTCGACATGTAAAATTGTTACCCGTGATATGTACAGAACTCATCAATTATTTTAGGCATTTTAGGGGAAATTTAATTATTGTTCTATTAGCTTACGTTCTTAAAACTGTCGACTCTGTTTGTTATCATGAAAACGTGTTCATTATTTATCAGGACCGTTACTCTTAGAAAAGAAATTACCAACAACCTGCAGTGAAGAAGTATGGCAGATTTTACTGCAATATGAAATCCTGTATTGAAGAACAGGTGTTTGCCCAGCTGTGGATCATTTATTACATTTAGTTTTGGTTCAGTAGTACATTTTACGATATTATTATTATCTTTACATATAATGGGAGTATGATGTAACTTTGGTCAATAAATCTGATTCTTGTCATAAAAAAAAAAAAAACGACGTATAGTATACTTGCAACAATACAGACAACTTGAACAAACATTCGGGTGACGTGGTGCGAGTAGTCGCCTTAACACCAGCGGTCGTGGGTTCGATTCCTGTTCGGTTCATATATTTGTATTTGTGCAAATATTTCTTTCCGGTCTACATGTATGTCCTTGTGGATCTCCCCACCGTGCCTCGGAGTACGTAAGCCCTACGGCTACCGGGACCTACGTCCCTATCGATCCCTAACGATCGCTATCCCTACCTGATAGCGATCGTTTCTCATGGTATGGAAATTATTCGCCAACCCGCAGTGGAGTAACGTAGTAAATAAAGCTTCAAACTTTCTCCTATATAGAGAAGAGCCTTCGCCCAGCAGTGGGAGGTTTACAGGCTGATTCAGTTTAGGTCAGTTCATACTTGAAACTGTACAATGGGTTTTTTGTGCTGACAAGATATCTTACCATTCTACCAATATACTATTAAAATTATTCATCATCAAACATTTAGAGATAATAACGCTTTGCGAGTCAACAGAAATTTTAACTTTTACTTCTATGTACAGATAGAATTGAGGTTCTAATTAATGGCAAACATTTCATTACATCATTTATTAGTATGTCACGTGTCGATTACTGTAAACATTTGTATGAGACTAATTTCGATAGTCAAACAAGTAAAACAAATTACTCGATTGCATACTAGAATACGTAAAATATATACTTACTTATAAAAATCTGTAACAACATTCTGTACATTGAATCTATTTTAATTTATTTTTTCTGGAGTACTCACTGTAATCGATACAAGTGTAATTTTTGAATCTATTTTAATTTTTTTAATTAAAAGTCTAAATCGGATTTTATCGCGTTTATTTGTTTTAAAACTTTACAGTTTAACGATTTTTTAATTTATTTATTTAATTTATTTTTTTAATTAATTTATTTTTTCTGGAGTAGGTACTCACTGTAATCGATACAAGTGTATTTTTTTATTTTTTTCTGTCCGTATGTTGGTCTATCTTCTTAGCTTATCTCAGCTGCAAATCACGTTTAAACTACAGAATGAATTTGAATGAAAGAGTGCATGCTTCGAGTCCATTACATGAATGATACATTTTGTGCAAAAGCACAGTACGGTTTGCTTGGGAGAGGGGATCAAATTCAAAATGTGTAATCGCAAACGAAGCCACGGGTTCAGCTAGTTGTTTAATACAAATATGAAAAAGGAAAATTAAAATTTTCGAACGTCATTATTTCTGAAAACTTCTGGGGTACGATGCCCTTGAAAACTGCCTCTGTATTCGTTAGCGCGGACCCGGTATGAATAATTCATACACTCATACGACATCCTTATTCTGAAATACATATATTTTTTAAAAATAAATTGATTAAACCTTAAATATTTTTATTTTAATCATAACAATCATACAAATACATTTGTAAGTTTTATTTTTCATAGTATAAACTATTGCTTTATAGTAATAAATACAGTGCAAGCTCGATATCACAATGTTAAAGGGAATTAGAAAATTATATTAGTTATTATTCGAATATTCGTTGTGTAAAATACTTTGTTACAATGGTTTCTGCTATGTAAAGGTTAGGTTGGTCTACGATTTTTTTGAACAAGGCAAGTAAACATGTTTACAAACCTCAACATTACATTGCATTACATTACATTACATTACATTACATAGGTGCTCTATTGCCAATTATTGTCAACATTTAGACTATTTATTTTGAATACTTATTTTTTTATTTTAGACTATTTATTATATTAAGGGTACCAGATTTTTCGCTTCATCATAGTTATTACAAAAGTTGTTTAAAATTAAATTTCCTACAATTTAGTTCTCATCAATTTTTTCGTAGGATCGATATTTTTCGATTTATACCTGAAAAGAGGCGGTGAATTTTTGGTTATCGAGTAACTCGTTTATTTTCTTAAATTGAAAATTTCTGCTAAATTTTTTTTGTAAATCTAAAATACTAATTCGATTGGGCTAATAAGCTTAGTCTGTCTTTGTTTCTGGCTCCGACCGAGACAAAAGTTATTTGAACGTCTCCTAAAAATTTTTTTCGAATTAACTGAAATCCTGTTTACCCTGATACGTTATGTAAGGATTATACGTTGACAAAATTCGTTTTATAGAAGTAACCTATACTTTCTATTTGTAATCTACAATGATTCAAATCATTATAAAGAGGTTTTTGACAAACATATTTAAAAGGTGTATTTTGTATTAAACTTTACTGGTGGTTCCGGGGGCTTTCGACTAATTCGTTAAATCGAGAAAATCCTTATATTTAGGCTCTTTATATTAAGGTTACACTGTAAATAAATTACTTTATTTAAAATATTGATATAATCTCAATAACTGGTCGAAGTTATTTCGATGAAGTAAAAGATCAAAGTATTGAAATACGCGCAATCAATTAAGATTAGTAAATAGCAGGAAATGATATTGACCCAAGGAAATACTCTTGATTAAAGATCTCGTTTGATAGTAATAGTCGTTTTTCGTATCACGCATAATATTATGACTATCAATCAGAATAATTCGAACAATTGTGATAAACAGAGAGAAAATACGTAACACCGGCATATTAGGAACAATGTCACAGGAACATTTTGTTAATAAAAGTTTTTTTTTATTACGCACTACTACTACTCTACTACTTACTCGTACTATACAAATGTCGTGGCTGAATCCCAGAGTATTAAATAAGTGGATCTTAATCGAGATGTGAATTAAAATGGTATATCATTTTATTTCTTTTTTTTTATAAATTAATATATTAAAAATAAAAAATTAAATCAATACGACGTTTTATATGTTATTTTTTAAATTCATAATAAGTTGAATTTGACTACAATCTTGACTGATAGAAAGCTTAGAAAACTAGGTTAGCTTAAAACCTTCTAATTCACTTTTCGCTCGAAGGAGTACAAGTTATAAGTCGCAGAAAACACGGTTGCTTGAAGGGCGTGCTATGACGCCTAAGGGGTTCGTATTAGAAATATTTTATGATAGGGTTTTATATCGACCACATTAGGTTGCCACTACTTGGTTCCGTTCTGTAGTCAGGCGAGGGAAGGACAAGTATTTGAGATTTCTGAACACACTTATGGGATATAAAAGTTTTATATGTAGACAAATTACGTCGATGTTTTAAAACTGCAATTTCAATTCTCCCATAATATATGTATATTCACATTAAATAAAAATATAGTGAAATGTTTTGTAAATATTTTTCAGCAGCGGTACCACGGAGTCTTAAGTTTACAATTTTTCAATTCCTACTATTACACTATTCCTATATATATATTGTTCAAATTTTCAATCGTTAATAAAATACTTTGTACCACTCAAGTTCAAATACATTTTTTAAAGCTTGTAGTGACATGACGATGACAGTTTTTTTTCATACCTATATTAATTCATTAATTAAATTTAATTGTTTAAATTTAGTTTTATATCGGGGATTTTTTTTTCTTGCTGACGTAAGTAAGAATTGACTTTTTTTTTAATATTTCCTATTTGGTAAATAAGAAATAGGAGGAGGAGAAAATATTTAAGATTGTTTTATGTTAATAGTTACTATTACGATAACATAAGTCATATCGTAATCTTATTTAATAGGCATGTTATTCAATAACGAATATACTGAAAAGTGAACATTCTGAAATTAGCACAACGTAGTCCTTCGTGGTGATTTTAAATAAAAACATTATTTCATTTCCAACTTAATTAATAGGACTTATTGGTTTATAACTACAGATTTTAACATTTATGAGATAAGGTATGGACGGACATAAATCGGTGGACTAAGGAGAACATAACCTACATTCTCTGATTGTTTAATAATAATTCATTTAATAGATGAAATGATTACAACTTAAGAGTTTACAAAAGTATTTGCCCTATAAACATCGGCCTGGAAGAAGTGTCCTTTTATGGTAACGTAAAGCAGATTTATACGAGTAAATTATTTAGTTGAATACACAAATATAGACGGATATATTAATTATATGTGGAGTAATAAAGCCCTCAATTGCGGTACTTGTTTGTTAACGACTTACATTTACCATATACCAAATTAGTTTGGGTCTTGTACTAATGAACGTCTCTTGGGTAAAACTTTATCTTAAGTTATAAGCCATTATAGATTAAGTCATCATTATAAGTAGATAAATGTATAACTTCAATGGTAACGATTCTTCTGTTGAGCACAAGACGATTTTATAAACATTTACTATTTAAAGATTCAGCATGCTGTCTCGGATTTTGATTCACAAACATCGGCTACGATACATGTGTTCTATCATCTGACTAAGCTCTGAACATAGAGTGTATGGCCATTTTGACTGGAAGCTACGCAAGATTCTTACCACAGTATTCATGTCCACACTACTAGTAAACTAAATATACATGGAGAAAACTTAAGATATGTGGCGCTAAAGTCCTTTCACGCCAGAATAATGTGGACCCAGCCTTGTATGAAATTTACTCTGCAAGCCAGGCTTGTAGGTCCAGCAGAACTGATACTTACGTTAAATTATACGAGCTCCAAGTTACGTTATAAATTATGTCATACCCAGAGATAAAAGGATGACTAACTCCCTACGGAGGAGTTTGTCAGTCACCTGACCCACACTATATTTGTGAAAATTATATGTCTATTTGCGTACTCATCCTGCAATAATCTAAATAATATTAAAACCATTATAAAAGGATTTCTACCTGGTATCTGTGTAGTTAAATATTTCAGAAGATACAAGTTTAATTATTAAGTCATTAACACTAAAAAAAATACTCTTTCATAATTTAATGTTCTGAATCATAATGTCCGAAAATCCTATACAAGAATTTTCCAAATAAAAAAACGTTTATTCAGAATAAGCCTCATATCTGTGAGACAATGGACTGTGGATTAAATATTTTTTCATGCTCCATACTTGGCGCTCTGCTGAACAAAAGTGTGACGTCATACGGTGATTTATACGGGGATGTTTTAATGCCGAGGGGCTTTAGGCGTACTCGTATAACGTAGAGATTTTGAACTGGATGAAAATATTAAAAACCGTTTATTTACATACTATTTGTTGATATTTGTTGCTTTTTTTAACAGTAGATATTGTTTTGTGGTTTATTCGTAAATGCAGGTAATAAAGATTTTTTATAAGTCAATATATTTTTTAATGAATTGTTTCACTATAATAATATTATAGACACTTTTTTTTGACAAAATAACTTTTGCACTTTGTCACGCTTTCGAGGCAAAACCGCTCGCGCTGGGCCCATATTGATGTAATTAAAAGAGAATATGTTTTGAAGTCTCAGACAGAATGTAAACTATATTATTATACACGACACCGAGAACATAAGAAATTTTATACAATTGAAATCGCGGTTGACGACTCGTTAATGATTGATAGAGCTACGAAAATCTATATGTTACAAAAACAATGTCAGGTTATTACATTTGTTTTCAGCATTTATGTTGGAACATTGACATAATTATATTTTTTACCACTTGTATATATTTCCTATACATAGTTTCGTTTATGTGGAAGCCCAGAATGATAAGCCTACTTTACTCTCCGCGTGTTTGTTAGTTTTTTTAGTAATTATTTTGTTCAATTTTAATTTTAGATACTATACTATATACAGATGATTATAATAAAAAAGAACAATCTGATAAAAATGTAAACAAACTCAAATAATATCAAGAATAAAGAATAACTGTCACAGAAAAAAGTTACTTTGGCATTTACTATATAAATTAGCGCTACGTATTTATATGGTTCTTCAACTATCTACAAACTAAGTTTCAGAACCAATAATTAATAGTTTTAGCCTTCAAAAATAAACTGACATTCACCTATCCAGATGGGTAGATACGCAACCTTATAAACATTTACACGGATACAAGAATGTATGTATACTGAGGTTTCTTCTGTCCATTGATGCGGAGCGAGGCGGCGAAGCGGAGAAACGGAGAAATATTAACCAATAGGATTGCAAAAAATCTCCCTTCCGCTCCAGTGGACAAGGACTTTGCAATCCTAATGGTTAATATTTCTCCGTTTCTCCTCTCCGCCGTCTCGTTCTGCATCAATGGACAGGCACTTAATACGGGTGACTTAACGAAACATAACTACCAGTTAAATAATTGGTCTGTAAATAATTTATCCAACAGTAACTGTTTATTATGTTAAACACGTACGCAATCCGGTATAACTTCAATTATACATGTTGAGCATCTAGATTTATACAAAATTTCATTTCTGGAAGACCTGACTCGAATATTTGATGTAATGTGATATTTGTTATGAAAGATTTTTGCCTTGTTGTAGTCCTTAGACGTTGTATCAAGCTCGTTATTCTGAAATTTTAAAGACCTGTTTCAGTCGAGCGGCGCAGCGTGGCGAATTAATCTCTAATTCTTCTTCTCCATTGTAGAATAGATTTTCACTTTTCACGTAGTAGTAAAACGTTTGTCCGTAAAAATTGATTATTTGTGCATATCTATTATTTATACAATCGATTAAATAGAAAAGTTATGTTCATAATTAAAGTTTACTTTTGTTTTTCTTATTATTTATAAAAAAATAATTTCATAATAAGCAACTTTTTTCTTCCATTTTAAGTAACATAAACGTCCCATTTCTGAGCAAATATATGATCATAAATAAGCCAAATTACCGCTAAGCACAGAAAAAATGTAAAAATATGACATAAAATATAAATAATTTCCGCCTCCAAAGCAACATTGATTTCGAGCATCAGGGAGGCTTTGACCCTTCCGTCGTGAGCTTAATTTGAATTATGTCCCGACAGACGGCGGCTGTGGACGTGTGTTATATATTTACGTTTATTATTCTCGCGAGTACCGAAAACTGGTACTTCATACCCGTGACGTTCGAATTAAATATTCGTTTGGTCTCTGTATATTTATTGAGTGTAGGCAAGAAATTTTGTAATTATTTTTATTTCTTATATCGTAGAGTAGACGCTATATTTGACTTTTAGGATCTTTGTTAATTTTTTAAACTACTATTGTTTACATGGTTCGTGCGCTTTGTTATCCTATGGCGACGAGATAGCTCATCCCAAAACGCGGAATATCTTAAAAAAATCTAATAACTAAGTTACTTGTCCACCATTCCTTATTAAAAAACATATACATATCAATCAGCTGTTACCTAAAACACATTAAGTTGCCTAATTAAGGGACAGACGACCGTGTTTGTTAGTTAAAACATATTTATTTACTCCATCCGTGTATTGGCATATTTCCGACATACGCTGTTGAAATTATTTTTACCTGATAGGATGAAGATCATGTGTATTTTCGTTCATATATTTTGATTATCTTTTATATTGTCCGACATTTCTTCATACTTCAAACTGGTATAGTATAGTTTATTTATATGGATAATATTCTAGGTTCAACTGTTGTATCATTTGGCTGGGATACATTAAGTCATAATGCTTAAAGCAGGATCCTGTTGCCTACAGATCCGGGACCCTCCAATTAAAACGGCTGAAGGCTCCCGCAGGGGTTTAGTACGGTATTGCACTCCCAAAGTGCCGAATCCGACATAGGTCTAGGAGTGCCGAACCGGGCATCCTGGATATCATCCGTAAATGTATTCCCCTGCGACACAAAAAAAAATGCTTAAAGCAGTGATCAACTCACTCGTTATAAAAGCAGTCAGTAGGAGTAATTAAGAAATGTTTCCAGTGGTATTGAACAAGTATTTTTTAATCACCAAAACGAATTCCACAGCGATACCTGTTTATTTGTAAAACTGTTTGCAAACTATTTATAGCTTAATTGTGTATACAATAAGGATTTTTATCGTATTAAATGTTTATTTCATTTCCTTTTTGCGAAGATTTCCAAGTAATTTAAGATGATTTAATGAATATTTTTGCGTGATATCGTAACGAGTGTTTTATGAATAAATTTAATGTCGAACTTTTATTCAAATTTTAAAAATTTCGTGCGTGCTCTAATTTTAACAAGACTTATTATTGAGACTTATTACCATTTTATTGGGCAATAAAAAATTATGACGAAAAATTTAAGAATATTATGGTTATTTAATATAGTAAAATACAGTGATTTTATACGATTTACGTATTTGAAAAATAAATTTGTTAAAGAACGAAAGTTTTGTTTAAAATGAAAATAGAGATATTATTTATAGAACTAATTAAAAATTTAATAAATATACATAAATTAATATTCAAGCCTTTCTGGAATCGATTATCGCGCGTTTACGTGGCTTTCGTCACACCCTAATTAATAATAATAATAAAACAAAGAAGTGAGTCTTCAGGTCCTTCACGTCATCTCTTAAAATTTACTTTCATTAATAACACCCTAATTAATAATAATAATAAAACAAAGAAGTGAGTCTTCAGGTCCTTCAGGTCATCTCTTAAAATTTACTTTCATTAATATTTTTATCTTTAAAACATTTTATTCTGTACAAATACAAATATCTGCCCCAGCGGCCGCTGGTGTTGGGGTAGCTACTCGCACCACTACATCAGAACTGTTATCAGTGGACGAACATCTGTTAACGACAACGACGAAAATTCATACGAATAAAGTAGTATCTATCAATGTGAAAACTATGACAGTTATACGATTTTCAAGAAAATAACTATAGATAAAGTCGTGAATTTATATAAAAGCTCTATTAATTCAAGTAAATAGAAGCTGTATTCTTATAAAAGTCGCAAACTCACCCTTAGGACGGATAATCCCGTATATCCCCGACGAGCCCGTCTGTCCGGCTCAGGCTGATTAATCACATATCAACTAACAAGCTTCAGCTTTCACAATGAGCCAAGGATTTCATGATGTATATTCAAACCTTCGGGAAAAGTTAATTGAAAGATAAACGCGGATTTAGAGATTAATTAAAAATGTGTAAAAACATCGCAATGTTTTTATTTGCAAATACAAAGATCCGGAAACACAAAAACAAACGCGTAGACTACGAAAAACATTTATACATCCTATACAAAAAACTTTCATGAACGGGTAGCGGTCGAGTCCGCGATCCATAGACTAACAGCCAGTTGCTGTGAACACTGTGCCAATACGTTGTCAAAAAATTTATTGTATAAATACATTTCGTAGTAACACAGAAACTCTTTTAAATATCTGTTAAAACTATTTGCCGATTGAGTAACGTAGAAACTACTCCCTGTAATGTATTCAGAGAGTACAAAATAAAACTCAGGAGAAGGAAGTTTATTCAATGGCGCTGAATAAGGAAGAAAAGTAAATTTAAACCACGTTCAGAATTTCAGATAGGAACAGTTGAGAGATACCGGATTCCGAGAGATTTTATGAATTTGTTCGGCTTTTTGCATAGTCAGAAGATATCTAAATTTCAATTTTAGTACGAAAGGATGTTAGTTTTGAAATTTTTTTTTTTAAATATGTAATTAACAAAATAAAACATATATTATATTTATTCATGTGGATGTTACGTTTTTCCATTGTTTAGTTTTTTTATGTTTTTATAAAGGCCCTTGCCAGATAAGCCGGGAAAAAATGCCCCCAAAGCAATCGGGCTAATTTTTTTTTCTGAAATACCTTATACTGTGGACAACATCTCAGCCCAGTTTCAACTCTGAAATATCACGCGTTTTTGAGTAAAAAAAAAAAGTTTTTTTTTTTGAAATCCATTTTTCTCCGAATCTACTTGACAATATTTAAAAAAATGTTTATGGGTTTTAAGATATCACTAACTAGTATTCCTAGAAAAATTCGCTCGATAATCGGGTAAGTTGGTCATAGGTAAAAATGCAATTATATTTTAAAAAAAAATTTTTTTAAGCCAAAAACGTATGGTACACCTTAGTTTTTTTTTTCACGAATTACTCTAATATTGATCTACAACATATATTTTTTTAAGATTTTTAAAAATATTAGACGATAGTTAAAAAAAATTAAATATAAAAAAAAAAATTTTTGCCTTAAATTCCTTAAGTAGGTACAGTCATGTAATTTTTTTATACATTATCTCTTCGTCTCAGTTTACAAAATATATTTTTTTCATACTTTAAAAAAATATTAGATGATTGCAAGGATCATTAAACTTGTTTTTTAATCAATTTTTTCAACTTGTTTGTACTTAATTTTTTTCTTCTAGAGTCATTATTTATTGCTCTGCTCTTGAATAATTATTTTATACATATATTTAACAATATTAAATCTTTTAAACAACAATAATAAATAAACAATCAATTAATTATCATCATCACTATCTTCATGGATTACAAAAGTAATACTTTCTGTGTTGAATGAACGACTCAATTTTTATGCAGGTCTAGGAATTTTTGAAAGGTATCGGCCATATGATAAATGATAAATAATTGCTAAAATAATAAAAATAAAAATAATAATAATAATAAAGTTCGTAATTACAATATTATATAACAATTTGTGGATAGAGAAGTATTATTTTTGCCTAAACATTAAAAACAATTGCAGAGTGATTGACATAAATCATATTAGACGCCACTGAAAACTTTTGAAGACTTAACAAGCTGACAAACCTGAAGTAAGTAAATGATTCACAAAGTGAGCTGATGAGTTTGCCTGGCAGGTAGCATTGCAAGCAGAGACGGGAAAATTCAATCTGGCACAATTTTTCGTGTAACAAGAATTTTTGGAATTTCGTTGTTTGCAAGATTTAATATTGAAATGAAATGAAATGAAATGAAAATATTTATTTCGTCATAAGGTGATTTTACACACTTAACGAATGTAAAAAAAAAACATTTAAAACAAATAGGTACTTCAAATTATTACAAGTTAATGTCTCGGTAGACATAACATTACTATTATATTATAGGTAAATATATTGTTAAATAAAAGGTAAAAGACCCAGTTATTGATATTGGCCTAGTTATTGACACTTGCAATTTTATTTTAATTAAAAAAAAATACATTAATAAATATATTTTTTGAATTATTTTTAAGATAATTGATTTTTTGAGAACATTTTATTTTTTTAATTAGAATAAAATTGCAAGTGTCAAACAACTAGGCCAGTTTCAATAACTGGGTCCTTTACCTTATGTATAAAATAATTATTCAAGAGCAGAGCAATAATTAATAATGACGCTAGAAAAAAAAAATTAAGTACAAACAAGTTGAAAAAATTGATTAAAAAACAAGTATAATGATCCTTGCAATCATCTAATATTTTTTTAAAGTATGAAAAAAATATATTTTGTAAACTGAGACGAAGAGATAATGTATAAAAAAAATTACATGACTGTACCTACTTAAGGAATTTAAGGCAAAAATTTTTTTTATATTTCATTTTTTTTAACTATCGTCTAATATTTTTAAAAATCTTAAAAAAATATATGTTGTAGATCAATATTAGAGTAATTCGTGAAAAAAAAAACTAAGGTGTACCATACGTTTTTGGCTTAAAAAAATTTTTTTTTAAAATATAATTGCATTTTTACCTATGACCAACTTACCCGATTATCGAGCGAATTTTTCTAGGAATACTAGTTAGTGATATCTTAAAACCCATAAACATTTTTTTAAATATTGTCAAGTAGATTCGGAGAAAAATGGATTTAAAAAAAAAAAAACTTTTTTTTTTTACTCAAAAACGCGTGATATATCAGAGTTGAAACTGGGCTGAGATGTTGTCCACAGTATAAGGTATTTCAGAAAAAAAAATTAGCCCGATTGCTTTGGGGGCATTTTTTCCCGGCTTATCTGGCAAGGGCCTTTATATTGTTTTGTAAAAGTAGTTCATGTGTAAAAATGATTTTAGGAAATCAGTAATATTATATAGCGAAAATTATATATATATATATAATTATTTACAGTAGAGAATATTACTTAGCTCAATGTATTTATTTTACAACTCATCACTTTTATGTTGTTTGTATATTTATTTATTGCACTGTAATTAATTTAAGAAATAAATTGTAATTATTTTCTTAGAATATGCACCGTAGGTACTGCCCATTGTTTTACCGGTTTTTAACAGCGATCGCCATTTTTACATGGTATTGCTGTTGAACATAAACTATAATTTTTAGAAATGTTAATTATTTTAACGGAATGGATCTTCACACAAATGCGGTTCATTCAAATTAAATGCTGTGAAGTGCGACAAACATAGCTGCATTTTATATGGATCTATGTCGCTCGTTTTACTAATAAACACAATGTCGGTTACTTAGCGCATTACGCGTTCAGTGTGAAACCTCTTTACAAAATAAAAATCGTTTACAGTGAATTTCAATACGGATTCAACATTTAGATAAACTATCTATTTATGGTGTAATTATACCTAAAGTGATGAAATCTTTGCCTACATTATTATTATGAATGATTAAGGGATGTGTGTTCTACAAGATTTTTATCACCATATTACTTTATGCATACACTAGACAACCCCGCAGTTTCACTTATCCTATAGTTAGGTAAGTACACAATCAATAAAACATTGTTGGGAGTGTGTAATTAGAAAACTTCTAGACAATACTAGAAAGGAAAATAGAATTATGTTTAACGATTTATTAGATTAACTAGTAATTAGTAGAGTGCTTGGTTTCCTACAATCGAAAACAAAAACACGCGGCGTCCGCTCTGATTGATTCCGCCGTCAACTTCTCGATACCGACGGCTACGCAAAGTTAGCACCCCATGGAAGGATTTTTGAAATCAAAATGACTTTAATCGATAGGTCTACGTTAGGTCTGTATAGGTCCACCAAAATTTTTGTTAGCTCGCCTATTTTTTTTAATAAATATTTTTAATAAATAGGTCTATTTTTTCAACAAAAAAAAAAAAAAAGACCTAACAACCTATCAATAATAGGTTATTAGGTCTTTTTTTAGGTTGTTAGGTTTTTTTTTTTTTTTTTGTTGAAAAAATAGACCTATTTATTAAAAATATTTATTAAAAAAAATAGGGGACCTAACAAAAATTTTGGTGGACCTATACAGACCTAACGTAGACCTATCGATTAAAGTCATTTTGATTTCAAAAATCCTTCCATGGGGTGCTAACTTTGTGTAGCTGATACCGACGCTATAATCAATCACGTTCACTTGTTTATTTGCTCAATTACTGAAAACAATTCCTATTCAAGTATTGAATACAACATTGTAAACTAATTTACCATTGGTATTTAGTATTTATACATTATCTATATAAATGTACAATCGTCGTGAGGCCTATTTTGTAAATTAGTATTTTATTTCAAATTATTAAAATTTCAGTCTTTGAGTCTGTTTGTATGAAAGCGCAAATAGCATAATTCTAGAACCAATTTTGATGAACACAACGGTCTACTGCTGTAGTTGTACGAGTAGTAACAATAGACATCGGAAATGTTAAAACAACAACACATCTGTCATATGTGTTTAATTTAAACCACTTAATTATTAAGGCAACCTAAAACATTTTTTTTTTAATTTTCCATGTGATATTTATTTATTTATTTCATAAAAACAAAATCAAATCAATCAAAATTAAACAAAATATCCAAACAACTTCAGATTTTAAATTATTTAAATTATATAAGATGATAGACGTCTGCCATTGTACGTGCATAGCGGTTAAAAACTACTGTAGAATTTAATTATTTTAATTTACCTACTAAAGTTTTAAGAAACAACGGTTTTTATAAGCACAATGTTGTCGGGGATGTGAGTTTAAATAGCATCGTATACAAAAAAAAAAAAAAAATTGGATAGTATATTTTTACTTCCTACCATTCTAATTGTTTTCCAATTTTTTTTATTTTTATATAATAAGCAAAGCAGCCGAAATCGCGGGTATGAGCTAGTTCTGAATATTTATAATAAAGAAAACAAAGCATAAAGTAGATTTATTGGTGTTAATCTGCTACTGTACATGATAATTATGTGCTGTTAAGGAGCAGTATTCACACTTACGTAATTAAAACATATCGCAGTTAAACCGTGACCACTTAGAAATTGTAAGTGATAATACGGTATAAGGTGATATATGCTTGATCAACGGAGCGTTAACTTACGTTATACTACGTCACATGTGACGTCATATCGAATACATGTTTAATACTGGAATGTAATGAATGCGATTTAATATCTGCTCCTAAAACAATGCACTGTTTCAAAGCACTTAGTCACAGAAATTACTACTCAAATTCGAAGAAAGGTTTGATTTGAAGTCTGACTATTAAAGAAGATTCTAGGCTGTTTAATATCATGCTACGATGCTCTAAACTACTCTAAAGCGTTGGCGGATAATTTCCCTACCATGAATAACGATCGTTATCAGATATCTATGATAACAACCGGGAGCGACGGCTTGACGTGCTCTCCGAGGAACGGTGGGGAAACCCACAAGGACATACACCCAGATCGGAAACAATATAATATATTTGAACCAATATTTGCCCCGCAGCGGAATCGAACCCGCGACCGAAGTTGTGCGGCGTTGAGGCGACTACTCGCACCACTACACCAGAACGGTCCTCAATACCAGAACGATCGTCACAGAAATGCATAGCTAGTATACACATAACTAAGATAGGTTATTATTGAAAGTGGTTGTAATTTGGTAATATCCCATATATTACGTTCCAGATTGATTACGGTAATGCTAAGTACGTGATCAACAAACTGACACACGGTTCGTCAACTAAGCGAATGTTCTCAACGTCAAATTCTCTGTCAGAGATTGATGTTCCAGGACATCTTGTCGAGGATACCGACTTCACACACATCCATCACTGGTCGCATTTATTACTATACATTACATATATACACAATTCTATGTTATACATGTAATTGTAAATGTAGTAGTTTTCATTAATTAAGGACGATGCATCATTTGTGTTTTATAATTTCTAGAAGAGTTTGAATGATGATTTGTGAAGTTCTACAATGATTTATATGTACACTAGCTTCTGCCAGCGGCTTCGCCCGCGTGGATGTTGATTATCGTGACCAAAAAAGAAAGTATCCTATGTTACTTCTAATACCTCCAAGAATATGTGTACAAAGTTTCATGATGATGAGTTAAGTAGTTTTCGCGTGAAAGCGTAACAAAACAAACTTTTTTCCACGCTCGTAAACTAATCGAGTCTAAATCGATCTAGGTCCTAGTCGACTAAGTCGTCGACCGATTAAAAAGATCTTTATATTATTATTTTAATATTAAATTCATCTAAACAGCTGCCCTGTTTCGAGGCGGTCGTCGCCTGCCTTCGTATTAGTTATTATTAAAAGCGACGATTTTTTTGTTAACTTCAGCTAAAAAACTATTTCCCCTAGAAAAAGCTACGTTAGTGGTAATTATGTACATAATTAATATATATGTACTGTTGTTTGTTTGACTCAATTAACAAGGTCATGTGATGTAGATACTTGTATGCTTGGTTAGCAGAGCGATGATTTACTCTCGCTTCGAATAACTTTGTTTAAACATATTTGAGTAATAATTAATTTAATAGTTAAATACTGTTACTTACACGTAAAATTACGCTAGTGTTTATATAGGTATAGTAAATAACTAAAATAATTGTAAGATTATACATAAGTGTTCTTTTATTTACTTACAAGCAGCTGAATGTATTTCTTCGTCCTGTTAATATAAATGTTGGATATGTGTAACAAATAAAACGAAATTTATATTAATATTACAAAATTTAAAAATATTATCTTGTATGAGGTTTCTATATAGTCTGCTTAGTGTAAAATTTTATAGGCAATATAAGATACATGAGGACTTATGCGACTTGAATAGTAATCAATCATAAAAGTGGGTAAAACCACGCTGACCGTCTTGTAAATTATACACCAAGTAAAAGAATGATCTTACTATTTTTATTAATATCATTATAACATACTTTATTATAGTTTCAAAACGAATATCATAAAACGATTTAATTTTATGACTAAATTTTATATAAAAAATATATAATATGTAATTCCACGAATCTCCAACATCATTCATGAAAGCAAATATCTCTAGGGTCTTATCTCGAACCACAAATAAGGTGTGGAGTGGCTCGAGACCTGTTTTAATTAAAATCAAGCTATTACTACACTAAGCTAAATCCTATTTTAACGCTGTGTAAACGTCGCGTAGTAACGTAACAGATTTACCGAGCAAATACTCAGCATTTTCACAGTTCCTAAGGTTAAGTAGAACATTTTAGTACTATAATTGTTGGGTTGTATTTAAATTATTTCTATAGCAACCTTTAAACCTAAAAGTAATTTATTCTAGATACATAGAAATTTACATGAAGAAATGGGTCTTTTTTTTGTTGTTAACAAAATAACCATATCCATATAATTATGAATTTTTAAAGAAACGAAATTTGTGTCTATTTTTTAATATGAAATTAAAATAAGTCAATAATTCATTCTACTAAGACGGCTTAGTCGGCAAAATTAACTAATACGTTCTTTTATAAAGATAGATCAACCAAATATATGCAATGCAACCATTTCATTGACGGGTTTACAATTTTCTTGGCTATGATATAAAAATGTATATATAAGGTAACATTACTAATAATAGCTTCATTATACACGCAAATAGTAAACGAAGTTCAGCCGTAGATCTGGTTAGGAGTGGACTGGTTTCCAGTAATAGTATCCTAGGGACAAGGTGTTAGGTCGCTCGAATGCACCGTAATGCGATCAGAACTTTATCAATAATACTCTTAATGTTATGCGTAAGACTAGACTAGACCCTTGTGAACGTTGCCAAGAAGATACAGAATTGTTGATTTAATTGTACAACTTCTTTGTCAAGGAATTAAGTATACCATTTTAAGACTATTCGCGAAATGTATACTCGTATATTAAGTTTCTTAATATTCTCACGTATATTCTTGTGACTGACTCTGTTTTATTTTTAAAGAATTTGTGTACAATATACATAGTGGATGAGTTTATTTTAGCATATCATCTAAGCGTCTCAAATACTTTAGGTCCGCTTTAATCTCATTATACCGGGAGACAAGACCATGTGAGCTTTAGACAGTTGTGTTATTTTTTCGTATTGTTTTCCTTTTGATTAAAAAAAATGTAAATATGATAAAGGATTTAGTCTTTATTAATTAGTATATATTAGTCCCTGTATCAAAATCTAGAGCCCAAACGGATCTGTATTTTAGTATTTTGTATTTAACAATGTATAGAATGGAACTGAATTAATTTTTTTTTTTTTAATGTTATTTGGATAGGCAAACTGGCAGACGTGCCACCTGATGGTAAGTGGTCGACGTCGCCCATGAACATAAACTAGTTTACTTGGAACTAGCCCAGGCAACTCATTTATGTGTTGCCTATCCTGAGACATATGATGTTAAGTCTCGGTGCCAGTAATTACACTGCCTGTCTTGCCCTTCTTTCCGAAACACAGCAAAGCTGTTTCACGGAAGAAATAAGCAAGATGGTGGTACCCATGCAGCCGGGATCGCGGCACAGCGCATCCCTCCCACCGGATTATTTTTTACTTAGATTTATATTTTATATTATATTTTATATTTTTTTATTTAGATTTATTACACAGATTGCGAATAGTATTTTACGAGATTTTGAGTAATAACAAGGACATATATGAACTACAACCGTAGCTACCCCATTGGCATTCTAAAATAATTTTAACAAAAAATATATTAAATTTAAAAAAAATTATATAATATATTATAATTACGAAAAATTTATAGTTTATTTGCTCTACATTACAAAACGTTTCTTTTTTGTTTTTCGATTTAAAATACTATCTACATAAATATTTTATAATAAAATTTATAATGTCAGCTACTAAAGCAATTATTGGATCATTTTATTATACAATTTTAGATGTCGAAGTCGAATATATTTACGACTCAACTATAACAAAGATACCGCGAATAGGTTAACCGGTTTGAAAACTTGAAAATATACATCTTTAAAGGATTTACGTCTATAAAACAATGTAATAAGCTTTAAAATTAAATATTCATTGTTCTTTTATTCCCATAAAAGTGTAAAGTGTTATTTAATTAAAAGAAGCCCTTGATGAAGCCCTTAATATGGGCCGCAATTGACTTAATTTGATAGCATGTGTAATGCATCTTTTTATACGGTGTAATGTAAAGGATAATGAGAATGAGAATAAAAATCTCGTAAAATTTAATTTTTCTTGTTTAAGAATATTAAGTTAAGGAACTAGTGGTTAAAATAATTTTCAACCATTATAATATTAATTAAATGAATCTTACTAAGAATTATTCTTTTGTATAATTCCATATATGTAATAAAATGTCGTTAAATTTTAAGTTAAGCGTTACAAAAGTTAATTCATATACCTAGTTACTATGTAATATAACAACAACAATTCATACTAATAAAGAGATTGAGTAATTATTACATTAGGTACATGTCTATTGTAGTTTTACGCTATTCACATTATTATAATTTATGTTTTGTAACCAGTTTCGAATACAATGACCTGGTCATATCAAAAGTTAATCGAGATTTCGTTGCTATTATAAATGCGTAATAATAAATAACTCCGCAATATAATATAAAAAATAAATATATACAGTCTATATAACTTTGTGTTTATGAGTAGCTAACTCTGCTTCGGAATGCAGATTCTGCTGGGAAGAGACGGCAAGAAACTTACCAGTTAATCTTTTCAAATATACGTTGTATAAGTTATATACCTATTACAAAATAAGATTTGACGGCTTACATGAAAATTAACGTAACTCAAGCTACGAATTTTTCGTTTATTCAAGCAATATTTTAGAATCTTATTACTTTTTTTATGTCATCATATTTAATTCTTCTTTTATCAAATTTAAAAGTAAATGATGATAGTGTCGTCAGAAAATAATACAGTATCACAAATGTATAAAAAAATCAAAAAATTATAAACATAAAAGGACCTATGATCAATCCGAATTAAACGCCCATCTTAATACCAGAAGACTTTGTTCCATTCAGTTATTAAATTGTCTAGACAATTTTTTTATAAATGTCAAAGTGACAAAATACATCATCAATACACGTAGAAAACTGGTCGCACACGTTCTACGTGCGTTTATTTTTGAGTATAGGTTTTAAAACAAAATTATAAATTATTATTATTATTTTGAATAAGTTATGTAACCGAGTATGAATCGTATACATACTTGGTTACATAACTTATTCATACAATTATAAGAAAAAACGACACTTCCGTTATATTATTTATTATAGAAATTATCACTAAGCTGGCATGACAATTGTATAGTTAAAAGCGTGAAATGTTTAATTGTTAGTCTTTTGTGTCGGCCAAGTCCCAAATTAACTCATCTTTCCAATGACTGCATGGATACTAAAATGGCGCTACATATCTTATGGTTAGTTGTTCCTTTAAAAAAGTATATTACTTTTTAATTTATATTAAGAAGGAGAATATCTCAAAGCTATTATTATTTATATATACAACTCAAAAATAAAAAAAATTCAAATACAAATATAAACTAAAAATACGGATTAATTATTAAGAAGTTAAATAAATATTATTCTTCTGTAATAGATACAACTGTGTCATGTTGATGAAGTAGAGAAGATTGAGACTTAACTCCTCCAGAAATACTTAGACGTTGATATAAAATGAAAATTAACAAAAAATGCAACAACCGATGCAATGTTAAACATTTATAGTGCCGCATTAGTTATTTTACTCACAATTTAATTTAATATAAATTATTCATGACACAATAATATTAATCCGCCAAATTAGAATAATAAAAAACATGACGTATTTTGATAACTTATATTGTTTTTTTCTTTACAAATTTAAATATAAATGTGACAGGCACACTTTAATATTGTTATTTATTGTATTTGTATATTATGTATAATAATAATTTTGTGCCTGCAGATGTGTCTGCAGATTAAATGGCTATGGTATATAATAGCCATTTAATAAAAAAATCGTTAAATAAAAATTCGTACAGCGTTGTCTTATTGGCGCGGATTTCACTGAGAGTAACCTTGGCATCGACCGCCGGCCTGCCCTTGAACCAGCGAACAAAGAACAATACGTTGAGGACTTGTGGTAATAGTGCCTGGCTTTTACGTTCTCTACGTACTGTTTGTATTACTTTTGGTATATGAGTATGCGTGTATTATATAAAAATCCTACTTGTTTAGATGGTTCTTTTAAGGGCAAAATTAACACTTGAAAAGCGGCGCCGACCTGAATTTGAATTATTGACCGTCAAGCCTTGCGGTTGGTGGTAAAGGAAAACATAGTGAGGGAATTGCATGTTTCAAAAGTCAGTTCCAGTTTCAAACATTATCTTTCATAAGAGAAGAGGCTTTTGCCCAGTTTTGGGATATTTAAGGAAAAAAGAATGCTGTTTATTTGTGAATATACAAAGGACTTTATTTTGTAATATAACATTTATAAAGATATTGAATTGCCTCTAGTTTCCTAAATACACTTTTGTGTAAATATAGATATAGGTAATGATTTTATTATTGAAGAAATAATAAAATTATTTTTTTATCGTATGACGTATCTCTGCTCCTATTTCAATTGGACTTTGCCTAAAATAATAATTTAGAATATTATTTGCAACTAATTTCTGTAATGGATACATTAAATTTAAAATAATTTAAATGCGAAAAGAGTCAATTTGTCAATTTTAAGCATTAACTAATCAACGGTTCATATCTAAATCATAATACATCTCATTGATCTAATTAATAATTAAGCGTAAGTAATTACGTATTACCTGTCACGTAGTGGTTTTGTCACATCAGATACTGAACATACATCAGATACTGCTATGGTAGCACACTCATTTCCATACACATGTGATATCGTGGATTGTACGTTAATTAGTAACACTCAAAATCTGCATGTGCGAACTTCCGACTGACGAACGTGGACGCGCAAAGTCTACTAATGTGATGTTGATGTACACGATGTAAAGTTACAGGAAATTATATGTATAGTCAGTGTATATAGACTTTAATTGTGATTAAGTTCTTTGAAACTTAACATGGAATCCCAATGAGGATACTAAATGCAACTTTTTATAATAATATTTGCAGTTAGTGTGTTATTACTTCTTTTTCATTAATAAAGAGAACATTATATCATTGAATAGTGCTTAAATCTTTTCTATAGATTTTTGATACTAATTATACTGATATTTAATAAGTAATGAAAAGATAAATTAGTTTATCTTACATATTTTTTTTTTCCTTTTTTGTACTTTGCTATAATTTCGATCATTTAAACTGTTAAGTAGGTAAACCTGCTAGTGATCGCCAATTGTGAACTAATTTTAATGATTATTTTTATATAAAAGACGAACACATTAAATTATTGCCGTGTTGAACTACCGTTGTGGTCTTGTCAATTCTATCAACGCCGACGATCTCTACTGCTAGGAGCGAATTTTTGGTTTTTACATATATTTGGTTCCGGTTTGACCTTGTGTGCCTCCAACGAGCGTCATAGAGAAAGTAATTGGTCCGTTGTTTTCAAAAATAAGTAATAACAATCTTTACCCATGGTTGGGTAGTTATCTGTCAATCTGCAATGGAGCAGCGAATAGGATATTCTCCAACCCTATTCATATATAGGCAGGCTTAGTGGTACATTTACAGGCTGTTTAGTTTTGTTTCATTATGAGCTGAAAAACTGACCTGATCAAACAATTAAAAACAGATAGATTTTTTTTTATTAACAATGATATACGTATATGATATTTCATAAATAAAATCTGACCTAAACTAACTATTGGATTATAAACAGTAAAGTTATTCTTGATATTCTATAATTCGTTAAGTTTTACATGCAAGCCTGCGTGACCACAGTAAGCTAATACCTATTACTGGCTTTATTACTCACTCTATTATGTTTCAGCACGATTATGTAATGTAGAGTTTTGGCTTGTCTAAACAAACTGGTGGTTCGGTAAACAGCTTATAAGTTTAACCCTTTTTAGTAAAATTGCAGGTTATATAGACAGCTCTGCGTATAATTGATGAAAGAAATATTGTATATTTTAAAACATTATAGATAACATATTAATTTATAACCTAAAGGTTTTTTTTGTTGTTTTTGTTTTATACTTTATTTTTACAATAATTTTTGCTTGATTTGCAGAGGCGTTAGGGTTGTTCACAGTGGTTGTGGGTTCGATCCGTACAGATAAGTGTATGTGTAGGCCTCATAGATGTACCTATGTTTGCGGACTCCCAACACAGAATTCACATCCTACTTGCCATTGAATGTGAAGTGTTTATTTTATTGACATTTTTTATCAAGGTATTAAGATAAGAAATCTTACAAGTGTAAAATATTTAGTTCGTTTATTAAAATTCTAAACATTTTTTACAAACAAAATAGTTATCGATATTGATTATCTCCAACGTTGGATAAAAAGAGGAAGAATATATAATATTAAAAGTAAAATATCACAAAATTGAACGTATTTACTTCATTCTGTTTTTATTGTTTGCATGAGTTCAGACGCGCACTACGAACTTTCGCCGCACGACGAAAAAACGCTGCGGCATAATGTCGCGCTATAGTACCTACTGCGGACGGCTAGGACCATTTGTCATTTCAATCACCGTTCACAATTATTGTTTGCATAGGTCATATGTTGACCATATTTTTTTTATATTTCATTGTCTTGGCGCTGGTGTTTGTGTTGTGTGTTTCCTAACCATCGACACAGGATTTTATCCTTCTAGAAGTCGTGGAGTGGGAGACATTTTTTTAATTATCTATTTATTTGACACAGGGTTTTAATTATATTGTTTCCACTTAACGTCAAAATATACGACAAATTTGTAATATCGTGTAACTATAGCTTGGCGCAGCACCGCGGTTAATCGAATCTATGTACTCGTAACATGGGAAAACCTGGACGATGGGCACTCCACAGCGTTTCGTTACTACCCTATAATATTATTTTACTGTTTGTATTAAAGCAAAAATTGATACTAGAAAATTTATCTACTTTTAATAATGGTTCATAAAATAATATTTACTTTAGTAATAGAAAAATACTGCAAAAACTTGTCGGGGTAATCGTTAAGTTTATTCCATATTTTAGAGTGCGAGACCCGCAGTGGAGCAGCGTGGTGGATTAAGCTCTAACCCTTCTTCTATATGGAGAAGAGGCCTTCGCTCAGCAGTGGGTGATTTACAGCCTGATACAGATACAGATACAGAATATTTTAGAGAACATTCCGGTCGCTATACGATCATGAATACGAGGGTATACACAAATAGATTATTTTTTGCGAATTTTAGTTAGGAAAGTGGAAAGATTTTTATGCTAAATCCGTTCATTCATCCATCCATGCAGTGAAAATTCCTTGTGCGTGTCTTGCCTGAAAACTGTAGCGTTCTAGCATTTTATACATTATGTATTGTATACTAAAGTAACGATAAGAATAAATGACGACGACAAATAAAAAATAAAATATAATTACATATTTTAAAGTGCTCCTAATTCAAGGAGAATTTTTCATTTAAACGAAATTTCTTTAATTATTACTCGCAACGACTATTACGCAAATGACCATTCAGGATACACTCAAAACACTCGAAACTACGAAACAGTGGAAAGAGCGAAGAACACGAAAATACATAAAAAGTTAAATGAGAAAAAGTAATTTCGCGAGATAGAATATTCGGTTTGTTCATTAAATTTTCAAGTTAGTGCAAATTTCGGGGCAGAACATAAGCGGCTTGCCAAGAAGCGTTGAGTTTCAACCGCCCCGGAATGACGGCTTAAGTCTTATGAATGATGCAGACGCGCCAGTTCACTAAAGCGAATAATGAGTTACTAGACTAACTGCCTAATTGTAGTTTCACTTGAATTCTCGACTCTGTTAAAAGTTTGACGTAACAGAATACAAAATAAAATCCATTACCAAGTAAAATTAGAATAAGTTATAATATAAGTTGATATTATCCTTATATTGATAGTCATTCATTGGATGTGTGTACATCTCTAAGAGTTAGATAAACGACTTAAAAAATAATATGTTTAAATCGTTTTATTATCAATTTCAACTTTTTATAATATAGATAATCTTATTCATTCATTTATTTGGTATAGAGTTAATATTGTGAATATGTATCAATTTTTGAAATATAAAGTAAGACTTCAAACAGGACTGGTGGTAATGTAGTTAACATTTACATTATAAAAATAATATATCGGAAAATTGAGAATGGTAATTAAGTAAGTAAATCTTTAAAATTTATGCGTAGGCATTAATATACGATGTCAACAATTTATTCTATGACAATTTCATCAGAGTTTTAGAAGCTTTGAAACGGTTGTTGAATTCGTTTGGGTAAATAAGAGAGATATATTTACTGATACAGCATAATTAGATGAGAGCCCACCCCAAATGTTTTCTCCATAAATATTAATGTTCTTCAACACAAGTGGGACAAAAACATTTTTTTCACGATCGACTGTTATATTATTTTTGTTTCATAATTTTAATCTATACAGATACAAAAAATTCACGAGACTTCTTCAAAGGAGGAAGTATCGGCCGATTTTATTTTTAGCCTTTAGCTTTTGATTGATTGATTCGATTGTAGAGTAAAAGTTATTTTTTGAATTTATTAAAAAAAATTCAATGTATTTTTTGTAAAAAAATTGAATAGATGATTTAATTTTATTCGATTAATATTAAATAAATAATCGTAGGATTGAAGGCAGGTGTGACAAGGGTAGGGTTTAGAGAGCATTGAGCCTTAACACGCCTGATAGATTTATTGGTGTCTGCCTACGAAATAATAAATCTTACAATTTATAGAAAAATGTCTTAAAAAGGTTTTTACTGTATTGCTTAATTATTAAATCCAAATGATTTCACACCAACTTATTATTGTTATTCGATTTGTTTTAGTGTTAAAAAGCTGTTTTATAAATCTAGTATTGGAAGCGTAGTTAGGTTAACTACTAACTACTATTAATAAGATTTGATCTGTAAAATGGCAATTTAAAATGCGACAATCGACTATTAAAGGCATACTTTGAATTTGAACTTAATTTAATATTTTATAATACACCAACCACAATGTCGAATTTAATATCTTCCATCTATAAATATAGATTAAGTCTTAACAAGTCGAATCAAATCGAAAGTTCAATAAAGTTAAGAATTTGTGGGGTTCAGACGTGGAGTAGTGAAGAGACATTTCAGCTGTGCTCGACAAGTTTGAGACTTGGAGAAACTATGTGATAGTTATTTAACTTTACCTTTATCCCATTGTTTAGATAACTTTATGTGTGTTTGTATCTAAAAGTTAGTCTTAGATTATTCTATTAATCTTTGATACGAAATTTCCGATAGTTATTTCTTGAAATTCTTTTTTAAAACGGCAAACATCCAATAATATATAACCAAGTTCTAATGTATTTATATAAATATTTGATACATGTAGCTTTATTTTTTTTTTGTAAACAAAATATAAAAGTACAATAATTCTAATTCCATATAAAATGTCCTTAAATTTTATATTTAATTATAATGTTTTTGTGTGTAACATGGTTTAGCAAAATTAAAGAATTTGTTTGTTTGAAGATACATACATACGGAATCTTGGAAAACAATTTGAAAAATTCTTTTGTGTCAGAAAATCTGTTCAGCCAAATATTTAATTAGATAAGACGCGGATTGCGGTCATTAAAGTTTAACACTTTCAAGTTTAAACTAAAACTCGAAGACACGAATCAAATGTTAAAGTTTTATTAGTTTTCAAAACATTTATTTACCCCGTCTGTGTCTGGATGTAGAGCTGTTCCAGTTTCCCGTTTCCTCGTCTACTTTAAATGACTTTAAAATGACAAAGTTCGTTTAGGTTAAATTACTCCCGCGATTGTTATAAATTCATACTATTCAGTTTTTTCATATCATTTATGTCTTCATTTTGATTTGGCACACTTTTATATAAGTTACTGATATGCCGATCTAGGTCTAGTAAAAAAGCATTAGAACTTTAACTAAAATGTTGGAATCTTAAAATGACCAGCACCGCTTCCGCTTTTAAGTGCTAAATTTTGTCTTAAAATTTCATGTCTTAATGGTTAATAAATTTAAATCAAAAATCAAAATCGATGCGAGTATTTGAAAATTTCTTTCAGTGTTTCAAGACTTTACCTTTTTCCTATGATTATAGACTATAAGATAAGACGGGTGAGCGGAACGGCAAATCGATGTCGATGATCGTCAAAATTAATGTCACCGTTCGTACTTGTATTATGTTCGTTTGAACAACGAGTAATGTCGTACGTTAATATCGTACGTAATCAAGTAATAGATAAGTAGATCTTTGCCATATTTTCGGAATATTTACAAATCGCACTGGACGATACATCGCACCTCAAGTAGTCACATATTAATTTAATTAATGTTAATTTCGGTTTATAATTGTTCTTTATTGTTAATATAACTCGTACTATCAATATTCAGTTCATTTTTACTCTCGGTACTGTCCCTTGTCTGATTAATCACCGTTGATATTATTTTCGTTTGAGTTTGTAATCTTCGTTAATGTCGTACGTAATATTAGTTGATGTTACCTTCGAATCATAAGAGGTACCTATAAGTTTCAATGGACTCATGTCATGTCATGGCGCGTCCTATAGTCCGAAAAATACGGTAATCCAGACGCATCATACACAACTAGTGAGTCAGGCTGTCAAGTACTTCATATAATGACAGTTAGGTGTATCTATGTAAATAGTAAGCTCATATACGGCTAACCACATGTGAGTTACTCACACTCACATTGATCAATAACTTCAGGTATCAAGTGAAACTAATCAAAATGTATTCAATTAGTTCGCTTTGTTCTCGATACTTTCGCTGCCTCGTATATTAATGAAAGAAGATATATTTATTAGGTGTAGATTCAGTATGGGCCGGGATGGGAACCCGGTCCTGCTAAACACGGCGTCGTCGGGACTGTTCAGAGGTTAGCCGGACAGTCCCCATGGAGGAGAAGTCTGGCCTTTTCGCCGAGGCCAGCCTGTCGCTGGAGGGATCCTGTTGCCTGCAGATCCGGGACCCTCCAATTAAAGCGGCTGAAGGCTGCCGCAGGGGTTTAGTACGGTATTGCACTCCCAAAGTGCCGAGTCCGACATAGGTCTAGGACTGCCGACCCGGGCGTCCTGGATATCATCCGTAAATGGATTCCCCCGCGTAAAAAAAAAAAATTGTGTGTGTCAGCTCCGACGCACGACTGGAGTTTACTCCTTAAGTACGATTGTCTAAACATACGCAAAAAGAGTTTATCCAACTGAAAATAAGATTAATACCATATGAAAGGGTAAATTAACAAATTAATGAAAATAATATACATATATAAATATATATTTATTCATTTTATATACATTTATTATAACTAATCGGCGAAATATTTTACATTAAACTTTTCACAATAGTCAATTTCAGATGTGCACAAATACTTCATTAGGAATGTTGATAAATTATGTCATTATTATTATCTGACAATTATCATTTATTTTTTAAATATTATTTTTCAATATTAATTAGAGCAACATTACTTTCGCACCGCACCATAGGTGCGCGTGCACCGAAAAAGTAACGAGGTCATTCATCAGTACATTTTACCTCTCATATTTTTCTCATACCGGGCGCCTTATATATGAAAATCGATTCTTAAGGAGTAAACTCCAAAAAAAAAAAGGTGTAGATTCAGTAACAGTGATAAAATACATGTTGAAATGCTTCTTATAAAATAAATGTGTGTGTCAGGTGTTATTTCCATGGTTATTATAATTTCTTATGAATTAAGATATTGCGAGATATTTACAAAGACGAACTTCGCGGTTTTGTTTGCATTCTTTTTTTTTAAGTTTTTATATTAATTAACGTTTACGATCATTGTTCGTTAGTTATACATAGTAACGTGAATAGCGTGATATCTCATAACTTAAAATAAAACGGTTTCCTCGCATAATTATATTTCATATTACATAAATACTTTCTCATATATACAAATAAACAATCTAATTTAATCAGGTTTATAATATAGTATATATTTTAACAATATATGTTTATACCGTTATGATAAAGCTATTAATATTAATGTTGATCCAATTAAACACAGCAAGTGAAAAGTAATGGCTACAAGGCATTTGAATACGAGGTAGATGGTTTTTTTTTTTCTTTATTAGCAGAGCCTTAGTCTCATGCTGTAAAATCACTATTTAGTATGGCTATACACCATCAATGATCATCTTATCGTTTCGTAGAGATATTAAGAATTAAGGTATGATGGTAAGGGGCTGGTCTATCCATGAAGATAAAGGCCCCTAAAAAGAGAAAGAATTAAAAAGAAAAGTATTTATTTGAATAAAAATACAATTCAAATGCCGCTAAAGTTAACATTAACTAAACTTACTTTAAAGATTTAAAAGTTATTTAATTAATTTGTAAAGAATGTAGGTACAGTGAAAATCGAATTTCATTCATCCATTAATTGTATTAAAAATATGAAATGAAAAGGATCATTCTGTTAATTATTTATTGAACAAGGTGAAGCCTGCATGCCAGGGTAACAATTAAAAAGGAATATATTGTCTATGAATTTTTAAGAGGGTTCAATTTGGGTCACGTTTCGATACGTGTATTTTAATAATTGACTTTTAATGAGTACAAGTACCTACTGGCAAGTTAAAAAAAATTAAAGATATGAAATATAACGCTAATACGAATAATAATTCTGTTTTTTCGTTATTCACATAAATATTAATAATATTATAACATATTAAAAAGCATAAGAAAAAGTCAAGTAAAATGTTTCAGTCATTTTATGCAATACAAAACAGCTACGCCGAAGTCGGTTTATCAAAATCATTTGTATTCCAGGGAGTAAGGGACGTAGACGGTAGTGCATATAATGAACGAAGGAATGCTGTTGACAATACCGAACTTCATTTCGAATTCGCATGATGCAAAACGCAATTTTGCTTAACGACACTCAATTTGAAATATACAAAAAAAAATTATAAGAGAAAAATAATATTTATTTGGCTTAAAATAAATTATTTGAAAGGTTTTTTTTAAATTATTCAAAGATTATATTGAGTTCTCACGTTATATGTCTAAAAAACTGTTTCTCTACGACGAATGAACACAGCGGTTAACGTAATTTCTTTTTAATTCATACATTACTCATGTTACGTTTAACAGGTTTAAATTAAATTAAAAAATTTTGGAGATTCAGTCGCTTTGGTGTGATAGCCGTACTGGTGTAGTGGTGCGAGTAGTCGCTTCAACGCCGGCGGTCGCGTGTTCGATCCCGCACGGGACAGATGTTTGTGTTTGTACAAATATTTGTTGTGTCTGGATATACGTCGTCATGAGTCCCCTCACCGTGTCTCAGCGAGGACGTAGGGCCGTCGGTCCCGGTTGTTATTATAGACACCTGATAGCGATCGTTACTCGTGGTAGGAAAATTATCTGTCAATCCGTATTGGAGCAGCGTGGCTGATTCAGTTCAGTTCAGTTGGTAAAGTGATCTTGGAAAAAGAGCTACACAATATATGCGTGTTATAAAAGTAATTTTATTTACAATAGGTTTCGAGTTAAATTCAAGTGAAAACAAAAAGCCAATTCGTGACAAGAAAAACTAACTCGTATTAGATACACTTATCTAATATTAGTTAGTTTTTCAAACGCATGTGAAAATATCAAGTAGTCATTGTACTTATCCGCTCGAGTGTCCGGGCAATGACCTTTTAGTTTACCAACTGCACAAAACTGCCCAAGGCCTCTCACGTTTTGTTACATAATTTCCCACCGGTGAAAGTGTAATATACGTTAATCAACCTGTAGTTGATAGGTGCACTTCGCGTACTAATGCTAGTATCGAAAAAAAGTTGACATGAGCAATATAGCCATAGCGAACATTACAAGGACACGGGCGCTTTCGGTTATTGTGGTTAGTTTGTAAACTCTTGTCAACTAGTAGTTGACACGGACAGTGGAGCGATTATAATGCCTTTAGATGTTGAGCTATTCAAGTTGTGTCGTATTATGTCATAATTATGTGTGACTACGCCTAGAAACAAAGCGACGCGATGCGAAACGAGGTGACGTGACGCGATATAACGCGAACAATAGTTCAGATTACAAAATGCATTGATGCAACGATTTAGTATAGCTTATAGATATTAAGACTATTTAACACTTGCGTTTGAATTAATTGCGGATAAAAAACGTTTGAACGACGAACGTTTGAATATAGGTATAAATATTAAATATATTCAATTTAAATCAATTTAAATAACTTTGATTTGAGTTTTTTTTTCTTAATTCGATTTCAAATACTTAAAATAAAACTAAATTATATCTTAACAATGATTTGAAGCTCTTGGGAACAACATTTGTATTTGACTCGATCAATTTAACGAGAATTTCGCTTGATCACATCTTCCCCTAAACAAGGGCAGCAATTTAGCAAAACCTTTTTATCATTCCGATCCATTACTCAATTTGATCCCTAAGTTAGGTTTATTGTAAAATTTATTACTGTCAGGACGTGGGTTAGTCTATATGGATTAGATTGTTTTACATTTAACTCATAGAAAATAAATCTAAACAGAATTTGGCAACGGGTTGCATATCCGATCCTTTGTTTGACCATAGAGATAGTTTTTGTTATTTCGACATTTCTTTGTATTGTGTATTTCTGGATCTCCGACACTTAACTTCATCCTACCGAGGAACGTTGAATGTTAGGCGTTAATTAAAAAAAGACATATCTATACTGAACAAATTTTCTTCGTTCACTATTTTTAAGAAATATAATCGATTTGCGTTAAAACATGTTACTTTTGTACAAATACTATGACAACATATCATTAATTCAATATATGTACCTACTAGGCTAGGGCCCGCCCCAGCTGCGCCCGGTGTATGTATATGTACCTAAGCCTTCCTCACGTATCACTGTGTCTATTGGTGAAAACCGCATGAAAATCCGTGCAGTAGTTTTTGAGGTTATCGCGAATAGAGAGACAGAACTTCGTTTTATAATATGTAGTGATAGTGATAAATAAATAGTGAGAGTGTGAAATAGTGAACATTGATAAAGAATATAAATATGTTTTTTTTATAAGTCTCAAAAAGTTTCTAATTAAATTACTTATCTTTTCAAAAATCTAGATCAAATAGAATAGACATAGGTCTATTTTAAAGAAAACTATGCGATACATTCATATCGACACGTCACAACAGAATACTAAAGTGAACTGTGTGCAGGTTTTAATATTAATATATACGATATATACAATAGACGAGTGACGCCAGGTTGCGGTTCGGTGCATGGGAATCTACGGGAAGTGGGAACAGTCCGTGAACTCTAATTACCATTCTTTATCGACGCAAGACTCTCTGTATTTGATTATTATTTATAACGATTTTGTTTTAAAGAAACTAGGCGTTGCTCACACCCTTTTAAGCACGTGGAGTTTTAATAGGTACTTACAACGATTTTTCAAAATATAATTCAGTAAATAATTTTGGAGATTAACGCGTTAAAACAAACTTATATATTTAATTTATTTTTTTATATTGTGAATTCAAGATATTTGTTGAAATATAAATTAGAAGAAAAACATCTTTTATGAGAGTTTTGCATTAGCATAACAATGGTAATATATATGGTAATATATATATATTATAAGCAAAATATGGAAATATTTTCTTACATTATTATAATATACACATATATAAGTACACGTAAGCATACATAAGTATTAAATACACTTAAGTAATGAATAAATTATTTAATTGAAATACATATATTATCAAAAACAACAAATACCATATCACCATTTTACTTGCATTTTAAATATATTTATAATCACAAAACATAAAATTCACGTTTCATATGTGAAGCTGTAGGGGATTTTTGTATAAAAATAAAGAGACATCAGAGCAGACGAGACAGAACAGTAAGTAATCTCCCCATGAGCTTAGACGTTGTAAGGGTCATTAGACATACATAGGCAAACCATTCATGGCTTCTAATTTCGTATCTTGTGTGTGTAATTATTCTGTCGCCCTCACCATTCGTTCTACGTTAATACGTTTAGGAATTGAATATTAGATTTATCTTCTAATTATTAAGAAGGATCCATGGATATAATATGTAGAGATTAGTCGACAATTGCGGATTCAAATGTAAAGTTACTAGTTTGTAGTCTAGGTCAAAACTTGCCGGTTGCTAATCAAATAGTCACCTGACATATAATGGTGTCCTACACATAACATTTTATGATATTTTTTTTTATGTTTTACCATCAAACTTCACTTCATCTGTCACACATTTCTATTTCCAACGTGTGAAATTAAAAGATGTAGTTTATATCGTACATAAGTAACTGATTAACTACCAGAGGCCCTATCAGTAAGAAGTGAAACAGGCCCTTAGTGTTTAAGCTGAAATAAAATTAAAGATCTTTAAGAAGACATCCATAATATGACGGCAGAAATCTGTTGTATATACATATATATATATATATATAGGTATGTATATACATCCGTAAATCCACTCTTCTGTACACACACACACATATATATATATATATATATATATATATATATATATATAATATACATAGACAGATATAGCTAATTAGTCATTTCTTCCAGACAACCCAAATGGGAAAAGAATAAAGGGAAATATATTACCATGGGGACCGAGTAGGTGGTATAATTATATAATAAACTTACATACAAATCTCTACATTCTAATAATTATAAAAATCCATATACAAATTTAATATATTTCTTATCTCTCGTGACCAAGCTAAGAAAGCTAATTTATATCTTTAAATCTTTGAGACATGCAGCGGATCGAGTAACTATTAAATCAATCTACTATGCGCTCTGCCAATCCCTGATATCATACTGCATTACAGCATGGGGAGGTTCAAATAAATCTACCCTTATTAATTTGGAGAGAGCCCAGCGAGCAATCCTCAAGACGGCAGCTTCTCTTCCTTTTAGATATCCAACCGTCGAACTTTATAGACTTTGGGACGTTTTATCTGTGAGACAACTGTTTATAACGCGTGTTTTGATGAAAAAGCATGCTGAGCTTCCATATGACCCCAGACTTAACCAAGACAAGAGACGAAAAGGTAAAGTATGTTCCACCGTCAAGGTTTCCACCACTCTAGCTCGGAAACACTACTATTACCTCGGGAACTTTTTGTATAACAGAATTAACTCTCGAATACCTATTTATCACCTTCCTAGACTCAAATGTAAATTCACCATTACCAATTGGCTCAAATCATTCACCTATGTTGAAACTGAAAAACTCCTTATTCCTTAATCAGCTGACTTACCTAAGTTTTCTTTAGTTTACTTTAGTTTTGTTTTTGTAATTATTGTTATTGGTATAATTAACCTAGTTAACATTTAACTTTAATTGTATACTAATATTATTCATGCCCATCACCTATGACGTTTGTTTCCATTTACTTAGTTCGGAACATCTGATCATGTATTCGAATCCGTGGGGGGGACCTGGTGACCTATAGTACAGGTATTGTATACCTTTTTTGGGCACCAGTTCCTCACTAATCAAGTTTTCATATTAATAATAAGATCTTAATTAAGTAGCAGATTTATTGTACCAGCCTGATTGTGATGGAAAATAAATCATTATTATTATTATTATTATTATATTAAAATATACTTCTATTACTAAAAAAATATATATACATATATTAGATGATATGGTGATGATTATGGATATTTTTTATTCTTGTTCTCCATGAAAAATATCATTTGTAGTAAGTAGAAAATTATGTTTCTTGTCCTTGTTGCCTAAGAAGAATTTTCTTCTTTCATAAAATTGTTTTAAATTTCGAACAGAAAATCTCAAAGACTCAAACAATCATTAATATTTGACTTTTTACAGAGCCTTAAACTTCAAATTTGTCAAATAATCTTATACTAAGTAATATACACCTTAAAATAATTTATTGGTAACGGTGCAATTTTATTAAAACTTTATGGGTTTTTATCAATGTTGTAGTTTCAAGAAATGTGATATTTAGTAATCGCATCAAACATAAAGCAATGTAATTATCGACTTCCTATATTTTTTGCGACAAAAATCAATAAAATCCCCATATCAGTGTTATCGTAAAAAAAAAAAAAAAAAAAAAAAAAAAAAAAAAAAAAAAAAAAAAAAAAAAAAAAAAAAATAAATAAATATAATATATATCCCTACATTTCACCCAGACTCGGTGTAGGAATCGAACTCACGACCATGAAGCGGAAAGCACGGTCACTGCCAACTACGCCAACGGGCCAGTCAAACTTCATAATTATATTATTTCAAAAAATTGTATAAATTTAATTTCGCGTAAACACCAAATAATAAAACATAAAGTAAATATCAAGTCATTCGTCGTAATTTTATTCCAACGATGTATCATAAATATAAAAACTAGTTTCGAATACATTTCTGTCACAATCGCCACGAACACGCAACTGTATAGCGTATGAATATGTCTCTATGGAGAGATTTGTCTTGGAAACTATTTTGCGCTTAGTCTCTTGACTATGTGCTGTTATTAAATACAGTGCAAATTGTTGTTGTCAACCACTACGTGTAGTAATATAGCTTAGTAACTAATATAATTAAATATATGGAATATTAGATTCGATCATGTAGACTCTAGAAATTATTAGTCTAATACTTTTTAGAACTTTTATACACTTTTTAAATATAGCAAATACAGCAATGTTTAATGATCTGTTACTATTTATTACTAGTTAATATCCGAAAATTGAATTTTTAAAATTGAATTGAATCAATAAATACTACAAAAACCAAGTTAATGACAAATCATGAAAATATTCCAATAACCATCAACAACATTGAAATTGAATATGTGGAAGAGTATACATACCTCGGACAGATCATATCTCCAAAAGACCTTTCAAAAAAAGAAGTAAACAACAGAATAAACTTAGCATGGAAACGATACTGGTCTCTCAAAGAAATTTTGAAAAATTCTCACGTGCCGATCACAGCTAAAAAGAAAATATTCGATTCATGTATTTTACCTGTCATGACGTACGGATGCCAAACATGGAGTTTGACTAATTACAACATACGCCAAGTACAAGTTTGCCAGCATAACATGGAAAGAAGCATCCTCAACATCAAAATAAAAGACAAAATAAGAATCGAAACTATAAGGAACCAAACTAAGCTGATAGAGCAAGATCCCAGGGCCGCCAGACGTCACGTATTTTCTGACGGATGAAATGTGGACGATTGAGTAGTTTTAGTATGTACTATGATTGTATGCCTACCTGCTAGCTTGGTCAAACGGCCAATTTCCAGGTATCAGGTAATCACGGTACATAAAAACATTACTTACTTCACGTAAATTCTCATGGCTGATTTTCATATATGTTTCCGAGTGTATAGTTAAAAATAAATTGTCAATACTCCCAGACACTTTCCGTTTGACCAAGCTAGCAGGTAGGCATACGATCATAGTACATACTAACACTACTCCATCGTCCACATTTCATCCGTCAGAAAATACGTGACGTCTGGCGGCCCTGGGATCTTGGACTATGATTGATATTACTGAAACTGTTAAGAAATTAAAATGGAGATGGGCAGGTCATATAATTAGAAACAAAAAAGAAAAATGGTCGAGAGACGTAATAGAATGGTGTCCAAGACAGCACAAAAGAATGAAAGGGAGACAGTATCGTAGGTGGGAAGACGATTTCAAAATGATAGCAGGACCTGTTTGGAGACAAAAAGCACGTAATAGAACACTGTGGCAAGCTCTAGGGGAGGCCTATGCTAGAAAGCAAGACAATCTCGTACCGGTGTCAAAAATTAAATAAACTGTACAATATTTGTTTTAAAAATGTAAGATTGTTTAAATAAAGGCTATTATTATTATTATAATATCCGAAAATTCGTTTGCGTTATTATATTAACAAATAGCGACCCGCCCTGGCTTCGCACGGCTAGTATATTATGTTCTGAACAAACGGACGCGGGGGGTGGTCGCACCAAGCGAATCCTATCGTCAGTGAAGACCAGCGCTTGAATTTATTTTCCCGTGCGTTAGTTTTTATTTTGAAATAAATCCTAAGATATTCGTTTAAATTATATGGTGTAAAGGATTATCATAATGTGCATGAAATTTTAATATAACTAACATATTGCACTTAGTAAGGATTAATACTGAATCAATCTAAATGGATTTCCAATTACCGCATTGTACGTGAATATTTCTTTAATAACTTAGTAAGCTATCTTTAAAAGATAAATATGCCAATATGGTCTTTTCTACAGGTCTGTAAAAGAAGTATAATTCACTACACATTGTTTTTTTTTACATCTTAAAGGGAATAAGGCAGGGTTTTTGATGAAAGCTTCCAGGTGGCTTAAATTGTTCCGACATTTTGAACAATTATGGAAATAAGTCAACCAATTTTCACAAAACTTTGACAAATTATACTCCCAATTTTTTCTTGTGAATCACTGTCTATTAGTGAAAACCGAATGAAAATCTATTAAGTAGATTTTTAGCTCACCGCGAACATACAGGCAGATGCGGCGGGGGACTTTGTTTTTATAAAATGTTGGAGATATACTATATATATATATATATTTTTTTTTAATATCTTTATTTAGGGACTTTTTATAAATATGTACATGATAGTCCTATACTAAACTTACCTAAATAACATTCTTACATAATAAAGTAAGTATTTCATTTTTTAAATACACTAATTCTTATTGTTCTTATACTAATAGAAATATATTTTATGTGCAAAGGAAAAAAAGTCATCTAAAAGACTCCAAAGCAATAAAAACAAACAACTGATCAAGTTGTGGTTATAAAATTTGTTGTGTCTTAAAAGTTTATTAAGTTTATATTAAATGAAGATGTCGGAATATATGATTTTTTTTAGATAACTTTAAAGTGTTTAAGAAATGAAACTTAAAAGACTTAAATTGTATATAGTAGTTTTTCCACCATCACATTTTGTACAAGGGGTCCAGATAATAAATTCGGTTGTATTATAGACGAATGATAATAACTTGACTGATAGCAATTGTACAGTCGACAAATCGTAATTCTCGCCTTGTCGTTTCGATGCGAGACGCTCAAAGTAACGAACTGAGATTCTTTAATGACACACAGGGTTGTGAAAAATAAAATATAATACGAAACGGGATTTCCGTCTCTTTTTCTGCTAATGCTTTTGTTTAAAAAAAAATACAGTATCTGTATTAAGTAAAATAGAATAAATAAGAAAATAATTAAGTTTGTATTAAGTGCAAAAATATATAGAATTTTATTTTGTTGTTGTTGTTTTTTATACTTATCTTGCCTTCTAAGGATTTCACTTCTAAAGTAGTTTGATTTCCATAACTTTGTAGACACAATTTTGAAAAAGCTGATTATGTGTAAAACTTGGTTGGTTTAAATATCAATACATAATAAATCTACGCCAGATTACATAAACGTGTTTTTCAAGTAACGGACAAAACGCTAATACTTCAGCGGTTTATAAACGATATGAAAGTGACAACCCTAATGTATCGAGTGGATTTGGATGCGTCTCACGAACGTCGAGTATGTGAGTGCGACGTCTGCGCCATTCAATGGTTATGAGTCTTACTGGAATCCGATACTTGATGTCGTTTAGGCGGGAACTTTATTATAAAACGTTATATGAAGGTGAATATTTCTTGCTTTTAGTTCCTTGAAGATACAGTTTTCTATTAAATGATTTTTTTTTGTAAATTTCGCACTTTCTTACTAAATTAGGTATATGAAGTTTTTAGTTTCAAGATATTTTAAATTATTGTGTTACATAACTAGGTACTTTAGTCAAGACTTTATTAAAAATGATTGTAAGTAAAGTAATATAATTTTTTCTAAATAACTATATTAAAATAAATGTTTACTTTTCTAAATATATTTTGAATATACAAATTGGCATTTTTATATTTCTTTTTCTAGATGTCTTTTTAAATAACTTTATAAAGATTACACCGGCACACAAAAAAAGAAGTTGTCAGTACTTTTGACGGGACCCATATATCTCTATCTATTTCGACCCGAAATACAAGTTTTCGAAACTAAGTATGATTTTTATGTATTTCGACCCGCTTAATACTTATCTGAAGTTAATTTAGACCATAAGCCATTAAAAGTTTAGTTACACGTTATAAATTATTCAATATTGACGCAAATGTTTTGTTTATATTATTTAACATTTTACCTTTTATTTAGTAAATCAAAGTCATGAATATTATTTTTTTGTACAGTCTAACCGTTTTTTGCAGTTAATTACGTACAAAAAAATAAAAAATTTGATAAGTGAAGTGAATCAGCCTGTAAACAACCCACTGGTGGGCGAAGGCCTCTTTTATAAATAGAAGAAGGGTTAGACCTTAATCCACCACGCTGCTTCACTTCGGGTTGGCGAATAATTTCCTACCATGAGTAACGGTCGCTATGATGCCTATTATAATAACCGGAACCAACGGCTTAACGTGCTCTCCGAGGCACGGTGGGGACCCACAAGGATATACACCCAGACAAGAAACAAATATTTGCACAAATACAAATATCATTGGAAGAAACACGTGGGTCTTAACCGACAGCCGTTTGTTTAAATCTAGGTTATTACTAATCCTTTGTGTTTAAAATTCAACACACGTCTCGTTGAACAAAACATCGCGCCGAAACTTGTCTAAGCCGGAAACAATTCTAACGACAAGATAGACATTTAGATCTGTAAACTCCGTCGTGGGTAAAACAGTATTTTTCTTTTCTTTTTTTTACAAAAGACGCCTGTGCCTGGCAGCAATAGAGCAGGAAGGAGACATTTACAGACAAAAGGAAATTCCTGTACATCTGTCGGTTTCACTTTCACAGCCAAACAATTCTGAATATGGAGATAGTTTGAAACTACGTATTCCATTTAAAACACATGTATAAAAAATAAAAAATGATATACATGAAGTTCATATACAACGCGAACGAAGTCACGGGTGACCATTGGTGATTAATAATCATTAAATATAATACTTAAAGTACATATAGATTAATAATATAAATAAATAAATAGACGTCTCACAATCATCGGCCCTGATTAATATGAGAAATTTTAGTTGGGGGTCCGGAAGCACATACTAAAAACACGAACGCCTACTCTCTAAACATGAATGTGTGGAGTTTTCATTAATTACGTTAGTGAAACTTTATTCACTGCATATCAGTGAATTTCAGTAACATATTAGTGAATAATACACATACAAATATTCAATGATCAAATCACTGGACTCCTGATATTCACATATTCATACATTAAATAGTCACTAATTCTGCGTGGTACGATTCTCACATTGATAAAAAGTGAATAGTCACTTGAAATTAGTTAACATCCACTGATTCATGTTTAGGGAGTAGATTATGACAAATATTTTTGTAGTCTATACAGCAATTTGTCACGAGCCGGCATCGAACCGGCCGTTACTGTGACCACTGCGCCATCCTATCGTCAGTGATTGTTAAAGGAAGTTTAGGAAAAGCTAAATAAAGTAAATTAATATTTTCTAGCAGTCTACTTAAAGCTAATCGATAAGTCGTCTGCTAGCCATGAATCGGTGCAATTATGTGTTGTTTTCCCCCTTCGTGGATCCCATCAAGGTTGTCAGAGGAAAGAATTGTCGAAATTTTAACAGGTTGACGTTGAAATAATGTAATTTATATAAAAGATGATTTTAACCGTGGAATTATATTGACAGTTATTAATGTGTTAACAATTAAGAATTAAAAACATTTATTTAATTAAAAGTCTAAAAACGGATTTTATCGCGTTTATTTAAAGTTACTGTTTACTGTTGTTGTTTACTGAGGTGGTGTCCGAATAATTATTCGGACACCCACCACCTCAGTCCCCCGAGATCATGGACGCTGTAAAGGGTCCGAAACGTCGGGAAATAATTTAAATTAAATATTGTTAAACAGTAACTTTAAATAAACGCGATAAAATCCGTTTTTAGACTTTTAATTAAATGAATAAAATTCGCGTAAATATAAGACAACAGTATAAAAACATTTAATTATATTTTTCTCGATGGCTATAGTTAAGATGTTGTTGTCCAGAGTTGTTACCTAGAAGTTCCAATTAATATGAAGTTTAAAAAACTTTATTGATATAGCAGTGAAAACATAACAAATATACACTTCTAAAATATGAAAATTTTTAAAATTAGTTCCAGCCCTAATTGTCGACTACAAAATGTTTGTAAGTACAAAAAGGTAAAACATTATGAGTACATAATAGACTATTTTTGATTGTTCATGAAAAACGGTATTAGATTTTACATTCGAAATAATGCTATAGTTTAGATTTATTAAACATTGACAAATACCTATTTATTTTTAACTTTAAAAATTATAATTTTTTTTAATAATTAATAAAAACATAATATTATTTAATAATTGAAATTTATTTTCGTATCGTAATTTAATTAAATTTCAATATTCAGATTTGCTACAACGAATATCAATTTGTAACATTTAACGTAGTGGAATTCGTAATCTGTAATCTTGATGTGAATTTTAATTTCAATTATGGGTAGTCACCCTCTTTATCGATAAGGCTTTAGTTAAACTAAGACCAATTAAGGTATGGTTTATTTTACACCTTAACAAATTCACGATTTAAAATAATTACATATTATGTTGAACTCATCAAGTGCGTAATCTTAGAATATTATACAGAATGACTGGTAAATTACTATCAATATTTAAGGAGAATACTCGGTACTTGATTCTCATTCGAATTATGTAAAAAAAATAGGTACTTAATTTTTGACCAAATTTTCATAAATTTCAATTCAAGTAAATGAAGCGTTGACACTCTACAGTCATGCCGGCGGCACGTGCACAGGTGTTGTACTGTGCCGCTTGTTCACATCTAAAAATTGCCAAAGTTCACATCATTTACCTAGTCAACAAATTTGTTGCTTAAACGAGTGAAATATCTTAGTATTTTTGCCTATCCTAAGCCAGGATTAAAGTATTAAGGGGGACTGGATCATGCTTGTTTATCCTGCTACCCTGTTAACACGTGGCGGCGTTTGGACGTAGGTAAACTACCTGTTTTGTGTCGAAAGTGCAGCTAGCTGCTAGGGTGTCCAGACGACGCGTACATAATTGGATAATTGTTGAGTAACTTTACTTAAAAGTTTATTAATATTTACCTGTTTTTTTTACATAATTCAAATAAGAATCATGTACCGAGTAGTCTCCTTAAATATTGATAGTAATTTACCAGTCACCTGTATATATGTATATCAGTCGACTGTTGCCTAAAATACAGGCATTAAGTTGCCTAACTTAGGAACAGACGACCGTGTGTGTATGTTGAGCATATAATTAAAAAAAAAATACTAACCTGATTTAAGAAATTAGTTTCACTTTTTTGGCGCTAATTATTATAGAATTTATAATACCACGTGCATAGAAGCAGAAAAGTATCGAATTTAGCGCGGATACCTACAAGACGTTCTATTGAAATATAAAAATGTCTTAGAAGTTAAAAGTAAAAGACAATGCGAGACTATAGTTAAATCTTAAAATAATATTAGCTTGATTTACCCACTAAAATTATCTCTACAATTTAATGGTTTCTTAATAAAACTAATATAATAAATGGCTCACATCTCACATAAGTTACTGTATATAAGTTACAACGTATAAAAATTATTAGGACGATTTTTTAAAATTGTAAGACGTCGTGATAAGTTAATTTTAAATTATAATATGGTAAAAAATGTTAACCTAATCTAATCTTTAGATGCGGCTAGAAGCAAGTAAATTTGTCAAAGTTTTTAAAAAAAAAACAAAAATTATTTTACCGTGAATTCCTAAATAACATATCTTTGAAAGCTCAAACTGTATTTATACTCTGTTTTATACTTTGTTTCTTGTTTAATTTAACAATGCGACTACCAGTCCATTCGTCTGTTAGCGGCCTTATCGTTGAGTCACCGCTAACCCTCACGATACATCTAAGGACACGTACTTCTATAGAAATCACGCCATGTCGTTTTTCGGTTTTCGTTTCGTTAAACTTAGCTCGTATAATTCTCGGAAAAGTTCTTTGTTTTCAAGTACATGTCGGAGAGTAAATAATTACTTTGTGGAAGATATTTTTGAGGTTCTTTTTAGAGTTCCGTAGCCAAATGGCAAAAACGGAACCCTTATGGATTCGTCATGGCTGTCTGTCTGTCTGTCCGTCCGTATGTCACAGCACTTTTTTCCGAAACTATAAGAACTATACTGTTGTAACTTGGTAAGTAGACATTAAGATTTTCACACAAAAATAGAAAAAAAAAACAATAAATTTTGAGGGATCCCCATATCTAGAACTGAAACTCAAATTTTTTTTTTCAGCAGACCCATACGTGTGGGGGCGGGGTATCTATGGATAGGTCTTCAAAAATAATATTGAGGTTTCTAATATCATTCTTTTAAACTGAATAATTTGCGCGAGAGACACTTCCAAACTGGTAAAATGTGTCCCCCCTGTAGCTTCTAAAATAAGAAAATAATAAAAGTAAAAAAAAATATAAGATGTACATTACCATGCAAACTTCCACCGAAAATTGGTTTGAACGAGATCTAGTAAGCAGTTTTTTTTATTTATTTTTTAAATAAAAAATACACTATTATTAAAACATCGATCAAAGATACAACGAAGAGACAAGAAATTTTATATGATGTTACTTGCTACCACGGAACCCTTCATGGGCGAGTCCGACTCGCACTTGTTTATTTTTTTTAATATAACGTAGTTTTAACGTATATATACGTTTGCCTAAGGTAAATAAAATATGTGCTACAGCAGTTTGATAGCTTACATATCTATATTCTCCCATCAATCATGAAATTTAACGTTACTTCTGCTTACTTAATTGTATATTATGTTTAATTTTATTTGTTAAAAAGTATATTAACATACCTCTAATTTGTTGTTCAGGAATTAAGAAAGGTATCTGAAACAGAAAAAAAAACCTTTATTATATTTTATATACAATTTAGTTTAATATATTACTATTGACTATATTGATTCCGATGTACATGTTATATAAAAGAGAATTACATACCGCAGTACGATAGAGGTACACTGATAAAATAATGAAATATGAAAAAAAAAGAAACCTTAACAATGAACTGACGAAAGCGTGTTATACACCTTATATATATATTACATTAAGGTTACTCTGTCAAATTGATTTTTAATTTTAAAAGTTGTAACAATGCATATGTTTCTGTTATTATTTGTAAGGAAATATTATATGTGCCTATTTTCACGTTTATATATATAAATAATATAGTTTAACACGAGAAAGCAGAAAGAGCACTAGAAATAAATTTTGGTGAAGTATTTATAAATCACTACTATAACTAGTACTTAGTTTAATTCATGAGACGTAGAATAAAATTATAAGCTTAATATTAGGTTCAAAATTTCGCTTTTGTTTTCCATAGCACCATAATAACATTAAGTTGATAATAATGATTTGTAACGTTAATTCTAAGACATGTAAAAATTCTAATTAAATAACTTTATATTTTTAGTTAAATTTAAATATAGCAGTGTGTTAGGTAAGTATTAAACATTACTAACGTCTGCTTCAATGACCTCTGTGACATTGTGTTAATTTTGTAATGTAAAACTTTCGTACTTAACTCAGATTAAGCTTGTCTGTGTCAGACTATGTTCTTTTTTTATTATAGAATGGCTTGCGTTTGACCACTATTTCACTTCATGTTAAGTGAAAATGCGGTCTAGGATGAGGCACGCTTACCTAGAAGTAAACTATTCACTCGCGACAGGTTGTAGTTATCCGGAAACAGATGCTGGTAGAGAGTTCCATTCTTTGGCGTACGCATTAAGAATGTACTAGCGAATATTATGTCGCGTTATTACTGTTGAATAACAGCCTGCCTATTCCCACTGGTGATCACAGGTCACAATTTCTACTATGGATAAGGATTTTGTTGCGTAATACACGACGTTGCTCCACTGTGGATTGGATGTGATCATGTCGCAAAATTTTGCTTTGAAAAAATTAAGGTTTCCTTACTAAGTTTTTCTTTTATGTGTGACAAAATTCTTAGTATTTTAATGATTTTCACATTTATTGAATAGATAATTTAAGTTGTAGAAAAATCAACTTGATATAAACATTTTAAGTGAAAACTAATGAGAAAATATTTTAAGACCATTTAGTTTTAGGCACGTGACATTTTTAAGTAAAAAAAGTTAATTCTATTTCGATTTTCCCCTTTCAAGTTAGCGTTAAGCTAGTGACAGAAAAGGGTTCAAAAATAGACAACGAGTCTGGGACCGAAAATAGTGAGGTGCCAAGAATAAAGAGAATAGAAAGGGCAGAAACAAATGACATATCATTTATTAAAACTGACTGAAACATTGTGAATATAGATTTTAGATACAATATAAATGATAAGCCACATTCAAAATTTAAATCGTCAAAATTTAACACTATCTTGGGAGGTTAGTTAAAATTATTAAGCGATTATTTAGTACATTATTCAATTGCTCAATTTGTCATTAAGTATGAAAATATTCGGTAAATCCCGAAATTAAGACCCCTCTGGACCGCCTGTAAGACGCAGGAATAAAGCTTTGGAAAAAAAATTGGATAACTTTACTAGAAAGTAAATAAAATTGTCCATCATCTGTAATATTAAAAGCCAAAATGATTTAGTGGAAAGCACACGTGATACTAGACCGTCACCGTTTTAATCCGGGCTGGCGACGTCGTCCAAGTTAAACATTGCAAGAAAACCTTTTAGTAAGTATTCGGACGACATTCTAAAACGCGCCAGATTTATCTTAAAAGCCTTTGGAACAAAGTTCCTTATGGGACGACGCGAAGGGGTACCCCTAACCCTAATCAGCAATAGACGTCTGTAACGAAAATGCATAGCGTAAGATATTTTCGTTTAAAAACCTCTTAAATAGAATTCCACTAAAGAAATATTCAAAACTAAAAATCAATATTACTTAATTTCAATATATATTCTTAATTGTAATTATTTAAAAAACCAATTAATAATTATTTAATTTACCAATTAATTTTTATAAAAGTTAACAATTTAGTGGTTTCATTTCAGAACTGATATGTTTACTTAAAATGAGTTGGCGCCATCAAGTAAAGACTTCAAAACTTACGCAGCAATAATCCCTCTTGACTTAAAATTTTGAACTATATGATTATAATACTGCTAAATAAAAAATACCTGTTATATTACTAGCAGACTTGCAGTTGATTGTACTATGTAAATTTATAGTTTAGTACGCAATGCATTTCCATGTTTTTTATTCTAAGTTTACGTATCCTGTTTCATACACTCACTATTTATTTTTAATTGTAATTATTTAAAAACCAATTAATAATTATTTAATTTACCAATTATAATTAAAGATAAAATTTATTTAATACATTAAAGCATCACGTATTTTTGTTTGGTTATATGTATATGATTAACACGTGTTTTAGTTTTGTGGTATTTGTATAATTTTTTACGGTTATTTTAAAAAAAATCAAATCGCAAACATAATATACATATATTATATTTTAGTTACCATAAAGCTATAGTTTCTATGATAAAACATAATTAGGTTTAATTATTATTCATTTAAATAGCTGTTTCTTTGTATATTATTATTATATATTTTTATGAATCATTGTGATTAAAATAAAAGTTTTAAGATAATTTAATAAAGTAGTTTTTGATTTTTATCGATAAAAAAATCATAATAAAAATTTTATACCTGAGTAATTATTTTCTTTTTACCTCGACTAAGCCTTGAAATTTATATTTATGTAATAAGGAACTTTGTTCCTATCTGGTGTCCCACGACACCACTCGTTTTTTTTCTTTTATAGAATGAGATGCCTATACCCAGTATTCGGACGTTGACAGGGTGTATAATCGAAACCTTATGATATATACCTCATACCTGAGTTTTAGAATAATACAAAGAAGCAAATTAGTGTGCTTATTCGTATTATCACATGCAGGGTTGATTGTTGACATTGGTATATTATATGGTTTATATAGGCATTAAATTCACTGACAGTGACTTCCTTGGCAAAGTACGTGTTATATTTTCCACACCAATAGCTGTAAACTTGAAGTATTAATTCGACAGGTTTTCAATAATTTAAACCGATATCAAAATGTAAGTTGAGAACATATTAACAGAATTAATTTTTATTGCCCTTTGCAAAACTGTACAACATAATTATTAGTATTTTTAATTTTTATATTTTTAATAGAAAAAAAAAACCGAAGCCCTAATTGACATGTCCCAAGTGAGTGTATAACCGCTTACACTCCGCACAATTGCCGTTTCTAGACATGTCGGTTGGATAACTGCATGAAAAAGTTCTTTAGACTGCACGTATTTTTTTTTTAAAGATGACACTGAATATGCTTATGTTCACACTGAAGTTGCTTAGGCCTTATTATGACTACAATCTACAATCAATGAAATTATCTATCTGGTATCTTGGTACGTTTTAATTTTGGTACTTTTGAAAGCCATTAAACATAATAAATAAATGAATGAATACTATCATAATCTGAGAATGCGTTCAACATTATGCAACTGCAGTGAATAAAAAAATCAACTTCATCAACGTCATATACGAAATACACTGCAGCTACCATTGTCAAGTTCACAGCATCCCCGCCACGAGTGCACGCGGCTCCATTAAATAGTTAATTAACGAATCCACGGCGCAATGGATTTTAATGACACTCAACGCGTGATTTTTTTGTTCAACTCGTTTTATTTCATTACTTGTATGAAGTATTTATTATTTAATGAATTAATACGAGAATTTCCGATAAAAATTTTTGAATTTAATAAAGTTATTATTGTGGTAAGAATTTTATAATATACTTAGGGCCAGTTTCACCGGTTGCTGATAAAGCTATCTGACGTATAACGGTATCCAATAGACAAAACTTTATGATTTTTTTTTTCTTTTTTAACGTCGAACTCCACTGACAGATAGTCAGATTTTTCTATTCGCAATCTGTGAAATCAAAAGTTGTAGTCAATTAGTTGAAGTGAAACTGACCCTAATGTCTGTTTTATCCCTCGGCTGATAAAGCATATCAGCAACATATGTGTGAGATAAACTATCAGCAACCAGTGAAACAGGCTATAGAGCTGAAAATGTGTTAGTTTTATAATGATGCTCTAGTTCTACCGGTATGATTTCAAAAATTCTTATGCGCTAGACATATACATAGGTCTTATACATAGGTATAAGACATCGCACTACGATCCTTAGTAGCTATAATATAACGTGAGTAAAACCTCACAAAAACTCACCAAACTTACAAATATACGTTTGTGATATTTAAAATAAAAAGTTATATTTTCGATGAAATTCAAAAAACAAATTTTTATGGATTTACCACACTATTCAATTTTGTATTCAACATTTATATAGACATATAGAATTGCTTTTAATGAATTATCTTCTATGAAAATATTATTGAAAATGTTTATTTTTACAAAAAATCTACTATCGCCGTAACCGTATTAACGAAATATACGCGATCATTGATCCGTTATATTGCTCGAAAACTGTTCATGCGTTTAAAGTTTTTATAGCTCTTAGTCGGAACTAGCAAATATTCGAACAGCTTAATCGCTTTTGCGTTTTTGTTTAAATGATTTGCAGTGTTTTTTTTTTTTTTTGTCGTATAAATTATTTTGTAATTTCGTTTTTATGAGTCCTAAAGTGATGGCATACGTAGCCTATAAACTTACTAAATTAATAATTTATTTTAGTCAAAATATGTTTCTTACTTCGGTGGCGGATCCTCCAACCCTGTGCCCAGCAATGGGACTTTTACAGGCCGATTAAATTCAAACTAGTTTATAAATACAAAGCTCGGTAAGATTCGTGTAACTTCGCGACTCACGAGCAAACGGAAGGCAACTCTCCCTTTTTGGCCCTAGAGTCGGTGTCGCTCGGAAATCTTTTCCTTTTTATATATATATTTCTAATGAAATAAAATTCTTTAATTTAAAATATTAGTACCTGGATGACCGAGCTTTGCTCGGTTAAATTATATTTAGATACGTTACATACTGATGAAAGAAATAATATTTTCGATCTTACGGACATAATAATAAAATAATAAGAACTGGTTATTTAAATAAAAATAAAAAAGAGCTCTCACTAATAGTTTTTCTCACAAAAGATATACTTGAAAAAAAAAAGGAAAAAAAAACCGGTCTGTGGTCGGTGGCACCTGGATTCGAACCCGAGTTTTCTGATATCGAATCCGCCCGATTCCCATACGAGCTATTATAAGCTCGTCAATAACTGCGAAATTTACCTTCGTATTCTAATGATATTTTTTAATTGCGTAAAAAAAGGGATAAAATGACATTTTCTAAAAATAAATCCTAGCTAGATCGATTTATCGCCCCCGAAACCTCTTGTATACTAAATTTTATGAAAATCGTTGGAGCCGTTTCCGAGATTCAGATTATATATATATTTATATACAAGAATTGCTCGCTTAAAGATATAAGATAAGATAACTTAATTTTTACTACATTTTTAAATATTTATAATTTTAACTAAAGTAATTGTTTACTTGGAAATCGTAGCTCGGTTATGTCATCAATGGTACCTATTTCTAGAAATGTCAAGCGAACGTTCCATTATCTACAATATTAACATAAAAAATCACAAGAAATAGGTTTCTCTCGCATTCCTCGAAATTACCCGCAATATTTGGATGATGGACAATGTGACATTACTCGAAATTACGTATAGCATCTGGTTAAAGTGTAATATTACATTACTCGACATTACGCATGATATTTGGGCAATGTGTAATATCGTATTCCTCGACATTACGCGTAATGGCATAAGTGATTGCGTGATGCAAGATTACGCATTACGAAGTGAAGGTAATGCGTTGTAACGTTATTTAAAAGAGTAATGTTTTGTGCATACTTGGTGAGCAGTGATATTTGTAGCTCATGCCATCTAGAAACGATATAAAACCCTGCTTTAAATATAACTCTTAAATTTTTGAAAAAAAAAAAACTACTCTCTATCTATATTATAATATGATAAAGCAGAAGAGTAAGCTGGTTTGTTTATGAGATGGTTGTCCGATAGTAGATTGATAGTATGTGCTTTAAAACACCGCAGTATGAATCACAGGATGGGTGCAATGACTCATAACGTCAACCAATTTGACGAATGCGAAAAATCAAAGCTAGTAAAATCACGCGGATGGTATAGTTGTAACTATTTCATCCGCGTTAAAGAGATTTTTTTTAGCCACAAGCAAACGTAACGATATTTATACAAATACCAGTATCAGTTCACAGTCTATCTTTTTTAAGTATGTAAGAATGATATGATAACGGAATTAATTCTAATATTCGGAAAATAACTCAATACAGAAATATGTTTCATTCCATTATCTCTCCATTCGGTAAATGAATCATCCCCTTCTGGAAGGGTCCTCGCTATGTTTGTTATCCACTTGAAATATTGCGATTCAAAGATGTAATAGTACGAATAGGTTTCGAAATATAAAGTACTTGATGTCCCGCGGTTTCTCCGTATATCAGTGAAACTGATCATATTAGTGGATATTTATGGTAATTACATTTCTTCTATGAGTCGTAATGAGATATATTAAAGCCTATATCTATATAGGCTTTAATTTTCACATTTTCATCATTTTCAATTTCACATTCATTATATCTACCCAATGAACAGGCGTTTAAAATCACTAACGGACTAGTGAATCCTGAGATCAGCGCGACAAAACAAACCAATCCTTTAGCTATAGTATAATAATACAAAATAATAAATTACTGGATCATGATTTGACGTTATTAACACTGATCAATGTTTGCTTTATTTCGGAAGAACATATATTGTTATACTTATTATGTAACACATTAATAACGAATATACAACAAATTTATATGTAGATAGACGAGAGAGAGAGAGAGACGAGTTGTTCATAATTTAAGACTAATTTCGTGGTCATAATCATATTATGGTTAAATAACTTTTATTGTTCTCTTATATTTACGCGAATTTTACTTATTTACATTACGTTTCGAACCCTTTACAGCGTCCATGATCTCGGGGACTGAGGTGGTGGGTGTCCGAATAATTGCGTCGGGAAAAAAATATTTGAAAAATCATAAAACTGTAAAGTTTTTTAAACAAATAAACGCGATAAAATCCGATCTAAACTTTTAATTAAATAACTTTTATTACTTATATACAACAATGTTACAAAAGCAGATGTTGGGATGGATATTTGTTACTTGATCACGCCAGAACGGTTCTGGATGATACTTGGTAGATAGCTGGAGACCCAGAATAACACACAGGCTTTCTTATTTTTTTATCTCGAAATTTTCAGTTGCATTAGTCGTAGTCACGGCTCGACTCAAGGATCATTGACACTTGTCGTTTATTGTCGTTTATAAGATTATTGTTTTTGCTAGTTAATTCATGACTGTCGTCTTTTGTTAGTAATCTTACTACAATCTAAATATTTACTAATATTACTATAAATTAGAGCTACTTTTCGTTACATACTAAGTGAATGATATACCTTATAAAAACTCGATGTAACTTCAATGAAAGCGTCGAGTTTAACTTGCGAAGTTTTTTTCGGTGTACGACAGAATTATGAGGCAAGTTGACTCGCAAACTTCGAATGGGGGAAACAAAATATTTATAACTCTCGTAAATTTGAAGGCAATCGGGAAGTTTTTTAACGGTGAGTTCCTCTTCATAAATCATCGTCAAAATTCATTTACTCAGTTTGCATCTAGGGAAGATTTTTATCACAAACTCGACGACTCTCGAATGTGACAAATTCTTGCTCTAGCAACATTCTTTAAATAGCCTGGATATACTCGTAAATCCGCAATACAGAGGCTTTCTATATGTTTCTGTTCGATAAAATTAAATACTTTTAAAATTGTATTAAAGTTATTTTGCCACCTATAACTAATAACTCCAGCGAGAATATAACCTAGTACTCAACGTAAACTTTGACATAAAACATTTTATAACATGCAAAAGCACTTCACTTAGTTCTTAAATTGCTGAGTACTGCCCATTAAGCAAATATAAATATGTACTAACGCACTATCTTTTTATGGAATTCATCCTCTTTAGTTTATAATTAGTTAGTTAAATACCATTTTAACGGCTGACCATTTTTCAAAGTGCGAAAATGAGAATAAAATGTTTCGCTCGTAACTTCTAGCCACTGAGCTCTCATAAAACAGTAATTTCGCGCTTTTGTAAGTCATTTCCCTGAGGCACCCTGAGGTGAAGTGATAAACTAACACAATTAGAAATGTGGAGAAAATAGAGATTGAGTAATATTCTTATAAATTATGCAACAACAACTAAATGGAATGAACACTAATTGAAATGAAACAGAATTCCGTACTTCTTAATACATACTATCGTATTGACAAACTTATTATCTAATTTCAGTAAAAATGGACTATTTTTACTCGATAGATAAAATAAAATAAATTATTGTTTTCAATTATGTTCATATACATAGCGAGTTTCTCTAGCAGAAATCCTAAGATTCAGTAATAAATTTGAAATGAATATTATTAAAATATATTTTATATTTTTAAGAGAAAATCAACAGTCGAGAATTTTCTGTATACATAAACATAATTAATTTTATTTCTCGGAAAGGTTATTTAAGTAGAAAATAGAGCACAACTTAAAAAAAAATAATTAAATTGCAAATTCGAAGAAAAAAGGTAATAGCTATATGAAACAATTAGTCTTATTTAAGGCTTTATAGGATACCTTTTGATAATTTAACCTTTACATATTATATTTGACAATATTTCTCTTTACTATCGGCGGTGTTTATAGCGTTACTTTGAAAGCTCTAACAACTACTGCAACGAAGGTAGGGCAACTATTTCCCCAGTACGGTTTTCCCCTGAAATGTCCTACTTCTGTTTATATGCTTGCGCAGTTTGAAATATAAAATTTGTATATTAAAGAGCATAATACCCACTATGTACTACTATGTACTTCATTCCTTCTTTACATACTAAAAAAAATGCATATATACTTTATCCTATACCTAGTTTATTTCGTTAAAAAACTATTGGAGTTAGTTAATAAATGCATAAAATTAATTTAACAGTGTTTTTTGTAACTATGTAATATATTTTTTAATAATTGTTCATAATTGCCCTTAAAGATTATATGTAAAAAAAAGTATTTAATAGCCAAAGCATATTATTCGGTACAAATGATCCTCCCCTGTTTGGTTTAGAAGCGTGGGTTTTTGTGCAGAACACATCACTGATTTTTAATGGTTGTTGTTGAATTTTTCGTCAGTTTTTCTCAGCAGAATCTAATTCCAAATAGACGCGACGATAGCTTCACGATGACGACATTAATTTTAATTAATTAAAGAATAATATATACTCTGTAAAGTGATGATTGAAAAGTGCTTTTGAAGCTAGAATTTTTTGATTTGATTTTATTTTCGTCTTAACGAGTCAGTCGTTACGATTTTATAATTTGTAATAGAATTTTTAAATTTTCATTTTAACGACGTCAATCTTGAATTTTCAGATCAAATATTACGTTTAAGAAATAAAATCTAGCGCTAATTCGATTAGTAAACACTAAACAAAGGTATCTTATCTACATACACACTCACATTTATCTTGGATCTCATCGTAAACATCTATGAAAGGAAATATGTAGGTAACTTACAAGACCTAAAGATGCGATCAAAGGAAGAGAGCCTTTTCATGAGCTTCCATGTCAAAGTGACGGAGCTTGAAGCCTCTTTTATTAACTGAAAAACTCTTTGCTTTCTTCAACCAAGTTCTTTTTAGAAATAGACTTTTCCCTATTAAAAAAAAAGAAATACTTTTTATTAGCGGTTGTTTTATATAAATATAAAATTGTAAAATTATACACTCAATTACAGATGGACTCAAACTAATTTTCCTAAGTAAATAGAACTTGACAACTACCATTCCGTAACTGAAGAACTAATATAGAACTGGAAAAGTGTATAAGGAGTACCCACAGTTTGATTTTATGTTGCTATAAATCAATATATATATATATATATATATATATATATATATATATATATATATATATATATATATATATATATATATATATATATATATATATACGTCGCTATTTACAAATTAACTTCTATATTAACACATAACATACATCAACATCGTATATCAGTCTGTTTACTTCAAACACATTAAGGTAAGTGAAACATTTCTCGCACAAACATTTTAATAAAATCGCAAAAGTTTTTTAAGTTTCCTCTAATGACAAAAACTATCACGTAATGCGTTTCCGATGTCTACAAACTTACGCCCGACGTACAGCAACCAACATTCCGTACATACTTGTAGTAGCAGAAACATGAGGTCATCGATCTTATAACCTCGACGTATTCGCATAGAACAATGTTGCCCACACTTTCCTTGTTAGTAAACATAGCATAAACGACAGTCGAGCTTTGCTGGTTTTACATACGTAACAATTGTTTGTAAGCATATAATAGGAATAATAATTCAATTATACGATTTATGACATAAACATTCAAATATCATAAATTAAAAAAAAATATTTAATTAAATTATAAAATTTAAAATTGATAAATATAAAGAGATTTATATGGTTATAAAAATACTCGTATTTCGTAAAAAAGTCTCTAAAAATCTTAATATTAAACAAACAATTTAATTTTTTTAATAATTACACGGAAGAAAGCTTAGATTAAAATATATATATTAAAATAATAAAATTATACTTACGGATTAAGTCTGTTGAGAGTATTGGATAAACTATTGTAATTCAAATTACTATCAATATCATATTTCTTTTATTTACTATTGTAGACATAGATGTAGTAGTAAGAAACGTACTCTTATTACACTTATACATACATGCATAATAGATGTATAATTCAGGACCATAAGCCCAGGACTGTGTACACCCCTTCGCACGCATTAGGGTGGCGAGCAGGGGATGATCCCTATAACAAAAGATGTTAGCAACGCATATCGATTCACCACCCCGTCAGTTAAATTTTGTTAATAAACGAACACGGACGCTGCGACTTGTTTCAAACATAAATTCCTTTTTTAAATTTATTGATCAATTTTCGATTTCTTCTTATCTATACAAATAATAAATCTGTTAAAACCTCCGTTTTATTAATACACTATATATCATCAAGAAAAAAATTTAATAGCGCGTTTATTTTTGTATCAGCGCCATCTCTTATCATTTTTTTGTGTGCACGTATCACGTAAAAAGTACAAAACCAATGTAAATAACTTTAATACATAAAAATTTAACATAATTCACAGTATAATTTAGTTTTTGTTTCAATGTAATTAAATTTAAAAATAAATATTTAAGAAAATAGAAATAGGTACCTACGCCGCCATCGCCATCTGGTCTAAGGTAAGGTACTATTATGTTAAATGTCACTAAATATAAAAACGATATTCTACTATTATACGATAGATGGCGCATGTAGGTGATAAAAAATATAAATTTATAATTTTTTAAATTTTAGTTAAATACCCGTGCGAAGCCGGGGCGGGCCGCTAGTTTGTAAAATAAAACGATGAAAAAACCCATGTACATACTAATATGAAAACTGTAATATATTTAATAACAACGTGCTAGCTTTTCATCCGCTGTAAAGTAAACATATTCGCTCATAAACCCATATAGTTATGGATAAGTCACATATACATTGCTAGTTCAAGGAATCAAAATGTAGGAGTTAACGATGGGAGGGGTGGGCTCCGACTCTCTTACGCACTGTAAACCCTCTCTTACGCAAACCGGATATGACCTGTAGTCATAGTCATATAGTAGACCTACACCTAGGTTTTATTGCAATAATGTATAAAATAAAATAAATATTTTTTTTTTTTTTTTTATAAATATAAATAAATAAATATGTTTTTAACACACACACAAGGTCGTCTGTTCCTAAGGTAAGCAACTTAATGCCTGTGTTTTAGGTAACAGCCGACTGATATACATTTTTAAATAGATATACATAATATAATTAATACATATATAAATAAACATATATTACACCCAGACTCGGGGCGGGAATCGAACCCACAACCCTTGGAGCAGAAAACATGGTCACTGCAAACTGCGCCAACGGGTCAGTCGATTTTTCTTCTAATATTATAAATGTAACTTTTTAATTAATGGATAGATGAAACCCACACATTCACGCAAAAACTACTAAAACGATTACTATAATAATGAAAATGATATGATAATAATGATAGTTGATTAAGACTTTAGTTTATTTTTATTCTGAAATTATCACGGGATTGAAAGTAACGCGTGTAAAACTGCGAGGAGCAAATAGTGATAGAAAAAATAATTAACGGAGCTTCTCATGATTAAATAACCAGTGTAATTCGTAATATTATTTTATATATTAGATAATACATACATTATTTTAAGTAAATACACATACATATTTATACATTATTTTAAAAAAAGTTTTCATGTGCGTAGTAGGTATTTAAATAATTAGTGATATACAAATGTTAATTCTCTACTATAAATAAATATGTTAAGGCATTGTAGATATAATTGAATATACAAGTCTTTTCCTCATCTTAAAACTTTTACGCGCGATAAAATACAATTGCAAACGTTTTTTCTTTAAAGAAAAAACGTCAACGTCGTTAGTCATCCTGGACCGAATTTGTTCTAACTTTCCTCTTTTTACCCACCTGGTTATGTTAATTGCTAGTGAAAAATTGATAATGCAAAGTGATTGACACTTACCTATATATTATTGTCTACAACATAAAATTGTGTTACAAATTAGTTGTTTGTGTGTTATCCTTCAAGGAGATCTGTATACTTATAATTCTCAAGAAATCTTCCGTATATTCTTTTTTAAAGTAAATGTCACGACATTACTACACTTTATAAAGTGGTCCATTTTGTATTTACCGCGACAATGTTGTGCAAAAGGTCAAACACTTGTAGAACTAAAGCTAAACAATAACTAACAATGAAGTGCGATTATCCAATTGCCAAGGTCGATTCGGATGGATCTAATGAGTGCCGTGGGCAGTCACGGTCGTTATATATAAAGCAGATTGAGTTAAAACAACCAGTAACAATGGCAGTTCCAGAAATTATAGTTGTGTTCGCGGTGCTCGCAATGTGTGCTGCGGCGCCGAGTGATCGTGAGTTGATAATGATTATTATTATTACTAGATTGATGGCCAGAACACAAACAAACACTTAAACACACACTATTAATAAACGGCATATTGATACTCAAATGCTAGCATAGCATTAGAAATTCCTTTATTTTATATCGAATTAGATTGTTTTTTAAAATTATTGACAAAGAACAGAAAAACGCCTTATAAAGATTAGCGCCGTCACGTCACACAAATACATAAAATACACCTATATTTTTACAGTAAACCTACAAAAAACTAATGTATTTTAGGGTTTTGTAGCAAAAGGTTGTCAACGAAACTATTTACGAGTACATTAAGGACTAAATTGTCTGTCCATCCACACGTCTCTCATTGTCAGTTCAAAGTTTTTTTTTTCGGATCGTATTAGGTTAGACAATTTTAAGTCATGACACAATAATTATGTTTTATTATAGCCGCTAAATAAACATATAAAAAAATTAAACAAAAATGTTACCATATACGTCTATTGGAACCTCGTAAAACTTCGTAAACCTCATAAAACGTAGTATTAGATCGTTATCTTACGATAGTGCTTGTATCCTTCGTGTGGGAGTCAGACGCATTTAGTCGGTTTTTTTATTAAGTCATCACAACAACTGCAAAATGTTGTCACATTGAAATATGTGCGATATTTATTTAATACTTAATCGATGCTTATAGGCAGATATTTTTTTTTTAATTTTAAAGTTCTTGAAATCTGCTTTAGTTAAAATGTAAATATTTATTTTATCAATGGGCAAATGCCGTTGGCAATCTTTTTATCGGACATATTAGTTTAATTATCTAAATTTGGGTTTCGATTTGATATATTAATGTACATAATAAAGCTAACGTGTTAGTTCGTTTGTTTGAATTCGCTAATTTTAGGATCAACATAATATATTTAAAAAAGAAATGTGTTATTAACATCACGCTATTTCCTATAAAAAGATAAGCTAAGCTGCCAGGCTCATTTTAAATATTTATTGTACTGGGTGTAAATATTAATTTTGATACTCTGATTTAAGTCGATTGCTTATATGAGTTTTTGATATGCTAAATACTTAATACTTCTTCTATTAACGAACATTTGTCAGTATAGAATATTAACTTTGAAATATTTAAGTAAAGCCATAGTTGATACATACCTAAATGAAGAGTCATTGATGCAAGTGGTTTCTTAGTGAATGTTTGTTCCGAACCCCTTATTGTGGTCGATGCTCCTGCATATTTGATCCGGAACAGGTTTCAATCTCATCACTGAGATGCTTTGATAAAAAATTCTAATTGATTAGACCGGTCGAAGTAGCCCATTGAGAATTATGTGAGACAACAAATTCAAACAAACAAAATACTTTTGACATTACAACATAATAGAAAACAATGATTATGATGTCTAATCTTAAGCAAAAAGGTCCTTTTTGTTGGAACGCTCTAGGTTAAGGAATTATAAAGACCTAATAATATTAACCGTTCTCCTATATGGGGGAGAGGCCTTTGCCCAGCAGGGGGCGTTTACAGGCTGATTTAGTCCACTTTAATAACATTAACACGGAGTTATAAGTATAACCATAAACATTGATGATTCTGCGTGGATTGTCTAGTCAAATAATAAGCAGATATACGATGTTATGAATCATTTGATTATGTTACATAACGTTTTTAAACTTTGACGTTACCACGTTATATTTTTTTATGATATTGAGATTTTATTTTAAACATTAGGTATGTATATAAATATCACCAAAGAGTACCTACATCGTATTATGTACCCGTATTATCGTCCTATATAAAACATATGTTACGTATATACTGGAAACAATAATATTTATTTCAATCATTAGAGACTGGAATTCGTGTCGTTATGTACAAAAAATAATATCTTTAATATGTTGTCTGTCTATCTGTAGTATTTAATTATTTTATTAATTTTAATGATACGACTATGTAATCGATATCGAAAAAATGAATTTAAAGTTAGGACTATTTCATAAAATAGAAATTATAATTAAGATCGTCGAGAAGGCACTGCATTAAAGTTAACCTCATAAATTCATAAGTATAAAGTTTATAAAAGGTATCAATATGTATGTACGTGTGTTGAAAGATATATTTCCTATCTATACTTGTGGTATATAAAACTACGTATTTCAAATTTTCAAGACTCATTATTCATTCAAGTTTGAAGATATGTACTCCATTTCCAGACCGAGATGAATAAAACAGTGAAATTCGTTTTTTGGATTACATAAATACATAAACTTGGTAATGTAAATATTTCTCTTACACTGCGCTTAATTTATCTTTTCATTGTTAATTTCATTTAATAAGCGGTTTTACACAAATAAACTCTTTTTAAGTTTATTTTACAAAGTAAATGTTATTTGAAAAGTTACCGGTCCATTTCGAAATGAAATTACTTTTAACGTTAGTTATTATATTAATACAGAAGGTAGTTTGTACATATATATATATATATATATGTGTGTGTGTGTGTGTGTGTGTGTGTGTGTGTGTGTGTGTGTGTGTGTGTGTATGTGTGTAATATTTTGGAAGACGAGTTTACTAGAAACCAAGTTTATTATTGTATTTGCGATGCAAAATTTTACCGTTTCTTGTGAGCTCAAATCTAAGCGCATTCCCACTAGCTTTTAAGGAAGGATTTTAGTTCCTAAAATCCCGACACACTTACATAAATTTTCTCAAACAAATTATATGCAATACGCAAAATACTCTAAAAATACTGCACTTTGCGTGACCACACGATAAAGCTATCGACATTTCCGCCGTAAACACTACAATCCTGTCCCGTGAAAAGGGATATGTTAGCCTCGGGGCACATCCCGACTACTTTAAATATTTTACGATATTTTAAACCTTATTTCTAACACCATAAGAGCTACCCATAAAAAGTACATTAAAGTAGGTTCAACTCAATATATATTGCCCTCCATTGGACCTCAATGTTTTACGAGGTAAAAGTCTACGGCGCGTTGTTTAAGCTACCACTTTAATAGGAATTTTATTTCTGATAAAATGAAAAATAAAAGTATTTTAATATCGTTTGAGTGAAACAGGTGACTGTGTAAATTCAGTAGCGTTGAAGCACTACCAATTCTTCTTTAGCTACTAAGGCTGGATTATTGTTTTAGTTCAAAAGTTAATTATCTTGGTTTGTATTATTATTATTTATACAATTTTTGGTATTCCTTCGCAACTTTGATTGCATAAAAAAGTGTATTTTCATGAAAAGCCGCTTCGTCGAAAATGTATACAATACTAGTTTGTTTACATCTTAGATATTTTATAGCATATATCACATCTTATTATTTTATTAATAATGATTCTAGATAAATATCAAGAATTACTTTATGATTAAAAAATAATTAAAATTAGTTCAGTACTTTTAGAGTTTATCTATATTATTGATAATATTAGGTTATCTATGTTAGAATAATATTATTATTATTTATTATAATCAATAAACGACTAAGAACGATCTTTCTGAATTCGACACCTAATGGTCATACGCAAGGTGAAAGGTAAGATGGTATCAGAAATTAAAAACTCTAAATCTTGACTCTTCATTCACTTAAAAAACTAAATCATTTATTAAAAATAAACGAAGTATTACTTTAACATTTATCAAAACGCAGATAAAATCACCGATATTGGCCTATATGTACAATATAAATAGATAGCGAATACCACTTGAAGTCGCAGACAGAGGATAGTATTAATATATATACATAAATAGAGTAAATAAATTGCCCATAGCAGCCACGGATAAAATATTGAGTTGATTGGAGTGCAACGAAGGTCCAATTATCCTGATTCTGATCACCGTATTATAATTGATCAGTTTTTGTTTGCGGTTTTTACTCGTTCGGAATTCGTTCTCGAAAAATGTCTCTACGTGGAACTGCATGTCTCTTTATGATCGACATTTACGATGATTGGCTTTGACGTTGAGCCATAAAAGCAGGAAGAGTGGTCTCGCTTTTTCATTTACACGAAAAGTAGAGTTGATTATATATTTTTACGGTATTTGAGAGCGTAGTAATTGATATACCTCGTGTTTTGAGACGGTACAGATTGTTCTGTAAAAAATAATGTCTTGACGTTGTTTATGGAAATAGCCAAAAATCTAGCAGTCGGTTCAGCGGATGTTAATTAATAAATAACAGCTGTGTAAAAATACTTCTAGAGAAGCCACAAATACGCTGCTGAATAAAAAGAGGTGAAAAGGGGTAGATATTATATATACTTCGATTTTCTGTGAGTTTATGGCTAAAAATATTATGTATGAACTGCATACAAGCATACTCTACTACACTATAAATTGTTTTATAAAAAATAACATAACTTTATTTTCCGATTTTATTTCTTATATTGTCAACAGAACTGAACTGAACCAGTCTGTGAAAGTCCCACTGCTGCATGTTGGCTTCTTCTCCATATAGACGAAAGAATTTCATCATTTCTGATTCGACCTCGCAGAGAAATACCAAGCACAGTATATAATATAATATATAAATCTTAATCATTTATTCATTCATCAATTTATCACATTGGTATAGTTAATGAATTTGCGTTATATTGACGGTACATGATGATCCCATTGAAATTAAGGTACTAAAGGTAACAACGTTACGATCCAAATAAATTTTATGCGTCAAATAAATTATTTCATGTAAAAATTATATAAACTACGACCGTAATTATAAATATCTGTATAGTCGCATGTCATACACATTGAGAATATTTTAGTATTGTTATGCTAATACTTGTCCAGTACAAACCCAACACTTTCTAAAATATTTGAAACCTAGAAACTGGGACACAAAATAAACTCATGAAAACCACGCATGCATTGTTTTGCATTATGCATATAATATAATTACCTCTTGAACTACTGTGTTAGTTATATGTCATATTATTATAACTTCATAATGTGAAAATGTTAGGTTATTTTCTATTTTATATTATTTATTAAATGTTGTGAAATAATGACCACGAAACATTGACGCAGTGGTCACAGCAACTGGTCGATGTGCTAAACGGTCGCGAGTTCGATCCTCGCACCTGACAAATATTCGTATAGGCCACACAAATGTTTGTCTGGGCGTTACGGATACGGATGCTCTATATGTATATCTATTTATGAATTACTCCATATAGATTAATTAGATTAGATGAGATTTAGATTATCGGCGCTCAAACGGCGTCTTTCGGGTCTGTGGACATAGAGGGAAAAGCACCCTCTCTGGTTCCGACTCGCGTCTGACATCCACGGTTATCGAGTTTCTCCTTATAAATATTTAACATAATTTTTAATATAGTACAATACACATCCTCCTTGGGGCCGTTGAGTGTGAGATGTTTGTTTAATTCATATGTTCACATCAAGTAATGACCAATGTGAATTCATTGATGAACCACATCTGACACGATCGTACTATGTAGAAAACGTGTGAAGTAACCAAAAACAAGACCCTGCAATTGATACTTTTTAAAATTATTAATATTAATCTACCGATTTGGAACTTAGACTCGTATTATGTTGATTATAATAATCTTTGTTTTCTTTTGCTAGAAATTATTGAATTATAAATAACTTTCGAGATAAATCACAACCTGCACAAATTACTTTAAAGAGTAAGAGGTGTCCTATTTATTTTTTTGTATTTGTAAAAAATACGTACATTTCGATTTTAAAATTGATTGATCTTTCATCGAAAAAAAATTGAATTAGAAACAATAACGTGTTATTAATAATGGGTTCTAAGTTCTAAGGAAAACCACTCCCTTCAAATTAAAAGGTCCAGAACGTTTTTTGTAGGCGTCTGTCGTAATTTACTGTGAACCCAACTTAATAACTGTGCTCATTCCACGAGATGAGCCAGGTATTCTGAGACCACTAAATAACACACCAGTAATAGCTTTTTTCACATTTTTGTTTAAAAAACGAATAATTACCGAGAATTTAATGCAATGAAGGTAGCAATATTTTATTATACGTTAACCCATAACTATACTCAGTTTAAAAACGGGTAAGGACACAAGTTTAGTTAAATATTATATATATAGGTATGGCTTAATTTTTCTTCTATTTTAGTTTTTAGCCCGTGGTTATAAAAAAGGCGGATTTTTGGTACAAATCTTAAAACGATATTTAAAAATCATAATATAAATCAAATAGTATTAAGAAAATATAATCATCGTTCTTTTATTTTTCAAAATACTATTATGTATATATATGTATTCAACATTAAAAAAATATTTGAATAGGCGAAATCTTACCATCAACGATTATTATAATTTAATACACTAATTAACATACCTAAATCAAATAAATTTATCATTAACGTTTGATAAAATTATAAATGTATCAGACAAGACATCCCAATTTGGAAACGAAGCTATCTTTGATCTTACAATGGCCGAACTCGAAACAAATTGAGATTGCAAAGGACAAGTTAGAAAGGAACTTTTCGATGTAATCTATTCAAAATTCATAAAGGGACCCACCGAGTCTCGTTAACACTAATTAAGGATGCTAGACACCTCTTAGAACCTAACCACGTCAAAGCCTTCGGAGGTGATCGCTAAATTAACAAGATTATGTCTTCGAGGTTATTCAGTACTTAACCAGGATATTCAAGCATTTCCTTTGAAGTATGACGATTACAGTTTTATACTAAAATAGAATTAACAAAATAATTATGTATATAATTTCTAAAAATTATAGCAAAGACTAGATTGGCTATCAGATATCTAAGAAAGTAGGTTTGTAAGGTAAGTAAGTAACCAGAGGTAAGAAAAGTTTCAATAATTCTTTAACTATAATAATTAAGTGAAAAAAAAAGGAAATTATTCTCTACATGGGTTAAACATTTGAATTGAATTTTATAATTACAAAGAAATAGTTATTTTCGTTAGTAATTTAATCATATTTTTCAAATAAATCTTTATAACTTTTTAACAATTAATTAACAAAAATCTTCAGCTTATTATATCCTTAACGTATATGATAATGTATAATTAACATAGAATACGTCAAAGTAACCAAGCAAAAGTCATCAGCTACTGTTGATTATCCCATACTTGATGATGATTATTTTTTTCCCATACTTGAAAATGATAAATTTTTACTGAAGATCTACGCAAACATTGAAAAAATATAATATTTTTTAAAAAAGTCAATAATAATTTTTTCTCAAGGTCTATAAGGTGATTCCCAAAAGATACATATCTAATGTTAATAAAAACAAGCGGCTAGAAAAAGAAAAAACTACTTCTAATAAGTTAATCATAAATATAAAATAAAGATTCTGTAATAAATAAAAACTTGAGATCTTATAACTTACATATAATACTTTAAAACCTGAACGAGAAAATAAGTTTTAGTTTGATATTAATGGTAAAAGTAAGGCTTATTAATCTTTATGGATATTATCTTATTAGTCACACAGTTTCTACTGTGTTAAACAATGCATTTTAAGCTATTTATCTTCGATGCCAGACTGTCCAACTGCGTAGATTCCTGCCATTATTATTTTCGCTTAAGGATTTGCGAATGTTTTTTTTTTATTATTATTATTTGACAGGCAAAAGTTTATACTTTTCATACAGATTTTTTTTTAATTTATTGCTACTACTGTGTATGTTAATCTTTCAGATTGTTTTTTTATTCTCTATATCTTGACAACGATGCTTAAGGATATATAAAACAGGAAAATGTAAAGACTAAGTCGTAATATTTCTAAATAATAAGGTTTTTTGTTACAAAAAAAAAGGGAACAAAATTTTACCTACCTAGGTTTGATTTTGACTTCATTAGAATATTAACTATTAAGGGGATTCAAAACAGTCTTGTATATTATACGAATAAAAAATTAATAATAATCATTGGCGATCACAAAATCCGTTTAAATGTTTTGATGTAGTTGTATAAATTTAATAATTTTAAAATTACATACATACATACATATAATCACGCCTCTTTCCCGTAGCGGTACGCAGAGACCACTTCTTTCCACTTGCTACGATCCTTACATACTTGTTTCGCTTCGTCCATTTTAAAATTAAACAAAAATAATATAGCTGTCTCAAACAAGTACCAAGATTTCACAAGGATTATTATCTGATTTTAGTTTTAAATACCTATTTGTGACATATGTTACGAAACAAAAGCCATTTAACCGGATTCCAGCTTGGGTCCATTTCCAAATGCGTATTATACCAAAAGCCTAGGTTTCAAAGGAAATTAGTCGGGTCTACCGCGGAAGGGTGATTCCGAGGGACAGACAGAATGTTCTGATTAATATTTAAGCTCTACAAAACGACCCATAATTTATAATATATCACTAAATTACCCTTTTAATTCGATAATTTGAATTAAACTAGCTGACTAATTAGAAGAAAATTATTTCCTTGAACGCTCCGAAACTTAATCTTGTATATGGTTGTAACGTAAGTGGATGGACATCGGGTGCTCACGGATTCAAGTCCGGGCAACTCAATTATGGATTTTTAAATGATATCTCATAATATATCAATCTGTCTTTAAATTTCATCATTTATTCGAGCGTGAAAAAAAACATCGTTATGTGAGCATTTTTGAAAAGAAATTCTTAGGCATACGTAGCCGCCAACCTACAGTAGATCAACGTGGTACACGAAGCTTCAACTCTTTTCATTCATAAGGCTATATCCAACATAATGTAACAGATCCTTATTTCTTACTCGATCGCGTAGAGATCTGCCGACCATAACTCATTCTATAGCCTACAGCGTCTTTAAAATTTTTTATGAGGCGCGTACTCGTAGTTATTAAACGTAGATCATAATTTTTTATGCCAGGTCTATTTCCCTGGCACTCAAAAGCTCTTAAGCAATGTTATGATTTGGAAAAGACAATGGCCGTAAATTCGTCGTTAATTTTTGAATATATTTTAATACTTGTTTCGAACATCGATAAATAGTAGGATGTTACGTTTCTTCTTTTTTTGGCAATTCGGTGTTATATGATTTCTTTAATCAAATAATTATTTTTATAAATCGAAATATAAAAAGGGCTATTGTTATAATTTATTTTTAAAATTATCAAGTATTCATACTAGTAAATATTTAATTACGAACATAATACAGATGGACAAATTCAATATAAATTCTCTAATGTAATATATTTCGTTAATTTTAATCCCTTTATCGGACCGGACCATTCTGCCCTTTGTTCGTTGGAACAAGACTCGCGCCGGATTAGGGACTCATGGTTCACGTTATGGAGATTTAAACGTTCTATATCAGGATTAGGATAATGTTTGAAATGTGTTAATTTATGTACATCATTATGTCGAGAATAATGAAAAAAAAAATTGAGAATATTTTAAATTTTTTTGATGTAGGATTTACATAAAATGTGATGATCATGACATAAAATGGGATTTTTACCATGTTTGTAGTTCTGAACAACAATACCGAAATATTTGGAACTCAGGATAAAAAAACATAGTAAACAACCCGTTTTATGTCTTAATTAATAAATAACAAATAAATAAATATGTTTAACATACACACGGTCGTGTGTTCCTAAAGTTGTCAATTCAACACCTGTGTTTTACATAACAGCCGACTTATATACACATTTATTATTATGTTTTTAGTTAATGTATATAATACATACATATATATATATTTATAAATATTACACCCGGACTCCGGGCGGTAATCGAACCCACAACACTAGATTAGAAACCAGGGACATTGTCAAGCATGTAATTTTCAAAGAATTGGTTATTTAAATTACGTCAATATAAGCTAATTAAGAGTAAGAAATAATAAATAAATAAACGTCTTACACTCAGTCGGCCCCCAGTAGGGTGTGAATCCTGTGTCGAGAGTCCAGGAACACAGAACACAAGCGCAAACGCCCAGACTACGTCAAACATCTGTGTGGCCTATGCAAATATTTGTCATGTGCGGGGATCGAACTCGCGACCCCTAGCGCATCAGCCAGTTGCTGTGACCATTGAACCAACGCATCGTAAAAGAAAACATTTGTACTTTCTTGTTTGAAAGATTTATAATATATATTTATAGTTTTAGTGATTCTATTTTTTACTTTTACTGTAAATAAGAGAGGTTTTAATGCGTCTGCGATATGTTTTTACTACAAAAATAATTATAGTAAAGACTTTTTCTAATTATTTAAATACGACACAGACTTAGGGTTGTGATTATCCAAGCGGAACTGGAGAACCCTCGTTTAACCTGATGAGGGTGGGGCTGGAAGCAGCTGCTCTTACAATGACTTTATGTAATAACACGAGATTTTAGTAAATATGACGACGTAATTTCGACGCTCATTGTAAGAAAATTATGTTAAAAAATCTAAAGACAACTGGAAAGCACTTCATCAAAACATTTCGTACTAATCACTTAGAAATTGCTCTTTCGGATCTGACGCTTTTCGGATATAGTTTTTCGTCAAAAATTATCCGTATTCAACGACGTGTTATCGCAGTGCTGGTCACTACAACAGGATTTGGTTCTACTCCGTTGCGTGTGAATTATTTATTCTTGAAAAAGTACACACATACATACAGACGACCGTTCTGGTTAAGTGGTGCGTGTAGTCGCCTTAATGCCGGCGGTCGCGGGTTCGATTCCCGCTCGGGGCAGATATTTGTATTTGTTCAAATATTTGCTTCCTGTCTGGGCGTATGTCTTTGTGGGTTTCCCCACCGTGCCTCGAGAGCACGTAAAGCCGTCAGTCCCGGTTGTTATCATGGACACCTGGTAATGATCGTTTCTCATGGTAGGGATATTATCCGCCAACCCGCAGTGGAGCAGCGTGGTGAATTAAGCTCCAACCCTTCTTCTATATGGAGAAGAGGCCTTCGCTCAGCAGTGAGTTGTTTACAGGCTGATAGAGAAGAAAAACAACTGTCACAATGTGTCGTGAAACCTTATTTTAAACTAAGAATTTGCATATAAAGCAATAAGTGTAATACATGTGAGAATAAACATTGTCATAGCGATCTGACGAGCATGAGAACTTTCTAGATTATTTCATTTATTATTTGGAGTTTAAACTGACATACATACATACTATAATTATTTTATTTTCGTTGTTGAAAAACAAATAAAAATTGCTTGCTATTTTGTAAAAAAAAAAATAGTCAAACTTTAATCTTTTACTGAAATCACATCAGACTAACGAAATATAAGTTAACCCGTGGTTTCGCGTCACACATTACCCATATCAAATAAGTGCATGCAATTACACAAGGGACGTTAATAATATACACGCAAAAAAGACCACTACTCTAAGGCAATACAAACTAAATTGGCTTATTTGATATTCAGTGGACAAAACTCAGTACAACGAAGTCATGGCTGCAATTAACGCGGTGAATGTGTTGTTTGGTCGTTACTATGTCTATATGGCTCATCCGCACTTTGTAAATACTATAACATACATCTGTCCCTTTCATTCATTATTTAACCATATGTAGAAAAGAGACGGATGAGTATAACGAACGCCAATACAAATAGTATAGAAAATTTGATTATAAAATTAGTAGGTTAGTAAAATTTGCAGTATAGATAGAGATTTATACTCCAAATAATATAACACGAGTAATACAAATTTTCATTTATTTCGCGTAGTAATTTTCGGGAAGGAAAATTCTCTTACAGAAAAAACTATATCGATGATTTATATCAATGAATATTGGCAATTGCGTTACGCATGAAACAACTGGCTCAAATACAATAACTTTAGTGACTTATTTAATGCACGGAAAATTAAACAACATATATTTTATATGAAAAACTTGTCAACATTGACAATCTTCCGAACACACTGTTTCAAAAATATCATCAATATACCTGCTACGCAGTCCTAAAAACATCTTGAACCAACGTGGAAATTTATAGTAATATCACAATTTGATGTACCTATCATTAAACCGATCTAGGTGCCAATTTCAAATGTCATAGGTAAGCATTGGCTAGTTCGTTGAAGTATTTATCGGAATACGCCCTTAAAATATCGACAAGCAAATGCCTTAAAATCAGTTCGAATGTTGCATTGTAAAAACTGTGTCATTTTCGAGCAAAAGAAAAAGCTTTTTCTTGTTGGTCGCTATTTTAACTGAATTTATTTTTAATCTGTGCCCAGCACATCTCTAAATATGATAGTAAAAAATAGAAGAATACAGGTATATACAAAAATAGAATACAAAAAAAAATAAAATGTCTGTTAGTAACTTTAAAATAACAGCTTTTAAACAAAACGCTTATGATTCTTTGCATGCTACTTATGCATGTTTGTTCTGACTAATATCTACTATTGTGAAAATGTGAAAATGGAAAGAACTACCATGTAAAACTACTAATTGGAATTTAATTGATTAATATATATATATATATATATATATATATATATATATATATATATATATATATATATATATATATATATATATATATATATAGACCGGATTACAAAATTGATTTTGTACAGCAAAATTAAATATTAAATTGTTATTTCTCAAAAGGAATAAAAAAATAAATAGTAATGAAAGTAAAGGGACCTAACCGAACGGGGAATATTAATATTTTACTAGAAAGATAACTCGTAAAGCAGGCTCAGAGCATTTAATATTTTAACAAGTTCGCTCATAAAACGTTTATTAGAAGTCAAGATATATGTAAGCCAATTTCCAAAGTACTTATAAAACCAACATACGTCGTCAAAAGAAGTTAACTACATACGAGACAGTTTTTAATCATATCTCTTTACAAAATTTGGCTGCCTATAAAATAAATAAATAAATAAAATCAAAAGTAAAATGTTCTACTAAGTTACTAAATTATCTATAATATTTTAATTTCAGAATTACAAAAAGTATGTTTAAATTTTTTTGTCGGTATAGCTGTAGATCTAGCTTCGAAACATTGGAATTAGATTCTGTAACGTTGGGGCCACACTAATGGGAAACGTCAATGCCTATCATAGCGATAAATATAGCGTTAAGTTTTAACGCGATAAAGTTAGTGGCTACAATTGAACGTTCAACGTGAAGGCGCTAATACCAAACCGCCACTTGAGCTATCACCTAACGTCAAACAGCAATGTGAATGTCGTTGTCAAATTATCGCGTTAAGTCGTGGCTACAGCCTACACCTACGTTCATTGCGATATTAAACGGCATTTCCCGTTAGTGTGGCCCCAGGATAAGGAATAAATAAATAATACTGTTCATCATAATAGTTCATATAACTTTAAGAATAAGTAAATAAACCAATTTTTGCAATCATTTAAATTCACGGGTGTAAAGTCGCGTGCTAATGTAGTATATAATATTTTATTACGATAATTACACAAGCACATGTATAATAGACTATATGACTTCATGAGTCATATAAAGAAATAAAGTACTCAAGTACTTCGCAGTTCAGCAAAAGTTCAAAGTTGAATTGGACTGAATTGGTAAAATACGAGAGTTGAAGTTGAAAACTTTAAAATTTACACCAAGTTAATAATATGTTTCGTCGCGTTAATTATATATTTTACGCAACTTAATTATTAATTACCGTTGGTACAATAAATACCGCACGTACGTTTTATTACTATAATTATTAGTATCAAAAATTGAGGTTTCATTCAATAAATATAATATTGTTTTTAATAAAATAAAAAAATGGAATGGATTTTTATGACGCTGAAACTAGCAGTTGTCCTTTATATATCTGCTTTTAAGCAACAGATTTAAGTTGTAAGCTTACACGAACCAGTACCTTTATAATTATCATCTAACTGTAAAAAAAAATCAAAGGGTTATATTCAACTACTTTTTTTTTTAAATCTTTCTTTCTCATTTTGGGGCTATTTAATATTTCTTTAAATGACTCTATAATTTAATTCTAGCTGCTTAATGCTAGTTTCAGTTTAATGATTTTCTTAGACGCATTATTAGTGGTTCATTTTAATGGATATATATTAATTTCCCTTATAAATTTACCCATATAATCTACCTGTAAGGGTTTATGCAATTTATAAAAAAAAAATAATTATGATATATTCAGACTTTTAAAATATTTTACTTCATGCGTCGAAATGATGGCAAATAATGTTGATAAATCGTCGCAAACTGCTTTTTTTTAATTTACTAGTAACAAAACTCTAGTTTAATTGGCTTAAGTTACAAGCCTAATTTTTGTTAATAAGTATTCTTTATATTTACCTAGAAATATACAGTTTATATGTGGTACACTGTCTAATGGTCTTATTGTTAGTTTAATTTCTCTAATAAACAAAACTTTGTTTTAATAAGAATTTCATGAAATCTTCCAAAATTGTTCAGAGTAGACACAAAATGAAATCGATAAGATGTTAAATAATAGGCTTGGGGAAATAAATTCATACCAAAGTCTATCCCATTCATTATTTGGGTGTACTTCTGAAAAGTAGAACCGAATTTTCTCAGGAAATTTGGCACGGACATTCCATTTGACTATCTAAGAGTCCCCTTAAAAGGATTTTTGGCGACTAGCAATATTTTTCGAAATATTGATAATTTTGAGTACACTGCTTAGCACGCTCTATATAAGAAAGCAATTTGATCAAGAAGAAAGAGGAGGTTGGAGTTTCTTCAAAGCGAGCTTCAAAGTGCATGTTTAGGTTAGGTTAGGTTCTTACGTTTTTTTTTTGCATGTTTAGGTTAGGTTAGGTTTCTTTTTTCCTTTTTTTTTGTCGCTGAGAAATGAATTTACGTATTCTAGGATAGGTTAGGTTTTTTTAAAGGCTTGGGTAGGTATTTTTTGCGAGTCGTCAAAAATCCTTTTAAGGGGACTCTTAGATAATCAAATGGAATGTCTGTACCAAATTTCATGACGAAATTCGGTATCCACTTTTCGCAAATTTATTCCATTATTTATTCGAAGTCAAATATTCTAGAAATAATTATTTTGACTAGGTACAGCAAGAATTCAGCCATTAAACAGAACTCCAGAGCAGTAAAACTGTTCTAAATAACAAATGCGTTGTTTGTTTTATTATTCCAGGCACGATTTGAAGTATGTCTTTTACTTTTAAAATGACTGTATTAAAAATTAATTATAATGCTTTTAATGTAGGTAATTGAATTATTACATTACAAATTTTTTTTAATCAAACAGGGTATAACTAAAGACTCAAATATATTTTTTAATATTTAAATATTCAATTGATATGAGAATTCACTGCCTTCTCAAACTTCTTAAACATTTATATTTTACTAAACCGTGAATAAAAACATTATGCCTGTAAAATAATTGCGTGATTAACTTTTCTTGTAATATTTCAATTATAAAGAGAAAAAAAAACAGAATTAAAATATAAACGAATGTCAAGCTCTACCGTCAGTGACTACCGCAGTAATATTCGATTTCAATGATCACCGACAAACCCCTTGTAATCAAATGGTAGACAATCCCTTGCGTACAGTTTTTAATTTAAAATCCATTTACAAACAGCGGACCCTACAGAGGGAGGTCTACAACTATTTGTATGAATTTTTCATCACAAAAGTGCATCATTTATTTGGAGTTACATTTTAAAACATTTAGATAAAATTGAGCTATACGAATAATAACATACGTAAAACATGCATATAGCGAATTTAATACATCTACAGTGAATTTATTTTAAGTAATACACAAAACGTTTGACTATTTTTTTATTTTTATTTGACTATTAAAATTTTAAATGAGAGAGACGACAAAAATATATACATAAGGACTAAAATGTAGGTATCTACTAAATTATGAAAATTAGGAATAGTTTTCGATACATGATGAAGGTACCTAAGTAGCTAACAATAACTTTATAAGAATTTATTTATCAAAAGGCTTAGTTGAGTTTACTTAATAAATAAATAAATAAATAAATAAATAAAATTATATAAAATTTCAAGTGTATTTCTATTCATCAATATTGTAAAAACTGTTAGACCTTGAACCTTAATGTTTAATGGTAGTTATAACCATAACAAAAATCATAAATGGATATGGACGAGGGTCACGCATTAATTACTTTTATTCCTCTTTTCGTCGCTATAATGTTCTCAGTCACGTGTGAAATAACGATTCAGCTGATTAATGCCGACCATTACTGTTTTATTGCAAATGTTATTCGTTTATATAAATAAGTTATTTATATTGTATTAGGTTACCTCTGGTTTCCCTTCAAAAAGCATAAATCTTTCATCTTTTATATTGTCGTGGTTTTTTTGAAAATTTAATTCTAGTTATTGGTTATTGCTATCGTCCATTACTGTTTTAGCTATTCTCAATAAACAGGTTGTTTTAGCGAGAAGATAGCGTATTTTCAAATCGGTCCTATAAATTGACAAAAGAGTTGAATGAAACAAATTCTTCCATTTTATTATATTAATATAGTTAGACAGTCAGTGCTTAATTTCTCGGGAAAAAATGTACTTTTTTAAAGGTTCAAATGTTTGATGCTAATTTCGGAGATAGCCCTTCATATAATTATATTACGAATGACTTGTTATTGGCAATATAATGATGATGATGTTAGCCTGCAGTAAGCCTCATTGAAAAATGACGCGTTTACAAATTTCATATTTTTTTAGAATTTTTTAGAATTTAGAAGCACTTTAGTTCGAAAAAAGCTAATACGAATAAGTGTTAACAAACATTTTCTAATTTTAAGCGGATTGTTTCATTTATTCGGTTATACTTCTGAGACTTTTATACATACAAAGTAATAATATATATATATATATATATATATATATATATATATATATATATATATATAATTACTTTGTATGTATAAAAGTATATATATATATAGCAATTTAAATAAATACAGTTTTGTTGCTTTTTAAATTAAGGTCACTTAATATGTAAATTATAGCTATTATAAAGGTATTAAAGCTAAGGATTATAAAGGTTAAGTAGAAATATAAATTCTTCCATTTTCCTTCCATTAATATAATGGATACATATATGAAATACAAATGTTTGTTATCCTATGTAACACATACATAATGGATTATTTATTATTTTGTCTATAATCAATTTATTCTGTTTAAAAGCGATTTGAGAAAGTTTTTGGCCTGATTTGCTACACGAAGGCCTTCCCCATCATATATGATAGATCTTTATCTCATCTAGATTTAAAAAAAAACATTACAGCGATTTTTTTATTAGTCTACCTGAATCTCGGGTAAAGTGTTATAATATTTCTTATTTACCAAAAAATATATATCAAAAACACAATTTCATATCTCAGCATAAAGATAAAATATACATTTACGATTTCCTTAAATCGGTTCATCTTTACATCGCATCGTCGAACTGAGGTGATCAATCAAATATCCACAAAAACGCCGTCACTTTTATTGCTTTTACTAAGTAGAGTTAGATTTACAACAACCATCTTGTGACTTCGTAGTTCTTATGTTTCTTTTATTTCTTTGTAAAGAATTAAACATACATATTACATAACGATTTGATACGTACTTTAATAACGCAAAAAAAAATAACCTAAATTATTTTGGTCTTGACTATTCCGAAAAATATGTTCATCAACTAAATTTAGAGTTAAATGAATAAAAAAATATGTAAGCTATACATTGACGGGATAATTAGAAATAACTTCAAGTAATTGTATTGGTTTTTCAAGTGTTCGAAAAGCCGTCATCCACACATTTGTGCCCAGCAGTCGTTAGTCATACTTTCAACGTCAAAACGAACTGGTACGCTGACGGGCTATCTATTTCCTCCAACCATTTACTATTGTCCATAAAGCAGCATTATACGTCATATATTTTCTGGCTAATAAATTTCGGCTATGATGCGCTAAAATGGTCATCAATTCTGAAACTACTGAAGCGTATATATTTTTCTTTCAAATTTATATTTTATACAATCCATTGTCAAAATTATATGCTATATATTTTCTGGTTTTTATCGTCGACGATGCATGGTCATCGGTTATAGTACTGATTTTCTGTATTTTGTATTACAAGAGTGTTTTACAGACACACATAATTTTAAAGACGATACGGCTGTAACCGCTTGTTACCATCACAAATATAAACCAACACATATAGACTCACAGCGTGGATATCGTCCTCTGTGGGTACATGATTTTGTCACACGAAAAGACTGAAACCGTGCAGAATAGCGAGAGCTAGGTTTAGGCCAAATTTTTGATTAAAAAAAACGAACAACAAATAAACAATAATTTTTCTCGAACAATTACGCACAAACGACGAACAATCGAATTAGCAAAAAAAGTTGCAAAAAATTGATTTTCACCCGCCAACTTAAGAGAACTATGCAGAAGACATACTCGTAGTTTGTAGAAGACGTTGTTTGCCAAAGAAGGCACAAGATAACTAAATTATCGTTTTGACTTATCATTGTCTTTACAAAACAGTTACAATAGTAATAATTTTATATACGTAAGAATTATTTACGGGTAAAATTTATCACGTTTGTTTGACTTTTCATGCATGATTTAGAATCGCCAAAAGCAATTTTGCATGGAAATATAACTCGAAACTGTTATAAATAAGAATTTACGCCAAAATTATGACTCTTTCAACGAAAATTACACTTTATTCCAATTAATCTGTATACTAATGTGTGGAACAATAGTACTAATCAATATTAAGCGATGTAAAAACTGACTTTAAAAACCGATAGAAAACCAATCGGAATGTTTTATAAAAATAAAATAAAAAATAAAAACAGAATCCAATTTGTGAAAACCGAGAAAGTTGGCACAAGTACGAGTACGCCGCGAATGAATCACTAAATCGATGTTGCCGGCGGCGTGTAAACAAACTTGGTGCGTAAATCTTTTACTTTTACTGTCTAATGGTCACGTACTTTTCGATTAACATTTGAACTCGACTAAGATACGAACGATAGATAAGATAAATTACCTGTCGACGAATTATGTATTATCACAGAAGAAAAAGGGACCGTAGATTCCATATGTCATAATTACTAGCGACTCTGAGGACATTTTTTTACTTGAGGACATTTATGATATTTTATAATTTTCAAAATAAGATTTTTAGATATGTTATAGTTTTCATTTTTTTTATATACATTTGGTAAGGCAGGTATAAAATAGGAATCCTCTTATCTAACCGTCTTGAAGTGGTTTTATAGATGTAGATGACTTACACTTACAAGTTGTTAGAACATTTATCGCATGGTTCTAGACTTTAATATCCGCCGGGGCAAGTTCGGACAAAAGTTATACCTAATACTCGTCGAAGATTTTTTACTGAAATTTATTCGTATTGTTATAGTTTTGGCTCATACCTACATTTAAGGAAAGGTTATTTAAAATATTAGAAACATAATATAGCTACGTTTAGCACCAATAATATAATTTTAGCACCCTATTTGAATCCCACGCGAGGCGTAAAAGTTTACCGTACGTACAAGGCCATAATTTTCATGAATATCGTAAAAAGACGCGATTTCTTCCATGTTGGGAGTTTTGGCGGGAAAGCGTTACTGTTATTATTTTTTGTGAAAAAGTTTTCAGTTAATTTTCTTAAAACTTTTATCTGAAATCTTGTAGTACATACCTACTATTTGAAATATTTTCTTTGTATACATTTTAGTAAAATATATATAATATATATACTCCTATTTTATTAATCTTATAATAATAAACAAAAATAAAATGGAATAATCATACAAACTACAGTAAAAATCTTTATTTACCATAGACCTAATAATAAACCAAAATGAACTAAAAATAGACTATAATGCTGGTAATATCTAATTATTTGTATTTTAGCTTTGGCTTTTAACATTTTAACAAAGAAAATATATTTTGAACTTATTACTAATAAGTAGTACTACTTAAGTAATACTTAGTACTATTAAGTCGTAAATAGTTTTCAGTTAACACTATAGTTAAAGATTTTAGACAATAAGATTTCATAAAATAAATTTATTTAATCTATATTAACGCACTTATTGCTGTATTTTTAATTTATGTCACATTTTGTCACTGACATTACAAGTAGGTACTCTAGCTAATTTTATTTTTATAAAATGTTTATCCTTAAGAAATAATTATCCAGGACGTAATTTAAATACGAATAAAATATGTAGTATTTATGAATTTACAGAAATTCCTAGAAGCATTGCTCCGAAGGCAATGTCCTTCCGCACAAAAACAACATTTTTAAGGTGTTCTGTAAAAATCTATAAAATAAGTCGGGTTTTCTTTCCTGACGCTATAATTCCAGAACGCACGAACCGATTTCCACGGTTTTGCATTCGTTGGAAAGGTCTCGGGCTCAGTGAGGTTTATAGCAAACAAAATTTAGGAAAAATTTCAACAAAAAAGCAGGAAAACGGGGAAAATCATTTTTCACATACAGCGCCATTTCTGATACATAGCATGTACTACTTCATCTTTTAATCCCCAAACTAAATGTTACAAAAAACGAAGCCATCTGGTGGCGAAACGGAGTTCGCCGGGTTTGCTAGTATTTAATAAATTTAATGGTAACATTAGTTAAAAATAAGAATTCCCATGCTGCTAAAATGCATGTCTGGAATTTTCAGTGCAATAAATCCATTAATTTTGCGACGCAGCGAAATGTCACTAATCATCCCCTTCACACTGAATTTTCATAAGGATTAAGCTTCGAACACATTAATATTCCCCAAAGAAATTATTCAAATTACAATTTGAAGGAAAGGAACATGTTATAGGATGGACATGTCATTCGTTAGACGCGTGATCACACTCTATTAACATACAAAGTAATGTTTATTTCATATCTGTAAGAGCAGACAGGGAAATAATAGCTTATATAGGTATTTTATTTTTTTAATATAATTTGGTTATGATTTTTTGATTTAAAACCAATATATATAATCAACCTACATTATTTTCTCTAAATCATAAAGAAATAAATTAATTACAAGTTGTTTGTTAAGATTTTTTTTTTTTCGTTGAATGATTCAGCCTGCTGATGTAAATGTATTTAAAGATAGAGTAGCATAGAAAAATCCTCCACCACATCAGCCGTTGGATGTCCACTACTAAACGCAGACCTCCCCCATCATCTCTGAGGGGGTTTGCCGGGTAGCCGGGTTGGCGAGCAGTGTGTTGCGGCAGGGTATTGAGACGCTGCTGTCCATCACCATCCTGATTGTTATACAGTTGTTCGCATAACTACGGTCTTAGACGCTTATTACGACACCTCGGCAAGAAAGAGTTTGGGAATATTCTTCTCTGCCGGTCACCGTACAAGACACACAAGTTTTTTTTTAAAGTAACTATGTACAATTTTTGGTTTTCGTATATGCAACATTGCACTGAAGCGATAGGTAAAGCTCATTACTTCTCTATTTAAAGGAAAAAGACAACAAGATTAATAATGAGGATCCGTAACGTTTTTAGTTGAGAATGCAGATTTATAGAGCTAAGAAATCCTTAAGATACAGTGAAAAAATTTTTGTTCTACGACAAAAATTGACGAAGTTATGATCAAATTACTAGCGGAGTTCACTAACCGGCCGGCACGGTAGGCTGTGACGTCACTGTGTCCGAACCCGTTGTCAGCGATAAGGCGCGTAGGTGTTTTCATTGGTTTATTGTGTCTTTGAAACAAATTAAGTGTCCGATTTGTGTCTAATTCTCCTTTCTAACTATTTATGAATATTGTATAGTGCCGTAATGTACAAATACTTCTTTTAAAAAGCCTGAAAAACTCTTTTTATACGTGCCGAAAGACCCAAAACTATGTGAAAAATACTATGCCGTTGTGAAAATAGATGATAAAACTCCACCTTTTTCCCGGGCTACAAGACATTGTTGCGAAGATAATTTCGATGTAAGTACCTACATAACTACCTATACCTATATTATTTAGTTAATATGAATATAAGTTGGTACCTACTACAACGTGTCATGTACTTAAGTATTCACTCATTTTAAGCCTACTGTATTAATAAAAACATACCTACTTACTTTTTCTGTGTTTTGTGGATAAACCTAAGTACTTACCTATTCGCCCGTTCCGATTTCTATATAATATTCCAAGGTCAAAACAATGACACAGGGATGTACTCGGGTAAAAAAATAAAGAGTAAAGGCCGCGGCGCCGGCGGATCCGAAAAGAGTAAGTCCTTCCGGGCCCTCTCCGCCACCTCTTTGAAGAAGATGGCGACCGCGGTCCAGGCCATATTACCGGCAACCAAAGCTCGCGCAACGGCCGGCGGCGACAGGTCCTCTCCAATGACTGCAGCGAGATCCCGGCGCTGCTCAGCCCAGGCCGGGCACGACACGCTCGTATCTCGCGTATGTTGCGCGGAGTCCTCACAGCAGTCACTATGGTGGCAGTCCGGAGTAGTCTCCCTCCTTGCGACGACGTGCAAGTATTTGCCGAAGCAGCCATGCCCCGACAACGCTTGCACGAGTCGGAAGGTGAGAACTCCGTGCTGCCGCACCGTCCACTCCTCCAATATCGGCTGAAGCGCCCCGATGGCCCAAAGACCAACCCGAGACGTCTCCAGCCGAGCCTTCCACCGTGTGAAGGTGGTGCGGCGGGTGTCATCCCACCATGCGGTGAATTTGATCGGCGGGGGATTAGTGCCCCCCGTCCACGCCGCCGACACCCGCCGATAAACTTCGGCGAGCGCTTCCATCTCCAAGTCCCATAGGGGGGTTCCGGCCAATGCGCAGGAGGCCTCAGCAACTACCGTGCGGTAGCCGCGTATGGCCCTGACCGTCACGACCCTCTGTGGACGTCACAGACGGGATCTATTGTGGGCAGTCAGGGACTCTGCCTACACGGGGGCGCCGTACAGCGGCATTGACCGGACCACCCCGGCGTAGAGTCGTTGGCACGCTAGACTTTTTCCGCCCATATTCGACATTAGCCGACCGAGGGCGGACGCCGTGCCGACGAGCTTCGGTGCTAGTTGGCGAAAGTGCTCGTCGCAGCACCACCTTCCGTCAAGTACCAGGCCCAGATATTTCATGTGGGCTCGGATACCGATCACAGTATTGTCAACCGTATACGTAACGTAACCGTACCATTATCGAAGTACTGGCGGGTGGATCACATCGAGACCCAGACCCAAAAGCAGGGCCTCAAACTAGTTAAGGACCACCCTAAGCCCCAGTGCCTCGATCCTCCTGACAACCTCCGCGGTACCTGAGGTGGCCAGAGATGCCGCCTCCACGAAGGTCCCGCCCCGAGCTGTAACCAGAGTGTCATCGGCGTAACAAATCAATCCCAGCCTGGGGGGGGGGGGGGCACGGAGGACTCAGTCGTACCCGATGTCCCACAGGAGCGATCCGAGAACAGAACCCTGTGGGACGCCACACGACATGGACCTCCTGACAAGTCCCCTTCACGAAGAGTTCACGAAGAGGACATTGCGACCGTCAAGGTAGTCTGCCACTAGCCGCCTTAGGTAGAGGGCACTCCATGGAACCGGAGTGCCTCCGTGATGCAGCCGAATGGCAGACTATTGAATGCGTTGGCGATGTCGAGAGACACCGCTAACAGCACTCCCTTCGAGGCGACGGCCTCCGAAGCCACGATCTTCAGATGCAGAATGGCGTCGACCGACCAGCCCGAAACCCGAGCCGGACGTCGGACAGGTCAGGGCTGACCCGCGTGAGGTGCTGGACGACGCGAGCAGTGACTACCCTCTCCAACAGCTTGCGTAACTCGTTCAGCAGCACGATGGGCCTGAAGCCAACGACTGATGTCGAAGGCCTTCCCGGCTTCGGCAGAAGCACGAGATTCCCCTCCTTCCAGCTGTGAGGGAATCATCCGGACACCAGTCTAGTGTCGAATAGTACCCTGATGCGGGACTTCAGGTGGTCGAGGATCAGAACCAGCACTCGAGCGGGTACCCCATTCGGCCAGGGAGCGGCGCTTTTCCGTATACGGCTCGCCGTGTGTGAGTTCCAACTGCAAACCTATAGCAGAGGAAGTTTTGCAACCAAGAAGAGAGAATTGGTGCTATAAAAGTTCACATTGAAAGAAGCATATGGAAGTTGAGAGACTTCAAAATGATCGGGCCTGACGCATGTGTCGATATTTCATACATAAATTTTTTGGATAATATTGTAACAATAGCCTGTAGTTTAGTTAATTTACAGGATTGTCTATTTAGTAAACAAGTTTAAAAATAAAAATGCTTTTCTTTCTTTTATAGAGTTTTATTTCGAAATCTTGCATAATAAAAAGCACATGTCATATTATTAATAGAAGAGTAATTTCAAATCTCAATTCGTTTCGGAAATATTGATGTTTTCCAAAAATGCGTGGACTCCTCTAAAATATCAGTACAATAGTTTTCATCATAATCTTCGAATATTTCTTCTTTGTTTCTTGCACAAAACCAGCTTCTACTTTATTAGTACGATTAGTAAATACGTTTTATATTTAAATATCAGAAAATTACACTTTATAACAACACTATATTTAAATAAATTTCAAATAAAACGAACAACCGCGTCGCCGCCGCTCCGTTGATTCGTGAACTGCGCTCGTTCGGGCACAATGACGTCACACGCACCCGCGTACACTAACTTTTAGCGGCAGGAAGGCATAATGTTTATAACTTAATATCTTCGTAAGTAATGGTCCGATTTGGATAATTCAAAAAGGAATATCATTCTTATGTCATAGAGAATAACGTGGATACTAGTTCTATTGAATTTGCTATACCTTTACTGATCCTCATTTAAGGTATAGGGTGGATAGGGCGAAAGATAAGGTGGGTGGCTAGCTTTATCTTAGATAAACAATTGCTATGTTAAAATTACCGTAAGGATACAAAGCCAATAGTAAAAAATATAAAGAAAAGGGCGTTATAATCAAATAAGATTTATTATATGTTAACCAAAAACAATGACACCACGATTTTAATCAAAAATATTTTAATTGAGACATAGGAATAAATTCCTTGCGATACGGCGTAATTGCACACATGTCGGTGCATGGTATCTCAACCGCAACCATTTCGACCGATTTAACGAGATTAAAACATTTATAAAATCGTGAAACATTTAATTGGAATATTTTTGAAACGACTACAAAAAGGCGGACATTTTACAATTTCAATTTCTTTTCAAATTATTCTTATTTTTGGGCGACTTTTTGGTATAGTGGACATTTAAATATGTTTTGTGTGAACAATTACGTGTTCAATTCAAGCATATTATTATAGGTGTAAGCCATACATCGTTGTTTGATTGTTCGTGCGTTTTAACAGGATTTTGTTGTTAGAAAAGAAACACGTCTATTTTTAAGGGAGATATTTCACCTTGAGACAATAGTCCGACTATAATAATGACAATAAATCATTACAAATTTTTATCAATAATAATTATAAATTGAGTTCTGTCACGACAGTAGTAAAACCTGTTGAAAAGAATACAAAAATATGTAGCTAATTTGCTTTAAATTAGTTGCCAAAATACTGATTTGTTACTTTAGTTGATTTTTTTAAATCACAATATTTGTAAAGTTTATTTATTATTAAAGATGCACAAAAACCTCGAAAATTATTTAAAGATAATTGTACCGAAATTTTATGTCGTTTACAGCTGCAAGCTACTAAATATAAAGAAAATCATTCGATTGTTTAATTACCGATATAATAAGTAACTACTTTTGTCAGAACAAACAATCTTAGGGCCGAAACACATAACCGCGTTGCGACGATGCAACGCTAAAATCGGCAGTTTGCGTTTCGGCGTTGCGGCGTCGCGAAAAAGAGCGTTTTACTGTCGTATGGTAGGGTAACCAGCTTCTCGTGATTTTTTATTATGGATAGACGTGTCTCAGCCATGGATCTTTGTAAGAAACTTATTGCTTATTTGTTATTAAGAAGACATTATTCTGTTTTAAATATACGACAAAGAAGATACTGGATACATCCATTTAGTAAGGCTATAAATCTTGGTGGCGAGTACTTTTCTCGAAAATACAAAGCTTAATGCTTTGATGATGATGGACGAAAAAAAATTTTCCCCTACTTTAGAATGAGTATATCATCATTTGAAGAGCTATTAAGCGGAATATCACTATAATAAGTTTTCGAAACGCTGCTTTAATACATATTTATAATTTAGCTACATCATACATATCATTTGTTTGAACTGAGTCTTAAATTAGCCGTAAATCTAATAGTTAAAAGTAACAACATAACAACAATTGAGCTGAACTGTGAGCCGGTTCACAGCTCCGGTTCAAGCATATGGCTCATGAGCTGAAATCTGCGGTTCATACAAATTCATTGAGTTACCCATGTCTAATAGACACAAAAAAAATAGACACAAAATGTCAATCAATCATTGTCAACAAGTATGACGTCAGAACGCTGGAATTTGCGCTCCGTTGCGGCGTCGCAACGCGGTTATGTGTTTCGGCCCTTAAAACCTGTTTTGTCCGATTTAGACAGGTGGTCACAATTTGTTTTTATTCGTTTTATTTAAAAGCGTCTAAGGAGCCAGTAACAAAATATTAACTAAAACTTGGCAGATTTTTGACCCAGCAAAATAGTTTTAGTACCTACATACTTTGTTGAATTTTCTTTTTTTCAAAAATTCTGAACTCTAACAATAAGTGAATAATTGTAGCTGTTTAGAGTATCTTTAAGCAGCGTGAAGTCTTCAACTAAATAGTAACAGAAGGTTGGTCACCTTTTTTATCAGCTACGAATGCTTTGGACGACTTATCTTAAACATGTTTCTAAGGCCTAGACGGGTGTTTAGAATTTATTTCTGAATAAAAAATTGGCAGAAATATATTAATACGATCATATTTGGAAAACTTCAGAACATTAAAAACGTCAACAGGGTAAAAGCAAAAAAAAGTTTGTAATATTAAATATGTAGGTATAAGTTTGCTATTCAGTAACAGATATGAAACATAATAAAGTTTGCCTTGAGTTTATACCAAACAATTTCGAGTCCCCTAGCTTCAGGACACAAGTCTTGACAAGGTGTTGTCGGTTTGAACGAATCACGTCGAAAAAAGTTTAGCAAACTTCATCAGAAGGGGAAGATATAAAACATAAATGCTGATTAGGATAGGGGCTGCAAAAATATAATGTTGCAATTTACGTTGAACTTAGACAAATCTAATTTAGAAGAAAAGGAAAATCTTTCAAAACATGATAATAAACCAGTAAAAATTTATTATAAAGTTTTCTGGAGTTTTTTTTTTGCCGGATTTTTTATTAGGTTTTCCCCAGCCTGTATCGAACAGGTTAGTTTTCGTTTTTAAATCATTTTATGTGACATTTAAGACAATAAAATTATTGTAATTTTTTTTTTTAACGATAAATCGCGTTAACATTACAATCAGCAATAGTTTTTGTAATCGAATTTCGAACTTAGAACAAGTTTATTTTATGCATATTACTTAAAATATAAAGAATTGTCTTGTTATGATTATTGTATTATTATCATATTATATGGACTATTTAAGCTATATTTACATATTATATCATATTATATAGATTATAGTTTTGTTAGGAGCTATTGGTACTTATACAAAAAAATATTTGAACTTTTTTTATTGAAATTTTTAACTAATAGTGAGTAAAATAACAAACCTTTTCGGCCAACTGAAGAAACTTCGTTAAATATCTTCTAATATATATATATATCTGAAAATAAACAAAGGAAAAATTAGTATATTACTTATGTGCTAATTTAATCAGTGCTTAATGTAATACAGGTACATTTTATTTTAAAAAAAACTCATTAGTCCAAATTGGACTATTCTTGATATAACGTTTATACATAATCAATATCTTTGACTAATGTTTTGCCACAATCATCGAGTTCTTAGCATCTTATATTTTATTTTGCTCAATATACTTCTAACGGATAGATTTTTTTTTTCATTTAAGTATGATTCAAATGTTTTTTTAAATTATTTCACAGATAAATTTATGAATTAATTATATTTAATATGAACCTATTACCGATTCGGAACGTAGATTCAGCTACGAAGAACAGGTAAGAAATTAAAAAGCTACTCCTTTTAAAACTGTCAATATATTACTTAACCATTATAAATTCAGTCTTCTGTCAGTCAGTGTTCAGTCATACGACTGCACAAAAGCCAGAATCATCTTAGATATTATTGACTATATACAAAATATCTTTGCTCTTTTAAATATTACTAGACCAAATTTCACCAACATTTCCATTTTCTATTCCGTTGCCGAAGGTCATAGCGTCACGATTAATAACCGATACTATTTTTCGATAAACAAAGTTTCTAAAGGAAAAATATTTTTTTTAAAACGGTCCAGTATATTCCGAGATAGAGGGACGATCAAACAAACAATCACACTCTTTCACTTTATAGCATAGATACAAATATTTTATAGGTTTACCAATAAGTCGAAAACAGATTCGTTGGCAGTATGTAATAAAACTGTAATATTTTAATTTATATATATTTCCATAAAATAATACTCCATCATATTTATTTATATGAGAAGTTTAAATAAGGCATACAGTAAACATTCAGTTTATTTTATTCGGGTTGGAAGTAGAGTATTGTATTTGTATTACTTTAATTATCGTTTATCGTACTCGTAATTCTTACCAGTCTCATATCCTAGCGATTCAAATACAGATACGCTTACCATTATTTGTACCATTACCATGTAAGTTATTAATAAAAAACACTAAAGTAAGATTATTATAAATAGATGACGGCCGGCTGGTCGAGTGGTCAGGCAACTGGACACTTTACGCAGCGGTCGCGGGTTCGAATCCCGCCAGGTGCAGATAATTTGTATGACGAATATAGATGTCTGCACCGGGTCATGGATGTGTATTTATGTATATATGTATTTATATCTTAAATTTATTTCCGTTCCTAGTACCCGTAACACAAGTTCTTACGAACTTAGCACGGGGCTAGGTTAACGTGGTGTGATTGTTGGTTAATATTTATTTATTTTTTTATTTATTTATTTAATTTATTTAGATGTTAAATCAGCAGATACCAATAACCGAAAAATCGTAATACGGTAAAAATGATATAGCCTTCGAATTAGTTACATATTCCAGGATCTGGTGTTACAAGGCTACAAACAATATGCTAATGTGAACAAATCCGTAAATTTGCTGCGTAACTCCGAAACATGTATATGAAATTAGTCATTTCTGTAACCTTTCGAAGTAGCTAATTATTAAAAACGTTTATCTATTATTTAAGTTTTTTTTTCTACTTACATATTTTAAGACTATACTTACATTAAAATGAAAATTTACTTACATATCATTAATAAAAGAATAAAATAATAATTAAAGAATAACTAAGGAAGACAGTTGTGTTCTATGAAAGTTACAAAATGCAAATAATTCAAGTAAAGTTCAAATTCAGAAACTATAATATAACATATTGTTCACAGCTCGAATTTTTTCAAGTAAAACGTTACAACGACCCCAAAATAAAAATGGCCGATAGGTCAAAAACAATATTAGACGGGTCCAAAATGCCCAGATCAATATTGAGTGCATGCGGTACGGTGTACGGTGTACTAAGGGTACAGTACGTGCAAGGGTCCTCCCCTCTGACTCATAAAGAGGGTGGCGGCTCCCTCTCACTTTTGAGGGTTTGGTCGATATAGCTCTCTTTTGTTTTCGCACTTCAACCTCATAGTGTCTCGTTCTAACTTGATTTTTAGATAGTTGTTACTATTTTGCTAAATTATCTAATTGGTTAAGAGAATATTTTGATATAATTTTTTTAATGAGTTTAATATTAAAAAAAAAAACTATTTATTATTTATATATGTATTCGTATATAAATGTATTCGAAAAGGGCTTTATAGTGTCTTAAATTAATATAAGCCAAACAAAAAAATAATAATAAGATGCCTACCACTCATTTACTAAAAAGTTGTAGCTGTTGCAAAAGTTGTACTTTTTGAATAAAAAAAAAATATTTATTTACTTAAGGCATTATGGTTACACTTAACAAAAGCGTATTTATTTAGTTATGGTTTAAAATTTAATTGTATATTATTTAAAGTGTTTGAACATAAAACAATTTCAAAATGTTCGAAAACCTTTTAAAGTTTTTAACCACAAGAAGTAATAAATTTTGAAGCACCACCCCCAAATTTTATGACTTCGGTCATTGAACCTAGGGGTGCATTATTGTGATTAATGTTTACTTACATTATGTAAGTTACATACTGCATGCAACATGAAAATAATGTTTTGTAATTTGATTCTTAATTTATAAAAATAAAATAAAATAAGTTAAAAATAAAAGCTAAAAAAATATCACGAAACAATAATTTATTTAATAAATATGCAATTTATCCTGTGCAGAAAAAGCAACACATCATTGCTCTACATACTTCCATACACAAAATACAGGGACTCCACACAACAACTGCTAGTAAAAACAACATTATATCCGTAAATTGTTTCCAAACGTTGACAATCGATAAAAAATGGGGATAGAACCATGGGCATCTGTCATAAACAGATAAATGTGGTCTTTTTCTAAGAGAAGCCATGTAAAGACTACATCCGAAATCAAGTCGTTCACGAACACGCTTCGGTTTAATCTGTTTAGGTAATCGGCTTTTTGGATCTTTATCAGCAATGTGTAACAAATAGTTTGTGATTGCGTATTTTTCTAGTACAGCTTTAATTTTTTTTACTCCTCTCATTGACATACACCTAAGTCTAACACGTCTCGCCGTAGCAGAAGCACCACTGTTATCGATTGCTGATTTTAAATGACGAGCCAAGAGGTTGGGATTATTTTTCATAGCTTTAAGAGTGAGATAAGCTTGCTTTGGGTCAGAGGCAAATCTCGCAACTGAATTCAAGACACTGATACCAGCGGTTATTCCTAACTTGCCGATATCTATAGCCGATTCAGCTGCTAATATTAAATCACTTGCCTTACTGTTAATTTTTTTTTCCATTTTTTTGTCTTCTTTCAGTCTTCTTTTCCTACGAATACGATCTTCTTTATTAAACTTTTTTAGTATAATTGCACTAATTTTAGCGTCTTTGATTTCTGCTTTTCGTCTCTTTATTTCATTTTCTTTCTTACAAATACATTTTGCGTTGCCTGATTTGGTTAAGAAACGTCTCATAGATGCAGATTCAAGTTCACATATCGGACTGCCACAATGACAAGGCTTTAACGGTTTTTTATTTGTTTTCTGTTTTATTGTTTGTGATACTTTTGTCATATTCTGACTCTTTTTAGAACAAATTAAACTGCCACACGTACAAGGATTTTTCGGAGTTGGAGTCTTAGGTTTAGAACTACCTAACAGCTTACCCAAGGTTTTCCCTACTTTCGAGCCCTTTGCTTCTACTTTTATATGAGCACCAGTTTTCTGTTTTGTACAAAGACATATACGACATTGGCATGTTTTCTTATGAGATTTTGGCATTTTATTGTCTTGTTTTACAGATTTTTTACTTAATTTAGTAACGTTATAAACAACTTCCTTTTTATTTATAATATTATAATCACCAGAATTTAACTGCATTTCAAAAAGCGGTTTTCTTCTATCTTCTCCGCTACACACATTGTCAACGTCTTTATTAAAATTAAATATATCTTTAATTCTATTCGTGAGAGGTTTCTTTTCAGGTGAAGCGATGATATTTTTTTTATTATCAGTAACTGAACGGTCACCTGCCGCTTTAAGAAGCTCTACCTTATTTAATCTTCTACCACAACATTCACAATAATCAAAGTACTTTTGCGATTCATTGCGTTCTCTATCGTTTTTTAAAGACTTTCTAACAGATTTCTTATAATTCGAAGCGTCATTTGAAAAATTATAAGTCGGTATATTATCAACGAAACGAACTTTTAGAGGAGGAGAACTTATTTTGTTTGTTTTAAGTTTTTCTACTTTCTCTTGACAATGGGTACACAATTTTGATGTAGGATGTTGCTGTATAGCACCAGAAATCTTGGTATCAGGCATTTGTTTAGCAGATTTTGAACTATGCTTAAGATTATTATCCATTTCCGGATACATTTTTTGCTCAATTCGAAAAGCAACGGTGGGATGTCTTTTATGTTTTTCATTTGTAGAATACAATTTACATTTTTTGTCACATTTATTATCTAATATCAGACTTTTTGATTTTTTCATATTTATATTTTGGTTTACAAATTGCCGTTTTATGGGTCTTCGATCACTGTTAGAACTCCGGATGAGATGTTGACAGCATATATTACAAGTTGCTTTTTGTTTCTTAATATCAATCTTATTATTATTACTAAAATTCACGCTTTTATTATTGGTAGCATTTAATGAGTCAACATCTTTTGGTTTTCTTGAAAACAGAGAAGCACATTTGCATAAAATTCTTTTAAGAGGGATAATTTTATGTTGTATCTCATTATCAGTTAAAATATTATGATTAGAATTTAAATTTCTTTTACTCTTCTTCTTGTGTAATTTTTTACCACGTTCTATCTTTTTTACCTCGTGTATTTTACTTTCAGTAAAAAATTTATTTTGCACGGGCAATATTGTTTTACTACTAGTCTTTTTAAATTTAGTAGGTGCATATGGAAGTATTGTCTCCATTTCGGTTAAATTTGTTATACCTTGCTTACACAGACACATTTCATGTGGCGATGTAATTTTTTTATTTTCTTTTATATATTTCTTCTTTATTTGAGTCGTCACAGATCTAACTGTGGACTGAGATTTTTTCGTTGCTTTCTTGGATTTTTGTTGAACAGCTACTCTTCTTACTTCAAATATTTGTGGATATTGTAAAGATTGGCCGAGATAATTAATTTTTTTTCCACGGTACTTTGAGTGTACATTTTTTTGTAACTTCAATGTGCAGAAACACCTATTTAATTTATTTTGAACTTCTAATGTCTTATCTTCTGTTTTAATCACATTAGCTTGAGATCCACGATTACGAATAAACGCCGACATAGTACTTATATTTTTATGATGAATATTATCATTTGTTTTATTTATTGGTACACTTTCAAAAGCTTTTGATAAGTTTTGATTGCTTCTCTTAGAAGAAATGGTATTTATTTTTGGTGTGTTTTGTTTGTAAAATTCTATGTTGAAACTTATATTAGATCCAATTTTAACAGCTTGCTCATCTATATTAGTGTTAAATTCTGGTATTCTACTACGTATTTCAGGAAATTGTCTTGGAAATGGCAAACTTTTATTGCCACCTTTCGCAGAAATGTTTGTGAGACTTCTGTCCTTTTGTGTATAAGAAGTTTTCTTTTTATGTTCCTGAAATTTAATTTTTGGAGCCTGTGATTTTATCGACTTTGATGTGACTTTATCAGTAGCAGATAGTTTTGACATCTGTTGTTGTCTACCTAAATTTCTTTTTTTAATACGTTTTTGACATTCGTAGGGATCACATTTACCAGGTACGCATACATTTGGTTCACACTCATAAGGTAGCAATTCTTTTCGTGTTGAAATATTTTGATCGAGGTGAAATGGGATTATTTGTGGTTCAGTAATTTCAGAATGTTTATTTACATTCTGCATTTTATTTCTTTGTTTATCTATTTTACGAATTTTAAGGACACATAAACATTTTTTCAAAAAAGTAGATGCCTTCATTTTCTTATCCGTTTTATTTTTTTGTTTTATTTTATGTATTTGTGTATGTTTTTTTGTTTGTATGCTATGTTCTTTAAATTCTGGACAATTCGACACAACACATGCTTGCTTTTGCAACTTTTGCCGTTTCATCATACAGAAACAACGCTTCAAAATTGAAGTATCGGTTCTTGTCAGTTGAGATTTAGTTTTTAAAAGAGGTTGGTCTTGTTGTCTTACTTTGAACTTTGACGTTTTATCTCCTCTGTGGGTGTACCGGTTCTTACTGTTACTTAGTTTCTTAGACATATTATGTGGTATGATATTATCTTTATAAAACTCAATATTAAAATTAAAATTAGATCCTATTCTTACAGCCTGTTTCCCTATGTTTTCTGTTAATTTCTTTCTAAGTTGAAGATCGTCTTTATTGTGATATTTAAATTGATTTCTTTTTGTCTTAGTTTTTGCTTTCGCCTTTGTCATTGTACTAGCACTAGTTTTGCTTTGTAAAAAATTCGTAGTACCTCCAAAATTTTTGTGGCGTCTTTGCATTATTCTTTCTAAGCATTCAGTAGGATTACATTGTCCTGGTACACATGTTTGTGGCTCACATTCGTAGGGTAATAATGTGGTTTCTACGCGTGGCTTTTGAGTTTCTATCCCAATAGTTGAAGTTTTTTTCCTTAAAGCTATCTGTTGTTTTTGTTTAGATTTTCGTTCATTTTTTTTAAAAAACAAAGTACAAAAACATCTTTTCAAAAGAGATTTAGCATTAATCATTGTTGATTGAGACGTAACTTTTATTGGTTTTTCTTTAAACTGAACCTGTTTATGTTTCCAATTTCGTTCTTTGGAACTAGTATCCTTATCTCGTGTTACACGTTTTGATTCAATTTTTTTAGATTTTGATTGTTTGTTAATATCAAGGGCAACATTATTTTTATTTTTGTAAAATTCAATATTGAACTCAAAATTAGAGCCGATTTTTACTCTCTGTATTGGATGTGATTTTTCCTTATCGTCAGTATATACGTTTCTACTGTAATTTTTATTGAACGTTGCTTGAGTCTTATGTCTAGTTTTTTTTGAAGGACTAGTTGCACTACTAACAGAATATTTTTTAGGACTTTTAACCAAACTTGCAACTTCTTTATAATTCTGCTGCTTTCTTCGCATTTTCATAATTTTTTCACACTCGTAAGGATCACATTGACACGGAATACAAATATTAGGCTGACATTCGAATAACTTGAGGTTATTAAAGTGATATTTTTCTTTTTTCGTCATTACACTTTTAGTACTTAAGTTAATACCTTGATTATTCTGTTTTTCCTTTACTTGTTGCATTTTTAATAAATTTGAGTATTGATTTCGTAATTGCAGTGTACAAAAACAACGTTTTAAAAAGCGTTTATCTTCTGTGGAACGATTTTTTTTACGAATCTGATCTACCTGAGACCTCTGTGAACGAGTTCTAATTGCGTCATTTTTTGATAAATTCTTGCTATTACTTTCTTTGTATTTACTATCCTTCTCCGATTTTAAGTGTAACTCTTGACGAGGTGTTTGCTTATTATATTTTGGCAACTTATCTTTATAAAATTCTATATTAAAGCTGAAATTGGATCCAATTTTTACGACTTGTCGATCGGCATTTCTAAAAGACGATTGAGAAAAACTTTTCTTTTTAACATCTTTGTTATTTTTTCTGTTTTTTAATTGTGTTTTGACGTTTTTTGTTGTAATTGTAGCACTGTTACTAGAAACAGATTGCATATTATTCGTTTTAGCCGAAATAGACGCCTTCGACTTTTTCTCATATTTTTTTCCTTTTAAAATTTCGTAACAATCATATGGATTACATTCCCCAGGTATACACATTGCAGGTTCACATTCGTAAGGCAAACGCCGATGGTCATCTAGCTTTATATAATTTTGAGTATTTGTTTTTTTATGAACATTATGAACACGCGGTGCTTTACGTATATGGATGCCTTCCTTTTTCGCAGTAAAATGCTTCATAGATTTAAAAAAACATAAACATTTATTTATAAATGTAGGTTTATCCTTTAAACGCATATCGAGATTTTCTATTTTAAAGTCCTTAAGTTGCGTTACACAAAAACACCTTTTTGTCAAAGAAGTTGTCATTGTCGAAGCAGTGTGTGGGATTTTTTTAATTTCTGTATCATTATTTCGCATTAATGTAAAATCTGGCGATATTTTTTTGTCTTTTTTTCGTTCAATAGCCGTAGATAATTTTTCAGACTGTTTGATTCCTTTTAAATACTGAGGCATAGCTGTTGCTCCTGAAGGTTCTATTCCATCTTTGAAAAATTCTATATTAAAACTAAAACTTGAACCTACTCGTACTATTTGTCTTGAGGGTTTTAAATCGTTAAAACCAAAAGATTTTTTGGTAAACATGACTTCACTTTGTTTGGGTTTCACTTTCTTCAAATAGTTTTTCTGCGTTCCTTTGGAAAGATTTCCAACAGTGAAACTCGATGCAGACTTTTTTGGTAATATTGTATCTACACCAGATTCTTTAGTACGCTTATGGAACTTTCTTCTTTTCATTATTTCTAAGCATTGATATGGGTCACAGTGGCCTGGATTACATATATTCGGTTCACATTCATATGGTTTTAAAGAATTTGCTGTATTAACAAGTTTTAAAGTAGTATTTTGTGCTCTTTTTACAGTCATTACTGACTTCAAACTTGGGTTCATAGAAATAGGTACTTTTTTCTGAAAATTATTGTAGTTCTTTAAGTACCGTCTGCCTTTTTTTTGCAATTTTAATGTACAAAAACATCTTTTTATCATGGGTATAGTAGCTGAAGCTTTATGCTCTATTTCGTTGATTGCCGACTGAGATTGTTGATTATTATATTTATTGTTTCCTTTTGTGCCTGTATTCTTTAATTTTTTCGATTCATTTTTATCTTGTTTTACTAGTTTGATTTCAGATGAATTTTGTGACTCAAAATTATTTTTGAGTTTTCTACTTTTTAATGATGAAGATGCCGTTTTACTAATCTCTATATTAAAACTGAAGCTAGAACCAATTTTAGCAGATGATTTTTCATATTTAGAGAGTTCCTTGTTATTTTTAAAGGGGCTTTTTGTTTTTTTCGTAGAAACATTTTTATTGACTAATTGTAAATTCATTGTGCAAAAACAATGTTTAATATATTGATTTAAATTTGTTATTTCCATTTGCTTAAAGCACATCTGTCTTCCTTCTGCAAAACTAGAACTAGATATCCATTTATCAGCACTTACAGAATTTAAAATACAAGCCTGTGTGGGCTTTTTCGTAACAGAGGAACAACGACGAAAATTAATTTGATGCAGGTTGTTTTGGCTTAACTTATCCTTTTTAAGCATGTTATTACTTAAAATTTTAGGATTTGTATTCAAGCTGATTTTATTTCTACTGAAAATCTTATCGCAAGTCAAAAATGGATTAACTTCAGTTACTGCTGTATTAATTGTATATTGTCTCGGAAATGTGGACGGATGTTTAAAGTGCGATAATGATTGATCCTTGCGATTTTTTTGCAAATTTAATGTGCAAAAGCATCTTTTTACTAAGTTACCAGCCATAGTCGTTTTAGTCGATTTCATTTCTTCTTTTATTTGTGTATTTACATTAGCAACGTTTAGTTTATTAATTTTTCTTGTCTTATTTTTCTTATCTACAATAAAACGCTGTTGCGTTTTCCCTTCAACATGCGGTTTAACATAAACGTCCTTACTTGGTATATTACTTTTAACAAATTCGATATTGAAACTAAATGAGGAACCAATTTTAACTGCTTGATTAGTTCTGTCAGACGAATGTTTTTTTAATTTACTTACAAATTTGTTGGGTTTTACTAAAATCTTGCGGTCTTTTAAACGAGGTTTGAATTGGATATTAGCAGTTCTTAAAGATGTTCTTGAATTTGTAGTACTTGAAACAGCTACTTTTCCTGCAGGTTCTGTTATTGATCCAGTTTCTTTTAAATTTTTGTAACGTTTATTGATTCGTTCCAAGCACTCATAAGGATCACATGCTCCAGGTATACAAACAAAAGGTTCGCATTCAAATGCTTGTAAAAGTCTATCATTCTTTGTTTTAGTGCTTTTAGTAGACATTGAAACAACGTTTGAATATATATTACTATTAAAGTCCGTTCCAGTTGTATGAACTTTTTTTCTTTTGATTTTAATATTCTTTTTTTCTTGTAATTTTAATGTACAAAAACATCTTTTTAGAGAAGTGCCAATTCCAGTATTTTTTCGCAAATATTTATTTGAAGGGGTAGTTTTTACATACTTCTGTTTAACTGCTTTTTTATGTGATGCCAAATGAGCCTCTTTTGGTAATCTATTCATATTAACGGGGCTTAAAGTGTATGGAGATTTAGTTTTATGAAATTCCAAATTAAAACTAAAAGAAGATCCAATTCGAACAATTTGACGATCACTCTTGCTTGTAATTCTGTTTTTTATAGCTTTTGTTTTCCTATTTTTTATTTTCATTAATTTATTTTTAAGTTTTTCATTTCTGTGAGAAATGGTAGATTTCACAAATTTGGCTTTTAGGGATGGTGTTTTAAATGAAGTTGAACTGGAAATAGACTTCCTTTTTCCAGTATAGGATATGATAAGAGGACAATCACACTGCACCGAGTGTTGTTTAGTTTTTATTTTCCTAGTGCTTATTAATTTTATACATTCATAGGGGTCGCACGTATTTGGTTCACACACACCAGGTTCACATTCATAAGGGAGTAATAACCGCCTTAATTTTGATTTGTTTTGTCGTGTTTTTTCGAATTTAACGGTATTAGGAGTATTATAATAAGAGTTTGTTTCAACATTTTTTAGATTCCTTTTTTTACATTTAGTCAAATTATATCTGTTGCTTATTGCACAATCCAAAGGTTCACATGGGCTACTGACCGAATTTAAAGTCATCATGGATTTATCAGTGGTTTCAATTTCTTTTTGCAATATTGTTTCTGCTTTTTTCTTATTTTTTTTAAATTTTAATTTTACAGGACAAACACAACGTTTTGAGTTATCTTCGCCTGTCATAGTGTTCTTCTTTGGTACTTCTAATTGTATTTGTGAACCACGCTGACGTTTGCGTCCACTTTTAGGAATTTTTACAAACTGTTTATTATTATTTTTAATCACCAATTCGTTTGAGTACTTAGGTATCCTTTGCAAACTGTTTCGAGACATACTTTTAGATGACTCACCTTTATTTTTATAAAATTCTATATTAAATGTAAAAGATGATCCAATTCGAACAACTTGTTGTTGAATTTCAGGTCTGACATTTTCAGTTTTTGCTTTTGAATAAATATGTAATCCTTGTTCACGTGGAGGATGTAGAGGAGATTTATTGATCTTGATTTTATTATTCAAATTAGGAGCGAGTTTAAGGGCATCTGTTGTAACATTTTTGTGTTTTGATTTTTTCTTACATTTGCAAAGAAAATTTAATTTTTTGTTGTCTTCTTTTTTTGTGTATTTTTGTACTTTTTTTGATGTCTGTCGATCTTTATCAGTGGCGAGATTTTGCGACGGACTCGTAACTTCACGAGTTTGTTGTGCACGTAATATAGGTTTTTGTTTGTCAACAGTAGGCCCAAATCTACTTAATTCCTTTGATTGATTTTTAACACTAGGATTAATGAATGGTTCCCCTATTTTTTCGTCTTGTGTAATGATACTGCTTTTTTTATCTTTATCATGTTTCGGTTTCAAATGACGTGACCCTAATTGCTTTAACTTGTAATAACAGTCTTCTGGGATACAGAAATCTTCAAAACATTCAGAATCACATTCCCAGTCTTTCAAGATTCTTTTTCTTTTAAGGTCTTCTTTAAATTTACTTAAAGAATCTTTTTTTATATGCGATATCAAGTTTTTTTCTGGACATTCACATATTTCTTTTCTTTCAGTTTTTGGGATTTCGTATGATTTTTTTTGGAGCTTATTCTTTGATTTTATATTATTTTTAGCCTTATTTAATTTTTCCAGAGAATTTTTAGTTTGTAAGTCTAGCTTTCCTTGAATAATTACTTTTGATTCATTGATCTTTTTCACACCCTCTGTCATTATATTTTTTAACTGTGTTTTAGATTGTTTTAAGTTTTCAATCGACGAACGCACTAAGGATCTAAGCTTTTTGGGTCTCTGGTTTATTTCTTCATCAGTAGTCGGCATAAAATCCACATGAGATAGGCGATGGAATGTTCGTAGTTTTTTTGGTTTTACTTTAGACGAAAGCATACCACTAAATTTAAATGTACACGTGCAGGGATCGGATTTTATATGTTTTGCTTTAAATCTTACTCCTCTTTTTCTGCTATCCCCAATTTTCTCTCGTATATGTCTGTAACCACCAGGATAGGAACGTTTGAGTCCTTGCTTATCTGTAGATTTATAACGTAAATTTAATTTGGAAGAACAACTGCAACAACTGCAGCAGCCGCTTAATTCTTTTGATTCAATTTTTTTGCCTTCGTCCACTAAATCTACTAATTCCAAAATTGTATGTTGTGGGTGTCTTAATTTTTTCATTGTTTCTTTTCCATGAGGTTTGGATCCAGATTTGGTGTCAAGGCTTATTGTGCTACTAGACAGTAACTGTGCCTTAATATCATCGTATGCAGCTCTAGTTCTAACGAGTTTTTCGAGGAGCTTTCTTTCCCGAAGTGGAATATACTTTCCATAATAAAGTCGATCGATTCGAGATCCAAATGAAATGATACGTCTCAAAGACGAACGATCGGACTCGCTTCTGTACAAACAGGAAGTGCAGGAGCAGCTCTGATCCCCGAAGTCACTAATATCGGTTGTCTTCATGTTGTGTTGCTTTTTCTACATAAAACACTACAAAAACAACGGTTTCAACTTTGATCCACTTAACATAATTTTCAAATCACTGTTTAGCGCAAGACATCACAATTTCTTACACCTGAAATTTAGTTATTACTATTAGACGTGATAACTTAAATGCCATAAAAATTATACGACTTTATTATCTCAAAACGCGAATTAATACAAATTGTAGATTAATAATAAATAAAAATTTAATAAATTTTCAGAATTTGGCACGTTTTTATTGAAATAAAACTCTTATTTATAATACTTCTTACTTTTAATAGGTAGGTACCTATGCTAGACGCGATATTTTAGTGTGATAATAAAATATTTTATTTATTTACAAACAAATTTCCAAAAACGCTTACCAAACAAAAACGGATACAAAGTACTTCGACACATTCCGTCAGAAGTAAAAACATAATATAAGTAGTTATCGTCAGCTTTCCAACATTTTAGATATCGTCTTCAAAAGAAGACAACATAGGTAACAAAAATATACAAGAAAATACGACAAACCGCGAAATTCGAAACTACCAATTGATGACAATTTGAAATATTATTGACAAATAAAGTTAAAAGCTAGCTTACTGCCAGTTTTATTAAAAAATTAAAAACCAGTAACAATAAAAAAAATACTTTCATAATCCTCAAAAACTTGTTATATTTAATAATGAAACTTTTTTGCTATTTGCGACATAATCGTTTTAACCATTTTATTGGAAATTGATAAAAAGCTCTATCGTAAATCGGTAGGTATCTTGAAAGTTGTAGTAGATATTTATTCATCACGGAGGTTAGTGACTTGTGAGACACCTGCGTGACAGGTTGCACAAAAGTCCCAATCCCGAAACTATCTTACCTTGTATAAAGTTTGTAACTTATATCCAAACAATATTTTCTTTCAGAACACACATACACAATAAGCACAACACTACAATTCACTACAAGTACACTTTAAAAGTAAGTCATAAATTAGTTATTCCGCGAGTTTAAAACGAAACTCCGCGCGCCATGAACCAACTCCCACACTCGAGCAGTTCTATGAAACTAAACTAACGGACGCAAGAGGCAAACACGTTGCACCGTTCGTAAAACAATTTCATTCAATTTTAATCCTCATAATGCCATCTATACGATGATCGACTAATCTGTAGTACATAATAGCGCCATCTAGTGTTACATATGATGTACTTTTTGCAAAAATTAACTTTGATATGATTTACGCACTCAAAAATAGATGGCGCTGTAACAAACAAATTTGAAGAGTACTCGCATTTTAATTTTTACCATTTCATTGTAAAATTGTAAATTAAAACTTATCTTATCGTCAAATTTTTGTACTAACATGAAAATGAAAAATGTATACTTAAATATAGATTTATATCACTAAATTCGACAACATTTTCGATATCAAATAAGCTGTTTATTGAAGATTAGACAAGTTCAGAGAAGCTGAGATAGTTGATTGACCCGTTGGCGCAGTTAGCATTGACCCCGCTTTCTGCTCTGGGGTTGTGGGTTAAATTCCCACCCCGAGTCTGGGTGAAATACATATTTATTTATATATGTATTATTTATGTACATTTATTACAAAAAAAAAAAATGTTTATCAATTGACTGTTCCGTAAAACACACACAAGTTGCCTACTTTAGGAACAGACGACCGTGTGTATGTCAAAAATATATTTAAAAAAAGGAAAAAAAAGGTAGGTTATATAATATATGGTTATACCTATAATATTCAACAATTTAGAAGAACAGAGTTACAAATAGTTGTGTAAGTGTACTTAATGGGTATAAAAATGCTAAGATAAATAAAATAAATAAATAAATGTCTCACACTCAACGGTCATTATTATTATAATTTAATAAATATAAAATTAAAAATTTAATTTTTTTTGTTAACATTGTATAATTGCAGAACAAATTATATTAGTTTTAGTCACTTTTATCACTTTCAGTATCAGATTCACTGGACGGCCACATTTTTCTTGTATCTTTTTCATTCCCCGCTGATTCGAGATATTTATTCTGAGCCTCAATTACACTTTTACTATCAGTACATTTTGCATACATATCTAAAGCTTCAGAATTTAATTCTAGGAATGAATGTCCCCATGAAAACTTTGATAAATAAAAATTTGCTTCCTTTTTGTGGCCTGTGATATACATTGCTGCAGCGAGAGCCTCTACACAACTGAGTTGATATGGTTTTCCATAATTTATGGGATTGGCAGCCACTAAAAATGGTAATAACCTCGGATGAGGGGATTTCATTCTTTGGAATGGTGTTTCATCAATTTTTGCCCATGAACAATCGATTACGGCCAATCCAAACTTTTCTATTATATCTTTATCACTTGGACTCACACATTGAGTACCGACCGGCGACAATACCAGACCTTGAAATCTTTGTCCAAGCTTTAAGTTTTTTATAAGGTTATGCCGCAAGAGTTTTCGTCCGGAACATTTCTTTGGATCGCAATGGTTCAAATCCCACATACTTACAGCAAATGTAGCTTCTGTGCCTTCATTATCGGAATCATCTGTACTATCTTCACTGTCTTCAGACGACTGTATGCTTAAATCGTTTAACCTTTCTGCATAATTTCGCTGAACGTGTTGGTTAGAACGTTTACCGCGTACCGCGCCTTTTTTATGCGACGCCATTACAATTGTTTTGAATTAAATAATTTATTTCAGTTATATAATACTTCTTATTTAACTATAATTCTTTTAAAAATAATAATATAACAACAGGTTAAATTGGAAGCAAAAACATTTGTGATTTGTTTATAACAACCACGAATAACAACTGTCACTGTCAGTTACCACTGTCATTGTTTGTCATTTTCATAGAGTTGCCAAGATATAAAACTTAGTATATTATAACACTGTTGTTTGTCTTTAAAATTAACATTTTCTCCACACGTGATTCCTCACGTCAACATCTCGTTGCTAAATAAATTTGAGACATATCGGCAATCTACACTGGAGTAGTCTGGAGGTTTAAGCTCTCATCCTTCTCGGATACCAGAAGAGGCATTACCACTGAATGAACATTATATATAATAATAGACAAACTATTTTATAGTATATATTATTTAGAATTACGACTACGTATACATACAGTCCATATTGAACACTTTAGTTTATCAAAAAACTCGTGACCAATTAAAATCTAAAGTTTTATGGGTATATTCATAGAATTATTATGTATTAGGTTTATACTTTGTACATAATAATTACATGGGTATATTATTATCAAATATATGATAAAACATGCCAAGAGACATCTAAAAAATGTCAAATGTCACGCATGGTATGACAGGTAACGTTTAGTTCTGAATTAAGTAATTATTATAATTATTAAGATATTTAAGAAAATAATTTAATTACCTTTTGCTTATTTTTAATAATAATTCAAGTATAAATAAAAATATTTAAAAACTAAATATGAATTTTCATCATTTAATTTTATAAGATGTAGGTAGATACATTTTTTTTTTTATCAATAAACATATAAATCAAAACTTAAAAGAAAAAATTAGAATATAAGTTGACAAATCTTTGCTGACAATCATTTTACTAATATTTTAAACTTCAATTGTAAAAAGATATTTGATAAATAGGAAATATAAATATTTCAAGATTGATTTTACACGCGGCAGAATGAGCAGCGCCTCGATGGCGGGTAATTATAAATTTTCTTTTTTTTTTTTAATTGTAATTAATGAAGCCGGCAAACTGTTGTAATTACATTTTTTCGAACATTTAGTTTTCCTTTTAATTTCTTTATTTATTATAAGCAAAGAAGGATTTTTAAATTAGATTTGAGAATTATATAGTTAATGTAAATGTAATATGTAATTACATTGCGTGAGATGGTTAATATTTTAACGTTTTAATTTCTTGAGTCATTTGTAAAATAACCTGCAATAATCTAATAAAATTAAAAAGAATAACTGAAATCCCTTTTTTGTTAATCTTATTTATTTTTAAAATTCTTATTCAAAAAACTGTTTTCCGTTGCAAGTTTGCAAGTTACACCGGGTTCTCACTACGCCGGACCGGTGAAATCGCTAGGAACACCGGAACCGGTGTTTAGTGAGGTGTTTTTACCGATCCGGTGTAATGTGAACACCTCGTTCCGGGATCCGGTTTCCGGCGATTTCGCCGGTCCGGCGTAGTGGGAACACAGCGTTACTGTTTTATAATGCAAAACGTTTAAATGTTTCTTTTTATTTAAGTGTAGCGGTATTGTACATTAAAACTTTTATATATTTAAAAAAAATCTATTACTTGTTATATATCTATTTTACTTTACATATTAGGCTGCAGAGTTTGTTAGTTTGAACGCGCTAATCTCAGGAACTACTGGTTCGAATTGAAAAATTATTTTTGTGTTAGATAGTCCGTTTACCGAGGAAGGCTATAGGCTATATTATAACATCACGCTACGGACCAATAGGCGCATTAAGCGTTCATAAAAAACCCGACTGCGTAAAATACTCTTATTATAAACTAAAAAGAATAAAACAATTTACTAGCTTTCATTTGATACCCATATGTGTCATATATGTCAAAAACCGACCAGCCGTTTGGGCTGTAGGGCGTGCCAAAGAAATGGACATACATACATACATACTTACATACATACATACACTCGAAAAACATAACCCTCCTTCTGTCGCAGTCGGGTAAAAACGTTACAAAAACGGGAAAAACATCCGCGGCAACATATATCTATATCTTGAGGTTGACTCATTATAACCGTATTTATAGTAATCAAGCTTGTTTTAAAATAATGTGTTATTTGCGAAGGTGGTTTTATAGACGATATAAATCCTTATCCAAATAAACAGGTTATTCATCACAACTACATATTTATTTTTGAACAAAATTTTCCTTGATATAATTTGATTTCAATGAATGTCTTAGAAGATATCAAGTTCTAAAATAACTACATCATTTAACTACGTCATTTGTATGCTGGTTATTTCCAAAAAAATAAAAAATTAAGTTTTTTTTAAATGTTTGTGTCTGTTTTTTTTTCTTTGTCTGTCAAAATTGTTCAACAAATTATATTTTAATCATGGTCATGTAGACCTTGGACTATCTACATTAGCTATTGTTTTTATAGTTATGACTCATGGTGATAGACTTAGAGCTGTCTAGATAAGAAAATATATCGGAACATATGGAACTTTCCGTGATTTGGTTTTAGGTTTGTATGGATCATTAAGTTAGGTACAACAAAATTATTCGAACTATGCGTGACTAACAATGTCAGCCGCATTAAATTACGATATTTTCGGATTGGAATACGTATTTTTTTTTCAACGGTATCTTTTGGTGAAGTTGAGTATGTTGTTTTATTCAGTTGACAAACTATTTAATAAATAATACTTACATTAAAAACTCTGAAAAAAAAAATGAAAAAAAACACCGTCATAATGTTGGATTTTGATTTATTTTTACAATAGTTTAAAGTACGACTCTATCATAATAGATGGCGCTGATGTTGCTTTCTAAAAAAAAAATCAAATCAGATTAGTTGTTCTTAATTATTTCGTTTAAAAAAACTCGCAAACTCTTGTTTGTATCTTTTTAATATTGGGTGAAATTTTTGTGTCTTTGGTGTCAATATATTGTAGATATAACGCCAAATTTTTTACTGGCTTAGTCACTCTATAGGCGGGACACTTATGAACAAAAAATATCAGTCTAACTATACTCATAGTACTAATACTACGATAGTAGTAGTGATACTTGGTAGTCCACAGTCTTACTACTTACCATGTTTAGGAATTTTCGGTTGAGAAATCGTATTCGTCATGTTGTAATTCTATTATTCGGGCTTAACGGAAGTTTTTAGTAATACAGTAAAAACTATTTCGATTGTTTACAAGCTATAACACGATATAATAGGTTTCCACATACAGTCCAACAACATAAAAACGAAAACGAAAATAGTCATAAAAGTGTAACACTTTTTTGGGCTGTCACGTAAACAAACATTCATCACTCTTTATAAGGACAAGCAAAATTAGTCTTTTATGAGGCAGCTTTAGTAATTCCTTTTGTGAAAGTCCTACTTTATATATTATATTATATTTAGTCAGTTCTTATGGGTCCCCCTACCGTGCCTCGGAGAGCACGTAAAGCCGTCGGTCTTGGTTGTTATCATAGACACCTGATAACGATCGTTACTCATGGTAGGGAAATTATTCGCCAACTCGCAGTGGAGCAGCGTGGTGGACTAAGCTCGAACCCTTCTTCCAACCCTTCTTTATGGAAAAGAGGCCTTCGCTCAGCAGTGGGTAGTTTACAGGCTGATACAATACAGTAAATTGTACATGATATTTTGTAATGCCTTGTAAGTGTATTATCAAGCAATTACACATGTTAATTTTATTTTGAATTTAAAGCGTAACTTTACGTCACCGTATTTTTTTTTTTTTGGTTTTACAAGACTTCTAGCATCAGACCTAATCTCGAGCCAAATAGAGAGCAAGGCTAGACAGTTTCCCCGCCTCTTATTATGCGTCACGCGGTCTCGGTAAAACGACGCACAATGTATTTGCCTCAATTTGTGCAATAAGGTTAACTGAAGTAACATTTATTTATAAACCTCGTGTTTTTTATCTTACTTAAAATAAAATAGGTAACACCTTTTTATATTGTTTGTTCTGTTAAAAAGTGTAATATTATTTTTTTAAAGTGAGTGCTAGACTGCTAAGAAAATCTGCCGTATTGTATCTTGCTTTCCTGCCTATTATATCTACATCTACCGTATTGCATCAAAGAATTTATCAATTAAAAGTTTTTTACACTCTGCTTCCGAAAAATTAAAAAAAAATACTTTTTTACTAATTTTATTCCAATCAATAAATTAAATCAATAAAAAATTAGTATTTATTAACGGCTTAGACGTAGAAGTGTACAATTTTTTGTGAAATGTGTCATAAGTACAATTTCATTTACGTCACAAATAAAATGACAACGAAGCTTTCGCCTTCTGCATTAAAATGAAGTAATAACAATAAAAAAAAAAGAAAAAAAGAAAAAGAAATTGAATCATCGCGAGGCATCGAATTTTCATCAATCCATTATTTTATTATATTCATATGTATGCCATATTTTTCTTTAGTGCCAGTCAACCAAAAAATATAATACAAAAAATTAACGGTTTAACAAACCGACTAATTACGTAAAAATGTATACATTATCGTCATGATTGGTAGCTTTTATTGTTATTTGTAACATAATATGGCTTAATTTGCTCCAGACAATAGGTATAACAAATGCTCATATATAATTTACACAGATCGATCGATTCAGCGTATATTTTTATTGTGAGTGTCACTGTCGCATCATTATTGACAGGGGACTCACAGTTGAAAGACGCGAATTTCTGTCTGTGATAACTTGGTGAGAGAATTATAATTGAACTTAATTTGATTTCTTGCTTGAAGCATATTTTGTACAGTTTGATGAATTTTAAAATGTTTGTTCTAACAAAAGCAATAAAAAAAATAAAAATATAATATTGTCAATGTTTAATCTTAAATTATAAATTCGTAAGGGAAATAATTTTGACCTGAAATATTTATTATCTTGTATCTACTTGATACAATATATAAATATCACTTTTGGTAATTACAATGCCATCAACATCGTGATTAATCACTCTAAGAACTAGTTAATGTACTTGTATATACTTTATGTAATACTATACAATCTATACATATTAAAATAGTATAAGAATAGCAATTTAAGTTATTATTATTTTTTACTTAAGATTTTTTCTTTTTTTTGGCTTTTTTTTTTTGCTATAAAGCCAAGCTGGCCTTAATCATCAAGTAATCTCATAGGAGAAGCGGTAATCATAAACTTCAAACAACTGACCTCAACTGAACTGGAACAATCTATAAACGTCTCATAGTTCGGCGAAGGCCATTTCATGAAACAAAGAGTTTGGAACTTAATCCGTCTCACTGTTTCACTAAGGTTTGGTTGACTAACGAACGCTATAAGGTGTAAAAACACATCAATCTAAGGGTAACAACCAGAACTTACTGCTTTAAGAAGTACTTTCCAAGGCACGAAGCGAGAACATACACTCAGACCATTGAGCTCGTGACTGAAATAAGTTATCGCACCATTCATCCAGAACGGTTTTCAACTTAATAAATTATAAATGTAACAAAAAAAAAAAACTTAAGGAAAAACGATGTAGATGGAAAAGTTTGGCACAGCTTGTATTTTTAAACCAAAACTCCTTAAACTATAAGTTAACCATGAGTCCGGGAAAACAATAAGGAACTTTTCCCCTTTAATATTTAACTTTTCAACTACACTCTTCTTTGACGAGTCCACAACTGTTTTTGTCGCAAACTGCATAAATAATTAAGACTAAAGACAATTGAATGAAAAACTATAAAATAACCGAAAAAGTGGAAAATAGTTTCTGTCTCTCAAAATTCATGTTATGGAGTTGACCTTAAATGAGAAACTCGGTATAAATTTGTAGACTTAATAGTAAAATAGTCTTGGAGACTTCATCGGCGATTATCAAAGTAAATTGATAATTTGTCACCAAAAATGTTCGATAAGCATGAGTAAGCCTTGGCGATTTTATACGATCTACTTAGAATTTTATAACGTGGGCTCGGCTGGTTCGTGTAGAGATTTACTAGACCATGACGCGTCTGATATCAAATAATGCTCAAACAATGGGTCTTTAATCTTTATCTAATAGTGCTTCCAGTAGAAGTCAAGATCGCCTACGCCTCAATTTAAAATTGAATTAGCTATGATTGTTTTGTTTATCTGCTTGAAAAAGAAATATTCGTACGTTTACAGTTATAGATACATACCCGCAACCTTGTTCACATTGACATATTACAGATTTTGACTTTCATCTCCACTTTCAAGGGAACCGTACTTACAGTAGCTTGCAGTATTTAATTAAATCGTAGCAAGTTTCGTTTAAATACCTAGAGAGATATAACTCTCAGTACAATTTTTTTTTTTTTTTTTTTTGTTGAAAAGGAGATATTTCAAATATTATCCGGTAAATAATTCAATAAGTCAGAAATTATAGACATCATAACTCTTAGTACAATACCCTATATAACTTGAAACCTGGAATGTAGAGAAACTTTTGAAAGTATGACTCAGAAGCTGATGTCATACTTTATCTTATAGGGTTAATGAAAGGGATGACAATCGCAAACGCAGTCGCGGTTAAAGCTAATTTACATACAGCTGGTGTGCTTGAGTTGTGTGTTTTCAGATCAGGATTTCATCCTACTGAGAACCGCTGAGTGATAAGCGTTCATTTATTACTCTGTCTTTAATAAATTATCATTCAATTTTTTTCATTTGTATTATTTTTATGGATGAAACGCTATATTGCTTTATGAATTATTTTTTATTGATAAGTGACAAGTAATTATATAAAATCCCCGAAGGTAGATTATAAATAAAATAACGGTATCATGATTTAATGAAAAAGTGGAACATCGGTGGTGGCTATATTGATTTTCTAAAACGATAAGTATCAATGTAGTTAATGTACCTACTTAGTAATTAAAACAGTACTTAGTAGAATATATTCAACCGGACTACATTTTTTGTCAACCTTTTTTTTATTATTATAACTCGAACTTATACAAGCTCCTTACAAGACATGCAAATACGTTTTACTTTCCTCGGGTCGTTTAAACAAAAACAAAAATTAACTAGCTGATAATTAATATGACTTCGTCTGCGTTGCTTATACCTACATATAATAATTTATTACTTAATATAACGTGTTTACAAAACAACTGCGTTACGATTTCACTACAATCGTTATTAGAGTAATAACTCTTAATTCTGGACGGTGTATCAATATGAAACCTACACCAAATTTCAAATTACAACTGTGAAAATAGTATTCAATTTCCTGTAGAAAATTTTGTGTGATGCAGGAACATACAGACAAACACAATAATTCTAAGATAATTGTTTTGACTTTTATTGCTCTCACCCCTATAAAAGGGGTATATTAGGAGGGGCAGTATAATTTTTGTTATACCTTCCTTACGTTTAAATGATAAATATTGTGTTTATTGATTAAAGTAATTACTTAGGATATTAACATTATACAGAAATCCCTCGAGTTCAAATTGATTTTCGTAGAATTTAGTTATATTTCCCAGGACACGACAATAACATCTATTTGGTTAATAAGCGTACATAATTTAATATCTTTTCTCCATTAGGATATTCATACGTATAGTAAGGTATTAATGTACTCGTACCTAGAGTTAAGTGTATTAAAACAAAATATAATATAAAGCATGCAAAGAATTTATAATTATTTTAATTAGGATTCCTATTTTCTCTATTATTTTCTTTTTGTTATTAATAGTTTTTTACAGTTTCACATTATACTTTTCATTCGATTGGATATCACCATTTCTATATCTTAAACTTCAATGAAATAAAATAGCTTTAATATCTACTATAATATATACTAATTAATCTATTTTCAAACCGATATCATATTCCGTTTTCTTTACAGCCTGCTTCAACTACGGGGACGCGCCTAATTCCAGCAGAGGCGACAAAAAAGACAACAATCTGAACATAATGGACGCCGGATGTGAGTACCTTAAAAAGGCTTTTTTTAGTATTAATATAGGTGCTTTGTATAAGTTTATAGTCTGTAATTGTCATTTGTTATGTGTACTAAGAAACAAGACTTTTTGTTTTGTTTGTGTGGTCTCATAAATACATTGGTGCTTATTTCTAACCGAGTGTTATATTAAAGGAATGATTTTTAAAAAGAAAAAATATATTAAGTAGAACCAGGTAAAATTAAAATTGATTAAAAATAAAAAATGTAATGTACTCAACATCGAAAGTTTGACGCGTTTCTATAGATACATAAATTAAAAGTACAGTTGGTAATGTTGGTATTATCTACAAGTACCGCAAGACATGAATCCTATGCGGGTCTGTACACAAGTATTTTAGAATACGGTAAGGAGAAAAGTCCAGAATGACACAAAATGTTCAGTACCGGTTTCTTAAAAAAATTTAACATAAAATCTTATGATTCAGAGTTGTTTGGATTTTATTTACAATTAAAAATTAACTGCTTCGGGAAGTAGATTAGGTATTACTTCGTGACTGATATTGTAAGTGATACAACTCTATAGCGAGTTGGCGGATAATTTCCCTACACTGAGTAACGAGCGATCGTTACGGTGATCGTTATCGGGTGTTAGTAGTAACAACCGGGACTCTACGTACGTCGTACTCTCCGAGGTACGATGGGGCGACCCACAAGGATATACACCCACAGAACAAGACGTTCCTACAGAAACAAATATTTGACTGCAAATACAAATATCTGCTCTGAGCAGGAAACGAACCCGCAACCGCTGGCGTTAATACGACTAGTCGCTCCACTACAGCGGAACGGTTGTGAAATGTATATAATATCAAACACTATATTATACATTTTACTATAAACTCGTAGATACTATCTAATTAAAATGATTTTTATCAACCAATATAAGTTCATGCCTATATTACGTGACTGGCCATTTGATTTGGTTTACTAATCAAACTTAAAAATTAAAGTTTATGCGTAAAACAATAGGGCGGTGTATTTAAAATGGGAAAAAGGTAATATTCTTTAATTGTTAACCGTTTGCTAGTGTTGACTGTAACATTATCGCTCGCATGTCGATAATAATATTCAAGGCGTTACTCCTCACGCGACTATAACAGTCCGTTTACGTTAAATGAAATAGAACTAGGATATTTCCCGACGACAGACCCGTTGGCGCAGTTTGCAGTGGCCCTGTTTTCTGCTCCAAGGGATGTGGGTTCGATTCCCGCCCCGAGTCTGAGTGTAATATATGTTTATTTATATATATGTATTATTTATATGTATATTTATTTAAAAAAAAATGTATATCAGTCGGCTATTACCTAAAACACAGGCATTAAGTTGCCTACCTTAGAAACAGACGACCGTGTGTGTGTGTTAAACATATTTATTTATTATTTATTTCAATGTTTAAAGAGTAATATTACGAGAAGCTGCTTACTTTGAAGCGTTTATAAAGTTTGTTTGTAAATCTGTCTCTTGAACTTGTAAACGGCTGGACCAATTACGTAGAAATTTTTGTCAGCGTGTTTAGTGGGTTTTCGAAGATTTTGTCGGGATGATGATGATTTTTCGAAGACAATGTTTTGTTTCAGGTACGCTAGTGATACATATTAATTATAAAATATAAATTAACAATAAATTTTGTTTGTTAGAACACTCTAGGTTCGAAGCTTACTCAGAAGTAGAATACCATGAACGTCGATCAATAAGTCCGCAAACGATTATTATTAAAACGAAGTTCTCTGCCGCGTCTGTTCGTCTGTTTGCGATAAACTCAAAAACTACTGCACGGATTTTCATGTATGCAGTTTTCACCAGTAGATAGACTGATTCACGAGAAAGGTTAAGGTACATACACATACTCCGGACGCAGCCGCTAGTAATATATGAATTGTAAATGAACTGCAAGGGACTATGACTACGACTTAGTTAATAATAAAATTATAGTTTTAATTTATAGTTAATAGTACGGTTCATGGATAGAATAAGAGAACCTAAAGAAAAGAAACGTCGCGTCTTCAAATCAGGGCTGGCATTGCTGTATTATCATGTGCTTTCAAGGTGTGTTGGGCTATTGTAGTCGTAGCCTCGCTAAACCCAACTTACCTACAATCAAAGCATAACTTTATCGTAAACTTAGGTTCCGTTATCTTAATTATGCAATTGCTAATAATAATAATATTAAAATTAAGCACCTATAATCTGATATTCAAATTTATTATATTTTCAAATGTTTAGATTTTTTCAAACTTTTCAATGATGTGTGGCAAATGGTCACCCTTTCAGCCATATCTTATCTTATATCTTTAAACGAGCAATTCTTGTATATATATATATATAATCGGAATCTCGGAAACGGCTCCAACGATTATCATGAAATTTAGTATGCAGGGGGTTTCGGGGGCGATAAATCGATCTAGCTAGGATTTATTTTCAGAAAATGTAGTTTTATCCTTTTTTTTACGCAATTAAAAAATACCATTAGAATACGAAGGTAAATTTCGCTGTCATTGACAAGCTTCTATTAGCTCGGATAGAAATCGGGCGGATTCGAAACCAGAAAACCTGAGTTCGAATCCAGGATTCTACAGACCAATCTTTTTTTAATTTTTTTTTTTTTTTAATTAAGAGCTCTTTTTATTTTTTATTTTAATAACCAGTTCCTATTATTTTACTTTTATGTCGGTAAGATCGAAAATATTATTTATGTTTCATCAACATGTAATGTATCTAAATATAATTTAACCGAGCAAAGCTCGGTCATCCGGGTACTTATAATTTAATGTAAAAAAAGTCTCAAACAGTCTAATAGAGTTCTATTATATAAAAACTCGTATCATCCTGATAACAATTTGTTTTGGTTTATTTGCTAAGAATTTTTTGGTTTGTTCGACCTTGATACTTTTAATAAAGAAACATACTTGACCTCCATCTATTAATTATTTAATAAAAAAAATATAAGTAATTGTTAATTAGGAACACAAAAAAGATATTAATCATCGTACAAAAATGTATTATTTATAGGATGGTATGCATATAATATATAAAGCTATATAGTTTTTCTGTCTTAATAACGATTATGTAACTAAAAGCGATCTTATGAATGATTGCTTAAGCAAAGTTATTAAATTAAGCATTTAAAGGTTTGTCTTTTATTTCCGATCCTTTTTTTGTAAATTATTGTGTATTTACCATTATTTAGTTTCATTTAAATGTAATGTATGCGTATGTGCGTATCTACGGGTCACTGACTTCGCTACGAAACTACGAATGTTGTGTCAGTCTTTCGTAGCACCTTCTACGATGAAGTCGTGTTTTCGTGTATCTCTGTTATACTGACTTATTTTGTGATATATGTGTATAAGAACTATTTAAAAATGTACCGTGGAAAATCGAAAATGAAATCTAATTGTAAGTTATAGTAAAATTCTATTGTATATAGTATAATTCTATTCTATTGTGATTTCTAGTTGTATAGAGTATTTCGAAGATTGCTTGGTTTCTTATAGATAATAATAAATACTCGTCTGTCATTTCTTAAATTAATAATATAACAGTTTTATCGATTTTCATTTATCTGTAATATTTTATGAAGTAAGTTCGAGGTATAGGTAATTAAAAACAACTGTTGTCTATTCATATGTTTCGGTGCTTTAAGAGTGATTTCATTTTTTAAATATAATTTAAAGTTTTAATTACTTCAAAAACAATGTTTGGTACAATTTTTAGTCATAGGTTAGCATAGAGAGTTTTAATGATAAAGATAAAGTATAGTTCTGGTATGAGAAATGTAACTTAATACTCGAACATTTAATATGTTGATTAATATTCAATCATTAAGTTTTTCTCACTATGACCACGACCAAATGAAAGAAAGCAGAAAGAAAGATATTTATTTGAGACACACACACTGCTTACAGACACACAACTAACACAATAAGAACATAAATACAATAAACAATAAAAAGTTAAAAATTTAAGTAAAATTTTAAATAATTAATTTAAGAAATAAAAAGTAAAATTTTAACAAATTAACAATTAAAATTAAAATAAAAAAATTATCGAAATGACCTATTAACATAAACATTTATTCATTATCAAAAGGCAGTTATTTAATAATATAATTGTAATAAATTTTATTTTAATCTCTTTTATTTTACCGATCGGTATAAACGGGACGGTTTCGCGGCATGTCATAATATCGATTCCTTAACAATCAATTTAACCATTATACGGAAGGTTAACGATTGCTTGATACTAATAAGATAGTATATAATTACGTAGTTATATTAATTCTATACGCAGCTTCATATGTACAATTATCGATGAATCTGTTGTTCCTTGACGACGTTGACGACGCTTCGATACTCGCTAGCGAGCGAGGAAAATTATCTACCAGCCAGCACTAGAGTATCGTAGTGCATTAAACTCTTACCCTTCTCCATCCTCGTAGAGGAGGTCGGAGAGGAGGTCATTCCCAGCCATGGGCCATCTACTTTATATTCCTGTACTACATATTTAAATGACTATCTGTAACCATATTATCAGGAGATATTGCAAATTAATAAAGTTGTGACTAGATTTCTAGTTTAGAAATCTTATTTAATCACTGGTTTTTTGATAAAATAACAAAATTGGCCAGGGCTGTGAAGGAAAACATGCTCAAGAAACCTGTATGTTTCCGAAGTAATTCTGAGACATAAATAATAATAATATATTCGCTAAATCCCAGTCGAAGAGTTGCATGTAAACTGCAATCCTTCCGACCAAACCAACAATACAGACTGTTACAGTAATAGTTGATTTTGTTTTTGCTTCCACAGTAGCACTGCACCGTCCTCAGTCAGCCTCCTCCCGACAGGAAGAAGAGTTGATCCAAAAGAGCACGCGTGCTCTCGCTAACACCACTGACCCGTTGGAGAAGCTGCGTCTGCTCTGTCTCTCTCGCGGCGCTTCTGGAATCGTTGGACTTGGACGGTACGTTGAGTTAACTATTAATGAGTCTATATCGAAACGGATCCTTATTATTAAGAATCAGTTCTCTGTCCGTCTGGCTGTGACAGACTTTTGTCTTATTTCATCATCATCATCATCATCATATCAGCCGTTGGATGTCCGCTGTTGAACGTAGGCCTTCCCATCGACCTCCAGAGTGACCGGGTCAAAGCAGCCTCCATCCAACGGCTTCCGGTGACTTGCCTCAAATCGTTTGTCCATCTCGTGGACGGCTGTACGTGGTCTCCGCTCTAGAGCCTTTCTGCTCAATCGGCCGTCAGTTCTTCAAGCTATGTACCCTGCCCACTGCCACTTCAGTTTGCAAATCCGTTGGGTTATGTCAGCAACCTTCGTTCGTCTGCGGATCTCATCATTTCTGATTCGGTATCGCAGAGAAATACTAAGCATAGTCCTCTCCATTGCACTATGTGCGACTTGGAGCTTATTTAAAAGGCTAAGTCAGAGACCACGTCTCAGATCCGTGTCATCACTGGTCGAAGACTTTCGACTTCAGGCACTGAGGTATGACAGATGAAAAGACGTTTTTTAACTTCCCGAACGCTACGCAACCTAGCTGGATTCGATGTAGCGACGTAGCTGGATTTGATTGTAGTCTTATTTATCACGTAAATTTTCAATTATATTTATTTAGATCCTAAAATAATATATAATAGTTTATTAAGCTATCGAAAGCTTCGCGTAGACTTTGTTATTTTTTCTAAATATATATTAAACACTACACAATGAAAGACAAATATAGCTTGTGTCTTGGATATAGAATCAATCAGCACAAGTACAAGGGCGTAGCCAGGAATCTCTATAGAGGGGGGAAGATAAAGAAAATCCTAGACTGTACTGTTTCATTCGTGGTTTTTAACATAGTTTATGAGTATCTCACATTAGTAGTTGAGATGTTCTTTTATTCTTTTCACTTATCGTTATTATTGACATTGCTTAGAGTAAGAAAAGATGAAATTTTTTTATATCAGTGACCGACCGCTCTACTAGCTCTTCTAGAGGGGGGCAGCTGCCCCTGCCCGTAGCTCGCTACGCCCATGCACAAATACAAAACAAAAATATTCTTTTACATATTTTTTCGTCATGAGCGCAGAGATTGAACTCTTCCATTAGAAAACATTGTTTTTGCAGCGACCGCTATGAAAAATGTTAACTCAAGAGTACCTCGTAGTTGAATCCGCGTTTAGATTCATTTATTAGATGGAATCATATAATTGGTTATTCGTCTACGGCCATGAAACGTAGCGTAACATTTTGTAGTTCATAATTTTTATAATTTTGGAGCCTACCTAACACAATTTGGTAGGTTTCTATGCGGCTTTTGTCGCTTCTAATGGGATCCTATATTTTTCAATAGGGAGAATATGTGTATATATTTATTTGAGTAACAATGTTATTACAATATATTTTAAAATATGTGATATGCTTGAATGACGTTATTAGACAAATGTGAGGTGTGTCTTCGATGTCCCTTGCTAGCCTACGCCCATAAATTACACTTAATTGCGTTATAGACCATTTTGACGTAGTTTTTTTTTAATTAATATGTAAATAATTATATACTCAGTAGACAATTTTCGGTATGTGTCACTTTTTCGGTTCTGCTTATTTCCAATGAGTAAAAATGTTATGTTTTAGAATCTGTAATATTCCTCAATAGTTTCTAACGCAAAAACAACTTTTCAAATTAAACCGGTAGACTTTTGAGGTTACCATGCTTAAAGCAACAAACAGATACATACACAAATCTTTTACCTTTATTATATTGGTATTTTGTTAAGTATTTCAAGCGATGATTTCTTTTTTATTATTATTATTTTTTTAATTTAATTACGTACATACTGTACTGCAAGGAAAATTCAACCATATATATGTACTTATGTACCAAGTGTCATCGCATCGGTATCTTGTTCAAATATTAACATATTGTTAGTGTTACATGTAACGTAATAATATAGAATATAGTCCCATATACAAATCAATCTAATAATATAAATCAATATTTGTCCTTTGCTGAATATTCCTGGATGGACGGACAAGAATTAAAAACTAATTAAAAATAAATATTATTAATTTTAATAGTTAGCGACAATACGATTAAACTCATTAAATGTAATTTTTAATGATTAAAACAATGTTTTGTAATTGTTATTGTACTTTACGTATTTTCTCACGATATAGTATGACGTACTTACTCTTCAAGATAGCCACTTAATCTTCTACAGTCTAAACACGATCTAATACTCAATCATTATTCATGTTCACTGAATGTCTAGTCAAGAACAGTTAAGTTCAGTCAGACTTTTCATTAACGCTCTTTGGATATTTAATTAGGTCAAGACGTAACTTGACACTCTTTACAGTTTCTAAGAATAAATTCTTTGATACAAGTGTAGGAACTATGAAAATTGAAAACGTTTTGAAGTTTTGACAAATCTTTTCTTCTGAAATATCTAATGATGTCTCTGGTTGGTAAAACGTAAACATTTGTTTTGTTTTCTTTAAAAATTTGTTTTAACCTAACATACCTAGTATCCGCATTTGAAAGAGGGTTGTTTTTCACATTTATTTCAAGTTTTAAAACTAATTGTAAGACTACTAAGTATCATAATATAATCACCACCGTATCGGAAACATATTTGTATAATAAATTTAGTCGCTTTCTTATTTGAGTTTTTTTTTTTTTGGTTTTCGATGTGTATCGATTTTTCTATAGTTACGAGTGTTTTAATATTAATTTCAGAATTTTCCGAAGAATGGATGACGATGGAAGTAAGCAACTCAACAAGGAGGAGTTCCTCAACGGAATCAAGGAGACCGGATTGGAAATAAGCAAAAACGTAAATATTGCATTATTACTTCCGTCCCGTATCCGTTTTACTAATTGTAAGACTCCGATGTAGGTACGTCTGTCTGTACGTTATAAAATGAGCTGTATCTTTGAAACTGTAACGGGTAGACTATTGAAATTGTCACAAAACACGTATATTATCGCTTAAATAAAAATGAAATGGAAACACCATATAAAGTCATTCAAGAAATGCGTTTTTTCGAGGTTTTTTATTTCGATCTTTACATAAATGCATTTTATACATTACAATGTTACTAAAACTTTAGGTATTTTCTTGCACTTGTTTTATATTTTTATTGTCCGTTGGCGCAGTTGGCATTGAACCTGCTTTTCGCTCGAGGGTCGTAGGTTCAATTCCCACCTGATTCCAGTCTAGGTGTAATATTTATATATTACGTAGGTATATTTTTATTTACTAAAAAAATATGTATATCAGTCAGCTGTTACCCAAAACACAGGGATTAAGTTGCCTACCTTAGGAGAAGACGACCGTGTGTGTGTCTGTGTGTGTACCTATGTTAAACATATGTTTTAAGTACCTAACCTTCAAACCAGTAGGTATATGTTTTTCTCAATAAATAATTCATAATTATTTTAAAGTTCGAAATTTTTAAGACAAAGATATAACTCGTTCTAGCGCTTATTAACACCTAACATCCCACAACCAAATAAAATGAAAATGATGTAAGATTGAATGATGAAAAGAAGTTGTTGATTTTCCTTGTACCAAATTGTTAATTGTAATAATTACTTTTACAACTAAAATCAAAATATCCTTTGTTAATCTAAAGCGCTTTAAAAAGCACTAACAATAAAATTAAGTGAGGTAAGAAATAATCTCATTCTTCAAAAAGTATGTCAAGTGAAATACAGTAGTTGTTCTAGTAAAACGTCGTTAATGATAATAAATAAACATTTCAAAGTTGATAAGATTGTAATCGTATTTGTAATCTTTACGTTTACGATGACTGTTAAGAAATGGTTGGTGTTGTCAGACTTTCGATAATTATATTAAAGAATTAATAAAAAAGCTTCGAGTCTTAGATCTTAGTTAAACAAAATAATTGTTAAATAAAAAAAAATTACAGGAAGCTGAAGAACTGTTCGCGAAATTCGACACAGATAAGAGCGGCTCGATCAGTCTCGACGAATTTCTCATTCAGATACGAGTAAGTTTTAATTTTTTATACAATTCACCGACTTCTTAGTCTTTAGTTATCACTAAGCTATTAAGATGTTACCATAATATGTTATCTTTATCTTAATTTGAATAGTTTATAAATATTAGTTATAATACTCGTGGGACCAAAATTTGTTTGTGCTGTAACGTCGAGCTTAAATTGTTTGCTTATGTAGATAAGCCATGTATTAAATGGGAATGTTATGTTATTCTTAATTATGCTGACACTTCCTATCTTGACGTCACTGAGGAGCAATTAAACAAATTTGATCGCATTCGAAGTTTATGCATTTTATTAAATCCTGCTACTCCTATTTATTTAAGAGAATGGTTTAAGGATCTGAACGATTCTCATTAACGGATGTAGGTAATTATTTCCTCTCGTCACATTGAATTATATGATATTCATTTCTTATCTATTAATACGTTTATGTATATCTATAATATATTATGCATAAATATTAACTTATCTTTATGTGTATCTATTTAATAGATTATTAAATTAATTTATGTATATATCTATTTATATATATTTGTATAAAATAAAACTGTTCACCTATACCATCAATATACCATTTTATCTGCCCTAAGGTTTCCTGGAAGAGATCGCTCTTTAGCGATAAGGCCGCCTTTTGTACTTATTTCCTACATTATTTTTAAATTTATTTTTTTGTAAATTTGGTTATTATTGGTGTACAATAAAGAGTTACAAGTAGCCGGCTATGGTAATATGATTCACCTAAAAATATAAAATGAATTGTACCAAAGATTCAATTCTAGACCAAAAGAGCCCTTTTCCCTCGATTTTAAAATATTTTGAAATTAAAGTATTCACAAAGCAAGACGATATAAGACCATATTATTAAGTTATATATCATAATTGATAAGCGTGATTTTCTCCGCATTTATGCTAACTTCTCTCTTATATGCCTCTTAGCCTAATGTTTAAAATAATCTCAAACCTTCCATGATAAGCTGATATTTAAGAAGATCCAAAGATTACCGCGTTCAATAAAAACAAACTGACATTCGCTTCCACTTTATTATTTTGTTATACGTTTATAATATATATTTATTCATTTATATTAATTAGTTGTTCCACTATACATAATTATATTGCACAAACGGCGTGCTTAATGCTAATTGCATTCTCTACCAGTCAACCTTAGGACGTACAAGAGAGACGTCTGTAGGTGCGCAAAAAAAGACTATCACTACTTACAATAAAACCGTAACAAGACTAATTCTGTACATTAAGGGCCAGTTTCACCACTTGCTATTAAGTTCCGTATAACCTAACTGGCACTTATTTTGACAGATAACCCATACAATTACCTGTCAAAAAAGTGCCACTTAGGTTAGCCGGAACTTAATAGCAAGTGGTGAAACTGGGTCTGAAGATAAGAAATAAACTACCGAATAGATTTGAATGAAACTTGGCACGATTTACTAACATACACGAGCCAGGACACTGGATGCTTTTTATTGCAAATTTAATTGCGGTTGTTATGGGAGAGTGGTTGAAAATCGAAATATGTTGTCGCTTCTAAGTAATAAAGATTGAAGGATAAAAACGAGTACATACCACGATATAGTTTTTTTGATTGTTGTTTTCTCGATATTTAGGACCAGTTGACCGTGACCACGACGAGTCTCCTCGTGACCACGGATCATGTTTCAAGTAACTGATCCGAAATATCGACAAAAATCGTCAAAAAAACTATATCACAGTATTTACTTGTTTTTATCCTTCAAAAATAAACTATGTTTGAAAACCGCAAGTGTCTAAGCCTAAAAAGGTTAATAAATGTTTGAATTAACTTAATTTCCAGCCACCGATGTCAGAGTCTCGTCGTGCGATAGTCGAGCAAGCGTTCAAGAAACTCGACAAGTCGGGCGACGGCGTCATCACTATAGACGACATCCGCGGTGTTTACTCTGTGACTGCACATCCTAGGTGAGTTGTTATGAAGATTAATACTGTATCAAATTGTAAACCACCCACTGCTGAGCGAAGGCCTCTTCTCCATATAGAAGAAGGGTTAGAGCTTAATCCGCCATGCTGCTCCACTACGGGTTGGCGGATAATTTCCCTATCATGAGTAACGATCGTTATCAGGTGTTTATGATAACAACCGAGACCGACGGCTTTATGTGCTCTCCGAGGCACGGTGGGGAGACACACAAGGACATACACCCAGACTGGAAACAAATATTTGTACTAATACAAATATCTGTCCCGAGCGGGAATCGAACCCGCGACCGCCGGCGTTGAGGCAACCACTCGCACCACTACACCAGAACGGTCGTCTTATTATTATTAAGATTAATATGATAGTTAAAATAAAATATTATTATAACTCTATATCCAATGATATCACGGATTGATATTAATAAATTATTATTAATGATTGATATTGTTGATATTACAAATAAATTATATGCATTAAAATTTCTAATATCTTTCTCTTTTAAAAATGCTTTAAACAGGTAATTAAATTATAATCATTTAAGAATATTTAAAGCAATACCATCAATGAAAGTAAACTTAAGCCCATTATATATTTATAAGGTTTTTTTTTAAATAAATTCAACAAAATGGCTGGCCTGTTAGCGCAGTTCGCAGTGATTCTGTTTTCTCCTTCAGGGTTGTGGGTTCGATTCCCGGCCCGAGTCTGGGTGTAATATATATTTATTTATTTATGTATATTTATTTAAAAAAATGTATATCAGTCTGTTGTTACCTAAAACCCAGGCATTAAGTTGCCTTACTTCGAGACAGACGACCGTGTATATGTTAAACATTTTTATATTTATATTATTTATTATATATTTGCAGATATATGAGTGGGGAAGACTCGGCTGATACAATCCTGCATAAATTCCTCGCTAACTTTGAAACTGAAGGCTCTATCGACGGAAAGGTAAATAAATAAATAAATAAATATTAACCAACACTCACACCACGTTAACCTAGCCCCGTGCTAAGTTCGTAAGAACTTGTGTTACGGGTAATAGGAACGGAAATAAATTTAAGATATAAATACATATATACATAAATATACACATCCATGACCCGGTGCAGACATCTATATTCGTCATACTAATTATCTGCACCTGGCGGGATTCGAACCCGCGACCGCTGCGTAAAGTGCCAGTTGCCTGACCACTCGACCAGCCGGTCGTCAAACAATGTTTCAAAGTTTTATATAATTATAAATAAATAAATATCTCACACTCAACGGCCCCCAGTAGGATGTGAATCCTGTGTCGGGAGTCCGGAAACACAATACACAAGACCACTGCGCCAACGTGTCGTCGAAATAGTGCTGTACTGTATCAGTCCGTAAACAACCCTCTGCTGAACGAAGGCCTCTTCTCCGTATAAAAGAAGGGTTGGAGCTTAATCCACCACGCTGCTCTACTGCGGGTTGGCGAATGATTTCCCTACAATGAGTAACTATCGTTATCAGGTGTCTATGTAACAACCGGGACGGTTTTACTTGCTCTCCGAGGCACCGTGGAGAAACCCAAAAGGACATACACCCAGACTGGAAACAAATATTTGTACAAATACCTGTACCGAGCGGGAATCGAACTGGCGACCTGCGGCGCGCGGCTTTAAAGCGACTATTCGAACCACTACACCAGAGCGTTCGTCATCAATAAATAGTACTATCATTAATAATATACTCTCGAAAATCAATAAACCAGATTAGTAATATAAAAGAGGTTAATGTATCATCAAGAACGATAATTGAAAAGATAATATACTTTTTATAATATTTAATGTTATTTGGTAATGTCTGATTTTCTTAGTTTTATATTTTTCGTGAAATATATTTTGAGAATGATTAATGGTTGGTGGACAAGTTTAATGGTCAATACTCCAGTTGTGTGAGGCATAGTTTGACGTTATATAGTCTATAGACTTATCTAGATCTAAAAGTCTTTCGATAAACATATTAATTATGCAACACGTAAAAATAATTGAACCGATATATACTGAAGGTAGCGCGTTCAAATAAACCAATACTGGTTTTATTATATTAGTATAAATCCTACAATTATTATAAAATAAGCTATGGTTACTTGAGATTAGACGAATCAAGTTTGTCGATCTTTTCTCGCTTATATTTATATTATTATTTTAATAAAATACCAGCAAAAGCAGTTATCGTACAGGCGAGTGAAACTAAAGTAGAATTATAATGCTTTTTTGTACACCACTTTCGACTGAATTAACATAACTGAATTGAAGTAGCATGTAAACGTCCCCCTGCTGGGCATAAACCTCTTCTCCATATAGGAGAAGGGTTGGAGCTTAATCCATCATGCTGGTCCACTGCAGGTCGCTGAATAATTTCCCTACCATGAGTAATGATAGCTATCAGGTGGCCATGAAAAAAACCGAGAGACACGGTTGTGAGAACCACTAGGACATGCACCCAGACCGGAAAAAAATATTTGTACAATTACGATTAACTGCTCCGAGCAGGAATCGAACACGCTACCGCCGGTGTTGACTACTTGCACCACTGCACCAGAAAAAGATAACATAAATAAATATACAAAAAATATAAATGTACAAAAGTGGTCTATCTTTGTGAAATTTATATATTTTATTCTTATATAAAACTGTCTGTCGTCTTGTTGAACGGATGTTGTAGTACCAAGGGAAAAGAATGTAGTGAACTTACTCTAATGTAAGCCATAAATTCATCAAATAATCGAACTCAATATGAAATTATTAGTTCTAAGATTTTTCTAGTCTTTCGAAGATTTAATTATATACTTATAAAACAAAAAACATTGAACCTAACTTAATTAATAAAAAAATTAAATGGCAACATAATGTCTATTACTAAATCACTGAATCAAATCTTAGCACTTATATTAATATTTGATACAACTTGATCAACATTTTAGTATTTAATTTTTCAACTTGAAATATATTTTAGTTAAATAATTAGTAAATTTTCTTTTCTAATTGAATTTTTTAAAACATCCAAATTAAATATTATCAAACTGATTTAAATAGTAACTTGTGATATTATAATGATAAAAAAATTTAAGCTTCGCTTTTTTTGACTCAATTTCCTTGTGTATACTGTACAGTATATATGATGATTTACTTGTGATATACTATATTTATTTAGTCCCATTAAGATAATAAATGCGTAAAATTATGATGCTGGATGTATGGCTGATTGTTCAACACTATTTCATACATAAAATACAGAACCGATGAAACGTGGCATGTAGATCGAGAATACTTTTTTCTACATAAATGCTTTTTATTCTGATAATGTCGGATTAGAAACCACCCGAGTAAAAACGCGAGACATGCCTAGTTATGCTAAAATATGTAGACTTTGAGATTGATTAGTATATTCTGCTTCCAGATAACACTTGAAGAATTTATGAATTACTACAGCGGTATAAGCGTTTCCATCGACAATGACTGCTACTTCGACCTGATGATGCGTCAGGCTTATAAGCTATAAGGCGAAATGTACATCTATCTCACTCTAATACATTATACGCGTAAAGAGCGAAAGAGATAGTATATATCAAGTGCACTAATTCCGTGTTTGCTAATATTGTCGTAATAAATATTATTAATAATATTAATTAAATTATTGTGTGTTACTATTATATCTAATAAATACTTATTTTAACTTGAGTTATGATTTTTATTTTTCTACAAATACCTAAACCTATAATATACATGTCGCCAAAAAGTGAATACTGTAAAGTTTAATTATTCCCGTTAGTGCCTCTAGGAGGCACTTGATTCCTAAAGTCTGCTAAATTTGCCCGTGGGAAATCCAGGCTGTAATTTTGCTATATTTAACAATAGACTACTGACTCGAAAAACCAAAGGCTTAATAAAAGCTATTCATATATAGCGATTAATTTAAGATATTTGAATTTTTTTACCTATATGGAAATGTCTAAAAAATATTGCGTGTGTAGTTTAATAGTGATAAAGAATAAAATCGTTTTAGTACTCTTTGTTGTGTCTAAAAATGACTATACTTCAGCCAAATTCGATATGGAATGTTTACCAACAAACCGTTGCTTAGCAACCAACCATAGGCAGATGTTTACAGCCTATTGAAAAATAATTATAGTAATTATATTTTTAATATTTATACATAGTAGTACAAGATACATAAAACTTGAAATAAATAAGTCAGAAATTAGATATATTTATATATTATCTATAATTATGTGTAACATTTACTTGTTAACGTGGGAATACCAATTTTTCCACTGAATGATTTCTAAATATTTTAATAAATATGTATATGCCTATATTAAAAATAGCTACACTATCCCTGAATAGCATTCAAAATAAAACAACATTTGTTTTAAAACGGATTTAATATGATTAAAAATCTATGTTCAGACACTCATTCTCTTTTATTATTTATTTTACTTTACTTACGTTGAATAAACATAATAATTATAATATTTAAAATTGTGCATAAAAATCGATAACAATTTACCTTTAACAATATAACGACTGATCAAAAAAAGACCAAATGTTGCTTATCTGCGAAATTTTACTGTCAGTGCAAAAATTTAGGGTTGTTAGATGTATATTAGTAATTACAAATTTGTTAATTTTTGTTATAAGCAAATTTTCTTATATATTACGTATTTGGGGGTTAAGTTAAGTTCTAGGAAACAATGTTAAAGTAAAATTATTAATGTATAACTAGGAAATTGGTGATAAATTACTTGTGATAAAATTCCACATCGAATTTGGCTCAAGTATAATTTTCCAACCGCTAATAGGTACATATATGAGGAGTGTCTGTTCAAAAGGTCCTATTTCACTGTAGAAAAAATTAATTTTTATTTTTTTTCCCGAAACTAAATAAATCACGTCCATATTCATATATTAAAATTATGATTGAAAAGCCCGTATACCCAATTTAAAAAAATCTTAAACTTTGACGTTCCGACCAAAATGGACATATTTCTGTGTATAAAATATATTTTAATGAAAAGGTCTTATTTCTCATACAAAATATGTTTTATTAAAAAAAAATTTAAAAAGTAATTAAATCTTGCTATACATTATATTGCCTGCGAAAATTGAATTTGTTCGATTCATAAAATCGATATTTTGTTTGTATACTTTAAAGAGCTATTGCTTTAAAGATTTTCTATGCTGTGAAAGAAAAGATGATATGATATTTAGATAAATTTTACAGCTTTGTGGAACATTTTAGAAGATGTCGCTTGCGTATCTACGTACCTAATGATTTTTGTTTTGTTTAGAGTGTATTATTTGAAAATACGAAGATAAATCGCTGTTTTTATTAAAATGGATGAAGATAATAGAACAGTATTATATATATATATCATATTTATTATATAAATCAATTAAAATATATCTTATTCAAAAAGGCATATTTTCAAAAGCGACCAATTAAAAGGTCTTATCTCTAGAATAGCCTGATCAAAAAGACTTATTTATTTTAATTCCGATCATAAAGTCCTATTTCCAAATTTAAATTATTAAAAAAAAAAGAAATACCTTCCTACCACCAAAAACAGAAATACCTTCCAATACCTTTCCTACCTGCTGGAAAGACGCTCAAATTATTCCTCTTCCTAAGAAACCTAACTCCATCGCATTTTCCGATCTTCGCCCAATATCAATCCTTCCTTTCTTGTCTAAAGCCTTAGAGCGTCTTGTCCATCAGCAGCTAACACTGTTCCTCCACTCAAATAATCTCCTAAGTCCTTTTCAGTCTGGTTTCCGTCGAGGTCATAGTACGGTTACAGCTCTTGTTAAAATAACTGACGACATTAGACTGGCGATGGACAAACAAAGTCTCACAGTGTTGACCTTGCTGGACTTTAGCAACGCGTTTAATACTGTGTGTGGATTTTGATATACTACTGGCTATATTGTGTTCTATTCAGAGATGTGACTTATTTAAGATACAAGTATCTGAAATACAGATACAAGATACAAAATACGTATTTTCATCTTGTATCTAAAATACTTTTTTAAAATGTATTTTGTATCTTGTATCTAAATTCCTTTTGTTTGGTATCTTAGTATTTTGTAAATACTTTGTTTGGTAAAATACTTTTAGTAATAATTATTCTATGCATTCATTTACAAAATACGACATAATCCAGTGATTTTAAGCCCCAATCTGCGGATAAATTCTAAGTGAGCTGAATTTTTGTATACACTTTTATTACGGCGTTGTAATGAAAGATGTGAAAAATCGTCGTTGATATCGTGCCGGCTAAAAAGTTACAAAGGTCAAAAGGTCACGAAAATCAGTTTTGTTGCGTATATCTCGCGACCTATTGCTCGGAGGTCAATCGAGGTCATTATAAAAGTTATTCGTCATAAAATTATCTACAAAAAATGTTTCATGCATTTTTCTGTAAAATTAACCGTTTTGGAGTAGAGCGCTGAGAAAGCGACTAGAATGTACTCACATACGGTTTTGTATACCATACACTAAGGCGTAAACTCTGTTAATTTTTATTTGGAGTTTTAACAAAAACTTTTATTAACTATTTGGTAAACTCTGACAATTATACTGAGTCAGTTGAAAAATATTTCTTGAGTGTTAAAGACTTTATTTTATTAGTTTCATGCTCTTCAACAGTTGATCAACCAATGATGAAAATAATAAAGATTTCGATTTAAATATAGGAATAAGGCCACTCGACGTTTTGTCAGCAACTGTTAATGATATAAAAAACTGAAGATATCGACAATTATTGACAAAAAAAAAAATTATGTACTATATATTATTTCATACTTTTTATCATTCAAATAAAAAAATATTCACTCTTTAAAAAAATCTATTATTTGATATCATGGATTATTCATACGGGGAAAACCATGTAAAAAAAAAACGAACCTTGCATTCTTCTCGAGGTAGGTAGTGAGGAAAAGTGCATGTAGTAGCTTTCTACGCGCTCTACTCCAAAAACGGTTAATTTTACAGAAAAATGCAAGAGGCATTTTTTGTAGATAATTTTACGACAAACAATTTTATAATGATCTATATTAACCTCCGAGTAATAGGTAGCGTGATATTTGCGAAAAACTGATTTTCGTGACCTTTTGACCTTTATAACTTTTTTAGCCGGCACGATATCAATGTCGATTTTTCACATCTTCATTACAACGCCGTAATAAAGGTGTATACAAACAATCAGCTCACAAGGAATTTTTCCGCAGTTAAAACCTAAAATGACTGGGTTAAGTTTCTATGGTGACATTAATTTTAAATGTTTTTAGAGGATTCTGATTCATCTATTGCAAGTGGCGAAAACACAGGGTCTACTGGCAACACCGCTGAATTAAAAACACTGCAATACCTTAACAATAAAGATACCAACTTAAAGAGTTTAAATGCTTACTCTACAATAAGAAAAATATTTTTCAAATATAACACCTGTTTGCCAAGTTCTGCTCCTGTGGAGCGACTCTTCTCTTTTGGAGGTATGATTATCATGCCTCATCGAAGAAAAATGAGTGATAAAATGTTGGAAGAACTGGTTTTACTTAAGTCTTAATTAAAACCTTAATAATATAATATTTTATCTTCTCAATTTTACGCGATCAACGCGATGTAGGTATTTGTAAATAATTCACGTAAAAAATTAAACTTACATTCAATAAAATGTTATTTTCTTCAAAAGAATTTGTATCTTTAAAAAGTATTTGGAAGATACGTATTTTGTATCTAGTATTTCAGATACCATTCCAGAAAGGTATTTGTATCTGGTATCTGAAATACTTGATTTTAAAGTATCTTGTATTTTGTATTCCAGATACTTTGTATAGGGTATCTTGTACATCACTGGTTCTATTGGCATATCTCCATCGGCAATTGACTGGTTTCACAGTTACTTGTGCGGACGGCGGCAACGTTTGCGTGTTGAGGATTCTTATTCAGACTGGCTGAACGTAAATGCTGGCGTTCCACAAGGTGGCGTGTTGTCTCCTCTCCTATTTTCGATCTTCATAAACTCTCTCGGCCCTCACATATCTTCTCTCTATCACTTGTATGCAGACGATTTCCAGATTTACTCCCACTCAAAATTAATTGACTTACCGACTTCCATTAATATCCTAAATAACGACGTGAACAACATCTATAGTTGGAGTAAATCATATGGACTAAACATTAATCCTTCTAAGAGTCAAGTCATTATCATCGGTAGTTCAAAACTTGTATCTCGAATTGACTAGTCACTTATACCACCCGTCATTTTTAATAACACAGTGATTGATTATAGCGAAAAAGTAAAAAATCTCGGTGTAATATTTGACAGCCACCTCTCGTGGATACCTCAACTAAGCGAGTTAAGTCGAAAATTATTTGCAGCTATTGGATCTCTCCGCCGGCTCCAATACTTTCTTCCTTTGTCTACCAAGATTGCGTTAGCACAGTCACTCCTGCTACCCATTCTTGACTATGCTGATACTTGTTACCTAGATCTTAAAGAGGAGCAGTTAAATAAGCTTGAGCGTCTCCAAAATCTCTGCATACGGTATACATATTTGGTCTTCGCAAATATGACCATGTCTCCGATTTTCGTACTCAACTCAAGTGGCTCCCTATCCGCCTTCGCAGGAATACTCACATCCTTTGTTTACTTTACCGCGTACTTTTCCACCTAGATACTCCCCTTTACCTCAAAAACCGCTTTGAATTTCTCTGTGATACTCATGAGCGTTCCCTTAGATCATCTTCAACCTTAACGCTTAAAACTCCTTCCCATACTAATTTGTAAATTTGTTTATCATGGAAATAGGACCTTTTGAACAGACACTCGTCATATTTTGTCCGCTGACGCTGCTTACGTTTGTTATATTTTCGAAAATTCGATATTTGGTAAGCCGAATTGCATAGTAGCAGCGTAGTCATGATGGTCAAAAGCTTATACATTATAATGTTAATTAAAATACTAACTTCTAAAATTTCAATCTATATACATTAGATTAACACGGAGCAGTGGCGGGTTAGCAATATTGCGATAAATAGGAATAATAATTAAACTGTTTCTTTTAAATACGTTCTATTCTATGGATATAGATTTTGTATGAGGTGGACCACACTTGACGACAATATTAAAGTTTACTTCAGGCCAAAAAGTAGACCAGAGTCCTACCATTATACAATAGCTTACAATAACTGGTCTACCTGCTGGTGTTGTATAATAGTTTACCCGTAGTTTACCCCTAAGTCTCGAATAAAATATGTGTGTCAAAATATGATATGCGCTCATTAAAAGATTAATTATTTTTCCTAGTAAATTTTATAGTAATGTAGTGCAATTTATAGTAGTAAATTATATAGTGTATGGATTAAGCAGTAGGTTCGGAAATTTTCATACAATTTAACAAACCTATTTAGATTCTCTTGAAGATTCTACATTTCGCATTATTGTCTTATAATGTTTGCCATTTTTAAGTCGTCTGCTAACAAATAAACCTGACGATTCTCCAATATAGTAGTAATAGTTGCAAAACATCGTCGTAGAAAAGTTAAAAGCAGTCTAACTTTGTGTTGCATCGGAATTTTCATGAAAGGACTCTGAACAGCAGCTGTTTTTGTGTTCATCACTACACTATTATATGTGGTATCATTATTTTACAAAATGACAGTAGCTAATGTCAAATGTGGAATCGAATTATAATTCCGAGTATAGCTTTACGGCTTCGGTGCGGGCACATTCCATTGAATAAGTTTGCACATATGATGAATAAGTCAATTTCACCTAATTGTACATTGTGTGACGTATAGTCCGGTCAATTTAGACCAAAAAATGAGGGTGAAGTTACATAAAGTCCGAACAAGCTGAATTTCTGTGAAGTTGTTTAAAACGTAATTATAAACAATGTCTACAAGTTCCTCATCATTCACATTTAAGGAAAAAATTTTATTCAAGGTCAAAGGTAAAAAAAATGAGTTTTTCGCGATTTTCAGCAAAACGGTAAGTTTTATCATAAAAGTACATCAGACAAATTGTAGATCATAAAATTATCAATAAAAAATGTATCAATACTTTTTTTCTTACGAGCCACCGTTTCTGAGATATAACGATTCAAAAAGTTATAAAAGTTGTTATCCTTATATTATTATATATTATATATATATATATATATAATATTATAATATATATATATATATATATTATTATTATATATATATATATATATATATATATATATATATATATATATATTATATATTAAATGTTTAAATATTTTTCTATCGGTCATTGTAACTTATAGAACAGTGTTTCCCAACCTTTTTTAGGCCATGCCCCACCTTAACATTTGTAAATTTTTTATGCCCCCATGCTAGGGGTGTTCATCGGAAAAAAAAAAAAAAAAAAAAAAAAAAGGTCGTCCGCCGTCGGTATCCACATAATCCTCCGTTCCCTATCCGAATAACTAAAAAAAAAAAAGGTCATCCGCCGTCCGGTATCGAAATAATCTATCGATAATTATCGGATCACACAAAAATATCGATAATTATCGGACCGGAAAAAATTATCGATAATTATCGGATCGCAAAACATTATCGATAATTATCGGATCGCAAAACATTATCGATAATTATCGAATGAAAAGTTATCGATAATTATCGAATGAACAATTATCGATAATTATCGAATCAAAAGTATCGAATAACACTTATCGATAATTATCGATAATTATCGAATGAAAAAATATCGAATACTTACGAATTATCGATAATTATCGCACACCCCTACCCAATGCATAATTTTTAACCTTCAAAATTGTTAAAGTCGTGTCGAGTCAATTTTTAAATTGCCTCCCTTAACTATCAAATTGCCCCCCAGTGGGGCGTAGGCCCCACGTTGGGAAACACTGTTATAGAATATCAGGTAAAATGAAACCCAGTCCCTTAATCTTTAAGCCAGTGTAACTTGAAGTTGGTCAACAATATATTAGAGCCAGTTCAAACTTTACTTCCACCTGCGCCGGAAAAACTGCTGAACACTATTTTTTGCAACTGCAAAAAGGGATGCAGTGCTAAATGTGGTTGCAAAAAAGTCGTACTGTTTTGTTCTTTGGCATGCACAAATTGTCAAGGCCGGTCGTGCTCTAATATTGAAACACAAACAATGGAGGATTCGTTTGACTCCGACGAAGTATCATGCGATACATCGCTATTGGCGCAATTTACTTGCATCCAAAATGAAGATGAAGAAGAAGCAGGAGAAGAAGAACAAGAAGAAGAACAAGAAGAAGATCAAGAAGAAGAACAAGAATTTGAAACTTACGAATAAGACAAATAAACTTCAACACTTTTTTTTTAATTTACATCGCTTTTATCTTTCCCAATCTTTGAAAATTTCCGTTATTTTGCAATAGTTTTACATTAAACAGGATCACAACTGACCCGTGGAGTAGGCTTACTGGGGAAACCACGTTAAAAAAAACGCGCTAAGTACACTACCTTATAGGTGGCGTGGAAACGTGTGCATATTATGACGATAACAACTTTTATAACTTTTTGAATCGTTATATCTCAGAAACGGTGGCTCGTAAGAAAAAAAGTATTGATACATTTTTTATAGGTAATTTTATGATCTACAATTTGTCTGATGTACTTTTATGATAAAACTTACCGTTTTGCTGAAAATCGCGAAAAACTCATTTTTTTGACCTTTGACCTTGAATAAAATTTTTTCCTTAAATGTGAATGATGAGGAACTTGTAGACATTGTTTATAATTACGTTTTAAACAACTTCACAGAAATTCAGCTTGTTCGGACTTTATGTAACTTCGAATGTCTAAATTGACCGGACTAGTAGTGGAAGATGTGCAACATATTCTTGTGGAGTGACTCCGCAACGAATACTTAAGAACTAATTTGGTTAACAAAATGAGTGTTGGTTGGTGCAATAGTCTTCTTACCTCTCCCTTGTCTGAAGAGACTGGGAGAATCTTGGAGGCTGTTCAGTTAGCTATAGTAAAAAGATGATGCATGATATTGTGTGAACCTATGAGGGTGACATAATCAGCCATGATATAACCCTCTTTCAAAATAAAGAAAAAAAAAAGAAATACCGAATAATGATATTTAAAAAAAATTAATCGTTGATCGAATAGGAATAAGTAGTGATTAAAAATTTTGATTGGGAGGATTTAAATAATCCGATATTTAAATACACCTGTTTGCTTTCTTTACAGATGGATTAACTTAATTTTGAATAATTTTAAACATGTATTATTTACGTCAGTGTTAGGCATCATCCATATTACCTACCATGTTTATTGCAAAACTTTTTTTATCTATTTTTTTAAAAAGCTTTACTTTCTCTATAGTTGTTAAAAATATGAACGTCATTTGATTTATTATTTTTTCTACTTTATTTTATTATTTATTATTATATTTTACACAAATAAAAAGTGTGAATCGGCGATTATACAATTATATAAATTACGATAAAAGTGAAACTGCTTATATATTTATCAGGGACGCAACTCTTCAAGGATAATCCAAAATGTGTAGAACATTACACGCTGTGCTTCAAACTGCAATATGCGGTATTCAAATGTTAGTTCGAGTGTTTATGACTATAATTCTCATGATAGAAAATCTTATACGAATGATATTACAAACCTTATACAATTTCGTGTCATTTGTTCTTCAAATGCTATCTTTGATACCAATATGTGTAGTATTTTTGCTAACGGCAAGACTGAAATGTTTCATGTGTGGAGGTGGAGGTCCTTGCCCAGTTAACAGAGGAGGAGCTTGCGACTGTGTCATGTCAGGCCTAGCCATTCTTATATTGTTCTTCATATTCCGTGCTACAGGCGTCCTAGATAAGATCTTCTACAGTCTCGGTTACACTAAAGCCAGAGCCCCGACATATAGATTCGTCCCAACCCCTGGTGATGTCACAGAATGTTCCAGAAACGACACCGATTATACGGATGAATCCACAACCTTAAACGACACGAATCGACTTACTGACTATGTTACTGATTACGTACCTACATCGACGTACCTTGACACTTCTAGCATGAAACTCGAAGAAATGGTCACCGAAAAAGTAACTACTGAGACAATAACTGAGAAAATAACTCCTACTGAAGAAAAGCTTGAAGAAACTACTGAAATTGTAAAAACTGAAATAGATAAGGATAGTCGAAGACTATTTGATATTCTTCGACACAAGAAAAAATTGGCAAATCTAATGTCTTATAATATGTATTAATGTTTCTTTTACATTAATGAACATTTTATATACATTATAAATAGGAAAGTCGCTGTTTCATTATCTTTTAAGATTCTGCAAAATATTTATTTTGCAATTTGATCTGGAATAACTCAAATGCGGTCCTATAATTATTTTACTTAAAACATTTTAAGCCTAGGCCATATTGCAGCCAAAATACGTATGCTAGAAATACTGCACATTTTTCGTCAGATAAGTTGTTATAATTTATTTCTTATCGTTGAATGTATGAATATATTCTTTATATTACTTTATGCTTGAATAACCTCCATAGATTGAACGTATGTCGTGTCAAAAATCTTAACTAACGTCAAAATTAAAATGTAAAATAAGGTAACAAATAAAAATATTTAAAAACTAATCAATAAAAATTTGATTTAATGTAACGAAATAAAAATTGTAAAATAATTTAAAAAAAATGTAAATAAATAATAAAACGTGTGAAAGTAAAGTTTAAAAAAATGTGTTATACCCTATACACTCCAATACTTTGTACCTTACAGACGATTTCAAGAGTAATCATCACGATACTCCTGGCCGTTGAAGATCTAATTCGCCTATTTGTGCAGATCGTTCATAACTATATTTCTATAATACTTAATTGCATTGCTATTCTTCCGATGTGTTTTGCTTTTTGCTGTGTAAAGCAATGCTGCCAGAAAAATATTTGCAGCACTGGCTGTTATCCGAGAATGGGCTATAACTCTTGTGGTTGCTGCATATATTTAATTATTGCAATTTTGGTTATATTTGTTATCATTTTATACGCTTTTTTGATTGAAGATTTTCTACAAAGTATTAGTATAAAATTTCCTTGTAGCATCTATAATAATTTAAAAAAAGCGATTTATAATTTACAAAAGAGATTAAATAATGATACATATTCTCCACCTTATGATAAGATAATAAAAAGGAGTTATAAAGAAAATTATATTTTTAATAATTTTAATTTTACAAATAGTACTAAAGAAAAGAGACAAAACGATGATTATTTTTATAGCGACTTAAGTCAGTTAAATAAAGGAAAAAGTAAAATAGTTGTTGGTGCAATGTACTCTAATGACGAAACCAAAAAAATTATAAACAGAAGTAAAAATTCTCGACAAGTTAAAAATAATTCACTGGAAAATATAGAAACTAACAGAGTTGCCAATAACAGTATTGTTTTGAAATAAAATACGTGTTTTCTTAAGAACTATTTCACCTGACCTAAACCTCTATCCATTGTTAATTAAGACTATTATGTAACGGTAAATCTTAATATATTTTATAGCTGTCCTTAAATACTTTATAAGCTTTAGTAATTGAGAAACTATCTAATAGTTAACCTGTAACTAACTAATAAAATATCGAAGAATAACTTAAAGCTATTTGATCGAGAATAGATAGATAATTCATTGTTAAAATTGATATTTCATGTAAAATTATTTATTTGTCATTGATTGAAAGTGTTTAGGCCGTTGCTTTTATGATCATTTGTATTAAATAAATGCTGTGTTTTTGTAATTACTTAAATAAAATACAAACTGTTTTTGATATTACATTTTTTTACACATTATTTCCATGAACGCTTACAAAAACTAACCAGTGCACAAAAAACAACACAAAAACGCTCGACAAAGTTCAAAAGACACAATACATGGCGTCCAACAAATAAATGCAAGAAGATAAATTAGTATGTGAAAGAAATTTGTCATAAAAGTTACTAAGCTAAGGCATTGTGGGTATAGATCTGGACAAATGTGATAAAACCACAAATGAGGGGTTTTTCGCAAAGTAGTTAGAAGCGTGTGACGGCAACCATATAAAGCTTCGTCGTGTCGCTTTCTAATTCTTCGCTTTCTCATTCTTTTTTTCTTCTTATATAATAATTTTTCATCTTTAGTTCTACCTTTATTAGCAAAAAGGCTATCATAAAGAGCTGAATCTTCTATTTGATCTGCAATCACATTCATAGTATTCGATTCTTTTACAGTTTGTGATAATTTGGTAGTTTTATTTGACCATGTTCTATAGAACCAATCACTAATTTTCTTCAACGTTCCAGAAGGATCTCTTGCTCTTTCTCTCACATACACATAACTTCCAATAGGATTGGTTATTAAAGAGAAAACCATTGAGAATATTCCTTTTATTAAATTAATGCCGAGATTCAATGTACCCGAAACCAATTTTGTCAAGCAATTCCAGTGTGGTTCCTCGATTTTATTCTTTTTTTCTATTATTTTTCGTATTCTTAAGTTCTCTTTTCTTGCCTTTTTTTCGTTTTTCTTAAATTCCTTTTCTTTTTCCTTCAATTGCTTCTTGCAACGTACCCGTTTCCGTTGTAGGCACTTTGTAATATGTGTTTTCAAAGTAGATTGTCTGTTCCGTTTCAGTTTTATTTTTGACGATTTACATTTCATTCGTGTTATTTTGTCTTTTCGTCTACGTTTGTTATTTCCTTTTTTCTTTTCTTTTTCGTCTTTTTTGCTAGTTCCTTTTACACTGCATTCACAAAATGTTTCATGGTATTCGTCTTCGCGATCTATAGGTTTCGTGTCGTTATGTTCATGGAATTTAAAATTATAATTAGAGACGTTATTAATTAATTAATTTTCAAACACAGTTTAACTTTAAATGTATTAATAATGTCTATTTAGTTTTTAAAAGCAGTAAACCTAACACACATGCTTAAGATATAATTATGTATCATTTAAAGATTATATACACAATTTTTTTCCTTTTGCATTTATTTACTGTAGGTATTGTATGAGTTTTGATTTTTTTTTTTATAATTTCAAAGTGAGAAGCTAACTACTAAAATTAAATTTAAATAAATAAGAACTCAACTTTACCTCCGTGCCTTTTAGTCTGATGCGCCACTTTATCTGGTATACGCATTTTCTCGTTATATGTATCAGATCTAGTTTTCAAATTTTGTCTTCTTGTTTTTTGCTTATTATTTTGATTTGGAATAGATAGTTTTTTGTGATTATGTATATTTTTTCTATTTAAATCAACACTGTATTCGGAATTAGAAAAAAGTCGAGAACATATATCGGATAATTTACATTTTTTTATTGTTCTAACACACGTTTCATCAGTGCATTCTGTTCTCATCGGAATAATCTTCTTACCTATACAACTACATCTTAGTTGAATATTTGGGTCTTTGGAAGCAACATTGCAAATACCAGTAGGACATATTTCGTTATTCGATGCCTTTTTTAACACTTTTCCTACTTCTTGCGTGTTCAATATATTCATATTAGTACGATCCAGGATAACCTCAAAAGCTGCCATATTGTAATCGTTTTCGTGTTTTGATGATTTACATAATTTGCATTTTTTTCTCTTCTTATTCTTTTTAGCTTTTAAACCACATGTTGTATCTTTGCATACAATCAAATTATTTTTCCCCTTACATTTACAATTAAAATGTGTCTGATTATTATTACCTAATGCATTTTCACAGATTCCTTTTGCACATACATTGTGTTTGACTTTTCCAAAAGATTTTATTCGAGATGGACAAATGCATGAACGATTTTGATAAATTTTTCCAAGAGTTTTAAGTTTTCCTTTAATTTCTGAGGTGTTTAAAACGCGCATATCAACAGAATCTACTTTCATTTCAAACATTGGCTCTCCTTTTGATTTATCCTCAGTAATTTGTGGTCTATTCAAACAGGACTGTTTAGAAAAAATCCTAATGAAGCTACATCTACTTAAAAAGTTTTTGACTTTTTTCCCTGTGCTTTTTAAGAAAATATATTCCTTTTCAGAGTCCTTTTCGAAAAATTGGTCGTTGCGATTAATGCGACTGTTTTCACGCTTGTCAGTAGCGTAACCAGTATAATTTTTTTTCTGTCGGTTACTAAGGTCTTGCAGACCTCTTGTACATGGTCCACCTACACAAGAATCGCCGGTTCCATCATGATGATGTGCTGGTCTTCTGTTTACTTCAAATCTTATTATTGGTGATTCTTTTTTCATATTTTTCACATTATTAGAATAATTTTCTAAATTATCTTTATTTAATTTATGTTTCTTTAGGTGTATATTATGTTTATTTTTCTTGCGGTAGAAACTAATAACAGATTTTTTGTGTTTTTTAGAATGTTTTAATTTTGTATGCTCAAATGCATCATTCTTATCACAATAATCCTGTTCAGATAAATTTTTTGATTTATGTTTTTCTTTCTTTCGTGTTTTAGAATTTAAAAATTCGTCTCGGGTCTTACCGAAGTCATCCCACACTACTGTCGTCTCTGTGTTACCATACATTTTAGTAATAGATTCCCAAGTTTTTGGCTTAGGGAGTTTAGTGTTATCATTGCACTTACAAATATGAGGCTCTATTACTTGATCCCGTTTCTTTTTACCTTTAGTATCATTTGTATTGGATGAACTTGATGCAATTTTATATGGAGGTGAAACATTACTTGCTTCAACGTACTTTACAACATTTTGCGTACTCTGATTTTTAATTTTCTTTGTCATTTTTTCAAAAAAAAAATCTTATTATTAATAAATAAATATTAAAGATATAATTGCATTTACTTTAGTCTTTTAAAAATAACGGTAAATTTTGACTCCAATGTGGAATACTATATCTAAATAATACTATATTTATCTTTGCCTATTTATTTTACATTATTCTAGTAAATGCATTTTTCCTAAATAACTCTATCACTAGTAATTTTAATGACATTTTCAATAGTTAATCAGTAAGAATAAAAATCATGTATAAGCTGAATGTCAATACAATGTCATAAAAAAAGGACTTAAAATAAGTATATTTATTAATATTTTTACTAAGAAATTTATATTAAAAAAAAAATAGTTTGTATATAAATTCCTTGATTTTTACTGATACTGACCTCTAAAAATGACAATTTATTTTTGTATTATTTATACAGTTTATACTTATAATAATTATAACTGGTCAAATAATAATTGTCAATAAAATGTGAAAATAAGTAAATATATGAGTTGTTCGTGTTCTAAAAAACACCTTTTAAATGATCGTTCTTTGTAATTTATAGAATTATGTATCTACCTACGTCGATATTTATTAATTTGCGTGATTAATCAAAAACAGTTTCATAAATACAAAAAATACTCATAGATAGCGCCCCCATGTCACACAGTTAACAGGTAGTGCTCGTATCGTTATAACTTAAAAAAAAAATATCATAAAAAAAATATATATAATAATAATAATTTTTTTGTCAAACACAGTGAACATAAGCTTTAAACGGTGTATATTATATGATTTTTTTTAAATATATATTACATATAACTATCCATACTATTTAATATATATACATATCTAACTGTACTGTATATAAACCTATTTCCAAAAAAAATATCTAAATTATTTTAATTATAAATAAAAGAGTAATAATAATAATAATAGTAATAACTCTGAGAGAGTTGAGCGCTTCCGGCAAAATCGCCTCTTCCTGAGTGATCAGAAGAGGTTCTACAGGAAGTTGGAGAACCCGACGCCATGCTCTACTTCCCAAAAACCGAATACGGCTGACCTCGTCGCCTTTTGGCGAAATATATGGTCACGGGAGGTGGAGCATGAGGAGGGCCCTTGGATTGCGGCGGTTCAGGAAACATGTGCTAGAATCGAACCGATGAACCCGATCGCCATCTCTTCGGAGAACGTAGCTGATGCGGTCCGGCGGGCATCAAACTGGAAGAGTCCGGGGGCCGACGGCCTGCATCACTATTGGCTAAAAGCGTTCTCGGTATGCCATGCGACCTTGGCTCGACAATACCAAGAGGCGATAGAGCGGAGGACGCTTCCGAACCTCTTCACTACTGGAATCACTCACCTAGCTCCTAAGTCCACCAACACCGCGGACCCTACCAACTACCGCCCCATTACGTGTCTGACTTCCATCTATAAGACACTGACATCCGTTCTGAGCTGCAAGATCTCTCGTCATATTAACGAATTTAACATCTTGTCTGCAGCTCAGAACGGATGCCGTGGAGGCGGCCGCGGCACAAAGGAGCTCCTTATCATTGACTCTGTTGCGGGCCAGCTTGTCAAACGCAACCGTCGGAACTTCTCTGCTGCCTGGATCGACTACAAGAAGGCATTCGACTCGGTGCCTCATTCATGGCTTCTGAGGGTCCTCGAGCTGTACAAGATCGACGGTGCAGTTCGAGACTTCCTCGAAGTATGCATGGGGCAATGGAGTACGATCCTTTGTCTCCAGGGCGAGAGACTGACGACGGGTGCCGATGACCGAATCCGGATACGAAGGGGTATTTTCCAGGGTGATTGTCTGAGCCCACTTTGGTTTTGCATGTCCTTGAACCCTTTAAGCACTCTGCTGGAGCGTTCGGGGACAGGCTTTCAGTTTCGGAGAGGAGGTACTAAAGTCTCCCACCTTCTCTACATGGATGACCTCAAGCTGCTGGCACCTAATCCTGCACGCCTTATGGAGTTGCTGAAAATCACTACTGAGTTCAGCGGCTCCATCAGGATGCAGCTTGGAGTGGATAAGTGTGCGGTCGTGCATGTGGACAGGGGACAGGTGACGCAATCGACTGAGATTAGCCTAGAACTTTCGAACTTCAAGACCCTTTCCGAAGCTGAATCTTACCGGTATCTGGGCATGTCACAATGCATAGGGGTGCAGGAGGTGGATATGAAACAGGCAGTTTGCGAGGTCTTTTTTGGACGGCTGACAAAAGTTCTCCGGAGCTACTTGTCGGGCGCCAACAAGGTCCGAGCTTATAACGGCTGGGTCATGCCCACTCTCTTGTACACATTTGGCGTGCTCAGATGGACTCAGACCGAACTCGACGCCCTGGACAGAAGAGTCCGCACGACTATGACTCACCATCGCATGCATCACCCGAAATCGTCGGTCATGAGACTGTACATCCCACGGAAGTGTGGTGGCCGAGGCCTATTAAGCGCCAAGTCCATGCATAACCGGGAGGTGTGCAGCCTCAGGGCCTACTTTGAGACGAGGAGGAAGAGCGCTATGCATGGTGATGTTGTAGTATGTGACAAAGGTCTCACCCCGTTATCCCTGGCCAAAGAGGAATGGCGAAGACCGGTTGTACTTAGCATCTCTAACCGGGAGACCGTATGGATGGAGAAGGAGCTGCATGGACGGTTTTACAAGGCGCTCCACGCACCTCACGTGGATGTTAAGGCCTCCGTGCAGTGGCTGCGATTCGGGGACCTCTTTGGGGAAACCGAAGGTTTTGTCTGTGCAATACAGGATCAGGTGGTTAAGACGAACAGTTGTTCGGTAGTTACCGGAAGCACATTCTGAAGGATGGCACTCCCGACTTCTGTCGAGCTTGTCGTCATCCCGGCGAGTCACTCAGACATGTGCTTTCGGGGTGTTTAGCGCTTGCCAACACTGAGTACTTGCACAGACATAACCAAGCGGCCAAGATTCTTCATCAAGAGCTTGCTCTAATGTATTGTCTTCTGGAACAGAGGGTGCCGTACTACCGGTACACGCCGGCGCCAGTACTCGAACGCGACGGAGTCCGGCTCTACTGGGACCGGCCTATCGCCACGGACAGGACGATACTGGCGAACAAGCCTGATATCGTGGTGATGGATAGGGCACAGTCGAGGGTGTTTTTAGTGGACATTACCATCCCGCATGACGAGAACCTCGTGAAAGCCGAAACAGAGAAAAAACGTAAATATCTCGATCTGGCGCACGAGATTGTCGACATGTGGGATTGTGATGTGTGTTGATTCCACTGAAATCAACCCAGCCGTTTGATCTCCCTGCCGGGGCGTAATCCTCCACCCGCTTATATTTATCTAAGTTTATGTAAATTTATTATATTCCTTATATAAGTATTGTATTATATTTATTTATATGTGTATATGTATATCTTGAACGGGTGGAGTGTAGCAATTAAAAATAATAATAATAATAACAGCGCCTTCTTCTCCTCTTGTGTGAAAACCAGGTATATGGTCCTGTCTTTCAGGGATTCGAGCGCCAGTGAACCTCTCCATTATCAGCGAGCGGACAATGGGGCTTGAGGAATAGATGTTTTTATAGATCTCATTGATGGCGAGTGCAACATCCTTGGGGTTCCGATGCGTTCAAGACAACTTACATGTGATGTGTATGGTCATGTTGGGTCTACAGTACCGCATTATGAACAGGTTGTCCTTGTCGATATACGGTAACTAATTGATATCTCCGACGAGGATCACTTCCTTAGCCTCCGACAGTCGGGCAGCCATGACTATGGCCCCGAAGTGGTTCATGGGGGGTATATGAATTATTAATGAATGAATTATTAAATTTGGTCAAGTTTTTAAAAAGATCTAAGTTCTCCAGGTATCCAGGCCACACTACGGACATAATTATGTCCGTGGTGTGGCCGCTCCAACGTATTAAGAGGTCTGGCCACCCTGGATTATTTTTTTCAGTTTTATTTTTTTAATTTTTTTTAATAAACCCACAACTGTGACGGACATTTTAAGACCTGTTGCGTATCGAAACACTCAAAATTGGCCAAGTTACAGGCATCTTAATTTATATTATTACACACTTATTTTTTAACTAGCGGCCCGCCCCGGCTTCGCACGGGTATTTAACTAAAATTTTAAAAATTATAAATTTATATTTTTTATCACCTACATACGCCATCTATCGTATAATGGTAGAATATCGTTTTTATATTTAGTGGCATTTAACATAATAGTACCTACATTAATTGAAAATGATGTTTATCTAAAATATTAAAACGATTTCTATTCCTATCCGACATATTTAGTAAACTTTTAAGTTTAACAAAATAATAACTCAAAAATAAGTTTTGTGAGTTTTTAAGATGCCTTAGACCAGATGGCGTTGGCGGCGTAGGTACCTATTTCTATTTTCTTAAATATTTATTTTTAAATTTAATAACAATGAAACTAAATTATACTGTGAGTTATGTTTATATTTTATTTATTAAAGTTATTTACATTGGTTTTTTACTTTTTACGTGATACGTGAACATAGAAAAAAACGATAAGAGATGGCGCTGATACAAAAAAAAACGCGCTATTAAAATTTATTCTTGATGATATATAGTGTATTAATAAAACGGAGGTTTTAACAGATTTATTATTTGTATAGATATTTTCAAATAAAATTTTACAATGTTAGTTTTGAAGCCCTTTGTGATATTGAGTTAAAAAATAAAAATATTCCGGCCCACAGTTTCGAATTTATTAATTTAATTAAAAAAAGTGCATTTTTTGTTCCGCCAGGGTGGCCAGACCCCTTAACTCTCGCGGTTATCTCTTTGATGTACCGCTACTTGAACTATCGCCTAACGTCCAACGGCAATGTGAATGCCGTTGTCAAATTATCGCGATGAGTCGTGGCCACACCTACGTTCATCGCCCTAGTAAACGGCATTTCCCGGTAAGTCGTGGCTACACCTACGTTCATCGCCATAGTAAACGACATTTCCCGTTAGTGTGGCCGCAACTATCGCCCAACGTCAAACGGCAATGTGAATGCCGTTGTCAAATTATCGCGATGAGTCGTGGCTACACCTACGTTCATCGCCACAGTAAACGGCATTTCCCGCTAGTGTGGCCCCACTCCCCAGTATAAAAATATAATGACCACATCCCATGGAATTATTATCTACTTATGTACAACTGGAAAGTTCACTCAGATTATAAGCGCGAGCCGAAAGAGAGGTTTCAAAACTTCACCCGTCCGTGTCAACACTTAGAACAACAAAGGAGACGCCATTAAATTACAACAGCTGGCATGACAACCATATTTACCGGTATTGCTAGTAATCAATTTATAATATTTACTAATTACCTACGGCGCGGCGCTATTGTGAGAAATATTTTTGTTCTTAATAAGTAAAACTGTACGCGAAAGTAATTTGTTTTAGTACATCTGCGGTACTCACATAAGTTTATCATATTATGCAAATAAGTACGTTTTAATTTTCATTTCTTAGACAATCTTATTTTACTAAAGGAATCAAATATTTTACATGGCAATCGTGCGAAAGAGACACAACGAAGCTTAAATTGTTCTCTGTCGAGACCGTTTTTACTCTGTATTTTGATATTCTAAAAACAACGATATCAGATTACATATAAAGTTCAATTTTATTTGACAGGATTTTACTAGTAAGCCTTAATAATTCCATGCCACATCCCTATTTGCCTTAAAAAAAGTTGTTGAAATGACATATTAAACAAGTATGCTTAATCAAAAAAATCAAAGACCCGACTGCGTAAACTATTCTTATTATAAACTAAAAAGAATAAAACAATTTACTAGCTTTCATTTGATACCCATATTGCTACAGTAAGAAAAAACAAATCAACTCCCCCCCCCCTCATCCCGCCATTTGCGGGCGCCATTTTGAAAATTTATATAGCCTATGTCACTACTACAATTTAGACAAATCTAACGACACCTCATATGTCAAAAAGCGTCCAGCCGTTTGGGCTGTAGGGCGTGCCAAAGAAATGGACATACATACATACATACATACATACAAACATACATACATACATACATACATACAGTCGAAAAACATAACCCTCCTTCTGTCGCAGTCGGGTAAAAATATCCGTATTCTCGATATTCGTATTTTATAAGTTTTTATGTGTTTAAATAATAAATTGATACTTATTTTTAGTAAAATTAATAGTAAATGGAGTTTTACAAATGTCCGTAAGCTAATGTGTTGTGAAAGTGAGTGATAATTGCGGAAAAATCGTAAATTACGTATTGACAGGGTTTGTTTACTAAATTGGACTATTCTAAAAAAACGGGGTATACAATGGTGAACAATGCACCCATATCCTAGTGAAGAACAAGGATATTTATGCACATGAGATAATGAACATCGTCTTGCAGCTTGGGGCTGACATAAACGGCCAGGAATGGCTCGGTGGTTTCACTCCTCTGCACTTGTGTGTTTTGGAAAGGAATAACGAGCTCGCCAAATGTCTGTGCAGGACACCAGGCATCAATTTGGAGGCTACTAACTACGCCGGGCAAACTGTCTATCAACTTGTCTTAGAGGTAGACGACAATCAAATGATGGAGATAATGAAAAGGGCCGGCGCCAAGTGCGAACCTTAGGAATTGAAAAAAACGTGATAAGTGATGAGGAATAATGTTGTTTTTTTTTTTTTTTTTATGAAATAATTTGAGCGCGTTTGACTTCTATCTTGTCTGATGGTAAACAAAGATGAAGTCTAAGGTGGAGCACGCAAACTCAAATAGTGCCTGTTCACTCTTGCCTTAAAAATCCCTAAATTGTACGTATCGGGAAACAGCGACGCAGGAAGAGAATTCCATTCCTTTGCAGTTCTAATAACGAAAGAAGATGCGAACCGCGAGGTACGAACCGGAGGAATGTCGACCACGTATGGATGAAATCCCCGTCCACGTCGCGTCGTCCGATAGTGGAATGGTGCTGGCGGAATCAATTCGTGCAATTCCTGTGCACACTCACCGAAATGCAACCTGTAGAAGACGCACAGACTAGCAACCAGACGGCGATGTTCGAGGCTCTGGAGCCGTCTTGAAGCAAACATCTCATCGCCAATAAGTTTCTTGGCACGCCTGTCGATAGATTCCAGGGCTTCGAGCTGATACCGGGCGGAACCGTCCCACAGATGACAACAGTACTCCATGCAGGAGCGGACTTGAGCTGTATAAAGTCTTAGCAGCTGGTCCGGTGTGAAATAGTGACGGACCTTGGAGAGGATGCCCAGTTTTTTTGAAGCAGTCTTAGCCCTGGACTCGATATAGTTTCCAAAATTGAGTTTGGACGATAAGTCTATACCGAGAAGTTCAAGATGGTTAGTGACTGGAACAGGTACATTTCGGAAAGTGGGAGCCAAGTTAAACGGGCTCTTTTTAGCGGTGAAGAGACACGCCTGGGTTTTAGAAGCATTGAATCTCACTAGATTGGCATCACCCCAATCGGAGGCAGCCTGAAGAGTAAGATTGGCACGGTTGACCATTGCTTCTCTAAGATCGTTCACTTCTGTTTGACTCGTTCTTGCACTGGAGAAGTATCTCTCCGCGACAGTGCTGTCATCTGCGTACCCAAAGATACCGGGTTTAAGAAGATCGTTTATGTGGAGCAGGAATAGTGTTGCGGAGAGAACAGATCCTTGGGGTACCCCGGCATTGATAGTCAATAGGTCAGACGAGCAGCCATCAACAACTACACGAATTGACCGTTCCCTCAAGAAATCAGAGATCCAAGTACATAGACTAGTGGGAATACCATAAGCAGGAAGCTTCGCTATAAGACCATCGTGCCAGACCCTGTCGAATGCTTTCGAAATGTCAAGTGAGACAGCAAGGGCCTCACCATATTTGTCGAGGGCTTCCCCCCAGAGATGTGTAGCGTACACGAGAAGATCCCCAGTAGAGCGGCGTTTGCGAAATCCGTATTGCCGATCGCTGAGGAGATCATTATCTTCCAGGTATGCTAGAAGGCGATTGTTGACGGTACGCTCCATTACCTTGCATAGGATGGAGGTGATCGCGATTGGGCGGTAATTCGCAGGGTCAGTGCGACTTCCCTTCTTGGGTACGGGTTGTACGTTCGCGAGCTTCCATGCCTTCGGAACAATCCCAGATCGTAAAGAAAGACGATACAGACGTGTCAGGACTGGAGACAATTCGGCTGCGCAATTTCTCAATACAATAGCAGGAATACCATCAGGACCACTGGCTTTGTTCACGTCCAGATTGCGTAGTGTTTTGAGAACCTCCTTTTGGTAAATGTGAATTACAGGCATTTTGCATCCACAAGGAGGTAACTGAGGTGGAATTTTATTACCAGCATCTAGACGAGAATTTTCGGCAAATAGAGAGGCAAATAAATTTGCCTTATCCACAGCCGTGTGTGCCAGTGTTCCGTCAGGTTTCTGCAGAGGAGGAAGTGAGGAGCGACAAAAGTTTGCTTCAACACACTTCGCCAGGGACCAGAAGGCCTTACTGCCCGATGGGTACGAAGCGAGTTTAGTTCCCACTCGGCCTATGTGGTTGAAGCGCGCTTTTTTGAGCACTTTTTTGCAGGACTTAGCCGCTGTGTTATAGGCTTTCTTCTTTTTTCGCGTATCCGGAGCTTTGAAAGAACTGAGCTCAAAGAGGCTATTGTAACAGTTTAGGTATAGAAATCGTAAGTTAATCTAGACAGCTAATTTTATGGCTGTGAGGCATGCAAACAGTTGTTTTATCATTTAAATATTTGTTAGGTTTTATTATTGGTTTTTTTTATGTTTGTTAAAGTTTAAAATTGTTACTAATTAAGTTTTTTAATTTTTAAAAATAAATGTCGACACTTTTTTGTTCTCTAAAGGATTTCCATGACTTACCAAATTGATTAGATTTTTCCTAGATAATAGCTCGAATATTTTTAATGCGTACAGGGTTGTAAAAAAATAAAACAAATGTTCCTTTATTATAATTAATTTAATTAAATGCATATGATGTAATACTAATTTAATTCTTCTCGACCTTGTTACCTTCAAACAAATTAATTAGACACTATAATGACGTAGCAGTTTTCTGCTACCAAAAAGTCCTGGCCGGTTCTCTAAACTAGACTCAAATAATATATCTATGTCTAAATCATTTTCTTGGACGGCAGCGTTGGCTGATTGAATAGCTTTCCTCCACCAGCGCCGTTTATACGCTTCAAAAATAATGTAGGCCGTACATTCGAGACAGCGGTCTATCGCCGACCAGAAATTTTCCTCATCCATAGACATGAAATACTGCAATGAAGATTGCTAACTTAAATGAGAAACGCACAGGCCAGATTCAAAGGCTTAAAGATAGTTATGTATCTAAAGAGGACATACCTTCAAAATAGACATAGGATTTTCACTCTCTGTGGGTTCTGCAATTGATAGATTCCTTAAGAGCTAGATTGCTATCGTTTTCTCTATGCAATTTTGGGGAAACAGCATAGAAAGGATCATTCGGTTTTGTTTTGGTAAATCGCTTACCACTGTAATGCCTTGATCACACGTACCCAGTAGACGGGCGAGACAGTAAAATTATTCTCGGCCGAGACAGTGATATAAGCGAGTAGCTGTTCACACATGTTTTGAATTGGTATTTTATTTCACTTGAAATTGATTTATACGAAAATTATCGCAAGAAAAGGCGCACGCGACGACCGGCGACGTCACAACAATCATGTGGCCGAGTGGCGAAACAGTGCACGTTCAAACGTGCCGAGTGAGTGAGCGAGACAGTGCGGGGAAGCGGGAGGATGGACACTCGGCCTAGTATATAGAACGGGAGCCGAGCTACTGTCTCGCCGCTTTGTTCGGCCGAGCACTCGGCGCTATGTTTATACGTACCGAGTACTCTGCCGAGGGCACTGTCTCGCCCGTCTACTAGGTACGTGTGATCAAGGCATTAGAATAAATACTTAGGTACTTCACAAATACAGTTTTACTCGTCGAGCTTTCACACTGCAATGAACGCTTTTTTTCATTTTCAAAATTGAAAACATCATTAGAATTTATACACCCGATTATTTAAATATGGTTTTACAGAGAACACCTGTAAAATATGTGGATAAAGAAAATAGTTCCATCCGTTTGTGGAACAAATGGGTGAAATAAATTGTCACTCAAATATATATCGTATAGACTGGCAGTAGGTAAGTTTATTTTTCACTAAAAATTTGGACTTCATTTCAATTTTAATCTAGATAAAAGCGTCATACAACCTTGACCGCTGAATGCCATTATTTATGTATTTATTAGATCATTTAACTAGAGAATAAAGACTTTATTTTGAAACGCAATCAGCCAATTTCGAAGCACATCAAACAGGGGCCGATTTCAAAATTATTTACAAATAATTTTGTCGGCCAAATGTTTTTATTTTTGTTTATAAAAAAATTATTTTGCATTTGAAAGAAAATAATTGGGATAAAATTTGAAATTTCGACATGGAAACCTATACTAGTCTGTGCTAAAAATGGGCGTTCCACAAGGATCGATTCTAGGTCCTTTTCTTTTTTAAATATATATAAATGATCTACCATTTTATGTTAAGGATATTTGTGATATAGTTCTATTTGCAGATGACACATCGCTTTTATTTAAAGTTGATAAGAAAAAAGTAAATTATGATCACGTGGACAGTTCTTTGTCTCGTAATCAGGATTGGTTTAAAACAAACAACCTCGTTTTGAACGCGAAAAAAACCAAGTGCGTTGTATTTTCGTTTCCTAATGTTAAACATCCAAATTATAATTTGGAAATAAATAACGGGAGGCTTATTGTCAATGATACTACAGTATTCTTAGGGATGAATTTGGACTCAAAACTTCAGTGGAATTCCCATTTGTCATCGTCGAATGGTAGACTTTTTTACCGGTGGGAGGGATGCGCTGTGCCGCGCTCCCGGCTGCATGGGTACCACCATCTTGCTTATTTCTTCCGTGAAACAGCTTTGCTGTGTTTCGGAAAAAAGGGCAAGACAGGCAGTGTAATTACTGGCACCGAGACTTAACATCATATGTCTCAGGATAGGCAACACATAAATGAGTTGGCTGGGCTAGTTCCAGGTTAACTAGTTTATGTTCATGGGCGACGTCGACCACTTACCATCAGGTGGCACGTCTGCCAGTTTGCCTATTCAACTAACACATAAAAAAAAAAAAAAAAAGACTCAGTTCCGCAGCATTCGCAGTTAGAAAAGTGCGACAACTGACCGACGTTGCTACTGCGCGTTTAATATATTTTAGCTATTTTCATAGTATTATGTCTTACGGTCTGTTACCGTGAGGTAATGCTACAGATATTGAAACTGTATTTATTTTACAAAAAGGGCTATTCGTGGCATTTACGATCTTGGAGCTCTAGTCTCCCTACGGAATGTTTTTCCAAAGATAGACATATTAACAATTGCGTTGCAGTATATTTATAACAATATTATATATTTATATTCACCAGAATATTCATTGTTTTGAAATAAATAGTATTAATCGCGCTGTAAACACAACAAAATTGTAACTCCAAGCTTCCGACTACGCAAAGTAAACGTCTCCTTTCTGGATTATGGTATTCGCATGTATAATAAAATCCCACAAACATTTTATTAAAATAAATTAATTGATAAAGCTTATTATTCGGTGCAGGATTACTTAGTCGATAAAGATGTGTGGACTTAGTGGCGCTGTATTTCATGCTAGTGTTAGGAGAAACAAACTTATTTATTTAAAAAAAAAGACACAACCCAACACTAAACTTCTATTTATTAATAATTTTACAAATCGAACAATTATTAAGACTTAACAATCACTAAGAATTGCAATTTAAATTAAACACAATCAACCGTTAATTTGAATATAAAAATGGTCAACGTGCTCGTCATGAAACAACGACCTATCGTTCCGAAAGCCGAGAAGCGAAAGAGCAGAGGCTCTGAGCGGGTAGCGAACTATTTTTATTAACGCTGTTGCATGACGTCACGAAACGTATTAAAATAATAGAGGATATGCTGATACAAGATATTACTAATTAGTAATTTGATACTAAAACACAATTTATATATTATTTTTAAAAGAGTAACTGCGGAGTTTCTTGCCGATTCTTCTCTGCAGAATTTACATTCCAAATCGGTGGTAGCTTTACTATTACAAAATAATAATCACTTGAAAGTGTTAATTTGTAAAATGACGATTCGAAGGTGCTCTCGGGGCCTATTTGAATAATGTTAATTTTGATTTTGATTGTTTGATTCTGTCCATCCATGTTTTTTTTTTAGTGCTTGATTACTCCAAGGAGGCTGCACTGGTGTAATGCAGCTTTAATTGCGTTTAGTCACCTTTTACGACCGTTGGCCTTACTCTAGTCTGCCGGGAACCACACGGCAGGTTTTGTGTTATAACAATAAAGTCAAATAAGAAAGTAGAAGGGGTAAGAAGTGGCAAACCGCTGCTGTCTGTTATAGTAGTCTGTAGTTTCTTATTTGACTACCCAGTGTGTTGTTTACCACATCAACAAACATAAAAATTAAATAAATCAAGTGCTAATTGTGGTATTACTGATTGAAGTAACTGTGCTAGTTTTAGTACCGTAAAACGGGATCGAACAGGAATTGTATAAAACGAGAAATGAAAGGGCATAGCCGGATAAATATGACAATTCTGCCCCCATGGCTTTTTTGGCTCAAACTTAGGGGGTCGATTTGTTGTCGAATGAAAATAATTCACCTCAATTTTTATCTCTTTAACTCAAACGGTTTTTGAGAATTTCAAATTATTATTTATCAAATTGGAATTTTTATTTTTATAGTAAAATTCGGAATTGATCAATGATGATTTTTTCCCTAATTATTACGAGTTCAAAGCATGAAAAAATCGTATGATCATAATTCTCAAATAGGAAGCCGATTTTTAACGAAGAAAATAAAATTATAATTAGTGTCCGACCGAAACAGGTTTTTCAGCCGAAACCGAAACTGAAACCGAATTTTCGGCCTTGCTCTCAATTTCGGCCGAAACCTAAACCGAAACCGAAACTTTCTTAACATATTTAAAATTTCAATTGTAACTAATAATTAAAATCTAGTGTGTTTTTACCCGACTGCGCGACGCAAAGAAGGGTAATGTGTTTATCATTACCCGACTGCGCGACGCAAAGAAGGATAATGTATTTATCAGCCTATGTATCTATGTATGTATGTTAATATGTTTGTTCCTATGTCGCATTGTAGAGATCAAACGCGTTGACCGATTTTAATGATTCTTACGTCAATCAATTCGTCTTAACTTCGCGAATGTCACTAAATATATGATAATAATAAATATTCACCACAGCTACAACCAGATGCCATATTGTCAAAATAGATGAATTACGTCAAGTGGGGTTTCGTTAAATAAGTATTCAAAATGATTTTTGGGTTTCTCTCATCATTTTTCATTTCAAGTAATACCTAGTTTAGAATATATAACGATTTAAATTAAGTTTTAAACAACCAGTTTCGCTAATTTTCATACATAAAATAGGTACTTATATACTTTATTATTTCGTTATTCTGTCCTTATTAGGCGGGGATAGTAGCAGTGATATCGTGGTGCTAGTAGTATGGCTACAGACTGCGAAAACAGAGGTCGGGTTGAAATCCAAGGTACACAAAACAAGGGAGAAGGGGCGCGGGTCTCGGCGTCTTGGGTCTGGAACTGTGATTGCGAAATTTACCATCTTATAATTCTAATAAATAACGAAGCTAATGAATCCTAACTAAAAGTGTATAATAAAAATAAAAATTTAAAAAACCCGAATGCGTAAAAAAACTAAGAAAGACATGAAATAAAAAAAACTTTAAAATAAAGTAAAAAACAAGCCCAGTAGTTTATAATTTTATCGAAATTAATACTGAATAACTACACTATTGAAATAGTTTTATAATCGATACACACCTAAATAAATCATAAACTCTTTGCAAAATAGAAGGATTTACAGTCGGAACCTATTCTTTAACTTCCAAGGATATCTTACAAAGGAGCCTTGTAAAATTTAAATGAGTCCAGGTTGCTAATCCTTCTATTTTGCAAAGAAAGAAAAAAAGAATATGACTTTCTACAAAGTTTGCAAAAAGCTTTAGATGAGTCGCTAATACTTTTTTTAAAAAACTGCCAAATCGGATTTTTTTTTTTTGTTTTTGTGACATTTTTTACCTGAAACAAATGAAGTAATTATTATAAGATCAATAAATAAATAAGTATTTCATAGTTCACCTATAAAATAAAATTACTGTAATAAGTTATTACTAATAACTAATGAGGTAGGCACACGGCTTTCTGTCTAAATTAAGGAAAAGGGTAAATAAATATGAATTATAAATAGAAAAAATACGCTTACTAAGTAATAATGTCCCATCTAAACTGACTGGGCACCACGTGCGATCAAAGGGAAAGGACGAGGCGAGGCGAGGCGAGTAGTTAATTAGCATAAGCTATACCTACGCGTTCTCACATAGTTAAAATTAAATAAACAAAGGTCATGTAATCCAACGACAATTACCTATAAATACGTAATTTGTCATTTAAAAATAAAACTCAACAAAATAAAGTTTAATACTCGAGTTTCGGCGCGACCGTGAGTTTTGGCCATTTTTTGGCCGAAACCGAAACTAAGGCCGAAACTAGATTTCTTGGTCGAAACTAAATTTCTTGGCTGAAATTGGCCGAAACCGAAACCGAACTTTCGGTCGGTCGTTCATAATAATCTTTTTTTAGCTAAATATGTCATTCACCAAAATTCGTCAAAAAACGTCTTTTATACCCCTCTATACTAAATTTTTTTTTGTATATTTTTATGTGGTGGAACAATAAGAAAAAAAAAATTAAAAACTAATTTTTTCTTAAAGTCCGTTTTACATAGTTATATTTTTTTAGTACAAGCAAATACGTAGAAATTTTTTTTAGCCATAAATATATCTTTGCAAAAGATAAATATAAAGAATCAGTAGCCTAAAGTAATTACTTAATTAGATTATTATCCGGCTATGCCCTTTACTAAAGATTTTGACTACATTATGAACTTCCAAATAAATATGAATTATTTTACCGATTTATATATATTATTATATATTATTTTACCGATAGATATTTCGTTTTGTTTTACGGTTATTATTTCTTCTTCGACGGATTAGGTTGGTAATATTGGTGAATAAGATTCAGATTGAGTAGTGCAATCAGTGTTGCCAACAGTGGCGTGCCTAGTACTTGAGAACAGGGTAAGCCCGACATACATTTTTTGTTTATGATTCGATTTTTTTCGACGAGTTTTAACAAGGCACACTGAAGGCACGTTACTACTAGACAGAACACAGAAAATCACAAACATGTCAGCATTGACATACCTTTAGTGGCTTTAAAGAAGTCTTTTCGTGTTTATGAGTGAGCAAATAAAAACCCCGCGCGTTCTGGTATAAACCTACATTAAAAAAAACACATGAAAAGGCGCTATTACAAAGGCATTAAAAAAGCTTATGATAGGTATCGTAAACTGTCCGATTGACTATTGACTATTTCATTTATTGTTTAACGTAATAATAAGATAAACTTTTGAAAATTTCATTTGTTGTTTAACGTAATAATAAGATAAAGTAATTATAATTGAAACAAATTTTGTGATTTTGATCTCAAACTCGATGCGAGATTTTAGTACATCGGCTACGGAATGAATATCAGTTTGAATTTTATTCGATAAATAACTAGGCCCCGGTTTGCCGCTATCTTGTTGTTGCATATGTTTTTCTAAAACGAGGTCGTAAAATATGCAACACCAACAATACAATTTATTGGAATGAGAGCAACCTACAATCCAATGAGTCTTATATACTAATCTATTAAACTGTATAATGTGAGACTTACTTGTTTGCGAAATACACAAATCCGGTGTATTAGGTTTTTCCGAAGCTATGAGGTTTTTTTTTCTCCGTGAAAGATAAAGATTTCACCTTTTCCTCGCCTATTAAAACTTTCACACACTTTAAATTCTTACAAGGAACAATAAGATTTCTATCTGAACTCATTTTAAAATCAAAATTACGAAAATGAAAAATGTATCAGTTATCTGCTCAATCACTAAACATAATGTATTTCATCATTATAAATATTTACATTCTTTGACATGTACCGTGAAATTTGAAAACAAAAACTAGCGCTAAAAAAAAAAAAAAAAAAAGCGCTAGTTTGTGACTAACTTGAAAGCCGGGCTTATTGTTCCATACTAATTGCTAATAGAAACACACAGTAGTTATATCTATAGACATAGCATTTTTTCATAGGTTAGAACGGTGCAGAAATACACGCTCGCGAAGCCCCGTTGCAAGCCAATGAGTGTGAGCGAGATGCATAGAGCCGTCAACGCTACGTAGTAATTGGCGGCCGGCGGGCGCGGCGCGCTCGGACACTACTTATAATAGTCATAGATAAAAAACAAAACGAAGTGAAAGAATTGGCGCGCGAAAATTTAAATATGAAAGGCAATGTTTTCGGTCGGTACGGAATTTGAAGTAGGGCAAGTCCGGCTTTTTGGCTTGTATGAAGCTACCGCCACTGGTTGCCAATTTGGCATATTTTGGCATGTTTAGCATATTTATTTGGCTTTTAGTATATAGCATAATTATTTAGCATTTTTTATTCTACACAAATAACGTGAGCGATAGTTTGCGAACGTAACATTATCATTATCTTTTTTTTGGGATAGGAAGAGGTGTTGTGCTTTTTTAAGAGTAGATACACATACACATACAGTGACTCACAAAAGTCTTCGTACATCTAACTAAACAAACACTTTACCAATAAATATTAATATTATTCAAATTAATTTTATGTTATATTAAAACATAGTCAGGGTGTACTTTATTGAGAACAAAATCGATTATTTATTTTAAAATAGTAATAAGAAAAAAATCAATAACTATAAAAAACGCTTCACAAAAGTCTTCGTACAGTTTGTTTGCGATAGAAATAAAATATAATAATAATGAAAAACATTAAATTAATATTTCGTGGGTCCTCCTTTTGCATCAATTACAGCTTGTAATCGTCTAGGCATCGACATTACAAGGTTTTCTGTGATGTTTGAAGTTATATCTGCCTAATTTTTCTTCAGAGCTTCTTTGAATTATTTTTTATCAGTAATAGCAACACTAGCTTTAGGTTTCCGTAACAGACGTTGGTCTAATTCTTCCCAAAGATGTTCGATTACATTTAAATCAGGTGATTGAGGGGGGAATTCGAGTATATTTGGAACATTTTTTTTCAGCCATTCCATTACAATCGCTGATTTATGTTTTGGATTATTATCTTGTAATAAAAACCATTTTTTTTCAGCTTCAATTGACGGACGCTCTTAAGTAAATTATGGCGCAATATCTCGAGGTACACTGAAGCATTCATGTTTTCTTCAATAAACACTAATTCACAAACTCCTGATGCTGCCATAGATCCCCAAACCATAACTCCACCACCGCCATATTTAAGTAAACAACAGCGGTCGGGGGTTGCGGACCTTTTTTTTTCGTTGTCGTGTGCTAACAAATATATTGGGAAAACAAAATTTGTGCCGGGGGGCCACCACTCCTCTGTTGCCCCGGGCCTCCACACCTCTAAATCTGACCCTGACTTTTATCACAAAACAATCATGCCACCTAAGTATAATCAACATTATAATTTAGATTAGGAGCAAATGAAAGATTTTTAAAGAGTGGTTGCAGCCCGTTGACAACGATGCGAAGAAAGAAATTAGATTAAGAAACATTTAATTCAAAAAACATTTCAATTCATAAGTTAGCATTTTAATTATCAACTTTAATTGATTAATTAATTATTAGCATATTTAATAGAAAGTTGGCATATTTTTGGCATTTTTTCGACATGGAGATCTTGCATATTTTGTAGTTAATACGTTGGAAGCACTGAGTGCAATAAATTGTCATTGAATGATGAATGGCAAGCCCAGGCAAGCCGAACTTGAGCTACGCAAAGTTAGCACCCCACTGAAGGATTTTTGAAATCAAAATGACTTTAATCGATAGGTCTACGTTAGGTCTGTATAGGTCCACCAAAATTTTTGTTAGGTCGCCTATTTTTTTTAATAAATATTTTTAATAAATAGGTCTATTTTTTTCAACAAAAAAAAAAAAAAAAACCTAACAACCTAAAAAAAGACCTAATAACCTATTATTGATAGGTTGTTAGGTCTTTTTTTTTTGTTGAAAAAATAGACCTATTTATTAAAAATATTTATTAAAAAAAATAGGCGACCTAACAAAAATTTTGGTGGACCTATACAGACCTAACGTAGACCTATCGATTAAAGTCATTTTGATTTCAAAAATCCTTCCATGGGGTGCTAACTTTGTGTAGCTCCGAACTTGAGCCCAGCGTTGCCAACTCTACGTCTTTTTACGTAGATCTACGTATTTTAAGCCTTTCCCGAAAACCTACGTACTTTAGTCCCAGAATCTACGTATTTTCTATCAAAATCGTTAAAATTTGCAAAATAGACTGAATGGGCATAATTTACTTTCGCGAAATAAAAGTTAATAAACGTTCCGTTTCATACTAACGCATACTCTCGTCGCCGCTCATCACATCGCGCCATTCCTTTTAAAAACAAAGTGTCCATTCCATAGAACTGTGAGTTGTGACTCATGTGACTGTGTAAAACGAAACGTTTTGCCGTCAAAGTTTGTTCAAAGTGAATCGTAATTCGTAACCGAAAATAATAATAAACATTGATAAAATGATAATAAAAATTGAATAATTTAAATAAATTGATTATGACTCTGGAAATAGCAAACTTGGTAATTATTCGGAAGTGTGGCTCCTGCTAAAATCGGGGTAACAAACTTTTTTTTCATTTTTTATGCATAAAGAACATGAGAGAAAGCAATATTAAGGTGGCGCATGACTTTATTTAAAAAAAAAAAGAAAAAAAAACACTATTCGGTGTACGGTGGAATGTGCTAGTTGTTCGATTAATCTTGCTGCCGCATTTAGATTGTTTGAAAACCGAGAAGAAAGTTTAAATTTTTTGAAAAACCAAAGAGGAGCGTAGGTTGGTAGGTCTTTTTTTTTGCTAGTTAGAAATAGTTCTAGCTAAATACCTTTGTTAAAACTAGAATTAACTCTCCAAAAAAAAAGACCTAACGACATATTAATAAAAAAATATATTTATTTAATTTTTTTTTGGGCGTAAGTACCCCACCTTATTATTGCTTTCTCTCATGTTTATTATTCATAAAAAACGTTTAAAAAAAATTTCAACCCGATTGAAGGATGAGCCCCACTTCCAAATAATTACCGCAAACTTTTTAAAATACCTACAAGTAATAATTAATAGGTTTTTTTTTGTTTGTTAGCGGTATTTTTTTTTAAATTCATTGTTTATCTGGTGTCTGCTACTTTTAGGATCATATAAATTGTCGTTTTATTCACTTTTACCTACCCTACTCTCTTCATTTTACTCAGAAAAAAAGTACGTAGATCTACGTATTTTCTCTAGGGAAAAATTACTATTTCTACGTAATTTTCTAATCTGGGTACGTTCGCGGGCCCTCTTCTAATTGATAATTCATCACTTTTATAGGATTTTTTAATCTGTCTTGGATTTTATAATGTGGTATTTGGAATGCATAGATTAAAAAATCCTATAAAAGTGATGAATTATCAATTAGAAGAGGGCGCGCGAACGTATCCCTGGTCTACGTCTTTTTCAAAATCCGAGTTGGCAACACTGCTTGAGCCGAACTCCGAAGGCCGACGCTGGCCGACGCCGAAGCCGATCAGTTGACACTTGACAGTTGTGTTCGATGTGTGCTAGGAGAGGTTAGTGTGACGTGTATAATTTAGAAATATTAATACAAAGAAACCGGTTTAATTTAATCGCACATTGACTGTATTTGGCTTTTTCCGTTTTTATTGAATATATTAAGACAAATTTTAAGTAAATTGCAGTTAATAAAAATGGCTTTGAAGTATATAATGTTCATTATTTGCATCGGTAAGTTTTTAATTTTAAATTTATTTCACTGAATTATCTTCTATTTTATATGTTTTTCTACTAGTTATGAAGACTTGTAATTACTTATATTTACTAGGAACATCTGTCACGGAAATGTTCTATTTATTCGTTTAGTTATATATTAGTTTTATCATAGGTTCATAGTTCAAAAAACGATATAGGTACTTTATTTCCTAATAATCAATATATTTTCTCTTATAATAAATTAATTTGACGTTTAAATCGTTAATTAAACTACCTTAGCTATTTAATTATAATATACCTTCAAAATTCAATAAATTAACTTATATAGCTGCATTTAAATATTTTAATTTCATCAATTTCATTTTTTAAGGCATAGTATGGGCCCAATCAGAGCCATCTCTCTCCGATGCTATCAATAAACTTCCACCTGAATTACAAGGACAGGTGGATGAAAAGCAAGTTAACGAATTAAAGAACAAGTCGATGCAAGCTTTTAAGAAAAAATGTGAAGATAACGGAGGGCCCAATGCTTACCCACAAATTGAGGTAAGATTGTTAACATTTATTTATAAATTTGTAATCTGTCTTACAGGCTAACTAACACCGGATACTATTAGTTTTTTAAATTTCTGTAATAACTAATTTTTGAAATATATATTAGGAAAGTAAACATAGAATTTCAAGACTCTTTGTAAGGTATATCCGTATATTAATATTTATTCAAGAACAAAGTTAGTATTACTTCTCTTGAAAAGTATAAAATTTATTACAATCATAATTAAAAATGTTATTTAAAAGATAATACAGATTTTTAAATGCTATGAAACATTAGATTTTTGTGCCACTTTGATAACAAGTAATTAATGTGTAACAAAAAAAAAAAACCTATACTGTAAATAAAACTCAAATTAATTGATTAGTATGTGATATAAATTAATTTCGCAATAAGTTTAATAAATAGGTGTTAGATAAAAACATTATGTAGGTATGTAATTGTTAACAAGTTTACAAGGTCCAAAGTTTAAAAGAGTCACTTCGTTGTACAAGGTTGTGCTAGTAACAAATAATATTTAAAAGTTTAATTTATAAGTAAATAATATACTATTTTACTTAAAATATGTTTGTGTTTGTGTTGTTTTAAAATATACTTTATTTTATGCACTTGCACAGAAAAAACAAAAATCAAAATAATATCAAATTAAATTGTATGTCCTTGTTTCATACAATACCTAGTATTTATTAAACAAGGTGATGTGTTAAAGTAGTTATATCATTATATATATTAAGAAAAGCTGATGGCTATGCCACTGATTACTATATTAGAAACTACACTGATAAACAAATGTGTTTGTCCTTATTTTTACATTTTAGTTTTTTTTAGGTTGCATTGATTTAAAGTATAGGTAATATTATTTTTAATTTTTTCCAACCAAATTAAAAAGTATCGATTTTTAATATTTTATTATTTTAGTTTTGTTTACAAATTATGGCATTATAAATGAATAGAAATAAAACCAATTAATTAGTATGCACAATAATAATTGACGCCAATTTTCTGTGATGTGGTACTAGTTGTAGTCATTTATCTGCAGCTTTACTACACTAAAAATTTACTAAAGTATACATTATAAGTATATTGAATTTACATCTAATGAATAAAGAAATTTAAATAGCCATTAGGTTAACATATTGTTCTCATATACAGGGTGACTGGTTAGATACTATCAGTACTTAAGGAGAATAATCGGTACATGATTCTCATTCAAATTATGTAAAAATATAACATAAATATTAATAAGCTTCTAAGTAAAGTTGACCAACAGTTATCTAATTATTTACGCGTCGTCTGGACACCCTAGTTTCCACGCGATAGTTTACTTACGTCCAAACACCGCCAAGTGTTAACAGGGTTAGCGGATAGTTCCCTACCATAAGTAACGATCGTTATCTTGTCTATGATAACAACAGGGATCGACGGCTGTACATGCTCTCCGAGGCACGGTAGGGAGACCCACAAGAACATACACCCAGACCGGAAAAAAAATATTTGTACAAATACAAATATCGGTCCCGAGCGGGAATCGAACCCGTGACCACCAGCGCGTGGCGTTGCAGTTGAGGCAACTACTCGCACCACTACACCAGAACGTCGCGCGTCGTGTTTTCATTTAATAATAATTAATTAATTTAAATAGTTTTTAAATGTAATTTTTAATAGTGTTTTGTGTAAAAGTTTCCTAAAATTTTTTAGGAAAGATCAATTTTTTTCTTTTTCAAATCGCAAGATCATAGAATAAGATCAGATTTTATAGAAGATTTTTTTATACGTTGAAAAATGATAGTTACTTTTGAAAATATTTAAACAAAAAAAAAAAAAAAAAACAACAAAATACAATAAAAATAAACTTTGTCATTTGTTGAACAGCTAACTGTTGTTTATTAAATAAAAGCAAGCAATAATAGAATCAAGCCATCTAGCGACCAGTAGCCAAAACAATTAATTGATTATAATATTGGCAGACCTAATAGTTCTGCTATATTTCACTTGGTGTCGCAATAAGAGGGCTGTACTCAGAATTTTTTGTTAATCATAGGTGTGATTTGAAGTTGGATGGCACACACGGCTACATAATATTATCATGAATTACTATTCTTATTATAGCAAGAAAGAAGATATTTTTTACTACATCACATTACATAATTTAAATATTGAACGTCAAAACCAACTACTACCGGTTCGAACCTTAGCCCAGAATATTAAATTACATAATTAGAATTTTCACTACAATAATTCGACTGAAATTGCCTCGGAAGAACACCTTATTCGCTGAGTGAGTGAGCTATCTTCAATAATAAACTTCCAATAAACTCGTAGTCAGTGTCCGACTTAAAAAAAAATTCTAAGTACGACTCTGGGAGACCAGTAGTTTTGCTACTTGCCGATAGAGACATGGTAATCACCGAACTTTCTAGACAAAATAAATAATTTACTTTAAATATTACTTACGAGTGGAAAGATATGTTTATTCCATTTGATTTTGATGTGATGAGCAACAAATTCGTTGACTAGGTAAATAATGTAAACTTTGAACAAAAATAAATATGAACTGTTTACCTATCTTGGTATTTCCGGCGTATTTAAAATGGAATCATACTTATTTACAACGATTGTCAATCATTAAACTACCTATTTACCTACATAACTACACTAACACACACACAGTCACTTTTAACAGTTTCGAAAGCAATGGTGATTCTGCATTTGTGTATTGATAAGCCATACCTAATTACTAATGACAGATTACACTCACACACGACAGATTAGGTATACGCGTATGATCGATCACTAGACGCGCAGGAGCCGGGACGACACGCGCGTGCGCGCCATGCCAAGGCTTATGCCTTACTGACCTAGTGACCTACTAGCGGAATTCGTCGAGCGAATTACAGGGAATTAGGCCGGCTTCAAACATCCGAATGTCTCTCTGAATTCATATTATTAATTCAGAAAGCCCGGAATTCCATACAATATCAGTATTCTCCACATACATTATGATTTTTATTAATATTATGAAAAGATTACCGCTTATTATTTATTAATTATTATTATTTATTAGTATATTATTTATTATTTTTACATAATATTTATTCCACGTGAATTACATTATTTTAAATTAATAAATTAGTATTTTTAAGAAACTTTTAAAAACGATAGCCAAAAAGTAAGTACATGAAATTTTTGAACGCAATATTAGACGCCTGCGGGTGGCCTTAGCCGCGGGGCGGGAGTGCGGGTGCTAGCGGCACAGTGAAACACCACATCGCACGCGCCGCCGGCATGACTGGAAATATACCTACGTCGCCTCATTTGTTTTGAATTGAAATATATGAGAATTTGGTCAAAAATTAAGTGCCTATTTTTTTCACATGATTCGAATGAGGATCATGTGCCGGTTATTCTCCTTGAATATTGATGGTAATTCACCAGTCACCCTGTATAATTTACTTAAATATAATAGATGGCCTTATTTGTATCAAGTTATATATATATATATATATATATATATATATATATATATATATATATATATATAATATTTAAAATAACAAATAAAAACACAGGTTTAATAATTATCCTCTTTTTAGGGTTCCTTAGCCAAATTGCAAAAAAACGGAACCCTTATGGATTCGTCATGTCTGTCTGTCCGTCCGTATGTCACAGCCACTTTTTTCCGAAACTATTAGAACTACACTGTTGAAACTTGATAAGTATTCTGTGAACCGCATTAAAATTTTTACACAAAAATAGAAAAAAAAAACAATAAATTTTGGGGGTTGCCCATACTTATTGTTAGAACTGAAACTCAAAAATTTTTTTTCATCAAACCCATACGTGTGGCGTATCTATGGATAGGTCTTCAAAAATGATATTGATGTTTCTAATATAATTTTTTTTCTAAACTGAATATTTTGCGCGAGAGACACTTCCAAAGTGGTAAAATGTGTGCCCCCCCCCCTGTAACTTCTAAAATAAGAGAATGATAAAACTAAAAAAATATATATTATGTACATTACCATGCAAACTTCCACCGAAAATTGGTTTGAACGAGATCTAGTAAGTAGTTTTTTTGAACACCTCATAAATCGTAAACCGCAATTTACCTTTCATTCAATCAACTCAAATATAAAACAACGAACTATAACAACTTTTATATGATGTTACTTGCTGCTACGGAACCCTTCATGGGCGAGTCCGACTCGCACTTGGTCACTTTTTTCTAGATTATTTAGCATAATTTCCATGTATTTAATCACTTTATATATATTTTATGACATACTTAACGTATGTCATAAAAGATTTATTAATTTTTCAAATTAATTCTTCACTAACTCTAAAGTGTAATTGTACTGTTTTTAACATGCTTTTATTAATTTAATTAGCATTCCAAATGCTAATTAAATTATATGTTATTAATAATATGAATTTTCATTTCCCTGTACGCTTAAAAAACTAACAGTTTTTTATTTATTATTAAAATTGATTCTAAGATAAAATATAGTTAACAAAATTTTATAAGATAATATTGTTGTAATGAAGAATTTTAGCGTAAATTAATTACAATAATTATACTATAAAACGACCGAGAATGGCTTACAGTATAATAGTATTTATTATTTACAAATAAATTATAAAAACTATTAAACTATAAACATTTACATGTTACGGCATTTTGAATTAATTTTAATGATACAAATATAATTTATATCATTAAAATTAATTCAAAATGCCGTAACTCATGCCGTGTACTGGCATTACGTATATAATAATTACGAATAATCGTTTATTTTTTCAACCTTATAAAAATCAGTCGGTCTTAAAAAATTACTTAATTGTCTATATTATTAGACTTTTATTTTTTATAAGGAATTAATAATTAATTATTATTATGACACCACACAGTTTTGAAGACGGTAAATGTTGCATTATTGTGTATATTATTAGACTTTTAATTCTTACAAGGAATTAATTGCGTTATTGTGTACTTACTGGCCGACCCATGTGGTTTTACCCGTGATGACTTTTCTTTCCTTGTCATAGCATACGAACTTTTTAATTGTGCATTGGGTCTCCAATTTTAAAGTAGAAACAACGGACATCGATTTTAAGAAAATAATGTACTTTATTTGTGTGAAAATAATATGGCCAGAATTTAGGTGTGGTTAAATGAATATTGTAAATATCTGGTTCTAAGCGGCATATAAAGATGAACATGCACCAGTTGTTAAGTTAGACCTCCAGTAAAACAACTGCGAAAGCGGCATCAAATTTAATTCAGTAGTCATGTTGATCACTGGCTAACTGCTCGAGCAGTCCGTGTATGGCCGGCTGTAGTTCAGCTTAATATCTATTATCTAACTAGCTAGCTGACCTAATAAATTCAACAAAAATAACGAACATTCTCAGTACTGTATATTATGGCTAATGTGTATATACATATAGCGTATATATGTATTAAGTGCGATATGTACATCCGGAAATGGTTGTTTATTGAAACAAAAGATTTAATTTCAAAGCGACACCATGTCTGGGAGTCCCCGTTTTCTGTCTTCAAAGAAACGATTATTCTTATAATAAAAACTTAGTATGTTTTTGCTCTCATACAATTTATCATTTGAATATTTATTTATTTTATATGTAATATGTCGTTTATGGTGATTGCAAAACTTGATATACTTATTTTAAAACCACAGAGATATTGCGAAAATGGGTAATTATTTATGAAATATGACAATTTTATTTCTTTTACCGATTATTGACATTCAAGAGAGAAATAAAATATGTGTACTCGCAAAACTTCCAATCCCGATGGAATATCGGGATAAAAATTAGCCTCTATGTTATTCTGGATCTCCAGTTATCCACGTGCCAAGTTTTATTGCAATCGGTTTAATAGTTGATGGTTAGTGAAAAAAATTTCACTGAAAATTTACTTAAAAATATTTTGTAACCCTTTCTCACTAGTAGACTACATTCATTACTTATTTTTAAAAAAAATCGTTTCATACTACAAGGAATATAATGTATATTCACGTTATACGCAAGATGTAAGAAAAAGTAGACGAGATTTCAATGTTTTAAATATAAGGTGATCGAGATTCTATGCCGCACAGTGTTTCCAAATCACGATTTTGTGGCTAAAAATACTTCCTTTGTTCCGATTGTGGTAAAAATTGAAACATAAGGGTTTTTAAAGTCCACGAAGTTTAAGTCGCTGATTTCAAATATGATGTTTGTTTTCTAAAATTCAAAATGGTGGATACAAAATAGCCGCTATAAAAAAAATAGTTTTATAGTATGAACTGAACTGAAAACAGAAAAAAATTACATTTGTTTTCGGGAAAACAAAATGGCGGACAAAAAAATGCTCTTTGGAGTGAGAAAACAGTTTCTTTTGGGAAATAATTGTTTATAAGGATAATTGTACCCGTGACAATAAATTTTTACTACAATACGACATATACATATTATATTAAAGTAACTAATAACTTATTAAACTAACTGTAATGACTATAATTATCAAAGCTATTCATAGCATTCCGCATCGCTTTAATCCAACGACATGTCCGAAAATTCTTCTGCAATTAACAAAGCGAGTGCTTCCTTGCTCAGATTTTTATATCTTCACAGCTTAGAGTTTTCTCATTCCGGGAATCAATGAATCAGAAGAAGTTAGAAGTCTATTAATAAAAACGTCTTCCATAGACTTTCCTCGCGATTTATTGCGTAAAGACAATTCCCCAATGTTAAGTTTCGCGGCATCGATTGTTTATGGCCCGTGATATATTTTAAGAATATATATTTTAAGAATCGTAGTTGGCATATGGCATGTTATAACAGTGATATAGCTCCACAAATAATAAGCAGATACATTGATGGCAAAACCCGAAGACAAAACTTGTAAAATGACATGAAATCTCTCATTCGAACGCAGATCTATTCCTAGAATTTGTGATATTACAATAGATGATAGGAAAAAACGCCTTGTTGTGTTACCGTCGTTTGTTTTTGAAATTTTATAACCATATTTCATGAATAGGGAAATGCAAACATAAATTTATTGAAAATGTCAATTTTAAACAATAAAATACGACTTCATTTGAAACATTAGAGATAAATTATCCTTCGTAGAAGAGAATATGCGACGCCGAGCGATAAAATTTCTCGGAAGCGCGTGGCCAAACTAAACTGACTGCCAAATGTGCCTACAGAACCTCTCAGCAGCTAATTTCAACGAGAATATTATATATATATCAACTCAAGTGGGTGCTTATAAAGCTTCTTTAAGTGACATTTCGATTTTTTTTTTTTGAACGAAGTTCATTATGGGACGACGGGGTATACTAACCGGTAAAAACGTCAGTAAAGAGTAGCATTATTTCGTCTAAAGACCTCTGAATTCTACAAAAGAAATATTTGAAACTAAAAATCAAAATATTAATTTCAATATTTATTATTAATTGTAATTATTTAAAAACGAATTAATAATTATTTAATTTACCAATTAATTTTTATAAAAGTTACCAATTTAGTGGTTTTATTTCTGAAATGGTATATTCTTAAAATGAGTTGACGCCATCTAGTGAAGACCCCAAAACCTACGCAGTAATATGCGTATTGCTGCGCAGGCCTCGCTCTTAGAACTGGATGGCGTTTTTGATAAATTTTTATGAATCATTGTAAATAAAATAAAAGTGTTGACATAATTTGAGTAAAGTACTTTTTTATTTTTAGCTATAAAAAATTATAATAATTAATTTAAAAAATCAAAAAACCCGACTGCGTAAAATACTCTTATTATAAACTAAAAAGAATAAAACAATTTACTAGCTTTCATTTGATACCCATATTGCTACAGTAAGAAAAAAAATTCAACTCCCCCCCTTTCATTCCGCCATTTGCGGCCACCATTTTGAAAATTTATACAGCCTATGTCACTACTACAATTTAGAAAAAAATCCAACGACACCTCATATGTCAAAAACCGTCCAGCCGTTTGGACTGTAGGGCGTGCCAAAGACTTAATGCGCCTCCTGTAACGCCCTTGTGCCCGTGTCGGGCCGGGATGGGAACCCGGTCCTGCTAGACACGGCGTCGTCGGGACTGTTCAGAGGTTAGCCGGACAGTCCCCATGGAGGAGGAGTCTGGCCTTTTCGCCGAGGCCAGCCTGTCGCTGGAGGGATCCTGTTGCCTGCAGATCCGGGACCCTCCAATTAAAGCGGCTGAAGGCTCCCGCAGGGGTTTAGTACGGTATTGCACTCCCAAAGTGCCGAGTCCGACATAGGTCTAGGACTGCCGACCCGGGCGTCCTGGATATCATCCGTAAATGGATTCCCCTGCGTAAAAAAAAACGGGGTGCGGGTAAAAACATTATACCCCAATAATTATTTTCTTTTTACCTCGACTAGAACTTGAAATATTAATACTCGTAATTATTTAATAAGGAACTTCGTTCCTATCTGGTGTCCCACGACATCACACTTTTTTTATGAGGTAACCAGGGGTAACTGTACATTCACAGGCTTTATTTGCCCATGCCTTTTTTATTAACATTTTTAGTTTATTATCATTATCTTTAATGCGTAATTATTTAGACAACGAGACTTAAACTTATATAAGCTTAGGATCTCTATATATCGCGAGTCCTTACACTGACCACACATTTACTTATTTAATATATATTTTTTAAGTGAATTAGCCTTGTATATGTCGCACTGATGGCAAAAGGCCCTTTCTTCATATGGAAGAAGGGTTGGAGATCCACCACGGTGCTCCACTGTGGATTGGCGCATAATTCCCTTACCATGAGTAATGATCACTATTAGGTGTTTGTGATAACCGGTACCGACGGCTTTACGTGCTCTCCGAGGTACGGTTCCGCTACTGTTGATCATAGTGTGATGTTTTATAGCCTAGGTGATTTTGAGATAATGTTAATTTTAACGTTTCAATAATGAAAGAATGAATTAAATGGGTTAAGTCGTTTTCGGTTTTATAATATATATAAATAAAGGTAAATAATTTCACAAACAAGTATGCTTAATTTAAAAAAATCAAAAAACCCGACTGCGTAAAATACTCTTATTATAAACTAAAAAGAATAAAACAATTTACTAGCTTTCATTTGATACGCATATTGCTACAGTAAGAAAAAAAATCAACTCCCCCCCTCATGCCGCCATTTGCGGGCGCCATTTTGAAAATATATATAGCCTATGTCACTACTACAATTTAGACAAATCAAACGACACTTCATATGTCAAAAACCGTCCAGCCGTTTGGGCTGTAGGGCGTGCCAAAGAAATGGACATACATACATACATACATACATACATACATACATACATACATACATACATACATACATACATACATACATACATACATTCGAAAAACATAACCCTCCTTCTATCGCAGTCGGGTAAAAATAGGAAACTATTTCCTACGTCGCCTCTCACAGTTTTTAAACAAAGGCACAAAGGTCATTCTACCGGTTTTGATGTCTTTTGTGAGCATGTGTTCGATGTACAGCGAAATTAAGCGTGTAATTGTACCTCGGCTCTCATCCGGAAACGGTAATTCAATATTTTAAAATACGTTGTAATTTAAAAAAAAAAGGTAAAATGAAAACGGTCAAAATGTCACAACATTTGGCCTATGAGATATTTTTAAACGAAATTTCTGCAATATCATCTTATATTTTGTATTCTAACGAAGTAGTTATTATTTAAATACTCGTACATTCTTATATTTTTCCTACAACGTTATTGAATGCATAATAATTCATATTAGATATACTTGTTGAAATTGTTGATAGTTATAGTCCACTCTACTCCTATGAGTTGTATCGTGGTATTATATCGTCCATAATATCAATTATTAACTACTAGGAGCTAATCTCTGATATTAGAAAGAGAGAAATAATATATTTGTTTGTCATGTCTCAAATAAATATATTATGTTTTCTTTCTAATTCCAGAGATTAGCCAATAACTCTTTAGCTTTATTTAATCTTGACCCTGAGAACAAGTCATGTCGAATGATGTCACAGGAAAAGACGTGTCTATTTCAATGACTGTCCCCTTTAAATAAAGTATATGATATAATATAATTGTGATGCTTGATATCTTACAAAGATATATTCGAGTATGTCTATTTCTCTGGCACGTTTTTACGTATGATATTTAACCCCTGATGCTAGGCAAAGGGCGTTTGTGCACTATAAGGAATTTTACTCTCCGGCAGTCCGATTTTTTACGGTCCGATGTAGCATTTAAAAAAAAAAAATGAACGAGGAAACGTAAAATGTCAGACGGTAAAATTACGTATAGTGCACAAACTAGTATATTATATATTATTTCAATGATTATATATACATTTATTGATTTATATGGCGTGTAATATCGGACTGTAAAAAATCGGACTGCGCCGGACAGTAAAATTCCTTGTAGTATACAAACGCCCTAAGGGTTGTTTTTTTTTGCTGTAAATCAACATACACAGTTACACACATGATACAGTTATATATTTTATATATTTGTTTATACTATCAATCAACAATAGTACAAAAACGACGTTATTTATAGTCTAGTCACTAAGTAGTGTATTAAAATTGTTAAATCAAATAATTTTTTGCAATATTTTATTAAAAGAAGCTTAACAAAATTAACGAAATTATTCTGAAAGAGCTGGGTCCTTAATGGTTAGCTTCAAAACTCATATTTACATAGTTATATCCTGAAGATAGTTAACTAATACTTTCTAAACCATATCAATTATATTTAGGCCTTTTTCATGCAAATTACATTTAACACGTTAATTAACGCAATAAACAGATTAAAGTAATTGTGTAACGTATATTTACGTAAACTATACAATGCTCAATGGCGTACTAGCCACTCTGAATTCATAACGGAGCCTTAGCGTATTATAGTAGTATATATTTTGATAGACCTTGGATAGACCATTGAAAAAGAATGAAAAAGTATAATCACGTCCTGTTCAACTCATATGAGTTCTGATAAACTCGTGTGAGTATATTTCATAAGAAGAAAAGAAGAAGATTATATACATATATAGCCCTTATAATTATCATGCTTCTAAACCAAATAATATTTACAAAATTTTATTCGTAGACTGTGATTACCGCTTTCAATCATACAGTCAAATTAACTCTTAAACTTTGTTATGTAAGCTTATATTGGTAATATATCTTGACTTAACAGTTTACTTTGTATTGCGTAAAACGTGTATTGTATTTACTTTTACATAATTTATTATATTCATATAATGTATAGTTTACTTAGTATTGATATCGTGTTTTATTTAAGTCACTTTTTTCATGGTAATATGCACATTAAACTATGCTATAGCGTACTTAATACTAAGCAAAGCATTAAAATATGGTGACATAATATAGAAAACCATTCTATTACCAATCTATTAATATTGTATTTAATTTTTATCTTAATACGTATGATAAAAATATTCCTATTATCACAAATATCCTTGATAATAATGCTAATTATTAAAACGTATCAAATCGACTTATATATTATTATACATGATTATGAAAAGTTTTTAAATAGTATTTTTTTGTAGTTATTAGTAAGAACTAGCTGTCTCCGTAAGCCGCTTTTTCAAACAACGAACTGCGACACGTACATGAAAAAGTAATTTACGACTTGTATGTATGTAAAATAAACTTTTAATGATTAAAAGTTCAGAAATTCGTATAGAGCTAATAATTGGTACAAATAATGTTCGGAATACCATTATAAATTAAATTTAAAAAGTCCCCATCGATCCCACACTTGCAAAATAAGTTGCCAAAAATGCGCCAAGTAGGTACACTACCTCCCAGGTAGCGTGCATAGCATATTATGAAGAATACAACTTTTTCAACCATTATATCTCAGAAACGATAACGTTTAGGAGAAAAATTGTAGAGACAATTTTTTATAGGTAATTGCATAATCTATTATTTTTGTCTGATCTTTTTTTATTATAAAACTTACCGTTTGGCTGAAAAACGCAAAAAAAACCATATTAGTGAACTTTGACCTTGAATAAATTATTTTCCAAGTGTGGGATCGATGGAGAATTTTTACATTTCATTTATATTGGTGTTCCGAATATTCGTACCAATTTTCAGTTCTATGCGAATTTTTATTAACCTGACCCTATTTTTTAGGCTAACTTGACCGGACTATTAATGCAATATTGACATTTGTATTTGCACAAATGTTTGGGTCTCCACAGCTCACGTCAAACTCTACAGCTCCCTCGCAGTGGGTTCCGGTTGTTATCATTAACACAATACGTTTGACAAATGACATGGATTTTTTTTTACAGAGAAATTATCCACCAACTATAGGTGAAACAGCGTGGTTGATTATGTTCCAACTTTTCTGTTTATGAAAGAGATTTTTCTACCTAGCCGTGAGACGTTGATAACCTATTTCATTTCAGCTTAATATTTTATTTTATTTTAAAATCACGACCCGGATTTGTTTGACTCACTTTAAACAAACCTAGATAACATTAATTTATCATATCAAGCTTAAGCACTTTTTTTATCAACCTATATCAAAATATCTACGATTATTCAAGATATTTTAATGTAAGAAGACACATAATTATGATAATTATTTAAAAATAGTATGTTACCGGTCGATGCGAAATATTGCAAAAAAAAAAATCTTTAAGGCCCTTTTCACCGGTTGCAAATAAAGTTTCGTATAGTAATCTAATATATAAAGATATCCATCAGATAAAATATTCTATTTCATCGTCAAACTCCACTTTATCTGTCAGATATTTCTATTTGCAATCTGTGAAACAAAAAGGTGTAGTTTAAATGTTGAAGTGAAACAGACCCCAAAATCCTATTCTATTTGTTGCTGGTAGTCTCTGGTAGCTTATCAGTTACTTATGTGCGAGATAAACTTTATCAGTAATCGGTGAAACAAGCCCTCAGTAAAGTAAGTAATGACGATGTATATACATGTTGTGGTTAAACCTCATTATATAAACTTTCCGTTTACTCTAGAAAGTAATCTAGATAACAAACATCATACAAATATTTACATAAGAATTATACATGTCCTTGACTCGACGTAATCCTACCTTCTCTATTTATTGTATTCTTTACAAATATCTACTTCTCATTGGTTTACAAAAACACGTATAATACACCTACAATACTAATATTGAAAATTGAAATCTATAAGCAGAAAAGTAACTCTTAAGGGTCTAATAGAATAGACTCAATAAACCATATTTTTAGAAACGTATAAAAATCTCATCCATGTGCCGTTTTTTTTCTCATTTTTTTTCATCTTTATTTCATTTAAAGGGTTTGGTCCGAAGTGATCATATTGTCACTCCAATGCTTATAGCAGCAACATCTATATATTTACCTAATTTATATTTTTCTTTTTAATACTAGTCACAAATCTATTTTAATATTAAAAAGAGGTATAGTTTGTGAGTTTGGTTGTTTGGGGTTGTAAATAAAACGCCTTCAGGTATATAAAGGAAACTCCATCATCAATATCTTCGACTTTTAATTCGTACACTTAGAACTCTAATTGTAAGCACGAAACCGTGGCTAATTTTCCGTTAGTTAAGTTGAAATTAATCTTAAAATTCGTTGATCTCATGATTAAATTTAAAGCTGTTGGAATTAATCATCCGTTAGACAGGTCTTTAATTGAACTAATTATTTTTTTTACTTAATCAGATTGTAGGTTTCGTGCAACAGAGCCAACAGATAATCACGGTTCTTGTGATTAAATTAGTTTAATAAACACTTAAATTTAAAAATTTGTTTCGTGCAACTCGGCGTTAGAGTATAAGTACAATTTTATAATAATTTGAAAACATTTATTGAGCCACACCCGCTCAAATGCTCAATGAGAACTAACTTTTTTAAAGCTGCGTGGGACGTTACGCTCTGTGTTTTGACTCGAACGATAAATCAGTCAGTTAGTTTCATTTCAGTCAGTTAATTTTAAAACTCAAAATAATATGTTATTTAATTGAAAATCATGACAGGGTAATCTCCGGTACTACAGATCCGATTTTAAACATTCGTTCAACGATAGGAAGGAATATTATCCCTAAGTGCTGTTACTACTGAGTACTATACTAGACTATTTTTTATTTTGGTAAATATATATTTTCAATAGTTAATCATAATAAATGTAAATGAAGTCGGCAAAAAATAATAATACGGCGTGCGCGGCCTGAATGGTTTGAAATAAAATCTATACCAAAAATATTCATTACTTTTACCTTTACAAAAAAGTCCGTGACACCATATCTAATACCTCAGCCAAAACGATGGTTTTCATGTTAAAAGTAAAATAAATTTTACAAGATTAAGTTTGGATACAAGTTTAACGTATACCTACTTTACAAATTCTTATAAAAACAAACAGTTAAATCAAAATAGAAATGTCATGCACTGAAAGTTTACCTTTTACAGCATGATAATTGATGGAGTTGGTCAGAAGATAATGCGAAGTAAAAAAATAAGCCCGTAAAATTATTGCGATATCGCTTCCGCTGGCCGTGTGAGCCGTGAGAGCCTACTGTATAATAGGCGGGGCACGGAGGTCAAAATGTGTTGAACAGTTTAAAAGTTACACAAACAAATATTACAGCCGTGCAAAGCCGGGGGGAGTGGATAGTATAATATATACACGTAGATTACTACTATAATCACGATAAGTTAGCCCACGATTGCGATGTTTGGTGGTTATAATATTTAATATTGTTAATTTTTGTAAGTAAAATTTATTACGGGCGTCCATAAATTAAATAAATCTGTATATCTTCTCCTTAATCCTATTAGCACTAGCATTAGCATTTATATAGCATTCTTGCCATTCCTAGCTTCGGAAAGGTGAAAAAATGCTGCTCCATATTCCTGTATTTAGGCGATTTACATTGCTTTTAATAAGTATTCTGCTCTTTCTGCTTCAAGTCGGACACATTCAGCTCTTATGTGAAGCACATCTTCTATTTTTTTTAATATTATAAACTGGTAGGTAGCATTACCCACTAAGGCGGCAAATCTATTTAGTGAGATATGTCCATCATCTTTTTACATTGTGTGCACAACAAAAGGTAACAAACTATTCTATCAGTATAGTATTCTGCGTCGTTAAAGTATTTTTTTTTTGAAATTATACGTAAATCATGGCACTTAAACTTGTAGCGATAAATTAATCAAAATAAATTTAACGTCGCCTTTGACCTTTTTACAATACGTATTTGTTGATATCAATAGCCTTTTAAGTTTGGCATGTTTATGTGACTGTTCCAACTAAGAACGGTTCAAATGTTTGAAATGCTTTGGGTTAATATTTACGATATGTGTAGTCTATAAAAACAAAGACTGATTGTGATGCAACATAATACATTATTCTACGAATATAATTATGAGCATTGTCATTTTTTTTTTTAAATCGATGCCTATTTTGTTTATTTTAAATATAAATTGTTGATCTTTGTGAGAATTGTGTTAAGGTCAACGACTTTTGAATAACTAATATTATTTATAAACTAAGCAAATTTATATAAAATGTTATTTCATATTAAATTACAAGTTTACACAATTTTTACGTTTATTCCGCTTTATGCCCGAAATAGTTTGTCGCCGACCGTTTTAAAAGGTAAATATTTAAATAAATATTATCTAAATCAGCAATATTTTTTAAACTGAGCGATAAAACATTTTATTTGAGTAAATTAATATACTCGTTCGACCGTTCTGGTGTACTGGTGCGAGTACGCCGCGCGCCGGGCGGTCGCGGGTTCAATTACCGCTCGGGACAGATATTTGTATTTGTACAAATATTTGTTTTTAGTCTGAGTGTATGTCCTTGTGGGTCTCCCTACCGTGCCTCGGAGAGCACGTAAAGCCGTCGATCCCGGTTGTTATCATAGACACCTGATAACGATCGTTACTCATGGTTGGAAATTATCCATCAACCCGCAATGGAGCAGCGTGGTGGATTAAGCTGTAAGCCTGTAACCCTTCTTCTATATGGAGAAGAGGCCTTCGGTCAGCAGTGAGTTGTTTACAGGCTCATACTGTACTGTACTGTACTGATATACTCGTATCTACCTATAACAATGATGAACAATATCTTTAAAGTATAGATATAGATAGTATGACAATATAAAGGTAACATGTACATGCTTCAATCCATAAGAGTACTGATCACCGATCTGACATATAACGGTATCCAACAGATTTTTTTTCCAGAAGTTTCTGATTTGTTTTTTTTTCTGTTTCACCGTCAAACTCCACTTTATCTGTCAGTGTGAAACCAAAAGTTGTTGTTAATTAGAGGAGTTGAAACAGGTCCTAAGGGTCTGTTTTACCTTCTGTTGATAAAGTCTCTGGTAGCCTATCCCTATCAGTAAGTTATGTGCGAACAAAACTACCAGCAACCGGTGATATTGGCCCTGAAGTAAATTAAATTATTATTTACAGTTTTTATTCACATGTGTGTGCGTGTGTATCACAAACTATATTCAATTGTTTTATTTTTTACAAAAAAAGATACACACACACTAAGTAGTACTAATGTTAAAAAAAATATTCTGATATGTTATTCTACTATTTTGGAGTATATATTAAGTATGTAATTAGAACATGTATGAATATCAACGGGATGGCAAAGAATTTTGTTGACATTTTCAACGTTCGGGAAGTAGTTCTCAGATAACCTAGTGCAGTGGAACCTTGGCATCATTCCAGTTGCTCTCATCGGAGCTGCTTTTTCAAGCCATTGAAATTGGGACGGAAATGTTGTCTAAAATTTCTCTTGGCCGATAATATGCAAATATCTCATTGTCGGTTCTTCCGACATATACAGACAGGCAAGTGTCCTCACATAGTTTTCCGGTAACGAACAAGACGTTAATTATAATGAAATTATTTATTTAGGTATAAGGTAAAATACGCTTAACGAAGATCAAAAAGGTAAAAATTTAAATTTTTGATTAATCAAGTCAGGGTAGCAAAATAAACATCCGATTAAAACTAGCTAAATTCTAATATAAGGTACATTACAAGTTTAGGTAATGTACCCAATGTGATTCCAGCTACCTTAAGTGTAATTACAAAGTTTAACTTAAATTAGCTTATCCCTAATCCCTGTCACGGTTGACATCACATGAGTAAATAAACCGTACAGAGTGAAAGCTTCTAAGGAGCGAGCAAAATTTATACCTATTTTAGTAGGGTTGGCACAGGAGGATAAAATTTAATAAACAATAGTTGTTCAATAAGATGACAAAGTTTATTTTTGTTGTGTTTTCTATTGTGTTTGTTTTTTTAAATATTTTCCAAAAACTTTATAAATTTTCAAGGTATTAAAAAATTATTCTATCAAATTGATGTTTATGATTTTGCGATTTAAAAAAAAAAGATTCTTTCATAAACATTTTTAGAAAACTTCACCATTGATATTTTTTATTTTGTTAAATATAAATAAAAATAAAAATAAAAAACAAATTAGTTATTTATTATTATTACTAAAGTGAGATGTCAAATATCATATCGATTTATTAAAATAACATTCTCGGTACACTTACAGTAAAGCCAAAACGCATACCGAGTTAGAAATTACATATGTGACTACTGTAAATCTCGTTCGTATTTTTTGTTTTATAAATGTTCGTATTTTAATTTATAAACATTATTAATCAATGATAAACAATAATTCAAATACTAGATAAGTAGGTATTACCTATAAATTTCGATAATTATTCGGAAGTGGGGCTCCTCCTTGAATCGAGTTGAAATTTTTTTTAAACGTTTTTTATGAATAATAAACACGATAGAAAGCAATAATAAGGTGGCGCACGCCCTAAAAAAGAATTTATTTTTATTTAGAGGTTGTTACGTCTTTTTTTTTAAAATGTAAAATGCGATTTTCCTACTTAGAACTAGTTCTTGTTAAATGACTTGCCTTTAAAACTAGAATTAACGCTAAAAAAAAGACCTAACAATCTATAAAAAAAAATTTTTTTTGGGCGTGCGCCACCTTATTGTTGCTTTCTCTTATGTGTATTATTCATAAAAAAACGTTTAAAAAATTTTTCAACGCGATTGAAGGAGGAGCCCCACTTTCGAATATTTAAACAAATTTCAAATCAACACCAATAATTTGGCAATAAGTATTAAATAAATGTGTATGTGCATTCACACACGGCAGAAGTGAAACTTCAGAAAAGTAACCTACGAGAGAATGAGATAACTATAGAGTATCTTATTCTAGCTTGAACGCGAGTTTGCCGACGCTACGGCTGGCCGGCGAACCGCACGATGCGGTTACATGATATCACAATAACATCAAATATAATTATACGAGCTATCTATCTACCAACACATTAAAAATAATAAATTATAATCATGTTAGTACTACTTACCTAGTGGAGTCTTTGGGATAAGAAAAAAAATGATGTGTTTTTATTCTTTATATTATTGTTCATACACACTGTACAGTAAACCATATTTACACTTTTATATTAAAATACCATTAAAATTATATTAAAACACTATTAAAATTATATTAAAATACTATTAAAATTATACTAAAACACTAATAAAATTATATTAAAACACTATTTAAATTAATAAATCATTAAATAAAAACACGGTGCAACGTTGCTGCTGCAGCCCTTGAGTTTAAACACAAGATAGGCCGGTTTCTCTCGTATGTGACGAGGCGCTAGTGCCGACGCACACACGCGTCTCATGCTTGTAGTAGTGTACCTATCGTGGCGCGCTTGTATGAAGCTTTCACTCTGTACGGTTTATTTACTCATGTGGTTGACATCACCTATCTATTGTGTCATCGACCTTTTTAAATATTACAACAATTAACTTAACCTTATGACCCTAGTGTTAGCCGAAAAAAAGGCCATTAGAAAAAAAAAATTGGTACACTTTTTTAAAATTGAAATACAAAAAAAATATGCACAGTATGACTTTGAAATTTTGAAATTTTATTTACAGTATTATAAAAGATAATTATGTGTGTGACGTAATTTTGAAACAATAGAATTCAATGTATTTATCAAATAAACACCATAATATGTCTAATTATAAAATGCCACACACAGACCATTTTATGAGGTATATCAATTTGACGTTTGTCTGTGTATGTGTCTTTGGCATCGTAGCTCGATTGATTTTGATTCGGTTTTTTATTGTCTAAAACTGATTCTAAACCTTTTTTCGTTGCGGCACATATTTCACGATTTCAAAATTTGGCGGCACACAAAGAAAAAGATAAAAATTATTTACTTACTACAACACACTGCATAAATAGTTTATGACAAAAATTTGAAATATACGAAATAAACTAATATATACTACAATAATAACTAAACGTTTTTTAAGGGAATATTTTTCTTTTTAAATGATATATTTTAATAATATTAACATATATTATATTTGCAAAATTTGGCGGCATACTTTCGAAATTTGGCGGCACACAAAAGTGCCGCGGCACAGTGGTTGAGAATCACTGGTCTAACAGATACATTTTACAATATATACAATATATTATTATAATATTTTACCCGCGTTGATTTTTAAAACTTCTCAGTTTCTCCGATTGCTTATCTTTTATGGTTATTGCCTTAATATGGGTCATATGTGTAAACCCTGTAAACGATAAAAGGGTTTATCAAACTATGTGACGGATCAATCATTTGATAGTATGCTATTTTATAGTATTTGACGAAGTAAATTTGTTGACGGTGTTCGTCAAACGAGATCTCAGTCGACGTGTCACAACGTCATTTTAGGATAATTAACAAAATTTAAACAATTATCTTTTGTTTAAATTTTTTGTCAATTTTGTTTTATCTTTTTTTTAACGTGTAAGCTGTTCGATAAAAATATATAATAGTTTAACAGCAACTTTGTCAATTTTTTTTAATCATTTATAGATCACTATCCTTTTATAGCTTGACATTTTAAAAAACAGTTTTTTTTTTTAAATCGGACTCGTATGTAATGGGACAAGCTCATTAAAACAAACAAATTTTATTATACTGATATCACAGAGCAAAAATTTGCTCTATGACTGATATCGATTTATTCAATAAAACTAAAACAGAACTGACCTTGTAAAGATAAAAAATATAAAATGAATTAAATTGGTTTATTAAACAAACTATTTTAAAACGACGTAGTATGTACCTACTCAACATGCATAAGTAAAATGATTGATTATAATTTAAGTTTAAAATTTGTCAAAACAATTATCACGGAATTCACGGCCTTGGATTCAAGAGTAAATAAATATTTTTAATATTGAAATCACTTTTAACCCCTTTCTTGTATCCAAGGGGTTTTGTATATGTGTGTTTATTATAACGCCGTGTGTGAAATACCAACCAAATAGGAAGGGTGTGGGAAACAGGAGGGTCACATAACATATTAGGGATTGACTAATTAGTAATGTCACGAAATGTTTTTACTAACTTTTTTAATCTTTTTAATTACCCGTCCTGGATTCGCATGGGTGTAATTTACTAAATTATTTAATAGATTTTAATGAAACTTAGCATGATTTAAGTCTATACGAGTAATACAAGCTAGGACACAATTTTTATACCAGAACCAGCGGTCCGCCCCGGCTTCGCACGGGTATTTAACTAAAATTTCAAAAATTATAAATTTATATTTTTTATCACCTACACCTGCGTCGATACTGGAAAATATTTTATAATAGACGGATTGAGTTGTCAAACATGTGTCAAAATAAAATGTATATTAAATTAAAAGCTCTAAGAAGTATTGATATCAGCTTCGAAGCAAATAACTTTCAACCCCCTTTTAACCCCGTTAGGGGATGAGTTTTGATACAATACGAAACACGTCTTCAATCAATTCTGTTAAAGAATATTTATGCAAAATTTGAAGTAAATTGGACCAAGGAATCACGTTGTCACATACAAACTTTTCCCCCCCTTTTCACCCCCTTAGGGATAGAATTTCGTAAAATCCTTTCTTAGCTGACCTCTGCTCGGCAAAAGGAATATTCCTACCGAATTTCACGTCTCTAGGTCTTATAGTTCCAGAGATATCGTGATGAGTGAGTGACCTTTCGCTTTTATATATTAAAGATTAAGTACAGTTTCCCTTGGGAGAGGACATACAAACTAAAATGTGCAGTCACGAATGAAGTTGCATGTACAGCTAGTGTCAAATAAGTATATATTTTTTAACACTTTAGAATACATATATAGAAGGACCTGATCAGAACTATGCCGCGATTGTTTCTACGTTTGTAACAAAATATTTTTTATCAGTTACATTTTCGATTGTCATTACCATACATTTTTGTATGTCGTCAAGCGAATTCGTATAGTTGGGCGAGAGAAACGGTCACGAGACGCCAAGTTGCAACGGGCGAAGTATAGAATTTTTGATAATGCCCTTGTACGAGGTGCGAGGGAAACTCGGTATAATAATATTAGATTTACATAACGAATATCAATGTTTATATGTTTTTATATTTTTTTTTTCTATAACTACGTAAGTAATAAATTTTATTATTAATTAACTGATTCAAATTAACATCTAGTAAATATATGGTGGAAGAAAGTTTATTAATGTCTAAGAAGGAGTATAATTTAATTTTAAAATAGGTAGTTGATTACAAGTGAATTTTTGAATATTGTTTTAATTTCAATACATACATTTAAAATAAAAACGTTCACATATTATTTTTTTTGAAGTGAAGTAAAAGCATTGACAAAACGACCGAAAGACAATCTCGTTTTACAGTACACTCGGGGTTCGATTCTACTAATCTATGAATGTCATAATGTATGTCAAAAATCTTACATTGCTTTTATATTGGTCAGATCGACCACACTATTTTTCACACGCGTTATTTGCCAGTTTATTTTGCCAGTTTTGGTGTTATGTTTATTCAATCTTTCGCCGGTGTACCGTTGACGTTCAGTTGAAACGTAAGTAAATTTTTACATAAATAATGAGTCAATATTTTCAGTATTTTAATGCTTCTACATACGATAAGTTGAAGTTACTTCTCTTCAATGGAATCAATTATCTACTTTTGTTATACTTATATAATAGTTGAATCGTATGCAAGATATAATTATTACGATTGCTTGGCTGCTACAGTAGGTACACTATATTTTATACGCATAGTTTTGATTAGTTGACATTTTTGTCAGCGTAACATTTTACAAGTTACAAACTTACAACCCATAATCTATCTCAATTTAAAAGAAAAAAGTATTAGTATATCGCTTTGCTTCAGCCTATCGCAGGTTACTGCTGGATATTGCCCTCCTCAAGTTCGCGTCAAATATCCCGGTTTTCCGCAATCCTCATCCAGCTTCCGCCGGTGACCTTGCGTAAGTCGTCGGTTCAGCGGGCCGGAGGACGACCCACACTGTCGATCGGCAAACACAGGCACACTGCGTTTGCTGATACGCGGTCTCCATTCCAGGACACGTCTGCTCCAGCGGCCTGCGACATACGTGATCAGCCCACTGCCACTTCAACTTGCCGATTCTATGGGCTATGTCAGTTACTTTGGTTCTCTCGCGGATAATCTCATTAGTATACAAAAGAAAAAAAATTGACGTTACATTAGTACAGTACCATATTGCATATAGGTACGCATAAAAAATATTTTATGGATGGCAAATTTTACACAAACACTGAATCAGAGAGTAAATATCATTATGATAAGAACAACGATAAATATATTATAATCTATTTGATGTAAATAAATAGTTCACGTCAAAGAGTGTCCATTATTCGAATTAACATTGGCTGTTAAGTTCTCCTATAATATTAGACATAATATTATAATAAAGATATGATTAGATAATATGTGTACTGCATAATAAACATTTTTCATCTATTAGCGATGTGGATTAATTTTTTTCAAAACCAGATTATCATATCACATTAATAGGCAATTTAAAAAATAATTAGAACATCTCCGGTGAACTTACTTCACCTGCCTTATCTAGTTTTGATGTTGGTAGGATTATATATAAATATAAATTTATGATAATAATTAATACTCTGCTTTTTAATGGACAAGGCCCCACAACTGACTCAGAATAATTGTCAGAGTTTCACAAATAGTTAATAAAAGTTTTTGTGTTAAAACTTCAAATAAAAATCAATAGAGTTTACGCCTTGGTGTATGGTATACAAAACCGTATGTGAGTACATTGTAGTCGCTTTCTCCGCGCTCTACTCCAAAACAATTAATTTTACAGAAAAATGCAAGAGGCATTTGTTATAGATAATTTTACGACAAACAAGTTTTATAATGACCTCTATTGACCTCCAAGAGTCGCGTGGTATTTGCGAAAAACTGAGTTTTGTGACCTTTTGACTTTTCATAACTTTTTTAGCCGGCACAATATCAATGTCGATTTTTCACATCTTCATTACAACGCCGTCATACGCCGTATACAAAAAATCAGCTCACTAGGAATCTTTTCGCAGGTAAAATCTGAATTCGCTAGTCTGGTCCATAAAAACCTATTATCAGTGTTTTCTTCATTATTATATATTTATTTTACTGTAAAAAAAGCCGTAATGACCGCTCTGGTTTAGTAGCGGCTAAAATTACATTATCGATGACGATCGCTGGTTCATTCCCCACTTGGAGCGGATATTTGTAGGTAAATTACAACCAACCCACAATGAAAAAATTATTTTTCTATAAATCATTTCAATTTTGTTATTTTTTCTTTCAGAAAGCATTTTCAAGTTTCGTTGAATGTCTGAAGGAGCTGGTGGATCCTTCGAAGTTACAGCAAGAGGTCGAAGATGCGAAACCTACCGGCCAAGTAGACGAGGTCTTCAAGAAGTAAGAAAAATAAATTTCTTTTTAATATAAACAATATAAACATAATTTAATTACATTAATTTTATGTAGTATCGACTATTAAAACAACAGTAATTTTAATAATTGGACATTCAGTCTTTAAATACGAATAATTTTACATTGGTAAAAATAACACTTTTTCAGATATTGCGAGAAGACTCCATCGTTCAAAAAATGCTTTTATAATATGACCGAGTCGATAAAACCTTGCTTTACAGCCAATGAGCAAAAGAATCTCAAAACCGTCTATAATATATCAGAACAACTTGCTGAGTTCGTCTGTTTCAAGGAAGGAGATAGGATCGCACGTAAGTTCCAAAGTCCCAACAAATATCATTCATTCATTCAACAGAATATATGGCTGATAAGATAGCACAGACGATTGCTCCAATGTCACGTAGAAAGGAGAAGATACAACGGAAATTGATCGGTGCGATTGTGGATACAACCTAGAAAAAATTTTTAAAGACTAAATGTTATTTCGCTTTATTAATCTAGTAGTTTATAATAAACTAGCTGATCCCGCGGCGTCGCCCGGATATAAGTTTTACGTTAGTATGTAGTTGTGCTAGTGATTGAACTACACACTATACGCAATTCAGAAATCAACATCAGCGTCTTCGATGATAGTAGGTACATCAAACTGTTGTACGCAAAAGCGTAAAAATAAATCCCAATTATAGACATTTTGACTTTTTTTGATTTACGAATATAAATATTTAGGTATTCATTATTATTATTTACATGCTACAAAACATTGTTTTACACAACATTATTAACTACTCTTCTCTAACTCCGTCATTCGAAATGCAAAATTCAAGTCACAATAACTTAATAAGGAAAAGTGATTTTGTTGAAATAAATACTTTATCTCAGAATATACTTTATGCTTGTCACGCTAGCATTTTTACTGTCCTGTTTCATATTACACGCAACAATAAACCGAGTCCATTAAAATGGACGCTGGGGCTGAAGGGGTTAAATTATTATTAGTCATTGGGAATTCGGTAACACGTGTGATATCATTTTTCATATATATCTTTGTTTAAAAAATATATTGTAGTTATTTCGTACATTAGTCGAAATAAATTTCTAATTTTGATGTTGAATTTGAAATTTTATAACATACTAATTGCGTTTCGCTGTTTTAACTGAAAAACTTACAATCGCGTTGAAATTTCGTGATAAATGGTTACCAATTTATTATTCAGAATCTCAATCTGTCTACCAACTTTCATAAGAATCGGTTCAGTAATAAATAATAATAATAAATAAATATTAACCAACAATCACACCACGTTAACCTAGCCCCGTGGTAAGTTCGTAAGAACTTGTGTTACAGGTACTAGGAACGGAAATAAATTTAATAAATTTATATAAATACATATATAAATAAATACACATCCATGACCCGGTGCAGACATCTATATTCGTCATACAAATTATCTGCACCTGGCGGGATTCGAACCCGCGACCGCTGCGTAAAGTGCCCAGTTGCCTGACCACTCGACCAGCCGGCCGTCAGTGGTTTTACAAAAATAATAAATATCCAACGATTCCTCACAAAAAAAATCGCATTTATAATATGTATAAGATTAATTAGGTTAGTGGTATAATTTGTATACATTACTTATTTTAAATATTACCACCATATTTTTACAAATTTTAATTTCAACATGTTTTATTATTTAGGTTTTTTTTTTGTCTATTTATTGATTGTTTTTGTTATTAACACAATTTTTTTTTATATGTTTGTGTTTTTTGTTTTGTTATAAATAGTATTTGAGTCAATATTTGTATTTACTAATCTAAGACAAAATAATTGGTGTGGATATCTTAAAAAGCTACTGTAAGTTATTGTTTTTTTTTAAATAATTTAAGCCTGTTCATAATAAAATTATGTATTCGGTGTTGTATCTACAGGTGTTCCTTAAATAAATAAATATTTCTTTACACTCAGTGCAAAAAAAAAAACTGCCTTTAGATTTAAATCCCGTTCAAGCTTGATTTAATTATTACAGTACAACCTTGATATAACGAGCCTCAATATAACGAATTCCTCGATTAAACGAATTTTTCGAAATCCCCTAGAACTGCCCGTAAGAGATAATACAAAATATACCTCTACATTACGAATAACATTTATCAAAAACCTCTTTATAACGATTTTTCAATCATTGCAGAATATAGGTAGAAGGTATTTTTACCTCTATTTAACGAATTTTTTCAACTTAAAACCTTGATATAACGTATCCTATTAATTATTTCCACTTAATTCCAAGTTCTTACCTCGTTAAAACAAATCGCAGTCCAGTCTAACCTCTATATAACAAACCTCATTATAGAAAATTACTTGGTATAGCGAATATTTCCTAATTCCCTTCAGTTTCGTTATATCGAGGTTGCACTGTATTATGTTAAAAATATACAAAACCCACAAACATTTTACTAGCCCGAATTGCAAAATATCACCTGAATGAAAAACATATTTATCTGTCGATAATTATTGAATATTTAGATAAACCTCCGATATAAAGTCCTATCGGCTATTCTCGACTTGAGACGTGCGTGACGCATCTGACAATAGGCGGTTCACAGACTCCGACTACCTGAATATGAATAATGCCTTTGTAGTTTTTTTCATTGTATTTCAGGTGTACAAAATCTGAAATCTTTCTTTAGTTTGCGTTACTTTGAGTTAGTTTCATTTAGCCTTTAAGCTGTATAGATAGTTTAATAATCATGTGTGATGTGTAATCATAAGCATTTACAATAGTTACTTAAAAAATCGATAAATAAAATAATCTCATTTAATGATTGGCGCCATAACACTATAAAAAGTTATATAAATATTGCTTTAGATTATTTTAACAACAATACAGCTTTTATATTACTATATTTATTAAAAAACGTAATAATTAAGAGGGATCGTAATGACCGATAATATAATTGTGACACGATTGAATTACCAAACTAAGAAGAAGTATATAAGTTCCTTATACTGTGATATAAGTTAAGTATTTAGGTTATATAAGAAGCTACATACATACATATAATCACGCCTCTTTCCCGTAGGGGTAGGCAGAGACCACTTCTTTCCACTTGCTACGATCCTTACATACTTGTTTCGCTCGTCCACTTTCATTATTCCCTTCATACATGCTCTTCGGTTTAGGGTACTCTTGACCTGGCCTTTTTTCAAGACGTCCCCGATTTGATCTTGAAACGTTCGCCTAGGTCTACCCTTCCCGAACTTTCATTCACACTCGCCTTATACACTTTTTTCGTCAATCGTTCTTCATTCATTCTCTCGACATGGCCAAACCATCTTAGCATACCTTTCTCAATTTTAGTCACTACATCACGGGTATGCGACCCCGGCTTCCCTAGCTATTACTATCCCATTCCTTGCCCTCCTGGGCGGTAATATCCTACTTTTACTATTTCCCACCTTAACAATATTCCTTTTTCACACCACCTATCCTCCCCTTTTTTCTCCTATTCCTACCCCCTCCGCCAATCCAACGTCTGCCGCGCGGATGGATGCATGGCTAGGGGCAAGCCTAGTCGTTAGCGTGCCACACTGCCCTGGGACCAGGTGACCCCAGAATTAGGCTAGCCTTACCCTGGCATGCGGGGCTCTGCTGGAGTGGACAAACCTTTCCCTTGCTACTCGTGGGAACGCAATGGGAATATAAGAAGCTATTAATTAATAAATGTTACTAGGATATAGATGAATATTTTAATGATAAAAAAAAAACTGCATATATATTAAAAGTAACGTAAATCATTATAATTACCTAACAAAGCGCTTCCTCTCTACATAAATATTTCTTGCCCCGGCCCATAATTATCTTTTGTATGTTATAAATACAATGTAAATTATGGTTGTGAAATAAATAATAAATAAATATGTGTTGAGTAACCAAACAACGCACCCCTGGGTGTATAAAAGTACGTTAAAAAATAAAATAAATTATACTTCCAGTTTTTATCGCCGAAAACGGTCCAGAGTGCTTCAATGAGAAAAGGGATCAAATAGAAGCCTGTATGAACCATACCTTCGGTTCTGAGTTCCGCTACGATCAGAATAACATATCCATCGAAAATATTCCAGAAGTCAAGTTTGGGGTAAGATCTAACACAAATCAATAATAAATATTAATGAATAGGTAATATTGATAAAAATGTCACCTTATTGAGACGAGATAGCTTTGTATATAATCGGTGGGGATGATCTTGGATTCCAAATTCACAAAAAATTTTGAAACTGAAGTACAAAACTGAAAGTAAAGTAGCGTGTCGAATTAAGCTCCAGTCTTTTTTAATAGGTGACCAGGCGTTTGTCCAGCAAATATTTTACAAATATTTACAATATTGTATATTACTAATTGAAAAAAAAAATTAGTCACCGAATATACCTACAGGAATATTATTTTGGCTCACAAGTATGTACTTAGTAATCACAATATGATTCAAAATAAGACTAATTTGGATAATAGTGGAACATTTGTTACTTGTTATTTAGAAGAATTTATTTAAATCTCTATAAGCGCAAAGGTTTTCCACGTGTAGATTCAAATCACTTGATGCTTATACGATAACGTCATTATTTACGTCAAACACGTTTAACTAAAGGTCATATTCAGAAAAAAAAATATGCTGTAGGTATTAATAAAAATTTTCCTTATGGAAACAACAAATCAACAAGAACGCAAGTCACGTGACGTTAAATAAAGGATGAAGGGTAAAAGGTAACTAAGAACGTGGAAAGGGTTAGCTTCCTACTTACTCATTCAGCGCAAAAAGCCAAAAACGTATCTAGTATAGCTACTTCACACCTATTTTCTTTTAAATTAAAAATATTTTCAACATATCTCAAGGTAAGAAACTAGGTAACAGCCCACTGATATACATTTTAACTTTTTTTATTACAATGGGTGCCGTCCCATATCGGCATCAGTGGAAATGAGGAGGCTGACCGCTTAGCTAAAGAAGGAATAAAGTCAGGAAAGGAAATTAATATACAACCAGATTATTCAGAAGTTTTAGTTAAATACAAAAAAGATATTTATGGTATCTGGAAAGAACATTTTGATGAAATATCTAAAATTAAAGGAATTCGGTATCGCACGATTCAAAGTCAGCCTCCTCCCGTGCCCTGGTTTAACCGTTACAAAATAAACAGATTGTATATTATAATAGCTCATCGTCTTAGGTCGGGACATATTCCATCAAAAAGTTTTGGATTCCTTATGAAAAAAATTGACTCTCCTAATTGTGATACGTGTGGAACTAAAGAAGACTTATATCACTTGTTGATGGAATGTGTCAAATTGCAGACTCAGAGACAATTATTGTTTAGGAATTTAAAACTTTGTTCGTTCGATGTTGGGGCGGTGCAAAGCATTCTATCGGATCCCTTATCAGAATCTGCTAGAATGATTTTTGATTTTTACAAGTTATCCCTTATTGATTTAATTAGATTTTAGTAATTGAGGAATTTTTGTTTAAGTTTTTTATGCGTGTTGCAATTATGTTGTAAAAGTTACAATGGGACTGGCGTGTCCATGTAGGACAAAAGTCCGTAAAATTAATAAAAAAAAAAACTTTTTTTACCCGACTGCGACAGACGGAGGGTTATGTTTTTCGAGTGTATGTATGTATGTATGTATGTATGTATGTATGTATGTATGTATGTATGTATGTATGTATGTATGTATGTATGTATGTATGTATGTATGTATGTATGTATGTATGTATGTATGTATGTATGTATGTATGTATGTATGTATGTATGTATGTATGTATGTATGTATGTATGTATGTATGTATGTATGTATGTATGTATGTATGTATGTATGTATGTATGTATGTATGTATGTATGTATGTATGTATGTATGTATGTATGTATGTATGTATGTATGTATGTATGTATGTATGTATGTATGTATGTATGTATGTATGTATGTATGTATGTATGTATGTATGTATGTATGTATGTATGTATGTATGTATGTATGTATGTATGTATGTATGTATGTATGTATGTATGTATGTATGTATGTATGTATGTACAGTACGCGCGCGAGTTCATGTCCATCGGGGCCTGAGGTGAAGGGCGGGAGCAGCGCGCCCCGCCTCGCCGAATTCGTCCGAAATCGAGTGTTGTCCGTTGACGGTGACGCGTGCTTGTCGATACTAAAAACTATTGACCGCTATTGTATTATTTTTTTTTTACGAAACCATGAGTACTTCGCCTTCAACAATTTCAAATAGAAAAAAACTTTTATAATACATAAGCATGATAAGGCCGCCATTGCACATTTACTGTAAATTTTTTTTCTTCAATGCTATTATTTAATAACGTGTGTAATAAAGTATTAAATAAAAATAAATAAATAAATAAATATTTAATTACTTAAAGTTGCAATAAATATGGAATAGATATTATGGTTGACCAAATGAGATTATCGATATCGACATTATGATAGGTCACAGAACTACCGCATTCCTCAGGATGGACATGAACTCGCGCGCGTACTGTATGTATGTATGTATGTATGTATGTATGTATGTATGTATGTATGTATGTATGTATGTATGTATGTATGTATGTATGTATGTATGTATGTATGTATGTATGTATGTATGTATGTATGTATGTATGTATGTATGTATGTATGTATGTATGTATGTATGTATGTATGTATGTATGTATGTATGTATGTATGTATGTATGTATGTATGTATGTATGTATGTATGTATGTATGTATGTATGTATGTATGTATGTATGTATGTATGTATGTATGTATGTATGTATGTATGTATGTATGTATGTATGTATGTATGTATGTATGTATGTATGTATGTATGTATGTATGTATGTATGTATGTATGTATGTATGTATGTATGTATGTATGTATGTATGTATGTATGTATGTATGTATGTATGTATGTATGTATGTATGTATGTATGTATGTATGTATGTATGTATGTATGTATGTATGTATGTATGTATGTATGTATGTATGTATGTATGTATGTATGTATGTATGTATGTATGTATGTATGTATGTATGTATGTATGTATGTATGTATGTATGTATGTATGTATGTATGTATGTATGTATGTATGTATGTATGTATGTATGTATGTATGTATGTATGTATGTATGTATGTATGTATGTATGTATGTATGTATGTATGTATGTATGTATGTATGTATGTATGTATGTATGTATGTATGTATGTATGTATGTATGTATGTATGTATGTATGTATGTATGTATGTATGTATGTATGTATGTATGTATGTATGTATGTATGTATGTATGTATGTATGTATGTATGTATGTATGTATGTATGTATGTATGTATGTATGTATGTATGTATGTATGTATGTATGTATGTATGTATGTATGTATGTATGTATGTATGTATGTATGTATGTATGTATGTATGTATGTATGTATGTATGTATGTATGTATGTATGTATGTATGTATGTATGTATGTATGTATGTATGTATGTATGTATGTATGTATGTATGTATGTATGTATGTATGTATGTATGTATGTATGTATGTATGTATGTATGTATGTATGTATGTATGTATGTATGTATGTATGTATGTATGTATGTATGTATGTATGTATGTATGTATGTATGTATGTATGTATGTATGTATGTATGTATGTATGTATGTATGTATGTATGTATGTATGTATGTATGTATGTATGTATGTATGTATGTATGTATGTATGTATGTATGTATGTATGTATGTATGTATGTATGTATGTATGTATGTATGTATGTATGTATGTATGTATGTATGTATGTATGTATGTATGTATGTATGTATGTATGTATGTATGTATGTATGTATGTATGTATGTATGTATGTATGTATGTATGTATGTATGTATGTATGTATGTATGTATGTATGTATGTATGTATGTATGTATGTATGTATGTATGTATGTATGTATGTATGTATGTATGTATGTATGTATGTATGTATGTATGTATGTATGTATGTATGTATGTATGTATGTATGTATGTATGTATGTATGTATGTATGTATGTATGTATGTATGTATGTATGTATGTATGTATGTATGTATGTATGTATGTATGTATGTATGTATGTATGTATGTATGTATGTATGTATGTATGTATGTATGTATGTATGTATGTATGTATGTATGTATGTATGTATGTATGTATGTATGTATGTATGTATGTATGTATGTATGTATGTATGTATGTATGTATGTATGTATGTATGTATGTATGTATGTATGTATGTATGTATGTATGTATGTATGTATGTATGTATGTATGTATGTATGTATGTATGTATGTATGTATGTATGTATGTATGTATGTATGTATGTATGTATGTATGTATGTATGTATGTATGTATGTATGTATGTATGTATGTATGTATGTATGTATGTATGTATGTATGTATGTATGTATGTATGTATGTATGTATGTATGTATGTATGTATGTATGTATGTATGTATGTATGTATGTATGTATGTATGTATGTATGTATGTATGTATGTATGTATGTATGTATGTATGTATGTATGTATGTATGTATGTATGTATGTATGTATGTATGTATGTATGTATGTATGTATGTATGTATGTATGTATGTATGTATGTATGTATGTATGTATGTATGTATGTATGTATGTATGTATGTATGTATGTATGTATGTATGTATGTATGTATGTATGTATGTATGTATGTATGTAGGTATGTCCATTTCTTTGGCACGCCCTACAGCCCAAACGGCTGGACGGTTTTTGACATATGAGGTGTCGTTGGATTTGTCTAAATTGTAGTAGTGACATAGGCTATATAAATTTCCAAAATGGCGCCCGCAAATGGAGGAATGAGGCGCCGCCGAGTTGAATTTTTTTTTCTTACAGTAGCAATATGGGTATCAAATGAAAGCTATTAAATTGTTTTATTCTTTTTAGTTTATAATAAGAGTATTACGCAGTCGGGTTTTTTGATTTTTTTAATATGAACTCTTGTTTTTTTTTTATAAATGCGTAATACTTATAAGAGTATTATATTCAGGGTCTGTTCCACGGGTTGCTGATAAATTTTATCTCATACATAAATTATTATTTGATATCAACAGGAGGTAAAGGCTCTTAGGGCCTGTTTCACTTCAAATAATAAACTATAACTTTACATTCACTGGTTGCAAATAGAAATATCTTATACGTAAAGCAGATTTTGATGGTGAACAAGAAAAAATATATCATAAACTTTTATTTGTTCGATATAGTTATACATCAGATAGGTTTATCAGCAAACGGTGAAACAGGCTCTCAGACTTAGGATGGGAATCGAACTCACGATCCTGGAGTGAAAGGCTTGAGTCACTGCCAAATGATTCAACGTGGTAGTCAAATTCTGTGAGCGAGTTATTTTCTATGAGAGTGCGGCTCTACCTCATGCCGACCGTATATGATAGACGAATCTATCTCTATAATTGATTAGTTACTAACAATTACTATGCTTTACCACAATCACTACATAGTATAAAACAAAGTCGCTCTCCGTCTCTGTCTGTCTGTTCGTGATCTTTCTTTGTTTATACCACGCAACGGATTTTGATGCAATTTTCACTGTTATTTAGAAAATTTATTCCCGAAGGTTTATCCATACAAAACATTATAATAAAGTATTTGTATATTATTATTTTTTTAGAGAAAATTCCATTTTTGTGATGAAGCCGTTAAAAAAAAACGATTTTTCGAGCGCTTTCATTACGAACGCTGGCTAAACCATGGGTATGAGATATATCAAAATAATGTACTACGGAATTGTATATCATAAAAAGGCCCACAAAAAAAGTCTTTTAAAAATATTACTTTATTTGCAAGGCTAATTATTCCTCATTAATATTAATCCTTATCCAATTAAGTATATGCGTTTTCTTGGCAATTTAATGTAGACCTTTTTTTTTTTTTTTCGCATGGGAATCCATTTACGGATGATATCCAGGATGCCCGGGTTGGCAGTCCTAGACCTATGTCGGACTCGGCACTTTGGGAGTGCAATACCGTACTAAACCCCTGCGGGAGCCTTCAGCCGCTTTAATTGGAGGGTCCCGGATCTGCAGGCAACAGGATCCCTCCAGCGACAGGCTGGCCTCGGCGAAAAGGCCAGACTTCTCCTCCATGGGGACTGTCCGGCTCACCTCTGAACAGTCCCGACGACGCCGTATCTAGTAGGACCGGGTTCCCATCCCGGCCCGATACGGGCACAGGGGCGTTACTTGAGGCGCATTAAGTAGCGCCTCCTACGCACCCCCATTCGTCGCCCGCGGATGGAGGCCACGTCGTCGCGTTTGAGGATGATTTAATGTAGATCTAAACTAATCTATACCTTATTTCATTTAAATAAATACTTTAGAAGTTATCACAGATTTAAAATTACACGTAACCAAAAATATTATAAATCCCTTGTAGCGAAACGATTGGCACCGCGTCGCGCCATCTGGGGCCGCGGGATCTATCTTTAATGTTTGTATGTTGTAAATATTTCTTTTCACATTAACATTTGTGTGCTGCATGTAGTATTGGCTGTTTTATGATTTTGTTTAAGTTTTTGTTGTTTACTAAACACATTTTATTTTTCAATTTAATCATGGCGCGAAGAATTCGTTTAAATATAGGTCGTAGTACAAGACATGTAAACAGCAATCAAACACCAACAAATTGTTCAAAGGATCCCGTGCGAAGCCAGGCCGGGTCGCTACTAAAACTATAAAACGACATAAAAAAACTTCTCGTATTAAATATAAGAATATTTCTTTTGCAAAATCAATAAATTAACAATTGATATATTTAATTGTATTTTAATTGTTTTAATATATGACTCATAAAATTAAAGTCTATATATATCTTTATCGAAATCATAAAATATATAAAACAATAGCAATATTAGATAAGTCATTGAAGCGACCTTCACCTCACATGCATAATATATTTGTTTCCTATTCTATTATATTATAATCTAATTTAAACCTGCGTGCGTTCATGTGAACGTATGTTCGTGCCTATGTATGTAAATATGTTTGATGAAATGTATGAATGTTTTCTTTATTTTGAAATTGATTGTTGTACATTTCGGAATTTATTCTCCGTTTTTCCCTTCCGTTACGTTAAAACCTATTAAAATTTTAATAAAATTAAATATATTTTTCTTAGAAACTATCTTTTGTTTTTAGGATAAGGAATGCGATAAGTTTGCTGAACTACAGGTCTGCATTGTGAGTGCTTTAGAGACATGCTCTACGCCTACTTCGGCTAACATTGTAGAGTCACTCTTCAAATTCGCAAGAAAATCAACGCCTTGCAAGGAATTACCCGTAAGTGTGTTTATTTATCTATTCCGTATAATAATGCGAATAAAATGATAGCTACTTTTTTTTTACGTGAAAAATATTGAACCGTTTTCTATGAAACTTGACATGTTGGTAGTTGAAGATCCTAATAACTTTGAATTCCTTTGAAATAGTAACTAACACGAGCAAAAGCCGCGGGGCACAATATTAGTCTATAATATAAATAAAAATTTATGATGTTCCTTGGTGAATACATAGCTTAAGAAAACGCCATTTTGGCCATTTCTAAAGTTTCTTATTTAATACGAAAATTTGAGAGAAGTAAATAAATCAATAAAAAAATTCTTAAGCTTTTAATAGCCTTTAATAGTTTTAAACTGATAACGTAGAATTACAGTAATTCTGTAGTTATTATACACCTTAAATATGATATCAATTGCGATTTAATAGTTATAACCTGTTATTGATTTATGATTATTTGTATTAGGAAAAAGCGGAAGGCAGAAGCAATAAAAATGGCGTAAGTTTTAGTGTTCAGTGGCGTCGTTTTATTTCGTGATTGTTCTTTATGGCAGCCAATTCTCGCTTATGCTCATTACTTTCATAATAGCTCTTAGTACGTTCTTAAAGTATGACACGCTTACTCTTAAATTTTGTTCGACAGTTTTTTATATTTTATTCTTTTATTGTATGTTGTCCAAAGATAAAACATATTACAGTTAATAAAAGTCTTATATCGTATAATATTTTTAAACTTAATTAAAAATATTAAATTAATATATATTCTCACAATATTATTGGTAATGTATCATAAAATTTTAAGTACGATTTTATATTATATGTACCAGTAATACCTAGTTTTTCGCCACCGCTTAATTATAGTAATTTATTGTTTTTTTTAGATTAATGTTTCTTGATATCCGTTCTATATCGTCATTGAATAAATATATTACTTTTATATATTATTTTAAACGCTTTCCGTGATTGCTAAATTGGTTATTTAAATCCTACCATACTAAATAAAAAGAGTGCAAGTAGCAGCAAGTGAACAAACGACCTCTCTTTCTAGACAAAAATGAGCAAACGAGTTCGCAAAGTCTTTGCAAACTAAAGAGATCGATCTTGCTCTCATGTCAATACCTAACTATCATAGAATCTAACATATTTTCTTATAATTTTGTTGAATCCGTACATTGTCTATCAATTTGTCCTTGATCTCGCTCAAATGTTAAGCATAACTGTAATATAGTTTTATTTTATTAAAGCTTTTCATTTTCATTTAAATAGCGTAAGTTTTTTTTATCCGTTGCTATGTAAGCCAGATTTTTGTAATAAAAAAACTTTATAGCATGTCATTTATTACTTTTTATTTAAATAGGTATCTGCAAGTACTTTTTTTATCTAATTAGTATGTTGTTGTTATTTCAGGACTCTACACAAAAGAATAATCCGAACTCGGCCGACAAAATCGCTTTCAATTCTCTAGCAATTGGTATGCTAATATTCGCCTTACTTTTCTAAATACACGCAACTGCCTCGTAAGCTATGATGCCCTGGTACTTTAGTTTATTATTTAAGTATTGCCAAAGGCTGATTGAAGGATTTTGCTAAAACTAACCTTACATTGTTATTATTAACATATCACGACTTAATCGTAGTCTGGTATCAGTGCCATGCAAAATTTTGTTTTTGTGAAACGTGTAAAATAATGTAAGTGCCAATCCACTCTACAATAGCTACCAGTTTGTTCTCATTACGATCTCAATCTGATCGTGTAAGATCCTGGTAAACCATAAACTAGTGTATCATTATTATAATATATGAATATATCTTTAATGTTTGTTTTTTAATGTATTTTTTATTTATATTCATTTGTGTAAATGTATACATAAGCTCCATAAACGTTCTGATGCCCTAGTACTTTCTATTTAATATTGACGTAAGGTTGAATTGAAAATCATTGAATGAAATTTTTTTATAATATTTTTTATTTTCAACTTTTTTTTTACATTTTTAATAACTTGATCTATTTTTTTTATTTAATTTTAAGATGTGAAATTAAATCTTTTAAAGACTAATCGTAACTTTTGTTCTATGTGATTTACTATTAAGTTCTATGACATTAATATGTACAAGATTTAGCAAAATTCTTCAATAACCGTATGAACCACTAGCTTAATACGAAAAAGTAGTTAAAGTAAGTATATTACTATTTTTGTAGCTATTTTCGTTTCAATTGAAACCAAATATTGTAATATGACGCGTACCTTAAATTATATAAGAATGCTTAAGCGTTTATAAATTACATATCCGAGATACATATATAATAGATGTTCTATTTTCATATGCCAGTAATCGCCAAATTTTCGCTTCCATCCGAATTAGATAAGTACTGTAGTTATTAATTATATAAAGTGATGAGACTTAAGTGAATCTAATAGAAAAAATGTGCTCGAATAACAAATATGATTATTGGAACACGTTAACAATTAAAATATACTTTTACAAACAAATGTTTATTATGATTTAAGATCAATAAAACTCGTGAGACATTATTTCGATTCGATTCGTTCGAGTAAAACAATCACACTTGAGTCCCATCACTATTACAAGCTTTGTGTAATAGGTATCTGGTAGCTAATATATTTTTGTAGTTTTTATGTAATCTGGTATTTGTAAAAGCAACTTTGGTGCATTTTTTTTAAGACATTTCAGACTTATAAAGTGATAACGTAATTTAATCTTTTATCGCGTGTTTATCGGTTTGTTTTTATTTTTTATTTTTAGTTTATGTTAAAAACGGCCGGTTTCTTTCAATTTTAACTTGACCTATTTTTTGGTTGTGAATTATTACGGAGCTGGTAGCTCTCGGGTTAAGTTAAAATAGTTGAAAGGCTTATCATTATTTTTCTAGTAAATATTGTAATTGTATAATCAACATAGTATATTTAGAATTCAGTAGAAATAACAATTAAATGTAGAAATAATTCAGATTTTACAATTAAGTGGTAATTTATTAATTAGTAATTCATAATGAAGTTGTAAACATAACCGGCCTATAGATTTCGCTTAAATATATAGTTTTGTATTGTTTTAATTTACATTTAAAATAAATAAATTATTTATACATTTCAAGAATCAGTTAGACATGACATTTACAATTATTTTTCGATAAAGTTTTTACTATTTTTATTTCTTTTTTTAATAATGTGTCTAAAGTCAAGAAATATTAGAAGTGGCAACAAGCAACAAAAAGATAAAGTTAAACGTACCAATTAAACGATATTCTTTCAAATCAAACATTAAAAATATATCGATAATATTTTACTACTTGCGTCTAGCCACTTCTGTAATTTCTATTTTGTGCTAAAGTATCAAGTGGAAAATCGGTATAGTTTTAGCGACAATATGATGAATATTGTATGTTGCTTTAATAAAATGGTGGTTTAATATTAAAGGTTGTTTTTTTTTTTAAAACAATTTGTCTGTCTGTATATTTGTTCCCGCGTCACGCAAAATCTGCTGCGTGAAATTGGATACGATTATCAGTGGTGATCCTATAGGTCTTACATCTAAAATCTGGTGTAGGTTTTATCTTTGGTGCATTCGCGTTGGACGCACTAATTTTTAGTGTTCGTGTTGGCCTATAAGCGCTTAGAATCAATAATTAAATTTCTTTCGTTTTGGACACTGTGAGCGTCAGTTAGCAATAACATGGCGAATTTGGTAAATGTTCATCAAATAGTAAATGCAAATTAAAAACAAAAATTCATCCCCAACCAAAAGTAATGGTATAGGTAGTACAAACATCATGGGCGTAGCGAGGTACAGTTAAGGGGGGCAGCCCCCCCCCCCCCCCCCCCTAGTAGAGCGGTTGGTCACTAATAAAAATGATTTTTACATCTTTTTTTACTCTAAGCAATGTAAAATGATAAATGATACGAATACAAGAACACCTCAACTACTAACGTGAAATACTCATATAATATGTTAAAAACCACGATTAAAACAGTACTATCTTTGATTTTCTTTACCTACCAAACAAATAATCTTGCCCTCCCACCTCTACAGATAATCCTGGCTACGCCCTTGGAAAATGTTAATATTTCTTTTTAATTAATAATTTGATTTATATACCTGCTTCTAATCGCTTGAATTCATCGTCGGTAACAATAATCGTCTAAATTTTGTTACTTTCTGGATCAGTTAGCTGAATAGAAAATAATTGGGGTCTATTGCTTGCCATTTTTGTGGAATTGTAAAGACTTTAATCAATTAATATTTAGAAATACACAGAATTTGGTTAGTTTACGCTCAACTTGCATTCTTTTTGACAGATAGTAAAGATTAGCGCTCACGCTTTTGCTGCCCTACCTCTGTGGCGTAAGCATCTGTGAGCGCGATGTCTGTATTACGAACTCAGCCGTGAGCGTGCTTTTTTGACGCTCACAGCACCAAGTCGAACGATGAAAAAAACGTGTAAGCGTCCAACGCGAATGCACCTCTTAATACATCGGCAAAAATAAACACACACAAAAAAAAATCTCATCCACTGCTTTTGTATCTAAACTAATATTATAAAGCTGAAGAGTTTGTTTGTTTGAACGCGCTTATCTTAGGAACTACTGGTTCGAATTGAAAAATTCTTTTTGTGTTGGATAGCTCGTTTACCGAGGAAGGCTATAGGCTATAAGTTATTAATATATAACATCACGCTACGACCAATAGGGGCAGAGCAATAACAAGAAATATTACAAAAACGGGAAAACTTAATCTTTTTTGAGAGCTTCCGTTGCGTACTTTATTATTTCTCTTCTCGATAATTTTTTTAACTATGGTTCCACTTTTAAAATAAAAAAAACTCAATACGTTGAACGACCCAGGAATCAAATCTGAGATCCCTAGCTCGGCAGTAACGCTTGCGACCACTTGACGAACGAGGCGGGCACCTACTCTTAGAGTAATTGTTCAAAAATATTTAAGTACGTTTTTCCCTCAAATTAACGCGGGTGAAACCGTGAGGCATAGCTAGTTTACTATAAGTGGACGCGAGTGGACCGCGCGCTGCCCACAAACGATTCACTGTGTGTTTTTCTTTGTTATAGAGTCTTCAATATGAGACAGAATATTATAAACAACACATTGCGGCATATGATAGTACGAAACACGTGTAGACACTAGTGACAATGAACAGACTACTCGTTAATTTGTGGACCAAACGATATCCACTCGTTTACCACGCGACTTTCACTCGTGGGTCACGCGAGGTTCACTAGTTGACCACTCGACGTCCACCCGTGGACCACCTGTCGACAACGAGTGGACGCCGAGCGACGAGGCGTTGCGGGTCGGGTGCCGGGTGGCTCTAATGAGCTGTGACCTTAAATGTAGAGACCAAATTCACAATTAAAAACTATTTGCCTGTCTATCTGTCTTTCTCTATGAACATCTTCCTACGAAAAAAATAAGCAGAGCAGTAACCAATAAAATCAGTAGGTAAAACCGCACGGTTCGGCTAGTTCTAACATAATTTTAATAATGATATGACAGAATTTCGTACATTTGTGAAGATCAGAAAAAGATTAATGAAGATATTGAACAAAAAAAACAAAAAAAAGACTCGTATTTATTTTTTATTAATACATGATATCTAAATGGCACTTAATAAATGACAGTTCTGGATTCTTCTCAACTATTCCATAGATGATTGGCACGAATCATTTCTGAAACAAAATAATTATATTAAAAAACAGATAAGACAATATACAGCTATCTTATTGTATTATTTAATAAATAACCAAATGTTTTAAGTTAATAAAACCCGCTTAAATCAAAACATTCGAAGAAGCTTAGCAGGAGAAATCACTTTTCTATTATTAATATATGAATATCAATAACAAATTAAATAGTAAAATATTAATTATATATATAGGAAAGTATTTTTCCTCGCGCTTTAATCCGCTTTGAAATGTGTGGCTAGATCCTGTCTCTATTCCAAGAGTCGCATCGTAATCATTTACTGCCCCAATCAACAAAATCTTTAACGGAAAAATATTTTTAGATAGGAACGGTAGATCCTGAGATTAGCGTGGTCAAACAAAAATCCCTTCTTTTATGATATTTGTGTAGATTTAATTTAATGAATTTCTTTTTTATTACGTGGGCTCTGTGTTGAATTATGACAAAAATTCTCATCTCGAGTAGCATGTGTTGAACGACGAACGATAAATAAGACAATGCTAATGTGCATTTATAATTTAACACGTACCTAGGTACTACAGTTCCAACGTGATTAAAAGCTACCCAAAATTACCGTACAAATTTAACAAAATGTTTCAGTTTGAAAAGAGGTGCTTTTAAATTAACTTACAAAAATTTTTGGTAATACGATTTATTATGATAGCATGAGAGTTAAAGTTTTTATATGGACTTGCATTAAATCGCTAGAATAATTATTAATTATTGGTATGATTCGTTTTAAATTATAATTAGTGCCTGCAAGCTAATTAAACAAAAATATATTTAACACTTTTTGTACTATTTGTACAATTAAGCTAGAAGTACGCTGCGCAAAAATATTAAATTTGTTTAGTATTTTGCGTTCTTTGTCGGACATTTCAAATTTAATGTTGTTGGATGGCAAGTGTCTGTTATTTTATCAAAAAAAGAAAAACCATTCATTGGTGTATTTTCGTTTTTTTTTTTAAACATGTTTCGACAATTATGTGGAGTAAAACCAGCAAAATCGGTCAAACCTGTCTTGAGGGATGCTCTTTCAATCGTGCAAATGATTTATTAATGTTTATAAATATAAGTCATTTAGTATATTTATTATAGAAATAGGTATATGTAAAAACCTTGCAAGGATAGCTATTGCGCACGTATTTGAACAGCGATTCTGCCATGTTGCCGGGTGTAGGTGTGCTGCATTCCTCCAAAGATTTAACGACACAAGCTGATAATTGGTCGAATCTACTGCAGTGTTGCTGCATTTGCTGCAAACGAAACATTTTTAAAAGTAGGAACATTACAATACTAAAAACTGCTAAAAACCATATCATATGTATAGGTAGGTAGAGGAGAGTTGGATATTACCGAGCTTCTAAGAACTTGGACCTATAATTCGGAGAAGGTTTGATATATATATTCAAAAATGCAGTAAATAGTACAGAATTTATTTAGCTACGCATACATCACGGCAAAATATTTCAAAAAATAAACAATAATTAATTATTGCAAAATAATAAAAAAACAGGAAAGCGTGGTATTATCAGACTGGTCTGATAAAACCGTGCCCATAATACTCGTAATTTCGTGAATTTCTATCAGTAAACTTAGAATTAAAAAAAAAATGCAACGTTGAATAAACTCGTTCGTAGAAAAAGAAGCATAGACTCCTCTCTATACCTAGATATAATTATTATTTTACGACTAGATTAATTATCATAACCATATCGGCCATTGGATGTCCACTGCTGAACGCCTCCCCCCATCGACTCCGGTTCAAAGCAGCCTCCATCCAACGACTTCCGGCGACTCTCTTCAAGTCGTCTGTTCATCTCGTGGATGGCCGTCCGACACTGTGCTTGCCGGTACGTGGTCTTCACTCATACACGCACTGGGCGCGGAATTGACAAACTCTGTTATTTCATTTTATAACCTCAAAATAATACAGTCAAGTTAATTGTGTATTCAAATCAATCTAGTCATTAATTCTATAATATGTTAGGATTCAAATAAAAGTAATCAATGTGGTACAATACAAATATAGAATAGCTTACCTCTTGTCAAAAATGCCCGCGAAATTATAAGGAACGAGAGTAAAAACTTGTAAGACACGATGTGTCTTAATCGCTGCTCCGAGTAAATTACCGTCGTGCACAGGGAGACTCGGGCTGTGATCTTTAAGGACTGGATAGCGCAATTAGCGTTTAGTTTTTGACATATGCTAGGGCGTGGAATTATCAAACGCGCGGTATTATCCAACTCTCCCCTACATAAAGTTTACATTTTGATAAGCTGACAGTTTCCGAACGGATGTAATTTATGTGTTTATAGAATATATTTTATGTGTACCATAATAGGTAATTATGTTTCCGTTAATCGTTATGAGTTCCCGATACTTCGACACAGTTTGTTGTAAGCGTCATTGTTAGAAGTATCCGTGACGATATAACAAATATCCAGTTTTAAAGACAAACATAATAAATATCCTATTTAATGTTTTATTAATAGCGTTAGTGTTTCTGTAAAAGTTTAAAAAGTTATGCATTTTATGCGCACTAATAAATCACCTGTAACATTAAGTGATGATGTATTCAGTTTAAGGGTGCGTGTTCATTGACGCGTTGCGAGGCTGCGTAGCGGAGAAACGGAGAAATATTAACCAATAACCCTTGTCCACTGGAGCGGAGGGGAGATTTTTTGCAATCCTATTGGTTAATTTTTCAGCCTCGCTCCGCTTCAATGGACAGGCACCCTTACTCTGTATACGAAGCTTTAGATCTTAAGAAAATTAGGTGTATTATTTGTTAGGTGTTGTTGTTATTTAAAGTAAGTAGTCTGTACGAGACAACCGAGAAGGACACACGTGTGTAAGCGAGATAGCATAATGTTATCGTCCATATCGCGCGTACTTATAGTAATCATTCGTATAGTTAGGACCTTAAAGAGGTATTTCGCATCATTTCATAGAATTATTTCGTTAAAACATGTGTAATAAACAATCGAAAGGGATAGAGATAGACAGTCTCCCTCGCACGTGTGCAAGCGAGACAACATAATGATGTCGAAAAATATAGATCATATTTATAGTAATCATTCGCGTAGTTAGGTACTTAGAGAGGTACTTATATCATTTCGTAACATTGTTTTATTAACTTGTAGATTTGTTAAAGTTTAAATATTTTCGCGTAAAGAGAGATAGACATAGAATTTTATATAGAAAAATAGAGAAAGAAATAGGATTAAGGATATCTTCATTGTTTAATGTTTACAGATAGAAATTCATAGATTAAGGATGTTTTGTCATTTAATATTAATTTATTAATGTTATTATAGATATTTTATAGGTTTTTATAGTTTAAAAAGTGATAATTCGTATGTAAAAATAGGATTATAGGATTAAGGACATTTCGTTATGTTAATATTAGCTTAAGAATATTTTCAGATATAGTTTGCATAGATTTAAGGATATTTTGTCAATTTATAGTTAATTTATAGATATTTTATATGTAAAAAATAATAATTTACATGTAAAAATAGATTTTAACAACATAGCATTCGATAACTCATAGATGGATTAGCGACGCGCGCACGTGGCAGACTAACGCGGATTAAGGATCCGCGGGGGGCTTTTATATCAAGCGGTGGGGGACGAGGTAGATTTAAATACCGTGGCGAGGACCCGACCCCGTTTATTGATAATTAGCGCGCGCGCCGCATTAATTGTATGTTAAAATGATAGAGGATGTAAAATAGTTATAGAGTAAGTATAGAAATAAGCTCAACTATTGTAAAAAATGAGTTTATTAAATAAAGTAAATTCCCGGGGGTGAGGTAAGGGATCGCTGGCCAGCCAATCAGACAAGTATAAATTGCGGTGCCATTTCGGGCACCACATGCCAGTCTTCGATTGACTATAGAAGAGTAAAGAATAGTGAATAGTATATGCCAGTCCTCGATCGACCAGCGAATAGTAAAGATAAAGAATAGCAAGAGACCATAGTATAGAAGAAATCGCTTATAGAAGCTAGCCAGCATCTCTGCTCCTCACAAGCGGGAAAATCTTCAACATTTAATTGGCGTTTCACTGACGTACACCCTCACTGAACGCACGGCGAACTAGAACCAGCTCACCCTTCGCATTCGTTTGATACCGGCCCTAGAAACAGACGTCTCATCGTCACATCGCATATTATACAGTCCACTTCGTATTTCTTTCGACTAGGGTCCGGTACATTTGGTCCTTCGAGCCGGATCTGCCTTTCGTCGTGTCTCATCGTGGTCATCGTGTACGTCGTGTTCGTCATATAGATATAGCGAAGTTGAAGACATCGTTTATAATGCCGCTTACAAGATCGCAAGCCGAGAAGATGGAACAGGAATTAGAAGCGATCCAAGAAAGGTCTCCAGAGGACACCTCGAACATCGCAGAACAATCGAAGCCTTCAAACGTACCTGTTCGACACGAAGAACCGCCTAGATCTCCGTCGGCGGATCCAGGTCAAAGAAAGCTTTCGAAACCGTCATCGAAGAAGGCATCAAAAGAAAAGAAGCTTCTCAAGCTAAGAGAAGAGATAGCTCAACGCAAGCTGGAACTCGCCATTGCGAGAGCTGAAGCCGCCGCGCTCGAATCCGATGACGACGATAGTGAAGATTCATCGCACGACGGCGACGACCGAGTCATAGAGTGGTTGGACAAGAACCCGGAGGTCACCACGAAACCTATAGCTCAAGACCCCGAGGAACCTATAGCGAAGCCCACCACACATACAGAAAAGAACAACTCGGTCATTATAGAAAAAGAAGCCCCAGAGATAGCGACTGTCGCATCAAATAGTATAGACCTGACGCAATTAGCGGCAGCCATCACCACAGCGGCAAGATCTGCGGGCACATCGAGATACATAGGGGAGTTACCGTACTTCAACGGGTCACACACAGAGTGGCTCGCCTTCCGCGCTGCTTATTATGAATCGTCAACTCAACTCAGCGCGGCGGAGAACTCAGCAAGAATACGAAGAGCCCTGAAAGGAAAAGCGAAGGAAGCGGTCGCCAGCCTTCTCATCGCAAACGCACCGGCAACAGAGATCATCAAAACACTAGAGACTCGCTTCGGAAGACCGGACGCCATCGCCATCACCGAGCTAGAGAAGCTGCGCAACCTGCCTCGCCTTACCGACTCTCCGAGGGACATCTGTGCCTACGCTAACAAGATTAAGAACTGTGTCGCCACTCTACGACTGCTAGCTAAAGACCAGTACCTGTATAGCCCGGAAATTATAAAACAGCTGGTCGAGAAGCTAACACCAACAACGAGATTCAGATGGTTCGACTACGCAACAAGCAACGATATAGAAAAACCGAAGACTGAACCGGAGTTAGTACTGTTCTGCGAATTTATAGAACGAGAAGCAGACAGGTGCGCGAAGTACGCACCTCCGGAACAGATCAACAATGAAGAAACCACGACACCTGTACGAAGACACCGCGCGCTCGTAACGAACGATAGGAAATTCCCTTGTCCTATATGCAAGGAGAAGGAACACGAGCCGTCGGACTGTTCGAAAATAAAGACAGCGGAGCAACATAGGCGTTGGGAAATAGCTAAGGACGCGAACCTCTGCTATAGATGTCTTCGCTACAGAAGTCAAACACACAAGTGTAAGACACGTATCTGCGGTAAGAACGGTTGCGAACGAACACATCATCCGCTGCTTCACTTCACGCCGACCAACAAAGAAGATAGAAGAGAAGAAACAGAGAAGGTCACCACTACACATAGCCACAAGGAGTTGCACGCCTACCTGAAATATATTCCGGTCAGGATCAGCGGCCCTAAGAAAACCATAGACACGTACGCGCTGCTGGACGACGGCTCCACCGTGACCTTAATAGAAGAGAGTATCGCTTCGAAGATCGGCGCGAAGGGACCTAAGGATCCGTTGAACATCGAAACAATCGACACGAAGTTAGCTACACACTCGTCTCGTCGTGTCACGTTCAACATAAAGGGGCAAGAAAAAGAGTTCAAACTACAGGCGAGAACTATAAAGAAAATGAAAATATCGCCGCAATCGATAAACAAAGAACAAGTACGGGCCTGCGAACACCTTAAAGACATCGCTAACGACATTTCGTATAAGGACGCTCGCCCTACTATACTCATCGGTCAGGACAACTGGCACCTGCTAATAGCATCTGAAACAAAGAAGGGTAATAGAAGTCAACTAGTCGCATCAAAAACGCCCTTAGGATGGGTCCTCCACGGGTCTGGCTCTCGCACCGTCGGTCAGCGGGTTCACTTCGTTTATAATCTCGCCGACACAGATATAGAAAGCGACGAAGTTCGTATGGACGAGATGCTACGACACCACTTCGCTCTGGACTCCATCGATATAGCAGAGAAAAAGCCGCGTTCCGATCCGGAACAAAAAGTACTCGACATACTGGAAGCGAACACCGTACAGACAGAAAGCGGACAGTATGAAACGGCTTTACCGTGGAAAAATAGCGATTCGAAAATGCCGTATAACTACGAAAACGCACTCAAACGGCTCTATACAACGGAAAAGAAAATAGATAAAGATCCGTTATTAAAAGAAAAATATACGGAACAAATGAACGCATTAATAGAAAAGGGCTACGCGGAACGAGCTCCAATCGAAAAAACATCGCATAGAACGTGGTACCTACCTCACTTCCCCGTCGTCAACGTCATGAAGCCGGGTAAAGTCCGTATAGTTCACGACGCGGCGGCGAGAACAGCTGGAACATCACTTAACGATCACCTGCTCACCGGACCGGACTTACTACGCTCGCTAACCGGCGTGTTAATGAGATTCCGGCAACATCGATATGCAGTGACCGCAGATATAGCAGAGATGTTCATGAAGATAGGAGTAAGGAGTGAGGACAGAGACGCACTACGATACCTATGGCGCGGGGACAGACGGGACGGACCTCCCGACGAATATAGAATGAAGTCGCTCATATTCGGAGCGACGTGTTCACCGGCCATAGCGATATACGTAAAGAACGCGAACGCCCGCAAGTACGAAAAAGAATATCCAGAAGCCACCGCCGCCATCGTGCAAGCTCACTATATGGACGACTATCTCGACAGCTTCACGACAGAGCAACGAACTATAGAAATAGCTACGCAAGTTCGAGATATACACGCGGCGGGCAACTTCAATCTGCGAAGCTGGACATCGAACTCGCTATACGTACAGAAAACATTAAACAAAGAATCGGAGTCGTCTCAAGAAATTAAACAGCTGGACGACGGAACGAAGACAGAACGCGTGCTAGGCCTCATGTGGAACCCACAGAACGATAGCCTAGGTTTCAACTTAAACCTAGCCCGCGTACCGCCAGCGCTCCTAGACAACACGGCTCCGACAAAGCGAGAAATACTAAAGATTATTATGTCGATCTACGATCCGCTCGGCCTCGCTTCGCCTGTGATAGTGCGTGGTAAACAAATCATGCAAGAAGTGTGGCGGCGCGGAATAGGATGGGATAATAAGATCGACGCCGACCTCGCAGAACAATGGACCACGTGGCTACAACACATAAAGAAACTACGTGACGTCACCGTGCCACGTGCTTACATAGAATATAGTGAAGCGACGTCATTACAATTACACGTGTTCGTTGACGCCAGCACGACCGCATACGCCGTAGCTCTATACTGGAGAACGGAAAATAAAGACGGAGAAGTAAATCTCACCCTCATCACCGCCAAAGCCCGCGTCGCGCCGCTCAAGCTAGTATCCATACCACGTCTCGAGTTACAAGCCGCGGTACTAGGAGCTAGGATGGCAGCGACAGTCCTGAGCGAGCACAGTAGAAAACCGGAATCGAAGACCTTCTGGACCGACAGCAAGACGGTGTTAACATGGTTGAAGACAGGGGCGAGATCATACAAACCGTTCGTCGCTCATCGCATCGCCGCGATAGAGGAAACCACCAGCAACAGCGAGTGGAGATGGGTGCCTACGAAACTTAACAACGCCGACGACGCCACCAGGGACGTGCCTTGTGAGTTCGACAAGGCACATAGATGGTTCACGGGGCCACCATTTTTACGAAAGCATCCATCGGAGTGGCCGTCCGAAGTCCCGTCGAAAGTCGAAAACACCGGAGAAGAACGTACGCATCACATCACTACGAAAACATCGACATCCGTCAGCCAGTCCGTACCCGATAGCGCACGATTCTCTAAGTGGGAACGGCTAGTACGAGCTACCGCGCGGGTATTACAATTTATACAACTGTGTAGAGGTCAACGAACCGAGCGTGTTAATTATAGAAAGAAAAAACAGTACGCGGACCCCGACTGGAATAACAAGAATATAGCGAAAGATAATAAGAAACATACAGGTACGAAATCGAAACAGTCGAGGCATAATAAAGAAGAAAATAAATACCTGCCTATAGAAGCCGCACTACTAAGACAGGCGGAATCCTTAATAGTGAAATCGATACAGCAGGATTCCTTCTCTGACGAAGTATACGCCCTAAGGAGTGGCAAATCGCTATCGAATAATAGTAGACTACGATTATTGTCGACAACGTTCGTAGACGGGATTATTCGTGTTAAGAGCCGGGTCAACGCAGCGGCGGGAGTCACGGAGTCACAAAAGTCACCAGCCGTGATAGATGCTGACCACCGAGCAACACGACTGTATATAGAATATACACATAGGAGCCTGCAGCACGCCGGCGTAGAGACAGTCGTAAACGAGTGCAGACAGCACTATTGGGTGCTCCGACTCCGCCCTGTGACCAGAGTCATCGTTCGCAGCTGCCTACCATGTCGGATTCGAAGAGCAGCACCACCGTCGCCACCAACGGGCGACTTACCACCGACTCGACTCGCTCATCATCAAAGGCCGTTTACGTACACCGGCATCGATTACTTCGGACCGTTCACAGTCACCATAGGAAGACGCCATGAAAAGCGCTACGTGGCCCTCTTCACGTGTCTCACCACTCGAGCTGTGCATCTAGAAGTCGCCGCATCGCTATCGACCGACTCAGCTATACTGGCACTTCGTCGAATGATAGCGCGCCGTGGTTGTCCCACCGAAATCTGGTCGGACAACGGAACGAACTTCCACGGCGCGGACGCCGAGCTGAAGAAGGCGGCGCTGCAGGCCACGAGTGAGGAGGCCAACATCAGATCAATCACATGGAGGTACATACCACCGGGCGCACCGTTCATGGGCGGAGCATGGGAGCGGCTAGTGAGGTCTGTGAAGACCGCTCTCACAGCAGTACTGCAAGAACGAAGTCCACAGGAAGAGGTCCTCGCTACACTACTCGCAGAGGCCGAATATACAGTTAATAGTCGGCCCCTTACACACGTCTCGGTCGACATCGAAGATCCCGAAGCGCTGACTCCGAATCACATACTGCTCGGAGGGTCAGCCCGAGTACCGTTGCCCGGCAGATTCGACGATAGGGATCTGATAGGACGCCCGTACTGGAGAGCAGCACAGCGCCTAGCAGATCAGTTCTGGGCCCGATGGGTTCGTGAGTACCTTCCCGAGCTTCAACACCGGCGGGAGCCCCGAGGGTCCGGACCAGCAATAGCAGTCGGCGACGTGGTACTCATAGTCGACGGGAATCTACCTCGCAACACCTGGCCACGAGGCGTCGTGATAGCTACGTATCCCGGTCAAGACGGAACGGTACGAGTAGTGGACGTGAAAACATCCGGAGGCATCCTGAGAAGACCTACGAAGCGGTTGGTGCAGCTGACATCGGCATCGGTCGTCTCTCCCAGCACGGAAGAATGCAGCATCGTGACGAGCCCCGAGACTGCACGGCGGGAGAATGTACGAGACAACCGAGAAGGACACACGTGTGTAAGCGAGATAGCATAATGTTATCGTCCATATCGCGCGTACTTATAGTAATCATTCGTATAGTTAGGACCTTAAAGAGGTATTTCGCATCATTTCATAGAATTATTTCGTTAAAACATGTGTAATAAACAATCGAAAGGGATAGAGATAGACAGTCTCCCTCGCACGTGTGCAAGCGAGACAACATAATGATGTCGAAAAATATAGATCATATTTATAGTAATCATTCGCGTAGTTAGGTACTTAGAGAGGTACTTATATCATTTCGTAACATTGTTTTATTAACTTGTAGATTTGTTAAAGTTTAAATATTTTCGCGTAAAGAGAGATAGACATAGAATTTTATATAGAAAAATAGAGAAAGAAATAGGATTAAGGATATCTTCATTGTTTAATGTTTACAGATAGAAATTCATAGATTAAGGATGTTTTGTCATTTAATATTAATTTATTAATGTTATTATAGATATTTTATAGGTTTTTATAGTTTAAAAAGTGATAATTCGTATGTAAAAATAGGATTATGGGATTAAGGACATTTCGTTATGTTAATATTAGCTTAAGAATATTTTCAGATATAGTTTGCATAGATTTAAGGATATTTTGTCAATTTATAGTTAATTTATAGATATTTTATATGTAAAAAATAATAATTTACATGTAAAAATAGATTTTAACAACATAGCATTCGATAACTCATAGATGGATTAGCGACGCGCGCACGTGGCAGACTAACGCGGATTAAGGATCCGCGGGGGGCTTTTATATCAAGCGGTGGGGGACGAGGTAGATTTAAATACCGTGGCGAGGACCCGACCCCGTTTATTGATAATTAGCGCGCGCGCCGCATTAATTGTATGTTAAAATGATAGAGGATGTAAAATAGTTATAGAGTAAGTATAGAAATAAGCTCAACTATTGTAAAAAATGAGTTTATTAAATAAAGTAAATTCCCGGGGGTGAGGTAAGGGATCGCTGGCCAGCCAATCAGACAAGTATAAATTGCGGTGCCATTTCGGGCACCACATGCCAGTCTTCGATTGACTATAGAAGAGTAAAGAATAGTGAATAGTATATGCCAGTCCTCGATCGACCAGCGAATAGTAAAGATAAAGAATAGCAAGAGACCATAGTATAGAAGAAATCGCTTATAGAAGCTAGCCAGCATCTCTGCTCCTCACAAGCGGGAAAATCTTCAACATTTAATTGGCGTTTCACTGACGTACACCCTCACTGAACGCACGGCGAACTAGAACCAGCTCACCCTTCGCATTCGTTTGATACCGGCCCTAGAAACAGACGTCTCATCGTCACATCGCATATTATACAGTCCACTTCGTATTTCTTTCGACTAGGGTCCGGTACATAGTCAATTTCATGTTTCAAATAAATTCACGATATAGAAACCTTATTATTGGTATTATAATGTCGTAAAACAGTGCACTTATACAGGCACAGCAGTAACAATAGCAGTTCCTACGAACGAACGCTCACTTAATAAACTTGTATATTCAAATATGCCCCTTGAAATAACTGACAAGGTTGACATTTGTTTTCAACTTGTGAAAAAATCGGTCGAGCATTTCGATATTTTGTCTTTTCTTACGAGTTGCCTTGAATCCATGGTAGAAAGAGAGGCGATCCCTCTCTTAGGAACGTTTTTTGAGTGCACGTGCGCACAAAATACTTACATCTATCATAGACATCTTTTTAAAATCCTCGGGGCTGGAAATACCTTCTTTAGCATGTTCTACGCATTGGCGGATTCCGTTGGCCTTCTCTTGGAAACATTCAGGACCTCCCTCTGCGATGAATACTAAATTAAAAAAAGCATTTAGTTAAAAATCCGCTATTAATAGGAAGATTGATTCATTTTTTTGGTCAAAGAAAAGAAAATGATTCAATAATATTGTAATATATTATATAATAATTTAATTATTCTTAAGGTTATGTAAGTTTCCAAATTTTAAAAGGGTAAATTATTTATATACAATATTCTATGCTAATTTTTAATAAAAATAATAGTAAGATCATTAAAAAGAAACAGTTTAAAAAGAATTGATTATTTCAAACATAGTGTATTTTTCATTGACAACTATTTCAGCGTAGGTATATATTATAGAAGTGAAGTTTTATATAGGACCACACACCAGCACATGTTAATACTCACAAGCTATCCTGTCACCATCCTTGTAGCACACGAAGTCGATTAGTTGGTCGGTTCCATTGTTGATAGTATTAATGTGTTCGCGAATACTGGCGTCTAGGCAAGGAGTCACGCCGCCAGTGAAAGTATGAAGACATGTCTTCAGTTCAGGAGCCTTTGCGCAGTACCTAAAAATTGATTGACGTTAATAATTTTGATACCATTTATAATAATGTAATAAATTATATGAGATCTTTTAATTGGCGGATGATGCAGCAAACGGAGAACCCTGCTGTATGTAGGTAAAGTTCGAGAGCATCGAGAAGATTTCAATAAATAAAAAATACACACCATATACTCAACAGCAACCAACAGAATGAGAATTCTGTGTCAAGCACTTACATGGCGTTTCAGGTTAAATCTATTAAATCTTTAAATCCTTGAGAACAGTTTGCGACGGTATTTATATATACTTATAATCAGGGCTTTTTTTGTGGAGGCACGCGGGGGCACGCAGTGCCCCGAAAAGAAATTTCGAAAATATCCAAACATTGCCATAAAAACGTGGTAAGAGGTGGGGAAGGGGTATAAAAATTATGGATACAAATTTCGAGAATTAGCGTGCCCCCAAAAAAGAAGTAACAAAAAAGGCCTGCTTATAATATATCTAATGCAATAATTTTTAGAATTCTGTACAACCAACAAAAAATCTCAGACCATCAGTCCGAACGACACCTTAAATTTTTAGATACATAGAATATGTATCTGTTGTATTATGTATTTTGGTAACTGTAACGACAAATAATAAAAATGAAAAAAAAAAAAGCATTTTAACGGTTTTCTGGCACTACAAGTCTCTTTATAATTACGTCGATATTATACTGTTTATAACTTTTTTCATTTAATTACTCACTTTTTAAATACTTCGTCAAGAGCGCCATTGGGCTTAGCATCTTCTATTTCTTTCTTAATAGTGTCGACACTGAACAGGCCTTTCAAGCAATCCACGAAGTTCTTTATTGTTGTCTGAAAATAAATGGATCGGTAAACAACATTGCTCGTGCGTAGAAAGAATTTTTAGACATTGGCAAATGATTTATATTTCAACTCCCGCCCCGGCTGCGCTCGGGGTATATATATGTATCTAAACCTTCCTCGTGAATTACTCTCTCTATTGGTGCAAACCGCATGAAAATCTGTGCCGTAGTTTTTAAATTTATTGCGAACAGACAGACAGACAGACAAGGCGGAGAAAAAAAATTTTTTGGTGTGTCTTGTTTGGTGTGACTTTCTAATGGTGAATAAATTTTTAAAATCGGTTGAGTAGTTTTTGTGTTAAATCGTAACAAATAAAAAAATCTAATCTTAAATCTTATATTTTTTTTTTCGTGTTGTTATTTTGTACAAATTATTTACGACATTTAGTTATTTGTTACAGTTACAATTTGATGATAGAATAGATTTAAGATCTATTCTATCACCCACTAATGAGCAAGTTAATAAAATAAATAAATGTATTCTTCCAAAATTCGAAGCATCATCACAAACCTACTACTGAGTTGACACAATTGTGAATAGAGAGGAAGCAATACATTATCCAGCACAATTTTTGAATTCTTTGACGCCTCCTGGAATTCCGCCGCACAAATTAATATTAAAAGTAGGTGCCCCTATTATATTAGTAAGTGTTAAACACTTTAAACTTTTGTAGAATTTCGGCATTAAAAGACTGTTCATCTTCAATATAATTTTTATTAGAATTCCTCTTAAAATCAATAGTCACAACGACCGACTTGCTTCGTAGCTCAATGATGAATGTCCTCCTTGACCAAAGACTATATAATATCCTTGACCTCCTTCCTCATTGAAACCAATAAATGAAAATAAAATGACAACAAATAAACACAAAACTAAAATTGAAAACCTTAACATTTAAAAAAATATAGGTTTACTACCTACAATGTGAAAACCAACCGGAACAAATTACTAAAAATGAATGAAAAAATTTATTTTATTTTTTTTATATTCTTTGTCAAAAGCAGGGAACAATTTATATTTATTACGAACATTTTATATTTATTAATTTGCGTGATATAGATAATATAAATAATGTCATAGCTATGATATTAGTTACAATAATGATTCATAGATGGCGTCCCATGTACTTTTTTGTTCTTGTAATGTAGATATACTTCAATCAACAGATGACGCTCGTATCGCGTATTTATTATTTTTTAATTATTTTTATAGCGATTTGCCCCGAATCAAATGCGGATTTTAGGGGAGCAATTAATTGTCATATATATTTTATTTAAAAAATATATATTCTATTTGAATTATAGGAATTTTAATTTTTCACGTTAGCAATTAAAAAAAAAAAAAATTAACTATTAATGATAGGTACTTTCTGGAGCAAATGCGGATTCCGGGGGAGCAATTAAGGAACAAATAATTGGCATATAATTTATTAAAAAAAGAAAAAGTTCTACGCTAACTTCCTTCCGGTGTGTTATTTGTTACACATAGCAATAATAAGAAATTTTATTCATCAAAAACATATACCTATACAAAAAATAACAATAAAAAAAATTGTACTAAGACTAGTACTAAGGCCATTTAAAAATTCAACAATGTGTTATTTCATGTATTTGAGAAACATTATTATATGATATAGGTAGTATTAGCAGATACTACCTATATTTAAGCTAGCTAACCTTTTAACAAGATTTTGTATTGTTATGTATACTCGTATACCACACAATTTCTCGACCCCTCTTAACTAATTGTCGTTACCGGTCTCCTATCGTGTCAGTTAGTTCGATTCGATTTTCAGATCTCTTGCAAATACTCTTGTAATATAATTATAGTGTAAGATGGTAGATATAAAAATTTTAAGGTAGCCAGTCCGTATCTAACAATCGGTTGTTTCACTACATGGTGTCAGAAGTGGGATTGATCCCTGGCCGCTAGAGAAAAGTTGGCTTTGTTTTTTACTAAAAACTGATTTAAAATATTTTGTTAATTTATAGTTATTTTGTTTATTTTTGGTTGTAGACCATTTATTTGTTTAGTTTTTTCTTATTTTATTATGTTACTTAATTTCTATAAAGGGAAGATAGTCCAACAAAAATTTGTTAGGGGATCTGCCATTGTCCTTTGTAATTACGTTAGTGTAATATATGAGTACCTATATGTAAAAACATACCTCAACTGCATCTGCTTGGTCCTCCGCGCCGTTCCTTGTGCACGTTTGCTTTATTATAGTTTTTATCTGTTCGCGTTGTTCATTAGTCACTTCATATTCGGCTAAGGCACCTATCATCAAAATATATCAATTACTTATAAATATACAACTCTTTATTTTCCTATAAAAATAGCAAATTAAATTATTTATTTATTCCAACATCTTACATCTAACATTACAGGATAGTTATCATAATGCGTTAGTATCGTTGTCGTGTTAGATACATGCTATATCCTACTACCCTAATAAAATTATATATATATATATATATATATATATATATATATATATATATATATATATATATATATATATTAGAGATGTGCCGACTATAATTTTGACCGACTAGCCGACCAGCCGACTAGTCGGTTGTAAAGAGGCCGACTAGTTGGCTAAGCCGATAACGCATATGCAAATGAAAGTTTTGCTGGAAAATTTTTTGAAGAGTAGGTTTGACTTGGAGCATAACAAAGTCTACATTGGTGGATACAAGCATCGATGTTTCGATTTTTTTGTGCAGTAGGTACATCATGTAGGTACATGTCTTGGTTTAATACTATTAAGTATTTTCATAAAAAAATCCTAGTCTTTTATTCAAAAAAAAAAAAAATGTATATAAATGTTTAAGAATAACAAGATATTATATTGTTTTGTTTGTTAATAAAAATAGTAATTTTGTTTGATAATTATCATAGATATTTTTTCTTTACAGTAAGTAATTTTAGAGACTGATTACCAAAGGAAAAATTCTTTATATTCCAAAATGTGTAAAACTGATTCTAAAATAAAAATATTAATTAACAATCAAGGTATTTACTCGTATTAATGTAATTCCTCTTAATAATATACATTTTATTGAGAAATACATACAAATTATAAGCCGGATAGTCAGCGCTCCTTGCGAATAGTCGTCGACTAATCGCCGACTACAAAAGTGGCCGGATAGTCGGCTTAATCGTCTAGTCACCGACTAGTTGGAACATCTCTAATATATAAACATTTTTTTAATGTGTCGGAAGTGCACACGAAAAAAAAGGTCATTGCTTCAACGTATATATATACAGGACGATCAAAAAGTCGTGGATCAAACGAAACAGGGAGATAGAGGAGGTAATTTCCAACAAAAAATCTTTCTACAGCATGGCCATAACTTCATTGCACGAAAAGTTATGAATATTTTTGTTTTTTCAATGAAACTACCGACTTTTTTAACAATTTCATCAATAAAAAATTAAATTGATTAAAAACAATAAAACAAAAAGTGCTTTACTATGACTCGATAATATATCAATACTACAAAAATTGTATTGCAGCTCTTGGTACCAAATTTAACGAGCAATGAATTTTTTTCCGTAAGATTTGAAGCGATACAAAAAATTACTTCTCACTTTAAGAGCAACCTGTGAAAAAAAATTGTACTACCGAAAAGTGACCCTGTATTAAAATTTTTTGCTCATTTAATGCTGATTCAAATGAGGTACAACACTTTACTGTTTGAGCTTTAGTTTTGGTTTTATGGTCGTTTTTTCATATCAAAGTGCAAATTTCATTAAATTTGCCTTATTCAAAAAAAATTATTAGTTTATCATAAACGGCCAGTTTTTTGTACGTTGGAATGCTATAACTGTTCTGTTCTTGTCACATTTAGGATTTATGAAATGGACAGACACTTTTTCGCTACGGATTGGCTAGATAAGTGGAAGATAGCTGCTGCGAGGAGAGCATACACCCAACGGGAGTATGCAGAAATGCATTATCTCTATGGCTATTGTGAAGGCAATACTCGAGCTACTGCCCGAAGATATCGACAAAGCTACACTAACTGAGACCGTTTCCCGGACTACAGGGTCTTTATACGCGTGCATAATGTGTACATGGGGGAACCTTACCCGGTGAGTATGCTGCGAGAACAGGTAGACCAGTAATACGATTTGACAATGACGAGCAAATACAGAAACAGAGAGGATCCGAAGTTTTTCAACAGTGTTATGGACTGATGAGTCAAATTTTAGAAGACTGGGAATTTTTAATATCCACAATTTAAACTTCTACTCCAGAGTAAACCCACATTTCATCAGAAATAATCGATTCCAGCATCTGTTTGGTATAAACATGTGGGCTAGAACAATTGACCAGCAGTTTGTGCTACATGAAATGCCACCAAGGCTGACTGATGCTCTGTATTTGAATTTTTCATAAAATAATTTGATTTAAATACTCAACGAAGTTAAGATTTTTCAGAAATGTGGCTGCAACAAGACGGCACCCGGCCTCATTTTTTCAGTTCAAGGACATTTGAACGAGCGGTTCCTTAATAGTGACAAGAACAGAACAATTATAGCATTCCAACGTACAAAAAACTGGCCGTTTATGATAAACTAATAATTTTTTTTGAATAAGGCAAATTTAATGAAATTTGCACTTTGATATGAAAAAACGACCATAAAACCAAAACTAAAGCTCAAACAGTAAAGTGTTGTACCTCATTTGAATCAGCATTAAATGAGCAAAAAATTTTAATACAGGGTCACTTTTCGGTAGTACAATTTTTTTTCACAGGTTGCTCTTAAAGTGAGAAGTAATTTTTTGTATCGCTTCAAATCTTACGGAAAAAAATTCATTGCTCGTTAAATTTGGTACCAAGAGCAGCAATACAATTTTTGTAGTATTGATATATTATCGAGTCATAGTAAAGCACTTTTTGTTTTATTGTTTTTAATCAATTTAATTTTTTATTGATAAAATTGTTAAAAAAGTCGGTAGTTTCATTGAAAAAACAAAAATATTCATAACTTTTCGTGCAATGAAGTTATGGCCATGCTGTAGAAAGATTTTTTGTTGGAAATTACCTCCTCTATCTCCCTGTTTCGTTTGATCCACGACTTTTTGATCAGCCTGTATAACTCCACTCCTAACTATGAGTCAGCGCGGCGCGCAAGGCGGTGGTAGAAGGGGGGGTTCAAGTAATGAATGGTTTGGCGTATAAACTATTTTTTTTAGTAATGTTCCTAAAATCTCTCGCAAGTGTCAAAACGCATTGATAAAGCAGCCCCTGATAAAACAACAAATATCAAATTTATTTTAAGAAAACGGCAAAATTACAAACGGCAACACATCTTACTAATTATTATATAAGTTACTTATAATAAAATTATGTCCCCATTCTTAAGTTTTGTTACGAATAAATATCATATCCCGATAACTTTCCATGCCGTCAACATTTATCAGTAATTATTTGTAGCAACAATGGTTTATCTGTATAAATATACAACAATAATAACCTTATAACCTTAATTACAACTATCTAATACAAACAATCGTCATTTCTCGATCAATAAAATATTTGTTTGTTAATTTCACTAATCACGTTGAGCTTTTATGTTTAGCTCTTTTAATTTTAATATCATTCATAACATATTTTTAATTTACAAATATTATGTATTAAGGAAGAGATTTAGAGATTAGCCCACAACGTTATTTATCCCTACCATTCGAGGTATTTATTCGTAATGCAATTAGGTTCTGCTATTAACATCCCTAAAATAACTAATTTTATTTCAAATGATAAGATTTTTTAAGCGATACAAAAAATAATAACAAAACTTTGCTTTTTGTACAAAAAATCCACGTTTAACGTCACATATTACCAAATCAACAGATTCGGGTGATTTACAATATAAGATGCAAAATTCTTCAATTTCAAACAAAGATACGATCATCAAATTGTTAATGGACAGATACTGAAGGAAATAGTCGTAAAAGAGCCTGTTTAACCCATTCGAAGAAGTAGTTTTGACGAGGTGAATTGGTAAATAGCATGATGTGTTCACAGGAAGAGGGGACGGGCCACATGCACCGTGTGAGCCGCTCTGTCGCTTAGCTAACTAACGGCGAGTTGCACGAAACCGTCGCTAATTTTCCGTTAGTTAAGTTGAAATTAATCTTAAAATTAGTTGATCTCATGATTAATTTCAAGCTGTTGGAATTAATCATCAGTTAGATAGGTCTTTAATAAAACTAAATTTTTTTGTTAACTTAATCAGATGTAGGTTTCGCGCAACAGATAATCACGATTCTTGTGATTAAATTAGTTTAATAAACACTTAAATTTTAAAATTTGTTGCGTGCAACTCGGCGTAAAAGAGTTAATATTGTGTTATATATTATAGGCTTTAAAAGTTTACGTTATGAGTCATCAAAATGGTGCAGTAATCATTTACTAAGTACGTCTACGTGTGTACGCGAGCGTCGCCAAATAGTTTATAAATTATACTCGTATCCCGTAAATTATTATAATAATAAAAGCATAAATAATCAAATGTTAAAAAAGGGTAAAAAATTAATACCATTATTCTGAATAAGATAATTATAGTTTAATTGTTATATTATTGTAATAGTTTTGTAACTAGCACCGTGATGTTGTTGTTTATCACAATTTAGTTAGTTACTTAAGTAGTTAATAACACTGACGGCTTCCAGTTGATCCCGGATTGAACCAGCGACCTCAAATTAATAACTCATTTATTTGTAATATATAAATACATACAGTTGAATCTAATTCAATAACTGTAAAATGAAATATGAAAACATTACAAATTAAATTAATAAATAAATATTAACCAAAAATCACACCACGTTAACCTAGTCCCGTGCTAAGTTCGCAAGAACTTGTGTTACAGGTACTAGGAACGGAAATAAATTTAAGAAATTTATATAAAAACATATATACACGTCCAGGACCCGGTGCAGACATCTACATTCGTCATACTAGTTATCTGCACTTGGCGGTATTCGAACCCGCGACCGCTGCGTAAAGTGTCCAGTTGCCTGACCACTCGACCAGCCGGACGTCAAAAAGTCTTTAATAGCCAAAGCATATTACTCTGTATATAAGATATTTACCAAGGATGTGTGGGCTTAGTGGCGCTGTCTTTCGTGCAGAACACACAACTGAATATACATATAATATTAGAATCATGTATCGACGATTTAAAAAAAAAAATTGTAACTATTGCGTTTCTTGCCGGTTCATCCGAGCAGAATCAATTCAATTTCATTCCAAATCGGTAGCTTCACGTTAGCTATAATTAATTATTAATAAATATATACTTTGTAAATGATGATTCTAAAGTGTACCTATTTGAATTGAAGCCTACTTGAAAAAACAAAATTTTCGTTCTAATTTTGCTTTTTTATTAGGTATATGCAAGCTTAAGAAAATGTAAAAAATATATGTGCTAAATCTGATAGTGTATTCAATAAACACGGATTGAATGCCTTTTACATGTTCTTGTTCAATAATTAAAATTTGTTTCTAGATTCTTATAGGTATAGAATAAAGTACATACAGTTATAATACTTACTTATAATTATATTAAGTACTATACATAAACATTACGATTGAGTTAATTAATTATTAATTATGAGTTGATCATTAGTGAACTTCCTTATTACGATATACATAGATATGATGTCCTACCAATTATTAATTAGAGTAAACAGCTATGAGCTTTAAGTTTTCTTATGAACGTAGTTGTTTTAATGAATTAGAAAAATGAAAATAGAATTGAAAAACCTTTTAATCTATATTTAATATAACTAGTGGTCGCCCAGTGGTCGAAATTCGACCTAATCTATAATTGATAGCATTGTCAACATCATAAAAATATGATTGCGCATAAAATGGTGAGCGACATATACAGCAGTCATTGGATCTGATCTGTGATAAAAAATTTCGATAAAAACTTCGTTGCAAGACCTGTATTTAAGACCGTGTTGACAACAGACTTTGACAATAAAAATTTTGTGTGTGTCGTAGTATGTGAAGTGTCTTTTTTAATTAATGTATTTTTAACTATTGTTATAAAACAAATAATTTTAGCATTCTGCACTTCTTCTCCGTATAAATTTTAACTATGCCTTTCATACTTCTCCGTCCGCATAATTTTCGTAAAAAGGAGTACAAAGTTTTTGCTTTACGTATTAATATAATAAATAAATAAATAATGTAACTGTAAATAATTATATAATGAAATGGTACTGTACTGTACTGTATCAGCTTGTAAACCATCCACTGCTAAGTGAAGGCTTCATATAGAAGAAGGGTTTGAGCTTAATCCACCACGCTGCTCCACTGCGTGTTGGCGGATAATTTCCCTACCTTGAGTAACGACCGTTATCAGGCGTCTATGATAACAACCGGGACCGAGGGCTTTACGTGCTCTCCGAGGCACGGTGGGGAGACCCACAAGGACATACACCCAGACCGGAAACAAATATTTGTTACTGTCCCGAGCGGGAATCGAACCCGCGAATGAAATTTAAATTAAATTAATGAAATGGTACAAAACATTAATTATAAAAAAAAACATTTATTTGACTTTAGATGCTAATCTAATTTTAATCGATCGGTGTAGGAAACAATAAATACATAATGAATATCTATATTAATATAATACTTGTGAAATTTGTTTTATATTTAAATTCACTAATTGCAGGATTTATCTGTTTGATTAAAATAAAGCTATAACTATAGGTAATTAATAACAATTTTTTAACTATTAAAATAGTTTATTCCGGCTAATCCAAAATGACTACTGATTTTGTCGTTAGTTCCATAATTATAAAGGTTCACTCTACACGACTAATTAAACTTTAGATATTGTTTAAGATAAAACAATTACAATAGCAATATAACTTACCGACGGCGAGGAAAGTCAACAAAACTGTTTTCCAGATCATTTTATTTTTAACTCCCAATTTGCCCTGAAGTCGTACGACAACTGAAGCTCTATGTCTCCTAAGTCGTTATATATGTATAACAATAACAAGTAGTTGACACATAAAGTACTACTATTTACAACGTAAGCGAGATGATATCGAGCGACATTACTCATTGTTATAAATGTAATATTCTCCTTTTATATTATTAGAATCTTAACAAAGCAACCTGAACTCAAAATCATTCGACTCAACTAGTATATATAATTAGTTTTAATATAATGTTTGTTCGTTATAAAACCCTAACGATTATATTAAATACTAGCTGTGCCTCGCGGTTTTACCCGCGTTAATTTAAGGGAAAAAAGTACTTAAATATTTTTAAATAATTACTCTAAGAGTAGGGACCCGCCTCGTTGGTAGAGTGGTCGCAAGCGTTACTGCTGAGCAAGGGGTCTCAGGTTTGATTCCTGGGTCGTTCAACGTATTATTGAGTTTTATTTTTTTTATTTTTAGAAAATTCTCAGTAAAAGAGTGATGTTATATTTACTTTAAAAGTGGAACTATAGTTAAAAATGTTTCGAGAAGAGAAATAAACAACGCAACGGAAGCTCTCAAAAAAGATTATTTTTTCCCCTTTTTGTAACATTTCTTATTATTGCTCAGCCCCTATTGGTCATAGCGTGATGTTATATAGCCTATAGCCTTCCTCGGTAAATGGGCTATCTAACACAAAAATATATTTACAATTCGAAACAGTAGTTCCTGAGATAAGCGCGTTCAAACAAACAAACAAACAAAACACTTCAGCTTTATAATATTAGTATCGATTAATAGTACAAGATAAATTATTTTTAAAAATCAGCCTCTTGATGCTTCTCTCTTTAATATTTACTATCACTGTTTAATAACAGTTTTGTCGTACTATTACTTGCTTAAATAGTTAAATTGAACTTAACTATGTAAGATTATGATTTAAATACTTTATATTCTTTATTTACAATTAACCATAGTATTTACTATAATTATTTAATGACAGTTTTGTTATATTATAAACAGCTTAAATAGTGAAAATCATAATTGTGAATTCCTATGAATGATTGATTGAATGATTCATTTTAGAGCTAAATTTTTTTTTCTCAAAGTCTCACCTGAAAATCTTGTAGTTGATAAAAAAATAATTGAGCTATAAAAAACCCTTAATTTTGACTTTAAGCCGTTGCTCATCAAACAGTAAGTTTTCCATATAAAAAACTAGGAAAAACTATTTTTTATTCATTTCTTCGTCCGCTCGCACAGTAACAATTTTATTTTCGTATTTTGCTACTCCATTATTTAAACAATATTTAATTACCTTCAAAAAATCCAGTAATCTGTAAGTTGAATATTTTTACACAAATCGAATTCGTCGAAAACTGATTTTTTGAGAATTTAATGCTTTGAGTAGCTGTACATGCTAAACTGTGAGTGGTACAGAAAAATGTCTTAAAACAAATTTATAAAGCACAAAATTTCCTACAATTTTTTTTTGTAACTTTTTTCTACCATCAATACTTTAGTCACAAAATACAATTTACTGCTATTTTAGAAAATTTTCAGTAGAACGACGATTTTAAATTGATATATAAGACGAATTATATACTATAGTAAGACGAATTTTGCTTGTTTTCGATCCCCTCTGCCCCTATTATAAGAAAAAATAAGAAAAGTCCGACCCCCTCCCCCCTATTTAATATTTATTACGTAAGAAAATACAGGACCCCTTCCCCCTAAATCGTCTTACGTAATAAATGAATGACCCCTAAAAGTTAAAATACAAATAATTATACATACTGAGTTATATTATATTTATTATATATTTTATGTTCCAATTACTTTATGTTTACACATAAATTAGGGTGTAAAGTATTAAATAAATTTAATAAATCTTAGTTTCGATAATATGTTTTATTTATCGTAGGTTTTTAGAATAGACACCGACAAATGACGAATTAACGACTGTATTGTAGAGCGGGTTGACCCCCAACGTTATGTCTGCAGCTACATATCTACAGGTTATCACTTTCACAGTGTTTTACACTTACAAAACTGATATGTTAAGAATATAACTTGATTTAATAATGTTAAAAAAGATTTAATTATAAGTAAATACAAAAAGTGTTTATTTGACTTCATATTTTTATAAGATACCTAAGTACTCCAGTTAAGTTATTGTATAATTATATTTCCAGTTATTTTATCCGCCTAACTTGACAATATATCTCACAGACATATATTAACAGATAAAACTTGTACACAGAGATCTTCACTAATCAAATACAAGAGCTATTAAAACTCTTATAGAGCCGAACAGTCAAAAGTTTTTCAGATACAACTGGCAGAATCGCTTGCTCTCGTCCTTAGATCCGAGAAGAGGACGCGAAATTTTATGGACTGCTGTACTCGTCCAGCGTACCTACACAAGCCTAAGACCCAGGACACCGAAGATCCACGTGCATCACTGTTCACGGGGATGACTTATTTCTTGCTTGTGAACATTTAAACCTAAACCTAAATTTTAGAATCTGGTCAACGACTAATTTTTCTTTGTATGACATCAAAAATAATTATGAAATTATCAGATTTATTATTGAAATCAAATATTTATATACATTGAAGTAAATGAAAAAAAAAAAAAAAATCGATCATTTAATCTGGTCAATACAAAATTTGTATTTAATTTTATCTGTTTATTATTACATTATTTATAGTTATTATTTTACGTTCTTGGAAATCAAAAACAAGATATTATTTGACTTCAGCGTAGCAAAGTATAAACAAAATGTTTTGCTAGCCAGATTCGTTTTATGTTGGGAGTTGTAAACATATTATTTTATTTTTAATTCGTAAGCATCTTTTGAATCCTGATTTGTATCCATACTGTAATGGCAAGCATATTAGATATTATTAACATTACTTTCCCTAAAACTATGTTTGCAGCTTACAGCGACAGTACAGACTATGATTCCTACAATGATTTGATACAAAATGTTTTTTAACCAATGTGATTAAATGACTACGACGAGAACTACAGTAGTAATGAATACAGAGTAAACCATTCATTTGATAAACACTATCCAGTGAATGAAAAAAAATATTGTTCATGTAAAAATATGTAATTTGCAATGTTTTATTGGATATAGTATTTTTTCTTCGAAAGAAGGCATCACTTTTTATACTTTAGAAACGTAGCAGTTGTGATTGACAAAAATCATGAAATTTGATGTTTAGTTAGTTATTTATATATCCACTACCATGTCTAGCTATGCGGTGACCGGCAGAGAAGAATAGTCCCAACCTCTTTCTTACCGAGGTGTCGTAGAAGGCGACTAAGGCCATAGTATTGCGAACAACTATGCACCGGCCAGGGTGATGATGGGCAGCAGCGTCATCATATCCTGAATAACACACTGTGCTCGCCATCACGTATGCAAAGCGCGGCAAGTATTGGCAAATCCCCCAAATGACAGATAGAAATGAGCCTAGGCCCCCAGTCTCCGGTGGCCCTACTATTCCCGGCTACGGCAGCGGTCTGGGTAACGGTAGGACAGGGGGTGTTAAGAATCTCCGGGTGAGAATCCGCTGCCACCCACGATTACACCTGGCCCTGGTTACACACAAAATTCGCGCCGTGAGGTCCGATGAAAGAATTGTTGACCTGAAAGAGGAAATGAACAGGTTACAATGGGATATACTGGGTTTATCTGAAGCCCGTAGAGAGGGGGAGGGGGGTGGGGTGGGGCGATTACTCTGAAATCTGGTCGTTCTACTACCGGGAGTCGACCAACAGTCCCAAGGAGGTGTCGGGTTTATGGTCCGCAGATTCCTCATTGGCAACATTGTGACCATTGGAAGTGTGTCGAACAGGGTTGCGTACCTTATACGCAGAGTATCTAAATCTAAAAGATACTCGCTAAAACTCATACAGGTATACACACCGACCTTGGCACACCCAGATGAAGAAGTAGAGGCTATGTATGAGGACATAGGTAGAGCCATACATACGAATAAAACCTACTTCAATGTTATCAATGGGAACTTTAACGCGAAGATAGGCAAAAGACGAGACGATGAGCTGAGAGTGGGGCAATTTGGATATGGACAGCAGAACCAAAGAGGACAGAGGCTGGCCGATCTTCTGGAGAAGGAGGGACTCTTTATGATGAACTTCTTCTTCCAGAAGCCGCCTCACAGGAAATGGACCGGATAAGTCCTGATGGGCCCACTAGGAATTAAATATACTTCATCATGACCACCAGGCGACAAATATTCAATGACATCTTCGTGATCCATAGGGTGAAAGCCAGGAGTAATATCCTATTGGTTAGAGGCACATTGAATATGAGTATTAAACTGGAATGGTTACGCCTGATGAAGTCTACACTGCGACCGTCTAACGCACATATCCAAAACCCCGAGAGCTTTCAGCTCGAATTATCAAATCATTTCGATTGCCTTGAGGATTTCGAATGCCTTGACGATTTCGTTTCTGTGGACGATATAAACAGCAGGTTAGTGAACAATATCCATACAGTTGGGAGCCGATTTTACAGACCCGGCCGTAAAAGCGGACCCTGAAAACTCTGTGACCAAACTCAAAGTCTCATGGAAGAACAACGCTGGTTAAACCTACAATCCTCTGGTGAGGTACAGTACAGAGTCGACCAGAGCTGAGATATTGATGGAGGTCGAGAAGTTTTACAGATAGCAGTATACCTCGGTCAACCAACCTATTTGTAGTTCGGCTGAAGATCCACGAGCCGAGCTAACCCGACATTATTCCAAAGAAATCCTGGACATGAGTTTTCACGAGATTAGAAGGCTCTGGGATAGTTTAAAAACAACAAGGTACAGGGCGAGGACAGTATTACGTCAGAGCTTCTGAAAGCGGGTGGAACACCGGTACTTAAAGTCCTACAGAAGCTCTTTAATGCCGAGTTGAGGGCGTAACGCCGGAAGCCTGGAACAGAAGCCTAGTGGTGATCTTCTTCAAAAAGGGTGATAACATCCTGTTGAAGGATTACAGGCCCATTTCGCTTCTGAGCCACGTTTATAAGCTGTTCTCTACGGTCATTACGAAACGTCTGACAGGCAAGTTTGATGACTTCCAGCCCCTGAACAGTTCTGGTGGTCGATGGGGAGGCCTACGTTTAATAGTGAATATCTAACGGCTGATATGGTGATGATGATGATGTCGACCCTCAAAGGCTTAAATACATTTATATCAGCAGGCTTATTTAATTAATCAATAAATCAATTGCAAGAAACCTACTAGCTAAGTTTCATGTCGAGTATCACTAGCTTTGATTTTTGATAATGATTACAAAAAAGAAACATTTTTTTAATAAGTATGGATTAGAAGCGAATATTTTGAGAGTAGGTATTCGATCCTAGTAGAATTAATTTACTTCGCAAAGTCAAAAAATTGCTATATAGTTTGCTTACTTTTATACTCATATTAATATTTTTATAAAACGTAGAATTGTTTTTAATGATAAATATCCTAAATTTTTCTTTATATATTATATAGTGATACATGCGCCGCAGCGATAGTAATATATCCAACAGCATAATATATAAAAATGAGCAATTCTAATGTTGCTTAACATACAAACATCATAAATACACTTCGTTAAATTGTGTTTTGAAAATAACCAATTTGTGGTAAACTACTTGGTGGCCATCTACGGTATTTCCGAACCCATACTTGACTTAGGGACCTTCAAGAAAAGAGCATACACCCATTTAAAAGGCCGGCAACGCACCTGCTAATCCTCTGATTTAGCGGGTGTCTATGGATGTCGCGTACACTTACCACTAGGTGAACCGACTGTCCGTTTGTCCCTTTTACATTAAAAAAAAAAAACAAGTAGGTACTGTATCAGTGTTGAAGCATTGTCTACATTGTGGAAGTTATTTCTCCCAAGCTAAAAAATAAGTGAAGTGTAATTAGACAAAAACACATCACACGTGCATTAAGAGTGGAAGGGAAAATTTGAAAATAGCCTAAAATAATCATTTGTAGAACACCTATTCATTATAATAACATTGTTGAAAGTTTATTGATGTTAACGATTTATAGCATTAAGCGTTATTATTAAATAAACGGGCTTTTTAAAGTAAAAATATATTTTATGAACTTTTGAACATGAGTTTATCGAGTCCCAACGAACAAACACTTTTTTCCCATTTATAATATCTATATACATTACAAATAGTTGATATATTATATTATAAGAGGAAAAACCGTTAAATAGCACTATCCGAGTACGCAGTAAACGGTCAAAGATTATCATGACGCAAATAAACTGCGTTATATCGATGCTTGAATTTATTCTACTAATTTGAACAATGGAATTTCCTTAAAAATATTAAGACATTAGTTTTTAACTGAAAAAATGTAACATATTTTTTTATAAATAAATCTGAACTGAATGAAACTGAAATAGCCATCAAACGTACCACCAAGATTTTTAACAAAAAATAATTAAAATTAAACCATTAGAATAAAATGAATAAAAGAAACAAATTACAAATTCTTTTGCTTTATAATATAAGTATAAATTATTATTATTTTAAATAGTGCAAACACTTTATTTACTTTAAATTATTATGGATACTAACTAATTTAATATTTTGTTTTAAATTTCGTTCAGATGTAACACAAGTATTCCAAAATGCAAAACTTCTCTTTTAGACCCCAAAAGTTATTGTGACCCCGCCGTGATTGCAGTAGGTATATTATTTCAAAATGCAACATGTCATAAAATTCACAAAATAATCAAAAACCTTATTAAAAAAAGCACCCCGGCTATGGCTATATAAGGGTATCTGACATTAAATATGCAAGGGAGCAGGTTTCTTCTATTGCAAATCTAATAAATTGCAGTGTAAAACCTGGGATATACCCTGATAAGTTAAAAAATGGATGTGTAAGACCAATATATAAAAAGGAAAACGAGACGGTTATTTTAATTATCGACCTATAACACTACTCTCGTCCGATAAAATAGTTGAAAAATTTGTATCTGAACAGATTCATAATTTCTACAGAAAACATAAGTAACGATATGTATCGTTTGGCTTTCAAAAAGGAAAAGGAACAATTGATTTATTGTCTGCATTTACGGATGAAGTGAACAAACATCTTAATAATAAAAATAAAAAAACATACTGGATAGGATTTGTAGGTACTTAATCAAAATCAAAATCAAAATCAAAATCAAAATCAAAAATAACTTTATTCAAATAGGCCCTACGAGCACTTTCGAATCGTCATTTTACAAAATTAATATTGTAGTGATTATTATTATTTTTTGTAAAAGTAAAGCTACCACAGATTCGGAATGTAGATTCTGCAGAGAAGAATCGGCAAGAAACTCCGCAGTTACTCTTTTGAAAATAATATATAAACTGTGTTTTAGTACAAAATTAGTAACAGCTTGCATGAAATACAGCGCCACTAAGTCCACACGTCTTTATCAGCTAAATAATCCTGGACCGAATAATAAGCTTTATCTATTAACTTTTTCTTAATAAATTCTTTAAATTTATTATGAGACAATTCCAGAATTGTTTGTGGGATTTTATTATACATGCGAATACCATAACCCAGAAAGGAGACGTTTACTTTGCGCAGTCGGAAGCTTGGAGTTACAATTTTGTTATTCCTTCTAGTGTTTACAGCGCGATTAATACTATTTATTTCAAAACAACGAATATTCTGGTGAATATATATAATATTGTTATAAATATACTGCGACGCAACCGTTAATATGTCTACCTTTGGAAAAACATCCCGTAGGGAGACTCGAGCTCCAAGATCGTAAATGGCGCGAATAGCCCTTTTTTGTAAAATAAATACAGTCTCAATATCTGTAGCATTACCCCACAGTAACAGACCGTAAGACATTATACTATGGAAATAGCTAAAATATATTAAACGCGCAGTAGCAACGTCGGTCAGCTGTCGTACTTTTCTAACAGCGAAAGCTGCGGAGCTGAGTCTACCATTCAAGGATGACAAATGGGAATTCCACTGAAGTTTTGAGTCCAAATTTATCCCTAAGAATACTGTAGTATCATTGACAATAAGCCTCTCGTTATTTATTTTTAAATTATAATTTGGATGTTTAACATTAGGCAACGAAAATACAACGCACTTAGTTTTTTTGGCGTTCAAGACGAGGTTGTTTGTTTTAAACCAATCCTGAATTCGAGATAAAGAGCTGTTGACGTCATCATAATTTACTTTTTTCCTATCAACTTTAAATATAAGTGATGTGTCATCTGCAAACAGTACTATATCACAAATATCTTTAACGTAAAATGGCAGATCATTTATGTATATTAAAAAAAGAAAAGGACCTAGAATCGATCCTTGTGGAACGCCCATTTTTAGCACAGATCCAGAAGACATCGTTCCGTTTATTGATACATGTTGAATTCTATTAGATAGATATGAAGCAATGAGATCAAGAGCTTTACCATTAACACCGTAATATTCTAGTTTACTTAATAAAATCTCGTGGTCCACGCAATCAAATGCCTTTGATAAGTCACAAAATACACCAATAGCATTTTGTGACCTCTCCCAAGCATCATATATATGTTTGAGAAGTGCTACACCGGCATCTGTCGTAGAGCGACCTCTAGTGAAACCATATTGTTCACTGTGAAAAATTCGATTAACATTAAAATGGAAAAGAAGTTGATTTAGTATAATTTTTTCAAAAATTTTACTTAATGATGGTAAGACTGAAATTGGTCTATAATTGCTGGGATCACTACGATGTCCTTTTTTAAAAATTGGTAAAACTTTACTATATTTAAACAAATCTGGAAAAGAACCCACTTTAATAGCATTGTTAAAAGTTATCGCTAAATACGGAGCCAGGACATCAATGATAGAACTAATTAATTTAACTGAAATGTCCCACAGATCATTGGTTTTTTTTAATATTTAGACTCTTAAATGCTTTAAGAATATCTAAAGAATCAACCTGTGAGAATAAAAAATCAATATTACATTTGCTAACGTTATTTTTAAGAAGTTGGGTAGAATTAGTTGAAGATAAATTCAGTTCAGAGGTTAATTCAATGGGTATTTTATCGAAAAAGGTTTCAAATACGTTTGCCAACTCGTCATCTGAGCTTACAACAGCACCATTTATATTTAATTCAATTGGTATAGTTTCTTTATTACGTTTCCCACAGATACTATTAATTATATTCCATGTGCACTTAATTTTATTATCCGAATTAACAATTTTATCTTTAATATATTTTGATTTAGCAGCCATACAAACAGCTTTAAAAGTTTTAGAATATTGTTTTACATAATCCAGAAATCTAGTCTCCTGATTCCATTGCTTCATACTGTACAGTTCGTACAACCTATTTCTACTCTTATAAATACCTTCAGAAGCCCATTCACTAAATTTTAAGTTTACATTTATATCTAAAGTTTTCAGTTTAAAAATGTTATAGAATTCCTCTAAGATTAATTTGAAAACTGAATTATAGATTACATCTGGATCCTGTGCCATCACATCTACTTTACATATTTTTTGCGCTACAATATCCCTAAAACTATTTGTTTTCTTTACCGTTATTGGTCTACATGTAATTCTTCGAGAATTTATATTAATTTTCTCATTAAGAGAGAATTTTTGACCACAGTGATCGGAAGTTAAATCAGTTATAACAGATTTATCGTAAATTTCAATATTACTAAATACGTTATCTATACAAGTAGAAGATGTTTTAGTGACTCGAGTTGGTTCACAATATCTGTGTGTTAAATTAAATGAGTTAAACAAATTAATTAATCTACTTCTAATCATTGTGTTCTTTAACATATCTATATTAAAATCACCACATACTAAAACATATTTAGAACTATTTAACAATTTTTTAAGAGTGTCTTCCATAACTGTCTCAAATACTGTTAAGTCACCTACAGGGGGCCGGTACACGCAAAGTATAATGTGACGCTGTAATTCTACACAAGACAACTCTACAGTCCGCTCGACAGAGAGTGCTACAATATCTTTACGTGATTTATGAGTTATATCATTACGCACCAATATTAGCGAACCTCCGCGAATAGCTTTCTCTCTTATGAGCGAACTTGACAAACTAAAATTTGGAATATTAGATATCTCATAACTGCACAGTATAATGAGAACAAAACTAAACTGTTAATAATAAAATCCCCGCACCAGCGACAGACTTTCACACTAAAATTTGTTTGTTCACAATCATAACTGTTTGCATGCTAAAATTAAAATAGCGGTGCTTGCTCGGCTATTGAAGTTATTGATTCTACATGGGTTTAGTAAATGAAAGTAAATTTTCATGGAGCCTACACATAGATCGTGTATTGACAAATTAAGACAGTTTTTGGCTAATATCATAATTTTAAAGGACACGATCTCTTTCAAAATTAAATTATTACTATTGTATTATGCTCTCACCGACCCGCATATCCAATATGGCCTCGGTAGTTACAGTCGTATCTAAAAAAGTTACCTGAACGCAATATACAAATTACAAATAAGAATATAAAAAAATATTGTTTCACCTAATATTATGGCTAAATATCGTGATGACGAAATTTCCCTTTTTCTCACTATAAAGTATTATCTGTACATAAAAAATTTGAATATAATATTAAAAAAAGACCGTTTTGGTGTAGTAATGCGAGTAGTTGCCTCAATGCCGGCGGTCGAGGGTTCGATTCCCACTCGGGGCAGATATTTGTTTTTGTACAAATAATTGTATCCGGTCTGGGTGTATGTCTTTTTGGGTCTCCCCACCGTGCCTCGTAGAGCACGTAAAGCCGTCGGTCCCGGTTTTTATCAAAAGCCTGAGAGCGATCGTTACCAATCGATCGATCGTTAAAAATTATCTACCAACCCACAGTGGAGCAGCGTGGCTGATTAAGCTCCAACCCTTCTCCTATATGGAGAAGTGGCCTTCGCCCAGCAGTGGGACGTTTACGGGCAATTTAGTTCAAAACTGATACACAAGAACTTCGGGGTTAGTATACTTATATGTAATAACAATTATACCTACTGATGCGTACCTAATATAGCAAATAGATAAGAAAAATAATTAATAAGGATGGATTAGAATATAGCAAAAAAAATTACGAAAATTATATTTGATTTATGATTGATTAATTTATACTCTCTTTATTAAACTTTATTTATTTATATTTATTATTTATTTCACAATACAAGTATATTGCACAAAAGGCGTGCTTAATGCTGAAAGCGTTCTCTACCAACCTTAGGACGTACAACGAAGGACGTTTGTAGCTGTGCAAAAGGGGAGAAAAAGATTATACTAATTTTTAAAAGGCAATAAAAACTAAGATAAATAAGTAACAAACTTAATGATAGATACACAAATACGTAGATACACATTTACATACACATATTCATACAAAGCTACATACATATTAAGACTTGACAAACTGACGGAAATGATGAAAACACATAATAAAGTACCTTTTGAGTAATAACACTAAGTCAAATTTTGGATAAAAGTAATTTTTTAACATGAAGAGTCACGTGATTTACGTTCCATATATAAAGAATTTAGCATGAATTGAATCAAACGAATAATTTAGACTTAAAATATCATTAATTATACGACACAGAGAGATAAGGCATACATTACAGTGCGTTTCCACCAATCCCCGCCATTAGACCAATTCAACATATAGTATCAGCATTTTATTGGCCATCATATTATACTTACAAATCGAAGACCAATGTTCATTTCAACGAAACTACGATAAGTGGTAAAATAATTGACGAGAACACACTTGTCATGATTAACTTCATATTAGTTGTGTTTTTAAATAATTTATTTATTTTTAAATATAATAAAGTCATGTATTATTTGACTTTTTTTATGGTAGTGCTTTCTGTTGTCAATGGACGACCTGGTTATGAGGAGATCGAAGAAGAAGTGATAACGATTTCAAAGCGTAACAATGGTGACATAAATAATGTGGATATGAAAATAATTACGACTAATGGTAAAGACGAAATTACTAGTAGAATGAAAATTTCGTTGGCTAGACACACAACGTTCAAACAATCCCTCTTACCTTCTGATTACTTCATAGACAAATTAAAGTCATCGCCGCCTCCACCTCCACCAGAATACTAAATAAATAGTAATAAGGAAAGCAATATTTATATTTTTATAAATAATTTATATTTCTAATAAATGATTTTATGCTAGATGTTAAATTTTATTTTTATTCATTCTAAGTAATGATATTCTAATGATAATAATTATCAAGAGAGATCCGAGAGGTCAAATACCTACTATACGCTCATCTAACAATAAGTCGTAATATTTTGCGTTTGACATAACAAAAATTAGTACTGATATAAATTAAAAAGAAAAGTACCTATAGAGTTTTCACACAGACCTCTCCTTTTCATCTATTTGGTAGTTATTTTATATACAATAATAAAAATAAAAAATGCAACAAATTAGAAGAACGATCCTTGTCATGTTTATATTTTTTTGTAGTTTTGTAATTTCCTGATAAGCTTATAGATACTTATAGAATATTTTTCAAGTCTGCATGAATGATCAAATCCAAAAGCGTATCTATGATAATAGCGAAAAATGCACAAGTGCAGCGTGTGTAGCATGTGTAGCGAAAAAAGAACTATTGAGGCCAATTTTCATTAAAGCAAAATTTCCTTATAAAATTTTTCATAAATTAATTTTCTTTGATGGTAAAATAAAATATTAACTTGTTAATATAAATATAAAAATACAATATCATTGTAATGTTTTATTTTGAACATCCAATAATAAAATTGATGGAACGCTAAATGCCATTTGTATATACTATATTGCAATATATATATTAAGGTACATAATTTTACAATGTGTTAAATTCTTCAACGATCATTACTTGAACAGTTGATTTTTAATTACCTTATAATATAAAGTATGGACCAAAATGGAAGATTATTTGACATAACGATTATCATTTTCGCCCGCTGACTATAGGTAGGTATTATAGTTTTTCTTATCTTAAGCAGTATATTAAGGTGAAAAAATAATGTAATTGTAGAAGATATTTAGTAAATTTTGCTCTAATTTATACATCAAAGCGAACTAAGTAAAATAATACAATGTATTATTTCTTTACACTATAATTATTTTTTATTTCTAATGCAATAACTATTTAATAATAAGTTTGTTGTTGTTCAGCGAGCGAATTAAAAATCGCTACGTATAATTACACTTTTTCTCGAAACTGAGTATGAAAACTCATTTTCATCATTTTCATTTGTCGTATTTATTTTACAATTCCAAGTTATGAATTTTTTTATATCTTTATTTTTATCTAGTAAACGTAACATAAATTATATATATTTTTGACATAAATGTAACAAAAATATGTCAAGTGAAACATTTGAATATCAATAAGTTAACAAAAGCAGTTGTCAAATTTCAAATTTCAACAAACAGTAAATTGCCTGATTAAGGGCCCGTTTCACCGGTTGCTGGTAAATTATCTGACGTGTAACAGTATTCAATGGATAAAAGTTTATTATATATTTCATTTCCACCATCAAGCTACACTTGATCTATCAGATATTCAGATTCGCAAGCTGTGAATCCAAAACCAGTTTATTAGTTGTGGTGAAACAAGCTTTAAGGCCTGTTTTACCTTCTGCTGATAATGTCTATCAGTAACTTATGTGCGAGATAAATTTTACCAGTAGCCGATGAAACAAAATATCGAAAAGTTGGGCTTACATGATAGGGTAAAATGTAAGTTTGAAATTAATCTTTAAATATTTATAAAAAAAAATGAACGGTATTAGGTACATGTTAAACAGTCAATAATGATAATATATCAATAATAATCACAAACTTAAAAATAATGAATTAAAAATTATTTTTTTTAAATAATTAAATCTCACTACAACATCAATAAAAACAAACTCTTGTCGTACAAGATTCATTATGATAATATAAATCACAGGTAAATACTTATGTCTAGAAATATTTAAAATTTACTTTCTCTTTCAGAGAAAAATAAAGGTTTTATTCAATATGATTCAAATGAAAAATACATTTAAAGTAACATAATAAATACTAGGAATAATAATTACAATATTCCTTACTTTAGAAAGGTACACAACGTTTTCAGGACAAGATCCTTAAGAGTAGGAGTTTCATGACACAATGAAACTACGTTTTCTTATTTTTAAGAAGTCCACACTGATTGTATATAAGTGAAGGCGCCTACAGCCGACAAGTTACAGGTTTTAGACATTTTATAGTATGTCAAATTAATTAAAATAAAATATTTAATATTAAAACTGTTTGAAGGCTAAATAATATAATTAAGGAAGAAACACAGTAAAGAAGAGAGGATGAATCAACAGTGTTACCATAGAAGGTCACTCTTTATTGACAATCGTACGTATTAAATTACGTAGTAGTTGATAGTTTGTTACTACGTAGCAATTTTTTTAGCAAGTTCTACGCTAAATAAGATTACCTATAATAATAATTTTTAAGTGTTTTTTTTTTTAATAAAATTATTGAAAATGACAAGAAGAGGGTCCATGAATCATGAACTTTGTGTGACGTCATTCATAGATTGCCTCTTGAGCCCGTAATCGTTATTATAAATATTGTTGAGAGGAGTAATGGTTTTAAAAAAATATATGTAACAGGATTATGACAGACCATTATTTAAAAATAAAGCTATTAAATTACAAGTATAACCTTACATCTACACAGTGTAGTGCTACTTATTTGATCATTAGAAAATATATAATTATAAATACACTTTAGACGGGCAGCAGATTTATTCAAAGGACTCAATACTCATACATTTTCATATACAAATCTGTAAAATTTTACAGATTAGTGTCTATATGAAATTCTAATACCCAAGAACGTGCATCGTAGCGCATTTCCATTTGTATTAATAATTTATACGATGCGCATATTTAAGACTCATTAAGCCAATTTGATGTAATAGAGCTAGTAATATAATTCAATTTTATATATTCTAATAATATCCTCATGATCAATCGCAAACTGGCACAAAGCATTCAATTCTTTGTATACATCACTCAAGACATGAGCTTTTCATGACATTATTTACTCACTTGTTTTATTATATACTTACAACAAGCCCTTAACGATTAATAATAATAAATCTGTCAGAACAAAACTGATATAATATAATATGAAAATTATTTAAGCTTTTTCTTGTGTTATTCTCAACAAGTACAAAGTTCTTATTAATTTATCTTATAAAGTGTATAGTGTTGTCTTATAACATTTATATTTCACGGATTTTACGTTGTTAAAAAAATTGATACTTATTTTCCTTATATTTTAAAGATCTCATGAAATATAATATTATCTAAGCGTATATAATACATAGTTGTATGTCGTATATATACTTATATATTATTTACAAACCAGTTTCACAACAAATTTTCAATAATATCATATAAAAATCACGTAAGAAGTATTTTTTTAATATTAACTACCATTTTTACCATAATACTTAAATTATGGTATACGAAAAATGTAGTTATAGGTATATATAGCATATAATTTTGCTCTTTTTTATATTGCCAATACGCTGTAAGCCTTAGAACTGAAATGGTTATCTTTTGCTGTTGTAAACTGGCGCATTCATCATTCATACTAAAACAAAGTCAGCCATGGCTGATCCAACATAACCTGCAAGTATTGAAGACCCATGCCCTGCGACACTAAAAGCTACATGTTTAAAATATTGAAAGATGAGAATTTTTTACGAAAGAGGAAGCCTCAATTGCTCTTTGCTTTGCTTTCTTTGGTTTTACAGCTGTTAATAGAAAATAATAAATGATTCTCATTCGAATTATGTAAAAAAAAGGTTAATATTAATAAACTCTAAGTAAAGTTACCCAACAGCTATCTAATTATTTACGCGTCGTCTGGACACCCTAGCAGCTAACTGCACTGTCGACTCAGAACAGGTATGTAGGTCCGGCGTTCAAACACCGCCACCAAAATTACCAAGATATTTCACAGGTTTAAGCAACACATTTGTTGACTAGATAAATGATGTGAACTTTGGACAAAACTTAATATGAACTGTTTACCTATCTTGATATTTCAGGCTATTTAAAAATGGAATCATACTTATTTACAAAGATTGTCAATCATTCGCCACGTGCGTTTGGCAAGCGGCAAAGTACAACACCACGCCGCACGCGCCGCCGGCATGACTATGTCGTCCTACTGTCTACTTTTAGTCAAAAATTAAGTACCAATTTTTTTTAACATAATTAGATTGAGAATCATGTACCGAGTAATCTCTTTAAATATTGATCCTAAATGACCAGTCATCCTGTACCTATATGTTATAATTGTGTCGTCAAATGTCATTTCTGTAACCTTCTTTCCTTCCATAATTATCACACATACGCTCAGCCTTGTTATTATATGGTGATTTTACATATTATTAACAATTTCTGGGTATAATCGTAGAAATCAGTCAAGCAATTTTTATTAAATTATAAAAAAAAAATCGATCAGATCAAATTTCATGGCTAAATATAAAGACATGTATGAAATATTTAATATTTTACTATTTGTACAATGGTTGTATTTTACCTTTGCTTAGTTTTTTACACATACACACTATTTATGTTTAATAATGTGAAGTACCTATCTTACCAAAACTATCAGAAACCACATTATGAATAATGTATCTCTTCAGTTCGTAACTGTTTTTAAGATAAACCTTCTTTGTTTTAACAAGTTCGTTGTACGAAATTTTATGTATATTATGTACCGACATTTTACAAGCCATTGATAAGAAAAAAATTGTTTAATGTCAACCAAAATGTTACCAACGTTTTCGAACTATTTAATTAGGTTTTGTGCTCTAACTTTCGTAAACTGTGCGAATTTACACAGAATAAGAACTATTGCATTGAAAAGACACATCTCTAGCAAAGATCACTTCGACACATCGTCACCTTATCTTTGTTTGTTCATCGTTTTTTATTTGTTTGGCTAACTTTGAATGTTTTAGATGAATTTTTATATTTTCAAAAATACATAGGTTTTGTTATAATACTCTGATTTAGCCATTATGGACATATATTGGAAGCCATTATTCTATCTTCTTCATTCTTTTAATTTTTTCATTCATTCTATTAAGACTATCTTCTCATAAATACAGCTTTTAAAGCACAGTCCGTGAAACTTTTACACTAAAAAGTTGTCTAACATGATCGACTTAAATTAATGTTTTGATTTTAAAATGCTTTAAATCTTACGAAGCCATACGGCTTATACTCAATATACTCTTTAGCATGTAATAAATTAATACACATTATCGGTATATTTTTCTCAAAGTACAACACATTATGTTAATAATATAATAGCTGTGGGAAAATGCATATCAAGAAAGTAACAAAACAACGCATTTTTACGAACTGAATATTGGTATAATTTAGGAGCTGAAGAACAAAATAGTGTACGTACTACAAAATTAGAGTTAAATTGTTATCAAGAGTAGAGCATTGTGTTCTTTTGTATTTACTGTAAAATTAGATAAAATCCAATTACCTCTTTTTGTTCGCCAGCTCCTCGTTATTATTGCAAGAGGCAGTTTTCTGTTTATTTATAAGAGCATTGAGTAGCTTTATCCTGGCTTTTACAGTTTTGTACCGTTGGTATTCTTCTTCACGAATCTTCCTGTCATCATTTTGAACTTTCCTGCTGTTCTGAAGTTCAAAGTTAACTTCGTATTCTTTTATGCTTCGGCGAAGTACCTGAATGTGAGAAAAACGAGGCTAAAGATCTTTCGAATATTTTAACGACTATAACAACAAATAATAACTCTATTCTAATTATTAAACTTAATAAAAAATGCATCATTGCTATACGTCCTATTTGGATATTTGTCAAGAGTTGAGATCGAACTCGTGCGTGGTACATATTTGCTAGTTTTTGTGACCACTGTGCTAACCTGTCGTCCAATAATAAAATGAAGATAGAAATATACATCATTAATGTTATTTCAGTTCAGTTGAGTTCAGTGTTTACATCAGTATATTTCTAGAAATAATCGTAGCATATTTATTTATTCACTATATTACACAAACAGAAAGTAGAATATAATCAATATAGATCGTTAACAATTTTTAGGGATGGATTATATTCCTAAAGTATGTGCACACTTCATGATTTTAAACAATTTAACAAAGCAGTAGTATATGAAGTTATTAAATATTAAATAACATTGTAGTAGTTTATTTATTATTCTATGCTATTGACTCATCAGTATTGCTAAGAATAGCTTCCTAGCTAATAAATTTAGACTTACTTTCATTAAAAATATTAATACTTTCATTATTTTCGGTGACAATATCGTTATAAAGGCGACACATTCTAATGATAGGGTTATAAAATAAATGTGTTATTAATGTAGACATTTACGATAAATGGCATATGGTATAAATTCCTGGATCTCGGTCTAATGTTAAAATTGATCAATGACAGGAGAGTCGGAGAATTTATTAAGCCGTGTATGATCTTGAAGAAGTAAATTAGTTCGTGGTGTTTACGCCGAGACTCTAGAGTTATTACATTAAATATTCGTAACTTTTTGGAATGAGACGTCAATTTTATATTTAGTTTGAACATATGGGACAAAATATTCATAAATATTCTTTAAATTCTTTCTATTCTCTCAACGTGTACTTTATAAAAAGGGGACCACACTGGAGCACAATATTCAAGATAATTACGAATTAGGGAATTAAAAATATACATTAAACTTTTAGGGTTTTTAGGGTTTTTAAAATCTTTAGTTATCCTGGCGATGAAACCGAGAGTTCTATTAGATTTAGAAATTATGTGGTAATAATGTGGACGGAATGTAAGTTTGTCATTAAAGAAAATACCAAGGTATTTTACGGTTTTTAATTAATTTTCTTTCTAAACGATGACCAACTAAACTCCAGTTTTTACCTTTAATTTTATTTAATTTAGAAGTAAATGATATAACAAAGTATTTGTTTATATTAAGGGACATTAGATTTTCACTTCACCATTCATTAATAGTATCTAAGTCGGATCGCAATAGTAAAACATCGGAGGGACATTGTACCGTATGAAAGATTTTTAGATCATTATTATATTCTATTCGCATATTTGGAAAAATAAGCTGTTAAAAGATGAGGAAGTTGGGCTTTCGCAGGATGGAGTTAGATATGATCGAGAAATTATGCAAAACTTTTCACGCATCATTAATAGTCTCAATGGCTAGTTCTCTCTCTTTATTTTCTAGCTTTACAGAAAAAAAAAATTGTTGACACTTGATCTTTTTAGCTTCTGAAATGATCTTCGTAATATTTGTAAAATGTAAACCTACCAATTTAAGTAGTTTAGCTTCACCAAGGGCTCTGGCTAAATCCTCTAATCCTAGGCAATGCAGCCCTTCGTTGGAAGGAGTTACCTCTTCACTGGTAGTGGCTGACTTGGCTGATGATGTAGACGATGGCATTTCTTCGCCAGCCTCGCGAGTTGGAGGCGATTGAAGTGGCGTTTCTATAGTTTCCTAAAATAACCATATCACAAAAAAAAATAACTAAAGTTTATGAATTAAATAATAAAAATAAAAAGATTAAAAACTGTGACTTATGAGCTCTTTAGCGGGCGTTCAAGTATTAAGGAACGCAATTTAAGGGGGAGGGGAATCTTGTAAAAAGTTACGATGCGTTACAAGGGCGTGAGGGGATCGTACAAAGCGTTATATAACATAGGTTTTTTTTTTAAATTTTAATAATAAACTAGGAAATTAAAGTCTCCCAAGTTGGCAACTTTTCGCTTATGTTTCACGGCGAGTCCCTCGATTGTATTGTACGTCATTGTTATTTTGTTCTCCATGTATGTCGAGTTCGAAATATCTTGTTTTATATATTATTATTACTGCAAACGTGATTTAAACAATGACACATGTATTTTAGCGACTTTCCGGTACTTTGCGCAACATAATTATAACTTTTAGGTAAAAATGGTAACTTGTGTGTTGCGTTACATGTGGGGGAGGGAGATTCAAAATTTTTCAAAAAATTCATTACGTATTAGGGTAAATATTTGAAAATGCGCATATGGCATAGTTTCGGAGATTAAGAAAAAAAGGCGAGGAAAATGATTCTTTATATGATTTTTGTAATCTCAGGTACTTTCTTTTTAAAATAGTATCTAAGGGAATGCCTTAAAATATTTACTTTTTGTATGATAGGCAATTCAAAATTCATACGAACGGTAGTGATAAATATGAATAATTGGTAATTAGGTCACTCACAATGTAATGAATAGTTTTCAAATAGTAATTATGAAAAAAAAAATTAGAGATGATAACTAAGATATAAAAGCTGCTTTACCAATTAGAGATGGTGGCATCGGCGTGAGAAAAATTTCTAGTGTCGCTCTTCCTGCTTTTTTTGCTTCTGTGCATAGTATCAAAGGCCTATGTTCCGAAAATTTAAAATTAGGTTCAGTCCAAATTACAGAGGCTACAGACGCAGTAGAAAACTGGAGGTTGGTGTGTCCTAATGACGATAGCCCCAAGGAAGTTACAAAACAAAAACTTTGCGATACGCCATTAGTTCACAATACTCGTGAAAATTTGACGTAAAATCTTACTAGTGACAAAATCCGTGCAAGGCAAAGAATGCACCAACCCTCCTGTCACTAGTGGAGGATATGAGACGTAGAGTTAATTCTTTTAGATTTTTTTTTGCACTGCTACTCTAAGGTCCAAGTGTTTCGACTGTAAACGGCACAAAAACATAACATGGGATAAGTTACAAATATTTGTGCCATTTAGTCATTTCAACTTTCTCCGCAGCGGCTTCCACTCTTAAAGCTGTCTCCCTGACGTGAGACGGAGCTAACGCAGGTTGAGTCCCATAAAAGCGCCCGTTCCCTTTCCCAGGGAATCAGTGTTAAACCATCAGGCCTCTTGTCATTATCGCGACAAATTCCAGTAGGCTCAATAAGAGTAGGAACGTCGATGGTGGCAAGAGCCCTTTTAATGGTTTCATTCAGGGAACCTTAGCGGGAAAACATACCTGAACTCTTGTTGCAAGAGGCCGTGTAGTCCGAAACGTGGCTAAAAAAAACAAGTTAAGTGAAAGAGAAGTACTTCCCCGGCGCGCCGCCCAATTTGGCTGCAAAAGGCTTGCATTAGGCCGCTGCTTCTATAATAAAATAGACCAAGACTTCAAAATAGACCAAAAATGTTGTCACAAGAATCACCTCCTTTCCGCATAGACATCAAAAATGCTGTCACAAATTAAGACGAAATTTCAACATAATTACCATTTCTAAAAAAACTATTACCATTCGCTTGTGCGAACGGCAAATATCGGTAATGAGACAAATGGTAAGTAGTATTTCAACTATTTTCTTAAATAAATCAGTCTTGTGTTAGAAACTTTCTAATTCTATTCTCAAAATCCAAAAGGAGTCACTATAGGGACTATATAAAACATGTTATCAAAAATATGTAATTGATCACTTACCTAAAAAACAATAAATGGTTATTAGATAATATTTTTACTAAAACACTTTGAGGACGAGATAATTACAATTGGCGCCAAAAAGACTGATCTTAGACACTAGCCTTCGCTCGGTGTTCGAGCTCTAACTGGTACCCACGCGCCTATGTACTATTGGGTTGGAATATTCCAGTTTTTACAAGAAAAATCATTACGGAATGTTCCCAAATGGTAATTAGCAAGTTGTCCATGGACATTTTTTAACTGATCTTATTTTTAATATGTTATGTTCTTTGCGTGTTACAGCATGGTTTTATGTGTTCATTAACAACTTAAGTTTATGAATATCTTACCAAAAGTATAATCTTCAAGAAGAATTTAACAATTTTAGGATAATTATTGATTGAAAATGGAGAATTGGACACGAATGGGAATTAGATTTTGGCTCTTTGATTTGTAATATCTCTAAACTCAATTTATAAATAAGATTTTTAGTTATCGGTCCATATTTGAGATACTTTTTTACATAAGAAATAATTCACAAAAGTAAAAATATAAACTCCGCATTCGTTCTTTAATAACCGCCGCGCGATTTGCATGTTTTCAAATATTTGCCCATTACTTGAACGCCCCCTTAAAACGAATTTATTTTTATGAGTTGAATGTAAATTGTTGTAATCGTTATACTTAATAGAAAACAATTAAACAGATTTAAAATCTTTGATCATTCTAAGTTATAATAAAACTTCATTTTTCAAGTGAGTATAATTTTTTTGATGTTTAACTTTAGGTTAGATGTTTCAAGAGCAAATCCTCTATAAAATAAAACACGGATACACATATTTATAGCAACATTTTTTTGACACAAGTATATAGAAAAGAAGATGTAATTTTGAAAAAAAAAAGATTGTAATAGAAGTTAAATATATAATAAACATTTATGTGTGCTTCAACACTACATTATTTTATTGAAAATTCGTCATGATCATAATATGATTCTATCAATTTTATTAATATGATATATATTTTTAAGCTCGAAAATTATGTTAATAAGGTGTATATCATAAACCTGAGAAGTATCAGAAGGTTTTTCTTGAGAGTCGCTCGAGCTGTCCACGCTGGTGTTAAAGAGCATGGTCTCGTGTTCATGAATTGTAGCCAACTCGCCATTTGTTGCTCCGATGATCTGAAAAATTTGTAACTAACGATTATATTTATATCTTTTATCTTCATCATTTCATTGATTGGACTGGTGGAGGTTTGTTTTGGTTTGTTTTTAATGCTGGGAAATACGTAAATACGATTCACACTTGAAAGGACATTCATATTATATCCAGCTAGGCTGAAGAATGTTAGCCTTAGATAACACTCATCAGTTCAAGGTGTCGCGGTAAATGTACATTGGTCATTTTTCCTATCCATGATTTAATTTTAATTTTTTAAAACTTAAATTTTAAAAAAATCTGGAACTATACTTACTTTACTGTTTTTAAGAGTGATAGCGTTATATTTTGGCCTATAATACGTATCGTGTGTTAAGTCTGTTTGTACACTGCATTAAATTATAGTATAAGTCATTATTTGACTGATGACATTAAAATAGGACTGAGCAATAGTTGTAAGAGACAACGCAAATGTCATCTCGTAAGGGGGCATCTATTAATTACGTGAGGCGCTTTCGAGCGAAATCTCACTCAATCTCACGAGGGGGCGAGGGTGGTCTCGGCAAATATCACCTATTTTTTTTCCATCATTAAAAATCTTAAATACTAGTCAATACTAGTATTAAATAAACAAAAAAAAAATAAGTTTTTTTTTTATAAATCTAATGTAATCGACCACAGTTTAACTGATTTACATTACAAATATGCATTTAAAAAAATATCACGTTTCATTAGGGGAAGGGAAAGGGGATCGAGCACCAAGGGGGCAGAGGGGGTCGAAAAATCGCTAAAATTGTCTCACATAATTAAAAGAAAAGGTACCTGAGAGATTTTTGAAAAATAGGTATTTCAATAAAATTTTCCTGTCTCGCTGTATGTCGTCGACGCGCGCCGCAGCAAGAAAGAGACAACAAGGGGAAAGGGGGATTGACCAAAACAGCATTTCGTAGTCGACTATCCTCCCCAAAATATGCCAATTCTTTTTTATGTAACTTAAAAAGCCTTCAGTTATATGTTCTCGTTTTTTTTTTGTAATGTAAATATGCCTAATTTTGTTTGAATGAGTGCCTGAAAATGTATAAAAAAATAGGCAATATTTCTAGTTTTTAAAGACTCCTACTCCCTATGATAGTAATAATAGGAAAAACACCAAGACATAGGGGCATGGTCATGGCAGTTAAAGGTAAAGTTACAAAAATATTTGATCTAGTGTCATTATCCAGGGAGGAAACAGTTGAATACGTTTGTATCGAGATAGAGCTGGTATCCTTTCGTCTTAATGGATGCTCCCTAAAGTATAGGTAGATGTGTGGCGAGCGGTGAGTACCAAGGGCGTAGCCAGGATTCGTTATAGAGACTGTACTATTTTAATAGTGGTTTTTAAAATACTATATGAGTATCTCACATTAGTAGTGGAGATGTTCTTTTATTCGTTTCACTTATCGTCACTAGTGACATCGCTTAGAATAAGAAAAGATGGAAAATATTTTTTATCAGTGACCGACCGCTCTTCTAGAGGGGGTAGCTGTCCCCCATGCCCGTACTTCGCTACGGCCATGGCGAGTACTCACGGCGTCGGGGCGGAAGGCGGCGAGCGCGCGCTTGACGGCGCGGTACCGCTCGTAGAGGTGGCGCGCGGCGCCGCGCTCGGCGGAGTGCGCGGGCGGGCGGCCGCGCGCCGCCTCCAGCCGCAGCAGCGCGCGCTGCACGCACGACTTCTCCGCCGCCAGCTGCGCCGCGCTCCAGCTCGCCTCCGGCACGCTCGCTCGCCCCGCCGCCTCGCGGCAGAACTCCACCCACTGCGAGTACCACATTTTAAGGGTACAGATATACATGCTCATTACCAGCATGTTTATAGTCTAGTTAAAAAGTGCCATTTTGGTCAACTTTTTTTTTAACAGTCTCTGAAAATTATGATTGAGGTGTCATTCGATTCGCAATGGCATCTAGACGATTTTTGAAGAAAAAAAAAATGAAGTTTCGCTTGCAAACATTGCAAATTTATTAAAAAATAACTAAAAAAGGGCTTAGTTTTTAGTTTACTTTAAAAAAATCTGCACGTATGTATGACTATATAACTGCGCGTATACGCGCAGTAGATGCACATGAGTAAAGAATACCGTTTATTTACTCTCGAAAAGTTCGAGAAAAATGTAAGCCTAGAATTTAACAAATGTAGTTAAAGTGTCAAAAGCGATCATTTGACCGCTCTGGTAGGTTTAGGCCCGATCCACATTACAGTGCTGATCTCAGTTCGTTCTAGGTCCGATTTGGATCCCGTAAAATCTCATCACTCATTCATGATTTACTCGTAGTTTCCAACCGCCATCGCATCGATAGTCAAAAGTCGTGTATTTATTTTTATTTTTGCTTGTAATTACTAATAAATTTAACGTAATCCAAGCATTTAATTGATTATTGTAGATTCCAGTAACTCTACATCAAAATCCTGCTTTAACATAGTAAAACTAAAATACCATACTCTTTTATTATAAAAATATTTGCTATATCATGATGTTCCTTAACAACTCGCAATAAACGCTATTTGGGTCAAAAACAAAAATAGAAAAATAAGTGTTCAAGCAAATTAAAACCGATTATTCGGACACCCACCACCTCAGTCCCCCGAGATCATGGACGCTGTAAAGGGTCCGAAACGTCGGGAAATAATTTAAATTAAATTGTTAAACAGTAATTTTGAATAAACGCGATAAAATCCGTTTTTAGACTTTTAATTAAATAAATTAAAACCGGTTATTTCAATATTATATCAACATTAAATACATTAAATAATTATTTCGTCTTGAAATCTTGAAATGTTTCATGAAAAATTTGCACTATACTGAAATTTACTTTAATATTTTCGATTTTGAATCTGAAAAACTCCCCTTCTGTAGACTGTTCGGATACCAAGTCGTTGAGTATAAGCGATGGTTAAAAATATATAAACATATTTTCGACAATTTTATATGGTTTCATTACATTAGTTATATTATCGAATACTAATATCAGAGCCTGTTAAAAAATATATAATTCAAAATTTTGTAATAAAACGAATAAACATGTTGTTCACAAATATTAGGTCTACTTCTGTAGACGCATGAAATAAGCCAACATTTGGCTATTATGAGCGCATCGTTTTAATTTCGTTATTTATATTGGCAGCACTGTGTTCTCAATCATTTGCTTGGTTGTGATTTAAGGTAAAGTGCGTGTGACACGAAAAACTCCAATTTTATTTAATTAAACAAGTTTTCGGTCAAGATCAGTGTGTCTTTCCTGTACAAGGGATATCTGAGTAAGTAGCCTTTACAAATAAATAAAATCATCAAGATAGTACAAGCTTATTGGGCATGGTATGCAAATAACATATTGCTTAAATTCTAACCTCATATTGACGGATGCCATCTTTGATTTATGAAAATTTGTCTCCCATGTAGACATCTTTACTGTAGAGCTTTCTGTAGAGCTACAGTAGAACAAGCTTATAAGCAATGAAATTTCAGCTTTTGCAAAAAAAAGTAGCGTTATTTAAATAGCGCTTTTTACCGATTTATTCAAACGGGAGGAAGATTTTGTAGATAATTAAAGTAAGTTTTGTAAAAATAGTTTCTATGTGTGATTTCGAAGTTAACTAATACTATAAATAAGCATTACATCATTAATTTTGCTCACTTTTGCTTTCCGCTTTCGTTTGTTTTTTTATTAAGTTGCTTACAGCGCATGACGGTTGGGGTCTTTTGTTTTAGTTACTATGCCACGAACGAGTCGATCAGATCGAGGAATCAGCTTTCCTATGAAGAAAAAAAGAAACGCAGGCGCGAGCAGAAAAAAATTAGTATACGCCGTGCTCGGGCACAAATGGATGAAGTAGCTCTCGAAGAAAGAAAAAGGAAGAATAGGGAGAGATACAAAAGAAAAAAGCAGTTAGGTCAAATTAAGACTGTAAATGAGTATGCGACAAGAAAGCAAAGGCAGATAAGAAAAATATGGAGAAAAAGCAAAAAAGAAACGCGATAAGGAAAATATGAAGAAAAGAGAACGTGATTTTATGCGAGAGAACACACCTTCATCAAGCCCTTTGTTGTCGTGTATACATGTTGGCAGAGGCTGCAAGGAATAGACAACGATTTGTTGAAGAAAATAACCATTTAAAGAGAAAAGTTCTCGATCGTCGAAATCGAAGATCAGAATCACCAGACTTCCCGTCTGAGCATTTGTCGATCCGTGATTCTCTTGTGACTCTAGCTAGTCTTGAGGCTCCAACTAATCCAAATTAACCTGGACTCTCAGATCGACTGACACCAGATGTTTCTATCGAAATATTTAACCAAAGGCATAGGCCCCAGAAGAGGAGAATCTATTTAGACGACTCTGAAGTCTCAGAAGATTCACCACATAAAATACGGCTGACGGATTCCATGTTATATGATTCTGACGAGGATAATATATTTTAATATTCTGTCTCTTTATATGCCTACAGAAGCATAATGTCTGTTCTGTGGACAAATTTCGATTATTTTTTTGTACTGAATTGGTACAGAATGTTGATTATGTTTTGCTTAGGGGTTGAGGAGAAACCCATTTTAAGTTTATTTTCTTTTGTTTCTATTCTACATCTTATTGATTTGAGTATATAAGGTCAATTTTTATTCCCTTCTGTAGACAACTCAATCTCTTCTGTAGACGCTAAAAAATTATAAACGTGATTAATTCCTAGAATATCCAAGACTGATCTCTAATGATATTATTGTAAACATAATATTAACTAACTTTGAATTAATATAATATTTTATGAACAATCGTGAAGTTTTATTTTAATTATATTTGTAATGTCCACTTTTGTTTATGACCCATTTACGCATTATTGTTACTTATTTGAGAAGACAGTAGACACAGTTTATTTTATACAATATTGCATTTTGACAGAACTTCATATTTTTAAACAATAATGTACAGCGATAAAGGTGAGAATTACATCAAAAATCTTTTTTGATGCCATAAATTACATAGAATTTTGAAAAATGATAAAATAAATTCTTTGTTCAACCGTGGGAATGTTTTCAGAAAGTTTATGCATATATTGCGTTTTAAAATTTTATTAACTTACTTTTTGGCTATAGTTTTTAGAAGTTTCTTAAAAATACTAATAATATTTATTAATTTAAAATAATATATAATTGTTATTTAAGTCGAATGCATTAAAAATCTTTTGTAACGGAAAGATTTTTGTAGATCTATGCTTTTTATTCCGGTACGATTTTAAACAACTTTTGTTATTTAGTCTAAACAAGATTCTTATTAAGTAATACATAAATTGATATCTTACATATATATTTGTAACTAAGTCAAAACAGAACAACCATTATCTATAAAAACGGCAAAAAATCATCATACTATCGCTATTTGCGACATGCCACTAGAAGTTCGATCTCGTTCAGTCAAAATATTCTTTAGACAGATCGTTGCTGGAGCGTGACTTCATCGGACCTTGACTGTTACGGATAGTATGAATACTCTCATTGTTTCTTGTGTAACAATTATTTACCGGATCGAGATCGGACCGAAAACGAACTGAGATCAGGACTGTAATGTGGATCGGGCCTTAGTGTTAAATCAAGTAAAAACCAAATTTGTTCTATGGTGACAGCCATACAGGTTAATGTACAATTTTACAGGTTACCTATATAAAAATAAAAATACCAAAGCTTTTTTCTTAATTAATTTAAATGATAATAAAATCACTAGAGCGATAAACATCAAAACAATGACAATTCAAATGAAAATATTACTCACAAAATATTGAAAAAATCATCTAAGTCATTCGCGAAAATTTTTACCGTACTATCTCTATTGTATTAATAGGTATTTTACATAATCCAAACTTAAGCGGATCGCCAATAGTCTGTGCTGCCGCCTACGCCATATAATTCTTTTTATCCAAAACTATAAGTTGATCTGATACGAATTAACGAATATTCAAGACATATTAATATAAAATGTTATTTTTTCATTGGATCAAATAACCTTAATCAATATAACTAAGTTATATGTAAGCGAAAATATATTATAAGTATAAAAATATGTTATATAAATTTTTACGGAAAAACGAATAAAATAAAATGTGAATTCGACGTCTTAAAAATATTTTGGTAAAGAATAATAATATCTCTGCAATATTTTTTGTTATATACATTTGTCTGTAGAAAGTAATGGAACTTTCGTCTCTATTATATTGGTTGGTGATCATCATTATAAAGTATAAAATACAAAAAATAGCAGCAAAGATACAGCTCTAGATAAATTAGGAGGAGGAGGAGAAAACTTGAACATACCTCTTCGATATCTCGTACCACTTCAGCCATAGGCTTATCGCTTTTCAGTGCTGCATCGAGTTTATCATCCCTTTCTTTCTGCAACTTCGCAGCCTGAATTTTCTGCTCATATTCCACGGGATCTGCTTTAATACAGCGCTTTTCTGCTTTCAAATTTCGTAAAGTTTCATACATTCGAGTCAGTTGTACATCGGTCATACGGTCACTTTGAGTCATAGCGTAACCATTTTGAGCCTCAAAATCGCTTTCATATTTGGCGATGTTTTTCTTTAAAGAATTAATCTGAAATTATCATATATAAAATATAAATTTAATTCATAGGAGATATACCAAATATTTGTTGTTGCAAAATACAATAAATTAATAAATTTATAAATAATAAATTTACACAATACAAGTACAAAAGTCTACCTAAATCCAGAATAGTCTCAGGTGAAAATCACAAAAGCGCTATCGACTGAAATTAAGTATAAAGAGAAGTATGATAGAAATATGGATAGAAATATGAATTTATGATTTGTTATTACTGGGTCGGTTTATATTATTTAAAAAATCATAATTACTGCGTCATGCCAATGGTATCTAAGTGTGATTCTACCCCGGCTTAGCCAGCTTTGATCGTTGGATATCTACTAAATAAATAGGCTTAAATTTGTAAGCAGAAATGGATCAGAATCTACCTTCTTGCTGATCTTTTCGATGCGTCTGTCAGGGTTGGGCTGAACGCGACGCGGCATTTCGCTGCGTTCATCTCGGCGCGTGTGTTCCACTGCGTCTCCAGCCGTAGCGTACGACCGCTCACTATCCTCACACACTGTACAGAAATTGTAAAAAAAATATTATTGAAAGTCTTAAGAATATCATACTCTCATTGAATATGAATTATAATGAAAAAATGGCCGAACCGATTTTCTTCTATGATCTGCATAAATTTGTCATTGAGACAAACTCCTGCAAACCAGACAGGCAGATTTTGCGGTTATATCAATAAAGATATCTTTTTTTTTTGTGTAACATACAAAACACATGCGGTAAAACTAACTTATAGGAAATTTAAAAGAGCTTCCTAACTAAGGTAAAGTTTATTAATCAATTTAGAAAGAGATCTAACGTTCTGGTTTTTGCTGCACGACATATTCGAAATGTGGTGGTGTTCCACTTCTAAGATCTTCTGCATGAGACAGGCAGTCATTCTCCTTTGGTTGTCTTGGCAAGCGCGCTGGTGCACGGCGTCGCTTTCCACCATATTGCGGACGACGGGCGCGGGAGAGGCGTTCCGCTCGACGTTCCGACTGCATTGTTTGCGTATAACAAAAAAATAATAATATATATATAAACATACTTAATAACTAGCCTAATGCGTATAATTGAAGACAATGGCCAAATTTTTAATTAAAAGAAAAATAAGTCTTATTGAAAAGTTTCAACACAATCTACAAAATCTCACCTCAAGTCTGTTATAGTCATGTAGTGGGGGTGGAGGCGGTGGCGGTGGTGTTCGCTCCTCGCTGTGTGGTCTACGCTCTTTTCGCTCGTGTGCGCAACCGGAGTCACGGCGCTCGCGTCGCTTGCGCGCCTCTCGCTCGCACTCTGGCGCCGCCATATCTTCCCTCTGCTTTTCTCTCTCGTTCCGCTCGCAGCACTGCGCACGCCACCCGAGCCCAGATATTACAATCCGGTGTTCGCTTGTGCACTCAGAATCGTGCCCGTAACCCTAACGTGTGGATGTTAATGTATTAGTGTAGTCAAATAAGTAGCCTTTAGATATTCACGGCACGTGGATTGTAAAGCCTCTTGCGGTTAATGGAATGTTCAACTGTGAATGAGGTTTGATGCTAGTGTAATAGCTCTAATGTTAAAATGTACAAGTGTACATAATAAAGAAAACTTTGCCTAAAGCGAAACTTCTAAGTGACCAATCTATTTTATGTTATATTAAGCGTTTTACATATTTCACAAAAACGACCTAAACATTAAGCAAGGTTACTGAAAGATCTAAACCGAGACCGAGTCTCATCAGAAAAATGATAACTACTTTCTTCAGTAACCTCATAATATTTTATTATTGCGAAGCGAATGTAAAGCTATAAAATTACTGTAGGTACAGTAAATTTTGATTGGGCGATATATTATAAAGGGCACTACGTTTTATAAAAATCTAATAATAGAAACCCCACTGCTTTTGACCTGTACCTGATGAATTTCCAATAGAACCATGTTCGCTTCAGATTTTAAACTTTAACTCGAAATTAAATTCCCAAATTTCCAAAAGCGATCGGCCGTAACGTGGTTCTGAAATTAAATTATTTCCGACACTGGAGCACTTGAATATATAGGTAATGTGTATTTATATATGAGTACAAGTTTACCTTTGTTTATTAGTCAGTTGGCTGTGTTCCAAATGAATTATATTAAATGATGTCAAGCATATAACATTAAACGTCATATAGGTCAACATTTGGCACCGTGGAGTCTGATAATTTTTATAAGTAAATAAATTATGTACACTTACAATGCAATATCTCGCAGCGCCCACTATCGAGTCGAATATCCTGGAAATGTTGTGCCGGCTCCGACTGGCCAGGGTCGCGTTGGGTCCCGAGTCCGGCCGAGACCCTCTCCGATAATCAACACCAACAACCAATAACCGGGCTATTGCTTATCCTTTGATGTAAAACAAAATGAAAGAAACAAAACGAAACGGTATGGCGAATTCGCGCGCCGTTTTGCCAGAGAACTATACACTACACTAGGCCCCTCGACGATGCCAAAAAATGTTTATTTGATGATGTCGCTCCTTTGCACCGACATATCTCGATCCCGGCACATATTGGTACGGCACAAACAGTCTTTATATATTTAACTGTCCACAGAAAATTTACGGTTGCTTCAGAAAATGCGTTGACACTAGTCTGTAATTTAGCATTGAAATTTGAAGATTAAAGTTTAGAGCCTTTTAGCTCCTAGCAACGCTGACGCACAACCTTTATTTCTTTGTCCGTACACATTTTAAATTTTAATGTTAAATATGGTTTTGAGAATTTATTTCAATTATCGTCTATCATTTTGACTTTTCGCTTTCACACTGATCACTAAAATATTACCGATAAAGGAAATGAACAATTCTTTATTGTAGTGCGCCTGAAACAAGAAAAAATGTTTTATTCAAAATATAAAAATACAATACCTATTTATAAATAATTATAAAAATAATTATTTCTTCTTGTATTTTACAGCATAGGCCTAGGCCTAGGTAGATGCTAACAATAAGAAAGGACAAATCTAATTAGGTTGATGTTATTTATCTATTTTTATCTCAAACTTGTTAGGCTTTATTTACTTATACCGTTAATAGAAAATGTCTACCAAGTGCTATATAAGGATTTTGTCTATAATTATTATACCTAGATTTTGTATAATTTGATCGAAATAAATAAGACTTAAAAAAGATGAGAGATGATGCCTGATGATAGATGGATACCTTTTCCCCGTCAACAAAACACTGAACCTTTGTCATTTATCAGTTTTAATTGTTTACTACTTTCCCAGTCTAACACAAAAGCTACAAAAAATAATAATAGAATTAACATAAATAAAGATAAATTTCAAGCTGTTACAATATTACAGTTACACATAATAAAGAGTTGTCAAGAATCAACAGTACAACTAATAAATAAATAAAAAGATCTCGTCTCATTGAATAAAGTAATGATAGACTGAGTTCTAGAACTGGCAGTCTTCAACTCTTGATAAAAACGTCGTGTACTATATTTTTGTTCTTTCTTTTTATGTATTCGTCATATAGCTTTATAAAGCTTTTATATTCACTAAGGTAACTAATATGGCCCACTGATAAAATATGTGTAACTTAACTAGGGTATTTTTCGAGTGTAAAATATGAAAAAAAAACTGGTATTTGTTAGGCTAGGAAAACATTTTTAGGAAACTTGTCTACATATCTCGAGAAAAATAGGTTGTAAAGGACAGTCCTGACTCACTAATTGACAAACAAATTATGAAAGGATAGACTAGAATTCTAGAGGCAAAAAAGACTTGTTATAAGAAATATTTATTTATTAAAAATTTAGAAAGTACTTCATTATTAGCAGAAATTGTTTTATGAAAGTTCGTAATTTGTGGTATTTCGTAAGATAGGAAACCTTATTTTGTGCTCGGTAAGATTAAATATGAAATATTAAAAAATATACAGTCAAATTCATTGAACCAAACAATAAGTACTTACAACATGTAGCATCGCCCATAACTTCAAATATTTAAGCTTACCTTTACTTTATTCAAGTTGGCTTTAAAAGCACTTTTGAATAGTCATTGTGCTCGTAAAATAATGTACTATAGTTGAAGCTACCACTATCTACATATTACACAGGCCTTACATAATATTTATTAATAATTTATTGCACAATACATTATTGATTTATACAAACGACATGTTTAATACTAAAAGCATTCTCTACCAGCCAACCTTAGGACATAGAAAAGCGGACGTTTGTAGGTTTACAAAGTCGGAAATTGAGAAAATTCATTTTCAAGAAAGTCAGTATAAGATAATAAAATAAGTAACATGTAGAAATAAGCCTTCCTATCAATCGCATCGTTCGTCGTAGATAGACATATTATCACATATTACTACCTATATATACGCAGTTTTATAAGCAAGATCTTTAAACTAGTATTATTAGATATTTATTAAGAAAAATTAATTGAATAGCTCTCTAAATCAAGTAAAATTAATATGCAATATTATAGTAAAATACTAACAAAAATTTCAGTAAATCCACATAAATTATTTGTAACTTATCGTTGTTTTTTAGGATTAATGGAGTCTAAAGGTTCTTAAGACCCTGACGTCGTAATTTTATTTCAATTAAAATACGTATAATAATAATATATGATTTTTTTTTCTGCGTGAGAAAAGCCGAGCACTAAGTAAGATAGGCTATAAAACATCACGTTATGAATCACAGCTACGTAACAAGAGTTATAAACTTCATGCATAATGCAGTATATAAGTATATAATAAAAGAATCTAACATACGAAGAAAAAGTCTTTCTTATCTTATGTACAATTTGCAAGATTGATATATAAACAGTAATAGTGACCTATTTAAGCGGAGTTCGATGATCGCGAGTGGGCGTGTCAGTGACGAAACGCCTTAATTCATCAATGGAGGCTTTGCTTTTTTACCTAACATTTATCATATATTGTATCATTATATATTCAAAATAATATAAAAATATAACTAATTTAACTTTCGGTGTAATAAAGAATTTTCTATGACTTATATTTCTTTTCGTTTTCCTAAATTTTTCTACTACTACTACTAGTATTTTAATATAAAAATATTTATATTTACTTAATTTTAATTAAAATAATAATAAGATCTTAAACTATTTCAATTTTAATTTGGTTTAAAATCATACAAAAATATTTTTTTCTAAGAACTAAATAACGAAATAAATAAGAAAAATTTAGACGTTTTTACCATTTAATGGTAAAAAAGTTTAAATTTTATATTATTAAAAAATTTTATTATTAAAAACAATGCTATATTAATTTTTAATAGAAAAAAAAATCAAAAACGCCATTGCTTGCTTTACTTGCAATTTCACAATGTAGCGCATCTTAAAAAGATACGCTGATTAACGCCTCTATGTAAATAATACATAAAATAATCATAGGTACTTCTGATAAATAAAACTTGAACCTGGATAAATATTACATAATAGTCGAGTTTAAAAACGTTTTGGTACAATAATATTATTTTATGTAATTACATGCATATATGGTCATATAATGTAACTGTAATATAATTTAGAAAATTCTATAAGTCATTTAAAATAACAAAAATAAATAAATAAATTTCATTATATACCTATATATAATGAATAAAAAAAAATTAAAAAAGAGAATTGTCGATTTGATTCCTTCTTCTACATGGAGAAGAAGCCCAACAGTGGGACGTTAACAGACTGATTCGGTTCGGTTTGGTTTTAATTAACAAGGAAGCCGGTATGTGTGTGTGTGTGTGTATTACTAGCAGACTAGGAGAATAACGTCCTTGTGAGTAACGGCATTCTGCTATAACATAATTATATTAATATTGAGTAAATAATATCATCTTACCTTATCGAGCAGTCTAGAAGAAGAGAAATGTAATCACAAGTACATAAACAAGGAACTGAAATTAGTTCAAATGGCGTCGTAACGATAAACCGGCAGAAATGTCCGCACTCTAGCAACCGGCAAGAGTGACTGAAGGGAGGTTGGGGCGGGTGAGATAGGGACGGACAAACTATCGATAACTTATTGAAGATTACATTTTTTAAATTATATTAATAATAAATTGATTTCGAATAATAGTATAAAGCATGCACAGATGAGTATGATGATTATTTGTATAACGCTTAGGCATTTACTTAAAATTAATTGAATTTATTTGTAAAAAGTACGAACTTATTCTTTGAAACGACGACTGACTAAGTTTTTATGATTCAAGATACATATACCAACTTTCATAACAATTGATACAAAACTACCATCCACTGACACATCAATCGGGTTAATATGGCGATAAGATGATGATAAGCACATTATATAGCACCAAAACAAAAAATATATATAATATATTTATATAACTTATAAATAATTTAACTGTTTGATATAACTTATTAAACAAATTTAATTTTGAAATATCACCGGTAAAATGATATCTATGAGCGTATATCAGAAATATGAAGAGAAAGCGAGCAAATGATGACACTAAATACCTACTGCTTATTTATTAATCAACCATGTAGGGTGGCGTCGAATTTATAATACACGTAATGGTGAGTCGAGTTTATAATACACGATGGATATTGCTTGAAGTCAAAGCCAAAAACGAATAAATTACAAAAACTGTTTCGTATCAATGTCTATTACGTAACTGTGATTGATCTTCTCTACGTGGCTATGCGGTGAACGGTAGAGAAGGACATTCAACCTCATTCTTGCCGAGGTGTCGTAAAAGGCGACTAAGACGAACAACTGTATACCAGCCAGGATAATAATGGGCAGCAGCGTCACTATATCCTGCCATAACAACCTGCACTCGCCAACCCGCCTGCAAAGCATGGCGACTGTTGGCATACCCTCCACAGAGATGATGAGGGAGGCCTAATTTCAGCAGTGGAAATACAACGGCTATATGATAGGTCTATATAGTCTTAACAATTACTATAAATTCAGTAATGGCCATTGAATTTATAAGCTGTTATTGATAAATTCTTTTTTCCAGAAGCTTCAAGCTAGCTTCAAAGCAAATAGCCCTACTAAGAGTCCTAATGTTGGCTGGTAGAGAATGCTTTTAGCATTAAGCCCGCCTTTTTTACAATTCAATATTGTGTTGTTAAAATAAAGTATGACTACATAAATAAATAAATAAAATCATCAGATAAAAAAAGGATCGAAAAAACTTACAGGTCCATAAAGTCAACAAGTATGCTTAATTAAAAAAATCAAAAAACTCGACTGCGATAAATACTCTTATTATAAACTAAAAAGAATAAAATAATTTACTAGCTTTCATTTGATACCCATATTGCTACAGTAAGAAAAAAATTCAACTCCCCCCCCCTCATTTCGCCATTTGCGGGCGTCATTTTGAAAATTTATATAGCCTATGTCACTACTACAATTTAGACAAATCCAACGAAACCTCATATGTCAAAAACCGTCCAGCCGTTTGGGCTGTAGGGCGTGCCAAAGAAATGGACATACATACATACATACATACATACATACACTCGAAAAACATAACCCTCCTTCTGTCGCAGTCGGGTAAAAAGTTAAAATCATTCTGTGCTTATATATCACTAATATTTTTCGAAAATTATTTTACTTATTTTTCCTGTGTTAAAATGAACCAATTATAATGCATTTTGTTTACATATATAATTAATCATTTTATAAAAGCTCTTTCATAATTTTTTTAAAATTTACAAAAAAAAAGCGATAAATCTTTCTCACCAAGTAACTTCTAGTTAATAGGTATTTTTTTTTGTACTGTATCTTTAAAACTATTTTTTTATCGACATCGATAAATTAAGAATATCAGGTCTTACGTAGATAGGTATATCCAAGTAAACTCACGGAGCCGGCCGATGCGTCGTATTTCAAAGATTGAATAAAGAGCAAAATGTAGAGACTTCTTTCATGTTTTCATGTTCTAACCGATATTTACAAACCCATCTTATACTACAATAATATTAAAACAAACTAATCTTTTCAAGGTCAAAAAACTTAATTTTAAGCGTATGTGTACTAGTTATACTAAGTAGTACTTATTACATTTCACAAGGAGTTGGAAAATAATGTAGAGACAAAACTTTTATTTCTACCTTCAAGATTATATTCTTAAATGTTTTCTTTATACGTAAAGTAAATTAAAATATTATACATATTTATATATATATATTTTGTTTGGTTGTATAAAATATTGTAGTCTATGACGTGAAAATAACTTACTTAATTTTGTATAAGTATATATAATTAATGTAAATATAATATAATATGTAAATATGTATATTAATGTATATACATACAAATTACTAACAATGTGGAAAATAATCTTTCTTAAATCTTCATTATTTTTGTGAATCAATATATTTTTTATAAGATAAGAATAAAGTATGCTACAGGCACTGGTAGAGATAAGGAAAAAAAAAAATGAGGTACAAGGAAATAGGAGGATTTATTTTGTGTATCTTTTTAATTTGTGTATAATTTTATGTAAGTGCAATAAAGTGTTTATCTATCTATCTATCTATCTATCTATCTATCTGTACTCGATTCTAAAGAACTGAAAATGTCGAGGTGAATATTTAATTAGAAATGAAGTAAAATTTTAAAATACTCCATCTATTGTTACAACAATAATCTTTTTTGTCACGTACAATTATTTAAATAATTTTTATTGATGTAAATTGGTATCTCAACCTGTGAACGAGTATAAATAGGTAAATATTCCTTGATGAAATGGCGTGCGTACTCTACGTACATAAATGCGTAGAAGCGTTGACTGCTGTCGCTGCGCTAAAACGTAGTTTGTCTTCTACTGTGTTGATATACATATATGTAGGTATCATATGCTGTTAAACAGAACCTCTGTATTAAAGTGCCTAAAGTTTTGATATGTTTGCACAACGCTTGGTACGCGAATAGTTTGGTAAAGGCTTTAGAATTCTACAACTATTATTTTTATTCATTTTTGAAGCAATAATATAAGAAAAGATGTAGAATTAAAAAAAAAATAATATTAGTTATTGAGGTTGAAATTCTTTTTAAGAAACAACAAAGTTTTAAAACAAAATGTTTCAACACTTGAACTTTAAGAGGCTTTGTTTTTCTGACGAAAAATAAAAAAAAACATTATTTTAGTACATCTTAACGTAATTAATTTGTATTCATATTGAATTTAAAAAACAAGAAATAATAATAATAATTAGTATTTTCATAATAATAGTCACGATAATATTATCTATACAGTAATGTAACTCGGCCGTATCTTTGAAATAAATGCCTACAGTGCTACGTGGTGCTACAGCGTGCTACAGCCGCGCGGTACGTAAACATGCTTTAGGGTCGCCCGCCTCCAGCTTTTTAATTACATTTGCCTACGTTGTGTTTCCATTTAGTTTTGTGATTGTAAATATACCCTTTTTATATAAACAGATAAAATACTTTGTGAATTGAATAGGAAGTGTTCAATAAAAATACGTGTTGTTTTTTGATTGTTAAATCTAATTAAAAACCATGTTTATATTGAAATCAGTCTTATATATTTGCAACAGAAAAATGTTCGCGCCTCGACTGAGACGTACGAAATGCTTTATTATTAAATTTTAAAGTATAAAAATCCGTATTCTAATATAAAGCTTAATTAAAAATACTTATCCATTAAAAAGACACATTATGTACCTACATACTAGTAGGTAAAATTATTTTATAGTCTTACATTTCAGAGTTTTTCAGGTAATCTAAAAAAAGGTATCTCTGGATGCGTTATTGACGAATTCATGCAACCAAAAACAGCACAATAAATCCTGCTCGGCATATTAATATGTAATTTAAATTATTTTCAGTGAAAAATTGTGCGGTTATTGTTAAAAAAACAACACACGGTCCGTTTGTTACTACGGCACAGTCGCGACTGTTGGCGTCCCGAGCGCATCCCGAGATCGAGGCGCGTAGACATAGCTCGCGCTTCGTCCGTTTGTATGAAGTTCGAGTACTGTATTTATTAATATACTGTGTAATAGTTCTGAGCCTAAAATGTATTTTATGTGTAAGGTGTATTCATCATTGATATTGATGTCTCTTCCACTCCATTCAAGGTCTAAAAGACATCCTCATTGCTTTAGTAAACCGTTTCGGAGATATTACATCCCCCTTAATCCGCGACGAAGGTTTTTGAATCTTGTTCGTTGGTCCTGGATTTTAGTACTAGAATATATAGCCAGTCGATATGACATCACTATAAAGAATCGAGGACAGCCCAGGTCTCGATAGAGTCGAAGGCTTTCTCGTAGTCCACAAATGCCATACACGGTAAGCTGATTATAATTTTCAGTCTTCTGTATAATTTTCCAAAAACTATGGATTTCGGTGGTTAGAATTCGTTGATTCTTGCGGCGAGACAATTTTTAATGACCCTCGAATACAGCTTAGTGACTCAGAAGTGTGATCGTTCTATAGTTCTTCAAGAGAGATTTATAACTTGGTAGCAGACTGGCGCATGACGATTGTAGAACAGGTTGTCCGGCGGCCTTAAGGAGCTCCGTTATAATTCCGTAATCACCTGGGATCCGTCAGTTTTTAAGCTGCCGAAACGCCTTATTAATCTCACAGACTTCATAATAATAAAAATTGTATTAATACCTTATCTTTTTAGTTAAACAATAGATACGAAAAAGAAAAAGATTTAAGAATAAAAGAAGCAAGCTTTTCGTTTACTATGTTTCTTATTTATTATTCAGTTAATGCACGATCACGATAAAAGATTAAATACCCTATGAAATCAATAGTTTAAATGTACTTTTAATAGCTCATAATTAATGACAAAGGGTAAAAGGACAAATTCATCATCGCTTAGGTTAACCAACTAATTTCTTTGATATAATATTTGAAAATTTAAACCTTTAAATTATCTGGAATTAACATAATTTTTTTATATAAATATTCACTAGAAAGTGAAATAAAATTGTAGTTGTACAAAGAACATATTTTTAGAAGATTTAACATTATATTTTAAGAATCTGTTATTGACGCTTTCTTAAAAGATTCCCTTTGAATATTTAAAAATAGATCCATACTATTTATTACTAATAAATAAACTATTATTATCATCATATCAGCGATGGGACGTTCACTGCTGAACGTAAGCCTCGACCTCCAGAGCGACACTTCCATTAAACGGCTTCCGGCGACTTTGACTCAAGTCTTTGTAACTTAAGTCGTCTGTTCATCTCGAGGACGGCCGTACTACGCTGCGCTTGTCGGTACGTGGTCTTCACTCGGGAACCTTTCTGCTACATCAGCCATCAGTTCTACGAGCTATGTGCCCTACCCACTGCCACTTTAGCTTGCAAATCCGTTGGGCTATGTCGGCAACCTTCGTTCGTCTGCGGACCTCATCATTACTGATCCGATCTCGCAGAGAAATAGCAAGCAGAGTCCTCAATTGAACGCTGTGCGACTTGCAGCTTAATTAAAAGGCCCATAGTCGGAGACCACGTCTCAGATCCGTATGTCATAACTGGCAACACACATTGGTCGAAGACTTTTGACTTCAAGCACTGAGGTATGAATAATATATTAAAAAAAATATGAGTAATGGGGATGAAACCCCGAGGATCGTCTAGTTACAAAATTACAAAAAAAAGTTTCTTATTTTAATTATAATTGAATTAAGTCATAAGTACTGACTGTACTATTTTAAAATAAATTTTATACTACCGTGTCCGCATTTTATTTGGATAAATCAATGGCATAATATTAGAACCGCCCACGCAGACAGCCGCGATGCTCAAAATATAATAATTTTATAGATAGACTCCAGCCACCTGGAAACTGATAAAAATTACATAAATGAATCAGTTCTATTTCACGATTCCATTATAACATTGAATAAAAGAATCTTACTTTTTATTTGTTTATTTCGACATAAGATTCGACAGTCATAAAGATGATATAGTTTTGAAACACTCGTAAACTGCGTCGATTTTTATGTTGTTTTAATAATATTAGTACAATAAAAAAGTAATTAAAAATAACAAAAATAAAAAGTAAATAAATTATTAGTATTTAACACAAAGAAAAATTCCCTCTCTGGATTAGGTAGGTATAGATTAAAATTATAAATAAAATTCCTATAAATCTGATTTTCATACAACAGTTTATTTATTGTTCATTTTATAAATACAACAATATATTCATTTATTTAGTTTCGTAAAAAAGAAAACTTTTTATTTTTACTTTAAGCGATTAAATGTCAATTTGATTATTGGTGTTTAAAATATTATTTTCATCTACTGTGAACACATAGTTTAGCATCAACAATGCAACGGTAATGCGATGATATACGATACGCATTTTCTTTTGTTTACCAACAGTCTGGCGGAAATTCAAAGGTTTTCTATTAGACAGGGAGAGACTATGTGTTTCTGTATCCCTCATACGATCGATGTGACCTTGGCAGTGCGCTGGGGGGACGATTTACCTAATACCTATAATTCAATGCGTTGCTCAGACGCTTTTATGATTAGGTGACAAAATATATCGAGAACTCAATTCTCTGTATAAATATTATAAGTGAAAGCTTGTAAGGGTAGATGTTTGTTACTCGTTCATGCTAAAACAACTGCTCCGTTTGAGATAAAACTTGGCTTATAGATAGTTAAATACCCTAATTAACACACGCATGTTTATCTTGAAATTCCCAAGGGATTGGGTTTTGCGCAGGTTTGACCGTGGGACATAGGTAGTTTTATCAAGGTCATATTATTAATAAAAGGTCATATAATTATTAAAAAATATATTTTCTTACAAAAACATCGATAATAATGACTGATGTATTGATATAAGTGGTAGTGGAAATTTAAATTTACATTATTTCCGCTCCATTAAGTTCTATGACTCTTGTTATCGTTAATATCACTAATAAACTCAACATCAAAACCTACTAAACGTAAACAAAAAAAAAATTGAATATCACAAGAAACAGGTAAATAATAATTCCAGGCCGTTTTCTTCTTAGGGAAAAATATCATCACTTTTTTATCAGTTCTTTTGATGTTTTATTGATTTAATTGAATTTAAGATTGGCAATTTCCTAATAAACTTTAAAATTAAAATTATCTGATTTCAATTATCTCATTTACTTTTTTAATGTATTTACCGACGACTAAATTAGAAGGTAATAAGAAAAAATGCAAGAGTGAATGAAACCCTGGTAGTATTAAACTTCCTTTGAAGTTTGCATAAAACGAAAATAGCTTTCTTATAACGATGTCTCTGTTTTGTATTATACTAGCTCTTGCCAGTAACTTTGCTTGTTACAAACTTAGATTATATAAATACACATTTGAAATAATCTAAGTTGTAAAAATACCTCTTTTTTTCTCTTAAACTGCAACGCACAGTTATTATTATTATGTATATATTAGAATGCTTCATTTTAGAGCTACATTTTTTTCTCAGTCTCACCAAAAAATTTTGTAGTCGATAAAAAAAAATTTGAGCCATAAAAAAGCCCTTAATTATGATACCGCAAATACAGCCTTAAATTTCTCTCACACCCAAAATTCTACTTTAAATGAAAAAATTATGGACTTACATTCATTCAATTGTTCAACTCCGTTTTTTTTTAAAGTAATTCAAAGACTAAATATTAACCCTTAAAACATTTGTCCCTCATTATAATTATTTAAGTATTTGATATTCTTAAATCCAATAAGGGTTTTACTTCATAAATTACCGAATTCCATCATCAAATTTGAACCTTTATTTCACTCACATAGAGTCAGAAAATGTGGGTATACAAAAAAAGAATAAAAAATAAAATACGATAAAACCTATAAAGAAAAAAATAAATAAAAGCTAAGCTTTAATCTATTAATTTTGACACTAACTATTAATTAATTATAAAATATTAAGCAACGTGATAACATATAAAAAAGGAATCACCCAAACAGGATAGGACAAGAGCTTCCGTGACTTCGTACCTTGAAATCATTTAAATTTTTTTTTATTTATTTTACGATTAAAATTAAAATACAGTTTAAAGCCTACCGCACTCACACATAATATGTAATGGTCTCTCGAATCACTTTCTTGTATGACGCGAACAACCCTCTGACTGTCTGACATGTATTTGCGTATTGCAAGTAGGTACGAGTAAAATGCGCAGTTACTTTGATATATGAGTATTATACGTTTCTCGAATTTTCGACTTAGGAACCACTTTAAGAGATAATATGCTTTTTTCATATTATATAAAACTTAATTAATGATTAAAATAATTTTTTAAGTGGTTTTAATCATTTACTCTTACAATAAACGAGTAATTTTTTTTTGTTTTTTTTTTTCGTTTAAATTGTATTAGTATAGGTACGTCGACTAAAGCAAAATTATGATAATTTCATTAGAATATGATTTCATACAATTGATACTAGATACTAATTGATATAGAACAATTTTATTTGGCTTTAAATGTATTGATAGAATAGTAGTCAAACTTAAACCAATTTTTGCTTTATAATTTTTTCTCTGCAAAAATAAAATCTGAAACAAAATATACGATCACAACGCTTGCAGTAGGTTTATTAAGAATCATTGTTTTTACAGGAAAATACACAAAATAACAATGTATTCAAACTGTATGTATGTACATTTGTTTGCTATATTTCATTCTAATAATATGATATTTGTTTGTTTTCACATCTGAAAGGTAGAATGGTTTATTCCATTATCGTTTACAAAACGAAACACGTTTTTGTTCACGTAGCATGTTGGTAAAGCGTTTAATATTAAACGATAAGTATTAAATTTGCTTTTTAACTTAAAGAAATATTAAAAAAATAACTTTTTAATTTCTTAAGCGTAAGTGATATAAAATAAATTTTAAATAACTTCTTTATTATATAAATATAAAAATTATGAAATACATATAAGTTGTAAGGAGGTATATGTTTAACTTCAGAACTCTGATATATGTACATGTAGATGTACATACGCATAGGCCGTGCCGCCTTTACCCAAACCAACGTTTTGTCGAGTCCTGCAAGCACTACATTCAGATTTCTAAGGGACGGGAGGGGGAAGTCGATAGCTCCGCGCACGCGCACATCAATCGTCTAGACTCTACTATCAGATGAGATAATACGCAGTTACGCACTCGACAACACGACCTTTATTACATCAACGTAAAGCTCAAATTATCTGAAGACTCTCGAGACAAAGAATATTAAGTGCTAGGTTTAGGAATAGGATATTATACCGATTATACGTCGTTCTATAAAGTATTTTACTATGGTTTGTTACTTTAACGGTTTTTACTCTCTACGAGTCCATATAGCGAGAGCTATTAATTGTTTAACAATTTTGGTTCTATTATTCGATAACCGTTTCGTTTCGTCCCGTTATAAGACATCATTTTTTTTTATTCGAAGGAATTCTACTTTTCCATTTGTTACTTTGTAATAGTTGACGATATGTAGGTATAATACTAACCAGATTTTAGTGTATTATATTGGTAGTAAAAAATTTGCTAACGTAATTTAAAGTACTATAGAAAGTTAAAAATATTTAGACGAAATATTTTAGTTGAGTCGCTGACCCGCGCAGTTTTCCCAAGAGTGCGTTATTAAAACAGTTTTTGTATTTGTAAATAACTTATAGTTTATTTATTTCATTAGTGAGTTTTTTAGCTAAATTTTCAATCAAATGCTTTTTAGTCCCCTGTATGGTTTATAATTTTATTTTAATAAAATTCCTTTTTAATGGTCATCTAAGTCACAAAAAACAACTATTCAAATTTCCCGTCTCTACCAACAAGGTCTCTACAAGGATGAACCTGTCAACTCCTTTATTGTATTTGATACTGATTTGATGCCCCTGTATTTGATGCTTTTTAAAAAGTAATTTTGTACTCATCTATACTTTTAATATTATAAAGCTGAAGAGTGTTTGTTTGTTTGTTTGTATGTTTGAATGCGCTAATCTCAGAAACTACTGGTTCAAATTGAAAAATTATTTTTGTGTTGGATAGCCCATTTACCGAGGAAGGCTATATAACATCACGCTACGACCAATAGGGGCTGAGCAATAATAAGAAATGTTACAAAAACAAGAAAAAATAATCGATTTCTCTTCTCGGACATTTTTTAACTACAGTTCCACTTTTTTATGTTTCCACTTTTGTTTAACCGGGTAGTTTTTGGTTTATTCTTCATTTATTAATATATAATGTACTATTATATAATAACGAATTTTTAGATACACATTAACTTTTTATTAATACAATAATTATACATATAATATCTGCTACGACCTTTTTCCACTTTTCCTTGCACAGAATTATTATTGTTAATGTTGTATGGAACCCACTACAGGTTCTGCCATAATACCAGCGTTTTTGGTAGCAATTTCTTTTTTAAGTTCGCTGTTGGAAACAATGCTGAGGAAAGTACCTAGTTGGCCTTTCTTTCGTCATGTATGTTGTATGTAAACAATTACAAAAATAAAGGTACAAACCTTTTCTTGTATTATAATTTTTATCATTTTTTTTCTGTTTTTTTTTATTTTTACTTTTATTTTGATGTTATTTTTTTTTAAATTGTGTATAAAGCCAATAAAATGTGTTTCTTTCTTTCTTTCTTTTCACTTTTAAAGTAAATATAACATCGCTCTTACTGAGAATTTTCGAAAAATAAAAAACTCAATAATACGTTGAACGACCCAGGAATCAAACCTGAGTCCCCTTGCTCGGCAGTAACGCTTGCGACCACTCGACCAACAACGCGGGTACCTAATCTTATTGTTAGAGTAATTGTTAAAAAATATTTAAATACGTTTTCCCTCAAATTGACGCGGGTGAAACCGCGGGGCACAGATAGTATAAGATAAAGATGTTATTTTGTTCAAAACACAGTAGCTAATGATTATGAAATTATTACTCACCTATGACGCAATGTCTTACATATTAGATATAATATTTACAAGATAAATAGCTAAACTCATATATCACTTTATGTTTTCCATAAGCGAAGATATTGCCAAATTTATCGACAGCTGCAACTGGAATTGCGCCAGACACACTAAAAATAATGTTTTAGTTTAATTTCATCATTATTGCGATATCAAAAGTACAAAATTGACGCTAGTCATTATTATAACATTCATACTCATTCAACTAAGTATAGCTTACAAAATTAAAAATCGAAATTATGTTTTCTCTTTATTTTTCTAATACATCGTTTTAAAAGTTTATTTATTTATTTACGTAATACTCGTATTTAATACTATGACTGACCCGTTAGCGCAGTGTGCAGTGACCCTGTTTTCTGCTCAAAGGGTTGTGGGTTCGATTCCCGCCCCGAGTCTGGGTGTAATATATGTTTATTTATATATATGTATTATTTATATGTATTTTTATTTAAAAAAAATGTATATCAGTCGGCTGTTACCTAAAACACAAGCATTAAGTTGCCTACCTTAGGAACAGACGACCGTGTGTGTGTGTTAAATATATTTATATTTATAATATTTAATACTATAGGTATAGTGCATACATCAAAATCAAAGTAAGTATCTTATTACGAGTACCGATACTTTAACCAAAATTAATTTCGAGTCAACATCGTTAGAAATGAATATTGTATACATACCTACTCGTAACGTTTTATGTAGGTATACAAGAGTTGCAAAATTTTGGGCTCAATGCCAAAAACTTAAATTCTTGCTGCCAAGCGTAACGATATCCTAAATGATTTTTTAGATGCAGATACCTAATGCCTTGATTCACCCGTCCGACGTACTATGCATTTGACGATAATATATTTCATTGATGATCGATGTTCAATATACTTTAATTAATATATTATGACCGTATAAATTACAATGTATGATTTTAAAAGGTTTTATTTAAACAGGGACACTTCAATAAATCACCATATTTTTTTTAATATTGGATGTATCCATAAATAACGCTAGAAGGAAACTACGTAAATATTGTTGAGCAAGGTCAGTTATTAGAAGCGTAGTGCGCTTCGAAATACAGCATCAATATCAATGGGTACATACGAGTACGTATCGAGAAATTTCATTCAATAATTATTAAATACGAATTATTTTTATATTCATTTTTCATACATGAAGACTTAATTTCATATTTAAAATAATATAAAATAAACCGAATCTTTCAAAATAGCGTTCACTGAATTCGACCGTATTACGGCGAGTTGCACGAAACCATCGCTAATTTTCCGTTAGTTAAGTTGAAATTAATCTTAAAATTAGTTGATCTCATGATAAATTTAAAGCTGTTGGAATTAATAATCCGTTAGACAGGTCTTTAATTAAACTAAATTTTTATTAACTTAATCAGATTGTAGGTTTCGTGTAACAGATAATCAGGATTCTTGTGATTAAATTAGTTTAATAAGCACTTAAATTTTAAAATTTGTTTCGTGCAACTCAGCGTTAGACACATTAATTTTAAAGTTAGGTACCGAATTAACAGAATTTATATGAATTATACAGAATTAAAAATTTAATTTCGATCGAATTCAGTTGTTTAATCAGGGTTATGGATCTAATGATAAAACTTCGAAACAAACGTACATGCCAGCTATAAGAGTCAGATATAACAGAACAATAATAAGTACCTAATAGAAAGCAAATGCTTAAACAATAGTTAATTAAACATCAATTCACCGTTCGAAGCCCTGTGGCAAGATGCAGTGGTGCATCGATCGTAGCGACCTACTTGCAGGTCAAACTACCTCCTGTGCAAAGGTGCAACCCCACCCTAAGCCTATGTCTTCAAAATATATTTTAAAGACTAAGATTTTTATACAATATTTTTTATTTTGATTAAGTGTACATATAACTTAAATACTTTATTTTGTTGTCTGGAGTGTTGTAAGAATATTTTGTAGGTATTGTCTAAATAATGAATATTTTTAGGTAAAATATATGTTTCGGACGGCGGCGGGCGAGACGTCAATGCCCGCACTGTCGTCCTGGGACAATCTCCCACTTATTTGACGTACGTCCTTGTAGAAGCTTGCGCTGGTTACGTACGCCACCACGCACCCCTGAATGCGTATGTTCTACACCACGAACTCGGAGAGACGAATTAATTGAAACAACAATATTTCTTCTAGATCCGCAGGTTTCGGCTCTTGAGTTTTGTTTCTTCCTTATTTTGCCTCTTCGACGGCTTTGTTGCGACTGTTTCGTATTACTTCTTAATTTGTTCGTATGGTTCGCTCGACATAACTGAGCCCGAATTGGCCCGCTTATTAACGTCGCGGCAATACCGTCAAGAGAGCCGCGAGTTTTATTCCTATTTTGTTCGTGATTTTCACTATAAGCCGAAACCTTGGAGCCTTTATTTATTGTTTTTAAGTAAAAAAACCCTTACAATGTATACATATTAAGATACATTAAACCTTACTCTACAATATAACGTATAAATTAGACACATTACCTTACATAATAAATTTTTCTTTAAACAAAACTTAGAAACCTTTCTTCAAAACGACTTTCACTATATACATTTTCGTAAATATTTTAAAAACTATAAGTCCTACGGACTTGAACCTTTTTCTAAACCTCGTTATGATTCAAGACCTTTCTTTTGACACTAATTTCAAAACGATATCTCTATAAACAAAAATTCACTTTTTCAACTTACGTAATTATTTACAATACAAATTGTCCTTATTATTTAACACAAAAATATTTAACAAATAAACCTTATAAAATTATTCTGACATGTCGATACATGTCGATAAATGTCGATACATGTCGATACATGTCAATACATGTCGATACATGTCGATACATGTCAGAAGCCGATGGCTCAACTCGGGGTCTCGTCGCCGACAGTCTCCCCCTCGTGCGTCGCACCATCCTCCTGGCTCGGCGACACTCTTGGCACCAGCAGCATCACTCTTGAACTGGGTCTCCGTAGCTCACCTCCACGCGTCTCGACGTCCACGATCCTTGTTCGCCCGTCTGGTCCAGGATACACTCGCAGAATTCTACCACGTGGCCAGGTGCATCTCGGCAGGCTGTGGTCGACGATCAGCACGATGTCTCCGACTTGCAGGTCTGTGACACTGGTTCTTCCCTTCGTTTTTCTTGGCAGAAGCGTGGGCAGGTACTCTCGCAACCAACGTTGCCAAAAGTGATCGGCAAGTCGCTGCGTGGCCTTCCAGGTAGAATCTTTTTTGCAGACGTTGACCTTCTCTCTTTTTCTGCAGAATTGTAAGAACTGCAGTACTCTCGCTGTGGCTCGCCAAAGTCTTTTCCACGAGGAGAACCTCTTGAGGTCTGGTAATGGATGAAAGGCGCTCGCTGCTGTTACGACGTCCGCTGCCTTATCTTCGCCGGTGATTTCCTTCTTGAAACTTCTTGGTGCTGGCCAATGTGCTTCTTGTCTCGGGAAGCCTGTTTCGGTATACCATCGGTGATTGCAGAAGTGTTTCGGCACGTCGCGTGTCGCATCACATGTAGGTTTCTGCGGCGTATGCACCCATCTCCAGTCTTGCGGTTTTGTACGATCCTCTATCTCCGCTAAGCGATGAGCCACGAACGTCTTGAAGGTTCTTGGGTCCGTGTTTATCCAAGAAAGTACGAAGCTGGAGTCTGTCCAAAATTTCTTTTTTGCTCCCTTCAGGTCCATTTTCTCCTCTTCTAAATGAGTCAGTCTGTTTCCTAGGAGAGCCGCTTGTAGGTGCAGCTCCCCCTCGGTGCAATGTGGTGATAGGCATCTCGGGACCTGTAGGTCTTGGAGCAGATTCATCTTCCACAAGTGTCCAGCTTCGAATCGTCCATCGTCCAGTCCTCTGCAGGTCTTCTCTAGGATGGCGAGTGGTCTTCCTTCTGAGTCCTCAGTGGGTCTTCGAGGTTGTACACCAAGCGCCTCGATCGCGAAGTGATCCTTGATAGCTTGACGCATCTCTTCTTCTGGTGTGCTGACGTGTAGACATGAGTTCAGGAAGTGAACTACTCTTGCAGCCCCGACGTCTGACCCATGGAGTACCCATCCTAGTCCTGTTCTTGAAGCGACTATTTCTCCTGGTTTCCCTTTTCTTATTTCTTGAGTCACTATCAGCTCCCAGTTATCTTGACCAATGAGCAGCTGTGGTGGCTTCCCTTCATAATATAGAGAGTCGGCAATCTTCTCCAAATGTTGGCATCCTTTTATTCTTTTCTTTTCTATGAACTGAGGTGCAAGTTTCAACTCGTCGATAGTCCGGACTCTCTTCAAGGTTTTCTTGTTTCCTTGATGAACCCCCTTCACCGGAAGGTCCAGCATCTGAGAATCCTTCTTTCTTATCAACTTGCCTCCTATTGTCTCGATTACTAGTTCGTTTTTGTCGCCTTGGGCGCCGACTTCTTCTGCCACCTTTTGGTCAATAAGTGACACCGTTGACCCTTCATCCATGAGGGCTAATATCCTTTTTGATCCTTTCGACCCGAAGACTTCTACTGGAACTATCTTCAGGTACGCCCTTGTACTGTTGACTGCATTCACTGATGCCATGACGCTTTCTACTTCTTGCATCTCCGTCTTTTCATCTCCCGGGGTCCTATCTTCGACATGCAGCAGATGATGATGCCACCTCTTGCATTGTTTGCACGGTGGTTTTCTACAGCTCTCCTTTCTATGTCTCCCTTGAAGACATTTGAAGCAAACGTGACTTCTCTTCACCGTTGCCCACCGATTCTGCACTGACGCCTTCTGGAACTTCTGACAGTCGACGAGGAAGTGTCCACCATCACACATAGGACAAGTCTTCGCTGTTGGCTGCCTTAAATCCTTTTCCTTGAAGTCCTTTTCTCTTGTTGAATGCGTCGCTTGTCGATGAGTCCTCTTGAATTCACTTCTTTCTTCAGAAGTCGCGAAAGCTCCACACTTGTCTGCTTCTATGTTCAGGAACTTGGAGACCATTGTCAAATCGGAGAAATCACTTTCTTCTGATGCTGCAGTGAAGTCATACCATCGGAACTTGAGAATCGTCGGCATCTTCTCAATGATTTGTTTCACCATCTCAGGTGAATGCAGGTACTGTGGTTTCTTCAAACCCCTTATTGCTGCTACGCTGTTGTTGATCTGGCTTGCGAAGACGCATATATCCCTTGGATTTTCGGATATCTTCAGTAACGCCTTGACCTTATCCAATTCTGCCAGTGCCAACGCATCAGGTCTTCCGTATCTTCTTTTAAGGGCCTGCATCACTTCTAACGGAGATGCTTCAGAGTACAGCAGGCTCTTGATAGCTTCTCTTGCATTGTCCTTTATTGCTCTTCTTAGTCGAGCCATATTCTGAACGTCGTTGAACATCGGTGCTGTATCTTCGTAGACAACCTTGAAGGCCAACCACTCGCTGCTGTTGCCATCGAAGTAGGGTAGCTCGTGAATATACTTCGGCTGCGCTACTGGTCCACCTGTTGTGGTAAAAGCTTCCTTCAACACCGTCGCTAGCGCTTGAATTTCGCTCGTACCTTCTTTCGTTGAGGAGATCTCTTCAGTCTTCACCTTTTGAGGCTCTTCTGAAAGGTGCTGACCTCGTTCGCTCGTACCTCCTTTCGTTGAGGAGATCTCTTCAGTCTTCACCTTTTGAGGCTCTTCTGAAGGGTGCTGACCTCGTTGCTCGGGTTGCACCATGTTGCCCTTTTCTAATATCGATGTCTCGATCCATTTCTGAACTTGTGCTGTTCTGTATTCCAGGTCTTCATCCACGGAGTCCTCATCTTCATACTGTACCAATTCCAATCTGACACGGGCTAGCTTCGCCGCAGCCTGTGCTTGTTCCAACTCCAGGCGTGCTAATTCTTCTCTGGCTTCCAGCTCGCGTCTTCTGGCTGAGGAGCTCGTGGTCTTCGTAGACCTGACATGACGACCGACTCCCATTGGCTTAAGGGTTGCGGCAGACCCGCGACCACCCTTGTCCGGAATATCCTCTGGAGTCTTCTTGGTCGTCTCCTTTCGTGCGGCTACATTCTTCTGTCCGTTCTTCTCGGACGCCGCCGTGATCACAGTCACTGCCGTATTCATCGTCGTGGTGCTTTCTGTGTTCATAGTGCCTGAAGAAGTCCTTGAATCCGACGTAGTAGCTGTTCCTGATGTCACTGACGCTGACGCAGACGTGACCCCTTCTGATCCCGCCAATTCTTCTGTCGCGTCCTTATCCGAAGGACGGGACACGGGACGTGAGGGAGCATCCTTCTGCGACCTGGTTCTTGGCATCTTGATGCAAATTCCTTATCTTCTGGATTCTTCAGTACTCTTCTGCAGGGATCCGGCTCGAAGGACCAACTGTTTCGGACGGCGGCAGGCGAGACGTCAATGCCCGCACTGTCGTCCTGGGACAATCTCCCACTTATTTGACGTACGTCCTTGTAGAAGCTTGCGCTGGTTACGTACGCCACCACGCACCCCTGAATGCGTATGTTCTACACCACGAACTCGGAGAGACGAATTAATTGAAACAACAATATTTCTTCTAGATCCGCAGGTTTCGGCTCTTGAGTTTTGTTTCTTCCTTATTTTGCCTCTTCGACGGCTTTGTTGCGACTGTTTCGTATTACTTCTTAATTTGTTCGTATGGTTCGCTCGACATAACTGAGCCCGAATTGGCCCGCTTATTAACGTCGCGGCAATACCGTCAAGAGAGCCGCGAGTTTTATTCCTATTTTGTTCGTGATTTTCACTATAAGCCGAAACCTTGGAGCCTTTATTTATTGTTTTTAAGTAAAAAAACCCTTACAATGTATACATATTAAGATACATTAAACCTTACTCTACAATATAACGTATAAATTAGACACATTACCTTACATAATAAATTTTTCTTTAAACAAAACTTAGAAACATTTCTTCAAAACGACTTTCACTATATACATTTTCGTAAATATTTTAAAAACTATAAGTCCTACGGACTTGAACCTTTTTCTAAACCTCGTTATGATTCAAGACCTTTCTTTTGACACTAATTTCAAAACGATATCTCTATAAACAAAAATTCACTTTTTCAACTTACGTAATTATTTACAATACAAATTGTCCTTATTATTTAACACAAAAATATTTAACAAATAAACCTTATAAAATTATTCTGACATGTCGATACATGTCGATAAATGTCGATACATGTCGATACATGTCAATACATGTCGATACATGTCGATACATGTCAGAAGCCGATGGCTCAACTCGGGGTCTCGTCGCCGACAATATATGTAATGTGGGTATACTTTTATTAATAGTGTTTTTTTTTTTACCTTTGTAATGTTAAAGTCACTCTTAACGGGACTACAGTTATACTAGCTTTTAAGATTCTTAATTTAAAATTGTTTCCATATAGAATTGTCTTATCCTATTTTCTTAGATATTTATAAGAAAATTTTCAAAAGCGCTAATAAAATTAAAGTTTGTATATAAATAGATGCCCTAAACATCCCCTCCTATGTCCCTAACATCGATGTTTTAATTTCTTAATCTACATTTATATTACGAACTTTCATACAAACTTTGAAATAAAATAAATAAATACGGACTAAACACTGGGGCACAGTATGATGAAATCTTATGTCGAAAATCTAGACACAAAAAAAAACAGCAAGGTTAGAAAAAACCATATACATAGACGATCAAAACATTTTGTCATAAGCGATGATCGAATCTGCGACCGCTGGTTCAACCGCCAGTTGCTGTGAACATTGTGCTAGCCCGTTACTTTCTTTTTAGGTTATCACTACTTACACGCTGTTCACGATTCTGGTAAACTGCTAAAATTCTTGCTTTTTTAGTTTAACACGCCGTTTCTGTTTGCTGTCTTACAGGGGACTGCACGATCTCGAAATTTTATTTGGAAACGAGACTTTGCAGGTTTGTAGTATATCTGAAGGGTATCTATCTGGCTTGCGAGAAAAACGGCCCTGAAGTTCCACACGCAGATTATATACCGGTAATTTGACAATTTGAAAATACAGCCGCCACTTAATTTATGGACATAAATTCAACTGCGTTTTACAGGTGACTGGTGAATTACTATTAATATTTAAGGAGAATACTCGGTACATGATTCTCATTCGAATTATGTAAAAAAAAAGGTACTTAATTTTTGACCACCATAAATTTCAATTCAAATAAATGTAGCGTGGACACTTTTCCAGTCATGCCGGTGGCGCGTCCACTGTTTATCAAAGGTAGCCTGCTACCCTGTTGACATGTGGCGGCGTTTGGACGTAGGTAAACTACCTGTTTTGTGTCGACAGTGAAGCTAGCTGCTAGGGTGTCCAGACGACGCGTAAATAATTAGATAACTGTTGAGTAACGTTACTTAGAAGTTTATTGTTTACCCATTTTTTTTACATAATTCTAATGAGAATCATGTATAATCACCTTAAATATTAATAGTAACTCACCATTCATCCTGTAGAAAGTGTAACTCTGACTTTTTTAACGTCTGGGATATTGAAGTAGGTTTTATGAAAAGTTTTTTTTTTTTTGAGGCAAAACCATGTTCTTGTTTAATTAATGCTTTAGTAAATTTTGGATGAAAAAAAAAAGGATATCTCGAACTATATAAGAACAAACGTGTGTAACGTTAGCATAAATTAGGTAAACAAAAATTAGGATGTATACAAATATTTTAATATTGTTTTCACAAAGCCATCTCAGTTTTTAAAGTTTATTACTTTTTTAAAATCATATTGTAATGAGTTCGTTAAAGTAAATTGAGACATGAATTGGCTAATTCATTTAGTAAATAGTGGATGTGTTACCTAACCTTTATATAGAAGTAGGTATATAGAGACTGCCCATTTTTAATGAAAATTATTTATTTATTTCCGTTGTAGTACAGTGACGGAAAGTTTCATTAACACCGATATGTAAAGCCCGGTTGTTATCAGAAAAGTTTGAAATAATAAGTGTATGAACACAAAGTGATATATATTATTTTTTAGATTGTAGTGATTTTTTAATTTCTATATTTACTTATAATGATGCTGTTAAAATATGTAATAATAATCAACACGGTTGACAATGTTGACATAAAGTTTAAATAAATTTCATGTCTTCTCTGTTCTACGTGATATGGCGAAATAATCTGTAATATCTAATCTCTGAGGCACTAGTGAAGTGGGCTTCACAACAAAGGCGTTTCTTGAGGAGTCCGGTTGAAACCTTGCCCCATCCACCGTAGAGTTCCGATTTAGCTTCCTATGATTTTATTTTGTTCCCGATAATCAAGGAAAAAACAAAAGTGAACTTTTTTTTCGTGCACCGAAGAGGCCATGGCCTTTTTTTTTTTTATTTTTTTTTTTTTTTTTTTTACGCTGGGAAATACGTTTACGTATCCCGCCGCCCGAAGGTGACGGGTATGTGGGACTCGCTGACTGCGAGGTCAGAATACCCACTAAAACCCAGCGGTGCCCTCGTCGTCGTACAAGGACGCCACGGGATCGCTGGCGCATGCCACCGTGACGCCCCGACAAGGCCGTGGCCGCCTATGAAGTCGCAATTTCGGACCTATCGGATCAAGACTGGCAAAAGTCTTTTAATTAGCTTAGGCGAATGGAACTTTGCATAGAAAATGAAAGAGAGTATTTCGAAAAATATGTAAAATAAATATTAATTAATATCTTGTATATATTTTTCTTGTCTCAAAACTTATCGAGTGACCTACGTATATATACATTAGGACTGTAGTAAGAATATCACAGAAGAAAACACAAAATTTCATTCATATATTTTTATTTTTTTACGTACCGATAGCAAAGTGTTATTTATAAATTTACATTATTGTATAACGCTCATTTTTGTTTACTTGAACTGATATTTAAAAGATCAATACAAAGTTGTTATATAAATAAATATTTAACGTGTTTTTCTTGTTCATAAAATAAACTTTATATATAATACACAGAGATATTTAATGTTTGCTTAAATATAATTTTAATACTTTTTTTTTATATTGTATACATTTAAATCCAATTAATACCAATTACAGCATGTAAAATACAAAGAAAATATTCATGAATAGTCTTTATAAACACTGCGGCATATTTAGCGGAACACAAAAAAGGTCCATAATTAAAAAAATATGGTTTTATTTTAAAATCTACTTACTACACTTCTTTTGTTATTTAAAGTTTCAATTGTTTTACTTAAAATGAGATCACATTAAGAACAGATTTGGCGAGTAAAGGCAAAAATGTGAAAAATGGTACATTTTTGAACTTTTCATGTAACCGGGAAAAGTGAAAATTAATATTAAAATAACAATTAATTAAGTTAGAAAAATGGTGATTAATATATATTAGCGTAGCGTATTTCCTCCATCGATGGTCTTCTGGGATAGTCTCCGCAATTCCTCAACTACGGCGATTCGCAGTTCACCCACGTTGGCAAGAGCTGGAATTCTTGACTTAACTTTTCTTTTCAGCAAATCCCAAACGTGCTCTATTGGGTTCATATCCGGTGATCTCGCCGGCCACTCCATAACAGTGATATTCATATCATTAAGATAAGCTTGAGTTACCCGAGCGGTATGCGGCCGAGCATTATCCTGCATAAAAACAAAATCGTCATCGATATATGGGGCAAACGGTACGACATTTTCTTCTAAAACTTCTCTGATATAGCGGTCTGCAGTCAGACTCCCTCTGTCAATTACTACCAAGTCTGTGCGAGCTCCCAAACAAATGCCCGCCCAAACTATTATTGATCCACCACCGTATGCAACTGTAGTTTCAAAACTTGTCTGAATGTATCGTTCTCCTTTGCGTCTGTATATTCTTTGCTTGCCGTCAATTTGATTTAAGAGAATTCTGCACTCATCACTAAACAATACCTTACTCCATTGGTCCGCGTTCCAAAGTCGATGTTCCTGAGCAAAAGTTAACCTGTTTCTACGATGATTTACTACTTGGCGGGCACAAATGAACCCAAAACAGCTTCTTCGAACCTTCTTCGTACCGTACGCTCACTTACGGTTACACCCCGCACTGCTTCGAACTCATGTCGGGCTTGGACGGCCGTCAAACGGGGGTTCCTACGTACACGAAGCCGAATGAAACGATCATCCCTACTCGAAGTGCGTCTTTTTCTGCCTTGTTCTGCTCTTCTCACATAAGTACCGGTCTCCCTGAACCGTTGGATACTGCGATGGATCGTTGAAACTGGTCGACGAAGATCTCTGGATATTACTCTGTAGGTTTGACTATTTCTTCGTGCATGCATGCATTTCGAGTGCCCTGGCAATCTCAGTTGGGGCTGAGTCAGGCATAATTCAGTGCTCAACTCCAAAAAGATACGCGAGAAAAAAAATCTAACAAAACACAGTATTTCAATGAAATGAAAAGTTCGCTCCAGATAAGGTGTATTTGTATAAAATTAAAACGACTGCATAAAATGTGATGTTCAGTTGTTTTTTTAATTTGAAATTATTTCTTTGAGATTAAATGACGTATAAACCAGCCAGCAAGCTTATATGATACTGATATCAAACCTTTTTTTTATGTTCCGCTAAATATGCCAGTGTGTGTTTGTTATTTAAGTCGATGAATTGCGCAGTGCGTACTTTTATTTATTTATTAATTATTAAATATAGTCACAAGTATGTTCTCTATATTTTAAGTAGAATCTATGTTAAATGATATTTATTAATAAGCGAATAATATAAAATAATTACAAAGCTACAATTAAAAATATTTCATCATGGTATATAAAATTATAAAAAACTTTCAACACCTATAACCTATTATAATTCAATAAATAATTTCTAAAAATCCTTTAAATAAAAAGGTTTAACTGGATCATAGTGGTTACTTAATAAAGTTTTTTTTTTACATTTGTGATATAATTTTTCGATTAATATAATTATTGTAACTGATACCAAAGTAATATTTATTTAATCTTGTATTAGTAAATTAATGAAGAATAATCTATACAAATAATAAATCTGTTAAAACCTCCGTTTTATTAATACACTATATATCATCAAGAAAAAATTTTAATAGCGCGTTTATTTTTGTATCAGCGCCATCTCTTATCATTTTTTTGTGTGCACGTATCACGTAAAAAGTACAAAACCAATGTAAATAACTGTAATACAAAAAATTTAACATAATTCACAGTATAATTTAGTTTTTGTTTCATTGTAATTAAATTTAAAAATAAATATTTAAGAAAATAGAAATAGGTACCTACGCCGCCAACGCCATCTGGCCTAAGGTAAGGTACTATTATGTTAAATGTCACTAAATATAAAAACGATATTCTACTATTATACGATAGATGGCGCATGTAGGTGATAAAAAATATAAATTTATAATTTTTAAAATTTTAGTTAAATACCCGTGCGAAGCCGGGGCGGGCCGCTAGTGTTCAATATAGCCGCTTGGTCGTCAGGAATTTTTTAACAGCTACATACTCCTAAGTATTAATAGGCTTTGTACTAAAAAGCTTTAAGATCGAGTGTGCATGACAACGTTTGATTGAGATTGTACGCGGGCGTGTCGTCGTACGATCATTAGCTAGTAGCGATGTCTGTTGGGGTATATATTGGGATTCTGTACATTAGGGTTTGATTGTTGTACGGGGTAACCCTGGGTGATACTGCCTGGTTTAGCGGTCTGAAAAAATTAAATGTATATATTTTAGTTAAAAATGTTTGCCTGGAATTATTTTGGAATTTGAAGTTAGGTATTTAAATTATTACACTAGTAACTCATTTTCATTGTCATATGGGGGGGATTTACCAATACTTGCCACGCTTGGCATGCGTGTTGGCGAGCGCAGTGTGTTATCCAGAATATGATGACGCTGCCCATCACCACTCCGGTCGGTGCACAATTGTTTGCAACACTATGACCTTAGTCGCCTTTTATGACACCTCGACAAGAAAGAGGTCGGGACTATTCTTCTCTCCCGGTCACTGCATGGCAAATAGACGCGGACGGCCGTCCGACGCTGCACTTGCCGGTACGTAGTCTCCACTCAAGATTCTGCTCCATCGGCCGTCAGTTCTCCGGGCTATGTGTCCTGCCCACTGCCACTTCAGCTTGCAAATCCATTGGGCTATGTCGGCAAACTTCGTTCGTCTGCGATCTCATCATTTCTGATTCGATCTCGCAGAGAAATACCGAGCATAGCCCTGTCCATTGCGCGCTGTGCGACTTGGAGCTTGTTTAAAAGGAATAAAGTGAAAGTAATACACATTGGTCGAAGACTTTCAAGTTAGGCCTGTACCGTGAGGCATGATTTTTTAACTTCCCGAACGCTGCCCATCGTAACTGCATTCTACGATTGATTTTCTCTCAAAGTTGCCCTAGATAGATGTACACGTCAACAACTTCGAGAGCCGAATTTCCATCTGATATCGTGGTGGGCTTGACATGGACATTCGACATGATTTTCGTCTAGTTCATGTTCTTTTTAACGCCCACCTAATGGAAATTTCCATCGAGGTAATTGAGCTTAATGTTGATGTCTTCCAGGGATTCTGCCATGAGCACGATATCGTCGGCAAATCGAAGGTGAGTGAAGTATTCGAAGTTTATATTGATGCCGAATCCTTTATATTTTAGGTTTTTTTTTTTTGTTTTATTTGTTCAAAACACAAAAGTACATATTATATTTTTACAAAAATCCAGCCACGAAAACCTCATAGGGTTTATTAGAGAGCGTCTTTCAATGCAGTAAACAGTTTCAGAGCGATAATATCTTCCTGTCTCACACTTCGCTGCATTGGAATATACTCAAACCAACGTACAAGCGTTACAAACAGTGCAACACTTCGATATGCCGTAAGTCAATGTGGCACCGCTGGAGAGAATGCAGCACACAGCAGAATTGAAGGCTTTCTCATAATACAAAAACGCCAAGCATAATGGCCGATTATACTCCTCTGTCGTTTGTATAATCTGCTGCAGCGTATGCACGTAGTCTATAGCTTTTTCAGAAGCCGGCTTGTTCGAGAGGCTAGAAGTATTATTTGTCCGATAGACGATTTGTAAATGACCCTTGAGTGTTTTCTGACACGTTTATAAGCTGTTGCTATAAACTATAAATACAATAAATACAAATAACTATAAATACAAATAAGACAATATTACGTAACAAACTGTATAAGCATTCACTAACGTACCGGAAGTTAGATTGATAGGAGTCAAATATTTAAAGTTCAGATACCTGCATGTTCCCGTGTTGCGGCGCCGGGTGTATGGCAAGGTGGCGACTGGACGGCGGTGGCTGAGCGTACGCGACGCCGCTGCTCACCACCGGGTGGTGGCCCTCACTCAGTCCGATCAGCACCTGCGGCTGCACATCGAACAGACACTGAACTACTGCTCACTACTAGTCTCCTGGTGGCCACACATCTGAACACTACATTTTTTTGGACACCCGTATCAAAACAGGAAACTTGACGGATTCGTGTTAGTGTATGTTCATCCACATAATTTTATTTGCAATGGCTGAAATGTTAAACGCTAGAATGACCGAATTTCAGCAAGAGTTGCATAACTAATAAATTAGACTTTAATCAGATTAAAAAGCATTTCTTGACTCTGATCTGATCTGATATGATCTGACTCGATCTGATATCATTGATGGATCGACAAAATAAATACGCTTAATCGAATTTCAGCTACATCCACTTCTATTATTCCTTCATTTACTTTTAGTCAATTCACTGTATGTGATGTTAAGAATATCTTGGATATCAGCTTTAATGCTTTTGATGCAGATTGAATAAGCCGTATAATGAACATTCTGATTATTGATTTCGTCGCTCCTATTATTAATCTTTAATTGTTCTATCAATTCCTGTAAATTTCCATCCCAAATCATTCTTTTATCGAAAAAATCAAATCCCTCTAGTTATTCCGATTATCGTCCAGTTTCCATTCTTCCATTCCTATCTAAAGTTTTTGAACGTCTTATTTAAAAAAAAAATATATTGATTCGTTTTTTCTTACAACATAGCCCTTTCAATCTTTTCCAATCAGCTTTTCAGGTTCATAGTACGGCTACTGCTTTAGTTAAAATTACGAACGACATCAGATTAGGTATGGACAACCAACTCAATGTTACTTGATTTTAGTAATGCTTTCAAGACTGTTGATTTTGACATACTACTACTCTATACTTGGTTCTCTTAACATATCACCTAAGGTGTCTGACTGGTTTCATAGTTACTTGCATGGTCGCCGGCAACAGATACATATCGAAGGTCATTTTTCAAACTGGTCTATGGACTATGATCAATGGTGGCATACCGCAAGGTGTCTCCTCATTTATTTTATCTATCACTAACCACATTTCTTTCCTCTACCACTTTTATGTAGATGACCTCTGAATATATTCACAATCCAATTTCAGTTAACTTTCGGAATGTATAAACAAATTAAATAAAGATCTTTTATCTATACAACGTTGGAGGTAAACCTTATGGTTTAAGAGTGAATTCTACAAAATCGCAGGTTATTGTCGTCGGTAGTCAGAGGTTCATTTCACGCACTGACTGGTCACAACTTCCGTTAGTAATTTTATTGACGGTATTTGTTATCCAATAAGTGACAGGGTAATAATAACTTGGACATTATTTTTGATAAACATATTTCTTGGGTACCTCAGGTAGCCAAGGAATATGTTTAGGTAGTAAGTAAGAAGTTATTTGACGCAATGAGATCGCTAAGAAGGCGCTAGCACAGTCTCTCCTATCAATTCTGGACTATCCTACATGACAAAAATTAAATAAACTTGAGCGTTTACAAAATCTCTGTATTCGGTTTATATTTGGACTTTGCAAGTATGACCATGTTTCTGAATTTCGCAAAAAAACTCAAGTGGCTTCCGATACACGTATATCCGATATCGTAGATGGCTATATACGATTTCGCAGGAATACTCACATATTATTTCTCTTTTATTCTATCCTCTTCAAACCAGCTACTCCGGTTTATTTTAAAAACCGATTTGAGTTTCTTTGTTATACTCACGAACGGCCTCTCCGCTTAAATGATAGACTAAGTTTGAAGACACCTCCACATTCTTCTTTCTTTTATTCTAAATCTTTCACTATCGAAGCTCTCTCTACTCAAATCATCTGTCTAATTCCAATTATAAATTTGTTTTATTAGATAATTAATACTTATTGTTTTAAAATAAAACATTATTTATGATGTAATTATAGCTCTATTTTGCAATTCCTGTAATTAGTACCTACTTGGTTTAAATAATCCTAAGTTTGAAATAATAGTAATAAATTAACAAATCAGTTATCAGAAAATCACACAAAAATTATTTAACACAATTGCATCAGATTACAAAAATACTGATCTTGTATTACAAGCGATAAATCACTGGCTAGGATAATATGAACACCACGGATAAAACAAAAAGTACTTGAGATACTTCAAGCACAAGAACCCTATATTATTTGTGATAGGTTATCCTATTAATATAAATAAATAATATTATTAACTACAGTGCATAGTAACACTAACTTTTGTTTATGAAGCACTGCATGTATAAATATTTTAATGTATTAATAAATAAATAAATAAGTAAATAAAATTAGTAGCATCAGAAGACTGGTCACCAGTACTAGTCAGGATACCAATTTAAAGTACCATACATTATTGGTGGCTTAAAACTGCATGAGAAACTATTTAAAAAAAATTGGTTGTCTGTAAAGTCGGTTTACGGACGATAATTTTTACGTGATAACGTCATAAGAAAACATGAATGGAATTGAATTATTATCACTGAATTATCATTATTTTGTATAATATATATTTATATAAGCTATAGGTAATTAATTGTATTTAATATAAATAATATATAATTATTGTATATAAGCTACGGGTATTTAATTGTATTTAATATAAAAGCGAAATAAAGTTAAATACTTTGATATGTAATACAAGAAATAATCAAGTTTAGTAAAGAAGTTAAGTTTAATAACTTAAAGTTAGCAAAACAAATTAGATTATCATTAACCACTTATGAAAATTGTAAAAATATACTAAATAAAAGCAGTTTACTTTTTATACGATCGTAATTATATGAGTCCTAATAACTTTTTAGTCAAAATTGTAATATAACCTAAATTACCTTTTTTTTTTTTCGCTGGGAAATGCATTTACGCATCCCGCCGCCCGAGGGCGACGGGTATGTGGGACTCGCTGACATGACAGAACGTACCAGAATACCGCACTAAAACCCAGCGGTGCCATCATCGTCGTAGTGGGGCGCCACGAGATCGCTTTCGCATGCAACCGTGACGCCCCGACGGTTGGCCCGCCTATGCGGACCGCCTTCGCCTATAGAGCGCTCGCGGGCACTGTGAGCGCTCTATTGCCCTGGTGGCGAGTGGGAGGATGTGGTGCCCTCTCCCACTCTATTGCGGAGGGTGGAGGAGTGCGTATTGGCGTCTCCTCCTCCCTGGTCGTCTTCTGCGGAGCAAGTCAGCGTGTGCGGCTGCTTCCCGCTCTCGCTCCGCGGCCTCCTTCAGTGCCATGACCTCCTCACAATATGAGGTCACGGCCGACCAGCACCTCTCGCTGTCAAGCATGCAGCGGACCACACTTGACAGCGAGAGGTCTCCACCTATCACTGCCACCAGAGCCCTGCGCTGGGGCTCCCAAGCGGCGCATTCCTCCAGGGTGTGACGCGCTGAGTCGATTGGCGCGCCACACTCGTGGCAAGCAGGGGTGGCTTCTCGCCTAGCGATTTGGTGCAGGTACTTACCGAAGCAACCGTGCCCGGTAAGCACCTGCGACAGCCGGAACGTAAGCACCCCATGCCGCCTGTTGACCCAGCGACGAAGGTGAGGACGTATAGCGTCCACCGTCACTGAACCCGCCGCTGGAGACCCCAGATCCTCCTTCCACCATTGGATCAGTGCTCTCTGAGCTAGAGCCCTGATCCTGCCGACTTGGTCCACACTTGGACGTTCGCCATTCGCTCTCTGATAACCTAAATTGCCTAACCTAATTACTGCACTCGCCCACCGATGCTACTTATTTTATATATATTTTTATCAAAGAACAAATATATGAGATTATATCGCTAATCGAATTCTTAAAATGCAAGAATTAATTACCTTTTTTGCTGCATTTGTTGTTGTAATAAACTATGGTAACCATTTTATGATTTTATTAACTTTTATATTATTAACTTACATTTATTTACTTATATATTATTAACTTATATTATTACATTACATTATATTATTAACTTTTCACTATTTGACATTACTTCAATATTGACAAAACTGAGATTGCGTGCGTTTGCCGCCATTTGCCGCTGTCAATTTTACTCGGAGTTCGGACCCGTCATAAGTTAGGCCGACCGCCGATCGTGAGCCGAACGCTTAGGCCGAGCCTATCGTGCTTCTCTAACGCTTCTTCCGCGCTCTCGCTCACTAATTGTGACAATGACGTAATGTTTCTCGTACATGCACCCAGTAGCTTTCATCAATTTACTAGACGTTATCACGTCAAAAACTTGAAATACCACTGAACCCTGATTGAATTACTGAGATTATCTTATAGGTCAAATGACTGATTGTAACAAATTTGATGACATTTTGTAACAAATTGTGATGTGAATTTGTAGCAAGTTGTGATGATGCTGACAACAAAGGCTCCAGAAGAACATTAGACAAAAAAATAATTAAATATGACAACTGTTCTGGTGTAGTTGTGCTAGTAGTCACCTTAACGCGGGTTCGATTCTCGCTCGGGGCAAATTGTCCCTAATCTGGGTGTCCCTTCGTGCCTCGGAGAGCACGTAAAGTCGTCGTTTTCGGTTGTTATCACAGACACCTGATAGAGATCGTTACTCATGGTAAGGAAATTATCCGCCAACCTGCAGTGGGGCAACCTGATGGATTAAGCTCCAACCCTTCTCTTATATGGAGAAGAGCAGTTTGCCAGCAGTGGGATTTTTATATAGATAGATACATAAAATTTCAATCAGTAAAGATCCTATCGAAATCATTCAATGATTTACTTTTTTAATATTATTATTATAATATAATTTAATTATTCTTTTTCACCTAGCCTAAACTTCGTAAGTATAAGCTAGATGGAAGTATAGTATAATATATTATAGTATACTATAGTATAGTACTGTACTGTATCAGCTTGTAAATCACCCACTGCTGAGCGAAGGCCTTTTCTCCATATACAAGAACGGTAATCATTAACAAAAATAAATAAAATTTAAATGTATTTGTTGGTAAGCAATGGAATACCTGAAAGCGACAATAAATCAGATTATTAAAGAGAAAAAGGAGAAAGTAAGTCGAACAATTAGAATTTTAAACTAACGATTAAACTATGGAATTTGTTTTAACGATCGTTACTCGTCCCTTATGGAAATATTCCCTTTTTTACTGAAAATTCGGAAATTTCAGACAATATTTAACTTTTTCAGAATTTCTCAGCATTATTCAGAGGTTTTTTTTTAGGAATGATAAGACTTTCAGTCTTTTCAGAGAAATCTCTAAAAGTCTGAAAGTCTTAACATGATGTCTGAAACTTCGAAATTTTCAGTAAAAAAAAAGGAATATTTCCATAAGGGGTGGTAGAGAAATTATCCGTCAATTCGCAGTGGAGCAGTGTTGTGGATTAAGCTCCAACCCTTCTTCTACATGGGTAAGAAGCCTTCGCTCAGCAGTGAGTTGTTTACAGGCTGATACAGTACAGTGCAGATGACAGATCAGCTAATTGTCCAGTACTGTACCACTAACGTCCCAAAAACGTCCTCAAAACGTCCCACGGCTTGGCAAAAGCTCTAGCCACATGTCGAAGAAGGGACATTCAAACAGTGCAATAAATATAAATATATACCTGTGCCTCCTTCTTCGGTTCGGGATGCTGCTGTCCATCTCTATTCTTCAACATGTCCAAGTAGAGCTGGGGCTGCGCGGGCGCATACATGAGGTTCGTGTGGTGGGGCTGATGCGGCTGGTGGGGCTGGTGAGGGGTGTGTGGCGTGTGCGGGGTGTGTGCATGTGGGGTGTGTCCGTGGTGTGCGTACAAAAGGGGCGGTGGACGTTCAGCGACGACGCCCACCACACCAGATGTCGGCATCGCGTAGTACCCTGACGATACCCCTGACCCGCTCACGTTTGATGCGTATTGTGGCGACTCTGTATGTTATAATTAAATGTTTAAATAGATATACTTATTATATTGTTATGTCTAACTGGGCAATCCGATTACACTTTCATTTATGTTTGTAGTAAGTTTCTTGTCAATAAACAGACTTTCTAACCAAAAATATGTTTTGAAATCAGAGCTTGAATTCTTCCGTTCCCATCTTAATAGAGCTAATGTTAAAATTAAGCTGTTATCTTATCATATATCAGAAAAATTAAATTTTGGTACAAAATGTTATGCTTCTAGAGATTGATCTATACATTGTTTTTGTCGGGGGTAAGTTTCTATATTTTTTAAATTTTTATTTTAAAAGCTAGATTAAAAATAAGTGACTTACAGCTATTTTAGTTTAGTTAGTAGTTCAGTAGCCAATAATAATTCGCCTATGACTATTAAAAATGTCAGATATAAAAAAAAAACTTTACAGGAGAGCGATGCAAAGTGTAATTTGCATGTGTCTTTTTACATTTTTTTTTTTTTTAATACCGACATTTATAAATTAAGTGATTAAAAAACTATACATAAAATAATATTTTTCTTTTCAGCTGATGATAGACTTGGTTATTTAGGAACGTTTTATGAAATAAATAAAAAAAATCGATTTTGCAGTTCCGACGATGTTAATAGTCACTAGCGATATATAAAAAAGTAATGATAGTTTTATTAATTATATGATGATCACATTTAGGGGGTCAAATGGTAGTTACAATAAATATTAGTTACAAAGATGAAATGGAAACAAAGAAAAAAAAAAGTATTAGAAAAATCTGTGCAACTGTAATTGATTTAATATTTAATAAATTTAAAATAATGAAACACTCGACCTGTAGATTAACACGAATATAATTAAATTGGAGAAGAACATGAAAATAGAATGAAATTTGAAGAATAATGAAGATTAATAATGAGATAAGATAAACATTTTGATAAGATCAAAATTAAAAAATAATACCAACATTTATAACGGAAAATGACATGAACAGAAATACCCAAAAAGCAACACAAAGATGAAAGACAACAGAAAATATATGAGGAAACATGTAGCAATTTTGCCATTAATTTTGACAGCGATTTTAGTTGGATAGTTGAGAATTGTTTGGAACTGAATTAAACTTAATTAAATTGACAAAAAGGTATATAAAATAATGTTTGTGTAAATTTTATTAGAGTATGAATTTTTTAGACCATATGCTACAATTTAATTGCTCAGCGCAAGAGTGGCCAAAAATTGAATATTGAGTTATCATGACCAAATTAAGTATTTTATTTTCAATATCTAGAAAACTTAGAAGTCCGTTTTATCTTATCTTAGTTTCAAATAGGAAAGACTTTTTAATTAAATTAAATACATCTCGATTTACATATTTTTCGTAGTCTATATATTATTTTATATAGTATATTATATATTATAATTATTTTTATTATTTCGTTATTTAAAATATTTTTGTTACATAAAATTAGGTCAAATTTAATTTTATTATATATTTCTCAAAATTAGTTTAAAGCCCTATTTCTATTTAACCTTAATTTGTTGTTAATATATTTTTTTATATGGAGCTTAGATCCTACAATATTATATTTACCGCTGTCAAATTATGTGGCAAAATGTTTAAAATGTTTTAGTGTGCAAGAAAAAGCGACAGTGTTTTTTGACCTAGCGTTAATGAAACTCACTGGTCCAAAGAACTGCGCGCGCCATTTGGCGACCCATACGACCATCCTCTACCTCTGTAAAAGATTTATTATTTACGTATTCCATAACAATTTTTTGAAAAATATAATAGTTAATACTGCTTTGTATAACTTTTACACTTGAGGCAAAAACAAATTTGTATGGATTTATGTTTTTTAACACATTTAAAGATACTTTTATATACTTTTATATACATAATTAATTTTTATATCAAAAATAAGTATATCAATTTATGTATAATGTTACAATTCGAAATTGACAGTTAGGTTGCTGATTTATAGTCATAATAAAGAATTTTTTTGACTTACTGTGATCAGAATATACAGCTTGATGTTTCATAGGAGGTTGGTGTAATCTATGTGCATATAGAGCATACGTCGGTGATGGACTTCTTGGTCGTTTCACATTTGACTGTATTGGCCTCACTAAGCTCTGCTGTTGTGGAAACAACATGTAGTTTGAGTGCTTATTCTTAAACAAAGAGAACAACACATTATATGAGGTGTACACAAAATTCGCTTAAATATATAATTATAGAAAGCATATTTGATATAAATACAGCAAATAATTGCTTGATAAATATAAATATTTCAAAATGAAAATTAAATTATTTGTACACACCTTATATAATCAATAAAACAAATAGACCATGCTTATGACTTTTTAGATGAAAAAAAAAAATTGCAAAATATTTTAAGCAAACAAATACTTTAAGTTAAGATTAGCAAAACAAAAAAAAAAGATAATATTTAATTAATTAGTACAGTGCATTTAAGCGAGATTCGTGCAGTTTATTGAACCCTAAATTTTTATATTTTCTATATATTTTCTTCTCAAATTACTTTAATTTACTTTTAACCAATCACACTACTTAAAAGCGGATACTTATGGCATTTAATCCTCCATTATATTCCAATATATTGAAAAACCAAAGAACAGTGGAACCTTCCTTAACAATGCAAAACATTATAATATGATAATGGATTCCATGTCGAAAAAATACTCATAAAATATTATGCATGATATCTATTCAAATAAAAGTATATTTAATATGTATTAACAAATAACATACTGTTAGCGAGAGTGATTCAACATTATCTTTTCTTCCATTGTGGAAAAAAAAACCACAAATTTGAATTCAATTTGCAGTAAAAAAAAAAAAAAAAACAAACAATTATGATACATAAACTTCAACTTCAAAATTTGACGGAAATGTGATAGTGTAATGTATGACTGAAGGCCTTTTCTCCATATAGAATGAGGGGCAAATGTGATACATAATCATTAAATAAATTTACAGTGTGCTTAGCCACTTCTTTGTTAGGGTACTTCTTAATGTAAGATGCAACAGTTTCAATGTTTTCAGAACTTTTTTATTAAAAGATTGTTGCTTTTCTATAACCTTATCAAAGCATCTTGCTATGAAACACAATTCAATAACACATAAGCTATTCGGTGGTCAGCTCATGGCTGTGCTCTTCTGCAAACTCTTCCATATCCCATTATCCACCTACATTCAATGACAGTGGCCAAAGAGAATATCGTTGACTACAAGTTCCATAGGTACTGTTAGTTGATAACTGAATGAGTTCTAAATAAAACGCAGACTGATGTTAACATGCACATGATCCAGGACTTTCTCGCTTCTCGCCAGTTATTACACTGCTCAGTTCCTAGTATTTTTTTTTACAATTAATTTAGATTTACTTATTCATTATGTGACATTAATCTTTATGAGAGTTGCTCGTTAAGCGAGGTTAGACTGTATCCTCTTTGCCTACTTTAAGGTTAACTGCCTAGTTCTATGCATCACTGTGATGTTTTAGAGAGGTGCTCATTAAGGGAGGTTCCACTGTATCCTCTTTGCCTACTTTAAGGTTAACTGCCTAGTTCTATGCATCACTGTGATGTTTTAAAGCTTATAGCCTTCCCCCGTAAACAGACTTTCAATCACAAAATATTTTACAATTTTGAACCATCACAAGATAAGCAAATACACCAATAAACTGTTGTACTTTATTGTATTAGTGTATACAAATACTCACTTTGTTCATTATGTGCGTTGTTAATTGTTGAGCTCTGCCTTGTGAGGGAGGTGGCTCCCCTTGACCCATTGATGTTGGGACAGAAAACATTGGAATCTGTATATTACCCATAGGCATCTTCATTGGTTGCATTTCACTGAAAAAAAAAAAAAATACAAAGCATCAATTATTAAACTTCTAAAACCCCTCATATCCCTACAATTTATATTTTATTTTTATTACTAGTGATCCGCTCTGGCATTACACGGGGAGTATATAATGTTCTGAGCAACAGCAGAGGGGGGTAGTCACTACAAGCGGTTCTCGTAATCAGCGTGAAACCCACGCTTGAATTTATGTCTGCGCATGTTCAGCATAATTCATGTTAGTGTTAGTTTTATTTTGGGCGACATCCTATGATATTCGTTTAAATAATGTTATGTATAGGATTCTCATAATGTGCATGAAATGCGTAAACTTAAATTTATAAGGATTAATACTGTATCTGTCTAAATAGCTTCCCAATTACTGCATAGGATGTGACCATTGTTTTAGAAGTTTACTGTGGGTATAGTAAGCTACACTTAAAATATTGATATATGCCATCGTAGACTTGTGTCCTATAAAAGAGGAATAATTCCGCTCATACATTTTTTTGTTATATCTCAAAAGTATTAGGCAGCATTTTTGATGAAAGCTCCAAGGCAGTTCGACTTATTTTGACGACCAATTTATACAAAACCTTTACAGATTATACACCTACACCTTTCTCATGAATCACTATCTGTTGGTGAAAACCACATGAAAATAAGTTTAGTAATTTTTGAGTTATCGCAAAAAGACAAAAGCAGTGGGGGATTTATATTTATAGATTTGTAGTTATTAAAAGAATCTGGATTGTGACATAGTTTTGTTAGTACCATTAGGGTATGATAACTTTAAAACCAATTTAGTAGTGGCTTTTTATTTGTTTTACTTACTTTGTTTCTTTTTGTTGCTGTCTCTTTCGGATTTCATCTTCATTAAGTACTCTTTTAAGTTGCATAAACAATTGCTGCTTTTCTTTCTCTAATTGTTTTAATTTCTGCTCTAATTGCTCAATTTGCTCCTTTGTTTCTTCTGCAATTTTTTTATAAAGTATATAGGAAAATGGAAAACAAAATAAAAACAACATAAACTAACACTTCTCCAGAGGCACACATTATTTACACCTCTCCTACCTACCTCTAGAAATTTCTTATTTGATACCTCAATAAATTCAAGCTAAGAGTTCAAAATTATTCCTACCTATAATGTTAAAAATTGTCTACAAATAAAAATCAAGTACTGTTTATGGTCACTTGAGAATGGCTGGAATAATTTTATTATTTCATTTATTTATATTTTAATTTTTTAATATACATTCCTAACAGTCACTATAAAATGAAACTGGGAGAACTTGCTTGGTAAAACAGAAAGTAAGAACTGTTTTTAACAATGGGTTGGTTCAGTGATCACACCAGTTTTCTATTGTATTAGCAATATGAGGATCAATCCCATTCATAGCAATTTTTATATAGATTATACAGCTGCTTGTCAGGTTCTGGGCGTTTGTTTATATAGTGTGTTTCTAGACCCCTGTCATAAAATATCGTCCTATTGGAAGCCATTGAGTGTGATGTGATTATTTCTTTTTATGGGATTTTTGTCACAAACTGGAACAGGATGTTTCAGGTCAGCTAGTATTAAATAAATGCTGTTTACCTAGTGTCATCACATCTTGTCTTTCTCTAGCCTCTCGCTCTTTTCTCAATCTTTCTTCTTCGACCTCTGCTTCATATTCTAAAAGTTAAACCATATGATAAAAATGGATACTAGTACATAAAATTTGAAGATGCTACAGTTATTAATTCCGAGTTAAAAAATTTACCTTCTTTTTTTCTCTGTCTTTCGCGAATAATATATCTCTTAAGAGCACTCCACATTTTTTGATCAGCATCATTTTGTTCTTCAGCTGTTGTTGACGTTACGGCAGGCATTTTGTTACTTCGATAGTAGTTCTTTTGCGCTTAAGCTTTAGAGAAAAATTTAAATTTCATTTATGATTAATAATTCTCATTAATTTTTGTTTTGTAATAACTATTTACTATCTAATATATATATATATATATATATATATATACCTACATGTTTTATAAGATTTTCTCGTAAAAATATCGAGTGTAAATCATAAATAGTTAATAGGCTTGGGCAAAAATAATCGATATGTCAAAATATCGATATTTTTCAGAAAAAAAATCGATATAAATGAACAATATTTTTTTCCGCGATATATCGATTATCGATATTTATTTTCGGATATCAAAATCGATATATTTTTTTAAAGTTCAGCTATAGTGCGTTCAACGATACAAGATACCCGTAGACAGAGAATCATACTCTCTCTACGAAGATACCAAATGTAAACAACGCCGATAAAATATGAAATTATAGTCTATCTTTCTATCTTGTTTGTTTGCTATCTATTGCGGGTTTGAAAACATTTGCGCGTCCTTTTGATTTCGTAGTTATTTATTTATTTTTATTTCATTCCGTTCGTGAAGTGCTCGGGGTGATACATAAATTTTGTTCATTCTCTGTTATTTTCTGTTAATATTTTCGTTAATTATTCTTATTTGTTACAAGTTTTAGTTATAGTTGTTATTTGTTGTATTAGTTGTTGTTTTTGTTATTTGTTGCTGTTATATCTAGTTTTAATTTTGTGTAAGTAAAAAAGGTTACAAAACTCTGCATAGGCGAATGACCCGGCAGGTGGTTTATTTACATTTGGTATCTTGTCGCGTTGAACGCACTATATTTGCATGTATTCGACTAATATATATTTTTAGTAATTCGGATAGGCTCCAAGTGTAAACATCGAGGTCCTCCCTATATATAGCCCTGGTATAACATCATCAGCTGCAAATCAAGAAAATTTATTTATTTATTTATATATTTATTTATTTATTTATTTATTTATTTATTTATTTATTTATTTATTTATTTATTTATTTATTTATTTATTTATTTATTTATTTATTTATTTATTTATTTATTTATTTATTTTACTAGGCAATAGAGATCCATAATTACTAGAATGAGATTTGGACATTGTCTAATTCCCTCCCATCTTTTCAAACTAAAAATTATTTAAGATCCTAAGTGTATGTACTAAGTGCATTGAGCCATTCGCTGACTTAAATCACATTATTTTTAAATGCGAGTTATTGAAGCTACATAGATTAATCCTGGAATAAATATTCCCCGCCGCCCAGAAGAAATATTAGCCAATCCAAGATTTTTTAAACCTTTGTTCAAGTTTATATGTTCGTCAATAGAGAAGATATAATAAAGGAAAAATATAAAGTGTAGAAGAATTTGTTTATAATTATATAATAATATTGTTTTAGTTTAATATGTAAAAAAAAAATATATTAAATAGTTTAGAGCGAAAGACTTGAATCCAGCTCTCAATAGATAAAAAAGGGGATATCATCATAAACGTCACTGTCATAACAAACCATAAATGATTTTTTTCAAAATCAAGATTAATGTTATGTATATTCTTTGATAAGATAATATCGTACATCATATAATGTCATGACTGCAAATCGCTATTAGTTTTCGCGGCACTTGTCTGCTTTGATCTGTGAAAATTCAACTCGTTTCAGCTGTAAAGTGGGTCATTAATTCACGAGTTGACGTGACTTATCATCTCACCTTCTAATATCGGTCTTTGATATTTACCATGGATGGACCTTCCAGACCTAAAAAGAAGCTAAAAACGGTAAGTTCAGTCTTAATAAATATAGTATTATATTCTTATATTGGAAAATCTGCTATTCAAAGGATTTCAGAATTTATTTTAATATTAGACGACCTTTATTATGCGGTATTATCCGCATTTAAGCTTAGGGCTCCGTTTCTACACATCGCAAGTTGTTTTTTTGTAGTAAAAACTGCCCTAATAAACTGAATTTCTAAGCCAAAAATATTTTTTTAATCAGTTAAGATCTCGAAATTAGCACTTTCAAATAAAATTTACTGTTTCATAATGTTATTTATTTATAATATGTTAATGTTACTATTTATATTTTTGCAATAAATAGTAAGTAAATATTTAAATGGATAATATTTTATGACTAATTAGAAAAATCAATATAATGTCAATACTTGTTAATATGGATGGAAGTATTTATTCCTTCTATTGAAATGCCTACAACTGTATACAGTACAATCTTGATATAACGAGCCTCAATATAACGAATTCCTCGATTAAACGAATTTTTCGAAATCCCCTAGAACTGCCCGTAAGAGATAATACAAAATATACCTCTACATTACGAATAACATTTATCAAAAACCTCTTTATAACGATTTTTCAATCATTGCAGAATATAGGTAGAAGGTATTTTTACATCTATTTAACGAATTTTTTCAACTTGAAACCTTGATATAACGTATCCTATTAATTATTTCCACTTAATTCCAAGTTTTTACCTCGTTAAAACGAATCGCAGTCCAGTCTAACCTCTATATAACAAACCTCATTATAGCGAATTACTTGGTATAACGAATATTTCCTAATTCCCTTCAGTTTCGTTATATCGAGGTTGCACTGTATTTCTATTCTTATGTACAAATAATACATAATGTACTATGTTTATTTATCTCATTGTCATTTCAGTATATTAAGCATGCACTATATTATGGCACATGTTACATGAATAATATTTTTTTTAAATAAAAATAGTTTTTTTTTGTGTCTTTAATGTACTTATATTTTGCCATTATTAATTTTACACTAGCCGTCAGATTTTTTATTTTACAGACCGATAAATTTTTTTTGTTACTCTTGTCTTTATATGAGTTAAGTGTGTAGATTTGAAAAAAATAATTTTTCAAGTAAAGACCTGTAACAAGTGAGATAAAATATTTGTTTCTTTTTATTTAAATTTGTTATTAAAATAATATAATTATATACAGAATTTATAAATCAAAACATAAAAACTCATATATAATACACTACAATAATTAAAAATTCATTTTAGATGGCAGAGATAAAATTATATACCCGGTGTCTACATAAATTAAAAATTTCAACTTCATAGATTTTGTAGATTTTGTGATTAGGCAGTGAATAAGTGAGTAACCTCTTGCTATGATATATATAAATATATTGACACTAGATATACAACAAAATAGCGATGATATCTATTTATTGATAGTGACTAGTGTATAGTGTTAAAGATCGAAAGCCGACTAAAAAAACGATATTGAGTAAAAATATAAACACAAAATTATTTTTCCTTTTCAATATATTCCACTTGCAAGACGAATACATTTTTCAGACCTTTCAGTTACCTTATGTATACCATTCTTAAAAATTGTTTTGTCTTTATCCAAAAAATTTGAGGAAACCGCTTCCTTAATTAACCTCATCGTCAGTGGAAAATTTCTCACACTACGCAGCTCAAATAAGAAGATTTCGGGAAGTTATCAATAATAAAAAAAAAAGATGCGGCAACCTGCGAGCTAGAGTGCAGTTTCACCAAGACAACAAAAACTCAAAGCCGCAGTAACGATAGCTGCCATTCAATAAACGGGATTCGAATTACTTGAACACTTGATTTAGCACCAGTGACTTATACCTATTTCCTCGGGTCAAATAACACAACTGAAGTATAAAAATAAAAAAAAAGTTAAGACGATAGCAAAGTGATGGTCTCTGTTGAGGTGTTTTAGGAGAGTCAATACAAATAATTTTTTTCTAACGGAATCCCGGGTTTAGAAAAAAGATGACTAAGTGTATTGACTTGTTAGGAGACTATGTAGAAAAATAAATTATTTTTATAACCATAATAATTACTCTATACTCATTATCATTACTTTGGGATCACCCCCCGTATTTTATAATAAAATGATATGAGATTATTATACCTATTAGTAACAAATGTGTCGGTCATTTCATCTTTAATGTACTCATAAGTAGAACAGACGATAAACTTATGTACGTATTATACGATGATGTATATAGATAGGTAAGGACAATATTTATTAAGCTATTAACATCATTAAAATAAATTGCGATTTAATTGTTTCTTTATGTTATTATGTTCGTTTATTTGCATTTGTGGCAAATACTAAAAAGCCCGACGTCTTTCGTAATTTGTGCATATGAGTTTGAATACTTGTCAAATTTTATGGTTGTTTTAGGCCATTATTATGTGGGAAAACTGACCCTTTACAGTCAGATAAGGTATAGAACACACACTCACAGTCTTCACACACACTTCTTCATTCACTCTTTGTTTTGAAGCTTTGGACGAACACGCACACTCGAGGAACGCTAATATAATAGAGACCTAATGATTAAAGACATAATTTTCATAAATAAACAGGTAAACAAGTTATATAGCGCAAAATAGGTTGATGAGATAAGCACATTGAAAGAATTAAACGGTTAACTGATATCCGTTCGTCATTGGTAGTGGTCATGAAAAATATAGTAACACTTGTAACGGTCCGTTACTTGTTACTCAAAAACGAATGGTTACAAAAGTACTATAACAACTCGTTAAATATGCGAACAGTACGTCTACCATGAGTTTCCAGAGACGATAGTTCACGATACACGCTAGCGAGTGTAGTAGACAATTTGTATGGAAAGTTGAGCAGCGCCTCTCGCGGATACTGTCATTACTATTGCATTTCTACGTTTACTACTGTAGTTATGTCATGTGTGCTTGTAACAAAAACTCATGGTTGACGTACAGGGCTCTAGTCGCTAACACAAACGTTGACGTTTATGACTACTTCTCTTCCTTCAGTCTCAGAGTGATGATGAGTGATATTATACAGTCCAGAAGCTAGTAACAAATTTACATGACCAAGTTCGTCTCAAGCGAAAACTAGTGGAATGCATTAGAGAGTTGTATCATAAAGCTGCGTGAACATCAGCTACAGTTCCGTGGGAGGACGGGGGTGATTTGGATTATCTGTCGTCGCCGCCCCGCACGAAAAAAAAAATGTACATATTATATTCAATTATTTCCTCCAAAGTAAAAACTTGTTAAATTGTAGCTAACCCAATATTCTGAAGAAAAAAAAAAACAATCAGCTGACTAAAACATGGTGTATTATACGTCAGCTGGTCGGTCGAATATCGAAAAAAAAAAAAATTATGCTTTCAATGATTTCCTCTCAACTAAAAATTTATCTGATGATAGCTTATATATGCAACTATGGATAAATATAAATGTTACCTGACCGTATCTCGGTGAAAAGACCGTTTGCTGATACTTTGAAAGTTATGACGCTGGAGCTAGGCGGGAGCATCTATAGCCTCTTTAAATGCATCAATCAGCTGACGAAGTTTCCTTTGATTTACTACTAGCAGATTTTTTTTTCATTTATTATAGCAGTACATTAACAATCAGCTAAATAAATTTGCGTCTATCTTAAATTATTATTCGGCATTACCCTCAGATATGAGTGTTCCGGTTCCGATGAAATAAATATTCCGTATAAATTCATTAAAATTAATAAGTAAATGTATAATTAAATAACTGTAGAAATATTCAGATAAGTAAATGAATAAGTTTATGGTTTATTTTACTTGGCTCCTGGACGGCGGACCTGGCCTTAAACCTTCAAAAAAAAAAAATACTAACTTCCTCTTAATTATATAGGCACAGATTATATAATCTGTATAGACATGTTTACGCCTGCCACAGATTATTCATCATCACCATCATATCAGCCACTGGATGTCCAATGCTGAAAGTAAGCCTCCCCCCTACGCTGCCCATCCTAGCTGGATTCGACGATTGACCTGTGTTATTACAGATTATTATTATTATTTATTTTATACTAATTAATTAATTGATGCATATTATTACAAATTTATCTCCCGCTAGGAATAAATACTTTTTATATGAACTGTCGATGTTTATCCGACCTTGTCGCGCAAAAATTAATTGATACAATTTACAATATTGTTAACATAAAGCAATTGCCACCTGCTTGCTACTACAGTTTAGTGCATTATATCAATTAAATTACATTCGAACTCAACAACGCTACGAGTACAAATGAGTACAAACTACAAACATCGGTGCCAGTGATCCACAAAGCAGCGCGCGTGCTGCCGCGTTCTCGTAACCTGTTAAGTTTTCGAACGTATTTCTTGGCGGGAAATATATTTTGCACATAACTTTTTCTATTTTTATTTTTTTTAAAATGAGTTTGGAAAAAAGAAATAAAAAAGTCGCGGAAACATTTGAGAAATTCAAAATTGGAGAATGGGGAAACGGTTTTAATAGAACGGTATGTTTAATTTTTTTTTCTATTTTTTTTGTTATATTTATAAGAACTAACTACAATACACAAACATAGATACTAGTAGTAGTAGTAGGTTTTTATTTGTGATTTAAAACATATGAAATATTCCACTTTCACTTGTTTATATTTCCTTAAGAATAGCGGACGGTCATTAAACGGAATCGTATACTTTCCTTTTCACTGACACTCTTAATATTATTTGGTATACTATAATTTATGGTAATAACTAATATTTTTAGACGGTTTATTAATGTTTTATAATCTTTTGAAACGTGTTATTTTTTAAGATTATCTAAAAAATATGCACTTATATTTAAGTTTAAAATAAATATTTATTTCATGTAATATCAACAAATTTACTCACTACAATTTTTTTTTTTATTACTTAGTACACTTTTTTTTTATTTCTTTATCTTAATATTGAAAATTCATTTATTTACGTTAAACCTTCGTTTTAAAGTCACACATTTATATATACGTAACAAAAATTTCAAAAAGTACGAATTAAATTAATTTTTTTTTGTTTTAGTGCTGTTACACTTAATTTCAAGTTTAAATTTCAATTTTTTTTGTGCCACTCTCGTTTACCCCCCTGGTCGAATATCGTAAAATTTCTTCTCAATATCTCCGTCAACAAAAAAAGCTATCTTACATCTTTCTACCTTTTTTAGGACCAATTTTACCCGAAAGCCTGTCTGTACCTTATGTGCGAGATAAACTATAAACAGCCTGTGAAATCGGCCCTTAATCTGTTGGCACACTAAATATAATAAGATAAATTAGTCAAAAAATTCCTAATCATCTTTTTATATATATATATTTATATAATCATGCTGAAATGAACTGAATCAGTCTGTGAATTTCCCACTGCTGGGCAAAGGCCTCCTATCCATATTGGAGAATGGTGTATTTTTTCAAATATTCCATTATTTTATATAGTGCACATAATGAATCATTATCAATGTGAAACTCTTGTCTCACTCCACAACACAACTAAATAACAATTGTTTTTGCTTTGTGCTAATATATAGATATGTTAAAAAAGACAAATATTTGTTTTCATAAAAAAAAGCTAATAAACCATGCGTATTTTAAAAAATTTGTTGTTAACTCGTGTTGTCAGATAGAGCTGCATACCTATAGAAATGTGTATAACTTAATGTATTAATATAATTTTTCTAAGATGAAGGTTGACCAACAAGATCGCAACATTATAATTAGATGTAATTGACTTTGAAAAAAAAAAAATCTTCAATTTGTATATAAAATACGAAGAAAGTTTTTCTCCGACCTAATATTTACCCATTAACAAGGACACTAGTAAAAACAAATTGTCAGATTGTTTTAAATCATTGTCCTATGATTCAATTGAAGAACACGTACCTACTTAAAAAAATACACGCATGCGCATTCTTATCTTAACTATATGTGCTATAAAAGCCCAATTATAAGCTTACTAGCTTACGCCCGCGGCTTCGCCCGCGTGATTGTATTGATAAAATATAACCTATATTCTATCAATTTTCATCACAAATGGTGCAGCAGATTAGCCACGAAACATACATTTACATAAATACAAACTAAAACTTCAATCCTATAATAAAATATAAAAAAGCATTTCTAATACGACTGACGTAAAAATAAAAGTAATCTATAATTATTCCTGGTGTACTAATCGTAAGTAATAAATTGCACCAAAAATCGAATTAGCTATAAGAAAAAAAACTCAAAATGAACACAACCATCAATGACGTCTGCCCGCTTTCCGGTCGCAACTCGCACACTCGGCGATGGCGCGGCATTACTTCAACCGTTAAATACGCCCTTTCGTAGGATGTATCGAGCTCTATCTGCCAGGTTCTGTTTCGTGAAAGTTATATTTGGCTCAAGCAGCAGGAACTCGCGGTGCATTACTGCTCGGTAGCCAGTCCGTCCGACTTCTCCACCCACAGCCCTATAAAACGCACGCATGACATTCTCGTTCATTTTTTGTGTCTTCATCTCATGCGGCGCACTCCATCAGCGGCGGGCGCCAAATGCTGAGTCCCTTGAGACTCTGTCGGTGACAAGCCAATTGGTGGGGATGGTGGGTATTTACCCGGACCGACTTACCTAGTCGTGCCAGTCGACGGGGGTTGCTGGCGGCCGGCATGCTGTCACGTCCAGCGTCAGCTCCAGACACGCCCTGGCGCCCCGCAGGCAGCGGCCCTATGCGCTTTCTTTTAAATGTTTCCATCCATTATTTTTTGAGTGCTAGATTACTTACTCGGAGAAGCACTCATACTCCGCGGAGGATGCGTTGGTGTTATGCAGCTTTAGTTGCCTTTAGTCGCCTTTTACGACACCCCAGAAAGCTATTTATTATGTATTTAACAATGCAAGTAATTATATATTTTTCTTATTTTTGTTGCCATTTATCATCTTCATACTTGCATTGTTCCAAAGACTAGCGATATAGCTAGCCCGACGAAACTGTTGCCAAAGCTCACTTTTACATGGTGGTAAGTTACTGGCATCGAAGTTTCTTAAATTCTTTCGATTGAATTCTTCATTTATATCAGATACCATGTAGGTACCTATGTATTAATAAACAACTGTAATCTGGTAGCATTTACATCAATTATTCCAGGAACGTTGTAAACATCACAGATAATTTTTTGTATTATGTTGAAAAACTATAAGTGTTATTTTTAAAAAAATATTTTTTATTTCTAATTAATAAATTTAAAAAAAAAATTAAAAATGTCGGCTAACTTTAGTATTATTTATTATATGTCCATTTTTTTTTCTTATTTTTGTTGCCATAATTTACTTGTCAACAAAAGTTCTAAAAATTGTAAATATCTGTTCAAGTAATTTTCATAGCTTTAACAGCGCAGTCGGTCTCACTCAGTCTCATGCGCGTAGATAATGCTCTCGCGCTCCCACTCACAGAGATATTAAAATTTAGTTTAGGGGATGATTGGCCCCTTGGATTGGTCTGTTTTCTTGTCAAAGGTTTTAAAATAGTTGTCAGATGAACATTTATAAAAATGGAGCGTCAGAATTTACGTGAAGTTAACTAATTATTTTGAGACCCTTAAAGCGTCTGCCAAGCAATATGGCCAACGGAAAGTGCCTGGGAGTAATGACAATTTATTTTTAACTATACACTCGGAAACATATATGAAAATCAGCCATGAGAATTTACGTGAAGTAAGTAATGTTTTTATGTACCTTGATTACCTGATACCTGGAAATTGGCCGTTTGACCAAGCTAGCAGGTAGGCATACGATCATAGTACATACTAATACTACTCAATCGTCCACATTTCATCCGTCAGAAAATACGTGACGTCGCCCTCGCAATATCATAAAATTAAATTTAAAAATACAACGTAAAAACATAAATATTAATAAAATTTTGTTTATGATTATTCTCCTTGTTCGAAAGTTTTCTGTCGTTGCTGACAGGCCAAAGTGCAGCCTAAACCAATCTGTGGCCACCGATTACTATTTCGACACCTCCAAGAAATAATGCGCTAACTTGATAATCGTAAATTTGAAGGAGTAGCCCTAGATGGCGGCATATACTTCGCACGATTTTTAGAAGTACGTTTACTACCATACTAAAAAACTTTTTAATTTCTTAATATTTTAAATGAATTTTTAGAAACAGTACAACAGAACGTTAGTTGGTGTAGTATTTATTGAAGGTATTGATTGTGTATTAACCTTATATATATAAAAAATACCAGTGCAAGTGGATAGGTTTACTACGTCATTGGTGAAGAGCAAGTGACAAAAAAAAACTAAAATAATAATTAAGGTCTTTATGTATGCGTCTGAGCGATAGAAACTTAAACTGCTTAAATGGTTTAAACTTTCAATTTTAAAGAATTTTACGTTTCTAGCAGCTAGTTTCATTATTTTTCTCCATCAAATCGTAATACTTGAGTGAAACTTCTTAATAATTTTGTAAAAAATACTTAGATGCCCCCTCGGTTTTACTCGCCTTAATATTTATAGCTACTATTCAGTTTTTTTTTTTACGTTCGTTTTCTAATTGAAATAATTGCTAAGATCGATTAAGTAGTTTTACAATTCGTCGATTGCAAACAAATAAATATTTTCTAATGAGAATTTAACCATAAAGTATGGCTAGTAAACAAATAGCTTCGTCATCTCTATACTAAACTGTTTATTACCTTCTGCATAGTCTAGATATTGTGAATGTGCTGCCGACCGTGGCACAGATCGATGATTCGCATTTTAACCTAACTATGTTAATCAATTATATTGCGCTAGTTATATGATATTTTTTACGTCAAAATCATTATTGTACTTATATTACGAACCGGCTTCCGGCTCTCTCAACTTAAAAAAAGCAGCTTTATAAATCTTCAGCCTGATTATCTGTCTGACCCTACGTACCTACTAGCTTAATCTGGTCGAGTCGTATTTGTTCTTCCAGAGAAGAAATGTCCTAGTACGAAACTTTATTTAATGTATAAAAGCTTAACAATTACTTTTTTCGTGTAATTTTATATTATAAATAAAAATACGTTTTTAAATTATAGAGTAAAATTTACTATAAATAATATATAAATAGTTGATTAGCTTAATGTATTGTTGTTTAAAATTTTATTGGCCTGCACGCATACCTATGTAGGTAAGTAACTGCAGTATCCAACGCGCCTACTAGTTATGTGGCTTTGTTTACGTAAAGTGGCTACTTTCTCCTTCATGCAATTCCATTAGACACTCTTCACACTGATCTGACTTGATAACATAATCTCGTGCCTATCAAAAGAGAGTTTAGTTTATATATATATATATATATATATATATATATATATATATATATATATATATATATATATATATATATACAGATATTTCTTTAAAATTTTTATGATTGAATCTGCTCATTTAAATATCAAGTTATACTTCTATTGTAACACATCTCTACTATGACCATTTTAATTCCATCGCATTAAATAATGTTATGATTTTAACAACGATGACATGATATCTCGTATCAATGGGGAACCAAAAACAACACTGATATTTAGACACGTTAATAGATACTATATCGGAATTCGTATCAGATAATTAATTTAAAATCTTATATCTTAAGACATGATATAACTTATGCAAAAACAAATTACATAATGAAAGTAAAATTTTTGAGGAGATTAAAAAAATTTATCGATATCAATGATGTCCTTGTGTGAAATATCATATCGAATAAAACTGGCCAACTGTGGGCTGACTAGCGGACAATGGGTTCTGTACTCTTCATCTATAGGTACAATGTTATACACTGCATCTACTACTACTATCTATATCTTAATATTGAGCTAAAACCGAAAAACAAAAGAGATTCGTGTGTAGAAGAGACCAGTGAATTATTTGTCGTTACAGCGGCCATAATAACAAACATGTTCTGTGAACATTTAAAATTTTATTGGTCCAAAATATACGATTCTAAGAAATGTGAACGGACAGAGTGACGGCGGAGTCTTTTTAATAGGGCCCTCAACAGGTACATATTTAGGGATGGATTGCTTCGGAGAGCTTTCTCGGCGTGGCATGCCCGTCCCCGCGAAGAACGGTAAGCGCGCAAAAGAGTCCTGGGAGCGATCCTGCCGGCCTTCGCCTGTATGAGACGAAAGTGACGAGTCACCTTCCGATTTATGCAGGCAATGATAGGTTATGGTTGTTTTGGCGAATACCTGTGTAAGATTGGACGTGTAGCGACGGCGATTTTCCAGTCACTGTGGCGCAGACCAGGATACTGCGCAGGACACACTGGTAACGTGTCCGGCTTGGAATGCTGACAGGCAGATCCTGATCTGCAAGATTGGGCAGGATTCGGCTTGGGAGGCTGTACTCACCTTCAGTGAGACCATAACGGTCCAGAAGGAGATGGCGGAGAGCGTATATCAAAATAATTATAACGTGGTATGGAACCCTTCAAGTCAGCTCGTACTTAGCTGACTTTTCCGCATTTATTAATGTCTAGTTAAATTGTGCATGTCAATGTTAATGTTGTCGTTATTTATAAGATCAAAGGATTAAGTATGATATAAGTTATGTTAATTTAAGTAAGCATCTTCAGTTTTTAATGACTCTAGGGGTATTTCTTAGTTTGGCTACACACCCACAAAAAATATTAGTTCTTCTATTGCCTTTGTTGATTACAAATATTCAGGATTATGTATTTTATAACAATACAAATGTTGTTAGTGTGGTGTAGAACTCTTTATATACCTATACAATATTAATTCATGTATTAGAGTGTTCGGAAATGGAAAACGATTCAAGATAAATCACAAGATATTAAATAAAGCCTACTTCATTTCAATTTAAACAACCGTATCATTAATAATTTATTGAAATTACAGAATTTTTTATTAATTAACGCCTCACACGCAACTTATCAAAAAATCTTTGTCTTAGTCTTAATTCGTTTAAAAAAGCATACATATATCTACGTTTAGTGAAAGCTACTTTAGATATGTAATATTATGTACTTGTGTCTATTTAGAGTTACAACCCCCAAATAAACTTCATAAATATATTTCGGATGGAATACTGTATAATTATGTATAATATACGTATAGTAAATTGTCATGAAATTGTCGAATAGTAACAGACGTAATATTTAACTCGACCTTTGTTAGAGGTTAAGTGTAATTACACTTGTGTAATTACAATTGTTAAATACTTCCGATCGTTCTAATACACATTCACCAGTTTTTCCAATATATCTTTATTGTTAATACAATGAAATTCGTGTCTATTGTAGCATACAACCTCTAAATTTAATGAACTGTTACGATTTTTCCGTGTTTAATTTATTAATATTATAATACCTTGAAATTAATATCACCGAAATATTATGAATGTTATTGATTTATTATCTATCTATTACAAACCGCTTGCAACTGATAGATTGGAAACTGAATCTGTTCAGTTAATTTAAAAACTTACGGTGACATATACATCAGAGAATAAAATTGTATAAAATATATTGTTAGTAAATATAAAGAGATATGAGAATAAATAGAAACAAATCTTAGAAATTATTATAAAGGTTAACATCTATTGAAGCAGCTTTGTGTTATAAAATATACTGCAAATCGTGAATTCTGAAATAATAATTGTAAAAATACATACTTAACAGTTTTTCCTAAGAACACGCACTTTACACTTTTTAATGAAAAAAAAAAAAACCTATTGCGAAATTTTTCTGTCAATAATGTGTCCATTCAAACTATTAGGGATTACTGCCTTTTACGATGTTTATGACTGTTGAAAATGTTTATTCCCGATGATTTGGTTAAAATATATTTAATAAAATAAGATAAAAGGCGAAGAAGGCTTAAAATTAATAAAAGTATTTGTACCATTATTCGATTAATGTATTCGATAAGGATGAAGTATTTTTTATAATTTGAAATCAGTATAAAATGTAGTCGATTATGTCTATAATATATTCTCTGTCATCCTCTATACCAACGAATTTTGACATAGTTTTCATTGTCGTGTTCATGGAATATAGATACGTTTTTATCCAAGATTTTTTTTTTGTATAGTAAAATAAAAGAAAAAAGAATATTTCGTAACCAAGATTTCCCAAATTAAATTTAGGTCGCTTCTGCCTGAAACCCAATTGGTATCAAAATAATATAGGTACCAAAGTATTTTAGTTCTTCAAAAACTTAAAAACGATTAACAGCAACAACAAATCATTTTCGATTGAGGTGTTTTATCGTTATCTCTAGAGCTATAAATCAGATTATAACCATATTTGTATGAGACCCTCTAGATAGTACATACTTTAAACAAAACAAAAAAAAAATCGCAACAACACAACAACAATGACGCATAGAAACCCCATCGATGGAAATCGATGTATGAAAGAATAATGTTCATACATGCAAAAGCCAAATATTAAATTTTCATATGACCTAACATACTTTTCTCTTATATTTACGTGAATTTTACTCATTTAATTAAAAGTCTATATCGGATTTTATCGCGTTTATTTAAACTTTACAGTTTAACAATATTTAAATTTTTGTTATTAAGTTGGTAATTATTGTTTATTAAGTTGGGGGAGAATAGAATTTTTAAAAATAAATAATAAATAAATTCCTAACTTTTCATTTTCCTGGTTATGCTACGAACTTTTCAAATGCCTCTCGTAACTTTTGTAACGTGTGGTGCAATCACAATAGGTAACAAACAACACGGAGTATGGTACCTATGCGATCTAATGTATTGTTATTACTAACCTACTTTATAAAATAATTATGTCTAAAATATATTTGGTGGCATTTCGACAAAGAACATAATTGTTTTCGTTTATAATTCTCGTATGATTGTTGTTAATTTTCGACATCAATAGTACTATATTTTTACCTATATCTAGGCTATAACTAGGCCACTATAATTTTAATATCCCTGTTTTGTTTTATTAAATATTTATTGACTATTTTTCCTCCAGTGTGCTCAAGTAGCAACGAATGTAGTTGAGCAGAAGCACCAGGTGTCCAGAGCTAAAAGGAGCAGAGCTCTCGGCAGCCGAGCGTTTCGTGGCAGCACGGTCTGGTTCACCGGACTAAGCGGTGCCGGCAAGACCAGCATAGCGTTCGCGCTTGAAGCTTATCTTGTTTCTAAAGGTAAGAAGAAGTAAATTATTATATAATCTAGACATGCATACGGTTTCACCAGCATGATATTACGATTTTGATGAATAACAGTCCTCTTTTTGAAAGTCATTCACAATTATTTTATTTTATTTTATTGTATTTATAGCATTTTTATAACCTACCTCAATAGACTAGTAATACAATTTATTCTTTACCTTTTATAAACAAACTCTTGTTTTATTGTTTTAGGTTTTTAGAGATAAATTAGTATTTTAATAGTATTTTTTTTAATGTTTTTTTTCTTCCGTAGACAGCTTACTAGTATTTATGTATTAATTGTAACCCAAACTAAACAGTTCAATGATTTTCTATAATATTTTTGTACATGTTCAAAAGGCTAAATTAATGAATGGCATAATAATGAAGTATTAAAATTTGTAGTTAATATTGTGTGGTCCGTAAGATAATGTCATCTTTATAACCGTGACAAGTTTAATAAGCTTATAATAATAATACTTGCAATTAAGACAAAAGTCGTAATAAAGTTCATACATTAACTAACAAATAAAAATTAAATTAAATTCAAAATTAAAGATGATATTATACAAGAAACGTGTTTCGTTGACGTTTGGGACTGGCAATTTGACAGATATTTTAAAACGTTTTACATCCAATTTATGGATTATATTGTTATTTAAAAATATAATAAAAATATAATTATTATATAATTATACATAACGCGTTAAGTAACTCAAGAATATATTTACTATACGTTATATTATCATTTGAAGTAAATCGAAAGTTGCGAAAGTTGTAAACATACAGTTACAAACCGGTATAAGAAGAAAATCTTTCCTTAATAAAAATGTGTACAATTATTGTTGTATTAGCAATATTCGTACAAAAATTGCTAAAATATAGCATCTACTTTTTTTCTTTGAGTACATGGAGTTGCTGAATCTGAAGTAATTTAATATAAATATAAATATCAACATACGTATTGTATTCAGCTTCAGATCCAGGTTCTGAGGAGAACGGGCCAATTATTTTATAACTGTATTAGATGAGAGCGCGGTTTTACTCGTTTTGAGTATCATTACTTCGTCAGAATGGCTCGCATCATTAATCTGTCAATTACGATCATTCATATAAGTCTGGCCTTATAACCTTGAATAAGCAGCCTGATCACGAAGCATTTACAAAGAGGAGGTGCCATAAGAAACTTTATTCATATAATGTAGTGTCGCAACTGCGCGGGGGTGCGAGGGGCTTCAAATAGCGGCAAGCCATCTAGCGACCAGTAGCTAAAACAAGTAATTGACTAAATTGACAGACGTTATAATTGTTCTACTATATGTCACTAGGTGTCTGCCAGGGCCGTACTCAGAATTTTTTAGTTAAGCATATATGTAATTTGAAGTTGGATGGCACACACTGCTATATAATATTATCATGATTTACTATTATTGTATTGATAAGCCGATTTCGCTTTGTAGGATTTTAGTACAATGAAAGGTCGTCATCCTATGCTGGAAAATTAAAGCTTGATATTATGTAGCCATGTGTAATATCGATTTGAGATTTTTCGAAAAATAACGAATAAATACGCAATTATCGACCTTTTGGTCGATATTTGCGTACTAAAAGTCAGTTTGCTTTTGCATATGCAATAAAGTTTTTATCATCGGAGTGATTAAAAAAAAAAAAACGGAAAGGACACCAAAATTGGTAAACCTTTTCCCAAGCCAGACGTAGTGTAAATAAAATGGAATAATGCTGCGTAATATGATACATAACATGCTTTTATTTTCATAAACAACAGTTATAAATTGTAGATACTGTTAGATTTCTTATTGTAGCAAGAAAGAATATTTTTTATTAGATCAGATTATTCAAATTCAAATATTGAACGTCAAAACCAACTACTATAGGTTCGAACCTTAGCCCAGAATATAAAATTACATAATTAGAATTTTCACTATAACAATTCGACTGAAATTGCCTCGGAAGAACACCTTATCCGCTTGAGTGTCCGGACAATGATCTTTTAGTTTACCAACTGCACAAAACTGCCCAAGGCCTCTCACGTTTTGTTACGTTATTTCCCACCGGTGATAATGTAGTATACGTTAATCAACCTGTAGTTGACAGGTGCACTTTGCGTACTAATGCCCGTGTCGAAAAAAAGTTGACATGGGCAATATAGCCATGGCGACCATTACATGACACGGGCGCTTGCAGTTATTGTGGTTAGCTTGTAAACTCTTGTCAACTAGTAGTCGAGACGGGCAGTTGAGCGGTTATTCGCTGAGTGAGTGAGCTATCTTCAATAATTATTTTGTAATAACCTTCACCACATACGCTCATTGACAATTTTTTTAAACTTTGTTAATTGAAAGTTTTTGAACAGTATCTGGGATCGTATTGTAGAGATACATTTCAATTCTAAGTACGGCCCTGGCTAGACCAGTAGTTTTGCTACTTGCCGATAGAGGCATGGTAATCACCGAACTTTCTAGACAAAATAAATAATATATTTAATTTAAATATTACTTACGAGAAGAAAGATATGTTTATTCCATTTGATTTTGATTTGTTCGTGTAACTTCTACACGATACAACACAGCACTTCATGTTCAGAACGTGCGCGGGTCGAGAATATTTTTTAAATATATAAAAAGGAGTTAGTTACGAGAGCAACTTAATTGTCCGGCAACGACAGCTGTACTGACGAACGCGACAACTGGTGGTGAGTAGATCTACTACGGTTTGATGTCAGGACTACATTGGTGGACGCTAGACTACATTGATTACAACACCTCCTCTTTGTAATTGCTTCGTGAGCCTGATTAACGCGAAAAAAATTGAATCACGTTAGACTTGAGCGCATCCAAAGAAATTTTGCTTTATTGTTTTAACTAATATAGTCAGGGCTGGATTTAGAGTTGTGGGGGCCCGGGACAATGGAGGAGTGGGGGCCCCTTGATCTGAAATTGTTTTTTTTTTCTTGCAAAAAAAAAGATCGTCGCACTTGCACGCCAATTTATTATCGTTGCCGAGTAAACGTCATATTCCTAAAAAAAAGGTCACCTATTCCTACTTCAAAAAAAAAAAAAGTCGTCCCGACTCCGGACCGCTCCGACTCCATTGCCTTAGCTCTATAGTGGAAACCCATTTTTTTGCGGATGTGGGGGCCCCTCTTATCTGGGAAGCCCGGGGCAGTTGCCCCGCTTGCCCTTCCCTAAATCCGGCCCTGAATATAGTTTTAATAAGAATAAGTCATTCATCATTATTAATAGAGTGATTTCCGTATTATTTATTTTATCGTATCAAATGATATTATTATTGTTTAAATTGTTTCATTCCACCCGTTCAATATATACATACATATTAACATATATAATTATAATATAATACAATATTTATATAATACATAATAAATTTACATAAACTTACATAGATAAATATTATATTATTATTATTCTATACACTGGTGTTTTTTATTGTACATATGACTTGCTGGTAAATAATGCAGCAGCGTTAAGGCCGTCTTAAATTTAAATATAAATAATAACTTAAAATACTTTAAACAATACTTGTACTATAACAAAATAAGATAGTAAATATTAAATAATTGTTTATGATATTATTCAAATAATTCTATAAACTTAGAAAAACATGATTTTATTTTCTCGTACCAACAGGACAACGTAGTCGATGTGTTCATATTTGACATACGAGTAATATGCCAGTGCTAATAACAACTTGACTCAAAACAAACTAATAGAGTCACTGGATCGACGTTGCAGTTTATTCACAAACAACTCGGAATAGGTGAATGCACTTGAGCCGAGATTTCATTTCCACGTGCATTACATAATATGTGTATGACGTGTATTTTTAGCTTTGATGTCGAAATGATTGTTTTAATTAAACTAATAACGTTTTATATTTATTGTTATATTGTTTGTATTATCAGCGTGCATTCATTTGATACGAACGACTGTTGTACTCAATAATTGTTTATGTAAAATACTATATCTACGTAACTATGTATTTGACTGTAGTATTGTTGTAGAGAAGCGTAGTAAACATTTGTATAGTAGTCGATAAAGATGTGTGGACTTAGTGGCGCTGTATTTCATGCAAGATATTACTAATTTTATACTAAAACACAGTTTATATATTATTTTCAAAAGAGTACCTAACTGCGGAGTTTCTTGCCAATTCTTCTTGCAGAATCTACATTCCGAATCGGTGGTAGCTAGTAGTAGTAGTAGTAGCTAGAATAGTATTACAAAATAATAATCACTTGAAAGTGTTAATTTGTAAAATGACGATTCGAAGGTGCTCTTTGGGGCCTATTTGAATAAAGTTAATTTTGATTTTGTGTCGTAATAGATACTTATAATATTTTATAAATAAAGGTTGTTGGTTTTTGTTAGTTTGTTTGTTAGCCTGTTTATATAGCCATAGCTTCATTCGTATTAAACTGTTACATAATTAGGTATGTTAGAGTTTTATGCAATAGTTGAACTATGTTATATTGTTATTGTAAGTAAAAGTATTCATCAATTTTACACGAATATCGAATTACAACACATACTATACAGTTGAAGTGAAATAATCTTATCGAATATTATAAATTACATTACGACTAATTAGTTTATTTAACATTAATAGTCTGACCTAAAACGGGTTTATGTTTATTAAATTTTCCTAAATAAAATCGTGTTTAAATAAATCAATATTTAATTTAAATTATTTTAAGACCGTGATCAGATAAATGTGTATTCATTAATGATGCTTATGAGATTAAATATTGAAATTTTAATGTAACGATATTGAAGGCCCACTTGTAATAAATAAAACTAGGTTTGTTCGGTTTGAATTATGGAAATATGGTGGAAGCGCTGTACAGTCCAAAATGTTCGAACTTCTGACAAAAGTGTGGGACCTTGGAGTAAAACCCCAGGAATGGAATACGGGTATTATTGGCCCAATTCATAAAAAGGGTCCAAAAAACAAGTGCGCAAACTACCGAGGTATTGCTCTGCTCCCGACTGCGTACAAAGTCTTGTCGTATATACTACTGGAAAGGCTAGAACCATATGCGGAAAAAGTCTTAGGCGATTATCAGTGTGGGTTTAGACGCAATCGTAGTACTGTTGACCAGATTTTTATTCTTAAACAACTTATGGAAAAGAAATGGGAATACGCTCAGAGCATTCACTCATTATTTGTGGACTTCAGGAAAGCATATGACAGTGTGGATCGAATTTCCTTGTATGCCATCTTAAGGAATTTTGCAATTCCAAAAAAGCTAGTGGACCTAGTGGTGGCGGCTACTGGAGTGAGCAGGATGTGTGTAAGGGTCGGCGGCGAGCTGAGCGACGAATTTCCTGTTATTACCGGTCTAAAACAGGATGACGCCCTGTCACCAATGCTTTTCAATTTGGTTTTAGAACATGTAATTAGGAAAGTGATGACACTCGATCTAGGGCTTGACCTGAATGGAAGGCATATGGTGATAGGCTACGCTGACGATTTAGCCCTGTTGGGGGAACACAGTAATGATGTTGCTGTAGCTGCTATGATACTCGAAGAGCTAGCAAAAAAGGTCGGTCTTATGATCAACCATGACAAGACCGAGTACTTCCACATGAAGCGATATAGGAATACTCGCGAAGCAAGACAAGACCTCCATGTTGGAAGTACCACGTACAAGGGAGTGACCAAATTTAAATATTTTGGCTGCACTGTAACCGATACGAATACACGTGACGAAGAAATACAGATCCGTATACAAAACACCTTGAGGTGCAGTGCAGCCCTGCACAAGGTCTTAGTGTGCAAGCTTCTAAGTAGGAATACAAAAATCACAATCTACTAAACCATTATGCGTCCAATCCTGATGTACGGTTGTGAGGCTTGGACGCTTACGCTAAGAGAGGAGAATAAGCTCCTGGTCACCGAAAGAAAAATATACCGTAAGATCCTAGGACCTACTAAACAGCAAGATGGCAGCTGGCGAATGAAAACCAATGCCGAAATTGCAAACCTGGTTAGTTAGTTTTTAGGTTTGTTTGTTTTACCGCGTTTATTTTAGGAAAGTACTGTTCCGATTACAATAACTATTTTGAGTCAGATATGGTTATAATATTTTTCAAACAGGTAACATTTGAAGCTTAAAGTTTTACGCGTATATAAAGTTTGCATTACTGTTTAAGATATAAAATCAAATATTGGTATGGTCTATACAAATATTCGTCTTGAGCGAAGATCGAACCCGTGATCGCTGGCGTAACAGCCACTTGTTGTAAAAGGTTAATTCAATTATGCTTAAAATTAAATGGATAAAAAATAAATTTATTGCCTCAAATTCAAATAGTACTTTATACTAATGGGATTTCTGTTTACTGTTTTGAGACGTCATTGTAGGTACCTACATATTGTTTTGTTCCTATATGTTTATAAAACTATAACCAAATTACAATGTGTCTTCTATCGATATTAACATGTAAGATACTCTATAGTTACACTTAATATCAAACTCGTAAATATGGTATTTTAAAACATAATATCATCATCACATTTAACCGAAGTAGCGCCATGCTCCTTGCAGCTGAATGGGCCGGCGCGCCCGGGGAAGTACTTCGCTCTCACTTAACACCAACGTGAAATGACAGCACTGTCGTTCGTCGTGTTTCGTTCGGTTTGTGAGACATCCGGTGGCCCAACTCTTCCCTTACCTGACCCATCAATTCCCTTCCCTCCACAGATCCGGTGGAACAACCCTCCCCTCCCTAAAGGCCGGTAACGCACCCGCTCATCTTCTGATGCAGCGGGTGCCTATGAATATCTTTTTTATTTACCACCAGGTGAATCGACTGTCCGTTTGCCCCCTCTAATATAAAAAAAAGATATCAGCCATTGATGTCCACTGCTGAAGGTAGACCTATAATATAACTATTAAAATAATATTAAGTGTATTTTTTTTTCTCCAGGTATATCAGCGTACGGCCTCGATGGCGACAATGTCCGTACCGGTCTCAATAAGAACCTCGGCTTCAGCAAGGAAGACCGTGAGGAGAATATTAGACGAGTTGCAGAAGTGGCTAAACTCTTCGCTGACAGCGGAGTCGTCTGCTTGTGCAGTTTTGTCTCTCCGTTTGCTGAAGTAGGTGCATTATTATTACAATCATATTGACTAATTCAGTACCTATACAAACAACATTTAAATTATCTGAGAAAAAAATTTAATGCCACTTTTTTGGGCGAAGGCTATCACAAATGTTTTTTTTCCTCTATCTGCAGTGTTTTTTACGAAGTTTTTTCTTTAATTTCTCTAATAATAACTACGAATTAAGCTAAATGAATCATACAATGGTCAATTTTATTGTAAAGATCGTGTATTTGAAATTGTAATGTTGCTCTCACGATTTCCTAGAAAACTTCGCGTGAAGTTTTAACATCTCATTGTTCTATTCATGCTTAGAATAGTTTTAAAATTTTATGAATTATCTGAAGATGGTCTTCAATTGTTTAGGTGAACTCAAGCGATAAAAATACCCTCTTGAAAGTTTCATAAGGTCACGTTGTCATAAGGTTGGTCTTCAATTAAGTATAATATATGTAGTTCTTGATTTAATTGTTCTTTGTTGCTTAACTTGCTGTTTCTTTGTCAGATTGCTTATGAAATAACTGTTAATAATATGTAACGCAAAAATGATGTTTCGAATCAGATTAATAACTCTTGAGATTAGAATGTTCAATTTAACGAAATTTTCAATCTTTATTATGTAATTTTTAATGATTGTAATTTCACAGGTTAAATATTATATAATTATAAGAAATAATTAACAAAATTTGCCCGTTGGTGCAGTTAGCAGTGACCCTGTATTCTCCTCCAGGGTTGGGGGTTCGATTCCCGCCCCGAGTCTGGGTGTAATATATATTTATTTATTAGTTTTCCGTTCGCGGCTTCGCCCGCGTGGAATTCGGTTATATCGCGTGATATGGTAAGCGCGCTGCCGCCGCTGCTCCGCCCCCGCCTACCGCCCGATACGCTGCCCCCCTCCCCCTTTCCCCGTGCACGCTTTTTTTGTCTTTGTCTTAAACAATTGAACAATCAACTTCCATACAAACATTCGTCCCCTATTTCAACTTCTTCTACCATTATTTTCGCGATAAAAAGTATCCTATGTCCTTTCCCAAGTTCAGTTCTATCTTCATACCAAATTTCATCAAAATCGGTTCAGTGGTTTAGGCGTTAAAGCTTAACAGACAGACAGACAGAGTTACTTTCGCATTTATATATTAGTAGGGATATATGTATTATTTAAGTATATTATTTAATTATATAAAAAAAATATATCAGACGCATGTTAGCTAAAACACATGCATTAGGTTGCCTACCTTAGGAACAGATGAACGTCTGGTGTGTGGATGGTAAAAAAATATCTGATTTTTTACAGGACAGAGAAATAGCTCGCAGGATTCATACAGATTCCGATCTCCGCTTCTTCGAAGTTTTCATCGACACGCCGTTGGAAGTATGCGAACAAAGAGACACTAAAGGTCTCTATAAGAAGGCCCGCGAAGGACAGATCAAGGTTTGCTCATTTAACACGTTCTTTTGTTTCCACCCGTATAGATATTTACAGCTATTGTTACACTTTGATGAATCATATCGAGATGTTATAAAGCCTATGGTTTGGTTGTATATTGTAGCTGATGATGGTGATGGAAGAACTATTTAATTCGTCTTAAACAACGCGTAATCAGATGCATATAGAAACATAAAAATAATGCAAGTTTATAGTTTGAGTGGGAATATGTTTTGTATTGTCATGATTTAATTGGGTCATTCCATGTCAAACCAACAAGGCACTCAACCTGACCATTTCAGATTTGGCTGAAACTTGGTTTATTTATACTCTCTGACATCTTGAACACAAATATAATTTTCAAATTTTTTTATCCCTGATAGTTTTTTAGTTATAAATTTTTAAAAATCACAAAATGCCGCGTTTTTAACGCGTTCTATAATCTAAAATCTGCAATAACTTTGGTTCTATTAGTGCTAGAGAGCTGAGAGATAGCCCATTTTAAAGAGGGTTTAATGGGCTTTAATTCGATATCCATTTTGACCACATTAGAGGAAAAAGGAGAGTTTGAGTAAAACTCAAAAATCGTTTTTGAAAAAAAATGAAGTTGGTGTTTTTTAGTTTTTTTCAAATTTATATATGTTTTTATGTATAGTTTTGTGAGTGCACCATAAAAAATTTAGAGTGGGACCATGATGGGATCAGGAGATATGTTAAAAATACATCACTGAAGTGTCACAATTTTTTTTAATTTCAATTTAATCTTGAATAATTTAAGTTATGTAGGCCTAATTCTTGTTTTTTTTTTTAGAAAAAAAAAGAGAGTATGAGTAAAACTCAAAAATCGTTTTTGAAAAAAAAATCGAGTTGGTGTTTTTCTATTTTTTTGAAATTTATATTGTTTTTATTTATAATTTTATGAGTACACCATAAAAAATTAATTAATAAATAATTCTTATGTTTTTTTTTATGGTGTACTCACAAAATTATAAATAAAAACAATATAAATTTCAAAAAAATAGAAAAACACCAACTCGATTTTTTTTTCAAAAACGATTTTTGAGTTTTACTCATACTCTCTTTTTTTTCTAAAAAAAAAACAAGAAAAACAAGCCTACATAACTTAAATTATTCAAGATTAAATTGAAATAAAAAAAAATTGTGACACTTCAGTGATGTATTTTTAACATATCTCCTGATCCCATCATGGTCCCACTCTAAATTTTTTATGGTGCACTCACAAAACTATACATAAAAACATATATAAATTTGAAAAAAAACTAAAAAACACCAACTTCATTTTTTTTCAAAAACGATTTTTGAGTTTTACTCAAACTCTCCTTTTTCCTCTAATGTGGTCAAAATGGATATCGAATTAAATCCCATTAAACCCTCTTTAAAATGGGCTATCTCTCAGCTCTCTAGCACTAATAGAACCAAAGTTATTGCAGATTTTAGATTATAGAACGCGTTAAAAACGCGGCATTTTGTGATTTTTAAAAATTTATAACTAAAAAACTATCAGGGATAAAAAAATTTGAAAATTATATTTGTGTTCAAGATGTCAGAGAGTATAAATAAACCAAGTTTCAGCAAAATCTGAAATGGTCAAGTTGAAAACATTTATTTTTTGGTTGGTTTGACATGGAATGACCCAATTACAGTATAATACAAGATTTCCAAGAAACAAATAATACATTTTCTCATTCAAATTAAAATACGCACTGTTTTTAAATAATATTATATGTATTAAAATGAAATATAAAAAGGCTTAAACTAATAATTTCAATATTTTCTCATCATCAGAATTATCAGTAACCTGTCCAATACATACTAAAATTATAAACAGATCCTGGAAAATAGGTTAGACAAGAATAAGACAAAGGGTAGATGTCGTCTTCTTATAAACACTCAGAGGTTTCTTTCATAAAATAAGTCACCTTTATATGAATATATATGTTATATTAGTATTATTTCTTAAAACTGTATAATATTCTATTTTGTTATTTTGTTTAGAAGTGCCATCAATTTAAGTTTTACATAATATAGGATTGATTAATAGTTATGGTCCCTGCTCTGGGTTTAAAATTCGAAACGTGAATTATTTTGCCACAACCCAACATTATTAACTAATTGGATATATGGTTCCTAAAATTATTGCAATCTTATAGTTTTAGAACTTAGTTTTGACAATTGAATACAGACCGTTAACAGCTGGCTTTGTAACTACTGTAGTTATAGTTCGAAATGAGTGGAGTTTAATCCACCACGTGGATTTACTGCGAGTTAGTGAATACGTACACCTTGAAATCAAGTGTCAGTGTTTTTTCAAGACATGCACAAGATGAATTTTAAAAATAAAGGCACTCTGCTGGCTAAAACAAAGGCAATCAACTCGATATGCCCGTCAAATTTTAGCTATTAGTATTAAATATAATTTATAAATCCAGGGTTTCACTGGTATCACTCAAGAATATGAGCGCCCTGAAGCTCCGGAGCTTGTTATTCAAACCGTCGGAAGATCCGTTGAAGAGTCTACAATGGAAGTTGTGCGTCTTCTTGAGTCACAAGTAAGCTTATCTTCATAACCGATGAAAAAAGGTCTATTCATAAATTGCGTCACATGTTAGAAGGGAACTTAAAATTGTGCCATAGTGTGACGAGGACAGGTGTTAAAACTTTTTTGACGTCACATGACACATCATATTTATTAAAACTGCAGTTCTAAATTGAACTATGTAAATCAATTCGTTAGTGCCGGTTAATTCAATATTTTTGAACTTCAAAATTGCAAAATATGCGAAATCTTACAAACATGTGGTAAGTGGTCACGAAAATGTGGTAAGGATGGGAGAGAGGTTTAATAACCATGAAATTCGTGTGACATTATTTAAAAATGACCCCAACAAGATTCTGCAAAACTTTCTTAATTCGTCCGTTAGTTTGAATTTATTTCATAAAAATAGTTTTGTAATTCCGTATCTCGAAGTGCATTTCAAAATCTAACTCGCTTTTTGAATATATTAATATCGACCAGACCTTATTCTATTAACGTTTTTCAGCTTTTTTTTTTCGAATTATACTGATAATTTATTTATTTCAAAACAAATAAATTTATTTATCACTTTATTTATTATGCAAATTTTTTTACTGTAAGATTTAATATTTTTATTTATTTATATACAGGGTATAATACCTCGTTACGAAGCAAATAGTTCGGGCGTCGAAGAATTGTTTATATACGGTAACAGATTGAGCAGCGCTATAGAAGAGGCGGACAGGCTGCCTCAGATTGAGATCACAAAACTTGACTTGCAGTGGGTCCAAGTGAGTAAAAAACTTATATTCATTAGCTAATTACTTAAATTTTATAATTTACGAAATGAAGAATGAAATAACGAAAATAAAGTATGAGTTTCCATAAGCCCAAATCGTACAAGGTAAATCCATGATTAATGTAACAAATATCCAAAGATACACATGTAACACATGTTTAAAGATACTGTACTGTACTGTATCAGTCTGTAAATTACACCCACTGTTGAGCGAAGGCCTCTTCTCCATATAGAAGAAGGTTTTTTTTTAAATTTTTTTTTTAAACGTTGGAGCTATATCTACCACGCTGCTCCACTTCGGGTTGGCGGATAATTTCCCTACCATGAGTAACGATCGTTATCATGTGTCTATGATAACAATCGGGACCGACAGCTTTACGTGCTCTCTGAGGCACGGTGGGGAGACCCACAAAGACATACACCCAGACCGGAAACAAATATTTCTAAAAATACAAATACCTGTTCCGAGCGGCGAATCGAACCCACGACCGCCGGCGCACGGCTTTGAAGCAACTATCCGCACCACTACACCAGAACGGTCGTCATCCAAAAAATCCAAAGATAATAAATTTTAATGAATTAAAGCTGGCACGTAGTACGCAATCAAACATTGTGTGTATGTGTGTGTGTGTGTGTGTGTGTGTGTGTGTGTGTAATGTTTGTAAGTAAACGTGACGTGGCACTGCATAAGCATCACGAAAAATAAAGCTGTCTCTTTCACACGCGGCAGATCTTACGAGAGAGACATATTGTTGTCAATGTTTTATTTTGAATATTAAGAAATATAGCGTGATTTTTTAAGTCGTCTTGTCTTTCGATGGTTTTATTATTATTTTATATAAAAATGTTGTCTTTTATAAATAAAACAAATTGACATTACATATGTGAATACTCTGAACATAACTGTTTTTGATAACTGACATAATTATGTTCTTGTATTGGATATATTCATATATTGAAATATACGTTATTTTGGTCTTTATAATTTTATAACATAAAGTAGATTATGTTATTTGCCATTTATTATTATGTATATATTTTTTAATTATTAATCTAATGATTATACCTACAACTTCTTTTAAGATTTTAATTATCATTTAAATGTATAATCATAGATGTATTGTAAATCCTTAATATTGGCTTTTTATTTCCAGTCATGATTTTATAAAAATAAATATGTTTAGCATAACTATACACACGGTCGTTTTTTTCGAAGTTGGGCAAATTAAAGCCTGTGTTTTATATAACGGCCGATTGATACATATTTTTTCAGTACATATATAAATAAATATATATTACACCGAGGCTCGGGGCGGGAATCGAACCCACAACCCTGGAGCAGAAAGCAGGGTCACTGCCAACTGCGCCAACGGACCAGTCAGTTAAATTTTACTATTGTTATTTTAAAATATAATAGTTACAATAATTTCATTTATGTATTTCAGGTGTTATCTGAAGGCTGGGCCTACCCGCTTAAGGGTTTTATGAGGGAAATTGAATATTTACAAGTGAGTGTCTTTATATATTATGTATACAAATAAAAAAAATACAGGTAAATGTAAATAATAATAGGTACCACTGTTAAGGTTTTGTTTAATTTTGAGACATGAACACTCTGATATATGATTACAGTAAAATATGATATATGATATATTGATTGTTCTGTACTGTACTGTATCAGTCTGTAAACTGGCTGGCGGAACATTATACGAGTACGTGCTCTACGTGCTCTCCGACGGCTTTACGTGCTCTCCGAGGCATGGTTGGGATACCCACAAGGACATACATCCAGACCGAAAACAAATATTTATACAAATACAAATATCTGTTCCGAGCGGGAATCGAACCTGCGACCGTCGGCGACTGGCGTTGAGGCTACTACTCGCACCACTACACCAGAACAGACGTTTAATTGTTTATTTATGAATATTTACGAAGTTATTTTTAATGCTAGAGCCTCCACTCCAACTGCCTGACTCAGGCGGACGGTTCGCTTGTGAACCAGTCGGTTCCCGTTGTACTTCCGGTTCAGACTGTGGATAAGGAGAGGTTAACGGGTGCCGGGGCGATAGTACTAGTCTATGCAGGTGAATATTATTATATTTCTAGCAATCAGATGCAGTTTTATTTAAAAATATATGTTTGAAAATAACTTTAACAATAATTTTATAAAAAAAAAATATATATAGAAAAAGAAAACGCTAAAAAATAGAAAAATGCTATCATAAAATACAACCGTACGTATGATTACGTCGTACGTATGATTTTTAAGAGTTTCAGCCGCCATATTGAATTTTAGGAAATTTGAAATAGAATATTAGGTATAGTTATTGAGTCAACTTATCAAACTGAATACATAAAAAATAACCTTTTTTAAAAGAACTTTACTTCCACTCTAGATCAGTTTTTTGTCATTTTTACGGATTTCAGCCGCCATATTGAAGCCGCCATTTTGAATTTTTTTAAAATCCAACTGAGGTAAAAGAAAGTGGTTGAAACTTACTTTCTATCAAAAATCTAGAGTATTTATATGTCTTGGATGATCTTTTTTCCTACTTTTCTAAAATCATACGTATTTTTTCTAACTTTAAGTCGCCATATTAGACCCGCCATTTTGTTATATTATAAAAGACCACACTGATTTTAAAAGTAAATATCTTTACGAACATTTTAAGCCCAAAATGGATTATGTAAGTTGACTACAATTTTGTCCGCAGCCTTGATCCGTTTGACGTGAAACGGTTCATATATATAAAAGTATGTATTAATTGGTGGAAGAAGCTTTATAATTGATAATTAGGTCTTACCGCTCTTATTAATATGTAATCCTGTAAGTATATAAGTGTACTAACAAAGCGATATAGTAACGGTGCTGACAAAATATTGAAAAAAAGAGAAAAGAAAAAATATTAGTCATAATCAAACTATTATCAACACAGGTAAAGCTGTCGCGATATTAAGAGCTCCGGAGTTTTACCCGCACAGGAAGCAAGAGAGATGTTCGCGTCAATTCGGTATTTACCATACCGGTCATCCATATATTAAGGTAAGAATTATTATATAATTACTTGTGCTATTACATAACGATTCTATGTGCCAGATTTCACCCAGATCCGTTAAGCCATCCATCCAAATTTTCGCACTTATAAAAGTACATTAAGAAGTGAGATTAGTTTTTGATAACTATACATCCAAAGGCTTTATTTGCCCATGCCTTTTTTTAGTGACATATATATTTTTTTTCATTATTATTATCATTATCTTTAATGCGTATTTATTTACACAACGACACTTAAAACTAAGAAGTTTTATGTTAGGAACTATCCATAAAATTCCGAAGGAAGAATTTCAGTGATGAATGTGATCAGGATAAGATTTTCAAATTGAAAAATATGTTTTACTTAGTATTAATTATTTTGTAGATGATCGAGGAATCAGGTGACTGGCTTGTGGGAGGTAATTTGGAAGTTTTCGAGCGTATTCGTTGGGACGATGGTTTGGACTCGTATCGTTTGACTCCTAACGAACTGAGGCAGAAGTTTAAAGAAATGGACGCGGATGCTGTTTTTGCTTTCCAAGTAAGATCTGATACATGTTCTTGTCATTTTTATTTTTATTATTAACTATTCACACACGGTCGTGTGTTTAGGTAACAGCCGACTGATATAGTATATATATATATATATATATATATATATATATATATATATATATATATATATATATATATATTAGACCCAGACTCGGGGAGGAAATCGAACCCATAACCCTGGAGCAGAAAAAAGTGTCACTGCAAACTATGCAAAACGGCTGCCAACGGGCCAGTCAACATTGTAATTACTCTGCTAGGAATATTTTATCGATAAAAATATCGACACTTTTTTACGTGAACATTCCTACTCGTCTTATAGCGCTCCATTCTGGCCAATCGAATTCGCGCAAAAGAAGACCATAAGCGCCATGGAATTATTTACGCGTTTTACCGTAATATTTAGTAAAATATGTTATATTATGGCCAAATTACACAAAAATTTTTTTAATTGTACCCTGTGTTATTCTGATGTATAAGCTATGTTACTGTAAAATTTCATCTAAATCCGTTCAGTAGTTTTGGCATGAAAGAGTAACAAAGATACAGACAACCTTTCGCATTTATAATATTAAATAGGATTAATAAGATAAGAAGAAGAGAGAAAAAAATACCAACATTGTTTCAAAACTCTTCTGAAAATACTAGTTTCATAGTTGTATGCCTTTTACATAACTTTAATAAACTTAAGTTTTTTTAAATTTAAGATGAATCTTTGCCTATGTACCAACATTTTTTATAAGTGCTATTTCCTTGGGAAAAGCTCCTCCTTCCTTATTTTCCTTTCCTTTTATTTGGGACTCTATATTTTAGACCTTAATATATTGACCATACGTATATTGGATCGATGTATTGAAATTATTCATAAATTTACAAAAAAATCATCAGTATTGGTTTTAATTTTTACTTTTTTCATATCTCGAATTAGCTGTTTGAAAATGCATTAATGTGTATTTATACACTTATTGGTAATAATCTTATGGCCTATTTAAATAAATTAAAAAAAAAAATGAGTGTGTGTAAGCTTCACACGCGGTTGAAGTAAAACTTCTTTGACATTGTGACAGATGACGATTAAGTTAAATATAAATAAGTCATGTTAGAATTTGAATAAAGTATATATTGATAATATAACAACAGTAATATATACAATTATTTATATCGAGCGTTATATAAATATAATAATATTTCAGGCTTCGGCCTTACCAATAATGGAATCAGAAGAAAAATGAATTAACTTCAGACTTGGCTCCGGCCTTTTGTTATATGTACCGGAATAAAATTAACAAATTTAGACTAGGCTGTATGAACAATAGTACTTTGCCTTTCCCTATTGGGGATAAATTTTAAAACAATAACAACTTGGTATTTATTTGTTTTCAAAACTCTGTTAGCTCCGCAACCCGATCCACAACGGGCACGCGCTGCTGATGCAGGACACGCGGCGGCAGCTCGTCGAGCGAGGCTTCAAGAACCCCGTCCTTTTGTTACATCCTTTAGGTAACTTTAATTTAATATATTTTATCTACTCCCATGTTTTAAATCCTCTATAAAAGATTCTAAAACAGTTAGCTTATTATCAACATTAAAACACCCAATGTCCTACTAACCGTAATATCATCAGTGAAGTGATGATATTTACATATTCCGCCGAGAACATCGGGATCGGGATCTTCCAATATTAAAGAACATATTTAATTAAAGGTCTATACCGGATTATTCCGCGTTTATTTAAAAACTAGAGTTTAACAATTTTTTAAATTTATTTCCCGATGTTTCGGACCCTTTACAGTGTCCTGAAAAACACGAGTGTTTAATTCCTCATTAACAGTTAACAGGCTGATTCAGTTCAGTTTAGTGTAAACCAGTCATTGCAATGAAATTATGTTTCAAAATAAAAATAAAAATTTAAGTACACTTCAGAAGCACTTTTGAATCGTCATTTTAAAAAGTGTATATTTTTTTAATTATTTAATTATTCCGTATGATTGGTAGTTAATGAAGCTACTCGAATCAAGATTCTCGGAATGTAGATTCTGCTGAGAAAAATCGGCACGAAAGTCAACAGTTGTTTCATTATCCACATGTAACATAGGCTCTAAATATCACGAATTAAATCTTAATAATGAAACAGAGATGTTGAGATTGATAATATTACATAATTATCCTTTTGATTTAATAATAATATTTAATTAAAAGTCTGTATCGGATTTTATCGCGTTTATTTAAAACTTTACAGTGTAACAATGTTTTAAATTATTTCCCGACGTTTCGGACCCTTTACAGCGTCCATGATCTCGGGGGATTGAGGTGGTGGGTGTCCGGAATTGTTAAACTGTAAATAAACGCGATAAAATCCGATACAGACTTTTAATTAAATGAGTAAAATACGTATTAATAATAATAATTAATATTATTAATTATTATTTAAAATTCAGGTGGATGGACAAAAGACGACGATGTGCCGTTAGAAGTGCGAATCAACCAACACAAGGCGGTTTTAAATGAAGGTGTTTTGGATCCGCGGTCTACAGTTCTTGCCATTTTCCCATCGCCTATGATGTACGCTGGACCTACTGAGGTATGTAAAATTTATAATAGTGTAATAAATTTAATAAAATATACCGTCAAAAACGACCATTTTTACCACATTTTTTGGCAACAAACTTACATCACTTTGAATGTTGGTAATGTGTGTAGATTTTATTTTTATTTATTTCTAATTAAATATATTTAAAATTACGCGTTTTAGTAATCATAAAAGTTGATAGGTCAAGTTGCCTCTTTTTGGACACCTTTACCTGGCATAAAAGTACAATGACCGTTTTTCTACGGAGCTGTGCCCTGACATGTACAGAAAATCGATATTTTAAAGTACTCTTTATTAATTGAAACTAGATTTTTAATAATAGTCTAAAAGTAATCAAAGCCGCGGCTTATAATTAAATATAAAAAAAAATCTATTATTTGTAAACCCGGTTGTTTTTGGCTTGGTATTTATATTTAGTTTGATAATTAAAAAAAAATATATGATTAGTGTTGGTTAGAAAAACGTGTACGTACCTATACGTTAGAACGTACCTTATTTTTAGAGAGTTTTTTTTTTTGTTTTTTATCTACAAGATACAAGATAGTTCTTGACTGCGAAAGTAGTGTTGTTGCGATAATAATAGTGTACTGATAGTGTCGGGATAGTGTTGTGGCCTCGAAAACCGGTCAAAATATCGATACTATTTCCACGTGAAAATACTATCGAAAAGTTATTGATACTTTCAGTTGCAAAACTATCGATAGATTGGAAACTATCGATAGTGTCGACTGCATTACTCTCTTAGTAGTATTACTCAAATTTCAATAATATCAATACAATTGACACGATCGAGTCTAACGGGAAAACGGAAATACATTTTTATCACTGATGATTGAGTAGCGAATGTTATTTACTACGAATATTGTTTCCAGGTGCAATGGCACGCCAAGTGCCGCATGAACGCGGGCGCCAACCACTACATAGTGGGTCGCGACCCCGCCGGCATCCCGCACCCCGCCGCCCCCGGCGACCTCTACGACCCCCGCCACGGCGCCCAGGTGCTGGCCGCCGCGCCCGGCCTCGCCGACCTCGAGGTAAAGTAAAGTAAAAATGTATATTTATTTGGGACATAACAAACATTGCAGGCACTTAATAACTAAAATATTTATTCAAAAAAAGAAAGGAAAAAAAATACTAAAATTTGAATTATTAAATGTCATTAAATGAAAACACGACGCGCGACGTGTAGTGCAGGCCCTGAGTTTGAGCGCTCGTCGAGCCGGTACTGGCCGGTCTCCGCACGTGACGGAGCACGCACGCGCGCCTCGAGCTCGCAGTAGTGTACGTATCGTAGCGTGCTCGCATGAAGCTTTGTCTCTGTTCCGTCTCTTTACTCATGTGATGTGAAAGAGAAGCATTGCGCAGTAAAACAGCTAAACGCGACGAGGCCGAAGAATGTAAGAGAGTGTACATGCTTTCTACTATTATATAATTATATTATAGAAAAGGATAAAACTAATATGCTATTGAGAAGCGTTTTGAAGCAAACAGTCCGTTTGCAAAGACGTGTTTTGAAGAAAAATTAAAAATGGCGAAGAAGTTAATTTTTTTATCCAAAACAAGTGATTCCGTGATTTAGTTGAATGGAAAAGTTTCTGAAAACTATTATTTATTATATACTATGGGTATGCCAAAAATCGAACACTGAATAAATTAAAATACTTTTAAGAAAAAAAAAAAAAGAATTAACACATGCTTAGCATCAAAATTTAAAATCTTTATAATTAAACAATAAATACCTACACAGAAAAAAAAAATTCAAAAATATTTTAAGAATTAAACATTACTATAGTAATATATGTTATTGTTTATTTAAGATAATAAGTAATGAAGTATTTATAAACGTACCTACTTATCTCGGGACATACCTTATTTTTATGTTGCAAAAATATATTATTTTCTTGTTAAAGGTACTTGTATGCTTATGTGAATGAAATGAAATGTTACAGGTCGTATAAAATCACTCTACGACTCCTAGGAACATAGCATTAATAAAAAATGTTAACCAATGTAATAAGTATCAATGGGTGAAACTTCAATATAAGAATTGCGTTGTAGATGAGATATGCGTTTATAGATATAATCATGTCTATATAAAAAGTCTATGCAATACAAATATATTATAGCTATATACTCTATCCTGTAATTATCTACCTCTACGTCTACATATTAAGTTACTTCGCAAAGGATACAGTAGTTTTAGCGTAAAATATGAACACTATTGTAATTTTAAATTATTAACATGTTATAATAATTATTAACATTTTAACGAACTTTATACATATTTTGTATTTCTATTTCAGATAATTCCATTCCGTGTAGCAGCTTACGACGCTTCGGTGGGCAAAATGGCTTTCTTTGATCCCACTCGCAAGGAAGACTTCGATTTTATTTCCGGAACTAGAATGCGAGGTAAATATAATATCAAAACTATTGAAAGGTAATACAAAATATTATATATATATATATATATATATATATATATATATATATATATATATATATATATATATATATATATATATATATATATATATATATATATATATATATATATATATAAACTTTTTATGTAAATATTATAAATATATGACATTCAAAAAATATAGAAAATAAATGACAACTATGCTCTAACTTATTGTCGGTCGTGTTCCGATATATACTGGAGCGCTGCCCCAGTGCTCTCAGTACTGAAAATTCGTTCCGTTATAGACTGCCAGTAAGCTGTAGCAGTATATGACGTCATGAATCGCCGCCATGTTTGTACTGAGAGCACTGGCGCTTTCGAGGTAAGGTGCTCTCAGTACTGCTCAGTACTGTGATCACGTGATCAAAAATATGACAGCGTGTATGATTGTTATTCTTATTAATTAATATTGTTATTCAAAAATGTTCACAATATTCAAATAATAATTTTTCTTGTTGAATAGAAAACGTGTACATGATAAATATTTTCATTTGAAAAAAAAAAGTCTTAAAATGAGGATGATAACAGTAGTCCAGTATACTAGACTTCGTTCCGTTATAAACAGTAACCAGTATAGCGCAGTATAGCAAACTAAAAAGGAACTGCTTCGCAGTATACTGAAATGACGTCACACCTTGCAGTGCTCCAGTATATATCGGAACACGGCCATAATTAACATTTAATAGCATATTTTTATATTGCTTATTTTGTGAGATATAATTATTAATATTACTTCTTTTTTATAGGCTTGGCTAAAGCTGGCAAAGAACCACCCAAAGGGTTTATGGCTCCGAGTGCTTGGAAAGTACTCTCCGAATACTATCAGTCATTGAAATCGAAAATGGATACAAATTAATAATTCAAAATATTAAGTATAAATCATAATATTTTTGCATAAAATCCCATAAATTATATTCTCAGAATGATGGCGTACATTCCTAAGTAATTGAAAGAATCATTTCATGTAGGTGTACACATTCCAATTTTAGTTTTACATTTTGACATATTATATTTTAATTATGTTTAATAATTTAAGGTCCGTTTGTATCACAAACATATAAGGACATATTTTTATAATGTATATATATATATATATATATATATATATATATATATATATATATATATATATATATATATACAGTACGCGCGCGAGTTCATGTCCATCCTGAGGAATGCGGTAGTTCTGTGACCTATCATAATGTCGATATCGATAATCTCATTTGGTCAACCATAATATCTATTCCATATTTATTGCAACTTTAAGTAAGTAAATATTTATTTATTTTTATTTAATACTTTATTACACACGTTATTAAATAATAGCATTGAAGAAAAAAAATTTACAGTAAATGTGCAATGGCGGCCTTATCATGCTTATGTATTATAAAAGTTTTTTTCTATTTGAAATTGGTGAAGGCGAAGTACTCATGGTTTCGTAAAAAAAAACAATACAATAGCGGTCAATAGTTTTTAGTATCGACAAGCACGCGTCACCGTCAACGGACAACACTCGATTTCGGACGAATTCGGCGAGGTGGGTGAAGGCGGGGCGCGCTGCTCCCGCCCTTTACCTCAGGCCCCGATGGACATGAACTCGCGCGCGTACTGTATATTATACATTATAAAAATATGTAGGTGTATATAAATATATATTTTAAATAATATGTTAAAGTTTCTTGTTAAAGTAATATAAAATAACTATATTTATTTATAGTGTCTAAATAAATAATAATTGCTAATAACTAGTTCAATAAAAATATTTATGTATCATTCACGCTTTTACATGTTTTGTATTAAGAAAATTAAAATTTATACAATGTTAAACCTTAATTTTTTTGTTATTTATAAGTTAGGGCTACTAAATGTATCGCACAATATAAGTTACAAATTTATATTATACAATTTATATCAAAATCACTGATGATGTGAACGGACCTTTGTCTAATAGTATTAATTTGAGCTGTAAGGCCAGGTATTGTTAATTTATAAGAGATTTAATAAAATTTGATTGTTGCAATTTAATTAAACGAATGCGGTGCTTTAAAAGTTATACATATTTATTTAATATACAATAAAAATGTTTGAAAACTATCGTTGACTATTTATTTTTTATTATCAACTCAAAACCTTTACTTTTAGCTAACTGTAAAAAAAATCAACATAAAATATATATTAATTCTTAATTAATAGTAAATATTACACAAAATCTAGTTAAAGTTTACTATACGAATTTCTTGTTTCTTTCATAATAGCTTACTTATTATTTGACTGGCCCGTTGGCACAATTAAGCAGTTACCCTGCTTTCCGCTCCAGGGTCGTGAGTTTGATTCCTACCCCGTATTTAATCTAGTATGTATAATTGTATATGTATATTTATTTACTTTATTTTAAGCGCTCCACGCACCTCACGTGGATATGTGACTGCGATACGGCGACCTCTTTGGGGAAACCGAAGGTTGTGTACAATCGGATCAGTGTACGGGATCAGGTGGTTAAGACGTACAAATACCGAAAGCACATTCTGAAGGCATGAATTCAACATTCTATATATATATATATATATATATATATATATATATATATATATATATATATATATATATAATTGGCATTGAAGCCAACTTTGTAACCAGTTTTGTAACTCGCAATTTTGTAATTGTCCTTAAAACGTCTCTTTACTTGACTTTCGTGATCGTGGTGTTGTATACATGTGTTATATGTACATCATTTTTGTAGCTCTTATTAATTTACAACTTTTTAAATTAATTTTGTCTCACGATAAATTAATTGTTTAAGTACGAACTCTCTAATTTCTCTTTCAAACTTAATTATCTTTTCAAATTAAAATATTAATGTATACAAATGTAAACAAGTGAATTAAATTGTTATTATATTTTTAATAAAGTTTTGTATTCAGTGTACAGGTAGGTATTCATGATTGTTTAGGAGTACTTATTCAATTCTAATTTTCCTCTTTTCCAAATATAAATAATTTAAAAGAATGGAAATAGAACAAAATAAATATAAAATAGTTTTTATATTTATTAAAACGTAAATGAAAGTTATTAGTATGTAAACTACTTTTCCATTTTGTAAGCTATGATTACTATATTTGTGAAGCTATGTGTATATAAAATTTTGAATTTGGTTTGGTTTTAAGAAAAGCGTGTACTACAAAACGACTTCATTACGATTTAACTACCTACAATTGTTAGACTAATAACTCCACTTCTGAAGATAAAACCTATACTTGATATTAAATTTAAATCTCCAATCACAACTGTGAAAACCGTATAAAATTATAAATATAATTATATATATAACACTAGCTTTCCACCTGCGGCTTCGCCCGCGTGGAATTCGGTTATATCGCGCGACATGGTAAGCGTGCCGCCACCGATACGCCTCCCCCCACCCCCTTTTCCCCGTGCTCACTTTTTTGTCTTTGTCTTAAACAATTCAACAATCTTACATGATTTTATGTTTGACAATAGGCCTCGAGAACCGGTCGGGGTCCGTGGAGTGGTGGCGAGTCGGCTGCGGTGTCACGCAGGGATCCGTTCTAGGTCCGATTCTGTGGGACATCGGGTACGACTGGGTCCTGCGAGGCCGCCTCCTCCCCGGGATGGGTGTCATCTGCTACGCGGATGACACCCTCGTTTATTCCCGGGGACGAAACTACAAGGAGGCGGCGCGGCTGGCCGAGGTCGGACTCGACCTCGTGATCAGTCGCATAGAGAGTTTAGGGCTTCGTGTCAGGATTGACAAGACCGAAGCCCTGCTTTTCCGCGGGACCGGCCGCAAGGGACCTCCACTGGGGGCTACTCTTCAGATCGGAGAGGGGAGAGTCAAGATGAGCCCCTAAATGAAATATCTCGGGCTCATCCTAGACGGAGGGTGGACCTTCGGCCCACATTTCGCGATGGTGGGACCGAAGGTCGTGAAGGCGGCGAGTGCGCTGGGCAGACTTTTCCCGAACCTCGGAGGACCCAGTGCCGCTTGCAGGCAGCTATAACCCGGAGTCTGCCGGAGTATGGCGACGTACGGTGCCCCGGTTCGGGCGGATCGCCTCACCGCGAAAAATAAGGCGGCGCTGCGCGCTGCGCAGCAAACAATCGCGGTGAGGGTGATTCGGGGGTACCGTACGGTATCGCGGGCTGCAGCTACTGCTCTAGCCGGCGACCCCCCGTGGAAGCTCGTGGCGGAGGTTCTTGCCGAGACCTACTCATACGTCTCGGGTAGGAGGGCTCTTGGTGAGAACCCCACGTTGGACGGGATCCTACGTGTGCGTCGGATAGGGCAGGAAGCGCTAATGCGGAGGTGGAGGGAGGACCTGGCGGTGCAGCCGTATGGCACACGCGTTACGGCTGCGTTGCGCCCGGTCCTTGAGCGGTGGATGCGCCGAAAACGCAAGCCCCTCACCTTCCATCTGACACAGGTTCTCACGAGGTCACGATTGTGGCGCAGCGGTGGACTCTGCCCAGCACACCCTCGAGGTGTGCCCGAGATCGGCGGTGCTGCGTCAAGGTCTGACGTCGGTCGTCGGAGGGGACTTGTCGCTCCCGAGCGTCATTACCGCGATGCTCGGCGACGACGAGTCCTGGAAGGCGATGGTCTCCTTCTGCGAGACAGTAATATCCCAGAAGGAGGCCGACGAGCGGATGAGAGAGGAGGCCGCCGACGTGGCCTCCATCCGCGGGCGACGAATGGGGATGCGTAGGAGGCGCTACTTAATGGGCCTCCAGTAACGCCCTTGTGCCCGTGTCGGGTCGGGATGGGAACCCGGTCCTGCTAGACACGGCGTCGTCGGGACTGTTCAGAGGTTAGCCGGACAGTCCCTATGGAGGAGAAGTCTGGCCTTTTCGCCGAGGCCAGCCTGTCGCTGGAGGGGTCCTGTTGTCTGCAGATCCGGGACCCTCCAATTAAAGCGGCTGAAGGCTCCCGCAGGGGTTTAGTACGGTATTGCACTCCCAAAGTGCCGAGTCCGACATAGGTCTAGGACTGCCGACCCGGGCGTCCTGGATATCATCCGTAAATGGATTCCCCTGCGATAAAAAAAAGGTAGAATATGTATGTATTCTTCCTTCTGCCCTTATCCCATGCTAGGTGGGGTCGACACAACATGATTTCACATGTTGTCCTAAAATTAGGCTATATTTTTAAGACTGGCCGCCGACCTGACGTCAACTCATCTCGGGAACATTTTACACAGCCAACATATGTTTTCGTAACATCTGACTGTGGAGGAGAATCGAACACACGATAAATTACAAACTACGCCAACGGGCTCCACATAATATTTATATAATAGTATATACATATATATGAAGCACGAGAAAGATATGTAGGTAGAGTAGGAATAGAGTAATTCATCATCACCATCATCAGACATTGGATGTCCACTGCTGAATGTAGGCCTTCACCATCGACCTCCAGAGCAACTGGTTCAAAACAGCTTCCATCCAACGGTTTCCAGCGACTTTACTCAAGTCGTCTGTCCATCTTGCGGACGGCCGTCCGACGCTGCGTTTGCCTGTACGTGGTCTCCACTTGAGAACTTTTCTGCTCCATCGGCCGTCAGTTCTTCGAGCTATGTGCCCTGCCCACTACCACTTCGGCTTGAAAATCCGTTGGTCTATGTCAGCAACCTTCGTCTGCGGATCTCATCATTTCTGATTCAATCTCGCAGAGAAATACCAAGCATAGCCCTCTCCATTGCACGCTGTGCGACTTAGGGCTTGATTAAAAGTGACTACGTCTCAGATTCGTATGTCATCACTGGTAACACACATTGGTCGAAGACTTTCGACTTTAGGCACTGAGGTATGACGGATAAAAAGATGTTTTTGAACTTCCCGAACGCTGCCCATCCGAGCTGGATTCGACGAATGACCTCTCTCTCGAAGTTGGACCTACTAAGTTGGACATTTTATCCTAGGTAGATGTGCTTGTCAACAATTTCGAGCGTAGAATCTCCAACCGATATCGGAGTGGGCACGACATGGACATTCGACATGATTTTTGTCTTGTCCATATTCATTGGCCCACTCGTTGGGAAACTCCATCGAGGTCACTGAGCATAATGCCGAGGTCCCCCAGGGATTCCACCATAAGCACGATATCGTCGGCAAATCGAAGGTGAGTGATGTACTCCCCGTTTATATTGATGTCGAATCCTTTCCATTCTAGAAGCTTGAAAGTGTCTTCCAATGCTGCGATAACAAGTTTTGGAGAGATGACATCTTCTTGTGTTACACCTCGCTGCATTGGAATCGCTCTCGTGCTATGCTCCTGTACTCGAACCGACATACTGGCGTTATTGTACAATCACTGCAACACTTTGATATACCGGTAGTAAACGCTGGTGAGACTACAGCACCGCCCAAGTGTCTCTCATAGTCCACAAACGCCAAGCACAATGGCCGATTATACTCATCGGTTTTTTCTATAATCTGCCGGAGCGTATGTATGTGGTCTATGGTACTATAGCCTTTTCGGAAACCGGCTTGTTCAGGAGGCTGGAAGTCATCAAACTTACCCGTCAGATTATTCTTAATTACCCTAGAGAACAGCTTATAAACGTGGCTCAGAATCGAAATGGACCTGTAATTCTTCAACAAGGTGTTATCACCCTTCTTGACGAAGAGAATTACCACGCTTCCGTTACAGGCCTCTGGCGTTACGCCCTCGAGCAAAATGACATTAAAGAGCCTCTGAAACTTTAAGTACATGTGTTCCAACCGCTTTCAGAAGCTCAGACGTAATACCGTCCTCACCCGGTGCCTTATTGTTTTTAAGCTGTCCCAGAGCCATACTAATCTCATGCAAGCTGATGTCCGGGACATCTTCGAAATAATGTAGGGTAATCTCGGCTCTTGGATCTTCAGCCGAACTGCAAACAGGTTGGTTGACCGAGGAATACAGCTATCCGTAAAACTCTTCGACCTCCCTCAATATCTTAGCTCTGGACAAGGCTGTAGCTCCATCCTCAGTTTTCAGCCTCGACAACCAGCTTAACCCTTTAAAACACTTTGGAGCCCCGATTCCGCTCTATCGTATCTTTAAGACGTTTTATTTTTAAACACACACATATCATGTCTCAGACATTTCCAATTCTGTCTGTTGATCGCTTATATGCTATAGAGTAATTAATTATTATTAGTAAATTAATTTGTAAGAATAACAGAGTTGTAAAATAGAGTTGTAAATATATAATTGGAAGGAAATACAACGTTATTTACTAATTAGAGGATTTTATTTAACCTCCTGAACAACACTAGCACTACACCAGCCCGGTGACTTTCCCTTCCAAAAATCTAATCTTTTTTGACCCATGGTCGTTCTTTTTTCATTTTTTATAATTTTTAGTTTTGAAAAAGAACTTTCTGAGAATTTTGAAATTGCTTTATCTTTCGTGTAGGTACTCGTTTTTTTTTTCTCGGTCGTCTCTGGTGCCCCCCTAGACGGGATGCCCTAAGCAATTGCTTAAATAGCTTATAGGCTAATCCACCACTGAGTACAGGAGTGTCAAGGAAGAGAGAGAGTTTAAATGACGAGCTGTACATTTATGTTCCTTTATAAAGAAAAAGTTAGGAAAAACCAAAAAAAAGTCCTCAAAATATATATTATTACATACAGAAATATTTCGACTCAAATGTAACGACACGTTTTATAAAAAATAACTGACATAGGCAATAAACTTATAATTATTTTATTAAAAACACATTAACAGTGCTTCTTATCAAAAACTCACAACATATATATATGTATATAGTGATAAGAATTTTTTATTTCTTATGTACAAATGATATGCATAGACATTTCATTTTAATTTACATACAGACATTTCACACACAGACATGAATGTCCGTGTATGAAACTCACTAAAGGTAATTCGAAATTTTTTTTTACTCCAGCTATTAATAACTGACACATTCAGATTGGGTAAATATACATAAGGTAACGAAATCAATTTTATCATACCTACTATACATAAGGGTTTTAAAAAGGAGGGAAAAACTTGTTTCCTCTTGTATATGTATACCCCAAACAAAGATAATTTTGAATACAGTATTAAACAAAATAAAGTCTATTTATTTTTAAACCATTATATGTATAATAAAAAAAATAAAATTAAAAATTGAACATTATTTAGGTATAGCAATAACTTGTTTTATTATTTTGGTATCAGGGTCTTATTATTCGAATAAAATTAATAGATATAAGTACATATCATTATTTGTTATGCTTATCAGTGACGTTTGAATGTAATTATCATTAATGCGACTAATGTAAAAATACATTTCTCTTTATGGCAGTTAACGTAATACGAGTCGTTTTTAACTGTGTTAAATTATAATTTAGTTTATAATATCAGTTCACATTGTGTACTAGCTGCGTGAGGACGGATATAACAATGGCATTAAGGTTTACGCTAATAAAAAGAATACTCGCAAAATATGGCGAAAAAACAGGCGTGAGATGTATGTCTCATTACCCGATCGACGAACATATATTTGGATTGACCAGTGAACAGCAACAGGTAACATTTTTAGTGTAAATTTAGTAACAAATATTCAAAATGTTCCTAACCTCATCTATAAAATTATAAGAGCTATTTATTTAATTATTATAATATTAATTTTGAAGTGTATAGTTATATAGACAATCGTTCTGGTGTAGTGGTGCAAGTAGTCGTCTCAACGCCGGCGGTCGCGGGTTCGATTCCCACTCGGAGCAGAAAGTTGTTTTTGTATAAATATTTGTTTCCGGTCTGAGAGTATGTCCTTGTGGGTCTCCCGGCCGGCGATCCCAGTTGTTATCATAGCCAATCTGGTAACGATGGTTACACATGGTAGGATCATTATATGCTAACCTGCAGTGGAGCAGCCTGGTGGATTAAGCTCAAACTCTTCTATATAGAAGAGAGGCCTTTGCCCAGCAGTGGGACGTTTATAGGCAAAAAGCAATAAATTTTATCTATACATTTTTGCAAAACAATTTTAAAGAAAGAAAGAAAGAAAGAAAGAAAGAAAGAAAGAAAGAAAGAAGAATGGATTATCTGTTCTCCAGCGTCAATATTTTTCAAAGTAAATTTCTTAGTTGTTTTAGCGTCTAGACTATCTAGACAGCTTAAATGAAACTAACTTAAACTAAAAAGTCTCTGCTTTGGAGGGTCGCTACTATCATGGTTCTCTTCATAACTTGAAGGTAGGTCATCTCATGTGATCGTAAAAGGGTACACATCCTTGCCTTATTATGCTACATCGGGGGTACCTCAGGGATCCATATCTTTAGAAATTATAAAGAATTCAAGAAAATGAGTACTAAAAAGCTTCTATTTACAACTCTTGTGAGAACTAAACTTGAGTATTGTTCTGTTATATGGAATTCAAGCTACGCAGATCCTAAAGGACCGTATTGAGAGCATACAAAGACGCTTCACTCAGTTTTATTCGTACGGATCAAATAAACGAACGCCGTATGTCAAACATCTTAAGACATTCGACCATTCCCTGTCTGATAGACGCAAAATGCATGACATGATATTTCTATATAAGCAATTAAATAATCTTCTAGATAATTCTGAACTACTAAGCCAGTTCTTGTTCTCCATCCCTTATCATATACCGCGGCATCCTGGACAATTACTTACACATAAGTCTTGTAAAACAAACCTAGGGCATAACTCTCTTATTCCTCGATTATGTAAGTTACTAAAATAATTTCAAACAAAGGACGACACGCTAGATATTCTTTACGATAAATTATCGGTTTTCAAAACGAAAATTATTATTCTATAAACGAAAATTATTGTTATGTACCCAATCTCTACTGAAATCTCCAAAACTTCCTAAACTGTAACGATAGCATGTGTGTTATAAACCGAACAATTGTAATAAATTTAATAATAATTTTTTTTTTGGATATTTATAGGTATAAATTATGTACTTATTTACTTACTTAGGTATAAATTATATACTTCTCATATTCACGGTTTATGTATTTATTTTATATATGTACGCTAACCATATTTCTATGTATTTCTACGTATTAATTTAAGTATTGTGTATTGATTGTATTAACGGTAATTTACCTACACTATTCTTATTTGATTTCCACGTCATACCTACAAACGCAGAATCCTAAATAATTATTGTCAAAGTCAAAGTCAAAGTCAAAATATTTTATTCAGCATAAAATTATTACAATTATTTACTGAACGTCATGAGTCTACCACCAGTTCGGAAAGAAGAAGCCTCTGACCTGAGAAGAACTGGCGAAAGAAACTCATCGGGACTAATTTTTTTTTATACGTAATGGTTTTTTTTTTTAAAGTAAATTAAAATTGACAAATATTCTCTATAAGTTGAAATATCCTGGAGGCGATCACATCATTCCCAAGACGTTCTGTCTTCTAGAAAATCGTTGATAGAATAATATCCTTTAGTACACAAACGTTATTTCACAATTTTTTTAAATTTGGCAATAGAAGCTTTTTGAACGTTTTTTGGGAGCCTGTTGTATAAGCGTATACATTGTCCAAAAAAAGAATTACTGACTCGGCGTAAGCGAGTTACAGGCATTACAAGTTTATGTTTGTTCCTGGTATTAATGCTATGCATGTCGCAATTCCTGGGAAATTCATGTATATTTTTATGGACATACATAACATTTTCGTACACATATTGAGAAGCAACAGTCAATATTTTTATTTCTTTATCTCTTAATGATACTCTAGGACCTAAACTATAAATTGCACGAATAGCTCTTTTCTGCAGGACAAAAATAGTATTAACGGTAGCTGCATTTCCCCATAGTAAGATTCCATAGGACATAATACTATGAAAATAACTAAAATATACTACGGGGGTGTATCTACGTCAGTAAGAAGTCTAATTTTTTTTACCGCGAACGCTGCAGAGCTGAGCCTATTCGCTAACCCTTCAATATGGAGATCCCACTGCAATTTCGAATCTATAATTATACCTAGGAATTTAGTGGACTTTACCGGTTTTAACATTTCCCCTCCTAATTCTACACCATTATCAACAAGTTTAACATTAGGTGTCGTGAATTTTATCAATTTTGTTTTTTTGTTATTTAATAGTAAATTATTCGAGTCAAACCAATAGACAACCTTTGTGAGAGCATCGTTTACATTGTCATAAATAGGTAAATTACGTTTTACCTTAAAAATAAGTGAAGTGTCATCAGCGAACAATACTATCTCATGTTTGTCCTGTACAAAAAATGGCAGATCATTTATGTAAATAAGGAAGAGAAATGGGCCAAGAATAGAGCCTTGTGGAACCCCCATATCTAGAGGAGCTCCAGGAGATCTATTCCAAAGTTGTTTAAAAAAAATATTTATTTGTTTATTGTTTGTTATTGCACTATTTCTTATATTATTGCTCATATTTGAGTAGGTATATTTTCGCGTAAAAACTGTAAAATAGACGATAAGTGTTATTTTGTGTCACATACGAATTATTTTTGTCTATTTAGAGAATCGTTCTTAAGGAGTAAACTCTAATCGTACCTCGGAGCTGACACACACAGAATTTTTTTAACTAAGTTCCATCAAATGCAAACTTTTGTATTTATAATATGTTTCAGTAGACTCAGTTTCAGTATCTCTAGTAATTCATATAAAAATCCACTCTCAAATAATAAATATATTTTTTACACTTCTGAATATTAATCAAAAAATATTAAAAAATACGAAATATAGAACTCATTGATATATATTTTTTCGCGTTGGATTCATTTAAATATGTGTCATAGTTTCTGAGAAAAAAAATACAACCGTTACCCCCATATCTCCCTTATGAGTGAAAGCAGAGATCTAAAATTACGAGTACATGTACTTCGAGTGAAGAAGTAATATTTAAAAGGTTAAACTATGTCTAAAGACGCCGTGCAATTTCCCTATAAAAAGTCGGCTAGACCCTTTGCAAAAAATTGCAAATGCAAAGCTGTTTTATTTGTAACTTTTTTGGTAAGCGTACTTCTCATTTGTTATTGTTACCATTGTAAAAAACTGTAGTTTGCAAGAAGTAGGTATACACTGTGATTGTAATATTTAATATTTAAAGTAAAGTAAATAAGTAAAAGTAAGTAAGCTACAATTAAAATTGGTTTTAAATCGCATTGCTTTTGTAAATTCTACTTTTATTTGTTGTCTTCGGGATAACGACAAACGTCGCGTTAAAGTCGTCATCGTAATGATTTTGTATAAAATATATTAAAGATTACAAATCTTTATCAAATTAATTATATGTAGCCGTATCATTTTAGAATTGAAAATCATTCATAATGGTCACTTTTATATTCGTTTTTACATTTCCTTAGCTTACCCAAATCTACCCGTACCTAAATTATATGCACCTACATTTATTCGGGTAGGTTAAGCATACTCTAGGAATAAATAATGCAATAAATAAAGTAATGGTTACTAGGTGATACGATAAAAATAAAAGGTTTAGGTTTAATTATGATCTGAACTGAACTGACAGCCTATAAACGAGATTTAATTACCTATAGGTATAATTTATTACATCCTAAGTTTCTTTTTTGATTTGTAAAACTAGCACTTGTAAATATTGAAATCTATTGTAATTGATTAGTTTAAAAATCATAAGCTATACTAATTTTGCAATTTTAAAGACACAAGTTTAGTTGATTTCTTAACCCTTTAGATATTTTTGTTTTTAACTTAACACTGTACCTTTTAATTTATAGGTATTTAGCATAGTATTTTACTTCGGTTTGCTTGTTTAAGGGGGTCAACCCCCTTAATAATTCCCCCCTGATTTCGAAAATCTAAAGAAACGTCTTCGAAATTGGGCTATATGCTGTATAGATTCTTTATATATACCAGTGTATAGTTTGCGTGGAGTGTAGAAAGAAAATAGATATTTTAAGATCAGACTTTGCATGTGTTAGAAGTTATAAGATGCCAGAGTAGGAATCTTAATCAGATATCGAATCGTCATCAGAGGTGTAAAATCATATTAAAAAGAAATTCTTTACTAGAAGAAGGCATCTTAATAGATCCCTTTTGGTACCTAGCGAACCATAAATATCATACAATTGAAGCTATATGTGCGCAACAGCCTACAGTTCGAGCTAGACTATTCTTACATGTGCAGTAGTTCACTATCAAGAAGTTCTTTCCTTCCCCATTTTTTTCATAAGTATACCTGATTGTATTCGAGCCTTAATGAATAATGGATCTGAAACATTTAATCCATTAAAAAAAAATTAACTGATGTATTCTCTGTACATAATTCAATTCTGAATCTACCATCAATAGCAACATGTTCAACATAGTACGAATTTGCTTGATTTCATTGATAATATCCTTAACGCTACAAAATAAAGGTCTCGTTCACGTAAAATAATAGGAATGATCTTTAAAAAAAAAAAATTTCAGAAAAAAAGTTCATGTATATTTGTCATACTTTCCGATGGACTACTTCATTGGTCCCTACAAATCAGCTCACGCATGCATAATATTAATAATGACTAAGCATACACTAATGATTCGCAAGCTATCAATAATCAAAACAACCTGATAAAGATAACGTTTTTAAATGTGTAATGTGTATTTCAAATAAAAATTAATGTAAGGTATATTAAATCATGTCCGCGTGGCATGGTGACAAGAACATTAACAACATTTCCACGTTGAATAGCAAATTCGATTCTCTGGACAAAAAATAAACCAGCTAGAGAGGCTGGTTCGTTTTCGTCCAGAGTCGTCACCTGTCACTACCGGAGTCTAAAGTGAATGTAAACTAATTGATTTGAATGTAATTAATTAATTTAACTAATTATTTATAAATTAAGCAATTACTTCATTTATAATTAATTAATAACTAAATGCTTTGAAGTAGGGCAAACGTTAAAGTTAATTATACCTAAGCCTTGACAACCTCTAATGAGGGGAACTAGTCGGTAGGGTAAAGCTTACTATAATAGATGTAATTACCTATGTACAAATTAGTAATGTTATATTATTGGTTTTTTTTTTCAGTTAAGAAAAATGGTATTTGATTTCGCTCAGAAAGAATTAGCACCAAAGGCAGCACAAATTGATAAAGAAAATAATTTCAAAGAATTAAAAGATTTCTGGAAGAAACTTGGAAATTTAGGACTTTTAGGTAAGTTATTAAATAAATAGTTAGGCAATGTAATGAAATAATAATTTAAGAAAAACAAAATCAACCACTTAAAGTTTTATCAAAAATGAAGAATCAGTCCTTATTGTACTAATTTATTGTACAAAATTATCAAATTTATAACCCAAACAATTTTACTAATAATTGTTATAAGATATACTTATTTCTAAATGCCTCACGTGCAAAGTAGTATGTTAACCATTTTTATATTATTTTCAAATTGTAGGCATAACTGCAAATCCAGAATATGGAGGGACTGGAGGAAAATATTCTGATCACTGTATTATCTTGGAAGAGCTTTCGAGGTATTTATTTGAAACATTTTTGGTTATTTACCTGTGCAATTAAGTAAAAGTAATAATCATTTATTTTTTTAACCATTTATCTATGTTTTTCATCATGTTTTCTGAATATATTTTGATATTATTTCCAGAGCATGCGGTGCAATTGGGTTATCGTACGGTGCGCATTCTAATTTATGTGTTAATCAAATAAACAGAAACGGAAATGATGAACAAAAGAGTAAATATTTACCAAAAGTAAGTTTCGAGTTTTAATAATAGGTGCTCGCGCTCCCAGCTGCATGGGTACCACCATCTTGCTTGTTTCTCCCGTGAAACAGCTTTACTGTGTTTTGGAGAGAAGGGCAAGACAGGCAGTGTAATTACTGGCACCGAGACTTTAACACCTTATGTCTCTGGATAGGCAACACATAAATGAGTTGCCTGGGCTACTTCCAGGTAAACTAGTTTATGTTCATGGGCGACGTTAACCACTTACCATCAGGTGGAACATCTGCCAGTTTGCCTATTCATTTAACATGAAAAAAAAATCTATACATATATCTTTAATAGATAGATAGAATAGGATAGTATAGATGAAATGCTTTATGAGTATTAACTTATACTCACTGAGTTTCTTTTGATGTTAAATATTTATTTTATATTGTGACTTATATTTCAGTTATGTTCAGGAGAACACATAGGAGCTCTAGCGATGTCTGAACCTGGTTCAGGCAGTGACGTAGTCTCAATGAAATTGCGCGCTGACAAAAAAGGCGATTATTATGTTCTAAATGGGAACAAATTCTGGATAACTAATGGAGCTGACGCTGATGTATTAGTAGTAAGCAAAATATATATTTTCTTTTTTTAAGTTTCATCATTACTATATGATTTATCCAAATCAACAGTACCTAACGCTACGATAGAATAAAGAGTTAAAATATATCACATGATTACTAATAACATTTTAATATTTTTTTAGGTTTATGCAAAAACTAGTCAAACGAACAAACCGCAACATGGCATATCTGCTTTTTTAATAGAAAAAGATTTTCCCGGATTCTCAACGGCCCAAAAATTAGATAAACTTGGCATGAGAGGATCAAACACCAGTGAATTAGTTTTTGAGGATTGCAAGGTATTATAATTTTCCAAGCTCCGTGGAGTAATGAAAATCGGCTCTACCCACTAAATTTCTATACCTATACTTCTTATACAATATACATTATTTTGTCGGCATCTAATTTTATTTAAAAATAAAATCAATAGTACTTAGGTTCTATTAATTCAATAACTGTACCAGTTACAAAAGTAAAGACCGCACTAAGCACTAACATAATTACACGTTTTGGAACTAGGGCATTGAAAGCACTTTGCTAAAATCGTACAATAGTGAGCGCAGTAAAGAATTTCTGAATCAATTAAACCATTCTTACCACCTTTAAGTGATTATGTCTCTTAGTAGCATATTTATAGAATTTCGTACCAATGAGAGCATTGCACGCGCATGCAAGACGTAATTTCTAAGGGCGTAGGCGATAGCTGCGAACGAAGTTCTGTCATCGCATCGCATTATTTTGTTGTCTATTTATGGCTTACCATATTGCATTGCAAAGTACTAAAATATATATATATAAGGTAGGTAAGAAAACGTGTACACTTCAATAAGTATTTTGAAAGTGCTGGCTTGGATATGACACTGTAGGCTATGAACAGCAATGTTGTTTAGAAGGGTGTGATTATTATTGTAGTATTAATATTTGCTAATTGGGATTATCTTCTTTGGCAGGTACCGGCAGCAAACTTATTAGGTGAGGAGAATAAAGGAGTTTATGTTCTTATGTCCGGATTAGACCTGGAAAGATTAGTGTTAGCAGCTGGTCCAGTAGGACTAATGCAGGCAGCTATAGATACCGCTTTTGAATATGCGCACACAAGGAAACAATTTGGAAAACACATTGGAGAATTTCAACTTTTACAGGTATAACCAATTTGTTTTTGCATTAAATAAAGTGGGTATTTCATCTTAAAATCCTAGTACATTCCTAATTATGATAATTGTTACGCTGTACAATTAAGACGAACTAAGAATCACAGTAACCAACTGTTTTTTTTTTTTGAATCTCTGTGGGGTTTATTTCGCATGTGAGAAAATAAAATGAAATTATAAATGTACATAAGAGAAATAAAAGGAACACTCCGGCAATGATGATTGAGATAGATGAGTTAACTATAAACAATATGGTAAATACTATATGTATATATGGTGGATACTATTCGCCAGTTCGTCCACAACATTAGTGATGAAGATAGTAACCAACTGTTGCAAGTCTTAAGATCTTTACAATTGTTCTATAACAATATAGTATCCTTCATGTTGTTTGCTTATACCGCTTTCAATACAATTAGTGCAAACTGTACATATCTTTAAATGATTATAATCTGTGTATTATTATTTTTAAAGTATTTCAACAAAGTAAATATTCAACGTTCTTTATACTTCGTCGTATAAGCCATTTTTCAATGATAAATTTAGATAGAAATCAAATCAGACAGAGACAGAAAGTAGTTGTTGGAACACTCAAGACCAATGATGCAGTCTTGATGCATTGCGTATTACTTTAATGACGTAACAAGTTTAATATAGCAAAAATCGAAGTACACTACTAAATTTCACTTCATTGTCGTAACACAAGTAGGTAATAATAAACATAACGTAATCACGGTATATATTACATCGCCATTCACATTATACTTGATGAATTCACTTGAGTTTGTTTGGCAGAATACTACATAGCACTTTGATTGATTAATAGTGAACGTAAGAAGCGAAAGCGCCTTCTGGTAACATTACGTAAATTATATATTTGGCTAGCTACATCGGCATAGCAAGGTAGGGACAGGGAGGGGAGGGCTGCCCCCTTTAGAAGAGCTAGAAGAGCGGTCGGTCACTAATAAAAAAGATTTTTCCATTTTTTTTAATCTAAGCGATGTCACTAATAAGGATAAGTGAAACGAATAAAAGAACACCTCCACTACTAATGTGAGATACTCATATAAAACGATAATAACCACGATTAAAACAAGATAGTTTAGGATTTTCTTCATCTGCCCCCTTCTATAGAGAATTCTGGCCCTTCGCTAGCTATGCCGAATGACATTTTAATATTCTAATTTATACATAAATATTTTACTAACGATATTAAAATATTAGTTTTCTGAGAAAATATATCTTTATGCAAATTCGAACGTACAAAATGGATCTACTTCCGAAACGAAAATAGATGCTTAATACAATTATTATATTTTTACGAGAAACCAAGAATGAATAAGTATCTACTAAACAATTGTTGTAGAAGGGTTGGAGCTTAATCCACCACGCTGCTCTACTGCGGGTTGGCGGATAATTTCCCTATCATGAGTAACGATCGTTATCAGGTGTCTGGTGGGTGGTTTACAGGCTGATACAGTAAACAATTGTTTCCTTTATATATTGATATTGTATACTAATCATACATAATGACTTTAATGTGAGACATCTATACAAATGACGACGCGTTGGCGCAGTGGTCACAGCAACTGGCTTATGCGCTAGCGGTCGCGGGTTCGATCCCCGCTCATGACAAATATTTGTATAGGCCATACGGATATTTGTCGTGGTCTGGGCGTTTGTGCTTGTGTGTTGTGTGTGTTTCCCAACCCCCGACACAGGATAAACATCTTACTGGGGGCCGTTGAGTGTGAGACGTTTATTTCTTTATTTATTATTAAATGTTATGACGAGAAAAGGTTTGTTTGTTTGTAACTAATAAACTCGTAGATTACTGAACCGATTTTAGTAATCATTTTAGTTATTATCAGTGTCATATGTCAGTGACGATTTTTTTTATTCATTCATTAGCAAATTAGATATACCCACGTTAACAAGTAAATTTTAACTGTATAACACATTACAGATAATATATTTAACTCCCTGACTTATTTATTTCAGGATTTATGTAGCTTGTAGCTTTACTGTGTATAAATATAAAAGAATATTATTATTATAATTGTTTTCCAATAGGTTGTTAGCATCTGCCTGTAGTTGGTTGCTAAGCAACGATTTGTTGGTAAACATTCCAAATCGAATTTGGTTAAAGTAGGTATAGAGTAAGATATTCGTGTATATAAATAAAAATTCCGCATGCGATTTTAAAATTGTCATTTAATAAAGTTAATGATAAAAATTTCTTAATCATATTATTCTGACTGAACTTAACTGAATCAGCCTATAAACGTGGTCGCCCGGTCCTTGAGCGGTGGATGCGCCGAAAACGCAAGCCCCTCACCTTCCGTCTGACGCAGGTTCTCACCGGGCACGGTTGCTTTGGTGACTACCTGTGTCGGACGGCCCAAAGGGAGCCGACGACTGAATGACACGATTGTGGCGCGGCGGTGGACTCTGCCCAGCACACCCTCGAGGTGTGCCCGAGATGGGCGGCGCTGCGTCGGGGTCTGACGTCAATCCTCGGAGGGGACTTGTCGCTTCCGAGCATCATCACCGCGATGCTCGGCGATGACGAGTCCTGGAAGGCAATGGGGAGACCATGTCCAGTCCCCATGGAGGAGAAGTCTGGCCTTTTCGCCGAGGCCAGCCTGTCGCTGGAGGGATCATGTTGCCTGCAGATCCAGGACCCTCCAATTAAAGCGGCTGAAGGCTCTCGCAGTGGTTTAGTACGGTATTGCACTCCCAAAGTGCCGAGTCCGACATAGGGCTAGGACTGCCACCCGGGCGTCCTGGATATCATCCGTAAATGGAAAAAAAAGCCTATAAACGTGGTACTTCTGGGCAAAGACCTCTTTTCCATAAAAAAAAGGGTTGGAGCTTAATCCACGAGTTGCTCCAATGCAGGTTAGGAGGATAATTTCCCTACCATGAGTAATTATTGCTATCAGGTATCAATGATGACAACCGAGACCGACGGCTTTACGTGCTCTCCGAGGCAAGGAGAGGCCCATAAGGACATACATCCAAACAGGAAATAAATATTGGTACAAATATAAATATCCCCGAGCGGGAATCGAACTCGCGACCAACGGCGTTAAGGCGACTTATCGCACTATCACACCAGAACGGTTAGCAGGATATGGTTATATAAATGACAAAGATGTGAAGGTTTAGTAATGCTGGTTTCCATGCTGGATATATCTATGACTAAGTTTACATAAATAAATTATGTATTGACATTTTTCAAAGAGTACTTACGAGTAACTAATGAATTTCTTGCCGATTCTTCTCAGCACTACACTACTAATACTAATCCGGTGGTAGGTTCACCATAATTATGTATATGATGATAAAAACGTACCTGAATGCGAACCACTTACGTGGTATTACCATATTCTTATTTAGGTTTAATGCACTCCCAATTTTTAGTCTTTAGTATTGATCCCCTGCAGATCGAAAATGACTTCAGAGGGCAGATATAGACAACTTTGGGAGTTTACTGTACGGGTAAACGGGATTAAGGAAATTTAATGTAGTATTAAAACTTGTATCTATATACTAAGCTTATTAACCAAAATATGTTTAAGGATTGACGTGTCTGTTTTAGGGTAAAATGGCAGATATGTACACGACGTTGAGCGCTTGTCGAAGTTACTTATACAACGTTGCGAAAGCGTGTGATGAAGGCCACGTAAACAGCAAAGACTGCGCTGGTGTCATTCTATACTGCGCCGAAAAAGCAACAAAAGTTGCTCTTGATGCTATTCAAATTTTGGGTAACTGTTTTATTATATATTTTTGATATTACAAAATATAATTTATACACCAAAATTATTCTACTTTTGTACAACGCAGGTTATCAAATTTTTATTGGCACCTTACACTTTGTTAGCCATAAATACAAGAATCACTTTATTTAACTAAATAAATAAATAAAAAAAAACAATACTTAATGTTATTATTTAGTTTGTAAAAATTAAAAAGATACTTATTAAGAAAATTTAATTTAGTTTTTCATACTTTATTTAAATTTATTTTCAGGTGGCAATGGTTATATAAATGACTACCCAACTGGTAGAATTTTAAGAGATGCAAAGCTTTATGAAATTGGTGCGGGTACCTCTGAAGTCAGAAGAATGTTAATAGGAAGGGCACTGAATAATGAATACAAATAAAAATTAATGTAATGATTATTTATGTTGAATAAATAACTATTTACATACTATGGCATTTATAAAATTATTTTTATTCTTTGGTTTTAAGATACAGATGAATAAAATATAATTAGCTTATATTATTGCAGTTTGACAGTAAAAATGAACACAATTTAAGATATTTCTTAATATATTAGTACATAATATGCATTTTACTAGAAATATATTAATTTCTTCTCTACAAATACTACTAATAGTGTGAAACGGTTTCTATCATTTTGTCACACAAAGATTATTTTTATAATATTTAATATCAAAATTAATTAGAATACTACTTGCAGTTTATTCTTCACATATTAATATCTATTTAAATTATGACATAATTACATAAACATTATGGAACTTTAGAAGTCTAGTTACTTTCTTTATTTACAATATTATTATATAATATCAAAATATATAATAATTACTTTGAGAATCACAAAAATAATATACATATTTACAAATTAATTTTAAATATAACTTATATATTTTATCACAAACAATAATATAAAAAAAATAAAACTACTTACAAGTAGATCACTATTACAGTCTAATCCCACCAAAAACTAACAGAGAAACTGACTGACAATGACTCTACAAAATGCCACCACTTTGGTGGTATATACAGCATCTGTCCAGCTTTGAGTACACAGTAGTACCCTTTAGCATTTTTGTATTTAGGAAACTTTTCAAAGTTAGGCAATCTTGGGTCGATTCTCGCCGTATTATTCAATAGCTCATGTTCATGAGGGTATAAGTATTCTGAATCCTGTGGAGAAAATATAAAAACTTGTTTTTCTCCAACAACTTGAGCCAGTAAATTTTTCTTTGGATCATGATGAAGTGGCGACACCGTACCTTTTGGTCCATACCATGCCATAATATCCACTGGATCATTAGTATCAGAAAAACAGCAGTATTCAGGTTCTACTATATCTTTTTTAAGCTCAGGAATCTGATCGAAAAGTTGATATTGTGCGAGATATCCCGTTGTTCCATTTTCATTGTAGATATGATTTTTTATAAAATCTTCTATTGTCATCAGTTTTTGGGTCCAATTAGCATCGGTATAATCCTTTCCCAACTCAATTGAAACTGTCCGTAGTCCAGCTAGCTTTATAAAATAGCTCTGATCCTGCCATTTTGTAATTGCAGGCCAATGATTTAGACAATTATCTAATACGATTGGCTTTTCAGCTAAAATGTAATTCCTAAAAAAGTTTTCCATGCTTGGACAATCTATTACATCTAATATTTTAGAATTATAAGGTTCATTTTCAAATTTAAAGGTACTGTGAACAATAGCTTTTCCATCAATTTCTTGCTTCTCATCTTGTGTAATAAACGAGTGTAGACACGAAGCACATAGCTGCAGCAAATTTGGTTCAGCATCAAGCGGACAACCAAACAGTATTCCAAAATCAATTATTCGTAAACCTTCTTTTATCATATCGTCCGACATGTTATCACTGAACTTTATGTGGGCTTTGAGACGTAAATAAGTCGCAACAGTTAAGGTTTTCCTCAAGTATAACCTAACTTCTTTCCAGTTACCAATATTTACTTGTTCATACATATAATCAATAACTGCTTGTATTTTTAGTATGGACTTGGAATTCAACGAATTTGAGTCATTAAGATGTTGATCAATTATTGATTTACAAGTTACATCGAGCTCAGAAATTTCTGTTAATGATGAAACAACACTGGATTTAAAATTTTCAATTTTGTCCAATACTTCTTCGCGGACTGACATTGTTGCTGAATGTGAAGTGTAAAACTAATATCCTAGTTAGTAATTTTGTAATTTTGATTTATTTCAATATTATTCATCGTTACTTTTAAATTTATAGTTATGGTGAATGTAATTATAGAAAAATATTCATACAATATTTATTACAATCATTAATCAAATATTAAGTAAACTGACAACTGACAACTAAAATTTACATACCGTTCTATGCAAGTTCTATGCAGATACATACATAGCAATTGTGCCATTTTGTGTAATATGGACATGTAAAAAGATTTATATATAAGTACCTATAACTAATTAATTAATATACTACAAACTACAACACGGTCTCACTGAGTACAAATTTGTTGAAAATCTAGGACGAAAGACTTCGTCCTAGTTGAAAATACGTATAAAGAATCATGTATTAGTTTGTCTATGATCCATGAAATACTTTATTTTATGTATTACATATTATTAATATTAAAAATATTGAATTAAATGAATATATTTTATATTTAATAAAGATTTAACAAACATTTCATTCGAAATATAAAATACAGATAACGCAAAATATTACAAATTACAACCTTGACCTTTGTTTAAAAGTAAAAACGTATTGTCTTTGGTAAATCATATGATTTTCGCACGTGATATGTCAGATTATTTACTTTCAGTGTTTCCGAAATGTTATTAAAAATTATACATTTACGATAAATTTGCTATAATCGGATATAATAATGTCGACTGACTGCGATTCCGAGGATAACGTGAAATGTTGTGTGTGACACAATGGCATTACTAGATAACATCTTTTCTAAAAAGAGAAAACTTGATTATGATTATTGGGACTCACGAAACAGGGACAGGTACGTAATTATGTGGCATATTATTTATTATCGTCTTATTTGAGTGTGAACGTTGAAGAATTGACGCACGTAGCTTTCGTCGTTGGTTGTGGGACCTTTGAGTTGAGAAGTTGATATTGGTGACGTACGACACTGGTAGTGCGGCGAGTATCACGGTATCACCGTCATTGACTAGTTCTGAGCGGGGGAAGTCTCGAAGCATGTGATAAGCGCGGGGGGAATGGAGTGGCGTGGGCGACGGCCTGATCACGTCACTTAGGAAGTTAGGAAGAGGGGCGTCTCAGCTCAATCAATGTTTACTTATTATTTACATGCCAGCTAGTACAGAAGCACATTCCAAGCCACTCGGCCGACTATCCGTTGTTTCGGCCGTCAAAGTGCATTTAAGTGATTTTTTTTTGTTATTGCATTTCTTGGATTGTGTGTGTGGATGTTAAACAATTTATCTCAATTTGAGTTGGTGAACAGCTGTGAGATTATTCAATCAACTATGAAATAAAATGAAATTTAGGTAAACATTTATTTATGCTTTGATCTAGTATGTTAATGCTTGAACTAGGTTTTTATCAACAATGTAAATGATAAAATCTTTCAAAGCTGCCTCATAGCAGATTTATCTCTCTTATATTTGTTAAGAAAACAACAGGTTGATTTGTTAAATTAAGACTACTAAGTGGAAATTAAAGACAAAATACTATAATACATTTAATATAAAATGTTTAAATAGAGCTTTATAAAAATGTTACTCTAAAATTAATTGTTACTTTAAATATATCAGGAAACTCAATGTCTGCAACAGAGTAAAGAGAAAGTTTTTAAGATTTGCATTGTATGTATTCAATTTGTATAGTTTTCACATTGAAGTATATTTGTAGTTATTAGAAAAAAAAAATATGGATATATCTATTTGATAACAATTTTTTATTTATTTAAATGAAAATTTGATCATATTATTTTTGTTTTTTATTAATTTGTAAGAAATCTTAATAAGATTTCATACATTTAATAATTATGTGTATTTTTAAATGACATGAAGATAAAGTATTCTATGTTACAATTAATCAATTAATATAAAATAAAAATTTATTCTTAGGTCTTTTGAATTTACTTCGAAGCAAGTGCGGTTGCTTCTATATAAAGAGTGTGATCGCAGAGGAAGAAAGGTTTTATTCGATTCATCAACAATAGAAAAACTACCAGCTCATAAAAATGATAAACCAGATTATAGAAATACAGACAAGATTCCCTGTATTATGGAAGTTTCAGACGGATTTATGTATGTGGTGAGTGATGCTTTTTATGGTTATAATTTTATATGTTGAGTAATTTTCTAATTATATATGTTGCTTGTTTTAATAATAGACTTTATGTAGTTTCTACATGATACTGTAGAGACAATTTTTTTTTATTGCCTATATAAAAAAAAATTTGGAAAATCCAAAAGTGCAATAAACCATATTGAATTAGACTGTGAAATTAAATAGGGTTCTATTCCTAACTATACTGAAGCATAAGAAAAAAAAAACTCGATTAGTGAAATCTTTCGGACATTATCATGACCACATACAGGATCCGCACATACAGACATACAGACGTCCAAGACAGATATTTTTTTAAACAGTTTTTAATTAGTTTAGTTTAAATAACAAAAATGGCATTAAAAGTATCATGAGTGTTAAAAATAGTGTTTTTTCTTAATATGTGTGTGTATATTTAACAAGTGCAATATATGATAAATATAGACATTTTAAGTTCGAAAAATCACTTGTTTTGCATGAAGTGAGAGAAGAACCCACCTTAACGCTTCGCTTATGAGGCGTGCAATAATTTCGTGACATTTGAATCCTTTTATTTTATAAATTTACACACTTGGTGTTGCCAGAGTGCCTAAACAAGTGGTAAAGAAGTAACAAATTTTGAACAAAACTTTCTTATGACAAGGGTAAAGCATTTGAATATTTTGAAAAGGGATCATATCATAAAGGGATCAAGGTATCATTGTTTAAATAAAAATTTGCATATTGATGTTTAAATTTCCCTATTAAAATAAATAAAACTTAACTGTAAAAGCGCTTTTAGAAATAGAAATAAAAAAAGTGTTTGTACTTTTATTGCTAAAAAGCTTAATGTTGTATAATAGAGATTGGATGATATTAAATTAATTCGAACCCAGGTTTAGCACACAACAAAAATAAGTAAAAATAAGCAGAACTATATAGAATAATAATTAAATAATCCATATATAAAAATCAAATTACTTGATGGTCTGACCAATTTAAATATTTTAGTTATTTTTTGACTCGATACGGGTGGCTTAAAAATCGAAAATTAGGAAAACTCCTAAAAATAGCTATAGTTTTGTCTGTAGTCTGCTTTATAATAAATAGTAATTATTATTGTTTATTAACAAATAATTTGCGCGTAATCGATATGTATACATGGTATTACTTATAAAAAGCGTAACAGTAAAAGCTAATAATAACAATTGAAGCAGAGGGTCACGAGAATTCTAATTCACAGTTTATTCGCATTCGGATTCTATATTTAGACCACTCGTATGTTAGCCTTTTTGATTATAAACGATCATTTAAGTGGATCTAACGAACTATATCGTGGGACTGTAATTTTAGCACGGTACTAATTGTAGAAACATCACATGCCTCATCATATGCCTCGTTTTAGATGGCAATTTAATGATTGTCTCTTATTTCTATATTTGGTCAATGTCATTCAACGTACGTCATGGGAAAATTCAATCTTTGCTTCTGCACGTTACTCTGTTTGATAGTCAGTTGAACCGTTTATCAATTTATAAATCTAAAAAAAAAAGAGTAAATGAAAACGTTAGTACCAAGTTACCAGTTACAGTTACCAGTTAGTTAGTACCAATTTCGATAGTAATAGATATAGATAGAGAATAACCAAAAGAGAGTAAATGCATTGCTATCGGTTATTTAAAAGTATAATTTGTAGACAAGAAAACTATTGAAAGTAGAACAGTTAGGGATCAGATAGAGCTGTTACCAATTCGAATATAAGAATATTTCTCACCATGAATAAACGTTATTAACTAAAAAAAGATAAATATATTGTGTCAAACTGTTCGTGTATTTCGTCACTGATAACGGAGATAACGTAATATTTACGTATGTACGTATACATTTATATATGTCGATATTTGTATACCGTCTTACAGCCTCACGTGACGAGATAATAACTGGGAAGTAAACATAACTGAGAATTTTAGGTAAACTTCCCAAAAATACATAAGTAGAAAAAATATTTATTTTCCTATCTGTATCTTTTCTATATGTAAATTATATTTTTATCTTATCTTATTTGTTGTTGAAATTTATAATTTTTATTATTAAAAATACGTAATTCGTGATTTCCTATTGTTGTTCCTATATTGTTCGTTGAAAAAAAATCGTTTTCTAGTTCAGAAGATTTTAATCGGAAAAAAAAAATCTAAGTTGTTGTACACGTAATATTCACAAAATTGAAATCGTTATAAGAACCTTTTTTTAGGTCAGTTAAAAAGTAGCCATAACCATAAACAGATTACGGAGTACTGTACTGTATCAGCCTGTAAACCACCCACTGCTGAGCAAAGGCCTCTTCTCCATTTAGAAGGGTTGGAGCTTAACACCACGCTGTTCCACCGCGGGTTGACGGATTATTTTCCCTACCATGAGTAACGATCGTTATCAGGTGTCTATGATAACAACCGGAACCGACTGCTTTACATGCTCTCCGAGCCACGGTGGGGAGACGCACAAGGACATAAACTCAGACCGGAAACAATTTGTACAAATACAAATATTCGTCTCGAGCGGGAATCGAAACCGCGACCGCCGGCGCGCGGCTTGAGGCGACTACTCGCACTACTACACCAGAACGGTCGTCAAAATTACGTACGATTACGTAGTACATAATCATATTACAATCATCATTAGAAATAGTCGAGATATAGGTTTCTTGTACGATCTAAATGTCATTTCTTCATTTATAACGAAGTGTCTTCACGAAGAACTTATCTCTTTACGAGTTAATTTTTTAATCTCACATTTATCGGAGTCGACGACAGTGCAAGACTTTTGAATATGAAAGCGAAATGTTAATCGCGACGCGACTTTAACTGTGTTTTGTTAATTATTATAAACTGGAATTACTTATGTGGTCAAAAATCTATGGCAATTAAGAAAGAACTATATGTTCATATATTACTTATAAGTTTTGAATATTATCACAATAAAAATATCTTTACGATAGAACATGATTTGGTTTTAAACGAAATCTTTTATTTAATTTTACTTTTACGAAAGTTAATGATGTTTTGTTCAAAAATGTTACGTTATATGTAGATACCATACCTATATTTTATCTTTTAAGTAAAAAAAAAGGGGTATGTATATGTACCTAAACCTTCCTCATAAATCACTATCTATTGGTGAAAACCAGTAGTAAGTGCAGTAGTTTTTGAGTTTATCGCGAAGAGATAGACAGACAGACAGGACGCGGTGGAGGACTTTGTTTTATAATATGAAGTAAAGTGGATATGTTTGGTTTTGATACTCGTCATCTATTTTTACTTAAATTTTTCTTGTAATAAGTTATTAGTTAAATTAAGGACCGTTGTTAGTTTTGATTAAAAATTAAGCTAGTTTTTAATTGTCACAATATCTTTGTCTAGTATAAAGGTCAGGCGACAGATGCGAGCGTCCTCGGTGAGATGATGTTTGGCGCTGTTGCAATGAACTGCAAAAGCGTTTCATTGAAGATTCACATTATGAATGATCCTAAGAGGTAAGTTGTTAGTCTTTTTAAATATGTAACAATGTCTTACACGCCACAAAACTTTATTATAATAAAGACAGTAGTTTTAAGTAACGGAATAAAAAAGTCTTGACCATTACCAACTTAAAAGTATCATTTTTATTTTTTAATATACGTATAATACTTATACCATTTTGAAATATTACAAATTAAGGGAATGATATAGTATTTGAGCTTTCACCGTATTTACATATATATATATATATATATGTGTGTAAATATGGTTTGTTTAAACATTACAACAACAAATGACCATTTTAAAGTTAGACTCACAAAAAGGTTGCTTTGCTAATTTAATTTGCTAACTTACGATCTTTTCTGTAGAACTCACTAGTTTCGAAATAAAGTCACGAAATGTGAAAGTTGTGTATATTTTTAAAAAAGAAGTCTTAGATCGAGATAGGAATCATTTGAATGTTGTTTACCAATTTTCGATATAAATAATAGAATATAATTATGATGTATTTACAAACTGCACACTAAACAAAACTTTGATGGTCACATCAGCGGTTTATAATTAGGTACGGAATATAATACTAAGTGTTAATAATATATTCGCCTTTCCCTTCTTCTATATGGAGAAGAGGCCTTCGCTTAGCAGTGGGTTGTTTACAAGCTAATGCAGTACAGTTGATCTTACAAATCATAATAGTCATTAAATGGCATAATTCGGATTTTTATATTCGAAGATTTACACTCTAATAATGCTGAAGGAAACAAACTGCGAGTTCTAACTTCTTTAGTCGCATTTTTGTAACTATTATTCAACATAAAACATTTTTGGTTTCATTTAAAGCGTGTCGTGCACAAGATTGGAAATTTTTGGTATATTTTTTTTTTTACAGTAATTTGTGTGAACAGTTATAAGTTATAGCTTTAGTAACGAATCTTAATTTATCTTTGTTGGCTTATTTGCTTAACTATTTATTTAGGTTTTTGAAAAAATTAATTGGTTTTCATACAATATATTTTGATATATCAATAAATCAATCAAAAATCAATAAATTTTTACCAATTTTGTCCTGTTCGTTTCGGTTTCCTCAATGCTTGAGGGTCGTGACCGCCTCCTCGTAGCAAGAGTTTGTTGTGGATCATTCGGCGCCACGTATTCCTATCTGCCGCCAATTGTAGAGTATCGTAGACTGTGGTACCGAGAGTAGTACAGATCTAGTCAGTCCAACGTGTCAACCTTCTACCTCGTGGTCTTTTTCCATCCACTTTGCCAGTGACCATTACGACTGTCCCTACGTACAGTATCGAAACTGAAAATTTGCCATTTTTTTTATTGCACTAAGAAACTCCTTTTTATATATGTTTTCATACAAAAAAAGAGAATAAGCTAAAAAATACATATTAAACCACATTTTTCATGAGTATAATATCGATACTTAACAAATAAATTACAATTTTGTACACAAAATTAACTTAAAAGTGCTCTCCTGTAAAGTACCTTTTTTCATTTTCGATAGTAGGTATACGTAGGGACAGTCGATTAATTTCTCCAAGTTGCTGTCATCCTTTCTGGCAATGTGGCCGAAGTATTTCAGAACTATACGCAGGCAGATGGTAGAAAGTCTTGTCTGTATCTCGAGTTCTTGTAGGATTTACTTGGTGCGATGTGCTGTCCAGGGGATACCCAGCATCTTTCGCCAAAAACACATATAGCTATCAATTTATATAAACAGAAAAAAAATTTTTTTTCAAATGAGCGTCAATGTTTTGTAAGTAATTTTTTATACAGGTTCATGTGCACGAAGATATTCAGCGTGCCACCGTCGCGTATCAGTCGGGTAAAAGCGAACAGCGGTAGCCATCTCACCCCCCACTCGACATCACTAAACGTGCCATTACTGAAAGAAGAAGAAGTTTCTATGAGTTTTTCTTTGGACCGAGTAGATTCTGGTAAGTAGATTTTTTGATTTTGACGGTTTTTAAAATAGCAGAACACAATAATTAATTAAATAATAAATAATAATATAAAGTAATTTTAAATGAAGTTTCAAAAGCATTTTTGAATGTGATTTTAAAACTAACTTGAATAAAGATTTTTTTTTGATTTTTATTTGATTTGATTTCCTGTAAAAATCTAGAGTTTCCTAGGAGTTGTATGAACTGTTGAACTGTTGATTGACTTAAACAATATTAGTTCTCGTTTTACCTATACATGTGTTACTATTAAAGTACATAAACTAATCAACAACATAAAGACTGCTAATTGATACGTTTACAGTACTTATTTGTTAGGAATATATAACTTCGAATTTATTATGAATGCGACGATCGGTAATAAAAATCATGGTTTCGTTAATGCGAATCACTAGACAGATGGATGATGATATATTATAAGTTGTATCTGGCTAACACAGGTAATATAATTATAATTTTTAATTACGACATCTAGCGTGATAATATAATTTTTCATTCTTTTTTAAATTTTATTTTTTGTTTATTATGTACCTATAGCATTTTGTTATAGTTTTTCTTATATACCTATTAATTTTATTATTCTAATTCTATAAATCGTTACTTTGCCCGTCAAAATAAAAGCGTTAAAACAAAAAAAAAGTATTTTCAAATATTATTATTTTTTAGTAATTATAACGTTTAAACTGATGGAATATTTGTTGAAGAACATTTTGTAATGTTGTAAAATTTCCGGGCCCTTTTTATTATTTTGTGTAGTTTTTTTTTAAAACGCATCAATCTGTTCAGACCTTGATCCGTTGACCTTTTTTTTTTTTTTTTTTTTTTTTTTTTTTTTTTTTTTTTTTTTTTTTTTTTTCGCTGGGAAATACTAAAACCCAGCGGTGCCCTCATCGTCGTAGTGGGGCGCCACGGGATCGCTTTCGCATGCGACCGTGACGCCCCGACGGTTGGCCCGCCTATGCGGACCGCCATCCATGATCCGTTGACCTACACCAACCTTTAAACGCTTGCGATCGGTACGAAAGTTTGTTCAACTTTCATAAAATCTCTGGTAGGTATACTGGTATATAGAAAAATATGACTAACCGCGATGTTTTACCCACGTTTATCTTTACTGCTCCGGTGTAATGTTTTTTAGCCTGACGATTTAGCTTGTAGCCACATTTTCTACTACATTAGTAATTTTTTTAAATGCATGCTTTTTAATACGAAGTGTAAAAGAAAATTGTTTTTTATCTTTTATTTTATTATAAAATCAATCATAAACTTTAATTCTCTACGACATAGTAGAACCATTTAGTGTGTATAAATTTAGAAATGGCAAGATTTGTATGTAAAGTCATATGTTTTATGTCAGTGTCAATGTCAAAAATACTGTCAATGTCAAAATTATCTTTTGTAATTTTAAAAATTACGCCGATATCGAAATTTCCGTTTCATTGGTGATATAGTAGATGATGTAGATGCCTTATTAGTATGCTGCTAACTTTTGGCTCGATTTGGTGTTAAATTAAGGCAAAATTAATGTATTTTTTTTCATGAAAATATCGCGTAAAATTATTTGCAGTTCTTATGATTTGCGTTTCTAAATGAAAAAAACTCTTTAGTTTTATAATTATATTTATGTTGTTTGGTATAGTACTTTAAGCCAAAGACAAAAGGTCACCGTACTGCCTAATGAGTTTATTAAAATACAAAATAAATAAAATATTTATTCTTAATGTATGTTAAAAAAACCGTATTGATATAAAAATAAATCAAATCAGGCGTGTTATGAATAAAAATCCATTTTATTTTGACAGATTAAATAAAGATAAATGTCTTGTGATTAAGGTCTTCGATAAAAAATATTATAAAAAAAAATACTATTGGTCGAGTTATATGTTTTTTGATATTGTGTTGGTAAAATAAGATCGACATAATGAAATATCCAATCTGTTATTTAAAACAAAATATGTATAATCTTTTTATTCGAGTGTTCGTAGAGAGGAACTTTTTTTTTACAAATAATTCAATTTTAATTACGGCCTTTCTTAAATAGTTTCCTGATCTATTTAATATTATTCCATTATGAATGTTTTCGCTTTTAGACTTTCTAATCTATAAGCCGTGCTTTATTTGCCTTTCAAAATATTTTAAATATAATGGAGATTTAAGTAATTTTTTTCATTTAAAACTAAACAAGGTAAAGACGGAAAAGGCGCACAAGGTTCCTTACTTGAAACATTGTTTTAGGATTCTATGGCGAACAATCACCATACAGCAGCGTGGGATCCACGTACGATTACTTCTCTATGTTCAACACTTGGGACATGAATGCGAACGACGAATATTGCTTTTATAGTGAGTATATCCAACTTACCTATAAATAGGAACAATCTATTTAATCAGACTAAGCATCCGATTATTTACGATATAAGTGATTTTTCTAGTTTAAATTTTATTACACCATTAGCTATGTAGATCATATAGTACGTAATATTGCTATTATCATCTGATTTTAGTCAAACTGTACTGATTTAGATGATTATTTTTTTTTACTTAGAAATATTCCTGTAGCGATATCCTGTAAGACAACGATATATCGCATTAAATAAATATACTCGTAACTCGTAAGCACCTTTCTACCGTAATGTAAACGAATTTGCTAATGTCCCACTATTAGACAAAAGCCTCTACTTTTTGTCATACCTTGATTGTCCAGAAGTTTTTTTGGACAATTTTTTTTTTCAATAATAATTTCCATAATCTAAGAACAATATTATATTAATAGGCGTATTTCTGTACCAGCTCCTTGTGGTCGCAAGTTGAGCAGCTCGAGTAACGGGAGCTGGCAGAGAAGAACTTTCCAGAGCATGGCCACCAAGTTCGATCTCGGCCAGAATAATTCCTCGGCTGTCCCGACAACTAGCACCGTATCTAGTGTGGATTCGCAGGTATGATTATCATTATTATTTTTTAATTTTTGAAGTGATAACTTCTTATGGGAGGGTAAACCGCTTCGTTACGTAACGCGTATCAGCGACAGTCTTTCTGGCTTCCCTTTCTCTCACGCATACCTTTCACTCTAACCCACAGCGCTAGACGTATTTCGGACAGACGCTTTTAATTAAAAAATTTAATCAATAAAAGATTTTCTTCATAAATAACCTATCCTTATAATATTACATAAAGATTAAGTAATAACCTAATATTTTCTCAAGTTAAACAATTTCAATATTAAATAGTTCATCTTAGATTAGTTTAAGTTATCACTTCTGTCGGGCGTCCCGAGATGCACGCGTGGTTTTTAGGGCTCCGTAGCCAAATGGCATAAAGCGGAACCCTTAGGGATTCGTCATGTCTGTTTTTTGTAATTATTGACTTAGTATATTTATAGACTTGACTGTTTTATTGACTTAGTATTAAACTAGATTCTTTTAATTTTCTAGGGCATATACGTTTCTCATAGTTACAACAGAAAACAATATAAAATTGAATCGGTCGTATTTGTTCGCATCGTGTCGGGTCGGTTCTCTTCGATGTTAGTCGCTCATTTCGACCAACAGATCATTATCCTTATCTGCGATTAGTCGTTATTTGTAGCTTCGTTTCGTCAGTTCTTTGCACACCGGTATATTATCTTCCGCTTTAATGTATTTATAGGTTTATTTACAATTTTATCGCTATCAATCCGCGTGACCGAAATCACATGAGTGACCGACACCGGTCATGTGATGTGTTATCATAGAGATAATTACTATAATTATGTTACAAATGTTATCTTTGCATACGTTTATTTATTTAATTTTGATTTTAATCTTCTTTATTGCATATACAATTGAGAATAAAATAGTATAAAAGCAATATATATTGTTTTTATTTATTCGTTTTTTATTAATAAATCAGTCAGAAATATTGTTGTAATGTTTATTTGCTTGGACTGTACTGTCAATATTTATTATTAAAAAAAAATGGTTTAGATATAATTCTTAACATGCCAATTACATTTGAATTTTTATAACTTTTTTTTTATTTGTTTGGATATTTATTTATTACTTTGTAAGATGTCATTCTCCAGGGATGAATATTAATGTCTTAATGGGTCTCGGAAAAAGTGACTGTAAGTATGCAGAGTCCCGAAGATTTTTAGAAGAGCACTTTGTGATCCCTAGAAATACCGTACGTTACCGTCGGTAAAAGCATTTCAACTTCTGCAAGTACGGGCTTAAAATACTTGTTAATAACGAATTTGACATCGAGGATTAAATCCTTGACCTTGTGAAGATCCTACACGAAGCACGCATTCAGTTGGAAACCAACTAAGCATAAGCCACTTGTGTGTTTGGAAAACCATCAGGGATAATGGCCAATTTCCGTTCCACTATCGTTGAGTCGCTACTTCCTACTGACTACGTGCTTAGAAAGGAATACAGCAGATGTTTACTGGATAGGTTGAAGAAGATAGCGAGTTTTTGACCCGCATACTGTTCCGTGACGAGTACTCATTTGTGAAAACAGGTGTATTTAACATTCACAACGAGCAGTTGTGTTCAACCACTAAACTACACGCAACGAAATCAAGCCACTTCCAACATCGTTGGCGTATTAATGTTTAGGCGGGTATTATTGGCGATAAAATTATTGGCCCCTGCTTTTTAAACGAGACAATGAGTGGTGCATATTATCTTTACTTTTTACGGGAAGAGGTCAATGAGGAGCTTGATTGAGCGTCGATTTCTTACGTCGTTTATTGTTATTTAGTAGAATGCATAAAAAGTAATCCTTTGTACCGGAAATAATTTTGTGAATCAAGTTCGTATGCTGGTAGAATTTTAAACAACTTTTGTCTCATAAAGCCTAAACAAAATTGAAACAAAGTGATACATAAATTAATATCTTACTATATTAGTTTTATAGATTAAATATAAATAAATAGGTTTTGTCCGCGGCTCCGCTCGCATGGTACAGGCACCAACGGTAGTCGGTACGTAAAGTAGGTACTCTATGTACTTTTCTGTACCCCAGAAAACTGGTATGCAGAATTTCATGATGATCGTAATTCAGGTGAATAGTTAAAGCGTGAAAGCGTAACAAACAAAGAAACTCACTTTAGCGTTTATCATATGCATGAAATTAGCATTCCCCTATAATTGTGTAAGATAGAAAAAATATCACTATAATAACTTTTCGAAACGCTGCTTTATTACATATTTATAATTTAGGTACATCATACATGTCATTTTTTGAACCGAGTCATAAATTAGCTGTAAATCTAATAGTTAAAAGTGGTTAAAAGTAACAATACCTATAACAACAATCGAGCTGAACTGTGAGCCGTTTCACAGCTCCGGTTCAAGCATATGGCTCATGAGCTTATCTGCAGTTCATAAAAATTCATTGAGATACCCATGTCTAATAAAGACACAAAAAAATAAAATATAAAAATAGACACAAAATGTCAATAAATCATGGTCAACAAGTATGACGTCACAACGCCGGAATTGGCGGTGCCGCGCCGCTAAAATTGGCGGTGACGCCACCGCCGATTTTAGCGTTGCGGCGCCGCAACGCCGTTATGTGTTTCGGCCCTAAAAATTTGTTTTATGTCAATAAGACTCGTTTCGTTAAAAATTAAGTAAGTAACTAATGTCGAAGTAAAACTTAAATCGAGACGGAAAGATTATAGATAAAAAAAGAACTTTCTAGAAATCAAAGCAAGTTGACGGCGATGCTATAAATATTGCGATAAGTAATGTCGCAATAACAATACAATGCAGTTAGTAATGTGATTTTGCAAGTAACGTTTTCGTTAGAACTGTGGTGGAACTGGCGTGTTATGTTTAGAAATATGATCATTAAAAACATCAATTTAATACACCTTTTTTATTTTTAATATTCTCGTATTGTTGTAGTCATATATGCTATCGTTATATGTTATCTTTATAAAAAAATAAAAAAGCAACAAAAAATAAATAAATTTCAATTTATAAGTTTTTTTTTAGAATTGTTTTTTTTTTTTGTAGCACCGGATTACTAATTATATTGATACATAACAGGCACACATAATGACTTTTGTATGTGTCGTTTAACTTAATTTTTAACGTATTTTCCCATCGTACATGTGAGTCGTTGCAAGTAGGTAGTAGAGTAGTTGCACGCATAACATTTAAAGAAGTAGGTAAGTCTCGAAATGTCACGTAATACAGTTATACAATATGTAGTCGAAAATTAGTGTCCGTCCGAAACAGGGTTTTTAGCCGAAACCGAAACCGAAACCGAACTTTCGGCCTTGTTCTCAGTTTCGGCCGAAACCGAAACCGAAACCAAACCAGCGTGGTGTCCAAGGTGTCCAAGTGTAATCCTACCTTAATACCTTCTGCCTCATATCGTTAGTTATAGCAATCTGGCAACGTTGCTCTGAGTGTTTTATAATTATATATTTATTTATATAGTCTTAGTATATACAAATAGTATTGCGCTTTCTAATAACAGTTTTATTAAATTAAAAAGATGAGAGCGTTGTGCAGTGTTGCCAGATCGCTATAAATTTAAAATTAAAATTAATATTTATAATATCTCGATAACAAAACCGTGAAGTGCTACTTTTATTTTTTTAGCTTATTCTAAAAACATTTTTCAACGCTCCTAGTTTTTTTTTTCTAATTATGTCAAGAGAATTTTATAATATAATAAAAAATCGGAAATTTTACATACATAAATGGGACATTACTCTCAAAATCGCGAACTTTGTCTTTAAATATCTCGTGATCAACCGTCAAAATTATGAAATTTTAGGAATTCATAAATAAAGTTATTTTGAACCCGTGAAAAAATTTTTTGCCGAATCTGTCGAAAAGTGGTTTCATGCCTGAACTACCTTAAACATATTTAAAATTTCAATTGTAACTAACGACTAAAATCTAGTGTGCTTTTACCAGACTGCGTGACGCAAAGAAGAATAATGTGTTTATCATTACCTGACTGCTCGACGAAAAGAAGGGGAATGTGTTTATCATTGCCTGACTGCTCGACGCAAAGAAATAATTGCCTTTGAGATAAAATAAATAATAATCAAAAATCAAGAAGTACAAGTAAAAACAATTAATTATTTATATGCAAACACAATACCTCAACTCCATGCGTAGGTATAACGATAGACGGCGGCGAACTGAGCCAGCGGCGCGGCGGGCGAGTACGAGTTAGCCTTGAAGTTCGCCGAACGATGCACGATCATAAACACTCGAGTTTCGGCGCGGCCGAAAGTTTCGGCTACTTTTTGGCCGAAACCGAAACTAAGGCCGAAACTAGATTTTTTGGCCGAAACTGGCCGAAACCGAAACCGAAACCGAACTTTCGGTCGGACATTATCGAAAATATTACCATTGACTAAGAATACGTACAATTATTACAAAAGTCAAGATAAGTAGGTAGTGTTATTTTTATTTCAAAATAGATATCTTGATTTATACGAGAAAAAATTTCGATGTTTTTTCGACTTTGATGTTATTGAGTTGAATTAAATTACCTGGAATCCGTTATATTAATTATTTACTAAGATTGTTACGAATTTGTGCGTGTTGTTCATTTATGAAGTAACTAGAAATTACTTTATTTTCGTATTATGATATGACCTAAAAAAGATTTGTTTTGAAGATTTTAAAACCAAATATAAACACTTCTTTTACGCCGAGTTGCACGAAACAAATTTTAAATTTAAGTGTTTATTAAACTAATTTAATCACAAGAATCGTGATTATCTGTTGCACGAAACCTACATCTGATTAAGTTAACAAAAAAAATTAGTTTAATTAAAGACCTATCTAACGGATGATTAATTCCAACAGCTTTAAATTAATCATGAGATCAACTAATTTTAAGATTAATTGCAACTTAACTAACGGAAAGTTAGCGACGGTTTCGTGCAACTCGCCGTTAAGCTATTAATATTACAATTTTTCGACCGTACTGGTGTAGTGGTACGAGGAGGTTCCTTAACGCCGACATGTGTCGCGGGTCCTGTTCCCGCTTGGGATATTGCATTAATAAAAATATTTATCTCTGTTCTGTGTCGGATAGCTTTAGCGCCAATTTCACCGGATTCTGAAGTTCCACATATCTGACATATATAACAATATGTAACAGATAAAATTAGTTTCACCATTAAACTCTACTTTATCTGTCAGATATTTCTATTCGCAATCTGTGAAACAAAAAGTTGTAGTGCATAACTTGAGATGAGACAGTTCTTAAGGGCCTGTTTTACCTTCTGCTCATAAAGCAAAATGGCCCTAGTTTTATTAAATACTAGCTGTTCTCCGCGGTTTTACCCTCGTTAATTTGAGGGAAAAACGTACTTAATTTTTTTTAAACAATTACTCTAAGAGTAGGTACCCGCCTCGTTGGTCGAGTGGTCGCAAGCGTTGCCGAGCAAGGGGTCTCAGGTTTGCTTCCTGGGTCGTTCAATGTTTTATTAAGTTTTTTTATTTTTGGAAAATTCTCAGTAAAATAGAGATGTTATATTTACTTTAAAAGTAGAACTATAGTTAAAAAATGTCTCGAGAAGAGAAATTATAAAGGACGCAACGGAAGCTCTCAAAAAAGATTTTTTTACCGTTTTTTGTAACATTTCTTATAATTGCTCAGCCCCTATTGGTCGTAGCGTGATGTTATATAGCCTATAGCCGTCCTCGGTAAATGGGCTATCCAACAAAAAATAATACAATTCGAACCAGTAGTTCCTGAGATTAGAGCGTTCAAACAAACAAACAAACAAACAAACAGACAAACAAACTCTTCAGCTTTATAATATTAGTGTAGATTTTAATTATATAATAGGTTACCCATGTGGATTCAATATCGTTTATGTTAGCAGTTCCAAGCATACGCGTCGTAGCGTGATATTTTACAATCTGTCATCTCCCTCAGTAAACAAGCTAACTCCAAAAAAAAAAACAGAAGATCAAGCAGACAAACAAATTGTTCCGATTTATAATTGTTAGTAGTATAGATGTAGGTGGTGTTGGCAAAATACGTGCTAAAACTTTATATCCTTGTTCAGGTCTACAGCAGCAGTTCAACAAGTGGCACGACGGTTAGCTTAGCGAGTTCGACATCTGCGGTATCGAGGAGAGGGAAACTTGGACTGGCACTGCTCATCACTGTGCCTGAGTCCACCGACATGTAAGAGTAATATCAATTTTTTTTCAACTAACGTTTAAGCTCCAACTTTTCTCCTATATGGAGAAGAGACAACAGTACTGTTGTCTCTTCACTGAAGTTTAGTCAAATATTAAGTTGTTGGTATATTTTTTATGAAATAAGTTTATAAAAATTACGAATTATATGATTAAAATGATCAATTTGAACGTACCCGTAGTGGAACGTAGCCATACTACGTGATTAGTTCGGGGGCTGAACTTAAAAAATATCACGCTTGGTCACTTGTCTTAGGTTTTTGTCACGTAGTCAATATCTCGCGCTTTTTTAGCCTATATTAAAACATTTACGCAGCGATTAGTGCTTTTTAAACTCACAAGGAGCAACACTACGCTACACTACCCCTATTACTACTGACCACACTTTTTAACTTTCTGTTTGCAAAAAAGTCATTTAAAACTATATTTATTAATTACTACGTGAAAACTCGAGGTCTTAGCAAATAATACGAGTGGGTGACCACGGGGAGGGGGAGGGTGAACACAAGGTACATAAGGGGGTCAAAAATTGTAAAATATGGATCACGTCGGTAGTATGGGTACTTTCCCTAACATAACGTGCTACGTAATTTTTTTATACTTATGTTTTACATACTTATCATGTTTACTGTAATTTCTACGTAATATAAAGAAAAGTAAATTTATTAAAATGTATAATAGAAAAAAGTCCATAGTCTAGAAATTTAATGATAATGGAGACTGATTTATTTTTCATTTTAGTACTAAACTGTTTTTAAAACTCGCAACTTCGCTATAAAGCTAACAATATCACGGACGAAGTTTATTACCACTAAAATATCTTTGAATAGACTTGAAATTACTGTGTTTAAATTTTATAATCTATACGCCTACATTTTTTTACATCGCATACTTTATAATCCGTAATACTGCATAACTTATAAGACAATACGGATACAAAATTTTATATCAATTGACATTTAACATTAAGGGACGACCCAAATCACAAAAAAAAAAAACATCATTCAGACATCCACGCCGGCGAAGTCGCGGATAGAAGCTAGTCTTCTATAAAGCGCGAAACATGCAATTTATTTCAAGCTAAAAGTGGATTTTTTTTTATGTGGTTGCTATTTTTGATGGTGTCGTAATAACCCTTGCTCATGTTACTAATGACAAAGTAGGCCTGTTTGTTATTCGTTATTTATTTAATCATCAATCTGAATTAATTTAATTTTAAATGGAAATTATAAGAGAAATATATACTGTTACCTTAATTGTAGTGTTTAATTAGTACGAGATAATTTGTTACTTTTAGAATTTTACGGCTTAATTTAATATTTTTATTTACTCGGCAAACATTAGTACAGCAATTACAATCATTATAAAAACCAACTCGCTTAAACTCAAACGAACCGATGGGCTTACCACGTTTTCTTATCATTTTTGTTTAATCACGCCGATTGTTCATACATTTATTTTATTGTAAAGTCGGTACAAAAGTATCAAAAAATATTTACGTTATGATGTATTAAATAGGCGGTCCCGGTTGTTATCATAGACGTCTGATAACGATCGTTACTGATGGTAGAGAAATTATCTACCAACCCGCAGTGGAGCACCGTAGTGTACTAAGCTCCAACCCTTCTATAATCTATATCAACAGTGGGTAGTTTACAGACTGTTACAGTACAGTATAGTGCAGTATAACTTTACCCGTAGGGACCTAGTCCATCGTTGTATGGAGCATTCGCCTCAGCTTCAAGCGTTGGTGTGTCGGCTTCGCCTCGCGACTTTAGCTGCGGGGACTGGAAATGCATTCGTTTCAACACTTCACAAAGCTGCCGGGGATGCTGCGAGATGGTAAGTTGAAAAATAGTTAAGAAAAGAACGAATATGACTCTTGAAAAAAGTAAGAAGAAAGAAGTTACACCGTTTTATTGAAATCATGAATATCCTAAATTTTTCCAACTTAAAAAGATGGTTCAGGATTGAACTATATAATTTGTAAGCGAGCAGCGTTATATTTAGTTTTGAAAAGTTATAGTTTTCACATGTTATGATTATTCATTCTGATGATTCGTTTGAAAATATTTTTGTTTATTCTTTCATAAATATGTATTTCTGACATAAATCAGAATGCTGAGACGCAACAATTTGTATATTTAGGATAACGTCTTACGATGGATTGACAGCATAAGCTTCGGACATGTTATTGTCTATGAATAAAATAATGAATATACCAATAATAGACTATCAGTGGTTGCTTACGGAGTAGATATTTGTACAAAAGTATTTTTACAAATACAAATATTTTTTTCTGATATGGGTGTATGTCTTTGTGGTTCACCTCACCGTGCTTCGGAGAGCACGTAAAGCCGTCGGTTCCGGTTGTTATCATTCAACCAATCGTTACACAATGATACCAATCGATACTCATGATAAGGAAATTATCCATGCACCCGCAATGGAGCATCGTGGTGGATTAAGTTCCAACCCTTCCCTATATGGAAAAGAGGCCTTTGTCATTAATCAGAATTATTTTCATTTTGTCTCTCAGCTCTCGAAAAACAGAAAACTACCTATTAAAATTAAATAATGCAATCTAAAGCTAACTACATAAATAATGAAAAAAAATGCAAATAAAATATTATTAAAAACAAATGTTCTAAAATTTACCGTTTTATATAAAAATAACAATCAACATTAGATTATTTAGATTTATATAATTATATGATATTAAACTGACCAAGAGCAAAGCACTCAATAGAAAAGGCCATTCAACCAAATTGTTACTTTTTGTAATATCTTACAAATCAAAAAGTCAGCTCTAGTTTATATATATTTTATTTGAGGATGTTTTAATTATAAATTAAAATATATTTCTGCGGTATCTGAGATAATGGAAAAATGTCATGATTCGTTTATTTTGAGACGATATTAAAACTTTGGTCGATTGGGCCACTCTAACAGACCGTATCAATTCAGCCAAAGCATTTTTATTGAGTAACTCTGAAGATTTAATTTTATTTCGACGTTCTTTTGTAGTCGTTCAGTTAGTCGGGCAATTCTATTTCAGGAACCACGTTATTTAATCGTCGCACATCACGTGCTCGATTAAGACGTCTCATTTGTTTAACAAATGACCGATGTGTTTAAATTGTCGACTGAGTTGATTGTTATCTTGACTTCTAGTTATAATTATCTGGATTGAAGCCAAATCAAATCGGCTGATTGTTTGTTGATCGAAAATTTTATTATCCGTCAAATTGTCATGAATCATGCGATAAACGTTTTTAAGCGTTAACAATAGCATTTGGAAGATGATAAAGGAATGGCGACTTATTTTCGTTATTATATTAGTGTTTGGGATTATATAAATAGTATTAGTAGTACTCCAAATTTAAACCATAGGATAATTAAACGTTTAATCAAAAACCGACTTCAAGATTATACCCTCCTTTATTGAAGTCAGTTAAAAACTACAATATTTAACAAATTGGCGTTATCTTGGCTAAATTTTGTAGGGTCGCTAGGAGAATATGATTTACCTTACATTTTTAATTATTCAGAATGTCTATGATTTATTTAAAAAAAAAATGACCATCTTGTTACCCTATAGTACAGTATCATTTTACCCTATATTACATTATTATCAGGGTAAATGGGTAAAAATGTAGTAATGCGTTAAATATTATGGTGATTGTGACAAGAAAGAATGTAAATTCCAGGTTGTCAGACCTGATGTGTGGGCCACGATTGCGTCCTGTGTGGCTGGAGCTTGTTACTAGTGAGCCGCATTCAGCGCACAAGATGGCGGACACGTTACTCTCCGATCTTTGTTCCGTCCTAGCTGTTGGTGACACGAAGAATACCAATTTGTAAGTATTTTGAATATTTGTTACTTTTGAGACTTTTTTTTTTATCGGGTCAGTAATTTACGTAATATTTTTAAACCATATTTTATCATCAATGCAACTGATTTTTTTTTTGTGGTCCACTTGGTGCTGTTCATAAAATTTCCATAAAAATGGTCATTCGATTTTTTAATGACGATCGGATCAATTTTCTTGTAAATATTATGTTATGGTATAGGAAGAAACGGGACAACAGAAAAATCTTACCCTAATTCATTACAATGTTTCTCCAAAATAATAATATAGTATCTAATTGACCCGACTGCCCCCCATATCGCCATTTTCTGTAAATTATCCATCTATTGTTTAGGATCAGGGCTAGGAATTGTGAAATAATTTTATGTTAGGACATTATGTAAATTGTTATAATGGTAATTTCAGATAGATTTAATTGTTTTTTTGAATATAGATCTAATAGATCCAATTAAAATATTTTATAAGTTACTGCTGCCAACTTTAAATATTATAGTTACAAAATAATTGACAACGTTTTGTAAAAATATGTATTCGTTCCTTTTGAAAAGTCACATAATTATGTGTATTTTTGAGAATTTATCAGAAGTAACAAGATGATTTGTATCGGTTTTATCTACGAGTAGATAAAATGCAAATAGTTTGTCGCAAATACCTTTAATTTTTTTTTTTATCTTAAGATTTTTTTTCGGTTGTAAAAAAAAACAACTGGTCATTGACTTCGAAAAATTTCGAATTATTTCCAATAATAAAATTTCTATTTAAAAAACGTACAGGTTATTTTTAGTGTAATAATAAATATCGTTTCATTTCTTGGAGCGTTAGAAAAAGTACCCAATATTTTAGACAGAGTGTCCGTGGGCAGGTGTTGGAAGTGTAACATTCATTTTATACCGAGAGTATAGAGCTATGACGTATATAAAAATTTATATCCCGCAAAATGTATGTCCCATTTCGTTTTGTTTTCGCAAAAAAAAAAAACCCTAGCTAAGAACGTTTGATTGTTTTTATTATAATACTTTGCTATATATGTATTATATATTTCTTAACAAATAATGTACATTTTATTACAATAAAATAAGTAGTAGTTTAATATAAAAATGAAATGAATGATGACAAAGATATTCGCTTCTATGACATATAAACTGGTTATTATATTATTATCTTTAATGTCAACAACTACTAAATAAACGTTTAAAGAATCAAACTATTTTAAGACATTCGATAAATGTTTAATAATATAATTAGATTGTTATGTTTTGAAATCTTTACATATCATATGGGTGCTAATAAATTTCTTAAAGGCTGTTAAACTTGTGTATTTTAAGTATTAGCGTGTTCTGATTGTGTCATTTTCTTTTTATTCCATTTATTGTACAACAATATAAAACGCTGTCCATTATTTTATGGATAATTAATTATGTAGTGTGTTATGAAATACATATTTTATTTATATAAGTAAATAAAATATTTGCTAAAATATACATCAAGGCAACTAACCTCAAACAGATTAAAAATTAATTATAATTGATAAGACAGTGATATATTTTATCAAACCCTGTTTCGAATTCTAATGGATATGGAATTATTAATTTAGTTTGTCAGACAATCTCCTATCTGTAGTTATTATGGACATTTTTATAAACTCTTATATAATAGTCGCTTAATTGTTAATAAATAATAATCGATCGTAAGAGATATCACTCTCTACTATCTCACCGACATTTCGTTGGATCGTTTCCAACATACCCGGTGTTACTCGAACAAGTATAAAAAGTAAAAAAAAAGACTACTCGTGTCTTTAGACCTTTCGTCCGCTAATTACTGACACGTTTGAATGAAGTCACTGTCAAGTGCACCTTTTTTTTTTGTTTATTTCTAGTAGTCGATGTGCGCGTGTTGTCTATTTTTGTTTGCCGTGTTTACGTATTTTTCACGTGACTACTTTCAATAGAACGTCGTTTACAAATTGTGTGAATTAGTTGTGTAACTTATACGTGGGTGTGCAGAAATAATCCGTTTATTTTTTTCACTTCTCCTCATACACTTTTACTATTAGACCAGTTCCGATAACTTTTAAAACCAAAACAAATAATAGTAGGATGAAATCCATTGGAAAAAGAAGATAATATAACAAAAATGCAGGGAAAAATAATTTAGGGGCGATCTGAGATCGGGAAGTGGAAGGGAGGGGTGTTTAAGGGTAAAAAACGGCTTGTAGTTTTGCCGTAAATCGCGATTAACCGTTGACCGCAGATCGCCCGTAATTTATTTATCCCTGCATTTTTGTTATATATTCTTCCTTTTCCAATGGGTTTCATCCTACTATTAATTTTTATTCATTTTTTACCATTTTCAAAGGATGAAGGCTGATTTAATCTATCCCGAAGTTTTTTTGATTCGTACATTTTTATCACGATGATTTCATTTACAACAAAACGAAATAGTTTTTTTTTTACACAAAACTGAGACGAGCTTGTGGTTATTTTTACCAGCATTTTTTACTTAAGACATGTAATGGGCTCGGATCAAAACACGTAAATAATGTATTTCGCAGATCGTATATTAATTTTATTAGTTATGAATGTCTTATAGTACTTATGAGATTTTCTTAAAGCCGTCTTACAGAACGGTGCCAAAAGAAAAAATCGTGTACTTGATACCGATAACATAATTGATTTCAGACAGAGATTTATAAAACTATATTTTTTTTTTCAGTTTTATCACCACGCTCCTAACTTACGTTCTCACACATCATCTTGGATGGGTGTCTACGGTCAGTCCCTACGATGCTATTGATAAAGAAAAATGTTCTTCAAAACAAACGGATACTCGACGGCCGTATAACGCATTGTGGGCACAATTAACTGATCTCTGTGGCAGCATCGGTTTTCCACCGCGTTCTGCTAGAACTATCATCACAGGCTCGAAGAACCAACAGTTTGTAACGAGACTCCTGTCCGTGTTAACGTATTTCGTACGTTGTGGTGACGTTAGGAAAAACGATTACAAGTATCAAGAATGTTTGCTCAATGAACCGAAAATTGTAAATTTGAGTGATAAGCAAAATTCAGACGTACCGAGGACCGTGAAATTGGAAGTGAAAGAGTGTAGTGCTAAAGACAGTTTAAAAGTGCCTTCGTTGAGTAAAAGTAGTGGTGTCAGTGTAAGTAGGGTAGTGGCTAGCGATGTTAGTTTAAAAAAATCGATGACGCTGACCGATTTACATCAGAAGCTCTCTAGTTCAGATTTTGCGATGGATGGCAGCAGCTGTGACAGTGACAGTCAGGTGAAACCTTTTAGAAGGTATCCGAGTATGATGACTTCTTCGAAGGACTCGTCCGATTCGAGCCCGAACTTATCGGCATCTGAGGAATGTGAGATGAAGAAAGTCCTGTTCGTCCTCGGCGATGACGATAAGCTTGTAGGACTTAAGAACAAGTCGAGTGGCAAACAGACCGTAAAAAAATCAGCCAAGTTTCTAGATGAACAAGCCGATACTAAAAATGCAGACAAGCCTGAGAATTATACGAGTGATTGCGATAAAGAGAAGTCATTGAGGGACACCGAGAGCCCGTCCAAGTGCTGCGGACAGACACTTCAACATTCCAAGCCAATAAAACATTCCGGTTTTAAGTTCGAGTTTGATAAGTACCCACAGATAGTCACTAATTATATGAAGAGCAAGAATTTAGAGATTTTAGATAGACATTATATCGGTAAGCCGGGTAACCTGAAGTTGGACAATTATCAGTTCGATCCTACTCTCGTGCCTCAGATACAGGAGGAGAGATGCGAGACTTGTTACAAATGTCAGCTGATGGAGTCAATGTTGCAAACGCCAACTAATGCTTCGGAAATGGAGTACAGGAACGATATACCACGCCAGTCTGAATTGCAATACGCCAAGGAAACGTTAGTAGAGGAAGTCCAGAAGCATCGTGAAATGTCGCCCAAAACGTTCGTTAGGAAAGTAAAAGAAAATACAGTTATAGTTAATGTTCCGAAAAAACTCGACGGACCTTTTTCTAAAAAAGGCAATGGAGTTAAAAATGAGAGAGAGGAAAATAAGCCTGCTAATATAAATAAGTTGCAAGTGAGGCAAGTGATAGAATTTCCTCTGACACAAGTGTGTTCGAGCAAGCTTCAGACACAAGTGCGGTCTGGTTACGAAGCCTCGCTACTTGGCGGTCTCACCAGTCACTATGTACCTGATTTAGTATTACAAGGTAAGTCGATGTATCATAAATATTAATATTATGGTAGGAAGAGTAGGTATTAAGTCATAATCCATGTTTCATCGGAGTTTATTTTTGATAATTTTCGAATTGGCTAACTTTTATATAATCAATTATTGATATATAATTAATTATTGATATATAAATAAGAAAGTATTAAACTGATTTTCATAATTCATTCAAAATTATTTTTTAAATTAATTTTATATTTAATTTTTAAATCTGATTCAATAGCATAGGATAATAAATAAACCAACAATGTTATATAATATTTAATAACTTCATACTGCTTTGGTAATAATGTTCATAATCATGAAGTGTGCACATATTTAAGGGATATAATCCAGCTCTAAAATTTATTATTAACATTTTATATTATGTAAAAGTATAGATTATATTCTGTTTTGTGTACCATAGTTAATAAATAAATAAATAAATATAAAGCTACATTATTCATAAATAACATAGGCTTTAAAATATCAGATGACTACTCATAGTAGAAGTAGTCATACTTAGTAGTCACGTGATATTTATTGCTATTGTAATCATAAAAGTAACAGTAGCCATAAATGTCACATGGGTGAAAGTAAGAAGTGTTTCCAGAAGTCAATAAAGGAAAGTCTTTTATTTTTTTACTACAATAATAAAAAAGTTTCATTTTTATTATATGAGTTTACGTGTTGTTTTAATTAATGTTATGAGTATTTAAGGTTATTTTTATTAAATACTAATTTAATACTGTGATATTATATTCTATCAATAAGCAAATTTAAAATTGAGCTTTTAAATAGTTATACAATTATTCTTGATTAGATATTGTTTCAGTAATTAATTGATGTTATTATTTATAATATTACTTTAAGAGTTAAATCATATTTTTATACACTTTATTATGTGTTGTATTAGTACATGACTTTTATAGACATTTTTCATATATTATAATTCATAAGGGATTGACAATAATTTAGGAATCATTCGGTTATAGGAACCGTCGCGAACCCTAACACTTGGGAGGCGGAACTCCGACGGGATCTAGACCTCACATCGTACCTGAACAAAACACTAGACCCGCCGGTGCAGGCCATAGCTATCGTTGGAGATACTAACACGTGGTACGTTTGATTTTTTTTTTGATAAAAATTAGATTTCATTTTCAATAATATTTTAAATAATGTAATTGTGTATACATATATACAAAATAAAACAAAATAATAAAGTATTGAACATTGTTTAGAGGTGTGAGTGAGGAACAGTGTGTAAAGTCCCTCATCCACAATTGAAAAGGGAGGATCCTCCGACCATACGGGTGTTGTGTCTGTTGGGCTACAGCCCCCGATGGTTATTGTCGGGTTCTTTTATATATATTCAATCGCTCGGATAACTTTAATAGCGCGATGTAGGATACGTCAGTTTTCGTATGTGGCGAGATAGATATCGTTACAATTGGCAACCAGATCTTTACTGCAATATAAAATTCTTCTGTCGCACAGGGAAGTGGGACTAGTGGGGCGCGAATTTGATTTAAACATTTATTGACGACCGTCCTGGTGTAGTGGTTCATGTAGTCGTCTCAACGCCGGAGTTTGCGGGTTCGATTCCCGCTCGGAACAGATATTTGTATTTGTATTAATATTTGTTTCCGGTCTGGGTGTATGTGCTCGTGGATCTCCCCACCGTGCCTCGGAGAGCACGTAAAGCTGTCTGTCCCGGTTGTTTACACAGACATCTGATAACAATCGTTACTCGTGGTAGGGAAATTATCCGCCAATCCGCAGTGGAGCAGCGTGGCGTAGATTAAACTTCAACCCTTCTCCTATATTGTGAAGAGGTCTTAGCTCGGTAGTGGAACGTTTACAGAGGTATTCAGTTCAGTTCAGTTCTGACGAGTTGGGTTGAACGCGCCAATCTCGAGAGTTAGCAGTCGACGGTTTTAAATTTTTTGATATTCTTTATAAAATATGTATTGTGAAATGTTATAAGACAGCATTATCCATAAATGTCATTCTATATGACGAGTGTAAAATATAACGCTAATGAAACCGAAAGGTACGTAAGTTGTGTGTGTGTGTGTGACGTGGGACAGTGGGATGTTTACAGGCTGATACAGTACAGTACATTTATTGCTCCGAATAGTTGGAAAGCGGCTAGATGTTCGCTATATCATAGTAATAGTGTGTCGCGCAGGGAGGTGCGGCTGGTGGGGCGCGAGTGCGGCTCCGGCGGAATGTCGCCGCTCGTGGGCGGCATGCTCGACGCGCTGCCGGCCATGCGGCTCGCGCGGGTACCGCCCAAACAGGTAAGGGATTACGTGAGACAAATTCGGCGATTTTTCGACAAATCAATATTATCGTAAATCGCACTATAAATCTATGGCAAAGATATCAGGTACGCCCTCGAAATTATTGAATTTTATTTTAAAACTAACTGCTGCCCGCGACGTCGTCTGCGTGAACGCTATTAGATTACATGTTGTTAGAGAATGCGTTGAAGAAATAAAGGTTCACTGCTTGTTCCCCGTAGGCGATAGCGTGATAATATGTAGCCTATAATATGTTGACCCGACTTCTTAATAATATTCGTGCCAAAGGAGTTTATCCCGGACATACAGACAAACGACAAAAATTCTAAAAACTATATTTTTGACTTCGGTATCGATTGTAGATCACACCTTAAGTATTATTTTAAAAAAATCAATGTACAGTTTTGACATTCCTACCATTTTATTATATGTATAATGTATATAGATAAGTACCTAAAAATACATAAAACAATTTCTAACAAGTATATATATTTTTTGCAGTGTCTCCTATATTTAGAGAGCAAACTCCGTGAATTCTGCGTGCTATCAAAAACATTAGCAGATATGTTGATGTCAACGGATTTCTGCGATATCGCCACTCTAACGAAATCACTTAACATCGATATAAATGATGTCCCTCTCTTACTGGCCGTGGCTACGACTCACACTCCACAAGTAGCGAAAAGATATGGCATAAGTTATAGGTAGAAATTATAATAATATTTTGAAGACCTTCCAATGTCAACATTATTTGGTTTTAAAGAACTATATATACCGGATGTCCCATTTTAATCTTACACCCAACTTTCCTCGAAAAATATTGCTCGGACCAAATATTGGATAGAACAAAACTTTTAGGGGTTGAAACATAATTTCCACATAATTTTCAACTATTTAAGAGATATCCAGGATGTACCGCATTATCGTGCATGTTCACACTTAAAAATTATGAACTTTATCGCAAAATGTTAAAACAAAAGCTTTAGTTTTGAGCTAACAAATTTTTCGGCAGTAAAAAAAAGTTGTTTCCGTTTGAAAAAAAAATTTTGGCCATTGTAACCCCGCCATTTTTGATTTTGGCTCAATATTTTTTTTTAAACCCCTAAAAGTTTTGTTCCAACCAATATTTTTTTTGAACAATAATTTTTGTAAAAAGTTGGGTGTAATATTAAAATGGGACATCCGGTATGTATTTAATGTATATTGTTATAAATTCAAGAAACATTTAAAATGAGAGAAATACATAAAACTCACCAAATTTTATCCGTAGTTAGTGTATATATATACAATATATTACACAATTTGTCATTTTATAAAAACTTTTTGGATGTAAAAATCTTCACAATTCTTAGAAAAGTTTTAAGGCTATCCTCACATGGATGGTAGTTATAAATCACAATAAATGTATCAAATATATTTTAGTGCAATATAATATTAAAATTAAAATACTTATTTATTATACTATATATACTTATTTATTATACTTATTTATTAAATACTTATTTATTTCTTAATTTCCTCTACAACTGAGGTTTAATATGTAATACTTGAATGACTTTAATTCACTTAAATATGCAATTGAATAATGTATTTTACATATCTTTATTAAGTAATATCAAAATAATATTACATTTTTTTACAGATTATAAATAATTCACTTTTTAAAGAAGTCGCGTGTATAAATGCTTTATATTTAGTCAATATTATTTTTAAGTACAAAATAAAAACCAGAATATATTTATTAATTATTATTATAATTAAATGTTTTTTGTACAAAGATATTTTTGCTCTACAATTTCACATTATGTAATGTAATGTTTATGTATGTAAATAGATATATTAAATTGAAAATCTGTGATGGGTTGAAATTTTAAATTATAAAAAAATATATATTTTACTTCAATATATTGTGACCGATTCTAAGTCAAAAATAAAGATGATATTATATTAATAATATAAACAAAGCTAGAAATATTCTAACACGAATCGAAAAGTTCTCTGTTCGTACATTTTGTTCGAAACTACGAATACCCTTTGAAAAGCATTTGTAATAAAATTCTGTCGTTTGGCAAGCGTTGAAATCATACATAAAAAAATTCTAACAGAAATTAAAATTTGCAGCCAGTCTTATCTTTTTTAATTTGAAATTACTGTCACAATGTTTATGTATATTATAATTTACAGATTAATAATGTATCAATGGCAAAATATTAAACGTCTTTTAATATTTTATAATAAAGCGTAAAATACTCTATAAACAAAAGTACCTTAAAATAATATAATGAAGGTGATATGTTCAATGCTGTTTCAATTGTGATTTAATTAGAAATAGATAAATTTTTTATACTTAGTAATTAATAAATTATTTTTTTCCTATTGAAAACTGTTTTATTTACCACTATTATATACGAGGGTGCGTTTTTAAGTTCGCGGAATGAGAGGTAAAAAAATTACCACTGATAATGAAGTTAAGGAGGCAGTTTCAGCGTATTTTGAGGACAAAGACAAAACATTTTTTTTATGAGGGTATAAATAAATTAACTGAAAGATCTGAAAAATGTGTCCGTCTTGCAGGTGAATATATTGAAAAGGAAAAATAATTTGGTTTTTTATTTCAACCCCTTACCCTTCATTCCGCGAACATAAAAAAGCTCCCTCGTATATATATATATATATATATATATATATATATATATATGTATGACTAACGCCATAATTTCAACGCTAAACAAGATGGTGATGGGCAGTAGCGTCACCATATCCTGCCGTAACACACTGCACTCGCCAACCCGCCTCCCAGCAATACACATGCCCGCTACGAGAAAAAAACTAGCTACCATTTTTTTACCAAACTTACGAGGTCTTTTTTTACCAAACTTACGAGGTCTTTTTTTAACAAACTTACGAGGTCTTTGCAGTTTTGTCGGTAACTTTCCTTCTGAAAAGATCCATACTGACGACTGTCTCTTATTTTTCGGATCATATTGATAAATCCACGTTTCGTCACCTATGATGATTTATGAAGCACGTCTTGACGTTCCGTTTTCAAATCGTGGACGCATTTCGCGGCATCAATCCACACAGGCCTGCTTTTCAGTGTCTGATCAAACGCGAGATCCAACGACAACAAAGTTTCCTTACTCCAAGATGCTGATAATAATAATACTCTTTATTGTACACCATGAATAGAACAAGAGTCATAACAAATAAAGAAAGATGTACAAAGGCGGTCTTATCGCTAATAGAGCGATCTCTTCCAGACAACCTTTGGGTATAGGACACAGTAAAGTAAAAGTGGATAATGAAGTGTTCAATGACATAATTATACAATAATATAATATACATAATATATACACATACATACACATATTCATACATACACACATACAAAAATATTAGGTAATAATATCATACATAAAATACGTACGTAAATTATATTAAAATAAAGGAGATTATGACATTTAGTGACAAATAATATGCTTTAAGAGGTTTTTGTAAAACAAGGGAGAGATTGAGCTTTTCTTATAGAAAGGGGAAGAGAGTTTCAGAGTCGAACAGCTTTGGCAGAGAAAGAGAATAAAATGAAGTAGAATGAGAAGGAGTTTTGAAAATGAAATTAGAGTTAGACCTGAGGGAACGATCATAAAAATTGCTAAGAAACTCGAAGCGTTCTTTTAGGTAGAGAGGCGTGTTAGAGTGGAAGAGTACACAGTATAATAGCGAGAGGATGTCAGTATTCCTGCGAAAACAGATTGGGAGCCACTTGAGTTGGTTGCGAAAATTAAAGACATGGTCATATTTGCGAAGACCAAATATGAACCGAATACAAAGATTCTGAAGGCACTCAAGCTTATTCAATTGCTCCTCTTTTAAGGTCAAGAAAACAAGTATCGGCATAGTCAAGAATTGGTAAAAGGAGTGACTCTGCTAACGCAATTTTAGTGGGCAAAGGAAGAAAATATTGGAGTCGATGAAGTGAGCTGATAGCAGTGAATAATTTACGGCTCAACTCACTCGACTGAGGTGTCAATGAGAGATAACTATCAAAGATTACTCCGAGATTTTTTACTTTGTCGCAATAATGGATGACATTGTTATTAAAGATGACTGGTGGAACTATTGACCAATCTATCCGACATATTAGCTGATGCAAAATAATGTTAACGCTCTCCGAAATAACGCCAAGAATGTTCTCGATACCCGAGTAAGTAATTCGTGGGTCTTCTCGCACCATTATTTCTGTAGTCCACAAATTTTCTGCAATTACTGCTGTTTGTGGGCGGCGACCACATCTATGATTATTTTCGAGGTTTGTTTTACCACTTTCTAATTCACTGAACCATCTAAAAACTATTGCTCGAGATGGGACAGACTCCTCTTATAAGCGGATAATCAGCGGATTGTAGTCGTTGAAATTTATAGTACCTACTTATATTGTGTCACAAGGGACGAAAGTAGGTATTACTTGAAATTAAAATCATAAAATATCATACCGCGCAAATATTCACGATTAAGCTCATCGTCAAAGAAAACGCGGGAACTGTCGTAGTTAAATGACTGCAACATCATTTTTTTTAAATCCAGAAACCTTGCTACTTACGTTCTATTTTTATATAAATTCGCTTCTTAAAATACTTATATAATACAGATGCGTCCTATTTTTAAATTAGGAGCATCTCAAAAATTATCGACTGACGCATAAAAATGATTTAATTAACAATTGAGAGTATTTTATTTATTTATATTTGACTAAGATATTTGAGCATGATTATAAAGCTTAGAATTTTATAATATTTTTTCCTTGACTAATAGTTTTGAAGGTATAAAAATTTATGAATTATAAAAAAGTAAAATATTAATCCCTCCCAATATCCCCTTCAATAAGTTTATTATGTCAATAACAATTAAGGCCTAACGTGTTTATGAGAGGTTAATGATGAGTCCTTTATAAAGTGCTATTTCCATCAAATGTCACATTTCATTTTTTTTGTTTGTACTGTGTTATCAGTGTTTGAAATTTTCCATTTCACTCAGTATAGATGATTTAAAAAAAATGTATTAATATAATTTCTATATGAGTTAGATGAATATGTTAGTAATATTAGGTACATTCAATTTATGTCTATTAAAGCGCCAATATTATTTTCAAAATTATGCGACGCGTAACCAAAATATTATGCATGCAATAAACCCGGGATAAGTATATACTAAAAGCTAATATTCAAATAGTCCCTTGTCCCGTACTCTATCTCGGCAAAATTACGGGGGTTCACGGTGCCTTGAGGCGTTTACTTCGATTTATGGTACCTACTAATAGTGACGATGCTATTCGCTTAATATCAGAGCTACCGAATAAATACGGGAAACATTTTGCTTTTAGGAATCACGGATATTCAAAAGATTCGACTATACCATGAATATCCGAAATTAGTATGCCGGTCGTAACTCTTCCGATACATTTTAATACTAGCTGACCCGTGCGAAAATTTCGCAAAATATCGTAGCCAAATAATAAATGTTAATATAATGTGAAAATAAGTAAATTTATGAGTTCTTGATGTTCTAAAAACACCTTTTAGAAATAATATACCTATATCGATCGTCCTTTGTAATTCAAAACGTTTAAACTTTATAGAAATATGTAGGTATATGTAAGTATATCTACGTCGATATTTATGAATTTGCGCGATAGATCAAAAACACTCGCATAAAATGTAAATAATGTCATAGCTGTCATATTACAAAGAATATACATAGGTGGAACCCATGTATACTTGTAGTGTAGATATAGTTGCATACATAGTCATTTTTTTATTTAATTTTTTTTTATATTTTTCGTCAAAAGCAGAGAACATGAGCTTTAAAATGGTATATGAATTATTAATTTTTGTTAAATATTCAAAAAGATATAGGCTCTCCAGAAAAAAAACACCTTTTAGAAGTGATATATATATATATATGAAAATTATTAAAAAAAACGATCATGAAATCAGTTTAGTTAACTTTATAAGATTTCTGTAAAAGTTACTGCAGTGGCCAAATTTTCATCAACTAGTTTGACCTACGACTTCGTAACCCATAAAAGGAAAAATGACATTAGCTAAGTACTAGAGTACGATTTTTATGACAGTCTATATAGATTGTCATAAAAATCTTACTCATAAGTTAGGTACCCGTTATTACAAAGTTATAGTACCTATGTAGGTAGTGTTTACTACTAAGTTGTTTATTTACACTTAGAGATTTTACATATTAGGTACATATTATTTTTTTTTTTTAAACTTGCTGATTCTCAAAATTCTGGCTCCATCTAGTTAGCACCCCAAATAGTGAAATTCGACCTCTTAAAAATTGTCCAAATTGGTCACGAAATGGTCATTATAGGTCAGTTATTTTTAGTAATTGGTCGATACTTTGACAATAGTTACAGAGGGGTAAAAATTTCAAGGACATCGAAAAATTTTTGGCACCCCAAATTAATCCTACGAATTGGTTCTAAAATTATTTCAATTCATCTCAAAATAGTCATAATTGGTCGATTGATTTTAATAATTGGTCAACGTTTTTTTATATAAAAATTAAAAAAATAATAAAAATTAAATTAGCTTCATCTATTTAGCGGCTCAAATGATGAAATTTGACCTGTTAATAAGTAGTCCAAATTGGTCACGAAATGGTCACAATTGGTCAGTGATTTTTAGTAATTGGTCAATACTTTGAAAATAGTTACAGAGGGGTAAAAATTTCAAGGACATTGAAAAAATTTTGGCACCCCAAATTATTCCTACAATTTGGTTCTAAAATTATTTCAATACATCTCAAAATAGTCATAATTGGTCAATTAATTTTAATAATTGGTCAACGTTATTTAACTAATTATTAATAAATAATAAAAAAATAATACAACTTTTATAAATCGCGGGGTGAATAGGAATAAAACTGGAAGTTTCACTAATTTGTCTATTTTATCGATTATTTTTAGGTTTAACCAAAAGGCAATTAAAATCGACGTAAATGCAAATTTTTAATCGTTTATTAGATTTTTAGAAACGTTTTGGTTAAAGAGATACGATTATTTAAAGTTGGAATGACATTTAAATTATTTATTTATTTATTGTGAGAAAAAGAGGGCAAACTCAAAATCGTAGGTAGAATTAAAGGGCAGTTGATGTCTATAGTTTAGTATTTTTAATTAACAAATTATTAATAAATAATACAAAATAACAAAACTTTCATAAATAGCGGGGTGAATAGGAACTAAACTGAAAGAAACTACTAGCTTCATCTATTTAGCGGCCCAAATGATGAAATTTGATCACTTAATAAGTGGTCCAAATTGGTCACGAAATGGTCACAATTGGTCAGTGATTTTTAGTAATTGGTCAATACTTTAATACAATAATTACAGAGGGGTAAAAATTTCAAGGACATTGAAAAAATTTTGGCACCCCAAATTAATCCTACAATTTGGTTCTAAAATTTTTATAATACATCTCAAAAAAGTCATAATTGGTCAATTAATTTTAATAATTGGTCAACGTTTTTTAACTAATTATTAATAAATAATAAAAAATAATACAACTTTCATAAATCGCGGGGTGATTAGGAACAAAACTGGACGTTTCACTATTTTATGTCTATTTTATCTCTTATTTTTAGGTTTAACCGAAGGGCAATTAAAATCGACGTAAATGCAAATTTTTAAGCATTTATTAGATTTTCAGAAACGTTTTGGTTAAAGAGATACGATTATTTAAAGTTGGAATAATAATTAGTTAAAAACCTTGACCAATTATTAAAATTAATTGACCAATTATGACTTTTTTGAGATGTATTATAAAAATTTTAGAACCAAATTGTAGGATTAATTTGGGGTGCCAAAATTTTTTCAATGTCCTTGAAATTTTTACCCCTCTGTAATTATTGTATTAAAGTATTGACCAATTACTAAAAATCACTGACCAATTGTGACCATTTCGTGACCAATTTGGACCACTTATTAAGTGATCAAATTTCATCATTTGGGCCGCTAAATAGATGAAGCTAGTAGTTTCTTTCAGTTTAGTTCCTATTCACCCCGCTATTTATGAAAGTTTTGTTATTTTGTATTATTTATTAATAATTTGTTAATTAAAAATACTAAACTATAGACATCAACTGCCCTTTAATTCTACCTACGATTTTGAGTTTGCCCTCTTTTTCTCACAATAAATAAATAAATAATTTAAATGTCATTCCAACTTTAAATAATCGTATCTCTTTAACCAAAACGTTTCTAAAAATCTAATAAACGATTAAAAATTTGCATTTACGTCGATTTTAATTGCCTTTTGGTTAAACCTAAAAATAATCGATAAAATAGACAAATTAGTGAAACTTCCAGTTTTATTCCTATTCACCCCGCGATTTATAAAAGTTGTATTATTTTTTTATTATTTATTAATAATTAGTTAAATAACGTTGACCAATTATTAAAATTAATTGACCAATTATGACTATTTTGAGATGTATTGAAATAATTTTAGAACCAAATTGTAGGAATAATTTGGGGTGCCAAAATTTTTTCAATGTCCTTGAAATTTTTACCCCTCTGTAACTATTTTCAAAGTATTGACCAATTACTAAAAATCACTGACCAATTGTGACCATTTCATGACCAATTTGGACTACTTATTAACAGGTCAAATTTCATCATTTGGGCCGCTAAATAGATGAAGCTAATTTAATTTTTTATTATTTTTTTAATTTTTATATAAAAAACCTTGACCAATTATTAAAATCAATCGACCAATTATGACTATTTTGAGATGAATTGAAATAATTTTAGAACCAATTCGTAGGATTAATTTGGGGTGCCAAAAATTTTTCGATGTCCTTGAAATTTTTACCCCTCTGTAACTATTGTCAAAGTATCGACCAATTACTAAAAATAACTGACCTATAATGACCATTTCGTGACCAATTTGGACAATTTTTAATTTTTTTTTTCACTATTTGGGGTGCTAACTAGATGGAGCCCAAAATTCTGCAGTATTGGATTGAACTATCTATATTTTGTAAAAGCTACTTAATATTTCATTTTAACAGTACCCGTTAATTCTTAACTGGCTTAGATTTGAAAGCCTTTAAACTTAACAATTGCTTCCTATTTACAAGTTATACTTGTTATTTTAGAATATTTCTTTTTTAATACGTTTTCTTGAATTTAGACAACCAAATGTACCAAGTTTAAACATTTTCATGCAATATTTGAGCGAAAAATCTGTATCTGCAGATAAGATATCATTCTATCTTAAATTTGGAAAAACTTACGATGTTTTTGTATATCTCATGAAACAATTTGAATTCGGAACCGTGTCATATTTACATAAAATCGTATATTTATATAATTTATACGAAGTTTAAGGTGAAACTAGTGAGACATTAAGACATAGCATTATTATCTTTTCAGAAATCTATTACCTAATAATTTAATTTATTTTTATAATTTTTAGGCGCAGCTCAAATGTACTGTCTATGTTATAGTTACTTAGCTTGTTAGTGCATCCCTTCATCCACAGACTTTAATTTTTTGTTACGAAAGCAAATAATAATATTATTACTGCCAATTGGGTATATCGATAATAGAGCGCAACTCTGTAGTAGCGACCGGAGGACTTCAAGGAGAAATTCATGAGGGTCATAACTACAAAGACTAGCATTGTCATTTGACAATTCTAGTCTTTGAATTCTTGTCAAGGACACCTGTTCTCATTTTTATTTTGATCTTTATGATCATCGGTGATTAACAGTAAAAATTATGATATTTGTTATCTATTTTTATGTTATTAGATCAAAAAAGATATGTACTTCTTCAAACCAACAGTAAACAAAACAAAAGTAATGTGTAAAAAAAAAACATTTTCGTGTTATAACCAAACCAAAATGAAAATTAAAGTCCTATTTATTAAGGCCTTTCATTCCGAAATTTTACTCGCTTTGCCTGACAACATACTCTCTCTCTCTCTCTGACTAAATACAATAGATTTTAAGTACCCATAGGGCGCTTGTGCACTACACGGAATTTTACTGGCCCGCGTCCGATTTTTTACTGTCCGATTTGGTAATGAAAAAAACGGATAAACGTTTGTGCACTACACGGAATTTTACTGTTCGGTAGTAACCTTGCGAGCCTTTTATATCACTGAAAAGATAAGAGATTTTAGACTAGTTATTTAACATAATTATTCTAATATAGTGTTCTGTGATAGAATAGAATTTATTAAACAATTATTTTATAGTTTAATTAAAATAAAAAAACTGCAGATACGTACAGCGCCATCTTGTATATCAATAAGATACCGGTAGTTTTGAATCAATAACTAATCACGCTCAAACGAGATGGCGCTTAGAAGTGATTTCCTTTAAGATTATAATGTAAATAATAATAAAATATTTGTATAAAGACTTAACTGTGCATAAATATGTAAATAAACTAGGATTTAGAACGTTTTGGTAAATAACATTATAATAGACAAATCGTAGTTATGAAAATATATATACGTACAAATGTACATGTTTATTTATTTATTCGAATATTAACTAATAAAACACAATCAATTTATTGATAAATGTTCCTTATATATAATACTTATTTATTTTGTATTTTATTATTATTTATTTTTTAAGACACAAACCAATCAATAACTAATCACGCTCAAACGAGATGGCGCTTAGAAGTTATTTCCTTTAAGATTATAATGTAAATAATAATAAAATATTTGTATAAAGACTTTAACTGTGCATAAATATGTAAATAAACTAGGATTTAGAACGTTTTGGACAGTTTTGGTAAATAACATTATAATAGACAAATCGTAGTTATGAAAATATATATATAAGTACGTATAAAATATGTACATGTTTATTAATTTATTCGAATATTAACTAATAAAATACAATCAATTTATTAATAAATGTTCCTTATATATAATACTTAAATATTTTGTATTTTATTATTATTTATTTTTTAAGACTCAAAAGAAACGGTCCGGAATAGGGAAAAGTAAAATGTCGGACGGTAAAATTACGGATAGTGCACAAACGCTCTATACATTTATATGGCGTGCCATGTCGGACCGTAAAAAATCGGACCGCCGGACAGTAAAATTCCGTGTAGTGCACAAGCGCCCATATTTTGTTTTTGTTATTAAGATGACAGTTTGAAGCAAATTATTAAATAATATACTATAGAATAATTTTATTATTCGATCACTGGTCTTGTAAATAATTAGACATCTTTCGATGAAGTTTAATTTTTTGTACTTTACCTTTTTCGAATAACTCAGGCCAAGACAGGTTTCTTTTTCATATTGCGTTTCTAATTGCTAATATAAAATTCCTATGGTAGACCGATCTGTGATAACTGAAATTGAATATACGGAGTCGGATTTTATATTGTCCAGGGACAGAAGTAATATAATCGGAGCCATCTCGTTTACTAACTTTATTTGTTGAAATGATTTTATAACTTTTTACACCTACAAGTTTCTAAGAATTTTGTCATTTCTCAATTATTTTATCTTTTTAAGAGATTAGCTTAGCTTACGAGTCAAAACAATATGGTGTTTGGTAGTCATTTATTGATTGTATGGTGATCATTTATTAACAATCAGGGTTGTTATGGAAACCAAACTTCGGATCTATTAGATATGGATACGTAGGTATATATGAATAATATTATATCGGTTTCGAATACGGTTATGGATAAAAAAGTATTTCGCATTATCCGTTAGTTTCAGTTACGGATATTAGAGTTTTAAGGTATTTTCAAAAGAAAATACATATAAATAGTTAATTTTTTTTCTTTTATCATTTAGTGCTATAATTTAGTCATATAAGTAATTATAATAGCTACCTACTTATTTTTAACAGTTTCGTAATTTACACAAGACTTTTGATCTTTAATTGTAAAATTGCAATGTACTTCCCATTAAGACTGATCAGCGACAAATAAGTTAAAGAAATAAAAATAATAAGCGATACAAGGGACACGAGTGTGAGTTGTATCAAATAATTTAATTGTAAGATGTTTCAAATAATTTTACATATATCAAATGATATAATTTATTCTAGAATTTATTCGGAATCGTAAATTAAAAGATAATTTGTATTCTGTCCTTTGATTCAGAATAAAAATATTTGTATCCCGTCACATCCGGTGAGAGGTGAGACAGAGTAGGGCTGCTTAAAATGTATATCTAACCTTTGCCCTTGGCGAAAGGTTTAATTTTGTAATAGAAAAAAAAAAACAAATGCTTTCGAGATTTTGGATGGGTGAATAATCTGTTCTTGTCTGTACTATCTGGCTTTGATAATCTTGGAAGGGTGGTGGAACACCATATAAGATAAGTATTTTGTGTTAAACATTTCTTTATATTATTTTGTAAATGTAACGTAAATATTGTGATCGATATTTATAATATAATTATAATGTATTGTGAATAAATAAGCTATTTAGAATGAAATGTTAATCTTTGATTATTTCTATTTTTGTTATTTTTCTATATGCGTTTCAGTAATAGAATAAACTATTATTTTTGTATGAAACATATGAAATACTACTTTTTATTATTTTCTCAACTACTCGGTGTCGATACATGTCATATATGATTAAAGATGAGTCGTGTATAATGTGGTTACGCAGATCCATAACATCCTTATTAATAATGTTATAAGAACACAGTAAAGAAATTGTTTGTCAAGAAACCTCTGTATAAGACCTATCTCAGCAAGTTGTAATTTGAAATTGAACAATTTACTATTTAGTAGATATTAGGTATATGTGTTATAATATAAGCTGTTACCACTGAGTTATAATAATAATTATAAAATATCGGAAAAAAAGTATTTGGAAATAATGCAATATTTTACGTTTAATCATATAATTTAAGCCTAAATTTTAATTAGTCTAGTTAATTTATATAAAAGGTATTCTTAAAAATAACTACAAATATGCCTTGCATTTCCTTGTAAAGTAAGGGTTAGTCAGGTTTGTATGATGTAGTTTTTTATTTGAGGCAAAATTCCAAGTTCTCATCGATAAGCCGATTTCTTAATTTACTCTTGATAATGTCCATGCTTGAAAATTATAGTTCACATGAATATGTGGATCCAAGTAAGTAAATTAAAAAAAAAAACTGCTTTTTTATTAAAACCTCGAAAAATTCTTCGAATGCACTTTAAAAAAAACTCTTTATAATATAGTCTCCGTCCGAAAGTCATATAGACGTTACTCTCTGAGTAATTTTCTAACTACAAAACTTGCCGTATACATTGTTAGAATATTGACACAGTGATTAAAAACATAAGTTGACTTCTATTTTCTCATCTGGAATTCTTCGACTGCTTTCTTCCTTTTATTACTAACCGGATATTTGATACTAAATGATTCTTATTTAGTCGTGTCTTCCTAATGAGATATTTTGTTGGATGCCATTTTTTCTTGACAAATAAGAGATGTATGAAGACAATTTAAGTTTTAGATAAAGACTTTGTCTGTCCACTCTACTTTTGAATTCACGGTTTTCGTCTTCTTTTTTTTCTCTCAAAAGTCATGCTTAAAAATGCTAAATTTTTAGAAAAAAATAAAACTATAAAACGGATGTTAAAATTTCAATGATAGCTACATTTTTTTCATTAAAAAAAAAGTAAATTATATAGAAATAAATACATTCAATGGAACTAAAACCGTATCCGTATTTCCTAAAACTATTGAACTGATTTTGTTATTTGCTATTTAATCGTATACTTTTTCGAAAAGGATTATTTATGTATATAACATTAAGGTATACTATAAAGAAGCAGAAACACTACATAGGAAAAGGTCAGTGAAATTTTAATTAAACGTGCTTGATCCGAGTCAGTCATTTTCTTTAGATGAAAAACTTATTAAAAGTTAAAAATTTGTTTCTTGACTTTTTCATTGTAAGCTTCTAAATAATAAAAGAATAATCAAAAGTTCGTGAAGCAGTCGATATCAAAAGGGAATGGAAACGAAAGAGTTTAATTGCTAAAAGCTACGAGAGTTTCGTTTGAATTTAAGTGCATTCATTATAAGTCTGGAATAAAACCAAGCATCTATTTACTACGGATTCATCACAACTCTTGAATAGAAGTCGTAATAATCGTAATTTTTTTCAAAATTATTCTGATATACTATGATTTAAAATTACTTCAAATTATTTCGGGTTATCTGGTAGAAATGGGCATAGATGGCCAAGAATAGCCGTAAGACAGCCCCTTATTCTTTACAAATTGAAACTGTCATAAACCTATTGTTTGTACCTATATTATATTTTTTGTAGTGTAGAATAACGTGTAAATAAATCAATTTTAATTTAATTGATCAATGTTTCGACGTAATATTACAGTTGTAAAGAATGAGAGACTGACTGACTGATGAAGACTGAGAATAATTATCATAATGGTAAGGGGACGCAGCTCCACAACGCCCTAAGTCAATCTGCAATGCACTTTGTACATATGCTGCGTAACCGTTTTCATATCGTTATACCTACTGGGAAAATAAATAGGCTAAAATACATGTATTAATACGCTACTTCTACTGGTTGATCACACGCCCTCTCAATCCAGCGTGGTTGTCGTTCGGGTAATAATCCTTACGGAGATGCCTTTCACAGAACATGTCTTCAAGTGTCTGGCAGTGGTGATTCAGGTAATGTAGGGTTAACGTTGTTTAGAATCTCCAACAGATATTCTGATATTGTTTGTACGCTGTAAGTAGAGCTCAGGTCGAAACCTTAAAGGTTTTTTTGATGCTATTAATATGCTATAATAATATTAGTTAAGGGTCATTACAACGTCTCCTCATGGACATATTCCCGCTAGATGGCGCTGTTCGGGCTTTCGACAGGTTTTTGATATTTTTGCAATGTTGCTATGCACAGATTTTAAAAATATTACACTTAGCGGATGTATATCAATGCCTATTATTTTATCACATCATTAGTTTACTTTAAAACGGAGCCATTTAGTGAAATAGTCTAATAATAATATCTGTCATATCGATTACTGTATATACGCAACACTCACGCACACACTGACATCAGAGTTGTTATCCAAATTCTGTGGTTCTGTGTGTGGCTCCTCCTGACAGACCTTGGTGGGCCTGACTGGGTACGGGTCTCTAGGCTCTTCGCCTACCTACCCGAGCCTGTCCTCTCCGGTAGTCTCCGCTACCGGGTGATTCGTTTGCGACCCGGTGGGCCGAGGTCGCGCTTATCTAAGCGACGGCCTTAAGGTGATCAATAGAACGGGTGGTCGTAGAGTGAAGTGAAGTGAAGAGAATGAATGACTGTCTGATCCTTGAGGTTATCCTGTCAGTTAGTCTGACTCCCCTGCGTCGTCCTCATCGTCGCCATCGTAGTTGGGGTTACGTTGTGGCGTCAGCAGGAGCTCTCGAGGCAGAGGTCGGCCTTCCGGTGGTCTTGCATGTAGTGGTGCAATGCCGTGGAGGTGTATGCACGCACCATTGTCCGCGCGAGCGAACATAGCGCGCGCTAGTTTGCGGACATACTCCTCCACGGTTGGCGTCCTGGTATCTCTATGGAGTACATCGTTACGGACGTACCTCGGAGCTCCTACTATCAGACGTAGGCAACGATTCTGCTGGACCTGCAGTCTTCTGGCCTGGCTCGCAGAGCAGAGCGCGTACCAGGCCGGGGCCGCGTACGTCAGGCGCGAGCGGACGTAGGCACCGTAGACCTTCAGTTTTGTTCTCAACGGCAATTTGGAGGTGAACACCGAGTAGAGCTTCGACCGGGCCGCCGTTGCGTGGTTCACCGCCTGGTTAACGGTAGAGACCATACGCAGCCTCCGGTCGAAGTGGCACCCCAGGTACTTCACTGAGGCCTTCCACTCTACGTCCTGTCCTCGTAGCTTAAGCTGACGTCGCGGCCAAGAGCAGCCGGTGAGTAGGGCGGCCGTCTTCCCAACATTGACGGCCATTCTCCACTTGTCCAGCCACTCAGGCAGCAGATCCAGCAGACGCTGCATCCTGTTGGTGGCGACGATGTTGTGATAGGACGACGCGAAGTAAGCACTGTCGTCCGCGTACAGGGCCAACAGCACATCTTCTTCGCCCTCACGCAGGTGGTCGCGGAGGGTGGGGATGTCGTCCGTGTACACCGCGTATAGACGCGGCGACAGACAGCTGCCTTGGGGTACTCCAGCCCGAATAGGACGCGGTTGGGAGTCCACGCCTTCCACCGAGACATAAAAACTACGGCCTTCCAAAAACGACGCCACTACTCGCACCAACGCAGGAGGCGCCGTTGTATCAAGAATTTTGGCCAGGAGACCGGCGTGCCACACACGGTCGAAAGCCTCCTCCATGTCAAGAAAGACCCCGACCGTGCAATGCCGATTATTGAGCTCACTGGCCAAGTGATTGAGGACTCTCGCCAACTGGAGCGTCGTGGAGTGACTGCTGCGAAATCCAAACTGCTCTTCGCGCAGGGGCAGGTGTGGCGCGAGTCTTCGCAGCAGTAGACGCTCAAACAGCTTGGCGAGGTGCGACAGCAGGGTGATAGGCCGGTAGCTACCGGGGAGACGGCGGTCCTTCCCAGCTTTGGGAAGAACAATGATCTTCCCCGTTTTCCACATCTCGGGGAAATGTCCGGTCTGGAGTATCCCATTGAAAGTTCTCGTGAGCGCTGCGAGACATCCAACTGGCAGCTGCATCAGCGCGGCGTTGGTGACCCCGTCGGGCCCTGGTGCCTTCCGCTTGGGTAGTCGGAGGACAGCTTTCCGCAGCTCTGACAGGGTGATTGGCTGTACATCCTGGAGCGACGGAATCGGGCTCGACAGGAATCGCTCCACCCGTTCGTGGACCGCCGCGTGATGACGGACGACATTGGCATTCGTCGTGTTCGGAGGATTTGGAGTAAACTGTTCCTCCATATACTCCGCCAGGATTTCTGCTCTATCACTGGCGGAATATCTTCTATAACCCTCTCGGTCTTTAAGAGGGTAAATAGGTGCATCATTTCCAGTGAGTTTCTTGCAGAGGCTGTATAGGTTCAAGTCGTGCTCGGATGCTCGATCGATGGTGACCTCCCAATTGTCGTCATCGAGAGCCACGAGTGCTCGCGAAACCTCCTCTGCAAGCCGATTCAGATCGTGCTTCACCCTCGGGCATCGCGTGCGTGTCCAGAGCCTGCGCAGTTGTCGCTTCCTCCGAATCTTCTCACGGAGTGAGCTCGGTAGCTGGTCCCTGTATCCACGTGGCTGTCCTTGAGCGCTGGTGGCCGCTTCTTTGGCTTCTTGGATGGCCCTGGTGATAGTTTCGGTGGCCTTTTCCACCTCGGCAGGTGTGGAAATAGGGACCGTGAGCTCAAACCCCATGAGCTCGGAGGTATAGCGCTCCCAGTCCACTCGCGGTCTGGGGGAACGGAGTACTGTGAACCCTCGCCGGAGGGTGAGCACGACCAAAATCGGGAGGTGTTGAGTGTCGAGATCATAAATGACCTCGACGTCCAGTGGGTATGGTAGGCCGTGATGCAGCCCGATGTCCAGAACGTCCGGTTGCCACCTCGGATCCGACGGTATATGGGACGGCGCTCCCGGGCCCATGATACCGTATCCGTTGCTCACGCTGTCCTCAAGCAGTTGTCTCCCGGCCGGGGTGACGACGCGAGCGCCCCAGGCTGGATGCTTGGCGTTAAAGTCACCCACGACCAGAGTAGGTTTCCGCGAGCTGAAGAGTGACTGGACATCAGTGCTGCAGAAAGCTTCTCTGGGAGGTTTATAGGCGGCATACAGAAGGAGTTCCTCATCTTCGGCACACACCCGCACGCCTTGCGTGCGAACGCTAGCGAACGGTGCGTGCTCCAACTCTTCGTGCACTATGTCCCTCCGCACCAGGGCTGCCGTACCCCTATATGGGTATCCCCGGGGAGAGACCTCGTCGCGCCGATATACGAAGAAGTTGGGGATGCGGAACTCGACTTCCTCCGAGAGTCGGGTCTCGCCCAGGAGGATAACGTGAATATCCTGCGACTGGACAAGTGCAGTAAGCTCTCGGACGTATCCCCTGATGCCGCCTGAATTCCAATAGAGAATTCTCAACTGGAATGTAGCTGCGAGAGAGTGGCAATTCCAGTTGTGAGAGCTGTTATAATATCCTGGCCTTGGGTGTAGGCGACCAGGATATTTGTGAGTATTTCAACAAAGACCCGGATGATGGTTCTTGTGTCCGGGTCAGTGGTCTCGCGCAGTTGAGTTGCAGGAGCCCTCAGCGGAGCCTTGGGCTCTTGTGCGCCGGGTTCTTGTTGAGTTTGGGGGCGCTCCACAGTCTTAGCGGACGTGGGTTTCGGCTGCGGTGTAGATGCCGCTGCCGGTTCTGAGCGCGCAGGTCTCGGTGCTCTCTTCCTACGCCGCTTCTTGGCCTTAGTCTTGGCCGGTTGTCCCCTCACGGTCGGTTCGTTAGCCGGTGGAGCCAGAGTTGTTGGGCGCGTGGCGACGGCGCCCTCAGTTCCGCGTTCCTTAGATGGATCAGCGGAACGAGTAGGTGGTTTGGCTTGCCCGGTTGCTGCTGGTGTTTGCTGCTTCGGCTCTGTAGTGGTCGGTGCGGTTTCTGCGGGCTGTGCTACAGATGGGAGGGGCCGCTCTTTCGCTCCTTTCTTAGTGGCGCCTGCCGTAGGAGGGCGAGGGGGTGCCAGGGAAATACCCCTCTTCCTCGCCTCGCGCTTGAAGACTGCGCACCTGCGGTCCTTGGCAGTATGCGCTTTGCCACAATTGGCACACGTGGGTAACTCCTCTCTCGCTCGCGGGCAATCCCTAGCAAGGTGTTCGCCGGCGCAGCGAACACACTTTATCTTGCGGTGGCAGTTTGCGGATGCATGGCCGAAGGCTTGGCAACGGTGGCACTGAGCAGGTGATTTGTTTCCCCTCCATGCTTCGATGACGAGGCCCGGCATCGCAAGGAGCTCTGTAACCTTGTATAGCTGGGTGAGCTCCGCTTCTCTCAAGTGCGCCAGCTGCACAAAGTATACGCAGCCGTGGCGTCCTTTAGCGGGCGGGATTGCCTTTGCCCGCTCGGCTGGGAATCCCAGTTCTTGGAGAGCTGCCAGGACCTCTTCCGAAGGGGTGTCTATCGGTAGACCCCTGATGGCTACCTTAGTTGGTAGCTCCGCTGATGGACTGTAAGTTATGGTGTTGTCTTGGTTCATGGCTTCCGTGAGGTATTTCTGTATTGCCCTAAATTCCTCCGATGATTTGGGCAGGAACCGTACTCCTTTCCCCAGAGGGCGTGCGTTCGGAGCGTGTCCAAGTATGCCCCTTAGGTTTCCGAAGTGTCGGGTCCAGTTAGGCAAATTCTCGACCGTTATCGGGGGATATCCGGATCTGGGGGTAGTTCTAGCTGCAGCAGCAGGTTGGGTGGCTGGTGGTTCTGCGGTTTGCCTGCGCGGTGATGCTGGAGCGGCAGCCATAGCCGCGTAGGAAACTCCGGAAGGGCCAGCGGTGGGGGTCGGTGGACGTGACTCCACCACCATGGAGGCCAGTGTCGCGTAACTAGTTGAGTCACGCGGCCATGACTCCTGAGATACGAGGGCCTGGTTGGATATACCCTGATCCTCATGCGGCGGCGATATTGGTGGTTGGCTGTGCGCAATAACCGGTTGCCCAGCCCTGCTTTCGATGGTAGTTGTTTCTTCACTATGAGGTGGTGGCGATGACATCGATCCGATACGAGGGCGCTTCTCGTCCTCGTTCGACAGGAATTCCGGTGAGGACTCTACTGATCGAGCACGCTTAGTGCATTCCGCGCTTGTTGTAGGCACATCTACAGCAGCTGCGAATGTCGCTGCGGCGGCTCCGTGTTTGTCCGCACGTGCCTCGGGGGCGTGGCAGATTCTAATCCTCGGGGTAGGTGCAGGAGGTGCACAGATGGGTGCTGAGGTGGGTGCTGAGGGGGCGGGGGTGGATACTTGCTGGACCGTATTCGAGAATATGTCTCGTTTAACCACCGAGCGGGGTATACCCGTCCGCCCTCCACGTCCTTTAGGGCGTTGATCCAACGGAGGGGGGGGGGGTCCCCCCCTTCGGACATGCTGATTGGTTTTCGTAGTGAACCGCTTCCCAGAAAAACCGCGTATCTGACCTCCGGTAGCTCTCGAAGCGTGCAACCCAGCCAGGTGAGACCCCTAGGGGAGGCCCAGCTAAGCGCCCGCGAGCAAGCACCGAAGAACCAGAGAGCGTGGTAGTTCCGTTAGGTTGGTGGTCACTAAAGATGGTCTTGCTGGAGTTTTTACAATTAAAAACTTGCAAGATCCGAGTGATGCAGCGCAAGTCGGGAGCAGTTCCGAGTGCAGCAGCACCGGCCGCTTCCTCAAGCGAAGCCGGATGGCTTCGCGAGTACTACTGGCACCAGGGTGTTGCAGCGGACGAGTTCTTGAACAAGAGCTGGATCACAATCTTGTATCTTTACGACTCGGGGAGAATCGTAAAGATCGGGCGAAGTTTTTGTTTTTTTTTCTGTGGTTCTTACATAAATGACGAATTGTTTACTATAAAATTGAACTAGATGGCATTGCAACAAAAACTGTCTCGTTTTGTTTCGTATTTTTTTAAATTTAGTTCGGATATAATACTCCTCCCGCTTCATACCGCGTCCCGCGCTCGTCTATTCGGTATTTTAGTGTATATGTCGATGCCGATAGCAACGCAGCCGATATGAACGTGTAATGTTTTACTTTCGCAGTTTCGCTCCGAATTAATTCTTTGTTGTTTTTACAAGTTTTACTTACTGAATGTGTATTCAATTATGTCTGATTAATGGATTTTAATTTTAAACTATTATTATACGTCTTCATTTAATTCATTTATTATATATTAATTTATTTACATATAAATCATATAATAATTTATATACGACCATTCTGGTGTAGTGGTGCGAGTAGTCGCTGCGTCGCGCGCCGACGGTCGCGGGTTTGATTCCCGCTCGTGACAGATATTTGTATTGGTACAAATATTTGTTTCCGGTCTGGGTGTATGTCCTTGTGGGTCTCCCCACCGTGCCTCGGAGAGCACGTAAAGCCGTCAGTCCCGGTTGTTATCATAGACATGATAACGATCTGGGAGAAGTTTTATGATGTTGTTAATATTATATTCAACGTAATGGTATTAAAATATAGATCAAAACTAATCAATCACTGCATTTTTTTTTAATCCACCAATAAATTACTTTGAAATAGATGATTGAATTTTACGTATTTTAGTACCTACGGAACGTCTGTGATTTCTGATTAGGGTTTCGGAAAATATCCATTCTCGATCCCGGGAAACATCGGTCGGGAATCCCGGGATTGAAAAAGAAATCTTAAAATTTATGAAATTGCTTATAATTGAGGTGATACCATATTATTGAGTGATTTGAAGTAGGTAATTATGTAATATAAAGAAATATTATTTTTAATATACAAGTTCTGACAATTGCAGCTGCATTTTCTGACTGGTCAACGTTTAATTATTTATTCTAACAAAGAAAAACTATATTTACCAAATGTTTACAATGTTTACAATAGGTTATATTGGTTTAAAAAAAAAAACAAATTGACGACCGTTCTGGTCTAGTGGTGCGAGTAGTCGCCTTAAAGCCGCGCGCCGCTGGCGGTCGTGGGTCCGATTCCCGTTTGGGACAGAAATTTGTATTTGTACTAATATTTGTTTCCGGTCTGGGTGTATGTCCTTGTGGGTCTCCCACCGTGCCTCGGATAGCACGTAAAGCCGTCAGTTCCGGTTGTTATCATAGACACTTGATAACGATCGTTACTCATGGTAGGGTAATTATCCGCCAACCCGCAGTGGAGCAGCGTGGTGGATTAAGCTCCAACCCTTCTTCATTATGGAGAAGAGGCCTTCGCTCAGCAGTGGATTGTTTACAGGCAGATACAATACAGTATAGTAATAATCTACACAATAACAACAGCGTTTTTTATTTACTAATATAGCTGTGCCCCGCGGTTTCACCCGCGTTAATTTGAAGGAAAAACGTACTTAAATATTTTAAAACCAATATTAACCAACCAAGGAGAAGAAAATACTGGTTTTCTCCGCAACCTGATCTCGATTAGGCAACATATTATAGTTCTCCGCGTGAAAAGAAGTCTTGACATAAATCGATTTCTAGGTACCTATGTTTAAATGTTTGTCCATGTGCTTCATTAATTGTTACAGCAAACGATAACTCAGGCGACTTGTGTCTGCGCGCGGCGTGACTACATAGTTTCATATGATTTTACATTATCTTCTAAATTATGCGTTCAAATTAAATGCTATAAAAGACAAAGTTTATTTTCATATAGTTGCCTCGTTGATGAAGTATTTTTGTATTCCTAAGGATTATGCCTGGCTAATACAAATGCAATAAAATCACCTTTTAATTTTTTATGATCATTATTTCGTTGCGGAGTTATTTAAAAACTATGATATCTTCTAAGATAATTCATTGAAATCAAATGATGTTAAGGACAATTTCGTTCAAAAAGGCATATTTGTGATGAAGATTTATTTGGATAAGGATTTATATCATGTCTATAAAACCACCTTCGCAAATAACACATTATTTTAGAACATACTTGATTACTATAAAAATGGTTATATTGAGTCAACCTCAAGAGATAGATATATGCTGTCGCGGACTTTTTTTTTGAACTTTTAATGTTAATCAATTCCGTTGTACTTACATAATTTTTGCATAACTTTAACTGTTTGCGCAGCTTACGTAACGGAATCTCTCAAAAAATAATGTTTTTCCCGTTTTTGTAATGTTTCTTATGAATGCTCAGCTACTATTGGTCGTAGCGTGATGTTATATAGCCTATAGCCTTCCTCTGTAAATGGACTATCCAACACAACGAACACTTGTCCAAATCTTAAAAACTATTAAAACTATTTTAATGAAACTTGTTCCCTATGTTGAAATAAATGTAAGCCAGTAAAATGAGCGGTCGCATATTTTCGGAGAAATGTAAGGACAAACATACATATACATATTATGTTTGAAAGCTCTAATAGATTGTCATTTATTTGATTATTTTACAGTTTCAATAATATTACACACGTATATATCTAGCATATGGATTGGATTCATTTTTAGAAAATGTCGTATTATAGTATACCTATAGCTCAGGTGGGATGATCTCGACACTCAGATACTCGGCGACCCGGGTTCGAATCCTGGTGTCTCCAGTTCAGTTTTTTCCTTTTTTATCCTAAAGTGCCTTCTTTTGTGAGAAAAACTATTATTTGGAGCTCTTTTTATTTTTTATTTCAATAACCAGTTCATATTTTATTATTATTATGTCGGTAAGATCGAAAAATATTAATCATATTTCATCAGTAAGTATGTAAATCGTATCTATTTATAATATCTCAAAACACGATTTACCAAAAAAAAGATTGGTCATTCAGATATTAAATATACTTATAATAAATAACAATAAAATAAATATAAAACTTCATTTTGAAATTGAGTCTTATTTGCAGAGTTATAAGTTACAATTCAATAATATTGTATTATTCGTGCAAAAATTGTATTTATATTTTATGAGAATAATATTGTATGTTCATTACGGTACCATAGAAATTAGTGTATTGTTATAAATATACGTAGAAAAAATAGAAAAATATATACAAGATGGTAATTAATACTCTAAACACCATTATGCAATAAAACGAAAACTGTCGTAGTACCTACCACATTACCATATTATACTGTGACGGGAGCGATTTACGTACAGGCGTTTGTTTCTTTTTTATTTATGATGTGTAGTTTTTACAGATATAGATTTATAAAATGGGATGTAAAGAATTCCTAAAAGAGAAGTATAAAAAAAAGTAATTGACGACTGTTCTAATGTAGTGGTGCGATTAGTCGCCTAAACGCTGCGCGCAGGCGGCGGTCGCGGGTTCGATTCCTGTTCGGGATAGATATTTGTATTTGTACAAATATTTTCCGGTCTAGGTGTATGTCCTTGTGGGTCTCCCACCGTGCCTCGGAAAGCACGTAAAGCCGTCAGTTCCAGTTGTTATCATAGATACTTGATAACGATCGTTACTCATGGTCATGGTAGGGAAATTATCCGCCAACCCGTTTAGTGTGCAGAGCGTTTCCGGGGTGAATCGATTTAGCTTGGATCCATTTTTAGAAAATGTCGTCTTATTTGTTTTCATGCAATTAAAAACTCTTATAATTAGAATAGGAATGTAATATTCGCCATTAATTATTAGGTAACGATAGCTCAGGCGGGATGGTCTCGACTCATGGCGACTCGGGCGACCCTGGTTCGAATTCACCTGTCTCCAGTTCAGTTTTTTCCCCCTTTTTTATCAAGTTGCTTCTTTTGTGAGAAAAACTATTATTCGGAGATCTTTTTATTTTTTATTTCAATAATCAGTTCATATATATATATAATATATATATTTTATTATTATTATATCGGTAAGATCGAAAAATATTAGGTAGTTACTCATATTTCATCACTATTTAATCGTATCTAAATAATTATATTTGATAAGTAAATTGCAAAAAAAAATACCGAACAAAGCTTGGTCATACAGATATTAAATATGTATATATAATAAAAAATAACGATATATAATAAATAACGATAAAATAAATATAAAACTTAATTTTTGAATTGAGTCATATTTGCAGAGTAAGGTCACATTTAAATAATACCTACCATTAAAAAGTTTAAATTAATTTAAACCTTATCAAACCATTTGATAATTTTGAAATTTGAATGTGATTTCACAATCCTCTTATAAGATACCTATGAACCTTACCTTTTCCTATTAAAATTTATATCATGTAACAGCGAAGTACTTTTACACTTTAACGATAGGTGGCGCAAAAAAATTATTTTCGACGCATTATTTGCATAGAGGTATAATACGTCTATGATTATTTGGGCGACACGGGCGACATCTATCAATGCTAATGTAAACTTCAGAACTCACACATACGTAAATCTGTCACTTTTTGAATGCCGATTTTATACTATAAACAATGTAAATATTTGCCTGACATGAACATTGCCCATATAAAAAGCTCTAAAGAAATGATAAAACAAATTAAATGTTTAAAAAAATGTATACATTTCAAGAATAATCAAAAATAAAAATGTATGAAAGTCGACCTATGCATGTCCACCTTAAGCTACGTATTGTGAATTGTATGCCCGATAATAAATGAAAAAAAAAGTACTTCAAGTACCGAAGATAGATTATTCTCGATTCTGAAAAAAGTAGTGTGTAAGTTTGACTAGAATATTACTAATAAATTATCAAACATAATAGACAAAAGTTTTTTTGAGAAAAAAAATTGCGATTTATTACGAAAAAAGAGGCGTATCCGAATCATAAGTGTCAAAATCAAAATAAAAATTTTGTAAAATTACGATCCTAAAGCACTTTTGAAACGTCATTTAAATATATTTTTGAATTGTTATTCAAAATTTTACTTTTAAATCGTCATTTTAAAATCTCTTAATGAATGAATTAATCTTTAATCAATTAATTATATTTAGCTAGTTTCTGCCCGCGACTTCGTCCTAATACCTCCAAAAATATGTGTATAAAGTTTTATGATGATCGGTTAAGTAGTTTTCGCGTGAAAGCGTAACAAACAAACACATTTCACATTAATTATACTCGTAATATTAGAGATGTGAAGAAGAAAATAGAATGTGAAGCTACCACCGATTTGTTTTGTGTGAATATATTATATTCTGTTGAGAAGGTAAACAAAGTTACTTTTAAAAAAATCAATACAATTGCTCAACCTTTATAAATTCAGTCATATTTGTGAATTTAATGATAAAATTTTGTGAATTAATTAAGTATATAAATGTTGTTTGGTATTTCTCCAAAATTTTACTATCACGACTTTAAGTGACATACACCGGTGAATGAAATTTATTTATTCTATACTACGTACAAAAAGAATTAAACCAAATGTTCTGTATTATAAACAATAATACAGAAAACTACACACAGACCGCAGTAAGTAATATAAATAAATAGTAAAATACATCATCATCATCCTCATCATAACATCCATTGGATGTTCACTGCTGAATGTAAGCCTCTTTCTCATCGACGTCCTGGGCAACCGGTTCGAAACAGCTTACATCCAACAGCTTCCGCCAACCCTCCTTACTTACGAGTAAATCGTCTACGCTTGTTCGTATATGGTCTCCACTAAAGAAACTTTCTGCTCAATCAGCTGCCAGTTCTACATGTTATGTGCTCTGTTCATTGCTATTTCAGCCTGCAAATCCTTTAGATCTTTTCGGCATCCTTTGTGCATTTGCGGATCTTATCATATCTGATTCGATTTCACAGAGAAATACCAAGCATAGCCCTCAGCATTGTTCATCAGAATGAGGAAAGAAATGTGCTTTTACTAGTTTTTTAAACTTTTTTACATTTCCGTACCCAAAGGGTTAAACGGGACTCTATTATACTGCGGCCACACACTCGACGAGTGACAAGGGAAATAGCGAGGGAAGTGGGCAGGGAAGTAGTGTGGCTGTGTTACTCGTTATGCTGCTCGTCATGCCGCTCGTCCTGCCCGGCGATCCATTTTTGTCGGTTTTTGTGGCGCGAGTCAAAGGAGCGGCAATACGAGCGCGCGAGTGACTAGCCACACATTCGCGCACTTACTTCGTCATGTTACGATGAATCGATGTCACTCACCATCTCCTTTGACGAGGACGACGACGTCGTTTCAATTACATTGTTTTGTAAAACCTTTAAATACTTCGATAAACTATAAATGCATAAAGCGCACGCTGCCGCAATGTTGTCATCCATTTCAAGGCGAGTACTGAAATGCGGAGCAACGCGATGAATGTCGCGAGTAGGGAATAGTGTGGCCGCTAGGGCAACTTTCACGGCAGAGCGACGAGCAGTGCGAGCAGCAGCGCGAGGAGCATAGTGTGGCTGAGGGCAGCGGCGTGCACAGGATTATGACACTGGGTATGCGGCGGAGTACACGGTCACAAAAACTTATTCTTTTATAGATTTTTAGCATAGCCACAGCCACGCGACGGATCTCTGTTGGATCAGATGTTTTTCTGTATGATCATGCTTCTTTGCCGCGGAATAGAAATTTAAATCTGAATATCCCGAATCAGTCCACACTGTACTAGAATTACTAAACAATTTGCAAGGAAAACAATATAATTTAATCGTGTGTACACAACCACACAGCTAGTTGCACGTTTCATAACTTTTATTTTATTAACATTTTTATTAATATTATATTATAGTTATATAACATGAAACTTTCGAGTTACATTCCTTTTTTTGCTGGTTTAATTGTTGTACCTACCTTTAGACACAATTTGAATCTTTTCACTGAATGACAATTTGTGAGAACCTGTTATTTTTAATTTTTAATAAACACACATTTTCAACACAAACCTTACAATCAAATAACATTTAAAAACAAACAAAAAACGCATTAGTAAAAGCAAATCACTACAATTATTATAGAAACTCAGTAATAAACTGTTAAATGTACACACTCACTTTCAAATGTTAAAATGAAAAATCTTCTAAGAAAACTATAAATATACTGGCGCAAGTAAAATAGTAAACAATGCTTATCACATAAAAAAAGCAAAATGGCCCCCACGAAACACAATTAAACATTACATTGGTCACTCGGATTATAGGTAACTAACATTTCCGAATACTCCCGACAGCGGCCGAACTTTCGTAGTAGTCTAAGATCCGAACCTAAGTCGACCTTCACCGGTGTGATAATAGATTGAGACCTATTTTATAATAAATTTAGTCTATTAAAAAATGTATTAAAAATGGGTTTACTGGAATAATCCTGGACAGGATATTTTTAATTAATTATTAATATTTATATATTATATTATTAATATTTATATGTATATTATATTATTAATATTTATATGTATATTATATTATTAATATTTATATATTATATAAATAATTATAAAAAAATCATGTATGTAAATTTGAAGTATTTTTCATACTTCAAGTCTATTGTTAAAAAAAAAATATTTTCTTGATATTGCAAAATTAAAACACAAATATTTTTTTTTCGACTTCGTCGACTTAGGTTCGGATCTTAGACTATAGCCTGCCGCAGGAGTCGCGGCTGGTCCGGCTTTCGATATTCATAGGTGTGTGCGTTTGCGAACTGTGTACGGACACCAAAATTTCTACACACATGCGAACAAATCTCCTGCGGGACGCGACGGCATGACTTGGTTCATTAAGTACAATATTTTGCAACGCCGCTTGCCTGTCGCCAAACGTATGGCAAAGATAATGTTTGTGTGCTTGCAAATAGGTGCTATTTATAAAATATTGGGCGTTTTTAAGTTATTATATTTTGTTTATTCATTTATTTACTATCAATTAAAGTCATCTAAAATGTACGAACGTTTTATTAAAATATCTGTGAATGGCAAGTAAAGCACTGCATTTCTGCCTACAAGGAGCGCACGCCCCTGGCTGAGGGGTTAGTAAGTCTCCGCTGTCCGTCCGTCTGCCTGTCTGTTAGGCTGTATCTCATGAGCCGTGATAGTAAGAAAGTTGAAATTTTTACAGATGTTGTATTTCTGTTGCCGCTATAACAACAAATATAAAAAAAAATTGAATAAAAAATATTTAAAGGGGCTCCCATACAACAGACATGATTTTTTGGGCGTTTTTATAGATAATGGTACGGAACCCTTCGTGCGCGAGTCCGACTCGCACTTGGCCGGTTTTTTAACGATTGAGCGCGCCTAATATAGAAGAGGCAAGGAGTTGCAAAGCAGAGCGGCAGGATTTCGAACTAAAGAAGTACTATGATGACATTTTTATAATTAAGTTATAATATATGTTTTTTTTAAATATATTTTGTTACTACGGTATGAATATTGCGTTATATTATATACAAAAAAAAAACATGGTCGATTCAAGCCTCTCCTTTTTTTAAAGTAAAAAGTTGGTCAAGTTTTATGAATAAATAAAAATATAAAAATCTAACGTGAACATTGTACAAACTAATTAAAAACGATAGAAATCAACGAAAATTTCAAGATTGTAAAAATACAGACCTCAATTTTAATCTAATAATATTTGATTAAGTACTAATTATTCATACTTCTTTTTATTTGTCCTAGATCTTGTTTTAACTACCTTTCCAATATAAACATCGTGGGAAAACTTTACTTAATTAATATAAAACTTGAAATTAAGCTTTCACTACACTGGACCAATAGCTTAGCTTTACACCAGGACGTTTTAACCTCGTGCTATTATGCGACGTTTCGTAAAGTCCTATGTACATTAGGCTGAAGTAAACTAAATTCATTTAATGTAATTTTGTTTAGAATCATTGATTGGGATTTTGTTAAATTTGTAAGGTGTGTAAGTGTAGGGGACCACGAAGTCGCGGGTCCAATCAGTTAGAAATAAATACATATAATTTATATTTTAGTATTAAAAAATCTTATCATAGTAATTTTACATTTTCATAAATGTGTATTATATGAAAATGAAATAAAAAGGTATATATATATATATATATATATATATATATAACCTTTACACACATATATATATATATATGTACATATAAGTATATTTTATACATATATATATATATGTACATATAAGTATATTTATTATTTAGTATTAAAAAGTCCACCTCTAAGGGAAATGCAAAATGAAATTTGAGATGAAAGATTGCGAGTTCTACAATTTTCGAAGTTTATTAAAGTTAAAAAAATGAAACTACATACCAAAACACAGTGATAACAGTGATAAAAAAACAATACTTAAATCTATTGCAGTTGTTACGAGAATTTTCAATGCACACAGAGCAATTGATTTTATTTAAACAACAACGCTCAACAAAACAACGCAAACAATAGTGGACTGCTACTTTCCTTTATCGACGACCGTTCTTGTGTAGTGGTGCGAGTAGTCGCTTCGAACCGCGGGCCAACGGTCGCGGATTCGATTCCCGCTCGGGACAGATATTTTGTATCTCCTTGTGGGTCTCCTCAACGTGCCTCGGAAAGCACGTAAAGCCTTTGGCCCCGGTTGTTATCATAGACACCTGATAACGATCGTTACTCATGGTAGGGAAATTATTCGCCTACCCGCAGTGGTGCAGCGTGGTTGATTAAGCTTCAACCCTTCTTCTATATGGAGAAGATGTCTTAGCTCAGCAGTGGATTGTTTACAAGCTGATACACATATTTAAATCACGTTTTCTTTAATTAACGCTTTATATATTAGTTAAAAAATATTTAAAACATTTAATTAAGTTATAAAGATTCCATTTAATTATATTTTCTTAAGTGTCGTAATAATTTTGAGCATCTCATTAAAATAAAGATATCTTTGAAAATATAACATTTTTATTTTTATTTGTAAAATTATAACGATAGACATACCTATCTAATTATTCAAACACCAGAAAAAAATCTTGAAATGAGACAGATTATTTTAAATGACGATGTTGAGAGATGTTGAAACAAATTTATTTCTAATCTTTATTAGATCGTTAATTAATGCAGAAATTCTGAATACAGAAATTTCAAATAAACCTGATACTAACTGCTTCCCGCGGCTTTTCCTTCGCAGAAGTAAATCATATAAAGTTTGAAATAACCCAAGTTATAAAAACTATCATTTAAAATCAAAATAGTCTCGCAGAAACAAGTTGATGTGCAATTAATGTTTTTTAATAAATTACTACTTTTTTTATTCAGTTAGCTTCGAAAATAACAGAACTCTTATACATACTCGTACTTCCATCTACCATTTAATCTAGAAATAATTAATTTGCTTATTGAAACAGCTACGTGGTGGTATTTGTTTATTTTAGTATCTTTCATATATGTAATTCTACTTTTAAATATTTTTTATATTTTTAATCGTTTCATATGATTCATATTCATTTCATATCATATTTCATTTCAGGGAAGCTTAATCCACCACGCTCCTCCACTGGGGGTTGGCGGATAATTTCTCTACTATGATGTTGAAATACACTACATATTTCCTTATAATGTCTCGAATACCGTAATATTTACAATGACATTTGTTTTTTCGGCTTAAACGAGAATCATTTGAGGTTTATCTCGGGTGTTATTACGATAATTGCTCGCGTTATCAATTAAAAAACTTTTATATGGATTGCCGTGCACGAGTTCGTGTATATGGGCGAACTTTACACATTATCCTACTGATAATATGGTTAATTTATCTGCTTACTGAGAAATACTATTAACAATAACAATACAAATTAGGGTAGAATGCGACTTAAGCTATACAATGTAAAAATAACAGCCGGTAGTTATTAAATTTTTTAACTAAAAACAATATCATCGGTGCCGTTTACAAAGCAGAAATAATACTCATAAAACATGGATGTGTATCGACAGAAACTAGATGTGGCATTGTTGTTGCGTATTTAACTATTTATTTTAATTTAAATATATAAACAAATATAAACTTTTTTATTATTAATATCGTTATTTATTTATCATTATTATGTTATTTATATATTTATTATTATTTTTATTTATTTGTTTATTTATTTATTTATTTAGTTTTTTTTTTCTTTTTTTTTCTTTTTTTTTTTTAAATCATACTTTCAAATATGTACTTGATCGAGAACGAAATATTTTAGTTTACGTTTAAAGCTACCCATGCTTCGGGAAGATTTGACATTATCTGGTAATTTATTATATATATATAATGATGTTTAAGTGATATAAAAAAGTTTAACTAATTGCTGAATTAAAACAAAATCTTGGTTTAGCTGAGTACATAAATAAATAAAATATAAGCTAAGTACATATTTTACCCATACCCATCATTTTTTACCCATTGGGCTGTTGTCTCAATCGGTTAATATAAACTACACTAAAATTAATCGCAGAACACTTACATATTAACTTGTAAAATAAATGAAAAACCAACTGTAAAATCTATTATTTGTTATAACGATTCGACTATTACGCTTAAATCCAATCGCCTCTATTTGTATTTAGATTAAGCATTAGTTTTTATGAGTTTCAATATCCATTATGTAAATTGCTATTTTATTACTAATATTCTAATTTTGATTGGACTGTAAGTATTAACTTAGTAATTTAAAAAGTTAGAATATTTTAAATATTTGTATATTGATGTAATAAATAATAACAATATTAATTTAATTATTGTGAACTGTTTAAAGTAAACAATACATAATTAATCATTTATCTGAACTAAGTATTCACTACGACTACGTTCACGTAGAACGGGATTGTTTTTCATAAAAACCTAAATTATAACGGTTCATGCTTCTAGCAACAGATAAATCGAATTACCATCGTCTTCGTCACTTCCATATTTCTATCATTTCACAAACTTTATTGTGAAAAAAAAATCTTATAAGAAAGGATTTTTAGCAATTTCATGCTAATTTTCATTGTTTCGAAAGTTTTTTTTGTATAAAGTACAAAACTTTATTTTCGACTTTTTAAATAAATATTTATAAATTTGTTTAGAAATAAATAACACAACTTCAAGCATTTTTTGTAAAGTGCTTACGTTACGAAAGGTCATTAGTTTTAGCGACTATGAGGAATTAGTCACTCGCATCGCATCGTATCAGTCTATCGCAGTCCACGGATATACATAGGCCTCCCCAAGCTCGCGCCAAATATCCAGGCTTTCCGCAATCCTCATCCAGCCTCCGCCGGCGAACTTGCGTAAGCCGTCGGTCCCGTGGGCCGGAGGGCACCCTACACTGACCGTACCCCGGTGATTCTTAGCAACCTCCGCTCCACCGTTACCGCGACCGCTGCCTTAGCCGAGTAATAGTGGGACTACCGGGAACTGAGGGCCGAAATATTTGGAGCGAAATCATGAGTGTTTTATTTCCATAGTCACCACGCTGGACAAGCGGGTTGGCGACCGCAGGGCTGGCTTTGTCGCACCGAAGACGCTGCTGCTCGTCTCCTGTTTGATCATTTAAGCCAGAGTTTTTCGATGGTTATCCCGCCATCTGTAGGTTTTTATAGTTTCACAGCTAGACGTAAAACTTTCGAAACTATCCCTTAGTCGCCTTTTACGACTCCCACGGGAAGAGAAGGGGTGGCTACATTATATTCCGCCGGAGCAACACGTCAAAGTCATTCAAGTAAGGTATTTTATTTTATGGCTTTAAGGGATACACGTAGGTATGTAAAAAAAAACTAATGAATAAAAAAAGATCATAGTCATGTTTTATTTATATTTACAATATTTTAAATAAATGTTGACTGTAAATTAAGTAAAGGGTATAAATAACAATTTATCAATGGAACAGGGGTTGAGTTAAAATGATATAACGACATTATTATCGGCTACACCTCCGGGCATGTTCGATTAACCAGACAATGTATATTACGGTAAGACTTGGGAAGCTTCTGAGATAACGATCTATCATGAGAATAATAAATACGTATTTTATATTACATTTTTAATATATATTTAATAAATAAACAATATTATGTATCGGCCTAATTATAATTAGTGAGAAGGTTATATAACATCCTTATATGATTAATAGATCTTCAGTAATAGCCAAAAATAAAAACTTAACATTTCGCAAATCTTCTGCTAGATCGTAATAGTCTACTATCGTTGTTAATTTCGAAGACCGATAATTATAAATTCGGTATAACGAAGGTTTTACTTTAGAGAAATAATAAAATAGCCAAGTTCTGACTATGTCTGATACTTTTTTGGTACTTCCATAGAGTGTTTTTATAAGTTTGGAGTCGCAAAGAGTATTAATGCCTTTCCATGTTGTAACAAACCGCAGGCACCAAAAGAGCTGAAACTAGTTGATTTACATTCTTCACTTGCAAAGAAGAAAAGAAAAAATTGGACCAAATATACTTACATTAGTTTAATAAAGTTTAAAAAGACAAGAACGTCTTTAAACTATTTGTATTTATTATATTTTGTTTGTTTTACGATCGACGGCCGGCTGGTCGAGTGGTCAGGCACCCTGGGGCCGACCTAGGGGTGTGCGATAATTATCGATAATTCGTAACTACTCGATAATTTTTCATTCGATAATTATCGATAATTATCGATAAGTGTTATTCGATAATTTTGATTCGATAATTATCGATAATTGTTCATTCGATAATTATCGATAATTATCGATAACTTTTCATTCGATAATTATCGATAATTTGTTGCGATCCGATAATTATCGATAATTTTTTTCGATCCGAAAAATATCGATAAGTTTTTCCGATCGGATAATTATCGATATTTTTGTGTGACCTGATAACTATCGATAGATTATTTCGATACCGGACGGCGGATGACCTTTTTTTTTTTTTTTTTAGATATTCTGATAGGGAACGGAGGATTATATGAATACAGGACGGCGGACGACGTTTTTTTTTTTTTTTAGGTATTCTGATAGGGAAGGGAGGATTATATGAATACGGGACGGCGGACGACTTTTTTTTTTTTTTTGTAGGTATTCTGATAGGGAAGGGAGGATTATATGAATACGGGACGCCGGATGACCTTTTTTTTTTTTTTTTTTTTTTTTTCGTCGTCCAAAAATTGTGCCGATAATTATCGATAACTTCCGTGAATGATCGATAATTTTTTATCCGATAATTATCGATAACTGTTCATTCGATAATTATCGATAACTATCGATAACTCAATACGATAATTATCGATAATAAAATTATCGATAATTTTTTCTGATGAACACCCCTAGGCCGACCGTATAATTTGGCGCGGAACAAGCTCCGCGCCCAGTCGGCCCCCATCAGCGAAACGCTCCAGCCGGACCAACTGGGGAGGATCGTCGGGGAACTCTTTCCCGACGAACCCGAGGGCTTCGTGCCCCCCAGAATGGCTCGGCAGACGCCGGACGAGGAGGATGGTGTTCCGCCACCCGTCACAGAGGCTGAAATGGAGGTGGTGATTACCCGCCTCCAGGGTAAGAAGAGGGCGCCGGGTCCAGACGGGGTGCACGGGAAAGTCCTCGCGATTGCTCTCGGGCACCTCGGCGACAGCCTCCGGGAGCTGTTTGATCGCTGCATGCGGTCTGGCCAGTTCCCGGGGGCCTGGAAAGAGGGTCGGCTCTGCCTACTTCCTAAGGCAGGGCGTACCCCGGACTCAGCTTCGGCAGTGCGACCGGTGGTGCTGCTGAACGAAGCTGGGAAGGCCTTGGAGAAGATAGTGGCCTCCCGGCTCGTTCAGCACCTGGAGGAGGGCTCGGCACCCGGACTGTCGGAATTCCAGTTCGGGTTTCCTCAAACTCCTCCGGGACGCCCTCAAACGCCTACGGGTGGTGACGGGTGAGGCGGAACATGGGAGGGAGGTGGTGGTCGCGGTGTCGTTAGACATCGCGAACGCCTTCAACAGTCTTCCGCACGTGGTGATACGGGAGGCACTAAAATACTTCGGAGTGCCCCCGTATCTAAGGAGGCTGTTGGAGGCGTACCTCTCTGATCGGAGGGTAGGCCTCGAGAACCGGTCGGGGTCCGTGGAGTGGCGGCGAGTCGGCTGCGGTGTCCCGCAGGGATCGGTTCTGGGTCCGATCCTGTGGGACATCGGGTACGACTGGGTCCTGCGAGGCCGTCTTCTCCCCGGGATGGGTGTCATCTGCTATGCGGATGACACCCTCGTTTATTCCCGGGGACGAAACTACAAGGAGGCGGCGCGGCTGGCCGAGGTCGGACTCGACCTCGTGATCAGCCGCATAGAGAGTTTAGGGCTTCGTGTCAGGATTGACAAGACCGAAGCCCTGCTCTTCCGCGGGACCGGCCGCAAGGGACCTCCACCGGGGGCTACCCTTCAGATCGGAGAGGGGAGAGTCAGGATGAGCCTGCAAATGAAATATCTCGGGCTCATCCTGGACGGAGGGTGGACCTTCGGCCCACATTTCGCGATGGTGGGACCGAAGGTCGTGAAGGCGGCGAGTGCGCTGGGCAGACTCCTCCCGAACCTCGGAGGATCCAGCGCCGCCTGCAGGCAGCTGTACTCCGGAGTCTGCCGTAGTATGGCGACGTACGGTGCCCCGGTTTGGGCGGATCGCCTCACCGCGAAAAATAAGGCGGCGCTTCGTGCTGCGCAGCGAACAATCGCGGTGAGGGTGATTCGGGGGTACCGTACGGTATCGTGGGCTGCAGCTACTGCTCTAGCCGGCGACCCCCCGTGGGAGCTCGTGGCGGAGGTTCTTGCCGAGACCTACTCATACGTCTCGGGTAGGAGGGCTCTTGGTGAGAACCCTACGTTGGACGGGATCCTGCGGGTGCGTCGGATAGGGCAGGAAGCGCTTATGCGGAGGTGGGGGGAGGACCTGGCGGGGCAGCCGTACGGCACACGCGTAACGGCTGCCATTCGCCCGGTCCTTGAGCGGTGGATGCGTAGAAAACGCAAGCCCCTCACCTTCCGTCTGACGCAGATTCTCACCGGGCACGGTTGATTTGGTGACTACCTGTGCCTGACGGCCCAGAGGGAGCCGACGACTGAATGTCACGATTGTGGCGCGGCGGTGGACTCCGCCCAGCACACCCTCGAGGTGTGCCCGAGATGGGCGGCGCTGCGTCAAAGTCTGACGTCGGTCCTCGGAGGGAACTTGTCGCTTCCGAGCATTATCATCGCGATGCTCGGTGACGACGAGTCCTGGAAGGCGATGGTCTCCTTATGCGAGACAGTAATGTCCCAGAAAGAGGCCGACGAGCGGGTGAGAGAGGAGGCCGGCGACGTGGCCTCCATCCGCGGGCGACGAATGGGGGTGCGTAGGAGGCTCTACTTAATGCGCCTCCAGTAACGCCCTTGTGCCCGTGTCGGGCCGGGATGGGAACCCGGTCCTGCTAGATACGGCGTCGTCGGGACTGTTCAGAGGTGAGCCGGACAGTCCCCATGGAGGAGAAGTCTGGCCTTTTCGCCGAGGCCAGCCTGTCGCTGGAGGGATCCTGTTGCCTGCAGATCCGGCACCCTCCAATTAAAGCGGCTGAAGGCTCCCGCAGGGGTTTAGTACGGTATTGCACTCCCAAAGTGCCGAGTCCGACATAGGTCTAGGACTGCCGACCCGGGCATCCTGGATATCATCCGTAAATGGATTCCCCTGCGACAAAAAAAAAAAAGAGTGGTCAGGCAACTGGCACTTTACGCAGCGGTCGCGGGTTCGAATCCCGCCAGGTACAGAAAATTTGTATGACGAATATAGATGTCTGCACCGGGTCATGGATGTGTATTTATGTATATATATTTGTTTATATAAATCTATTAAATTTATTTCCGTTCCTAGTACCTTCTAAGTTCTTACGAACTTAGCACGGGGCTAGGTTAACGTGGTGTGATTGTTGGTTGATATATTTGTCAGTACCTATTGACTTTCACTTCGTAAATATGTTTTTACGATGTACATATATTGACATTGAATTTAATATTATACCTACCTTTTATGTACATAAAAATAACTCTTCAACGTTTGTTATAAAATAACAAAATATTTTCTAACATAAATAATAACAATGATATTATCTAACTAATATTTTCTTATTGTTCATTAATTAATTTTTACATTTCGTCATAGTCGTAGACTAGTGACGGATCTTACAAATTTAAAACTTTATCTACAGTTAAAGTTTTAAATTTGTAAGATCCGTCACTATTCTACGACTATGACGATTTGTATAATAAGCGAGTATTTCGAAATCAATTCGTATCGAACCCGGTAATATTCAGTGTCTTTCTGTTTGCACTATATGTCATAAATACGTACTGTGTACCCGACCCTACTTAGCGGTGTGTACACTTAGGTGAGGGAGGCCGGAGGCGTGCGATCGATTAATTAAATAGGTTTTTGTTGAGGACGGACGGAGTGGAATAAGGTTTCGGGGCTTATCAACGAACACCGTTAAAAACGAGCGAAATTAGTTGGATTGAATTCGAGAAACATTTGTTTGTGATGTTAATTATTATTAAACAAAATATATAAATTGACGACGTGGGGAAGTGGTCACAGCAACTGGCTGATGCGCTAGAGATCGCGGGTTCGATCCCGGCAGGCATTTTTTGTAGATGATTTCATGACGAACAATTTTTCTAATGACTTCTATTGACCTTCGAGAAATAGGTCGCGAGATATTCGTTAAAAACTGATTTTCGTGACCTTTTGACCTTTATAACTTTTTTAGCCGGCACGAAATCAATGTAGATTTTTCACATCTTCATTACAACGCCGTAATCATAGAAATAAATCAAATATCTTTGGCCGTAATAAAGGTGTAGGTATACAAAAGTTCAGCTCACTAGGAATTTTTCCGAAGATTGGGGCTTAAAATGACTGGATTATAACTAAATAATGAAATAAACTAAATAAAAAGACTATCAAACAAAAAAAAAGTTTTTTTCCGAATTGACCATTTCGTGAAGGTGATTTAAACATTTAAACAAAGTCTCCATTTTTGTATAATATGTGTAGTAATTGTAAATGTAAATCAATCACTGTTTTTTGTAATTTATTAAATAAATTATAATAAATTATTCGGAAACCCACCACCTTAGTCCCCCGAGACCATGGACGCTGTAAAGGGTCCGAAACGTCGGGAAATAATTAAAAGAAAAAAAATCGTAAAAGTGTAGATTTTTTTTTTGTAAATAAACGCTGTTAAATTCGGTCTAGACTTTTGATTAAATATTTGAGTTACTTTTAAAGACTTAATGATCCGTATCTAATGTATGTTGTAGGCTATATAAAAACCCTGGAACAAACCAAACTTATTACTCAAAACTTGGAATAAATATACTTTTTGCATGTAGATGATATCAGATTAAAAAGAATATGACTCCCTCCTCACATCAATACAAATCCCTTAATTCGACTTAATACAGCCCTTGGGAAGAGAGTTCCACTTGTATTCGAGTAGAATCCAAATGTCTATAATTGTATAAATTTACATGATTTCGACGTAACCGTAAATGGTTTTGTATAAAAAAGATAGACGTTGAAGCATTCAGCTAAACTTTCAAATAGCAGGGACAAGAGAGTTATAATTAAACTAATTAATGAGTTTACAATCTCTTAGACTTGTAATTTTATTAGGTAAATACGAGTTACTCGTTTAAATGAAGCAAAACTTTACCGGGTTTTGATATACTTATTAAAACACTACAGAAATAAGTAACACTCTTTATTGTAAAATTATAACCGTGATTAAGTAATTTAAAACGGCGGTCTTTCGTGAAATTTATTAATTATTTAAAATATATTATTATCACATAATTGAAACAGCGGATTACGGAGAAGAAAATTTAATTAAATTAACCTGGAAGAAACGAGATCTTTATTTACGGTTATGTCGTATCTTTGTGTAATAAATAAAATTAATTAAATGTTATTGCTTTAACTGTACCTACCATTTATTGAATAGTAATTTTGGTCGGGATTATATTATGGCAATTCAATGAGGTTGCGTCGAATAATCTTAATTTGATTTTGCAATTATTGTTTTAATTTACATTGATACTATAGGAAATAATATTTCTATTAAAATTATTTAATTTAAAGATATTACAAATAATAATAAAGTTTTTATATTTATAATTTTATTTTAATACGAGTATTAATAACTATTATTTGTGTACCGTGTTTTTTCTAGCAATTGGAAATTAAAATATACTTAATCCTTTTGTTATTTTGATTATTATGGCCGCATAGTTCGGGGAATCGATGGTCGTTGGGGTCCTGAGGTGTGTCCGATTGGCGATAACGCATATGACAGTGCAACTTTAGTTGGTATGCAACCTTTTTATGGAATTTTATTTTCAAAAATAACGTTACAACTGTGTATTACAATATTTAAAAAACATTTTTTATCTTTTTGATACGATAATTTTAATTTCCAGTATATTATTTATTATACATGTAAAAATGGGGAAAACGTAGGATAAACTCCTGAAAAGCTAGCTTTTTAAGGCTTCATTTTGATAGTCTACTGAAATTGAAATATCTGCGTTTTTCAAAGTAGAACATTTTTTTTCGTGGTTTCAAAGGCTATATTTAAAGCATTGATTTTGTATATAATTCTTTGTGAACGGATGAAATTAAAAGATATACGGAAAATAGTTTATGACGTTTTGCCAACGAAGAAAATTTCCTAACTTGACGAACTCACCTTTTAAATGCAGAATTTTACATTGAAATTAATTTGAGTTTCTCAGCAATGCAGCGTAAAGTCACGAATCTTTATCGCTGTTTAGGGTGCCTGTCCATTGAAGCGGAGCGAACCACGAGCGAGAAACGGAGAAATATTAACCAATAGCGCTTGTCCACTGGAGCAGAGCAGAGATTTTTTAGAGACTTATGTCGTGTAAAAAATATACACGGTACAAATAATTCTATACTGGAAAATAAATTAATAAATTGTTATGACTCGTGAAGTTTTCAACTTCTGAAGTATTTAAAAGTTTTATAAAATATGAATAGAAATTTCTCAATGATTTTAAAAGTAAAGTTCAAAGTGAAAATTTCAATTTAAACTCTTTTAAGTTTTGCGGGTATTTTCCATTTTTTTTTTTTGTATTTTATAAGTTTCTGTCACTATTATTGTAGTAGACTCCAGCTGCACCTATGTAATTATTAGTTTACTAGGTGTTTTGGCTTGGCTCCTAGAACATCAGCTTAAATAGCTACTTTAGATGCGGTTCGGTGAGTGAAAGAGCCGAAAGCAAACGTTAATCTTCCTGTTTTATTGTGAGATCTTTCCTACTCTTCTTAATTCCTTAAGCCATTGATTCCTCTAGTGCTATATGTGCTTTTAAGCGGCGGTTAACACTTAACAGATAATAGGCTGGCTTATTTGAGCCTATGCACTATGGTATTGCAATAGTCCAGTTATAGTTTGTTATTTATTCGTAACATTTCGTTTTCATTTCAAATAAATTCGAAATACTTTTGTTATAAATCGGTTTCTGCGTATACTAAATTGTAAATTATATGTGAAACTATAATATGACAGTACGGTTGATTATAATATAAATAATAAGTCAAAGGATTCTTGACCAATTATTCATGCCATAAAAACCCATACCGTTACCAACCCATACCAAGCTTCACTTAGAATCGTGTCGGAATATACCATTAATAATTCGGTTTATTTATGATCCTGTAAGTCAGCGTAGTATATTAAAATGAGCTATTTTAGGTTTTGTATTTCGTAGTTCATCCATTACTGAATTCGAGATTTCATGTTAGCGATATTTATAAACGCAAACAAAATTCAAATTGTATTTCAACAAAGTCCTAGCGTATCTTTTTTTTCAAATAGAAGATATCTTTTTAAAATGTTTTTTCACTGTTTGATTCTTGTTCGCCGCAAATATTGATAATATTCGTTTTTAATATTTCAGCATTTTATGGCATGAGATATTTTTTACTGTTTTAGATATTGATGAAAAATAATGAATGTATGTATAGTAAATATATATAATAGTAAATATGTATATGTTTTGCAGAAGTAAAATGTTTTATAATGGGTCAGAAAGTACCTACATAAACTGTATAATATTTAAAAGGCTTTATCTTTCTAAATAAATAATATTTCAAATTAATATTTAAGAAAAATATTAGAATCATTACTGTTTTAAGGCAATCCATTAGATATATCTTTTGTTTACAAATATTATAAGTACTTATATAATATAGTATTAATGTCAACTACGAGTATAAAGATGAATTTTAGTTATATTACAACTTGAGATAATAACTATTTCGGCAATTGTTTTACATTGGTCTAAATTCGTACCAATGTATAATTATTGTTACTTGTTTCATATTCTCGTGTAATAGAATACGAGATGATTAATTGGATTAATTAATACTCTCTTAAACATTTCCTCCTCAAAATTTAATAAAACAAGGGCCATTCTTTGTTTTACTTGAAGGAAAAAATACACTCATTTGCAAAAAAAACGGGCGGTTTCGATTTTCTTCCTGGCTGAAAAAAATAAAATACCAAAAAGGTTTTAATCATTTGAACATGTTACTGGCCAGTTATAAAAGTGCCATAATGTTTATAAGAGTACATTCCAAATTCAAATTTTTGACTGAGCCTGGTTTTCAAAGAAAATAACTTTTAACTACATTTTGTGGCGCGAATTCCCTATAGTTAATATCGACTCTAATTAACTTTTTGTCAATTTTTATTAAATTATCTGGTGTCCTTGACATTTAAAAGTATTGTTATTGCTGTTTAGCAATCTCGAAAATGGTAGATAAAGTGATAAAAGCGAGCAAAATTATTGCGCTGCTTGAAGAAGGTTGCAGTCAATGCTTCATGGCTCAGAGGCTAAATGTGAGTCGGTCGACAGTTCAAAGGACCTGGCAGCGCCATCAAGAGACCGGTTCCGTCAAGAGAAGGCCTGGTTCTGGCAGAAAGACATGTACCGAACCACGGGATGATCGTTTTCTAGTTAGTCAAGCGTTGAGAAATCGCAAATCTTCTTATGTGGACCTCAAGAACACCCTCGAAGAAGTAAGAAATGTGCAAATTAGTCTATGGACGGTCAGGAGGAGGCTTCTCGCTGCTAATATACACAGTGATCGCCCGGCACGCGGCCCTAAATTACTCCGTGGACATCGAGTTGCCAGGCTTAGCTTCGCTCGAAATTGTGTGTCATGGACTCATGAAGACTGGGATAGGGTATTGTTCTCCGATGAAGCCAGGATATCTCTGCATGGTGAAAACCGACGTCGGCGAGTGCTACGTAGACGAGGAGAACGCTTTGCAGAGGCATGTTTTGAAGAAATCACACCTTATGGAGGGGGCTCTGTTATGTTTTGGGCAGGAATAAATTCTATGGATCGTACGGAGTTAGTCTTCATCGAAAACGGTACACTGACTGGACACCGATACATAACGGAAGTTCTAATTCCTTATGCACAACCCGCTTTAACCGCTCTTGGCGAAAACTCAATTTTTATGGACGACAACGCTCGCGCCCACCGGTCTGGCGGTGTGGATGCGTATATGCTAGAAGTCGGAATTCGTCGTTTGGACTGGCCAGCTAGAAGTCCGGACCTCAATCCCATAGAGCATGTCTGGGACGTTCTGAAGCGACGAGTGAGATCAGTGCAGCCGGCTCCGCAGACCATCAGAGAGCTAAAGAATGTGATTACCGCGGAGTGGGAACGTATTCCCCAAGAAACCATAAAAGATATACTCACTAGCATGCCCAGACGAATGCAAGCTGTGATTTCAGCAAGAGGGGGTCACACTCAATACTAAACTTATATCTGCTTTTAATGTATTCAAGAAAAACAAAGAAATTAACGCGTTTCATTTTTATTTAGCGCGCAGGTACAATCATAGTGTTTTGAGCTTAAACATTATTTCTTAATAATTTAATTAAAATGTTATGATAAAACTGATGAAAACTATTCCTTCCTAATTAATTTTTAAATTCTAAGGATAACAATACCTAAAATTGTCAAACAAACTAATAGTAACTATAAAATAGTTCTTTGCTTAAGTGCCCGTTTTTTTTTGCAAAAGAGTTTATAAGCTGTGTAATTAAATAATTATAGGAAAAGGGTATATATTTATATAAGTGTAGCCCAAATGAAATAATTTTTGGTGAGTGCGGAGTGTTTTTATCTTGAATAATCCGTCGTATGATGGTTACTTGAACAACCTAAAAATATACAGATCGATAAATTTTCGTTACTTTAGGATAGTACTTTGGGGGCAGTTCTTATAATTTTAATTCACAGTTTCAATACATGTTATACATAATAATATTGTTCTGTTTATTTTCTATTATTAATAATATACAAACTATACATATTTAACTTTTTATTATAATGAGTGGATTTTCATACAATATTTTTTTTATATAAGATTTTAAATTAACATGTTTATTTTTATAACTAAAATTAAATTAACATGGTTATTTTTATAACTAAAATTATTCGAATCGGGATATTTACCATGTTTTTTGTTTTCATTTGGTGGAGCTCGATATTTCAACATTATCTACGAATGTCTTGTTCACGAGACTCTCGTTAACTCAATGAAAACAAAAAACATGGTAAATATCCCGATTCGAATAATTTCATACAATTATTTTTCTTACATCTAGGGTCTTAAGGTACATTGTTAAATTACTTTAAAGTCTTATTATTAAATTATTTATATTTAGTGACACTGTATTCCTATGATTACTCTATATATTTTTTGCATTTATTTAAAATTAATACTATATAGTATTGCTTAATATTATATATTTATCAACTAAATTACCTATCTTAGTTATTATTCGTATTATCTTATGCTTATTTTTCTTAACATATTAACAATTGCGTCGCAATATATTTATAACAATATTATATATTATATTCACCAGAATATTAATTGTTTTGTTATAAATAGTATAATCGCAGTGTAAACACTAAATGGAATAACAAAATTGTAACTCCAAGTTTCCGACTGCGCAAAGTAAACGTCTCCTTTCTGGGTTATGGTATTCGCATGTAGAATAAAATCCCACAAACAATTTTGGAATTGTCTCAACATAAATTTAAAGATTTTATTTAAAAAAATTAATAGATAAAGCGTATTATTCTGTGCAGGATTACTTAGTCGATAAAGATGTGTGGACTTAGTGGCCTGTATTTCATGCAAGATATTACTAATTTTGTACTAAAACAAAGTTTATATATTATTTTCAAAAGAGTAACTGGGAAGTTTCTTACCGATTCTTCTCTGCAGAATCTACATTCCGAATCGGTGGTAGCTTTCTTTTACAAAATAATAATAACTTTAAAGTGTTAATTTGAAAAATGACGATCCAAAGGTGCTCGTGGGGCCTAATTGAATAAAATTGTTTTTGATTTTGATTTTGATTATCAATATATTTATTCAACATAATTACTTCTACAATATTTTTACAAAATTCGAGGAAAACGGCTCTTTTTTCGCTGTCACCAATGATATCACAAACCTTTTTCTTTTTTTTTTTTTTTTTTGGTACACACTATCTTATTAATACATAAATTCTTATTACTATCTTAAATTAGAGTATTTACATATATAAAACACTATTTTATATAAATTACTACCTATATATACAGCTGTTCCTATTGTTGACTTCATACTAATTCTTATGCTAATATACATATACGGGTTATTCTCTACTAAATGGAAAATCGTTGTCCTAAGCAAATTTTATATAATAAATTTTAATATTTCTCAGATTTTTGTATGAATAATGACAAAGTATTAGGTACTCTTGACACGCCATAACTTATTTAATAATTTAACAGTGTAATATTTCTTTAAATCAATCTCAAACACATCAAAACATAGTCCCCTGGTATGTCCCTTTTCCCAAATTGCAAGTCTTGTGACCAATATTATTTTTTTTACCGTTGATATTGAATAAAATGTATTAAAATACTTTTAAAAAAGACAGTCAGCATCTTTATAAATCACAATTATATATTTACTATAAAAAATTAATCAGAAAATCTCGACGTGAATGCTGTCCTCAAATTTTTTAAACAGTCCCCTGATAACATTTGAAAACCGCGTTTAAGTCAAACTTTGTATTCGCTCGAAACGTTAACATCGTGAAACGGAAAGCATTCAGTGTGAAATTCGTTCGGGTGTATAGATAGGCGGACAGTTGTCATTTTGTTAGTGCCACCACTGAGTCTGCTAGTGAACCACGAGTCTCGGCCGTTAGATAAAACAGTCCCCTGGTTAGCCATTTTTTCCCTACTTTAAGAGTTTTACTTTTTTTTTGTTATTACAAATATTTGTTTAAAATAATTGATTATTAAGTATGTAACCACGTTTGTTTCGTTAATGTGATAAGTTTAGACGATTTAGTTTTTATTAAATTAACATGTAAAAATGACAGTCCCCTGGCCGACAGTCCCCTGCCATTTCATAGCACAGTAGGCTGTTTTATAACGCCAGGGACTGTTTTCTTTAGGTTTTATCAAGTCCTGATTCCCGAATCCCGATTATATAGAGTTTGATGATAGCAAGCTTATACTGTTTAAAAAATGGATAGCGGAAAAACAAGAATATCAGTATCCCAAGTTGAAAAAAGTACGATATCTAACAAAATGAAAAAAAGTTTAACAGCACATGCTAAATGAGTGTGTCAAATACGAGACGAGAAGAGAATCTTTGATAAAACACTTTAACATAAATAAATATGATGTGGGTGGTTTTTTGTCTGTATTAGCAGAGCCTTTGTCTGATGCAGCAAAGTCGGTGGTTAATATGGTTGTACACCATCAATGATCCTTTTCTCGTTTCGTAGAAATAATAAGAATTAGGGTATGATGGGGCTGACATATCCATTAAGATAAAAGCCCCTAAAAAAAAAAGAAAAAAAAAAAAAGTTTAACGGTTCGTTGGCGTGAACTGATACAAGAACTAAACAAAGAATTGGATGCGTATTATAACCACGAAATAAACATATTTCATCAGTATAAAGCAATAAAGGAATTAAAAGAAAATCTTGGTGATAACGTAGTAGCAATTCTTCTTATTTCAGAGAATTACTGTACTAAGTATAGCGAAGAGATACAGGCATATCATTTTGGAGAGTCTAGACTTCAGCCGAGTCTTCACACTGGTTGTAGTCTACATAAAAGACTCTACGAAATCCTATTCCACTGTTTCCCAAAACACTACGCTCACACCAGCTGCTATATGGAAACACTTAAAACCGATTTTTAAGACTTTACCCATGCATATTACTGGCATTCATTTTGTGAGCGACGGACCAGTAACACAGTACCGAAAAAAAACGATGTTTCATATTTTAGCTACAAGGCTTCATGTAGAGGTCCCAAATATAAAGACGTTTTCCTGGAACTTTTCAAAGAGTGGCCATGGCAAAAGTGCCGCAGATGGGTTTGGCGCTACGTGCAAAAGAACTGCAGATACTATTGTTGCTACAGGAGGTGACATTGATAGTTTGGATTCATTTATAGATTTTCTGCTATTACAATCTTTGCTTTTAATATTTTTAAATATGTTTTAACAACTTAAAATGTTGATTGTGATAATTAGTTAGCAGAGGTTCTATTTCTTTGTTATTATTTAATTTTTTAATCCATTATAAAGACTGACTTTAGTGTCATTCAATTTGTATCTTAAAAATGCTATTATTCTAAGAAGATAATTTTATGAAGTGACAAGATCATTGATTTGTTAATGTTAATAACCTAAGGTAAAGTAATAAATAATAAGTGAAATTTCTTTTAATATTCTTGATTTATATTAAAAATAATTATTTAAATAATACGTAAGAACTAGAAACAAAATTTTAATTCTGAAATACTTGTTTTTATTCATAAAAACATTCCCCTATGCGTTTTCAACAGTCCCCTGTCACGATTTTGAATGAAATCGTCTATAACTCAAAAACCAGGACGAAAATAAATGGGCTTTTCAAAGAGATATATTTAATTTAATATTGTCCTTCATTTTAGTAACAAACATTCTCAACAATTAATAAAATTTGCTTAGGACAGTCTTGTATGGACAAGTTTCCAAATAGCAGAGAAACACCCATACTTATTATACCTATACTAACATATTTGCTTACACCCTATTCCTATAATTTACAGACTTACAATTTTTTTTACAAAATTCTAAAAACAGCTTTTTGGTTTCATTGTTACTGAAAACCGGGCAGCTGTCATAGTCAAAGGCGCGTTTTAACTTTATCGCAGCCTCCTTGGCCTGATGGTTGGCACGCTTGTTCCTATCTAGTCCTGCGTGGGCTTTAATCCAGTACAAACTTATATGTTTGTCTTGAAGAAAAGCCTTCGCAGATGTCGCCGCACCTCAACGGCCAGGGGATGGAGGGCTTTTGGATTTTTAAGCGTGAACAGTGCCGATGAAGAATCGACATATATATCCCGACTGATCCGGCCAAGTGGTCCACGGCCATCTGCGCCTCCCGGCATATCGCCTGGAGTTCCGCCTGGACTGCGTGCAATAGGACGGCAAAGCAAGCTTGAGGGTTTTAGTTTCGGCGGCGATGGCGAGGGCCATACGGATAACGCCGGACCCACTTTGCCCTCAATCTTGCTGCCGTCCGTGTAGATGTTAAAATCATGGCCATTATTGGCCATGAGTTGCTTCTGATTTACCAGACACTTGAACTCAAGGTCGAGATGACAGGCCGGTTGCGGAGACTGCAGAGCCAAGGACATCCGTTCCACCTCCCAATCCCCTATCACCCACTGGGGCACCCTCCTCCTCGCAACATACAGCGCTGCGGCTTCGCGTACGCGCAGGTCGAGAGGGACCATCCCAATGAGCAACAGTGCCGAGTTCAAGCAGGTGGTACGGCATGCCCTGCATAGCTTCAGCGCGAAGCCGCGCTGGACCATGTTCAGCCGCTTGCAAATACTGATCTTATCCACGGCCGGCGCCCAAACGGCAGCCGCATACAAGATCACAGGTGAACCACCGCTCTGTTAATAGTGCGGATGGATGACATGTGAAGATGTGGGGTGTCATACTTTACTTTGCGCGTCACGTCCATTGCATTGGTCTTATGAGGTGGAAACCGAACTCTGTTAGATATTCTCCATGCCCTCACATGTTCGAGGGTGGCAGTGGTTCGTCGCTCGATCTCGAGGGTTGTCTCACCATCGAAAAACAACACTACATCGTCGGCGAATGCCTAGGCATAGTCACTTCTGGCCTCCAATGCCCGACTAGTTTCTTGACTGGTTGTTTCACTGGTTACGTGACTAGTCGCCCGACTGAACTGCTCTACAACAGAATAACAACAGGTAGTGTAAAAAGTGGAAAATAAGATCAACTAAACTTTTAAGCAATCAATGTTTAAAATATATTTACTTAAATACACAGGTACACATACACATACATACATACATACGTATATACTTACATGCATAGAGAAACATTTAGTACCTAATCAGTCTGATTATTATCGGATTAATATTATGCAATGTAATAAATAATTTAATATTATTATAAAAAACTTAGTAAAGCTAATACATAGAAATCGAAAAAGACATACTCTTCGCATTTAGTAAGTACACATCAAACAGAAAATGTCCCTTTCTTCACAAATTCCGTTATCCTTAAGTCAGGATGAGTTAATACCACCCTTGGAAAGAGACAAACTTTTGTACGAGTCGAAATCAACTGTCTGTTATTGTATAAATTTTCATACCGTAGCCGGAAATATTTTGCACCGAAAGAGAAAATTCATAATTAATCTCGTTAATAAATTCACAATCTCTGAGACTTATAATTCCATCAGAGAATTCAAGATATTTATTTAAAAACTTTAAAATTTACGAGTTTTAATACGTGCATAGATAGAAATTGTTATGCTTTTTAATGTAAAATTGTGATTTTGATTATAATATAATATGTTGCACTATATTGAAATTATAGAGGAAATTAATAATTCATGCATACTTTGCGAAACAAATTACGAATATGAAAATTTAACTAAATTAAACTGGAAGAAGCGACACCTTTATTTCCGCAATGTCGTATGTATATGGGGCATTCTATGCCAACTCGTCCTAACAATGGATTTTGCATCTCCGATTTTTTTTCCCTAGAAAAAGATTTTGATGCCCCATATGTATGCATTATTAATGAAGCAATTTTATACAGTTAATGATTTTATTGCTTATCTACGCTTTATCACTAAGCTTACGTACTAAATCACCAGTGCTGAAAATTTTATTAAAGTTTATTTAATTTTAAAATAAGATTATTTCAATTTTAAGTTATTTGACGTCCCGTTGGCGCAGTGATCACAGCAACTGCCTGATGAGCTAGCGGTGCAGCGACTTTGATCACTTCAAACAATATTTCTTGTGGTTGTTTGTGTTTGTGTTGTGTGTTTTCGGACCTCCGACATGGGATTTTCATCCTACTGTTGAGTGTGAAGTGTTTATTTATTTATAATGAGGGTTTCATATCGAAATTAAGATTTCCAATATATTTTTAGACATTGGAAATAAAAAAAATGTTAAATGATTCGGCTTATATATTTGAAATAAACAAAATATTTGAATATTATCCTTGTATCATTGTTTTAGCAACTGAATAGTAAAAAGAAACTTCTTAATTTGCTTAAAATCCTAAGACTAGATACAGTCTATAATGAATATAAATTTCCCATTTCTTGCGACTTCTGGCTTTGAATAAAGTAAAAAATGTAAAAAATTTGAGCATATCATAAATATCCGCTTTCGTATATTGTCTGAAACGGTAAAGAATTTGTTTCAGTCAAATTGTTCAGTTTTAATGTTGAGGTAACATCGCGAATTCTAATTATTATTATAGTCGACATTTTTAAAAACGATTTTAAACTTGAGGAAAGATGTCGTTAGGAATAAAATGAAATGAAAATTTGTTATCATAGATTATGTCGCAAACATTTATTCTATTTTTCCTTTTTAATACGATAACTTTATAGTTTAGTTCCTCATTCTTGCTCTAGACTGATGTTAGTAGACAGTGGTAAGTCCTAGATTTTCTGTATAGTGAGGAAATTTGCTATTTCCGGGTAGTATTTGGTCTTCTAATGTATCTTGAAAAGTAAGCGTCGTTCTAAGGTGCGTAAAATTTTATATTGAAATTCCTATTCGTTTTAATGAATTGAATTGAACAGTATCAGAGAAAATGACAATAACACTACCACAGAGAACGAATATGTATCGTCTTTATTATTATTTTTTTACATTTGATTTAATATTTTAGAATGTTAGCTAAATTTTGTAAAAATATTACAATATTCAAATCGTATTATAATTTTTTATATACATAATATATCAATGTTTGTTTGGAAATATAGTTGGGACAGTGTAGAATTTGTACCTATATCTTAAAATATACGTCCTACGAAGTGAAAATATGATAAAATTACTAAATCAAAGAATATCGTCAAAGTCTTCTTTGAATTTAATAAGAATTAATGATTCGGTGTATTTATGGTTCTGTAGTTAACCATAATTTATTCACGAAAGCCATTTCGTTATTTAATTTTGTCCATCGAGTTAGCTATAGCAAGTTATTTATTTCGTAATTCATACATTACATTAAATGAAATTTTCAATTGCAATATTTATGTATGAAAACAAAAGAATCGTGTTTGAACAAATTTCTACTCGTATATGATTGAAGTAAATTTTGGAACTAGAGATCAATCTCTACTATAGAAAATTGCTTGTTTAATATTTGATGTCTATTGACATTACTGGTATCGGTTTTTATTTCGTAACGTTTTGTAGTATTTATTTGGTTTCAGTTTCGTTTAATGTTTCACATTAATTACTTTTTTATTTTGCAAAGTTTGTTTCAAAAAAGTTGTCATTCAAATTCTAAGTTAAAAAAATACTTTTTGTTAACAAATTTTAAATACTGGTGGATTTGAAAATGAATTAAATACTAATTGATTAATTTAATTTAATGTAATAAGGGATTCGATTCAAATAATTGTTGTAGAGTCCAGCTAGCCTAGTTCGCTGTCGTAGCTTCTCTGGTCTGGTAGTTGGAAATGCTGGAAGTGAATATCATATCAATTAGTATCCGTACCGTTTCAATTTGTTGAGGTAGGTACATATGTTTTAATGTAGTAGAATATAAAACATTTAATTTGATAAAATAATCTGTTAAGCAATAGATAAGCTTTTTCTCTTATTAAATTTTCGCTTAAAATTTAACTGTTTGTTATATTTGATATCAAAACGATCCCCCAAGTGCGAGTCGAAAAAGCCGCAAGGGCAGATTTCCTACATAAACCCGGCTATGTTGCATATATTCATGTAGATAACTTTTATTAATTTATTAAATTTTAAATATATTGAAAGAGAACTAAATAACGTCTAAAAATGAGAATACATTTTTGATAACATAATAGTGTCAATTTAGGTGAATATTAAAGATATTTAATCAAATACTTCTTTATTTATTACGTTTTAATAAAGACACAGTTGTAATTAAAGCTATCAAACTTTATTTAGCTTCTTTTAATTACCACTCTGTTCTTAGACAAATAAAATAAAATGAAAACACTTCGAGGTAAAACCTAGTACCTTTTATTTTTGTGGATATATTTATAAGGATTGCAGACTGAAGGTGACAATCTTGTATAAAAACGAAGCAAAGGGAAATTTAATTTAATCTTAAATTAATGAAAAGCATTTTTTGTGTGCTAGATAAATGTTAAAATGTGTAATCTTTTATTTATTATTAAATGTTAAAAAAATTAGTTTTAACTACGGTTTCACTTGCGTTTTGTTTTGACACTTTTTATTTGCGTGTGTTGAATTAAAGTTGATTACGTTACACATTCATTTATGATGACTCATTATTCGATTTAAATCAAAAGAAAATGCTAAACAAAATTAATTATTTGTGTAAGAATAATATTAATGGTAAATTTCAAACAATGAAAGCGAAAATATTGTATTTGCTTTCAAAATTCATTCGGATTTTTTGTTGCCGCAGGGTCTTTATTCGGTCCTGTATAAACGTTTGTATCTCTTGAACATGTACTGCTCTCGTGTTCACCAATTGCACTTGAATAATCACCTAAGGGCTTACCTGTTTTTTATAACTTGAAAATGTTATTTTGTTTCGTTATTTGAACTGATCGGATGACAAAATTACATTCAAAAGGAATTTTATTATTTATGAAGATAAGTTTTAAAATTCATATGAAATGTCATAAAATATAAACTGATTTTAATGAACACAGGGAAACGGTTTTTACAATAAATAAGATGTCGCAACAATTTAAAGCACAAAATTTCAAAATTTATTGCGAATGCTTTCTGATACATCATTATATGTACATATTTATATCCATTAAAAACTGTTTCGAATTATGTATTACGTAGAAAAAGTCTAATATTCCCATAAAAAAAAAAAAAAAAAACTCAAAACAAAAAATAAAGCTTATATTTATTTAATTTCACCATAATTAACATTAAATTTTACTTAATTACTAATATTACATAGTATATATATGCTTAATATGTTATAATTAAGGCTTATTATGTTATATATTTTATAATTTTTTATGACGAGATCGTAAATTCCAAGGTCTGTTTATTCGCAACATTTTGGTAGTTGCAGGCGAACAATTTTCATAATGCATGACCTACAGCCGTGGCTGCCTCGTGAAATATTAAATTCTTCATTCCGCCCATATTACAAGCGAACTGACGAAATTCCAGAAACACCTCGTATATTTCGTACAATATTTGCAAATTCACTCTAGAATTCTGATAAAAAGGAGATCTTTGTAATAGCCCAAAAAATATTAAAAAATAAGAAAAAAAATCTTCTTTTTTGTATCATCATCATCATCAGCATCATATCAGCCATTCCAGTTCGAAGCAGCCTCCATCCAACGGCTTCCGGCGAACTCGCGGACCGCTGTCCGATGCTGCTCCTGCCGGTACGTGGTCTCCACTCGAGAATCTTTCTGCTCCATCGGCAGTCACTTCTACGATCTATGTGCCTTACCCACTGTCACCTTCGTTCGTCTGCGGATCTCATTATCTCTAATTCGATCTCACAAAGAAATACCAAGCATAGCTCTCTCCATTGCACGCTTGTAACTTGGAGCTTGTTTCAAAAACCTATAGTCAGAGACCAAGTCTCAGATCCGTATGTATCAATTTCACCCGGAATTTCTTCGCACCTACTGCCGCTGCTGTAGCCGGGAATAATTGAGCCACAGCTGTGGACGCCAATAGAAAACGTTTGAGCTAAAGAAAGGAACTCTCTAAATGGCATTAGTTAATAACATGTAATTAACACAATAGCAATAAATGCATGTATGTACCTATTTAAATAAGAACGGGTAAATAGGAATCGGTTACATCTTTTTATACAAATTTCGTGATCTTAAAAGAGTTTTTATAATTCTGTAGAAAGTAAGAAGAGTAATGATTTCTGTATACAATGTCCTACCTTACTTTAAAATTCACCGTAGGCTTAGTCTCCGAATACAAAAGATAAAAATATATTGCAAGACCGACATATTATTGCAAGGTAAAAACATTGTACAAAAGAAAATCTTATTTTTCGATTTACGTCCTCGTTACAACGAGTAAGATTCCTTCTTTATTAGGTTTATAACAGGACATAAGTGACGAAAAATGTATACAAAAGGTTTCTTTTACTTTGTAAATTTTTGGATTCTATCGTTTATAGGACACGACTCGTAATTTTATAATATTATGAAGAGGACAGTTTTCATTTTTTTTCGTAACTCTTCTATATAATATATCTCCTATATTATATATATATAGAAGACTTTCTATAGATATAGTCATTCATCACGATATCTCTGAAACTATAAGACCTAGAGACTTGAAATTTGGTAGGAATATTCTTTTTGCCGACTAGAGGTCAGCTAAGAATGGATTTTACGAAATTCTATCTCTAAGGGGATGAAAAAGGGAGGCAAAGTTTGTATGGGACAACGTGATTCCTTGATCCAATCTACTTCAAATTTTGCATAAATATTCTTTAACAGAATTGATTGATGACGTGTTTCGTATTTTATCGAAATTCATCCCCTAACGGGGTTAAAAGGGGGAAGAAAGTTATTTTGATATAAATAGGTACTCCTTAGTCCTTAGTGCTTTTTTTTTGGTGTAATTTATTTTGATTTAAATTACATTTTATTTTGACACATGTTTGACAACTCAATCCGTCTGTTATAAAATATTTTCCAGTATTGACGCAGGTGTACGTGATATCTTTTTTTTGAGTCTTTCCTGATGGAACAGGCAAGACTTTATATTATACATAACAAAATTGAGTTGTAAATATACAGTGTGATCGCTTTATTGTAAAATAGTGTCTTATATGTATAATATTTTTAACTTCAATGTTGGTGCTATGTTAAGTCATGGGTTTTAAACTAAATGACTCATCAGCAAGGCATGTTCACAATGATACAGATATAGAAGACACCGAAATGAATTTGGAAACATTGGAGTTAACACCCCAATTAGTACAGATTGGCACCACGGACTAATGTTGGAACAAGATTACCCATTTAACTTTATCTTACACTAAAACTAAGAAGGAGGAGATAAAAGCTGTTTTGGACTATTATGAAATATAAATATATGTTTGACATACACACACGATCGTCTGTGTTTTAGGCCGACTGATTAACATTTTTTTATAAATATACATATAAATAATACATATAGAAATAAATACATATTACTACCAGACTTGAGGCGGGAATCGAACCCACGATCCTGGAGCAGAAAGCAGGGTTACTACCAACTGTGCCGAGTCAATTAAAATTTAAAAAATAATTACTTGTGGGCTTATTCAAATCTAAGAGACAAAATCGTATTGACTTGTGGTGTATTTATACCTACGATGCAACGAACGAAGCATTGATTACCGTTCTGGTGTAGTGGTGCAAGTAGTTGCCTTAACGCCTCGCCTCAATGGCGGTGGTCGTGGGTTCGATTCCTGATCGGGGCAGATATTTGTATTTGTGCCAATATATATTTGTTTCAGGTCTGGGTGTATATCTGGGTGTATAGTGGGTTTCCCCACCATGCCCCGGAGAGTACGTAAAGCCGTTGGTCCCGTTTGTTATCATGAATGCCTTATAATAATTGTTACTTATGTTAGGGATATTATCCGTTAACCCGCAGTGGAGCAGCGTGGTGGATTAAGCTACAACCCTTCTCCTATATGGAAAAAAGGCCTTCGCTCAGCAGTGGGTTATTTACAGGCTGATACAAAACACCACAGTACAGGAGCATTTGTGGTCTGCAGTGACGGGAGATGTTACTGTCGGACAATTCTCAGACCTGTTGCTTAAAATAGGAAATGGTGATTTCAGGGAACTGGATAATAATATAATGTATGAGTGTATATGAGTATGTATTTACCATAAACAAAGCTTAAGTTCAAACTTTTAATGTAGCGGAAGTATACTTGAGCGAAAGCTGCTTCTCTCACAGCCAGTTGTATGTGGCATGTTCCAGAGTAGCTTGGTGATTCTAGCACCCCGAAGGTAAAACAAAAATTATTGTTTATAAAGAAATACTACGGAAGGTCTACTACTGTTTCGATTTAGTTCTAAAAAGATAATAACCCCGTATAACTTTCTCGAGATCAAAGGCCGAGCTTCGTGTTCATAAAATATAACAATTTTTATTTTTATTTTAAATTTTATTTAAACTTTAAATCCCTACTCTATAATAAAGATTGTTATATTTTATAAGTATTCAAATATTTTAACATAATAATTTATATGTTATAACAAAATTAATAACGTAAAAAGACAAATGACAATCCTATTATAAATTTTCGACTTCTACGCGGACGAAGTCGCGGGCAAAAGGCTAGTTCTATATATGACGAGTGTAAAATATAACGCTAATGAAACCGAAAGGTACCTAATTTGTATTTACATCGATCTTTTAACCAACAGTGGAGCAGTATGATGTATTAGGATCCAACTTATCTTTATACTTTTTTGAAAAGTCTCAATAGTGGGAAATTTCTAGGTGGTTACAAAACAGAACATGAAAGTTTTGTATTTAGATTTACCAAAGTTTTTAAAGTAACCATTGTAATTAATTTTGCCATTTTTATATTGAATAGTTTACCTTTTATGTGTTTTAAACTGAATGTGTTTTAGTTTTGTTATATTCCTTCCTTGTGATTTTGCATTGTAGTTAAGCTACCTGTTTTGTTTTCGGTTTCCTTTTTTTTAAATGCATGCTATGTCCACTTCTAGTAGATTCAATTGTACATACATGTTTTACATTTTGTACTTTATATGTCTATTTTTATTAAACCATTGTAGTCAGTTTTGGGGACTAATAAATAAAAATTAAAAAAATAAATAAATAAATATCCTCTTCTTTAATATTATCTTTTTTCTATCATCTTCTTTGATTTAGAATCTTATCGTAACAGCAAAGAAGTAAATACAAATTAAAAAAATCTTTTGACAAAAACTGTAGATATAGAATAACGAGCGTGACTTGGTTTAACTACGCCTATCTCATTTCGATAATTAAATGGCGTACGAAAGTTCTTTTTTTTTAATTTAATGATATAGGTAGAATACAAAATGAATATTCTTTTTATTGAAGATAACTCGAAACGAAATTGATAATAATCTCGAAGCGTCAGATAAAATTCATACCTACTTTACTGCTACCTATATATTCTATTTTTAAACACACTGAAATTGTAATGTGTCTGTGTATGAAATATTTTTTGAAGAAGTTTTTGTTGTTATTGCTCTATATATCTGTTGTTTATGAATTACTCCATTTAGATCTCTCATTCTTATTATCTGCGCTCAAACGGCGTTTTTCGGGTCTGTGGACATAGAGGGAAAAGCGCTCTCTCTGGTTCCGGCTCGCGTCTCGACATCCACGCTTAACGAGTGTCTCCTTATAAATATTCAAATTAAATAGTAAATAGTACAGTTATTATGGAATTGTTATAAAACAATATTTTACACACATCATCTGTTTCTATAAGTCATACGAGAAAAAATTTGTCTCCTATAAAGATAATAAATTGCTTTTTTTATGTAAGTATATATATTTCTGTCATTTTTAAAATAGCAAAATATGAAATTAAAAAAATGAAAATTTAGTAAATAAACCAAAAAAACGACATAGTGAAATAAGCATGTATATTAGGTTAGAATATTTTTTTAAGCTCGTTTCCGAAAAGACTCAACAAATTATGTTTTAAATTTATATAAATATAAAATTAATTACCTATATAATCATCGGCAGTTATACTCTTAAAAGTACATACCTACCTACCTAGTCAGATACTGATCCTTTTTTGTTTAACAATTTTCATTTAAAAATAATTTTCAAATTCAGGTACCGTGAGCTGGTTCATAGAAAAACCATTAAATTTCTCCGATGAGTTCCTTATTATAACAACTTAAGTAATTGAATTAGGTACTCACCTAGTTTTACAACAGTTTAATTAAAAAATAATAATACATCATCTTTAAGTAATAGGCAAGTTTTTTTTTTGTATATACTTAGACCTTATAGGGGTACATTTATACCCAAGTAGTTAAATCATGACATGAGATAGTGGCACATCTATGCTCTAATAAGATTGGATTGAGGACATTTAATCAATAAAAAAAATATAATAATATTTCTTTATTTAATTAAAAGGCTGGATATCGGTCAGAATATATTAATTGATTTTTAAATTTAATGTTTTATTGATTTTTTCTTTTATTTTTTGCTTTTGTCACGATTTCATATGCGTATCCACGATAACACAAAAATGGGATGAAATTGTTAGAAATGTTCAGGCAGATCCTACAGATATCTTATATAGCATAAATATGTCAAATTTTAGCTAAGTTAAGCCGCATTGTTATTGGAATAATTTTTTTTTTATATTTGTTTAACAAGTGCAGTATAGTAACTATTGACAAAATAAGCAGGCTAACCGTTTAATTAATGCCAGCACGTATGTGTATTAAACGTAACACAACCGTCCCATGTAGTGGCTGATCAAATGATCGGCCGTCAACATAATTATCTATGAATCCATTATTAAAGGATTTGCAAAACGTAGATTTAGCGATTCTATGTACACATAGGGCTGCCAACAATTCGTATTTCAATGAGCATTTTCAAGAGTATAATTAAATTGTACAAATTGTATAGTATGAAACAGAATCAGGAGACTAATTTTATAAATTATTTAAAAGACTATTCAATTTTTTTTATATATGTAAGATTGGCTGCTGAATCGAAATACATTAAAGATAAAATTATTAATTCTGATAGTAAAATTAGGTTCACGTGGGGGTTGCCTCCCGGCTCGTTCAGCACCTGGAGGAGGGCTCGGGACCCGGACTTTCAGAATCCCAGTTTGGGTTCCGAGCACGAATATCCATTTGCTATCTCTGAATGGGAGACTCGGCTCTACAGCAGTTCCGGTTGGGAAAGTTCGTCAATTGACCTTAACTTTTCAGCTCTATCGGCTGTCAGTTCTACGAGCTATGCGCTCTGCCCATTGCCACTTCAGCTTGCAAATACGTTGGGCTAGGCCAGTAACTTTCGTTCGGCTGCGGATCTTATCATTTCTGATTCGATCTCGCACAGAAATACCGAGTATAGACTATGATCTCTATTGTACGCTGTGCGACTTGGAGCTTGTTTAAAAGGCCTATAGTTAGAGACTACGTGTCAGTTCACTGGTAACATACGTTGGTCGAAAATTTTCGACTTCAGGTACTGAGATGTTACAGATGAAAAGACTTTTTTAACTTTCAAATATAACCCACTTCAATGTTATTAATGGGTGATCTTAGCACGAAGTCCGCAATTCGACCATCTAACGTAATATATAAATCACACACACACATATAATTACACACATACACACTTACACGAACATATATATATATATATATATATATATATATATATATTAGCAATAGGACCAGTTATGACCAAAAATCATTTACTGTTTTTTGGGCTTGCTGACATCCCTACCTGTAATCAATACAGTAGGTATAGGTATCATTATACTGTGCATTGGCTGAGAGCGATATTGTTTTATTGCTTCTCCTGTGTAACAGCGGTCTACAATGCATTTGGTATTTAATTTGGTTTTGCTCTTAGTGGATGGTTTAATTAGCCGTTCGATTGATATATTACATATCTATACTTATTACTTATTACTTATATTTTATATTTTTTATATTTATATTTTATATAATATTATAAAGCTGAAGAGTTTGTTTGTTTGTTTGAACGCGCTAATCTCAGGAACTACTGGTAAAATTATTTTTGTGTTAAATCGCCCATTTACCGAGGAAGGCTATAGGCTATATAGCATCACGCTACGACGAATAGGGGTTGAGCAATAATAAGAAATGTTACAAAAACGGGAAAAAAATTCCCTCAAATTAACGCGGGTGAAACCGCGAGGCAGAGCTAGTTGTAATGATAAAAATAAATACGAACGAAATAATATAATATGTTCTTTATATTTTTGATCTACGATAAATACTTAATTATTTTTGTAGGATCGGGGAATAGGGACTTTGCCATAGAAATGGTACGATTTTTTCCGACTAAGTTGACGAATATTATCACATTTTTAATAAGTACATATAATGCAAATTTATTTATACATATAGGCAATCGACTAGGGCAATGTACTTCAAACTGACACAATATTTTAAAATAGGTGCGATAGTTACGGAGGTCCATTTAAATTTAAATAAACATAATATTATGCTATTAAATATTTACATAATAAAAAAGAACTAAACTGGAAAATAAAATATCATGTCATTTCTTAAGTTAATAGGCGACACAAATGGTAAAGTCAAGTTCCACTTTCGGATACTTTTCTCGTCATTATAAGTTAAAGTTGTTCTGAACTTAGTTATTAGTTTCATCTAACGTCTTAAGTGTGACTCTTCTTTTTTTTTTACTTCGTTTAACTTCGTTTGCGATTGCTATCCCTTTCATTAATCCCATAAGATAAAGTATGTACGACAGTTTAAGATGAATTAAGTTCAGAGGTATCGGTACATTCCGGGTTGAAAGTAGTCTTTAAAAATGTCATTTATATATATATAAAAGAATGAATGTAATCGGGCATGAATAATAACATCTCCTTTACTGGCCAAGATACGGACAGATTGGTAAAAATGAAAAAAAAAAGTACATTTTGGCTTCAGTACTTATTCTCTTCTAAGACAAAAAAAAAAAAAATCTTCAATGTACTAAATTAAACCTTTTACAGTTTTATTATAAGTAAAGATAGAAAGTGATTCACGCTTCATCTCAGTAACAGGTAAGGGCAAATACAAATTGTAAGGAAAATAAAATAACATAATTTTTTTAATAGTTTTATTCTAATTTAAAATTAACTTTTTCATATTTAATGTGCTGTGTGAAAGAATGATTCAGTTAACAAAATATTAGTGTGGAGTGAAAAGGCACAAATTGAACTTTTTGTGTATCTGTTTTTGATTGCTTTAGAGGAAAAAATCACGAGCCTTGCATTTTATATTAGACAACGTTTTAGTTTCAAACTAAACTTTGGGATTTCATATAAAGAAATATTTAGGTATTTTAAATTTATTTTCTATTTTGTAGATTGAGCTCAAATGTTTTGTTTATGAAGTAATATATAGTGGGTTTATCAAAAAAATCAATTTGCCTTATATTAGTTATATATTAAAAATAAAGATATATTATTAAAAATAGACAGATAATTATATAAATAGCACGAAAATCAAAAATTTTGTAAGCCTTCGTTAGTAGTATTAACGTCCTGAAATATTCAGACATTATTTCATTTAGTGAGATATTGGATTTTTTTGTTCAACAGAATCTTATAAGTATCTTGTTAAATATAAAAATTCGTCATAAAATCTTTTTTTGAGATGCCGTTGTGGCTTAGAAAATATTAATCATGCAATTGTTACTATTTTATTATTAAGAATTTTAGCGATTCGTAATAATGAAACGTGCTTAAAATTTTTCATAAAATTTTCTACGGAAAAAGCGATATATTGCGATGGAATATTTTTTTCTTTTGCTGAGTTTGACAAAAGGGAGGCCAATGCTTTGTTCGCGTTTTACGCAACAATTTCTTCTTAAAATATATTTTGTTTGTCGACGAAACTTGCGTCTCAGCTCCAAAAGGTCGCATCCCATTCTCATCGCGTACGGATTATAATTATGTATGTGACGCAAGAGCGTTGCTAATTTTTGTGTTACAACTGATAAGTATCACGATTAGGTGATGTGATACTTTAAGGAGGCATTCAATTATTACGTGAGATAATTTTGGAGATTTTTCAACCCCTCTCTAACATTGGTAAGAAGTCGCTAGATTTTGGACCCCTCACTCCCCCCCCCCAATCTTACGTGAGATTTTTTAAATGCATATTTGTAATGTAAATGAGTTAATCTGTGCTCGATTAAAATAGATTTATTAAAAAAAATATTTATTTAAGGCTAGTTAAGAGTAGGATTTAAGATTTTTGATGACGTAGCATAAAAATCACAATGAAAAAATTAAACAATAAAATTTTCTAAAATGCCCCTTAACATCTTGCAAGCATCATACAACTGGACGAAGACATTTTCTCCAATAAAATAATCCTGTGGTTGGAGCTTGACAAATATTCGCCTGCTTTCGACTTCGTAGACCTCCATCACTGTCGCACGATACATTAACAATCTGGTATATATATCAAAATCTGCTCTGATAATTTGACTCTTTGATGAGATACTAAGATTTATATGAGCGTAGTACGACTGTCTAAAAATTAAATAACATTTCTATTCTTGCGGTATAATAACTGACCTAAGAGGGCTATAATAAGATGTCATATGATTTACGTCAAGCCATAACGGCTCATATTTTTAATTTATTACTATGATTATTACGTTTAAAGATGTTGATTCTGAACTGATCTAAATCAGCTTGTAAATTTATGAATAGGTATGAATAATGTTTATGATAATATGACGGGATCCGTTGATTTCTGTTGCCGTTGCTTTACGTGCTATCTGCATTATCTATTATAAAATGTAATGTCTGCTAAATTGACAGTCATATTATTAAATAATGGTTAATTTCAATAAATTAATATACATTTACTAATACTTGCAATCAAAAGTGAGGTTAACATAAAAATAATACCAATATCACAATCATTTGATGATTTTTCAAAAAAATAAAATAAATAAATAAACAAGTGCGAGTCGGACTCGTCCATGAAAGTTTCCGTAGCAGCAAGTATAAAAGTTCTTGTAGTTCGTTGTAACTTTGATCGATGTTTTAATAATAGTGTATTTTTTTTTTTTAAATAAATAAATAAATAAACTACTTACTAGATCTCGTTCAAACCAATTTTCGGTGGTAGTTTGCATGGTGATGTACATCATATATTTTTTTTAAGTTTTATCATTCTCTTATTTTAGAAGTTACAGAGGGGGGTAAGTGAGTTTCAACAGTATAGTGCTTATAGTTTCGGTAAAAAGTAGCAGTGTCATACGGACGGACAGACAGACAGACATGACGAATCCATAAGGGTTCTGTTTATTGCCATTTGGCTACGGAACCCTAATAGTAATGTATATTTACTCCAGGTGGCAGTGATAACGTCAATCTAATAAATTCAAAGTGTTATTAAAAATATATTTATTACTCGTATTAAGGTAACTTCTAGCATTTGGGAAACCGGTAAACACTTTGTGCCATAAATAATTAATATAACATATCGAATTGTAGATAAAGATAATCGATTAAATTGAATTGAAATTAATGTAATAATTTTATTTAATATCATTTTAAGGTTTCTTAGCGTTTCGTCACTGTCACTCACGTTTGTCATTTTATTACTAGGGATACACAGAGCTCTGTCCGTCTGTCCGTCCATATGTCACAGCCACTTCTTTTCCGAAACTATAAGAACTATACTGTTGAAACTTGGTAAGTAGATGTATTCTGTGAACCGAATTAAGATTTTTACACAAAAAAAGAAAAAAAAACAATAAATTTTGGGGTTCCCTAGACTTAGTACTGAAACACAAAAAAAATTTTTTCATCAAACCCATACGTGTGGATATTTATGGATAGATCTTCAAAAATGATATTGAGGTTTCTAATATAATTTTTTTTTAAGTTTGCGCGAGAGACACTTCCAAAGTGGTAAAATGTCTCTCCCCCCCCACTTCTAAAATAAGATAATGATAAAACTAAAAAAATATATGATGTACATAACCATACAAACTTCCACCGAAAATTGGTTTGAACGAGATCTAGTAAGTAGTTTTTTTTAATACGTCATAAATCGTTAACTACAATTTATCTTTCATTCAAACAACTCAAATATATAAAAAAACAAGAACTTTTATATGATGTTACTTGCAGCTACGGAACCCTTCATGGGCGAGTCCAACTCGTACTTGGCCGATTTTTATATATATAGTAATGTACATTATATTGTTGTTAAATGTACCTGCACATGACAGGTTTGATCGGTTTGTTAGGTTAAAGGCATGAGTTTGATACAATGCGGGTTGTGAATGAAAAACATTGAATGGGCTTTTCTTGAACACGTTTTTCCCTGTCACTTCACTCAACTTATTTCCCTTATTTTTATGTCTCTAGTTCTTGTTATTGTAATTGAGGTTAAACTAAATAAATCAAATTGGATATTTGATTTATTTAGTTTAACTATTTATTTATATATATAGGATTTCATCTACTACCACTCGGAATCTTCCTTGCGCATGTGTTTATTGAAAAACGACTGAAATACGCAATAATCAAGAACAAGATGGCGCGTAACGCAAGATGGCGCGTAACGAAAAAATCTTTCCAACCCCGATAAAGAAGTTTCACTTCAAAAAGCTTTTTTATTTAGATTAATAGGTCTTTAGAAAATTGAATACAGTTGCAGTTTTATAATAAATTCCGATGACTAAAAATATTTACAAATATTAATTTATATAAATATTAAAATAGATTAGAATCACACAAATTTCATATAACACTAAACCTTTATGACTCGTTCTTATTATAAAATAATTGAAAATAATCGAAAATAATAGGAATAGTTTAGTATATACAAACGATTATTACAAGGCCTGGGGCATGTATATATTTTAACTATGTATAAGTAAAAGTTAATATAAATAAGAAAACTGCGAGTCAATTTAAAACCCGTGCAAAGAACCCGTGAATCAGTACCAGACGGTCGCCGCGCCGGCTCAAATACACATTAGCGTTGCTGAGTTCTTTATCCCCCGTAATTAATATATATATTTTTTATATTAATCATTTTGATACTCAAATAAGAAAATAATGTTTTTATTTGATATTTGTTTTTTTTTTAAACGGTAGACTTGTTGGATAGTTCGTTGAGCATTTTTCACTGTCAGCTAAAGTCAAATTACCGTTTCTCTTATGTACCTTCCGTTATACGTCAAAACTTTTTTGGGAAAGACGTTGCCTATGAAGGAGAAGACTCGAAGTTCGATTCGCTATGTAATTTCCACAGCAAGTTGCAGATATTTCATACGTATACATGAATTCATTACATGTTTCCCATTTGTTCGAAATATGCAGGTTTTTCTCGTGATCATGTCCTTCAATTCTCTGCTTTTAGCCCAGATTTGATTCTATATTCTTAATGTTACTAATAAATATTAAAAATAAGTCGGAATTTATATTCAATTATAGAAGTGTGATGCATACGGTATTCAAATCAATTTAGTGCAATTAACTGCGGGTGTAAATATTGTCCTAATTATCAGACCCAATTTAATGGGCTTCGGTGCCAACTTCTCGATATATGTAATGCCACGAAATTACGCCCCTAATCTGTTAGCGAGGCAGATTATATAAGGGTTGATGGATAAGAAGTTGGGTGAGACGTATGCAGACATATACATATAATACTTATATGCTATGTTTATTGCTTTTTCATCAAATTTTGATATGTTGTCATCCCGTGTTCGGTATATTAGGTATGAGCATAGTCTAAATTTCTGATTTAATTTTTTGATATCGCCGTGAATTTTTACACAACATGTAATTTAAGCAAGTATGATTTAGTACTATTGATTTTTTTGACGACCGTGTGTAGTGGTGCAAGAAGTCGCCTCAACGCCGGCGGTCGCGGTTTCGATTCCCGCTCAAGGCAGATAGGTATTTGTGCAAATATTTGTTTCCGGTCTGGGTGTATGTCCTTTTGGGTTTCGCCATTGTGCCTCGGAGAGCACGTAAAGCCATCGGTCCCGGTTGTTATCATGGACACCTGGTAATGATCGTTAGTCATGGTAGGGAAATTATCCGCCATCCCGCAGTAGAACAGCATGGTGGATTAAGCTCCAACCCTTCTTGTATGTGGAGAAGAGGTCTTAGCTCAGCAGTGGGTTGTTTACAGGCTGCTACTGTACAGTACAGTATGATTTAAAACTTTTGATGACAGCGTAATTTTATCTTTTGTATATTATTTAAATTATTTTACGAAAATGTAAGCAAATATTAAAAAAAAAAAACTTACTATTATAACTTAACTTATCGTTATAAACAATATTATTTTTTAATTATTTTTTATAGCGGCCCTCCCCAGCTGCGCTCGTTGTATATATATGTACTTAAACCTTCCCCATGAATCACTCTATCTATTTGTGAAAACTGCATGAAAATCCGTGCAGTAGTTTTTGAGTTTATCGCGAACAGACACAGAGACAGGAGCGGCGGAGGACTTTGTTTTATAATATGTAGTGATTATATAGTATTAAAAATTTTAAATCTTCAATTCACCTGTAATGATTACACGGTCGGTAAAAATATTAATATTGATTTTTTAGATAGCGTCTGAAGGGCATAAGTATACACTCAGAAAATCTATATGTTGTGTATTATATACGATGGTATGGAAAGCTGAGGCTGAGAGTTATCTTATAATAATTTTTATTAGCCAAAATATTACATTGTTTCTAAATAATGTAATTCTACTAACTTGTTACACAATAAAATGAAGATAGCCTCTGACACTGAACTAGGAAGCCTGTGTTTCAGCTTACAGCACCTGTTCCCTCCGAAAAAACGGCATCAAGATAGCAAAATTACATTTTTTTAATCAACAAACATAATTTTTTAATCAACAAAAATAATTTAAAATTGTGTTAAACTATAAAGTTTTAATGCGATAAAATTCGTTATAGACTTTTAATTAAATGAGTAAAATTCGCGTAAATTTAAGTAAACAGTAATGCAAATTTTATTAAAATTATCAAACTGTTATTCAAAATAAAATAAAAAATTAAAATGTATTTTTTTTATTCAAATCATCAAACAGATGTTAAAAGCACTTTTGAATCATTATTCTACAAAGTGTATACCTATTTAGTCTTTACCTATTTATGCTCAAATTATCTCATATTACAAAAAATCCATTATGTCATGTAACATTGTGTACTTACTGTATTACTATTCGTACTTATACTCATCGTTATAAAAATATATTCACAAGAAAGAAATATATTTTTCTACAATATTGAGCGAACAATGGAGTTTCTCAATCACAAAAGACTCCTTATATAATGCTATTGACTACGGTCGTGTCCTAAGAAAGTCTTGAAAAATGAATTAAAAATCACGTGTCTGGCTTAAAATACAGATAAAATTGGTTTATTTTACATTATAGAATTTATTTTTAAAAGGATGTATATACGTCGAAAAAAAAACATTGGTTTTTTACATTAAAAAGGTGTAGATAATGATAATAGGTATTACGTACATATTATTACATGCAAACATAATTGTTGGTCGACAACCTGGTCCATAGCGAGAACGTGAGAAATGGAAACCCATGAATGCTCATAGGCCTGTTAGTTGCAAAAATCAATGAATGATGAACATCTTCAAATAGTGTAAGGTAAGGATAAGTGTAAGGATAGGCTTTAATTTTAATCAACTTATTAGCTTGGCTGTGAAAATTATGTTACTTAGGGAACAATTATTATTACTGTGACCGAATATTCCACACAATTACGAATTGTAAATCAAGTATTTAGTCGCAAGTCACGAACAAGAAGTTCATTTAACACTTAACGTCTAGTGGTTTCGAATATTTGGGACTCTATCACAGTGAAGTTTTATAGACGTACGTTTGATGAAGGTATAGAGATGAAAAATGTTGCGTTTTTGACGTTGGACGTTCGTTTTCAACGTTACCGGAATATTAATGTAAACTACAAATATTTTTTTATTTTAATTACATAATTTTATTTTTGTGCAGAAAATTGAATTAATTGAAAGTAATAAAAACAAACCAATGTAAGTTACAAACATATACAGACAAAAATCTTAACGAAGTAATGATCTCTTAAAAAATTGTTCTTAAAGTCGTTGCGATATGTTAAATGTTATAAATGAACACACAACAACGTCTTGTTTGCGTTTTATCGCTTGTGTGAAAGACCCGTTAATTTTGCTGACAGAGAAACGATTACTCTGACTGACTGAGTTAACGCAGCACTTTGACGAACTTTGACTTCTTCAAGTAAGTACATGGGTTGAAAATTTTAGGTTCAGTGATTATGAAATATTTAAACGTCATTATTTTCAACATTATCCTCTTTTTACCCGACTGTAGCAGAAGGAGGGTTATGTTTTTCGAGAGTATGTATGTATGTATGTACGTATAATTGTTTGGTACACTCTGCGGACTGAACGGCTCGATGAATTTTAGCTTGAGAGGTGTCGTTAGATTCGTATTAATTGTGAAAGTGACACAGGGTATAAATTTTTAATCAGAAAACAACATTGTTTTAGGGTTTTTTCATTTCCAAATTACACAGAAACGCAGTCGGGTTTTTTAGTTTTTAAATTACCGTTGTTTATCTGTTATAATTAATAATTATTTAGGTACGTATGTACCTACATAATTGGTAATAATAGGTACCTATGTACCTACTTCAACAAATGGAATTGTTTTGCTTTTGATTTGGTTTGGTTGGTCAGCAGTCCGTACCGTAAACGGGTAGTAGTGTGGTAGTAAATTTTATAATTTGATTACAAGGTACACAGTTACAGATTACACAGTATTTTACTTCCATCAGTCAGTGGTCAAACTAAATCGAATGATTTAAATTGAATAAATATTTTTAAAATTTCCGTTTCGAACTGAACAACGAACTGATGTAGCTCTGGAGATCCATAAGGTAAGCTGACGTCCAGTAGTGGACATCTAATGTCTGATATGATGAAATATTTTTATGCCATGATAATCGAGTTCAAAAATATATAGATGAAAAAAATGTGGTAAACTATATTTTCTGCTTGACTTCCCTCCTTCCTCATTCTTGCTTTGTAAACAATTACGCGTTTTGTATATTTTTTGAACGAAAGACAGACTATTATTATTAATTTGACTTTGTCAGCGTAAACGAAAACAACGAATAATTGTGATATAATTGTTCTATCATTTTACTTGTAATAGACATCTACTCTACCATCCATAAAACCAATAGGTGTGTACTAAAACAAAAATTATAAAGAGACAAATAAAAAAAAATATAAGTATATACATTTTTATGACATAATAATAGAAAATTAATTTACTAATGTTTGAATGTATGTAAAAATTCAAAGAAATAAAATGGATTACACACATGTGAAATCTTACATTAAAACCCACTCACTAAGGGAACATAGGTTAAAAAAAATCGTAAAGGAATGCATCTTTACCGAGTTTTCAGTGTGAAATGTAACCAATTAAATACTATAAACATTATTTACACAACACTATTACCATATTTGGATCACATTACATTACTATACTGTGACATTACCATATGTGATCATCACACACTCATCTATTCTTCCCTCACGCTGTCATACAAATAAAAATTTCAAATTACAATATTTTTTGACAGAATGAAACGATTTTGATGAAATAAAGATAAAATGCTGCCTTAGGATTTATATTATGACTTTTTTGCTACATTTTTAACCTTCATTTAGTACTTTAGCTATAATGCGTGTTCAAAGTTTCAAACAAATAGACATACATGTATATAATAAGTGTTTTTAGACCCCTACAATCTATACAAATAATAAATCTGTTAAAACCTTCGTTTTATTAATACACTATATATCATCAAGAATAAATTTCAATAGCGCTTATTTTTTTGTATCAGCGCCATCTCTTATCGTGTTTTTCTCTGATCACGTATCACGTAAAAAGTACAAAACCAATGTTAATAACTTTAATACATAAAAATTGGAAATAACTTACAGTATAATTTAGTTTTTGTTTCATTGTAATTAAATTTAAAAATAAATATTTAAGAAAATAGAAATAGGTACCTACGCCGCCAACGCCATTTGGTCTAAGGAATCTTTAAAACTCACAAAACTTATATTTGAGTTATTATTTTGTTAAACTTAAAAGTTTACTAAATATGTCGGATAGGAATAGAAATCGTTTTAATATTTTAGATAAACATCATTTTCAATTAATATACTATTATGTTAAATATTAATTATGTTAAATGTCACTAAATATAAAAACGATATTCTACAATTATACAATAGATGGCGCAGATAATTTTCTGAATCGCGCTGACCAAAACTTCGGCCAAAAGAATGACACTCGCCCGTATTTAAAAACCTGTTTTTCTTTTTTGTATATAATTAAATACTTTAGGGTACTACGGTCTTGATTGTTTGTTCGTTGTTAAAATTTATAATATTTGGTCGTTATTTGTTTGTTGATTGTACAAAGTTGGATGGTTATAGCTATTTAAGTTGTAATCTATAAAGTCGTGTTAGTTACACCGTTTATAACTCGAGAACGAGTGGAACAATTTTTATGATTTTTGTGTTTTTGGATTTGTCTTCTTCGGGAATAATACTTATTAAAATATGGTATTCATCAATGAGAAAATAATTAATAAAAAAAAAACAGTTCAAATGTTTCATACGTACTATCTATATACATATATATGTATGTATGTATGTATGTATGTATGTATATAGATATAATAAATCTGTCACTCAATCCGTCTATTATAAAATATTTTCCAGTATCGACGCAGGTGTAGGTGATAAAAAATATAAATGTATAATTTTTAAAATTTTAGTTAAAGACCAGTGCGAAGCCGGGGCGGGCCGCTAGTAATTTATAATAAATAATTCAGAAAAAAGCAGACGAGTAATTTACTACTTTATTATAATAGCTAGGTAAGCTTTTAAAGCTAGGTAGCAGAGTTATATCAAAGAGGATTTAAATCTATCTTTATATATAAGTATATAAGAGATTTTCACGTATACATTGACTCATCACGATATCTCTGAAACTATAAGGCGCAGAGATTTGAAATTTGGTAGGAATATTCCTTTTACCGAGTAATGGTCAGCTAAGAACGGATTTTACGAAATTCTACCTCTAAGGGCTGAAAAAGGGGGGCAAAGTTTGTATGGGACAACATGATTCCTTGGTCCAATCTACTTCAAATTTCGCATAAATATTCTTTAACAGAATTGGTTGAAGACGTATTTCGTATTTTATCGAAATTCATCCTCTAACGATGTTAAAAGGGGGGAGAAAATTATTTTGATATAAATACTCCATAGTGATTTTGTTTTAAATTAAAATTTATTTTGACACATGTTTGACAACCAATCCGTCTGTTATAAAATATTTTCCAATATTGACGCAGGTGTAGGTGATAAAAAATATAATTTTATATTTTTTGAAATTTTGGTTAAATACCCGTGCGAAGCCGGGTCGGGCCGCTAGTTCATTATATTTTTATAATTATTTCATATTTCATTTTATTTTAATTAATCGATGCAGGAAAATTCTTCATCAAATTTTTCAAGTTAACTATTTTTCCCAATTTTTACGTCTCTCCAATTAGCGACTGGCTATATATTCCGGGATGAGATATTCGAAGTGAATGCTAATTGGAATCCTTTGTTTAAAAAAGGCCAACGAATTGGCCTTTGCAATTTGATTTTTTTTTTCATCAGCGGGTTTAGGGTGTAGCAGTCTGATGCGAAAGTTAAATAAGAAAAATTGTTTCTTTAAATAAGGGTACGTTTTTTTTTGTTTCGTATTAAATTTTATTTTATTGTGTATTAAGTTTTATTTTTATTGCTATCATTTGCTTTTGTTGAAGGAAGCAAAGTGGTAGACAAGGAATACTTGCCTAATATATTTATCGAGCAAATAATACAAAAAGTTAAATAATTTCTGTATAGATTACACATATAAATATATAGTTTTAGAATTTCTAAATTTTCTATCTTTTTTCTTTAACTTTTTTTCTACCATCAATAGTTTAGTCACAAAATTCAATTTACTGCTATTTAAGGTAGTTCCAGCATAAAACCACTTTTCGACAGATTCGGCTAAAATTTTTTTCACGGGTTCAGAATAGCTTTATTTATCAATTCCTAAAATTTCATAATATAATTTTTGACGGCTTAGATCGCGAGATATTTAAAGACAAAGTTCGCGATTTTGAGAGTAAAGTCCCATTTATGTATGTAAAATTTCCGATTTCTCTCGACATAATTGGAAAAAAAAAAAAAACTGGGAGAGTGTAGAAAAATGTTTTTAGAATAAGCTAAAAAAATAAAAGTAGCACTTCACGGTTTTGTTATCGAGTTATTAAAATTATAAATATTAATTTTAATTTTAAATTTATAATGATCTTGCAACACTGCATAACGCTCTCATCTTATTAATTTAATAAAACTATTATTAGAAAGCGCAATACTATTTGTATATACTAAGACCACATAAACAAAAATGTATAAAGCACTCAGAGCAACGTTGCCAGATTACTATAACTAACGATATAAGACAGAAGGTATTAAGGTAGGACTACATTTCACCTTAAGAAAATTTTCGAGTAGAACAATGATTTGTGAAAAGAATATTCAAGACCTTCTTGAATATTCTTTTTGATTTATAGTTGAATATTGTTTAAGGAATTGAGTAGCAATATACGAAAAAAAAAATCTTACTGTGCGAACAGAAGAAATCTATACAAATAATAAATCTGTTAAAACCTCCGTTTTATTAATACACTGTATATCATCAAGAATAAATTTTAATAGCGCGTTTTTTTTTTGTATCAGCGCCATCTCTTATCGTTTTTTTCTGTGTTCACGTATCACGTAAAAAGTACAAAACCAATGTAAATAACTTTAATACATAAAAATTAAACATAACTCACAATATAATTTAGTTTTTGTTTCGTTGTAATTAAATTTAAAAATAAATATTTACGAAAATAGAAATAGGTACCTACGCCGCCAATGCAATCTGGTCTAAGGAATCTTAAAAACTCACAAAACTTATTTTTGAGTTATTATTTTGTTAAACTTAAAAGTTTACTAAATATGTCGGATAGGAATAGAAATCGTTTTAATATTTTAGATAAACATCATTTTCAATTAATATAGGTACTATTATGTTAAATGTCACTAAATATAAAAACGATATTCTACCATTATACGATAGATGGCGTGTGTAGGTGATAAAAAATATAAATTTATAATTTTTAAAATTTTAGTTAAATACCCGTGCGAAGCCGGGGCGGGCCGCTAGTAATGAATAAAAAATGGTATTTCATAGGTTTTTGTATGGATGATTTACTGTTGGATGAGCAACGACTTAAAATCAAAATTAAGGGCTCAAAATTTTTGTTTTCTTTTTGACTACAAGATTTTCAGGTGGGACTTTGAGAACAAAAATGTTGCTCTAAAATTAAACATCCTAATATATACCTACATATCATTGACTTTTAATTAATGATTTTATTTTTTTCAGTAATATATTATATTATGGCACACACAATCATGACCCGACATGGAGGCTAAACTAAAGTTGACCTTTCATGAGTTAAAATCCTTACAAAGCCTTTGTGAATAGCTTCTCAAGAGTGGGAGGGGGATTAAGTGTGAAAAAATACACTTTTTATTGTTTTTTTTTTAGAAAACTGGGTTGAGTATATTTATTAAAACATTTTGCATGAATTATTAAGTATCGTTTTCAGAATATTCTGTGAAAGCCGTTGACAGAGATTTTTTTTTACTTTATCTCAGCTGAAAGTTATCTGAAATCAAAAACCCTTTGAATGTAGTCAAAGTATTAATAAATCCTCCCCCCAATGGTATCAGATTTTTTTTCACTATAACATTTTTGCCGGCCATTTAAATTAATGAAAAGTGCTACTTGTCACTAAAAATCCCGCCATTTTGTAAGTAAAAAACCCCTAAATAAATGTAAAAGAAACTCACCGTATTTTATATAAAGAATGTGTGTACCAAACTTGAAATAAATCGGTCAAGTAGTATTAAAATGGTAGTAAGCACTGACTTTGAAAAATATGTGTAAAAAAAGACGCTTTTAAAGTTAATAACTTAGATTTTTTTTATTATTGATTAGATTGGATTGGATAAGGATTTAGGTATATCATGACTATAAAACGACCTTCGCAAATAATACATTATTTTACAAAAAACTTGATTACCATAACAACGGTTATAATGAGTCAACCTCAAGAGATTAATTAATAAGTATAACTTTTAATGTCAATCAATTCCGTCATACATGATTTTTGCCTAATTTTAACCGTTTACACAGCGTACGCAACGAAAGCTCTCAAAAAATAATGTTTTTTTCGTTTTTGTAACGTTTCTTATGAATGCTCAGTTCCTATTGGTTTAGTAGTAAATGGACTATCTAACACAAAAATATTTTTTCAATTCGAGTTAGTAGTTTCTGAGATAAGCGCGTTCAAACTAAAAAAACTATTCAGCATTATATAAATATAAGTAATAGATTCAAAAAATACATATGTAATGTATATTTGTATTGAATTTTTAATTTTAAAAGTTTTAAGAAAATTTAATATACATATATACGACAGAAAAAGTAATGTCCATGCCTTTAAAACAATACAAATTGCTAATTTATTAATACTATGCTTATTCACATAGGTGGCAAGGAGTATGAAATAAAATTATTATCTGATATTTGTAAAATTCATCCATTTTGTATTACCGAACATTGGCTGAAAAGCTTAATCAGTGTTACACACAATATGTTTACATTCCAAATTTTATTTTAATACGTTCGTTCATAAGAGAGAATACTATTAGAGGAGGTTCACTAATATTGGTTCGAAATGGTACAAATCTGCTACCACGTTATGAACACTCCCTATTGAGCGTACTGTAGAGAGCTTTCGTGTGTGGAATATCAACGTTACATTTTATTTTGCGTATACGCGGCCACCTTTGTCATTTTACAATATTTGAGGCAATTATGGGGGACATTTAAAAAAAGTTATTTAAAAGGTTTAAATATAATATATTAGAGTGTGGTGATTCCAATATAGATAATTATGTTAAGAGAGACAACGATTAGAAATAGATTGATTTATTTTGATTGAAAAATGACGACACATGATCCATATGTTCTTTATAGTACTGTTTTTGAATTTTTTTCAATGAATTTTACAACATATTTAAATTAAAACTTTTGATATAAATGTAAATTTAAAATTTAGTGACTGGGCCAATAAAGGCAAAGGCAGAAGTAAATTTAATTAACAATTATTTAATTAACAAGAGAAGAAATAAATTGTGCAAACTCTACAGCGTAAAACAATTGCAATAGGAAACTAACGGCGAGTTGCACGAAATCGTCGCTAATTTTCCGTTAATTAAGTTGAAATTAATCTTAAAATTAGTTGATCTCATAATTAAATTTAAAGCTGTTGGAATTAATCATCCGTTAGACAGGTCTTTAATTAAACTAATCTTTTTTGTTAACTTAATCAGATGTAGGTTTCGTGCAACAGATAATCACGATTCTTGTGATTAAATTAGTTTAATAAACACTTAAATTTTAAAATTTGTTTCGTGCAACTCGGCGTAATTTCCTAGAATAAGTAAAACAATATATTAGACCTTTTTACTTTTTTTAATTTAAATTAAAGATCATGGATTCAAAATCACGCATTTTATATTTATAACTAAACAAAATATTTAATTTAACGGTAAATAATTTTAGTTTACAGTTTGTTGACATTACCACTAAAATACAATAGACTATATTTGTATTGAGTAATACAAATTATAGTCTATTGTATTTTAGCGGTACACAAAAGAGTTTGTATTGAGAATGTTTTTACCGGAAATTATTCGCCATTAAAAAGTTACATTAACGTCTTTTTCAATTCAATAATTGTTTACAGATATTTTAATTTTGTTAATTTTACAAATTTTCGTTAATATCATAATTATTATGGGATAATCAATTCAGATATCATGTCGTATGAAACGATTAGTTTTTGATTTCATTATTACATCACAAATACATTAGATTTACATTATGTAGCAAATGCTTTAAATTAATATTGTACGATGTAGCATTTTGACTAATAATAATAAAAACCTTACAAAATAGTTAATAGAATAAATAATAAGAGCCTTTCAGGTAAAAGCCGATAAATTGGCTCCTTGTCATTTTACCGGTACATCCTCGGAGTCGCTTAGCGTAATAAAATTCATTTAAATAGAAGTTGTTTGGAAAGTAAAAGAGGTAACCCTGTCACATCACTTGACAGTGCCTTTGGGTTTAATTTCCGGTTACATGACGTTTTCTCGTATTAAATTAGTTACGACGTTTATTGCGATGAGGATACCAAACTTTGATAGACGAAAGATTATGGATTCGTATTATACAAAGATTATTTTTTAATTTGTTTATTTATTTAAATTATTCCGTTTTGTTTATATCCAGTGTGCTAGACATCCTTGACATTCTTAACATATTTTTGTGACTTACAAGAGGACGCTTCAAATTAGAGATCTTTTTGAATTTGTAAAGATGTCGGTTTTAATACCTATAGTTAAGATAATATTTAGATAATAATTATGTAAAAAAAAACACAACAAAAAAAATAGTTATATTTTTGTAATGTAATGTACATTGCAACCACAATTTATAACGAAAAAAAAAATATATTTCAATTAATATTTTCAGGTTGCTAATACCTAGGTACTACAAATTGTATAATTTCGTAGTTTCTCGTAATAAAACCACAAGCCTTTGACATTTACTTGCTTACATATATATAGTACACTAGAAAATTCGTCTGTTTCAGCCACGTTCAGTACAAACTTATTGGTTGATATTTTTAGATTATTTTTACGTTCTATGAATTATATGGCATTTTATAGTCTATCGATCATTCTTGGTTTTCTAAAGAGAAAAATATTATTTATAGATCCATATATTGGTAGATATTTTAAACAGAAGTAAATTCTTTAGTTTTACAATATTAACTGTAAATATGCTCTATGACTGTTACTACTATGACTAGTTTATATCACATACAGCATCAAATATATTTGTGATTCAAAGCCTTTAGGATTGTAAAACGCTGTAGTTGAACGTTCGGTCAGGATTATACGAATTCATGTATAAATAAAGTAAATGTTCTTACAGATTATTAAGTCAATCAATGTTTCGGATTACGCTAAATATTTAATTTCACCATTAATTCTACGATTATAGGAATTGAAAAATTTGATACGATTTAGGCCTTTTACCTGCTTCTCGCCTATTTTCTGATATTTCAAACCAATCAAACAGTCACTGGAGGATATAAAAGTAACTTTATTTTTAATTTAAATAATGTTATGTGGCGAATCACAAATTAGTAACTTCCGATAGTAGAACAATATAATATTATATTTTTTAATTGCTATTATTTCGCATAATTTTTTAGCAAATTTTATAAACGTAATTGTAGTTATATATAGAAACACAATTATTATATTAATGTCATATCAACGGTGACGTACATGTATATAAAGAAATATTTTACAAATATTCATTTATTAGTCTTAAATAACAAAAAACAATCATAATTTTGAGACACTTGTTATATTTATTCAAATGAATATGAGGAATATGTCTTTAACCAGCAGTGGGACATAAAATGGATTTTACAGAATTATACGTTTTAGTAAACAGACATTTTACGCATAAATAACTTTCGATATGTAAAATAACATATTTATAAGCTTCTTCTAGGTAGCTCCGTTAAATATATAACATAATTTACGTAAATAGGTACATTAATTCAATTCCATAATTTACTTAATGGCTTTTAATCAACATAACGAGACAAGTATATACTTACATAATGTACTAACAAACTAGATCATATAGTGCTCTTAGACACGTAGCTCTCACATCCACTTAGCGCCTGCGGTCCATCTCTGGAGGTAATTTAACGTTAATTACCAATTTACTTTGCTACTGTGCACATTTTCACTGTAATCAAGACGTAATTTATTCTAACTCATTTACCTTGTCCGGATTAATTATTGTAAGACAGATTTTAAATCTAAGCTTGTTAAGTTTCCTTGAGTATCTTAAAGTACCTATAACTTAATTTTCTTTTGTAAATTCTTTTTTATAATGTGATTTGCTTCGATATGAAATCTTTAATTCTTTAAGCGTAATAATACAATTATATATATATATATATATATATATATATATATATATATATATATATATATATATATATATATATATATATTTTAATAATTTTAAGTTTTCCGTAAACTAGATATTGTTGTAATTATGTTTTTTAGGCGTAACAATTTAAATAAAAGACATTAAGATACACATATTGAATTATTTTTATTTAAATCTTGTTTAACATTAGTATATAAAAAACTTGACATTAAATCAAACGCAGATATCTAAAAAATAAATTTTATTATTTTATAAGGTAGCACTATAATATTTTATTTAATTATTTAATTGTATTATATACCTTCAAAAGTTTCATAATTTACTTTGTAATGTTTAATTATTATTTATGATATTGTACTACATGACGATTGTACTGACTGTTTCCGGTAATTCGAAAAACCCCACAATACACGGGTCCGTTTGTTACCAAATAACCAAAATAATATTGAAATTGTACAGTGATATATACTGAAAATGTTAGTGAATACAAAAAATAGAGGTACACCGGGAGTAAAGTCTTCAAAGTGAAATATAATAAACGCTAATTTATGAAAATCAGTTGCTGCTTGTTGTATACTAAACGTGAATAGAAGGATTATCATTACAAGAATAATTCGAGGATTGTTTTCGGTTTTACTCGTGTTCGTATTTATAACGGATCTAAGACTTGAAATCAATAGGATACCGTTCGCACATAATGTCGGCCATTTTATAAGAAATAAATAAATAACATAGATCTGTTTTTCTTTTCCAATCTGCATATTAAAAATTAGAAATGTTATAATCGACAGGGCGCCCGGTATCAGCCACGCAGCCAAAGACACCTTTAATAAGTTTGATGATTCAGTATTAAATACTCTCACTAGACTGTCGTGCATCTGTTTACTAAAAACAAACATCCAAGTCACGAGTGCCATTTCAGTATAAGCCAGTGGGAACTGCCCCAAGTAAATCGGGTTGAAGTATTCAGTGCAGATTTTTAAATACTTTATTAAGTCGTAAAAATATCGCACAAAGCTAAAAATAAATCTTGCCAACATGAATTGTAGTAGAAGTTGATTCTTGTAACTGTGTCGCCATTCCGAGAAGAGTATGGTCGTCAAAATCAGCATCATCATAGAAAGAATCGAAAATGCCATTCCAAGCGTGCTTAAAATGAAAGAAGTCTTCGATAGAAACGTGATGTTTTTACTCTCCGACAAAAACATTATAGACCAGTTGTCAATTGACGACATTTTGTTTCTTGTTAAAAACTAAGTCTTTTATTCAATCCAATGTCAATTCAGTATCGTTTAATTTCTACTTGTGTGAATTATAGTGTGCACGTAATCTATGGAACAATATTCACCAACTCGAATTTGAAATACAGTATTATCACGACTATTTAAGAAAAATTTGAACTTTTAATCACATAATAGTAAATCACGTCGTATTTAGTTAAATCCTTCATATAAAATGAGATTTTATTTAGTAGTTAACAATAATGATAACCGGTTTTATCAAGAGATAAGATTAGACTCTCAAAAAATAATTAGAAGTTGTTATGATATCCTTTGAATATTAGGTTTTTGTTTGTAACTAGTTAATTAAAGGAACGTACAGATAAAGTACTCGATGATATTAATCATTACACTTTTTCAAATATTTATTTAATCTTGTTAACAATATGCTGCAGTAAAACTAGATTTTATAATCAACTAACTTTCCTCTCGGTTACACCAACGAAACGATTACAAAGTTGCTTCATGGTTACACCCGTCTTATCATTTATGGCTACGGTTTTGCTACGAAAGGTCGTAGCTTCGTAATGTCTTCACTTCAACTTAATTAAGTTTTCTAACTGTAAAAATAATAATATTATCGATCATAAAAATAATTTCTTTTTATAATATTGAAATAGAAAGAACTTTGTAATTAAGTTTTATGATATTAATCGCTTTTATAAAGTATTTTTAGTTCCGATAATAACGTTATCGATAATGAACGATTTTTGTTTTATATTAATACAATTTATACAAGTTTAATATAGCTGGAAACTTTGATTGTGTATATAAGATTTCTAATCTGAATTGAGTACAAGTTTTATCCAGTTTCATTTCATTTTATTCATAAATGTCTATGTTATATATAATTTATGTTGACAAAAGTAACAGACGAAATAAGTATCATCCATGTAGGTGAGATAAGACAATATAGAAACTGTTGATTCTAAACGACAGGCTCTAGGTTTACATTGGGTTAGCAATACTAAGTAGCAACTACCGTAAAATCTCTTTAAAAGCTTATGTCATACTCTAAACCATGAAGAGAAATATAGTGAGGGGGACTGTGTGTCTTGCAGCAGTGCCGATTAAAAATCACAAACTTAATAGCAAAAAGGAACTTTTGCCTAACGTTGACATATATAAAAACATCACATTATTTCCGCGAGTAATAATTATGAACTGCATATCACAATGGAGGTCCGGTGGAGTAGTTTGAAATGGACCAAACGAGTTGAGTAAGACAAAGAAAACTTATTCGACGACCACTATAAAATAGGATCGATTGAATTTTTTAAAACGTTATTAAATATACTTACTAAATAACAATTTTTCTATTTTAATCTCTGATTGAAATTAATAGAGATAAAAAGTAAAAACATGAATGAGTAGCACCATGCGATATAGTCTAATTGTTTAGATATTTTCATGATAGAGTCGTTTCGAAGTTTCCACAAACACCTGTTTGAACAAAAACATGCCTTTGTTTACCATTATAGCTTTATATTGATTTTTATAAAAATACAATAAAAAATTGAGAGTTGTCTTAAATATGAAATAAAAAAAAATGCTGAAAAGTAATTTTAAATAAACAGATGAATTGCGCATTTGTTTGCTTAATAAACGAAATGTACTTAATTTTTATAACCATCTTTTCATCAATCTCTTTAAAATAATAAAAAATAATTTTCTCGGGCTGTTAAGCAAAACGTATTTGTATTGTAATAATATAATAAAGGATAGGATTTTGTTTTAATACGCTCGATTTGGGATTTAGTTTATTAGGCAAAAATTAATTTTAGAGAAGATTAGAATATTGGCATTTTACGACATCGACGTATAATATATTGTGGTTTAATATATACAGCAAGTTAGGAATTGTTGTCTAAATTTAATATACTTTACGCCCGGGCTGAGTGTCATTTGTTTTACTGATGAGACCTTACTAACGGCCCGGGCAAGGAGGGTCTCTGTATCCAAGACATAGGCCCATCTATTCCAAGGGCCACGCAGAGGTCCATCCAGGTGCGCGGATCGCCGTCTTGGGTATGGAGGTGGAGGTTCGTGCCCAGAAGAGGTCCCTGGGTCTGACCCAGGACGGCCGATGATACTTTGGTTCGCATGTCGCGGAGCTCGCTACGAGGCTCGAGAGCACCGCAGCTGCGATGGGCAAACTCCTGTCCAACGTAGGAGGACTGGACTCCCTTGTTGGTCTTTTTACGCAGTTTTTTTACGCAGTCGGGTTTTCGTTTTTTTTTTTATAATTCATTTTTTTATAATAAATTCTCGTTATAGCGCATTTGCGATAAGACATTCAGTATGGAAATTATAGATAAAAAATTGTAATGTTATTTTGTTTTCTATTAAATTAATTTAATTTTTTTTATGAATATTATAATTAAACTAAATGCCTTAACGCCGGCGATCGCGGGTTCGATTCTTGCTCGGTCAGATATTTGTATTTATACAAAAATTTGTTTCTATCTATGTCCTCGTGGTCCCACATTGTTTCGAAGAATGCACTTATAGCCGTCAGTCCCGGTTGTTATCATAAACACCTGATAGCAGTGAAGCAGCGTGGTGGATTAAACTTTGCCCAGAAGTGGGATGTTTACAGGCTGATTTAGTTCAGTTCAAATAAACAGTACCATACTAGATAAGTTTCGATAGTTATCTAAAACTCTAGTTTGGCTAAATATATTTATGTAATTATAATTTAAAGGGTTTTATATGAGTTAAAAGATTAACACTCGTAAGAAACACAGAGAATATATTTCAGATATAACATCACGACAGGTCAAAAATAAAACTCACTCGTGTGAGGAATAGGAAACCACGAATATATAAAATTCTATACAAATAGTTAACAAGGTGACAGTGTGTAATATTACCATATATTATTGCGTACGTCTATACGTGACTTTATATCAGAGACAATTTAACTTAACTTTCATTGTCACAGATACTAATAAAGTTTATTCAAATGACAAGTGTTTTTTTTAAAATATAAGGAGCATAAAGTATTATTTATAGTCAATATTTATTTTGATGTAATAAATAAATTAATGAATTCCATATAAATTACTATGGTTAAGAAAATTGCCTCTTACTTTCTTTCAAATGTTTTAAGGTAATAAAGCGCTTGTTGAGACATATGAAAGTCGTAGGACTTTAAAGAAACTAATAGTTACAAGCTTAAACAACTACTAGTAAGTGCATCTACTTATTAAATATTATTGCATTTCCTAGTTAAACCGTGTAACATCTAATAATTACGTAATTTTAACAATTCTACAATTTTAGTAATTTTTTTTTCAAACTTTATTATATATTCTATAACAAATGATACAGGCTATTTTGAAAATTACTAATACTATAACTAAACAAATCTTAATAAAAAACTTTACTGGAAATAAGAATTAATGAAACATCAAAATTACATTTCAATTGTAGTTACGATATGCATTTTCATAAATTAAATTGATTTTAACAAATACATACATGCTTTAAGTTGTTGAGCTTAAGACATAATTTAGATCGTTATGATTTAATACGTTTAATGCAAGGAATTTATATACAAACTGGAATCGCACGTGCACTCAAAAAACATTCCTAAGAGAGAGATTGCATCTCTTTCTACCCCATGGATTCAAGGCAACTCGTAGGAAAGAGCCAAAATACCAGTAGTCAACGAAATGCTCGGTACGATTTTTTTCTCTTTACATGTCGGAAACAAATGTCAACCTTATGTCAGTTATTTCAAGGTGCATATTTGAATATACAATTTTATTAAGTGAGCGTTCCAGTATGATATATATTTCTTGGTTTAATGAAACTACTACATGCAATTCTATAGACTAAGTGTTAACTAGATTAAAATGTAACATAGGTACACTAAGTTATTTTTATTCGTAGGGGTAACTTTAATTACGTACTTATATAGAAGTCTTTATAAGGGATCACAGTTCGGAAAACTAGTTCGATACAACCTCAGAACAGAGAGTAAATTAAATGTGATATACCCGTAATTATGTTAGAATTATTTTAAACAATAAAAGCTTTATAACTTAAAATACTCGAATAAAAAATAATCAATTATATATCTCAAAAACTAACTCTACTCTATTTTTACAAAATTCGAAATCAACCTTATTGTAAGTAACCCATTGAAATTAAATTATTTAATAATAAAAAAGGGGTTCTTAAATTACTATTTGTTCTGAGGGAACAACGATCGGGGAGATTATTCTTTACGCTTATTATATATTAAAAAACTTATTCATATTTATATATGTAAATATATTCAATGAGACAATTTAATTTGTTAAAAAAAGCAAATATTAAAACTTTTTCAATTATAACATACATAAAATTTATTTAAAAAATCATAAAATTCCCAAAAAAAAGAATTTAAAAATTAATTAAATTTATCTTTAAAATTGATAACTGATAATCAAGTTTAAAAAGAAGGTAAGAAAATTGTGCTATAATAATATGTTTAAATTGCTTATCATTTTATTCTAATTCTACTTTAAAATAGTAGCATGAAATGTACTTTATTTTATGTAGAAGGACCAGTTTCACATTTTAAAAAGTACATAATCGTTGAAAAGAAAATTACATTTAAAAATACAACAAATACATAATTTTCAAAGAAACTGGCCCCAAGAGTACGCTAATCTACAAGATCACATTGTATAGAGGCTGGAAGTCTAGAATTACTTAGATACGCTAATTATACTAAGGAATATCTAGATGTAACGAAGGCAGAGACATTTAATGGTACTTAATTAGTATGTAATACATTATGAGAAGAACGTATTTGTGTTAACCTCTATTACATAAATAATATGAGTAAAATGCGAGTAGTAATTCTAATTAAAATACATATATGTAGGACATTGACAGATCATATTCAAAACCAGCTAAAATATAATATACCGTATTTAATGCATTTAAATATTGTTTTATCTTTCAAAATATCGCTTATCAGATGGAATAATGAAACAATAAGTTTTTCATAAGAATCACTTTTAACTTATTTTGACAATAATATATATATATATATATATATATATATATATATATATATATATATATATATATATATATATAGATATATATAAACGTCTCACACTCAAAGGCCCCCAGTAGGATGTCAATCCTGTGTCGGGGTCCGAAAACACACACAATACACAAGCACAAACGCCCAGACCACGACAAACATCTGTATGGCCTATACAAATATTTGTCATGTGCGGGAATCGAACCCGCGACCGCTAGCGCATCAGCCAGTTGCTGTGACATCGTCAATTGTGAGTTATTTTACGTAATCGTTTCATTGAAATACTTATACGTCATAATATGATTAAGAAAATAGTTCATATTATTTTAAAAATAGTAAACCTTTTAAAGAATTTTTCGTGTGTCAAAAATTTGTCTCTACCCTCATATAAGCCCAAGGTGCAAACTTTACTAACTTATTGATTGTAAACAACGAAACCATACAACATTGTAACGGTCCACGAAACTTAAGACTATTAAATAATTTATATTAAATAAAAAAAAACAAATAGATTAAAAGTTTTGAACTTAATCTCTTTAGTTTAATAATAATAATATTAAATTAATGTTATTAATGTTAATTTAACAGTAGAATTAAATAGAGCAAAACAAATTGAGACCAGCTCATTAAAAAATTATTCTAAAATAAAACTAATGAGACTGATGACGAATTACACTAATTTGATAAAACTTAAATTACTCCACCATGTGTTCTGGAAAAGAAATAAAAGTTATATTTTTTTATCAAGTATTTTATTTTAAATGATTTAATATAATATTGTACTTTATAATGCAAATAATATCAATGTCTTATAAATATTATTTTGTTATGGTCAATATCAAACCTACCAGCATTGATTGATGGCGAATTTGACAGCATTTGTATGGAGTTAATGAAAAAACAAATAATACCAAGGAAAATCAGTGGTAAAGCTATTGTAGATGAGGTAATATAGATAAGTGTTTTTTTGTTGTTGTTGTAAACTCTTGTTTTGAAATTTGTCGGCACAATCAAGATCTATTTATCTTACCCTGTTCTTCCACTGGAGTGTGATCTTCATCAGAAGAGTCGACCCTCTCAATCAGCGAACTTTGCTTGGATAGAGACTGTTCAAAAATATATTTAGAAAAATTATATTGATTGTGTTTCAATACAATATTAAAAATAATTTTAGAAAGTTTTAATTCCATTTTTTTCACGTCGATTTTTATTTGATAACGGAAAAAGCTCTTGTCTTATTAACTATCTAAATAATGTCTATAAGGGTTCTACTAAAGATTTATTAATAGATATGAAACAATCTCCAAAATTCTATTTAAAGTTTCATTTTAATTTGAAATTCGTCAGATTACATTGCTAATCATTTGAAAATCAATTAAGAGGGTTTTCTCAAAAGTTTTAATGATGAATAACAAAGAGCCAATTATCTATTATTTTTACCTACTTTTTAGAACGAAGGTAGGTACAGATTGGTTATATTACCTTATTCGATCGTCGCCTCGGAGGTGATATTTTATTCCACAGAGCTTCTAATTGATCGAAATGTTGTGATTGCGCGATTGCAGCCTGTTCAGGGCCCAGACTTACCTAGGAGTTAAAGTCTTATGTAATACTAATTAAAAAATCGTAAATATTACGGTTTCAATATAAAAGCATTAGTCTTCTCTTTTGTGGTCTTCTATTTAGACTTATATATAATATTATTTTTAAAATGAATGATTATGTTCCAGTATAGTCTGGAAGCAGCTAAATTAAGCTGGTTATGCTAAATCTGTACTATGAAAACTTTGACATAAAATAATTTGATACAAATAGTACATGACTGACCCGTTGGGGCAGTTTGCAGTAACCCTGTTTTCTGCTCAAAGGGTTGTGGGTTCGATTCCCCCCTCGAGTTTGGGTGTAATATATGTTTATTTATCAATGTATTATTTATATGTATATTTATTAAAAAAAAATGTATATCAGTCGGCTGTTACCTAAAACAGAGGCATTAAGTTGCCTACCTTAGGAACAGACGACCTTGTGTGTGTGTTAAACATATTTATATATTAAGCATATTTATTTACTTACAATATATACAATAACAATACTTAGCCTCTTTGTAAAAATTTGGTAAATGGGAATAAATTACTTCTTAAAAAGTTAATTTGGCTGGTGACTAGAGAGCGATGCTTGACGCATCATCCTCTAGTAACCTTTTACTACGGAATTATTTCAATTATTGCAAGAAAAAAAAATACTAAGTTTATTTATTTCACATTTTTTCTTACCTGTGACCCCAAATCTTTATTTTTCGCTTCTTGGATCTTTGATATCTCCTCCATAGACGCAGACACAGAAAATCTAAAAACATAAATAATTATAAAATCTCATAAATTATTAATATCTCAATGAAGTTCATTGAATCAACTAGGTTTTGAATTTCTCAAGATAGAAATATAATAAGCTTTAGTTCAATAAACATTTTTAACAAGTTATTTCAATTACAAAATTTATTTATGGCTAAATAACAAAAATAAATAAATCAATAAATTATAATCTGTGTTAAGGATGATCAAAATGTACAAAGAATGTGTTACTTAAAATCATTTTTACGATTTTAGATAACGGGTATATAAAATTTATATAATACTTTGTGAATGATTTAATATTTGATTACGGTTTATCCCGTTATAAAGAATTGGAGATAATGAGTGAATCAGTACAATTCACACTTAGTTTCTAATTCGAGCAAAAGCCGCAAATTATACGACATTCAGTGGTTTTCATGAGCGATAAGCGTTATACCCTTGAGATGAGAATTTGTTTTCTAACCACTGCCACATATTGGATGAAAATTCTAAGCAATATTATAATTTTATTAAAAGTATAGACTGTTACCGTCTCTTCAAACGTTCATCTACTTGTGCCATCATAGCAGCAGATGTCAGGTGTCCATACTTCTTCTGCCAGGTGTATGTGTCTAAAGATACTTCCTTCTTGAGTAGTCTCCTCATTGGACGTTTCGGTGCTAATGGTCGTAGTTCTAAATAAAAATTAAACAGAAGTTGTTGTACAGTAAGTATTAAAAATAGAACTTGTGATCAAAAGCATTACTGACTGACTGACTGACTGAATCAGTCCTTAAACGTCCTACCGCTGGGTAAAGGCCTCTCCTCCATATAGGAGAAGGGTTGGAGCTTAATCCACCATGCTGCTCCACTGCGAGTTGGCAGATAATTTCTGTGATAACAACCGAAACCGACGGCTTTACGTGCTCTCCGAGGCACGGTAGGGAAACACACAAGGACATACACCCAGACCGGAAACAAATATTTATACAAGTACAAACATCTGCTTCGAGCGGGAATCGAATCCGCGACCGCCAGCGTTGAAGCGAATACTCGCACCACTACACCATAACGGTAGTCGTTTTAAAAAGCATTTTTATATAATTATTTAAAAATGTAATTTCGTGTAGTTGTATTGTATAGATATAAGCACGTTTATCGAGGGTATAAAGAAAAAACAGCGGGAGGCTTTAATCAGTTTGTGGTTGTGACAGATGCAATCTGGTTAAGATTTTTGCGGAAGTATTATTATGTAATCCTTCACAAACACACGTAAAACACGTGTGTTTGTATTTATTTGATCACGCTTACAAAATACCTTTTTTATTACGCATATAAATGAATATATTAGTATTTTTGTTTCTTCAATTTAAGATAATTACAGTTAGTTAACTAGTAATAACAGTAAATAGTAAAGTTACTTAAGTTACTACTTGTACTTGGGTTAAATTACTTTACTCAAGACATAATGAGTACTATCACTTTCTGGCGCTATCAATTTAATATTTCCAAATTGAATATTAAAGTAATTATCGATCAATCAAAAATTACTTTTCTAAAAATAAGATGACAAGTCGATTTAAAAGGACATTAACATTAGATTTATTTAGAAATCATTAGAGCTGTTTGTAATATCATTGGATACATAATTATATAAGTTAAATAATTCTTTGTCTTGTATGGACAGGTATCAAGTTCAGGAAAGTAAACGATCATCCCTTACCGTCAGCGTCTTTGGTAGGCGCGGCGTAGGTGGGAATTTTGACGTAAGTAGCGGGAGTGTTGTGGAGACAGATGATTGGCAAGCAACCTGTAGCACGAGGTTGATTAACATACAAATCAATATAATACGTATACAAATATAATAAGCAGAAAATACGTCTCCGGGCGGTATTTTGTTACAAATGTATTTATTATCAGAACTACTTAATTATATTTATTTATTTCTACTTTTATTTTATTTTTTTCGTAAAATAAAACTATATAAATATTTCTTACATAAGTTATAATAATAAAAAAAAAAATTAAACCATTACGTTAAAAAATAATATTAATAATAACAGTCCCGGTGAGTTTCTTCCGCCGGTTCCTCTTAGGTCAGAGGCTTCCTCTTTCCTGGTAGTAGAGTCTGACGTTCAGTAAATAATTGTAATAATTTTATGCCGAATAAAATATTTTGACTTTGACTTTGACTTTAGTTTTACTTGCAATACAAATTAACAAGTTCGAGATTAATTACAAACGAGACTACTGCATTTGGTTACCATGTTTTGTCAAAATTTACTAAAAGATAAATAAACAATCTATTATATATTTCAATCATGTGAAACGTACGTGTTTTAATTATTATTTTACGTTATAATATTTATAAGACTAATGTTTATCGAATGATAACAGATGACATTTATGAAAAACACGAAATATAAACAAAAATCGACAAATTTAATATTTGAGACGAATAAAACTTAGTGTAGGTGGTTCCATTATATCACAGTATAAAAAGTGGGACAACGTGTCTTGGAATAATAATGAAAGTGCATAGAATGTTGCTTTTTATTTTAAATAAAAAAAAACATTACAGCTATTTTTGCAGTTATAATAAAAAAAAATCTACAATATAATTTCGTATATTATTTTTAAATATATGTACGTAATAAGCAATTTCATTTTTATCAATATGAGGATTACCTTGAAAATTTTAGAATTCGCAATCTTGTTCCTTTCCAGAGTAAATATATTTAATAAAACGTTATCAAATACAGCTACCCAAATCCTTTGATATTATTCTCTTCGTACGTACAATGTAGTTGTGTAAAAGTAAGTTAGTACAATTTTATATTAACAGATTATAAAAGTGTTTCCCAACGTGGGGCACACGCCCCACTGGGGGGCAATTTGATAGTTAAGGGGTGCAATTTAAAAATGGACTCGACACGACTTTAACCCTTTCGCTTTGGATAATTTAAATGCAATACTATACCTTGTCCAACCATTTATTATCTTTTTGACAGCTTACATCTATAAATTTCAGTTTTTTTTTCATTATATGTTTTGAAATTTTACTTACGATGTTTTGATAACAATTTCATAGTGATTTCTTCCTAAAACTTATCATTTATATTTCTTAAGGGAACAAAACAATTTTAAAGGTTAAAAATTATGCATGGTGGCATAAAAAATTTAGAAATGTTAAGGTGGGGCATGGCCTAAAAAAGGTTGGGAAACACTGGATTATAACTAATTAATATGTGGCAAAATATTTTTAGAGACAACTTCAAGAGTCTCTAAGAACAGGTGACTCGAAAAATCAGGCTTGTACAATTAACCAATCTTTTAAATCTAACCAAATTGTATCAAATAAGACTAACAATATCATACCTAGTTGTAGCAGTGTGTAATAATTCTTTAATTAAAATTAAAAGTGTAGTAATAAAACATCAATTATAAATCAAGACTCGCACACAAAAGGTTCCGTATAATATTTATTACTAACGCCGAGTAACTTTAAACTAATTTAATCACAAGAATCGTGATTATCTGTTGCACGAAACCTACATCTGATTAATTTAACAAAAAAATTTAGTTTAATTAAAGACCTATCTAACGGATGATTAATTCCAACAGCTTTAAATTAATCATAAGATCAACTAATTTTAAGATTAATTGCAACTTAACTAACGGAAAGTTAGCGACGGTTTCGTGCAACTCGCCGTAAGTATATTATTTTTATGATCTAAACAAAAACGAAAAAAACAACATATTTGTTGGAACCACCTTTAATTTTTAAATGATATATATACCCGTGAAAATAATTCAAGTGTTTACTTATTACTGTTTCAAAATTACAACCCTATGATAGATAGACGATTGAATGGACTGACGGATAGCGGAGTTTTAGCAATAGGATAACCTTTGTTTCGGTACGTTACCCTAAAAAAATTGTTTGCAGAAATTCCATTATTTTGTATGTTGGAAAAAAGTAGCTAATTTTGTATAAAGATGAAATTTACATATTACCTCTATCTAGCAGATGCACTACTATACGGGAACAATCACTAGTGATCTGGAAACCCAACAGGGGAACGTGAAGAGAGAGCGACGTGAGCGCTAGACCACGTTTCGTTTCCCAAATTATAAGAGTCTTGTCTTCCGCACCTAAACGGTAAAAAATAAAAAATAAAACATTTATCTCAATATTATACAAACTAGCAACCTGAATGCGAGTATTATACCTACAGTTAGATTAAAACGCTTTCACTTACGCTTCACGATCATTTAAGACAGCTGAAATCAGTGTATCATTAAAAAAAAGTACAAAAGGTGAACACGTGACACCTTTACAAACATTCTTGTGAGCACGTAAAAAAAACCTAGGTATAATATATTGCTTAGTGATCATATTTTTATCTTATTGGAGTTTACTCCTTAAGAATCGATTTTCATATATAAGGCGCCCGGTATGAGAAAAATATGAGAGGTAAAATCTACTGATGAATGACCTCGTTACTTTTTTGGTGCACGCGCACCTATGGTGCGGTGCGAAAGTAATGTTGCTCTAATTAATATTGAAAAATAATATTTAAAAAATAAATGATAATTGTCAGATAATAATAATTACATAATTTATCAACATTCCTAATGAAATATTTGTGCACATCTGAAATTGACTATTGTGAAAAGTTTAATGTAAAATATTTCGCCGATTAGTTATAATAAATGTATATAAAATGAATAATTATATATTTATATATGTATATTATTTTCATTAATTTGTTAATTTACCCTTTCATATGGTATTAATCTTATTTTCAGTTGGATAAACTCTTTTTGCGTATGTTTAGACAATCGTACTTAAGGAGTAAACTCCAGTCGTGCGTCGGAGTTGACACACACAATTTTTTATTGTAAACCCTGGCACAGGTATAATGCTTATTTAACACTAGAAGTACCAACCGGTCAAAATCTAGAAAATAAAATGACTAGTTTTTTCGAAATTTTGAGAAAGTGTTGGAAGAAATGCCACGATCACTGATATATTTTTTTTTAATCAGCAATTCACTGACACTAACATTATTGGAAAATCGTACTTGGATAGAACAATTTATGGTAATACAGAATGACTGGTGAATTACTATCAGTATTTAAGGAGAATACTCAGTACATGATTCTCATTCGAATTATGAAATGAATAAAAAAAAAATAGGTACTTAATTTTTGACCAAATTTCCACAAATTTCAATTCAAATAAATAAAGCGTGGACACTTTTCCAGTCATGCCGGCGGGCGGCGCGTACACAGGTGTGGTACTGTACCACTTGTTCACATCTAAAAATTCCCAAAGTTCACATCATTTACCTAGCCAATAAATTTGTTGCTTAAACGAGTAAAATATCTTAGTATTTTTGCCTATCCTAAGCCAGGATTAAAGTATTAAGGGGGATTGGATCATGCTTGTTTATCAAAGGTAGCCTGCTACCCTGTTAACACGTGGCAGCGTTTGGACGCAGGTAAACTATGTACCTGTTTTGTGTCGACAGCGCAGCTAGCTGCTAGGGTGTAGAGACGACGCGTAAGTAATTAGATAACTGTTGAGTAACTTTACTTAGAAGTTTATTAATATTTATGTTATATTTTTACATAATTCGAATGAGAATTATGTACCGAGTATTCTCTTTAAATATTGATAGTAACTCACCATTCATTCTGTATAAGAGGATTGTCAAAAATGCTAAACGAAAAAAAAAAAAAAGATAATTTACCTCAAATTGTATTTAAAATATATATACATAATTCTGTCAGCATTGAAAAAGACAAAAAAAAAGCCTGAAACTATCAAAATTTATAATAAAACCAAATTCGAAGTAGATGTGTCAAATCATGTGACCAGGAAATATGGTGTAAAATCAGGTTTTTGGAGATGGATTCTTCCAGTGTTATTTTATTTACTGATATTTGATTCGACTTGCGACGATAAATGATTTTTATACAAGGAAAAAAAATGACAAAAATACATCGAGAAAAGATTTAAATGTTTCAATTAGCAAAATAACTTTCCACCGAGTATCCACGTGAACTGGAAAATTTGATTGACCTCTTGAAGATCCCGGAGAGTTCTAATATAAGACAAACATACCAAATTGGTTTTGTAATGAAAATAAAACTATAAATATAATTATGTTGGTATATATATATACAACATACAACTGCTGATACTTCTAGCATTAATCGATGTAGTAAGATGATGTTTTTTTTATAAATAAAGCATTTTCATTTTTAAATCTAGGTTCTGGTCATAGAAATAAACATAAAATTTACTTTCTAAAGAACTTTTTTATTTTCTTGATAAAATAAAAAATAAAAAAAACTTACCAGAAACAGCAATAGAGCCATCACCGGTTACCTTAACACAGGTAACTTTTCCTATATGACCTGACAGCAGGTGCACATCGGATCCAGTATTAATATCCCAAACGATCAGGTTGTAATCCCAGGATCCAGAAACGACTTGAGTTTTGTTCGTTATAGATACGGCCACACATGTAACTATGTCTGAGTGACCAACAAGAACCTAAGGATAAGAAAAATTTGGTTGTAGTCGTCTTTTTATCGTAATGGTTTTTACGGATTTTCATTTAATTTTGATTATAAAATATACATAACCCTTTTTCATAATTTTATTTTATTACAAAATAACACCCTTAAACCTTATATATAATGTTATTTTCAACTACCTCTATACTACTTACAATGGGGAAATAATAAAGAACGATTTTTTGTTACTTTAAATAGTTTAAATAATATTTATTAACATAAACGAGCAATGACATATTTTTTCCTTGCCTTATAACATTTATTCTTTACGACGTTAAAGTTAGTATGATTAAGTATACAATTTAAGTGAAATGTAGAAAACATAAGAAATAAATAATACTTATCATTTTATATTCGAGTTGACGGTAACGACTTGAATAAAAAATGTAATATACTTACTTTTTAGTTTTATTATGTCTTTTAAGGTGTTTTAGTTAGGAATTTATTTAGTATTTTAGGCAGCCAACGACAAATATTATTTTTTGTTTTCGTTTTATTTAAAAGGAAACATTTTTTTAAATGTTTAATATTCATTAGATGTTCATATTTCAAATATTTAAAATATTATGGAAATATAAGACAGAAACTTATAATCTGATATTGATAACATAGCTAACCGATGACCTGAATGAAATTAATTACCTGTGATAGTTTCCCGCCATCAAGTTGCCAAACTTTAAGAGACATGTCCATAGAGCCAGTAACGACATGTTTCGAATCAGCTGTCAGCGCGAAGCATGTAACACGTTCCGCATGCGAGACGGAACGCTTTTCCTCCCCACTGTCCCCTTCCGCTAGAGCCCAAATACGGACCGAGTTGTCTCCATCTGATAATACCTAAAAAAAATATAAAGTATTTAATAATGAAGTCTTAAATCTTGTGTGTGCAAAAATTATTGTGCAAGATGATATTCAATCGCTGCTACGACTATGAATATACATATAAGCTTAAAAAATATGAGTTTTATGATTGTGTAAAGCCAGTTCACGATGACGAACTACTTCATTACTTTTATTGCATTCGAACAATGGCAAACGTCAAAATGGCTACATTTTATTTTTCACACAAAACATCATCAATCTAGGGAGCGCGAGCAACACCGTTAGGGGCAGGAAAAGTGACCCATTTACATATTCACACAACCAATTTCCATGATAAATTTCCTGTTTATATCTGCGGAAGTTGGCTGAATGTGAATCCACCTTTAGAAACGGGGTGGCACCATGTCGTGAGAAAAATGATCTTCGGGGCGAACCTAATTAAGAAGGTCAATGTTACTATGAAAAATGAAACTTTCTCAATTTCGCCCGAAATACGATATATACGATAATAGACGGTTTAAATTAAACTTTTTATATAGTTATAGACTTAGTACGGTATCAATTATTTTAATCAAAATGAACGAGTATCCAAAATGGTATTCTATTAAAACGCTTTATCTAATCGCCTTTATTAATTACCAGGGCGGTTTTTGGTCCACGTAATCTACGCTTCTGCGATATCAATTTTTAAGGTTGATATACATTGTATACAGAAAAAAAAAGTTAGTAGAAGAAAAATTGTGTACATATCTTATTATTATTTTGTTTTTCCATAGAAACAATTTCTTCTCGTACTAACTACTATTTAATAATTTTCTTATCATTAGTTTCTTTTTAATAGTTTGTAGGTTTGTCGGCATGTGTTTGTACGTGGGCGTGTGTTTTTGTGTTTGCGTCAATGTTTGTAGTTGAATATCGTTAATGGTTTTCTTATTATCATCATAAAATTATTCAGTGTTTGTTGTTTGTGAATGTATATATATATATATATATATATATATATATATATATATATATACATTGTAAAGTTTGATAAGGATTACTTACAGGGTATAGGCGTTCTCTACTTTTTGTTATTTTATTATATTTTTTTTTTCATTATCAAAACATTTTTTCCAGCAATAAATATTATAATAATTATTACTGCATTATAATCTTGTTAATTCAACATTTTTTCTTCTTATTTTTTTTTTTTTTGTTATTACGGCGCACGATAGGGACGTTAAAATATTTTTTGGATAACCAAAAAAAGCTAGGTAATAATTCGTAAGACAGTAATTAACATATTTTTTTTTATTTTTTAAATGATTATAATTTTTATTACATATTATTTTAATTTGAAAAAAATATCCGTTAGCCTGCAGTAAAACAGTGTGACAGAGTAAGCTCCGACCCTTCTTTTTACCTACAGTAGGTGAGGTTTTGGACATTAGTAGGACTTTTACGGCTGTGCTGATTAGATAAATTTACGTATACAATATTTTCCACGTATCATCATTATTTATATCTTTCGTGGGAAACGAGACATTTTATTGCTCCTGTTACGGTTAATGGAGGGTGTCAATGTTGCTTCCGTCACTCATCGGCTAAACTAATGGGGTTTATCGCAGAAGTAACAATTTTTAAGTGACACTTTTAAGCTGCTTTTTCTTCTATATAATATGACGCATGCAATAATTTTAGCGACTGTAAATCAGTAAACAGTAGAATTTTTAATCGTTAAGTTATTTCTATACATACTATGTACCGTAGGTAGAACACTATCATCAAGGCTCGATAGAAACCATTCTATTTTAAAACTAAACTTTTAAGCCCGTCCGACAATAGCAAATCGATTACAACCAATGAGATCGTACTGGAATAGGTACTTTCAGTGGAGACAAATGAACATTTGGATATTATAAATTAAAATAAAAAAATTGTGCCGTGTTTGATTTAAATTAATGTTGAAACGAATTAAGATAAACAGATAATTTATAGAAACAAAAAAGGGATAGGAAAGAAATAAAAGCATTAAAAATAAGTTTAAAATGTATTTTTTTTTTAAATTAAATTCTTTGCTTTTTTATTTTGAAAATTTCATTAATATATAGTTAAGTTCAATAGATGTCCATTTGTGTCAACTATTCTTTAGAATAGCAGTGTAATTCCATTGTAAAAGAGGAAGATTCAATCCCTTAAGTACAAAACCTTTTACTGTAATACTATAATGTATAATCCTTTTATAACTATCAAGCTCAGCTTTACTGTTGAAACCGTTATATAAATGTTATAGAAAACATAATATTTTATTTCTTTTTTTTTTAATTATTTATAATTTTACACAATTAGTTATCACAAATTTGTTATCCACCATTGACAATTTATACTTAAAAAAGTAAAAGTTAAATATATGATAGTAATTATTTTATTTTATTTTATTGAAGAAAAATTACTTGTAAAGAATAATTTAAACCAAATATATTTTAGTTATGCAAACATAAATATTCATGTCGTTGGTTAAGTGACAGATTTCAAAGAGCACAAAAATGACCTCATCAATGACCTTGTAAAACTGAAAATTTCGTAATTCAGGTTTTACTTTCATGTAACAGATTATATCTAAAGATAGGTATATCCGTAGTTCAAAAATCGAGATGATAAAAAATCAACGGAGGTAAATAATTCATGTTAGAAGATATATAAGTACTTAGGTAATAAAGTTTATATTATTACAACTGAAAGACTCTTGTGATTTTACTCACGATCGTTATTTCTTCTCCACCCCTTATGACTCATAGTGAGATATGTATCATCCTTCATAACATGACTTGGTAAACAAGCTTTACTTTACTGTATCAGACTGTAAACAACCCACTGCTGAGCGAAGGCCTCTTCTCCATATACAAGAATCGTTGGAGCTTAATCTACCACGCTACTCCACTTCTGGTTGGCGAATTATTTGCCAACCATGAGTAACGATCGTTATCAGGTGTCTATGATAACAACCGGGACCGACGGCTAAACGTGCTCTCCGAGGTACGGTGGGGAGACCTACAAGGACATACACAAAGACCAGAAGGAGGTCGTGGGTTCGATTCCCGCTCGGGAACCACCTTTTTTTTAGGAATACATATACCCCGATGGAATAAGAATCAGCGGTTCGGAGGTGGGACGACTTATTTTTTTCTTTTTTTTTCTGCTAGAAATAAAAAAAAAATACAATTCAATTTCAGATCAAGGGGCCTCCACTCCTCCGTTGCCCTGGGCCTCTACAACTCTAAATCCGGACCTGGATGTAGCGGGTGCTTATGGATGTCGCTGTTACTACCACCAGGTGAACCGACTGTCCGTTTGCCCCCTCTTCTATAAAAAAAATGATGATCTCACCGCAAACTTCATATTGAGGGTGACATCGATGCTGGCGGTGGGGCAAGTGGCGGAGTGCAGCACGATGCCCGAGTCGACGAGCCACACGTGCACGCGCCGCGCGCGGTCGCCCGACAGCGCGCGGCGGCCGTCCGACATCATCAGCAACACTTGCAGTGCGGATTGGTGACCCTGGTCAGAAAGTTATAACATATACAAGTATCCTAACAAGTTTTACATCTGTGTATAATTGTTGTACAAATGTATAATGTGCATCACATTTATATTATTATATTATTTGATCGACTCGTTGGCATAGTTGGCAGTGACCCTGCTTTTATACTCCAGGGTTGTGGGTTCGATTCCCGCCCTGTGTCTGGGCGTAATATACATATATTTATATTATTTTTATAGACATTTTTTACAGAAAAAAAATGTATATTAGTCGGCTGTTACCTAAAACACAGGCATTAAGTTGTGTTAGCGTATGTTAAACGTATTTATTTTATTTATTGTTTTCACTTTTTTATTTGATATGAAGAAAGTAAATGGTGAAATTTTTGTTTTTAGATTTTATCTAAATTATAATTTTTATTTAATTATATATTATATCAATGTAATGTATGCGTGACTAGAGAGGATTGTTATTTAAAAATTAAAAGTCTATTATAATGTTGAATTTTATCATTCATTTTAGAAAATCAGACAATAGTACATAAGTTGATTTTTGGTGAAGGGTGAAAATATTAAATCATATTATTTTTAATTTGGGAAAACTATAAAGAAACTTACCTTATATGTCAAAGACGGAGAATTATCAGCTAATTGCCAAACTACCACTGTCCTGTCCTCAGAACCACTTAGCACTAAGAGGTTATTTGGACTGAAGGTGACGCACGTGATGTGTCCCATGTGTCCGCTAAGCGTGGTCTGAAGACGATGGGTGGATAGTTGCCAAACTCTTACTAATCCACGAGCACAACCGCTGGCTGCTAGCTGTCCATCGCGTGACACTTCTAAACAGCTGATCGGTATCAATTCACTTTGTTCCGCCTGCCGTCAAAATATTCATTAAATTTTAACTGATATTATTGTTTATATACTAAACTGGTATTTTTGTTTAGCTAATTTAAAATGTTTTCACCTGTAATAGGGTTATATTTGTGGTTGATTTTGTTTGACGTCGTTTTAATTGTTTTGTCGGTCTGAAGTTAGTTAAGTTATCTTCTGTGTGAAATGAATATATTGTTACCCTATTGCCACCTGCAAAAGTAAAAATAAAAATAAAATATTACGATCTACGAAATTTTTAGTATGTAACTATGCAACAAACGGATTAAAAAAAATAAATAAATAAATGAACGTCTCACACTCAACGACCCCCAGTAGGATGTCAATCCTGTGTCGGGGGTCCGGAAACACACAATATACAAGCACTAACGCAAGGTTTGGTTTTACTATACTTACCAGCAGCTAGTAAGAAATGATCTTTGTCAGCAATAGCGAGAGCAGACAAATCATGAGCAGCCGCCAATGTTCGAAGTAGCTGCGCACTGTGTAAGCTATAAACGTATACTCGTTGATCAGCGCAACCAACCGCAGCTCTCGATGAGTCGTGTCCAACGCAGAAGCATTTTACCTTTTAGATAAAAAGCATAAAAAATAAAAAGGCACACAATATGTTTCGCGTTAAGGAATTCAAAGAAACATAAAAAGTTGGGTAATTTAATAAATAATTCATGCGATGCTCAAGTACAGATCTCTTTATATGTAAATTTAGCAAAGTTTCACACATTAAGATCTCACTCTCAATATCAAATTCACGTACAAATGCCGTTCGCAAAGTTCGGAAAACACGCAATACTAACTTTAAAATTTAAATTTGTATCGAATTACAAGGATAACAAAAATTTTGAATTATTTATTTGTGTTTTATATTTAAAAAAAGTTGGTTGTCTGAAAAGTCGGTTTATGGACCATAATTATACGTGGTAACGTCATAACAAAACATTGATAAAAAATTGCATACTTTTATGAACTGAATTGAACTTATCACTGAATTATCATTATTTTGTATAATATAATAGAGTTAATTCAATTCATTAAATTTTTCCGATAAATTAACATTTATTTGCACTTGCTAATTTAAGTTTTTTTTTTTACTTAAATTATACAGATTAATTACAAGTAACAATGTGCTATTAACAATTTATTTACAACTTTTATACGTGTGCGATATTTAAGATCCTCCAATCTGCGTTATTCTTTTTCATTCACAAGCCGAAGCCGAAGCTGCGGAACGTGATAATGAGTCATGCTTTTCCGTGCGTGTAGCCGGCATTCATCGATTTACAAGACGTTATCACATCAAAAAATTGTATATTTTGTCGTAAATTTATAAAACGTACGTATATCATAATAGATGTTCCTGTGTCAGATATCTATTTGTGCGTTTCATTTATTAGATAACATCGATCGCCAACTGCGAGGGAACTGTTATCTGTACGTCATCCCCTAATGTAATAAGAGTAGAAACGGTCTAAGGGCACTTACTAGGAATCGACTGTAATTTATTTCCCTCACCAAAGTATAAGTAAGAGGTAAAACAATTTAGTGATTCTCGATTACAACACCCGAAGAGGGTCAAGAGAATTTTTTGGATATCTTTGCTCATTATAACGAAATTTATCTTATCAAAAAGATCCACGTTAATTTTTTCTCGGATTTAAAATACATAATTTTATTTTTTGCGTTCACTCAATATTTAGAAAATGTTACTGAATATTTCGAGAATTTGTGGAGTTTGTTATAATATTGAAAAGGTTTGTAGCAATTAAATTATAATTCAAGATACATAGTCTGTAAAGTGCTTTACAGAAACTTAAATATTTTACAAATTGTTTTGAATTAATTTGCTTCATAATCAATACGCAAATATTTCTATTAGAAATATTTATGCCAAGATCACTTAGATCGTATCAATATTTGCAAGAAGTGAAAGATAATACATTACTTTTCGTAAGTGATATTTAATATTCGGAAGTAAAAAGAATATCTATAAGTATTCGGTATAAAAATGGATAGTCTTTATTATATAGATAAAATGATAACGTAAAAGACTGTTTACGAAGATAATGTAAGTTATACGAAAACATAGTTTCATAAAAAATTAAAAGGAAATATCATTTCAAGTAATAATACATTCTATATGTGGAAACTTGTAATTGGCCTTATGCTGTCAATATGAAGATACAAAATAAAATACCTACTTTAAAATACATTTCTTGTGCGTAATTTGATAAAATATATTTATAGAATAATCATTAAAACAACAGTATTATCATGTATTATCATGTTATAATGACATGAATTTCAACAAATTAGAAAAATACCTACTACTTTTACAAGATACGGTCGATGGGAGAGGCCTACGGTCATCAGAGGACACCCAATGGCTGATATGACGATGATGATGACATTTACATAGAAATTGTTTACATAATTGTTTTTTTTTTTAAATAAAAAAAGAAAATAACTAAATAATACATTATAGGAATTTTTCGATTTTTAACAAATTTAAATTTTACTAGCAAATCCGCAATGCTTACTGAATTATGCATAGAAAAAGTGTCAACGTGTATTTTTACTTTTAAATAATTTATACATTGGTAAATAGTATGAATAAATTTTTGATATTATTTTTGTATATATAGATGATATATTTTAATGTCTTACCTTAGCTTTATGTCGCTTTAGAACATGTAAATGTGTTCCTGTTATAAAAGTTCTAATATGTAGTTCATTTTCTCCTTGAAGTGTAACTAGAAAAACATTATCTTCAGTAACTTCCATAGCGTGAATCGGAACACCAGCGGATACAGTGCTGAGCAGTGTGAAGTTATCCACATTCCACGTGCAAACCGTCCCATCTTGTGAACCCGTGACCAAGATGTCTCCATCTTGAATTACCTTTACAGCTGTTACTGGCCCGCGATGATGATCAAGTTTCGTTACCTATTAATATATAATATTTTTTTTCATTTTAAGGCTTATTCTTGTAAGTAATTTAATATTACATTGTTTTGTTTATAAATATTTCAATTAAATTAAACGATTTGTTTCATGATTTTTAGACATGTCAATTTGATACATAGCCCAGTGAACACATGACCTCCATATGACGTCATAGATAGATCACATAGAGGTCATAGAATATTTACATAGATATGACATAGAAATGAACATTAATTATTGATTTATAAATGACTTTGATGTGATGTCATATAATATGACATCATTATGACATAGTAGGTACTGACCTAATATTTGACTGTTATATGACTTCATAATTGTGATTATAATTTATATACTATTTACGTAAGAAATAAATCATAAATTTACATAAATTACAAGTCATAGTCTGAAGTCAAAGTGATATCATAATACCGTCACATGCTTACGTAAAAAACAATTTTTTACGTAAGCATGTGACGGCTTCAAGCCGCTAAATCGCGCTAACGTTTGGTTCTACAGAATCTACATATAGGTCTCCATACAAAATTAATTGACTAAGGGTTTTTTATTAAATCAAAGTCATTTCACCTTGAAACGGGGTATTTATATTGTAGGTCCCGTAGTGCAGGTGTGATTTTGGACATAACGATAAACGTTTCAAACGTATCAAATTATTTTTTCTATCAGTATTGTAATATTTTCAAAATGTTGTGTAGTAAAAAACTGATTAGTAAAAATCTTTTACTAATCAGTTTTTTAATTTTATATCATATTTACGTCATCTATCTTACGTAAGAATCTTACGTCAGGAAGTGGGAAATTATGAGTCATATATGACTCATATATGACTCACATCTTACGTAAATCATGACGTAGCATGACGTCATTCAGACATCAGTCTGACATAATTGTGTTCACTGGGAGGTACTACGTCAATGTCAAGTTGAATGGAAAAACCACAAGGAACATTGTTGTAGGATGTTTGATGAGATTCTATCCTTAATTAAATTTTGTAGACATCGTATATAAATAACAGTAAAAAAAAATTATATACATATATAACACTGTACTTATAGATGATATATACAATTTTTTCTTAAGTAGACTCGAGATTTGTTAAGTCTGAATGATAAACAAGAATTTTATACAAAGTGGTAATAAAGAGGTCTAATGACATGCTAATGATGTCTAAAGGATCACCCAAAACCTCTTATTTGTTAAAAAACGATCAGAACATACATAGCTGATGACTTTGTTTTGTTTAGATTTTCAGCAGTTAATTTATAAATAGAGTTCGAAATAAATTATCCACAGCCAAAATGTTTACTAATTTAGGGTTGCAGGTATAGTAATTTAATGAATATATTCACGATCAGACATCCGCCTAACTATAGACCTTGAAAAGTAAACGATCTCAGTGAGAAATTATATTACATTTATATTTTATAATCTGTGAAGTGTACAGATTATAAAATATTTTGCCTTTTCTACGAAGTTGATGAGCTGATCCTCATAATAATGGATAGAATGCTGCAATCGGACTTTTAGTAGACAACTCCCTGTCTCATGGCTATCCATAAGTTACTAATTACAATATTATTTACAAAGTAAAATAGTATTACAACTATTTATAAAGAGAAAAAAGAATACTTACCAAAGCCCCATCAACTAACGATGTAACAATGACGGCTGAATCTTCTCCGCCACTGATGACCAAAGAACGATTCACGATTGCTGCTACACATAGTACTGGCGCTATGTGTTCTCTATAGTAAAAAAAAAAAAAAAAAAAACATTTATGTTACCAAAATTATAATGTAGTTTCTTGAAAAGATGCTGGATTGATTAAATTATTTTTGAAATTCTTCTAATAACGCGAACAAAATTTATAGAGAAAGAAACATAAAAAATACACCAAAACTATAAAAGTCGGGAAAAAATTAAAAAAGTTTTTTCCTATGATATTGTTCTCTAATTTTTAGGGTTAGACAACGGCTGGTTAGCTTGTTCAAAGTAAAAACATTGTATAACACTTGTGTATTATTCTTAACAAAAATAAAGTTGGAAGAGGCAAGTTGGTTGTGATATCTCCGTTTGCGGCTTAGTGTTGAAACTCGGCTTTTATAGGATCAACTTTTGTAATAAACTCTTGTTGTACATACATTTATAGTAATGGCTAAGCTATTGGTTTAAAAGTCAAGCAAAGTAAAAATAGTTTTAGTACAGCAAAACACGTTTTACAAAACAAAAAAAAAAAAAAAAAACTCCATATAATCAATGTTCCATAAATTGCCGCGCTAATGAATTCACTTCCTTCAATAATGAGTAAACAAGGCGTATTGAATTTCATCACATTTTGTCGACAAAGCGCGTCAAGTGAGTAAATTTTGTATAAAGTTACAACGCAGTGTTTGTGTGAGGGATAACAATACACCACACATAATTTAGTTTTGCATAACCTATTTTTACATAACAATTATCTTATTTTATTATTATTATATATTATACACCACACAGAAAATAATAGAGTACAAAAAATTATGAGCTGAAAGAAATGCACAAAAAGGCGGCCTTATAGCTTAATAGCGATTTCTTCCAGGCAACCTTAGGATTAGAATTCTTATATCTGTGTATATTATATAATTATATATTAATTAGATATATATATTATTTTAACAAATGTTTAAATTACTTATGTGTATACATATCTAAGAATTTTTCGTAGGGGGGGGGGGGAGGAAAAACCTATAATTTATTAATGTCGTTTATACACTCTCTTTAGTAGCACACTCTATATAAATTCTAAAATAATCTTTATGTTTCTAGAGCAGTTAAAGAAGTTTTTCGTTATCTAATCTTGCGAGGAAAAAGTTACTCCTATGATATACATGCAAATATTTTAGTACTGAGTAAAGTAAGCGATATACCTGCCTAATTATATACTTACACTATTTTTGTCTTAACAGCCAAAGTATGTAAATCCCATACAACGACGCTCGTGTCTTCAGAGCCTGTTAGAAGATATTGAGATTCGCGCGTGACACACATGCATAATATCCGCCCGGAGTGACCTGGAAATAACTATGTCTTCAGTTCCTTTTAAGATATAGAGTAATATATACTTTGTATTGTAATATGTTACAAATATGTATGGTGGCATTCTTTAATGTCGCGATGTTAGTTATAAAACTTTTTTCTAATGTATAGTCTAATGTATATCTAATGTATGTATATCTAATGTAAATTCTATGTATAATCTTATTTGACCAATTGTGAATGTAGATTATTAAATATTTTTCACACTTAAATTTTGATTGCCTTCGGTTTGTTGAAATTCATGACAGACAGAAAATTTTCGAATTATTGCAAACATAGTTTCAAAAATAATTCAATATTTTATTAACCCCTTTCATAGTTCCGCTGTTAGCATGACATATTTATTTATGTCACAAAATAAATACTACATTGAAAAGGCCACTATTGTGTCGAGGGTCGAAAAACAAACAAAGCTAAAATAAACATTATGTATACAGAATACAAATATTTGTCACGAGTTGTCAAAACGGCGCGCGGCGGCCATTGGCGCAATAGACAATTGCAAAAATCTCTACACTAAGACGTCGTCGCTCGTCGTCGTTAAAATAAGTTTTATGTCACCTGAGCAGTAAAAACAATAACATAATAAACAGTTACGTTGGCGTCATAATGTTACAATAAAAGTATATTACATAAAACAGTTTCTATAAACTTTGTTATTATGTATATATGTATTTTCAGAATCAAAGTCATAGCATAGTCTATATCTTATCTTATATATAATGTAATATATATTATATATAGGAGACTTTCTATAGATATAGTCACTCATCACGACATCTCTGGAAGTATAAGACCTAGAGACTTGAAATTTGGTAGGAATATTCCTTTTGCCGAGTAGAGGTCAGCTAAGAACGGATTTTACGAAATTACCACGGGCCAGTCAAAATACCCATGCGAAGCCGGGGCGGGCCCCTAGTATAATATATTCTACCAGCGAATTGACAGTACAATTCCTATGATGTTACAATAAATGCCTACTTGCTATAATTTAACTTAAACTTTAATATTTCAATATTTTCATCAACGAAATCAACAACTGATTCTTTTAAACAGTTTCGTAATATTAGCCTGTTCTTCCAAATCGCTAGAACGCCTTGTAAGCTTGTTGTTTTATTATGTACTGTGTAGTATTTGTACATATTCATGTATCAGCCTGTAAACCACCCACTGTTGAGCGAAGGCCTCTTCTCCGTATAGATGGAGGGTTGAAGATAAATCCACCACGCTGCTCCACTGCGGGGTGGTGCATAATTTCTCTACCATGGTTAACGATTGTTATCTATGATAACAACCGGGACCGACGGCTTTACGTGCTCTCCGAGGCACGGTGGGAAAACCCACAAGGAAATACACCCAGATCGGAAACAAATATTTGTACAAATACAAATATCTGTTCCGAGCGGGAATCGAACCCGCGACCACCGGCGTGCGGTGTTGAGGCAACTACTCGCACCACTACACCAGAACGATCGTCATAAACTTTAATAACCTATAATATTACAGGTTTATTGAATTTTTCGGAAATGCTCTCCGAGGCACGACATATAGGTTGGTACATTGAACATTTTATTATAAATATATATATATATATAGCGTAAAAGTAAAATTTTTAATAAAATAAAATTGATATAATATGATCTAATAATTTTATAAACTGATTTGAACCAATCTGTAAACAGTGGGTGCATTACTTCACTTCGTATAGAAAACAGGTTCGAGTTTAATCCACCACGCTGTTCCTTTTGCGGGTTGGTGGATAATTTTTCTGTCATGAGTAACGATCACTGTTAGGTGTCAACGATAATAACCGGGACCAACGGTTTTGCGTGCTCTCCGAGAAACGGAGAGGATTTCTCCCAGCAATACACCAGAACGGTTGCTTGTAATATTTTTATTTAATTTATTATTACGTATGCAAGGCACCATTACCTTAGCGTTTATGCCCTGCCACCTTCTCAGGCAACATGAAGACGTCTTTCAATTTCATACCGTACCTCATCTTTGCGCCATCAAACAGTCACTTTAACCAACTTTCACAATATGATCATTCATTAATTTGCCTTATTGGTATTCAATGTGCCAAAAGGACACAAACTATAAGGCAAATTTTATGTAAAATGGATAGCACGCATACCATACATTGAATTAGAATAATGACACAACACAAATTCATCAGCAAGTACATTATACTAATCCGTGGCTTACACGTTTCTATCATGCGGAATAACATGTATTCAAGTGTAGTGTGGTATTAACGTTACCGGGTTAATGCATTATTGCTCTTTAAAACAAATTCCTATACATTCTCTGGCTATCATTGGTTTTTAAGGTTAATTTCACTCGGTATAAATGATATCAGTTATACCTATAATTATAGAAAATTCTTTGCTTCAAAATATATAAGGCCATTTTGAAACTGAATAAAAGTAAATACATATATTAACAGAATATAATTCAAGTAAGACAGTTAACAAGAAAATTAGTTATTAGTTAACTAAATAAAGTGTACGTAATATAAAAAAGTAGACTTTTAGTATTTCAGCTTAAAAATTTAGATATCAATTTTGTTTAATTATTTATTTATTTATTGTAGACAAATTAATTTTAAACATTACAGATCTTAAAATAACCTAATGCGTTTACAAAGTCTAAATCTATATAACATCTCTGGTCTCAGCAAATCGTTTGGCCGTTCTGCGAAATACAGCGGGCGTTGAAAAAAATAAATCTTCAGTCAGATCCCACGCCAGCACTCCGTTAAGCAGAGTCAATCAGAGCAAACAGAGTATGCCGGCGAACATGTACACGGTATGCTCTCAGACTTTACAGTTTAACGATTTTTAAATTTATTTCCCGACGTTTCGGATCCTTTACAGCGTCCTAATTATTATTCTTAATGGTATAATAAGAATTATTAAATGATTGCTGTATTTGTTGCCTATCACAAGAATCGACTATTTCTTATGTTTCAGGAACTTAAGAATACATTCTCACGGCGGCCGGAACAGTATAATAAAATTATATGTATGATTGGAACTTCCAAAATATAACAAATTCAACGCCAGTTTGAAACTATATTTCCTAAACTGACAATAAATAAAGGGTCATAGCAATATCGGTGCGCGTTTGTTACTCTATTAAATTTAATATCGTATTCCCACCCAGAACAGTTTGTCTCGACAACTATTGATCGAAAGCCAACGTTAATTATATTAATGAACAGGTCCGGGAAATTCAATAAACCTGTAATAAGTATTATGGGTTATTAAAGTTTATGACGATCGTTCTGGTGTAATGGTGCGAGTGGTTGCCTCAATATCGCGTACCGGTGGTCGCGGGTTCGATTCCCGCTCGAGACAGATATTTGTATTTGTACAAATATCTGTTTTCGGTTTAGGTGTATTTCCTTGTGGGTCTCCCCACCGCGCCTTGGAGAGCACGTAAAGCTGTCAGACCCGGGCGTTATTATAGACACCTGATAACGATCGTTACCCATGGTAGGGAAATTATCCAACAACCCGCAGTGGAGCAGCGTTGTGGATTAAGCTCCAACCCTTCTTCTATATGTAGAAGAGGCCTTAGCCGCTTAGCAGTGGGTGGTTTACAGTCTGATAGAGTACAGTACAGAAAGTTTATGATATTGATCTAATATTAAAGGCTGAGGCTGTAAAACATCACGTTACTAGACATGGAAGTCAATAGTAGTTATAAATGTCAGAGCAAGTAAAACTGCGAGTCTAAATATTCTAGTAAAATATTAATGTTTGATTAAATTTTCAATTTTCCCCAGGTGCCAGCGTCGATCCTTCCGTTACATGGAAAATAATTGGAAAACCGTGACTTTCATTCTAAACTCGATAAAGAATTCAATAATATTAATCGCTTTGGGTTGGGTCAAAATTACAATTTCAATCGAATCTATATGTAGGTATATATGGACCAAATCCAATTAGATTTACCACCGTCAACATATCGGTTACAGAGATAGATTTAGTATTGTTACGTCCGTTTTATAAAAGAACTAGCGGCTCCGGCTGCGCCCGGGGTATATATACCTAAACCTTCCTCATTAATCACTCTATCTATTGGTGAAAGCCGCATGAAAATGCGTACAGTAGTTTTTGAGTCTATCACGAACACACGTGTTTTTTATAATATGTAGTGATATTTATCAAAAACTCGATCACTTTAAAGGTCGGGCTGAGCTTTTACCACGTAGGTACAGAAAGAAGTACATTTTGTATAAAAGCATAGTTAAATGAATTCAACGTAACAAAGGAAGATAGTAAGGGTAATAAATGTAAGTCTATGAACATATGTATATACATGTATTGATATTTATTTGTTGAATGTATGCAAAATCAGTAAGATTTGTTAATCAATTTGAACGAATAAGAGATCTATCGTTTCATTAAAAAAGTTTCTTTAGCGACATATAAGCAATTTTATTTATTTATTTAATATGTTAATATCAGAAATACCAATAAGACATACACTAGAAAAGCAAGAAGAAAATTTACAAAAGTCAAGGTAAGTCTAAGTTATGTCTTAATTACAGGTGTTACAAATTTATATTAATTACAAATTATAGAAATTCAATAAAATTATTAAAATTAATTTTTAATAAAAATTAATTAATAGGTATAGAACACAAACTGACAGAAAATAATGTAATTATTTCATAGTTACATAATTTCTAATAAATAATAATAATTATTAACTATTACAAAATTGATATTAACTATGTACTTATAAATCAAAAGAAAGAACAGGTAAGTGTTTCTTTAAATGCTGTATAGGATTTGATGAATGAGGAGATGTTGATCTTATTTGTTTATGTTTTTATAAAATTTTATTAAATTTATCATTTTTTACATTAGCTGTACAATTATAATTAAAGGCTTTTGTGTAAACTACAAATTAATTTTATATAGTAATGACATAGGTATTTATATATCTGTCATAAATAAATGTAAATATAATCTTTAATATAAAAATAAGTCGGGTTTTCCTTCCTGACGCTATAATTCCAGAACGCACGAACCGATTTCCACGGTTTTGCATTCGTTAGAAAGATCTCGGGCTCCGTGAGCTTTATAGCAAACAAAATTAGGAAAAAATTCAACAGAAAAGCAGGAAAACAGGGAAAATCATTTTTCACATACAGCGCCATCTCTGATGCATGTACTACAAACCAATATGGTTTTACAAAAAACGAAGCCATCTGGTGGCGAAACGGAGTTCGCCGGGTTTGCTAGTCTATAATATAAAAATAAGTCGGGTTTTCCTTCCTGACGCTATAATTCCAGAACGCACGAACCGATTTCCACGGTTTTGCATTCGTTGGAAAGGTCTCGCGCTCCGTGAGCTTTATAGCAAAATAAATTCAGGAAAATTTTCAACAGAAAAGCAGGAAAACAGGGAAAATCATTTTTCACATACAGCGCCATCTATGATACATAGCATGTACTACAAACCAATATGGTTTTGCATGGCGGAAGTACGTGGTGTGAGTATCCCTCACGAAAATAAGTTGGTGGCGAAACGGAGTTCGCCGGGTTTGCTAGTAAAATATAAAATGTCATATTTATAACATTGTCGGATAGAAAGGAGAAATACAACGATTCTATGTATAACAAGCAAAGTGAAAATACAATGTGGACAAGGGATTTAGTTTTGTAATTAAGTGTACGTAGGACGAGAGAGCTTACATCGTCGCTTTCTCGTAAAGGAAGCGTAGATTTCACGTATATCCACTGCTTATTTACTCATTCCGCACTGTATATTTAATTATTTAGCTGTTGAAATTGTATTAAAAAATATATTGTGTGTTTGTTTGTGAAAATATTACCTATCACAAATTCACAATATACATTGAACAAAGAAGCAATCCCTATTAATCCCTACTAATACATAAATGCGAAAGTAACTCTGTCTGTCTATCTGTTACGCTTTCACGCCTAAACCACTGAACCAATTTTTATGAAATTTGGTATGAAGATAGAACTGAACTTGGAAAAGGACATAGGATACTTTTTATCGTGAAAATAAGGGTAGAAGAGGTTGAAATAGGGGCGCGCTTACCATGTCGCGCGATATAACCGAATTCCACGCGGGCGAAGCTGCGGGCGGAAAGCTAGTATCACTATAAGAAAATTTAGTATAATTATTACAGCTATAATAAGTATTCTTAAATAGTTTTCTATTCGATATGAAATATTAAAAGTATTTTTATTACATCCTTTTTACATTATAAAATGTGAATATAACATAGTATACATTTTTTCTCCCTTTTTGTGAGAAATAAAGTTGTACGTAATGCATCTGTGGTAATAAACTAGGATTTGCAACAGACTATAACCTTTTGACAGTCCCTCGCTATGTGTATACAAAGCGTATACTTATACATAGAATGTTACATGGCACGAGCGAAGTGTGTTCAATCTTTTCAAAGATATTATATAGGATTCAGCCAGAACTTTACCTATTATTCATTGTAAAGACGGTTTTTACTTTTTCATTTTTATTTTGTTTTACTTTTCGTTAGCTTGAATTTAAATTGAAGTTCTTTAGTTTTACTTTTTTTTTTCATTTTATGACAACAGTTTTAAAATACAGCCTTATCTATATCTATATTAAATGCTTGTAACGCGTATAGGGTTTTATGGACGGCCAATGCTCAGTCGATGATTTGATGCAAGGCAAACTAGCCTTTTTTCGTGCTTTTACTATATGAACTATTGTAGTTAAATCGTAACGAAGTTGTTTTGTACATTATTATACATACATTATAAATTATGTGATTATTTCTAATGACAGAATTTATTCTGTCATTAGAAATAATCGTTTTGAAATATATGTATCTGAAAAAGTTATCCAATTATTAATCTCATTTTTTTTAATTCATCATGTTTTTAATGACATTGACAAACGGAAATAGCCGATTTTCCGAAGCCATTGCAAGCATTGTTGTAATACTGGATCAACAGCTAACCATTGTAAGCCATTCATCGACCAGTCATTGGCGAAGTCGATGCCTGGCGATTCCTACACGGGAAATGCTAATCAAGCCTTGTCGTATGTTACTTCTTCAAGATAAGTCGAGATTTATTGTTATAAGTAAACTCTTTTGTATAAGGCAATTGAGCTGGAAGAGACGTTAGTTTATGAAAACTTAGTTCAACACAAAAGTCACAAAACAAAAGTCAGGTATTTATTTAAGTACCAATAAATCTACCACATATTTGTATAAAGTTTATTTGATACAAGTTGCTAAGTTAGGATGAATTGCGGTTTGTTAATTAAATATACGGTGGGATGAGAAATATAAGGCTGAACTCGTACTGGTTAGCACGACGTGGTGTAAAAACATTGATCACTTTCAAACTTTCACGAAATGCTATTATTCATATTACTTTTTTATCTTATTTTTGTTTTTTTAATCAATTTTTTATTACTATTACTGTTTCATGTAATTTTTATAATCAAAGTGTAAATTTTATTTTGTTTTATATATATGATCATAGCTAAATTGAAGTCTATGTTGTCTAAAATTTGTATTATTTTTTCCTTTCTTTTTTTTAAATGCATTTATTGTGATTTTATTAATTAATTCTGAACTATACTGAGTTTTCCATGCAGTTATAATCTATTAAAAGAAGTGCAATAATCATATGGCATATGACTTATCAACCTACCATGTTTTTAAACATTAATATTGTAGCTTCTGTTGGTAGTTCTAAATAAATAAATAAATAAATAAACAAATGCAACTTTACGTCACTATTGGTATGTCTATCCACCAATCAAAAATATATTTAAGACAAACATTTATAATGCTATATTATTCTATTCCGTGTGTGTATTATGTGTGTGTGTGTGTGTGTGTGTGTGTGTGTGTGTGTGTGTGTGTGTGTGTGTGTGTGTGTGTGAATAATATAAACATTGTAAAAACCTAAATTTGTGAGATTCACTCTTCACGCGAAAAATATTAAACCGATTGCGATGAAACTTTCCTATGTAATTTGAAAACCAGATTTATGCGAATAGGATTACGATTATATACCTAATGCGGGTAAAATAGTGAGGTTCAGCAAGTTCTTTCATGTTACCCTAATATTCAAGAAATAATATTTCGTCCGTCTTAGCATGCGATTGGCCTTAATATCTTTTCACAAAGAACCTGTGTGTGTTTTTGAAGCCAGTAAAGTGGCTTAAGGATATTACTCAAGCACGTTTACTTGAGATTCCGTTTCGTTGAAAATCTATAGATCTTTTGATGATTTGATGAAATGATCGTGTCTGCAGATAAATATGAGTAATTCTCACGAATAGTAATCTTTTTGTATATAATTAAATAATAATTAAATTTTAATTCATTGTTTTTTGTTATTTTTTTTTTGTCGCAGGGTAATCCATTTACGGATGATATCCAGGACGCCCGGGTGGCAGTCCTAGACCTATGTCGGACTCGGCACTTTGTGAGTGCAATACCGTACTAAAAACCTGCGGGAGCCTTCAGCCGCTTTAATTGGAGGGTCCCGGATCTGCAGGCAACAGGATCCCTCCAGCGACAGGCTGGCCTCGGCGAAAAGGCCAGACTTCATCTCCATGGGGACTGTCCGGCTCACCTCTGAACAGTCCCAACGACGCCGTGTCTAGCAGGACCGGGTTCCCATCCCAGCCCGACACGGGCACAGGGGCGTCACTGGAGGCGCATTAAGTAGCGCCTCCTCCGCACCCCCATTCGTCGCCCGCGGACAGAGGCCACGTCGGCGGCCTCCTCTCTCACCCGCTCGTCGGTCTTACTGTCTCGCAGAAGGAGACCAGCGCCTTCCAGGACTCGTCGTCGCCGAGCATTGCGGTGATGATGCTCGGAAGCGACAAGTACCCTCCGAGGACTGACGTCAGACCCCGACGCAGCGCCACCCATCTCGGGCACACCTCGAGGGTGTGCTGGGCAGAGTCCACCGCCGCGCCACAATCGTGGCATTCAGACAGTGCAATATATTGGCAATACTTTAATTAAGATTTTTTTTAAGAAAGTAGGCTTGCTTTAAGTACAAATTAATTTTATATTCAGTTTTTTACGTAAATCGTATACCTCTAGTAAGCTAGTAAAGGTAATACACTTAAGGAAGGTTTCTAGACATGTGCTTTGTATCGCATCGCATCGCATCAGCCTATCGCAGTCCACTACTGGACATAGGCCTCCCCAAGCTCGCGACAAATATCCCGGTTTTCCACAATACTCATCTAGCCTCCGCCGGTGACCTTGCGTAAGTCGTCGGTCTAGCGGGCGGGAGGGCGCCCTACACTGCATTTGTAGATTCGCGGTCTCCACTCCAGGACACGTCTGCTCCAGCGGCCATCGATCCTGCGACTTACGTGACCAGACCACTGTCACTTCAACTTGCTGATTCTACGAGCTATGTCGGTTACTTTGGTTCTCTCGCAATACATCCGCTTATAGTTATGATAAAGTTAGATAACGGTATAGTTAAATTTGATTATTTAAAATGATATACTTATTGACTTACGAAATTTCTAAAACTATACACCTGATTAATTAAAAAGGAGCATAGTTACTCCTTTATGATATGGGTGATCATTAAGAAAGTATTTTACGCAAATTTTGCCAGAAATGGATTTATTTAATGATAAAAGTTTTGTTGGCTAGCTTATTATCTATACCAGGGATTCCTAAACTTTTTTGGACAAAAATGAACTGATACCCCATAGTCAAATTACTATAAATTACTATCTCTAGTTTTTTTTTTTCCTGTTGATACAAAACACTTACCATTTTAAAAAATTGGATACTGTTTAAAACTTCCTGGAATCCCTGATCTATACTAATAATAAAGCTGTAATAGGTCGATTTGTGTACAAATAAGATGTATTAACCTTTTTTTTTTTGGAGGGCGTTATATAATTGATACTGGAGGCAAAATCGTATTTTTTTACATTTTTGTCTGTTTGTCTGGCTTCTCATCACACAGAAACTACTGAATAAATTTTAATGAAACTTGGCATGATTACAGTCCTATTCTATCATACTCAGATAAGCAGGACAATCGATATTTAATATCCTGAAATTGAGCTAATATATTTTATACTGCGACCGATAAAAACCTGAGATCGATATATATAATACAGGCTTTTACACTGTTGATTACTGGAAGTAGAAACAGGTAATTTGAACAATTGTTACTTGGTTGATGTAGAGGTTTACGAAGTAGTGATTTTCGTAGTGGTAATAACTGATATGTATGCGAAGTGTAGTATTAAAAGTTGTTAATAAAAATAAATACGCACCTATTACAGTGTTTGTCCCGAATCAATAAGTGTTCAAAAACGTCACTGAGGTGACAATATCGACCGAGCTGGTTGGCTAGTTCACATGTAAAATTTAAATTTTAAAAGTGGTTACGATGAGGTTGTAATAAATTAGGTTGAAATCGTATGATAATTAACCAATTGTAATAAATTACTGCCGTTTATTATTTGAAATATACGCGTTATGTATTAACAAGAGGAGAGTTAAAGCGTTCTTTATTAAATTATTAGCTCCAATTAAACTATCATAATCGTATGATATATATTTATAACATAATGTTTAGAATGTATCTGCGTTATTTTAAAAATTGTTTCTTTTTTTTCATTTTAGTGTGTAATGAATAGATATTATAACAGTTAGTTAAGTATGTTCTTAACTGCTCTTAAAGAGGCTGTAAAAGTATGACTGCTGGAGGAAGGCCACGTTGCCACACTTTTTTTAAAGTAGAATGACTGTAGTTTAATTTGGAACGCTGCTTCACTATAGATTAAATATATTAAGTAGTTATTTATATTAGATAGTTAAATGATAAGAACAAATCCTCAAACACAAATTTTTTTTCCACTAGTACACGTAGTGAGTGACAACAATAACTGGCTGTTGCGGTAACAGACGTGGGTTTGATTTCCGCTGTCAAATATAATAAATATAATATATAAATATGTTTAACACACACACAAGGTCGTCTGATCCTAAAGTAGGCAACTTAATGTTTTAGGTAACAGCCGACTGATATACATTTTTTTTAAAAATAAATATACATATAAATAAACAAATATTACACCCAGACTCGGGACAGGAATCGAACCCACAACCCTTGGAGCAGAAAACAGGGTCACTGCAAACTGCGCCAACGGGTCAGTCAAATGTTTATGTAAATATAGAAAACATTGATATTTGTCGTTTTCTAAACGTCCGTACTATATGTAATTAAGTATTGGAACTTAATACGATTCCCTGCGAATTTACATGTCTCGGATTTTTTTTGAGATGTGGAAAATTCTTCACGATAATATCGCCTCCTTCAATCCTTCCTCGCCTATCCTTCAACGCCTAATACGAGATCAGTTTTATAATTTTAGCAAAGCTGGGGTTGTTAACATTGCTACAGATCAATACATTTTATCATCATTTTTCAAAGTAAGCTACAATATTATAAGTTTAAATATTATAATATTTTATTGAATGAGTACAACGGAGTAAGTTCTACTTTTGTATTTTTTCTCTTTTTGTATTTCTTTTCTCCACATAAAAATGTTATAAGCTTTATAAAATTAAATATTTAATTTTAAATAGTTTTTATTTTTCAATAATGAGACACTTTTTCGTTATCTTACGTACACCATTTCGAATTCATAATTGTTATATAAATTTTCTGTCTGTGATTCCGAAGTGAACAGAGAAGAAATCGAAAAGAATCAACTATTACACAATAGTGAATGAAAATATGAGTACACAGAATAAATTATAGTAGGCTTGGTGACCAGCATCTCGGCGTTATTTAAGTTAACAATGACTTATATTTTACACCTAGTGATGTAAAATGACATCACCTGTAACCTAGTAGTGTATCGTTTGTCACGTAATTTGAGAGAAGCCAAAGAGTTAAAAAAATGTATTAAACAATTTAATCTTACCTTTAAAAGTATGTACTTTCGAGTTCGACATGACATGCCATAGCTGAGGGTCGCCGGCAGAGGGCGCAAGTACTAAGTGTTGACCCGACGGTGCCAGTTGCAACAGTCGTACTCCTGCGCCAGGAGTTGAACCACCCACGGAAACAACTCGCACCGTTGATGCTATTGGTGGATGTAACCTGTTGAATAAAGTATGATGTTAGGAAAAAAAGAATAATCAACATATGTCCGATTTCGTATAAGTATTATGTAATATATAATACATTATGGTTTTGAGGGTAAAAAAAAAATAGAATCTGCGACGAACTAAAATTCTAATGAGTTAAAATCTGCATTAACACATGTATGACATTAAATAATATCATGTCTAAAGTAAACTTATAATAGTCTTAAGAACAAGAGTTATGCGGCTTAAATGACACAATATTTGCAAATAACAATTAACATTTACACATAAACGTAATAATAATATATTTATGTCCAAATAAACATTTTCATTACTTATTTAATTACTCTTTCCCTCATAAAACATACTTAGAAATATATCTCTTCTTCTGAAGATTAAAAGGTAATTCTCATAAGTTTCGATATGCGCATAGAGCCCATAATAGTCCGTATAACGATCAACTCAATTTACTAACGATTCTCACCTTCACTGTCAATGAGGTCGAGAAAGTTAATGAGGCAGATAAACAAAGCGATTAGCGGGTAATTGTATCCCTAATCAGCGATGAGGTACTAATGAATGTGTGGCGATTTGTTCATTGTGATGGAGGTGGGTGGACTTGACAGGTTTCGTTTAACCTAAAATATTTTTAATAATCTTCTGATTTTTAGTACTTTTAGGTTACATAACATAATCATGTTTAAAGTACGCTTGGATGTATTTCTAGACATTTGTTTCTTGGCAAGATTGATAGTAGTTGGGTATAGACGTCTTTTCCTTTCGAGGAAATGGAAGTGAAGGAACCTTTTCCGTATTCCACTGCGGATTGGGAGAAATATTTTTTATCTACTCATCTACAATACATTTACCCTCATCACAGAGTATGAAATGATATTCATTCAAAAGCAAAAGTAATAAAAAAATAAGCAATCATAAAAATTGCCGACAGAAGAGAAATCTTAAAACAATGGAAAAATAATATTAAATTTTTCAAAGCAAATATCAATAACAATGTTTCATCAAATATTCGATAGTAAATACTTTGTTTTTATCATTTATTTTTCTACATAAACACATAATTATATTGAGTGATAACTTTTGTACTGCACAGTGATTCTACAATTATTAATTAATTCAAATAAAAATGATAATCGAAAACACAGTTGAAACAATGTGCAACAAAAACACAGTAGGTATACACAAAATAAATTTATCAATTAGTCAACATAACTTCATTTACTGCCATTACAGCATGTCGGTGACGCGAAGTCATAAGATTTTACTCACCCAAAAAGTCAAACACACATATATGATACAGTCGTACAATGTATTAGTGTATATATGCGTATACATGCATACAGGCCGCTATACTGCGTGTCGCTAATCTGGGGCAAGCGTTATATGTCAGGAATATGTCGAGCTCCTCAGTGACGAGAACCACGCGAATCCACAAGTTCTTCCCCTACTATTATAAAAATCGAACGTCTTTGACTATGGGCTTTTTAAACAAGGCCCAAGTCGCACAGCGTGCAATGGAGAGGGCTATGCTTGGTATTTCTCTGCGAGATCGAATAAGAAAAGATGAGATCCGCAGACGAACAAAGGTAGCCGATATAGCCGAACGGATTTGCAAGTTGAGGTGGCAGTGGGCAGGCAGCAGAAAAGTTCTCGAGCGGAGACCACGTACCGGCAAGCGCAGCGTCGGACGACCGTCCGCGAGATGGACGGACGACTTGAGGAAAGTCGCCGGAAGCCGATGGTTGGAAGCTGCTTTGAACCAATCGCTCTGGAAGTCGATGGGGGAGGCCTACGTTCAACAGTTGACATCCAACGATATTATGATGATGATGATTATAAAAATCGCTCATCACGGCTTAAGAAATTTTCACTTCAAAAATTTAATTTTGTAAATTCCGATTAAAAAATGACAACTATTCTTTCACGATCACGATCGACGCATTCACTGAGCCGTCTTCGTTATATTTGTTATAAAGATGAAAATATTTATATTAATTTAAAGTATGTTGTCTGTTTTTTGTAAATTTTGTAGCGTTGTAGTATCTTTATTTACCGTTTAAATTGTCTACGGTATAAAATAAACAAAAAAGTTTTCAGAATTTTCCTCTGTTTTCATGCGAAAAGTCCATAATTCGTAAATTTTATATAACTGTACTTTGCTGTTGCGTGCCTGAGACTTTTAGGTTAGACTTTGTGTATGCAAAAAATTAACTACAGAGAAATAACATGCTAGGTTACGTTACTAATTATTACCACAGAGTATAAAGTTCTTATGTACGAGTATTCCTAAAGAATGCATTAATATTAGCTTAGAATTAATAATGAATTATAAGAAACGTCAAAACGTTGAAATACAATGTCATGAGAAGTTACTGAATCGTTGACCTACTTTAAAGTTAATTCCCAACACCATTTCAATAATTAATCAAGTATTACAAAAAGCAAATAAAAAATGTCCCATTCCGATCGCAATTTTATCACATTAAATTTTTCTTGTTATAATAAATAAATACGGTTCGGCTATCACCATTTTACGAACAAAAGATGCGGGTAGCAGGTGCGGTTGGGATATTCGACTGACGGCATTTAGGTCGGAAAACACTATAATCAAGATAATTACATAATATATCTGTTTATATAAGAGCCTCTATTCATTCGATAATACAATGGCTTTCATTGGAATGAACAGGAATTGAGACATCGTCATTTGAGTGGTTTCTTTCTAAGAAATATGACGAAAATTCATCCGAATCCTTATATTTTCTTACATTTCTTCATTTCTATAGAATGAGTATTATAATTTTGGATAATAACCATTATATAATTTATTATTATAAACTAGAAATAATTAATTACTTTGTGAACAAAAAACAATTTTGGATATATATTTTTTCAAGATAGAAATCATTTAATATTATTTTTATATAATAGAAATAGGTGTTATTAAATGAATTTTGCATTACGTACAATAGTTTTCGAGTTTGATTAGAAATTCGCACCGGTGATTAGAAGTGGGTCGCCGACCACAATCACGATAAAGTAAAATATATGACTGGAAGCTGTATTGATTTGTGCAATGGATATTGCTTAGGGCTATAGCAAGTTGTGTTTTATATTTATTAAAACTGGATCTTTTTGTAATACTCCGTAAGTACCTGCTGTATTTTTTTGTTTATTAATCTTTTATTTTTAATGTAAAACTTAGTTATATAATTAAGAGAACACTTCCATTATTATATTTAGCAGTATTTTCATTACTTTATAATAAGAACTAAATAAATCTGGTTTTAAAGTTATACTCGACTCTGACTACGAGCAAAGAGTAAACATTAAATTGTACCTATTCTAAGGCTGGAACAATTTTCTATAACAATAATTTATGCAATAAATAATTGATATGTCAATAATGATAACCAATTTATGATAAATAAGCTTGTGTTAAACTTTTAAACGTGAGTTTTATATAAAAAGGCTTTATGACATCACGAGTAATAAGCACTGACGGAATATCGTTAATGGCAAAAAGAGAACCGAATATTGCTATGTTAAATTACAAAGTGCTGCCTTTACTGGATTGAAATTCTAAAATGTTGAAATGGAAAAATGTTAACGTAAAAGGATTAACAACTTAACAAGCCTTTTGCAAACCTGTAATATATTACATATAAAAGATTTTAAATGTTCTACTTTTTGATTTATGTTTTATTATGTTTAAAAATTTTGACAAACTTTACATTGCATTTACTGTTAAAATGTCATTAAACATATTTAGAGTAACTTTTATACATTTATATAATAAAAGAATAAATATATGTTATATTAGAATTATTGAGAAAAGAAATTTATATTATTTGCTATTTCTACATATTAAAATCAGTATTAGTAAAACGTATGTAATAAAAATTTGGAACTAAATTTCATGAAATTACTAAATGTTATGTTTATATTAATAATAATATTTGTAACGAACAGAGATACATATTACAGATTTATTATTATAACGAACCAAATTTCGTCGCTGTAATCGTTACAGATAGTTATTAATACCAATATTACTGTTATTATTTAATAAAAAAAAACTAATTAAAATAAATCTAATATATATAAATCTCGTGTCACAATGTTTGTCCTCAATGGACTCCTAAACCACTTAACCGATTATAATAAAATTCGCACACCATGTGCAGTTCGATCCAACTTGAGAGATAGGATAGTTTAAATCTCAAATTATAGTCGCAATTTTAATTTAGTGCTAATTATTTGTCTGTTATTATTTGACAGTCACAATTATCTGTTAACTCCAAATGATTCTAACAGATGTCGATACCTTTCGACTGGGTTGAGTAAGTAATCAATAGATGGCGCTGCTATGGTAAATCTACGAACGTGTCATATAAGCTACATTTTAACAGCATAATTACCACGTGTTGTTGAGGCTAAAGTATAAATTAAATTTATTTTTATATTTTTTAAAATTTTAGTTAAATACCCGTGCGAAGCCGGGGCGGGCCGCTAGTATTTTAGTAAAATATTTTCTCATCATAGTCTATTAATAATAATATGTATATTGTAACATTTCAAACTTCATCAATACCAACTTGAAAAAAATATTTTTAATTTTGATAACATAGAAAGTTATGTACAACTCAAAAAAAGTTAAATATGTATTGTTAGTTTTGTTAAAAGTTTAAAAATAATTTTGCTATCTTGACGAAATCTATCTCTTAATACGAAGAAGTTACAAATATAATTTTTAAACTTAAAGTGTAAAAATGGATACGTATGACAAATAAGGAAGCATCCTTAAAGTTAAAAAAGCAATGTCACAATTTCATACGTATCGGGAACCTCTTCACGAGTAGGTACTGAGTGCGAGTTACCGACTGGCGTTACTGAGTGCAGTGTACACTGGCATCACTTTCAAGAGAATCGTCAACGTTTATATGGGGCAAGCTAATAGTATAACAGCTATAATGAAACGAGATCATGTAGGTACACTAATAAAAGCGACAGAGTAAGCTGAGATACTGTAACCTATCGTACATGAACCGCACATATCCCTATTGTTGAGTACCTACTATGAGAAAGGTCTTTTTAGGGTTCCGTAGCCAAATGGCAAAAAACAGAACTCTTATGGATTCTTCATATCTGTCTGTCTGTCCGTCCGTATGTCACAGCCACTTTTTTCCGAAACTATAAGAACTATACTGTTGAAACTTGGTAAGTAGATGCATTCCGTGAACCACGTTAAGATTTTCACACAAAAATAGAAAAAACAAATTTTTTGGGGGTTCCCCATACTTAGAAATGAAACTCAAATTTTTTTTTTTCATCAAACCCATACGTGTGGAGTATCTATGAATAGGTATTCAAAAATGATGGAATTATATTGGAATATAATTACATACTGTTATGTTGCACATGCCCGTTTCACTGCAAGCTTCTTTCTGATGGGTAGTCTGGAAGAGATCACTATTTAGTGATAAGACCGCCCATTGCACGCTCTGTAGTTAGTTGTTAAGCTTTCCTTTTGTGTAATTTTGTATGTAATTGTGTGCAATAAAGTTATTTATTATTATTATTATTATTATGATATTGAGGTTTCTAATATCATTTTTTTTCTAAACTGAATAGTTTGCGCGAGAGACACTTCCAAAGTGGTAAAACACACAGACACAGTCCTGGGGCCCTGTAACTTCTAAAATAAGAGAATGATAAAACTAAAAAAATATATATGATGTACATTACCATGTAAACTTCCACCGAAAATTGGTTTGAACGAGATCTAGTAAGTAGTTTTTTTTTAACAATATTATTAAAACATCGATCAAAGTTACAACGAACTACAAGAACTTTTATATGATGTTACTTGCTGCTACGGAACCCTTCATGAGCGAGTCCGACTCGCACTTGTTTAATTTTTTTCCTTTGGAACACTGAGGAACTAATACCAGTGAATATGTACCAGTTGTGGGTGGATACCAGTCTTAAAACTTCTTTTGAAACGAACTAGTTTCCTCACGACGTGATTTTCAGTTTACAATTCGTCAACAGTTTAAAATTTAGCGGTGCTATCCCGGACCCAAACACCCGTTGTGTTTACGCTTTCTATCCAATGGACCATCGAGGTGAGATAATTATTTTCAATACATTTAATATTGTACACTGAAATACAGATTATTTAAATTTGTCAGCTTACACGTAATATTTTAAAGTCTACGATTTTTTTTTTTTTTTTTAAATTTAAAATATAACTTTAAATTAATAACACTTTATCATGGGTTAAAAATTAAAATAATATCTTGACGTTTGTATTCAGATGATTCTATATTATAATTATATCTAATTTGTATAGTATAGTTATAAATTGCATAGTTGAGCGTACTTTTGTGCAAAGGTTAGTAACTAAACTATATTTATTTACGTATCTTTGTATAGACTATACGAGTGACTAATCTACGAAGTATCTACGCAGCAATTTAAGCACTGTGACGTTATCGGACGCCATCTTCCATCTAAACTGAAACTGAATTTTCGAGAAATTTCGTCTTGGCGTTCTTATAGCGTCTTTCCCCGCTACCCGCTTGTATTTTACATCGTGTATATTATTATGATGCCTATATTTTCGAATAAACTACGGCCTCTGTTAAAATAAACTTGCAGATGACAAAGTTTAGTTAGTGCTTGTCTTTATGCGACATACATTTCAATCAAATTAGGATATTTAAGATATCAAGGGATCAGAATCACGACTGCACTTAACTATATACAAGTGGGAGCCGAAAAAGAAAATAAGTACTATGAAAAAGTTAAAATGATATACAAGTTATACAATTTTAAAGTAATAAAATACATTAAATAAATTTGTACAATCAATCGATAGACACTGCTAAAAATAATCTTGTTAGCTTCTAGCCGCTACCAATTACATTGTTATATCGTCAGTTTACCTAACTGTTGTTTGTCCACTCTATGCCAAGGTACCGTTGTGTTTAATTTTATTGACATAAAATAACTCACCATCCATTGAGTGGTACCAGCAATGGCTTGTCGTACCCGTCGCACCACGCCATGGCGGCCGTCACGAGCGTCGCGAGCACGCCCCGCCGCGCCACCGCCGGCCGCAACCACGCTATTATCTACATAACAAAACGACTTTGTTGTATTAACCGACAAAATATAATATGTAATTTAAGGATTTGTAATTTATATATAATACTAAAGTACAACTTATTTTAACGGAATGGTTCGAGTTCGAGACCTTAACGATGACAGTTGTGGGTTCGTTTCCTGCTCGGGGCAACCATTTGTTTGTACAAATATTTTTTTCAGTCTGAGTGTATGTCCTTATGGGTCTCTTTACCATACCTTTGAGAGCACGTAAAGCTGTCGGCTTCGGTTGTTAACATAGACACCTGGTAACGGTCGTTACTTACTTATGTTAGGGAAATTATCCGCCTACCCGCATTGGACCAGCGTACCTATTATAGATAAGTTTCATATTTTGTTAGTATACGGAATTAAAATTGTAGTAGTAAGTGTACAGTACCTACTAAAAAATGGATCTACAAATGACTCACTGGTAAAAGTATTTTCTATTTGCAACTAATTATTTGAAACAGTTGCTATACAGTTAACGATAATAACTGCAGTATACCATTAGAAACGGCATAATAGAGATTAGTACAAATTATTTTTTATGGTTATGTCCGATATTTAAATTTTGTGTGGATATGATCGATTGATTTAAGTATAAAGCTGCTTTATTTTAAGTAGCCTCAGTCGTGTATATTATTTTTATTATTATATAGAATGTAGTACATACAATACGACAAACCTGCACTACCAATAGAGTACTATTACATTAGTTTATGCTTAAATTAATGTAATAGTACTCTATGATGTAAGTTTATGATTATTTACATTACATTCTTCTTTATATAAGAGTATACCACACATTAAAGGGACTTGTATAAATAAAAGTATGTATAACATACGCGCACGGTCGTCTGTACCTAAGGTAACTTTATGTCTGTGTTTTTAGTAACTGTTTTTATATAGATGATAGAAAGTACAATGAAAATTTGGCTCAGTTACGCAGTCATTATTTTAATAATTTTGATAGAGTTAACCTTTTAATACTTTGCTTTTCTTTGTATATATTGTGCTATGAGTGTATAAGTGTATTACAAAGTTTTGTTTTGGATTTTCAAAATCATATTCTGAAGTTAAAAAAACAATTTAATTATAGAACCTTGAAGCGAGAAAATACAGTTACTTTTTATTACAAAAAAAATATTTTATAAGGAAAATTTATAATAACTTGTTCTACCTTGATATCCGGCAAATGAACTGAGTAGAACTGATATCCGCTAACACGGGGTACTTAATCTCATCTCTGTCAGAAGTCAGGAAGACTTAAGATATTAAAGTTTTGTCCATTCCTTGTTTCAGACCATTATCACAAGGGTACCGTATTCCTGCATTATGACATAATCCTTTATGTAATCACTTACGGAAACATTAATGTTGTGTTTATTTATTTTAATATTTATAAATACCAAATATAAAACCGGATATTTAATACTCACATATGAGCCGTTCTTTCAAAAATTTCAACAATTTAAATTTCATGACCAATTTAAACTCTATTGATTGGTATGCGATTCCGAATGCTATAACTATTGATGAACTTAGCATTTTTAATTCTCAACTTATCAGATTTTTGATTAACATGTTGCCCTGAGGCTTATTAAATTAAAACATCTTCCTGCTTTTTGGCAGTTCGCTTAATGAGGATATTAGAGTATTGATGAGCAAACGCAATGCTGCGAAGTCCAGATATAAATCGAAACCAACTGATCATAATTTAAATAAATACAAACGTTTGCATAATAGATGCAATAGTGTGTGTAGGGATGCATAAAGGCAATATGTGCCCTTGTCTGCGAATAAAAAGAGCTCGAAAGAAGTTTGGAGATTACTAGTCTCTTGGGATCGCGCGTTCTAAGACAGAAATTTCCATTAGTACAGATCTAAATGCACTCGACAATCATTCCATTTCAAATCCTTATAAAGCGCAAACTCTTTTCTTTATCTTTTATAATTATTGTTAATTTACGTTCGATCAAATATCTGCTCATGATATTAAAAGACAAGTATTTGCTATCTCTTACAATGCCATTGGCTGGGATAGTATAAGTAGCAAAATGGTTATATTGGTTCTGGATGAGATTATATGTCCATCAAATGTCATATCTTTAACTTCTCCTTTATTTCAAACACCTTTCCTAATGTTTCTCTTGCAAATATCATACCAATTCCTAAGCTCTCCAATCCAACATTACACACTTTCGGCCTATATTTATTTTTATTTTCTTATCTAAAATCCTTGAACGTATTATTCCTTTTCAGCTTACCTTGTTTCTAATTAGGCATAATATCCCGAGTCCTTTACAGTTCCGTTTTCGACCTGGTCATAGCACTATGACGGTGCCCTAACTTTTTTGGTTTTCGACGACATTTGGTTTGGAATAGATAATGGAATAGATAATATGGTAAATATTAGCATTATTAGACTTCAGTAACGCATTTAATATAGTTTATTGAAACAACCGTTGACTAGTCACAGACTGACTTAAGTTCCTTTATTAATTAAAAGTACCTGGATGACCGAGCTTTGCTCGGTTAAATTATATTTAGATACATTACATACTGATGAAACATAAATAATATTTCGATCTTACCGACATAATAGTAAAATAATAGGAACTGGTTATTTAAATAAAAAATTAAAAGAGCTCTCAATAACAGTTTTTCTTAGAAAAGAAGAAACTTGAAAAAAAAAGGAAAAAAATCGTTCTGTAGACACCTGGATTCGAACCCGGGTTTTCAGATATCCAATCCGCCCGATTCCCATCTCATTCTGCCGAATTTTTCATTCATTTTGCCGAAAATGAAAATTAAACAAAAAATGTAGGCTCAAATACGCTCTACAAGTTTAATTCTAGTCATTTTTTCGATATACATCACGAGAAGAAAGAAAATAGCAAAAAAACAAATTTCACTACCGAAATTTATGGTTTCTTCGATCATTATCTCAATAACGATGAACGATAGGTAAAAATGGATAGGTCCTTAATTATAGATCGTAAAAAAAGCAACAGAAAATGCACAAAGAAATTTTGGTCGACAATTTGAAGTTAAGCTTTTCTAGGCATCCCCTACGTAATATCCAAAATTTAGCCTTCTCGGTTAAAATGTATTCCAAATGTATATAATGACTGGAGTACTACTATAAATATTAAAAACTATTCGGCAGATGTCAATAGCTAAACGCAGGTAAAACGTCAGAGCATGTCTAATATTAAAATTAATAAAAAATATAATCTATCAATTCGAAATGCGCTTCTGTGGATGAATTAAAAACAATAACTAAATAAAAATTCTCCAACTTTTTAATTGGTTATTTTAAGAACTTAAAACCTTACGAATTAACCATTGCTCTATTTATACTGTCTTAACAGATCCTGAGTTATCTCGAACTATTTAAACTTCGAGGGTCGGTAATGCCGTAAATAAAGGACAGATTGGAGTACCAAGGTCTAAAATTAGATAAGTTTGTAGATTGGCCGAAATTTCGCCTCGTTTGGTAAAATGAATGAGTGTAATTCGACAACTTAATATTGAATAATTGATCAGAAGCTTAGTATTATGAAAAATTAGCAAGTATTTTTTGCAATTTTCCTGTACTGTATTTTCTAAGTTTTCCCAAGTAAATAGTGCGAAGACATTGTAGGAACATATTTTTGAAACATTATATTTAAAATGTTCTAATTCATAGTTTTTAGACTCTGTTTATTGACCGCGTAAAAAACTGTGGGTGCAACTTATTAATATCTAGAAATTGATTTCTGGACTATTAAATACTTTGGTACACTGCTTTGATATAAAAAATAAAATTTATTAATTATCATTCATTCATTAAAAAGAAACTCAAAACATTTTAAGAAATCAAACTCACTGCTCCCTTTGTTTAACGCATTTGTATGAAATAAGTTAGATGTAGTGGTGCGAGTAGTTGCCTCAACTTCGCACCGGAGCGGTCGCGGGTTCGATTTCCGCTCGAGACAGATATTTATATTTGTAAAAATAATTGTTTCCGGTCTGGGAGTTTGTCCTTGTGGGTCTCCCCACCATGCCTCGAAGAGTACGTAAAGCTCTCCCCCCGGAGAGTAAACGTTGGTCCCGGTTGTTATCATAGACACCAGATAACGATTATTACCCACATAGTTGAGAAATTATTCGCCAACCCGCTGTAACACAAGTTCTTACGAATTTAGCACGGGGCTAGGTTAACGTGGTGTGATTGTTGGTCAATATTTATTTATTTATTTATAGATTGTTCTGAACTTCGTACTCAAATAGAATTAGTTATATCGAGACAAAATACAAGGCTTTTAAATATACTGAATTTCAAAAACAAAAAGCATAACAGCACCTTTAAACAGGGTTCTAAAAACTTGTAATAATGTTTATTAAGAAGCGGACATTGACTTAGTATTAGTGATAATGATAACATTATAAAAAAGTAAAATTAAAAAATATTGTGATAATTTATTTAAATACATAACAAAGTATTGCTACAAATATTAATAGTCCTTAATTGGCGCTTTTTTTTTCTTTCGTTTTGTTGCTTTCCATAAATTTTAGTATTATTTTATTTTTATTTCTATGTATAGAATAATAAGAATTCTCATTAAAAGCATCCTATAAAATAAATAAATCATTCTTCAATCAATATCCGACACCTGTTTAGTAATTAGATGATAAAAATCGTTGTTGGTAAAAATAATATAAAGTTTTTTTTTTATTATTATTAAAAAGTATAGTAATAGTTTTTGTTTACTTATTTATTTATTTATTTTGGGAGGAACAACAGCTGAAAAATACAATGTACAAGATGATATAGAAATAGAAAGCTAAAATGTCTTAATATATGTTCATATCATGATAAATGTTGATTAAGTGATAGAAAAATATTGTAAATAGATAAGGGGCTAGAATGATTATTTTAATGTTACGTGAAAATAAGTAATGTCTACATAGCCTACATTTTTAATTTACATTCAGTAGAAATGTCCTCGTAAAAAACCCATCAAAAATTTTATCGTATTTGTCGTCGAGGCTATAAGCCCATTGATTAACAATAAGCTTCTAACTTAATGAATTGAACAATATCATTTAATTTTCAGTAATCTTATTAATTAATTTTGACTATCTCCACAATATTATTTTAGTAAATATATTATATGAATATTATTTGTTTTAGGCAACCATCTTTAGGCCTTAATATATCCATTTCGCGACAGTGAAATAAATAAAATGTTATTTAAGGAAAAACATAACAATTACAATCACATCAACAACAATTACATTCTTCTATATGGAGAAGAGGCCTTCGCTCAGCAGTGGATGGTTTACAGGCACACAGTAGGGTTGACAGTTCATTGCCCAAATATAACGTGGCTCATATTAAAAAAAAATGTAAATCGATATACATTCATAAATAGTAGTAAATTAGCCAACTTTCATATAAAAAACCGACTAATGAATTTCATTTCTAACTATTTTAGAATCCACGTATTTGGTAATAATGTAAATATTCTGGTAACGAAAGTTCCACTGAAACCGACAGTTGCGGTTTCGACTCCCTTTCAAAGCGAATATTTGTATATGTATGGGTAAATATTTGTTTCTCATCGGTATTTGTTTTTACGCGTTGCTTCACAATGCCTTCAAGAGCAGATCAACCGTTGCAGTCGGGTGCTATCATTAACACATGATAACGATCTTGGTTAATATATAATAGATACATTTCTTGGCACAGAAATTATCTGCCATCTCGCACGTAGGAGAGGTGATCTTTGCCCCGAAGTGGGGTATTTACAGGATATTCCATTTCAGTTAAGTTCATATATATATACAACGCGTTAGCGCAGTGGTCACAGCAACTGTCTTATGTGCTAACGGTCGCGGGTTCGATCCCCAGACATTACAAATATCTGTATATGCCATATGGATGTTTGCCGTGGTCTGGGCGTTTGTGCTTGTGTGTTTATTTCCAGAACCTCGACACAGGCTAAACATCCTACTGGATGGAGGAAAGATATACTATTCTTAAAAAAGTTGCTTCATTTCCATCAATCACGGGTAAACACAATTTAGTACATTTGTGGTATATTTGAAAGGATATATTTACCTGGGCGCCTAATTGCATAGGATCCCTCGTTAGAATATCACTAGATTTCCGAACAGCGCCGTAAACTAGCTCCACGTCTCGATCCAGGATATAACAACGGACGTGCTCAAGAATACAGCGTAGGTAGGATATCGTAACTGTTTGTACCTGTTGAATAATACAAATTTATATTAAATTCAAAGTATGTTACAGTTAAAACTTAAAAGTGAAAACCAAACTTGAATGTTACCATTTTTCCTTTTATTTACTAAAAAGAACTGGCAATAAATCTTATAATTACTTTTTCTTAAAAATCAACGTTGTTTTGGTAATCAGAATAAAATTAGTTCCAAGCCTTCCTAAGATTAAAATTATCTTTTAATAATAGGCTATATCACTGTTGATTATTATAACTTTAGATTTCAAGTTAAGGTAGTGGGGTGGTCAAATCAATAATAATTGAGTATATTTTATGATTATATATAATTATCGATGTAGTTTAATTTTGAAAAACAAAAAACTTACAGCAGCGAGTAGAAAGTCGAAGTTGCAGACAGTAAGGTCCTTCAGTTTGGAAAAGTCACCAGCAAGTAGAAGATGTAACCAAGATTCTTCTACGTGTCTTTGTGTGAAGGCCGCTGCAGTTCTGGTACCCGAATGGAAGGGAGTAGAGTCTAGGAGCGCGTCGTCTTCAACGCAACCTAATTTTGATAAAAATAGCCGATTTAAAATAAATTCAGTACGTAAATATTTTGGAGACTCTAATGACGATCGTTCTGGTGTAGTGCTGCGAGTATTTGTCTCAACGCCGTCGGTTACGATTTCCATTCCCGCTTGGGGCAGATATTTGTATTTGTAGAAATATTTAGAGCACGTAAAGCCGTCGGTCCCCATTGTTATCACAGATACCTGATAACGATCGTTACTCATGGTAGGGAAATTATTCGCCAACCCACAGTAGAGCAGCGTGGTGGATTAAGCTTCATCTCTTCTCTTATATTGAAAAGAGGCCTTTGCCCAATAGTGAGACGTTTACAGGTTAATTCAGTACTTCAGTTTTTGTATTTTCAGAGAATGTTAAATAATTAACAATATTAATCTCATGACTATGGGTAATAATAAAATAAATAATAAATAAATATTAACCAACAATCACACCACGTTAACCTAGCCCCGTGCTAAGTTCGTAAGAACTTGTGTTACGGGTACTAGGAACGGAAATAAATTTAAGATATAAATACATATATACATAAATACACATCCATGACCCGGTGCAGACATCTATATTCGTCATACAGATTATCTGCACCTGGCGGGATTCGAACCCGCGACCGCTGCGTAGAGTGTCCAGTTGCCTGACCACTCGACCAGGCGGCCGTCATAGTAGTAGGATAATTTTTTATTTGATTTTATACAAACAATTTTTTTTCTAAATGTAATAATAATGTGTGTTTTATAAACATTAATAAATTATATAAGAAAAGATAAACACCACGTTCTAAGGATATTAGTGAAATATTAAAAATAATTGCTATATAAATCATGACTACGCGGAACAGTAGCAAGAAAGCTTCCAGCTTTACCCCGTGAAATCGCAATTCCGATTATCTGAGTGAAAAATGAGCCAACCTTCCTGTCACCAGTGGAGGCAATGAGACGGGAAATAAGATCTTCTTTGTTTTGCACTATATAAGTCCAAGTACTATTTATCCAACTTTGTCAAAGTCAAATAAATTCATTTTCACTTTTTTTTCTTTTTACTTTATTGTCTAATAATAATTATAATAGCTTCACTAAATAAAAATAATTACTGGTATCGTGCTATGAATTAATTCAATTTATATTAAGATTTATTTAAGACAATATAAAAACCAACTTTAAGAAAAAAAATCTTAAACAAGAAATGCACTAAAAAGTAAAAAAATCACCAAACTAAAAAAGTACCACCTCAAAAGAGTACGATGCTCTTCCAAACCATCCTAAACAGTTTTTTTTTTTGTTCATTTTACATCGACAATTAATAAAATGAGAATATCATCAATATAGTCAGTCAATTAAATGCGCACGTTCTCTCTCAAATTTAAATGGGATCACATGACAAACACCAGCATTCGAATATAAAAAGAATCATCAAAATCGGTACACCTAGTAAAAATTCATGAGGTAACAAACATAAAAAAGTACAGTCGAATTAAGAATTTCCTCTTTTTTAAGTCAGTTAAAAATTAAATCTTTCATTATCCAAAAACAATAATAATTAATTCCATATTATACAACTATGGGGTAAAACTAGTAATCAGGTATTTAGGTAGGAAAATAAATTACCAGGTTCTTGAGTTTCAGATGTATCCGGGTCATCGGCGTCGTTGAGGAAATTAGCGAAATGTAACGCGGCAAGGTCTGAGTGCGCGTCCCGCAGCGCGCTTTGAACGCGAACGTACCGGCGACGAGCGCGCGCACTCGCAGCCGCCGCTCGCCATCTCACTGTACTTCTACCCGATACCACGTTCTCCGATATTATTGACTCTATTCATAGAAAGTGAATAAAAAATTCAGTTTAAAGTTATATAAATATTCCTTAACGAGGTATAATTTTATATAGTAATATTTGCGTGTATTTATTATCCAGTTATATTTACAAAAAAGATGACTTAATAATTTGTAAATTTTTCGATGTTAAAAGATAAATCCAATCTAAATTGAGCGAATTTTCGATTTCTAGGTTCAAATAAAACCCCAAAAATACTTACTCATCATATATTTCGCGACACATAAAGTAGAAAAGTTAAAGTTGGCGTCCTTGAGAGTAATGACAGCTTCACTGTTGCTAGTTGGCATCAAAAGTTCCAACAGTTCGAGTTCTGTAAGACCGAACTCGGAACAAGTTATGTAACCTAAAACACAAACACAAAGGCACAGTTGCTTATATTATTTGTAATGCTAGACAATGGTAACTTAGAAATTCCAAATGATTACCAGCCAATTTGCTGAAGGCTTTAGAACCAAAGACGACTTCTAAATTATCAAAGGCACCATCAATGTAGTCACCGGAGCTATTATTGTCGGAAGTCTCGTCTATTGCGTCCAATAAGTAATAACAATTCTGAACTTTAAACTTTTCTTTTTGAGCTGGGGTTAATTGCAGTAATTCCAAAGACACTGCACTTGTGCAAACTAAGAACACGTTTCTCGGTAACGACATAGGTAGCCAGGATAATCCTGTTACGATATCACATTCCAAGGGATTCACTCTATGAACATTGTCAATAAAAATGAGCAAGATTTTATTTTCCATGTCTTCGCAACGTCTCAACAAACTTTGGAACCAATTGTTTATGTACAAGGGGTCGAAACTTGCGTCTTTGGGGAGATACCCTTCCGGAATGTTTAAGATAATGGAAATTTGTTGGCACATTACTCTCAGTAGTTCTAAATTGTAGGCCGATCGTGGCGTAGACGCCGAGAAACGTATTATCCTCAAGACGGGTTTCGAAAAAATTTCCTCGAACTTGAAATACAGATGAGTTAACAAAGAACTTTTCCCGGAAGCATCGGGACCATATATCAATACTGGTGGATGTCGAGATCGACTTTCGTAATTTTCTTTGGCATTATTTAATATACTTTTCGCTGCGTCTTCAATTTGTTTAACATTAACCTTATGTAGTCGATTATGCTCTATACATATCCTAAGATGAGTAATGTGTTCCAAAAAAACTTCCTAAAATGTTTTAAAATGGTTTTAAATAAGAAGAAGAATAAGAATTAACATCTAAAGAAATTATAATTTTATTACAAATTAATTTTCTATTTTTAGTATAATATAAAATATACAATATTAGATTATGAATAACAAACTTTAAACATAGCAATATGTAGGGTTTACTTGTAACAAATAATAGACTTTTTAGTTACTTGGTTTACATCTGAGACATTTATATCATTAAGCACCTAAATTTAAATATTACGAGTACAGTATATCAGATAAGGTACCTGTACAGTCTTTTTTCTGCCTTTACCCTGATCAGGTTCAGTGCTGAGGCTGTCGTCGACCAGCGAAGCTACCACACCCTGCACACCTTCTCTGAAGGGCGACAACTTCTCTTCATTATCCGAAGCACCATCTGTTCGAGATGAATCTGCAGATGTGGCTCTAAAAAAAACGTATAAATTTACATTGGGAATTGACATACAGAAACAGTCGAGAGAGAGAGAGCGATTTAGAGACTTTTTACCTTAAACCTCATTTTTAACTAAATAAGTAAAAATAATAGCGCATATGCTGCGCTAGGACACTTTTTCATACTTTTTTATCATATTTGGCTTGAAGTCGGTAAGATACATAAACAGTGCAAAGTATCACGTATCTGTAGTTTCAGTTGTGAAGGTTAAACTATTGTCACAGAGGGTCAAGAAAATTTTAATTTATCGCTTTGATATAACGATAAATTTGATTATTGATGCTGATGATACTACTTACTCGAGCTTTACAACGTGTGATTCGGGTAAAAGGTCTTCTAGCTTTTTATGTAATATTTTTATTCTTTCATGTGCTAATGCTGTTAATTTGGAGTCATCCGCTTCCAAATCTGGAATATCTTTTAACACGGCTATTAAACCTTTAGGGTGTTTTCCGTTTGTTAATAACTCTGCAACAAGGAAATTATTATTATCCTGTTTATTATTATTATTACTTTAAAGAAGAATAAAAAGAAGTGGAAAAAATTTGATATGAAGAATAGTACTTATGAAAAGTGCAAACAGTATGAAGTAATATATAATATGTATATACCAGACTATATATTCATATTATTCTTTAATCATAAGAAAAAATAAAATAACAATTTCACTTACAAGTATTGGATTAAAATAATTACCCGACTGCGACAGAAGGAGGGTTATGTTTTTCGAGTGTATGTATGTATGTATATATGTATGTATGTATGTATGTATGTATGTATGTCTATTTCTTTGGCACGCCCTACAGCCCAAACGGCTGGACAGTTTTTGACATATGAGGTGTCGTTGGATTTGTCTAAATTGTAGTAGTGACATAGGCTATATAAATTTTCAAAATGGCGCCCGCAAATAGCGGAATGAGGGGGGAGAGTTGAATTTTTTTTTCTTACTGTAGCAATATGGGTATCAAATGAAAGCTAGTAAATTGTTTTATTCTTTTTAGTTTATAATAGGAGTATTTTACGCAGTCGGGTTTTTTGATTTTTTTAATTAAGCATACTTGTATTTTAGTAAAAATATCCTATTTTAACTTATTGGATCGAAATTACGGTTAAAACATTTTATTTCTATAGCAAGCAATCAACAAGTGGAGCAGACAATGATAATTTTTCAATGCAGCTGTAGCTGTTGTTGCCGAGAAATTAGGTTAACCGCTGCAACCGTTTGCTATTATTATTAATGAAAGCGAAGCTATTTTATTCATCCGTTGTACAATAAATGAAATTTAAATTATTTCATTTAAAACAGTTTTAATTTATTTAACAACACACGATGATATATATTAATGTCTATAGTTACCGATTGCCAGTTCGCATTGTATCTCAACAGGACTTTTAAGTAAATTAGTTACATCTGCACCACCATCCAGCGCTTCAAGCGCTAATGTATTGAAAACCTTCTGGACCGTTGATAGCTTCTTTCGCTGATCACTTCGTTCATGCAAATCGCTGTACCTAATTTATTAAAGAGAAGATAATTTATTTGCAATTTGATTTTTTTTTTTTATTTGCCGATAGATAAGTTTATTCTTAGTTTTTTTTTAATGAGTCAGTAAGTACCTAATTATTACAATTATTTTTCAGTAAGTTAACGACTCGTACATTTTTATAAACATCGATTTTCTATTTGTCTAAATGGTTATTAATATTAATACATTTGGTAATATTAGCAAGCATAAATACACGATAGGTCAACGTTGCTTCAAGTTTTTGAACAACATTATTATTAAAGTCAGTTCTACGTAAGACATAAACAGACATATACTTTTGCATTTTAAACGCTAAGTTATTTCGATAAAAGAGTATTATATTAACAAAATGCAATGTGAATAAATCTTGAAAAGAAATGTTTCTGCGTCATAATTGAATATTTGGACCCTGGAATATTTTGATCCAATTCGTGATAACCTTACCTATAGTAAATAAGCATAAAGGAGGATCGGCGTATTGAATAATGCAGGTAGTTGTTGCCTTTCTATAGATTACGTCAGATCTTTTCTCGTATTTGCAATAAAAGATAACCTTAAGCTCGGAGGTGTAGCGATATTTATGTACGAGGCTCTCTTGCTTGTCCTATAAATTACTTAGTTTACGATCCCACTGAGTAATCTGATCTTATTTCAGAGAAAGATCGTAAACTGTTATAGTCTTAATAGAGGGCCTGCAAGCGAAACTCTCGAAAAAACGTCAAGTATAAAAAAGTTACCCTAATTAAAGTCACAAATTGTACCAGTCCAGGGAATTGCGATTACCGTGAAGTGTAAATAATTTTGTAAAAATACAATAACAAGAAATTAAACTGTTATATAACATTGATAATATTTTATTTTTATATAATTAAAGGACGATTTATTTATTACACATCTTGTAAACATTAATTTAAAAAATAATAATACAAGAATAGCCTGTAAAGTAGTCAAGCCAATTTATACTTTTAATGTAACTTAAACTAAAATATATATTATCTAAAGACGTCTTTATACCAGTTGGCGGTAATCCCGTGTTCCGCTCCAGGAAAGTGAGTTCGATTCCCGTCAAAAGTCTGAGTGTCATATTTATGTATGTATGTATTTATTATAAAAAGTATTATAAATATATAAATCTGTTACCTAAATACCTACTAAATTAACTAACTAAATAATAAATGAATATTGTTACTTACCATTGTTCATCGCCATCAAGATGGTAAGTTCCGTCGTCATTAAGTTTGTAACAAGCGCTCAGAAGCGCAGTCTGCGCTGAATCCGATTTAATTAATTGTTCGAATAAATTAGCGTTAATCTTGAAAGGTAGGACTGGTTGGTACGTGGAGGCATCACCGCCAATGAAGCACTGTAACAAAATATTTATGATAACTAAAAAATATATATTCATTTCTTTGGTATAATTTATTTTAATTAATGTAAGAGCCTGCAAATATACTGATTAATACTAAGCGAAGGCTTTTCCTACTAAGTAGACAGATTAGAAGGTAATTCGTCATGTTGCTTCACTGCGGATTTTGCCGCTATACATGTCTACATGTCTCAGAATTTCTCTTAAGAAATGTAGGTTTCTCACTATATTTTCTTTCATAAGAGATTAGTTTTTAAGAAAATAAGCTCTTGTAAATTCAATTACTCTGGTCTGGATTAGAACCCGCGAAATTTCAACTCAATACATAAATGAAGAAAAATAATAATAATCTTTATAGCTAGATTGTAGTTAGGTTTTTGTACGTCTATATTGTATGTGTTTGTATATTTACTTCGCTTTTTTTCAACTATAATAACTATAAATAAATATGAATAACGAATTCAATTATTTCTGTATGAGGCTAAATTTAATTAGGGAAAAAAATTGAAGAATATTAATGTACTCGTAGCATAGTTAAGTTAACCTTAAAAGAACCTTTTTAACAAAGAAAAGACTGAATGACCACTCGAAACAAAAGCTACCTACCCAAAAACGGAATTGATGTGATTGACCCAATTGTAACGTAATTGGGTATACAGTTTAATTGATTATGCTTACTTCGAATATTTTATAAAACGATGAGATCAACATAATTAAGGAGTGTATTCCGAAAATAAGATTTAATTGTGTAAGTAATTTTTAATTTCGGTTTCATTATTATTTTTTATATATATAAATTGAAACATACTGTTTATGTGTTATTCAATTAATGCCATTTCTGTTGTGTTGTTAATATATATATTTTTTGTGTTTATAGTGAATATAATTCTCTACAGGTTTGCGGCAAAGAGACTTGGATCTCGGTATTTATAGCCAGAAACTCGTGAATAGATTTTCACACAAAAATAGAAAAAAATAATAAATTTTGGGGGTTCCCCATGTTTCCCAAATTCCCCAGGGATTCATACTTAGAACTGAAACTCAAAATTTTTGTTTTCATCATACCCATACATGTGGGGTACCCATATCTATGGATAGGTCTTCAAAAATAATATTGAAATTTCTAATATCATTTTTTTCTAAACTGAATAGTTTGCGCGAGAGACTTTCCAAAATGGTAAAATGTGTGTGTCCCCCTGTAACTTCTAAAATAAGAGAATGATAAAACTAGAAAACATATATGATGTACATTACTATGCAAATTTCCACCAAAAATTAGTTTGAACGAGATCTAGTAAGTATTTTTAATACGTAAACCGCAATTTACCTTTCATTCAATCAACTCAAATATAAAACAACGAACTACAAGAACTTTATATGATGTTACTTGCTACTACGGAACCCTTCATGGGCGAGTCAGACTCGCACTTGGCCGCTTTTTAAATATTTGTACACTTCCTGCTACTATATCGTGCTCGCTGCCCTAAGGTTGTCTGGAAGAAATCGCTCTTTTAGCGATAAGATCGCCTTTGTACATCTTTTATTTACTTTACTCTATAAGTTTGTATTATGGTGTGCAATAAAGAACATTAACGTAAAATGACTATTCAAAAGTGCTTTTGAAGCCTTCTTGAATAAATGAAGTATTTATTACGATTTTGTGATAAAATATACGATATTATTATACTGTTCTGACTTTATTCTTTTATTTCACTTATTCCTTAACTGAAGGTTTATAAATAATTATTTTAAACAAAATATATATTTTTTTTGTTTATTTATTACGATTCTTTATTCGAGTAGTATAAAGTAGATTATCTATTTATTATACCTATATATATTTAAATAATTTATTAATATAATCTATATATAAAATACATAAATTAACTCGTTAAATCTGACACACGCGAGAAGCGACAACTAGAGGGTGTCACGGAAACCAAGGGCTTCAAGAACACCGTTCTCAGCTTCGTGTTTGTAGTGAGTATATCTGTGATTGACTCGTGATGAACCTCTAGGATAGTCAGTAACGGTTGACTTAGAAGTAGTATGCAGTAAAATAAAAATTTACATAATACATTGGTGTAATAAGTGCTAAAAAAGTTAATCTGACCAGAACAATACTTTGTACATTACCTAGCATCCTATTAACCACTAAAACTTTAGCTATATCATGTCACTCTGCTAATTTTTTAAACTTGTAGCAAATTAATATAAAAAGTAATTTTTGAATTTTCTAACTAAAAAAGATAAGAAACATTTTAAAACTTTTTGTAACATTTAAGCCCTTAATTAATTCTACCCAAATTACCATAAAAAGCATTAAGATACGTATTTATTTATTCGTAAGGAAAAGCCTAAAAATTTTCAAATTTACGGAACTTAACCAACTTTTATCCTTTTAAACGTGGAATTTTAAAAACATTGAAATAATGATTTATTAATTTCTAGGCAAAACCCCAAAAATACCGATTAAAAAAAATATTTTGACGTGTGAATTTTCGATTGAAAATTAGGGTTCTTTTTTGGTATTAAGTCAAATTAAGGTGAAAAAATAAATATTTTAAATCAAAAAAAAAACTACAGTGTATTTGGGACATAAAAAGGTAAGTTTTCACCAAATTTCGTAAAAAATAAAAAATAAAAAAAAAAACAAAATGTTTAGAAAGATAAAAATAAAAAACCAAGAACTTGGTTTTTTGAATTTTTTACATAAATTTTGAGGTTATGTGACAAAAGTGTGAATACAAAAGTTGTAGATCTTTTTATTATCTACAACTTTGCCATTAAACTTTTTTCCATAAGACTAGTAGTTTTGCCGGAAATCGCGATAAACCGTTTTTGACCCTTAAACCCTTCCCTTCCACTTCCCGACCTCAGATCGCCCGTAATTTATTTTTCCCTGCATTTTTGTTATATTCTCTTCCTTTTCCAACGAGTTTCATTCTACTATTTTTCTTTTTTTTTTTGTTTTCGAAAACTATCGACACTGGTCTATCAATCACGCTATGGTGAATGCATTTGGACCCGAGGGCTTTGCAAAAAATACATATTTTGTCAAAATTAAGCAGCTTAGTTGATCCCTGAACTTAAAATCACAAAGCTCACATAGATTGATATACGCTGCATCATATCACGAAAGTATATGTACATATACAAATTGCAATAAAGTAGAACGAAACGTGGTTTTCTTATCTGGTAGGAAGTTATAATTGAAAAATCATTACAAATTTACAAATTACAAATAATAGCTGATAGTGTAAATTTAAAAATCGATGTAGTAATAGATTGAAGTATTAGGGTTCTATAAAAGCTATTATCGGTATAACGAGAAAATGTATGCTAGTATATGATACCATTGTAATTTCCTAAGCATAATGGTAGTTTAGGCAAATACCGATAATCAACAAGGTTACACAAAGGAATGCCCGCGAGCCATGACTAAGGTATTGTTTAAGTACATTAGAATAGTATATGAGGAATAATGAAGAAAATTGCCTTTCATAATCATATTTATCAATTATTTACTGCCCACAAAATTGCAGATGACTATTCACATCGCTTTGAAAAGTTAATTATGAGTAATGATGATAGATAGATAATTTTTTTATTGTAGTCACTTCAATTACAGTGCATAAAAAAAGAAAACACAAAACATAAACAAGTTCAGTGCGCAAAGGCGGTCTTGTTGCTATTAACAATTTCTACCTTTGTAAAAGTATTTAAAATACTATACATGACTAATGCTCATCGAATTATATAAACCAGCATGTAACAAAAAATATAGCAGTACATAATAATAAAAGTTTTCAATCAAAGACTTTCGATTTAAGGCACTGAGGTATGACGAATGACATTTTTAACTTCCCGAACGCTTGCGATTCTAACTGGATTCGACGATTGACTTCTTTCTCAAAATTTGATCTACCAAGTTGGACTTTTTGTCGTAGGTCCGAGAATAGAATTTCTAATTGATATCGGGGTGGGCACGACATGGATATTAGACATGATTTTCGTCTTGTCCATGTCCATTTTAAGGCCCCTTTGGTGGGAAACTATATCGAGGTGACTGAGCGTAATGCTGACGTCTTCCATGGATTCCGCTATGAGCTCATTAGTAATTGTACAAACACTGTAACACTTCGATATATCGGTTGTCAATGTGGCACCGCTGTAAAGACTGCAAAACTGCCCAATTTTCGATCGAAGGCTAGCTCATAGCCCATAAACGCCAATTACAATGGTCGATTATACTCCTAGGTATTTTGTAGTTCAATCCTACTATCGTAAAATCATATTTTACAAGTCAGTCAGTAGTCAAATATCTGATGATTTTCATTAGCTGTTTCACTCGTAATCATTCACAGTTATTGCTAATGTTAATACTGTTATGGTTAATACTCCACTTGAAATTTTTTATAATAATAATTACCTAATTAGTTATAATTCATTAATATTTTTCAATAATATCAAACGCTAAAATATTATTGGAAATGGAACCGTTATAGACCGGGGTCGATAATTGTTGAAAACGAAAAAAAAAGTAGGGTGAAACCCATTGGAAAAAGAAGAGAATATAACAAAAATGAAAGGAAAAATAATTTACGGGCGATCTGAGGTAGGGAAGTGGAAGGGGTTGGAGTTTAAGGGTAAAAAACGGTTTATCTCGATTTCCGACAAAACTACAAGTCCTATGGAAAAAAGTTAAATGGCAAAGTTGTAGATAATAAAAAGATCTACAACTTTTGTATTTACTCTTTTTACATAACCTCAAAATTTATGTGAAAAATTCAAATAACCAAGTTTTTGGTTTTTATTTTTATCTTTTTCAAAAAAAAAACTTTTTTTTTTCACGAAATTTGGTGAACCACCACCTTCCACTTTCCACTTTTCGACTTCAGATCGCCCGTAAATTAGTTTTCTTTTCATTTTTGTTATATTTTATTCCTTTTTCAATGAGTTTCACCCTACTATTATTTTTTAACTTTTTACCATTTTCAAAGGCTTCGGCACTGGTCTATTAGAACTCGACAGCTTTGTAATATTAAATTGAATTGAAAAAAAAAAGTGTGAACTATAGGATTTTTGTGTTAGTTATATAGTTTAATAACTGAAAAATCGTAAACAAATACTAACCTGCATGAAAATACTTTAAACATTCTAATTATTATTTAATTTTTAGTCTAAGGCTGTTTAAGTTAAAATAAAACATAACTACGAACCAAAAAAATTAAGCCGTTGAAGAATAAAATGAAATCTTAAGCTCACGAGAAAATATCCAGCTTTCGACGTGGTATTGCAGCATCTTATCTCCTCAAGATGGTATCGAAGTAGAGCGGGATTTGTCTCGTCTCCGCCATCGGTCCCGTAGTGCATGTCCACAAACTCGAACTGCAAAAAAATAATACTTGAAATAACAGCACTCCTGGGTTTATAAATCTGGAAATTACATGTAAACATTCTTTAAATTCGGCAAAATATATAATTTTTCGTGTTTTTATAGTCCAACATCCCGCGAACGTCAAATCAATGTCGATTTTTAAGTTATTTTCTACATTTTTTCGAACCACCTGTCTATTATTATGAAAAGTCGGTCGCGGTAGCTTTGGCAGGTATGCGTACAGAGAACAAATACCTATTAACTATTTTATAAAAAGTTACTAGCTGCTGCCCGCGACATCGTCTGCGTGAACGCTATTAGATTACATGTTGTTACAGAATGCGTTGAAGAAATAAAGGTTCACTGCTTGTTCCCCGTAGGTGATAGCGTGACAATATGTAGCCTATCAGTGGCGTGCCTAGTACTTGAGAACAGGGCAAGCCCGACATACATTTTTTGTTTATGATTCGATTTTTTTTTTATAAATTTCATGACAATTTATAAATTCCATGAAATTTTGCAACCCTTCACTCTTCAGTCTTCATAATCATTGCCTTCGGCGAGTTTTAACAAAGCACACTGAAGGCATGTTACTACTAGACAGAAAATCACAAACATGTCAGCATTGACAAAACCCCACGCGTTCTGTTACAAACCTACATCACAAACTAACAAACAAAAAAAATCACATGAAAAGTTAAAGCGCTATTACAGAGGCATTAAAAAAGCTTACGATAGGTATCGAAAACTGCACGATTGACTTTTGAAAAATTTATTGGTTGTTTAACGTAATAATAATGTAACAAATGAAAGTTTCAAGTTTACTTTTGAAATTTTCATTTGTTGTTTAACGTAATAATAAGATAAAGTAATTATAATTAAAATAAAATTTGGTAATTTTTATCTCAAACTCGATGCGAGATTTTATTACATAGGCTACGGAATGAATAATATCATTTTGAATTTTATTCGATAAATAACTAGGCGCCGGTTTGCCGCTATCTTGTTGTTGCATATGTTTTTCTAAAACAAGGTCGTAAAAATATGCAACACCAACAATACAATTTATTGGAATGAGAACAACCTACAATCCAATGAGTCTTGTATACTGATCTATTAAACTTTTGTGAGACTTACTTGTTTGCGAAATACACAAATCCGGTGTATTAGGTTATTCCGAAGCTATGTTTTTTTTTTCTCCGTGAAAGATAAAGATTTCACCTTTTCCTCGCCTATTAAAAATTTCACACACTTTAAATTCTTACAAGGAACAATAAGATTTCTATCTGAACTCATTTTAAAATCAAAATCATGAAAATGAAAAATGTATCAGTTATCCGCTCAATCACTAAACAAAATGTATATCATCATTATACATATTTATACTCTTTGACATGTACCGTGAAATTTGCAAACAAAAACCAACTTCGTGGCGCTAATACTGTGGCGCTAGTTTGTGAGTTGTGACTAACTTCATAGTGAAAGCCGGGCTTATTCTTCCATACTAATTGCTATAGAAACACACAGTAGTTATATCTATAGACATAGCACTTTTTCATAGGTTAGAACGGTGCAGAAATACACGCCGGCGAAGCCCCGTTGCAAGCCAATGAGTGTGAGCGAGATGCATACGGCTGTCAACGCTACGTAGTATTTTACGGCCGGCGGGCGAGGCGCGTTCGGACACTACTTATAATAGTCATAGATAAAAAACAAAAAGAAGTGAAAGAATTGGCGCGCGAAAATTTAAATATTAAAGTCAATGTTTTCGGTCGGTACGGAATTTGAAGTAGGGCAAGCCCGGCTTTTTGGCTTGTATGAAGCTACCGCCACTGTAGCCTATATGTTGACCCGACTTCTTAATAACATTCGTGCCAAATTTGAAGTAAATCCAAGCAGTACTTTTTGATTTTATCCTGGACATACATTCAGACAAACAGACAAACAGACAAAAATTCTAAAAACTTTATTTTTGGCTTCGGTATTGATTGTAGATCACACCCCAAGTATTCTTTAAAAAAAATATTCAATGTACAGTTTTGACTTTCCTACCATTTTATTATATGTATAGACAGATGTATAGATTTGAACACACGGCTATTCGCTACCGAAACTATAGTGCTACCTTTAAATATGTGAAATATTTCAATATATATAACTAATATAATTAAATAATTAGGTACTATCTGTTAATAACTATATATATAATTAATATATAATTAATAATTAAATAATTAATAATATAATTAATAATAAATTTATATATATATAAATAATATATAATTAATTTTAATAAATTTAAAAAGTATTTAAATTTTTTTAAAACATTACTCTTTAAGCATAAAAAAATAAAAAAAATAATTAAGTAATACATAAACATAATTTTTTCATTCAAAGCAAATTCCTTTGATTTTGAAGGCTAACCCGTCACATATGTCATAAAAAGATGTTTAGAGTCTATTGGTATATTTAGAATATTAAAGAAGTTTCTATATTGAGGTTGAGATTTTATTACTAAATAACCTATATGAAATTAATGTAAGGTATTTTATTAGATAGTACAGAAACGAAAACTACAAAATAAAATATTATATTACATAGATTTAAATATTTTATGTGAGAAACGCGAACCTTTACGATTTAAACCGAGACATCCCGAGTGTCAAGTGGAAATAATCGTACTGTAACGTTGTTCCATAACTTATTTCGTACGAACTTGTAATTAGACTAATTAATATTTACTAAAATATTAATTTAGTTGTTATAAGATCCATGATATTTTTTTATTTTACATTTTCTTTTTAAATGTAAAATAAAAACATATATGTTAATAATTGAAGTGTATTTCAAAATAAACCCAATTCGACATTTTGATATACGACATTTTGGTTTATTTCTACGAATAGTGAAAAAAAATCTCTGAGACTCGAATTGTGTTTATATTTTGAACTGAATCAGCCTGCAAACGTTCCACTGCTGGACAAAGGCCTCTTCTCCATACAGGAAAAGGGTTGGAGCTTAATCAAACACGCTGATTCACTATGGGTTGACGGATAATTTCTGTATCATGAGCAACGATACGCCGACATTTAGGCGACTACTTGCATCACTACAATAGAACGATTGTCAATATTTATAAAATAAAATAAAAAATATTAAAAAAAAAATACTTTTGCCGTATTGTTATCGTAGTTGTCCATTTTCAAGATTTTTTTTTTTTACCTAAGAGGGATATCAAATTCTTAATTATTCATAGATTTTTTTTAAATCCCGCTTATTTTCCTTCTGTTATTTAGTGGACTGTAATAGTTATTTATTTTCCTTCTACAACAGTCACAAGTCACTATTGTTACGTAAATTCTTTGTTACTCGATTCGTTGTTATCGAAAAACTGCGCTTAGCGTAACCCCTTCAAATGAAGTCAGTAGTTGTTTAAAATAGTTTTTTTTTTTGGTATTTAGGTCAGATAATAAGTTTTTTGTTTCCATTATAATACTTAGTTTAAGCTGTGTTAGTATTAATAGTTTTGTACTGATGAAGGCGACATGGTCGCATTTTGGAGACCAAGCTTACAAAAAATAAAAGATAAAAAAAGTCGGTAGTTGTCATATGCGTTTGACAAATTAAGGTACCAAAAGGCTGGATTCAATTTCGAAATACACGCTAATCAAAAAAAAAAAAAAATATTGTACCAATCCTACGAAATACTCATATATTTTTCCACAGTACCTTATAGTAAATATATTTCAAACGCCAATATTAATTTACATAGAGCAGCAATAATCTTCAAGAGGAAAACTCACATAAAAGAGGAGAAACCAACTATATTTGATAGAAATCAGTGTTCATTTCAACACATTATGTACAACCAGAGGAAGTTTGAATTTCAGTGGATTAGGTACGACTCAGGCGGTAGCGAAGTTAGTATGACGCAAATCCAATATGTACAAATACTCATTTGCTTTGTAGCAAATAGTATTATATTGAATTGTTTATTACATATTAGTTTTAGTTAATTTTTTCTAGTTAAAAGTGTTTTAGTACACGTTCACCACATCCAGTTATGCTGTTTTAGGTCTCAAATTAACATGTAATGTTAGTAGCATTTATACATCCAAAAAATTTGTCCTAGATGTTGTGTGGTGTTTTTAAGTTTTAAATACAATGTGTATGAATGTATTAAAATCTAATTTGAACTTCTTTAAGTAGTCAAGTCAGCCCTGCAATCCTGAAATGATGACGTTATCAACAAACAGCATTAAAGTTCTGCTCTTATTAGTATAACGGTTTCAATTAAAAATTATCAACAAGAGACTATGTTTATTCGTTATGTTTATTAAGAAGATTATTTAAATTTTAATAATGATAGTTATGTGCGTTAGATTATTCGTAAATTTTAAAGAAAAGGATTTACGAGACAAACTTTTTGTGATATGTGCCATTTTAGAAGTTATTCGCTATTATAAATCATTTTCTCAATAGAAACCGACTTCAATAAATTTTTCAATCTACTGTTTAAAATTATTTACAAAATATCAGACCAATATCAAATTAAAAAAGCAGAAATAAATAGCCTCCTTTTATGAAGTGTTAGGTTAAAGTACGTGTTTAGGTTCCCAAGAGTTCCCGTCGGGATTCGTATCAACTACAAGGCTAATTGTAAATAAATCTTTAAACTTTTGCCATTCATCAAGTACGTTGACGCATTTCGTTTCTTTATCATAATTTATTCGAGTGGCCACGTGGGATACCATCAGACTAAATTTTGGCTGTCTATAAAAAGATCAATTATTTATGAACACTTCTGTACACACGCCCTCCGCAGACTCGAGTTGACGTATTGGATTCATCGCATAAATTAACTTTATTCTTAGAAATAGTGTTAGATTGTGTAATTGACTTTAAACTACAACAGATTTATATCAACTCCTATAAATTATAGCTGACATGTAGCTAACTTAGACTTATTGTCATTTTAATTACTAAAATTATTATTATTCTTTAAGTAAAATTAAAACTAAAAATTCTATTTTCCTTTGATATATCGTAGTACATGCTCTTACACAAAAATTATTACTATTTCAAATAAACGTACAACGTGATTGCAGTCATATTAGTTGAAATTTATAACGACGGGGAAAAATCCTTACATGAGTTACTGTTGTAGTAGAAAAGCTTCTAACAAACCCATTACTGAGCGAAGGCCTCTTCTCCATATAGAAGAAGGGTTGGAGCTTAATCCACCACGCTGCTCCACTGCCGGTTGGAGGATAATGTCCCTAACATGAGTAACTATCGTTATCAGGTGTCTATGATAACAACCGGGACTGACGGCTTTACGTGCTCACCGAAGCACGGTGGAGAGACCCACAAGGACATACACCCAGATCGGAAACAAATATTTGTTTAAACACAAATATATATCCCGAGTGGGAATCGAATCCACGACTGTCGGCGCGAGGCGTTTAGGCGACTACTCGCACCACTACACCAGAACGGGCGTCGATATACGAGTATATAGATCAGTTTTTTTTTTTTATAAAGAAATTAATAAAATCAGACTAAGACCTTAATATGTCAAATTAAAATACTTCACAATATCATAGTGACGTTTCTATTTTAAACGATCTACATATATTAATATTATTGGGTCAAGAGTCCAATTTAGGAATGTCGTCGCTTGCTATTGATCGAACAGAGCAGATGTTTTCATTTAAGTATTTGTACTATGTTTATATTTTAACCTATTATCGATAGTATAATACCTGTGTATTTTATAAAATACATATAAATAAAGGAATTTACGTAAAATAATAAATACTATTCTTGTATATCTTACCACTGTTTTCCATTCCAATTCACATAACATAACTTTACGGCGACTTATCATTCTAATTTCCTTAAAAGCCGAAATTAAATAAATGTATGCTACGCGATTCATAAATGTTTCGTTTCCATTATGAATGTTACATAATATTAGTCATTTAAAACCTTTTTTATCTACTGTATATAATATGATAATTGAGTAATAATATGATAACAAGTCTTAAACTTAAACTTTTGAAGTTGGACACATCGAACGCAGTATGGGACATTGGTAAGAAACTTTACACCAGTTTTTTTTTTAAATCGCTCCACGCTGATCAGGGCCATATTTAGGGGAGGGCAAGCGGGGCAACTGCCCCGGGCTCCCACATAAGAGGGGCCCCCACATCCACAAAAGCTAGAGCTAAGGCAATCGAGTTGGAGTGGTCCGGACTTTTTTTAGGTGTTGACCTTTTTTTTTAGGAATATGTTTACCGGGTAACGATAATATATTGGCGTGAGATTACGACGACCATTTTTTTTTTGTTGGAATATGTCCACCCGGTAACGATAATATATTGGTGTGAGATTGCGACGACCTTTTTTTTTTCGTCGTCGTCAAATTTCAGATGAAGAGGCCTCCACTTCTCCATTGTCCTGGCCCCCCACAACTCTATATTCGGCCCTGACGCTGATAAATGTTCGAAGTGCATGGTTGTATAAAACCGGTGAAGCATTCACCCAGTGATATATATCTGCACCATTATTGGAATAGCGGACGCTAGTTTGCTTCGATCGTTCACTGAAATCATTTACAAAGATCAAACGAGATGGTTGTACATAGTCTGAGTGTAACTATGAGATGTATGTTTCTACGATAATATACTAGTGTGAATCATTTATAACCCCATACAGTACGAGGTAGTTCTACAAAAAAAAAAAAAAAAACCGCTGCTGTAGTCACAGTATTGTATCATGACGCTTTCAATGTACCTACATTAATACTTACATTATTTTCTTGTGCTTTGTATCTATGTGATAAATTACAAATTAAGTAACGGAGTTTATGGAAAACTCAAAGGGGTACCTTGCTCTTGTAAATTCAATTAAGAATATATGGAACATATTTCATTAACGACATAATAATAAAATGATGCTTTGCGAATAAATTAAATATTTTATAAATTGTAATTTTCATTTATTTAAATTACGTAATCTCCATTTTCGTGTCATACAATAAATTTGTACTGAAACTGTAATATAAATATAGACATATCTACTATATTTCTAACCTAATGAGATTATAATAAATGCTATAATATGTGGAAAGCGCAGAAGCTCAATGAAGCATAAAATCATATAAAGGAGATTACGTAAATTTCTTTCACGCAACAAAAAGGTATTAGTGGTCTGATTGACGTTAGAATTAAACTCGACGTTGAAAATAATTACGTTAAAGGAGGGGATTGTGTGTAAAAAGAAAAAAATTACAATTGTGTCTCGTTACGACTACGTTTCAACACACATGTATAACGTGATATATAACATATAGCGTTGTTGCTATTTTAATTGTAGTTTCTATAAAGAATATAGAAGACAAAACCTCCAAACAACCAATAAGAATACTGTGCACCGAACATGTTATAGTGTAATGCTTTATAGACTTAAAATTCAAGCAAAAAAATAAGCGTTTTAACGCAAAGAAAATTAGGATAGAATCAGTAGATCCTGAAATAATAACACTCAAATTATACCGTATGTAGATAACTTAATTTTATAATTTAAGGTGTAGTTAAATTGTCAAGTATAATATATATTTATATATTTATAATAAAACTGTAATAGATCTAATCTTTTCTTTCTGTCTGTATCTTAGCCACGAATCAAGCCAAAACTATTAAATGAATTTTAACGAAACTGAGCCCTATTTGAGTTTATAATAAGTACTTTTTGTCCCGAAATATGACATAGTTTCGTTAGGAGAATGGATGAAAGTCAAAAATGTGTACTCAGCTATTACAGTTCATCTTTAGCTTCTTCTCGTAAGTGTGAATGAACTCGCGGATATTGTTATTAATATATAATTTTCTATTAAAAAGGTGATGGTCCGAGCATTTACATAATTTTAGGCTCTTGACCGTGAGAATGACACATTATTCCGTTCAATTTTGATTCGACATTTTCGCAAAATATTACCAGAGGTCCGTAATTAAACAGGTAATTTTTGTAGAACTCATAGCTTGCGGTAAGCAACATTTAAAAAGTTCTTAATTTTAAAGTATAATGTAGGTATTAATTTACTTATTTAAGGCAAAGAATTCTAACTTTCCTATCTTGTCAATAAAATATAACCCTGTAACTAAAATATTATACACTCCAGCATGTATAACTAACACCCTAAAACATTCTCCAATACTGCGAATATATTCTGAGTTCAACCAATTCTCCGCGTCTCATCACAGACGTAGATATTTTTTACGATTCATTATCAAGCCTCAAGGAAGAACCTACCGCAAATTTCTGCTCATAGCATGAAATATTTTTTGCACACGTGCTTAGTTAACTTATTTTAATTGTGTTTTTTAATTATTATTTTTTGTCATTAATCTATAATATATATTTGCGAGTTTACTAGCTTGTTTCGCTTTGCTTTCTTTTGTTAAATCAACATGTCTTTTTATGGAGAATGATGTACACACCTGTAATTAGGATGCAATCTATCCATGTATTTATATAGAAATAATATCATTATAATACGAATATAATATTTGTTATTCTTATGTCACTAAATAAATAAATTTTAATCACTTGATATTAAGTTTTTTGTTTAGTAGAAAGTAATGTAGTTTTAAATCGGTTACACATCTTTCATTTTTTTTTGAAGTGAAACTTATATCGACGTATGGGGTAAAAATCAAAAATCGTCACACTACGATCGTCACATTTTCGGACCATATATGGTATTGTACTGTATTTCGGGACTCCGTTCTATATATACGTAATGAAACGACGCCACCGAGTCTTGAGTCTCTATCCGAGTCCGAGTCTATCGAGTTTCGGCTCGTTTGATTCGTCTTGACGAGTACTTTGTTTTTAGATGGTTATCAGGGTCTGATGTGATGATGGAGCTGTAAGGTGGCCATATGAACTTCGCAATAAAACGACACAACCTCATCGAGTCCGGGCTCAATTGAATCGTCTTGACGAGTAGTTTGTCTTTTAAGGGTAACCAGGGTCTGATGATGGAGCTGGAAGGTAGTCATAGGAACTCTGTAATAAAACGACGCAGAGTTCAGGCTCAATTGAATCGTCTTGACGAGTAATTTGTCTTTCAATGGTAGCCAGGGTCTGATGATGGAGCTGGAAGGTAGTCATAGAGACTCTGTAATGAAACGATGCAACCGCATCGAGTTTTGGCTCGTTTGATTCGTCTTGACGAGTAATTTGTTTTTAGATGGTTACCATGGTCTGATTACAAATGGCGCGCACTACCCATTAACTCGGCGCATCGTTTTATTATAAGTATAACTTCTTACGTGCGTAGATAAGTACACACACACTTTTGTTTCGTAAGCATCTTGAACCAATTAATGTTAAACATATAATAAAAAGTTTCACTTCATACGTTACACACGTATGAAGTGAAAACACATTAATATACACACATTTTTTTTAATTTAAATTCAGTTTATTAGAAATTGTTTACAAAATGATCCGAAACCAAAAGTACGCTGTTCCTGTAATTCTTAACGTAAATCGTCGTAATCTTTGATCTTTGGGCTTGGATTCGCGGCTGTTAAGTTTAAGGGGTTTTTATTTTATTCGATTGCTTGTAAAATCTAGTTCATACTTAAATTATTAATAAAACAAGCAATGCTTACCTCGATATATCGATCATCATAAGTGGTTTGCAATTCGGGACCCACGAGTTCAAGTATTTGTCTCCGCTCCTCTCGAAAGTCTAGAAATAATTAAATTTAGTTTTATTTGAGATATTACATAATAATAATTAGATTTCTTCATATATATCTTAATTCTTAAGCCCGATCCACATTACAGGTGTTGATCTCAGTTCGTTCTTGGTCCGATCTCGATCAGGTAAAACTTTATTATGTTCATATTATACAATCGGACTCTATTCCTGATTCAGTTTCCAACCGCCATCGATTGTCTATGTCGTGAATATTTTGCTAGTAATTACTAATAAATTTAACGTAATTCAAGTGTTAAGTACTTATTGTAATATTTGCGGTCGATATTTCATTGGATTTTTCATGTCATGACGCTAAAAGTTCGATCTCGTTCAGTCAAATATCCTTTGAGACGGATCGTTCCTGGAGTTTGATTTGATCGGAACTTGACTGTTAGTATGATCACACTCATTGTTTCTTGCTTAACAAAATTTTATCGAATCAAGATCGGACCGGGAACGAACTGAGATCAACACTGTAATGTGGATCGGGCCTTAACATATTATTTAGGAATGCAGCCGCGTTATGTTACTAATCAATCATTATATCATAAATATAAGAATTTGTTTGTTTATACTTGTGAAATTAAAATTAAGAAGTTAGCTATGACGCATAAAAATACCATAAACCTAAACTTGGATAAAACAGTCTTGAGTCGTAGTATCATAAAAATTCATGTAACGGCGTATCTACTAAAATGCTTACCATTATACACGGAGGCTACAAATATCTTGACAGCTCGAGGTCCAGGCCACTTCTCGCTTTGGTCGGTATAGCCTTGTAGCGCTTGAAGCACTAAAGGCTCCGGAGCGCTCATCGCGCCCCCAACCGCCTTTATCTCAGCCCACACTCATCCCCCACCACGGCATTCTGTGAAAAAATGGAAAAAATAAAGTCTTAACTAAAACCATAGCTAAGCTCATAAGTGCATTAAAAAATATTGTAATGAAAAAATACGTAGCCATATCTTCAAACAATGTGCTTAACACAATAAAAAGAGTTAAAAATTTTGCGAGAAAAGGGGGAATTAATATCTTCTAGGGAGACATTTTGTTGTTTTGTTTTTAATTAAAAGTTAAAATAAGTTATTATTAATAATCCTTGCTTTTTTAATGAAACTGGTTCTGATTAAGAAATAATAATGATATGCACAATATTCAAAATATCTCCAAAATTTAACTTAGGTTGGATTCTTGACATCAATCTCCACTGTATCTTTGACATCCCACATGACCTTGGCAAAATAATTTGTGTCAAATTGACACATCTAAAAGCCATACACCGAAAAATTGAATTTAATATCTTCTACGCAGTGAATTTAAACAATATTCGTGTAATCGTTTTTTTTTTTTTTTGAATTTTCAAAACTCTTTATAATGTACACGTGCTCATCAGTATTTAGGGATGAAAAGAAAAACGGTGACTTTGGTTTCTAATTACAGTAGTTTACTTTTTATAAAAATAAGAACAAAATTTATAAAATTAAATAGCAGTAAACTCATATACATATATATATTGTCAGAGATCTGTATTTTGTAATAAAAAAAAATTCTGGTACAAATAAATAAATTGAGTTCGTTAATCCCCCGTTTTTTACCATTAAAGATAGCATTTATTTCAAAATTATATTCGAGGATATTAAAATTAAACCAGAATCGGCGAAAATAAAGTTTAACATATACACGAATAAATATAGACGATTTGAGAACCTTCTCCATTTTTAAGTCAGTCGAATTTTTGACAAAAAAAAAGGAAAAAATCAATATTTAAAACAATTTGTTTCGAACATAAAAAAATGGAAAGTAAAAACAAAAATGATTTTACTGTGCTCTACATTTATTGATAAGTTTGTTATTGTATTTTAATAAAAAATAATTTTAATTAAAAAAAAAAACCGACTTCAAACAAAAAATTCTATAACAATAAATGCGCTAAAAAGTAAAAAATAATTACGTATTATTTTGTCTGTGACTTACACGATATTACACACTCATGACGATAATATAATGTACAATTATTGTTATTTTCGGAGCCGGTGTCAGCCAACGTAGTTTAATACATTGAAGTAATATGTACTAACGTAGTAAATTAGTAACATTATACCTCAATGGTTTAACATTACAACCACGAAGAATGGATATACAGGAGTGCGAACGTAATGTAAATAAAAGAATGGCATCAATTTAGGTAGTAGATAATTATTTTGCATCTGTGCGCTAGGATTGAAGTTGTAATTTACGCGGGAAGGCTTGTTGCTATTGACAGCTCTGAATTTTGAAAATTGAGTTATTGGTTCATTTTAAACTTTTCTATTGGTTGCTATAGGTGTGCGATTATTGATTTAAATAGTGAAATAATGTAATTTAACATAATTATGAGAAAAAAAAGTGAGACGAAAACATCCCGCCAGGCCACCATTTTATAGATATTTGACATGTAGTAAACATGATAATATGTCATAAGATTTTTTCAATTATTTATATTGTATTTATCTTTAAACTTTGTAGTAAATTCTAATTCTATTAGTAAATAACTTTGATTCATCACCAACATAAAATACTCTTGGAGATTAAATTAAAGGTTAAACTTTTAGTTTAATAACAGGTACGTAATTTTTAAATTATTAAATAAATATTAAAAATATAATGTAATGTCAAAGATTAAGTATATTTGTTTAAATTTTTTTTAATTTCATATTATATATTATATAAAGTTATTTTAATTAAATATTTGATAAATTATGATAATAGTAGTCGGTGAAAAATTTAATTTTTTTCAAAATAACATTATTTAGAATAATAAAATTTATTGTTATTTTCATATATTTTTCAGCTATAAAATATCAAAAGAAGCCTCGCAGACAATTCACATAATTAGCATAGCATCAATTATCATGCTCTACTATCTTTTATAGAGAAGAAATATCAATGCCTACTTCTGTCCAAGAAATCAGATGATTTAGAGAATTCCAGATAAAATTACTATTAGTAGATACAAAAATAAAAAACAAAGTATTTTAATAAAATTTCTGAATTCGTTTTGTTTTATTTCATCTTCCAAAATATTAGCATTTAATACATAAAATTATATTTATTAAATATGCAACTAAAATAAAACTGTTCTAGAGAACTACTACCTATATTTAATTACACATATTATAATAACTAATATAATAATAGTATTGGTACTTCACGAATACTCGCGCACCTAGTGGCAAAAAAGAGAACTATGAACTTTGTTTATTTTTGTGTACATAAGTACCGTGAAATTTGTATAGTAATACGTCAACCGTTCGCTCTCCTGTATGTCCATTCTTCGTGATTACAACAATAAGCGTAAACCATTACGCACACAGACGCAACACGGCGGTGTGGGCGGGTCGACGGTTGGGAGGGGAAGTCGTATGCCGAGCTGGCATACATATTACATCAGTATGATCAATTGATCAGTTATGAGAAAGAAACGATACGAGTCACTTGTTTATTATAAACTGATTCTGATTCTTTTTCATACTATAGCTACTATAGCTACATTTTCGTATCAAGGTTGATAGATATTGTTTCACTATATTGTTGTATTAAAGTTTCTTTGTTTGTAATTACGCAGCACAACAACGCGGGCAGGACAACGGGCACGGGCGGTTCGGAGAGGAACACGTGCGCTGGTCGGGTATACATCAATTAAGTGAAAGTAGCGATACTAGTCACTTGTTTATTACAAACCGATTCCCATTCTTTTCCATTCTATAGCTACAGCATCCTAGTTTCGGTAAGTTTTTGTGTTTATTATTAAGTAGATGTTCGTATCAAGATTGCAAGATAGTGTTTCATTATATTGTTGTATTAGAAATTTATTTGTAATTAGGTTTAATCAGGTATAGGTTATTTCGTATTATTGTCGTTAGAGAGATATTTTCGAAGCATATTGTATTAAAGTTTATTTGTAAATAGGTATAATTAAGTATTGGTATTTTATCGTATTAAGGTCGCTAGATATTTTCACAGTAGGTATATTGTTGTATAAGCCTTTATTTGTATTTATATCATTGATTTCATAATCCAGGTATTATCGTATTATTATTGCTAAGTATACCTATATATAAGTCCTTGGCTGACACCGACTCCAAAAATAACAATAATTGTACATTATATTATCGTCATGAGTGTGTAATATCGTGTAAGTCACAGACAAAATAATACGTAATTATTTTTTACTTTTTAGCGCATTTATTGTTATAGAATTTTTTGTTTGAAGTCGGTTTTTTTTTTTAATTAAAATTATTTTTTATTTCTTGATTTTGAGTGAATCTGTAGTTCGATAAGTAATTTGATTTGTGTGAATATGGGTAGACCTACTAAACGCGCTGCTCATATGAGAAAGCGCCGTTCAAATGAGACAAACGAAGAAACGGAGCACCGCCTATCTCAACAGAAGAAATCTACCTCTAGGGCCATTTCAAATGAGACTTGCGAAGAGCGCAAAAATAGGCTTTCGACAAAGCGAGCTTACATGAAAAAAGTTTTGAATAAGGAAAATATCGAAAAACGTACTCACCGCCTCGGTGTGATTCACGATCGTCTATCCAATGAAACGGAAGAGCAACGTGCCCACCGTCTCCTTGTGATTCACGACCATCTATCTAATGAGACGGAGGAGCAACGTACCCGCCGTATTGGCGTGATCCACCATCGTCTCTCGAATGAGACAGCAGAGCAACGTGCCCACCGACTCGAATTGATTCACATTCGCTTATCAAATGAAACACCTGAAGCTCGTTCACTTCGAATTAGTAGAATGCGACAAGCTAATCAAGTTTGTAGAGACATCACAAATGAACAATCTTTCGAAGCGATTATTAATGTTTTTGCTGATGTACCATGCGCTGTTTGTAAAAGAAGTCTTTACCCACAACAGCGTTTCAATTTACGAGCAGATATTTATTGTACACTATTACCTGAAGAACTAATTGCTTTAGGTACAATAACTACGTGTTCACGCTGTAACAATAATATAAGAAAAAGAAAAATTCCAACAACTGCATATTGGAATAAAATGATGCCCGCAGAAGTACCGCCTGAATTAGCCAACTTGACGAACGTTGAAGAACGGTTTTTAAGTCGCATCGTACCGTTTTTAAAGATTGTCAAACTTAATAATCGTTTCAGTCAAAATTGGTGCAAAGGGCAGGTAATTTTATTTGCAAAGGATGTTGTGGAAATAGCTGAACAATTACCACTGACACCATATCAAGCTGGTTTAGTATTAGTAGTGGAAAGTCTCGAGAACATTTCATATTCTAAAGAATTTGTCGTGGATATGCAAAGATTGAATCAAGCATTAACTTGGTTAATTTCTAATAACCATCTTTACAGAGATGTTCAGGTGCATTTTGAACCCACATTAAACATTCCTCATTTAATCCAAATAGCTGAAAATTCTATTCTTGAACAGAATGATGTTGCTTCAGAAACTTCAAGACATTATGTCACTTTAAATGACAACAAAGCAATATTACGCGGATCGTTTAATCAAGGTGACTTACGATTTAATTTATCTCGGGGTAAGCAATGTACTGGGATAGCGGCAGTTGCTTGCGCAGCATTTACAGTATTAGATCCAAACAAGTGGGCCAAAAGTGATATCGATTACATTGTAATAATTGGCGATAAATACTACAATGATTGCATCGCTGCTAGAGATAATCCTGCGCTCGGTGAAGTAAACCCTGAGTACCTGGCTGTGACAGACCTTAGTTCAAGACTTAAATATAATAGACAAAACTTAGTAATCACAGTACTCGAGGAAATCAACTATAATAGTCACATAGACAATGACAATACTTCCGATGGCTTCCCTAACTTAAAGAATGCATTATCAAGTTTTTTCAGAGAAGACTCCCAAGGGATACTTACAGCAAACGCTACCTCGATAGCGATACATTGCAGAACTTTAGGTGACATAAAAACTTACTTTTTGTTTGATTCCCATGCGCGTGGTCCCAAGGGAGCTTCCGCTCCCATAAATGGTACCGCTTGTTGCATGCGCTTTAGTGACCTGGACGATTTGCATGCCGTTTTGCGTCGCAATTTATTTGTGTCGCCAAATAAAGTACCAGAAGGAAAATTTCGAGATAATATTAATGTATTCTCATTAACATCATTAGTTATAGCTCTAGACACCCAAACACAACCGTTAAATCCTATATTGGACCAACCAACAATAGTGAGAATGGAGAGTCAAACATATACACAAAAAGAATCCTACCAACTTACAGTACAAACTAGTGACCCTCTACAAACAACAACACAACTCATTCAGTCTCTCCCAAGAACGATTCCAGTAACTTCAACCAATTTTAATTTACCATTACCAATCCATAATTCCATGGGAAACATTTTTATCGAATCAACAAGTATGCTTCAAAACATAGACGATAATGTACCTAATTTAGAAAGTATTGTAAATATGAATAGCTCTTTAACAGACGATACAATGAGATTGGCAGCAATCACAAGGAAAACTGCACCGCCCTTGAATTTGGAGCGTGAACGCCGTATGGAGGAATTGTGTTGGTATTTTCTGTTCCCAGATGGCAAGAATGGCTTTGGTGAGGAAAGAGAAAATCCGTGTACTCCCCTTGATTACTTTCAAAACCGGGTAATGGGCGTTGACAAAAGGTTCAAGAGAAATGATTATTTATTTTATGCTCTGTCCATTATTGAATATTTTCGTGCGAAATCAAGTGTATCTGTGTCATGTAGGATGCGACAAGGCCATGGAGAGCAAACACCACAGGGACTTGTGGATAATATGCATCTCACTATGAGAAAAATTCGAGGATCGGCATCATATTGGCAGAAATGTTGCTCCGAATTGATTGCAATGGTTAGAACTTTAGGGCCTCCCACATGGTTTTTAACATTTTCCTGCAATGATTTAAATTGGTTAGACATGTTAAAAGCCTTGCTTATCGCAGATGGACGTGATATCGATGACGCCGAACACCTGTCATTCCCGGAGCGTTTGAATCTAGTGCAAAAACACCCGGTAGTGATCGCACGACAGTTTACACTGCGTGTTAACGCTCTCATGCGATTCCTAAAAAGAAATAAAGATTGCTTGGGTGGTCCTATTGAAGATTTTTGGTACCGGGTAGAATTTCAAAACCGCGGTAGCCCGCATCTGCATATGTTAGTTTGGTGTAGTAATATACCGGAATTCTCTACTCCAGAAGGAATTGCCGTAATTGAAAGGGTGGTTTCATGTTCATTAAATCCTAATGACTCCACATTACGGAAATTAGTTGAGGATTTGCAGATTCATAAACACACTGCGACATGCAAAAAAAATCGCAACAACAGTAGATATACTGCTGAAGCCTAACTTTGTGGAAGTCGGGTCATTAACCGGAGTTGCCGCTCGTCAAATTTTTGGCAAAACACTTCATAGTATATTCATGCTTCCGATTGAAAAAAAAAATACTATGACATACAAAAAAATTACAGGTCAGAGACTCGAGAATGAGAGACGTAAATGGCGTTACATAAATTGGCTAATCATAGACGAAATTTCTATGGTCTCCTATGAGAATCTAAGAATAATTCACCTTAGACTTCAAGAATATAAAAACAACGACAAGTTATTCGGTGGAGTCAACATTTTGGTATTCGGTGACATATTTCAGCTTCCTCCTGTGAAAGGGCATTGGTGTTTTGTGCAACCACCATGGTTTTCAGCGGAGGTCAATTTGTGGCAGCAGTTTTCTTTTTGTGAACTGACAATAAACATGCGTCAGCGCAATGATAGCGAATTCATCGATTTATTAAACAGCTTGCGAGTAGGCGAACTGACGACGGCTCAGCTGGAATTGCTATGCGAGCGGCGCCACGTGCCGTTAAATGGAGAATTTGCGGATGGAGTCGCTGTTCGTATTTTTCCTACACTCAGACAAGTCGACGATTATAACGATAAAATGAGCAAAGAAAATGCAAAGTTGCACCGAACATATCGTATCAACGCAATGGATGAGTCTCGGGAAGTAGCGACATATGGTAAAAAACCGCCAGAGAACGTAATTCCCAAGGACGTCAATAACTGTGGTGGTTTTCTGCCATCGTTAAAAATTGGCGTTGAATCTCGAGTCATGTTGAGACGCAATATCGCCGTGTCTGAAGGGTTAGTGAATGGAGCTATGGGTATAATTAAAAAAATCAAATGGCCGGCTTTGAGGAGAGATCAACTGGAGGATGGAGAGCTACCGGAAGCCGTTTATGTCAAATTTGATGATGAAACGATCGGTCTCAGATTAAAAGATAATAATGGTTGCGTACCCATACCTCCATCATGTACTACGTTTCAGGCATTAAGGGGTTACGGAGATGTAGAGCGCCGTATGCTGCCTTTAATATTAAGCTGGGCGGTTACAGTCCACAAGCTACAAGGTACCACCCTCGAAAAAGCCGTAATCGACTTAGGTAAGAAAAACTTTGCAAAGGGCCAAATATATGTGGCACTAAGTCGTGTCAAAAGTTTGGAAGGCATAGCTTTGTCAGATTTGGACGCCAATAAATTATTAAATAGACCACACGACGACAGATCATTGACGGAAATAACAAGGCTTCGGGACCTGTCTTCTGAGAATGAAGATAACACATAATACCATAGGGATGAGGGCGAAACGGGGATATCATACGGTATCCTAGACGGCGATGATGATGATGGCAGCCCGAATAGGCGGACGAACCGTCGCGGCGTCACGGTTGCATGCGAAAGCGATTCTGTGGCGCCCCACTACGACAATGAGGGCACCGCTGTATTACAAATATAAATGTAAGATATCAATTTATGTATTACTTTATATAAATTTTGTTTAGGCTCTATAAGATAAAAATTTTTTAAAATTGTACCAGCATAAAAAACGCTTTGAATTAATATGGATTAGCCATACGCAGAAAGACGTTATATAGTTAAAATAAAAATATAAAACATATATATATATATATATATATATGAATAAATAAATACATATATGTGTGTCCAGGGAATATAATAATTAAGTTATATGTGTTATATTACTGTTCAACGTAAAATTTGAATATATTCACGCCTTTTGTATTTAAGTTTTAAATTCGAGTTTATCACAATATTACTTATAAGAGGTTACTAATAAGGTTCAGTAAGGAAAAGTCATTCAATTATATTCGAGTCGGCTGGGGAACATGTGATAAATGTTATAATCAATATGGATCCTCAGTTACGAATTTAACATAACAACCTTGATTGTCATGACAAGTGTTGAAAAGAACTTTAACTTCACAACTATATTAAATGTCAATATAAGACAGGAGTAGGAGCACAATAAGTTGTCGATCTCATTGAGGAAGGTTCATAAATAATAGGTCGGAAACTACTGTAAGCGGCGGGCGCGGGGCCGTTTACCTCCTCTCCTCCTCTTAATTTTTTTAAGTACTTTATTTTTTATTTTCCTATTTTAATAAAGTAAGGATGGAGAGGAGCTATTTCTATTAGCAACTATATTACCGAGGTGTTAATAGAAAATGAGATCGGGTTTTTTTTTGTTAATCAACTGATATACAAACTCATTACGAAGTTTTATTTAATTTCTTATAATCAATTGAACTTGTGATCACTGATACTCTAAAAGAACAACAACGTAAAACGGGTCCTAACTAACTAGACGATATAACGAGCCATACTACAAATATTTTGTTTTTTTAATTCTTATGATTTCTCTCCATGGTGTGAGTAGAGAATAGTTACAAGTACCCTAAGTACTTAGGCATATTTAATAGACTTTGAATACAACTCAAACACGTCATGCTTCGATAGGCGCTTCGCAGTTCGCACAGACTGAGTTTAAGTACATGTACCATAACTCCTGTTGCAAACTACTAAGTCTCGGCGACTACTCAATAAAAAACAAAGATTTACAAAAATATTTCCATTACAAAGGATATTTTTTCCTATTCTACTTAAATAACAACTTGAAATATTTAACGAATTTCACGTGAATATTATTTGAATGAATAATATTATTATTTATTATTTTAAATTAATAAATATTATTAGTATATTTAAGAAACTTCTAAAAACGTTAGCCCAAACGTAAGTAAATGAAATTTTAAAACGCAATGTTTGCATAAATATTTTAAAAACAGTGGATTGTTTCTATTTTTCAAAAAAGATTTTCGATGTAATTCTCACCTTTAACGCTTTACATTAAGGGACATTATTGTTTGAAAATATGGAGTTCTGTCAAAATGCAATATCGTACAAAAAAATTATCACCAGTGCGTCTATTGTCTTCTTAAATGAGTAACAATAATGCGTAAATAGCCTTTATTGCGAGGTGTTAAGGAACATTATGATATAGCAAATATTTTTATTATAATAGAGTATGGTATTGTAGTTTTTTACTTTGTTAAAGCGGGATTTTATCTTTGTCGCTCTAAGATCGATTTGTATTATTTATCTCGCTTCTAAGTAAAAATTTCTACCTGATTGTTTATATTCAAGTATCCAAACCAAAAAGATAAAACAAAAAAAGGTCGGGTAAAAAAAACAATTGGCATTTGACTGCTTGCATATTGTGTCGTCGCAGTCGTCGCTTAAATATTAAAAATATAAAATTATTTGTGATTTTCGAGGGATGTAAACCACTGAGACAATTTTGAAATCCGTCAAAATTTCAGCATGAAACAGCCTATGTTATCACTTTAATTTTCGAGATATGCTCTTTTAAATACAAGACGCGCTTTAAAACGCGCTTGTGATAGCGCATAGATAGTTCAGCGCAACATAACTCTACACCATAGTCGTAATCTGAGAAACAAAATATAATATTGTATAGTTTAACTCGTAGTAAACATAAAAAACATAACATGTGATAGTCTTCCGAAACAAATTAAGTCACAAGGAACGATTGTGTACAACGCGACCCGTGCAGCGACGCGCGGTATCAGGAATAAAAATACGCATTATTAAGGATTACTCAAAAACTACTAGTCACATCTCGCTCAAATTTAAATGGGACCACATGACGAGCACTAGCTTTTGAATATAAAAAGAATCATTAAAATCGGTACACCCAGTAAAAAGTTATGAGGTAACAAACACAAAAAAAAAAAAAAATACAGACGAATTGAGAACCTCCTTCTTTTTTTGAAGTCGGTTAAAAAGCTTTTAACCACGACATACTTCGCTTGACAGTTTTTATTTATAGTCATCTGCGTGCACATGTGTGGGATACAAGGAATTTATATACAAACTGGAATGCTCACGTGCACTCAAAAAACGTTCCTACGGCCGGGATTGCATCTCTTTCTACCTTGATTCAAGGAAACTCTCGTAAGAAAGAGACAAAATACCGGTTGTCAACGAAATGCTCGGAACGATTTTTCACTTAACATGTTATAAGCCAATGTCAACCTTATAGCAAATTCTTAAAGGTGCATATTTGAATATACAATTTTATTAAGTGAGCGTTCCAGTTATGATATAAATTCCTTGGTGGGATACTATTAGAGTGGTTGTCTTTTTGATTCAATTTCAATAGACCACTTTTTAAAGCAGAATCTGACAAGAATAATTTTAGTCTATGGATTTTTTTTAGTTCAAAGGATTACTAATGTTAGCTCTAACAACCCAAACTGATGTAAAAATCGATACAACCTAACACTATTAGTTCAACGTCATTAAATATTGAACGCTTATTACAGTATAAATTATGATAAAAACTGGGATTATTAGTACAATTTACAAACGATTTATACGGGAATTATTATATTTATATATAAAAAAAAACAGTTATATAAGTTATTGTAAAAGTATATTACAATTTTTTTTTTTATAAATCTAAAGTTGACAGAACACCGGTTTTTTTTTAGGTTTAACATTCTCGTATGTAAATTCAAAATGCGTCATTCAAAGAAACAGCTGAAAAGTATTTTTACGTGATTTGTAAATGTATTCATTTTGAAAAATGAAATATTACAATGGGCATGATAACAAGAGAATAGCGATCTCGCAGATGGCGCAACGGGCACAAAGAGGTCTAATCAAAAGCAACTGGAGTGTCCATTATTATACGCCTTTTTATAGTGCCTTTGAATGGAGCTTGGGAAGATTTATCGACGATAGCGTGCTTAATACCTATCGTAGCGGGATAAATGTATCGATCGTTTATTATAATTATTAGAATCCAAGTATGGAGTTTTTATGAAGTAATTCCTTTTTGCGGTTTTCGAAAAATGACGTATTATTAACAAAATTATTTAATGAAAAATAAATGACAGAGATTATTTACTATCATTAACAAGAAATATAAATAACATACTTTTTTAACCAAAAATAAAACTAGTTAATTTTTTTGAGTATATACTAATTTTGTAGAATAGTAGAACTTTTGTAGCAACTTGTTGTGAAATTCATATTAAGATGTTCATACGTAATAATTTATTTTTAATTCTGAAAATTTTAAGTTATTGCAGCGAGGAAATTTTTAAGTATTAAGCCTGCAATTACCACATTGATAAGAATTAAATAGAAAAAAATTAAGAATAATAACTAATAATAGCTGAGTTATACTTTCATAGCACGTATGTAGGATTTTTTGCTGGAAAAGATTTATTTTCTTATATATGAAATGGATCGAGACCAAAACCACTACCTACCCTGCTTCAGTAAAGATTAGAAGATATTTGGAATTTCCCGGAAAATTTCGATTTTCTCACTGTTTTCTTTCAATGCCGACCATGCGACAATTTTTTGGACCCAAGCATTTTAAAATACAATATTGTTTGTTTGGATTTGAAGTTTTTTGGTTGATGCATATATCGGTACAAAGTTAATATTAAAACTGTAATTTTAAAATTAAATATTTGTATATTTGTAATTTTAAAATTAAGTATTTATTATTTGACGGCCGGCTGGTCTAGTGGTCAGGCAACTGGACACTCTACGCAGCGGTCGCGGGTTCGAATCCCGCCAGGTGCAGATAATCTGTATGACGAATACAGATGTCTGCACCGGGTCATGGATGTGTATTTATGTATATATGTATTTATATCTTAAATTTATTTCCGTTCCTAGTACCTGTAACACAAGTTCTTACGAACTTAGCACGGGGCTAGGTTAACGTGGTGTGATTGTTGGTTAATATTTATTTATTTATTTATTTGATTAAAATGTTCCTGTAAGTAAATAAATAAAATTTATAACCATGTGTAATTTTTAATGAAGAATATTATTGTATCTTAAATCTTTTTTATATAAATAAATATATTTTAATTAAAATATGCTCACGGCATTTAAACATATCGATACGAGTAAAAGTAGTAAAATTATTTAAACGTAATTAATTCTGTCAATTACAAGTGCTCGAGCGAGTAAATACAAGAGAGGAGTTAGTTCATATCGATATATCTCTGTATTCAGCCATAAATCTTTATATCAAATACAAATATATAAATATATATTACTTATTTTAATCATTATGGTTTATATTTTAAATCTTTATGCCTATAATTATCTTATTTAGGCTTTCGTACTCAAAGAGTACCAGTGGATGTCCATTACCAAATACTACATCGTTATGTCATAGGGCTGTTACTTTCAAATTTTTTCAAAGTGCGTATTTCTATCTGTAAAATCAAGGATATTATATACATACAATACAAAAACAATTTCTATGCCTTTTTTTTCGGCCTAAGTTGTAGGTTTTATAATGTAAAATATAAAACTACGACTATTAAGATATATATAATAGTTAAGAGGTTGTTTAGTATAATGTCCTATTATTACTAACTGAATATTATCGCAACAATTAAGGCAAAATATATTGAATACTACATATTAAGGGGCTTAGATGAGCGAATGACCTTGAGCGTTTGAGTTCCGCATCTCCTCCCAACACCTTACCTGCCCCTCGCTGCCGGAACGCACAGGTTCAACGAACCTTTTTAACTAACGCCATCTCTTCGCTAAATAAGGAATTTTAGGTTCCGAGCCCTCTGTGTAATATCTATAAAACTTTTTAATTTTTTGCTCCTAATGCGAACCCATTACATACACAATCTAAATGTAAAGTTTATTTTTATGAAAAATGACTTTTAATAATAAAACTATAAAAAACAAACAAAAATTAAAAGTGACATTAGACAATATAATAATAATAAAAATCTTTTGAAAATAATTTATGTAATATCCACTAAACATTTATTTTGTAATAAAATCATCTGTACACTTACGACCGTTGATCATAAACCAGGTAACAAAATATGTATCAACAAAATATCAATATTTTCTTCAGTTCTAAAAAATAATGTTTATGGAAGTATGTTGTACGTAAGTATATAGGAGGGCTGGTATTACTTACAAAATTTTATTACCTAGATTGCAATGTGGATGTCTACGACCAGAACTTTAGCAGGTACGGCAGGGCACTCGGTAAATTTTTTTATATCATATTCAGGCGCATATTTATATATATTTTGTCAATTTTTTTTTTTTGTAACTAAATTTAAGTATTTGTAATTTTATATGTTATTGTATGTATTAAATGTATTTGTAATTTTGTATGTTTGTTGCTTTAATTGTATACACAAATACTTCTTTTTTTTAAATTGAACTACGTATATTTTTTTCTTTTTTTTTTTTTGTATAAATATTTTACTCGTTGTCTGCAATGTTTGTGATGTCCCAAATAAATATATTTTTTACTTTTTTTTAAGTATTTCTTTTATTGTGTATTAAATTATTTAATTTTTATGTGTAACAGTGTATAAATATCTCTCAATAAAATTCTATTCTATTCTATTCTATTTGTTAGGGTCCTATGACTAAAAGAGAAATAAATAAGACTAGTACAAAAATAATATTAGGTATAAGATAGGAAACGTGCGTCGCCGGTGGTGTCCCGATGCAAGTCTCGTCCTGCGCGGAGCTATAGGCCGTGCTACGGCCCCCGCCTGCTACCCGCTGTATCCCCGTCGCAGCGCGCGGGCAATATCGCTCGAACAAGCTCCCCGGGTTGAAGGGTAAACTTCAAAGAGGTAGTGGGCAAATGTTGTTGAAGACGCGCTGCATCGTGCCCTTCTTTGTCTTGATATCCGCTACTCTCGTCGCTCCGTCACCTCCTAGATACACCTGCACAATACGTCCAAGACACCACAATAGAGGAGGCAGGGCCTTTTCTTTGATGAGTACAAGAGATCCTACTTTAATGTCACTGGAAGATGTAGACCACTTGGTCTTCTGTTGCAGTAGATGTACGTACTCCGTATGGTACCTGTTCCAAAAATGTTGTTTAAGCTGCTCCACCCTTTGGAAGCGTCCTAGTCGGCCGATACTGATTTCTGTTAACTGTGGATAAGGTACAGATGTTAGTGGTCGTCCAATCAAAAAGTGGGCAGGTGTTAAGGCAGAGAAGTCAAGAGGATCGGAGGACAGAGAAGTTAGAGGTCGGGAGTTTAAAATTGATTCAATTTGTGTAAGACACGTATACAGCTCTTCGTACGTGAAGTGGTGCTGGTGCAGCAGTCGCATTAAATGATGCTTGATAGACCGCACGGCGGCCTCTGCAAAGCCATTGAAATGGGGAGAATAAGGTGGCGTGAAACTAAACTCGATGCCTTCCTGTGCACGAGTCAAGATTAGACGTCTGCAAAAAAGTATTTAGTTCATTACAGGCGCCTACAAAATTAGTTCCATTATCGGATAAAATCGTGCGTGGTTTACCACGACGGGCTATAAACTCTGAACAGTCCCAAAGACGCCGTGTCTAGTAGGACCGGGTTCCCATCACGGCCCAACACGGACACAGGGGCGTTACTGGAGGCGCATTAAGTAGCGCCTCCTACGCACCCCTATTCGTCGCCCGCGGATGGAGGCCACGTCGGTGGCTTCCTCTCTCACCCGCTCGTCGGCCTCCTTCTGGGACATTACTGTCTCGCAGAACCATCGCCTTCCAGGACTCGTCGTCACCGAGCATCGCGGTGATGACGCTCGGGAGCGACAAGTCCCCTCCGAGGACCGACGTCAGACCTTGACGCAGCGCCGCCCATCTCGGGCACACCTCGAGGGTGTGCTGGGCAGAGTCCATCGCCACGCCACAATCATAACATTCAGTCGTCAGCTCCCTCTGGGCCGTCCGGCACAGGTAGTCACCAAAGCAACCGTGCCCGGTGAGAACCTGCGTCCGACGGAAGTTGAGGGGCTTGCGTTTTCGACGCATCCACCGCTCAAGGACTGGGCGAATGGCAGTCGTTACGCATGTACCGTACGGCTGCCCCGCCAGGTCCTTCCCCCACCTCCGCATAAGCGCTTCCTGCCCTATCCGACACACCCGTAGGATCCCGTCCAACGTAGGGTTCTCACCAAGAGCCCTCCTACCCGAGACATATGAGTAGGTCTCGGCAAGAACCTCCGCCACGAGCTCCCACGGGGGATCGCCGGCTAGAGCAGTAGCTGCAGCCCACGATACCGTACGGTATACCCGAATCACCCTTACCACGATTGCCCTCAGCGCAGCGCGCAGCGCTGCTTTATTTCTCGCGGTGAGGCGATCCGCCCAAACCGGGGCACCGTACGTCGCCATACTCCGGCAGAATCCAGAATACAGCTGCCTGCAGACGGCGCTGGGTCCTCCGAGATTCGGGAGGAGTCTGCCTAGCGCACTCGCCGCCTTCATGAACCTCGGTCCTACCATAGCTAAATGTGGGCCGAAAGTCCACCCTCCGTCAAGGATGAGCCCCAGATATTTCATTTGGGGGCTCATCCTCACCCTTCCCTCTCCAATCTGCAGGGTAGCCCCCGGTGGAGGTCCCTCTCAGCCGGTCCCGCGGAATAGTAGGGCTTCGGTCTTGTCAATCCTGATACGGAGCCCTAAACTCTTTATGCGGCTGATCACGAGGTCGAGTCCGACCTCAGCCAGCCGCGTCGCCTCCTTGTTGTTTCGTCCTCGAGAGTAAACGAGGGTGTCATCCGCGTAGCAGATGACACCCATCCTGGTGAGGAGACGGTCTCGCAAGACCCAGTCGTACCCGATGTCCCACAGGATTGGGCCTAGGACCGATCCCTGCGGGACACCGCAGCCGACTCGCCGCCATTCCACGGACCCCAACCGATTCTCGTGGCCTACCCTCCGATCGGAGAGGTCGGGAGGTATAGGTAGGGACTATCTTCTCCAAGGCCTTCCCAGCTTCGTTCAGCAACACCACCGGTCGCACCGCCGAAGCCGAGTCCGGGGTCCGACCTGCCTAAGGAAATAGGCAGAGCCGACCCTCCTTCCAGACCCCCGGGAACTGGCCAGACCGCAGGCAGCGGTCAAATAGCTCCCGGAAGCTGTCGCCGAGGTGCCCGAGAGCGATCGTAAGGACTCTCCCGTGCACCCCGTCTGGACCCTGCGCCCTCTTCTTATTTTGGAGGCGGGTAATCACCGCCTCCATTGCAGCCTCTGTGACGGGCCACGGAACACCCTCCTTCTCGTCCAGCGTCTGCCGAGCCATTCTGAGGGGCACGAAGCGCTCGGGTCCTTCCCCAGTTGGTCCGGCTGGAGCGTTTCGCTGATGGAGGCCGACTGGATGCGGAGCTTGTTCCGCGCCCAATTATACGGTCGGCCCCGGGGGTCTCTCTGCAGACCCCCAACTAACTCCAGCCAAGCCTCCTCCTTGGCTCGGCATATGACCTGCCGCAGGATCTTCGTTTTCTCCACGTAGATCCTGCGCAGCCTATCGTCCCTGTCCACGTCCTGGGGGCGTCTCCACCTGCTCCGGATGATTGTCTCCTGGCCCCGTTGCAGGCGGCCCGGAGGCCAGCTATCTCAGCCGACCACCAGTAGAGTGCCCGCCGTGGGGATGGACGCTTCGTTGGCGGCATGGCCGCTCTGCAGACAGCAGTGAATGCGTCGCAGAGCCGGCTAGCCGCCACATCCACCCCAAGCTCTGAAAGCGGCGGGAGACTCCAGCGGCCGACGATTGCGACCTCCTCTGCCAGTTCCCGGTCGAGCTTATCCATAGTGATATTAGCTCATATTGCACTGGTAGTTTTATATTTAGCGAGTGACCCACCGTACGCGAGCAATAATATTCGGTTTACATCGAATTGTACATACATGCGAATGGTGGTAGCGCTTGTTCCAGTGTCCATTGCATCATCTTCAGAAATACACCGTCGTTTTCTGGAAATTTTAATTCTATATCAAAGTATGATCTTTATTTCACAACAAGTATGCTTAATTAACAAGTATGCTTAATTAAAAAAAATCAAAAAACCCGACTGCGTAAAATACTCTTATTATAAACTAAAAAGAATAAAACAATTTACTAGCTTTCATTTGATACCCATATTGCTACAATTAGAAAAAAAAATTCAACTCCCCTCCCTCATTCCGCCATTTGCTGGCGCCATTTTGAAAATTTATATAGCCTATGTCACTACTACAATTTAGACAAATCCAACGACACCTCATATGTCAAAAACCGTCCAGCTGTTTGGGTTGTAAGGCGTGCCAAAGAAATGGACATACATACATACATACATGAATACATACATACACTCGAAAAACATAACCCTCCTTCTGTCGCAGTCGGGTAAAAAAAATGATAAAAAAATAAGTAAGATATATAAGTATTTTTCCTACACACACAAGTAACTACATAAAAAAAAAATAATAAACAAAAACATAATTCTACCAAAACTAAAATTTTTGAGAGGATCGAACCTAACGTCTCAAAAACTTGATTCTGTCGCCAGACCACAAAGCAACGCTGTCGATGCAGATATTAGTGAAATAAAGGTACACTAACAGCAATTGATTAACTAGTTAATTAATAAATTATAATACTTTATTACTTACCTTTGCACTTCTACCATATGTAAACCTTTATTTTTTCGGGCACTTTTGGTTCTTTTTTTTTAGCTCTTTATTGCCCATTATACTAGTATTTCGACTGTCCCTACGTATAATATCGAAATTGAAAAATGGTACTTTACAGGAGAGCACTTTGAAGTTAATTTTTTGTACAAAATTGTCATTTATTTGGCTATCTGCAAATAATTTCAGATATATGCTAAACTTTTACTGACAAGTAATTGTATATGTCATTTTATCCAAAATTGTTCATAGTTTTTGAGAAATGTTAGTTTCGATACTTTACTACGTTAATCAATTAGTGTGAACAATCGAAACAGGCAGTTTAGATTATTTACTGGGGAACAATTTCATCGAAGTCTATCGAATGAGACTCTTTCGATATTTTACGTTGTACATATATATTAGAAAATTATCGCAAGTGTCACTTTCGATACAGTATGTCAAATTATTTTATACATTTCGATACTTGGCCTGTAAATTCTGAACTGTTAGATAGGAAAAAATATTAATATCCTTAAATGATTTTAAATAAAACAAAGATAAGTTTAGTTTACTAAGGTTTAATTAAAATGAAATCAATAAATCATTTAAATTCATAACTAATATTGCAATCACAGATAAATTCACGTTTGGTATAATGAGATAAAATTATTACTATTATTAATACGCTTTTATTCTTCAGTTGGTTAAAAATAAAACATAGAAAATATATCAAACTTCTTCAAATAAAATATGAAGATTTTTAATTCTACAAAACAATAATAAAACAAAATAAAATCTTTCAATTTAACACAAAATCAAATAACATTCTCATTTGTTAGAAATAGGATAATTATTAGTACCTATTATTACAAACATAATATTATAATTTCTTCTATAAATAATCATAATTTAAACTACTGAACAAAGAGAAGTTTAAAAAGGAAATTATTAAGAATGAATGAATTATAAGCAGGTAACATACGAGTAGCGAATTCAGGTACCTAAGTACAAACTACAAGCATTTAAACTATAAACTGTAGGGTAGCTGTAACATTGTATTTAGTCTGGATCGTCAGATTTTTTTTTAGATGTGTTACTGCTGTATTTCAAATTCTTAAAATATCTATGATATTCTTTGGTTATGATTCCAGTGTTACATAAATGAATTAAATCTTTATTTGGCTTCAGGTAATGGTAATGTTTGACTATACAATTTATTTAATTCGATATTAATCATTTGCCTTCTTCCACGACTTCTTGTTTCTATTTTAGTGTGTAAACATGTAGGATTATCTTTCAGGTTGTATTTAAAATATAAACAGTCTGGATCATCTTTACGCACACTAATTTCTTTAATACTGTTTTACTCTCAATGTGTTTGTTATAGGCGCTAATTTGTTCTTCAGTTGGAGAGTTTTCGTTCGAAAAACTGTGGCATTTGTCACATATATCCTTTTTTGGTACAAAAAATGATAAATTCATATTTTTATTTATTGTCTGAATACTAACGTAAAGTTTGCGTTTTATTATTATAAAGATGAAGATTGTCCCACTCATTATATAAGGAAAAGATTTTTTTCAATGATAAACTGTTATTTATATAAAGCTCGCTAGTATTTTTTCGGATGTAATGAGATTCAACTGGTTGAAAAGAGACTACATGATCAGATACACTTTTAATCATATCAGAATCTATCTTAATTAGATGGTTGCAATGCTTTCCTCTGTTATCTGGTAAAGTGATACCTTCCTGATTTAGTTTTTGATGAGCAGTACGTACGAATTCATCCGTAATAGATAAAGTGTTCAAAAAAGTTTTAAGACAAATACGTCTATATTCCCAGAGATGATAGTTTTGATTTTCGACTGAATCTGGTAAGAAATACTGAGTGGTAAATTGTTTAGAAGACAACTGTGTACTGGCGTACTTTCAGTGTTAAAACGGCGCTTGTATAACTTTTTGGTAAATTTGTTGATAAAATCCCATTAGTTTAGTATGGTCAGCCAATTGCCAAAAACTCGTATGAAGTTTCTGACGATTTGTTTCATTAAAATGTTCACAACAGTTTAATTTACAATTTGCTTTACAAATCGGTCTCATTTCTTTTTTATTACGTACCTTTCCGTTTCTGCTAACATATTGTTGACCAGTATTCACTGCAATTTTTCTTTTAACATCTATACAGTTTTCTTTGCACATTTTCCCTTTTATACCATGGTTAACTTTAAAAGTAGTTTTTTTTTTAACTGTTGATGGAGACTCACCTTCCGATAAGGGTATAAGTGGAGACTCACATTCCGATACAGTTATAAGTGACGCGACACTAGTTATGGCCACATTAGAAGAAACTACGTTAGTATAAGTGTCCAAATGTGATGTATGATTAGGCGAGTCAAAATCTACATATGGAGATGGAATGAGAGTAGTTTCCAAGCTATGAAGTATAACTGAGACGTCCTCATCATCATTGGAAATATTAAATAATTTTGTTCGCATTTCCAGCAAATTAACTTCATCGTCCATCATAATATTATCTTCTAATGCTTTCCAATCAGTTTCGCTTAGTGTGCATTCTTTGGGCAATGGTGACTCTAAAATTATAAAAACCGAAATTGATTTATAAAAAATATAGTTAATATGTTTTAACATAAGTTGATAAGACATAGAAATTGATTTTAAGAAAAGAAATGTATAGTAATTCCGAATGAAATCATCGTAAGTGCTACTTTTAATAGGCTCATCGACTAATGTATCCGCGTATAATAATGAATGTACCAGATTCGATTACACAAATAAATTAAACACCAGCGAATAATATCGAAACTGTCACTTTCGATACTCCAACAAAAATGTTAATCGACGTACAAAATCGAATCTGGTACTTTCAATAGTATACTTCGAGTGAATGACATTTTCTTTAAAAAGCATTGTTTTTGAGGTAAACATAATTAATCACTGAATTGTTAAGGAATCCAGATTATAAAACAAGCAAAAATATAAGCATCATGCACTCGAAATTAATAAATCTAGAAAGGAACTTACCAGTTTTCCGTATTTTTACTTACTGCTCAGCTATATCGTTTGTATTTAGTAGTCTTAGTATCCGTGAAGATCGTGTATTTTCTTGAATTAACTTACTCATGATGATAACAGTATAACAACTTCTAATTAACAACAACTTAATAAGTTTTAAATGTGCATAATACGCGGCACGCGCCCGTTAGGACCACATCATTTCAAAATTGCGTCTAAGGAACGCGCGTGTCGCGGGGTGCCGCGTATGGCAACGAAAGCGGCAGTTTCGTCCTGTTCGTACGCTCCTTGTATCCGCGTATAGTACCGAAATTAAACATTCGATTTTTTACGCTGAATGATTTGTTAAGTATCGATATTATACTCGTGAAAAATGTGCTTTAATATGTATTTTTTAGCTTCTTCTCTTTTTTGTATGAAAATATATATAAAAAGGAGTTACTTAGTGCAATAAAAAAAAATCGTAAATTTTCAGTTTCGATACTGTACGTAGGGACAGTCGATTTGTTCTGTATTTTCGTGAATATACGAAGCGCGTTTGGAGACTAAAGCGACACACGTCTATTTAGCATCACGTTTAGACTGTCACTGTCGAACGCAGCGGGTAAGTGAAGGAGAACCGATTTGAAATCGCTCGGAATGGATGGCGTAACCGACAAATTATAATATTGATAAATCATGAATGAAAAGTACAAAAATATCGAAAACCCAAGGTCAAATAATTCAATTTTAACATGTTTAATACTTTGATAAAACTTTTAGGTGGTTGCTCGTTTGCTTTCTTTATTTAAACCGTTTCAAACGATTTCAAAGACCTTACTTTGTGATTATTTTCTATCGAATGAAGTTATTTCTATCGTGTTTTCGTAATTTCACCGAAACAGTAAATATCTTGAAGATTTCTATGCATATTTTTTAAATACGAGAAATCGCAGTACTTTTGCTGAATATGAATTTCTTTAACCGCAATAAATCCCGACCACCCCCTTAAATGTTAAGTCTATTGACCATAAATACTTCACTGATGATAGTGTAATACTAAAATTCAGTGTCTAATGACGAGAAATGCCTCAAGCCATGATCGAAGGCATTCTAAAAATATTGCGATAAGTATAAGTTGATGTAGCCACAGCTACATGACGTCGATTAACGCCATTAGGCATTATTGTAGTACTAACGTAACTTTCATAAATAAAATAGTGCTACCCAATTTATAAAGTACCTATATGTCTTACGTAAATCGTGAAAATATTTTCTGTATTATAGTGTGTTCTGCGATAACAAATCTCGTATGTCCTCAATATAAACTGATGATATATGAACATGATATTGATTTAAGGGGATTTAATCTGCGGTTTTAATTAGTATTTACTCTGTCACCAATAATATTATACCTACATTAATTACATTTCACCGTATATAATCATACTGATTAAATATTCTAATTAGTACCTAGCAAAACATGAGTCAAACAAAATAGTTTTGCAATACATTGCCTTCTTATTAAATAATATATTATGGTATATGAAAAAATCATAAAGTACAAAAGTACACACAAATACAGAAATTCGTTATAAGATTATATAAATGACCAAAATATTGGGGCTTAGGAACGCTGGTTTTCATGCAGGACAAATGCCTAAGTTTATAATAGTTGAGTAATTTATTGTTTAATTGTTTGAGTTTCTTGAGGATTATTTTCAGCTCTACATTCCGAATCGGTAGTAGCTTCACATTAACTATAATTAATTAAATAAAATAAATAAATAAAATAAACGTCTCACACTCAACGGCCTCCAGTAGTGTGAATCCTGAGTCGGGGGTCCGGAAACACACACAAATACACAAGCACAAACGCCCAGACCACGAGAAACATCTGTATGGCCTATACAAATATTTGTCATGTGCGGGGATCGAACCCGCGACCGCTAGCGCATCAGCATGTTGCTGTGACCACTGTGCCAACGCGTCGTCGTTAATTAAAGAACAATATATATTTTGTATATATATATTGAGTATTCAAAAAAGCTTTCTTCCTTTTTTTACTTGAATTTTTTTATACCGTGCCGAACTTTATGTCAATTTTTCTCTTGTGATAAGCCAGTATTGTTACCTATGACGTATAACATTTCAAACACGACTTAAGATACCCCAAATACGACCTTGCATATCATTAAAAACCTTTCGTACGACGCTCTTTCATATTCATGACCGTGAATACAAAGAAGCTTAGTCGTCTTATGTATGTACATATCTGAAGTATGTAAAACGTATTCTGTAACGAAATTCAAAACTTGTCGGAAAATTATGATTGGAGATGAAATTTTACGTGGACAAAAGAGAATCCTTTTCATCTCAAATCCTTTTTATATAAAAATCCTTAGGGATATACGGCCAATTTCAATAAGCTCTACCATTCAGTAAATGTCCAATTGTTCGAAAAAGGTCATTTCTGCTATTAAGTTTTTGATATTAGTCAGCCATTTTGCTCCACTGCGAATTGACGGACATAACTCAAAAATTTTTACGAAACATGCACGATATTTTCTAGTATCACCGAGTACAAGACGATTTTTTTAGCAAATTGCCAAAATTCAACAATAGTCTGTTAGTTACCTGAATTTGAAATAGTGACTATTTCGTTAAGCTTCACCTCGTCTATTCATCGGGTCATCTAGGTTCGTTAATAAATGATACAAAATTAAAAAATATTTTGCAAATAATGTGGAAATAAAGTAAAAACTTGTGGAATTATTAAACTTTAGAAAGCTATTCTAAAGCAATATTATAATAATAAATTTTGTATGTAACTGTTTGCTGCATTTACTATATAGGTATTGTGTATTGTTACTATTTAATTAAGTGTATGTAGTAAAGTATAGAGATAAAAAAAATCATATATTCTTTCGTTGCGCATGAAAAATAAATATTTTATTACTGTTTTATTCGTCGTAAAAACAAATATCCTATTGTTTAAAGAATAACGTTGTTTTCAAAATTCAAGCCTAAAATAATGGTATATTGCGTAACTACAAAACCTTTAATCAATTCTTTTGTACACAATGACCAAACTACTCCATTTAATCTAATTATATTAAAAGTGATAACAATTGTATCTCTATATTTTAGGGCTCATGATTATCGAAATAGATTTATGTGATCTATGTAGTGAACTATGCAAATATTAGCTTCTGCGAATTAACATTAAAACATTTGATTTACATATTAAAACAGTGTATATTTAGATTATCGTGAAAAGCATTACCTACTCGAGGTTTTATAAGATAGCTGACAAGCAGTCGTAATTATCTGCTGAATTATTCAACGTGGAATAATTCCCGCCCTGCCGTATAAAGCACCTGTGGCATCCTTTGTACATAAAATATAATATTTCTTGAATACTATAAAATTTATCGTGAATATTTTTAAAATAACCTAGAAACCTATATAATATTACTGTATCTAAATTCTTAACTTTTAAAAGATAAAAAAAATAATCTACATTGCGTTTTTTTTTTAAATGTAATGTCAGATTTTATATTTCTTTTATTAACGATTAATTATACAAAACTTATTGTTAAAAAAAAGAAACTTATTAACATTTACGTATTAACAATTTATTTACGATAAAATTTAAATTTAGTCTTTATTGTAAAATTGATTGTAATGATGTTAAGATTACCTACAAAATTTCTTAGAATATTCGACATAGCGCAGCTCGAGTACTGTTTACAATGCGGCACCGAAATTAAACCGCTTCGAAACTGGCCCATTACCACATCAACTATTTATTACCACCGATTATCGACCAGAGCATTAACTAAACAGTATAGAGTTTTAACTATTTTTGTGTGTCCTTATCGTCAGACTATTCGATACAATAATTCTAGTGTTTAATTAGTCGGTTCCTCTTTAAGCCGTTCTTTCTTTTATTTAGGTAAGTTAATGAACGGTTAATGTCCAACCCCAACGGAAACCCATCCCACACAGATCGTGTCAATCAGAATGCACGTAATAAGCTTTTAGTGTCAAATATCGATGAGCTTACTATTATCACAAATTCCGCAACGCAAACGCGCTAAAAGTGAACTTTTGTTGTATATGTTTGTCATAATATACTGTTTAATTACATTAATTGACCAGATGTGTAAACAAGGTCAGTCAAATCACGAGGAGGTACTAGTTTAAAGCGAGGTGGTGTTATATAAAGAGGTCTATGTTTAGCGATGGATGAGCAAGGTGTTTATAGATGTTTTGACTTATAATAATCGATGATCAGTGGCTCGCACAGACAACGAGGGCTAACACTAGATGACAGATATTAGTCACAATAACACTCTACCAAGGTATTTTCATCATAACTGGAACGCTCACTTAATAAAATTGTGTATTCAAATATGCACCTTGAAATAACTGTCATAAGGTTGACATTTATTTCCAACATGTAAAGTGAAAAAATCGTTCCGAGCATTTCCTTGACTACTGGTATTTTGTCTCTTTCTTACGAGTTGCCTTGAATCCATGGTAGAAAGAGTTGCAATCCCTCTCTTAGGAAGGTTATTTGAATGCACGTGCGCATTCCAGTTTATATATAAATTCCTTGCACTCCACATAGTATTTTTTTTCCTTTATTTTTGTAAAAATTTTATGCTAAAATGTGTATGTCTGCCATATTATACCCGATAGAAAATTAAGAAAAAGTTAAAATAAATTAAGTTTTATACTAAACACCTATACATACAGCGAACTGCGCCAACAGTAACACTTCTTACTGCTCCATTAGGAACAGATGACCTTGTGTGACTTGTATTTGTTTACTGTTGACTTACCATTTGTCCTTTTCTATGCTAGTCCAGCGCAGTTCCAGCGACAAAAAATTTCAAAAGCGAGAAATATAATCTTTTGTACTAATTCTTGAAGGCTTGATAAAAATAATCAATTTGGAAATAAATAATGAATGATAATCGATGCTACACAATGTATAAAAAAGTTGACTGTCATTTAAGTACTTATCCTATTATATTATTTTTCAGAGTAAAAAAAAATACTAAAAAAATAATTAAAAAAGACTAAGAAAAAACTAAAACTAATTTACAGTCGTAAATCGATTATAATATAATTTTATTACTGGACAAAGAAGTAAATAGCTTTTTTTCTTTTTTCTTTTTTTTTTATTCCTTTCAGTAGATATTATCGTGTACCTAAAAAAGTATTTCAATTTACACGCAACATATTTTCCAACTTAACTGGTCATTTAAAAAGCGACCATTATTCACATTTTTAAGCGAACTCTTTCTTTGTTTTTACAATTGTTTACAATTATGTATGTTAAGTGTAATTTAATGTATATGTATGTTTAATATAAATAGAAACAAGTTTACACGGTATGCTATTGATATACCTATAATGTTTTAAGACTTATTTTGTGGTTTGGAGACATATTATTATGTTTAAAACGGGTACATACCACGATATAACACAGTAATTTTGTGTCAATATTTCGACCCAATTGCATGGATCGTGGTCACGACGGGACACAAAATCACAGTGTTATATCGTGGTATGTACCCGTTTTAAACATAATAATATACCTATAATGTACTGTTCATTAAAAATAAAGTAAAATAAAATTAGTTTTATACATATAAAACACATTTTAACAAATCGACTTCAATTTTTAAAAAACTTAAACGTTAAAATTGCAGTTCTTTCTAATCGATTGTAACGAAAACATACTTGTAACGTAGACTTTCATCAGTTCGGTTGGTTAACTTTTTATTACATGCATTCTACATAAACATCTTAAGTTATTAAATAACATGACCCGATAGGTAAGTTTTTTTCCCGTGGTCTTGGGTGTTAATATTTGGGCTTTCTCCGAATTTGTGTCAGATGGGATATCCCAATACAGGCCGATTTGTGTTAAGCGTTTTTTTATTTGCTGGTTGTATAATAATTTATTTCTATAAATAAATTTATTGGAAAATTAAAAAAAATAACTAGTAGTGCTGAATATGACAAAGTATTCGTGTATCAAGCCTGATAAGGATAAGACCGCCCACGCTGCTTCTAAATTAGGTCACGGGTCGAAATGAACACGTATGTTCACAAGAGATGAACTCGCAAGATTATTTTGGGAGATAATTCTGCAAAATTTTTAATTCTGATTCTTCAATTGTTCGTTTTATTTCTACAAAATTTTTTTTTGTAATAGGTACTATTCTGGTCGTAAGGTACATTGTTAGAGATAATATTCAATTAATTTATTATTAAATAACAAATTTTATCTTTATTTTTCTTTGTGTAAATAAAATTTAAAAAGTTGTATAAATTAATCCTTCAGTTAAATTTTGGTAAATAATTTTACTGTAAATATAATATAAAATAATACCTATATTAAACTATTACTTAATTTTGTTTTAATATATTTCAAACCAATGTGACAGTAATTTATATTCAAAATATACTATGGACGAGCGACAACCACTTTTATAAATGAAACTAAATAAGTATTCCATAAATGAAACTCAATTCATTTACCACAAAGTGTTCTGAGAAATTGATTTTCGCTGCGGGTAATGTATGTGCAATATTCTTATAGGCCACAATATTATTACTTCCAAACGGTATACGGTCGTGAATGTTAATAAACTTAATTATTGCGAGCGCACTTTGCTATAACTCAATTAAAAATTTCTTGATAGTGTGTCTAGAGAATTGCACTTGAATCGTACATTGAAGTTAATCTTAATCACTTCTATGTACTTGATTGATTCAGCCTGCTGATATAAATGTATTTAAGCCTTTGAAGACAGAAAAGAAAAATCCACTCCCACGTTGGATGCTCAGTGCTGAACGTAGACTAGGGATGGCGATCTGAGATCGATTAATCGAAAAATCGATTTTTTGAGCCAAAAAGATCGATTTTTGGATCGATATTTAGTACTGAATCGATCCAGTGAATCGATATTCTACCCTCGACAATCGACATTCGATTTTTATGCTTTATTAAAAATATTATCAATTAGCTTACGAAAAGTTATACAAAAGGATAATAAAAAATTCAGTTAGTTGAGCATACACATTTATGTATACAACAGACGAGCTTAATGCTAAAAGTATTTTTTACAGTTAAAAACAGCACCAATTTCTAATTAATTTTTCTAAACACTTGTTGGCATGATCATTTTACATCAAAAAAGGATATTATTCTTAATAGATTAAAAAGATCGATTTTTGAGAAATCGATCTTTTAGACTCATATTTTTTGAAGAATCGATTCATCATGTTGTAATTCGAATCGATTTAAAAATCGATCTTTTTGAGAAGAATCGCCATCCCTAACGTAGACTTCACTTTATGTATTTAAAACCAAAGATCTATCTTCGAGAATATTTATGAACCTACATCTCGTTAAGTTTGACGTTCTTCGGTTTTAATTTTCAGAAAATTAAAATCCACTAAATTATCTACTGACAAATTTTGGAAAAGTACAATAATTTTCGAGTCTCTTGTTTGCTCATATCTGAAGAATCTATATTCTAAAATGATGTTAGTTTTTCATTAAAATTAATATTATATTACTACCTAAAAGAACTTTTATTTATAAGAACCTGTGTAAGTACAGTTTATATCAATTCGAAATTGATACGGCACACCGCTATTCCATAGAAACTATTATAGGTATAAACATAAAAAAATTTACAGCTTATAAGAACAAAGCGTAAAAAAAGGCTTGCAGCTCAATCCGCTGTTTCACTACGTGTTCATCCGAAGGCTAACGGTTGAAAGAAGATTAACGATCGCTATCAGTTTTATGATAATTACTAAAACAGACCTATTTTAAGCGATCTTCGAAGCACGATGGAGAAATCTACAAGGACAAACACGAAGGCTAGGGACAATATCCAGTTCGAGCGAAAATCGAACCTATTGACCATTGATATTAACTTCGACGTTAACATCGATGTGGAAATTTCGTCACTATTTCACCTAAACAGCTGTATCATCAGCATATAACAATTACAGATCATAGTTTACATTACAAACACAATCATTTTGTTCGTAACATAGAATATCGTTTGTGTTACGAGCCAAATTAAGCGTGGGAATTGTATTACAAATTTACACTTTGAAACCTAGCAATTACCTTACGCCAAAATTTATACGAATGTTACTAAAATAATTTGAAACTCTAATATATATCTTGAAACTTTTAAAATAGCTATTAAAAAATCTCTTGCAGTTTGTTATATGAAATTAATTATATACATTTTTAATATATGTAATAAAAACCAAACCACCAATATATCAATAATGGTGAAGTAGAAAAAAGAAAAGAAATGTAGACAACAAAATTTTAATTTGTAACAAGCTTATAATATATAAAAAGTAACTATAATGTTAATAGTAAAGATAATTCAATTGAAAATTTATATTTTAATAATTAATTAATTTTGTATAAAAGGTTATTGACTTGCCCTCGTTGGATGCCAAAGCTAGATGGCTATCGCTTTATGAACAAATCAGTGATCAGATTACAACAGTAAGCGGGCCCTGGTAAAAACGTTAAATAGAAGATTAATGATATTATTTAAAATTATTTCATCTGTCTGTATAGAGCACGCATATTTCACCAAGGCTTAATTTGTTTACGAGTTTGGACTATTCGTCCATTAATCTTATTTGACGCAGTATAACTCTTCAACGGAATAGATCCTTGATGGTATCGGTAAAGTATTCGTTTTGAAAACAGATTTATAAACATTCTGATCGCCTAGCTTCTCCGTCTTTTGATAAAAATAAAGATGATTTCTTACAAAAAAAAAAAATCTCTATATTTTTATACATGACTAGATGATAAATACATTTAAAATGACCTAATTATAGGAAAATATCACTTATACTATATTGCTCCGTCAAAAAATAAATAAATGATAAAACGCATTCTTATAGCCAAAAACATTTGATTTTTTTTTGCTTCAAAATGACAGCGCTGTCATGTACACTTTCTTGCCTTATATTATTCTCATCTAGGTAGAATTTACAAAAATGGCTGAAACTTAACGTGAAAATTTATTTCAATTATAATTAAAAGCTTACAAACGTTACCTCAAAAGTTTATCGAAGAAGTTATTTGTATGACAGTCAGTAGTCTAAAGAAAAGTATGGGATCATGTCATTCATGTGAAGACGAGTGCAGAAAGTTTGAAACAGTGTTCGACAATATCATTAACACTTTTGATATGAATGCTGATTCTACGAGTAAATTAATTAAAGGGACCTTTCAAAGAAGTCTGATAGTAATAAAATAGAAATTATTTCAGATTTTAAGCAATCTACTTAGTTATTAAATTTGTAATTTTATTTTTCCTAAAAATATTCTAGGAGTAATTAATATATTTAATAATTCTGAAATTCTATTAAAAATGTAAAAAAATTATACTAAAGCACGGGTATAAGTATCTCAAAAACTAATAATGATGAAACGTTCTTGCAGAGGATTAAGATCATCTCTATATCTTATTATCTTGATGGTCGGCAAAATTTAGGAATACGGAGTAAACGATGTATCCATAATCATTCTGTATATTCAAATTTTCGTCATCATTTCATAAGGGCTTCCTACACTTAATGTTAGGTCAGCAAAATATTAGCTTCTTTTTTCATTCTGTTCATATCAGCCGCCGTTTCGTCACTCAACTTTTTTCTACCCAAAACATCTTTCACGCAATCAATATATCTTTTCTTTGGCCTATCACTTCTAATGTACTATTTTTTGAAACTATATATATGAATAAATATATGAAGTTATTTTTAACCTAACAATCCGTTTAAAAGTATTTTCACAGCAATTAAGATGTAGTAGTTTGAACTGATTTCATCGGTGATGATTTGTATAACAGCTGTTTATCATAAATCTTAGGAAATACCTAAAATTAAGAAGGAAATGACTCATGATTTAGGGTGCCATTCATTTTACGGTAAAGAAGGAAACGTAGAAGTGGCATGCTTCTATAGCATCATATCTACTAATTATATTTTCGAGATCACAGGTCACATATTTTGTTTAGAAATTGGGCTTCTAATAACTACTGTATATGTGTTTCAAAAAAGATTAGAGAAAAACCTACGATGGCAAATGGTTAATTGACATTATAAAAGTTTTTATCTTAAATAAAATTAGAAAGATTAATTTATTATTTTAAATTATAGTGATAGTTTAGTGCGTATCACCAAATTATCTTAATTTACTTAAAATTAAATAAAGTTTAAGATTATTTTTTAAATTATAAAATTAAAATACATACTTTATATTTATAACTTTATAAATGTGTACATAATTTAGTTTTTTTTCTGATTAAAATATTTTTACTTTAATCTTTGACTTGGCATAATACTTAAAATTAAAAATCAAGTACTGTTTTTTGTGTCTTGTAGGTAAAGGTGATTCCAATAAATTTTCTGTTCTGTGACAAATTTGTCGGTTGCGTGATGGGAATAAATATATGGTCACCGTGAAAAAATATTACGGTTAATGAACGGCGATCGTTAGATCCACCCCTTACGTTGTATTATTCATAAAACGATAGGTGGAGTCGATCGAATATGCTACTTTACCGTGAATAGTGATGGTATTCATATACTGAACGAATTAATATTTGAGTAATATTAGTTCTTAAGTTGAACGTACACCACGACAAAAACTCGAGAATTTTATTTTAAATTTTTTCAAGAATCTATTTGTGAGTAGTATATTATCCTATTTAAGTATGTCAACTCCAGTCAACATTATTATCTCAGCCTTTGGATGTCCACTACTGAACATAGTCTTTCCCCTCCTGGCTGTCCCCATCGACCTTTAAGAGCGACTGGTTCGAACCAGCTTCCATCCAACAGCTTCCGATTACTCTTCTTAAGCCCTTCGTCCATCTCATTGACGGCCGTCCGAAGCTTTGCTTACCAATGCATGGTCTCCACCTTTCTAGGTGAAATGTTCTCGACTTTTCTGCTCCATCTGCTTCTGCCACCATTGCCACTTCAAAACTGACAAATCAGCTAAGATATCTGCAACCTTCCTTTATCTATGGATCTCATCATTTCTAATTCGATCTCGCAGAGAAATACCAAGCATAGCCCATTGTTCTCTGTGCGGCTTTGAGCTAGTGTATATAGTTAGTAGCTTATAGTTAAAGACCATGACCCAGATGTGTACGAGTGTGTCATCACTGGTAACGCACATATTGGTCGAAGACTTTCGACTTAATACACTGAGGTGTGACGGATTTAATTACTTTTTTTTAACTTCCTAAACGCTAATCCTAACTAGATTAGGCAAGTAAAAAAGTACGTAAGTTCAGTACGCAAATAAAAAATTGCGCGGTTTTATTTTTATTACCCGACTGCGACACAAGGAGGGTTATGTTTTTCGAGTGTATGTATGTATGTATGTATATATGTATGTCCATTTCTTTGGCACGCCCTACAGCCCAAACGGCTGGACGGTTTTTGGCATATGAGGTGTCGTTGGATTTGTCTAAATTGTAGTAGTGACATAGGCTATATAAATTTTCAAAATGGCGCCCGCAAATGACGGAATGAGGGGGGGAGTTGAATTTTTTTTTCTTACTGTAGCAATATGGGTATCAAATGAAAGCTAGTAAATTGTTTTATTCTTTTTAGTTTATAATAAGAGTATTTTACGCAGTCGGGTTTTTTGATTTTTTAAAATTAAATGCTATAAAAGTTATTATGATCTAATTTTTATTTGCTGTATTAATGTATATCCGTATATATTGTAATTGCTGTTAAAGAATCAAACTATTTTGATGACTATTGTTTTACGTGTGTCATTTCTACGGGGGACATGTCCTTGTAATCTGACGCATTAGACATTATAAAGAAAAAAGCTACTACTCAACCGTTTTTTTATTTTATTTTTTATTTAAACATCGTTTAGTTAAATTAAAATTTAATGTGGATAAAAATAAACTACGAAGGATGTCTTGTAGAGTATTTTAAGATATTAGTCTTAGTAACTCTCATCATTTAATTGTTACTATTTTACAAAAAAAATGTCTAATTGGTATTAAATTATAATTATTTTTTACAAAAAAATAATAATACGTAGAGCCTACTTAAAAGCTTTAAAGATAAAATAGAAAGAAGTGGACACAAATTTAAATAAATAAATAAATAAATAAATATGTTTAACACACACACACGGTCGTCTGCTCCTAAGGTAGGCAACTTAATGCCTGTGTTTTAGGTAACAATCGACTGATATACATTTTTTTTAAAATTAATATACATATAAATAACACATATATAAATAAACATATATTACACCCAGACTCGGGGCGGGAATCGAACCCACAACCCTAGGAGCAGAAAACAGGGTCACTGAAAACTGCGCCAACGGGTTAGTCAAAAATTTTTTAATATTTAATGTGATAATAATTACAATACATTTTCAGATATACCGATCAATACCTTGTCATCTATGACCATGTTTTTTAACGAAAAATGAAATATTAAAACGAACAAAATATCTTTCCGTTACATTATATCAATAATTCAATACTAATATTATTGTTCATGTAATACGTAGCACGAGTAAGTACCTAATGTTACACGTCTGCCTTGCGATCTGTGTTACATGTATAAAATGTTGTTTATAATAAACAAATGCTAACGAAGGTAATTTAAATTTTTGTAAAATATGTATTTTGTCATTCGTAAAAATTCGTAAATCAGAAATGAAATCACACATATTGCGGGTATTGTCCAAACTCATTGAATATTAATACATCAGTTGAATCGTAGGTATTCAGTAAGTACTCATTGTTGATTTCTCTTTTTAACTTTTGTATAGCTGACATTAATTTTAAATAATAAAACAAAGTATTGTCCTCGTAATACTGAAAATTTCAGACAATGTTCTGGCGGTGGCATGTACAATTGTACGCTTTACCATTCTTTTTCTTTTTCTTTCCCTCTCTCTTACTATAACATCGAATCAATATGAATAATTGCATAAAGTTGAGAGTTTAATATTATTTCGTGATTAGAATGCTACCTTACTCGGAATCAAATTACGCTATAAAACATCAGATTATAAATGCTGTTGGTTAGCAGGGAAGAGGACATCAGGATCCCTGCTAACCAACAGCATATATAATAGTATGGACGCAATAACAAATAATATCAGATTATAATTTATAGCGGGTCGATTAATTCTATTCAAAGCGGGTGAAATTGTGAAGGAAGTCTAAAGCATTTCGTATTTGCAATTTAGTTGCCCCATATCGTTTATAGTGAAACCACACATCTCGGTAATTGCTTAAACAGATCTGAACAAGCGCGTTGCCTTTTGTTTTACAAAAATCGTAGTCATTAATTTAATCGTAGATAAAATTATATAATATGTTAAAGTGCACTTTAAAACGATTTATATATGTAGGTATATATTAAAATTCGACTCTCACAATTTCACTTTAGTTAATTTTAATTCTAACTTACAGTGAAAAAAAATAACTATGTACATATATCTATATTTTGACTAAAAAGCGCAAAAATACTCTATTGTGTGATTTAAATTTATGCTCGAGTATAATCCATTGTATTCAACAAATTCTATACCTCCCAGAAATCCAACTTTTGATTGTACATAAAATCCAGGGCTCGCTAACGCTCGAGGTATCGTTAAGTTTTTGAGGCGCACCTGTTGCAATGTTTAATTTGTATTGTCATAACTCCAGTGTTTATTTAAGCGAAATTAAACATTATTGCGTGTACAAAAGGTTCATTTAAAAAAATAACCATTCATACATTTGGGTGTTGGGTAAAATATCGATCTGGGGACGTAGAAGTTGCCATTGTTTTGCGATCCCTGCTGAAATATAGGCCGTGTTTTGTGGGTTACCAAATGGAAAACACACGTATACTTATAAATAGATATAAACTAGGGGCTCGTTATTTGAAATACGTACTTAACGATACTTTATTTTTCACAGGATTGTCAATGTGTTGGTAAATAATATTAATAACGTTTCGGAGATTACATGAATATAATGGATATATACAAGAATAAATAACATAATTAACATATTGATTAGTAAACTTCAAACTTAAAATTTATTATCACATTGATCAATTTTAGTCTCCGTCAAAGTCAGACAATTTCTTACCACATGAAACGGTTATAAAAATAAATTATGTTAATACATGTACCGAAAAATAAATAAAAAATAATAAAAATTTAATCTGATCATACCTCAAGATTTCACCCATTTTGACTTTCATGGCTAATCCACTAACTTGTGCCATACCTTGTTGTTTTATAGCCTATATAACTTCTGAATTATTTCCTACCTACCTATCTACTTTTCTTATAATGACAGAATTATTAAAATCAGTTTAGAAATTATTATATATTTATTAATTTTAGGGAAATTAAGTTTTTTTATACCATATTAATATTTCAAGTTCCTACCGTAAAAATAATCACTTTAAGCAAGTTTCATAAAATTATTTCTGAATTTAGAAATTACCTTTATTATTTAAATAGCTTACCTTACTATTAAACTGACTATTTGACTGGCCTGTGGCGCAGTTGGCAGTGGCCCTGTTTTCTGCTCCAGGGTTGTGGGTTCGATTCCCACCCTGAATATAATATTTTAATTACAAAATTACGAAATTCTCCTGAATCTGATCGCAGCACCAACTATCGGGACAAACTGGAAGTAAAATATTTTATTTTTGAATAGTCGACACCGCGATCGCAACGTTGTCTGTCGGATCCAATGTAAAACATTCCAAGATCAACAACAACTTATAAATAAATAATATTATACAGAATGAATGGTAAATTACTATCAATATTTAAGGAGAATACATGATTCTCATTCGAATCATCATGAATCTAAACCATTCTCGAATTATCATCGAACACACAAAAAAGTCATTATAATCGGTCCAACCGTTAAGGAGGAGTTTAGTCATAGGTACACACAGAAAACTAATGTTTTATAATTTATATTAACAAAATAAATATTTATTTTTCTTAAACATAATTGAATAGGTGTGTTTATATACTGCCTCTAAATTAAAAATTGAGTTCCAATACATGTTCGTAAGGTCTCACTTTACGATTCATTTACTCATCTTTTTTTGCTATCAATAAAAACGTGAACAGAAAAATATCATAGGAAAAATCCCTGCAGTAAAATAAAAATCATAGAATTAACCGAGCGTAAAGGAACGTATAAAAGTGATAAAATTCGTGAGAATGGGTCACTTGTTTTGTCTCGTGTTATGGGTTTATCAATGGTGTCACACATGTTTATTAGGTACACATATATATAGATTTAGGTACACATAATAAGAATAGTATTTTTTAAACACTTGTTTCATTTCTATTGACTATTTATATGAAAATAAACAAGATATACGCTAACCTTTTGTCATAAAACGAAAGCCGGAAAGATTTTTTTTTTGTTTATTGGTTCCATTTTAAGAAATCTTTAAAAAATGAGTTTTTTTTTAAACAATGAAATACATTTTTATTTTCTATTATATATCAAAATATTTATATGTTTATAGTTCACTTTTTCTTATTCTTAAATATTGAATTATAATATATTGATCATTTTTTTATTACAAAACACATTTATTTATTATTATTATTTTTAAATTGGATACATAAAAAAAGTCAAATAGGAACTGACCTCGATAACCTAGTCTAGCAATTGCTCCAGGTCAAACAAACAAATGAACATTTTGGGTGTACTTCCGAAAAGCAGATACCGAATTTTCTCATGAAATTTGGCACGGACATTCCATTTGACTATCTAAGCATCCCCTTAAAAGGATTTTTGGCGGATCGTAATATTTTTCGAAATATTGAATTTTTTGAGTACGCTGTTTAGTACGCTCTATATAAGAAAGCGAAAAGTAGATACCGAATTTTCTCATAAAACTTGGCACAGACATTACATTTAACTATCTAAGAGTCCCCTTAAAAGGGTTTTTGGCGACTCGCAATATTTTTCGAAATATTTAATTTTTTGAGTATGCTGCTTAGCACGCTTATAATATATCTATATATTTATCGCCACGTTACACACACACACTACAGGTGTTATTTATACACATATATATAATCAATCCACTTTTTTTATTTTCCCGGATACACACTTTATATTTTGTAATAATTCATTGAACGGATTTTTGTTCAATTTTTTAACGCGACGACGCCATAAAAACTCGCATAGATGATCGGCCATTGTTTCACTACGTATTACGCCACTTTTTTTTTTTTTTTTTTGAAGGCTGAGAAATTCATTCCGCAGTTAGGGTTTTTTTTAAGGTTAGGTTAGATTAAGATTTTTTTTAAATCGTTAGGTTAGGTTAGGTTGTTAGGTCTTTTTTTTTAATAGTTAGGGTTTTTTTAAGGTTAAGTTAGGTTAAGATTTTTTTTAAATCGTTAGGTTAGGTTGTTAGGTCTTTTTTTTTAATAGTTAGGGTTTTTTTTAAAGGTTTGGTTAGATTAAGATTTTTTTAAATCGTTAGTTGAGGTTAGGTTGTTAGGTCTTTTTTTTTAATCGCTGTGAAATGCATTTACGCATTCTAGGATAGGTTAGGTTACGTTTTTTTTTCCTTCTTCTTTTGATCGACTCGCTTTCTTATATAGAGTGTGCTAAGCAGCGTACTTAAAAAATTCAATATTTCGAAAAATATTGCGTGCCGCCAAAAATCCCTTTAAGGGGGACTCATAAATAGTCAAATAGAATGTCCGTGCCAAATTTCATGACGAAATTCGGTATCCGCTTTTCGGAAGTTTATCTAACATTTTTATCGACAATTTAAATATTATTTCAAACTCCAGATGTTATCCTGTTTTTTATTACTGTAAATATATTAAACTACTTCAACTTTGTCCGATTTCCTGGTCACTTCTATCAATTATATTAATCTATAATTACTTACAAAATAACATAAATACTATAACTGTCTGATTCATCATAGCCAAACGTAAACCAAAAAGCCAGATTCAAAAATAAATATTTTGGTAAATAAATTAGACTTTGAGATACTCATAGTGAACATAATTCTTAGTTCATAGTGAAAAATAGAAAATACTTCTTGTTCTTAACCTCTAATAATTTTTTTTTTAAATTTGACATTTAGCAAACGCATACATATATACATTAATTTCTAACTATTTATCATTATAATAGCTACAGTGATACATTATTTGAATTTTTTTTACCAATTTCAAATTAGAATATAAACATCGTACACGATGACAAATAGACAAAAAAGTATTAAGGTTATGGTTTCTTTGACAATATATTACGGAACCCTTAAAAAATATTTGTAGCAAAATGGATATTTGAACTAAAAATAAGCGATATTGGGTACACAGTCCATAACCCAGCTGCGTTTGACATAAAAGGTGCACGTCACAACTTGTCGATTCAATTACTTTTACCCAATTACTATACTTTTATTTATACGAGTATACATAGTAGAATGGTTTTCATATTGTTTTTTTTTTTATTATTGGATTTTATGTAATCAGCGATCTTAAATAAACAAAACTCTACCATGTTCTTTTAAAATATTGTGCGTATAATAAAACTGAGCTTCCAAAACAATACTAATTATAAGAACGTATTATCGTAAATAATATTTTCGTCAAATAGCTTCTTTTTTATTTGTTTTGTGGAACATTCTGTTATTGTTACTTATTTTACAAACAGACAAACATTTTGCGACGTTTAAAATGTTCAGTACAAAAGCTAACTACTTTGTTAGTTCAAAGAAATGTTAGACCAATCCAAATACGAGGATAGCTTCGATAGAAAATATTTCTATTAGAGAACGTTGCTCGAACTCGAAGCGATATAGAGTTACGAGATATTCGATATGTCGGTCAAATAGTTCAGGAAAACTACGTGTGATCAACTTCTAAATCTATTGTAATGTAATGCTGAAGACTTAATTTCTTTGATTTCTTTGGATGCTTTATTATTAGGTCCTACTTGAGTACTTTCTTACAAATGTAAGTTTTTGTTTCAAGAAAAACCAGTCTATTGAACAAAATTGTGGCCACAAAATTGATCTTACACAGAAGTAGGTACCTATATCATAATATAATGTATAACATTATTAAAACATAGGCGATATTATATTTTAAAGATTTTAAAATATATCGTAAAATACACTCATTATTTTCTTATCAAATGCATAAATTATAACGTTTCTATTTTACGGAACTTAACTTTAAAAACATTATAGAGTTACAGTAATTTATTTCTAATCAGTAGCTCAGAAATAAAGTTTCATTCTTCTAGATTCTGAAGTCACAGAATTCTTGTTAAAAAAAAAAACTTTTTGCGTGCTTAACTTCTCAACACGCTAAAACACATTTTTATTTAATCGAAACCTACAAAAAAAATCGTATTTGTAATTTATATAGTGTTTATCCTTTTTAGGGTTATAATTTCAAACATTCTCACTTACTATTCTAAATGTATTATTAACTTACTATACCTATTGCTAACTAACTACTTACTATTCTTATACCTTTCACTAATTTACTATACTAAATTAGCATATATATTACATAATACTTGTTAAAATTCAAACGTGTAGCCTCAACGACCATGAACAAGTCAGTCAGTCGGGATTCACTACTGAAGACTTGTAACTACTGAGCAATGACCAAAAATTGCAACCACCTAGGAAGCAATCCAAGTTTAATATCTTAATAAAGTCACGTTGGTACTATAACCAGGAATTATTACTGAAAAGTTTGTATTTTCGTTTGTTTGATAGTGTCAATCGTGTGAAATGTAAATACAATTTGAAAAATTTTCGCTGTGTTCGAAACATTGTTTATGAGAAGGATTTAAAGGGTTTTAAAATTCAATAAGGGCAAAACGATGGAGAATGAGAACGGAGCTAGACTTTGTATATATGTATTTTTAATTTCTTTCGAAAAGTGATAAGTAAATACGGATCTATAACTACATTTTAGAACATAACAGATTTTGTTAAACAGAAATGTTTAATTTTCCTGTACAACTGTTACTTCAAAATTATTAACCAATTTTAAGGTTTTGTTGTTTTATCTTTTATTTAATGCAAGTCTTTATTAAATATTTATCGTATACAAAATAATTAATAGTATTTTCAATGTTTTGTAATGAAGTCGACAACAAATCGATTTTTCGACTTTTACAAGGTTGGCTATGTCTTAAGAAACATCTTGGATCAAAACAATTGACTACAGAATCTTTTTCAGAGACTTATTCAAAATATTTATAGAATATTCGGATCAAAATATTCAAATATCAATACTATAATAAATGCTTGTTAAAATATTTTCTTCTGAACTCAACAAATATTAATAATTAGATTGTTATGATCAGATTATTATATAACTCATGTTATGCGCTAATTTATCTGGCGTATGCATATACTAGCTGCTGCCCGCGACGTCGTCTGCGTGAACGCTATTAGATTACAGGTTCTTACAGAATGCGTTGAAGAAATAAAGGTTCACTGCTCGTTCCCCGTAGGTGATAGCATGGTAATATGTAGCCTATATGTTGACCCGACTTCTATATAAAATTCGTGTTAAATTTGAAGTAAATCCATGCAGTACTTTTTGAGTTTATCCCGGAAATACATACAGACAAACAGACAAAAATTCTAAAAACTATATTTTTGGCTTCGGTGTCGATTGTAGATCACACAAGTAATATTTAAAAAAATATTCAGTCTACAGTTTTGACTTTCCTACCATTTTATTATATGTATATAGATTAAAAGTTTTATTAATCACAACTTGAAAAATTGAAATATATCGTGATTAAAGTATCAAATAAAATGGAAATATCAATAAAAATATGTCCGATTATAAAATTTTTATCGTATGCTAATTAATATGAAGTAATTAGCATACGATAAAAACATTTTCAGAATGTTAATACTAAACCTACCAGAGTGATCAATGACCGCTTTTGAGACTATAATTAAAATTGTTAAATTCTAGGTTTAAATGTTTATATTAATTTCTATAATATGCAGCTATTTAAGTAGCTACATGTATTTTACAGAAAACATCGTTCAGTTAGTTCAAGAAAATGTAAACCTAGAATTTAACCATTTTAATTAAAGTATCAAAAGCGGTCATTTGAACCAATCTCGTAGATTTAGTGTTAAAACACGCAATTCAGCTATAATGCATCCAGTCTAATATAATACACATAGAATGCTTCATTCCCCAGTCTGTACCTACGTGGCATTCGAAATGAAACTGCGTTATCGATCAAACGTGAAACCAAGCCGTTGGTTTTTAGAGTTAATGGAATTCGCTCTGTTTTTTTTTTTTTTTGTAACAAATACGAGTACCTAGCAAGGAATTTATATACAAACTGGAATGCTCACGTGCACTCAAAAAACGTTCCTTAACCCAGGATTGCGTCTCTTTCTACCATAGATTCAAGGCAAAACTCGTAAGAAAGAGACAAAACACCTTTTTTGGGCGGTAGGTGTAAATAAAACAACACGATCTTAAAAGAGCTCTCCAAGTTTTAATTAAATTAAATAATATTGTTGCATTTTTAATATATATAATGCAGTAAAACTTAGTGTAACCTACCAGCAGTTATCTCATTATAACTTTTTGTACAACAAAGTATCCAAACCTGAGTATTTGTGTGTGTGTATTAGTGCACCTGAGTATTTCTGTTCTGCTTCAATATAAATTACAAAATGGAGTCAATCCAGCACTCAATTGAAGAAATGACTCGACATTTTAACTTGAGCATGTCGGAATTCCAACAAAATCTTCAGGCTTCCAATCCAGCTTCAAGTCCAACATTAATTAATATAGCAACTCAATTCTCCGCGTTTCGGATATTTGTACTCTCTGCTTTAGAATCCCTATAAAACAAGTTGTAATTCTAGCTCAGCAACATGAAGATTTTGAGATGAGAAGCAGAAGGAAAATTCTATTAGTGCATGGTATTCCAGAAAAGAAGAAGGAAAACACAACTTGTAGTGTTATTAAAGTACTGAGTGAACACCTGGATATGCCGGATCTTTCTTCTAATGATGTGAGTCGCTCTCATCGCCTTGGAAAGTTAATTAAAGACAAGCCACGGGCCATACTTCTTAAATTCAAAGATATTTCAATAAGAAACCAAGTATGGTTCTCCAAAGTTACGCTTAAAAATACCGGTGTTACGGTTTCTGAATTCCTGACCAAGGAGCGTCATGAAGCTTTTTTATGTGCAAGACAACGGTATGGAATTACTAAATGCTGGACTAAGGATGGTTTCATTATCGTCTCTGGGACTGATGGTACTCGTCATCGAATTAGGTCAAGGGCTGAACTGGATAATATTCCTGGGTTTGTCAGTCAAATCCAAGCTGGTGCCTCTTCCCCCGCGAACCTTACACAAGAACAGAATCTCAACCAAGGTAGAGCAGGTCCAGTCAGCAGACCCAAGAGGGTTGTTAAGAAACAATAATTAATTAATTCGTTTCGAGTTCGTCAATTACTTCTTCAGTATGGTAATTAGATCGATGTCTTTTGTTGTAACACGGGTGTATTTTACATTTATATTTGTTTTGCCGTAACTTTTATTTTACTATACCATCACTTATATTATTTATATTTTTTAATTAATTTATAACGAATATACCCATCAATAAACATTAATTTTATTTGACAGCTGAACAATGTTGCGGCAAATGACATCGACAATGACAAATTTACCCAATGACAACTTGTTTTGGCCTTGGATGCTAGCTATTTTGCCTTAGTATTTTTTAGATATATTGTTACTGAGTCATTATGATTTGATGTACTTGATGTTTTTTTTTTTTGTTAATAACATGTTTATTTTTTATTTATTTTTTTTAATATTTTTACTTGTTTAATATTACTTTAAAAGGTTCGAGTATATGTATTTTTTTCTATAGCTTAATTTTTCTGTGTTATTGTTGTACCATCTAGAGTTAGTTTAAATTACTACATAATATGCTGCCGGTGGGTAGTAAAATGTTTGTTTTTGATATTTTGGTATATTTATACATAGTAGTGTTTTAATTTTAGTTTAGTTTGTTATATATATTCATATATAATTATATTCTTTTTTTTTTCATATTTATTTTGTATTAATATTAATATTTTATTTTATATTTATTGATTTTATATTATTATATTATGATTCATAGCGATGGCGATCAAGGTGATACTTTTTGTTCTATTTCTTCCTCGGATGAATCAACCAGTGACGACAGTTTCTTTAGTCTTCCTTCGCTCAGTGATGAATTAGACGCACATTTTCGTAATTCTCCAAAATGTTTTAACTTAATCCACATCAATGCCCAGAGTATTCCTGCTCATTTTTCCGATATGTTGTCCTCCTTTCAAAATAAAAACTTACATGCTATTTTAGTCTCAGAATCCTGGCTAAAGCCATGTCTTCCTTCAACATCTTTCTGTTTACCAGGTTTTCACTTAATTCGAAATGATCGTTTGGCTCGACCTGGTGGAGGCGTTGCTATCTACTTACGATCTCATATTCCATTTACCGTTATTGATCATTCGCAACACCAAAATAGCCCTGGAGCAGAGCACCTATTTGTCGAAATCCTTTTTTCTCACACTAAACTTCTCCTTGGTGTTTACTATAACCCGAACCTTGCCATTGATTATTTTATGTCTTTCGAAAATCTTTTAGAAAAGTTTACTCCTCTTTATCCACACACCATTATCATGGGTGACTTTAATACATGCCTTCTCAAAAAAGACTCTCGAGCCAAACGTTTTACTTCTATAGTTCAAGCAGCTAATATGCATATATTACCCTTATCTGCGACTCACACATTTCCTAATTGTTTACCTTCCCTTCTTGATTTAATCCTTGTTTCCTCTGTTGACCATGTCGAAAAATATGGTCAATGTGTTGCTACTGCTTTCTCCTATCATGATCTTCTTTTCTTGTCTTACAAATTAAATCCTCCTAAAGCTAAACCTAGAATTATTCCGCAGCGCAATTTTGGTGGAATGAACGTTGAAAAATTGCGTGAAGATGTTTCAAATCTTGACTGGTCAGGAGTATTTAATTCAATGTCAATTGATGAGCAGTTAAGCACTTTTAATTCCTTGCTAATTCAACTTTATGACAAACATGCTCCGATTCGACCGGTGCGAATGAAACATCTACCAGCTCCTTGGCTAACTGAGGAAATTAAATGCTTACAAAAAAAAAAGAACAACGCCAAAGCTAAATTTAGACTCGATCCTAGTTTATCAAATCGTGAGAAGTACAGGAAGATTCGGAATCGTTGTAACAGGCTATGTAGGGATGAACATCGACGCTATATCTATACATCTGTTATTGAGGAAAATAACTCTGCTCGAGTTTGGAACTTCCTCAAATCACTTGGAGTTGGGAAAACAAAACAAGACATTCATTCTCAAAATTTAAATTTAAATTTGCTTAATCAGCATTTCTCATCTTCTGTTATATTTGATAACCAAATAAAATTAAACACAATTTCCCAAATTTCAGATTCTCCAACTCCTGATACTCCTTTATTTCAATTTAGTCAATTCACTTATAGTGATGTTAAGAGAAATATTCTGGCTATATCATCCAATAGTGTTGGTTCAGATTGCATTAGTCGTAACATGATAATTCCAATCATAGATTATTTAGTTCCCATCATAACACATATTTTAAATTTTTCTATTCGAAGCGGTACATTTCCATCTTGCTGGAAAGATGCTATAATTATCCCATTGCCAAAAAAACCTAATTCTATTTCCTTCTCTGATTTACGCCCAATATCTATCCTCCCATTCCTATCTAAAGTTCTCGAGCGTCTTACCTATAACCAATTAAACCTTTTTCTCTGTAGATACAACCTCTTAAGTCCATTTCAATCCGGTTTTCGCTCAGGTCATAGTACGACTACTGCATTAGTTAAAATCACTGATGATATACGTATGGCCAAAGATAATCGGGAGCTTACTATCTTGACATTACTTGACTTTACTAACGCATTTAATAGTGTAGATTTCGATATTTTGCTGGCCATATTGAGTTCTCTTAACATATCTCCTATTGTGATTGACTGGTTTCATTCTTACTTGCATGGTCGCCGGCAACGTATACGACTTAATGACGCCTATTCCGATTGGTCTAAGATTAATGCCGGTGTGCCGCAAGGTGGCGTGATGTCTCCACTTCTTTTTTCAATCTTCATTAATACTATTAGTCATCATATCTCTTCTCCCTACCACCTGTATGCTGACGATCTCCAAATTTACTTGCATACAAGTTTAACTGAACTACCAAACACGATATACGCCTTAAATCAGGAACTCGAACGTATTAACAATTGGAGCAAGTGTTATGGTCTGAAAGTAAATCCCTCTAAATCTCAGACTATAATTATCGGAAGTCAACATCTTATTTCACGTATTGATGAGTCGAATTTAATACAAGTAACTTTTGACGGTGTTCCTATTCCTTACAGTGATAAAGTAAAAAATTTGGGTATCATATTTGACAAATTTATGTCGTGGGATTCACAAATATGCGAAGTTAGCAAAAATTTTTTTCTACTATGGGTTCTTTAAGGAGGTTGCGAAATTTTCTTCCCATTCCCACTAAAATTGCTCTTGCCCAATCCCTTCTTCTTCCTTTACTTGATTACGCTGACATTTGTTACCTGGACCTAAGGGAGGACCAACTGAATAAACTTGAGCGTCTTCAAAATTCCTGTTTTCGGTTCATATTTGGACTTCGCAAGTATGACCATATCTCTGAATTTCGTAACAAGCTCAAGTGGCTTCCTATACGTCTGCGCAGGAATACTCATATACTATCGCTTCTTTATTCTGTTTTATTTAATCCTGTTCTACCATTCTATTTAAAAGAACACTTTGAGTTTCTTTGTGACTCACATAATAGAACACTTCGTTCTAGAGAAAATCTGATTCTGAAAATTCGAAGTCACTCTTCTTCTTTTTACAGCAAGTCCTTCTGTATTGAAGCTGCACGCTTATGGAATACCTTACCGTTGTCCATTAGACGTGCACCGTCACTGGCATCCTTTAAAAAAGGGATCAAACAGTACTATTTACATCTTTGAGACTTTAGTCGTCCGCATCACTAACTATTGAATTTATGTATATATGTATATTTGTTTGTATGTTCCGTTGTTATATGTATATTTATGTATGTGTGTATGTATGTATGTATATATATGTATGTAATGTATTATGCTAAGTTATATATGTAATTGTATTTATTATTGTTACGTATTTATATATGTAGTGTACGTATACTATTTATGTAATAAGTTGTTTTATATTATAGTGATTTGCATTGATTAGTTGTTTATGTATAGTTTTTTTTTTTACTGTGGTTTTGGTTTACTCTGTACACCTTCACCGCTTTTTATCACTTTAACTCCTTGACGTTGGTTGTCTGGAAGAGATCGCTGCTTAGCGATAAGACCGCCTTTTGTACATAAGTCTTTTATTTTATACTTAAACTGTTTGTTACTTGTATGTGTACAATAAAGAGTAAATAAATAAATAAATAAATAAATAAAACACCAGTTGTCAACGAAATGCTCGGAACAATTTTTCACTTTACATGTTGGTAAGAAATATCAACCTTATGAAGTTTATTTCAAGGTGCATATTTGAATATACAAGTTTACTAAGTGAGCGTTCTAGTTATGATATTAATTCTTTGGTACCTAGTATAAGAGTTTACATGGCCCGACATTCTGAAAATCCATTAGAATGTTTTACACATTTTAAATGCATTTTTTAAATCTTATTTTCACATTGTAGCTCGTTTGTGATGAATTTAAAACTTTTTAGAAAAATATATTAAAAGAAATTATTTAAAATGGGTGTAACTCACGGTTTTTCAATAATCCACATGATGACGTATCTGTAAACGTCATTATGCGTTCTTTTCAAATATTATACTTGTATCTAATTACCGTTTTTGTATAAAAAATAACAAAAAAAAAACGTATCTATTGAAATTGCTGTAGTTTATGTACAGTGGTACGTAGTATACGAATTGATACGTAAAAATATAAAATAGAAAAAACTTCTAACTCTTCTAGTTTATTTTTACATATTAAACATAACTAGAGAAGTACTTATCTCTAGTCGATACTTATATCATTTAAGTATCAAGATGTGTATATTTTTTCCGAGATTGTATTATAAATTACATAAAATCTATTAAAAGAAGCTTATTAATATCCCTCGTACGTGTTAACGAAGGATATTAAAATGCACCGTAACGTAAAGCTTAACGTTCCCAACGATATATTTCGTGACTCAGCATCCAAATGTGCGCCGAACGCTTAGTAGGTAATTTTTTATCACTAGTCTAGTTTGTTTTCTGATATGGAACGATTAAACATGGCTGATATCTATAACCGTGTGAATATGATCGTATAGATCTAATTAATTTTGTATGTCACTATGTGAATGAGTCACGCCATAAATGATGACTTCATATTTTTTTATGTCCTTCGAGCATGCTTTTATCGATTAATAGCATTTTTATTTATTAATATTTTTTTTATTTATTCATCATCATTATCATATCAGCCATTGGATGTGTACTGCTGAAAGTAGGCCTCCCCAATCGACCTCCAGAGCGACCGGTTCGAAGCAGCCATCATCCAACGGCTTCCGGCGACTCTGTTCAAGTCGTCAGTCCATCTCGCGGTCGACCGGCCGACCCTGCGCTTGCCGGTACGTAGTCTCCACTCGAAAACCTTTCTGCTCCACTTTCTGACTTTCGAGTTAAGGCACTGAGGTATGACGGATGAAAAGACGTTTTTTTCACTTCACGAACGCTGCCCATTGTAACTGGATTGGACGACTGACCTCTGCCCCAAAGTTGGATCTCCCCAGTTGGACCTTTTGTCCTAGGTAGATGTTTACTGTCCATGTTTTGATCGAATAGAAGGCTTTTTCATAGTCCACAAAAGCCAAGCACAATGGCCGATTATACTTCTCAGTCTTTTATATAATATGCAGCAGCGTATGTATGTGGTCTATGGTAGGTACTAAAGTCTTTTCGGAAACTGGTTTGTTTGGGAATTCATTGGATTTCACTTGAGGTTTCATTGGATTTCATCGTACTGGGAGCCGTTGAGTGTGAGACGTTAATATACATATATTTAAAATACTAAAATGTACTAATTAAATCGTATTCTATATCAATCAAGTGTCCAACATTTTAATTACCTAGTTTCCAGAGCTGAGCAGACAATAATCTGATAATGAACTCTGGAGATATACAACAGAACTCCTTGATTTTCAATCAAAAGTTCTCGACATTGTTCTTGTTGGTCGTTGTTAATTTTCAAAATTACTCACTTCCTAAAAATTATAAGAATGAAATTAAAAAATCTGTGAACCAGTAAAACATAGTAATTTTATTCACATTTAAAAATGTAGAAACTACATATTTTAAAGTCTGGGTCCGTATAAATAAAAAAAAGTTCTTATTATAATAGGTATATATATATAGACGTATTTATTTTAAATTATTTTGACGTATTAATTTTTATTTATTAATTATTTTTTTTGATATTCGTTGTGTTAATTCACGTTATGACGAAATAAATATTTTCATTTCATTTATATCTTATGTTCTTGACGGATTAACGTTTATTTCATGTCAAAAGCTAGTACGAGTAAATGAATAAAAAAAAAGAATAACAACAAATTGAAAAATTAATTTTCTTCTTTTTTAACCTATCCTTAATACAGCATAGATGTGCCCCCGTCTAATTTTACGACTTATTAACTATTTGGCTATTAAGTATGCATGAGAGGTCTATATAATTAATTACAATTTATAAATATAAATCCCCGAACCTTCGTCAGAGGTTAACCCGCATTGATATTATACATACGACTTTTTAACGTAATTTGATAGTATTAGTACTATTTGCGAGAAAGAGTAGCAAATATTAATTAATCGATAGTAATAGTCAATCAAAATATTAATTGTCAATTCATTGCGACATTTCGGTCATATATTTGATCTTCATCAGGCATCTAAAATTTAATTATATAATACATATGTTACAAAAAAGCTGTATATAACCAATATGATGTTTACATGGAAAACATATTTACCTCAACACATATATAATTAAAATCACATATAATGCACACTTGATCTTATTGATATGTAAATTATATTGCAAACCCATACATTCGTTAAAATAATTACTTTTTCTCTTTTTACATAAGAGAAACAAATTATTTCATCCACTTATCTTTCATCTCTACATCTCTATCAATCCTTATATACTTCTGAATTTATATAGTACAAGTTTCCGCCCGTAGCTTCGCCTGCGTGGTTGTATTGACAAAAAGTAGCCTATGTCCTTCCCCAGGCTTTTGATTATATGTACTATCCGTATCAAAGTTAAGACTTTGATACGATAAGCAAAAGCTCGGTAACAAAGACTCTCATACAAAAAATGCTCACAGAGTGCACGGTAAAATTGCGCAGCCGACACTTTAGTGAATTCTCGCGAAGATAAGGTCGTAAGCGCCGTGGAAAAGGCGTCACTTACGCGTTTTCGTGTAATATTTTTAAACCATGTTATATTATTTCCAAATTACACAAAATCTTTATAAATTGTAGCCTATGTTTTATTGTTATGTATAAGCTATATTACTGTAAAGTTTCATCTAAATAAGTTAAGTAGTTTTTGCGTGAAAGAGTAACAAACATCCAAAGAAACTTTCGCATTTATAATATTAATAATAATAATAATAGAATATAGAATATTACTTTTGAGATATGTAGGTTTCTAATAGTTAAATATTAATTTGGTATAAAATCTATGGTTATTTTCACAGTCAATCAATAACTATAATATATAATAATTTTTATTATTGATATACTAAGAATAAGCCTTTATCGGATATAAAATATATTTAGAATTTGTATTAACTTAAGTATAGCTACTCAACAAAACAAGCGTTGAGATAAAGCGTCTGTGAGAGCCAATATCCGCATTTTCACACCCCCCTCTCCTATTTTCCATTACTTTAGGCTATAACGCTTTAGTGACTTCTCCGGTGCTTAAAATGTTTATAAGCGGTAGCAAACACTCAACAACTAGTCACCCGCTTTAAATTGCTATATAAATTATGAGCTACTGTATGACTTAGTATATATTTTTTGTTGGGTTCCGTAGTTTATATCTGAACTGAAATGACGGGACCGAATCATCCTGTAAACGTCCCACTGCGGGCAAAGACCACTTTTGTATATAGGAGAAGGATTGGAGCTTAATTCACCACGCTATTCCAATGCGGGTTGGTGGATAATTTGCCTACCATGAGTAACGATCGCTATTAGGTATCTAAGATAACAACACACATACATATACACAGGCTACAAATATTTGTATAACTACAAAATATCTGCCCTGAACGGAAATCAAACCAGTAACTGTAAGTGAAGGCGACTACTCGCCAACACACCAGAACGGTTATCCTTTAAATCAGACGTACTATATAAAATCTGGATCAAAATAATATAAGATCAAATAGATATTAGAATCATTAAAATCTATTTGCATACGGCAGAGATATCGCGTAACATTTGTATAAATATAATAAAAATAATGAGTTTCTCTACATGAGACTAATTTAAGTAAGTATTAGTCCAATTTGAATTTGAAAAAATATATACAAAAAAAAAAAACGTTTAAATCCGTAAAGGCAAAACAGACAAGCAGGGCAGGTGTTGAAATTTAAAGCGAAAGGAACTGTATCGCCTTTAAAAAATATATAAAGCTAAATTTACAACAAATACAGTTTTTTAAATTTAAATAACAGTAACACTGAAAGGTCATATGTAGCGATACAGTCGACTAAGTAATCTCTTAATTTTAATTTAGAAAATATTTGACAAGTAAAACCCTATCCCATAGTTTAAGGTTTCCATCATAATCATCCCTCAAGAATATGTATAATACATGAAAAAACACAGAACCTATGTTTCAGAAGTCTTACGCTTGGTTATAACATCTGTGTTTTGTTACCGTGAATCACAGTGGGACGAATACGCCTGTCCATAAAAACAGAAATAGAATCGAAATGTTAACGTTCCGATGATTTTATATCGAATTCACTAACCGATTGTAATATAATAAATGTTTTTTTTTTTGTAATTCTTTATCGGAAATCTTGACCGGAATTTCTAAATTGAATTTTATTCGTAATAAAGCTGTAAATGTTTTGACTTATACGCGTACAATTAAAGGTATGCTCTATTAATTAACGTGGAATTTATTTAAAGTAACCATTAACAGTCCTTCGCTATTAAAGTAATTTAATACTAAAAAGGGAAAATATAATTAGATATCGTTTTTGTTTATTACTTGTTTTCTCTACAGCGATTAAAGAGACATTTCTAATACTTTACTATTTATTGTTGAATAAATCTTTCACACAAAAATTACTGAACCGATTGCGATGAAATATGTGTGTTGACAGTTTGAGATACCGAATAATTATAGGCTACTTTTATGTCAAAATTCTCAAGGAATCGAGAATTCCTTGTGTTAAAAGGTGAGACGCAGCTAATGGAAACTAAAACTTTCAGTTCAAAGTAACAACACTAATTTATCACTACCGCGAAGGAATTTGGTTCAGCGGTCTGCGGAATTGAATAAAAGGTACACAAACAAACTAAAAGAAGATCGTGATAAATCTTAAAGTGTATCTCGTTTGAACATAAATTCAAAAGTTACGCGGCGCAGCAAACAAAGTTTAGCTTTAGTATGTTGAGAATATAGTTTAAAATTAATTGATACGGTTCAAAAAGATAGCAGATTAAATTGCATTATATTTTGAGAATTAAAAAAAAATTAAAATATAAATATCAGCTATCACCTTCCTATACGATATTGTTTCAAAATATTTGAAAATTAGTTTATTAGATTTTATTAATAAGCTCATTATATCTATTACCCGCAGTACCACGATTTTTTAGCTGAGTTGATTTCAAAGGCTACTGCGTTTTGTTTTGTAGTTCCATTAAAATCGATTCAGTCCTATTTTACATATTGGGTTTATACAAAAATAGTCAAAAACGGAGAGAAAACATAGTATATGCAAGCACGTGTATCATTCTTTTTCTTTCAAAATTATGGTTTGAAAAATATTCAGTGTACAAAATAATCTTCACTATGATTCTATTACGATCATAAAGTAATACATATTTATATAACTAATAACAGATAAATAATATATATATACTACGACTCCAACTTTTGCTCACTCTAACTTTAGTAATAATTACAGTAGGTAATAAATTATTTAATCCATATACGCCTCACAGTCAACGGTATCAATATCGTCGTTTTATCTATTTTAGGCAATTATTTATGTGTCCATCATAAATAAATATTCAATTTTAGTAGATAAAATATTTAATGGCTTTTAATACGATTTGCTAAATTTGTCAGTGTAATACTGAATACGTGTTTTAAATTGATTTTTATACGAACACATGTTTAATTATTAGAAAATAGAATGTATATTTCTGAGCATGATAAATTATTTCCATTTTTGCTCTATCACTGCGCAGTTTATATTTTACAATAGTGAATATAATGCATCTCTCTTATAACATACAATTAAATTTATTTGTCGTCAAAGTAATTCTTATTCTGTTTCGTAATTATAAACAACCTAATAAATTTAGTAAGCGGTATGAGCTCTATATTGATTTAAGGGGGTATTCTAGTCTATAAAGTTTAAAAATTATTTTTTTTGTTTTCATATTGCAATAGTTTATATATTCAAGAATATCTCCTTAAAAGGATTTTTTGAAATAAGAATTATTTTAAAAGTTATAGCCTTTTTAGTGTCGTGGCAACTCGACCGGTTGATACGGAAAGAATTTAACAGAACAAGGCGGTTCACAGACTCCGACTACCTGAACATGAACATCTTTAAAGTTTTTTTCATTATATTTCAGGTGAACAAAATCTGAAATCTTTACTTAGTTTGCGTTTAGTTTCATTTAGTTTCATTTTAACCTTTAAGGGGTTATTTCCCGTCTAGATATAGAAACTTATAAGATTTAATTAATTTTTCTGTATTTTCTTATCATTTGGGGATCTAAGACAGTGTGTGCGTGTGTGTGTGTGTGACCCCAATGCTAAACAATACTCAGTGTCGAGACAACGAGCGTATACAACGGTCCAACAGACGGGCGTCTATCGCATCTAAAAAGGCACGAAACGCGAGATGAAAAGCGAGTGGGGCTCGATATGTCTTTTTTTTTAAGCTGAGAAAGGTGGTCTATATGGTCCCGATATAGCTGATTAAGGGTAAGTTACTCAACCATTTCATCAAACCAAATTTTTCAGGTCTAACTATCGGACCGACTTACTTCTGGTTTTCCACACATTTCCAGAGACTCGTCACCTCTAGTGTAATCTATAGTCCTATAATGATACCTAAAGCTCGAATTTTTTTGCCCTGTCGTTATGTTTTCGTTGACAATTTTCTAGGAAAATTCAATCTTAATTTTCAAACGGCTGTGATTCCGTTAATAAATATCGTACTTACTTAGATCTAGTTCAGACGATAACTATATTCATATAGATTAAAAAAAAATCGTTTTCTGTTTTGGACGACTAGAACCACTAGAATCTTTTCGCCCAATTGGACGAGCGTCTTATGCTACACCCTGAATAACAGCGTATAACTTGTATAGATTTTAATAAAGTATTTCGTTGAAATTTGGGTTGGTTATTTTTGGTTTCATAGAAATTATGGTGCGTGGTGTTAGTTGAAACATGTATTATTACGGATAAAAAACCCAGGCGCTATTAAGACTGGATAGTCTTCGCAAAACTAATTCCAGAAAATAGCTTTAAAAAACAAGCTCTTAGATAGCAATACCCCCTTAAGCCGATGTATCCAACGATTATTTTGTAGAATTACATACAGAAAAAGAAACAATTGAATCAAATCAAATATTAAGACATATTTTATAATTTCCTTCGCGAAATTTTTTATGTAGAGTATAAATAAGGCACAGTTTAAAGTAATGCAAATGAAAAGTTGACTGACATTTACTCTCGAGCGACCAAATTAATAACAGTTCCTTATCGCTGAGCTCATGGTTGCATTTGCGAGGGAAAATTGCTTTTGACCTACACTAAAATTACATAAAAGAGATCAGACGAACTTTTAATACCATTATTTATGTATTTGCTGTTAAATATTCTATATATATATATATATATATATATATATGTTTTAATTAATTTTATCCCTAAATATCATAAAATTCCAAATATTAGACATAAGTCAATTCTTCACTTAAAATTACGATGTACTCGGAGTGACATTAAGGGGGTGGTCGGGATTTATTGCAGTTAAAGAAATTCATATTCAGCAAAAGTACTGCGATTTCTCGTATTTAAAAAATATGCATAGAAATCTTCAAGATATTTACTGTTTCGGTGAAATTACGAAAACACGATAGAAATAACTTCATTCGATAGAAAATAATCACAAAGTAAGGTCTTTGAAATGGTTTGAAACGGTTTAAATAAAGAAAGCAAACGAGCAACCACCTAAAAGTTTTCTCAGAATATTAAACATGTTAAAATTGAATTATTTGATCTTGGGTTATTCGATATTTTTGTACTTTTCATTCATGATTTATCAATATTATAATTTGTCGGTTACGCCATCCATTCCGAGCGATTTCAAATCGGTTCTCCTTCACTTACTCGCTGCGTTCGACAGTGACAGTCTAAACGTGATGCTAAATAGACGTGTGTCGCTTTAGTCTCCAAACGCGCTTCGTATATTCACGAAAATACAGAACAAATACTAGTAAAATGGGCAATAAAGAGCTAAAAAAAAGAAGAGGAACCAGAAGGGCCCGAAAAAATAAAGGTTTACATATGGTAAAAGTGCAAAGGTAAGTAATAAAGTATTATAAAGGTTTGCGTAAGTATGACCACATATCAAATTTTCGCGCTCAACTTAAATGGCTCCCAATCCGCCTTCGCCGTGATATGCACATCCTCTCGTTCCTTTTCAAGATACTCAATGACCCGAATTCTCCTTCATACCTCCGTTCACGTTTCCAAATTCTCCCTACTCCCTCACGTACCAGGCGGCCTTGCGTCACTACGATGCTCGACATACCGAAGAGTAACACAAAGTTTCGGTTGCAATCTTTTTCGGTGTATGGCGCATCGCTCTGGAACAAATTGCCTAGGGATATCCAACTCAGTCCCTCTTTTGACACCTTTAAAAAGAAGTTGAAGCAACATTTTCTCACTCAATCGAATCCGTAATTATTACCTACAATTACTTATTATTATGTGCTATATATATGTATGAATATATATGTATATATATATATATATATATATATATATATATATATATATATATATATATATATATATATATGTGTGTGTATGTATGTATGTGTATATATAATATATATTTATGTATGTAGTATTGTGTATGGTTTGTAGTATGTATTGTAAACCTATATATATTATACTTAATTAGCTACTTACTTTTATGCATGTGTATTATTCATATCACTGCACTTTTTTTTGTTTTTTCTTTTGCCCACTTAATTATATTATTTCTTACTACCACAGGTTGGCTGGAAGAGATCTCTTCTAGAGATAAGTCCACCTTTGTAAACAACTTTTTATACTAATTACTGTTATATACTTCTTAAGTGCAATAAAGAATATTATATATAATTTATTAATTAACTAGTTAATCATTTGCTTTTAGTGTACCTTTATTTCACTAATATCTGTATTGACAGCGTTGCTTTGTGGTCTGGTGACAGAATCAAGTTTTTGAGACCTTAGGTTCGATCCTCTCAAAAATTTTAGTTTTGGTAGAATTATGTTTTTGTTTATTATTTTTTTTTATGTAGTTACTTGTGTGTGTAAGAAAAATACTTATATATCTTACTTATTTTTTTAATCAATTTTTTTTACCCGACTGCGACAGAAGGAGGGTTATGTTTTTCGAGTGTATATATGTATGTATGTATGTGTGTATGTGTGTATGTGTGTATGTATGTGTGTATGTGTGTATGTGTGTATGTGTGTATGTTGTGCGTGTGCGTGTGTGTGTGTGTGTATGTATGTATGTATGTATGTATGTATATATGTATGTATGTATGTATGTATGTATTTATGTATGTATGTATGTATGTCCATTTCGCGGCGCCCGCAAATGGCGGAATGAGGGGGTGGGGGAGTTGAATTTTTTTTCTTACTGTAGCAATATGGGTATCAAATGAAAGTTAGTAAATTGTTTTATTCTTTTTAGTTTATAATAAGAGTATTTTACGCAGTCGGGTTTTTTTGATTTTTTTTTAATTAAGCATACTTGTGAAATAAAGATCATACTTTGATATATAATTAAAATTTCCAGAAAACGACGGTGTATTTCTGAAGATGATGCAATGGACACTGGAACAACCACTGGACCTCCACCGGGGGCTACCCTGCAGATTGGAGAGGGAAGGGTCAGGATGAGCCCCCAAATGAAATGTCTGGGGCTCATCCTTGACGGAGGGTGGACCTTCGGCCCACATTTAGCTATGGTAGGACCGAGGTTCATGAAGGCGGCGAGTGCGCTAGGTAGACTCCTCCCGAACCTCGGAGGACCCAGCGCCGCCTGCAGGCAGCTGTAGTCTGCCGGAGTATGGCGACGTACGGTGCCCCGATTTTGGGCGGTTCGCCTCACCGCGAGAAATAAAGCAGCGCTGCGCACTGCGCTGAGGGCAATCGCGGTGAGGGTGATTCGGGGGTACTGTACGGTATCGTGGGCTGCAGCTACTGCTCTAGCCGGCGACCCCCCGTGGGAGCTCGTGGCGGAAGTTCTTGCCGAGACCTACTCATATGTCTCGGGTAGGAGGGCTCTTGGTGAGAACCCTACGTTGGACGGGATCCTACGGGTGCGTCGGATAGGGCAGGAAGCGCTTATGCGGAGGTGGGGGAAGGACCTGGCGGGGCAGCCGTACGCTACATGCGTAACGACTGCCATTCGCCCAGTCCTTGAGCGGTGGATGCGTCGAAAACGCAAGCCCCTCAAATTCCGTCGGACGCAGGTTCTCACCGGGCACGGTTGCTTTGGTGACTACCTGTGCCGGACGGCCCAGAGGGAGCTGACGACTGAATGTTATGATTGTGGCGCGTTGGTGGACTCTGCCTCCATCCGCGGGCGACGAATGGGGGTGCGTAGGAGGCGCTACTTAATGCGCCTCCAGTAACGCCCCTGTGTCCGTATTGGGCTGTGATGTGATATAATAATATTTATACAAAAAAAAGAATAAAATATACGTAGTTCAATTAAAAAAAAAAAAAAAAAAACAAAAGAAGTATTTGTGTATACAATTAAAGCAACAAACATACAAAATTACAAATACTTAAATTTAGTTACAAAAAAAAAAGAATTCACAAAATATATATAAATATGCGCTTGAATATGATATTGTAAAAAATTTACCGAGAGCCCTGCCGTACCTGCTAAAGTTCTGGTCGTAGACATCCATATTGCAATCTAGGTAATAAAATTTTGTAAGTAATACCAGCCCTCCTATATACTTACGTACAACATACTTCCATGAACATTATTTTTTAGAACTGAAGAAAATATTGATGTTTTGTTGATACATATTTTGTTACCTGCTTTATGATCAACGGTCGTAAGTTTACAGATGATTTTATTACAAAATAAATGTTTAGTGGATATTACATAAATTATTTTCAAAAGATTTTTATTATTATTATACTGTCGAATGTCACTTTTAATTTTTGTTTGTTTTTTGTAGTTTTATTATTAAAAGTCATTTTTCATAAAAAGAAACTTTACATTTAGATTGTGTATGTAATAGGTTCGCATTAGGAGCAAAAACGAAAAAGTTTTATAGATATTATATAGAGGGCTCGGAACCTAAAATTCCTTATTTAGCGAAGAGATGGCGTTAGTTAAAAAGGTTCGTTGAACCTGTGCGTTCGGGCAGCGAGGGGCAGGTAAGGTGTTGGGAGGAGATGCGGAACTCAAACGCTCAAGGTCATTCGCTCATCTAAGCCCCTTAACTATACCATTAACATTTAATTAATTTTTTCAGTATTTGTGTGGATACTTTGAATAGAACTGAGAAAGAAACAGAAATAATTTGTATAATATATTTTTAATTATGAAAATAAGCATGACATTCATTCCTATAAAGTTAATATTTTAAACATTCGAGTCAGCCATTTTCTGAAATAAAATAAAATCAAACAATTCCCGCCAAATATATCCCTGTACAAGTTAGCATGATCTTTTTGACAGATGTAAATTTTTATGATCGACATAACTTTGCAATGACGATCATATTATTTTCTTAATTTAAATGATTTTAAAAATTGTAAAAATATTTAAAATATATATATAACACAAAAGTCCCTAAAGATTTAAGCGTCGTCCGAAAGTTTTAAGACTTTTCATTGCTTCAAAGTAAAATTTAAACAGGAACACTGTAAATAATAGACGCTTGTACAATGTTACAACGGTCGAAACAAAAATCCGACCCACGGATGTAACATTGTACAAGCGTCTATTATTTTCAGTGTTCCTATTTAAATTTTACTTTGAAGCAATAAAAAGTCTTACAATTTTGGGACAACGCTTGAATCTTTAGGGACTTTTGTGTTATATGTATTTTTTTAATATTTTTACAATTTTTAAAATGTTTTAAATTAAGAAAATAATAATATGTTCGTCATTTTAAAGTTATGTCTACCAGAAAATTTACATCTGTCAAAAAGATCAAGCTATCTTGTACAGGATATAGTATAATATATGTACATATATAAAGAAACAAAGAACTATAATTTAAATGAACTAATTTCATTAATGAATGGATTATATAGTAAAATTACGCAGAATACATATTTTCAAATTTTAATAAAATTTATAATTTACATAAATAAATAGGTATAAACTGTTAATTTAATCGCAGAATTTCAGGATTATTTAAAGGATCTGAGTTAAATGTAAACATGCTAATGAAACTCGTAATACCTATGTCGTTGTAGAAATTAATTATAACGCTTATTTCGTTGAGTATAAAGGTCATAATTATATAAATATTCATATGGTTTTCAGCGCAGTATTTGATTTATAATTTAGCTAGCGTGAAAACAAGTCTATTTCAGTAAGTCATATTTATTCAAGCACGGCCTCGCATTGGCTGTGATATTATTCTGTACACAAAGTCTATCTCTTGACCAGGATAAATACCCACGTCTGTTGAAATTAATTATTATTCAGATTACGCTAATAAGCTTAACATGTCTTTTCAAAACTCTCACATGCTATATAATATTGTAATTGAATGTTTGTCACAGTTTTGTTTTTTTTTTTTTTTTTTTTTTTTTTTTTTTTTAATTTATAAAGATAGATTTTGTTGAAATATAAGCAACGTTAGATATTTATTTATTTTTTAATTTTATTTACTTTTTCAATTCATTGATTTTATTTTACTGTTTCATTATATACAATCTTTATTATTCATATACTAGTATTAATTTATTTTTTGTTTAAAAACCAGATCAAAAACATTGTTACACGTTCGATTTTATTTTTATTTTTATGTACCTATTGATGATTCCATAAATGTTAGGAAACTCTATGTCTTCAGAACTTTTCGCTCAACTTATTAAATAAATTGTATTAAAAACAATGTTAATAGACCTTAATAAATGTGTTTGTTTATAGAGGCTTGCAAAAATTTCAGAAGGATTTATTTTTATTTCAAATCCTTACACGATACAACGTATTTGGTGATTTAAATTTCGAAAACTATTAAGTTAATAACTTTTAAGCGTAAATAAATCAATTAAAAACAAAATAATTCGACCTGCGTCCACACCGCTCCAACACGCGGAAAACGCCCTTATCGAGTTCCTGGCCATAACAAAGGCAAACCGCGAGGTAAGCCTGGCCATCTGCAATAAGATCATGCAGACCTACCGGTACGACCACCAAAGGTTACTGGAGGCGCAACTCGAGGAAGCCGAAGCAGCCATATATAACAGCGAAACCCGTCAAGTACTCAAGGGCAAGATGTCGGGTAAATATATGGCTGCATATAACACCACAGCAGGCTTCGTGAGCGCGGTTGAGTCTGAGGGAAAAGATGAGGAGCCGCAGACCTTCGCAACACCAGAAGGGGACCCGGTGGTGGTAGTGGCCAAATGCACGAAAATAATGCTGAGGGACCGGATACTTCAGATGGCGAAAACCATATCGAACGACCGGGAAGCCGGCTTACTGTCCGTGACCTGGGGACTACCATCGCTGGAGTGGATAAATGGGGTACCGGGATGCGGCAAGACAACTCGCATAGTCGGGGACTTCGATGAGGACACGGAGGTCGTGATCACGACCACAGTCGAGGCGGCCAAAGACTTAAAAGAAAAACTGGCGCACCGCTATGGCAACAAAGCCAAGCAAAAGGTGCGCACTATGGCCTCTGTTTTGGTAAATGGTTTCCGTGAGGGCTCGACAATCACTCGCCTAACGGTGGACGAGGCCCTCATGAACCATTTCGGAGCCATAGTAATGGCCGCCCGACTATCCGGTGCAGAGAAAGTGATCCTTATCGGAGATATAAATCAGCTGCCGTACATCGACAGGGATAACCTGTTCGAAATGCGGTACTGTAGACCTACTCTGCTAACAACCATCTCGTGCGAGTTGTCATGCACGCATCGCAACCCCAAAGATGTCGCCTTTGCCATCAGCGAGGTCTACGAGACCATGTACAGCTCCAGCGCCAAGATCCGATCGTTGCGAGTGGAGAGCCTCACAGGCGCACGTATCCCCGTAGGACGGGATCGGACCCTATACCTGGTCTTTACGCAAGATGAGAAGAAATTGCTAACTGACCAGGGATATGGGTCCGGCGAGGGATCGCGCGTCTTAACCATCCACGAGGCGCAGGGCCAGACCTACGAGGACGTCATCGTCCTCCAGACTAAGGCAGAGAGGCTTCGAATCCACGACAGCGTTTCGCACGCTGTAGTCGCGGTGACTAGACACACCAACACCTGTGTCTATTATACCGACGACTGTGATGACGCAATCGGTCGCTTTGTGGCGAGGGCGACGCAGACCACGGAAAAGGAAATCCTCGAGCACAGTCTCAAGATGGCGATTCATCACAGAGATACCGCCGTGATTGAGAGTGTGCTCGATATGTTAACTAAAAGTATCGGTGTGAGGACATAGTTGTTTTAGGAATATATTTATAACAAATAGCTGTAAGATTGTTAGTACGAAAATAAATTAAGTAGTAATAATAGCATGTTGTGCATAATAGAAAAAAAAAAAAAAAAAAAAAAAAAAAAAAAAATAATTGTAACAATAACGACGGAGACATGTATATATAATAGGCATAGATACACACATAATATATTTCTATTATTTAATTATTAAGTCTTATAATATTAAAAATTATAAAAAAAAAAAAAAGAAAAAAAAAAAAAAAAAGAAAAAAAAAAAAAATTATGCATGTACCTAGATTTAAGAATACATTTAAGGTTCGGTTCGGTGGACTCACGTCCAACATTAGAGATACTAAGTTTTAATTAAGTTACCACTAATGTAAGATTGTAAGCAGCTACTATTATACCAAGTAAACAAAACAAATTGGAATAAGAAAGGCATGGGCAAAATGAGCCCGTGGGCATAAATTACTTAAAAAAAAAAAAAAAAAAAAAAAAAAAAAAAAAAAACAAAATAACACATCTATTATCAAAATTTCATTGAATTTTAAGTAAAATTATTTGAAAAATCCTAAGTCAATACCAACTTTAAGCATCAGAGACTAGCCACTAACGAAATTTAAAATTTCGCGTTAAAAAGTGACCGACACAATGAATGACAAGTTTTTTCTTCTATTTGTGCCATGAAGTTGAAAGCATAAAAAATACGGATGTGAGACGTTTTGTTTTACATTATTTTCGCGGTGTGTATAGTGTGTGCACGTGTTTTTCCAGTCACTGTGTCAGTCCCTAGGTAAGTAATTTTATACAAAATAATGATATTCATTACTTTAACTTCTGATAATTACAATGAATTGAAGTTCATTTCGATAGAAAATGATGTACTTAAGAGCTATTTAGAATTAAGCGGGTGTATTCTTATTTTTTTTATTTAAAAACATCAGTCCCTAGTAGGTACGTCAGTCCCTTGCTATGAATATGACTAAGGACTTACGAAGAGACCAGGAAGTGATGAATCAGTACTTCTAACTGATAGTTAAAGTCGAACTAAGTTTGTTTGTTAATACACTGTCCTTATAGCTGAGTATTATTTTGTTTAGATATGCCGCCATCTAAAAAATAATCGAAATTGTCTAAATGAAGAAATAAATAGCTTTAAAGAAGCCAATTGCTGCAAAGGCTCGATTGATGAAGATTAAAAGTGATCCTGTTTTATTTGTTCAACACAAATAGAAAGAAAGACAAATATTTCTCTCCTTTATCTTTCTTTTTAAATATCTTAAAAAGAAAGAAAAAGGACAGCAAAAATGTATTCAAGACATAATATTCCAAGAGAGTAAAGAAACTAAAAAAAAAGAAATAGAGTATTTTACAAATGTAAGAAAGCTTATTAATGTTTTTGAGAAGTGAAATTTATATTTTATTATAAGTAGTTAATGAGTCATTACTGATGTTTAAAGTGAGATTTTGTTTTAGTTATTACCATAAGGTTAAAATAATCAGTACAAAGAAGAGTCTAATTAGTCGGTGCTTAATTTATAAATTATATATTTGTTACTTTGTTTTACTATTCGTTAATTACTGATTTATAAACTTTACTTAAGACTGAGGATGAAGTTGATAATACTCGTATATTATTTCATAACGATTTTGTATTAAAAACTTAGTTATTATGGTTGACTGTGTAGCATAACATTTGTGATAACAAATAAATGAGAATCTCGCGAATAATTAATCTTACATATATATATATCGAAATATTAATCTTACAGTAGTAAGCATTCTGACCAGTCTCTAGCTATTATTGTCAATTCCTAAATTGCACAGTACCTAGTTAGCTTTTCGTAAGTCCCTAGGCACATTCGCCAGTCCCTAGACGTCTAAATTTGTAAAACCTTAAATTTCTCGTAAAATACGGTATTAAGTGACTGGCCCTATTAGTTATGTTACAATGATTTAAATATCTACAGTAAAATAGTAACTGGCGATCTAATTGGGCTTTAATTTATTATTATGACAAGTTAAGTTCAAAAATCACCCTATTTTTATGGAATTACCCGTATAGAGACGAATTTTAAATTGTTACTCATTTACACACTTTGCATGTATGTACTTTTTTATTATTATTTTATATTTATAACGTAAATCCAATTCTACCCTTTGCCATTTGTTAAACAAAATTTTGAATACTAAATTAAAAAGTATTATTACGCATTGCTTGAAAGGTTCAGTCAATTACAGTTGCAATAAATGAGTAGTCTAGATATACCTATAAAAATCTAAACGTGTACGAATGTCAAAATCACTAAAAGCACGCAGTAGAGAACGCAGACTGACTGTGTTAAACAAATCATTAAATAAATAAATATGTTTAACACACACACAAGGTCGTCTGTTCCTAAGGTAGGCCACTTAATGACTGTGTTATAGGTAACAGCCGACTGATATACATTTTTTTTTTTAATAAACATACTTACATATAAATAATACATATATAAATAAACATATATTACACCCAGACTCGGGGCGGGAATCGAACCCACAATCCTTGGAGCAGAAAACAGGGTCACTGCAAACTGCGCCAACAGGTCAGTCGAAACAAAACAAACATAAATTTACGTGCTGTGCATGTGTGCATAGCCGTACCCATAAGTACAAACACGAACAGAGTATTCTCGGACAAAATAAGCCTATACGGAAATGCTTATATCATACAAAGTTTTCCAGCTGAGTGAACAATACGTTACAAAGGCTAGTCTTGTGTTTAACGACTCGCAGTAATACGACTAAGCACTAAGATAATCGTGACAAAAAATTCTCAAGAGTATAATTTTAAAATTAACTAGTAGTACAATGTCAGATACAGACCGAATTTTACTGGGGCCGTAAAAAACGTCATCTGTCGCTGAATATGGATTATATTATGTACCTAACATGTTTTATTTTTCCGAGAATAAGTATATTCTGATACAATTATTTTTAGACCCGAGAATATCCCCAAGAATAACTTTCCGTCGAAGTTTGTAAAAGGTTCGTCGTGGAATAATATTTCTTGTCAATTTCAAACTTACTGTAAAAACTATTTTTTATACTACTATGGTGTCAAATAAGCGTACGATCTAAGTCCGCCTTATGGTAAGCTCTTATCGTGAACTATGGACACCAGCAACATCAGGACGTCGTCACTGGAAATGTTGACACCCAAGATCCCAATCATATTCGAGATGGGTAGGTGTTTTCTGGAATTATGGAGCTAAAAAGTAAATAGTTTTTGTTTTAGCAGTGAACGCACAATCTTGCTAGGGTTGAATAAATAAATAAATAAATATTAACCAACAATCACACCACGTTAACCTAGCCCCGTGCTAAGTTCGTAAGAACTTGTGTTACGGGTACTAGGAACGGAAATAAATTTAAGATATAAATACATATATACATAAATACACATCCATGACCCGGTGCAGACATCTATATTCGTCATACAAATTATCTGCACCTGGCGGGATTCGAACCCGCGACAGCTGCGTAAAGTGTCCAGTTGCCTGACCACTCGACCAGCCGGCCGTCAAAACTTATCAGACTAATTTAGCCTGATCTAGGATACTTTGGATTGTATGAAAAAAATATTTTGTTGAAGCAAAGAGAGTTCCCAGTAGATCGACATTAGCGCTATGGGCCAAGTTATCATTAACATTTCGTACTTCAAGTTTACCTTAGCAGCTTTGGCAAGCGATCGACGTCGTCGACGACGACACGTTGGCGCAGTGGTCACAGCAACTGGCTGATGCGCTAGCGGCTAGCGGTCGCGGGTTTGATCCCCGCACATGACAAATATTTGTATAGGCCATACAGATGTTTGTCGTGGTCTGGGCGTTTGTGCTTGTTTATTGTGTGTGTTTCCGGACCCTCGACACAGTATTCACATCTTACTGGGTACCGTTGAGTGTGAGACGTTTATTTTATTTATTTATTTATCAAAAGGCATGACTCCCAGATGAATAGCAATAACACAAGCGACGCGTCAATTCCGTCAACAAAATCGCATTTGTCTCTGGCAATTGAAATCTTAGTAATCCTTGAGGCAGACTCTGAAATTACACCAGGCTTTATATTTACAACATTCCTACAAATATATATAATAAGAAATATTATCATGACATGTACTCGTATTACCCGTTCCAAATATCATATGTTTTAATCTTAACCTTTTTAAATATTCTACCTAACGTAAAAAGGCAAATATTATAGCACTTAATGAGCATATTATTGAGCGTTTAAATAAACAACACTTCAGTTTTCAGTTTATACAACACAATATACAAAGTACACATAGCAGACGTATTTGAGCAACATTTATAAACTTATAAAGCCCTCACGCTCAAACGGCGGCAGTAATATGATTAACCACACAAGCAGATTACGACGATCTATAGTTCATTATTCTATTTCTTAATAAGGATCACATTACTACGGCAGGTTTCTATTTTATTAATATCTTTACAGACATATTTAATAATATTATAAAAGTATTATTAAGATATAGCTGTTGTTAATTGAAGCGCGCTTGTCTTCTATTTTTCTGAATGTAGATTTTTGATGTTGAGTTAGGTAATTATCAGTTGAATAAATTACTCTGTAAAACTATATTAGTAATCTAAGGCAAAAAAAAAAACTAAAAATGAATAATAAATTTATTTAGTCCCATTTTATTAATAACTAGCGGCCCGCCCCGGCTGCGCCTAAGTTATACATAATTATGTACCTAAACCATCCTCAAGAATCACTCTATCTATTGGTGAAAACCATAATGAAAATCCGTAGAGTAGTTTTTGAGTTTATCGCAAACGGTCAGACAGACGCGGCCGAGGACTTTGTTTTATAATATGTAGTTATTATTGAATATTTAGTTTCGCTTTTGATTATAAATTCTGAAAGTAACCTTTTATCAGTACTGTAAAATCCATATGATTGAATCATTTGAAGTGTATTTAAAAATACAATTACGTATCAAAATGCGCAAAGACGAAAGATTGAAAAAGAGAATTTAGCGTAATAGTACTCGAAGTTAATAGGATTTAACGAATCACAGAATTACGATTTGTTAGTACGTTTCTAGATAATACCCATGAAATCAAACATAATAGATCGAAACAAAACGAGAAAGGACGCCAAATTATAAAAATGAAATATAAATATTTTGATTTTTACTCAATTAAGGTATTTTAAGTTTTTTTTTTTTTTTTTTTTTTTTTTTTGTTAAACATTACAATATTTCAGATATTACAGGGTATACTGTACACGTGAAAGTTTTTGTAATGCGGGTCCAAGCTGAACTATACGTATGCTATTAAAATCGTATTACAATGTTGAAAGCATAATGAATACTTGAAAAAAATTTAATAATCAACTAATTAAATGATGTTATCATGACTTTATTACGACAACATTGATTTAATAGAAATCTATCGATTTCTACAACAGAAACGATATCTTCCTGTTGACCGAACTTATTAGAAAATATACATTAAAACTTTCTGTAAAATTTCGGTACTGCGTTTACCAAGTGTACCTATTACACACATAAAAAAACAATAGTGATCAGCTCGGCTTTGCGCAGATACAAATTACATTTTCATCAAGACGCGGGTGCTAAATTAATTTCAAAATGTTTTATTATTTCCTTTCTAGCAAGACTTAATTAAAAGGTGTTATATATTTAAAAATCTTATCTGAAAATATATGTAATTAATGCACACATATACATATTTATATATCTATAACTAATGACTGACCCATTAGGATGCCCGGTGATGAAGGTCGGAAACCGCACACCGCACAATCACTAATACCCAGACCACAAACAACGCCTGCATGACCTGTATAGTTGATTTAAATAAACATAGAACCCATGACAGCGTTAGCGTAACAGCCAATTGCAGTGACATATAACAAACATTTCGTCAAGAAAAACAGTACAAAATTCTATCACTGAAACTCCTCAACATAAGTACTATTGAAGAAAAGCAGAAGGAGAAAAGGAGAACTTAAAATCGTGTGGGTTGGATCAACTCAGAGACATAATTTTATGCCTTTTTTACAGCTCGTATTATTTCCTAAATGGGGTCATAAAACCCACTGTTCATGTTCTTTAGTGTATTATACCTTTTAAATTATTTTGTTGTCATATTTTTTCCTTTTATATGGTGCAGGTATGTCGAAAATAATTTATTACAAAGTATGCGGAGATTCAATTATAAATTATTGTCTTTAGAACTTTTTGTATACTTACTTTATTTTAACATAATTTTAATTATTCTACTAAAAATATGTGTTAAATTAATAATAATATAATATTAATTATTATAAATTTTGTTAATACAGCCTAATTAAACGAACTCATTAAAACATTCTAAAATAATGATAAAGTATTGTGAAAACCAACAAATCTGGTATTATGTTTTATATTTTTAATAAATTTATCTATGTAATGTAATGTCACCAAGGAATTTATATACAAACTAAAATGCGCACATGCACTCAATAAATGTTCCTAAGAGAGGGATTGCATCTCTTTCTACAATGGATTCAAGGCAACTCGTAAGAAAGAGACAAAATACCAGTAGTCAACGAAATGGTCGAAACGATTTTTTCACTTTACATGTTGGAAACAAATGTCAATCTTATGTAAGTTATTTCAAAGTGCATGTTTGAATATAGGTACAATTTTATTAAGTGAGCGTTCCAGTTATGATATAAATTTCATGGATGTCTCCTAATTTTTAATATAAGCTTAAAAACAATATTGAGGAAAATATCAGCTTAAGATCGTATAGTTGTACCTTACCACTTGATTATTGTGGCTTACGTTACATATATATATAATCTCGAATTTAATTTATTACGAACTTTATTTTGAAATTTTATAATATTATCCATATTTACAATGCAAAACTTAAACTAATTATTTACAATTTTGGTATAAATCATGTCCGCGTGGAATAATACCAAGAATACTAGCAGCATTTTCCCGTCGAATCGCAATTCCGAATCTCTAAGCAAACCCTGCCCCAGCCTTCCTGCCACCTATGGAGGCTACCAGACGTGGGGTCAATTCTTTAAGTTTTTTTTTTTGCTACTCCAAGATCCAAATGTTTCGACTGCCAACGGCACGAAGACATAAATTGTGATAAATGCGTGTGTGTATGTAATAGAATATGACTAATTGGTTTTCACTTCAACCGCGCTTATTTAAAACGATTTTTTTTTTCAAAACATTCTTAACCACTAGGAATCCAATTTATTGATAAAACATGCTAAAATTTGTAAGACTTGTTCAGTAATCATAAATATCAATTAACTTATCGAAAAATGAAACTAATCACGAAAGCAACCGCGAGGGACGTCTAATATATATATATATATTTTTAATTGATATTCAAAATGCCTTTTTTGTACTAGGAACTCATAAACGAAAGAGAGTCACATATAAGAGTCGTAGTTATAGACCGTGATTGCGTCCTGTTTTGTATAACAAGGTCTCCCGCATTCAGAATCTGAAGAGCCCTCATGTCTGCGCGGTCCAGAGAGCAGTATTAATAAGATTGTCGTGCAGACAACTCCATAAAAATAATTGTTTCTAGAATTTTCAATCGTTTATTTTCGTTATTTTACATACTCGAAATTTAAAAAGAAATGTCGACTAGTACTTTTTTTAAACTACAAACTCTGAATCTAATTTTTCTGTTCTAAAATCAGAAATTGTATTAGTACGTTTTACGTATATTAGTACGTACTTTTTTATAGATGTTCTTAAAGTACTTAAGACATAGTCAACATTAATATGAATTAATTTAATATTTACCTACAAAAGTAAGTCATGGAAACGTAGCGTTATCGTGAGCATAACAGTAAACTGCTTGAATATCTATTCTAAGGCGCGTTGCTCACTGTTAAGTGAGTCGTAGTGGCGTAACGGCACGATCGAGGAGCGGACTCTTTAGTAAAAACCAAGGTGTAGTTTGGACATTCCCACACAAGTCAATGTCATCATCAGAAGACGAAAACATACTGACACTTATACATGTTATTAATTTTAAAAGGAGGTATTGGGTACAACCGTTTTAGACTAGGATATCAAAACAAAAAAAAATTAAAAATAAATTGGATATATGTATAACTTAAATATGTTATATTGTCTGTTTCAATTAAAATTATAATAAACGAAAAGTATTAATATTATATCAAAATGGTTATACAATCTACCACTTTCGATTAATTGCCGCACAATATTACCGCTCATTTTTTTATTAATGTGATCATGTCGTGTTTTGTCGAAAAATCTATAAGAGTTTGATATTACGATTTCAATACATATTACTTTCATAAGTGATTTTATTATATGAATAATGAAACACTATAGTAGATTTTTGAAGACAACATGTGTAATATCGATGTTGCATTGCTCCTTAAACATGTAAGCAACGGACCTTATTAGTCGTTTTTCTCGTTTGTTCAGCAGCTCAGTGTCACTGGGGATTAATGTTCGCATGGCTGAAATCTCACGCTCACGCAATATGGAATTGAATACGACATATCGAGATTTTTATTTTTATGTAAAAAGAAGCTATGAATCGTTTTCTACGTTTTATAATGTAGTTATTATAATAATTAGTTATATTAAAATTTACATATATACTCATATTATATTAGCTGTGTATTAAGCTCCAACCCTTCTTCTATATGGAGAAGAGACCTTTGCCCAATAGTGGGACGTTTACAGGCTTTTTTTATAGTAAAGATAATGCAGATTTGTTAAACTTCACTTTAAAGTAATGCGTGTTCAAACAAACACACAGACAGACGTTTCTCAAAATGATATAAATGTATACATATAATTAGAGTTTTAAGACACGTGAAATTTTCAATGTTATTAGATGTAGGTACAGATAACTAAAGAATAATTGAATACTTATTTTCTATTTATAGTTATACTTCTTTTGTCGCATTTGGGGAAAAATGAGGAGAGTAAAATTTTTATGTTGCGCACGCACACTGACAGCCAAAAAGCGTCATGATGAACTATATTCAAAGTAGTTTCTCAAATACTCATAAATCTACAATACGTGTTTTATATCAGTAGAGATAAAAAAATATATATTTATCCATAAATATACATGTGTGTATAAAATTTTTCACCATATTTATATGGTGGTGAATGATAGGTCATTGTAAAAATTCGTGAAAAAAGTGACTTTTATCTTTAAAAAAAGTTTTTAAGTGCTTTATAATTATAATTGTATTATTATTTGAAACATAATTTATTTATGAATTTATCATTACTTTATATATATATTATTACAAACAAAGAGTTGTGAAATACGGAACGAAACCTTTACTTATTTTTGTTCTGTTACGCCAAAGAAGTACAACTTCTTATTTGCGTACATGAATATAAACATTCGTTACATTTATTTTTTTGACTGTTAATTTTTTGCTTTAAAATTATTTAAATCGAGGCTACTATATTCTATAAAATATAATATAATAGAAAATATATATTATTATTATATAAAATTCATGTTGTATCCGTAGATACCAAACGTTAGTAGGTATAGTATCCTTCCTACGGTTCATATAAACGGTACAGTAATAAAACGCGGTTGACACAGCGCGGAGGTTAATTTTTATAAAATTTCTATGCGAAATCATTACTGCGTATGTATAATAGTAGTAGTTTTTCCTGCACCTACCTAAAGGTTAGATCACAACGAGTATTGTTGTTAAAACCTACATGTATTTCTTGATCGAACAATTGAAACAGTCAACTGTTTACCTACTTTTCGATTTATCTAGTATTAGACTATCAAATAATATCTATGTTAAAAGGTAAATTTCAACATTTCTCTGTTTTCTTAATGAATCCTTTCTTAGCATTGTTCTCATTCTCTCAATTATAATTGTAAATATGTATCACGTTGTTAGTTCTTAATATTTATATAATGTTCGAGATAAGTAGAACCTTCTAAACGTTTAATATTTGTTCTGTGATAAAACTAACATAGTAAATTACTTCTTACTCTTTTCAAATTAACTATTGATATCGTTATAATATGTTTCTTTTACCAGTCTTGTAAAAAGGGAATATTTGTTAATTTGCTTGTAATTGAACTGAACAAAAACTATTGAATGAATTGATTTTAATTATAATTACAATATATATATAATAATATAAAAATGTATATTTAATCTAACATAGTGGAAACACATACTATAAAATATCACGTTAAGATTTAAAATAGTTATGTCAGCGCCATCAAAATTACAGAGGCGTATATGATCTGAATCTCTAATTTTTACTTACTAAAAATGTTTGCCTTATAATATCAACAAAAAGATGAAACAGAATATTAATTTGATGTGTAACTATTTATTTCCTTATAACCCATACGTGTAGCATATGTAAATAAAGTCTTACATAGTCGTTTAACTTTAATAATTATTTATTCAAGGATATACATATATAGATACATTTTGAAAAAATCTACTCATATATGTATAATAAAAAAGTTATTTTCAGAAGAAATAAGAATTTTATTTCGGCGAGTCCTCGTTAGAAGCGTTTACCGTAGGTAATATATTTTTATATTAAGGTATATCCAATTTTATGTTTTCGGAATTAATTTTGCCGTCTTTACATTGTATCATGTTCATCTACATAAATAAAAAATATGTTTATGATGGCTCGTAAAGAAAAGTACATAAATACACATGAATAGGTACATGGTAAATATATACAAATGCATCAAAAACTTTTTTAAAATATACAAATTAAATCGATTGATAATTTGATATGTATTAAAGAATCACCAAATATAGATCCAATTGTATATCGCAATGACACGTTTAAGTAAATAAATTATAACATAATTGTAAAAAGAAAATACTTTTTTTTTTGTTGACTAAAAAACTTTATTCAAGGTTTTGTGTTAGCGCGCAAACCAAGACTCTTGGCTGTTTATATAAATGTACAAAAACACAAGTAGTCTCTTCGAAAGATGAATGCATGAGAGCCATTTCAAAATCTTTTGAAACTATGAAGACAATGTCAACGATGTTCCTTGAAACGAACATGATATTTTCTCGAAATTTTTAGGGGTTTCTTAATATTCTAAGTTAAAAAAAAAATTTATTTTTTTAATGGTCTAATCATTATTTTGGATAAGTTACTTTTGTAGAATAACAAAATGTAGATGTTTGTTAAAAATATATAGAATAGAATAGAATTTTATTGAGAGATATTTATACACTGTTACACATAAAAATTAAATAATTTAATACACAATCAAAGAAATACTTAAAATTACAAATACTTAAATGTAGTTACAAAAAAAAAAAAAAAGACTTGACAAAGTATATATAAATATGCACCTGAAAATGCACAACAGTGTGATAAAATTTCTCAAAAGGTAACCACTCAGTTGTGTGATTGTGGTATCTGGAGGAGCCACAATCCTGATTTAATGTGGTCCTATTATTTTATATTATTTTTTATATATATACATATATCAAGATGGTATCAAACAACGCCAACAAAACTAAACGATGTACTCGGTAAGTACATAGTACAAGTACATGAAAGAATATTTAGACCTTAGAAGTTATATTTTTGTTATAATTTTAACGCATAATTTCCGATTAACCTATTTTTCATAATGTACAAATTTTTAAACAGTCTAGAAAAAAATCCTATTTGTAATCTGTCTGTAATCGAGATCGCAAAAACGGCTAAAAAAGATTTAGGCTCCTGACTGAGAAGATAAAAAGGTATTAATTATACAAGTTAAGATTCAGATAATTATGATAAAAATAGGTCATGATAAGGTTCTAAGATTATTCCATATTGATACTTGTACTTCATTCCTAATATATCTTTGATAAATTATATATCTACAAAATTACATTAAAAGACATAATAATATGTAATTAGACGAATCCAAGTGAAATCCACGATTTATATCTTAACCGCAAAGAACAAAGGCATTACGAGGTTAGATTAAAGATCTTATCTACTTAGTTCAGCTCAGCGAACATCACAAAACCCGTTAAAATATTTAATGATGTAATGTTGCGTAAAACATTATAGTCCGAGTCCTAAATAACTGATTAAGCATGAAAGGGCTCTACGATACTTCTGAATACTTCGAGAAAAATCACTTAAGTAAGTTTCGAAGCTTTGAACTAATTAAAATTGAGTGATGAGCTGGAACTGACTTATCTGTATTTATAAAACTATCGTATATATTCTGTAAAATATTATTGCTATGATTTATATAAAGATCGATATATTTAATAGTTACACACATACATAATATTAAAACTTAATATCGATATAATAACCATTAAAATTTTGTTTCCTTTTTTTTTATAGATATCTATAAAGTTTTATCAATCGTGTTTTAAAAAATTACATCATACAATTAAATTGTAAATGCCTAAAAATTTTCAATTAATATCAAATAAATTAATAGATAGCTTTTTATAATTACATATATTATGATATTATAATAAAAACATTATTACCTTTTAATACTGTCTATAATACTACATTTTATATGCATACATTACCTATATGCTATTTGTTTTTTTCTTACTTATCAGCAGTGTTACAAAAATTAATTTTAATTATTATTTTTGGAAATTTTATTACTCCTATTGTAAGAGTATTACGAACAGACCGATGGACAAGTATTATTTTAATCACACAAGAAACTTAAGTAAATACTTAAATGAACTTAGAAGTCAGTTTTAAAGACTTGGTATGAAAATTAGTTTTGTAAGGGTGTCCAACTCTTCACGGTAAACCCTGATTTAAATGTTAAAAATTTTGGATCAAATGAAAAATATCGAGATTGAAAATAATGAACAATATATGTGGAATTTTTATCAAAAACAAATTACATCACTAAGATAAAAGTAATATAAAAAATATTTAATCTAATTCTGTAATCTTGTTATCACAAAACATATTAAGTATCGTTTATAACATATTTTATAAAATATGTGTAAAAACGCTATTTACACTGTAAAATATAATTATCTAAATAATAATTCAATTTTGTAATAAGATACAAGAACACATTGCCAAAATAATCGGCACTATTACGCAGTACTAAAATTCATAAAGAAAAGAATTGATTTGTTTGGCCAATAAACGATCGGTATTTTTGATTGGTCCATATAAAAACGTGTGTTGTTTAGCGACATAAGACATACACATTAGATAACTACTATCAAATCGAATTCAAGACATAAAAAAAAGAAAACATTAATCAGGTATTATAATTTGTTGAAGTCGTTGGAGCCGTTTATTGAGATTAAGATGACACGTATAAAACAATAATTACACTTTGATTTTCGCTCGATGTAGGCTGTAGATAAATTTTGGAACAGAAACATTATCAAAACAAAACATTTCCATTTCAATGGTTAGAGCTTTTACTGTTAAAGCAACCTAGTGTTAGTATAGTATAGGTCCATGAGGGAGACCTACGTTCAGGAGTGGCCATCCAATGACTGATGTGCTGAAGATGAATGTTTAAACAATTAACTTGTATGTGTCATTATCATTAATCAATCTTTTCAACAAATAATTACTCGGGTGGCAATGACGTAATGACACCAAAATTACACTTTAAAATCTTCTAAAAATTACTGAAACTATAAAAAAGTAACAATTATTATGTAAAGGATTGGCGAGTGACTTACTATTTTGAGTATAATATATTCACGACCTATTGCTCGTGATATTAATGTTTCATGTGGTAGGTACATATACTATTTTTAGCGTTGTATAAAAGAAAAATATCATGTATTTTTTTCTAACGCAAATAAAGACAGATAAATTTGTTTTAAAGAGCAATTAATTTAACTGAAAAAACGTAATATATGCCAGCACAAAATATTATACAACATTAAACAACTTGCTTTATACGAGTTATTTCTAATTAATTATTCCTTAATTATTTGTTTCATGTCGGAACGTCTAAACAGTATTATTTAGTAACTAAGCTGTTGTTAGTAATTTCGTGTTATTAATTCTTCAGAGACTTTATTACATACATATCAGGCATTGGACGTCTACTACTGAACGTAGGCCTCGCCCATCGACCTCCAGAGCGACCGGTTCAAAGCAGTCTCCATCCAATGGCTTTCAGCGACTTTCCTCAAGTCATCTGTCCATCTCGGCGACGGCCGTCCGACGCTGCGCGTGCCTTTACGTGGTCTCCACTCGAAAACCTTTCAGCTCCATCGGCCGTCAGTTCTACGAGCTATGTGCTCTGCCCACTGTCACTTCAGCTTGCAAATCCGTTGGTCTATGTCGACAACCTTCGTTCATCTGCGGATCTCATCATTTCTGATTCTATCTCGCAGAGAAACACCAAGCATAGCCCTCTTCATTACACGGTGTGCGACTTAGAGCTTGTTTAGAAGGCCCATAGTCAGAGACCATGTCTCACATCCGTATGTCATCACTGGTAACACACATTGGTCGAAGACTTTAGATTTCAGGCACTGAAGAATGACAGATGAAAAGACGTCTTTTAACTTCCCGAACGCTGCCCATCCTTGCTAGATTCGATGATTGACTTCTCTATCGAAGAGAGGTCTCTATCATTACTCTATAATAAATTACTAAAAAAACGAATACATAAAGAAGGTATTCCTACTTAAGCAGTCAGACTGTTGAAGATTGTATCTTTACTTGATTCGATGATATTTTTTTTCATTTTACACTTGAAATAGAGAGATATTTTAAAATATATACACTTGAGTTGGTAAGTCTTTTTACAAACTATTTTTGACGTTTTGTCCCATTATATACAAGTTTAGAGTCGACTAAGTATGTATATTCTAAAGTCGACAAAGATAAACTTCGTAAATCAACGATCAGCCTCTCTGCTTATAGCTGCTGTCATTCGGCACAATGCGGCCAAGTTTGTTTCAAGTATTGATTGCAAGAGCGGCCGAAATAAAGTGATTCCATCCAAACCCGGTAAATAATTGATATCACACTCTGTACCAAGTCATCACTTATTCAGTTCGTTCCACTTCGTGAGACTTTTGGATATAATTTTCTTCTGAGTTTTTATTCGTGAACATCGTTTTCTTATCAAAGGTTCTACGTGTAGTAACTATGTCACGTGTTTTATTAAGATTAATTTTTAATGATATTGTAAATGCGTCTACATAAATCGCACAATCTCAAAAGTTTTGTTAAAATAACTTTTTAAAGTTAGTAAGTTTTAAAAACTTCAAAAATCAAATTGCCTGCCCTGTCCTGATTTATTTTATAATCACTATCTATATTAACTATAACGTGTAATAACTTGCTAATGAGAATTATATTAAATCAAAATATTTTTAACCTAAACAGATTGAGATCAGATAAGTAAAACAAATTATAATAAAATTATTTTTTATTTCTTTTAATCATCCACAAACAAAATACATTAACAATAAAATACACATTGGTATCCTTATTAGTATCAAGACAATTAGAAAACAGTGAAAAATACGAAAAATAAATAAAATATATTCTAACTTTTACATTTGATTTAATTTTATCTGTTCTCAATGACAAAGAATATATAAACACGATATCAAATATCACCGTAATATCTTCGATTTGTATATTTTTGATTGTGTAGGTACATTTAATACATCCATTGCACAACCGCAAATTTTTGAACCTTTACTAATTGGTGAACAATTAAAACATGAATTAGGATTTTTCATTATTAAACTTTTTAAGACATACTAAATGAAAATAATTTAATTTACCTGATGAAATGAAAGTATTCTGTATATTTTGTTTTTTCATTTAATTTTTTTTTTTTTTGTTGTCGCTTAGCGAGCATAATAAACATTCTGTGAAAATTTCAAGTATGTCTTTTAGTCCGAATAATGGTACAGAGGGATAGACGGAAATTGAAATATTAATAATAAAGTTCCGTTGAAACCCTTTGTGTACGGAAACCATAAACTACACTCAATTGTACATATATTTTCTATGAAACGTGTAATTTAGTTATTGGCAATTAAGGATTCAATTCACTAAAGGACGACGAATCTATAACGATGAATCTATAATATATTTGATTATTTATTTATTTTTTATTTCACAGTTCTGTTTTCCAGGCAGATAACTATGCAAAATTAAATAAAAATTTGCTTCTTTTAATTTAATTTCATTTCAAAGTTTTTGCGTTTTTTTTGTGTTGTTTATCAGGTGCTTATACAGATATTCTCAGGACATATTCCACAACTTTTGCATACAACTGTAACATACTCATTAAGTTGAACGTCATTATTACATACATATAATATTACATACATAATATTTGAGATTTGAATAAAATATCTGCAATGTTTACTATTCTAGTTAGTTATAATATATAGTTTATCTTAGCTATATAATTATTATATATAGCAACGATGTTAAGAGATAAGATATGACTATTGACTTATGATCTGTCTTAAGACGGGAGCAACAAGGAAAAATTTTAACCAAACTTCTAATTGTCGAAACTCAATGCGAGGAAATAAAACTTCTTGTTAATCTTTTTTGAAGCAACTTAAAAACGCAGTCTTTATATTTACTTTATTAAGTAAGGAAATTGATATTTGATGAAAAAATACGAAGCCTATCCTCGAATGTCTGAATTTTCAGGAACGAACATACGAATGGATTATAAACAAAAAAAAGTGATCAGAATTATAAATCACGAACGATACACGAACAACTATTATATTAATGTTCCAACTATGTTAGAAAATATTTTTATGTTATACCATTATTCATGTTATTGAACATTCAACAGTTCGATTTATTCCTAGACAACTTACGTAAAATTATTTATGTTATCTGTTATAAAACAATAACAGGTAGCATGGTGTATTTATATCTTAAAAGTATATTTATTGATTTATTTGTTTGTTGTTGTTTCAAAAAATTTCTTTGTTATTGATAACTCATTAATTAATAAACAAAAATTAAACAAGTGCGAGTCAGACTCGCCCATGAAGGGTTCTGTAGTAACAATTAACATTTATATAAAAGTTCTTGTAGTTCATTGTAACTTTCATCGATGTTTTAATAATAGTGTATTTTTTATGAATAAATAATAATAATAAAAAAAAAACTGTTTACTAGATCTCGTTCAAACCAATTTTCGGTGGAAGTTTGCATGGTAATGTCCATCATATATATTTTTTAGTTTCATCATTCTCTTATTTTAGAAGTTACATGGGGGGGACACATTTTACCACTTTGGAAGTGTTTCTCGCGCAAACTATTCAGTTTAGAAACACATGATATTAGAAACCTCAATATAATTTTCGAAGACCTATCCATATATACCCCACACGTATGGGTTTGATGAAAAAAAAATTGAGTTTCAGTTCTAAGTATGGGGAACCCCCAAAATTTATTGTTTTTTTTTTGTGTGAAAATCTTAATGCGGTTCACATACATAAACACAATTCATCTACTTATTAAGTTTCAACAGTATATTTAGTTCTTATAGTTTCGGAAAAAAATAGCTGTAACATACGGACGGACAGACAGACAGACAGACATGACGAATCCATAAAGGTTCCGTTTTTGCCATTTGGCTACGGAACCCTAAAAATTACAAAAAAATATGCTGATTGAAAAATATGGTACCTAATCCTAATACCTAAACCTTTTTTTTTTTATAAACCCAAGAATTACTGTAATGTATCATTGTTAATGTCAGATTTTTGCTAGAATTTACTGGGTAGGTATATGTCAATTCCCGAGATCGCCTGGTATTTTTTGTCACGTCCCTAGAGTGCAGGAGACTCCATCTACAGAAACTAAAGACGTTTGAATTTACAAAAAAAAAAAAAAAATCGCAGGATGTATCAAATTACGAGGGTGAAATTCTGTAAAATTATTTATCTATCATTATTAAAATTTTAACATTTTACAAGTCATGTTGATAAATTTTAAGATTTATAAGTAGGTAAAACCTAGAATTGCAGTATGAAATACTATATTATGTAAATATGAATGTGAATGACACCTCCAGTGTGACAAAAGCTTTCCGGTAAAGTGGTTTATACTCGTAGATGTCTAAATATACAGATTTAAATATTAGATTATTACTTTTATTCTATTTTCACTGATTCGTTAAATAAAGCCAACGAAGTATTGGAAACAGTTTAAAAGAATCTTGACAATAGTAGCATTGCTTCTTAAAAATCAAAATATATGAATATCTCGACATGTGCGTAAACCCTAATTATCTATATATTAATACGTGAAGCAAAAAGTTTCTACCCCTTTTTACGAAAATTACGCGGACGGATAAGTATGAAATTTGGCACAGTTAAAGTTTATATGGAGAAGAAATGCAGAATGCTAATGATTTTTATAATAATGCTCAAAAAATACATTACATTTATTTAAAAAAAACGCTACACATACTACGGCACACACACATATGTACAATGACATATATACACAAATTTTGTTTATTGTCAAAGTCTGTTGTCAACACGGTCTTAAACACAGCAGGTCTTGCAAATAATTTTTTATCGAAATTTATTATGACAGATCAGGTCAATGACTGCTGCATATGCTCACCATGCGCATAGCGCAATCATATTTTTATTGACAATGCTGAAAATTATATTAATTCGAATTTCGACCACTAGGCGACCACTAGTTGTAATAGATACATATTCATCTGTTTATGAGAGGTTTCACGAGGTTTATCTGAATGAATGACATTTTTATAACAGCTTCATAATTTTTCAAACTAGACTAGTAATTTCAAATATGAGTGCTTTCAAACGAACTACAGCTGTATAAATATTAAAGATTAAAGTCATACCTACACGTGCAAACAAAACATTCAAATGCAAATTGTGTTTCAAGCTTAATCATATTCCATTCACTACTCAGCCCTTGCCCTCGCAGATAAGATTAGCGTTCAGTTGTATTTTGTGTCATTACAACGCTCAGTAAACCGGTACAGGTTTTATTAAAAATGTATATTACTTTATATGTATATATATATTTTATTTTTTTATTTACAAACTGTACCGACGATTTCTTTCACGATTACACATTTTGACTTTCATTCTCTCTCTCAAGGGAACCGTACGAATTTAGATATAAAAAGAATCAAGTGTGCTACCTGGCATGATTTAAGTCCATACTAAGGCATGGACTCAAATCATGTCAGTCACGGTGCTGAGACCCAAAAGAACCTGAACTGTACTGAACTAAATCAGCCTGTACACGTCCCACTGCTGGGCAAAGGCCTCTTCACCATCTAGAAAAATGGTTAGAGCTTAATTCACTACACTGCTCTACTGCGAGTTAATGGATAATTACCCTGCCAGGTGTATTGATTGTTACTAGGTGTCTATGATAACAACCGCGACCAACGGCTTTACGTGCTGTCCGAGGCATAGTGACTCACAAGGACATACACCCAGACCAGAAACAAATATTTACATAAATACAAATATCTGCCCCGATCGGGAAACGATCCCACGACCGCCGGCGTTGATGTGACTATTCACACCACTACGCCAAAACCGTTGTCTAATTTTATCTAACGACGCATGAACAAATATAGTTGGAACAAATAACACAAGTTGGTCTTACATATTTACAACGAACTACGAGTACTAGAACGTGAAATCGAAAAAAGAAAGTCTTGTAACACGCAATGAATCGAAAAATAAATTCTATAAATATTTAGTTTCTGAAACACTATCTTCATGTATCAGTAAACTAACTATATATGTGCTTCAGTAGGTACCTATATTTTTTTAATTAGTAAACTATACGAAAGATAATAAAAAAATATATTTGATAAATATTATAAATTTTGTAATAAAAATTAAGACAATATTCCCGAAGTGCTGTTTGGTATTTTTTCTCAATTATAATAGTGATAAAAATACAACTTCTCCTACTGTTTTTCGTAGAAGCCAACAAAGAACATTTGGATAGAATATTATATGAATACCTAAATAAGTTTTTTTATCGACATATTATTTACATTGTCAGAAAAAATATATCTTATAACCTAAAAACAAATACACACACCTAACTTGTACAAATATAAAAAATAAAAAAAGTATTTAGACATTCGAGGTAATATTAGTGTAATTTTCTTAACCTATACATAACAACAATTCGAACCCAATTTTACGCATCTCCTGTGAAAAAAATCATGACTTTGAAATTCGTATGTTATCGTGCTAGCAAGATGCACGCTCTTATCATCATTATTACGGACTTATGAAAAAAAATTTAAAGTTTTCATAGCATCATTGAGTATCATCTGAGAATTTTGATCGTATCAAATTTATTTAAGCACGCCTGTTGCTTTACAAATGTTTCATTTATCTCGCTTCTTAAGTTACAAAGTGGAATTTATCTGTGAGAACTGGAAAATTCTTTTTGGTGGCTTTTTGTGCCTTTATCATCAGAGTCTTATTTATGATGATCATGAAATGAGCGTCTACTTAATTTTTTTTCTCTCTCTCATTGAATTTAACGTAGTCTAGGTGATAATGATTTAGAAATTTGATAAGTTCTTGCGTTACTAGTATACTTGTATACTTAGAACGTACCTATACTTCGCAATCCTTTTAGAGGAAGAACTGGTCTTCAAAAATACAACGCTTGGTCACTGGGGTGGGGTCTCGATCGGCTGGCGGCGGGCGAAGTCTCGTGCTTTTCGAGCTATATTCAAATATGGCGCGCAGCGTTTAACACTTTAAGCTCACAGGTTTAATATTAATATATTTAACATACACTCACGGTCGTCTGTTCCTAAGGTAGGCAACTTCATGCCTGTGTTTTAGGTAACAGTTGACTGATATACATATTTTTTTAAAATAAATATACATATAAATAATACATATATAAATAAATATATATTACACCCAGACTCGGGGTGGAAATCGAACCCACAACCCTGGAGCAGAAAACAGGGCCACTGCTAACTTCGCCACGGGCTAGTCAAAAGGTTACTCACACACAACGCTACACCACCAGTACTACTACTGACAACACTTTTTTTCTGTTTGCAAAAAATCATTTAAAAAACATATTTATGAGTTACTACGTAAAAAATTGAAGAGGAGGATCTTATAAAACACTAAGGGTGGTCACCGATGGGGAGAGGGGATAGAAAATTGTAAAAAATGGGTCACGTAGTATGGATACTTTCCCTTATAGCACACAACGAGAACTAGTCTACAAGTCGATTTTATAGCTCGAAAATAATTCAACGTATTTAAAACCCGAAACATATTATTAGTCTCTTGTCTTTTTCTGCACGAAACAAATAAGGGGCAAGGTATAGTGTTTATTATGTTTAGTGAATTTTTTACTTATAATAAAAATAAAACTGGTTGTTTGAATTTTTAGGGACCTCTGTATATTATACTAATTTATAATTCAAGCAAACTTTAAAAGTATATAACTGCGTATACAAAAAGTTTTATATAGTCAACATATCTAGTCAGAGGTATACAATAATACAAACTGCGTGTTATTAATACCTACTTAAAATTTTTAATACCATGTAGAGTTGACAATGGCTACTTTTACTTTAATACCTAATACCTATACGGTCCTATAGACTTACCAGTCTATATAGAGACTATAAAACGTACAAAATACAAAAGCATATAAAAGTTCACAATACCAACCGGTCTTGAAAAAGTAATTACCTTTTTATTATAATTGTGATAATAATTTACGGTATTTTGTATGAATACAGATAGATTAAACTTTCTTTTAATAAACAGATGAAACTTCATTGAATTGATTATAATCAAATATGTCTAGACTGGTATTTTGTACTAAATTATGTTATATTTCCATTCTATGTAATTTATACCCACCTATTGTAGTTATGATTTCATTGATTTTACAACGATATTTAAAAAAAAAAAAACAAGAAATGTGGCTGTATCGTTAGTTACATACACAAAATACATTTATAAACATCACATTTTTTGATAGCCATTTAATTAGATAATAAATATAAATCTTTAACAATGTTCTAAAAGTAATAAACTTTGTTTTTTTTTTCTAAAGGCGCTAATCCTACACCAATCTATCTCAATTTTTTTTAACGTTAAATAGGTGCATTAATGGCTAAAAAACTTCACACTACAGCTAATAATAACCGAGTTCCAGTAAACATTAACGCAGATGAGAACACGCTGTTCTTGTCATACCGTAATTTTCAAACTAGCTAATATTTTTTATAGAACTTAAGTGTATATTATTCAAACATATTTTTTATAAAATACTATAATTATATAAAAAAAATCGAAGAGCGCGAGTCGATACAATATTAATGATCGTGTCACGCTTATACCGAAGGTTTATAACGGAAGTGTACTTTGTATTTGGTCATACGAAATCACGGTATAAATAAATTCGACACCTCATTTCAATGCAATGTAGGTTCTGCGTTGATTTACAATATATATGACTGATGATTAAATACATTATTTTAATATGCAAAGGACTGTTCGATTGTAATCTCGGTTCAGAGTAATGGAAATTAGTTCTACTAACACATTTCTTTAGAATGTAATATTATCAATACTGATTTCAATATCAAAATCGACTTCATTACTGATCTCATATAAGTTACTAGATATTTCTCGCAATTTCACTCGTGTTGATTATTTGTGACTTTTTCGCCACTATGATACGTGACATAAGCATCGCCGGCGGCTTCTTCTAGGTGACAAAATTGTTTAATGATAATTTTTTGTATATATATTCAGTGAAATCACCTTTATACAGCCTGTTATGTGAGTAGATAATAACAAAAAGTTATAAAAATAAACTTTATCATTTTTATGACCTCGAAAAAATGTTCGCGTAACGTATTAGAAACTACCGTGGCATGAAATTATAATAATGTTACGCGTGTATGAGTGAATATATTGGCATGTAAAATTAAATCAAATATAATCAACAATCAACCTTACATAACTTTATGAGTCGTCATTCTGTCATGAGTTCTGTTTCGCTTCGATATTAAGGTTTGTTGCTCCATATCCAATCTCATCTGTCTTTAATATTATCACTTCTATAGGAAATCTAAAAATACATATTCTCTTATGTCACTGAGCTTTAATTTTACTAGCGAACTCGACAGACCTTGCTCTTACTAAATTATAAAAAGAAACTTTTCTAATTTTTTCCCAAGAACTTTGGGGTTTTTAAAATAAAAATTAGTAACTTGGTCCAGTAATTTTTAATTGATACGCTTGTTTACAAAAAAAATTAACTTTTTTTATTAATAAACATATTATAATGACAATGTATTAAGCTCATAGATCTTAACCGAATGTTTAAATTGGAGTTAGCATCGTTGAATCATCAAGTACTCAAATTATGCCAATTTTTTTTAAATTCTTCATCTGGTTTGCGGGGAAAGATAACGTCGTGGGAAAACCTGTATATCCCGAGAGTAATTTTGAGACTTGTATATAAAGCAACCTGAAGTGGAGCAACGTTGCAGATTAAAATCATATCCATCAGCTTAATAGTAAAATATTTTTTAAATATACTTATGACTCATGTTGTTGGTGTTATGATTCTTTTCCTTATTTATTCACGAATGCTGTTATTATTGATAGAAATAAAACAACAACAATATGCCCCAATAACAATATGGGGATTTATTGCCCTTCAAAAAGGTATAAAGCCAAGATGGGTGTCGCTTGGAGCAATCACTGGTACCATTTCAAATCTAGGTTAGTGTAGTAAGTAGCATAAAACCGCAGTAAAGCGACGAAGAATAGTATACTCTTAAAGTTTTACTTTAATTGAAATGAGACTTGTCTAAAGATCATAAATTTTGATCAATATTAACATTATTGCAACATTTATGATGTTGAAAATTAAAACTGTAAAACAACTAATTATATTCTCTATTAAAAAAAAAATTGTTCGTGACAACAATAAAACATTTACAAAATACTCTACCAATATTACTTATTATTATAACGTAACACGACACTAGTGAACAAATAATTGTCAAAAAAATATAGATTAAAAAAGTTTGGTTTCAATATAAAACGATCATGCATACTTTCAACCTTCTCAGATATGTGTCTGGTCTGGATCTGGAATATAAATCTAAGTCTATTTCGAAATCTAAACAGAATATAAACTTTTGTATATTTTAATTTTAAAATATCACAATTCTAAAACTTTACATCTTAATAAATTGTGATCGTATTGTATAATTAAATATTTATACTGTATAATTAAGTAGTATAGGAAAAGTTTAATATTCACCTAATTTTAATACACAAATCCGCTCAGTGAATTTTCCGTTCGATTCAATTTCCTTGATCGTGTTTCCGTTGATCCATGTCTGCTATCAATATCAATTTATACGATCGCTTCGAATCATTTCTGTTCACTAACAATATTTATATTTTTGACAAGGTTAGCAATATCGAAGCGATTCTTATTTTTTGCGACGCACATAAAAATTTGATCCTTCTTTCCATATTCAAACCAATTTTTGGAACGACTGATATGAACTATAATAATATAATAATAAAATAAATTTATTTATGTCTCAGGTTACAGAATTATGTAGTTACAATTATCGCTTAAGTATATCAACATAACTATAGTGTATACCTTGTGAGAATCTGGAGTCTGAATAGGCATAAAGACTGTTGGTTGCAGGTGAAGGCTGTACATTACACAAGCTAATTTAGTTAACACAATATCAATTTAAGTATTAGTCAACATTCGCAAACATTTTTAAGTTTTATTCCATTTTAATTTACCATACAATTGTAATTTAATTATAGTATTTTGAATTCCCAGAATTAAACTATATTTTCAATTTAGTGAATAAATTGAGCTTAGTCTCGAATTGTGTGAATAATATCAAAAATTCGCTTAAAAACAATCATATAATTATGCTCGTGTCTTCTCTAGTATAAGAAATATTACAAGGTCAAATGAATAATTACATATTCACCTTTGATGAAGTTGAATTAAATAGTCATTGCTTAATTTATGCAAGTTATCGCATAAAATCATAGTAGTTATCTCAAAAGATTTACTAGTCATCAACGTTAACCTAAGATTGTCTACTGCGGAGCCTATGTCTCTTGCATAGCTACATATTCACAAGCGCACAAAATCGAAATTAGTGAATACTATATAATTTTAGGTACACAGGTATATCTTAGATAACAAGGTTAATCAAATATTAAGTCTCTTCTCTTATATTTACGCGAATTTTACTCATTTAATAAAAAGTCTGAAACGGATTTTATCGTGTTTTAAATAAACAATTAATTATTTATAAAATTATTTCGCGACGTTTCGGATCCTTTACAGCGTCCATGGTCTCGGGGGACTGAGGCGGTGGGTGTCCGAATAATTATTGATGTAAAGTTCTTTTTAAAAAATAAACGCGATAAAATCCGTTTTAGACTTAATTAAATCAATATTAAGTCTTTAACAATAATACAGTTATAAGTACTACAAGATTAAATCGAAACACCAAAAAATTTAACCGTTTATTTCCTAATAATTTAAAATACTTCACATACATTTCTATAAAAAAATTCCACAAATAAACATTTTTTGAATTGATTTTTAAAATGTGCTCGCACATCGCCGGAACATTCATCAATCATGTACTTTATACAAATATTTTCTGGTCTGGTGATTTTAATTTTTTAGAGTGCAATCTACTATTTCAAAATGAAAATGCTTTTTATGAAAGTAGCTGTTCAACTTTCTATTTCTTTTTTAAACTTCTATCTCGCATTAGGTAATGGATGAAACTTAATAACATCAATTTGATTTTATTATGTTATAAACACATACGTTTACGTTTTATACATATACGTTTTAATATTTATTGTCTATTCTAATTAATATCGTAAAAGCAAAATCTTCTCTGCTTTTTGTCTGTCTCTTACGTATTCTGAAATGAATACTCTGTCGTAAATTTAATAAGAGATGCCTTGAACCTAAACAGATCATATTGTAATATCATATACAATATTATCAACGATCAACTTTTACGTTTTAAAACGTTAAGTATGTACTTACCTAAATCTATTGATGTAAGGCTACATACTGTTACAGTAGTGTTTTAATAATTTTATGTATACCTAATGAAAGAAAAACTATCCTACTCGTACAAGCCATAATATTTTCTCTTTTACATCTATCGCGTTAAAAAAAGAATGCATCCACTGGCTAAGGTTAGGCTTTGTTTACATTATCTTTTGATGTGTAGATATTACGTATGTAGGTTACGAGGGAGTTATTAAAATAACGTATCTTTTAACACACCGTCGTGAGTGTGAATCTTTAACATACACATGACCTTTTAAAATTCCTCGTCCACTTTTTAATTTTTGTAATAACGAATTACACAGTTAAGAAGTGTTTGTATAGTAGGTAGGTACTATATTACAAAAATGTAAGTTAGGAGTGTGCGATAAATATCAATAATTCGTATATACTCGATAATTTTTCATTCGATAATTATCGATAACTATCGATAAGTGTGATTCGATAATTATCGATAAATTTTTTTGATTCGATAATTATCTATATATCATCGGATGACATATCGGTATATGTCATCCAATAATTATCGAGTAATTGATTTGACAGGTAGAAGTGATGACGTTTTTCTTTTTAGGAATGGGGATACCCTCGAGGAACATACAATGGGACGAAGTGCCGATGACCTTTTTTTGGCTAGCGGGGTAAAAATTATTACGGAGTATCGACAAACTTTTTTTATGAATTCGGATAGGCTACAAAGGTAAACATCGATACTGGATCGCGACGACCGAATACGATACAAGATAATTATCGAATCCATCCGATAATTATCCAATCACCCGATAATTATCGAATCATCCGATAATTATCGATTATTTTCATCCGATAATTATCGATAACTATCGCAAACTATCGATAATTTTCATCCGATAATTATCGATAACTTTTCATTCGATAACTATCGATAACACGATTCAAGAATTATCGATGATAAAATTATAGATTTATTTTCTGATGAACATCCCTAATGTAAGACTGTAAGTTAGGTGTCTTCGTTTTGCTTTTAAGTTGACATTAATATGTTCTTATACTATGCACATTACACGTGAAGCATGTCATCGATTTCGATATCAAAAGTTAATTTCTTAATGAATTTTACTTACACAGTCTGTAAATGTACCCCAGCTCTGCAAAAATATATTCTCCAACATAGAAGTAGGGTTGTAGTTTAATCTGCCACGCTGCTTCTTATTCCATTGCATTATTCTTCCAAGACTAACGATCATTTTCAGGTGTTCATGATAACAACTTAAGGCTTTACGTGTTTTCCGGAGACCCACAAGGACATACACCCAGACCGGAAACAAATATTTGTACAAATACAAATATATCGCACCCTTAATAAAACAAAGATGTAACTCAAAAATTACAACTTGTGGGAATTAACGTTTCGCACCCTTAATAAAACAAAGATGTAACTCAAAAATTACAACTTGTGGGAATTAACGTTTGAAGTTTAGCACTTTTTCCGCATTGTGTTTGATTAAAAATTACCGATTATTTGTAAAGCTCTTCATGACTTTTACTATTGATATAATTAGTTTAAACTATAGAGATTTATATAATAATAGAAAAAACACTGTGTTAAAATCTATAATAGCTGTAAAATGGTGACGAAAAAAAAAATGCCGACTTAAATCTCTTTATGGCAAAAATTACTTATTAGACGAACAATATTTTAGGTAGTAACCGAAGTAAACCCAAATGTTACACATCATCATCAAACGCATTTTCTAAGAGAATGAAGTATAACAAAAAATCATCTTTTTATTTTTAAATAATAAAATATTCCATACTTTCCTTTTAATCCAATACCGAATTATTTGATGTTACTCAAAACCACAGCACTTCAATCTCCGCTCACTGCCGGTGCATCCCTGAATCACGCCACTTTATAAGAACTGACTTGTCAGTTCCTGTTAATTGAAAAGAGATTGAAAGAGAAAAATCTTTCTCCATATTATAGTTAAAACGCCGGAGTCGAAGTCTACCTATTCTTTACGCGACGAAGACGCGTTTTATTGTAAAATCTCCAAATCCACAAATTTTGAGTTACATCTTTGTTTTATTAAAGGTGCGGTTTGAAGTTTAGCACTTTTTCCGCATTGTGTTTGATTAAAAATTACCGATTATTTGTAAAGCTCTTCATGACTTTTACTATTGATATAATTAGTTTAAGCTATAGAGATTTATATAATAATAGAAAAAACACTGTGTTAAAATCTATAATAGCTGTAAAATGGTGACGAAAAAAAAAAATGCTGACTTAAATCTCTTTATGGCAAAAATTACTTATTAGACGAACAATATTTTAGGTAGTAACCGAAGTAAATCTAAATGTTACACATCATCATCAAACGCATTTTATAAGAGAATGAAGTATAACAAAAAATCATCTTTTTATTTTTTAATAATAAAATATTCCATACTTTCCTTTTAATCCAATACCGAATTATTTGATGTTACTCAAAACCACAGCACTTCAATCTCCGCTCACTGCCGGTGCATCCCTGAATCACGCCACTTTATAAGAACTGACTTGTCAGTTCCTGTTAATTGAAAAGAGATTGAAAGAGAAAAATCTTTCTCCATATTATTATAGTTAAAACGCCGGAGTCGAAGTCTACCTATTCTTTACGCGACGAAGACGCATTTTATTGTAAAATCTCCAAATCCACAAATTTTGAGTTACATCTTTGTTTTATTAAAGGTGCGATATGTCCCGAGCGGGAATCGAACCCGTGACCGCCGGCGCGTGGCGTTGAAGCGACTACTCGCACCACTACACCAGAACGGTCGTCAATCAATTTTATATTAATTTAAAAAAAAAAAATTTTTTTTTTAGGTTGTTTGGTTTTTTTTTTTGTTTTTTGTTGATTGGTTGTTAGGTTTTTTTTTATTTTTCTTATTTTTATTTATTTAAAAAATATTAATTAATTTATTTCTTTTTGACTTAATATGATAATTATTTTCTATTAATACGATTATCGTATATATGTATATATATATATTTAAATAGTTGTACGATATTATAACTTATAAACCTTATTCATAGCAACGGCCTAAAAATAGATAGGTATTTATGTTAAATTATCTTATTATTATTCCTTTTTATTTCGGTAATAAAATTATATTTTCGTATTGGTAATTTAAATATCAATTAAACTCCAGATTAATTGTTTAACACTCGTAATTAAGTGTTGATGTGATATTTTCTTTAAAAATTACAACAGAATTACGCAATGACTTTTGTTAAGATTATAAAAAAACTTAACCGTTCATTAATTTCTACACTATTCAAACGTATTTGCGTAATGTTAGACGCTATTATTTTAAAATGTGATAGCAAGAAAACTTCAATAAAAATCATAAAATATATTTAATCAAATATATCTTAAATCATAAAAACAAAGAAATATATATAGATACTTGGAAAGGTTCTCCTAAAAGTCATTCATTTCATCTATTTAATAATCCCTCGAGAATAACATCCAAAATGTATTTCCGATTTTGTATTTCTGTAATGTGGGTCTAAGACCTATGAGGTTATACATTTTCTAATATTTTATTTATGTATGACATAACAATGGGAAATTATAGCTTCTACAAAAACTATACGAAACAAAAGTATATAAATTTATACTTATTAAAGTTTGTCGTTATAAATTACGAGTATTAGAAAATGTAAAGGAAAAGAAGTTTATTTTGTAATTTGAAAAAAGTAAGTTAGTTATTTTTGAATTATTATTCTCATCGCAACAGAAAAAAGTATATTTCTACCTGGGATAACGTCTTATTTGGACAATTAGTTATAGTGCTCGCTTTACTTCTACTAATATTGTTTGAATTATAATCTTGTGTATTGAAACTATTGCGCTTATAATGTATTTGCGATATTAAAATAGTACTAAATAGTACATCTATTGCCAGAGATGGTAGTTTAAATTAAAATTTTAAAAAATCCCTCGTCGCAGCATGCGGGTGTCGGTTGTGGAAGTTAGTTTTAACAATAAGGTAAGTAGATTATTAATTACCGAAATTTTTGTATCATCATTTTTAATAATAAACTTTATGTTGTTTAGAAATATATCGGTTACATTATATACATTGTATTATTTGAATTTTACAGTAATTTAAATCCGTATTTTTATGTTATTTTAAGATATCCATAATAATGCCGTTCTCATTTATCAGTGATTTTAGTTACTAGTTTTTGAACAGCTATCCAATTACTATACTTTATATGTATATAATATAGTATATATAGGTCTCGGGGGACTCGGGCGACCATGGACGCTGTAAAGGGTCCGAAACGTCGGGAAATAATTTTAAAAAATCGTTAAACTATAAAGTTTTAAAAAATTCGCGTATATATAAGAGAACAGTATCTAAAGATTGTATTTTATACATTTTTTTTTCAATTTCTTACTCTTTTTAAGAAATACATTATACTAATGGATGGATTTAATTGATTCTACATTACGCTGTATTTATTTTGTGTTTCTTACACCGATACTAATGAATGGATTTTATTGATTCTCGACATGATCATATACATACATAGTAGAGCACATTTTATACCGTAAATGACAGAACTCCTAGTGTTTAAATGTATTTCCATATCTGACGTTCTCTTCGTTAATATCATAGTCACACATATCCGGACAAATGTCTTGATGATCGAAATAAGAATTCAACGCTTTAGCTTCATATCTGCTTCGACCTGTGTCGACCTACATCGCTAGTAAAGAGTAACACTATTTACACATAAGCGTTTTATCTTTATGTGGTAAGTGATAAACAAATCTTTTTAGTATTTGGGTGTTCCAAATTGTTATTGTAATCGTAACACATGAGCGTAAGATCAAGGTCGTTCATTATTGACTTAATTAACGATACGCGTACTCTGCGATACTACGTTATACGATAGTATAACATTACACTAATTAAAAAGTTTAAAAAATTGGATATAATAGTATAGCCACTTTATTTTAATACTAAATATCCAAACAAAAAATATGTTGTCGGAATGTTTCGTTCAAGCAAAATACATAACAATAAAAACAAAAAAAAAAACTGCTAATGGGATCGATATTAAGTCAAAATAAAGTGAAAAAATAAATATTTTAAATCAAAAAAATTACAGTATGTTTGGGACATAGAAAGGTAGGTTTTGACCAAAATGCGTGAAAACAATTATTTTTGTACAAGATAAAAATAAAAAACCAAAAACTTGGTTATTTCAATTTTTCACATAAATTTTGAGGCTATGTGAAAAAAGTGTAAATACAAAAGTTGTAGATCTTTTTATTAACTAAAACTTTGTAAACGTTGTTTAACTTTTTTCTGTAGGACTTGTAGTTTTTATTTTTTATTTTTATGTTAGTTGGATAGGCAAACTAGCAGACGTGCCACCTGATGGTAAGTGGTCGACGTCGCCCATGAACATAAACTAGTTTACCTGAAACTAGCCCAGCCAACTCATTTATGTGTTGCCTATCCTGAGACATATGATGTTAAGTCTCGGTGCCAGTAATTACACTGCCTGTCTTGCCCTTCTTTCCGAAACACAGCAAACGGTTTTACCAGAAATCGCGATAAACCGTTTTCCCCTCCCTTCCACTTCCCGACCTCAGATCGCCCGTAATTTATTTTCCCCGCATTTTTGTTATATTGTTTTCCTTTTCCAATAGGTTTCATCCTATTATTATTATTTTTTTGTTTCAAAAATTTTTGAGAGTAATCATCTTTTTAAAACATAAACATAAGTGATGGAGAAGTGGGGGTCCAGTGATTTTTATTAGCTGAGGTTTCTATAAAATGGTAATGCATCAGCTTTTTTAACATTTCTTCTTTTCTTCTTGGCTAAAATATAGACGTTATTTTCTTTTATTGTAGCCGTATATATTGCATATTGAAATCTTAAAAATTATACCTAATTCGTAAGTTAAGGTTATCGCAATGAGAATAAAATATCATGTTTTAGATTTAAATCAATCCAAAGGTTGTAATGACCTATGGAGTGATACTTTTTGTGCTAGGAAATAGGAGACGCTTTGCCCGAATTGGCTCCAAGGCTTATGTGGGGCTCCCTAGTATTAAGGATTTTTTCTCTTAGTAGAACGCTACAGGGTCACTTGGGAATATTACTGTAGTGCCCCAATCAACCTAGAAACCTGTAAATAAAGCCTACGTATAAGAAATCTCCGACAGAAAAGGAATTTATGGGGGCAATAAATCTTTTAATTTAATTTTGTTAACTCGTTGATTGAAAAAACATTATTTTACGGTCGAGAAGGTTACAGCTTGTTAAAGATTGTTCAGCTCTTACTCGCTCTACTCTTACTTAACAGTGACGCAGCGACCATTGTCCGACCATTTTCTTTCCTCTAGTTAGCAATAATTGATATAAATTTATTATAATAATTATTGTGTTTGTTCTGCTATTATATAATACTCTGTTATTTAATAAGACTTACAATTCATTGTTATCACTTGTGCTTGTGTAATAGTGACTTTGATGTCGTCATTAAAAAAAGACCAAATGTAACAGACACTCGATGCAGAGCTTTGGCAAAAGAGAGATGACTGTTGTAATTCTGATAGTTCGCGTTATTAGAAACAGTGTTTTTTTGTATGGATAATTTCTTTATTTTATGAGTACAGTCTACAGAAATAAAAGACAATAATTTCATGCAAAGAAATTGTACTTTTTTTTAAAGATATCAAAGTATTTAACGTATATATCTATGTATAAAAAAATACTTGACTGTGCCTCTTGACACGCACACAAGCTACGGAACGCCAAGACATTAAACACATTTGTATAAAGTAACTAGTAGATTAAAGAATTATTTTACTGTTAATTATATGGAATTAAACTGACCATGAAATATTATGTATATTACCTATGTTGTAATTAAACATAATTCAAATTAATTAAACAAAATTCATAATCAATTGGCTCTTAGTTCTTTTAATTTAAATGTTAATTATGAGAACTTTTTTTAAATATATAAATTGCTCTTTAGTTTTGTATTAAAATAACTTCCTATAAAATAAAAATTTGCGTAATCATAGCCCATATTAATAGATAATGCTTCCATTTCAATATAAATACTTTTTGTACCTACTTAACTTGAAATATGAATTATTTTTAGTAGAATACATATTACTTTATATGATTAAAATTAATAAAATAATTGTATAAAATTTAAACAGCCATTTATTAACACCTTCTTAAAAATTTCGTAAAAATGTTAAAATAAACATCGAACCCATTACATCACTGAAACATTAGAAAATATTTAAAAAAAAAACACATGAACCTTCTTTTATGTAGGGAAAAAAAATCTACTCTAGTTTTTAGTTCTAAATAAATTATACGAAATAACTAAATTAATAACGTATAAAACAAAGAATATTATTTATAACTACGTAACGTTTTCGTATCCCAAAACATCATAGTGGAATTAAATTTAAAAAATTACTTACTTTAATAACTATATCACAAAAATAAAAACTACGATCTCCGTTTCACAACACACATTCACTGAAAATCCATAAAATCACTAAAACTTAATGAAAACTGACAATCCACCTAAAATTAGATATATTTTCAAAAGTTTTAATTCAGATATCTTGTATTTTCTTTACGCGGTAAGTGTTTGTATAGCGCGCATGAACGACATCTATCTCACACGAAAGATCGAGGTAAACTGCGGTAAGGTGCGGGAGTTGCGGGACGTAGCCCGTAACACTCCACCCGCAACCGCCCGCCCTTAGGTAGATCAACACGCTACGCGTCATTGCTTCCTTGCTATCTTCATATTTCCAATTCAAACGGCGTGACAAAGGAATAAGGACAAAAGATTTGCTTAGACTGACTAGCTACCTATGTGTTTATATTCGTCACAAAATATATTATGTTTAATGCATTATACGTCACGCGCTACGTAAATATCAATAAATTTTTTTTACATATTTTAATGAAAAATGTTTAAGTCGAGGTCAGTCAAGTGCCAGACATTAGTCTTATCTCCTGTCATAGCGATACGGTAGATACTTAATTCAGAACGCTGTTTGCATGTGACTGACGGGTATTTTTATTTTTCGTGAATTTTTTTTTGAACATATAGATTTCCTCGCGAGATTTTCCTTCATCGTTAAACGTGAGATATATATACACCTATTTTTTTAATATTACTTTAAACCACTGTTTTAGTTTTATAATTACAAGTTAGTGTGAACGTATTTGTTTTATGTATCGGTTCTTTGACTAAATTTGTATAAAGTAGTTTCATTGAAAAATATAATATAGGCATATTGATAAATGTTTATACCTACGTTATGTAAAAAAAAACAATAACTGTTGGTTGACACTATTAATATTTTTGAGGGGCGAAATTGAGGGGGGGCTGGGATATTAGTGGGGAGTAACTCCTGGTGTCTTCCCCTTTCAAATGAGCCCCAACAGTAGGGGTCCAGGGTAGCTGGTTTTAGAGTTACGCCGGGATGATTTTAAGGGTAGAAAAGTGGTGTAAAATAAAATAAAGAAGCAGCACAATTTGCAAAAAAAATATTGCATATCTTTATATATAACGTAGGGCGCACTAAAAGTTTCCGTAATTAATAATAAAAAATACTATTAAAGGTCAAAAATGAATTTATTGTTTCTCAAAATATATTCTCCCTGTGCGTTAATGCACTTTTTATACAATTAAACAAATTTTGAAAACATTTGTGCTACTCCTCCGTGGTAACCTTATAAACGTGTTTTTCATACTCTTCGACAGCCTCTTTTGGTGATGAGAATCGTTGACCGCGTAATTGGTTCTTAATTTTTGGGAACAGAAAAAAGTCATAAGTGCCTGTTCGGGACTGTATGCAGGATGGCTCATAAGTTCTACGTTTTTCATCTTCAAAAATTTGTTTGTCTGTCTGGCCATGTCAGAATTAGCATTGTCGTGGTGCAAGATGATACGGCGTTTACGACTATTTTTACGCAGTTCGTCAATAGCTTCCGGCAAAAAAATGGCCGTGTACTAGTCACTATTCACGGTACGACAATTCTCTAAAGAAACAGTAGCCACGTGTCCAATTTTATCAAAAAAAGAAGCAATCATCCGCTTAGGTGCACTTTTCGCGTGCGCCGTTTTGGTTGGTTTCGGCTCACCTTGACAGACCCATACGCTCGATTGCTGCATTGTTTTAGGATCGTAGCAATTAAACCATGTTTCGTCACCTGTTACTATTTCCCACACCAAATTTGACGCCCCTTCGTTGAATCTGGTAAGTATGGCATTGTACCAAGTGACGTGGTCCGTTTTTCGAGCCTCGTTTTGTAACTTTTCCTTACTCACTCCTTAGAGAGAGACCAAAAAAAAATTTTAAAAAATAGAATTATTTGTAGTATGGCTCGTTATATCGTCTAGTTAGTTAGGACCCGTTTACGTTGTTTTTGTATTAACCAAGTTCTTTTAGAGTATCAGTAATCACAAGTTTAAATGATTATAAGAAATTAAATAAAACTTCGTAATGAGTATGTGTATAAGTTGATAAAAATAAAAGATCAAGACCCGATCTCATCTTCTATTAACACCTCGTTAATATAGTTGCTAATAGAAGTAGCTCCACTCCATCCTTACTTTATTAAAATAGGAAATATAAAAAATTAAAATACTTAAAAAAAAATAAGAGGAGGAGAGGAGGTAAACGGCCCCGCGCCCGCCGCTTACAGTAGTTTCCGTCCTACATTTTATGAACCTTCCTCAAGTGAGATCGAACACTTATTGTACTCCTATTCCTGTCTCATATTGACATTTAATGTAGTTGTGAAGTTAAAGTTCTTTTCAACACTCGTCATGGCAATCAAGGTTATTATATTAAATTCGTAACTGTGGACCCATATAGATTTAAAAAAAAAACATTTATCATAATTATGTTCTCCAGCCAAATATATTGAATGACTTTTCCTTACGGAACCTTCTTAATAACCTCTTATAATATTGTGATAAACTCGAATTTAAAACTTAAATACTAAAGGCGTGAATATATTCACATTTTACGTTTAACCGTAATATTACACTTATAACTAAATTATTATGTTCCCTAGACACACATATATGTATATGTTCTTTTGTATTATAACTACAATCATGTGGTCCTATAAATGTGTTGTGTTACTTATTACATATTTGTTTTGTCATAACCTTATGGTTTGTTTTGTCAATACCTTTTATACCTTATTACCTAAAATTTATATCTTTAGTTTATTTGAAAAATGTAGCAAAGTACATTTTCTTTAATATTTGGTTGATACGTCCTATATCTTATTATCTAAAACTTATATATCTAGTTTATTATGAACCATGTAGCAAAGTACATTTTCTTTAATATTTTGTTGATACCTCCTATACCTTATTACCTAAAATTTATATCTTTAGTTTATTTGAAACATGTAGCAAAGTACATTTTCTTTAATATTTTGTTGATACCTCCTATATCTTAATATCTAAAACTTATATTTCTAGGTTTGCGTTTTAATAGTAATTTAAATTCGGATCAGATTAGTTCAGTGCATAGTCAAGTACATTTCTCTAATGTAATTGTGACTCTCGTCAAGGTATAGAACTCAGTGCCTAAGTGGTGAGTTTACATAATACCGATGCCATCAGGAAGGTGTTAACTAATCTCAAACGAAATAACGTCTCTACAAAGGCGAGGCACATGTAATCAATGCACATCACTCTTAAGCGATCTACGCTTAAACACTATGGGTGAAATCCACAGTGAGGGTCCATCACTGCTGCAACGTATCACTTCCACCATCGTAATGGCGTCAGCAACGCTGAGCAAAAATTCGGTCGTGGTTCCGGTATAGTTAATCAACGAAAGACATCATCCGAGACATCGTAACGTCGATTAAAAATAGCACAGCAGTACCACATGGCGCATACACTACTCTAGGCTAGACAGAGCGAGGGACACACAGTGTTCCAACCGAAGTTGTATACAATAGCCTCTACCTCGATGTCACAGTATGAGGGACACTCTACGTATCACGAATTATATCGCAACGTAGAGCATCGCGCCTCACTTTTGCGTCACCTATACAAATTCAAGACGACATTGATAAAGGGCTCAATAATCTGCGGTGACCGAAATCAACCACAGCGTCTTGCATTCCAATATCAAATCATCAAGAAAATGCTAGAGTATATTCAGCGCAGTGCTCACACTATTTAGTGGTAATTCACCAAATAACATTACGAGCACTCGATCGAAAATAATAATTGGAATCGAGATTCTTTATTGAGCAATGCACATTTCTTACAAATTTATCGTCAACATATTTAATCGTCACTCGGAGGCTATGTGATCGTACCAGATCGTCGTTTTATGTTTTGTTTTTGATGACATATATAGATACGTTTCGATAACGTTTCAGAGTTTTCCGAACGACCGATGAGTCGACAGAGCGACTTTAACGGACTCGCGGAATCACTTTACATCAAGCCAATACGAGATCCTTCCATATCGTTCGTCAATCGCAGTTGAGGATGCCAACAGTGATGTATGAAACACCCTACGAACGTACACGAAAGACTAATCGAACTTCAGAAATCCGACGGCTAGATGTAACGATTTAGCGCAAGTCCGGCGGTCGGCACAGTTTTACAATTTGCGTATATTGTATTCCATGCTCCCTAATAAATTAACGAGACAGGTCTACAATATACAAAGTATAACAGATCTTCGATCTGTAAGGTGTATCGCCCCTTTAATGTATCGTATGATACATTTCTTTGTCAGGATGATTCTCAATCATCTCACTGTACGTGTCGCCCCATCACGCACATTTATATTTTTTATTTAATAAGACGGCTGCTGCCATTACCGTCTGTTAATTTATTTGCCACTCTTATAATATTTATTTGTTAGATAGTTGCCTGAAACAACTTCCAACTTTATAATTATATTGTCATGCACCATATATTATGATACGAACCAATATCGATATCAATAATTATTTTGACGGCCCCACATACCGTCAATACATATAAATATGTATATTTCAAAGGTAGACGCTCGTAGCATCTCCTATTATATTTAAATATTTCTATGTACCACCATCATTATGATACGACTCAATGTCGATATCAATATTCATTTAGACGGCCCCTCATACCGTCAATACATATAAATATGTATATTTCAAAGGTAGACGCTCGTAGCATCTTCTATTATATTTAAATATTGCCATGCAACACCATCATTATGATACGACTCTATGTCGATATCAATATTTATTTAGACGGCCCCACATACCGTCAAACATATTAATCGTCACTCGGAGGCAAAGTGGTCGTACCAGATCGTCGTTTTATGTTTTCTTTTTGATGACATATATAAATACGTTTCGATAACGTTTCAGAGTTTTTCGAACGACCGATGAGTCGACAGAGCGACTTTAACGGACTCGCGGAATCACTTTACATCAAGCCAATACGAGATCCTTCCATATCGTTCGTCAATCGCAGTTGAGGATGCCAACAGTGATGTATGAAACACCCTACGAACGTACACGAAAGACTAATCGAACTTCAGAAATCCGACGGCTAGATGTAACGATTTAGCGCAAGTCCGGCGGTCGGCACAGTTTTACAATTTGCGTATATTGTATTCCATGCTCCCTAATAAATTAACGAGACAGGTCTACAATATACAAAGTATAACAGATCTTCGATCTGTAAGGTGTATCGCCCCTTTAATGTATCGTATGATACATTTCTTTGTCAGGATGATTCTCAATCATCTCACTGTACGTGTCGCCCCATCACGCACATTTATATTTTTTATTTAATAAGACGGCTGCTGCCATTACCGTCTGTTAATTTATTTGCCACTCTTATAATATTTATTTGTTAGATAGTTGCCTGAAACAACTTCCAACTTTATAATTATATTGTCATGCACCATATATTATGATACGAACCAATATCGATATCAATAATTATTTTGACGGCCCCACATACCGTCAATACATATAAATATGTATATTTCAAAGGTAGACGCTCGTAGCATCTCCTATTATATTTAAATATTGCCATGCATCACCATCACTATGATACGACTCAATGTCGATATCAATATTCATTTAGACGGCCCCTCATACCGCCAATACATATAAATATGTATATTTCAAAGGTAGACGCTCGTAGCATCTCCTATTATATTTAAATATTGCCATGCATCACCATCACTATGATACGACTCAATGTCGATATCAATATTCATTTAGACGGCCCCTCATACCGCCAATACATATAAATATGTATATTTCAAAGGTAGAACGCTCGCAGCATCTCCTATTATATTTAAATATTGCCATGCAACCACCATCATGATGATACGACTCAATGTCGATATCAACATTTATTTAGACGGCCCACCATACCGTCAATACATATAAATATGTATATTTCAAAGGTAGACGCTCGTAGCATCTCCTATTATATTTAAATATTTCTATGTACCACCATCATGGGGGATCAACTTAGTTAGCAGTCTGCGAGTCTCCCCGTCAAACCGCACCACTACAGTATCATTTCCACACGTGGTAGAACAGACGTCAGAAGACGCGCCCTAGCGACGGCGCCATCGCTCTGACACGTGTCATCGACATCAAATCCATCCCACGTGTGTGAGCGGTTCGCCCCACGGTATCGCTCAACACGACCTCGCCGCGACCACTCACCCCCTATATATTCGAAACGACGAAATTGACATTCGGCCCCACACACCGTCTACAATATAGAAGGTATAATAAATAGATGAAGATCTAAGTGTATCACCCCTTTAATGTATCATACAATACATTTCTTTGTCGGGATGATTCTCAATCATCACACTGTACGTGTCGCTCCATCACGCACATTTATATTTTTATTTAATAAGACGGCTGCTGCCATTACCGTCTGTAATAACATTTAATGTTATTTGTTAATATCCTATTATGTATTTATTTGGCACTCTTATAATATTTATTTGTTAGGTAGTTGCCTGAAACAACTTCCAACTTTATGATTATCTTGTCAAGCACCTTATATTATGATACGAACCAATGTCGAAAGCAATAATTATTTAGACGGCCCACCATACCGTCAAAACATATAAATATGTATATTTCAAAGGTAGACGCTCGTAGCATCTCCTATTATATTTAAATATTGCCATGCATCACCATCATTATGATACGACTTAATGTCGGTATTAATATTTATTTAGACGGCCCCAAACATACCGTCGATACATATAAATATGTATATTTCAAAGGTAGACGCTCGTAGCATCTCCTATTATATTTAAATATTGCCATGCATCACCATCATTATGATACGACTTAATGTCGATATTTATATTTATTTAGACGGCCCCAACATACCGTCGATACATATAAATATGTATATTTCAAAGGTAGACGCTCGTAGCATCTCCTATTATATTTAAATATTGCCATGCATCACCATCATTATGATACGACTTAATGTCGACATTAATATTTATTTAGACGGCCCCAACATACCGTCGATACATATAAATATGTATATTTCAAAGGTAGACGCTCGTAGCATCTCCTATTATATTTAAATATTGCCATGCATCACCATTATTATGATACGACTCAATGTCGATATCAATATTTATTTAGACGGCCCCAGCATACCTACCGTCAATATATATAAATATGTATATTTCAAAGGTAGACGCTTGTAGCATCTCCTATTATATTTCAGTATTGCCATGTATCAATATTATTAGGGGATCAACCACAGTTAGCAGTCTTCGAGTCGCCCCGTCAAACCGCACCACTACAGTATCATTTCCACACGTGGTAGAACAGACGTCAGAAGACGCGCCCTAGCGACGGCGCCATCGCTCTGACACGTGTCATCGACATCAAATCCATCCCACGTGTGTGAGCGGTGCGCATCACGGTGTCGCTCAACACGACCTCGCCGCGACCACTCACCCTATATATGCGAAACGACGAAATTGACATTCGGCCCCACACACCGTGCACCGTGCACCGGGAACCATGCCGCGCGCCTCGCGCCGCGAGCCGCGCACCATGCGCCGCGCGCCGTGCGTCGCGCGCCACGCGCCGTGCACAGTGTGCCGTCATTACACGAACTTCTCGGGACTTCAATACACGAACATTTCACTAAATTTTCTCCTTAAAAAAATTTGATTAAAAGGTCAATTGTTCTCACAGAGTATCTTACTACACTTAATGTTGTTAATTTATGTATGTATTTACTTATTTATTTATTTATATATATATTTTTAATTAGTTATATTGTCACAGTTTGAACGCGCTTGAATTCCGCAAACCAGCTATAAATAGTCGTATGGCATGGTGCTTCATCACCAAAAGCAGATTGAAGCCGAGCGAGGCTCTGCTGAACTGTCAAATTACACTTAAAATCCTAGAAAATCATACTACGATTTTCCCGAGTTAAATCCATGTTAATGTAGAGACGCAATTTTTAAAATGGCGCCACACTGAAAAAACAAGTGATAGTCAGATAAAACAAACTGCATTCTACAGCCAAAGAGTTTCATTTTCAAATGTTATAATTACGTTTTAAATATTGTTTATGTTACTGGTCAGTTCCGAAAACTTTTAGTGCACCTATGTATTTTTTTTGTTGTTTTTTTTTTTTTTATTTAGCTGATTGGTTTTTATTTAAGTACATAAAAATATTTAGTATATTATTTATTTTAGAAAATAACAAATAATGTAAAATAACGTCGCCTGAAGCCTGCTTCGGTCGCGAACACGCGCAGGCGCTCCTTGCGTCACGCGGAGACGCAGTGTGGTGTCGCAGGTGGCGGTCGCGTAGGGATGTTAAAAAATAATCGATTTTTATATAAATCGATTTTTATTTTATTTTAATCGATTTTTTATAATCGATTGTTATAGTAATATTAATCGATTTTTATTAAATCGATTATATAAATTACGCGTTTAAATCGATTTTCATCATAGCGCCATCTATGCGACGGATGAAAAAAACTTGAAGTAAGTTTCAATTTTATAAACAGCGAAAGATTATATTTTAGTTTTTGAGACCACAACGTAGTCGTTTAGTTTTTTAATTACATATCGTTTTAAGTATTTTATTTTAAAACTAGTCTATTCACTCCACAACAAAATCGAACTTTTTATTGTTGTATGACATTTTTCACTTGTTGTTTACTAATTTAGGTTAACTTTTTTTTTTAATCTATCCTCAGATTTTTGTAGCAGCTCTAGTTTAGGAGATACAGGTACACCCTTAAAATGTACTCTCCATTTTACTGTTGATATCGCTATCGTCAACGTCTTACTAGTTTCTGTTTCTTTTTTGTAATGGCTTCGTCTATAAGGACCTGTGTAAACAATCCAAATAAATTTTATCACATTTGTGGTAAATATAAATTCAAAATATTCTGTTTAAATGTGTCAGACTTTGTGAAAAATGCCTACATGTAGTACTTTCAACAGCCATTGGAAACAAACAATAAGTCTTGGATACCGAATAAAGTGTGTAAAACGTGTATGGAGTCTTTACGATTATGGAAAAATAATAAGAGGTATCCCTTGAATCTTATTATTCCTATGATTTGGCGTGAACCTTAGAACTACCACAACGACTGTTATTTATGCGTTGTAAACATAACAGGAATTAACCGCCAAAATCATTCCATGTGGGTTTATCCTACTGTGCCCTTCATACACAGGTCTAAACCTGTCCTGCGCTCTACTGATACATTAGAACCCCAACCAAGTACATCTCAGGTATGTCCACACAAAATTGTTCAACGAATGAAGGAAAGTGATACAAGCTGCAAAGAGAGTGGTAGCAAATTTGAAGACGCCGAAAGACTAATACCATTAAACTAAGAGGACCTAAATGATTTAATAAGAGATCTCCACAACACCACAGACAAAAATGCCTGGAATGAGTTTATTTGGCTCGTAAAAAACTTTTTGAGAAATAAGAAATCCGTCGACTTTCCTGACCATGTCAAGCAGTTACTATTATACTTTCAACAGCACTAAGATGCATTTTCCTCATAGCCACCTTGATCGATTTCGTGAAAATCTTTGAGATTTAAGCGAGGAGCAGGGAGAACGCTTTCATCAGGATATTCGCACTATGGAGGAGCGCTAACAAGGCTATTGGAGTGAAAGTATGATTACTATAGTACTGACTACTGTTGGATTATCCAGAATAGTAATAAAACTCCAACTTATTCAAGAAAGTCACATAAAAGAAAGTTTTGTTCTAATTAGATAGTTAAATAAATTGTTATGTGACGAGAAACCATGTTTTTTTGATAAAAATAGCTACACTTCATATCTCAAAAAGTAGAGCTGTTAGCATAAATCTGAGTATAGATTTGGAATCAGTGTAGAAAATGCAGCTAGATCCATAAAAAAACATTCCATACAACAAAAATGCAATTGTACTGTGATTATAAAATAGTACTGAAAATTTATGACGATTTGTTTAAATTGATTTATTTTTTAGTTTTTCAGACCATAAGGTTTTGTTGGGATGCTCACCATTTCATTTTTATTATAGTAAAACGTTTAATCGTACTGAAAATTTGTCCTTCCTTATTCTCTACCTTGAAAGTTTTAAGGAACATTCGCTTTGTTTTTTTTATTTTAAAATTGGTTATTTATTTATTTAATTTTTAACCTGATAAATTGTTAATATGAATCTCTTAGGCTTATTATTGGAATATGAAAAGCATGTAGATTTTTAAAAAATAGAAAAAAATTAATAAGATTAAGAAGAGAAGAAGAAAAGATTAATAAAATAATCGATTTTTCGTAAAAATCGATTATTTATTTTCGTATTAATCGATTTTTGAGAAATCGATTAATATTGAATCAATATTAATCGATTTTTATTTAATCGATTCTTTTCTATTAATCTCACATCCCTACGGTCGCGTCCCTCACCCCCCGCATCGCCCCTGCACCGCCCCCGCACCAGTTCCGTTATGTTTTTCTTACGATTTTAGCCTCACATTCTTTTCAGTTCGGTTGCGCAGCAAAATCTCTATCTCCAAGCTTGCCGTAAGGAACTTCGTTCCAATAAAAACGGGAAAAGAAATAATTACTCATAATTATTGATTCAAGTTGGTTTGTAGTGACAAAAGCAATAATTTTTATAAGCCATCATATATATGTGCAATGTACAAACATAAAAAGTGGGCAGCTAACTATATTCAGTTAGGAGGAGTAAAAAGGATGTTACTCATAGGAAAAGATAAAATGTTGGCTTCTAATAATTTCATACATTTTCACCCACTATCTTTCATTTGAAATTATATTATAATTTATTTCTGCTTTACTGTCGATGTACTCAAAGGAGTTAATGAACGTTTTTGTTAGAAAGGAGTCAACTAGAACTATTGACTAGTCTCGTTAATTTCAGGAGAGCTTCCGTAATCACACGCAATTATTCACAAAGCATCTGATTTGAAATATTTTGTCACAGATTCGATTCGATACACTCACAGGATAGTAGACATGTACCAGCATTTTTTATAATTCCATCTTTCACAACAGAGGCCTCCAGTAATTCCAACTAGTGCGACCGACATTTTGATTATCACATTGGGTCCACTTTTTATCGTATGTAATAATCTCATTTCGTAACTTATATACAAAAATCGTTACTGTCGCGGGTAAGCAGTCGTTTGTTTGTTAAAATTTATGTATATTCAAAATGTCTCGTACATGATTATAGAGTTTTATGGTCATATGAAATACAATATTTAAAAAGAAATTAATATAAAATTGAATAGAATATGTAATCCAAATTACATATATTAAAACAGTTTTTAGTCTGCACTAGCCAGTATACACGTGTAATTTCTTAAATAATCAAATAATATATTGGTAAATAGTATTTATTAAAGTGATTTTAGAGAAGACGACCTCAGATTTATGATCATGCAGCGTGGTTGCTTATTAATAAATAATATAAGATTCAGATCGTTACAAGTATGTGTATTAATATAAATATGGAATTTTACAATAAATTGTATAATTATTAATTTTCATAATATTAAAAATAGTTACAGGACAATACATTTTTTTTGAAACACTGCAACATTCCCATATGGACCCAATTTACCAATATAATATAAAAGAACTTTAATTTTGTGCATGACAAAGTTGCCTTTTTATATAACGTCAGTTAACATAGTAGGCATTGGTTTAGTTCATACTTTTATTACTACATAAAAACTATTTATTTCCTCTATAATATTTAACATAAATTGGTTTCGATAAAATAATTTTAGATATAGTTAGAAAAAAATCAATCTGTTACCATAATACTTACAACCATTTTTATACAAACATTGTAGGAAAGGAAAGTTGAACAATGCGTGGCTGGAAAAAATTAACTTTGTTTCGTTGAAATAACTTCGGTTCTGTGATTAATGTTTGCTCATTCATCAATGTCGATACGATGTTCGTATTCTTTTGTCTTCCCTCGTTAGAAATATAATCGAAACAACAATATATTTTTATAATCGATAAATTGATAATATATCCTGTGTCTTTGAAAAAGCTTAATTGAACGCTGTTTTAAAGTGAGCCATTAAATACATGTTAGATATACATATATGCATCTAATTTAGTAATATAGTTTCAATATAATATTGTTATTGGAACATAAGCTCTTATAGACACTCCTAGATTTTTTTTAATTCATCAAATATAAATGTAAATACGAGTGAATATAATACATAGAAATAAGTCGTAATTATTTTTATTTTTATTTTTGTTCTCCGCATATCGAATTTCACGAATGGCGTGACTATTGGAACAAATTTGCTATGATAAGAACCGTGAGGACGCACTCAAATACACGTATATATATAACATTAAATTCTTGTAGTATTTCTACAAGCCAATATACGGAGTACACATATTTTTATAATCTTAATATTTTACTAACATCCATATAGTCTTGGACATGAACAATGTAACGTCCTTTTAATTTTGTACTGAGTTTCTGTATAAAATAATGGAAACGAACACTCAGGGAGCAAGATCGTATCTAAGCTTATAGTTTACTGTGCTATTTTCCAGCGGTCCCACTGTTAGTGCATGTACATGTCCTTTATTTTTTATAGTGACATACTTTAAAATAAGCTTAAGTTTTTCACAGTCATTTTAAATAGTTCAATTTCAGAGATACATGTAGAGAATATTTCCACGTATATACGAACGCTACACTAAATTAGATTTTCAGATAAACTTAATTCAGAATTTCTTTTGAAATGTAGCTTAGGATTTAGGCTATTTCTCACGCTAGCATCGCGTGAAATAAAGTACTGATTTAAATTAAAGTTTAGAGGAGATCTGGATTAGTGTTGTAAAAACGCTCAAGTAATTTTCAAACACAGTTTTTTCTAGTTTCTAGCAAATTTTTCTAGTCAGAACTCAAGTCGATTCAGAAACACTTACTGGTAGCGCAGAACTCGATTCTCTTGCGTCAAGTGTATATGTAACGTAGGTATGTGTTACAAACTTATCTGCTCTCTACTCCTAAAGGATGCACTAATGTTAGCACACACTTTAAATATTATTTTTAAATCATGAAATATGACACATACAGGCTTATATATTTTAAGACTATGCTTATTAGGTACTTCTTTTATCCAAGTTGTAGCACTCGTGCCTTGGAGGCTCATGAGCATCAAGACTATTTTACATTACTAATCTGGATACTATATTCTACATGTAAATATTTTATGTTACAGCTAAATAATTACTTTTGATCAAATTTAAAAAGGGAGTTTTTAATTTGAGCCGTGATTCTATACGACTATTTTGTCAATATACACATAGTTTATCTAAAAAATTCACGCTACACAAGAGGTGCTACTTACATTGAAGGAACCACACGATCAGATAATGGAGGATGATCATGCAGAATATTAGACAAAATTTCAACTATACTTACCTGTCCTAAAACAAATTTTATTCGACAACTCCTGCGGCGTTCTTTCCACGGAGTCACTAGAATTTATCCAGTGGTAACAAACTTTGTGATCATCCTGCATATTACAATGTCACTCAATGTAAATAATTTATCGTTTATTTGATAGTTTTCGATGTTAAAAAAATGCAAAAAAAAAATGTTTAAAAAAATCGTCACACTTTCCGACCATCTTGAAAAAATAGTCACATTTTCTGTCACTTTGGACTCTGGACACTGTTTACTTAAATTGAAGAGTGACTTATAAAGAAATATTTTAATGATAACAAGTGATATAAAAAATGGACTTATTTAAATAAATAGTGAAAGTGAGAGATTATTTTTTTTATTGTTTTGAAAAATCATCACGTGATTGTGATTTTGGTATTATTTTTATGTTAATCTCACTTTTGGTGGTAAGTATTAATAGTAAATTTATTTTAATTTATTGAAATGAACTATAATTTAATAATATGACTGTCAATTTAATAGACATTGAGTAATTTTTAAGATAATTATATATATATATATATATATATATATATATATATATATATATATATATATATATATATATATATATATATATATATATATACATATTATATAGTTGCAGGATGTATATATATATATAATTAAAATATAGAAAGAAAACAAAAGAAAATTTAAAAAAAATTATATTATTAATTTTTAATTAATCATTCATTCATTTACAATTCAAAAATATATATATGTCATAATTATAGATTAGCAGTCATTTAATAATTATTCTACTTTAGATACATAATTTCGATTATTTGTTCAAAACTTGTTATGTTGAATGGATAACTCTAATCAACTTTTTAACTTAAAAACAATTATTATTACTCGAATACGTGCTTTTAATTTATTAGTGATATAAATTGGTATTAGTATTGGTTGTGGGCTCAATTTTCCGCATTTAGACTCGCTTCTGGTCCAGCCAAGCTCCTTCCAGAAGCTCAGAAGCCTCCTGGGGCGTTCGCAGGCGTCTATATATATATATATATATATATATAGTATATATAACTAATATATCATGAAAAGTTTTACTTCATACATGTGTACATTATAATACACACTTTTTTCCTTTTACTTTTACTTTATTGTTTGTTGTTGTCTTGTTTTATCTTATCTTATATCTTTAAACGAGCAATTCTCGTATATATATAATCTGAATCTCGGAAACGGCTCCAACGATTTTCATGAAATTTAGTATGCAGGGGGTTTCGGGGGCGATAAATCGATCTAGCTAGGATTTATTTTTAGAAAATGTCGTTTTATCCCTTTTTTCAGGCAATTAAAAAATATCGTTAGAATACGAAGGTAAATTTCGCTGTCATTATTAAGTTTATGATCGCTCTGATGTGAACCGGGCGGATTCTAAATAAGAAGATCCCCAGGTTCGAATCCAGATGTCTCCAGAACTATTTTTTTTTTCTTTTTTTTTTAAGTTTCATCTTTTGTGAGAAAAACTATTATTGGGAGCCCTTTACTAACTGTATGACCGAGCTTTGCTCGGTATTTTATTTTTTTATTTTTGTAATTCATGTTTTTGGAAACTATATTTACATACGAATTCCGAACTGATGATATATAAATAATATTTTTCGATCTTAACGAAATAATAATAAAAAAATATGAACTGGTTATTTAAAAAAAAAATCACGAGTACAATTAAAAACTGTTAGAATATTATTAGAATACGAAGGTAAATTTCGGCATAATCTACAAGGTTATAATAACTTAGGTGGGAAATCAGTATACCTGGGTTCGAATCCCGATGCCTCAAGTCCCATTTTTTTTTTGCTATTTTTTTTTAGTTCCCTCTTTTGTAAAAAAATAACTATTATTGAGACCTGGATGTCCGAGTTTTGTTCGGTATTTTTTTTTATATTTATTTGTTAATCATTCTTTTTTTGGGAATTATATTTAGATACGATAGAACTGATGAAATATGAATAATATTTTTCGATCTTATCTATATAATAATATAGTATTTTGTGTCACAAGGGATGAACGTACTATTTTTTTGACCCTCGTGTGAAATTGCCGCCCGAGCCGAAGCCGAGGGTAGCAAACATACGGGAATGGATGTCGTACTTTCGTCCCATGTTACACATACTTTTTATTCCTATCTAGGACGAAAGTTCAGGTTTTGTCCCTGTGAAGCGGGGACAGAAAATGTCACTTTTGTCCCGCTTCACAGGGACGAAAATCGACTTTCGACAGAGGTAGGAAAAAAAATATAAACTGGTTAATTAAATAAAAATCTCGAGAGCAATTAAAAACTGCTAGAATATCATTAGAATAAGAAAGTAAGTTTCGCCATAAATTTATAATAGCTCAGGTGGGAAATCGGGCGGTCTCGAAAACGGAAGATTTTCCTTTTTTTCAAGTTCCTTTTTTGGTGAGAAAAAATATTACTAGGATCTCTTTTTATTTTTTTTATTTAAATAACCAGTGACTATTGTTTTATTATTAGATATATCGGTAAGATTGAAAATATTATTCATATTTTATCAGTATGTAATTTGTGTCTAAATATAGTTTAACCGAGCAAAGATCGGTCATCCAGGTACTAGTTAAATATAAATAATACTAAAATAAAAGTTATAGTAATAAAATTTTATATATAAAATATTTAAAATCTACGTCACATAAAAGAAAGCAAAGTGCAGTAAATTGCTAAAAATTATCTAATTAAAAACAAAATCCATGACCCGTCTTATTTTTTTTTAAATCTAAATATCACTAGTTAAAAACACATTTTTGTGATAAATTTTTTTGGATAAGCAGTATCACATTTTTTTATTTCTGTCTAATTTTTTGCTGTATTCAAATTTAGATATTATAATTTTTGGTATGCACAATATAAAAACCGTCAAATAATTTTTTTTTATCAGCCTGTAAACTTCCACTGCTGGACAAAGACCCTCATTCCATACAGGAAAATGCTTGGAGTCCAATTCACCACGCTGCACTATTACTGATTGGAGGATAATTTTCGTCCGTGAAGCTATCCTCAACGACCCAGCCCAATCGACTAAAAATAGGTATGGATTTAGTGCTTTTTATGTGCTAATTAGTTGCTATAATGAGGAATTTGTTTCTAATTCCAAGACCGAAATATTACAGACAAGGCCGACTTTTTTGGAACTTAGCATTGTCATATAATTTTTCGCCATAAAAACGTCTAAAAACAATCTAAAATTTAGTTGCTAATTAGTTGCTCAACATAATTATAGTGTCTAAAGAATTTGCTGCTAATTCCGAGACCGAAATTTTATTAATTATATTTTAGCTGGAAAAATATGTGTGGTTTTATTATTCCATGAATTTCATGCCCTAGGTACACCCGTAATGACTCCTTGGTACTAGTTTCAATATCGAGTGCTCGACTGTATCAAAACGGCAGCAACTAATTCCTGAGGAATCTAGGAGCTGGAAAAAAGTGTATTGCTGTTTTTATGAGTTCTATGATTTAGATACTTCTACAATGATTTCTTGGCACACTAGTTGCAATATCGAGTGCTTGACTGCATCAGAATAGGAGCAACTAATTCCTGAGGACTAGTCAAGCTAGACAAAACCCTATGATGTTTTTTATTTGACTTTTTTTTTATACCACGACGGTGGCAATCGAGCATACGGCCCGCCTGATGGTAAACGGTTACCGTAGCCTATGGACGCCTGCAACACCAGGGGCATTACATGCGCGTTGCCAACCCTTCAAAAACCTATTTACTCCCCTCTTGAAGGACCCCATCTGTAGTCCTGTAGGAAAACCTCGCCAGGGAGTTCATTCCACAGCCGAATTGTCCGTGGGAGGAAGTTCCTCTGATACCGAACTGTACGGGGCCATTTGGGCTGCAATGTGTGAGCATGAATTCCCTGTCGATGGCGAGCGGTGCCATGATAAAAAGTGGCCGTTGGCATAATTTCGAACAATTCTTCGGAACACAACCCATTATACAAACGATAGAGCACGCATAGGGATGCAAGATCTCTTCTTAGACTTAAGGGCTCGATATCGCTCGTCAGTATTGGATCGTCAACAATTCTCACAGCTCTCCTTTGAACCGAGTCAAGAGGACCAATCTGGTATGCCGGTGCTCCCGCCCAGAGATGAGAGCAGTACTCCATATGGGGGCGGACTTGTAATTTATATAGAAACAGTCTTTACCCCGGCGTGAAGTACCGCTTCGCTCTGTTAAGCACACCGAGTTTTTTGGATGCCATCTTGACCTTGTCTTCCAGGTGACATCGGAACTGGACGTCGCTGGATATGTCGACACCAAGGATACCAATACTGTTAGAGATGGTAAGGGTTGTGTCCTAGAATTGAGGGGCCACAGTGAATGGGGTTTTCTTAGCGGTGAACGCACAAACTTGTGTCTTGGAGGGGTCAAATTGGACTAAATTGTCTCGACGCCAATCGGAGACTTTGGAAAGACTACTCTCGATTTGAGACACAAGTTGTTCGCGACTTTCTACCACAGCGGAACGTGGGATGTTTGCACAGCCTGTGTAGAAAGCGTCTCCAGTGCTATCGTCCGCATAGCAATGAATACCATCAATAGCCAGTAAGTCATTGATATGCAGGAGAAACAGCGTTGGAGACAGCACAGAACCTTGCGGGACGCCAGCGTTTAAGTCGAGTTTTGCGGAGCAGCAGCCATCTACAACGGCTCGTATGCATCGACCAGACAAAAAACTGGCAACCCATTTGCACAAACCCTCGGGTAGTCCGTGCGATGGCAACTTCGAGAGAAGACCCCGGTGCCATACCCGATCGAACGCCTTCGCCATATCTAGGCTAACTGCCAATGCCTCACCTTGACTCTCGATGGCTGAAGCCCATCGGTGTGTTAGATACACTAGAAGGTCACCAGTCGAGCGACCGGTATTTGATGAGTTTAATGCTTCAGAGAATTCTGAAATTACTATTTACTGTCTTACTCGTAATTTGAGCACTTCACACAGGCATCTTGGATATCACCCGTAAATGGGTTCCACTGTGACACAAAGAAAGGGCATATGAAACCTAATGACTAAGAAATGTATAAAATAATTGCATTGTTATTTTCCAATTGTTAACAATAAAGCAATTGACTTGTCTAAATATAGCTGGAGCTATAATATGCCATACTCACTTGTTCATCTGCACAAAACAGAATACAATTAAAATACACGTACGTTACGTTTACAAATAAAATAAATTATACAATTGATTAGGTCTTGATCATATCACAATGTGTACACAGTGTACACAGAAAGCAGTATATATAAGTATAAAGTGTCAAGATAGATCTCAATTATTTACTGATAAAGTTAACAAACACTACTTATTTCTTATTATCGCCTTATATAAGTAAAACTTCTTTCTTAAATTTAAGACTTTTTTTGTTGTTGCTGAAATCGTTTGAATCTAAGATTAGCGCATTCGAATAAAGAAAAAAATAATTAAATAAGTTACTGTCAACTAAAATAGAATAGAATCCGTTTGCACACTCAATGTAAGTTGGCTTTTTAGTTTTGGAAACTAAAAAGCCAACTTAAAAACCTTAAGATAAATATAAAAAACAATTTAAATTCTCTCTTCAGAAGAACATAAATTTTAAAAAGATATTTCGATGCTAATTTTACGACTTCGGTGTTAAAATGACCGTCGTAAATAAACTTATAAGGAGTGGCAAGCGTGTACCACTGCATTTAGTGCTGTTACAAGTATTTGAAGTAATGCAAGAACTTAAACGATAACAGATAAATTATGTTTGCAAAAATTGTTTCTTCTCTTTTTTTTTTTTTTTTTGACGCACATGTTTTTTAATATTTCATTTGCAAAGATAAACGGAATTAAACATCATAATTATATCGTTGTTTTTAATTTATGTTCGAATTCTTCAGTTATTCAGGTTATTCTTCTGGCCAGATAAATCGTCTGATTGAAGAAATATGTAAAAATAGTGTACGCAGTTTAAAATTTAAGTAGGTAATCAAAAGCTAAGAAATAAATTAAAAAAGTCAGTACTCATAGTATAATATATATATTGATGATTGATGATGATATATATATATATATGATGATTTTGTTACGCGAGTTGCCTCCACTAATAAAGTCAATAAACCTAAGCCTATAGTTATCCGTTTGCAATCTCGCTATAGAAAGGATGACTTTTTGGCCTGTTTAAAGAAATTAAAATTGTTTTGCCAAGACCTCGGCTTTCCTAAGAATGAGTCTCGAATTTATTTCAATGATCATCTGACAAAATTCAATAAAATGCTTTTACATCGTGCTAAAACTTTGTCTAAGGAGTGTAATTATAAATATGTTTGGGTCAAAAACTGTTCAATTATGGTTAGACAGAACGATACCAGTCCTGTTATTCACATTGTGAGCGTTAATGATTTAAAAAAAATAAAATAGGTATCATTTACTCTCCATATTGTATTATACGATTTGTGTAGATTTTAATATCTCTTTTCGATATTTAATTTATGTTTGTGTGTGTAGGGTTTGGTTGTTTTCCCGGAGTGCTTGTGTATTCGGGCTCTACTTAACTACCATGATTAGAAAATTGGTTTTTGCCGGGTTTGGGTGTGATAACATATTGGTTCTGGATGTAATGACTATTGAAATAAAATGTATACCTAATTTGTTAATTGTGTCTAATGACTATGCTTGATCGTAACAGTTTGAGTATTTACTATCAAAATGTCCGTGGTTTACGTACCAAAACTAACTTATTTTACAACAGTCTACTTCTCAATGATTTTGATATCATCTGTCTGAGTGAGACATGGTTGTTGGACTCCGTTTCTAGCTCAGAACTTTTTGATTATCGTTATGCTGTTTACAGGTGCGATCGCAATTATGATTCTCGTGGTGATAAGCTTGGCGGTGGTGTGCTTATTGCTTTACGTCGCGAGTTTCAAGTTGTTTCTTCCGAGAATATTACTTTTAATAATTTTTCGGCCGAAACTGTCACCGTCACAATTCGCCTTAAGCACTCACGCCTTTTAAAAATTTACTGTTGCTATTTTCCTCATTGCCCACAACAGGAGGAATCTGAGGCTCATTTATTCGATACAGTTTCTGATAGTATTATCGATAGTCCTAATGATGTTTATTTAATTGTGGGTGATTTTAACATAAGTAATGGAATCTGGCATCATGTGCATAATCATTCGGAGTTGACTGATTCTCGTGATTCACTGGTGAGTGCCCTGCGCAACTTTCTTTGTTTTTCTGATTTCAAGCAGTATAATACTATAAAAAATTGCAATGGCCGTTTGTTGGACCTGGTTCTGTGTGGTACCGATTGTGTCGTTTCAAAGAGTTCTAATCCTTTACTTGACTGAATCCTTTACTGCTTTAGAAATTGACTCACTGCTTGTTAGACCTAATATTTTGCGTTCACCTTCTCGTATTATTCGTCTTTATCACAGAGCTGACTCTGAGGCAATAATTAGGTCTCTCGGTGAAATTGACTGGATTAAACGCTTTCACAACCTTGACATTGAAGCTGCTACTACTTCTTTTTATGACACGATCTTCAATATTATTGATAAATACATACCGTCAAAGGTTGTTCATCAGTCGCGTAAGTATCCTGTTTGGTACAATGGTCCTTTAATAAAGATAATAAAGGAAAAATTGAAATTTCATAGAAAGTGGAAGACTTATTGCAGGGTTTCAGACCATGACACATTTGTGCTTTTACGGGAAAGACAGAGAAGGGTTGAAGTCGATTGTTATAATGCATATATTGACAGGGCTGAGAGGGAAATCAGTCGAAATAGTAAATATTTTTGGACATTTTTAAAATCCAGGAAGGAGGAGTCTAATGATCTACCTGGTCATATGTCCTTTGGCGGGACTTCATCATCTAATGGCGAGGAGATTTGTAACATGTTTAACTCGTACTTTCAGTCTGCTTTTGAACCGGAGGTAAGTGTGAATGGAGTTTTACCTGACAGTCAGCCTTATGTGGATTTATGTACAATCGAACTTTCTATTTCTATTGTTGAGAAATATCTTAAAAATCTTAGTGTAGACAAGGGAGTTGGTCCGGATGCTTTACCCCCCTGTTTTCTGAAGCAATTTTGTAATGTTCTTTCGTTGCCTGTATTTCTGTTATTTCGTTTATCTCTTAACACCGGATGCTTACCAACTTTATGGAAAAAATCTTTTATAACCCCTATATTCAAATCTGGTAACAAACATGAGATACAAAATTATAGGCCTATTTCAAAACTTTGCACCATTGCAAAATTGTTTGAGAAAATAATTTACGATACAATGTTTCCTATTGTACGTTCTTATCTACTTAATCAACAGCATGGTTTCATCACTAAACGTTCAACGGAAACTAATCTCTGTGAATTCATACATCGCGTTTCTGGTTCAATGGATCAGGGACATCAGGTCGACGTCATATACACGGACTACTCTAAGGCCTTTGATAAGGTCTCACATAATCTTCTTCTCCTTAAGCTGAAACGTTTCGGAATACATGGTGATCTTCTTCGTTGGTTGGACTCATATCTTCGCAACCGTAGTCAGGCTGTATGTATTAAGGGTTACTTATCGTCCTTTATACCTGTTACGTCAGGAGTGCCCCAGGGCTCTCACCTCGGTCCTTTACTATTTAATATATTTATAAATGATATAAGCGATGTGTTTGTTTCTTCTGAATTCCTTTTGTATGCTGATGACACTAAAATATTTAAAACTATTAAATCACTTGCGGATTGCTATGATCTTCAAACAGATTTAAATAACCTTGTAAACTATTGTAAATTTAATTTGCTTCATCTGAATATTGCTAAATGTAGTATAGTCTCTTTTTCACGCAAATATCAGCCTTTTATCTATAAATATGCTATTGATAACACCGCATTAACCAGGAAATCTGAGGTGAGAGACTTGGGTATTACACTGGATAGTAAACTTACATTTGGGTGCCATGTTGGCAACATCTCAGCAAGGGCATATCGTTTACTTGGATTCATTATTAGAATCGGATCTGAGTTTAAGAGTCCTTCAACACTTAATCTTCTTTACAACTCGTACATCCGCTCATTACTTGAGTATGCCTCTACGGTATGGAATCCTAGGTATAGCGTTTATATAGATGAGATTGAGAGGATTCAGAAAAAGTTTTTAAGGTATTTGTCCTACAGATTTACTGATTTACCAAACAGGCCATTGAGTCTGTCTGAACGCCGTTCTGTTAGAGACCAGATATTTTTATTTAAAATTGTTAATAATCACATAGACTCTCCATTTTTACTAGGTAATCTACTATTTAACTGTCCACGGTCTAGTTCACGTCATCCAATGTGTTTTCATACTCCGGCTTGTCGTACATCCTATAGTGCTAATTCATTTGTAATCAGAGCTTGCCGTGAATACAATAAGCATTTCGGGAATTCTGATTTATTTCATTTACCTTTAGCTGAATATAGGAAGAGAATAACCAATTCGATTGTAATGATTTAATGTTTAATGATTTTTGTTGGTATTTGCATTTGTTTGATTTGTTTGGATGTTAGTTCATTATTACAGCTTATTATTGCTTTGGAGTGCTTTTATGTAATATTAATTGGTGGAAACTTTGCTGGATTCTGTACTATTAACTTGTGTAAATGTATTTATTATATATATCTGTTTGTTTCCCAAACATAAATAAATAAATAAAATAAATAAATACAGAATGAATGTTGAATTACTATCTTATATCTGTAAACGAGCAATTCTTGTATATATATATAATCTGAATCTCGGAAACGGCTCCAACGATTTTCATGAAATTTAGTATGCAGGGGGTTTCGGGGGCGATAAATCGATCTAGCTAGGATTTATTTTTAGAAAATGTCGTTTTATCCCTTTTTTTACGCAATTAAAAAATATCATTAGAATACTAAGGTAAATTTCGCTGTCATTAATAAGCTTATAATAGCTCGGATGGGTATCGGGCGGATTTGAAACCAGGAAACCCGGGTTCGAATCCAGGTGTCTACAGACCAATTTTTTTTCCTTTTTTTTTCAAGTTTCTTCTTTTGTGACAAAAACTATTATTGAGAGCTCTTTTTATTTTTTATTTAAATAACCAGTTCCTATTATTTTACTATTATGTCAGTCAGATCGAAAATATTATTTATGTTTCATCAGTATGTAATAATATCTAAATATAATTTAACCGAGCAAAGCTTGGTCATCCAGGTACCCAATAATTAAGGAGATTACTCGGTACATGATTCTCATTCGAATGATATAAAAATATAACATAAATATTAATTAACTTCGAAATAAAGTTACTCAACAGTTATCTAATTACGAGTATGTACGCGTAGTCGTGACACCCTAGCAGCTAACTGCACCTTCGACACAAAACAGGTAGTTTACCTACGTCCAAACGAAACCACGTGTTAACAGGGTAGCAGGCTACCTTTGATAAACTAGCATGATCCAATCCCCTTTAATACTGTAATCCTGGCTTAGGATAGGCAAAAATACTAAGATATTTTACTCGTTTAAGCAACAAATTTGTTGACTAGGTAAATGATATGAACTTTGGCAATTTTTTGATGTGAACAAGCGGCACATTACAACACCTGTGCACGCGCCGCCGGAATGGATGGAAAAGTGTCCACGCTTCATTTATTTGAATTGAAATTTTTGGATATTTGGTCAAAAATTAACTACCTATTTTTTTAACATAATTCGAATGAGAATTATGTACCGAGTATTCTCCTTACATATTGATAGTAATTCACCAGTCATTTTGTAATATAGTATAAATTGATGGACTAGGAATCAACTGCGTTTACTATTACTACTTACTTATCTACTTTACTTATCTAATTCCCTAAATCGTATCGTGATCTTTTATACCTTATAGCTATTTCTTATAGGTAATACAGGTTTTTAGTAAAATAAGAAATTTTTAAATCCGACTATGAATGAAAAAAACTAACGCTTTAGAACTCTACCACAAACTAGACAAACCGCGCGATTTCTACCGCTTTTATGATTTTCTTTTTTTTCCTTTATGACAAAGCGTAACGTTTTATAGCATATAGCCTTCTAATTGACTGCTTCTTTTTTTATAAAATTAGTTAAGTTAGTTTATACTTATATTTATATTCATATTCACGTTCACGTTCACGTTCACGTTCATGTTCATATTCATATTTACTCACTCACACTCACACTCATACTCACACACTCACATTCACATTTACATGCAAATTCACACTAACATTCACATTCGCATTCGCGTTCGCATTCGCATTTCGCGTTCGCGTTCACATTCACATTCATATTCATATTTATATTTATAGAAAGCTTAAAAGGACATTTTTTATATAAATTTAGACTTTTAATTACTTTCAATATGGTCTCTACTTCCCATAAGATTTTTTTACTCCCTAAAACCACTTTTTTTTTAAATTGTATTTTTTAGCATAAAAAAACGATTTTGTCTAAACTTTGACTTTCCCTTCAACACCTATTGAATTATTTATCGAGTAAACCTCTTAAGTTTTATGCGGAAAAAGCGATTGCACGATTTAAATACACGTTTACGCAAAATCATTAAGGGCTTAACATAAATTGATTGCTTTCTTGGTATTGTTTTTACATCGCTTTGTTCTAAAGATCGACTTGAAAAGATTTCTTTCAATGTGCTTTAATCCGTAATTGATATATCGTAAATAAGACCCTTTGTAACCAATTAACATAAAATTCAATGGAGCCTTTCTTGCGGCAACGTTTCTGTTAAACTTGTATTTTAATGTTAGGGGCCGTCCATAAATTACGTGAGACAATTTTGGCAATTTTTGTTCCTCCCCCCCCCCTTCCCCCTTGGTGAGATTTCGTGGGATTTCGTGAGATTTTGCTCCAACCTACCCTATCTCGCGTGAGATTTTTGAAAATGCGTAATAGTAAGAAGTGTGCAAGATGTGAACTCGAAAAAAAAAAAAAGGTTTCTGTGGCCCTCGTACCGTTGTTTCCACCTCCAGGCTATACGTATTCCATAAAAAAAAAACAAAGGTCATCGCAATCCACATACCGATGTTTCCACTTCCAGGCTATAGGTATTTAACAAAAAAAAAAACAAAGAACATGGTATCGCGGCCCCCAGCTATAGGTACCGTATTCCTAAAAAAAAAGTTTATCACCGGTATATTAAACTTTTTTATTTAATTTTTAATAAGAGAAAAAAAAACTGTGAGATTTCGCTCCCCAAAAAAGCCTCACGTAATTTATAGACGGCCCCTTACGCTTTTTATCACTAAAAATCAGCTCTGATTGAATAAATAAATAAATTTATATATATCCACTTATTGTAAAATATATTTTAAGTTCATACTCAAAATATTTATTATTTTATTGTGCTTTGCTCTAACGTATACCGTTTAAGTCGGATATTTATTATTTACATCTTAATGCATTTTATTTTATCGTGTCGTAGCCGTATCGTCGTTAACTGTCATAAAGTGCAATAACTAGATTTTTCCTTTTGTTTACCCTTAATACCATTTATAGATAATATCACTATAATTATTTCAAAACACTTTAATCGTTGCAGCGTAACTGGTAACTGGTGTACATTTCTAAACTTTATATTACATTTACAGTACATTTCTAATCTTTGTCCCGAAATGGCATGAATTAGAAACAAGCTTTTCCTTTCAATTACTAACATATATATTATTCCAATACACAGAACTATATACGCTTTTGTTTAACGTACAGTTGTATAGTGAAATGCAAAAAAAAAAACCTATCCATCCAGTATCTACATAAAAAATACAACAGAGAAAAGTAATATAAAAATGTATGCGACAGATTAATTTAATATCTCAATATACAATTTTATTACATATAAATATTGGGTGTTTATTTAGTGTTTTTAGCTTTACTTCTCACTCATCTCTAGGTATATCTAAATCCAAAACTTCAAAAATTTTATTCTTGATCAAGTACATGAGATTAGTTAAGAGTAACAAGACTCGAAACAAATTTATTCCAATCAACGTTGATACCGTCTAACTGACTTATATAACAGTCTATTCAAAACTAGATTAACTTCAGATTGTGAACAAAGTTTTTTATTCGATTTAAGCTAATTTTTACTCACGACTTCGTACGTGTGAATTTAGAATGATGTAACTTCATTATTACATTTGTAGGTATCTCTCGCTTCAAGACGATAGAGAGTCGAGATAATCCAATGTAGTGATATTCAAATAGTACCGCTGAGTTTTCAAGAGAAAAATTTAATTTTAAATTTGATTTAAAAAAAAAAAGATTTCATAAGGAAACCTACATGTTTGAAAATATACTGATGTTGTTGTTATACTTTGAACAACGTCAGTCTCATATTATTCTAAATCATCAGATGTCATACTAAGATCTAACTCTTCTCTTCTTCTTCACAGCAGAAGAGTTCCAAGCAGTGGCTTATATTCTGGTTTAATTCTAGAAACTATATTATCAAGTTGAAAATGATATCACATTTTTGGTAGAATTGTTAAGTAGAAATAATTCCGTGCTACGAAAATAAACATACAAACAGACAGATTCACATTTTTAATGTATATTATATACGCGTTTTTAAATATATTTTCGTTCTGATATCGGCCGGTTTTAATTTAATGATAAATATAAATTTCGATAGACTAACAGGTTCTTTGAATGAACAAAACAGCAACATGTTACTAACAATGATATAGATATATGAGTATATATGAGTTAAGTTTTAAAGGACTGTACTTATTGGTAAAATAGATGAGTGTTCTGAAATGTAGTGAGTGTTATTAACGCTGACGGTTGGGAGTTCGACTTTCGCTCAATCATGATATTTATCTTTGTCCAAATATTAATTTCTGGTTAAGCTATTTGTTCTTTATGACCCCCTACCAGTTCTCAGAGTTTCCATTTAAATCATAATTACCTATAACAAAAGCTATTTTAATGACGTTTTTAAAAACAATTCCCGTCAATACTTCAAGATCTTTGGTTTGTTAGTTCAATAAAAATAAATAATTTACAAGAGGGCGTTTTTTATTATCACAAAGTAATACTACTTGAGTACTTAAGTGAATCGACTGCGTCGTAACTTTTCGCCGTATATATGAACAAACAAATCAATCAACCATATAGACGCAATAAGTTATGTAGCAAACTCCTTCCAATTTGCATGATTAAGAAACATCTCATGAATATTAAATCGAGCAATCCCCGAATTCATATACAATTTTCATTAAAACTTTTCCAGTCTTCTCGTTGTCGCATTAATTTCTAGACTTGACGAGAACTATTTGCATTTTCTTTTTGTTAAAACTTTTCTTTTGCGCTATGATATGAAGCCATCTGGTACGCTAGAGATAATTATGTTTCGTAAAAGAACACGGAATTGGTGTTTGCTGCTAATTTATTTTTCCTGTTGCGTAGATATTCTAAAAAACTTATAAATAATCAGAATGCTATATCTATACATGACACCTAACTGAAACAGCACTTAAGCGGATATATATATTTAGGAACTACGTGTTATAGTTTTTGTATTTTTTATATTTTTTTAACATTCATTATTAAAATAAATAGGATATCTATATACTTATAATTAAACTGTAACAGGTACTATCCTATAAGTTACAGATATTTTGAAAATTTTTGTTTAGTACGTTCTAAAATTTTTACGTCTTAAATTTTTAAATTGATTCAAAATAAAACAAAAACTTATAAACACGAACTCTGACAAATAGTTGTCACAACAATCTTAATACGCAAGGCTGGTCAATGTAAAGGCCGGTTAACAGCCCTACAAATTCTTTTGTTCTCTAAAACAGCCTGAAAGGCTTTGTGGTTGAGCATTTCCGTGAAAACGTAACTCTCTGACCGCTTCACCGAGACTAAGGCTCGCTAAGAGCCGAATATAATACTACCGAATGAATACTGCCACTGCATTTACAAATTGTAAATCTTTGGTGAAAATATAAAATGTGTAGACAAATATGTAATTCTAGATCACTTATTATTCAAATAAAATTCCACTGACTAAGAAATTAGAACATTTATTATTATCAATTATTTGTAATGAAATTAACTTTGTGCTAAAAGTTTTATTTAATAAAACAAAACAAAAGTTTGTATCCGTAAGATTGGTAATCTCGCTTTTCTGACAATGAGTACAAATTCTCAAATTGAGGCTGAAGTAAAATATTTTTCAAAGATGTAGTACTGATAGTAAAGTATTCTTCTTTTTATTCATTAAAAATGCTTACCAATAAGTCTCAGATTAATATCGATTGCGAATTTGATCTCAAATATCACTTTTTTTTTTACTTCTCTTTAACTTATTTCACAAGAGCAACTTCTTTTGAACGTTACAACTTAGTAAACCAGTTGTCTGTCAATCATTAATTCTTCGCAAGCCAAAGACCAGTATGTTTCGTCTCGTCGTCAATTTTTGAACTGGAATGTTATTATTTATATGCATAAGTTATGTAATTAATTGATTTTATTTTTTCTAATTGCGATAAATATTGTTTATCTTTGCTTTTATTAACTTTTATTTTATGTATGTGTAAATTTACGATTCTATTTAAAAACTGATTAACATATTATCTCGATTCTATTACTCGTTGTAACTACTAACGGAAACAATCAAAACTACAATAGGTAAGGCCTCGAGCACAAGCAAGTCAAGTCTTGTATTTAGTTTTTACATATAATTTAAAGAATATCGTCTGAATGAATGTCTAGTGGCATGTATTATGTAAGAAGTATGTCATATGATTATCAATTAAATTTTATTTTTCTCTGATTATGTTCGTATTAGAATAAGTCACGGTGTCCTTTGCAACTAAAGAAAAATCGAAATAGTTTTGTAATTAAAATTTAATATTGACATATAGACAATTGCCCATTACGATTATAATTAAAGTAGGTTAAATTACTATTGTAATTAAGTAACTACATATAAATCTTTTACAATAAATAATATAATTTATACATAACCTATTGTGTCTACTTTTATTTAAAAAAAAAGAACCAACTTACAATATTCCTTAGAAATCGTAACTTAAGTCTATCACTTGAACTTGTTTACTGGAATGAATGAAAAAAGTTGCGAAGGCGTTTAAAAGTTCGTCACGTCCCGAGAGAGTTTGAATACTTTTTTTTCTTGTTCAATATACTTGTAACTTGTAATTAAACTTTCTTTTGATTTTTTTTATCTGTGCAAAGTAATAATTTTACTTAAGTATTTATTTACGAAATCTTATTTTTGTTTTGATTCTTTTTTTTTTTTAATTATAGAAAATATTGTGATCAGTGACTAAATGATTAAAAAAATTGTCACGGAGCTGGTTGATAGGTTCGTAAGACCACGCACGTTAAGGTTTCATCCTAGGCCAGGCCTATCCAGCAGTAGACGACCATCCATGTTGATGACAGTAAATAAGTGAAAAAAAAAAGAGTTAATGATTGAGTGAGAGATTATGAGAATACATCGAAAATAAAACTATTACAGATGTATCTTGACCTGAAATATTATTTCAAATGATTAATTACTTGCTGTAATTTTTATGAAAACATATTAATAACGCAATTTTTTAATATATCGCTTGTCTGTGTAAGCGTCACGTGTAATTAATTAATGGATTTCAGCGCAGCTCGGCGTTATTATACACGAGGATATTCCGAGTTAACACACGGTAAACTTTTATCACGCTTACGTGTTTAAAATAGATATTAATCTATATTCATATTATAGCGCCGTTTCTTTTGTTTGTACGAGCCTATTTGAGGATCTATCGATCAAACTTGAATAATTGTATATTGTATAATAAAAATTGTATATTGTCGTAATCGATACGCATAGTTTATTTATCAAGAAAGTTCGTAGAATATAAACTCTACAATAGTTGTACTCTGTAAATTATACGTCAAATTAGAAAGGATTAGAGTAGGTACCATTAACGTAGGGGGGGAGGACCTGGCGAAGCAGCCGTATGGTACACACGTAACGGCTGCGCTACGCACGGTCCTTGAGCGGTGGATGCGTCGAAAACAGTGGATTCTGCCCAGCACACCCTCGAGGTGTGCCCGAGATGGGGGGCGCTGCGTCAAGGTCTGACGTCGGTCCTCGGAGGGGACTTGTCGCTCCCGAGCATCATCACCGCGATGCTCGGCGACGACGAGTCCTGGGAGGTGATGGTCTCCTTCTGCGAGACAGTAATGTCCCAGAAGGAGGCCGACGAGCGGGTGAGAGAGGAGGCCGCCGACGTGGCCTCTATCCGCGGGCGACGAATGAGGGTGCGTAGTAACGCCCCTGTGCCATTGTCGGGCCGAAATGGGAACCCGATCCTGCTAGACATGGCGTCGTCGGGACTGTTCAGAGGTGACCCGGACAGTCCCCATGGAGGAGAAGTCTGGTCTTTTCGCCGAGTCCAGCCTGTCGCTGGAGGGATCCTGTTGCCTGCAGATCAGGGATCCTCCAATTAAAGCGGCTGAAGGCTCCCGCAGGGGTTTATTAAGGTATTGCACTCCCAAAGTCCTAGCTTAATACCGATTAATTGAACCTAAAATATGTTTACTTATTTTGTACAAATAAACTGAAACAACTAAGGTCTTTTTATACTACATTTTTCTTGAACGACATTGTTTCTTTAGAAATTTAAACAGGATAACTATATCGTGGATTCTATATTAATTATAATTGTAATCGATCAAAATAATATTAAATCAAACCAACGCAAAGTCAAGAGCTTGGTTCATATAAAGAATCCATGAATTAATTAAATTTACACTAAAACGACGCGGCTAAGAAATTCTTTGAAAACCACTTTTACTGGAACAAGACAGCTCCTGTCAAGTTACCGTCACTGTTCAAGTTAGATATGAAAATTTAATACAGTTTAATATTTTTGGATTTTATTTTGAGAATATTTTAAATTAAAAGCATTTTGTGATATTTACATTTTGTGATACATACATATGTACAATGGTCCCTGCAACTGATTTTTATTAGCCACTGATCTTTATTTTGGTTTAGATGTTTGTCTTGTTCTTTCTTTCCTCACATAGGAGATCATAGATAATAGGTGTAATAATACGTTAGGTGAAAAGAGTTTATAATTGTATAATTGTAGGAATAGAGATTAAATTTATAAATTTTTACATAAAGGTCGTTATAATATTACATTTATTTTGTTCAATTGTATATATAGTATATATATATGTATATATTGTACCAGATCAATTTCAATGATACGATGATAATACTACTACAATAGACGACCCACCCTAGCAGTTTCGCCAAACAGACAATCAGCATTATTCGAAGTTATAAGGGACCGTTCATAAAATACGTTCGCATACAATATGAAGGGAGGTCTTACTTCGAATGACAAAATGTGACAAAGGGAAAAAGGAGGCTTAAAAAAACGTGACGTTCGCATGACGCATTTCTAATTTCATGTTTTTTTTTCGACTTTTTATATCACATTTAAATAGTAAATATGTATCATTATTTGTACATATACATGTCATACATCAAGACTAAGTGGATCTTATTAAATTATTGCTCTCATGCGTTGGGTTTGTGAAGGTTAAAAAAATGTTTAATAAGAGACACAAAACAAAGATTGATTTTTAGGGTTCCATAGCCAAATGGCAAAAAAAGGAACCCTTATGGATTCGTCATGTCTGTCTGTCTGTCTGTCCGTCCATATATTACAGCCACTTTTTTCCGAAACTATAAGAACTATACTGTTGAAACTTGGCAAGTAGATGTATTCTGTAAACCGCATTAAGATTTTCACACAAAAATAGAAAAAAACAATAAATTTTGGGGGTTTCCCATAGTTAGAACTGAAACAAAAAAAAATTTCATTAAACCCATACGTGTGGGGTATTAATGGATAGGTCTTCAAAAATGATATTGAGGTTTCTTATATCGTTTTTTTATAAACTGAATAGTTTGCGCGAGAGACACTTCCAAAATGGTAAAATATGTCCCTCCCCCTCTGTAACTTCTAAATTAAAAGAATGATAAAACTAAAAAAAATTCCACCGCAAATTGGTTTGAACGAAATCTAGTAAGTATTTTTTTTTTTTTTTAATATGTCATACATCGTAAACCGCAGTTTAGCTTTCATTCAATCAACTCAAATATAAAACAACGAACTACAAGAACTTTTATATGATGTAGATGCTACGGAACCCTTCATGGGCGAGTCCGACTCGCACTTGGCCGCTTTTTATTTTGATTCTTTCAGAGGTAATAAAATTGGTTGAAATTTTACTTTTTTTTTTATAATTATTGTAATATCAATAAACAAGGTTATTTAACTTTTGAATCTGCTGAATACTTCTTCAAAAAATTGTCGCAGTTTTCTTAAATATGATTTTAGAGGTCACAAATAATGGCTCCAACTAAATAAAATCGCCATTAAATTGTTTATTCCTTTTTTTTCGTACTACATTTCGTTATAGAAAGCTATATATTTATTTAATTGAAAGTCTAAAAACGGATTTTATCGCGTTTATTTAAAGTTACTATTTAACAATATTTAATTTAAATTATTTCCCGACGTTTCGGACCCTTTACAGCGTCCATGATCTCAGGGGACTGAGGTGGTGGGTGTCCGAATAATAGCTACATATTTAGTCGTAATATAGGCTATAAAAGTTAGTGCTGTGATTCTATATATCAGTAATCATCTATCATAGCAGCGATCTTATACATCAATTAAACTGACTATATTATAACAAAACTCTACATTGATGAAAATAATAAAATCTAGTTAAAAATATTAATATTTCCTTTATTCATCGAAATTTCATGCATGGGTATGCCACACTATTCTATGAATTTATGCCTTAGATACATTTCATCACAAATGACTATTGATTTTCATGTAAAAGCGTGACAAACAGACAAAGCTACTTTTACATTAATAATATTGGTATAAATTAATATGTATATGTACTCTTTTACCAAAAAAAACGAAGGCAAGGTAAATATTTATTGCCTTATATTATTAATTTTGTGGTTACCGAAGGAGACGGGTGCTTATTTCTTTTGTGTGTCAAAACGATGGATCGATGCATAAATGTTATCATCGAATATCCCAATATACTCTGACAGGAAGGATCGATGAAATGAACCGTAATAAACGTAAAGAAGGATGGGCTGGGTGTTTTAAATTTGATACAGAAAATAGACAAGAGTATCAAGTTTTTTAGAAGGCTTTATGGAAGCACCAGGTGGACCTTAACATAAACCGATTTCTAATATCTGAACATAAATCTCGTTTATGTATTATTATTGTCAAATGATAAAATAGTTTATTGCTTATTCTGATTTACTCATAATGTATCAACATATATTTTCACTTTTATGCATGGTTTTGTTGTTATTGCTTTTATAAATAGTTTTATTTTCTTTGTGTGTTAATGTCGACCCGTTGATATATTTAATATCTTTAGTTTGTAGTGCGTGTTGGTAACGTTTTACTCCTATCCGCTAATATTATTCTAGGCTAGCTTCTGCCCTCGGCATCGTCCGCGTGGATGTTTGTTATCGTGACCAAAAAAAGTATCCTATATTACTTCTGTATTAGAAGTCCAAAGAATATGTGTACAAAGTTTCGTGATGTTCGGTTAAGTAGTTTTCGCGTGAGAACGTAACAAACAAACTTACATTTCAAATTTATAATGTTAGGGATAGTAAAAATATCTAGTCATACAAATAACATAGAGGTAGTATCGCTTTGCTTCGTTTTGCTTTGCTTCGCTTCAACCTATCGCAGTCCACTGCTGGACACAGGGCTCCTCAAGTTCGCGACAAATATTCCGGTTGTCCGCAATCCTCATCTAGTCTTCGCTGGTGACCTTGCTTAAGTCGTCGGTTTAGCGCATCGGAGAATTTCCCACACTGCGTTTGCAGATACGCGGCGTCCACTCCAGGACACGTCTGATCCAGCGACCATCGGTCCTGCGACATACGTGACCGGCCCACTGTTACTTCAACTTGCTGATTCTACGGGCTATTCGGTTATTTTGGTTCTCTCATTTTTATTTTATCCTCGAGAGAAACTCCAAGCATAGCCCGTTCCATAGCATGTTGTCAGACTATAAATTTGTGTACCTACTAATCCCGTCTACAGTGTCCACGTCTCAGCGCCATATGTCAACACAGGTAGGACGCATTGCTCGAAGACTTTAAGCATTGCGGAATTTTCGAATCGAAGACACGACGAAGTTTACCAAATGATGCCCCGCCTGAATTTTAACGTGCTACGTACTTAATGGCAAATATTTTATGTGGCAAAAAATTTTGTCGGGATTTTTTTTCGTTTTCTTTCTTATTTTCTACCCGGAATGAAAGAAAGAGCTGTTAGATTCTCGATAGCATGAAATAATAAATAAAATAATAAATAAGTAACGAATTAACTTCGAATTTTTATATATTAGTTCGTTTATAACAATAAACAAACGCTTCATAAGTGTGAAATTATTGAACGTCCCTCATTAGGTTTAAATCCTGAGTCGGAAATCTGGAAGACGCACACCAAAAACACAAACGACCAAGTCAAAACGAACATATATTTGGACCATATATACCTACATTAAGTTCGGGAATCAAACCGTGAACCGGGGAACAGTCAGTTCCTGTTCTGGATGAATTTGTATTTATTTTACCAATGTAACATAATATTCAAAAATTTGTTTTATTATTGTTTACTAAGACAAATTTCATGAAACAATTTTTTCATAAAAATACTTGTGAACTATTGTTATTTAAATTCCTTTATATAGAATGCGTTACTATATATAAAAGCAATTTATTATCTGTTAGTTGTTAAATAGCCTTCAGCGATCCTCTCCTTAACTGCTAATGAGCTAAGTTTTAATGTATACTTTAAGCCTTTGCGTTAATATATAATCAAAGTTTATACTATGTTTCCATCTGTTATAATCTTTTCAGTATCCTCTGAGATAAAAATACACTTATTTCATGGCTTTACTTCATAAAATGACCTGATGAATGATTTTTCTGCTGGCTTGATTTCAACTGCGTCATTGTGCATTTTGTTTAATACGTCTTCAATGAGAAAGCTCTGTAAAACTAAAATAATGTTTGAAATCAGACAATCTTTTCAATTTTTTCTAAAAAACTAAAAAACTAAAATCATAAAAGCAGATACTAACCATAAATGTCAACCACTGTAATGAGTGTCAAAGCATAATGCGACTGTAATCGCGACGGACTTCTATTAAATAATTTAATAGATCTGATAGAAGTTTCGACTGTTAAGTACGAATAACTATTTATAATATCAGTAATATCCGAGTATAAAATTTTTTTTAAACAAATAATTCATATTTATTTACGTAACAAATAGATTTCGCTACATTTCACTAATGTATCTGAATTGATTGATGCAGCCTACTGATGTAAATGTTTTTAAACCTTTGAGGGTAGAACGGAAAAATCCACCGTAACATCAACCGTTGTATGTCTACTGCTGAACGTAAGCCTCCCATATCATCTCTGGGCACGCACTTACTACACTTACGTTACTCTACTACTACTACTATTACTATATCTGTATAGAATGTACCCAAATGAATATCATAGATAATATACACACCCAATGCGATTTAGGTTGATATTTTTTCTTTTAATTCACTACTTTATTATTTTTAATCTCAATATCAATGCATCAGTACCTCGGTATAAACAAGAACTAACCACCAAATGTAATGTATACGCGCATTAAATATAATAACAATTAATAAATTTAGCAAACATGATGTTCAAACTATAACAATATGACATATGAACTACCTATTTGAAAGTTTGTGTAGGACTTTGTTCGACATAAATCCTCTCCGAACTTACCATACCTCGGAAATTGAACCGAGAGTTGGATTGTAAATTAAACAATTGCAAAAGTCTTTTCGAATTTTTAATTTCACTATCTATTTACTATACAGAAATTTTATAATATTATACATATTACATTATCATCATCATTATGTCAGCCGTTGGATGTCCACTAGTGAACGTAGGCATCCCCCATCGACCTCCAGAGTGACCGGTTCAAAGCAGCCTCCATCCAACTGCTTCCGGCGACTTTCCTCAAGTTGTCTGTTCATCTCACGGACGGCCGTCCAATGTTCGAAGTTTGATCTACCAAGATAGACCTTTTGTCCTAGGAAAATGTACTCGTCAACAACTTTGAGAGTAGAATTTCCAGCAGATATCGGAGTGGGCACGACATGGACATTCGACATGATTTTTGTCTTGTCCATGTTCATTTTAAGGCCCACCTGTTGGAAAACTCTCGAGGTCACTGAGCATAATGCTGAGGTCTTCCGTGGTTTCATTGCCATTAGTATGATATCGTCGGAAAATCAAAGGTGAGTAATGTACTCGCCGTTTATATTGATGCCGAATCCTTTCTATTCTAGAAACTTGAAAGTGTCTTCCAATGCTGCGGTAAAAAGTTTCGGAGAGATGACATCTCCCTGTCTCACACTTCACTGCACTGGTATCGCTCTCGTGCTATGCTCATGTACTCGGACCGACATACTAATAACGTTATTGAACAAGCAATGCAACACTTTGATATACCGGCAGTCAATGTGGCATCGCTGGAGAGACTGTAGAACTGCCCAAGTTTCGGTCGAAGCGAAGTTTTTTTCATAGTCCACAAACGCCAAGCACAATGATCTCTATACATATTAAACTTTAACTGTGCCAAATATACTCCCCCGTCCGCGTATTTTTCGTTAAAAGGGATACAAAGTTTTTACTTTATATTCTTACAATTCAGTATTAATTTTGATTCTGAATTATTTAATATGTTTAAAATTATTTGTAACAATCAAACAAATTTATCTTAGAAAATTTAATTTATTGTATAATACTTTATCCATTGTGAACCAGGCTTCGGAAGTATTAAGGCTGAGGACAAAAACGTTCTAGTGTATTAGTGGTGAAAGTACTACTAACACAGACATTCTCGGGTTCGATTCTCGCTCTGAGTGGATCCCCTATCACGGTTACACCCGATGATGAGCATTATTACTCTTGGTTCGAAAATTTGTCGGCCAGTCCACATTAAGGAAACGCGTCGAATTAAGCTTTAATTCTTCACCTTTATGAAGAAAAGAGCATTTTTCTAACAGAAAGATGTTTCAAATTAAGAAACAGACAAAAACGTAAAGACATTTCTTTAAAATAATTATGACGATATAGTTTGATAGTTGTGAAGTGTTATTATTCACCATTAATCTATTTACCTAAAGACTCCTCTACCTTAGCCACATGACAAAGATATTCCCAATATCCTAGGATAAACCCCCCCCCCCTTCTTATCTCTCAGAAGAAGCTCTAAATATCGTACATTTCTCTACAGGCTTATAGTTTGCTAAGTAAACAAAGTAATTTATTTTAAAAATAATACTTTAAAGTTTAGAGCATGCACTCAATAAATTCCCGAAGGTATCGTAATTCTGGCAAGCTTTGTGCTGCCAAATTGTTTTATACTTTAGCTGAGTAATTGCTTTAACTTTGCTACGCCAAAACTTCATTGTAAAACTTAACTGACTTGAAGTAAAACTTTGCTTCGATTCATCCCTATCGCTCTAATTATTTTCGTGAACTAATTATTTACTTTGAGAACGTTAATAAGTACATAGCAATATGTAAACTTTAGTATGTATGTATATTATTTCTTTTATTTTAATGCAAATAATTGGTAGTTGAATATTTGAAGGTTGAAATTTGAATTGCTAAGATACAAAACAATATCATACAGAAATATTTTCAGTGTAAGAGATATACACATTTTTATATTACAGATATAATCGCATATATATATTCTGTATAATATATTGACATACAAGTATGAAAACCAATTAGCAACAATAAAAGTTCACAAAAAGAAATTTTCATTACATTTCAGTAATTCCTTCAATTTTCTTTTAAACGAAGACGAACACGTGAGTAATTATTTATTTATACTTTCTAATGGTAATATAAAATAAGAAATGATTATATGACCATCTAATATTTTAAATTATTAAATTAACCTATTAAGAAATATTTATATTGAGCCCTACATTAAAAAATAAATTAAAAAAAAATACATTTGATTGATCATAGATCGGGTAGTTAAACAAAAACTTTCGCACTTAAGTGCTATTTTCTTTTTATAAAGGCTATATATTAGCTAGGCTATATATTTCTAGGCTATAAATTATTATTCTTTGTGGACGAGCAAGTTGTCAGGGACTTCACATTCCGCACAATGGAATAGGAGCGGCTTAAAGAACAATGGGTACACAATAGTAGCTTATGGCATAAGTTAGTTTTTACAATGTTATTCATATTAAATAATAGAAGATTGAAAAAAACATTTTCGTAGTCGGAAAAACTCAAATAAGGAATCATGAGTATATATATATATATATATATATATATATATATATATATATATATATATATATATATATATATATTAAGACGAATTAAACCTTGATTTATGAAGGTACAGAAACCCGACCTCGAGCTTTTCATATTCCTAATTGCGCTGGCGGTCAGTGTAATGTTACTTTCATAGTCAGCAACGCTTTATGAATTTCTTTTACACAATGCGAGTGAAATGTATGTATTAGGCCGTGCTACGTGTTGTGATATATAGTCATTATTCAGAGCGAACGTGGCGGGAAAGGGTTTTCTTGAGGGCCGATAAAACCCAAAATAATACCGTGATATTTCCTTTAGCCACAAGTGTAATCTTAACCTGACTTTTATTTTAGACCCAGTTAGAAATGTGACTTTATTTATTCCAGATTTTCTTCGAAACAGTTGGTGAATTTTTTATATTCTTATTTTAAATAACCAGATAAATAATGAGCGTCTGGCATCGTTTCATTGATGCAGATGATGTTATTAATCGTAAATGAAATCACATGATTTCAACCAACTGATAAATGAATATAATATTTATGATGCTCGAACAGATTGAAGAAGGAAAAGTCGAGTCGAGTTAAATGTTTAATAAATATTCAATTCTCATTACTTATCACAGTGTCATGTAGTGTCTTGACATTACGTGTATTAAATGTGAACGTGTGTATTGTTACATTTGTATAATTTTAGTTATTATCATAGTATTATGTCTTACTTGTCTTAGTTTTAATGTCATTTAGTGGAATGCGGGCTATGTAATCTATTTCAGGAAATAAAAAAGTATTTCGCATCTTGCTCATTCTCATAAACTTAACTGTACTCATGGAGTTACTAATTTCTTCAATTCGTCCAACATAATTCACAACACCCTTTTTAATACCAATTTTCACGATCACATAATCATTTACTTGAAAGTGTCTATCTATAACAATCACATCGTCCTCATCAAATTTCTCCTGACTTTTCTTCAACGAATGAACCTTCAGACGTGTCAGCAAGGGAGATATCTTCTATCTCACTATCATTACTATCTACTCATTTGCCTTTTCTTCTCTCTCTTTGATATCAGTTCTAGTGGAAGCTTAGAAATATTTTTCTTATCTATATTTTTAAGGACTTTTTTTACTGTATTCTGTACATTTGGCATGCCCAAACCTCCCTCAAAAACAAGTGACCATTGCTCCCTCTGCAATTTAATTCAACTTAATATTCCCAAAATAAAATTTTGATTCGATATTTTAGCGTGACTTAGAGACTAATTTATACGTTAGCAAATAGGTATTCAATGGAAAAAACATAAAAAAAACACATACTTTTTGCTATTTCTTTGTTTATTAACTTTTAAACCACGACAAAATATTTACATTGACCGGCGTTAAAGATAAAAATGCGTCTGTCTTTGATAACTGAACGAAATGACTGATAGTCTATGGATAAACATTGAAGCCAGGGGGGTAAACTAAACTACCAAAATAGGGAAATAATAAATTATATATTAGAATTGGAAAAACAGGGGAGTGCCCATGTCTCTCAACTGCCTAACTCTCTCCTATCTCCCTTAAACTTAAAATTCACTTTTTTGATACAATTGTGACTTGACACTTCTGATGTATTTGATTGTGTGCATCTTTTTGTATGGTTTGTTCAGTCCCAGCTTGCTTCTAATAGGAGGGTGTGTAAATGTGTGATTGTTTTAAGTTTGTTGATTCGTTAATTGCTAAATAACATTGTCATAAGCCTGCGTGGTTTTTTGATGCTGTTTGTAATAAGTTAGATTATTGTTAATTTGATAAATAAATTGAGTAAGTAACCAATAATAAATAATATTGCTAGAGTTAAAACCTAAAATTCCTACGATGTAATTACGTAATAGAAAATGTAATAAACTCTATCAGCCTGTAAACCACCCACTACTGAGTGAAGGCCTCTTCTCCATATAGAAGAAGGGTTGGAAGCTTAATCCACCACACTGCTCCACTGCGGGTTGGCGGATAATTTCCATACCATGAGTAGCGATCGTTATCAGGTATCTATGATAACAACCGGGACCGACGGCTTTACGTGCTCTCCGAGGCATGGTGGGGAGATCCACAAAGACATACACCTAGATCAGATACAAATATTTGTCCCAAGCGGGAATCGAACCCGCGACCGCCGGCGCACGGTCTTGAGCTGACTACTCGCACCACTACACCAGAACGCTCGTCAAATGTAAATGTAATATATTAAAAGCATATTATAATAAATAAATTTTTATTTTCCTGTCTTTAAGTAGAAAGTGAAAGGCACTGTTCATACAGGTATAAATTAATTCATCTCCACGATTATTTTTATATTGCCCGCTCATATTAGGAAATTTACCAAGCCAAGCATTATGAATAATAATCACTTGGCCCTAACATATATTTAGTTATAGTAAGTTTAATAAAATAAATTATTTTTAAACTAACTACTTCCCATAATAGAAAATATGTGTCTTTAATAAAATTATTATAATCGTATTTAACGGAAGTATATAACGCCAGCTTCAAGTTTTTTCATAAGAACATTGCAAATTGTAAACCGTAATTTCAACGGTTCTGATTTTTCCATTTGAATTTGTGTTATTGTACCTCTCTTTTTGAAAATACAGTCTCTATAACGTTAGGTCTCTAAAGAAAAAAAAAAGCTGTAATCAATTGTATTAAATAATGTCACACGTAGTAAAATTCCAATCAATTCAGTTGTTTTTTTTTTCATATATTGAGTAATATTAGATTCTATGATATTGACAAGTAACTTACAATTTGTCTGTAATCTATTAATTGGCATGTAAATATAAATAATGATCAATAATGCTTAACATACACACGGTCGTCTGTTACATAGACAGGTAACTTAATGCCTGTGTTTTAGGTAACAGCAGACTGATATACCTGAGGTGTGCCCGAGATGGGCGGCGCTGCGTCAAGGTCTGACGTCGATCCTCGGAGGGGACTTGTCGCTCCCGAGCATCCTCACCGCGATGTTCGGCGACGACGCACAATTCCTGGAAGGCGATGGTCTCCTTCTGCGAGACAGTAATGTCCTAGGAGGAGGCCGACGAGCGGAGGAGAGAGGAGGCCGCCGACGTGGCCTCCATCCGCGGGCGACGAATGGGGGTGCGTAGGAGGCGCTACTTAATGCGCCTCCAGTAACGCCCTTGTGCCCGTGTCGGGCCGGGATGGGAACCCGGTCCTGCTAGACTCGTGACGTCCCGACGACGTCGTCGTCGTCGGGACTGTTCAGAGGTTAGCCGGACAGTCCCCATGTAGGAGAAGTCTGACCTTTTCGCCAGCCTGTCGCTGGAGGGATCCTGTTGCCTGCAGATCCGGATCCTCCAATTAAAGCGGCTTAAGGCTCCCGTAGGGGTTTAGTACGGTATTGCACTCCCAAAGTGTCGAGTCCGACATAGGTCTAGGACTGCCGACCCGGGCGTCCTGGATATCATCCGTAAATGGATTCCCCTGCGTCACAAAAAAAAAACAAAAAAAAATACCTACATCAATTTTTTTTGAATATATATATATATAACACTCAGACTCGGGGCCGGGAATCGAACCCACAACCGTGAAGCAAAAAACAGAGTCATTGCCAACTGCGCCAACGTGCCAACGTGCCAACGTGCCAGTCAAAATTATTTAGTGTCATTATGTATTAAATGACGTACAGTACGATTGTTTCCACTTTGATACTCGGCAATTCTCCACCATTATCGGGAGATGTCGGAACTACAAATGACACGAGATACATTGCTGCATATTCATAACATCCTACTAGGATATTATAGTCTAAAACCTTCTTAAACAGTAATATAAATGACATCAAAAACATAACTTGTAAAAAATCCAAGTCTCGCAACTCAGTTCTTCTACTCTACCGTAAAAAGTTGTGAGATCCATGTATTACCAAGTCGGCTAATTTATTCAATCCCTACTTAAGGGTCCTTCTGTCTTAAGCTATTACGTAATTAGCTAACCTAACAACATATTATAGTGACCATATCAATATTAAAAATCTTTAATGTTTAAAATAGATAGATTGACTTGGCAATCGCATGAAAACATAATGTATCTCACAAGTAATGCATACGAGTATTGTATTAAATTAGATTGTTTAGTGCGATTGCCAAGTCAATCTATCTACTTAAAACATAAAAAAAATTTAATATTGATATGGTCACTATAATATGTTGTTAGGTTAGCTAATTACGTAATAGCTTCAGACAGAAGGACCCTTAAGTAGGGATTGAATAAATTAGCCGACTTGGTAATACATGGATCTCACAACTTTTTACGGTAGAGTAGAAGAACTGAGTTGCGAGACTTGGATTTTTTACAAGTTATGTTTTTGATGTCATCTCATTTCTTTTTGTAGATATTCCTACTTGTTTTCTTTTCCAGTGTCTTCTACTTCTTAAATACCAACAATGCATTTTCTTAAAACCTACGCTCTGTCTTATGATCTTTTTTTATTTTTGTATATACATATCTTCCTCTTTTTCTTTTCTGGTACTACTTCTTGAGTTTCAGCTATTACTGGTATAGATAGTACTGGTACGCAAGAGTTTTTTGTTTCTTACAGGAATACGATTAACAGATATAAATACGATTAGTAAAATTTAAAAATAAAAAATCTTTTATTTGATCGTCATGTCATACATATTGTGATGTCAAGTTGACAACTTAAGATACTTGACAAGAGAGATAAATTAAGTATGTTTAGCCGGAAACAATATTATCAGGTTTCTGTCGATTTTTTACACCTAATTCTCCACGAAAATAAACTTTAAAAAATATTTAAAAAAGTGTATGTGTACTTAAATACGCACGTAAGAAGTTATACTTACAATAAATTGATGCTTCGAGTTAACGGTTAGTGCGCGCCATGTACAATAAGACCCTGATAAGCCACTAAAAATAAAGTAATCGTCAAGACGAAGCAAACGAGCTGAAGCTCGATGGGGTTGCGTCGTTTCATTACAGAGTTCCTATGACCACCTTCCAGCTCCATCATCAGATCCTAGTTACCATAGAAAGACAAACTACTCGTCAAGGCGATTCAAACGAGCCCGATTTCGATGAAGTTGTTTCATTTCATTGCGAAGTTCTTATGGCCATCTTGCAGCTCCATCATCAGATCAGACCCTGGTAACCATCTAAAAATAAATTTCTCGTCAAGACGATTCAAACGAGCCCGAACTCGATGTGGTTGTGTCGTTTCATTACAAAGTCCCTATGACCACATTCCAGCTCCATCACCAGACCCTGGTTAACATTGAAAGATAAACTCCTCGTCAAGACGATTCAAAAGAGCCTGAACTCGATGTGGTTGTGTCGTTTCATTGCGAAGTTCCTATGGCCACCTTCCAGCTCCATCATCAGACCCTGGTTACCATCTTGCATTGAAGTACTCGTCAAGACGAATCAAACGAGCCCATACTGGATGGGTTTATGTCATTTAATTAATGAGTTTCTATGGCCATCTTCCAGCTCTATCATCACACCCTGGTTACCATATAGCACCAAAGTACTCGTCAAAACGAATCAAACGAGCCTATATTCGATGTGATTATGTCGTTTAGTTACTGAGTTCCTATGGCCATCTTCCAGCTCCATCATCGGACCCTGGTTTCCATTGAAAGGCAAACTACTCTTCAAGACGGTTCAAACGAGCCCAAACTCAGTGAGGTTTTGTCGTTTCATTGCGAAGTATCTATGACCATCTTCCAGCTCCATCATCGGACCCTGGTTTCCATTGAAAGGCAAACTACTCTTCAAGACGATTCAAACGAGCCCAAACTCAGTGAGGTTTTGTCGTTTCATTGCGAAGTATCTATGGCCACCTTCCAGCTCCATCATCAGACCCTGGTTATCATTAAAAGACAAATTGCTCGTCAAGACGATTCAAACGAGCCCGAACTCGATGTGGTTGTGTCGTTTCATTGCGAAGTTATTATGGTCACTTTCCAGCTCCATTATCAGTTCAGACCCTGGTAACCATTTAAGAACAAAGTACTCGTCAAGACGAATCAAACGAGCCGAAACTAGATGGGGTTGCGTCGTTTTATTACAGAGCTCCTATGACCACATTCCAGCTCCATCACCAGACCCTAGTTAATATTGAAAGACCAACTACTCGTCAAGATGATTCAAACGTACCCGAACTCGATGAGGTTGTGTTGTTTCATTGCGAAGTTTCTATTGCCACCTCCCAGCTCCATTATCAGGTCAGACCCTGGTAACCATCTAAAAACAAACTACTCGTCAAGACAAATCAAACGAGCTGAAACTCGATGGGGTTGCGTCGTTTCATTACGGAGTTCCTATGACCATATTCCAGCTACATCACCAGACCCTAGTTTACATTGAATGACAAACTACTCGTCGAGACGATTCATACGAGCCCGAACTCGATGTGGTTGTGTCGTTTCATTGCGAAGTTCTTATGGTCACTTTCCAGCTCCATTATCAGGTCAGACCCTGGTAATCATTTAAGAACAAAGTACTCGTCAAGACGAATCAAACGAGCCGAAACTAGATGGGGTTGCGTCGTTTCATTACAGAGCTCCTATGACCACATTCCAGCTCCATCACCAGACCCTTGTTAACATTGAAAGACAAACTACTCGTCAAGATGATTCAAACGAACCTGAACTCGATGAGGTTGAATCGTTTCATTGCGAAGTTTCTATTGCCACCTCCCAGCTCCATTATCAGGTCAGACCCTGGTAACCATCTAAAAACAAACTACTCGTCAAGACAAATCAAACGAGCTGAAACTCGATGGGGTTGCGTCGTTTCATTACGGAGTTCCTATGACCATATTCCAGCTACATCACCAGACCCTAGTTTATTTGGCGTAGTGAGAGGTTGCCATTGAAAAGGAAGGATCCTTCGACCAGACGGTGTTGCGTTTGGTGGGCTACGCGCCACTTGACGTTTGTTGTCGAGTTCTTGTATATATATTCAATTGCTTTGAAAACTTAGATAGCGCGATGTAGGATACGTCTGTTTCTTCTAGTTCGTATATGGTGAGATAGATGTCGCTACATCACTCCCCCTCCGAGACCGGAGGTCGATAGCAGGTTGAGTCGTCCATACATCTTGTGATGCTTGCCTGGCCAGTGGAATGTTCCAGTGAGTCGGAACTAGATGCCGCATAGTTCACGGTGAGTCGGAACTGTCTGCGGTGATGCCCCAGTGAGTCGGGGTGGTGCAGTGTTGCGTAGTGGCTGGCTGCTGCGTCGACCAGGAGAGAAGAGCGTCTCTGCTTGCTGACCAGCTGAAGTGCAGTGTGCTGTGCCAAGGTCGCTGAGCAGGCTGTGGGTGATGACCAGGAATGCGCGTCCGCTGCATGCAGGTGGTCAGGATACCCGTAGTAGCCGTGGATGCTGGCTGGCTGTACGACTCGCTGCTCGAAAGCTTGAGGAAGCGATGATGATATCATGATGACGTAGATTTGCGAAGGCTGCGCTGACGTTCATGCTCGGGGTCACCAGTTTGGGGTTGGGAGACTGCCATTGAAAAGGAAGGATCCTTCAACCAGACGGGAGTTGTCTGGTGGGGTACGCGCCACTTAACGTTTGTTGTCGAGTTCTTGTATATATATTCAATTGCTTTGAAAACTTAGATAGCGCGATGTAGGATACGTCTGTTTCTTCTAGTTCGTATATGGTGAGATAGATGTCGCTACATTTACATTGAATGACAAACTACTCGTCAAGACGATTCAAACGAGCCCGAACTCGATGTGGTTGTGTCGTTTCATTGCGAAGTTCTTATGGTCACTTTCCAGCTCCATTATCAGATCCGACCCTGGTAACCATTTAAGAACAAAGTACTCGTCAAGACGAATCAAACGAGCCGAAACTAGATGGGGTTGTGTCATTTCATTACAGAGCTCCTATGACCACATTCCAGCTCCATCACCGGACCCTAGTTAACATTGAAAGACAAACTACTCGTCAAGATGATTCAAATGAACCCGAACTCGATGAGGTTGTGTCGTTTCATTGCGAAGTTCCTATGGCCACCTTCCAGCTCCATCATCCGATCAGACCCCGGTAACCATTTAAAAATAAAGTAGTCGTCAAGACGAATCAAACGAGCCGAAACTCGTTGAGGTTGCGTTGTTTTATTACAAAGTTCCTATGACCACCTTCCAGCTCCATCATCAGACCTTGGTTACCATTGAAAGACAAACTACTCTTCAAGAAGATGCAGACGAGCCCACTCGATGAGTTTGTGTCGTTGCATTGCGAAGTTCTTATGGCCACCTTTTAGCTCCTCCATCAGATTAGCAACATGTCATCATAATATTGCATTATCACACGGTTATTATTATTATTATTTTGAATCAAATTTAATTTGCAAGATTTGATGACAAACATCGGGACAGGTGAAACTAAATAAAATCTTGTTGAGCTGACACATCAGCGCAATGAAGTAAGTTAGTGTAATTGCGCGGCGCCTACTAGTTAACTTCATGTTGTCGGTTTTATTATTTTTGTCACAGTGTGTGCGCGTATCGTAAAAATTAGTCTCATCAAGAAGTATAACTTCAAAATACAAAAGTTATTTTGAGTAGGTAGTGCTTATTATTAGTACTTATTATTTCTTTTTTTTTTCAATTTTGTCTACTTTAATTCTTTTCGAGATTTTGGTACAATTTCATAAGACATGTTCCATTCTTGCTTTTTCATTCCGTTGACCATTTTAAAAGTTATTTACTTTTATTTACATTGATTTATTAACTGCATATGTAACTTTGTAATCCTATATATTTATATGAGATTACAAAGTTATTTATGCAGTTGGTGTATCTAGAAAACTGGACCGAAATTGCACAATATTTGAATTTTTCCTCGGTTTATATACTAAACACTAATGGTATTCTAAATTTGAAGCTTCTATGTCTGCTAGAAGTGCCTTAGAGTTTTGATGATCGGTCAGTCAGTGAGTGACAAAATCGTTAACTTTGACTAATTATAATTCTTAAACTACTGGTTCAAATTGAATGTAATTTTAAAATATACCGTGTTTATACAATGCCTGCTTGGGTATTGAAAATTCAGACTTCTAGTTTTATCCACAACGAAGTTATAGGGGGTCGAAAATGGCCTGAGTTGCTTCGAGAAAAGGATAGTACGGCCGTGCCACTTTTTTTTTTTTTGCTCGACTTGGCGGAGGCACTGCCGTGCCTCCAGATCACCTGCCAAAATGTCATTTTTTACAGTAGACCTATGAATAATACAGATGTGGCTTGATTTAATTATTACATCACATTACTAAAACACACAAATATGTATTTAGTAAAGGGGAATCTAACGCTTTAAAAGCGTTATTTACAATAAGTGCTAATTGTATATAATTATATAATACATTATTTACAATTTCGCGGGATTGACTATCAACTTTTTTACCTTATTTAATATACTGTAGCGACAGCCTCTCTCTACGCCAAAATACAAAGCCTGATTAGACGTCGTGCCATGACCAAATTTATTTTCAACATAAAACCAAATAAATTGCATTGATGATTTCATTCAAAGCAAATTTCTTTTATTTTGAAAGCTAACCCGTTTCACATAATTATGTCATAAAAAGTTGGTTAGAGTCTATTGGAAAATTTAGAATATTAAAGAAGTTTCTATACTTAGGTTGAGTTTTTATGACTAATTACCGATATTAAATTAATTTAAGGTATTTTATTAGAAAATACAGAAACCCAAACTGCAAATAAAATATTATATTACATAGATTTTATTATTTTACGCGAGTAAATTCTAGGATTGTGTATTTCTTTTGGTATATAAAAACTCTATGCTCACCGGTCGAATTTCCCCAAAATATGATCCCGTATCGAATATTTAATGAAGCTATTAGTACCTCTGACTGGTTGACTTTAGATAGCATAATGTACAATGCAAAGAGACTAAATTATTTGTCTGTTATTTCTAATAGGAATGAAAGTAAAGCATTCAATTACTCCTATGAGAATGTAAAAATATAAAATTTTTTAATAAATATATCTTATTATTAAATATATGTTATATCTTTATAAATTCTCCCACACCACCGATTGGACTAGAAATAGTCCTTTGAGAGGGTACCGTGCTATGGTTTTATTTACTGCAACATAAATCGATGTTGGATTTGTTTTCGAGTAAAAATACCTGAGGCTAGAGGCTACCAAATTTCTGTATAATATACAGGCTTCCCACGAGGATCCTCGTTACTCATGGGTTCCTCCTCGTTTACCCGGTTAAATTTTAATACTAATATTTATTGTTATGGTGTACTGCTAACCTTAACAGAGTAACCAAAACTTTCTTCATTAAACTATCTATCTAAGAGTGCTTTTTCATTAAACGATAAGAAGCCGACGTCAGTGTACATCTCATTGAATATCTCAACGTCAGACTTTACTTAAATGTCATCGATATAATTATACATCGATCTTAAATGTTATTTTTTTTTACTACGACACACGATCTTCGGATATCGTTGGCATAATATCAACGACATGTTGCTACGACATTTTGTTTCTACATAATCGTACGGTAAAATTATTGATATGTCACATTGATTATCTGTACATATAATAAAATGGTAGGAAAGTCAAAACTGTACATTAAATATTTTTAAAAGAATACTTGGGGTGTTATCTACAATCGATACCAAAGCCAAAAATATAGTTTTTAGAATTTTTGTCTGTTTGTCTGTTTATCTGTATGTGTGTCCGGGATAAACTCAAAAAGTATTGCATGGATTTACTTCAAATTTAGTACGAATATTATTAAGAAGTCGGGTCAACATATAAGCTACATATTATCACGCTATCACCTACGGGGAACGAGCAATCAACCTTTATTTCTTCAACGCATTCTGTAACAACGTGTAATCTAATAGCGTTCACGCAAACGACGTCGCGGGCAGCAGCTAACTAATAATATGTACGACTATTTGCGCAATAGCTTTCCTTGTCTAGTTCGTTTTTGTTACCTTAGGTGTCATTGTATTTTGTTAGGAATAAATTAATAATCTAAATCCAAACAAGAACTTAGATTTTTTCACGTAAAACTATTTTTCACCTTAATGTACTCGTATACAGTATTATAAAAAAAGTCGCTTACCTCATTCTATTGAAATTAAAATTGTTTACGAATAATAAACTTTATTCATTGAAATTCACTCTTTGCTTTGTATTTGAGGTACTTTATTTATGAGACTGTTCATATTATTGTTTAAGATCTTCAGATTTCTCGTCTCCAGAATTAGTAACATGTGCTTAAAATGTACAAGAATGACGATATCATTGTCGTTTCAGTAAATTTTGGACAAGCTACGGGTGTATTTATAATATTTAAAAGAACAGAAACATAAAAGTAATGATATTAAGATTAAAGAAACAATTTTTTTTTACCATTACGATTTACATTATTGTTTGTCAATATTATATAAAGTTTGTTTAAATTAATAGCAATAAGAATAATTGAATTATTTTGTAAATGGATTAATTAAATTAAGGCAACGATATATTTCAATAAATCGTAATAAAATTAAGAGTGTAGTATTTTTTAAATAGTCTATTGTTGTAAATTAATTATAAGTAAAAAGGTTGTAATGGAATCAAATCAAATCCCGCCGAAATTTTCCGCTCGTCCTCAACCTTCCTCATCAAGTAGGTACCTACTTTATTTCAAATGTCTAAAAATATCTTTGAAAATAATATTCCAAATAAATAAAAATTAAAAAATTAAAAAAAAAAACGACTAAGAATTATATTCAATAGACGACAAGTTAATGTTAGTGTTTTAGGTATATAAAGAGACTTCGTGGTCTATATTTACTTTTTTATCAAATCGTGTAACGTTATTAGACTGTCGTAAGGTATCGAGGGAAGTCGAGCGATGTCGCAGAACATCTCTAGCGACACAAGTTACGCAACGTTTTAAAATATATTTGTTATAAAGGAATTACATAGCTACCAACTACTCTTGTAGAACAAAATATTACCCGCAATTCAACCAACTCGATAAGTAACTCAATACTTGTTAAATTGGTTGAAATATAATTACTTCTTTTGAAGTTTGCAACTACATAATAGCTAAAAGCCTTCCATTAAACAGGTATCCATTGCAAAAAAAAAAGTTTCGTTTTATTTAATTGTATCTACTTCCTGAAAGTAGAGAACTCAAATACAAATTTAACAAAATTGTGACTTTTTATTTTATTTCTTATATATTCATAGAACAGATCGTTACTTGATTTTTAAGTAGATTAGTTTTTACCCGACTAAGCGACGCAAAGAAGGGCAATGTGTTTATAAGTCTTGGTATGTATGTAAGCACGTATGTGAGTATGTACATATGTACATACATATGTTAAAAGTATAACTGAATTGACCTGTAAACTTATATTTACGCGAATTTAACTCATTTAATTACAAGTCTAAAAACGGATTTTATCGCGTTTATTTAAAACTACAGTTTAACAATATTTAATTTAAATTATTTCCCGACGTTTCGGACCCTTTACAGCTTTCTTTTATATGGAGAAGAGGCCTTCCCTCAGCAGTGGGTAGTTTACAAGCTACAGAGACTACTTTATCTCTCGAAATAGCCTATATCAACTCCCATATTTAATTTTGGGCTGCAGAGGATCCACTTCACGACACTTAAAATTGGGCTTGTTATATTTAGTACTACTATTTATTTATTTATTTATTTATTTATTTAATAGGTACATCCACAGAATACATATAACAACATTACATCGAGCCAGTATTAAATTAATATCTAATATGTATCCCATTACGGAGTACACAACATTCTACAATACCGTAATGTCACTGAAGCAAGTACTATTAATCTATGACAAATAATATGTATAAATCATTATACGAGTATTCATTTTTATTGGCAAAATATAAAGTTGTAATTTAAATTTGTTCAGTATAAAATCAGAGACATGATACTGTAAGTATAAAATAAGGCCTTACTAGGTATCAGTACTATGTGAACTTCAGAAACCGATTCAATAAATAGATTATACAGATATTTTATACATAATAAATATACATATAATATAAATATACAGATATTTTATACATAATAAATATACATATAAATAATATTACAAATTAAAAATATACTAGATAATGGCTTAAAGGTGGATTTTAATAAAATAGGGAGATCGATTAAATTCCGAGGTACTGGGTCTAGGGAAATATAAATTTTAGATATCACTTTTTTAGACCTTTCTTATTTCTCCATGACGAGATTTATTTATACTACTTTGTTGGATAAATGTATGTAACAACTGATTTGAGAGTGGAAAATTATTTGCAGGAAAATAAACTTATACCGAAATTCTGGATCCATTTTATGGGGCAACAAAATGAGAAAATTTTTCATCACAATGTCGTTCATTAATCATGCTCGCGACAAACCAGGCTATGCTTGTGATTTTTTTATGATTTATATTTGGATTATTAATATAAAATAAATTAACATAATTTTGTTAATAAAATAATTATTACTATTATTATTATTAACTTTCGATTCTCTTTTTTTATTTTTTATTTGTAATTTTTGCTGATGTTTTTTATCAATGTCAGTCTACTCTTTTATTATTTTCATTTGCAAAATGTGGAAACTTGTTTGGTTAATGTAAAAGTTAAAGTTGTGTTAAAATTAAGGCATTATAGAACTGTTTGTTTCCCTAATCAAGATAAAATAAAAAATAAAAATAACACACACTAGCATCCACCCGCGGCTTCGCCCGCGTAGATTCGGTTATCGCGACCAAAAAAAAAAAAGAAGAGCATCCTATGTTAATTTAATACAATAAATAATGAAACTTTGTACACATATTCCAAAAATATGTGTACAAAGTTTCATTATGATCGGTTAAGTAGTTTTCGCGTGAAAGCGTAACAAACAAACTACATTTCACATTTATAATAAAGGTAGGGATGTTACATTAAATAATATTTAATTACGTAAAAGTTCGAATCTATAAATCCTACTATATATAATATACTTACTTTATATCTGTAGTTATTAGAATTTACACATAATTTTTAAATTAATGCAGTTACAAATTTTCGATAAATAAAATTTTTTTTCGCGATTTAACTTTTCGACTCATAGCTTTAACTGTTGACGGTATGTATGGTTCATTTATCATTCGAATAATCGGAATTGCGGTTCGACGAGGAATCGTTAGGCCAACTATGTATTTGGTATGATCAACATTTGGTCATTATTCCTATAATAATATTATTTGGAAAGAAAAATATTATATTATAAATATATAAGAGAGAAAGAAAGAAAAAGAAAAATATAATATATATTTTTCAGTGGAAGAAGTTAATAAAACTTGTAGGTATGCATTGTCACGTGTCTATAAAAAAGTAATCATCGTTATACATTAGTATAAATATTTTATTTATCCAATTTCATTTATTACATATAAAACAGCTGATGGCTGAACCCTAGCGAATTGAATGTAAATAAAGAATGAGTTGAGCTATCAGCGAACTGGACGAATAGCAATCGTAAACTCAGGCAAGGGTTGATATCCGAAGTATTTCAATTTGGCGTTATTGTACTTCCTTGAGGGGTTTCTTTATATTTTTGTTTCGTATTTAAATTTTCTACCGTAGATAATACTTATTCGTTTACAAATGTAAAGTGTCTCTTTGAAACGTGACAAAAAAAAATATATAAATTTACTTTACGCGTTATAATTAAACACCATCATACCAAATGATTTCCCTCTAAAACTTCAAATAGCAAATTTTTTTTATAAAATGGAACTCGTGTGAACTAAATTTCAGGTTTACCATGATCCGACCAATAGAGCGAATGATATATTTAAAATCAACGTACGAAAACGTAGGTACTATTTTCAACTTATTTTGTAAATAAAAAACTACGTTTCCATCTCTTTCCACATCCTTAAAAGAAAGACAGTGAAAAGGGGAGGAAATTACACGCTAAGTTAAGTGATCGCTCTCATGTCAAAATGTTATTTCGTTTTTTACGGTAGACAATTTAATTTTCGTAAGGTATAAAATCGAGACTAATTCAGCGAAATAAATGTCTTAGGAAATCCATTTTATATAAAATTTGTATTGACGTGAATTGATGTTAATACAATGAAGCAAAAGAGTTTTTTTTTGTTTCTTTAAACAAAAACAAAAAAAAACTTTCTGAGTTAAATCATTAAACATGACGTATGATGCTTTGGAGATTATAATATTCCTTTATAAGTACGTACTAATACGTCATTTCCAGAGGCGGATGAGTAACCATAAACAAAAAAAAAAGTCAAACAGTTGGAATATGCAGATTATCTGTGTCAAAAATCGTGTAAGCTTGAATGATATTAGATATAAGCATTTATATTATACTATAATTGAGAAGGACTTACAAAATGGTTCGTAAAAACTAGTGCGGACATAACTTTTACCGACTTTAATGACATGGTTCATCTTTCATTGAAAACAATTTCAAGTATTAAAATTATCAACCAAAAAGAGACACAATATTCGTCTGAAATTCGGGACAAAATGTACCTAATGTTTAGGACATCTTATGGGACGAATTAAAACCATATCCAGTTTCATGTGATGATTTGAGGTGATTTGCTTCGATGCTGCTCCTTAGTGCTTTTGATTTAAATTACATTTTATTTTGACACATGTTTGACAACTCAATCCGTCTATTATAAAATAATTTCCAGTATCGACGCAGGTGTAGGTCTTTGTTGGAAGCTTTTTTTGGACTTTTCTATTAAATTTAGTGTTGGCCAAAGTGAGAAGCAATCGTGATAGCGCCTTTTCGATATTTTTTACTTTAATTAGTGATTTGAGTAATTTACAATATTAAGAAAAAACACAGATCTCGTAAATCAAAAGTTTATTATTTTTATAGATGACTTAATAATCTAAGATTTTCTTGAATATTTAGCTTCTGGTTGGTCCCTTTTAATTGTCCAGCAGTAATCTGCTAATATATTTGGGCTCCATTTGCCCTGGTACCACTTTTTCATATTAGAAATTAGTGCTCGTCGCTGAGAGCCCCTAAATTGTCAGTTAAAAAATCCACGCGAGTCTAAAAAACGGATTTTAAGTGACATGTTGCAACCCAATGCTTGATTTGACAATAATAGCTCGCTAACCAACTCTCTGTAGCTGTCACTCTTGTGGTTACCCAAAAATTTTACAACAAAATTTTTAAAAGCCTTCCAAGCAGATTTTTCTAAATCGCTTAATTTTTCTTCAAATCTTGAATCTTTTATTAACTCCCTAATTTGAAGGCCAACAAAAATACCCTCTTTTATCTTTGCATCACTTATTTTAGGGAATTTTTCTTTTAGGTACAAAAATCCACTACCATTGCGATCCATTGCCTTCAAATTTTTTTTTATTAATCCTAATTTGATATGCAATGGTGGTAGAAGCACATTATTTGGCTGTATAAGGGGTAAATACTTTACGTTTTTTTTGCCCAGAAACTAATGATGCACGCGTTGGCAATGTTTTTTTATATAGTGATTAGTTCTGTCTCGGCTATCCAATCCATATAAAAAGCAGCAAAACTTTGTATAACCCAGCTGAAGTCCAAGTAATAGTGTAACAACTTTAAGATCACCGCAGATTTTGAAGGAATATGTACTGTAATTTATTTTTTCAAATAAAAGTTTCATATTTTCATAGGTGTCTTTCATATTTGCAGCATGGGCCGGAGGTACAGATGGAAGCATATTTCTATTATGCAATAAAACTGCTTTTAGACTTGCTTTCGAAGAATCAATGAATAAACGCCACTGAGAGAGATCAAAATCTATGTCCAACATTTTCATAATCTCATTTATGTTATTGCAAAACACCGAATCTCCAACCTGAGAAAAACACGTTCTGAAGTGTTGATCACGGTTTCGAAAATAGCTAACTTTTGTATTATGATGTGGCAAATTCCATTCTTTTAGACGAGATCCTAATAGTTCTGACTACTTTTTTGACAAATTTAAGTCCCGGACCAAATCATTTAGGGCTCCTTGAGTTATCAAATGTGTTTCGTTTACAATTCCTTCAAACTCAAAGTCATCGTCCTCGTCAACACATTGACCTGAAGTGGACGGTTGTGAATTGTCGTTCTCAACAGACGTAGTTGCAACTGGTATTAGTTCTGGCAATTTTTTACAATGAGAGACTGGTCTTATAGCCGAAGATAAGTTAGGTTAAATAACTGTGTGTTTTTTTTTTCTTGTAATTTATACCTTTTATGTCAGTGAGACAAAATAGCAATCTGAAACGTGATCTCGCTGTTCAGTCCATATCATGAGTAAAGCAAACGGCATAGGTCGTGCACCTTTCTTCCAGTCAGTTAAATTTTTCACACACGTTATGCAACAGACATGAGGGGTCCAGGATTTGTCTTGATGGGCGACAAAAAAACCAAAACATTGGTGATAACATTCCAACACAAGTTTTGTAAAATTTCGTCGTTGTTTTTTGAATGTAAGTTCTCCGCAGACATAACAAAAAGAGTTAGGATCATTATTACACTTCCTCGACATGTTCACAGGGTTAATAAATCACAAAAAAGTGTTCAAATTCAACGACAAATATTTTTATAACGATTTACTTTTAAGCGTTAGTGTTAATTTACTGCCGTAGTACTAGTTATGAGTATTACCGTATGACAAGAAATATGAGGCTAATTGACAATTGACAACTGTGATTTAATAATGAGGGTAGATTGATAAAACAAAATTAGCTATCAAAGTTCGTGTGGCAAAACCAGTGTTGACCAGTATATTTAATCAGTCATACTTGTACTGCAGTACAGAAGCATTTGTGGCTTCAGTGACAAAACTGAGCCTTACCATAAATATGAGAGTCCACCTGAGGGGAGATGTTATTATATGTGTTGTAGTATTTCGATTTCGTTGTAAAAAGATAATACCCCGTGTAACTTTCACCAGATGAAAGGCTGAGCTTCGTGTTCGTTTTATTAAAACTTTAAATCCCTACTCTATAATAAATATTGTTATATTTTATATGTATTTGTATAATAACAAAATTAATAACGTAAAAAACCAATTAAAAATCCTATTAGAACCGTTTTCGACATCTACGTTGACGAAGTCGCGGGCTAAAAGCTAGTCGAGTAATAAAATTTTGATGTTCAGATGTAAGCCAAATAATTTATGAATAATTAATTTGAAATTACGTGTTTGAAAATGTTGTTTAACGTTATATTATGTATTTAAGCCGACATATAAAAAACAATACGGTTTATATACAGTCACATGGAAGGCTCTTTACCCAATTATAAAAATCGATTGGCCCTAGGGCAATACAGAAGATTCCTATTACGAATGACATGGGTTATGAAAGGTGTAGCGGGGTTTCCATCTCACCACTGCGACCCTTTTATATATTAGCAACCTTTTCCACGTAATCTTTTGATCGTTTGGATGGGCGGTCAAATGAATGTTTTCAATATATTTAAGTTTTCTTTCGGCTGAATAAGCCAGAGATAAATTAAAAAATATATTCTTATGATTAACTAAATTAAAACTGGTTTTCTTTTTTTTTGCTTTTACTGTTTAATTATTTACTTGAGAAAAAATCCTTGTGTTACTCCAATCGATCATCTCTGTGTAGTCTGACGCATCGAAGTTCAAAGTAGGAGTGATAAAATTCCTAATGGTTTTACCCTTTGAACATGGCTGGCATATTTCTCCTCCTCTTCTTCGAAATGTACCCGATGACGAAATATTATTGTTAATTCAAACTGGTGTTATTCCAGATTGGGATATCAAAAGATTCCCCTGTCACACGCAAGCCGTCGAAAGGTGCGTTAAGCTGGTAACAGAAGCGTCACTAAAGGTGTGTGGGGCCCAATCAAGAGACAGTTACATCAGAGCTACACTAGAATCTAGATAAATAATGCCCAGTTTTGAAAGCAAATCACAGTACAGAGTTTCTTCTAAACCAAGCACAAGTAAAGAGTAAACAAGGTATAATAAAATATATCTAAGCAGTAAGACTAAACCAAAGTAAATACCAAACATGCAATGTAAGTAATGTGAATAATATAAATAGCAAACACACACCCTTCATATTGGTTGGATGGTTGGGAAGGGTGTGGGTGGAACTCGAAGTGCAGCCACCTCCTCGTGGTGAGTTCTGGGTTGTTTTTATATTATTATTAATATACAAACTAGCGAAGAGCTGCACAAATGGCTTTAACTAAAATTTAACACTTTTTTGCCCTCATATTGCTATTTTCCAAACAAATTCAATATGACCAAAAATGGTGGACTTGCGCGATCGGAATATATACACCTAGTGAAAAAAAAATTACTGTTTTTCAATGCTTGATAATGAGAATTTTGCTATAGTAACCTAAAATAACAATAAAAAATTAAAAAAATTAAGGAAAATTACGATTTTCACTAATTTTATGAAACTTTCATCTGATTGCGCAATCGGAAGATAAAGTTCGATTTCAAAAATTTAGCCCTAATATACATGTCTGATGACATATCAATGTCTTTATATCTTTCAAATGTTTTTATTCTTTTCAGTATATGTCAATGTCTTTATATCTTTCACATCAACATCTAGTAAGTCTATATACAAATCACCAGAATTCTGCGAATTATTAATACAAACAAAATTCAAGCGCTCCTTCAAGTACGAAACTTTCCTGGTTTTTATATTTCAATAATTTCAAGAACCTAACTGAAATTAATATCGGTATTTAATCAAGCTTGAGTACATTTAAATGTCATCAAAACTGTCCGATTAATTACAAAATTTTATTATTTGAACAAAAATTTTATTAACGAATAAATTAAATGTTATACCAAATATATAATTTCTAAATGCAAATTTCATTGAATGTTTATTTATTGTTGACTGTGGTTGTATCGTTGTGCTCAATATTACTTATCTAATATTTTTTACTAATTTGTTACTTTTATTAATTGAATAAAAATGTCATAATATGCTATAACGACATGCTCTGCTTTTAGTTTATTGTTTCTTAATAAATGTTACTTTCGACAAACATTCGTTTAATTCTATATTTAATTTGACTAACTGCAAAGAAATCTATACCCAGCCAAAATATTAGGAAACAAATATCATGCATGGAATTTTTTTAATGAAATATATTATGATTGTTTATTTTTTCCTATTAACAGTGTGTTTTAAGCTGAACAAAACAAACAAGTAAACAAGAAAGTTTAATATTTTTTATTTATTTATATTTATAAGTGTACTTATCCATCAAGAATAGAGTAATAGTTAAATTTCTGTTTTGATCTGTTTGATAGACATACTTCCCTAAAATTCATTAATAATTGAGTAAATAACTCTCCGTTTGTCGCAGTCGGGTAAAAAAGTAAGTATTAGTTAGTGAAAAATGATTTAAATACAAAAAAAATGCATCATTTAATAATATATTATGCACCTAGTTTCGTAGTAAAACGCAAAGGTTATCTACGCCATAAAATACCAACTACAGAGAGCAAACTGTGTGATTTATTAGTCTTTGCAAACACAGCCATAAAACTCGCCGCTGTCATGGTCCGCAATATATTGAAAGTCTTGAACATTTTAAATGGAGAACTCATGTTACTGGAAAGTTTATCTCGAACTCTCGAACATATGGGACGCTGGAGCTAAGATCGACGCGCCTCTGTGCGCCATGAGCGTTTGTTTATATTCTGTAAAATGTCGATTAGTACGTACAGTGAGTCGTCTGCATAATTCTAATGTTACATGAGAGATATAATAACTTTTCGAGTTTTTTTAGTATAATTATGATTTTATAAATATTTCGTATTGATGACCATGTGACTCCACTCTTGTTTTAATATTAAACATGACTTCTTTAGTTTCTTATATAATGTAATGGAGTCAGTAAATGTCAAATTACTATTACAGGTAAATTCTCGTAACTGGTAAGATTGCAGCTGTTCCATCAACAAGAACACGGTCTCATCCTGTAGTCTCATTGAACGTAGACATGAAAATAACGATACCTAAAAAATCTGTCACACAACAGAACAGCTACGGCTTTACGATTCAGTGACTAGCACCACTAAACAAAGGTTTCGTTACAATACGCTAGTTTGGTTCTTTTTACTTTCAGCTTTATTTATAATCGGGTCTTTTTATATTTAATTTGTATTAACGTCTTGTTTGTTGATCAATGCTAGAAATAATTTTTAAATTATAATATTATAATTTATGTTTGATACTTTATTTATAAGCGCGATGGAAATTTGAAACAGAAACTACAATAATTTCCTAGTATAAATAATTGCAACCAGCTATACCCACGTTTTTATTCCTGATTTATATATTTTTCATTAAGTCAATAACATTAGAAGAAATATTATTTAGGTAAGCTTAACATGAACCGTAAGTTTAAATGTACATTCCAACTTTCAAATTATTTGGACCTAATACTGAAGGTAAACTCACAAAACGAAAATATTTTAGTAATTACAGGTTAATCTTTATATTTCTTTATAACCTCTATAAAAATATGTGTGTGTGAGTGTGTGTGTACTTATTGGGCGCTTGTGCACTACACGGAATTTTACTGCCCGTCAGTCCGATTTTTTACGGTCCGATTTGGCAATGAAAAACACGAATAAGCGTTTGTGCACTACACGGAACTTTACTGTTCGGTAGTAACCTTGCGAATTTTATATCACTAAAAAGATAAGAGATTTTAGACTAGTTATTTAACATAATTATTCTAATATAGTGTTCTGTGATAGAATAGAATTTATTAAACAATTATTTTATAGTTTAATTTGAAAAAAAAAACTGCAGATACGTATAGCGCCATCTTGTATATCAATAAGATACCGGTAGTTTTGAATCCAATGAAACCAATCAATAACTAATCACGCTCAAACGAGATGGCGCTTAGAAGTGATTTCCTTTAAGATTATAATGTAAATAATAATAAAATATTTGTATAAAGACTTAACTGTGCATAAATATGTCAATAAAGTAGGATTTAGAACGTTTTGGTAAATAACATTATAATAGACAAATCGTAGTTATGAAAATATATATACGTATAAATGTACATGTTTGTTTATTTATTCGAATATTAACTAATAAAATACAATCAATTTATTGATAAATGTTCCTTATATATAATACTTAAATATTTTGTATTTTATTCTTATTTATTTTTTAAGACTCAAAAAAAACGGTCCGGAATAGGGAAAAGTAAAATGTCGGACGGTAAAATTACGGATAGTGCACAAACGCTCTATACATTTATATGGCGTGCTATGTCGGACCGTAAAAAATCGGACCGCCGGACAGTAAAATTCCTTGTAGTGCACAAGCGCCCATTTACGCACATAAGAAGTTATACTTATAATAAAATAATGCGCCAAGTTAATGGGTAGTGCGCGCCATCTGTAATTAGACCCTGCTAACCTAAAAACAAAGTTCTCGTCAAGACGAATCAAACAAGCAGAAACTCGACGGGGTTGCGTCGTTTTATTACAACAGAGTTCCTATGACCACCTTCCAGCTCCATCATCAGACCCTAGTTACCATTAAAAGATAAAGTATTCATCAACACGATTCAATCGAGCCCGAACTCGATGAAGTTGCGTCGTTTCTTTGCAGAGTTCCTATGACTACCTTCCATCTCCATCATCAGACCCTGGTTCCCATTGAAAGACAAAGTACTCGTCAAGACGATTTAATCCTGCTCGAACTCGATGAGGTTGTGTCGTTTCATTGCAAAGTTCCTATGGCTACCTTCCAGCTCCATCATCAGATCAGACCCTGGTAATCATCTAAAAACAAAGTACTCGTGAAGACAAATCAAACGAGCCGAAACTCGATGGGGTTGCGTCGTTTCATTACATATATAGTACGGAATCCCGAAATACAGTACAATACCATATATGGTCCGAAAATTTGACGATCGTAGTGTGATGATTTTTGATTTTAACACCTATAAGATTTCTCCCATACGTCGATATAAAAGTTTCACTTCAAAAAAGGTACAATAAATAAAAGCGAACCACGTGCTAATTAATTCATTATTGTATTCATAGTTGTAATAACAACTACTTATATACACATTTGTATTTTTATTCCCCTCCCATGGGACACCATACTGAAATTCGGGATGAAAATTTTCTAGTGTTCTGTTTTGTAATATGAAATCAGATCATACCCAGTTTCATTTAAATTCATTCAGCAGTTTTGGCGTGATGTGCAGCCAAGATATAAGGAAACAGAGAGACAAAACTGAAAAGAAAATACATTTTAGGCTTCAATGTCGTTTATATCCCTCTAAACTTTTTTTTTCTTCAAAATATATCAATTACACAATTGTATCTGTTAAAATTTTATTACGAGTATAAATAGAAATAAGGAAACAGAGTATATAAAGTTAACTTGTAATTGTCATAATCCTCTCTTTTATATATATATTTTTGTAGTTTACAATAAAGTATAAATAAATTAATAAATATAAATTACTATTATTTAAATGATATAAAACTTTATTTTTCATTACGATACTTTCTTTTTTTTTTTTAGATCATACACCTACTCTTCTCTAACGCCCTCATTCAAAATACAAAATTCAAATTATAATAACTTTTGACAGAATAAGCGATTTTGATAAAATACACAATTTTTTTAAGCAACAACCACATTTTTTAAGCAACAATCACTTTTTTTATGCAAACTGTAGGTACACGTGATCTTCTTACCGGATAAATATTATGACTTTCATCACCACTGCGCAGACAGACCAACGGCTTTCAAAGTTCTTATATTGAGTTCTCCTTTTAATTTTTTAGCCATATAACAGACGGGACAGAAGAATCTTAGAGATAAGGTTTCGTAGACATTGTTTGAGCATGAAATTTAAATATTAAAAACATCAAAAAGTAATTAACTAAAGAACTAATGCTTAAAAATATTTTACATAAAAAAATAAAATAAAGATATTCAAACCACATCACGAGGGATATGGGCCAAGGAGGATTTGCATTTGACCGTCGACGTTTGATCGACCTTTTGGAAACGATATGGAGCTTTCTAGAATGCGTTAATCGGAAATCCAAAGAGATTAAACGCAGATGTAGAGCGGTTAGAAGTGAATTTATTATTAAATACAAAAAATCTTAAATTTTTATAGCCACATGACATAGCATATATTACATAACATATATATATATATATATATATATATATATATATATATATAGGTACTCGTACATTTCTATTAAATACTATTTCTAGGAATTGTATTTAAAGCACACAACAGCCTCCTTTTTTTGAAGTCGAATTGAGTTAAAACACAATACAATGCGACATAATACAGGTTCGAATTAAAATTGCACCGATTAAAAAAGTTAATGAGATTGGTTTAATCTTGACAATAAGTGAATTAGAATTGTTACAATTTGAGTAAGGCCCTTAAAATTAAAGCTATGAAATTTGTTAATTTAATTGCAAGCATGGCTTAGACATAAATTTAAATTTACTGTACCTACAGTAAAAATCTATAAGAAAAATCAAAAAGCTATAAGCCGGATTTTGCCTATTGAATCAGCCTGTAAACGTCCCAGTAGGTACTAGGCAAAATCCTATTCTCCATTTAGAAGCAGGGTTGGAGCTTAATTCACCACGTTGCTCCACTGCGGGTTGGCGGATAATATTCCTACCATGAGCAACGATCGACACGATGCGATACGACAACGATAATAAACGGGACCGACGTCTTTACGTCCTCTCCGAGGCACGGTGGGGAAACCCACAAAGACTCAGACCGGAAACAAATATACGAGCGGGAATCAAAACCACGCCCGCTGGTGTTGAGGCGGTTACAATTTTTTTTTTTAACCCTCCAACATTATCGGAGAAATTATTTGCATTTATAGGTAGGTTATAGCTTCTCATTCGTACTATTTCTCGCATATATTTTTCTCGCACTTACATACTGCATACGTCGTCTTTTCATAAATCATCATTCACCCTATGGGTGGGTTCCCGTCCTATCCTTTATTTTCTTATTTAGATCTATATACTTTACCACAACTAATATTAGGTTATTTATACATTGCAAATTGCGTAAGTAAATACAGTTTTTTCCTTATAATATGCTTGACTAAAAGTAATACAGAGGGTATCCATACTTTAAATCTATTTTAATTATGCAATTCAATTTCTTCTTAAGCTAACTTATTTTGAGACGATATTTACATTGCTGACTTATATGCTACTTGATTTTAAATAATACAACAATATTATTGGTGCTAACTTAATTTTAAAGACCTATTACACAATTTTTTGCTTAGTCTATCTATGCTGTACACTTATATTTTACATAACTAGTGGTCGCCCAGTGATCGAAATTCGACCTAATCTATAATTGACAGCATTGTCACCATCATAAAAATATGATTGCGCATAATATAGTGAGCATATGCAGCAGTCATTGCACCTGATCTGTGATAATAAATTTCTATAACAAATTCGTTGCAAGACCTGTATTTAAGATCCTGTTGACAACAGACTTTGAGAATAAACAAAATTTGTGTATATACATATGTCATTATACATAATATGTGTGTGTGATGTAGTGTGTTTAGTGTTTTTTTTTTTGTAATGAATTTAGTGTATAGTTATTTTGAGCATTATTATAAAAAATATTATCATTCTGCACTTCTTCTCCATATAAACTTTAACTGTGCCAAATTTCGTAATTTTCGTAAGAAGGGGTAAAAAGTTTTTGCTTTACGTATTAATTAATATATAGATATAACGACAGCATAGCTTATTTGTTCCTGTTATTTAGTGTCTCTACAATTTTCTTACAATATTATAGGAAAGGTTCCATATCCTTGTCCTCTCTCACTATCGACTCAATTCTATCCAGTTCTAGATTGTTTAATAAAACGCTCCGAATTCTTAACCTATCGTAATCGTGGACAGAACAGTCCAGGAGGAGATGGAAGACAGACTCGATTTGTCCTGGGTCACAGACGCACGACGGACTCTCCTTGCACGCCCATGGAGGAGAAGTCTGGCCTTTTCGCCAAGGCCAGCCTGTCGCTGGAGGGATCCTGTTGCCTGCAGATCCGGGACCCTCCAATTAAAGCGGCTGAAGGCTCCCGCAGGGGTTTAGTACGGTATTGCACTCCCAAAGTGCCGAGTCCGACATAGGTCTAGGACTGCCGACCCGGGCATCCTGGATATCATCCGTAAATGGATTCCCCTGCGTAAAAAAAAAAAAAAAAAAAAAAACTCTCCTTGCACTTGAAACGATGTTTACGAGGCGGATACTTGCACCACTACACCAGAACGGTCGTCCGATTTCGATTTATTTCGAGGTCGATAGATTTTAATTTTGGTTCATATAATTCCTGACATTGGAATAAGTAACATGATCATAAAATATATTGTGGTGCATATTTAACGTTAAATATTTGTTATATTTTAATTATAAGATATTGATAATGACTCCATCAATATTTAAAATATTCATATATATATAAGGGTCAAAAACAAAATGAGGATATACCAAAGTCAAGATAATAAAACTCCATACATTGCTATGAAATTATGTACTAATGTTTATTGGCTTTATAATCTTATTATAATAATATCACAATAGATCAGACTTAGATATTTTCTGAAAAAATCACATTTTTAGTTTTTATTCGCCAACAGAAGAGACTACGTAGTCTACAGAAAACGACAAATATAGAACTAAAGTGCTTGTGGCAATCAGAAAATTTTAAATAAAAGCAAAGCGTTACTCAAAATCGACTTCTTTTTCATTTTAAATTAAGACATAATCAAAAAAAATTACCATTTCAATAAAAAAAAAATGTAAGTAAAATGTCCACAGAACGGATTATACCGTCTGTAGTCATATTAAAAAATGTTATCTGAGTCAGAATCATCCCAAATAAAATAAAATTCTTTGGTGGTTTTTGTTTTCTGTCAATATAACACAATTGACACTATAATATGACATAAATCTGTACCGAAGTTTCCTTGTTAATTCTCTTATGTAGACATGTATCTCTTCTGTAGACACTAGATCTACAGAAAAGATGTCTACAGGAGAGACATTTTGTAACAGAAGCAAAGGTGGCGGCCCACTACAAGAGGTTAAAACTTATGTAATAATATAATGCCACATGCCACCCTGCCGTATATGATATGCTGATATTTTTATTGTTTTGAAAAGGGTACTTATTTAGATATACTCAGCACAGAAGAGAAACACTGATCTTGACCGAAAACTTGTTTAATGAATTTTAATTATGTTTTTCTGTCGCCACACGGACTTTACGTCAAATTTAAAACGAGCAAATGAAAGAGAACGCACTGCTACCAACTGAAGAAACAAAATATTTTCGATGCGTTCAGTTTAATCAATTATCTGTGTGTTTTATGTGTCTACAGGAGTAGACCTACATTTTGCGAACGACTTGTTTAAATACGATAAATCACATTTTACAAAGATTTTATTTTTATTATTTTGTGTAACATAATTTTTGATAATATATTAGATGTTTTGGAATGAAATGACAGTATAAAAAAAATAAACTGTATTTGTTATTGACGCCTAATCTCAACTACTTAGCATGCGAACAGTCTACAGAAGGAGATTTTGAAAGTTTTAGAAACAGAAAAAAAATATCTTTCTTGCATTTATTTGTACATTTTTTTTAAATTAGATACCATATCAATAAGGAATAACTATTAAAAGTAGTTATTGTAAATTTATTACCATGATAACGGTTTTATGTTGAAGGAACACTTTTTTTTCGATTTTTGTTTATGACCCATAAAGGTTTAAAAAAAAATTGAAAATTTACGTTTTAAAATTACACCATCTTCATGTTTTTCTCAAAAGATAAAAAATTTCATGTTTACCATGAAATTCTTCTGGTGAAAATGAGGAAAAAATTAAAAAAAAAAAGTTAATACTTATATACCTTAAATAAACGATGTTCGTTACATTAAGACGAAGCTGATGCTAAATTGGTCAAAAATACTTTATTTTATAACAATTAATAATAATAGTAAAAAAATAAAGCACAAATTTTGAACGTAGGTGTATTTTTATTACGTGGTATAGGTAACTATATCGCACTTTTAACTTTTCTTCGAAAATGCTTAAATACGTCATGAAATACGTGGTTGCAATAATAAAAAATCCTACCGAGTATTATAAAATAAGTAGGAATTAAATGTTTCTAGGATCTATGTTAAGCTATTGAGGACGTGAATACAACAAGGGTGGACTATGTAAGGCGAATACTAAAGAGTATTGGGCCGGTCGACCAAGAAACAAATAGATAGATAAGGGTAATGTGACCTTGTCTTATGGTAATATAATAAGTATTACTACAGACATAATATTGTTTTATATTTTATTTATTCATACTAAACTATATAGAGGAATAAAGGACTGTAAGTACGTACCTATCTTTCCTTCAAAAGAGGACAAGACATACCATACCACGTACCCGAATGTTATATAAATTATGAAAAGAACTCTCCTGCTTACGGAAGCTTGTGATTTCTGCACTAAACAATCGTTAAACAGATATAGCTGCCTTATTTAAAACAAATTATATGTATTAATATCGCATGGGAGTGATCGGCCGTAGCCGTAAATTTGTAGGCCGGTCATTGTCATTATCGTTTACAAAATTTCTGTAATAAGTGATGAAGTTTAGTTACTACAAACAAAAAAATTTAAAAGGCTGATTTTTCTTTTAATTTCTTAATTTTCTTTATTTTTATTTAGGGTAAATATATGTTAATATATATAAATATAAATAAATGAACATCTAATATTACGTAATTATCTTATAAGCCTATCAAAAAGTAGCTGCCCAACTAAATATTACAAGTTCTTGGAATAAATTTTAACATCGTAGAGCTAATATATTTGCAGTTTAATTAAATTAATGAAATTAATTTTCTACATTACATTCTCCCGTGGAAAAGTTTGATGAAACTTTTGTCTTTATTATTTGAAACAAAAAACTTTTATACTCCTTTGTGTAATACAATAGGTATAAGTTATGACAAAGAAGAAAAAAACACCAATTCTCATGAGTAAAATGGCTGAAATATTCGAGTAAGCAAAATGTCAATCAATATAAGTAGCTCGTTATTCTATGAAATAGCAATGCTTTATTTTGTAATATGATATTCAGGTTGAGTGATATTGTGTAATTCCCACAAATACGCATCTCATATATATGTATGTATTAAGAATCAACGACAAATTTTCCACGAGATCTAACACGATTTTACCTGCTTATAATATGTTTCATATAGTGCGACTGAGTTTACCAGCATCGATTATTATACAAATTATTCTAAAAATATAAAGTATGTACACATATTTTTTTAATGTCCTAAAAATGTTAGGTCAAGGAATTAAAACTTAAAGTCTGTTGTAATAATTATAACAACTTTAAAAAATAAAAATGTTTTATTAATTTACTATATTATATATTTCAAATACACTTTTCTTTCATATAGGTAAACTTACCTTGTTTAGACGAAGAAACTTATATTTCGTTATATCAATAAATTACTATGAGAAGAGATATATCCCTTAGCCAGGCTTAGGACGAATATGAACCACTTCATAATTTATTTTTTTCTAACAGGCAGAGCACTCCTGGAGTCCACCTAAGCGTATCCGAACGTTGTCTATGAAACTGTCAATGTCAAACATGTGCACTGTCAGTGACATTCAAACAATTTTTTGACATTTCATGGTCACAACATTTTCGATCGAAGTATTGAGTGATTTTGACCATTGGCTGAAGCAAATTTTGCGACTATGTCGAAAAAAAAATACGGTAAGTGCCCTGTTGCATTTTTATTATTAAGACATTATTTGTTATGCTGATGATACAACGTTAATCTTTCAAGGAAATACTTGGGAAGAAACATATAAAGCCGCAGAAAAAGGATTATCAAATATAGCAGATTGGCTTTTGAGAAATTTACTTACCTTAAATCTTGATAAAACTTATTACATAGCCTTTCATAAAACGCGCAAATCACAACCTCCATCATCATCATGTTTAAAATTACATGTGTGTAGTCGAGCATCATCTTCCTGTAATTGTCATACATTAGCACGCACAACCTTTATAAAATACTTGGGAGTTACAATTGACGAAAATTTCTTATACAAGAACCACATAACCAATCTTGCATCCAGAATTCGTAAAATTACCTACGTGTTCAAGTCTCTCAAACACTCAGCTCCAAAAAATCTTATGCTATATGTATACAAGGCTCTTTGCCAATCCCTTATTACTTACTGTATAACAGTTTGGGGTGGAGCTCCTAAAACCATTATGATCGGAATCGAAAGAGCTCAGAGATCAGTTCTCAAAGTCATGCTTGGTAAACCCTTTAGGTACAGTACGAACCTACTGTATAGAGACTGCGAATTGTTGACAGTTAGACAACTGTTCTTACTTAGAAGTATTATGTCTATGCATAGATCTACTGTAGCCTCATCAGATCATAAGTACCGACAAAAGCAGCGACTATATCGAATCTCCGTTCCGTATTCTTATACAACTTTTGCAAGACGTCATCCATATTTCCTTTCTCCGCGTCTATATAATCGCATAATCAATAAATTCAAAATTCAAAATCTCACTACTCACAAACTAAAAAAAGAACTTGAACTTTGGCTTTTGGGACTAGATTATATCGACACAGAAAACTTATTATATAATTGATGAATGTTCACAGACAATAATACATACACCCACACAACGAAAATTGAAATGAATGTATGTTTAAATTACATTATTATTACTATCACTATATATTTTAATATTATCTATGTAAATATATATATATATATATCCTATCTTAGTTTAATTTATTAATTTATTAACAAGTGTATAAGTTATTTTATGTTATGTCTTTTATTATGTTTTTAAGTTATTTTCATTTTTGGCTACCTGCGATACAAGCTGTGCTTAGTGCAGAGGCCAATAGTACGATTACTGCTGTATAATTTTATGGTAATAAAGATTATTATTATTATTATTATTATTATTATAAAGTTATTAGACCATAAAAGGTATACATCGTTTTATTTTTTCATAGGATTTGTTTATGATGGAGTTATGAACGCGGAAACTAAGTGGTCCTAAGACGTCCACTGCCCGCTAATTTTTTTCCAAATCAACCTGTATTATTTTAAAAATCTTTGATTTCAGTGGTCAAATCTTCGAGATACTGAAATCGAAAAGGCTTTGAAAGAGATTCATGCATCTTCAGAAGACGATTTCACAAATTGCCACAAGGAATTCCGTCTAAGATTAGCTCGAAGTCTCATCAACGACTTTTCCACCCGGTTTAGAGACCATGTCATTTTCAAAAATAAGAAAGGAGGCCAGTATGGTTTGGCAGATGAAGTGAGACTGAGAAATGTTGGGCATCACATGCCTTACGATGCAAGAACTAGGAAACGATGCCGCTTCTGCAGCACAAAGAAAGAGGTCAAAAGATCTAAAATAATTTGTAAAGTATGCAAAGTTACACTTTGTGCAACACCATGTTTTGATAACTTTCACAAGTAGATATATAAATAACAATAAATAATAAAGTAATTGTGAAAAGTACCTATAATAGTTGTTTTTTTTTTTGTTTTTTTTTTTTTTTTTTAATTGGGCAGAGGACGCATATTGACCACCGTGTTTTTTAATAGAAATAATAATAATAATAAAAAAAACAAGAAATTAGTTTTTTTGAAATCCTATAATCTACTATAATTAAGTCTCAAAATGTAAAACTATGCTCGACCTGGCTAAGGGATATATTTATATATACCTATATTAGTCATAAATATATTTTAAAAATTTCAAACTATTTTAAATTAATTATTTAAATTACTAATAAAATTACAATATAACACTTTAATTCTTCTCAATAGACACACTGTCTAACGAAATAAAAATTTTGATCTCGATATTTAACAACTGAATAAATTCCTCCATTAAGACAATCATATTATAATGCTGGAAATAAATGAATAATTAAATTGTTTCCCTAAATCTGCATAGTACAATTCTAATTCCTTATTCTATTCTGCATAATGTAATCCTATAGCTAAAGTGGGAAAATTTATTGAAATGGATTGCCCGTTTGTCGGGCTGTAAAAAAATTATATATTATGTAGAATAATAGATAACTAAAAATCTAAAATCACACATAAAGGAAGTTCTTACGGGATCAAGCACCGCGTGGGTAAAACAGTAAAACACAGTTAGTGTATAGTATACTTATGTTACAATTTCAAATCTTTGAAAAATCCTATCAGTATAATTCAATTTTAACGAATTTTAATATATATTATATAGATTATTTTTACAAATATATAAGTGGATGAAAAGAAATCGAATTCATCTGTGATTGTGACGTGAGACATGAAAATAAACAACGAATTAAATCCGTGTTTAAATATCAAAATGGCATTAAAAGTATCATGCGTGTTAAAAATAGTATTTATTTTTAATATGTGTGTGTATAAATTATTTTACAAGCAATATACTATAAATAGAGACATTTTAATTTCGAAAAATCACTCGATTTGCGTGAAGTGAGAGTAAAACTCACTTCAACGCGTCGCTTATGAGGCGTGCAATTCATATTAAGAAAATATTTAAAAAAATATTACGTACTACATATATTCTTTTACATATGATTCTTTGCATGCGGAAGTCGGTAGTTTTCGTTCGTATGAGTTTTGACTCCGATCAGATAAGCGACGTTATTGGTTAATTATTTTCTACCACATACACATTTAATAGTCTCCTCTAATAAATAAGATAATTCACTACATAGGTGAAAAATGAACGTCATCTGAAACTGTTATATTTAGCTTGTAATACGAGTAATAACAATTGTATCGATATATCTAGAATTTTTATTATTCCTACTAAAATTAATTTATCGTAAAAATATATTTAACATTTGATTTCATCTAGAATTATTCTTTCCAAGTATACTGGGAGATTTAATGGTTTTTATATTTTTTTCCATTCGATTTGCTGTCTGAATATTGATGTATCTTTTGTAAACGTAAATAATAAGCTATTTATATAAAACAATAGGATCAATTATATTCTTTATTTTATTTTTATATACATTGCTTCTAAAAACATTTAAGAATCTATGAAACATATAATATAAAACATATAACTATAGAACCTTATGAAACAAAAAAAAAATTGAATATAAAAACAAAAAATAAAAACAAATGTCAATAAAATAGCAATAAATCAAACGAATCATCTCTTATTACATACATATATCTAAAGTAGAACCTAATCTACTATGGACTTACCTTTAGATGTATAACGAAGCGTCACCGTTTGCGTCTGACTTCCCTTGAAGGCGTAGGTTAATGAGGGTTTCTCGCCGTCCTACTTTCCATACATTTTTGATTTCTTTATAACTCACAAAGATGGCGGGTCGGCTTCGAGATATTACAGGTTAGATAATACCTTTTCTTATGATGCTATAATGAAAAAGTTCGTCTTTGACAATTAATATTAAAGACGTTTAAGTTTTAAAACATAATACCCTTATTTTTTAACACACCTAACTATTCACGTTTTACCTTTAATTTATGAACTTTCGCATTTTACGTAACAAACTCATTCTTTATTTCCAAGAGATTTACAATTGGATCCTTTAATCCTAGCAAAGCGTCCAAGTACTTAATTAGTGATAAATGAACAGGGGAAAGCTTTTAGCGTAGCTATTAACCTCTCAGGTAGACAATTATCTAATTTTTCTTTTTCTGTAAGGAATAAAAAAATCTCAGTTTCTTAGTAATATGAACAGGGTTAAAAATAACTTCAATGTAATTAAAAAGCGTGAAACTATTTTGTAATGTTTCATTAAAATTAATAATGATTGAAATAATTTTACATGTAATTTATTATTATTATTTAAATAGTTTTACTCCCCCTGTTCAATATATACATATATGTAAATACTCGTAATACAATACAATACTTATATAAAGCATAATTGTAATAAATTTACATAAACTTACATAGACAAATATAAGCGGGTGAAGGATTACGCACCGGCGGGGAGATCAAACGGCCGGGGACAAAACCCCGTTAGGGCAGTAGATTGAGAAATCGGCGGAAAATCCTAGCTGAGTCGAACACTATCGCCTTCTGCATCCTGTCTGCAAGCGACCCATTACGGATCCCCAGCTGCCTCAGATGGTGAACGAGGCTTATCGGGATTAAACCGTTAGTAGATATTATAATAGGGATGATTTCACTGGACTCTATACCCCACATGTCGACAATCTCGTGCTCCAGAACCAGATATTTACGTTTTTTCTCTGCTTTGGCTTTAACGAGATTCTCGTCATGCGGGATGGTCATGTCCATGAAAAACAAACTCGACCGCGTCCTATCCATCACCATAATATCAGGCTTGTGCGTCAATATCGTCCTGTCTGTGGCGATAGACAGATCCCAGTAGAGCCAAACTCCATTGCGTTTGAGTAATAGCACCAGTGTACTGATAATACGCCATTCTCTATTCAAGGAAACGTTACATAAGTGCAAACTCTTGACGGATAATCTTGAAAGCTTGATTATGTCTATGCAAGTACTAAGTTTTTACAAGCGCTGAACAGCCTGAAAGCACATGTCTCAGAGACTCGCTGGAATGGCGACAAGCTCAGCAGAAGTTGGGAGTGCCATCTCATACCTTTAGGCTCATTTCCTTTAGGCAATTATGTATAAACATCACATACATTTATTATGTACAACATAATAAAAAAAAATTAACGCTTGAGCACAGACAATTAAATTGAAAAAAAAAAAGAAAAAAATTTATATTTTTGGCCTCAGTCAACCGTATTTGATTTATTTTAATCTAATGTAACAAAAAATTATTTGATGAAAGTATCTTGTGAGTGAATAAACGAATATGGAATACAACTGGTGCATTTCTTAAAATGATCGTGATAAATTAGGAAGGCAAAATTTTCAAAGAGTTTGACTTTGTCATTGTCACGACGAAGTGGATAAAATTTAAATTGAAACTTAAGTAATAAACTACGAGTACAACTTGCAAAAATATAACTATTTATTTTAGTGCTAGCAACTACAACATTAAATTAAAATTATATTTCATTTTGTGGAAATGAACTGCTGTGTACAGCTTTTTAATTCTGTGGCTTCATAAATCGTTTATAAAAATAAAGGTATCTTTATACTTTATCTTTATAAGAATAGATGGACATAAAATATTTAAGAAGAAAGAGGCTTTGGATATATTAACTCTACTCTTCAATATTTATTTATTTTTTTTGATTTAGGAAGAAGATAACATAGTCAAATTTAACGATACCAACTGCAAGAGTCACCTTTTTCAACTAAACTGAACTAAACTGAAATAGAACTGAAGCCTATAAACGTCCCACTACTGGGCAAAGACCTCTTCTCCATTAGGGGGAGAATTGAAGCTTGATTTACCACGCTGCTTGATTGTGGGTAGACCGACAAGAAACTAGACCAGGAACAAATATTTGTACTAATACAGCCCTATCTATTTTTACTAATATCTGCCCCGAGTGAAAATCAAACCCGCAGCCGCTGCACTATTCGCACCTCTACACCAGAACGGTTGTTACTTTTCGAAATGTACGCTTTTGTTTAGAAATTACGTTGAACTCTTAGACATTGACATCTCATCCAATCTCTATTTGGGAAACAGATCAAACTTAATGAAAAACAACCAAACTAGTAATGTATCAAAAAACTCTGTATGCTCAACAAGCAAAAGCGAATAGCTCCTCACCTATTTAACAGCCATAGATTCTTACTACCATAGAATACTGCATCGTCTTTGAGATAGACCTGCTAAGCCTATAGCCTGCTTGATGTACTTAATGAATTAAAGAAATCGTTAAAACGTGAATTTCTCAGCTTAAAACACTGACGAAATATTACTTCCACATCAATTTTTACAGGATTTATTTCGAAAAGTGTGTTCAGGTGTTCATAACATTTTATCTCATCCGCTTTTCTAGCATAGAACAGCGAGACACCGTGAGCAAAGAGCAGCTTACATCAGATTGTTGCTAAGCGCAAGCCTGTTTTGTAGGAAAAGTGCATCAAATACAACGCGTCAAACTTTTAAAAACGTTGGTAATGACAATATTTGAGAACAATGGGTTAATAATTGAAAATTAATTTTAAGAAAATATTTCAAAGAACTATAATTCTTTACTATTATACTACTATTATAATAACTACTATAATTCTTTTACATATTTGTATGATTTTTTTTTATTGTCTAATTTAGTTTCTTTTTTACCTTCTTGTGTATTTATTTATGTCTAAAAAATATATGCACATACATTAAAAACAATTTATTACATTGTTTTGATACTAAAAATATTTTTAAACAAAACTAATTTTCTCGAGAGTTTAATAAACAACAAATCCATCGAAAATAATAAAAGCAATAGTGTTCAAAGTATAATCGTAAATTATTGTAATTAAACACTCGACAAAAAGATTTATTCGTACTTAAAAGCATTGCGTAGATACTTTATTAAAATTTCACGGACGGCCAGCTCCCCTTCAGGATTACATAATACAGTGTCTGTATTAAATATGAAATAACAATTTCTGACTTAAAAAAGGTCTTTAAGAATTTCTTAATCCTCTTTATCACTGTACACTCTTTATGCCACTCTAAATGCCATTTCATGCTAGACATAGACTTCTTCTCCTATCAAAGAAAAAATAAAAGCTTAATCCGCTAAGCTGCTTAGCTTTGCTTTGTTATTATAAACTGTTAATATTGACAGGTGCACTTGTCTCAGAATTTTAACTGGATACAATATTCATATATAAATATACATCAATACGTGTATGTACATAAAATAGAATTTTTATACATACGCATATATAAATACATACACATATACGAAAACGAAATAATTTTTAAGAACTGAGACTTGCATATTCGTCAATTTCAATGGAGCACCGTGACACATAAGCTCCAACCCCTCTGTTATGAAGGAAGAGGCCTGTCTCGAGCAGCGAGATATTGCTAGCTGTTTAAAGCATAATACAGCTTACAATATAGTTAAAAAAATATGATTGTAGCACAGTTTTTGTTTTAAAAAGGTAAAGTTTTGTGAAATTTTGTGTTTTGTTTTGTTTTATTCTATGCTAAATAGCTTTTTAAACATTACATAATAATTTAATATGCTAAATAGCTTTTTAAACATTACATAATAATTTATTATCTGAGAATAGTTCCTTTAAACTTGTTAAAAGCTTTTCTGTGTTCACCTTTAACATACAAACGCTCAAAAAACTAAGGTTTCACTTCGCATATAACATATATATATATATATATATATATATATATATATATATATATATATATATATATATATATATATATATATTTTTTTTTTTTATTATTAATTTTCCTCTACGAGCTTACAGACGCCCGTACCATTTTTTACTGATTTTATAAATTGTTACACAGGCATTATTACATCAGCAGACTATATTTTATCATTATTTGAATACCTATGAACTATACTTAGGATCTCTAGTTCTGGAAACATGAGTCCACATTGACCACTTAATGCTAACACTTATTTCTACCACTTAATTCTACAACTTGATTTTACAATTTAATTCTACAATTTAATTCTACAACTTAATTCTACTTTTTTTTTTTTTTTTTTTTTTTTTTTTTTTTTTTTTTTTTTTTTTTTTCAATTCTCTTTACATGCAATATAAGATTTACTATTTCTAATTCTTCACCAACCACAATGCTCTTCTCTTCTTGCATACTCATGGTATGATCTTTTCGACACCGGCTCCTAGCTGTGCGAGCACATCCTCAATGATGGCGGTATCTCTATGGTGAATCGCCATCTTGAGGGTGTGCTCGAGGATCTCTTTGGTTGAGGCTTCCGACGCTCTCCCCACGAATCGGCCGATTGCGTCGTCCCTGTCGTCGGCGTAGTAGACGCAGGTCTTGGTGTGCCTACTTACCGCGACCACCGCATGCGAGACGCTGTCGTGTATTTTTAGTCTCTTTGCCCTTGTCTGGATGACGATGACCTCCTCGCTCGTCTGACCCTGCGCCTCGTGAATGGTCATGACGCTCGACCCTTCTCCGGTACCATATCCCTGGCCTATCAACACCTTCTTCTCCTCTTGTGTGAAGACCAGGTATAGGGTTCGGTCCTGTTTCCCGGGTATTTGAGCGCCGGTGAACCTTTCTGCTCGCAGTGAGTGGACGATGGGGCTTGAGCTGTAGATCCTGTCATAGACCTCACTGATGGCGAAAGCGACATCCTTAGGATTCCGGTGCGTACAGGACAACTCACATGTTGTACTTACTGTCATATTTGGTCTGCTATACCGCACTTCAAACAGGTTTTCCCTGTCGATGTACGGCAGCTGATTTATGTCTCCGACGAGAACCACCTCTTTTGCCTCCGACAGTCGGGCGGCCATCACTATGGCTCCAAAGTGGTTCATGAGGGCTTCATCCACCGTTAAACGGCTTATTTTAGTACCCTCATGAAAACCATTTACCAATACGGAGGCCATAGTGCGCACCCTAGACTTGGCCTTATTGCCATAGTGGTGCGTCAGCTTTTGTTTTAGATCTTTGGCCGCCTCGACTGTTGTCGTGATTACGACTTCATTGTCCTCGTCGAAGTTTCTGACAATGTAAGTTGTCTTGCCGCATCCAGGAACTCCATTAACCCATTGCAGTGTCGGAAATTCCCAAGCCCCGAAAATGTCGCCGACTTCCGGATCGCCCATTATGGTTTTTGCCATCTCGAGTATCCGGTCGCCTAGCATCACTCTCGTGCACTTGGCCACTACCACCACTGGGTCCTCTTTTGGTGTTGAAAAGATTAGAGGCTCTTCGTTCTGCCCCTATATATATATATATATATATATATATATATAACTATACTGTAATTTATATACTATAATTTTATATATTGTAATAATTAATAATAAATTACCATCTGTAAATTGACGACAACCATTCTAGTATAGTGATGCAATTAGTTGTCTGGCGGTCGCGGTCGCGGGTTCGATACCCACTCGGGGCAGATATTAGTTTCTGGTCTGATAATATAATATAGTCCCATAATAAAAATTGACTTCAGTAAGCCGCTGTTTTTATGTTTAAGTTTTTCAACTATTGAAGACAATCATATACAAAAAAAAAATTATGAAAACAGTACCTACATAGTACCATAAATAGAATTGCGAAAAAGAAAAATGAATGAGATGAATCTTATAATAGTAATAATTTAATAATATTAGTGTATAAGTTGGAAGGAACATCGCAATCAAGAAAAATGATCTGTCTGCGAATAGATGCGGAAAAAGTAGACGATTTGTCACCGAGCTTTTGTGTTTTCTTTTATTTTTATATCACTTGACGAAATCACATTTTCTTTTGTAATTTATCACAATTACGTCAGATCTTTGATGTTTTGTCCAAAATTAATTATTTCTTAAAAGAATAATTTACTAAGAAATTTTCATATTATACGTAGAAGGATCTTTATGTATTTCACTTTCGTTTCAATTTTTTTTACATTTAAATTATTTAGCTTGTTAAGTATTACGTATAGCATTAATTCAGTATACTTGTATATATATGGATGTGTTTCTTGTGTATGTACTCCTATTCTAAGGTTGGCTGGAAGAGAATACTTCAAATGCTAACCTCGCCTTTTGTGTAATATGTGTATCGTGTATTTTGTGCCACAAAATAAATCAATAGACGTGTGCCGTAATAATCAATTATATGACACAACATTTCGCGCAATAATTTATTTGGGGCTGCTATTAAAGGTTGTTCAATGATTGTACAATAGTTTGATCGAGCTTAATTTTTATTGCACCATGTTTTTTCATTAATTAGTAGTTACCGCGTAGGGTAATTTGAGTAATGTTTTTAAGTATGTGCTTAACTTTAACGAGGAATATATGTAAGTAGATAACACCAATGAAACTTAGAGAAATGGTATTCACATTTGAATAAATTTATCTATACAGAGAATAAAACCCCCAGATCATCAAGAGTTGTACTTTTTACCTTTTTACCTTTCTTAACGAACTGGTAAACCAAAAAAACAGTTTCTTCCATTTTTTTTATATTAAAGTAAATTACCACGACTTTGTAATGTCAAGAAAAAAAAAACCGCGATTATTGTATAAAAAATCTTCTTGCGTACATTTGTAGTCTAAGCACAGATAAATTTTTCACAGGTAGCCAAAAATTTTTTAAAGAAAAAATAATATATAAAGGCGATGTGTTTTGGAGATAAAGGAATGTGAAATTTTAAATGTTTGGAATATTTCGATTCAATAAATGCTTTAATAACAGGAGTACCTAGATCAAGCTCATGTGAAAACATTGACAAATATGACACGTGAAAGTTATTGCGTCAATATAATTGATAGTTTAAGTGATGTAGTACCCGGATGACCGAGCTTTGCTCGGTTAAATTATATTTAGATACATTACATATTGATGAAACATAAATAATATTTTCGATCTTACCGACATAAAAGTAAAATAATAGGAACTGGTTATTAAAATAAAAAATAAAAAGAGCTCTTAATACAAAAAAAAAAAATGAAAAAAAGATTGGTCTGTAGAATCCTGGATTCGAACTCAGGTTTTCTGGTTTCGAATCCGCCCGATTCCTATGCGAGCTAATAGAAGCTTGTCAATGACAGCGAAATTTACCTTCGTATTCTAATGGTATTTTTTAATTGCGTAAAAAAAGGGATAAAACAACATTTTCTGAAAATAAATCCTAGCTAGATGGATTTATCGCCCCCGAAACCCCCTGCATACTAAATTTCATGAAAATCGTTGGAGCCGTTTCCGAGATTCCGATTATATATATATATACAAGAATTGCTCGTTTAAAGATATAAGATTGGCTAACTCGTACTAGAAAAATTCGTGTTGTAGGCTTAGACTATATCTAAACTTTATGATATTAAAATTAATTAGTGTAATTTAAGAATATTTATAAGAGTCAAATTAACTTCGACAGAATAAAATGATTGAAAGTCGATAGTTGATTTAGGAGATTGATAATTTGCAGTTTATGGCGATGATAAGAAAATAAGGACAAAAATAGTAATACAACTTACTTTTTTTTTCAACATATATCTTTAAGGTCTCAAAACAATTTACATTTGCTTCTATTAGTAGGGAAGGTTTGTAGGCTAATTGGAGATTTTTTCAAGCAGTTGTGAGACTTATGGACTGTGAAGATTAGAATGATAGGAAGAAAAAAAAATGTTGTATTATGTATATCCTTTTAATGGTGGGTGGAGTTATTAACAGATTTTTTATACATATTTTTATATTTTTTTATTTATATTTACTGCTGTGTTCTTTTGACTACTAGCCACGAGAGTTACGAATATAATTGATGTACTGAAGTGTACTTATTAATTTTCTAACTACTTATTATATTATACGCTACATAAAGTAAATCTAGGTCAGATTATATTAAAATTAACTCTGAGTTTTCGCTACACATTAATATTTCACGAGGGCTTATTTCTTATCGTTATTTTGTTTTGAAACATCAGAGATAGTCTTCAGGAACCAAATTTACTAGAAAAGTCTTTCTATCGTCTTTTTTCAATACTTTAGGAAGAGACTGTAAAAATTATACATTGCTATTGAAGTGGATTTTACGTTGATTTTTGTTCTTTTTGTTTTGAATGAGCAAACAGTCGCTCCAGTGAAGTAAACACGACTAACTTTTTGTTTTACAAACAAATGAAAGCTGCTTTTTTGCACCCTTATTTTTGTTGTACACTTTTTATGGTAAATACGAGGCTAAACGAGCAGGCTCGAAGCCAAATCGTACTCGATCACCTCTGTCTCTAAGAATGATATATTCAGAAATATTTTTTATTTTAAACCTAATACAAAAAAAGAATGTTTTTTTTTTCTGTTTGTTGAGTGATATCTTTTTTACTGACAATATTATTAATCAATTTCAATATTTATAAGATAAAAAGGAACTCTGTACAAAAGCTTTCAATCTTAAAAAGCATTTTTAAAACTTTAGTGTTTTTTTCTGTTAATATTATTAAGATAACTTAAAAACATTATTTAAAATTAAAATTTTCATGTTTACCGTTCTTATTATTACTTATCAATGAAATAGGTACTAAACTTTTTACAAATAAATGAAGATTTGTTACATTCTATAACTTTGTTTTTGTATAATTTTTGTAAATGCAAAAATTTCACACATAATATTATGAGAAAATTATAACACTGAAATTCTAACACGAACAGAAGAATCTCTATGATATTTTTTACTGTGCCACACGCTTTTAGAATTATTTGGAAAATTAAAAATCCAGCGAAAGTGTAATGCTAAAAGTGGATAACATTACTCAAAAATTTCTAAAAAAAATAATAATCTAAGAATGTGTGATTAAGGTTTTTATGTGTCTAAAACACTAGTTTATCATAACTATTTACTAAGATTTACCAATTAAGATTTTTTTTTCAAGTAAATTATTGATTCTAGTTTTATTTACTAACAATAAGAGTTATTAAACTATTTTCCAACTAAACTCATTCCTGAATTTTCTAGATTGGAAATACTTTTTCCGCAGATAAAATGCATGCTTGCTCTAAATACATTATTCATAACAATTTACATCCAATATATTGAAGTAGGTACTGGTTATAATATCAAAACGAGCACTTAGCGTGCCTTCCTTGTTTGTGTTATTAATAAAGCTTTTAGCATTTACATATAAATATTACTAAATTGTTTCATATTTTTCGTACATAATGTTAATTTTTAATATTTTAAATTTAATTTAGTATGGAACCAGACTGAACCAATCTAATATATTATATTGATTTTATAGACCATCACTACATATCTTATATCTTTAAACGAGCAATTCTTGTATATATATATATATTGTATATATATATATATATATATATATATACGACGGCCGGCAGGTCGAGTGGTCAGGCAACTGGATGCTCTACGCAGCGGTCGCGGGTTCGAATCCCGCCAGGTGCAGATAATTTGTATGACGAATATAGATGTCTGCACCGGGTCATGGATGTGTATTTATGTATATATGTATTTATATCTTAAATTTATTTCCGTTCCTAGTACCCGTAACACAAGTTCTTACGAACTTACCACGGGGCTAGGTTAACGTGGTGTGATTGTTGGTTAATATTTAATATATATATATATATATATATATATATATATATATATATATATATATATATATATATATATATATATATATTCGAATATTATAAATATATAGTTTTGAAATGACGATTAATAAGTGCTTTTAAAGCCTACTTGAAATAAAGAAATTTTTGATTTTGAGTTTTTTTTAATTTTTTTTTTTATTATGTGTGAAACAAATTTTTATAGGATAACGAAACGCAACGATAAGCATTTTTTTTTGGCACGTGGGTCTTACCTGCTTTTAATTTTCTTTGGTTTTCAACCTGGTTGAATACTTTGTACTTTCTGTCTAACTGTAATTTCTGAACTAAAAACTAAAAACAATTTTTCTTTATATTTCATTTCTAACAAAAAAAATTTATAATGATTGTAATCGGACTTTTATGCGTTAATAAATAAAATCGTAACTACATATTTTGACTTTAATCTCTTCCCCCTAGTGAACCGTGCTGGAGTTCTGTATAAAAAGTACTCAGTGTAGCAGCGTTGTAGGTTTGACCTCAAACTGTGCCCAGTTTTATTAAAATTCATTCATAATTTTTGTAGTTTTAGTGTGATACGCATCCGATAGAAACAGACCAACAGACAAAAATAAAATAAAAATAAATGAAGATTGCCGACATAGCCCAACGGATTTGCAAGCTGAATTATAAGTGCATTAGTAGCAGGCCAAATAGCTCAGAACTGCCGATGGAGCAGAAAGAGCAGAAAGGCTCTCGAGTGGAGACAATGTACCGGCAAGGGCAGCGTCGGACAGCCATCCATGACATGGACAAACGACTCGGGGAGAGTCTCTGGAAGCCTTTAGATGGAGGCTGCTTTGAACCGATCGCTCTGGAAGTCGACGTGGAAGCCTGAGTTCAGCAGTGGACATCCAATGGCTGACATGATGATGATATCCCATATATAAATACAAAGTACTTTTCATTACGTCTTACTTTTATGTTTGAAATAAATGGCACCAATGTAGAATTGTCTTAACAAAAAAGTTTTAACTTTACATATATTATAATAGCTTAAAATTTTACTACATAATATAAAGACTACATTCAAAAAGATTTTTAAAAAATGTTTCAGTGACTCCGGGTTCCGAGATGTGTATATGCCGTAGTCGACTAATGCTTATAAAATGTAAGGTAAAAAAGCATACCGAATAAACATAAATAACAAATATTTATAAACAAATAAAAAATAAAAAATTTAAGAAAAAATAGTATTATAAGATTCACGCCTTTAGGTTTTAAGTAAACAATTTTACACACATAACAAATATGAAATAATGTACATAGTAAAAGAAAGTTACACTTAAAAACATATCAAAATATAATAATGTACAAAATACGTAGGTAATTTGCTTTTTTACATAAATTAAGAAATATAATATAAATTACTAAAGCGCTTGATGAAATATTCACCATTAAACGAAACCTCTAAAGCCTTTGTAATTTATAGCTTCTTTTCACCATGAGTAAAGATCAGCTTTACCTTATTCTTACTGCTAAATTGTAATAAATTTTCAGCAACCTGCCAAATAAGGTGAATTATAAACCCAATTATTCAGTCCATCTTTTAGTTAAGTCTATACTTACATAATTTTGAAGTAACTTATAGTCACTACTGATTAGTGGCTTAATATTATCGTTTAGTTTTCATTTTCGTGATTAAAAAGGTCCTTTGAAATATAATTCAATGTACAATAAAAATATGTACCTACATAATTTATTCTCAACAATACGAGTAAATATTTATACTTTGTAGTCGAATTAGATTTTTCAGGTCAATAATATATTACAAAATTTTAAGTCAATCATTTCGAAAATTTAAGTTACCGTTAACATACTTGCGCCTATTTTATCTATAATATAAAAATAAGTCGGGTTTTCCTTCCTGACGCTATAATTCCAGAACGCACGTACCGATTTCCAGGGTTTTGCATTCGTTGGAAAGGTATCGGGCTCCGTGAGCTTTATAGCAAACTAAATTCAGGAAAATTTTCAACAGAAAAGCAGGAAAACAGGAAAATCTTTTTTCACATACAGCGCCATCTCTGATACATAGCATGTACTACAAACCAATATGGTTTTGCATGGCGGCAGTACGTGGTGTGAGTATCCCTCACGAAAATAAGTTGGTGGCGAAACGGAGTTCGCCGGGTTTGCTAGTTAGCTTTAAAGATTTCAAAATGACATACTCAATTAACCTTAAGTTTGCGCAACTATAATTATTAACAAAACCATGTACTATACAAATCTTTGACGAAACTTTACAATACTTTATAGTTTGTTATTAACTGAGTTTTCCTTAGTTATTGAATGGGTACGATTCAGATATTATATAATATTATATGAATATAAATATAATACCTGGATGACCGAGCTCTGCTCGGTTAAATTATATTTAGATATTACTATATACTGATGAAATATAAATAATATTTTCGATCTGACTGACATAGTAGTAAAATAATATGAACTGGTTATTTAAATTAAAAATAAAAAGAGCTCTCAATAATAGTTTTTCTCACAAAAAAAGAAACTTGAAAAAAAAATTAAAAAAATCGGTCTGTAGACCTGGATTCGAAAATGGGTTTTCTGGTTTCAAATCCACCCGATACCCATCCGAGCTATTATTCTAATGATATTTTTTAATTGCGTAAAAAAAGGAATAAAACGACATTTTCTAAAAATAAATCCTAGCTAGATCGATTTATCGCCCCCGAAATCCCCTACATACTAAATTTTGTGAAAATCGTTGGAGCCGTTTCCGAGATTCAGATTATATATATATAGGTATATATATATATATATATATATATATATATATATATATACAAGAATTGCTCGTTTAAAGATATAAGATATGTTTAACACACACACAAGGTCGTCTGTTCCTAAGGTAGGCAACGTAATGCCTGTGTTTTAGGTAACAGCCGACTGATACGAGTATACATTTTTTTTTAAATAGATATACATATAAATAATACATATATAAATAAACATATATTACACCCAGACTCGGGGCTTGAATCGAACCCACAACCCTTTGGAGTTGCTGCAACCCTTTAGAACTGCGCCAGCGGGTCAGTCATCATAATCTTTTAATCATTCTAAATACTCTTCGAAACCATTCAAATTTTTTTGATGAATCCCTAAAAGTTATTAAATAAAATCATCACATTATTTTATCTTAGATATTTTCTTCTCAATTTATATGTACTTCTTATTATACTATTATGTATACTTATATATTATTATGTATACTAAAACCTATGTGTATCAGCAGCATACGTAAAATTTACTTGTGACCTATATATTAGCAGAGGAATGTGAAAATTGTGTTAGTTTACCAAAGTTTCCTTATTGTTTGGAGTTTGATTTATAGTTAAACTTATCCTAAGCTCTAACTGGGCGTTGACGAACAATTATATACAATAATGTAATGTATTACACGTATATTATTATTAAAAATTACAATTTATGATATTTATCTATACTTAACTTAGCCTGCAACCCGTAGTGGAACAGAGTGCAAATAAGGCTCCATCCCCTAAAAATCCTACGAATTAGAGGCTTTAAACCAGCCGTGGGATATTTATCATCATATCAGCCGTTGGATGTCCACTGTTGAACGTAGGCCTCCCCCATCGACCTCCAGAGCGACCGGTTCAAAGAATTCTCCATCCAACGGCTTCCGGCGACTTTCATCAAGTTGTCTGTCCATCCCGTGGATATTAAGAAAGAAGAAGAGACAGTATTTGTTTTGCTAGTTCATCTTTACTAATACTATTAAGGTGAAGAGTTGCAAACAGACTACCCGACTGGTTTGATTACATTAGCATACATAAATTCGAAACTCAATGTATATTATATTTTATTGATTGCGCCAGTACAACAAAAGGTTCTTGAATTATCGAAAACTACTCGTGTCAATACCGAACTCAATGTTGTTTGACACTCGATATGTCACTCTGCCAACGTTTAGAATTCTATATACGATTATACGCGTCTGCTTCGGACGAAATAGTTTTTATTGTTTCAATGTAGATATATTTTTATTTTATTTATTTTATTTACAGATATATTTTAATATTTTTAATATTCAATAATTATATAAACCGATTGTTTTTTATGCTTAAAATTTTTTTTCTCTCAAATCTCATGGGAATATTTAAAACTATTTTTGCAGAAAAAAAATTTATATACCAAATAACTGATATAGAATTTAGATCTAAATATTCAAAATACTCTATAATCTTGAAAGGTCACTAATAGCCGCGCTTCATAAAATATGTTGTACTGATTCTTGATCTTGAGTAACTCATCTCGTTAATTAAATCAGACAGGAAACGGGCAGGCGGCTGTTTGCACTCAAGGTCCCTTGACGTCTGTCATCTCTTTAAACTCAGGTTCGTTAAGTTAAATTAAAAATATTAAATAAAGTTCGTTCGTTCCGTTTGTAATGAATGTGGATTCTGTCATTGATTAGAATACCAAAAAAAAATTAATTTAAATAATAATATAAATAGATACTTTACACCTTGTATTAAATGCTTGCGTTTTTACCACATTACACTTTGTATTAAATAAACAATTAAAAAATTATAAAAAATATATTATACTTAAAATATACACTTTTACAAATAATCAATTTTATTGTGAAAAATGAGATTATGGGGCGTGCACTTTTGGATTTTCCAAAAAATATTTGTATTTATTGCTATTTCAAGCTTAGTAAAGAGTAAAGAGCGTGACGGAGATATGAAATTTCAGCCAGTACAGGACCAAGATACGTAAAAAAGTTTAAATTTTTCCATTCAGCTCGACGTCTAACAAACAAGTCATGCAAAGTCTACATCGGTAAACTTTAAACGCGTTTTCCTCGAAACCATATTTTTCAGGTTGATGACCACTGTAACTCAAAAACTATATATTAACTATTCATTACAAACGGAACGAATGAACTTTATTTTTCCAAGATGGGGTCGCATATTTTCGTCCACCAAACCACCACTCACCACCCATAAAAAACGGTCCACCCATTAAGACGAATCAAACTCAACGCAGTTGTGTCGCTTAATTACTGAGTTCGTATGGCCACCTTCCAGCTCCATCATTAGACCCTGTTACCACCTAGCACCAAAGTACTCGTCAAGGCGAATCAAATGAGCCGAAACATGATGGGGTTATGTCGTTTTATTACAGAGTTCCTATGACCACCTTCCAGCTCCATCATCAGACCCTGGTTACCATTAAAAGACAACCTACTTATCAAGACAATTCAAACGAGCTCAAACTCGATGAGGTTATGTCGTTTCATTGCGAAGTTCCTAATGGCCACCTTCCAGTTCCATCATTGAATTTTTCTGATAATATTTTCGAAAAATCATAATTTAAGAATATAAAAAAACGTCCTACTTGGTGATGAAAAATGATAATTTCCGAGTCAAATATATTCACCATCCAAAAGTTGAGCAACGTCACGAATTATACGTCAACTTTGCTTCTTTTAAGAAGGCTTTAATTCCGCAGAGAAACCTTTACAAACTGTTATGGTACAGTACTGTTCAATTAAATATGTGGCAGATGGCGTTCATATTTTAGTGATGCTTGACAAATTAGCTATTTCTGTTAAATTATTATATTTAACTTCTGTAATCATTTATAGATCATATATGATAAAGCCAAAGAGTTATTTTTATTGAACGCGCTTTTCTCTTAGTATCCAATTTTAAAAATTGTTTTCTGGTTATGAACCCAGTTTATTGAGTAACGGTACTCCAAGAACTGTTATATTGAGTTCATATACTGATACATAGTCTGAGTACCTTATAATATTCATACTCATTTTTTCATCTACACTCGTGTGTGAGTGATGCGTGTTCAATTAAGAGACTGATAGACAGATGTATATATATATATATATATATATATATATATATATATATATATATATATATATATATATATATATATATATATATATATATAATATTACATATAATTAATTTTTTTTAATAGACATGTATACATTTAGAGATTTTAGATCCGTACAGAAATGTTCGTCAAAAGATTTTGAAAAAAAAGTGAAATTTACATTTTTATTAATTATATTTTGTTTATTTTTATGTAATTTTGACTACGTTATTCACACCATTAAAAAACAAAAATATCAAAAATGTCTACGTCTCATTAAATCTTTGTTTACCAAATTATTGGACATGTATAAATACAAACATTCATAAAATATAAACTCTCTAAACACTGTGTTATTACTAAATAACACAGTAAAGTACTCCGGTGTTCTCTCTAAGCAACATAAATTTTGAAGTGTCAGCGTGAGCTAAAATTTATTATAACCTTTTCCTAGCTACACCTTACAAGTTAAAGCACTTTGTTTTTAAGCATAACTACTGATCATTTTGTTGGTTCTTTCCACGGTCTGAATTGAAACTAAACGTAACGTGAAAAGCTTAGAAAGAAAGACGTATAAGAATGATATGGTAAACGAGCCGATTGCAAACTATGAAAATCTGCGGATGCTTCCGAACCATCCAGCTAAATATCCAATTAAATTATACAGCCATATAAAATCAAGATAAAATTTGTCTTGGCCATTAACGCAGTTGAAAGTGCTTTCTGCTCCAGTGTTGTGAGTTTGATTCCCGCCCCGAGTCTAGGTATATTTATATATCGCTTCGCTTCGTTTCAGCCTATCGCAGTTTGCAGTCCACTGCTCGACATAGGCCTCCCAAAGTTCGCGCAAAATATCCCGGTTTTCCGCAACTCCAGGATACGTCTACTCCACCAGACATCGGTCGTGCGACATAAGTGATCAGTCCACTGCCACTTCAACTTGCTGGTTCTACGTGCTATGTCAGTTACTTTGATTTTCTCGCGGATAATCTCATTTCTGGTTTTCTCCATGAGAGAAATTCCAAGAATAGCCCGTTTCATAGCACGTTGAGTGACTTTAAATATGTTTACTAATCCCGCCATCAATGTCCACGTCGCGGTGCCATATGTCAACACCACTGAATCCACCAATCGGCTTCCTTCTTGAAGTTGTTTCGGTCTATTGATTGATTGAATGCATGGCCTAGATAGACATTATCCTGTACAACTTCGAGAGGGGTACCATCGACAGATATTGGTCTTGTCATGACATGCTTATTGAACATGAATTTTGTCTTGTCTAAATTCCTACCGAGACGAAAGACACGAAGGTGGGAAATGTATTTGCCGTTGACATTTGTTCCTCGTCCACTTCAGTCCAAAGTCAAAAAAAAAATACTCCATCGCATTTATAAACAGTTTCGGTGACATTAAATCACCTTGTCTTACCCCGCGACGAAGGTAAATGGGTCTTGTTCCTGAATTGGGACGGTCTTTATCGCTGCGTCATATATACACCTCAGTACCTCGATATATGGCCAGTCGACATATTATGACATCGCTGCAAAATATCCAGGACAGCCCAGGTCTTAATAGAGTCAAAGTATATGGCGGCGCGGCGGAGGCTGATTATACTCTTCAGTCTTCTGTATAATCTGTCATACAGTGTGGATGTGGTCAACGGTGCTATAGCCACTTCGAAACCCAGCTTGCTTAGGTGATTGGAACTTGTTGAGCAGTGCGGAGAGACGATTCGTAACGACCATCGAAAAGAGCATATAGACGTGACTCAGATATTAGATTGGTCTATAATTCCTCAAGAGATATTCATCAACTCTGTTGAAAAACAACACAACCACACTGCTGGACCACACCTCAGGTGTGGTACCCCTCTGGATAACGACATTAAAGAGCTCCGCTAAGGTTTTTATCACAGGTCGTCCGCGGCCTTTAAGAGCTCAGTTGTAACTTCATCATCTCCCGAAGTCCTCCCGTTTTTAAGCTGTCCAAGCACCGCACTAATCTCACCGACAACGATATTCGGGATACCAACCGAAAAATGGGGCAACAGTGATCTGTGGGGAAACAGTGATCTGGAGAACGTGGATCTTCGGTGTCCTGAGTCTTAGATTTTTGCGCGCTCGACGACTACATCAGTCCATAAAATTTCTCAACCTCTTCTCGGATCTGAGGGCGAGAACAAACGATTCTGCCATCCGCTCTTTTAAGCTTCGCAAGAAGGATTCTCTCCAGTAATCTCTGGAAAACTTTTGACCCCCTGTTTTGCCTATTCCACCCGTGCTCCTTTCTGGGGTACCCCTAAAAATGGTGGAGTAATTTACGTATCTAGAGCATGTAATTACCACAAACCTCAGTAAGGATGCAGAGAGGGACCGGAGGGCACTGTCGCTTAGAGCGAACATGGTAGCTTGAAGGTTTGCACGATGCTCGGCCCAGATGAAGACGACACTTTTTAAAAAATACTGCACATCCCTATTTACGTGCAGCCTGAGTTAACCATACAAAGAAAATATATAATGACCTCCGCGTCTTCTACAATATTTCATTCAGGATGTTGTTGGGGCCACGCCTTGACTGCTGCTACCTCCGGCATTGCTGCGATAGACACATTTTTTTGTCGCAGGGGAATCCATTTACGGATGATATGGAGGACGCTTGGGTCGGCAGTCCTAGACCTATGTCGGACTCGGCACTTTGGGAATGCAATACCGTACTAAACCCTTGCGGGAGCCTTCAGCCACTTTAATTGGAGGGTCCCGGATCTGCAGGCAACAGGATCCTTCCAGCGACGCTGCGAAAGACACCTTAGCTGAACAATGCCGGAGAGAAATCTCTAAATATGTTATTGTGAATTATTGAGTTTAGTGTTAAATTGTTGTTGTTTTTGGTATTATATTTATTGTTTTATACTGCATTATTATTGTGGTATATGGATTTAAATTTGATTGATAAGCTGTAAATTTGTATTTTATAAATCTAGTTGTATATGGGTCGTTCATTGCCTGAAATAAAGATCTTATTATTAAAAATATCATTAATAATTTATATTTTTTTACATTTATGTTGCAATATGTTATGTTAAAAGCGGAAAAATGAAAACAGATGTATAAATTGTTTTTATTTTTTATTTTTATTTGACTCTTCAGCTTTATAACACTAAAGTATTAAAAGTATTTGAATATGTATATTGTATTAAAAAACTTTTCAAACAAAGCTTCCTTAAGTCTTCCTAGATAGTGTTAAGCATTAACTACAAATTCAGTATTTGTGTAATGTGATTTAACATTTACCAAACATAGAACGCAAATAAAGACTTTCTTTGAAAGCAGTTACACTAATTACAAAGTAAACAGCTGGTGTTTAAGCTTCGTTAAGAAATAGACAGCCAATGCGGGCGAAATCATTTCACAGCTAAGTTAAAGTTTAATGGGACTTATGAAAACGACGATTAATACGAATAATTTATGAAACGTTAATAGTAACGTACCGTATGTGACTATTAATATACATTTTATTCTAATATGTATCAGCCTGTAAACCACCTACTGCTGAGCGAAGGCCTCTTCTCCATGTAGAAGAAGGGTTGGAGCTTAATCCACCTCGCTGCTCCACTTCGGGTTGGCGGATAACTTTCTTATAAATGGTAACTATCGTTATCAGGTGTCTATGACAACAACCGGGATCGACGGCTTTACATGCTCTAACCCTCTAAAGCTCTAACGGCGCGGTGGGGAGACCCACAAGGCCATACACCCAGACCGTAAACAAATATTTACCATTTGACAAATATTTTTTATTTATTTTATGAATGAATTTCATTATTCGGACACCCACCACTTCAGTCCCCCGAGACCATGGATGTTGTAAAGGGTCCGAAACATCGGGAAATAATTTTAAAAAAATTCGTTAAACTGTAAAGTTTTTTAATGGGTAAAATTCGCGTAAATATAAGAGAACAGTAAATTTCTCATTTTTAATTTTCGATCATGATATGGATAGTATTAACAAAACAGAAGACCTAAATTAAATCAACTGTTCTGCCGTTTTTAAAAATATTAACGAGGCCGCTAATCTGACGTATATATAATCCTAATCGACTATTATAAAAATTTTGCATACATTAATCATATAAAGTATATAAAAAATCTTTTTTTTGTTTTTTTGTTTATGTATGCTTATCGCTCTTTTAAGGGAAGCTAGATAATTATATACTCTTGTTTTACCATAAATATATAATCTTGCTACATTATTATAGCAACTACAATAAGGTCGAGCTATCTATAATTGAACGATTATCTTAAATCGTAGCTTAAACTAGTCGGTAGTTGGCGCTGCCAAGCTTCCCCGCAACTATTCCATTACAAATTCTTTGCTTTTTCGTACGTTTCCGTCAGCCATAGACTTCACTAAATTGTTTGTGTTGTGTTCATCGACAGTAAACTGTCACAGGGTATTGGTAGACGGGATTGCAGAAGACGTTGAAAAAATTATGAAATTGTTACATACGTTGTTAAAAAAAATTAAATGTTTCCTAAAAATATTTACTTACCTAAAAAAACCAAAGTCTATTATTCCATGAATTTCCCCAGGACAGCCAAGAAAAAAGACCGATGTTGAGTTAGAATCAATATTATAGCAGTTTCAATTCGCATCGGCTGTGACATACGAAAATTCAGACATGAGTATATATATAAATTATTCGTTAAGTGATCAGACGTACAGAGAAACTAATAAAAATTTCAAGATTATAAAAACATACATCTTCTATTTCTACCATATCTATAAGTTACATAAACAGAACGTAAATTGTCAGGCTACTATTATAAAACATTAAGAGTTTTTATTACCAGATTCAAATCACGGAAAGATTAAGTATCAATTTACGAGGCGGGAATTATTGTTTCTTCAACCCTCTTTCATGGGTCTATAACGAATTATAGACCCATGAAAATGGGATAATATCAAAATATATTCAGTCACCTGTTAAATGATCGATATAAATTATTTAGAATTATTTATTTTGTTTCGGCAGGTATTTAGCCTAAGAGTTTGTTGATATTTAAAAGTTAAATTTTATTTTAATTTGCTTTATGCTTACTTCGCTTTTATAAAAATATTATATTTAATAGTCTACAACATTTCTTATTAAACAGGATTTCGAATGCATAATAATATCAAATTGGTTCAGTATTATCTGAGATTTGTGATACTAGAAACTTGTAGATACCTGCTGCTTCGGTATATAATCATTGAACTGTAACTAATAAGTTGTATCTGCTTGAGAAGATCCTGTCCATTGTACTGCAGTGACAGCCTTAGGGGAGGTAAACAGGGTAATCGTCCAACAACTTCTACTTATAGGGACTTGACTAAACAAATTCAATAACATAAAAGTTAATATTTTAATTTTATTTCTATGTAGTAGTTGTAAAATTCAATAAGATTAATTCATGGAAAAATTTTATATTTTAAACTGTACAGTAATTACATTATATTTTCGTGATATATACTCGTACATACATCGTACGTTGCGACAGAGCTGCTAATCTATCGAGGTCAGGAGCTAAATCCCGGTATAATCTTCGTTATTATACACTTGATTTGGCACTTGTATAAATTGTCACAACTAGTATTCAGTGAGGTAGACAAGTTTGTCAAAGGGTTAGAAAATTGTCTCGATGGAGAAATAACTCAATATTCTTCCGTCTTTATCTGTATTTCTTTGGTGTATGGCAAAAATACTGGTTAACGAATAACTTTTTGACATCTTGTGTTCATATTAAAAATCCAGAAAAATTTCAATTTCCTTCGGTGAATATTCTATACAATAGGCTTACAAGCATACAAAAAAAAAAACATAAAGTTCAGGAACAAACTCTTCAGCCTATGGAAAAGAGGAAAAAAATGAGGCACCTGTTTCAAAAACGACTGCCTATTACTAGATTAAGAGACTTGGTAAATAAATGAACAGATCTCTAAATTAAGAAATCAATTATAATAAGTAAAGTATACTGTGATGTTCTGTTAAAGCCTGTAAATTTTATTACCCAGCGGCGGCCTTACCGATTGCGAGGCCCCGGGCGGCAGGTCTTTGCGAGGCCTTTTGTCCTTAGTGAAAAGTATGTGATGCGAAAGTAGGTCTGGTTGTTTGATTTAGGTATTTGTCATGTTTGACGAGAAATGCTAAAGCTATACCAATAAATAAAATTTGAGTTAAAAATATTTTACATTAAAATATTTACAAAATTAACAAATACAGAGATGATAAATTTTAAAATTGATGTTTGCAGCTTTTCCTAAGACAAAATCTTTAATTAAAGCACAATAATGTAACGAATTAGCTACGTCATTTTCAATTGAAAGAATAGCAAGGGCTGAAAGTGGGGTAAACTTCAGTTTTTTTTTTATGTAGTTCGGGACCGAGATCATGTCGTCGTTTCCTTCATACACACGGATGAACATATTCAGTTCTTCGTACAATTCATGTCCATCGATATCACATGATTCTCCTACTGTCATAGATATTTGCAAGTCGCTGCATTGCTTCAAAAGTTCACTATCACTAATTTCCTTTAAAATTTTTATATTACATATGAAACCAAATAGGCTCTCATGATGTTTAAGTGCCTCAAACCAAGGATAGCAGCTTACGCGCACATTGAAAATCTCTTTCGCATTCAATTCAAGACCTTCATCTTCCCCTACATAACTAAAATGCCTTTTTTTACGTTGTCGTCTGACTTCTTTGAACTGTCTGTCAATATCATTTTCATCAGCCATTTCTCTCACTGTTACAAGGGATGACTGAAAACAATTTTCTCGATATTTATCGGGCCCATTTGTGATTGTGTCTAGGTGTTGGTGGTGACAAACTGAAAATCCGTTGTATTTTCTACTAAATCCTTTAAAGCATCACATAATTATATCGCTTATCTGGTATTTAACGGCCTTCATCGTTGCTACCCTGCACTCCCATCTAATTTCAAAAAGTGGTTTTAGCAATAACGATTTTACATGAGCATTTAAAATATCCCACCTCTGACTTGTGCCGGCAAACAGAGTGTAAAACATTTGTAGCAAACTAAAAAAAGATTTTACTCAGACACAAGACGATGCTACATCTTCTAGAATGAAATTCCAGCTATGACTACCACAAGGTAAAAAATAAGCAAGTGGATTAATTTCAAGAATACGTTTTAGGACACCCCTTTTTTCACCACGCCTCTTACCTGTATACAGAAACCTGTACCTATATATAACCTTACCTGTGTACAGTTACCTGCATCGATATCATATTCTTGGCCTCTGCAGTTTTGAAATGATATACCTAACTGTTCTAATTCTGTGATGATATAATTAGTCAAACTCTCAGATGTGGTTATTTTGACGGCTAAGAAACCAATAAAATGTTCTTCAATTTCAGCTGTAATTTGTATTAAAAAATCTTATAATAATTGAAAGTTGCTCAACATGAGGAACGTCGCGAGTACAATCAAGAATAATCGAGTAATATTTGTTATTTATTATTTTTTCAACCACGAAGCAATTACAAAGTTTTCAACAATTTGACACGTGATTTGCCATTAATTGTATGAGCTCATTTTGAATATTTTTTCTGATATAGTGGTCATTAATCGTCTTATCCTTTAGTTGTTTTGGGTGAAGTCTCAGCACGGGATCAAATCGGGCTATTAACTTTAGTAAATTTATAAAGTTGTCGCTTGTCTCAGTCGAATCTGCGTCAGATGTTAACTTTTCTCTATGACCCTTGAAGGCCAAATTGTGAGATGCTAAAAAATTCACGATTGCGAGCAAAGCTTCTAAAATATCTTTCCAACGACAGAGGAGCAAAACTTTATGTCCCGACTCCAAGATGACCCGAGTGCTGTGCGATAAAAAAAAACCGATCTTCAAGTGTTTCGACGCGCGATATTCAAGTACTAAATAATAAATTTTTCAAATGTTTTGAATGAATAAATTAGTTAACTAACTTTACTTGAATTAACCGCTATGTTATAACTTGAATTAATAATTAAGGATCAAAATCAAAAGTTTTAAATAAAAAAAAAAATATAGTAAAAAAATCTGTATTTTTTAAAATTTGCTTGGGTTGTTGCGCGAGGCCCCTGCAAGAGCGAGGCCCCGGGCAATTGCCCCGTTCGCCACCCCCTAAGGCCGCCACTGTTATTACCTTTGGTTCGCGAAATCCTTATTTCAGAATATCTTTCGTGACATGCAGCTTTCCATGTGATGGAATATTTCGGCGTTTGCAAATACCTCGATATTACGCTATAGATTGCATGTGAGTTTGCGTGCATCGAGATAGTGTAAGTGTAGGTATTACTGTGTTCACATTTATATTTGCAACATAATTATTAACTTGAATTTAGGATCTTTTGTTATAATTTTTCAGGCTTATGTGTCGAAAAATGCAGATTTCGCTTAAACATTATCTTTTAAAGGTTAAATACAAATGTTTGTATTGCCTCATTGAAAGTGTTTCTAAATAAATATTTCTAAATACATTTTCCAAAGTTTAGAATTCTTATCGTAAATAATTAATTATTAACGCCATTAATGGTTCATCATTAACTTTATAAGCCATAAGCCGGACTGTGCCATACTGAGGCATTAGATATAAAAGCAAATTCATTAATTATTTAGGTACATTTCATTTTACTTCTAATTTATTTTATTTTTCATTTTAGTTTTATTTAGTTTTTTTCAAATTACCTGTTTTATTTTTATCAATGCCATTCGATACACATAGAGCCGATGAATTCAAGTGAAAAGATTTTATTTTAATTTATTTGTAACATATTTCATCGTATTTTGAACTATTTTTATTGCGTATAATATATGGTATTGGATATCATCTTCATACGAATTAGCGAAATAAAGTTCACGGCAATCTAAACACTTATACGCATACATAGAATACAGCATTCTTAATTTAACTACTGATTTTTTCTAAATAAAGAAAAAAAATACAAAAAATACGACTATAAATTACGCCGTCTATGGCTTTTAATGATATTCAAGGGACCAACCTTTAACAAGGCTCGAAGCTCTTTTTAATACAGTAGGGTTTCCGTCCTACACCCTTGCCACGGAATAATAAATTATGTACCGTCTCGTACCAGCCGTGTCTCAGAATTTTCTACGTGAACTAATTTGGATTCCGTTGAATGATTCAAACTAAGCATGCTACACATTATAAGAATTTATTTTCTAATAATATTTAATTATATACCTATTATAATATTATTTACTTTAGAATAAATCTAACGCCCACCGAATGCACTTTGCACACATTTCTCATATCATATGAAATTCTACATGTTATGAAGTCTAGTCGTGTCTATGTCCTATGTCCGCTTCTAACAAACGGTCATCGAACAACATATACTTTACTTAAACCTTATCTAGTAAATACACGCGAATAGTATCTAAGTAATTTAATAAACTTTATTATTTATCATTATTTATAATTATTATTATTTGCTAGTGTTTTTAGGAAATTTTATGAGCCGAGATGTCTTAGTAGATAAATTAGCGATTTGAAACTAAACAACTGTGAGTTCAAATCTGAGTTGATCGAGCTAAATCTTTAAAATTTGTCTTATGTTTCAAATAGAATTAATAGATCATCAATTCAAACTGGATTCGCCATGTAGAAATTTCTGATTTTAACATCTTACAATGTGTAATCAAGCTAAATATCCCCGACAAAACTCAGAATTCTCGATCACATCGAATACTCCTGAAAAGCATATTTAACGATGTAAATAAATGAAAACAAGCCTGAGATTCAATTAATTTGCTGCGAATACTCCTGAAAAGCATATTTAAAGAAGTAAATAAATGAAAAAAAGTCTGAGATTCAATTAATTTGCTGCTGCTTAAGACGCGTAAAAATGTTGTTAGAACGTGAAATGAAATAACTAAAATATTTATTTATTTATTTATTTATTCTTTATTGCACACCACAAAAATTTAACAAAAGCATAGTTACAAATTAGTTGTGTCAAAATTGTAGTACAACAGGTACATACAGTAATATACATTGTGCTACACAAGAAATAAAATGAAAACGGGACTTTTTGTATTTTAGTCTTTAACATTGTAAATATTATTTTGTTAGTTTAGTAATACATACTATAATGGTGGATTTTTTTTATATAAGTAGTCAACTAGCACCCATGATACAGTTATAATATATTTGCTTATCTATACATATTAAAGGCTTTGTCCTGAATGACTCACTGACTGACTGGCGGATCAACGCACAGCCTAAACCGCTGATCATAGAGACCTGAAACTTGGTTCTTTGTATGACGTAGGCATCCGGTAAGAAAGGATTTTCCGAAATTCTCTCCCCAAATAGGTGAAAAGGGGGGCAAAGGTTGTATGGGACAACGTGATTCCTTGGTCCGATCTACTTTAAATTTTGCATAAACATTCTTTAACAGAATACATACAAACATAAACATTATTTAACAGAATTTACTAAGATTCATTCCCTAACGGGGTTAGAAGGGGGTAGAAAGTTATTTGCTTCGAAGTTGATATCAATACTCCTTAGTGCTTTTTATTTAAATTACATTTTATTTTGACACGTTTGACAACTTAATCCGAATATTATAAAATACTTTTCAGTATCGGTATACATTTCAGTACTCAATGCCTGTGTTTTATGTGACAGCCGACTGATATACTTTTTTTTGTTATATATATACATATAAATAATACATATATAAATAAATATATAATACATCCAGACTCGGGGTGGGAATCGAACACTGGAGCAGAAAGCAGGGTCACTGCCAAATGCGCCAACGGGCCATTCATAAATTTAATACTTGAGATCATTCGCAGAGGTCGAATATCAATATAAATCCGTCGACTCAGTGATGAACACCGATGATGCCATTCATTATGCGATCGAGATTCTAAATACACTGAAGCCGCCTGGTCTTCCAACTCAAATATTAAAATTGACAATTAGTGCGACAATTATGTTACTGCGCAATATAAATCCACCAAAATTATGCAATTGCAACAGATTGCGAGGGAAAATATTGCATCGCAATGTAATCGAGGCAACTAGACTGACCGGTTGATCTCGAAGAGAGACTGTATTTATTCCTAGGCTTCTCCTAACCGCATCAAACTATCCCTTCGAATTCAAGAGAGTGCAGTTTCCCATCAAAATCTGCTTCGCAATGACCATAAACAAAGCTTAAGGTTAAACTCTTAAGGTAGCGGGAGTATACTTGAGGGAAAGCTGCTTCTCCCACGGCCAGTTGTATGTGGCATGTTCCAGATTCGCCTGGTGATTCTAGCACCCGAAGGATAAACAAAAATATTGTTTACAAAGAAATACTGTGGTAGTATTAAAACATTTTAACATAATAATTTATATGTTACAACGAAATTAATAACATAAAAACCAATAAAAAATCCTATTAGAACCATTTTTGACTTCTACGCGAATGAAGTCGCGGCCAAAAGCTAGTTAACATTAAAATAATTAATGACCAATTCGTAGTTAAGTATTTCAAAATACTTTAACCGCCATTTTTGATTAAAGTAATAAATTTATATAAAAGTAGTTTTGAAATTAAATCACATTTATATCACAAAATACGAGTACTACTTTTAAAATATGATTGGTTGTCTAATGTTTGCTAAATAACTCTACACTTTATTGCGTCTGGCATGCTGCTATTGAAAAATATCTCGAACAACAATAGATTTCAATCTAGAGATAGTGCTGCGATAGAATCGTAAATAAAACAAAATATTCGTTTCATAAAAGTTTTAACCGAATTCGTAATATTTGTGTTGGTAATAAATGTAAATTCAAGGTATTTTCAAACATTATATACCCTATAATTTATGAAACAAAGACAAAATCTAGTAAGTATTATAAATAAATTAAATAAATAAATATTTGTATTAAAAATACAATCTAATAATTTTATCGTAGATCTGATTTGTACATAATATAGATGCTTTAAATTATCTTTGCTAGTCATACTAAAGCTTTCGTCATCTCTTCTTCGACCTCATGTAGCTATTTCATATAATATCTATACAATTATACATATACACTTAGTCAAATATTAAAATTAATTTGCATATTCTGACGACTGTCGGTTGAACACGTGACCTACATAAAGGGGTCCGCTGTTAGCAAGGTGTGGCAGGGCTAACAACCTCTCACAGTCCCTTGTTATAAATTTAATTCATATACTCTGTGACAAAATAATAATTAAATAAAAAATCTTTTGTTTTGCCTAAAAATTTATTAAGCAAAAAAATATATTTCAATAGTACCTACAGATGTTTATTACCACCATAAATCTGCATATTTTATACTTTGTCAATGTATTTCTATTACTATATCATTACTATCAATGTAGTATTAGTTTATAATAAAATTAAGGGTTATTTGTACTCTATTTTATAAAATATTAAATAAATAACATTAATAATAATTCATTACAACAGAGATTTACTCCTTCTAACTTCAATCTATTTGACTGTTATTATGAACGCTGTTTAATTTTATAGTTAAAGGTAAATTACAGAAAAGTTTAACTATAAATTTTAAAATACCATTACAAAGAGACCCTTTAAAAATTATGTTGCTTGAAATGCCAAACGAACTATAACCCAGATTCTTTATAGCATATTTTAAAGTTTATAAATAATTTAAATAATAAATTTAAAATACACAAGTCTGAATATATAGGTATGTAGTATGTTTTGTTATAAAAACCGATTAAAAGAAATATACAATAATACCATTAAAGAATACAAAGGACAAACATATTTTATCTAACTTTAAAAATAAAAAATAGGTATCATTAAGAATTTATTTTTAATTATCAAACTTGCTTAATCTGGTTTTTACTTACACTCCTATATTTTCTTCCATTACCTTATTTCTTGACGGAGACTGATAGCAAGTCGTCGAAACTCGACGTGGTACCCACTTGTATTTCTCAAGTGGTTCATATTTTGAACTGAATCCTAAATCCTTATTCCTGTAAACATAAGGAATATAATACAACAACATTAATTTTGTTTTAAGAACTGAATTTGTATTTAAATAAGGTTTACGTGAGAGCTCCTGAATTCTTAGAAACTTTGAATTTTGAAAGATGCTTTGGACTTCTGCAATGATAATACTCTCTTATTAATACACTGTACTGTTAGAGCCTATATAAATCCCATTTTTAGATTTTGAAAAGTATGAAGACTGACGAAAATAGTAAACAATTATTTAAGATTTTTAATTTGACCTTGACCTCTTTCCACTTTGAAACATTAAAATCGCTTTATCCAGCTGCCAGTGAAGTTAAATATTCAACGTTTCTCACGAAAGAGTTACAAATGCGAGTCGTATTACATCGGAGCTTTTAAGTACATTACTAATACAAAATTCATAATACTTCATTATTTGACTAGTTCTAACTTAATCCGAAAAAAAAGACTAAATTATTATTATATGACGTCATATTATTATTATCATAGAGCTTTAATGGACACAATAATGCAAACCCATTTGTCTCATCTGTCCTAATCTGCTGTACATACATTGTACTCGTATTCCATCTACATTTAGCCTTATTCGCATAAGAAAGCATTACATTTCCGCCTCATAAGAAATATAAGTGCTCTACATAATTTTCATGTCGCGTTTCAAAAGCAAATACAAGCTCGAGCGCTATAATGTTAGGACTATTAGATAATTAAAACTTGTTCTTTGTTAGAATCTCTTTGTTGTTTCACGGAACGTTCTCTACTATTCCCTACATCTGATTACTGTAAAAACTTGCTGCATTAGCGATGTAAAGATATATAGGCTTTGTATATAAGTATATGCCATAATACTTCTTATGTTTATTATAATAATAATCTTAAAAATTACGTCTTTATTAAAATAAAATATAATCTACGCTTCTAAAATTTTTTATTTTTATTATTTAATTACAACATGCATAAATAATTTGTCCAACGTACAAATTTTTATCTTATCGATTTTTTTTTTACTGTTGAGCAAAAGACGTGCCTTAAACACAATCACTTTTATTCCATAGGACTCGATTTTAAATCCCCGGTGATCGCTTAAGATTTACAAATCAAATATACGGAGACAGATTTCAATGTAAGTTTAATTATGACCCAACCATTTGCATATGAATCACCTAGGTACATATATTATAAATTTATAGGTGGTTAAAATATGAAAAATAATAAAAGTTTTCGTCAAATCAAAGTTTCAGATTTATGTCAGATTGTAAACCACATTTGAAGCTAGAAATCGTCGCATTATTGTGAATTTGTTCAATCTCGTTCGAGATGCACATTCTATTTCAAAATTCAATTTTCTCCAAAAGATGTTCGATTATACATTCATACACCACAACAATAGTCTTCAATTCAGAATTCAGAATTGTTATTTTATCTTTGTGTTTTGGCATATAGACTGCTGTGACTTATACGACACGGTATTATAAAATTACATGTCTTAATTCAAATTTTAAAAAAAGTTTTAGAAATGGAAAATGATTTGAATCCATAAATTATTTAGTTTTATTAAAAACGATTTATTGCTTTATGTTTGCGATTAAAACATCAGAAACATTAAACATCATTTCACAAACAATCTTACGTTCAACAACAATGCTTAGAATTCTCTATTAATTTCACAATAAAATTAAAGTCACTTACGCCGAGTTGCACGAAACAAATTTTAAATTTAAGTGTTTATTAAACTAATTTAATCACAAGAATCGTGATTATCTGTTGCACGAAACCTACATCTGATTAAGTTAACAAAAAAATTTAGTTTAATTAAAGACCTATCTAACGGATGATTAATTCCAACAGCTTTAAATTAATCATAAGATCAACTAATTTTAAGATTAATTGCAACTTAACTAACGGAAAGTTAGCGACGGTTTCGTGCAACTCGCCGTTAGAAGCTCGAGTTATTTTAATAATCCACCGCTTCATTTCCGTTATTTAGAATTAGATCCACCATTATATTATTGGAATGCTTTCAAGATTTCAAAGATGTTTTTTAAGAACATTTATATAGAACTCTGTTATGATTATATTTTTATTTTCTAGAATATTAATTGATCTTTATGGTGGCTTAAGAGTGTAATTTATGTAATCGCTGATATTTTTGTATACCAAATGACTCCCACGGCTTCACCTGCATCGACATTTATGGTGACTGCTTTGAATCACAGTAGGTATAGTATCGCATAATCCGTAACAGATTTGAGTTTTAACGTGATAACGTCTTGTATCGATGAATGCAGGTTGCATCGCACGAACTATTGTCACTTTTCGCGAGCGAGAGCGCGGAACAAGCGATATAGAGCCTCGAGCCTCATACGATCGGCCTAAGCGTTCGGCTTGTGAATAGCCGCGTCCAGACCGACCGAGCACGGCTCGCGAGCCACGCTCGGACTTCTGGCTCGCGAGCCGTGGTACCCGAGGCAAATTTGAAAGGTTGCGAGCGGGGCTCGCAAGCCAAGGTGAGCCATTTTGAGCATTTAATTTCTCTCCGGCATGCGAAGATAAATCACGTGTTTTCAGCTGCTAAATTATGTGGGTCTTTTGAAACCCACAACATTTTGAAACTTCCGTAAATTGGTATTAAGCGAATAGAGTATTATTTATTCATTTTTAATTCACTGGCTCGCGAGCGTCGTTATATCCGTCCACACCGCGCGAGGAGCTCAGACTGAGGCGCCTTTGAGCATCGCCAAAAACCGACAAATTATGGCTCGCGGTCGAACGCCGCTCGGCCGAGGCAACGCGTGCGCGAGGCAGCCCGAGGCAGCCCGAGCCGCGTCCACACCGGAGTGTGTAGTGCTCGGTCGGTCTGGACGCGGCTAATGCCGGCCGTGCTCGGTAGGTCTGGACGCGGCTAATGAAAAACAATAACGCAGATTGGAGGATCTTAAACACCACACATGTCCTTATATAAGTTGTTAATAGCACATTGTTACTTGTAATTTATTTGTATAATTTAAGTAATAAGATATTTGAATTAATGAGTGCAAATAAATGTAAATTTATCGAAAAAAAATAATTAATTGATTTAACTCATTATTTGAATTATACAAAATAATGATAATTCGGTGATAATAATTCAATTTAATTCATAAAAGTATGAATTTTTTTATCAATGTTTTCTTATGACATTATCAGGAAAAATTATCGTCCGTAAGCCGACTTTACAGAAAACCAATTTTTTTTTAATTCATAATTATGAAGTCGGTCAAGTCAGACAAGTATATTTTTTTCTTATTTTTATGACTAATACTACACAAATTTGAGTATCCAAGAAAAATCCGGAAGAAAACGGGTATGTTGTACTCGCTGGCACTGAAAAAATGTAACAGAATATACCTTAGAGTATACATTACAGTAGTAACTCTAAGGAATATACCTCAGAGTATATTATACAGTATAATATATTATACTCTAAAGAATATACGCTTAGTCAGCAATGACTTAGTCCCGTCGTAAAAGGGTTTTTAAGTCGTCGTAATAGGGTAGTACTGTTATTATGTGGCGAGAGAACATATAAGTCTTTTTTTAAACTAATTTATTTATTAACACTAACACGATTTTAACATTAATAAATTAAATTAATGGAAATGTTAATAAAACTTGTACAATAAAATTACTATCCTGTACTGTACTGTATCAGCCTGTAAACAACCCTCTGCTGAGCGAAGGTCTTTTCTCCATATATAAGAAGAGTTGGAGCTTTATCCACTACGCTGCTCCACTACGGGTTGGCGGATAATTTCCCTACAATGAGTAACGATCGTTATCGGGTGTCTGTGATAAAAACCTGGACTAACGGCTTTACATGCTCTCCGCGGCACGATGGGGGGACCCACAAGGACATACACTCAGACCGGAAACAAATATTTTAACAAATACAAATATTTATCCCAAGCGGGTATCGAACCCACGACCGTCCGTGGGCGAGGTGACTACTCGCACCACTACTCCAGAACGGTCGTCTGGTCATTAAAACGGTCAGTAAAATTAACTTGGTACAAAATAAATTTAAACTTGAATTGGAATCAAAGAAACAGAGTAACGATCTTAAAAGGAGTTAGAAATACATTTTTTTTTATTTCGGGAGGGCGGGAGTATTTATATGGGTTGAAATATAAATAAGGGATAATTAGAAGTGAGTATTACTATATTTACATAAGAAACTTGTTTACACTAATTAAGGGCTAAAGGTTGTTAAGATAATGAATATTTACTAATGATTTGAAGTACATTATATGAAAGTAAACAGTAACAGATTTATATTGTATATTATAGGTTAGTACTTATGTATATATTATAGGTTTAGGTTAGTGCTTATGTAATACTGTAACGTCACAATGATTGGCTCACCATTGCGATTTTACTCCTTCTAGACTTCTAAAGAGTGGTCCTAGCTACCGAGAGCAACCTCTTGCTCCGGTAGTACGAGTAAGTGCTCCGGTGAGTGCTTTATGAAATATTCGTCCGTATATTTCATAAAGCACTCACCGGAAGAACCTGAGTTAAATGTTTTTAAGCAAACATAATCTTTTTAACTTATTATATTAGTATACACATACACACACACACACGCACACACACAATATATATATATATACTGGCATATTTAGCGGAACATAAAAAAAGGTTTGATATAAGGTTGCTGGCTGGTTTATACGTCATTTAATTTAAAAAAGAAATAATTTCAAATTAAGAAAACAACTGAACATCACATTTTATGCAATTGTTTTAATTTTATTCAAATACACCTTATCTGGAGCGAACTTCGAGTATTTCTTCCTTCTCAGTTTGATTTAACATTTCATTGAAATACTGTTTTTTTGTTAGTTTTTTTTTAATCGCGTATCTTTTTAGAGTTGAGGACTGAATTATGCCTGACTTAGCCCCAACGGAGATTGCCAGGTCACTCGAAATGCGAAGAAATGGTCAAACCTACAGAGTAATATCCAGAGATCTTCGTCGACCAGTTTCAAAGATCCATCGCAGTATCCAACGGTTCAGGGAGACCGGTACTTATGTGAGAAGAGCAGGACAAGGCAGAAAAAGACGCACTTCGAGTAGGGATGATCGTTTCATTTGGCTTCGTGTACGTAGGAACCCCCGTTTGACGGCCGTCCAAGCCCGACATGAGTTAGCAGTGCGGGGTGTAACCGTAAGTGAGCGTACGGTACGAAGAAGGTTCGAATTCGTTTTCGCTGGTTTGGGTTCATTTGTGCCCGCCAAGGCTCCAAGGCTCGAGGTAAATCATCGTAGAAACAGGTTAACTTTTGCTCAGGAACATCGACTTTGGAACGCGGACCAATGGAGTAAGGTATTGTTTAGTGATGAGTGCAGAATTCTCTTAAATCAAATTGACGGCAGGCAAAGAATATACAGACGCAAAGGAGAACGATACATTCAGACAAATTTTGAAACTACAGTTGCATACGGTGGTGGATCAATAATGGTTTGGGCGGGCATTTGTTTGGGAGCTCACACAGACTTGGTAGTAATTGACAGAGGGAGTCTGACTGCAGACCGCTATATCAGAGAAGCTTTAGAAGAAAATTTCGTACCGTTTGCCCCATATATCGGTGACTATATTTTGTTTTTATGCAGGATAATGCTCGGCCGCATACCGCTCGGGTAACTCAAGCTTATCTTAGTGATATGAATATCACTGTTATGGAGTGGCCGGCGAGATCACCGGATATGAACCCAATAGAGCAGGTTTGGGATTTGCTGAAAATAAAAGTTAAGTCCAGAATTCAAGCTCCTGCCAACGTGGGTGAACTGCGAATCGCCGTAATTGAGGAATGGCGGAGACTATCCCAGGAGACCATCGATAACATCATTCTTAGTATGCCTAGACGGGTAGAAACTTTAATAAAAGCACGTGGAGGAAATACGCGATATTAATCACCATTTTTCTAACTTAATTAATTGTTATTTTAATATTAATTTTCACTTTTCCCGGTTACGTGAAAAGTTCAAAAATGTACCATTTTTCACAAATAGCCTTTACTCGCAAAATCTGTTCTTAATGTGATCTCATTTTAAGTAAAACAAATGAAACTTTAAATAACAAAAGAACTACACGTAAGTAGATTTTAAAATAAAACCATATTTTTTTAAATTATGGACCTTTTTTTGTGTTCCGCTAAATATGCCCGTGTGTTTATATATTTATTTATACTTTATTGTCCAACAATACAAATGTAGTTGTAACAAAAGGCGGACTTAATGCCTAGTGGCATTCTCTCCCAGTCAACCTTTAGGCCAAACAGAAAATATTGTAGGCGGTAACAATAAAGTGGTTAACATATATATAAATACACTACGGACATATATATATATATACATATACACACACATATATAGGAGACTTTCTATAGATATAGTCACTCATCACGATATCTCTGAAACTTTAAGACCTAGAGACTTGAAATTTGGTAGGAATATTTTTTTTGCCGAGTAAAGGTCAGCTAAGAACGGATTTTACAAAATTCTACTTCTAAGGGGATGAAAAAGGGAGGCAAAGTTTGTATGGGACAACGTGATTCCTTGGTCCAATCTACTTCAAATTTTGCATAAATATTAATATATTAAAAGGGGATTGAAATTTATTTGGTTCGAAGTTGATATCAATATTCCTTAGTATAATTTTTGAAATTTTAGTTAAATACCCGTGCGAAGCCGGGTCGTGCCGCTAGTATATATATATATATACATATATATATATATATATATATATATATATATATATATATATATATATATATATATATATATATATATATATATATATATATATTGTATTCTGATATTATAGTTACATACGGTATTATGAAATCATGTTCTTATAACGAGTAACATATTATGTATTAATCAGGAGATGTTCCACTACTGATGTCAAAGGAAATTTCTCTTCACTCGTAAACGCACTTTCTCATTTGAAAAATCCCTATGATATATTAGTCTAATAACAGATATTTGTCATATTAATAACGGTCGCCATTCGCCACTAAGAATACGTCATAATCATTCAAACATCAATGTTGGTAGACCGTACTCAATCCAACTGTCAGGAGAGTTGATATAGCATTGTTTGAATTTGTAATAAGTATTAAGTACCTACTTTAGAATTACTTTTGTATTTGTATAATTACTTTTGTATTTGTAGAATTTCTGTTTGGACATACCAAATTCTATCTCTAATAGGGAAAATTTACATACATATACTTAATGGAAACACAATTACTACAACAATTACCTCGAATATATATTTTAATTATGCATGCATGAACAAGCTTATCATAGATTTACTCGTATAGATAAATGCTTTATTGCACTCACATAAAAGTATACACAACATAATGAAATACACAAAATAAAAATAAAAATAAAAATAAAGGTGCAAGGGCGGCCTTATTACTTATCTCTTACAGACAACCTTATGGATGGATTAAATGAAAATTGGACAAGTGAAAACGGTGCAAAAAGTCTATTTTCCGCAAATTGTTATTATAACAAAATCCAAAAAATATAATATATTTATAATCACATACAGTATATCCCTAGTTCCCAAACTAGTAATAACTATGTTTCAGATAAGGTACTAGACCTTCCTCTATCTTCCTTATCCTACCTTACAATTGAAACATTGTATGTAGTTCAGGACACTTTTAACAGAAAAAGTAAAAAAAAAAGAGAAAAAAAGACATATTATGTAAAAAAAAAAAACAATAAATATAATAAATAACAATCTATAATATTTTCGTTCTTTGTGTGTGTGTGTGTATGTGTGTGTGTTTTATAACTAAAACAAAATCTTCCGTTTCCTCATAAAAGTTTAGTCAGTCCACCCCACGAAGCAATTACAAAGAGGAGGTGCCATAAGAAACTTTATTCATATAGAGCCGAAACACATAACGGCATTGCGTCGACGCAACGCTAAAATCGGCAGTTTGCGTTGCGGCGTCGCGAAAAAGAGCGTTTTTGTAGGGTAACCAGTTCTTCGTGATTTTTTAGTGTGGATATTAATTAAATCCTTTTAAATATTATAGTTCACGTGAAATTTGTTAATATTTGAAGTTGTTATTTAGTAGAATGCATAAAAAGTAATCCTTTGTACCGGAAATAATTTTGTGAATCAATTTTTTTATGCTGGTAGAATTTTAAACAACTTTTGTCTCATAACGCCTAAACAAAATTTAAACAAAGTGATACATAAATTAATATCTTACATTTATATTAGTTTTATAGATTAAATATAAATAAATAGCTTTCGCCCGCGGCTCCGCTTGCATGGTACAGCTACCAGCTAGTAGTCGGTACGTAAAGTAGGTACTCTATGTCCTTTTCTGTACCCCAGACAACTGGTATGCAGAATTTCATGATGATCGTAATTCAGGTGAATAGTTAAGGCGTGAAAGCGTAACAAACAAAGAAACTCACTTTAGCGTTTATCATATGCATGAAATTAGCATTCCCCTATAATTCTGTAAGATAGAAAAAATATCACTATAATAACTTTTCGAAACGCTGCTTTATTACATATTTATAATTTAGGTACATCATACATGTCATTTTTTTGAACCGAGTCATAAATTAGCTGTAAATATAATAGTTAAAAGTGGTTTAAAGTAACAAAATAACAACAATTGAGCTGAACTGTGAGCCGGTTCACAGCTCCGGTTCAAGCATATGGCTCATGAGGTTATCTGCGGTTCATACAAATTCATTGAGTTACCCATGTCTAATAGACACAAAAATATAAAAATATAAAAATAGACACAAAATGTCAATAAATCATGGGCAACAAGTATGACGTCACAACGCCGGAATTTGCGGTGCCGCGCCGCTAAAATCGTTGCGGCGGTAATTAGCGTTGCGGCGTCGCAACGCCGTTATGTGTTTCGGCCCATAATGTAGTGTCACAACTGCGCGGGGGTGCGAAGGGCTTCAAATAGCGGCAAGCCATCTAGCGACCAGTAGCTAAAACAAGTAATTGACTAAATTGACAGACGTTATAATTGTTCTACTATATGTCACTAGGTGTCTGCCAGGGCCGTACTCAGAATTTTTTAGTTAAGCATATATGTAATTTGAAGTTGGATGGCACACACTGCTATATAATATTATCATGATTTACTATTGTATTGATAAGCTGATTTCGCTTTGTAGGATTTTAGTACAATGAAAGGTCGTCATCCTATGCTGGAAAATTAAAGCTTGATATTATGTAGCCATGTGTAATATCGATTTGACATTTTTCTCAATACGCAATTATCGACCTTTTGGTCGATAATTGCGTACTAAAAGTCAGTTTGCTTTTGCATGTGCAATAAAGTTTTTATCATCAGGGTGATTAAAAAAAAAACGGAAAGTACACCAAAATTGGTAAACCTTTTCCCAAGCCAGACGTAGTGTAAATAAAATGGAATAATGCTGCATAATATGATACATAACATGCTGACAAACAAAACAAACAACAGTTATAAATTGTAGATACTGATAGATTTCTTATTATAGCAAGAAAGAATATTTTTTATTAGATCAGATTATTCAAATTGAAATATTGAACATCAAAACCAACTACTATAGGTTCGAACCTTAGCCCAGAATATAAAATTACATAATTAGAATTTTCACTACAACAATTCGACTGAAATTGCCTCGGAAGAACACCTTATCCGCTTGAGTGTCCGGACAATGATCTTTTAGTTTACCAACTGCACAAAACTGCCCAAGGCCTCTCACGTTTTGTTACGTTATTTCCCACCGGTGATAATGTAGTATACGTTAATCAACCTGTAGTTGACAGGTGCACTTTGCGTACTAATGCCCGTGTCGAAAAAAAGTTGACATGGGCAATATAGCCATGGCGACCATTACATGACACGGGCGCTTGCAGTTATTGTGGTTAGCTTGTAAACTCTTGTCAACTAGTAGTCGAGACAGGCAGTTGAGCGGTTATTCGCTGAGTGGGTGAACTATCTTCAATAATTATTTTGTAATAGGTAACCTTCATCACATACGCTCATTGACAATTTTTTTAAGCTTTGTTAATTGAAAGCTTTTGAACAGTATCTGGGATCGTATTGTAGAGATAAATTTCAATTATAAGTACGGCCCTGGCTAGACCAGTAGTTTTTCTACTTGCCGATAGAGGCATGGTAATCACCGAACTTTCTAGACAAAATAAATATTATATTTAATTTAAATATTACTTACGAGAAGAAAGATATGTTTATTCCATTTGATTTTGATTTGTTCGTGTAACTTCTACACAATACAACACAGCACTTCATGTTCACAACGTGCGCGGGTCGAGAATATTTTTTAAATATATAAAAAGGAGTTAGTCACGAGAGCAACTTAATTGTCCGGCAACGACAACTGTACTGACGAAAGCGACAACTGGTGGTAAGTAGATCTACTACGGTTTGATGTGTGGACTAGGGGTGTTCATTGGAAAAAATTATCGATAATTTTATTATCGATAATTATCGTATTGAGTTATCGATAGTTATCGATAATTATCGAATGAACAGTTATCGATAATTATCGGATAAAAAATTATCGAAAGTGGCGAAAGTTATCGATAATTATCGGATAAAAATTATCGATAGTTCACGAAAGTTATCGATAGTTGACGATAGTTGTCGATAATTGCACCGCCGTCCGGTGTTGACATAATCCTCCGTTCCCTATCAGAATACCTAAAAAAAAAAAACGTCATCCGCCGTCCGGATCCGATCCGATGTTTATCGGATCACACAAAAATATCGATAATTATCGGATCGGAAAACATTATCGATAATTATCGGATCGGAAAACATTATCGATAATTATCGGATCGCAAAAATTATCGATAATTATCGAATGAAAACTTATCGATAATTATCGATAATTATCGAATTAAAAATTATCGATAATTATCGAATCAAAATTATCGAATAACACTTATCGATAATTATCGATAATTATCGAATGAAAAATTATCGAGTAGTTACGAATTATCGATAATTATCGCACACCCCTAGTGTGGACTACATTGGTGGACGCTAGACTACATTGATTACAACACCTCCTCTTTGTAATTGCTTCGTGGTCCATCCCTTTAAACATTTTTAATTATATTATATTATATTATTTGATATTTATTTATTTGGCAACAAACCGTACAAAAATAGCAAAATAATATTAAAAATCGTCACTAGAAACAGTTTCCAATAAAAAAACGATATGTTTTTTTACATTGTTTGCTATTAAGTGTATTATAAATGCGTGGTGCAATTGTTTCAAAACGCCTTTGAGTAAAAATATCATTCTTGTTGCCGGTATTAGTGGTTTCATGCACCTATGTTATCTACGGATGTTTGTATATAAAAAGTTTCCTTATGGAAAAAACATTTGGATACTAACTTAAAATTTATTTCCAACTTTGTATGTACGAATAATAAATAGGTTTTTGATTTTAAAATTTCCGAAATTCTCAAAAATATACAGGGTGACTGGTGAGTCACTATCAATATTTAAGGAGAATACTCGGTACATGATTCTCATTCAAAGTATGTAAAAAATAGGTACTTAATTTTCGACCAAATTTTCATAAATTTCAATTCAAATAAATGAAGCATGGTCACTTTTCCAGTCATGCCGGCGGCGCGTGCACAGGTGTTGTACTGTGCTGCTTGTTTACATCTAAAAATTGCTAAAGTTCACATCATTTACCTAGTCAACAAATTTGTTGCTTAAACGAGTAAAATATCTTAGTATTTTTGCCTATCCTAAGCCATGATAAAACTATTAAGGTGGACTGGATCATGCTTGTTTATCCTGTTACCCTGTTAACACGTGGCTGCGTTTGGACGTAGGTAAGCTTCCTGTTTTGTGTCGAAAGTACAGCTAGCTGCTAGGGTGTCCAGACGACGAGTAAATAATTAGATAATTGTTGAGTAACTTTACTTAAAAGTTTATTAATATTTACCTTTTTTTTACATAATTCGAATGAGAATCATGTACCGAGTATTCTCCTTAAATATTGATAGTGACTCACCATTCATTCTGTATATTAGTTTCCTAGCGCAGCTTATTAAAGGTATAATTTGTTCAGACTAACTCAATTTCTCATCAATGATAACACGTAGGTACTTAATAACTCTCGTGAGCAATTTACATTCATAATCGCCAACCTCCATGGTCGAACTGCGATTGCATGGGAACGAGAGTATACTTAGTTGGAATTTAGATGGAGATGATGCATGCCTTTTTACTGATTTATAGGAACTTAGCTAGAAGAAGAGACACGAAGGAGATTGGTCGGTGCGGTCAAGATGACAGACAACCTTAGTACAATTATGAAGACCATAAAAATAGTAGGTGTTTTATAATTAACCTGTATCCTAGAATAACACAAACATTTAAAATACGACAAACCAACCAAGACCGAGACCCAAAAATTGACCAAGACCCAAAAATTGTTAGTAATGTATGTTCAGCTATACTATGTTAGTTTACAATCACAAGAAATATTTAGAATTTAATTTTAATACATTTGATATATTTACATAAGAAGGAGCAAAAGGACCAAACACAAGTATCAATAAACACTCAATATATAAAGGACGAGGGATTAAGCAGGAAAGGACATCATAAACAGTTCTGAGTAACATAGTATATAGCTTAAAACAGATGAAAAGGACTTAGGATGTTAAACCTTCGTCGAGGCCAAATTTACAAAGAGTTAACGATCCTTAATAATGCCCAAAAACAATTCTACAAAGTACAAATAAGTGGATCTAATCAACTCGATTAAAAATTATCGTAACAATGAAATATTATGAAACTTTTATTTTCTATTTTACAAACGTTCTTATCATCCTTATCACGTAACAACTTACAATAATATGATGTGAATGTGCATATTTAAACAGCTTCTTAGTTTTCCTAACTCGCGCTCTTAAAGCGTAACAGGGTGCCGTGATGGGAACCCGGTCCTGCTAGACACGGCGTCAACTGGCGCGTGGGACTGTTCAGAGGTGAGCCGGACAGTCCCCATGGAAGAGAAGTCTGGCTTTTTCGCCGAGGCCAGCCTGTCGCTAGAGGGATCCTGTTGCCTGCAGATCCGGGACACTCCAATTAAAGCGGCTGAAGGCTCCCGCAGGGGTTTAGTTACGGTATTGCACTCCCAAAGTGCCGAGTCCGACATAGGTCTGGGACTGCCTACCCGGGCGTCCTGTATATCATCCGTAAATGGATTCCCCTGCGTCAAAAAAAAAAACGCATGAACAAAATATATTTGCCTAGCATTAGCATTACCTATTACCAAAACAGTCCCACACCCTTACATTTTTTTCAGAGAACTCATTATTTCCAAGCTTTTAATTTTATTTTCAAAGAGAATTTCAATTCAAGATATATTTTTAGAATAATATAAACTTTCATCATCTCTTTGTGTTAAATTTTAATAGTTTGCTAACTTTGTAAAACCATTTTGTGAAAAGCAATCAGCAAACTTTTTTTGTAATACTTTTTTTTCAATTTGAAAATAATTTGGACGGAAATTTCTAACGTTCTATAAAACTTTCGTGTTAACCGAAATATTCTGAATACTTATACTTACTGTATAAGTTTCCGTCAGCTTGGTTTAAAAATTAGGACTAACAAACATTGAGTAATATTTACTGATATTTATTTCATTTTAAGTAAAATCTTCTATACTATATGCTTAAAATTTGAAGCAAAATATTCTGAGAAACACTCGACGTCTTTATAACTTATTTAAAAAACCAGGTTGAAATTAGGTAAATAGAAGATTCAACACGCCGTACAACCAACAGCGGGGATTACGACTTCTGCCAAATCTCAAATTCTTCTCTTTTATGGGAGTAAACGCCTTTGAAAACAGTGATACATACAGGAAGTTACGGTAGCCATCATTATGTTTAGTGACATAAATTAAGTTTCTGAATAATAATATATTATAAGCTACTTCGCGTCGCTTCGGCCTATCTTTTGAGACCGTCATGATACCGAAGCTCATGGCTGAGAGGGATCGATAGAGGACCAATTCAGTCAGATATATCAGAGGATAACGGTTTTAGTTGCGACCCCAAAAGCCGAGTATTTCCTAAAGATTAGACACCCGATACACTATTTCATCCTGCTAAAGGCCTTTGAAATTCCAGACGTTTATAAATTTTTTTCTTTTTATTATTCCGTACGTACAGTGTACCAATAGAACTTTGTTAGCAAGCCCTAATCTAGTTTTCACTGGAATCTCAAAACTTTTCAGAATGTGTGTTACTATGACAGTTATAATAGTAAATAAATAAAATAAGAAAGTTTAAAGTTAGAAGTTATACCTAAAAATTAAATAATTTTTCGGTATTTTTAATCCGACCTTAACAAACAAATATTTGTAAATACTAAATCGGTACGGAACATTTCATGAGTGAGTCTGACTGATTTTTGCAAGCGAGCTAAATGCTAGTTTTATCGTGAGTTTCATCTTGTCAATCCAAAATAGAGCCGCGTGGTGTGTGGTGTATTAACATCCAATCCTTCTCATATTTAAGAAGAGAGGACTTTACCCAGCAGTTAGACATTTACAGAAAGATTCATTTATCTTGTTGCTCGTTCTAAGATATATTACAAAGAAAATATTCCAGTTGGTAATATTTTATAGGCACATAAAAGAAGATGTCAATTAGGGATATTTATATCCTTACTATGAATAGTTCATGAGTATAAAAACCGATATTAATATTATATGTTAGTGGATGATAATAAATGAATAAGAAGCGTCTTCTTCTTTTAAGAAGAAGGATTAAATCTTAATTCACCACGCTCGCATCTCGCTGCGCCACTGCAGTCAAGACAGGTTGGCTTAAAACAGGTACGCTAAAGAGATAATTAATAAAGAAGTTTAAAAAATTTACCTACATTAATATTTGTGTATAATTGAAAAAATTATGAAAGTAAAAAAAAAAAAATATTATAACTTTCAATTTATTCGACCGTTTCTTTTGTACGAAGTAGGTACTTTAAATGCCTTAAGAATTTAAGCAAAACTGGGTTGTGTTAATAATTAATGAAGATTAATCTACATAAACAATGAAATTTCGTTAAGTTTAAGCATAAAAAAGAAAGTCTAAGAATATGCTACTAGGTCTTTCAAATTTAGTTTTCATTAATCTTTTTAAGTCAACCTTAACGGTATATAAAATAAATGGTATGAGTAGGAGTAGAATTAGTTTTTACACAAGAAAAAATTTTGTATGATGTTGAGGGTTAACTGAAATTTTGCTAGCTTCTTCTATGGGCAGTTACAATCTCATCCAAAACTACATTACAAGATATTCTTTGTTTTATTTTTATTCCCCACCTAAAAATAAAAATTATAAAAATAATAAATAATAAAAAAATAAACATTTTGAATTTCGAGAAATCAGTGAGTGAGATTTAGAGCTTAGATTCCGACACTAACGTGAAGTACCTACTTCTGTCATCTTTGGTGACGATATCCAATCTCAAGCTTGATGTACTAGACTCGATATATCACAGCATTATTAGAAAAATATCACTAAAAGAGGTGAAATTTATTTTTCCCTGAATACCGACCAAGTTGCCTGCTTCCAGATTTTTATAGGAGATACTCTTTGGAAAGTATGCTCAGAAACTTCACAGCCTTGTTTTTCCTTCGCTTTTTTACCATAGCACGGCAACCAACAATGTCAGAAAAGGCATCCTTATATAATCGATATCTAATCCACTAATACGATTTTTGATATTTGTGTTTTAGACAAAAGCTGTTAAAATAGGGAAAAACCTTCCAACATTCATGTCACGAGCTATTTATTTTACAAGAGAAAAGTGATTAGGCATTTTCCAGGACACTTCAACGTAAACTTTAACTTTTCTTTCCATCAGTCAGATTTGAGTTTTTACAGAGTTCGTATGAATATAATGTATAATAAAAAAATATCAAAGAAAAAATTAATTTAAAATTCAATGACTTCCCATATTAGAGACGTGTTTTTTTGGCCTTTATTGTTCGATCTAAATAAACATTATTTTGAATACTATACCCGCTCCACTGTCCATGTCAACTACTAGTTGGCAAGAGTTTACAAACTAACTGCAATAACCGCAAGCGCCCGTGTACTTGTAATGGTCGCTATGGCTATTTTACTCATCTCAACTTTTTTTCGATACAGGCATTAGTACGCGAAGTGCACCTGTCAACAACAGTTTGATTAACATATATTACACTTTCACCGGTGGCAAATAACGTAACAAAACGTGAGACGCCTTGGTCGCCAGTTTTGTGCAGTTGGTAAACTAAAAGGTCATTGCCCGGAGACTCGAGCGGTTAAAGAACCATTTATGTTTTTATTTATTTCACGTGAAAAAGAATGTATTAATTAAGAAATTGCAATATATAATACCTATCACAAATATACATAAATGGATATACATGCATACACACTACATAAAAATATATATGTCGTGGTCATATCGTAGAATTACCCATATTATAAAATGGTCGAGAATTTCATGAAGTGGTCGCATTTCATGAAATGGGTAACTAAATTTGACCAGATCATTCAATCGTAAACGTTTTACGATTTTGTCGTCTACGATTGGACATATCATGAAAATAGGATGTCCATGAAATATATAACAAAAATCCAGAATATGTTAGGTTTGGTTAAATTAGGTTTTTTTTTTCTTGAATATAATATATTCCTGATCCGCAGTTTCCATAGTGTCATATTTGGATAGCCGGTAATAGTCCATAGACTTTTTTTCGCATGGTTACCCAACTATCCTTTATTTGTTTTATAATCGATATGATCAAATAATCTTGACCAATTCATGAAGTAGCGCGCCTTAGTTGACCATATCAACAAACGATTTCTTATCATTGATGTGGCATGGCTAACTCCCATTGAATGGACAGTGAAACATTTTATGAAATTCGATCATTTCATTACATTTTCCAGCATTTCATGGTATTTACGATATGGCCACAATATATATACACAGTATAAAAATAACAGTATAAAAAAACATATCTATACATACAGTATAAAAAAACTCGATTAATCAAAACCATTCGTTTTTACAACACAACCTAATGACATAACAAAAAAAAAAAAGGTCAATATTAGTTTAACTGGCACTTGAACGTGATTACTGTCTTGCTTGAAAAAATATAGGTAGAAAATAGATATTGGTGGGGTCAACGACTATTTAGCTATTCTAAAAATTGTCACGCCGTACAAATTTTGCTAATTTTATTATTATTATTTTTTTCCTTATCCTCAGAACTGCTCGATAAACAAAATTCAAATCGTCAGGATAAATTGGCTGTAACAGACAGAAACAATAGTGATAATATAAAAGTTCAGTTTTTTTATTTGATAACATAATCTAAAAACACAGTATGAAAACCAAAACAGGGATATTTTACACAAAATAAATAAAAATAATAAAACACATTTAACGTTGTATTATTTATTTTCGTCTGTGTTTCAGCCGCCCGGTACATCGAGCGGCGTATAATAGTTACGTTTAGTACACGTATTAACGCTACTTTACCAAATTTTCGAAATACTGATATTATCTGTGGGACGATGTCCCGCAACACAAACAAACAGCGAAGACAAAACCGAGAGAATGACGTCTACGCTCGCAGTAAATACTCTATAACGAACATTTATTTATCATATAAACATTCATGACACAAATCATAAAAGAAACTATTTACACTATGTGATTAATTATTTTTTTTTTACATATACATTGGTTATTGCCAAGGAATTTATATCATAACTGGAACGCTCAGTTAATAAAATTATATATTCAAATATGCACCTTGAATGTTTGACATAAGGTTGATATTTGCTTATAACATGTAAAGTTAAAAATCGTTCCGAGCATTTCTTTGACTACTGGTATTGTGTCTCTTTCTAACGAGAGTTGCCTTGAATTTATGGTAGAAAGAGATGCAATCCCAGCCGTAAGAACGTTTTTTGACTACACGTCAGCATTCCAGTTTGTATATAAATTCTTTGGTTATTGCTCTATATGTTTACAGATTTTATTCTTTATACTTCGTTCGAAGTGACACTGGCTTTTTTTTAATTTATCTAAATGAACACTGAAGGTAAAGGAAGGAATGCTTTGGCACCATATGTCAATACTATTGTGTGATAAGAGATTTCATAGGTATCTAATTAGTTCATTCGTTTTAGTGCTAGTCTAAACGATATAACCTATATATTTGCTAGACCCAAGCCACTTTAATGAGATTCAAAGTTTCATTATTCTTTTACCTAGTCAATGATTTAAAACAATGATATTCATTTAATGAGGAAATAATTTTTATGTGAAACATTTGTGTTCGCAAATAGCTGACGGCTAGTTTAATAAATAAGAAATATGATATATATAGGTAATTAGACCAAAAGTCGGTCTTCGTAGATTAAGGACGGAACTCCTTGTAATTTATGCAGAAGTAATATTTATTATTTACCTTTGAGGTCTTTCGTTCTCAAAAAAAAGCATTTATAAATAAAATTTAAATATATTGAAAAAGATAATTGGATATTATGAACACATAGTATAGCACAGCAGAGGGTACGTACTTGAGTATAGAAATTTCTGATAAGTTTTATATTAAACATTTTAATTTGATACTAAAAAAAAGTACCATAACATCTTTTTCGCATCTCATTAAAACGTTCGGGTATATTTACATAAATTCACAACATATAATTTATCTACATAAATATGGCGAATAGACGTTGCCTCTCGGTGTTGTCGTCGCGTCGAAGCCAACTGAAGCCGTGCGCCGTAGTCACTACACACTACTGCCGCTACTGCGGCTGGCTACACACTGTCGAGCGACACTTCAAGTATTATTTACATCTGTGCTGTATATACGGATCGTACTATTGAATATTTATATTCAATACATTTAAATTAGTCCTTATACCGTTTTATAATTAGTACTAGACGCTCGCATTCTATCGAAGATATCGATACGATAGACATCGGGCATAGAAAGTCTTATAAAAGCCATTAATTATATTTTATTTTCTCTTACAGACGAAATTATTTCGTAGTTTTTATTATCAGTACTGATCGCACCTATTTTATAAGCTAAATATATGTATATTACTTTGAAAGTCCGTTTAGTGGTAAATCCTAGGTTTAGTTAGTTAAAACTAAGATTTACCGAATATTTATTTTATAAGTCCGAAATACTGTTAGTTTCCAATTTTTTGGAACAATCACTTGATATATCTTACGTTTTACCATAGGCATCGTATGACTCATAGTGACTAAGGTTACTCACCTAAGGCAACCCACAAATAGAGGCTGCGAACAGTGGCGTAGCGAGCTTATCTCGCGCCCGGGGCACAATACCTTTTTGGTGCCCCCCACCTCTCATGCGAAAGACCATGGCGCTCCTTGGTGAGTAGCGCCCGGGGCACGATGCACCCCCTTCCGCTACGCCACTGGCTGCGAAGGCAAGCAGAGACTCCCGCGTTTTAATATACCAATTTACGAGTAGAGGCTCCTTATATTGAAGCGCTGCAAACCTTAAAAATTCTAGTTAATTAGATTGATCATCGAAAGTTTCATGGTAAAGTACGTTTGTCAATCGTCATTCGTAAAACCTAAGATGTACCAAGATACGACCGGAAAAAAAAATAATTAAAAATGTCTTTCAGTATAGAAATTCATTCATTTTCTAACTCAATTTAGAATAACCTAAGATTTACTATTAAAATCTAGGGTTAACTATGGTATTTGCAGTAATATACACACAAAACAAACGCTAAAATGAATTTATGTAAAAGCAATGTAGATATGTTATTATTATATTTTTAATATTTTCAATAAATTATTAGTAAATAATAACATATCATATAGAAAAGTTATTATTATAGTTAGTTTTCTTAAACGTTATGGCATATAAAGTTCAAAAATCGTTGTTGCAACTATATATTATTACTTTGATTGTGTTTTCAATAATACGACCCGAAATGTTCATTCATTACAGCACGAACGAAATTAGTGTATTGTTCTAATGATAATCTAACGTTAATTAATGTACGCATATTACAATATTTATACTGCTTCGTTTATGTTATATTTATACGAGATTGGAAGATGAATGACTTAGCTGCGAATAACAACACACTAATTCCATTAGCTAAATTCCTGTACAAACTCGTTAGGCGATTCATCCATTATGTATTAGAGTTTTTTTATTTTATAAATTCACTTCTAAAATCATATTGTCATAGACTTTCAACCTTCAGAAAAGATTATCGTTAATAAATATCCGTGCATGAATTCTCTACCACGATCTACACGAGTCGCATACACGTTGCGACGTTCTAAACAACTACGAATAAATTCTCTTTTTCCATATATTTAAATTACTCAATTTCATACATAAGCACATTAACAAGTCAATACAATAAATTCCAACTTTCTTAATAATTTTATTTAGAAATATTTTATTTACGTTAATGTTATTTTGACATAGAATATGACGAGAAGTACTCCTCGTTTGTAAAGTGAGAGTAGAATAAGAATTCATGAGCGAACATTCGGTTTATATAAAAGGCGAGGTTTCAACACAAGTCCTAGTATTATCACGAACAAGAAACAGGTAAAACGGTAAAGTATCAAAAACGTTGTGTCCCATATCAGTCGTGTTCTTTGTGCAATGCTATTTTATAATAAAAATTTATAACAAAACTTCTCTTGAAGTGTTGCTCAAAAGTCATTTGTAACCTAATAGCACATAGCCTCCGACAGACATAAATAAGTGTTATTAATCCAATATGTTATCTATATAAAATGGACCAATCATGGCAGTGAAGTTTCAATCAGTGCTGTCATTGGTCGATTTCTACCACACTTATATGTCTAGCAGATGCTAGTTTTAAGAACTGAGATATTATCTGCGAATTTCAATACTGAATGTGTAGTGTGTGTGAACACTTTTAGTGCCAATTTAACTTAATTTTAATATTAAATCATTTTTATAATCGTAATTATTATATTAATTTTTATAAATCAAATGATCATTCAATGATTTCAATAACATATTTTTGACATCATATATTAATTTATATAATATTAAAATTGCTTAACCTTTATAAATACTAGATAATAAATAGTTCGATTAAATCTCTTTGAAATTCGTAAATAATAACTCCGATCTTGAGATTGCGACCGATCTCACAGGATTAAAAATAAATCCATTCCTTCATAGAATTAGCGACTCGTAAAAATGCTTTACTAAATTCTATGTTAGTTTAATATACCGTTATACATATATTTAAGTTATTAATGAACAAGGATTATTTGTATTATTCAAAACTTTTATAACAGCAACACTAGACCTTCTAACTTGTCACGTAATCGCTCGTTCTACGACGGATGTCCATCGAATGGTACCTACTACGAGCTACTGATATGGTCTCAGTCTCAAGACGGTCCGCATCTGATCTATGATACTCTCCCTACTCGACCTAATGACTTGTGTCCACTGTCGACACGAACAACATGATAACTGAAGGACACGAATCCATTTCGTGGGTGTGTGGTGGTGAAGTTACATTTTTCGTGAGCCAATAGAGTGTCGATCGTGTACGCAAGCCTCTGATATGTGGGACGATGTGTGTAGCGCTTCGGGCCGTCCACCGAAGCCCGCTCGAATGGTACAAAATCAGAGCGTACCTACATATACGTATTCAATTATATACAATGTACAATACAATACGATAACACTATGACGTCTACGGAGCGGAGCAACGGCGGCCGGCGAGGCGTCGCCTCGCGCGTCAGAAGGTAAACATTCTCACAATAATATACATCGTAACTCGCTCTATATATAACAAACATTTCACGAGCGCGCACCACGCTCGTCGAACAACAGAATATACAGCAGAATCGTAGCACTCTTTCGATTCGATAAAAAAATTGACTAGAAAATCTCAATTCGCTATGAGCACTATGTGTGCGTGGATGTCGAGGAGAAAATGTCGGTGGCGCGCCACGCCTCCGCTTCCTCCTCCGCGTCGTACTGCTGCAGGAACGGGTTAGTGGAGCTGTAGCGTGGGCTCGGCGCCCCCGAGTTCAGAGTCACTGCCAGCCCCGCCGACGTGCCCGGGATGGCGGAGCGCGGCGACTCGCGTGAACCACCCTCTCGCGGCGTGCCCTCGCGGGACGGGCCTTCGCGAGGTGTCCCCTCACGCGACGTCCCTTCGCGTGTCTCTCTCGAATTGAACTCCCTCGGCGTCGTCGCTCTCGGAGTCGGTTCACGTGGAGTGCTGCGTGGCGATTCGCGCGGAGAGGCTCGAGGGGAGTGTCGTGGTGACGCGCGAGGTGAGCTCGCTCGCTCCGGCTGCCGCAGTATCGACGATACGGATCCGCCGTGCTTGATAGTATCAGCTGGGCTGTGACTGCCGGAACTGCTACTGGGCGAACCGGGAGACGATACCGTCACCTGACGGGAGCGAGGCGGAGCGGGTAGAGGGCCTCGAAGCGGCGACTGCGGACGATATTGGCCGACCCTGACTGATGAGAGAACCTGAAAACAAAGAAAAATATTCTGTATAGTCAATATCAGGACTAGTAAAGGACAATACCTCTTACGATACACAACGTACATGTGCGGGCGGCGAGCGGTCTGCTCCGTGCCGAGCCGAGAGAGCTGGCGGCGGAGATGCTGCTGATGCTCCCGCTTGATGCCGATATGGACTGACTGAGGGCGGAATTCGGCCTACGTGAAAATTAAACAATTTTATTAGTACATAAGAAACGATTTAAATATAAGATTTTATAATCATTGAAATAATAAATACGCTGAATTATGACTTACGTAAGTGAAAATAATTATGTATTTTTAATGATTTAAAATAAGTGTTATACAAAATAGATGAGCTAAAAAATATGATACAAGCGTATAAATGGTGATATCGAGTAATGAAATTCGTATACTAATTAATCTGTTTTATGAAAAAGAAAATACGACTGATTAATAATTAAAAAATGCACAGAATAAAAATGTTCAAAAGCGAATTAAGTTAAACAGTTCGACACGGCTCATCAATGTACCGTAGAGTCATAAAACCAACCCTAAAAACTAGTAAGCATTATTGAAACCTGGGAGGGTGGCTGAGGCCACTGGCGACGCACTGACTCTGTTTCCACGCGGCCCGGTTGCTGGCTCGCCGCGCCGAACTGTCTACAAACATACATGCGTTAAGGTACCGCTTAGTTTAATCACAACAACGACAACAACAACGACATGCAACAATTCACAAAGTACACAAGCACATTAAGAAAGACTATAGTTTATGGGACTGTTTAATGTTTTGTGTGTTTTAAGGCCGCTGCCACACTAGTGTTAGTTGTAGGTGCACATTATTCCAATGTTTCACTAGCGTCAATGCTGCCTAAGCGCCGTGTCCTCGTTACACTCTCTTTTATTACAGGAAAAATAAACTAATTGACATGTTGTCACTGTTGGCAATGAGAATGTGAAAGCTGTTTGGGTTGTGTATGAACCCTAAAAATAAATTGTGTTATTTTGTAACACAATCTTAATTTATGAGACATTGTGTTTTGTTTTTACTTAATTTAAAGCAAGTATAAATACGTATTAAAAATAAAATATATATAAATTTGCATAATATGTAAAAGATAATAGCAGCCAAGTGAGACACCGAAAAGATTAAAAGATATGCAAGGAACATGATTGTAAGTTTTTTTTTTTTTGTATTAAAAAGAAAAAGTTTTAATAAGCGTTTTTAATAAAAAAAAAAATATGTATACCATAAAGCGGCACGGACGACGGCATTACCTGAACGTTTCGGAGCTGGCCAGATCTGCAGGAGACATTGTAGAACATGTATAGGACGTTGGTAGTCCAACTCTGCAGGAGGTTGTGAATGTAGCATCAAAGGTGGTGCCATCGCCACGGCTAAGTGTTGTGGTGACATTTTATTTCGATCTTGGGCCGCCACAACTAAGGCCAAATGGTCAAGCAGGAAGACCAAGGTAGCACGAGCAGCACGAGGTAGACATTCGACTATGGACGCCATCAACCGAGCATTACCTTCTTTGTCATCGGGAAGGCATACTCCTGCGAAAACATTAAAAAAAATAAGTTTCTTAAAAAACTTTATACTTATAATGTTATATTAATATATCTGTAAATGAAAAACTATTTTAAGATTTATTTTTATATATATGTACATACTCGTAGTGGGCAAGCGCTGGATTTATAGTCACATTTTAGTCACCACACAGTTGTACTAATTTTAGACATTGATAGCAACTTGCACTTTTTAAATTAATTTGAACAATTTTGTCGAGAACAGGTAAAAAATTTACTTTTTTTCCTATCTATCTAAACTCGGTAACAAACCTAAAGCATCCAAGGTCATTTGGTACAAGCAACGACTAAACAATGGCTGCGGCAACTCCGTCAAATAATCTTTCAATACGCCAGTGATAACGTTGATATCTGGAACCGAATCTGGTGTTAGTTCCACACCCCGAGCATTTCGTTCGAATGCTTCTCGTAGTATACGTTTTTTATTTGCAGAACCACACAATCTATAGAGACCTGAAATCGGAATGCGTAATAAGACATGATGTAATTTATTTCGTAAATGACATCTGTTCTCAACACAGATTTAAAGAGCAAGAAATCGAATGCCTTACCTATAATATCCAACCCACGTCTCTCTATTTCTTCTACGCATCGTCTCACAACTAACGGAACAGGCGGTGCATGCGGTGGTCGCAGTTCCCGCGCTACTACCGTTTCCAACTCTGCACCGAAAAGCGGTGGTGGCGCTAGACGCGGCGCAGCCGGCCGACGTCGAAATAGTTCGTGTGGCTCCGTATGACGAACACGCATATACAGTGTACCTCGTGGTTCCATCTGAATGATAATAATGTGAGAACATTAGTTCTCTTTATAATATTCAGTAATAAATTATATGAGTAAATTCGTAATAACCTACTTTTATTGCAAGCTGGTGAGATGGAGATCGAGCTAGTAGATCTGGAAGTGTAACGGCCCCACGGAAACACAGTTTGTGTCTATGCTGTGGATCCCAGGAGTATACCAATACGTCTAACTGCCGATTATCAACGAGTTCCAGTTCGAATGACTCATCCCAGTCGAATTGAAGTTCACCAGTACGTACCTAATAGGAAAAAAAAGAAATTAGAGAAATAAAACAACTACAACAAAATAAAGTACGAGTAGCTTAAATTATGTTTTCAAATCAAAATAAAGAAAATTTTAGTGATTAATAGTTTTAATAAGAGGTACTGGATTTCAATTTCTTTTGATACTAATACAACTACTGAATGAATTGTTGATTAATAATAATACTTTTCTAAATTTCACTAAATTGATAAAATCGAATAGTTTGATTTACTTACCACTGTACGAGCTTTATGAACACGATCGCACTCTAATACGCAGTATAAATCACGAGGCGCTACTGGAGGTTGTGGTGGAGCAAGAGGACCAGATGGTGGTGACCCTGGAGAAGACCCCGATGGTGCTGGACGCAATCCACGACCAGCAAGGAGATGAACCCAAAGCATCCCAGACACTCCTCCAGATATACGTGACAAACCCGTCATTGATGTTGAAATTCCACCTGTACCTGGTTTATCTACTTTGTATTTTAGGAACTCTGAAAAAATATATTAATGTTAATATGTAGCGATGTAATAATAGGTACAACTGGTTAAACGAAAACGAAAACGATGAAATGGTTTTTTTATTTATTATTATTTTACCATTGGGATTTATATCTAGATGACGTTGGTGTCTTGAACCGGGTGTCGGTACAGGACTGGGGTTGGGGCAGCTGAATTTTGAACCCAGTTCAAGTAGCTGTCTCACACGTCGAGCTGATGGGGATCCTCCGACCGTTGGTCCAAGTTGCTGGGACGAAAGCGAACGCGCTGGTAAATGGCGTGGCCTTTCAATACGACGATTTGCCAAACCGAGTGATGAACCGAAACGACTGCCGCTTTCCATCTGAAATCAAATTTTATGAAATGAATAAATATTGATTTGTACGTTTAGTAACTTAGTGTTAATATAATTTGAAATAATTTTTTATCACATTTTTATAAAAAAAATTATACCAAATAAAAACATTTTACGTATATTCAGAATGCAAAAAAAAAAATGAAAAAGAAAAACCTCTCCCAGTAACAATTTTATTGTTTTGAAAATAAGTGTATATGTACAGTGAAAAATAAGTGTATGTGTAAGTAATTGGATATGTACATAGGTTCCTTGTAGATCATATAATTTTGGTCTTTTAAATGTTTAAGTAGAATATTTACGACCTCATAAACTTAAATTATGAGTATTATTTAAGCTGTTAATCTTACATTTTTAAGGGCATCGTGTATGTTTTCAGCAGAATAGTGCGTAGGCAGCCTAGGACGAAGGGTTTCATACAGAGCACTAGTAGACGGAGCTCGAGACAACCACGCACGATATTCATCAGAAGTGAACACTGAGGGAGAAGAAGGCAATCGACCTGCACATAATATTTGTACATAGCAATTTTATATATATACATATAATTATATATAGAACGATGAAAAATATATTATAATTTTCTATGTATTATATGTTACAGAAATTATCTGCGTAATATAAAAAAATTACCTTATGAAAAAAAAAATTCAATAAATATATTCACAAAAGTACCTCTGGAAGAACGTAAGTCCAGTCTTGAAGATAATGGTTCAGGTTCGTCTTGAAGAACGCTTCCAGCTCGTCTTGATAGGCCCAAGCTAATGACGAAAAAAATATTGTAAGTAATGTTTACGTCAATAAGTATATGTTTATTAGCTTTATATTAAACCTCACCGTTGTCCAGTTCCTCTTACATCTCTCGGCAATGAATTAAACTTTGATCCAATGTCTCTTCCTAAAGTGCTACTTCTGTAACCGCTTAATCCCGAGTAATATGGAGTTCTTGTAGGGGCTGTAGCTTCTGTATCTGATGAGTAATCCAAACTGCGGTTTCTTCTACTAGTGCCAAATTTGCTACCGTAAGATGGTAGTCCCAAGCCTGTAGTTCCATATCCGGTTCCTAGAGTTGAACTCAATCCAGTTCCTGCTAATCCAGATCCTAATCCGGAACTTGTTAAGCCTGATCCTACTAGACTTGAACCTGTCAAACCACTTAGGCCAGTAGACGATAATCCAGAAGGTAGACCAGGTCCTCCTAAGCCAGTACTCCCAAGACCAGTTCCTGTAAGACTAGAGGGAAGACCAGAACCAGGCATTCCAACGCCGCCATAACGTTGTCCATATCTAGTCAAACTAGATGCTGCAACAATAGAAGTAAATGTCGATAAAATGTTACGGTACACCATGTTCCTAATATCTAAAATAATTTCTAGATGAAAATATTTACCAGTACCAGGCCCCGCTGCAGAAGCTTTCAAACTAGATCGTAGTAGCGAATGACGACCGAAATCAGAATGTGTTTCTGCTCTTGGTAACTGTTGTTCTGAACCGGATCGTGGAACTCTGCCTCCAAAACGCGTGCTAAAATTCAAACATTATTTTAATCTTATAATAAAATTAACGTACGCCTCTAAATGTCTTTTATAAAGAATTTATATTCGCTTATGACTTAAATATTCATAATATTTTATTTTATATTAATACCTTCCAGTTTCTGGATAGAAAGAGTGCACTTTTTCCGCTAGACTTTCTAAGGTGTTAGGATAAGATCTTTCATAAGGAACGAAATGTGTTGCAGATGACTTCGGCTGTTCCGTTATCACTGGTGGCGGTGGTCGATAACTGTTGACAATTATATATAAAAAATTATACACATATTCCGAAGTTTTTTTTTTTTTTTGTTACTTTCATAGTTATTTATTAATATAATAATTTTAGTACCTCCATGTCGAATGGTCAGATGGTGGTCGTGAATTATAATAAAGATCTAACGGCGTTGAATCTGGTGACAGCGCTCCTAATTGCATACGACTTCGTTCCTCGCGACCATCACCTACGGGTCGTACAGCACTACTAGGACCTCCCGCTGAACGAAGGGTACTATGTCTGAAAAGTTGACAATTTTACACGATTAAGACAATAGTAACAACTATATGATACAAAACAAGGTAAATCACAATTTTAAGCTGTTCTTGAAAAAAATATCACTAGGTATTGTTGATCGTTCATACTATTCGTATCATGCATCAGTTCTTTTAGTTTTGCAATGCTTAAATAATTTGTTGAAATTGAGTAAAATGGTACAATTAAAATACTTCTAAATATATACTCCTAATTGATTCGTTCAAATTATTCATTATTATAGACCATGCGGCAAATTTATATGTTAGCAATTATAGTTTTAGGATTAATCATTTTACTGTGAATAAAGTCCGTCGACTCTGTCTCGGTCTCTGTCATCGTCGTCCCGACAATCACGCTTTAATACAACAACTGGAGGTGGTTTGTGCTCGGGGCGCGGCAATGATGGTGATCCAGGCCCTGATTTTCCTGGGAAATGACAGAAATATCTTAAATTGTAGAGTTCTTTATTTTATTGTTGTTTATGTACAACCTGGAAATATTAAGTAGTGTAATGGTTTAGTACTGTAATTTTTGTTTCGTAATGAATATTAATATATATCAATGTCCTACCTTTTCTCTGTCTGGTACATAGCAAAAGTCGTCGCGGTATCGACATAATAATTACTACATCATCCAGGGACATCCGCCTGACATCAACTAGGTTAACAGCCAGGATTTCATCTCCAACTTTCAGGCAACCACTGTTGTATACCGCTGATTCCAGAGCTATTCTAGATATGAACACTCCATCTGTCCTTGCACCACCATCTCCTTCTCTAATGTAAAGGCCCAAAGTTTGACCAGGGCGTTTTACGATCTCCACTAGTTGAACTATGTGGCGCGCATCCTACAAATAATATATTTTTGGGGAAAAGGCCTCACATATAACACACAACATTTTTCAAAAAAAAAAAAACTGTTCAGAAGCACAATGTTAACAGACACTCAGATCACGACATATATTTAGTGAAACGTTAAAGTTTCTTTCGATGAAAAAAATATAATTGACATAATAAAAGAAATAATTATAAACTTGCTCTTTCTAGATTTGATGGTGAAAATTCAAATAACAATTATAAATATTGGACACATTTTCTAATTTCTGTCATGGCCCGTCATATTAGTTCAACTCTACCAGTATAGACGTAAAATGCACCAAAAATATATGACAATACTCAGTTGACGATTCGTCCTAAACATTCTCGGATAGCTAATGGCGAGCAACAAATTGACTCAATTGTCGAATCGACCGCAAAATGCGGCAGGACTTCTATAATACATAGCAAGGGACAAGAACTGAGAGTGCACATCCCAACAATGTTAGTCTAGATTGCGTTCGCATTCCTACCGATCTAGGCCAGGAACAATAGGGCTGTCTGGAGTGAGCTCCTTCAACGTTCTGTTGGGTTACGAGCTGAGTATTCAGGTCAATAGAGCAGGCAAAATTACCTGTTTTAAAACGAAATTAAATAATAATCTAGAATGTGCAAATATTTGCACATATACATACATAAGTTGACTTTAAAAATAATATAAAACATCGATGTATGGTAAGTCTTAATACAAGTATTAATGAAAATAATTCTTTACTTAGTTTCGTTTTGAAAATTTAAAAACCAATTCATCTTATAATGAAATGTTACCTTGTTTGATGAAACTCGTATTCAAGAAGATGATTTATATCATATAAAAGAATTAGCACGTACTTGTAAAGCGAAGAACTTCTTAGCGGCTTCTATGTTATTTCTGCCAACTTGTCTCAATTCAAGTATCCGTACTATCATCTCACCGCGCCGCTCCACTGCCTGTAAAATATTTATTGTACTGATAGTAAATCGATATTAATATTAGATATAGGTACCTATATTAAGAATTTTTTATACAGTAAAGTTAAAAGTACCTAGTTCATCCAACTTAGTACGCGATAAAAATGTAACACGCTTAAGGCGAAAGATTGAGAAGAAAATCAATATCGAATAGAAATTCTAATCTTGAGAAATCTGAAGCGTTTAAAAAGCCGATATACCTACATGTAATATGTGTATACAAATACCTCGAGAGCCGTGGCTGTAGTTGCGTCATGATCATTTTCCACCATTTCAATTTGCCTGAAGATTTCATTGCTGACACCCGATACCTGAAATATTTTAATGAATCTGATCGCTGTTCAAAGGTTCTTAAATTGTAGTACAACGATTATATTTTAATCTATTCTGATATAATTATTGAAGTTATAAAATTTGACGATATTTTTTTTTATATTATTGGTCAGTACAACGACAAAACAATAGTTTTGCTTTTATTAATGTCATTGTGCGATATTTTTCATTTGCATCAGTATCTATGGTGTGCTAGTTCTGTGTGGTGATATAATCTTTAGTAAAATGATAAATCTAAAAATTATATTTGTTTTTTGTGTATGTACGCTATTTATCAATAATTGTTATCCGTGTAAATGTTTAAATATATTTACCTTCCTGAAATCCGGTTGCAGCACGCAGGGCGGCGCATGATTGGCGCGCGAAGGCTGCGGCGGGCCGGGCGGTGCGCGACCAGGCGAAGCCGTAAGGTCTGGCGCCGCGCGGCCATTTTCCTGTTACACACAAAATTAAGAATCAGCTTTTGTTTAACATACTATAAAAGTTACAAGCTTCTTCGGATAACAATTCTAAGACTTTAGTAAAAAAAAAAACCTTAAATTAATCTACTCGATTACTCACACAACCCAAACTTTTTGTACTTTAGATGCTTGAAATGATGAAACATTAGTGAAACCCGTATTATAATATACGGGTTTCACTAATGTTTGCCGCGTTGCCACCTATAATATAAGCAAGCTCTACTTTCGTGGTGTAATAAAAAAAAGTAGGTACCTACATATCAAACATGATTTTTGATTAAAATTGTCTATTTCCATTGTCCTTTTATCATCAACTAATGTCAATGTAGAGGACGAAACGAAATATAATACAAAAAAACGGCAACAGATGGATGGAAAAGGGAATAGATAAACGAGACAAAACAAAGCTGGCCACTAAAAAGAGTACAAATAAAAAAAAAAAACAGCAGCGTTCCAAGCGACATATGGAAAACGTCTGTGATTTATATTTTAGCTTCGTCCCATATTTCAAATTAAAATACGACATGTAATAGTTTTATTCAACAATTATAAGATCCTTCATTCATATTTTAATTGCTAACGGCGGAAACTCGCTGAGGTCGACAGCGCACTTCATTATTTTAGTTTCGTTTATTTCTCTTTATCCTAGTTTACTATTCGTTGCGAGATGCATGTAAATGGAAAACACAATGAACGCATGAAAGGAACGTTTTTCGAAATCGTAAACTGAAACTTGCTTAAAGTTCAGAGATAAATATCCGTGTTTTCCTTATTGATATTTTTTTAAGCATAGCAGAGCAATCATATTTAAACGTGTTTATTTTTTTTTAAAAGCTTTTTTAAAACCAAAAATATTTAAAATAAAGAACATTCATCTTATTAAATATGCTTATTATGAGTAAATAGATAATTAAAGATTTGAATGTGCTGCACATTTTTAAATAATAAATCCAAACTATTATGTTATTACATACACGTATCACGTGATGTACGTAAAATAATTTTATATTCCTATCCCGTTAAGATCGTGTATCTGTGACGCTATTCGGTCGATCGAGGGAGGTGGGCGGTCCATGACCTACTTCCCTCTCGTACGCACGAGGTCACTGTACTGCAGCTGCAAGATCCCGAATGCCGCAGAGGTGACTGGACGATCTCGGGCCACAGAGTGCTTTTATCTACCAACGCTCTAGTTTAGTTAACTTATGGTTAAAACGCTTCAAAATACAAATTGTTTTTCCGTGTACCGTGTCCGAATACTAGAACTGTTATGGCACCCCAATAATTATATTTTAACATCAATTCAAAAACTGTCTTATATTCGTTTCAATAAACACATATGTTCCAAATAGTTTCAATACGTAAAGTGCTACACATTTCATTCTTTATTATTTTGTAAATAAAATAATAATAACATTACCTATCCCTAAGTATCCCTAGTACAGTAATATATATAATATTACTGTACAAATTTACTAACTTGACGCTTACCTACCAATTATAGATATCAATAGTACTATATTTTAGTTAATTTTAGCCAGTTCTAGTAGGGTTACAGACAACGGATGTGGACTGTATAAATAAAACTAGTTTTAGGTCAACTTTGAACTAATTTAAACATCCGACTAAATCTGTTTTCGGATGAACGCTAAAAATATGTATGTAGTAAATAGACTTATGCGCTAAATGATAAATCGAAACTGTTCAGTAATTACTGAAGATAAGCAGATAGAAAAATGATCTGAACCAGCCTGTAAGCGTCCCACTGCTGGGCAAAAACCTCTTCTCCTTTTAGAAGTTTTAAACCTTAATACACCACTCTGCTCCACAGCGGGTTGGTAAACAATTTCACGAGTAACGATTGCTATTAGGTGTGTATGATAACAACCGAGAATGTGCTCTCTGAGGCACGATAGGGAGACCCACAAGAACATAGAACATGACCAGAAATAAATAAATAGATAAATACCATTATTAAACGAACAAAGGAAAGCAATTACGTCGTGATATATACCAACACAGAATAGAAGAAAACGCGAAGTCATGATTCATAACGGTATCCTCGATTTATTTCTTCCGAGTCCAAGAACAAAAAGAGGGTACTGAAAAAAGATTCCGTACCATCCGACGTGACATTTCACCCACTTTCGTAACAATTACATACACGACATAACCACTCTTTACATGCTTTGCACGTCTGGTATATTCCTAAACGATAAAAGGATGTTATTGTAAACTGTTTGCTATTTCCACTGAATAAGATCTGTATTGCATTGCGTATTTATTATGAATATCTAGATGTGATCCACGTAGCGAACTGAACAGTGGTAGGGTGAAGAATAATAAGCTTCCAAGCATCGTACGTATTTTTTTTTATTAGCTTTAATTCAATCATTTTCATATTCTGTATTAGTAAGAGATTTAATCAAAAACTGATTTTTATTGTCACAGACACTTTCTGCATATTTTATCCTCTGAATATAATAGCCGAAATATTTCCCGCTTAACGAGCATATTCCCTTAAATCCACCGAAAATAAATAATTGCCTTTGAATGTAAAAAATTACGGACATTACGTGTTTTATTCTTTTTAGTTAAAAATGCAAACCATTTCAGTTTCTAATGCCAACATAATAAAGATCATCATTCTCACAATTTTAAGTTAACGCTGTCATTTGTCAGTATAATTTATACGAGTACACAATGAAATAAAGCTGTGCTATTTGCAGACCTGCAAAGAAATCTCCAATATCATTATAATTTCTATTTGTTTTCAACAATTAACAAAAATTCTCAATTAGGTATTTGTATTTTGATTATACGATAATTATATTTTTTTATAAATTGAAAGAAAAGCTACAAATTTTTACTTTGTTCATACGAAAATGATTGAATGATTTGAAAACTTTGGTTAATAATTTATAAACTGCCGGAATAAACTGCTAAATAAAATAAAATCAAGTCATAATCATTAGCCGTAAAATCTATATGAACTTAACAAGGCGCTCAGATTCAAAATATAAGAGACGATCCAAGACGGGGGGCAGTTAAAAAGACGCTCGGAGCGCGAATCGATGGGCGCCGTACGCCTAATCGATACGTCGTACTACTTGGCTGAATGGACTGCGCGCGCCGCCCGCCTTACGTAACGCGCAGCTAACACCTGTTGCATTACTACCACCCAGTTATAACCCGGCTATACTAAAAAACCCCGCCCATCCACTACAGCGTTTATTTAACACTCGTTCCGAATTAAGGCGGGTAACCAGTGTCAATGCACCGCGGCAACCTTCGGCGCTGCACTCAAGGGTGCATAGTAGTGGTTAGTGGAGGCATGATAATGATCTTCGTTACCGATATTGGAGTATAACGAAATGTTTTTATTGATATATAGCATAATTTCTGTGTTTTCTATTTCATTTAATAATGTTCATGTAGTTATTTTATACGCTATTCCGCTTTTATGATAATTCGTAGTAATAAAATTTCGAATATATAAAATGTTACCACAATAGTAGTCGATTGTCGTCGAGTCGAACTCATTTTTTTTTTAAATTTTATATTGACATGAATAACAAACGCTTAACCAATGATTATTGGTCAATTTTATACATAACTATATATATACATAACAAATACCGTTTGACAAGAATATATATATTTTATAATTATAAAACTAAGCTTTTTCTCTATTACACATTTATAAGTAAGGATAAACTTTCTAAAAAAATAAGAAAAACAAACCAATACAATATGAGTTCTTAATTTTTTGTTCAATTCGCGCTTCCAATTATTACTATAAAAATAAAAATAAAACATTTCTTTGAATACTAAACCATTTTACAATATTATACTTAAAAATATATGGCATTGCAAAATCTGAGTATCCGTTTCCTCTGAAACTTGCCACAACGCCATGAAAAAATTCTTTCAAGACGTCTCACTTCTTTAAAAGGTTTTTAACTCATATGAGTCAGATGTATAGTGCTTGTATGAAATTATATGAAAGGGAACGAAGCGTCGTCAAGGCTACTTCGTCTAGACGTGACTCTAAGTCGTTACTACATATGTTGTATGTATTTTATATTGACGATGAAACAGAGAACGGTGACATCAAATATGCATATGGAGCTGAATTATTAAACTGTTGGACAAAGGTCATATCAGTTCTCAAAATAAAATCTAACATCTGAAAGGCCTCAGAGGTTATATGATCAATATTTATGTTGAATAATTACTTATTATGAAGGATAACAACACACAAACACAAAAAAAAATCCAAAAACGCTTTATACGGTTTTTAAATGTATAAATGGATCGGTGTAACAGCTGTATTTTTGGTCGACTAACTAACAATTTGCTGAAAAACTGCACGAACTAAAGCCCCCGACTACAGCGAAACTAAAATCAAAAATTGATTTTTTGATTTCATTATGTTTACGACGAGTAAAAAATACCACTTGTTATTTCCACATGCTGTAATTGGGAAACGGTAGCCACCATACGACAAACGTTTTCAAATCATTATCTATATAGGTTTATTTTTTGAACGTACTTATTTTAAAATCTTTCAGACTAATATATATATATATATATATATATATATATATATATATATATATATATATATATATATATATATATATATATATATTAATTGAAAGTTTGAGTATAAATAGTTTACCATGATAAAGCAGTAACTATAAAGGTAAGTGACAACGGTTCCGCATAACACACGCTTTGGACGAATCGTATAACACATCCAATTACCAGCTATCAGATAAACGATCTTTTTGCAGCAAGTGGATGAGATTACTTGTGTAATTTTATTACTGTGTGAAACAAAGAATTTGAAAAAATATGAAGAGAAATTTGTATTGTTTAGTTTTTCATTAAATAGAAGAAGAAAAAAGAGGATGGAAACAGCAGGTAGCAAAGCAAAGAAAATTTCCTATCTGGTTATGAATATTTTTAGGATATATTTAAATAAAGGTCGCAACACAGATTATAATTTCCCTAATTTGCTAGACGACGACAAGGTGAACCGAACAAGGCAAGGCACCACAAGTTGCACTGCGTTAGGATTACAGACGGTCCGATGCGTATGATCCATGCGATGTGAATCAGTGAACCTTTTTTCTGTGTACTCAGCTGTAACAGATTATATGCTGGGCAGTGTTTTCTCTTATGATAATAAATATTGAAGCTTAATTCAATACGTTGCAGTACTGCGGTTAATTTCTGCCCAAAAATACTAACCAATCGACGAGTAATAAAATCCAGCCCAAATTCAACCACTTGAGACATCTAGCCAAAAACTAAGTCTAAACAAAAGGTAACTTGAATTTTAGTGTATTAAAATATATTTTAACATCTTTTAATATCTAAGTACATATAGAATTTCAATTAAACATATTATAATTTTAATATTATTCTACAATATCTTCAACATATTTACGGAGATCTCTCACGTCATGATCATACTCTAAAGATAGGTATTTTCATTAACTTTAATGAATCTAAAGATAACACAGTTGTCGTGTCCTACTTTTACTGAATAATTTGTAAAGGTCATATATAAAATACAGAAGTAATCCAACAAAAAAAAGCTGTGAATGGAGATTCCTTGACACAATATACAAGGTTCCAGCCGTCTAGACAGGCGCCAACGCTAACCATTAGATGGCAACTGACACGCTGACGTAATACTGGATTGTCCTTCAATAAAGAAGTGGGGTATATTTTGTTCTTTAGTGTGACCTTTAATAATATCCTATATTGAAATATTCACAATTTTTTATCGATTGCTCATTATTTCACAATATATGTGTATGTTGTAATGAAAATGCTACTATTTACCGTCATCTTATAAAGTATAGTAATATATAAATAGTAGGGGAACCTGGGGATAGTTGATCCCCTTTTTGATTTTGGACTATATTTTTTTTATTTTTTACAATATTAGAAAACTTTTTTGGTCAAAAGATTCAGAATTTATCTATTCAATGATAGTTTGAATAGAAACAAGATCGTGCTACAATTTAACTCATTTTTTAATTAAATACCATACTGTAGACTTTTACCATGTGTCTCATTTGTAAGAGAGACTTGTTTACCCCTGATTGGGAGCCTTGATCCCAGGGGGATCAAATCTCCCAGGGACGTGGGACACTTGGTAAGCCAATTTTTACCTTGTCTTCCCAAACTTGATTCTCATCGAATAAATAACTTAATTTGCAGTCAACAGTGTGTCTAGAAATAGGAAAAGGTACAGCAAATAGATATTTACCGTATCTTCCATAAATAGAAGTTTGATTCCCACCGATCAGATGACTTTATTTGCACGAATCAAATCTCCCATAGTTTGGGACACATGGTAAACAGATTTTCAGCGCGAATAACATACTCAGAGGGTTGATTCCACATTAATTATTTGACTTGAATCACAGAAATAGAACTAATCTGTCATAATTTTAAATAACTAACTGTAATATTTTCCAAATAATAACACACAACTGGTGATCAATTTCTTTACTATGAAAAAGTTTAAACATCATTTTCTTCTAACAATTAGAATTCGACTAACAAGCCGACTCTTTATAATTTCCAAAAACATTAAGTCTGATATAATCTTTCAAATTATTTAACAACAGACAGAACAGATCGTAACGAACTCTCCTCTTTCAGTAGATGTAACTTTAGATACATGTTTGAGGCTACGACAAGCAACAGTTTTCTTTGGTTTATGGACTGTTGTTAAACCCGTTTCATCAATTTTGTATATTTGCTGCGGCTCAAAGTAGTATCTATCCATGAGGCTTTTTAAGTTATCGAAGAATTTTTAATTTACTGTTCTCTTATATTTACGCGAATTTTACTCATTTGATTAAAAGTCTATATCGGATTTTATCGCGTTTATTTAAAACTTTATATTTTTACAATATTTTAAATTATTTCCCGACGTTTCGGACCCTTTACAGCGTCCATGATCTCGGGGGACTGAGGTGGTGGGTGTCCGAATAATGAATCATTAACTAACTACTACGGACGGAACGGACTAAGTCTCCCCATACATAGTAAGGTTATAAAACATGCCATACTCAAAACTAGTGGTCACGTATTTTAATGTAATCAAGGCCAATCTACACTTAAATAAACGACTAACACAATAAACACACCTACTTATAGTATTTCCTTCACTTTTCATCAAATAAATCCAGTTAAACCTTACCCAAAATTAAGTATGGCACGACACAAATATTCCACCGTCCGTCATTTGCAAACTAGTGATATTAGTCACAACGCGCCAAGATAGAAAGTGAAGTTAGGCATAAATGAATAAGTTCTGCCTTTGTAAAAAAATGTATCACGTTTGCTAGAACTAGAAATCAAGTTTACCAAGTGTCCCCTAGGGATCAACCATCCCCAGGTTCCCCTACATAATTTATAATAGGTTAACATATTGGTAAGTTATACAGATCAATTGTATGGCGATCAACCACATATTTGTCTAAACGGCTTACACACCCGCATAAATTTTAGTTTACATAAGATAGCATAGTAGGTTATTTGATGTTACCTACATACGTAAATAGATATGACAAAACATTTTAATGTGCGTTTATGTAACTTTTATAGTATAATTTTTTGATTCAGCCTACTGATGCAAATGTATTTAAATTTTTGATGGTAGTTTAAATCAGCCGTTGGATATCCACTGCTGAACGCTCCCCCATTATATATGGGGATTTGCCAATACTCGCCATTCTTGGCAGGCGGGTTGGTGAGGTCGGGGCGTCACGGTTGCATGCGAAAGCGATCCCGTGGCGCCCCACTACGACGATGAGGGCACCGCTGGGTTTTAGTGCGGTATTCTGGCACGATCTGTCGTGTCAGCGAGTCCCACATACCCGTCGCCTTTAGGCGGCGGGATGCGTAAATGCATTTCCCAGCGATAAAAAAAAAAGGCGGGTTGGTGAGCGCAGTTACTGTGACAGGATATAGTGACGCTGCTACTCATCACCATCTTTACTAGATGTATAGTTGTTCGCAACACTATAGCCTTAATCGCCTTTTACGACACCTCGGCAAGAAAGAGGTCGGGACTATTCTTCTCTGCCGGTCACCGCACGGCCACGGCCAGATATTCTAATAGATCCTTAGAAATAAATTTAAAATATAAAAGAGATATAAATTTGTACAACAAAATTTATTATTGCTTAAATTGAATTATTAATTATCGTTCTCAGTGGCGGTAGCTTCATACAAGCCAAAAAGCCGTGCTTGCCCTACTTCAAATTCCGTACCGACCGAAAATATTGTTTCATATTTCAATTTTCGCGCGCTTCGTTTCTTTTTTATCTATGACTTTTATAAGTAGGCGAATGCGCCGCGCCGGCCACCAAATACTAGACGTCGTGTTGTCGGTCGCATGCATCTCGCTCACACTCATTGGCTTGCAACGGGGCTTCGCGGGCGCATATGTCTGCACCGTTCTAACCTATGAAAAAGTGCTATGTCTATAGATATAACTACTGTGCGTTTCTATAGCAATTAGTATGGAGCAATAAGCCCGGCTTTCACTATGAAGTTAGTTACAAACAAAGAGTAATAAAATACTGTTACAAACTAGCGTCACGAAGTTGCTTTTTGTTTTCAAATTTCTCGGTACATGTCAAAGTGTGTAAATATTTATAATGATAATTGATATACATTTTGTGTAGTGATTGAGCGAATAACTGGTACATTTTTCATTTCTATTATTCCTTGTAAGAATTTAAAGTGTGTGAAAGTTTTAATAGGCAGAAAAAAAAACCTCATAGCTTCGGACAAACTTAATACACCGGATTTGTGTATTTCGCAAATAAGTAAGTCGAACAGTTTAATAGATCAGTATACAAGACTCATTGGATTTTAGGTTGCTCTCATTCCAATAAATTGTATTGTTAGTGTTGCATATTTTTACGACTTTGTTTTAGAAAAACATATGCAACAACAAGATAGCTGCAAACCGGGGCCTAGTTATTTATCGAATAAAATTCAAAATGATATCATTCATTCCGTAGCCGATGTACTAAAATCTCGCATCGAGTTTGAGATCAAAATCACAACATTTGTTTCAATTATAACTACTTTATCTTATTATTACGTTAAACAACTACTGAAATTTTCAAAAGTTTATCTTATAACGTTAAACAATAAATTAAATTGTCAATAGTCAATCCGGCAGTTTGCGATACTTATCATAAGCTGTTTTAATGCCTCTGTAATAGCGCCTTAACTTTTCATGTGTTTTTTTTTGTTTGTTAGTTTTTGATGTAGGTTTATACCAGAACGCGCGGGTTTTTTTTTTTCTCAATCATAAACACGAAAAAACCTTTTTTAAAGCCAGTGAAGGTATGTCAATGCTGACATGTTTGTGATTTTCTGACTATATAATAGTAACGTGCCTTCAGTGTGCCTTGTTAAACCTTGTCGAAAAAAATCGAATCATAAACAAAAAAATGTATGTCGGGCTTGCCCTGTTCTCAAGTACTAGGCACGCCACTGGACTTCTTCTCAGCAGAATCGCTTGCATTCCAGAGCGCAGTATAGTTAAATATCATTCATTATTTTATTACGACGATTCAGAAGTATTTTAAGCCGCCGTTGAAAATATTTTGATATTGAATAATTAGTAGAATATTTAACAACCGAATTGATCCGTTAGATAGTGTAGATGTGAATTACGGGTCTACTTCCAGAAGTGAAAAGCTTACAGGCTGTTAAAGTTAGTTCTCCAATTTAAGTAACTTTGACTTGCCACGTGTTGACACGTGGCTAACATCATATTATGAAAATTTACAACAAACAACGTTTCAAAACAAAAGGTATATCTGGGGCTATCTTTTTAAAAACTTTAATGGATTTAAAGTCTGACTTACAATCTCGAATCCAAGTTTACAACAGGCTACACGAAATCTTAGTCTGCTTTCGTTCAAAACGTTCGTACCAAAATTTATTTCAGCAATACTTTTCTAGGATAGATACGGATTAGAAAAAAACATTCCGTTAGATTATTTACTATATATTCGTGAGTATAATAAGTTTGATACTTATTTATCATTTATTTTCATTTGTATTTTTGCCCCCTTTTGCATACAGTGTCACCTGAATTGGTTCATATTGATTTGTCAATCAATATATTTTATGTTATAAATTAGAATTGATTATACTCACTCGTAATAAATCATCGGTTTTATTTTTTTTACATAAATTTAAGAATTAAAAACGAAAAAGCGCCAGCACATTTTATTTTGACAAAAAAAAAATACAACACTTTTAAAAATGATTTCAATAATATTTTAATCCGAACATTATTTTATTTTATTGAAAACCCACTTAATAGTGACGTAAAGTGTTATAAAAGATTTATTCAACGATCGTTTTACTCAAAGATATCAAATTGATTGCATGGGAAATTAATTGGGCTCGTATAAGTTATATGGAATTTTAGACAAATTAAATTTTTACTGCAAGTTATATTTTACTTCGTCATTTTAATCATAGATAGATCGTTTTATTATGGTCTTATTGCATGAAAAAATTTTAAGCCAATGAAAATTTTATTGCTGATATAATCGTAATAGTCCCATAAATGCTATATTTCTCGTACTGTCTGTGTGCTCCTACACTAGTTGTTTTCTAAAGTGCAAAGCCAATGTAGGCTACATTAGAGCTGGGATAAGCTTTACGTACTCATTAGAGAGAACGCTTTGCAATAAGAACTTTTGTTTTATGGCGAGTACTTGCTTTTTATTTATTTATTTTAAAAATTTAAAAATAATAAAAAGTAAGTTTAGTTAAGTCTCAATAACATTTGATTAAGCTGTTTAGTAGAAACTTTTACTAAGATTACAAACACTGGAGTAGTAGGCTGTTGTATAAAATACTATAGAAAGGCTGTTTAATTCGCCATGTTGTTCAACTACGGGTTCCAACCAAAAAATAAAAATGTCTAATAATTTTTTTACGCACATTTCAAATTTCCTCACGATATTTTCCTTTACCACCGAGTACATCTCGATTATGATGATACAACGACGAGATTTGGTTCGAAGACAGATTTAGCACACGATAACCCAGCTGCTTGGTACAGACCTGGTTTTGAACTCGCTACGGCCTCGTATCGATTCACGTGATTGACACACTGAACCATCTAGTCTTCTTGATTATATCACTTAATTTTAAAAAGAAGAGTTTGTTAAAATATAAAAAGCAAATAAACCTGGCGCTATTCGAAAAACCAATTACCATTTTATTAGAATTCGCATAAATGGTGGCGAAATAATTATTTAATATTTTTATTTCTATTCTACGAACCTCTAATGTGCTTCTAATAACTTTGTTCAGGGAATACCACAAGTTCTAAACATCTAAAGCTTTATGAGTCAGAACGGCTATCGACATGCTTTGTTTCCAGCCATGAGATGACTCAACCCTTTGTGTAAATGTAGAAAAGTAGAGAATATTAATATTATTATTTGTTACTGCGTCCATTCTTTACAATATACTGTTAGTTAGCAGGGAAAAGGACATCAGGTACCAATCAAAAACACCAATTGCAAATTCATGCGACGTTTCGATCCTTTATTGTTATTGATCCTTATTATTATTATATTAATATTTTTATATAAATGTGTTTTACAATTTAAAAAATAATACTGTTTGTTAAATTGTTTTATCTAACGACTGAAGTAGCCAGTGTGGTAAGTTATCATTACTTTATATTAAAGATCTGTATATTTCCGAAATATGACATTCAATACTTGACTGTTTGTTGTCCACTTTTTAGGATGTAATAATTCAAAATTGTTACCAAACAAACTTTTTTTTTTAATACCCTTAAGTTATGTCTCACCCATAAATATAAGTATTAGTAATGTTGGATTACAATTAACGAATATATTAATTATCGTTTTTATATCGCGTAAAGTAATAAAAAATAGAATGACATTGAGAATCTCCTAATAAATAGCTTATTATTATAAGGAATTAGCATAAGCCAAAGTTGAACTCAAGAAAGTGAGGTTTTACTGGAAAATGAAGAAAAATATGTGCAGAGTCTATGTAAACTCTCTCATACTACAATATTGTAACTTTCAATTAAAAATATTCATAATTCATAATAACTGTTGGTACTGAATGGTACGCTTACGCTTATTTCATGTTTATAAAAACTATTACGACGATTTAAGCTTGAGTTTTTTTTTAAATATCAAAAGTCTAAATCTCTATTCACCGTAAGTCCTAAGCTAAAATTAATCTTATTACGATATGAATGGCTGTACGTTGCGTGATTTCTTTTTCCTATTGTTAAATTACTATTGTTAGTAACATAAAAATATTATAAGTAGTAAAATAAAAGTAAATATTAGTAACTATAACTTTTATTTGAAACCCATTTAATTTCCATATAAACTTTTATTACCTTTTTTTAAATACTTAACATAATTATTGAAAAATTTATTTAAAAAATGATAACTTTACTATACAAACTTACATTATGAACAGAAACACAACTCGTATTTTCTATACACATAGTAAAATTGTCAATTTAACGTGTCTGTTTTTTGTTCAGAAATTTTTGAAGAATAGTTCTGTAGGGACCTAAAAACACTACTTGCATACATTTCTATGATTTTTAGAAATGCTGTCCGTCTGTTTGATCACATATAAAAGCTATAGTACTATTTAAATATATGTTAAAAATTATCATGGTAATTATAAAGCATATCCTGAGGTAACATTTAGTCTTTATTTCGCTATCAAAAGTAATTGTAATTTGAATTTTGTATTTTGAATGATAGCGTCAGATAGGAGTTGGTTAGTTAATATTTATTATTATGCAAATAATATAATTAATGACAGTAATATTATTTACAGATGTACTTATGTAATATTAAAAAAAAATGTTAACTGCTTTTTAATATTATAAATGTTAACTGCTTTTTAATATTATAAAATACAATACAAAAAGAAACTAAAATTAAGTAATAATACCTATTTGCGATCTTAAAGGCCATCGATTATAAATTCATTTGTATATCTTTACATATTCATTTTAATAAATTACATACATTATCGTGTCATGAAAGTTACATACGAGTATCTTACAAGTAAAAAACTTGACTCATATCTTAGGTACTTAACGCGGTCGCCAAAAGGCTCTTTGGGCACGTCACGTGATCGACATTACGAACTTCATACATTAATATTAGACTTAAGGTATTTCCGACAGGAAAGGAAGTGGCTTCTTTAAAAGGGTTTTAAGAAAAGATCGAATACTTTTGTTTAAAATATTAAGTTAAAGACCTCGTCATAGCATTTTTTTTGTAGTTATTTGTATTATTACAAGTAAAACACATTTTTCAATTTCTTAACCTCCAAATAAACCTAACATGGAATTACAGGTGCACTTGTATTTTTAACTTTCTGCCTGTCTCAGTCAAGTTACCAGTGTTCATTTGAAATTGGGTATAAAATTTATTTCTTGGTCAAAACAAGGACTTGTGTGATAGTCTTAATATGGATCACGAAATTTTTTTTAAACTGTCCTTAAATGAAAGGATATTTTCACAATACATACTTTTTTGTCATTTTGAAATAAGCAGTCTTAAAATTATTTAAGAAAATATATGAAAATCTAACATTTTATTGACAACATGTTTTCAATAGAACAATATCTGTCATTTTTTTAACAACACTATTTATTTTCAGGGTTGAAAAAAAAACAGTTTTTTTTTTAAAGAATAAAACATCGTGTTTAAAACAGAATATTAAAAAAAAACATTGTTTTAAACAAAAATTGAAGACGTTTTTTATGCAGCAGTTTAAAACATTGTTTTAAATTAATTATTTAGTATAATATGTATATCTTATTAGTAAAACAACCATATCAAATCTACTCTATTATACTGAGTGAATCTGGGGCAATCGATGATATTTTAACCTCCTGATCTGCTTGTCGTACTGAAAAACTTTCCCCAAGAAACATACCCTCGCAAATGAAGTTTCGTTTTCGATCTCCCCATACAAAGCTCGATACCTAATGTGCCATTTTTTCACCATCTCCAGCAAATTACTAAAATGTCGCCAAAGCGGATTCTTTTTACGTCCTGTCATCATTTTTAATTGATTAACACACAACATTAGTAAACTATGTACAATATTCTAGTTAAAAAACAATTTCTAACGTAGTTCGAATAAAAAAGAGATGGCAAAATCGATTCCGATTCTACTTGAGAATCAACTTTTGTCTTCAAATAATCGATTATTTAAAATCGATTCTCGATCGAGCAGGTAATATTTGATACCAATTGACCTTTTTTAGGAATGTACGTAGATTAACATAGCTACATAGAAGAAATGTCCTTTTTTTAGGCATGTAAGTAGATTACCAATGCAAGTATAGAGAATAAAAATATCGTAAACTATTAATCCGATGCTACGATATATTCATCATATCCATTGGATGTCCACTGCTGAACGTAGACCTCCTTCATTGACCTCCAGAGCAACCGGTTCAAACCAGCCTCCAACTGCTTCCGGCGACTTTCTTCAAGTCGTTTGACCATCTTGCGGACGGCCGTCCGACGCTGCGCTTGCCGGTGGTCTCCCCTAGAGAACCTTTCTGCTCCATCGGCCGTCAGTTCTACGAGCTATGTGCTCTGCCCAATGCAACTTCAGCTTGCAAATTCGTTGGGTTATGTCGGCAACCGTCGTTCGTCTGCGGATCTCATCATTTCTGATTCGATCTCGCAGAGAAGTACCAACCATAGCCCTATCTCCTTTGCACGCTATGCGACTTGGAGCTTGTTTAAAATCTTATAAAAATTATATCAACAGAAATATCAATACTTATTTTTTTCACGAACATCCATATTTAGTACTTAATTTGAAACGGAAGAATCGATAAAAATCGAATCTGACACACTTCGATTAATTGATTTTGAGGATCGAAAGACAAAAATTGGAGTCTGAATCAAGAATGGATTGTTGACGCCGCGCACCGACGGTCGCGGGTTCGATTCCCGTTTGGGACAGATATTTTTATTTGTACAAATATTTGTTTCCGGTCGTCCACCGTCACTGAGCCCGCCGCCGGGAACTCCAAATCCTCCTTCTACCAATGGATCAGGGCTCTCTGAGCCTGAGCCCTGATCCGAGTCGTCTGGTCCGCACTTGGGACTTGTCCTCTAGCTCTGAGGCTCGACCAGAAACGGTACACTACCTCGAGCATCTTCGCCTCGAGTTTCCAGGGCGGATCGCCCGCGAGAAGAGTCGCCGCCGTCCATGACACCGTGCGGTATCCGCGTATCGCCCTCACCACTATGACCCTCTGATGCCTCCTCAACAGGGTCTTGTTCATCTATCTGTACACTAATTCAACAATCCTCAACAAGTTTGACATTAACAATATTTAATCAGGTCACACTTGAAGTACGAAAACAATTACCCTTCAACCTTGTGGTTATCTCAACTGTTATCATAAAATACAAAATATTTAAATTTATTATAATATTTATGATATGGAACCCTGGCCGCCCTCTATCTTTATGAAATTGATAATGGGCGGTTGCAATCGCTTTAATATTCTGATATTCCCGCTCGTTTATTGGATATTACCAAAATAAATGTGCTTAAATTAGTTTAGTTAGTTTATTGTTTTAAAACAATGAAGCATCACTACCTACCGCCTACACTAAGACACGGTTACACCAAAATGATGCAGGTTAATTCTTCAATAATTTCACACTCTATATGTAATAACACTACTATCATATATTTTTTGTTATTATGTTACATTTAAGATATATGTATGAATTTATTTATTTTAAAAAGTATTTTTGCAATTATATTTAAATATTCTTGTATTTTTTTTTTTTTTGAATAATTAATCCTTTTTAACCCTCTTTACTAAGGTGCTTAAAATTAAGGTGCTTATAAAAAATACTAACTTTTCATTTAGTTAATGCAAAACTGCTATATTTAGAGGATAATTTAACTTAATTAAATTTAGCCTAAAAAAATAAGAATGATTCTTTATAAGCGAACGTGTAATGCTTAGTTTTTACAAAACAGCCAACAGCGGAATCTCTATGTCGAATTGAGATGAAAATTTTCTAACTCCACGATCTTCTAATAACTTCCTGTCAATCTCTGACATCCTCTCAGAAAACGGCTATTTAAATAGACTTGCGATGCAAAATCATTTTAACATTGTAGAAAATAAAGTACTATTTGCGTTGTAGGCTGTTGTAGCTCATTAGGGCCGCCTCCAGCGTCGGTTCGAGACGTCAGTCCCGCCCACTTAAAGTTTCCTTGCCTTAATGAAAATCTCTAGTCCACGTCCAAAACACTTTTAATCGATATTAAATTGACTGTGATCAAAATATTTTCCTATCAGGTTAAAATTTCTCATACCATAAGGTATGTAGAATAAACGCCACACTTCTTTTACAGGCTTATTAATATATAGAGTCACCCAATTTACGCAAAAAATATTGGTATGTTTTTCGATAACGAAAGTTTTCGTAACATTTTAGGTTTTGGAGTTTAAAAAGGTCTAGTTCAGAATGGAGGTTGAATATTTTGGATTACAAGCCACTTCTTGGTACAAAAGTTCATGTTAGCTTTCCTGCCACGGTTTCTTAGATAAAACTGTTAAAAGAAACCTTTCCACAATCGAAGTTCTTGCTCTTATTTAGTCTATTTGGATTAATCATGATTATGATCAGAGACCTGATAAATTGGCGCTAGTTTCCTGGAAAAAAATCTTTCATTTTTACAGAACACGACTTGCATTAACGCACTGGCTGGGTTTATCATCAGCCTGAAACCGATACAGAAAAAGCTGACTCGACTAAATGATACAAATATTCGCTACTTATTCCAAATTATAACTTTATACTGTTTTCAGTTGAAACTTTAGGCCTTTTTAAAGACCAGTATTAAAAATTTCAAAAAGATTTAGCTCAAAATCATGGTCATAAATCATGGTCTCCTCTGGTGACAAACCGGAGGAATTTTTTACCTAGAGAATCGAAATTTGCGAGGGAACGGAGCAAGAATTCATGTCGCTATTTCAGGCGGGCATGTTTTATACCCTAATTATCTTTAAATAATATTTTTTAAAGTATCATAATATAACATGTAAATAAATTGTACATATTTTTTTTATATATTGTATAGCATTTCATTTTGAAATTGTAGATTATTTTAAAATACGAGAAATATTATATTAGTCGAGGGACTAGATAACATTTATTCGATGAATGAATTCATTTATCGAAGCTTCAAAATGCATAAGCACACGGATTTCATCTGTAGCTATATTTGCGCTTTTCATTAGGCAAGATGTATTCATCTGCTGACCAGTCAAAAAAATATACGAGTATAATATTGAAACGTCAAAAAAGTATCACATAACCGCCCTCTTTGATAAAATAAAATTTAATAAGTCTTTAAGATTAGAACGATTGCTTGAATATACAAATAATCTGCTGTGAGACACAAAATAGTTTAATGAAACGTACGTTATTTATACGTAATAAGACTATCAAACGACTAGGTGACAAGCTGAAAAATAATTGAGAAACACATTTTTCTAATTGAGAAATACAAATTAATTTAATTATCTGCGTCTTAAAATTTTCTTCCGATATTATATACATAGCACATTATCATAATAGTCCTTCTCCATAATTGGAATAATAAATCAAGAGGACGTAGGGCGACCATTAAGTAATTTTATAAATGCAGGATAAGCGAATTTCCGATATTAAGCGTTGTCATTCTTATTTTTGCTTGAAAATGTTTTTAGAATTAACTTCGCCTAATAGTCTTGTTCAAGCTTACATTGTTTAAGTATATAATATTTACATCAATGCAAACAGAAGTTCTGAATTTAAAAATGTTAAATGAATGTCTATATTAATATTCTGACCATATTATTGTACCTTCAATTTTCCTTAACAAATAATTTATTTTAGTTTTACTCATATAACAGTCAGCTATTAAATACTATTTTGTAATCGATTAATCCTGAAACTATTATACACAGCACAGATTATAAAAGATGACGTCATGACTTATACTAGCGAAACCGTTACCATAATGTCAATGCAGGTGAAAGTATCTTTTAAAATACATAAAATTTTGGGTTTCATCTTATTCATCATTATTATTTTTTTATCTACTATTTCGAATTTATAATTTACACAATTACAACTTATAATCTCTTAAGTAACCAAACAAACTTCAGTACGTCCTGAAAAATTTAGATATAAACAGAAAAGTATATGCTATCTAAGCTCGACTAATAACAGACCACAAAGACCACAGAGAAGTTAATTAGATCTTGCATAAAATAGGAACACAGTTACACAATTAGAGTAACATTAATCACTTTATATAATTATTTAGGTAATAAATGTGTTTCTTTTTTATCTTAAAACGGTAAACTAATGTCATGTCCAGTTAAGTCTTTTTAAGCTCACAAACAATTTGTTGCTACTTTTAAAACTTACTACGTATCTTTATAAGGACATTTAGAAACAGAAGCCACGTTCACCCTCGTTAATGATTACTGCCCCTTTTCTTTAAGTATCGTGTATTTAGCATGAAGCTTTATAACCTATAACATTTCTGAATAAATAGACTTTTTAATTCAAAAATTATTTCGATACAGTCTAAGATTAATATGTTCAAACAAACTAACATTTAGTATAATATTAGAATGGACTGAATCACGTTTAACAGCCGTCGCACGTTAAGGAATGTGTTTTTCAGATCGGCTAGTTTCCATCGAATCTCGATCCCATTTAACATAACGTTAACCATGAAGGTAATTTAACAGAAAAAAGAATTATTAAAAATTCGGATTGGTTAAGTACCAACATAAGTGAAGAAATCTCTTTCAGAGATAAGTCCACCTTTGCCATAAACCTTATTGTTGTTATGTTTCTGTGTGTATTTTTATGTGAAATAAAGTATATATAGGTGTGGCCAAAAATCCACATTAAATAAAACAGCTGAATCAAACAGCAACTCTTTTTTGGGAATCCGTGAAAAGCTCGTAAATCAGTTCATAGTGAAGTGATATAAAAAAAAATACGGTAAACATTTCTGCTTTAAAACGAGATATTAAAAGATATTTCCGACTTAAGTGTTTATTTTCCTTTAGGAGGGTACAAGGAAAAACGATTGGCTTCAATTTGAATTTTTAAATACGCTTCAAAGCGGTGTTTTGAAATTTTCCATTACCAGGATTGAGACGCAAATGCAATACAAAGCTCAAAAGAAATATTATTTTTTTGTGTAAACAATTTTAAACATTAAAGGTACAAATTTTTATAATATTTATATGATAATTATTATTTTTTTTAACTAAGAAATTAAAGTTAAATATTTTTACCAGTGCTCAGCTTACAATGTAACAAAATAAATAAATATATAATTTAATTATTTATATCTTCTTTAGAATGGTTTAAAATAAGTAGGTACTTAAAAAATCATTAAAGTTATACTTTTAATTAGCGAATTACTTAGGGGAAATAATAAAAATTATCCCAGTTGATGACATCCGATCTCTCTTAGCCTTTATTTGGATCCTAACGGCTTGGTACCAGACGATGCTATTTACCACGTGCAATAAAATTAATCTTCTGTATGACGGGCAGTTGGTTATGTTTCGTTTCGGTGATGTTAGCTAGCCACTTGTTCGGGTCTATTAAAAATACTAGAATTTTTCTCGAGTGACAAAACAAATTGGTATTTTAAATATAAGTGCAAAATTACTTCTTGATAATGTTATTTTGACATTAATTGCTCATATATTTAGATGAACAAGAAATATTATAAAAAAATTGTAGTTAATCTTTATCTTCAAAACTGTTAAACTCTAATATCAGAAAGTGATACTCCCAAATAACCCAACGCATAGTAAAACCTCAGCGGGTGCCGACTACATATACTTAGGGATAAAAGAAAACGTTCATCTTAGTATGGACCCACGCCCCTCGCCCCATTGCCTCCTCCCTCGCTTTCCTCTGAGCAATGTCTAATGAGAAGCGTAGACCTAAAATTTGGCGCCGACTCGAACTCGAGAGAGTACTAGAGTGAAGAGCAAACGATTCAAAGGTGGAGCATCCAAACCTTCAAAGAATGAAACTTTATCATAAAATCGATAAGGCGCTTTTAGGCATAAATATAATATTCAGAATCCGAACAACGCTATCGAATTTACCAAAATTCTATTTATAAAACAATTTTCTTCATTGCATGTTTTCTTATGACGTTGAAACTTTTTGATGGTATTACTGAATTACATTTCAACAAGAAAATATAATATTAACAAAATATTACCTTATATGGGTATAACAATATAATTCATGTTAATTTACTCACATAATATCTAGTTAACAATAGTAACATAATCATCACTATCTAGTTATCAGGGTTCTTCAGAGCAAGGCTTCAAAAATTTTTATTACAATTTCCGTCGATTTCTTTTTTATAACTCATTTATATAATATATAACATTCTTAATTAAACATTGTGAGATTGCTATTTTAGTACAAGTAATAAAATATCTTGGTATTCGTATCATTTATGACTACACTCAATTTTTTAAATAGACAATTATTTCAAAATTACAAAAATTTTATCAGAACATTGAAAAGAAATCTATTTTAGATTTTTTGATTCTTCGTTATTTTTATTTATCCATTTGATAAAATAATGTGTTTTAAAATACTATATGGAAAAATGATGCAATTATTAAACCATTAGCATCAAAAATACGACAGCCACAAAATGCTGGCTTTTTTCATAAATAAATAATAACGACGTATGACCGTTTATTATTGATTGCTAACTTTATACTTTCAATATTCAAGCCATTTCTTTTTTCTTTTTTTTATTATTATTATATAACACATATAGCTCTTCTTCCCTAGTATAATTTAACATCCATCGTGATATAAACCGCTATGAGTTTCAGTTATTATCCTATTGACAATCTTACGAGTTGTAACATGATATTTTATAGCCTAAAGTTTTTACTAATATCCATGAAATCCAATTTTTTTTTAATTCGACTGCTTCCTAAAACTAGTTCGATCAAACACGAACAATCATAATTAACTTTGTTGTAGTAGTATATAGATGAATCATTGAAGTCAAAGAATCTGGAGAGACTCAGAAATGGTTATTCTATATCAAGAATACATACTAATTAAACTACAACAAGATATTTAATTTACTTTTATTTTAAATAATCATTAGCTTTGAAGCTAATTAAACATAAAATATAATATATATTGATCAAACATACTAAAAACCTGTGAAACAAATCAGTATGAATAATATAAGTGAAAAAAATATTAAATTTATAATAATCAATGTTCGTAGCAATCCGCTACGATACTCTTGTAGCTGTCTACGAGAATATTTTTTGGCATCTGACCAATGCTTCATGATATTCATTTTAATTATGTTGTACATTGATTTTGATAACATATATTTTATTAGACACTTAAAACTTAGTAAACTTACTTCAATTTTAAATTATGATTTTTGAAAAATACACAGTAATAATATTTTTGTGAATATTATGTTTAAAATTGCTTCTAGTCAGTAAATATTGTAATTGGCTTATTACATTTTGTTCTTCGTAAAAAACTTTAGTTAGTTCTTTAATATTTTAATAATTTATAAGAACTTTAAAAACCCAATTTTTATAACGCGTGTATGATCTAGTAATCCAAACGGTGTGAAAATTACAAATATTTATTGGACCAATACGAATAACGTACGTTAAATAAAAGATTACAATAGAATATTATGATCTATTATTTAAAAGAAAAACTCATTACATGACCAAGACCTCTGTTTCGAATAAATAAAAAGCACTAATCAAACAAAGCCATTAGTCATATAAAATGAATTTACTTGGATTGGACTCTCTATTAGATTTACGACACTAGTAACACACTATCAAAGTCACCTATGCGAGTGACAGATTAGGGTATAGTACCTGGATGACCGAGCTTTGCTCGGTTAAACTATATTTAGACACCAATTACATAGTGATAAAATATGAATAATATTTTTAATCTTACCGATATAATAATATAACAATAGTCACTGGTTATTTAAATGAAAAAAAAAAAAAAAAGAGATCCTAATAATATATTTTCTCATCAAAAAAGGAACTTGAAAAAAAAAAGGAAAAATCTTCCGTTTTCAAGACCGCCCGATTTCTCACCTGAGCTATTATAAATTTATAGATGGTGGCGAAATTTACTTTCTTATTCTAATGATATTCTAGCAGTTTTTAATTGCTCTCGTGATTTTTATTTAAATAATCAGTTTATATATTTTTCTTTTCTACCTCCGCCGAAAGTTCGATTTTCGTCCCTGAGAAGCGGGAAAAAAGTGACACTTTCTTTCCCCGCTTCACAGGGACAAAACCTGAACTTTCGGCCTAGGTAGGAAAAAAGTACGCGCAACATGGGACGAAAGTACTACATCCATTCCCGTATGTTTGCTACCCTGGCCTTCGGCTCGGACAAAAAATAGTACTTTCATCCCCTTGTGACACAAAATACTATATTATTATATAGATAAGATCAAAAAATATTATTCATATTTCATCAGTTTTATCGTATCTAAATAGAATTTCCAAAAAAAAGAACGATTAACAAAAAAAAAAAATACCGAGCAAAACTTAGACATCCAGATAGTAAAGGGCTCTCACTAATAGTTCTTTTTTTTACAAAAGAGGGAACTTGAATAAAAAAGGCAAAAAAAAATGAGACTTGAGGCATCGGGATTCGAACCCAGGTATACAGATTTCCCACCTAAGTTATTTTAATTTTGTAAACTATGCCGAAATTTACCTTCGTATTCTAATAATATTCTAGAAGTTTTTAATAAAATTGTACTCGTGATTTTTTATTTAAGTAACCAGTTCATATTTTTTTATTATTATTTCGGTAAGATCCAAAAATATTATTCATATATCATCAGTTCGTAATTTGTATGTAAATAATATAGTTTCCAAAAAACACGAATTACAAAAAATAAAAAAAAATAAAATACCGAGCAAAGCTCGGTCATCCAGTTAGTAAAGGGCTCCCAATAACAGTTTTTCTCACAAAAGAAGGAACTTGAAAAAAAAAAAGAAAAATAGTTCTGGTGACATCTGGATTCGAACCTAGGGTCTTCTTAATTCGAATCCGCCCGGTTCACATCGGAGCTGTTACACACTTATCAATGATAGCGAAATTTACCTTCGTATTTTAACGATATTTTTTAAATGCCTGAAAAAAGGGATGAAACAACATTTTCTAGAAATAAATCTTAGATAGATCGATTTATCGCCCCCGAAACCTCCTGTATACTAAATTTCATGAAAATCGTTGGAGCCGTTTCCGAGATTCAGATTATATATATATATATATATATATATATACAAGAATTGCTCGCTTAAAGATATAAGATGTTAATATAATTCATGTGTACAATATATAAGCTTTATGGTGTGGGTACTTGATAGATGAAATATTATTGAGTACCGTTGCTTATAAAACAAATGTAATAATGATTTAAGAGTTTAATACCTTATAATTTAATATTGTTAATTGTTAAAAGTATTTTCAATAGTTTACCTTTGTTTAATACGATTATAATAATTACGATTTAGTATTGTTTAAGATGTTTTTTGAATATCATACAAAATGAGTCGATCAACTGACTCACAATATAAAAGGGAAGGTACTGTAATATTTGTGAGCTAGAATTGCCACAACCACGGACCGAGCAGTGTTGACAAAGATCGGTAGATTATTGTATATTATTATTATAATTATTATTTTCCATATTGTGTTAATATTGTGTTATTGTTATAATGATTGAATATTGCATTTATGGTTTATTATTTTAAAAGGGTAACTGTTCAGTTTCTTACCGGTTCTTCTCAGCAGAATCTACATGCCGAATCGGTGGTAGCTTCACAATAACTATGATCAATTATTATAAATAATAAATACTTTTTGTAATGACTATTCGATAGTACTTTTGAAGCCTTTTTATACAAGGATAAACGAAGTATTTATTAATAGCATGTGATGAAATATAGGTACAATATTATTATACCATTTTGACTTTATTATTTTACTTCACTTATTCCTAAAACTAAAACCTTTTAAATTTTTAACAAAATAGGTAATAAAAGTTGCTATTTATTTATTATAATCAAATAATTACGATTCCTTATTCCAGTAATATGAAATATATTATAGTTTTTATATTTAAATAATTGTTCATCCATATTTTCTATAGACAAAAAATATATATATATATATATTTACTCTATTTTTAAAATCTGACAAGAGCAACGCTTAAAATTACTTTTTTTCACAAGTATTAATGAAAAATACAATAAAGTAAAAAAGCTAAGCTTTCATTAACAGAATCCGCGTGCATTATGTAATACCTCCACAAACAATTAAAATATAGTTGCGTGTATAAACTAGTGTGAACAACAGACGTGAATAGAAACTTGTAATGAGAATGGAAGTGAGTGCTCTGCTGCGGTTCATCTACATGTCTCGGAACTTAGACATGTAGTTTTCGTCAGCGTTAACTTAACCTCTAAACGCTTAATACGCGTTTATTAAGATTTACTTCTGTTTATATCGCGAGTATTACATAACTTTATTATTTTTGTATTTATGTATTTTTAAAACTGACTGACATCATTAGTTTATTTTTGTAAATATCTACTGTATCAATTTCCGTTTTTAAACATAAAATATAATGTCTATGCATATTACATTTCACGTCATTGATTATTATTTATATCAAAACACAACGTTATCAAAAAAAGTAGTTTTTACATATAATTCTGTATGAAGAAAAATTTGAAATGAAGATAAAAATAAAATGTCGTTTCAAAATATAAACTAGATTTTATAACAGTATTTTATTAATAAAACAAATTTATTACGAATGTCAACACTTTAAATAACAATATTACTTCCTCCTGACAAAGACAACCAAAAAATACCTACTATGATGGACACGTTTCTTAATCGACTCAGCTATTTAGATAACATATAATTTGTAGTCATTACTTTGGACACTAACGTTTAACTATAACGATATTCACGCTTACGTCGGGAAATCATTTAATTATTCAAAGTAAAATACAATATCAAAAATAATTATAATCGCCTTATATTATTCAATTATATTATTAATCTGTGAAAAAGCTAATATCGTGGATAACCTAAATGTAGATATTTACTGATAGTATTTTTTCATAACACGATTCTTTGTTGGGATATTGTTGGCAATAGATTATCAACAACGACATGTCTCTACAACGACAGATCTCATCCACCATAGAGTCGTACCATCGATATAAGGTGAAGATGATAAAAGATAGATAAGTTAATACGTTTAAATCATCATCATATCAGTCATTGGTATCAGTCATTGCTCTCTACATTGCTCGTTGTGCGATTTGGAGCTTGTTTAAAGGTCTTTAGTCAGAGACTACGTCTCAAATCCGTATGTCATCACTTTTTTTACTTCCCGAACGACGCCCAGGATGGGCGGATGGAATTGGATTCAACGATCGACCTCTCTCTCGAAGTTGGACCTACCAAATTGGACCTTTTTTCCTAGGTAGTTGCACTCGTCAAAAACTTAGAGAGTATAATTTCCAACTGATATCGGGGTGCGCATGGTTATCGCATGGGGTCGCACATTCGACATTATTTTGTTATCTATGTTCATTTTAAGGCCCACCTGTTTTGGAAATTCCATAGAGGTCACTGAGCTAATGCTGAGGTCTTCCAGGATATTCCATTATGAGAACGATATCGTCGTCAAATCGAAGGTGAGTGATGTACACACCGTTTATATATTGACGACGCGTTGGCACAGTGGTGACAGCAACTGGCTTATGCGCTAGCGATCGCAGGTTCGATCTCCACACATGACAAGTATATGTATAAGGCCATACGGATATTTATCGTAGTCTGGGCGTTTGTGCTTGTGTGTTGTGTGTATTTTCGAACTCCTGACACAGGATAAACTTTCTACTGGACGAATGTTGAGTATGAGACGTTTATTTATTTATTTATTTATCTAAGACTCACGGGGGACACAATTATCCATTTATGATAACGCAGGTTATCTAGTATATAAGAAGAATACAATAAGACGGTATCATTGCCTAAAAATGTAGAGTCTGTTGAGAAAAAATGGCAACATTCTCAAAACTTAATTCAAAAGAAAAGTAAATATACATATATAGTATATAATCTACAACCTTTTTATTTATAAATCAGTGTATTTCAAAATATGTATAAGAAGGATAATATATCAAATAAAAAGAAACACTAAAATCATATTAACAAATGAAATAAAATAACTATAAAAAATTATGCATTATTGCATTAAATTCAGAACACGGTATCAATAAAATAACAATCAGTAAAATATAATATATATACATATAATATTTTAGCGTATATATCTTATATTCTTACTTCAAAATAAAAAGTATATTTTGAGTTAATATCTATTCAATTATATTACCAATAGGAGTTTTTCATTGAAAACATTTTTTGTACATTCACCAAGAAATAAAACCTGACAACATTTTCTTTGTACACGACCCTTTTATCTTTTGTACAAACCAAAACTTTTACATCCTTTGTTATTTTCAGTATTATAGAACAAAAAAAAAAAAGGAAAATTACGAATAAATTTTCAAATAATTCTATTGTGATTCTTTATATAATTATTTATTTAAATAATCTTTTGTCCATTACGTGGTACATTACTTTAGTAAAATCAATTTATACTCTATTGTACCGCTTTCATTTATTCGAATTTAACTAATCTTAAGATTAAAAAAAAAAAACTCGAAAAGTAATCTAGTAAAATGAATCAACTAGCTCTACTCCACAGTTTCATCCACGGTATATGTGTATACAAAACTACTTCGTTACGACTTTACTACAATTATTGATATAGTAATAACTCCACTTCTAGAAGGCAAAATTTGTTTTTACTTTTTTTTTCTTAATCTCCTATATTTATTGATTTTAAAACCAGCCATATATAAACAGTATAACCAAAGAGATTTTTCTTCAATTTAATACATACAAAATATGAAAAACTTTTTCCCTGACCTATTATACATACCTACATTATAATATGTAGAATAAGGTAAATTTTATGAAGTCAGCGGAACGTCAACACTTAAGAAGCTTTAGCTCCTCACTAGCCTTAGTAACATGTAAATTATCACTTATAGCCTAATTTAGACCAAAGTTGACGATATATATAATATACGACATGTTATGTAACGTAATAAATATTCACTAATGACAAAAAGATAAGAATAAATTATTTATCATGAAATTTATATTTGGTATTTGTAGTTTATCATTTTAGTAATTTATTTTGGTGTGTAAATTTGTTTAACTTAAAAATGAAATTGTACAAATTTACGATTATTTTCAGTGACACAAATCCTATTAATATTATAAATACGAAAGTTTGTTTGGATGGATGTTTGTTCCTCTTTTACGCAAAAACTACCGGACTTAGATGAAACTTTACAGTAATATAGCTTATACATCAAAATAACACATAGTCTACAATTTATAAAGATTGGGCCATAATGACGTAAACGCGTAAATGACGCCTAATGACCGACCGAAAGTTCGGTTTCGGTTTCGGCCAGTTTCGGCCAAGAAATCTAGTTTCGGCCTTAGTTTCGGTTTCGGCCAAAAATTGGCCGAAAATTTCGGCTGCGCCGAAACTCGAGTACCTATTGAACTTCATTTTGTTGAGTTTTATTTTTAAATGATAAAGAAAAGCGGTTATATTCGATTCAGATTTTACTTGGATTTAAGTTTTTATTGGTAATTGTCGTTGTATTACATGACGTTTGTTTATTTAATTTTAACTATGTGAGAACGCGTAGGTATAGCTCATGCGAATTACCTACTCAGTCATCTCGCCTCGTCCTTTCCCGTTGATCGCGTGTGGTACCCAGTCACTTTGGATAGGTACTTAGTACGTGTATTTTTTTTTCTATTTATAATTCATATTTATTTACCCCAATAAATTTTCCTTAATTTAAACTGAAAGCCGTGTGCCCACCTCATTAGTTATTACAGTAATTTTATTTTGTATGTGATTTATGAAATATGTATTATTTATTTATCTTATAATGATTACAAAAACAAAAAAAAATCATTTAAAGCTTTTTACAAAGTTTGTTAAAAGTCATATTCTTTTCTTTTTTTTTCTTTTTTTGCAAAATAGAAGGATTAACAGTAGACATGGGCATTTTCGGTTTTTAAAACAAACGGCTATGTAGCCGATATTGAGTTTTCATATCGATATTGAAAACCGTTTTCAGATATCGATATCAATAGTAATGTTTTGCTATCAGTTGCGTAACGTAAACACAAACCGAAACAAACGCAAACTGGTGAACACTTGAACGCAAAGGTTAAAACAGTTTAAATATAAATTATAACAAGTCGCTAATAAAGTTATTCCAGGCTAGCTGTTTAGTTTGAGTAGGTAGTTAGAATGGCGATTTTCTGAGAAAACCTCCCAAAACAAAATGTTTTGAAAAACTACGGCTTATGGTTATAAAATATTATAATATTTTAATATAATAATAATTATCTTTGTTTTCTGTTTTTCCGCTGTTTCTCCTGCATATCAATGACTTACTGTCTATTGATGGCATTCATTGCTATGCGGACGATAGCACTGGAGACGCGTTCTACACAGGCCGTGCAAACATCCCTCGTTCCGCTGTGGTAGAAAGTCGCGAACAACTTGTGTCTCAAATCGAGAGTAGTCTTTCCAAAGTCTCCGATTGGGGTCGAGACAATTTAGTCCAATTCAACCCCTCCAAGACACAAGTTTGTGCGTTCACCGCTAAGAAAACCCCATTCACTGTGGCCCCTCAATTCCAAAACACAACCCTTACCATCTCTAACAGTATTGGTATCCTTGGTGTCGACATATCCAGCGACGTCCAGTTCCGATGTCACCTGGAGGACAAGGTCAAGATGGCATCTAAAAAACTCGGTGTGCTTAACAGAGCGAAGCGGTACTTCACGCCGGGGCAAAGACTGCTTCTGTATAAATCGCAAGTCCGCCCCCATATGAAGTACTGCTCTCATCATTGGTAAGATTTGATCGGTTAAAGAATGGGTTCCGACTGCAAATCGTTCTCTTTTGCAAAGGATTTATGATTTATTTATGTGTGTATCGATTATAAAACTATTTCAATGGTGTAGTTGTTCAGTATTACTTTTGACAGCATTATAAACTACTGGGCTTGTTTTTTTCTTATTAAGTTATTTTTAATTTTCTTATTTCATGTATATTTTAGCTTTTTACGCAGTCGGTTTTTTTTATATATATTTTTTACTCTTTTTAGTTAGGATTATTTGATAGTAAATTTCGCAATCACAGTCCGAGACCCGAGACGCCGAGACCCGCGCCATTTCCCCCATGTTTTGTGTGCCTTTGATTTGAACCCAACCTCTGCTTTCGCAGTCTGCAGCCATACCACTAGCACCAGGGTATCACTGCTACTATCCCCGCCTAATAAGGAAAATACTGTAATCATAAACTTATTACCCTTCTTTGCGTTGCGCAGTCGGGTAATGATAAACACATTACCTTTCCTTGAGTCGTGCAGTCGGGGAATGATAAACACACTACCTTTCTTTGCGTCGTGCAGTCGGGTAAAAACACACTAGTTTTTAGCTGTTAGCTACAATTGAAATTTTAAATATGTTTAAGTAAGTTTCGGTTTCGGATTCGGTTTCGGCCGAAACTGAGAGCAAGGCCGAAAGTTCTCTTTCGATTTCGGTTTCGGCTAAAAAACTTGTTTCGGTCAGACACTAGACGCCTATTCCATGGCGCTTACGACATTTTTTTACGAGAAGTAAGCGCGGCGCGCAAGATAGTGATAGAAGGGCGGTCCTAGTAATGACGAGCCATCGCCAAGTGCGCGACCCGAATGCGGGCAGAAGATGTCGTTAACAGTTGAGTTCAGTTTGAGTTTTTTCTTATAGCTAATTACATTCTCAAATCGATTATTACTTAGTACAGTGAACATAATTATTATTTTTAGTTAGTATATTTTAATTAGATTCCTTTTTATATTAATTTCAGTTGTATTCGAATTGTCTTTTTTTTTTTTATTTGATAATAAGATTGTAGTTTTAGTTAATTAGGTATAGTTTTTAGTTAATTTGTATTATTCAAAAAAAATTCAATAATATGCAAAGAATTCTACTATAAAACTATTAGTGGAGTAACAATATTAATCGGTTGATTGATAGATCACCTATAATATAAGTGTTTATATGATAAAAATCTTCATGTATATATTGTATATATACGAACACATAAACACGATTAGTATACTATATCTTTAGACGATCATCTTACAATAAATATCACCATTAAACACAGTTTCAAAGCTTTCAGTGCACTTAATTATCTTTCAGAGTCTATTTGAACAAAAATTACAGAATATATTAAAAATAAAATATATTAGATGGTGTTGCCATAGGTCTGAATCGAATGACGTCACCCGTGGGCGAACACATAATGCCTTTTAATCCGCGCTATACCATTTATCTGTGACGTAGAAAATTCATACATCTATATTTGGCGATGAAATTGTTAATATTATCTTCGGCAAATAATGTATTAATTAAATTAATCAAACCTAGACATAGCTTTAGGCTAATCGTTCATTACTTTATACTCTAACATAATTGTGTAGAAAACAAGTTGTGTGATTGACTACATCTCGTATAAAGTTGGCTCGACCCGATAGTCTAACAGAAAGTTGGCTTAAAATTGTTACTATATCTACTATATATCTTCAACTTCCCTCCATTAATTAAGTCTGTATTACACTGGTTGGTCCGCTGGCAAGTGTTTACTGATAATCGTGAACGCTAAGTGTCACGTAACGAACCTGCTTGTTTAAACCATATTTTAAATATTTTACCAAATAAATACATTTTTAACGTTATAGTATCTGTTGAAGTACGTTTGGCATTAGTTGCGACTTTAATTCCCGCTCGGTTTATTTCTGGTATGAGTGTTGTTCGAAGTGGATCTTCCTACTGTATCTTGGAGATAACGTAAAGCTTTCGATCATGGTTTTTATCATAAAACAACTGATGACGATCGTTACTTTTGATAAGGAAATTATCCACCAATCTCCATTGTAGCGGATGAAAACAGAACAGTATGACGGATTAAGGTCCAAAATACGGTATAGCAAAAGTGCTATCTAGGAGAGGAGACTTTTGTCCAGCAGTGGGGTATTAAGAGGTTATTAAAATACAGTAGTTACCGTTATAGTTGTATGAACTGTAGTATTATAATACAGCATAGAATGTGTACTGTACACAATTACGTGTAGAACTTATAGAAAAAAGTTAATCATAGTTACCTATTATAATCTATATTCTATATTATTCCTAAGCTGACCTGAACTGAATCAGCCTGTAAATATCCCACTACTGGGCAAAGGCCTCTCCTCTATATAGAAGAAGGTTTGGAGCTTAATCCACCTCGCTGCTCCAATGCGGGTTGGTGGATAATTTTTTTTTTTTTTTTTTTTTTTTATTAATTTTCCTCTACGAGCTTACAGACGCCCGTACCATTTTTTAATGATTTTATAAATTGTTACACAGGCATTATTACATCAGCAGACTATATTTTATCATTATTTGAATACCTATGAACTATACTTAGAATCTCTAGTTCTGGAAACATGAGTCCACATTGACCACTTAATGCTAACACTTATTTCTACCACTTAATTCTACAACTTGATTTTACAATTTAATTCTACAACTTAATTCTACTTTTTTTTTTTTTTTTTTTTTTTCAATTCTCTTTACATGCAATATAAGTATCTACTATTTCTAATTATTCACCAACCACAATGCTCTTCTCTTCTTGCATACTCATGGTATGATCTTTTCGACACCGGCTCCTAGCTGTGCGAGCACATCCTCAATGATGGCGGTATCTCTATGGTGAATCGCCATCTTGAGAGTGTGCTCGAGGATCTCTTTGGTTGAGGCTTCCGACGCTCTCCCCACGAATCGGCCGATTGCGTCGTCCCTGTCGTCGGCGTAGTAGACGCAGGTTTTGGTGTGCCTACTTACCGCGACCACCGCATGCGAGACGCTGTCGTGTATTTTTAGCCTCTTTGCCCTTGTCTGGATGACGATGACCTCCTCGCTCGTCTGACCCTGCGCCTCGTGAATGGTCATGACGCTCGACCCTTCTCCGGTACCATATCCCTGGCCTATCAACACCTTCTTCTCCTCTTGTGTGAAAACCAGGTATAGGGTTCGGTCCTGTTTCCCGGGTATTTGAGCGCCGGTGAACCTTTCTGCTCGCAGTGAGTGGACGATGGGGCTTGAGCTGTAGATCCTGTCATAGACCTCACTGATGGCGAAAGCGACATCCATAGGATTCCGGTGCGTGCACCACAACTCACATGTTGTACTTACTGTCATATTTGGTCTGCTATATCGCACTTCAAACAGGTTTTCCCTGTCGATGTACGGCAGCTGATTTATGTCTCCGACGAGAACCACCTCTTTTGCCTCCGACAGTCGGGCGGCCATCACTATGGCTCCAAAGTGGTTCATGAGGGCTTCATCCACCGTTAAACGGCTTATTTTAGTACCCTCATGAAAACCATTTACCAATACGGAGGCCATAGTGCGCACCCTAGACTTGGCCTTATTGCCATAGTGGTGCGTCAGCTTTTGTTTTAGATCTTTGGCCGCCTCGACTGTTGTCGTAATTACGACTTCATTGTCCTCGTCGAAGTTTCTGACAATGTAAGTTGTCTTGCCGCATCCAGGAACTCCATTAACCCATTGCAGTGTCGGCAATCCCCAAGCCCCGAAAATGTCGCCGACTTCCGGATCGCCCATTATGGTTTTTGCCATCTCGAGTATCCGGTCGCCTAGCATCACTCTCGTGCACTTGGCCACTACCACCACTGGGTCCTCTTTTGGTGTTGAGAAGATTAGAGGCCCTTCGTTCTGCCCCTCGGCTTCGGCCGCGCCCACGAAGCCGGCTGTGGTGTTATAAGCGGCCATATACCGTCCCGACATGTTTCCCCTGAGTATTTCATGGGTGTCGTTATTGTAGATGGCCGCCTCGGCTTCTCCGAGTTCCACCCTCAGTAGGTTTTCATGGCCATACTGGAAGCTCTGCATGATTTTCTTGCAGATGGCCAAGCTTACCTCGCGGTTCGCCTTTGTTATGGCCAGGAACTCGATATACGCGTTTTCCGCGTGTTGTTGCGGTGTGGACGCTTGTCGTAACCTTGGCGGTGTTACTTGCCCCATGTCGGCTCTTGTTCGAGTAGTCGGTGACGCCTTTAGGTACTTCGGACTTTCGTCTTTGGTGAACCTTATTAGCGCCTCCGATTGCCGATCTCTTGACTCCGACGGTCCTGGGACAAGATGGGGCAGTCGTTTGCCGCGTTTAGGCGAGGTTGTTGCCTTAATTATTTTCGCTATCGCCAACAGATGAGGCCTTGACTTTGATGTTATGTCGCACGGGGTGCGCGATGTGGATTCTGCTTTTTGGACCTCGGCCTTTTGCTGTAAGCGCTCCGAACCACTTAGTACGGTCTCTACCAGAGCCGGCCATGTAGGGGGTGAAGATGTTTTGGTCTGGGGTTTTAAGTATCTCAGGTCCTCCCCTCTATCTTCGTAAACAATGACCTCGTATGTTTTCGAGGCCATTAGGCAACCGTATCTATCAGATACGTTGCCTCTTTCATAACCGACTCTCATAGAGTCCACACTTATTCTTCCGGGGGCTACCCCGGGACATTCGCCCTGCTGTCTCAACCACAAGCTTGCCTGCGCAAAAGCAGACTCCTCTCCCCACTCGAACAAAGCGATCACCTTGTTTTGCAACCGCACCGTCCGGTAAGTCGAGTCATCGTCCGATTCCTGCACAAGAGCGTCGATTTTTTTACGCTTGAAGCTTATTTTTTGTGTGCTTCCCTTTAACAGCAGGGCGAGCCCCGGAGAGACCACCAGTCGATCCGGTCCCTCAGAGCGACAGAAGCTTATCCCGATCCTCTCCGCTTCATTGTCCATGAAGAGGGCCACGCCTCTGGTTCTTATGCCCACTTCCCCGCTCCCATTCCCTTCTCTGAGCAATGATTCTAAAGTCTTGCCGGGGGCGGGTTGCGGGGGTGCGTTATGGTCAGTCCTCTTCTGGATCAATCTTCGCAGAGTTGATGGGATGGCCCTGATGATTCGGTCCAATGTTGTTCGGGTCGGTGACCGGTGAGATGAAGCCGTCGCGATTGGCTGTGCAGCCTGAGAAATATGATTTTGGACGGTTGTTTGGATTATCGTGTTTATTGGTATGCTTGTGGTGGTATTTTGAGGCTGTGATATTGTTGACCGTGTCCTTTGTGGTAGAGCGGTCGAGCCATTTCTTTTCGCGGCTGTAACGACAGCGTGTCTCGCGAATTTGAGGAAAGACGCTCTGTCGGCTTCGTTCTCCAGGATGGTATGGAGTGAAGGCCGGTCTAGTTTCCTTTGGAGTTTAATCTCCAGATCCAGCCTTCCTTGGCCGAATCTTGGACATTCCAATAGAATGTGGAGAACTGTCTCCTCACAATTCGGATCGCAGACACACGAAGGACTGTCCTTCAGGTGAAACCTGTGCAGATACGCCGCAAATCCTCCGTGGCCGGTCAGCATCTGTGTATCGACAGATGTTAACATCGCTTTTCTTGCCAGCTTGTAAGCGGTCTTTACATCTGGCAAGAAGATTTTCGTGACCGAACCAGTTTCCGAAGAATTGTATCTGTCCTGCCACAATCGAACAGTCTCTTCCCGTATCTGCCTCCTGACGTACGAAATTGGAACTGTGTCGTAGTCAGGGGCCGATCTCTTCGTGAGAGCCGCCTTTTTAGCCAGCTCGTCCGCTCTTTCATTGCCCTGTGTTCCTGCATGGGCCTTCAACCAGAAGAACCGCACCGATCTGTTCTCCTCCTGGATCTGCCTGATGCATCTCTTCATCTCCACGGCCAGAGGGTGAGTCGCCGATGGGCACTTGAGCAGGTCAAGCGAGGACCTTGAATCGCTCAATATATTGACTGTGCTCTCTTTCGATTTCCTCACCATGTCCACGGCTCTGAAGAGCGCATACATCTCCGATTGGAAGACCGTGTTGTGCCGCTCGAGTCGGAATGTAGAGTGTCTTACTTCCCTGCCTTTGTCCCACCACGTTAGGGCTGCGCCGACTTTGCCCTCTATTTTACTACCGTCGGTGAAGATGAGTGGGCCGACGATGTGGTGTTCCTCAAGGGTTTCAGGGTTCAGACCTACCAAGCGCTCATACTCAGTTGTTATGAGTAGAGATGGGTGGGGATTCTGTATTGGTCCCACCCTGCACTCCAGCTCTCTTCCTGGTGGCAAAAGGTCCACGCAGTGGCCTTTCTTGGCCTTATATAACATAGCGGCCTCCCGGATCCGAAGGTCGAGTGGGAGTAAGCCTGATAAGACGAGTGCCGATGTTAGAGATACCGTTCTATATGGTGGATAATTTAACTAACATGAGTAATGGTCGTCATCAGGTGTCTGTGATAACAACCGAGACTGACAACTTTTCGTGCTCTCCAAGGCACGGGGGGAGACCCACGAGGACATACACTCTGACCAGGAACAAATATTTGTACAATTACAAATATCTGTCCCGAGCGGGAATCAAAACCTCGACCGCCGACGTTAAGACGACTATTTGCACCACTACACCAGAACGCTCGTCATATAATATATTATTACTACAATGAACAAAAAAAAAGGTTAATATATAAGAAACATTTAAATTATCTGATTACTACGTCATCAACTAACGTCACTTAAATCTGCTTAAAAAGTTAATTTATATGTATATACGATTTTCTTTATTATTGTTAGATATTAATCATTGTTATATATTATAACTGTACCGAAACCGTACCGTTAATATCCGTAAATTCCACTTATTATCCAGAAATTGCCGCAATAAAATTTAGATTGATGTCAAATATTAACTTTTAAAAAATTGCTTAGGCATTGTTCAATAAGTACCTACGTGATTATACTTGAGTAGTTCTATGTACATATATTGTGCTTGTGAGGGTGAATAAATAAAACCCCTTCAAACCTTATACATGACCGTACATTTAGTTTTATTTATATTTTGGTTTTTATATTGTTTGTAATTCGTGGCTTTATTTATGCATGCTTACTAAAGTACAATTTTAGATTATATACATTTAATTGCATGATATTTAAATAGTTAATAATAATTTGAGAAAAATAAATAACTTATTAACTAATTAATACAAATTATCATGATCATCGCTAACTAATTAATTTTTAACGAATTTGACGATGCATTGGCACAATAGCCACAGCGACTGGTATGCTAGCATTTCGATCCCGACTTATGACAATGAAAATATATAAACATAGGCCATATACATAGATATATTTCGTCATCTGAACATTTGTCTTTGTGCTGTATGTGTTTTCGGAATCCTTAAGCCAGATTTCATCTCACCGGGAGCCCTTGAATGTGAAACATTTCATTTGTTAATAATATATATATATATATATATATATATATATTATTAACAAATGAAATATGATATATATATATATATATATATATATATCCTGTATTTGACGACGCGTTGGCGCAGTGGTTTGGTGGTTCAACTGGCTGATGCGCTAGCGGTCGCGGGTTCGATCCCGCATATGATAAATATTTGTATAGACCATACAGATGTTTGTCGTGTTCTGGGCGTTTGTGCTTGTGTATTGTGTGTGTTCCCGGACCCCCGACACAGGATTCACATCCTACTGGGGGTCGTTGAGTGTGAGACCTTTATTTATTTATTTATTTATTTGGTAAAGTAATAATTTGATTATTATTATTAAAATGAGGTGAGTTATTTTTTTGTTTTGTTTATAGATAATTTTTTTTAGTAAAACTCACAATTTTATGTTGTAGAGTCCTTGTCAGGCCTTGTCTGCAATGCTCAGTGTTCAAATTGTTTTGCAAGAAGTGTAAAATCTTATTTAGTGACCTGTGTAAGCGTATTACACAATTTCTGTATTAAGTACTTTCTTTCAGTAAACTGTGAAGCCGTAGTTCACGATCGACGGTTAATCTGCTTAACACTATGCGACGGTTTTATTTAACTCTTTCAGACATCGCTTTGTCTAATATCAAAATCAATTCGATGAACGTTTGATTGTTTACTTCATTTGTGAAATTCAATCCATATCTGTGCTGTAAAAATCGTTTCTAAACCAATTTCATAGTATCATGTGAAATTGCGTAACACTATCATAGTATCATTTCTTAGTATTTTTTTAACTTTTAACTTAAAAAATAACATATTAACTTAAAAAGATAAAATGTTATTTTATTTTTTATTTTATCACATTGCAATAAGTAATATCAATTTTATTGACAATCTATAAGATAATGTAATGAGTCTACTGGTCTAATATTACCTACAAAGATGTGATTCAAGTTTTTGTTTATTGTCTATGGAATAGTTCGATTTTAATAATAATTTTATTGACAATGAACTAAATTATCTTATATATTCAATTTTTGAGTCAAAAAGTCGTTTGTTTTTAAATATTATAAAATAAATCGTATTAAATTAAACAATTCCTTTTTTGGTATGCTATCATATAATTATTATAGACATGAGTGTTTTGATGACGTCATACTAATACTATAACACGAAAACTCCGCTAGAAGATAGAAACATATTTTTTCTATCATAGTGGAGTTCAACATTCAAAGCAAAATGTTTATACTGCCGAAACCACTTACAGTTAATAGAGTTAATTTTTCGTTTTCAGATTATTTCTACGTTTCTACCTATTTAGAATTCTATACCAGGTAACATTTTCAATGGATCATGAAATATTCACATTTGTATTATAAAAAATTTCAGGAGAATATAAGACACTAAAAAAAAACTAGTTTATATCTTTTGTGGTAGTGCGTAATTATTCGCGTGTAACTCCGGCTCATACTCGGCTAGTTTTATCGATAGCGAACCGTTTGAATGAGAAAATCTATTTAAACAGAGAAAATTTAAATTTTTATGTCATAACCATACAATGCATTGAAGTATTATCATATTTAATATTACATCCTCGCTCGCCGAAGTTATACAAAATTTGACATAGGTATACGAAAACGATGAAAAACGTGTATCTTAGCGCTTTTATAATTTACAATTTACATACAAATTTGCAATTAAATTTTAAATACAAAATTACGAAGAATTAACTCGAGAAGTTTATAAATCAGACGATAGACTATAATATGTATTTACACGACTAACTAAAAAAGTTTTAAATACCTAGTAGTTTTATTAGAGAATTATTAGTATTTTACTTTTAATAAAGGTATTTAAATGATTTAGTATAATATTAAGCACTACTAAAGCTTAGTATAATACTAAGCTTTAGTAGAATAATAATATTAACTATCTACTAAAAAATATCTGTTTAATGAATTATGAAATAATCGAAAGTGAAACCGAACCGAACGAAAAAAAAAATCAAATAACAGATTAAATGATAATAATGATACATTACTAATTCAACATGCGGAGCTGTGATTACACTCCGATTTTCCAGCCACGCCCCCGGCCGTAACTAAGGCATTTGGTTTCAATACGAATGAATTATTATAGTTCAAAGTGTCACTTTTCATGTCTATTAAAACTTGTGTTTTAAGTTAAATGTGAAATTTTGCATGACGCTTTTAATTAAGTGAATTTCTTATTGACATTTAAGACTAGATTTTTGATTCGTATTTGTTATTAATAACAACATAATAATGATAACATATTTGTTAATATTTACAATTTACTTTAATTTATTGATATAACTACCAAAAACTCTTTTTCGCGCCTCATAAAATAGTCTCAGCTACGAGGCATGGATACAGCCCGCCTTTTGTCCAAAGTGTTTTTAATAGTTGCGCGATATATTACTTGAGACTTACAAGATAGAATCAATGACAATATATATATTTTTTAACTTTTTATACATTTCAATATTATAAACATGGAGAAAACCTAAAAAATGATATAACAAAATCATAAAATGCTTGTCACAAAAGCTACCTTCTGTTAAATGACATTATGACATATTTTAAATTCATTTGAATGTTTTATAATGCGTTTCATTTAATTTCCTTTTTAGGTTCACATTGCATCTTTTACAAACAATAGTTTTCCTAACATATTTTAAATAATAAATGTGTCTAGCATTCCTTTACTGTACAAATAGCAAAAGAATTTTCCATTCTTTTGAAATGAGTTGAATCGATTCATTTTTTCATCTTTTGTTGATCGAAAAGAAATGAGGGCATATAACAGTCATTTAACCATGACCTACTTTCTTTTAAAATAGTAAAAATTCAGTATTCATAAAATGAGAATAGTTTTTCTTTTTTTTTAATTATTTTTATGTGATATAAAGTCATATTTTGTCCTGAATATTTCTATAACAATATATTTTAATAAAAGACGTGGTCTATTAAGTATAATAGTAATAAACTAAGTCACAAGGAGGTAAAGTTACAAAGTCTTATCTAATATTTAATCGCAAAAGGCCAAATCAAAGACATTATTTACAAAATGCATATTAAATTTATATTGTACGTAAGAGAACTGAAGTAACTGCCTTCAAATTGAAATCAACTCATTTTAACTGAAGTTTTAAAATAAATGTTATAAAAGCATGACAAATATGGCAAAAGCTATATACACGTGGGCATAGTGTGATTTAAAAAATGTATAAAATAAAATAAAATTTTCTTTTATACAATAGCAGCTAACATCTCTTAAAACTGTGCCATTAAAGTTTTAGTCGTTATTAAGCATAATTTTTTTCTTTGCATATTTTTTAGTTCTAAAGCAATAAAAATGATAAGTCTCTCTTTGCACAATGCAATAAAATTACGGTCAGTGCAACAAAAACATTATTTAAATATAAAGCCTTTTTAAGTAGGTAAGGGTGAGTGCGTTCAAAAATGGGTGAACGTTTCGATTATTATAATTTCCTACTGGTATCAACTACTGACCTACATAATTCCGTGTTGTTATTAAATAATAAAAATATTTCTAACTGTAGTTTCATGAACATATTGGCAAAATATGTTACCCTTTCATTGCTTCTGTTTTAAAAAGGTAACTAATATGAGTTTCCCTTTAATCAGATAGAATTATCTATGTTGACTAGTCATTTTCATAATAATTGATATTATTATGAAAATGACAAGTATTTTCGTAGATAATCTATAATATAAAAATAAGTCGGGTTTTCCTTCCTGACGCTATAATTCCAGAACGCACGAACCGATTTCTACGGTTTTGCATTCGTTGGAAAGGTCTCGGGCTCCGTGAGCTTTATAGCAAACTAAATTCAGGAAAATTTTCAACAGAAAAGCAGGAAAACATGGAAAATCATTTTTCACATACAGCCCCATCTCTGATACATAGCATGTACTACAAACCAATATGGTTTTGCATGGCGGCAGTACGTGGTGTGAGTATCCCTCACGAAAATAAGTTGGTGGCGAAACGGAGTTCGCCGGGTTTGCTAGTAATAACATAAAGTTCGTCACCCTAATATTACAAAGGATAAAATAAATTATTCTGTGTGCTATTATGTTATAAAATTATATTATCGTGGCAATATAACACATAGCTAGCATATTGTAAGAGATAGCGATACAAGTTAAACAAATATCAACCGTGTTGTCACATCGGTAGGTCTCTAATGTGGTTTAACTCGACTACATTGTAGCTGAAATCAAATTTTCTACATTTTAAGAGCCGTTTCCTTGGCATGCGCCGATATTAATATATATTGGCAAGATGGCGAAACGTGGTATTTTTTTGTGTTAATAACTTTGCTCCTTAATTAAAACTAATATACGTACAGTTAATTTATGATTTTTAGGAATTTATATTGTTACTAAACACATTTTATTTTGAAACAAGTAACTATCGTTAATTATATAAAAAGAACCCTGTGCATTTCAGGTGTCAAGTTGTTATAGAAATACGAAACGCCTTGTAAGTTTATACCAAAGTCGATACAAACTCGTAGGATTTCAAATAATTAACTTGATACTACAGTTAAAATTCAAAATAACTCTGCCAGGTGTTACACAAAATATCTCTGAGTAAGTTTAAGGTTTTCAAATTTGGCGCTGCGCTCATGGCTTTAATCGTATAATAACATGTGATTGATATTGTGAAACATAGATGTACCTACACATGTACACTGGAAAATATTTACGTTAAGAATTTGAATATTCAAGTTTTTGGTTCAATCTCTTAAAAATTATTAGTACTCATCCAGAGTTAAGAATAGTCATCACATAGAAGACAGATATGTCCAATTACATCAATAGGGCGTTACGGTAATAGGGAAAAAGTCCAGGAAAATCCTTAGACTAGGAGTTAGCGAGGCCTTAGCAAGCGGGGTCGTCGAACGGCGTCGGCGTCCGGGCCGGGAGGGGCGACGGTTTCGGCGCGCGTTATCGATCGGATCGCATACCTTCCTGCGGCCGCAGCAGAGCATCCTCCGAGCGCGCGACTGTCCGCCCGGCGAAGATTTCAACCTGGTTAGTTTTCGCCACTGCATCGGTACCGGTTAGCGCGGCGCTTGCGGGAGCGGCCGCGGTGACGGCAGCTCGCGCATCGCGGTCGCGGTCGCGCCTCGTACGCGGCCGGAGCGCGCGAGCCTTCCTCGCGGAGTGCCCGCCGCACATCCGCGCCTGCGCCTTCCACACCACCCGACACCCCCACACTTACTCCTCACGATTAATAATTCCGGCTACGCTGCCAGTGCGTATGTGGGTTAGTTTTTTGGCGATCGATGCGATTATTCGGTGCGAGCCGTTTCCGCTAGACCGCGATGCAACCGCCAGACGACCTATTAATCGCTTTTTGACGTCCATTGATAAGAAAAACACAAAAGTATTGAGTATCTCTCAAGTTCTGCATATGTATCAATAGTTACTAGACCTAAACAGGTGGTCAATTTAGTTGCATTCATATCATTGGCACATAACGTTGTTATACGTACCTATATATGTATATAATCAAAGTAACAAATAAGTGAAAAATATATTTAATATAAAACTGTTACACAGATATACAGATACTTCTGTGAATATGTTATTTTAGTTAAGCATGTTTAATTATTTAATTTAAATAAAATTCAACTCTTCTCTACTTAAACAACTCCAAATCTCTTTTTAGGTAGGTAATAATTATAATTTCAAACAGAGATTACGAGACCTTCCTGAAAACAAATTTTAGTTAGAGAGATTTTCCTACATAAAAGGGCCAAAAGTTTATACATTGTTAGGATGATAATAAGCCAAAGCCAGGGAAGTATAACTTCCGGCAACCACACAAAGAGCCGACAAAACCACATAGGGAGGATCGCAGTCCTAGAATCCACTTGCTCGTCCACTTTCCCGCTCTGGTAATTTAATGAAAATTCAACGACTCTTTTGGACGTACTTGCACGCGTCAAAATTGACACATCAGACAATCCTGTCAATTAATGGCGGAATTCATAATGCATGTGAAGTTGACTTAACCAATTATCCTTATTAACTTATCGAAATATTAATGTAAAAACGCCAACTCTACCCCAGGTGTTCGAGTAAAAAATTACCACTTCCAAATTAATTTGACTTTTTTATTTTGACTTAAAAAAGGAAATTGTTGCTGTAACTTAAAAATATGTACACACGTGCATTATTTAATTTTACATTTTCATACTAAAAATACACAACACCTAAGAAGGTAGTTCTTAATTTCGATATAGCGTGGTACTACCCACAAGACTTGATTAGGCCAATTTAGTCAATTGTTTTCATTTTAGTTTTACTGCAGCAAAAGTTCCCTTAAAGTCACCTACGATATAATTAAAAATAAAATGAAATAACAAATAATAATAATCTTTCAATGCATTGTAGATCTTACACGTTTCAGACATTCTAACGTTAGACCCATGTTTCAGCATGAATTTGGTCATATCTCTGCTAAGATGAATGATAGTAAGTCATCTGAAGTGTGTTACGAAAATATTTGACGTTGCGTTATCAGAATGCCTTGTTCTGCACTTATTAACAATCCGTGATATTAAACGTGGGGTGTATGTCCAATTTATGTTCAGTGTCAGTCCATGTTTGATCATAAAATTAATTATAATCCATTATAAAAGGTATTATAATACCATATTAGCAGATATTTATTTCAATAATAATTCAATTATAAGGTACAAATCCAGCTAGCAGTAAAATGTTAAAATAACATGAATGCACACTTTTTTATTTATATTAAACTACTACAATACTTTTTTTATTAAGTCTACACTAGACATCGCATATATAAAAGACGTATCTATTTTACTTAAATAAGTCTTATACACAAGTTTAATAACTGCCCTATATTTTAGTCCTCACAAATTCGGTCACTGGAAACTGTCCAAGTCTTTATCGTATTCAAAGGAATCCTTAGGCTTTCAGCATGGATATTAGTATCAAACTATCCAACTGTATATAATGAAATTTGAGCAACTGGGCGTAAATGCTACTACAAAAGGACCAATGATGTGATCTCCTTGTTAAGCATGAAGGTTACATGTTATTTAATTACCTTCTTTATAATATTAGATAATATTATGACATTGTCATCTGTGTTATTCTATCATATTATCAATACCTAATTATTTACTATGTCTTATTTTATTGTTGAATAAAGCCAATATTCTATTTGGTTCTGTCTTTATCTGTATCAATTTATTCAACAATAATTTTTGTGTCTCTCTGATACCTACTATGCCTGACGAAAAGGAAAAGTCTTCCTCAATATCTCGGTATCTACGTCCCGAACGTTTTGACGTGGAACCCGCAATGGCCGACTCAGACCTGAAATGGATTCATTGGAAGTACTCATTTGAAAATTTTATCGCACAGGAAGCCGCTTCGGCTGATGATGCTCTTAAGTACAAACTCCTTGTAAACCATATCTCGCCATCAATATTTAACTTCATTCAGGCTTGCACCACGTACGTCGATGCCATGACCACCCTCAGTTCCACCTACGAGAAACAAAAAAACATTATCTTGGTTCGGCATCACCTCGTTACTAGAAAGCAACAGCCTGGCGAAACGTTAGCGGAGTATTCGAGATCACTTACCATACTTGCTCGTGAATGTCACTTCAAAGCTGTTACTGCTAATAAACATCAAAACGAAACCGTACGTGGTACGTTCATTGCTGGAATATTGTCACAGAAAATAAGAGAAAGGTTACTAGAAAAATCTACTATGTCTCTGGAAGAAACTTTGAATCTTGCTACATCTTTAGAAACTGCTGAAAATACTTCACGACTACTTACAGTATCATCTCCATCAACGTCTACTGTTCCTGTTAACGCAATCTCTGAAACTCAAACACCACAACCACAGTTCAACTTGGCAGCATCAAAAACTCAAAATTTTCAACACAGTCGCCCTACACAAAGTGACCGCCGATGCTTTTTCTGCGGTGGCAATGTTCATCAAAGGATCAAGTGCCCCGCTAATAATGCCCAATGTCAACTTTGCTCCAAAAAAGGACATTTTGCAACCGTTTGCCGTAGTTCAAGACCAGGTCAACGTACCGTAAATGTTATTACCATGGACGATGACGACGTTACTCAAACTCAAGTTACTGATTCTCATTTGTCAATTATATCCGCTGCTGCACCATCAAGTCTACGTAAAGCTACCATTCCTATTACCTTGAACAATAATCAAGCAGATGCACTACTCGACACCGGAAGTTCAATCAGCTTTATCGATAAGAATATTGCTCTAACCATGAACCTTAAACAAAAGCCCTGTCGACAAGCGATAACTTTAGCATCTATTAACAATATATCATATGTCGAGGGACTATGCTACGCTACAATTAAGATTGGTGAACACATATACCAGCATCAACCTCTGCTCATTGTTAGCGATCTGTGTGCTGATGTTATCATTGGACATGATATATTAGGAAAACACTCATCATTTGAACTTCAGTTCGGGGGAGACAAAAGGCCCTTGAAAGTTTGCAATGTACTGGAGGCATCTGTCCCACCAGCTTCAGTTTTTACCAATCTTTCACCAAATATAAAACCTATAGCTATTCGCTCCAGGCAGCATTCTCAAGAAGACCAAGAATTTATATCTAACGAAATAAGCAACTTACTTAAAGACAAGGTTATCGAACCCAGTATCTCGCCTTGGAGGGCACAAGTACTCGTTACTGGTGATGGCTATCATCGGAAGCGTCTTGTTATTGACTATTCTCAAACTATAAATAGATTCACGGAACTAGATGCATATCCTTTACCTAGTATCGATTCTATCATAACTCAAGTAGCTAAATACAATATTTATAGCCAAATCGACCTCAAAAGTGCTTATCACCAAGTTCCCATTCTTCCAAAAGAGAAGGTATACACCGCCTTTGAAGCGTGCGGGAATCTCTACCAATTCACACGAATACCATTTGGAATCACAAATGGTGTTGCGGCTTTCCAGCGAACTTTACAGTATATCATTGATTCGGAAAAACTGAAAGGTACATATGCTTACTTACACGATGTAACTGTATGCGGAAAAGATAAGCAAGATCATGATGATAACCTTCGCAAATTCATGAAAGCTACTGAAAAATACAAACTCACTCTAAATATGAGTAAATGCACTTTTGAATCAGAATCCATAAATCTTCTAGGCTATACCATCCATCATAACGTTATCAAACCTGACAAGTCTCGATTGGAACCACTGACAAATCTTCCTATCCCATCTGATACAGCTACTTTGAAAAGAGCACTTGGACTATTCGCTCATTATTCAAAGTGGGTCAACAACTTTTCTGCCAAAATCAGACCTCTGATCGAAGCTACATTTCCTTTATCTGAAGAGGCTATTAACTCTTTTAATAATCTAAAGATTGACATTTCTAAATCAGCCTTATCTGGGATAGACGACAAAGAGATATTTTCTGTTGAAACTGACGCCTCTGACTTCGCAATCGCAGCAACGCTGTCACAAAAAGGGCGTCCCGTAGCGTTCTTCTCACGATCGCTTAACGATTCTGAGAAAAGACAACCTTCCATTGAGAAGGAGGCTTGCGCTATAGTTGAAGCTTTACGCAAATGGAGACACTTCTTGATTGGAAGACATTTTCTACTCATAACTGATCAACAGTCTGTTGCATTTATGTTCAACCAAATACACTCTAATAAGATCAAGAACGAAAAGATCGAGAGATGGCGCCTAGAATTATCTTGTTTTAAATACGACATTGTTTATCGACCCGGAAAACAGAACTTTGTTGCCGATGCGCTCTCTCGAGTCTGCATGCACATGGATATTTCGTCAAATAACTCCAAACTTGTTGAACTACACCGATCTCTTTGCCATCCTGGAATTACTCGTATGACTCATTGGGTCAGATCGAAGAACTTACCATACTCCATCGAAGAAGTGAAACGAATGACGGCAGCATGCCCTATCTGTGCTGAAATCAAACCTCGTTATATAAAACACCAAGGACATCTCATAAAAGCAACTGCACCTTTCGAAAGACTAAACTTAGATTTTAAAGGGCCGATTCCATCTAATACTCAAAACCGATACATTTTAACAATAATCGATGAATATAGTCGTTTTCCGTTTGCGTATGCCTGTAAAGATATGACCTCCGGAACAGTCATAAATTGCCTTAAAGATTTATTCTCCACGTTTGGTACTCCGGCTTATATCCATTCCGATAGAGGAAGTTCATTTTTATCGGATGAAATAAGACATTTCTTAACCTCACTCGGAACATCTTGTAGTCGCACCACCCCTTACAATCCCCAAGGAAACGGTTTGGTTGAAAGGCTAAATGGTACGCTGTGGCGAACAATTCAATTACATCTCAGATCGAATAACGAAGACGTTGCTAACTGGGAGAAAGCTTTGCTGCCAGCGCTACATTCCATAAGATCCCTCTTATGTACGGGAACGAATGCAACACCACATGAGCGTATGTTCAATCATCCTCGTCGCTCGATAAATGGCCAATCTTTACCAACTTGGCTTCATTCACCTGGACCTGTTTATATGAAGAAGAACGTAAGGAGTTCCAAATATGACCCGGCTGTAGAAGAGGTACAGCTGTTACAAAGCAATCCTGAATATTCTTACGTTCGATTAGCAGATGGGCGAGAGACGACAGTCTCTAATAGATCCTTAGCGCCACTGCCACAGGCCGTTGACGACGACTCGTCGGACGACGAAGAACAATTAGAAATGGAGGAGGTCCCTTCTAACGAAGCTCTACCTGCTAACCCAGAAGTGGAAAGTACACAAATTCGTCATTCTGTTCGAGAACGCAGACCTCCGGCTCATTTTCAAGATTACGTTTCTTCATAAAGAGGGGGGGTGAATGATGTGATCTCCTTGTTAAGCATGAAGGTTACATGTTATTTAATTACCTTCTTTATAATATTAGATAATATTATGACATTGTCATCTGTGTTATTCTATCATATTATCAATACCTAATTATTTACTATGTCTTATTTTATTGTTGAATAAAGCCAATATTCTATTTGGTTCTGTCTTTATCTGTATCAACCAATTAGCAAATATATATGAAATTTAGTTTAATGTTTAACCAATGAATTATCAGGGATTTAGACTATGTAATTTTATTATTAATAGTTTTTACACAATTAACTATTAAAAAAAAATTAAGTAGGTACTGTTCTCTTATATTTACGCGAATTTTACTCATTTAATTAAAAGTCTAAATCGGATTTTATCGCGTTTATTTGTTTTAAAACTACAGTTTCACGATTTTTAATTAAATTAAATTATTTCCCGACGTTTCGGACCCTTTACAGCGTCCATGATCTCGGTGGACTGAGGTGGTGGGTGTCCGAATAATGAATCAATTGTTACTTTTAACCGTTCCGGAACCGGAACGGTTAAAAGTAATAATTTATAATTGTATAAAAAGCGGGGTATGTAACAATTGATTCATTATTCGGACACCCACCACCTCAGTCCCCCGAGATCATGGACGCTGTAAAGGGTCCGAAACGTCGGGAAATAATTTAATTTAATTAAAAATCGTGAAACTGTAAAGTTTTAAAACAAATAAACGCGATAAAATCCGATTTAGACTTTTAATTAAATGAAAAAAAATTAAGTATATTTCATTCTTTATCTGAAAAGGTTAATTAATTATGTGGCTATTGCGAACGAAGACGCGGATACAGCTAATCAATGTAAATTTCTTTTAAGTAAATTTCTTGATTTTAAAACCTTCATGTGAAAAACTCTCACATTAATCAAGTCTCAAGTTGAGATGTTATCCCTGGCCCTGGAACGCCATAAAGCTTACTTAACGATAAAACTCGTCCTTTTCCATAGTGTCACCGAGGAAAAGAGTGAGAATCCTAAGGATGTTATTTTTAATATACTAAATGACCAACTAGAATGTCTCTGCTAGTGATCTTCAAGTCTGTCATCGCTTGGGCAAAAATTGGGGCCAGCCGAGACCTGATTGGATTTAATAAAATGTCAAGTCAACAGTCTAGACGTATAAACACTTCTCTAGGGCACAGGTATAACTGTCTCCGAGATTCAGACAAAATCGAAGCATAATGTATTTATGCACGCCAGGAAGAATTTCGGTATGAAAAACAGCTGGATTTCAAATGGGAATATTTGTTATATTACTCCCAGATAAAACTCGCCTTAAGACTTAATTTATGTCGAATCAACAAGCAGTCATCAACTTCAAAATTATTACAAGAGCAACCAAGTTACAGACGGTTCACATTTCGTGTTTTTGTTTTTGGAACGAAGTTCCTTATGAGACAATGACAAGAAGGTTACCATAGCCGGCAAAAAACGTCCGTAAAGAAAATGCGTGGAATAAGATTTTCACTACATCATCATCATCACAAAATCGCTCTCCGCCTCTGTCTGTCTGTTCATGATCTTTCCTCGTTCAAACCACGCAACGGATTTTGATGCAGTTTTCACTGTTATCAGAAATTTTATTCTTGAAGGTTTATACATACAAAATATTCTAATAACGTATTCGTATAATAGAGAAAATTATATTTTTTGATGAAGCCGTTAAAAAAAAAACGATTTTTGATAGCTTACATTGCGAACGCTGGCTAAACCATATGAGATACATCAAAATAATGTAGTACGGAATTGTATACCATAAAAAAGGCCTACAAAAAATTATCTATCTTTTAAGGTTGACTCACAGTAACCATTTTTATCTTTAAGTAATTAATTTAAAAATATTACTTTATTTGCAACGCTAATTTTTCTCGGGCCGCGGGTTGCTTGTTGTTTACCTACGCACATTTTCTTTTTTTCAATTTAATCAAACAAACAACAAATTGTTAAAAGGACCCCGTGCGGATCCGGGCCGGGTCGCTAGTTATATATAGTTTATGGTATGTTCGCTATACAGTGTCTAATGTAGGTATAGTCTACGTCATGACTGTTATTATTATTATTATTATTTCAGTTGACTTTTCTTATTATATCATTCGATAAAATTACACCGTCATCTGGTGGTCAAAAGTAGAACCGTATTAGTAGGTACATTAAAGACTATACACATATCTACCGTTAACCAGGCGGTGAACCACGCAGCGGCGGCCCGGTCGAAGCTCTACTCGGTGTTCACCTCCAAATTGCCGTTGAGAACAAACTATTCTATACGAATTTTCATCTCCTATTTCGTCTCCATGCAGGTCGAAATTTTAAAAACGCTAGTACAAATAATTATTTACTTTTTATCAAATGCCTAAATACAAAATTTCATTGATTTGTCTTCCATAACGACGAATCACTCTACAAATATTCATCCCCTATTTCAACCCCTTCATGCCCCTTTTTTACAAAAGCAGGTAGTAATCTAGTACTTTCCAATAATCTAGTCTATCTCTGTACCAAATTTCATAAATATCAATTCCGGGGTAAGTCGTGAAAGCGTGACGTTGCTTGTACTTATATACGAACTTTCACTCTCTTTTTCCTTCACACAGAGGTCGAATTTTCAAAAATTCGTTAGAATGAACGCTAACAAACGTTAACAAATGTTTCCATCTTCTACAATAACGAACTTCCATACAAATTTTTATCCCCTATTTCAACCCCTTCAAGCCTTTTTTTCGAGATAGAAGTCTATGTCTTTTCCCAGAGTCTATTATTATCTATACCAAATTTCATCAAAATCCGTTAAATAGTTTAGGCGTTAAATCGTAACAGACAGACAGAGTTGCTTTCGCATTTGTAATATTAGTATGGGTAGGCCTACTAAATGCGCTGCGTAAATGAGAGCGCCATTTAGAAGAAAGTAGGGATGAGAAGGAAAATGGCTTAAAGAAAAAAAATTATTATTAGTAGTATTATACCTAATTCAATTCTTTTGAATTATTCTATGAATATTCAAAAGTATCAACACTGGTTGGTTTGCAACAAAATAGATAATGAATGGGCTCTGTGAGTGTTTGGTTTATTACTCCTAATGTTTACGTTCAAGTGGAAAGACGTCGGTTTATTTGAAATCTACTATACGCAGACGGGATATATTGTTTATATTATGTCTATTGAATTGCATTAAGGAAACGCAATGAGACCAACGACATAAGTCATAACGTGCCTTCCTTTCTGCCTTTCATTAGATATTACTTATTATATATTATGTTATAAACATTTAAGTTAAATTATTTATTTCATTTAAGTTGTTTATTTATTTCATTTCAATGCCACCCAAGATTGTAACTGTCATTACTTTTCTCAGATTACACCAGAAAAAAAATCCTCTGCTAATTGAGTAATATTTAGGTACACTTGTTGTACACACACAATATCACAATTAAAATTTTAGTCTATGACAAATGACGCAAAATAGTGTCCGTTAAATATTTTGACAAATTAAAAATTTTAAAACAATTATCTAGTTAATCACCTATGAAAAGTAATTCCTTTACACTTTGCCGTATAACTATTTTTGAGATATGATCTTTTAAATACTATCTCTATCTCTCTCTCGTTCTCTCCTATCATATACTCCCCTTATAGCCCCCTAGGTCTATTTCTTCCCCTAATTTATTCGAGATATATCTATCGTTAGCTACTTTTCTTGAAGAATGCTCAAGCACAGGCATAATAAAATATTTTTGAAATTGGTGTGGTCCATATTACCTGAATAATGTATACCTAATTTTTTTTTTTTAATGTATAATTATTACAAATACAAAGTGGTTATATTCATTTATGCCCTAAGTCTGTTAAGGAGCTCTGTAGCGTTATAGAATTTGTTTCCATTATCTGTACTTATTATTAGGAAATTGCAAGTTTTAATTTGCAAAATGACGATTCGAAGGTGCTCGTGGGGCACGTTGTTTTTGATTGTTTGATTGATTGATAGTTTGAACTATGCTCTCTTTGCTGATAACTGACACGTAATATTGTTTATTATTGATTAGTGAACATGTCAAATTACCACCTCTTGCTGAATGGAAAGTGTCGATGTCCTACGACCACCAGATAGGCATAGGGCATATAATTACCACTTACTTTGAATGACGATTTTTCCCAAAGCTTTTTCTTTTTAAACAAATAAGAAAACTACATATATTAGTAATAAAATAAAGGGTTTTTAATTTAAAAAATGAAGATCACTAGTAAACTCAAATTATTTAGGTGGTCGATGAAACATACTAGGTATGATAAAGAGTTAACATCAACTAAAAAGCTACTACATAGAAATATACCTGTTTCACTTTAGACCAATAATAAGACCTTACTAAGACCTATTTAAATTGAGCCCAATCCTACATTTACTATTCTTGTTTAAATATAAAAATAACATTTTAACATTTTCACCTATTATTAAAAAACATGTTTGTTGATGTAAAATCATACTTTTTATTATGTATACTTATTAAAATATCACTAGCAAATACATAAACATAATATTTACACAACTGCTTTTAAATCTACAGTACTTAAAAAAAAAAAACATAATAATAGTTATAATTTTTGCTGAGTCTTTGGCTGTAGATTCTCCCAAGGATCTTTCAACATTGAAGGATGCAAATAAGCATCAATGTTAGATTTGTTTCCTTTGTCATGGCTGCTGTTACAATCACTCTGAAAAATAAAAAAGAAGATATAATTATAATTTTACCACCATTGATATAATTATAACATTACCACCATACCATGGTCACCACCACCATGGTCAATTCATTTATTTTATTTATTTATTAAACTCTTTTTTTATTTATTCATTAAACTCGTTATATCCTTTTATGTGTGGTGTTCACCACACTTAAAAGGATATAACGAGTTCAGCGCAACATATATGAAGCAAAAAAAAGAATGGTGACAACTGGGCGGTCTTATCGCTTAATAGCGATTTCTTCCAAACAAAGGGTTAAAGAATCATGATTTGATAGAAGTCGGTGTTGTAATACAGTAAATACTATATAAACATACATATACATAAATACACACACATACACATATTATATATACATATATATATAGATGAATAAATATTCATATAAATATAAACATAAGTCATGTAAGATATAGATAATAAATAGTCCTTCACCTATCTTTCAAAAATTTCTAAACTTTCAGCATTGTGAATAGGTAAAGGTAAAGCGTTCCAAAGAAGTATAGCTTGAACTTCAAATGATTGCTTAAGTATTTGGTTTTATGCATAGGTAATCTTAGCGTCAGATTCTCAGAAGATATATGTAGGGCTAGTTGTTCTAAATAACACACATTATAAAAGAGAGAGAATATGTAGATTCCGGTGAAGACAGATGGGAAGCCACTTGAGCTTTGCCCGAAATTCAGAGACGTGGCCAAATTTCCGTGATCCAAATATGAAAGAAATCGCAACATTTTGAAGTCACTCAAGTCTGTTTGATTGCTCTTCTGTTAGATTAGGATAGCTTGCATCAGTGTAGTCAAGGACAGAGAGAAGAAGGGATTTTGCTAACATAGTTTTAGTAGAGATAGGAAGAAAAGACTGTAGACACCATAAGAATCGTACAACTGCAAATATCCTTTTGCTTAACTCTAAATTAACATCAAGAAAAATATCAAAGTTTTTAACAATTGCACTGTAGGATATAATAACATTGTCATAAAAAATCAGGGAAATATTGCCTTAGTCAATTCTTGAAACAATATTTGGACTTCCAATAACAATGGTTTGCGACTTACTGGGATTGACTTTAAGAATAAAGGATTTACTCCATTGGCAAGTAGTCACTAAATCACGGTTAATGGAAGCCACTACTGAGAATAGATTGTCATGAGATGAGCAACTATAAATTTGCATATCATCTGCATACATAATTATGGTATAGAGAAGTTAAGTTTTGAGAGATAGAATTTATAAAAATTGTAAATAGTAAGGGAGATAGCACGTCACCTTGAGGGACCCCGGCCTGGACTTCAAGAGAAAGACTCGTCAATTTTTATTTTCTGCGGGCGACCCTCAAGATAATCTTGAAACCAGCTCACGAGTGGAGATATGTCAATATTGATAATAGGTGTAAAAAGTATTAATTTATTATAAGATCATACTAATTAGTATTCAAATGGCAAATAAACAAAACAAATTTCACTTTTACTTACCCCGAAACTATTACTGTACTGAGAATTATGTGCCCAGTGTTTTTGAGTGTGTCTTTTTCGTTTGTGATTCTTCTGTTGCCAATTATTTTGATAACCACCTGGTTGTAGACTTTTATCTTGCCATCTCCTTCGAACTGGAGTACTTTGATTTAAGGGTATGAAATCGTCTGACATCTTTATTTCTGTTTTAAAAGTTTCAAAAACAAATATTCTGTATGTGATTTCTTGAAGCAGACAGCGTCAAAATGGCGTTGTAATGTTGAAACCAGTTCAAAACAAATACCAAATCGCGTAGCAAAATAAGAAAAACCCTGTTCTGAACACGTTGATAAAACTACAGATGAATACTGTCGTGTCGAACACTGTCGAATGTGGTCGATTTTTTCCTAGACCGTGCTCGAATGACGAATGAAGGAATACACTGGAATACACGATTAGCTTTAGTCCATTACAGCGGCTTGTCACTTCTTACCCCTTCTACTTTCTTATAAAATACCTAATAATACCGTTCACCACAACAACAAACATAAAAATTTAAATTTAAATCAAATGGTAATCGTGGTATCACTGATTGAAATAACAACATAACAACATTAAAGAATTTTTTATAACTTTGAAATTCAAATACTTTTGCTTAAATAACACGTAGAATTTATTTAAGTTATAATTATATTCAAGACCATTCAAGGCTAATTATATAAGAACTTCCAAATTTGTATAAATTATTTTACCAATATAGTATTCGTACCTATTCACCCCGTTTTACGGAAATTATTTCTTCCTCGACAGATTAGGTTGGTAATATTGGAGTATTATTTATCGTATATGAATCGTATCTCTTAGTGCAATTTTCAGTAAGTGCCAAGCCGCTGGTCCATTAGTTTACCTATTGTTTACCAAGATACCGTAGACAGACTCATGACTTATACTCTCTCAGTCTCTCTACGCAAGATACGGATCACGGATGACATAAATGAGAACAATCAGTGCTGCCAACAATTAATTTCCAAACCCACTAGACATACCATAGAGTATAAAGTTAAAGTAACGCGAACGAATTTGTGTTACGAGAAGTGTCCGTCGAAATGCACCAAATTAGGGTAGCGCCACATTAGCATGAGAGTAAATCGTAATGGAAGCGCCAAAGGGATTCAAATAACAAACTGTTATATCCCTTTTTAAAACATAATTTATTACTTAATTTATAACTAGCTTTATAAATATTTATTCAATACACAGTATTTTCTCTTCATTTTACCCTTTTGCATTTCTTTTTATATTCATTGTTTTATTTGTATTGTTTATATTGCTGTATTTTTTAATATAGGTTATATTTCTGGATGTTTTTGTACTAAAATAAAAATTAATAATTTATATGATAACAATAATTTATTTAATAAGTTAGTAATTTTTTTTCTCCTTCAAATACTTCATATAAACCACATTTAAATAAAAATGTTTGTGACCACTGTCAGCAGCCAAAGAGGATATTGTACGAAATTCTTTCTGCTCCGCGATTGGACTATACATATGTACCTAATCTTATCACAATAAAATAGAATTAAAAAACTAAATTATTCATGTTTTAGAAATATTTTAAATTCTTATTTTGTGTTAAGGGTTTTTTTCGTTTCTTGTACTTTATAGTTCAAAAAATACTTTGTATAAACGAATGAACTTCAAATTTAAAATTGGGTCCATCCCTAAATATATTTATTTTTTTTAATTCCATTCTCTTACACTCTATTATTACTTCTCTATTTATGATGTATTTATAGGTTTTACTTATAAATACCTTGTATATTATGATCCAAAAAAGTGGGAATAAAACAAATTACGCTTATTAAAGTTATACAAGAAGTTTAAGAAATAAAAAAAAATATTTATTTGTAATACATGTGTCTTAAACAATATTTTTGGAAAGTAATTGATTTTGGAAAAGTAATTCATTTTAGTTTATATTAATTTTTTCAATATTGCAATGGCAGCACTGTAAAATGATAGAAACTTAAAAACTAGGATTCCAAGCCGATGTGCAGCAGGCTAAAAAATTAAACTAATCTTTGATCCCAGATTCATTATGAAAATTGTGTTTTATTTTTATTTAAGACAATAAGATGATTAAGTTATATTAAATAACCGATTTGGTATATTCGGGACAAGAATATTACAAAATGTGGATTCCTTCGAAATCTCCCAAATTGGCTGTCGGTAAGCTTGACATTTTAATTCAATCATCAATACATCCTGCACGATATAACAGGAAACGTAAATACATGTTATGAATTTTTAATAAATTATTTCCGACACTAATATTACCGAAAAATAAATACTTATGTATGTGAAGTATTTAATATAAATCTTGTTTTGTTTCTACTTGTAAAAAAGATAAACATGTCATATATCGTGTACTTATTTGTGAATATGGATACACAAAACAATGTTATTTTAAATGCATACTAAAGAATACTACTTAACTCGCTCCTTAAATAAGTAAAAAGTAATCATATTTAATATTTTTTACCATTTGTTTTCTTATATTTTAAAGCAATTATCGAAAATGTTTTAAGAAATAGATTAAAAGTAATAAAATTGATATTTAAAAAATATAAGAGAAAGTAAATTAATAAATTCATTTACAAAAAGGATTTTTTTTTTCTTTAAATTTTTGTCTTTTTGTAAATAAAAATTAATAGTCAGATGTATGAATTCATCACTAACATATTTTCATTTAAAAGTCTTAAAGAACATGTAATATGACAGGAAAAGTGTTTAAGTAACAAAGCATCTAAATATTCACACGCATTCCTATACATTATTTAAGTTAAGCTCCTAAAGATTTTTTTTTAAATTACATAAGTATTAAAAATGGTTTAATAAGTTGGATAAAAGTTTGTTAGACTTAAAGACTTTTACTTAAATGATGCACTCTTAATATTGTTTGATATACTGTCAATATAAATATTCTGTTCTAAGCTAATACTCTGAATCACATTATCTGATTGTACTTTACTCTACAGATATTGTAATCGAGTCATGAATTCTATAAATAAAATAATCTGTTTACTTTTTAACATTGTTATATCGTTTGTTTTAGCCGTTTACAATTGGAAGGGAGATGTTCGATCAGGATTGCCACTTGAGATAGGAGAAACAGTACAAATATTGGAGGAGCATGGAGGTAACATTATTAAAATGATGAAAAAATAGTTTAATATTATTAATTGTTAAGTTTGAACATAACCTCTAACAAAGACTAGGCTTATAACAAAGGCTAAGGATATAATAATAATGTTTGGCTTGCAAAATATCTGTAAAAATTATTTTTCATAAAATATTCATGAAAATAATAACTTATATAAATATTGTAGAAAATTATAAAATATTGCTGGAATTTGGTGATAAGCTCACCTTAAAATAATTGAGTAAAACAAGTGTGGACACATTATGCATATTATATTAAATGAACTGAACTGAATCAGCCTGTAATCATCCCACTGCTGGGCAAAGGTTTCTCCTCCATATAGGAGAAGTGTTGGAGCTTAATCCACGATGCTGCTCCACTGCGTGTTGGTAGATAATTTCACGACCATGAGGAATGATCGTCATCAGATGTCTATGATAACAACTAGGACCGCTAGCGCATTGGGAAGACCATCTATATATAATGCATGTTAAATGTTCATTAAATATTCATGCATGTAATTATAACTATAATTTTATTAGCAACTGGTTTCCTTACTTCATGTGAAAAATAATTTTTCTATACTATTGAAGTTTATAAAGTTGCTGACTGTTAATTATGAAAAAAGTGAGGTCAACTACAGTTGTGTTTGTGGATAAGCTAAACTATATACATATTTGCAAGTTTGATTTGTGTATACAGTGAATCATTAAAAGTTTGAACATTTATAAATCTACTGTATGTAAATGTAATGAAGAACTATTGACATTAGATGAAAGGAAATTTATTAAACTTGTGTTTTGCATATCAATTTCACCACCAATTCTAATAGGTTATTGGTAATATTGGTTTTTTTAAAAGATGGCAAATTGTTCACTGTGTACCAGTATAAGTACTCAGTGAATCGGGGGGTGAGTCGACAGTGGACCAATGTGTATACAGTGCACCATCACTTTAATTACTTACGTTTATCGCATATTTAAAAATATTTATTGATAGAAATATCGTTAAATAAAACTACAGAAATGTAATATTTGATAATTTGTTTATATATTTGTATTTGTTAGCAACAATTACATAAAATCTGTAAAAAACAAACAGGTACTAATTTAACTTACAAATCTATTTAGGAACAGTGACTATATTAGATAATCTTGGCTCTTTATATTCTACATTACAATTAACAGTCTTTAAGGGTATTACCAGTCTTGTAATCAAATTTAAAAGAGTCAAATCTTCTTACAACAGTTTTAATATTAAAAAAAAAATACAAAGATTATAGGATATGATGTAATGTAATGTAATGAATAATTATCGTCAAAAACAAAATAGACTATTCCTGAAACAAATAAACTTTAAAGATAGTAAATCAACATAAAGTGCTACTTCAGACATCAATAATCTTCAAAAATAACAAAATCTACATAAACTTCTATAAATTGCCAACAAAATCAAAAAGGAAACGTTAAAAGTGACAAATTTATTGGGCATGTATAAGTTGCTTGCCGGCGACTACTGCCTTCAATGTTAGGGTCAGAAAGTATAAATTTTATGTCATTTTTAAATCTCCTGCCATATCTGGTTCCACAGGTTCAGCAAATTTATAAAAACTTTAATCATTAGTTTTTTACGATTCTTCTAAAATTTTTGCGACCTAATAATATTTTTTCTTTTTATTTGTCTCTATCAAAATTATCACATAGTCACCCAATTTAGGATTTTTTGGCAGAGGTTTGTAAATGATGTCATCGTTTAAAAATATCTCTCCTCCAGAAGATGATCTACTGGCACAAAATGTTTCATCGCCACTGCTGGTGTCACAGTGACGTATTTCTACTTTCTTCACTTTCTGTTCTTTCTTTCGTTTCTTGTCTTTGAAAATATCACTTTTCTTCACTTTCTTTAGTCCCTTTATCTTCTTCTTTTTCTCTTCTATCTTATCCTTCTCGGGAGTGTCTGTCGCTTTCATACTTTTGCCCAATGTCCTTCGTTTTTTAGTGTTACGAGGACCTGCTTTTAAAAGTAGTCTAATTTCTTTAGGTGTAATGAAAGTTGCCTCTTGTCGTGAGGTTAATGGCCTTGGCGAAATTGTCATTCTGGGCACTGAATCCTGGCTTTGGTTCTAGTGTGGTCATAGAAGGACAAGCTGACTCTTCTTGAGCATTAGCATTTATTTCTGGCTGTTTAAAATTTGGAAGTTGGTCACTAGGTTGGTAGGTGGTTGGGTACTAGGTGAAGAGGGCACCACGTTGTCTTCAATTTGTGGGTCTGGCTTATCTGTTACAACACTCGGTAAAAAGTCCTCTTCTGTGAAAACTGATTCATCATGATCAACCATGGTTCACTGTGTACCCTACGATTTTGAGCCACTGTGTGCAGACACCACTTTTTAACCTATAAGGTTACGTAACTATTAAACATTTCAAATTCAAAGGAGGTTTGTAAACCTAAGTTATTAAGGAATAGTTATTTTACACATGGAAACATTGCAATATAATGTAACTAAATATACAAAGATTCTAGAAAGAAAATAAATGAAAACACGTGTACTTACTTTTTTTGACTCCAAAGACAATAATATGCACTGTGCGACCTTTACGGGTGAGAGCGCGCCGTCGACTGGGGAGTGCGTAAGGTGGTAGAGGACAAATTATTTTGCGTTTACAATACGGTTCGGCAACGTCGCGTTTTTGGGATATGAGTGGTGGTGCACTGTGTACTATTGGGCCACTGTTTACCACCTGACCCTATATATATATATATATATATATATATATATATATATTTTTTTTTTTTTAACTGGAATTATAAAAGATACATTCAATTTTTCTTTTTATTAAGGTACTACGGCTTTGTTTCTATATAAAAGATGCATAACAGATTTAAGTAGAGATTTCAATGCAAATTCATAAACTTCAAACAAAAAAAAATACTAATGTCAAATGTTATTATGATAGACAAGAAATACAAAATATAAATGGGTATAATGTCAGCATCAAAAAATATATTATAATATTGTATATCTTATAGCATAATTATGTAAATGCCCATGTGGTTCCTCCTGCATTGACATTTATGGTTACTGTTATATTCTTATTATTTGATGTGTTATGTTTAAAAGAGAAAATTCTTCTGGCTTACAATACAGTATAGATTGTATTTTATTCTTACAGCTTGGTTCCGTGGCTTCAGCACAAAAAATAGATCAGCATGGGGTATATTTCCTGCCTGTGTTGTTTCTATTCGGCCATGTACTGTAAAAGGATCTGGTGCTTCAGCGATTGCCGAATTAAAAGATGACCCTCTCGTCCGTGAAATTGCTTGTGTATTGAGGGAATGGGCTCGGCTATGGAAGAAGTTATATGTGGTATGTATAAAACTAGATATTCCTCACATTTTCATCCTTCAGCCTTAATATTTATGGCTGTAGTTACAGTCAGATGTTTTACAGTCTATGTTCTATCTGGATGGTTTAAATTTTAATAGTGAAAGGATATATAAAATCAGTTTCGTTAAAAATAAATCTTTTTTAATATGATATCATTGTTTATAATGAAATATTTACTTCTTTACTATTATTCTCGTTTCTTACAATCTGAATTATACTTGTTATGTTACTAATGAATATTGAAATAACTCTTTTCCTGTTTTACTTAAGTCATTTGTATTTATCTTGTACTTTTTTTTCTTTTGAGGATAAGGTAGCAAACCATTGAGTAGTTCTTTTTTTTATAAAATTATGAGTTTATTTTCATGTGTACGATAATAAAAAAAGATTTATAGAAAAAAGAAAAAACATTTGGTTCGTTGTATTATTTTTTTTTCTATGTATTTCCGAAAGGAAAATTGTTCGTTAAATTTAAAAAGAAACGTATATTATTAGATTAGAGCAAGCATTAATAACAAAACTCCTAAGGAAATATATAGATCGTATCTGTTTCGTATTACTCATTTACCATGTCTATATACACTGTATTAACCATGTCTAAATACGTCTAAGAAAAGATTAATGTAACAACATTACGGTATAAAGTAGGGATTAAATCGTAAGCTCCTTTCCTGTCATTACAAAACATAATTATGCTAAATAGTGTCATATAAATTTCGGTACGTACTATTTTCACACATTATTTTCAATTTTATGCTAAAAAGAAAATAAATGGTTTAATTTATATTTTAATAATAAATACACAACTCTTTTTTTTGTTTAATTTTTTATTCTAAAGTAATTGTGATCGTAAAAAGATATTATTGTTAATACATATTGTAAAATTTTTAACAAAAAACATAACATAACATAAACTCATACAACTATTTTAGAGAAACCTTAATACTATAGCTAGCTCTAATCGTAAAACATGATACCTTAAGCAGGACTTATAAGATACTTTATAGAAATCACTCTCATATTCCCTTTTCCTATAGCAGGTAACTCAAATGAGCTAAATTATAATTTGTTTTTACACACCCATTAAATATTTGTAGTGCTTTCATCATTTATTTCTACATAGATGTCCGTCCAAACAACGTTTACACAGTTTAAACAGTTTTACTCTCAACACCCCCGGTAGGGTGGGAATCCATCTGTATAGCTTTTACGAGCATGCATGAAGCATCAAATTGCATAAAGGAGTAAAAAAACGTCAGTCCAGCTGTCTAGATATATGTTATGTATATGTTACTTTCGTAGACTTTCACATTAATAATATTAGTAGGAATAATATTATAAAGCTTAGAGATATTAACATATAAGTTATATAAAAATTACGATTTTATAACTGAAATTCGTAGGAACGGGAAACATACAGATTCAGTGCGGTGGCGAAGGTGATGCGTGAACTTCTCAGCGGTCGACGGGCCTTACTCGCTGGGACTTTGACCCAGGATCAGACGAGGGCCTTACGACTAAAACTGGTCGCTAAACTCGACTGGGGTAATAGGTGAGAGAGATTTTTATTTATATGCATGAATACACTAGCATTATATAATTTATAAATGGCGAAAGTTTAAAGTCATTTGATATTTGGGTATAGAAGCTTTTTGTGTAAGTATTTACGTTTTGACAAAACGGAATAAAATTTTATTGAGTGAGTAAATTGTCACTAGTAGAACTTTATAATGTGCTGCGTTATAATCAACGCAACTAAAATTACTACAAACCATAAAGTAATAATTGTGCGTAAGAAATATAATAAATAATAAGCTAAACAAGTATGCTTAATTAAAAAAAATCAAAAAACCCGACTGCGTAAAATACTCTTATTATAAACTAAAAAGAATAAAACAATTTACTAGCTTTCATTTGATACCTATATTGCTACAGTAAGAAAAAATATTCAACTCCCCCCCTCCCTCATTCCGCCATTTGCGGACGCCATTTTGAAAATTTATATAGCCTATGTCACTACTACAATTTAGACAAATCCAACGACACCTCATATGTCATAAACCGTCCAGCCGTTTGGGCTGTAGGGCGCGCCAAAGAAATGGACATACATACATACATACACTCGAAAAACATAACCCTCCTGTCGCAGTCGGGTAATAAAAGCATCACACACAATAACCTTCAGTATCTAAGATGATATCCTGTATCGGGGCTTCGGAAATACACACAACATAAGCACAAAATATGTCCAGACTATTTCAAACATGTATGTGGAATACACAAACATTCCTCATAATCGGGGACCAATGGTCGCACCATTGCGCCAACCCATCGTTATATATCTTCCAGCGTTATAATAAACAGGAATAGTGCTATAATACATTCTGTAAATATTCTTCTTCATTGTATTTACATAAAATATGAAATGTCTTAAAGTATTGAAATCACTATAAACTTTATATTATAGCTTATAAATAATATATATCCGCTATATATAGGTATATTCAATAGATTTAAATGTGAGTCTAAATTTGAATAAATTAAATTATAAATTAGAAATTTCTTATTAAAATAGAAAGCACAAAATATTTACAAATACTATTAGTGCTAATGACATGTCCATGTTGATTTTATTTATTTATATTCTAAAGAATTTCTAGGTGCATATAATATTTATTTTCTCCGTAAGATATAAATTGAAAAATTCTAATCACTGACTGCTGACATGTATTGCTGAACAAAATTGTAAATGATTTCACGTGCTTGTTTTGGTATAAAGTGCAAAGTTAATCTATTAATAATGACTATGATAATTTACCTTTACCGCGTTGCCTTTGTTTATTATTATTACAAATAAAATATACAAATTTAAGTGCATATATATAACTTTAATATGCTTATATATCAGGGTTGGTTATGTGTTTTCTCGTTAAGCTAAATAAAGTAAATAATTAAAACAGGTTTATTATTAAACGATTGCAAAAAAAAAAAAAAAATAATAATAATAAAAATTTCCTTCATTTTAAGCGTAATTTTATTATAGACATGGAGTAAGTATGCATTACAGTAATTCGATCTGTGCATTCTTTTATGCCAGTTTTATTTTTAACTTGAAATTGCAAAATCATTTACAATATTCTACAAACTGATTACGTTTCTTATTATCATCATCATATATATTATTTCTAAAAGGTGCTTTTTTTTCTTTATGGAGAGCTTAGATCTTTTTGAATACCTACCCAAAATTAATAATTCATAATATGCCATTTTAAAGCTTATGTTCCCTGCTTTGGACGAAAAATATAAAAAATACAAAAAAAAAAAATATACATTAAAAAATTAATTGAAAAATAATATGATTAATAACGATACGAGCGCCGTTTGTTGGCTGTGCATGGAACTATATCTACTCTACAACAACAACAAGTACATGGGGCGCCATCTATGAACAATTTTTGTAACTAATATCACAGCTATAACATTACATATTATTTACATTTTATGCGAGTGTTTTTGATCTATGTAATTGATATGTAATTCTATAAAACGTTAAAGTTTTGAATTACTAAGAACAATATAAATTTTTACTGATAATTCATTCATATGAATTGATTAAGTTTCTTCATTAAATAAAATCAACGTACTAAAATAGGTAAGTATTTCTAATTTGAATAATATTGACTTGCATCATCGGTGATGATAAAACGAATATTCATATTTATATATTCAATATTTAAATATATTCTTAGAAAAATATATAAAAATCAACGATGTTCATGTCAAAGCTGTTCTAAATAAATTTGTCAAAGCCACTATTTATTTTTAAATATTTCCTTTGTAAATGGTTTTCAATCAAACATTATATAGCCATTGATCTATAATGGTTTTTTAGATTAATGTATAGAGCTGACCCTTGCAAAGATTTTTAAGACATTAAGGAACTCCTACATTATTTTCACATTATATTCACATTTATTATTTGACTACAATATTGTGCGAAATTTTCGCACAAGTTAGCTATTATAATTATATTTCTTTAATTTAGATATGGGGGATGATGCTTTTTCTTTTAGTTCAGTGGCTAAATATCAAAATATCTTATTGTATCGACGTCTAAAATGCTGCATCAAATGGAGTTGCATGTTTATAGTTTTCATAACAATTAGCAGAAAACAAAGGAAGAAATCAATACGACAGGTTCCATGTAATGTCTAAAAGGTGTGAAAAAAGTGTGCTAGCTTTTTTTTCTAGGTGCCAGGGACGTAATTTTTTTTTTGTTTGAATTAATACGTTGACTGAATAATTTGTTCATTTTCAATTAGCTGTTATTAGACCTTGATGCGACCATTTTCCCCTGAGATATCGAACTTATATGACAAACTACCCGTGTCATCGATCATTGGTCTTTCAGCAAGCAATGATGGCACAGGATGGAAAAAAAGTTAGTGATTAAATGAAAAACAACAATATTTAAATAAAAAGAAATAATTATTTAATATGTACACATATGTATTATTTTTGACTGTTTATTCTTCCTTATCTATGATTCACTAATGCAAGGCCTTTTTTTTAATATTCGTAAAATCACATCAAAGCATCTACGTAAAACTTAATAAATGTATATTAATAATACTTATAGCTTTCGTCATTTTTTTAAAATAAAACAAAGTTATTATTTATTGAGTTGTTTAATTCGAAGGCTAAAACCAAAATTCAATTACAATAGTCGGGCAAGTTCTTACAAGTCTTGATATGCAGATTGCTAATTAGGATCCTTTAACAATAATCTTAAATATGTTGAATAAAAACTAATCTACACTTTGATGGGTAAAATGAAATGCTCGTAACGCTAAATAATAATCGATGATCTTAAGAAATAAAGCTATATAAAAGTAAAATGTACTATAATTACATACGGAATAAATGAATTATTTCTAGTTTAATTACAATACACAGTAAAAATATAATAGCAATATAACAGAGTTTATTATGCTATTTTTAAAACGAGATTCGTGGAAGTCCAGTAATATAAGACCTTACTTAATGAATATGGCTTAATTGACTCTAATAAACAATTAAATCTAAACTAAATGTATAAAAAGATATACAGTGATTACGGAATGATAAAATCTGTAGTTATTAGTCATTTATTACAAAAATGCATACCTGGCGAGGAATTTTCGAAAAAAAAAAAAGTTAAATGGCACTAATATTTGAGTTAAATAGATGAGTATAATATCTTCTACAGAATAAACGCCTTGTCTTTTGCACCAAATTTCTTAACCTATACAATTATGAATAATATTTAAAAGGCAAGTCAAACTGCTACTTTACTTTATAAAATATACTGTTTGTACCTTTCTGTTGCCTTTTTATTATTTGTCTTTCCACTTATAGGAATAAAATCAAATGATTTATAATTATTTTAAATACATCAAAACATGAGATGTATTCAATTGTCATATTGTAAGATGACAAAGAAAATGTTGAGCTTCTGATATGTATGCCATTCTTTTCATAAATGATATAATGTCATTTTCAAACTTATCACAAGTATTTTTATACCTACCTATTTTAATAAAAATGTTGGATATATTGTATATAATATACACTGAATCTTCGTATACAATATACACGTACTTAATTAATTAAACATATTTTAGAATTCATCTTTTATTTAAACCAATTAATCTACGCAGTCTTTAGCGTTTTTTTGATATAAGAACAACAATAAATTCATCCAATTTAACATATATCAATAAGTTCATACATGCATCAAATTATTTTTCTAGCACAAACATTTAACTAATTTTTCAAAAATGACTTAATATTTATTGAGACCCTGAGTTTGAAAGCGAATGCTTTGCTAAGGCAAATACGGCTTGTAAAAAATAATATTGCCTATGTTAAACAGGAATGTCATGAACTTTTGTAAATTGTATAGTCAATGTACACGACTCACTATTGAATTAGCAACTCGTTTACGTTATTTTTTATATACCCTCCTTTTGTGTTATTACAGCTCTAAAACAAATTTGAGAACTCTGCGTCGAAATAATATAAGATCAATAAGCAGACAATCCTCAAACAATGCTTTAGAGCTATTTATTTTCGTAAGATGTTAAGAATAAAATCGTGAGGATATATACCTACTACATATTAAATCTTGACTACTTTACGTCTCTGTCTCCTTAGAGAATTTATCGATGTCGGGATATATCGGTGCCATTTCTAGTGTAGATGGTGCCGATGGTGGGTTAGAGCCGAGATGTAGTCGACGTGCTAGTTCATCCAACACCTCGCCAAATATACGAAGAGAAATGTTCTGACCAAGCAAGTGAAGCAAGAGGAAGTCGCCAACCTAGAATTTAATCCAACATTTGATTAGTTATTATTTACAAAAGCAAAAAAAAAGGTTAGATTTCAAAATTATTCTAAATAGTTTATAGCCAACCTGAGTCTTTCTAACGAGAGCCTCGACGCCATTGGGTGATCCAAATCGGAATCGCCTTTTAAGAATTGTCTCGCGGGTACTCGGCAAAAGAATGACGGCTGTTGAGTAAACGAGTGCCAGGCCAGAAACAATAGAAAGAATAATAAACCTGAAAATTAAAAGAAAATCTTATTTCATTAACATGAATTTTAATGTTTCGTCATACCAGACAAAACTATAATATAAATTAATGAAGTTTTAAATCAACAATGAAACAATAATTTAGTCCGAAGGCGGTTTATTCGCCGAATCAAGGTTATTTATAATTACGATTAGGTGCTATAAACTGCTTTAATTTAAATGCATACTAAGGTCAAACCGTTAATGAAAAAAAATTATATATAAACAATCGCTCACCAGAACCAAAGGAAAATGAATATTTTCTCGTTGAGAATATTCAGGGCGAGAACACAGAGTGCGTCATGTTTCTGGATAGTTCCAGAAGCTCCGTATTTGTGGAATGTACACTTTGTGATTCTAGGGAACACTTCGATCTGAAAACATAGATAAAGTTTATTGTTATTTATTTTTTCTAATGTTAAAAGTAGTGTTGTTTTATATGGTGTACTTTTTACCATAGGGTCAGTGCGTAGCTCCTGATTCATGTTGGAGAATTTAACCACATCAGTTCCGTAGGATAAAAATGCGCCGCCGAGGAACGTATCCAAAAAGAAGATGTTTCCAACCTACAAACATAAAATGTTGTATATGTAGGTTTTTGTTCAATAGGTTATTAACAAACATCTTAAAATTATCGTATCATACTCACAACATTGACAAAGTTAAGGAATTCGCAGAAGAAATAACCGAAAGAGTAGGTGTTGTGCATATGAAGAGTATCAAGTAGGTATTGGACCAATCGATTCTGAAACAAAATGTGTTTGTCTGTTAGAATATAAAAAACAACTAATAAAATATCTGTTACCTTTTGATATATCATAAACATCAATTGTTAGTAAATTCTCCTATTACATTATGCAACTGAGAACTAAGTTCAATCAGTAGGGACATCGTTTATTAGTACTATTTATCTTAATTGTACCAATTGATGGAGTCGGTCATTATTCTCATGATGAAATACAACAATAATACGGATTTCGTGCATATATAAATATACTGTTCCTTGTTTACCTGTCTGCATGCATAAGTAATATAGGAAGTACGGACGAAATAATACCGATAACTCGTGACACCGTTTAGTTGCCTTAAATAGCTATTCTGTCCAATCAAATATGAGCCTTAAGCTTAGGACAATAAGAATGAAACTAATTGTAATTAATCGTAGTTCTTTTGTTTACCTGACTCTTCGTTGTATCGCCGGCAATTGTGGCCATAGTTCCTCGCACTCCCTCGGAGATCATTCGTACTTTGCCTTCTTCCCAGTTCTTCCAGATCCAGTGAGGAATGTAGAAGAGAACGCCCTGAAATTATGACAAAAACATTACTTACATCTATTCAAACATTAAAATAAATCGCATTGTTATTACGTGATTCTCTTTGTTATAAATATAAAATTGGACTAAAAACATCTTAGTTTTTATAATCAGTTAAAAATATTTTTATTACATCCGTTTTTAACAAAAGCCTTTATTATGGTTTTTTTTTTGTAAGGAAATCAGGTAAGTTAACTGTTTTAGTAATATTTTATTGCACACCTGGAAGAAGAGCATAAATGGAACCCATTGATAGTATGAATGAATGCGTTTCTCTTCATCATAGTCGTTGCCAAGACCTGGGTGTGCGATTCCCTTAGACTTGCTATATGGCAGGGTGAACGTGTAAGTGATCCAGCAATAGGTGTTTAAGACATGGCCTGGAACAGCTCCGTCACTTATACAAGAAATGGGGTCACCTGGAATACAATAAAAAATTTAAACCTCTTCAAACTTTGATGTCAGATATACCTAATACTGTTCTGTAGAATTACTCTAACGATGAGGAATGCAATTGCATTGAATTGTATCTATATATCTATATATTTCTTATTAGAGGAAGTATTGCTAATTTTGCACGCGTCCTCGACATTGTATCGCATATTGCGGATGACACTAATGTTGAGTTTAATAGCACAGCTGCCCCCACCTGCCGTAATTGTGGGTCGTGACTTGATCACCTTGCCCGTGTTGAGGGTTATGCTATCTATAATTTAAATAACTAAAAATATTTTATTTTTATCATTTCCAAAATTAAACAATACATTAAAAAACTTTGAATCGAATTCATTTTGCGCTATAATTTCACAGATATGCATTAATGCTTTTCCTCGAAATTTAACAATGAAATGACGTTTACAAATAATTCACAGAAACATTACTAAGTTAAATATTGTATTATAAGTCGAATAGACTTCTTGAAATCATATTATTAATTATTTTAAATATTAGCCAATGTAATATTATTGAAGCTAATATATTATTATAGGTTAAAATGTTAAAGTAACGTACTCTAATATAGTAATATGTAGCCATGTAGAATATATATGTCTGTTTATTATCCATTTATTGTTATTTGTCAAAAGACATTGAACTACATTTGATTTGTCAGTATGTAAATGCAGTTTATAACATAACAATGAGTAATAACAGGGAACTCAATAACCACTGATATCGTATCTCGTAGTTATACTGATCATTTACTTTAATTTGTAAACTAATTAGATAATCTAAAGGGCAAGGAACAAGAAGAGTGTCAATGTGTTATAAATCTACGAAATATTTCAAGGAAAAAAAAACGGTTTTAAAAATATCCTATTTGTATTTATTCTAGAGAAATTTATTAAGATGTAAATAATATTAGCGTGAACTCAATAAATGGTTAGAAGATTAGTGCCAATTGAAGCAGTCGCATGGTTGCTAATTGCCCTATAACGAGCACTTAGCATTGTTAGAACGTTTATCATCGAATTATCTTGCAAATATAACATTATTGATCGCTATATGGAAGCAGAGAAAATCTGTTAAGATTTACCTGTTGACCTTTGCGTTTCTTCAACAGTAAAGTTAAAGGCAAACAACAGTTATCACGGTTGCTTTTGGTTAAGATTTTTGTTGTTATAAATTTAATTGAAAACTATGAATGCCCTGATTGTAATATGAATAATTTATAAGTAAGAATAAATGAAAAATCAATCTAAATTAACTATACATTTATCTATTCATATATTATGCAATGTCACAATATACACGCCTCACTATCCTTGTTATAACAAAGATAGATATTAAGTAATAAAGATGCAAATGACATAAATAAACTGCACATTGCACACGTGAAGGCAGTACATGGAATTAGGTCATCTTCGAAGGTGACTGCTAGAGATACAGGTAGGTAGGTAGGTGCCTATAAACTAATGCGAGAATTGCGATAAGGCTAATTTATTGCTGTTAGTTACTAAGACTACTAGATTAAACTATATTGATTGGTTACAGCCTGTAAATGTACTGAAATTATAATAATCTACTTCTTAATAGAAAACATATTAACAACATTTTAAATGTATTCAACTAATGCTCTCAACCGTCCTAAATGCACACTTATTTAATGTGTGTTCCAAAATGTATTCCAACTTGGTACAGACCTGTTTATACAATTTCGAATTCCTTAGTCACCTAAGAATATGTCGTATAAGGTAGAAATCGGTGTCGATTACACAAGACGTTTAATAAAAAGTGATTTTTGAAATTCGATACCTAAATTTAGGAATATCAAAATATACGTTCCAAAAATTGTATATGGTGTAAGGATAACATCCTATAAATTTGAAAAGCAACAAAACTTTAAAGTTTATATAAGATAAATTAACTCATTTTTAAGCGTTTGCCAAAATTTATCTCCTGAGTGAAATAGCGCGGTTTGACAATATTATTTTGAAACAAAATGTTTGGACACAATTACTTATAAGATTTTTTTTCTTCTTCTAACGAAAGGCTTTAATATAAATTCTAGGTCATGGTAAACTTGAGGTCTGTTAACGCGTAGACAGCTGTTTCATATGAACATTATCATACTTTTATGGTCAAAACATTTCATTTTTGACATAAAATTGAATAGCACGCCATCAGACATATATATTTGTTTTTACTATCAAAATAATTTACTTATTTTTAACTTCAAAAGCAAGTAAATAAGATTTTATAAAGTAAATATCCTTGTAATATTCTTAATTTTATTTATATATAAGATATAGGTAGGTATAGGTGATATATACGTTCAAAGGTTAAATTTATTATCGAAAGACGACACGCAACTAAGAATTACGTCAACTTTATCCATTCTTTTTCGTGGTTTGTAAAACTTTGATCTTTGTAAGAGATTTAGTTGATAAATAATTTTAGCTTAATTGTAATGTTTAAGGTAAAAGACGAAAATATATAACGAAATGTTTTTTTATTTTTATTTTAATTATTACTATTATTATCGACCAACGTTTTCTTTCTGTACATTAAAAATTTGACCTACTTTTATTACCAGGTGCATAGTTACCTTAGCAACGATTTAGAATAGGCTTTATCGCCTACGTGTGCGGTTTTGATTACCAGCACCTGGCCTGCAGATCTGGTACCATAATATTAAACACTGCAACGTTTGCACTGATTGTAAACTGCTTACTGTTAATTATTACCTCCGTAAAAGACTAAACTAAAAACTTGTACGTGATTATTTCATGAAACGTCTATCTTAGAAAGAAATATAAAACCTGTTTTGAATTTGTTTATGTTTTGAATTAAAAGAGTTTCAGAAAAGATTCACAGAAGAACTTAATATTTAAGCATGATTTATATTATTTAGAAAGAACGTCACGGATGACAAAATATTTATCTCATTCGAACCTTGAAGTGACTCGAGCGTAATGACGAGTTTCTTAAAAAAAAAATATAATTTTTATTAACGTTTAATACACTTATTATTTTTCATTAAATTTATTTATTTCAAAAATATAAAAATTTATAAAGGTCGTCGTACGGTTTGGAAATATTGTTTAGTTATACAAGAACACAAAGAAATTACTATCAATTTTATTGCACTAGCGCTCAATCTGTTACATGATGTAAATGTCAAGCTGAGAAATAATTTCAATCATAAAATTTTAACAAGCACTTTCAAATGTTTTAATAGACAAAGTAACGAAAACAAAGTTTAACGCCTAGATCGTAAATGGAATTTAGTTTAACGGAAGTACATTTCTATATTCATTTCTGACGCATATCGTAACAAGACTTTATATTGTTATATTAGGAAAATGTAATTATTACTATTTAATCATGAAAGGTAAAGAACGTTTACTTTTTTCTATAATAAACAATCATATACTTTATCACCATAACGTTCTAATAAATAAACTTTACACATGTTATTGTGTAATGTTATAACTGTACTATAGGTACTGTATAAGACTGTAAACCACACTCTTCTTCACATAGAAGAAGGGTTGAAGCTTAATCCACCACGCTGCTCCGCTGCAGGTTGGCGGACAATTTCACAACTATGAGTAACGATCGTTATCAGGTGTCTATGATAACAACCGGGACCGACGGCTTTACGTACTCTCCGAGCCACGGTGGGGAGACCAACAACGACATACACCCAGACCGGAAACAAGTATTTGTACAAATACAAATATCTGTCCCGAGCCGGAATCAAACCCGCGACCGTCGCTCCGGCGCGTGTCGTTGAGGCAACTACCTACTCGCACCACTACACCAAAACGGTCATCGTTATAACAAATTCTTTTTAATATTATTTTATACCTAAGAATATTAGTTGTCTGTCGCTTAATAGTGTAATTAAGTAACAGTTTATATTCGCATAATTATAAATAAGAGGCGCGTGATAAAGTAATTATAAACAATACGCGACCGTCGATCCCACTGCTTTGTTGCCACTGTAAATCTCATCTGTCTCTTTAAATTGATACTAAGAAAATATAATTTTCTTAAATAGCTTGTATTGTTAAATAAATCTCACTGAGTCTAGACCACTGTTTTTTTCTGTATATTTATTTATAAATCTATATTTATTTCAATTAATGTTCTATAACTTTTTATATCAGATAAAAATATTTGGTATAACAGAAAATAAGATAAGTGATTGATAAAAAATTTTGTTTTACATGTTGTTTTTGTTTCTTTAAGGGAAAATTTATGACTCAAACAGGAATATATTAATTACATCATAAACATACTATGTACATAATATGTAGTATGGTGTACATAATATGTAGCATAACAAGCGTTATTAAAATAATAGTATTAAAATATTTACAATAAAGATGTAGTAAGTTCAGTGGCTCATTTCGCTTCAATGATTTCCACCTTTATAACCTTAGTACACGCCTCCTAGTATTTCTGTGTGTACCATTCATTTACTCATGACGTTTCAATTTGGGTAACTGTATAATACCTACCGATGGCCGGTACAACAATGAACTTAAAATGACTCATCACCATACCTTACAAGATGACTGACCAGACACTGTTATTTTTACCTATCTCTAGGTTATTAGTTTACAGATTGTAGGCCAAGACTTTGGTGTTAATTAGTACGTTTACTGAATAATTAGTAACTTAATAGTAACCAAATAAATACTTACTTTCTCTTTGCTATTTAATAACTTTCGTAGCGTTTAAAACAAAAACAAAAAGTAGATTAAATGCGTGCAGATTTATTATTCATTGTCTCTTGTTAAGGTGTAAAATTATGCTAAAATATTTAAATTCTAGACAACATGCAATTTTGCGAATAATAACCATTGATTAAAAACTTACCAATTAGATTATTAGCAGTAACAAGCATGCAGCAAAGAAACAAAATGGCAGAAGTGATTCTGTAGTGCATCCTGAAAACCATATTGTCAATAACAGCCTTGTCGATGAGGTAGCGGACTTTCACGAAGCCCGCTACTGCGGTAGCCAATCCGAAAACAGTCATCTTTAATCAGCCTCGTCTGTCTGTAACAACAAAAATTAAACTGATTTGTTTTATAGATTCAAAGTAAATCCTTCCGTTTAATGTTTAGGAAAGGTTATAAATAAGTACAATAGTTACTAAAAGAAGCTGCTAAAAATAAATTTATTATCAATGGTGTCGGTTGTCTCTACGAGATTTACTTTTACGGTCTCTTTATTGTCCTCATTTTAAAGTTCTAATAACAATTCAAATAAACGAACGAAGAATACTGGTACAATAACATTATCAATTTATGACTTCATGTTATTTGAAATGCTTGTCCACCTACGCTTAATTTATAACATAAATGTAGGAATATGTAGCGTTTTTTTTTTGTTTTCTTCGCTATCATTAAATTATCTAAAATAAACGTTAAACGTAGTCTTCGATATTAAATTGGCTTGAATTAACGGTAGGAATATAATACAAATGGTCGCCAACTATCATAAGTAGCAATTAATCACAAATGGATCCAACCTTGACGACTTCTTGATTCCGTTTCTACGCGGTGTCGTGTGTCTAACAATAAGATAAATTATGTAAGGCGTAGGGGGAACAAAAATTAATAACTTTTCAGTGTCGTCTTCAATTGCCTTAAGAATGTTTTATTATTCAATGCGGTATATGTAATATAGATACTCAAGTATTTCTATACAATAATTATATATTGCTCACGTTCTGACCTATAATTTTATCTTTGATCCGTCAATAATACAAGTATTTTAACATTCTATAATAATCGTATAATTCAGTTTGGGTTGAATTGCCCCTGGTTGCGGTGAAGTCGAATGGTGCGCAAGCGCAAGGCCTGAGGCGGGTCGTCGACCGATGCTCGCCTCCTGCGTTTTCAACCTCCCCTCTCTTCTCCCATTGCCTTACCGCCCTCGGTCCAGAGTGATGCATCGCGTGGCAAAGCGAATTTTACGCGGAAACCAGTTTACCGGTCCGAGTAGCGAAAACCTTAATCCGTTTTGCACGTTGATCTCTACGAATGACTTATTTTTGCGAGCAGAGAAGAAAAGAAACTAAATAAATATACCCACGTCATCGATTTCTTTAAATCGATTAGTGATGGTAAATAAAAACTACTTCATTAACAATCAAATCAGAAACTCATCAAAGTAATAAAAAGCTTACCGTAGGGAAATAGATCATCGAGACAAGTAACTTGCATAATGTATTCCACGATTTATTATAATATGGTAAACGGTCTCACGAATAGTCGTGTATGAATAAGTTCCGTATATGTATAAAAGACGATTGGAACTTTATAACAGACGACTTATGACTGAAAAAAAATCAGTAACGTAATTGGTATAAAAACAGGCCGTGAAGCTCAGGAGCGAAGACATGCAAATTTTACCACGTATAATTTTTTTTTTTTTTTTGTTATTATAGTTCAATAACCGAATAATTTTCGATCATCTATAAAGTTAAGCTGGTTTTTTATTACGCTTTAAATGTATAATAATCTCATCTATAACTATTTAGACTTGTTAACAACAGCTGCGGGCACGCGTCTGCTGAGATCTAAAGGTCGTTGAATATGTAACGTGTTTTAAACTGGGCGGGACTAGACGACAAAGGAAAACATCGTTTTATACAACATTTATAGGAAAACATACTGTTCATTAGTGTACGGACGAGAAAAAAACATGCCATCCCGTGCGGTCCATAGCTTGTCTGTGTTTCCGATACATATGCACAGTGGAGTCGGAGTTAGTTACGATAAACATCTTATATTTATCGATTAACTATACATTTATATTAAAATATCACGTTCCGTCTTCACTTCTAACGTCATCTTATATGTAGAGCCCTTAATATTAATTACGACGCGGGCGTCAATATGAGTAACTCACACAAAGCCAGCGATCTTTTCGTGGGAAAGAATCGCTATGCACATATTCTTATTACCGATTTTCCTTTCAAGTATCGTATTAGTTACTTGGTCTTTGTACGATTTATCAATGTTACGATTTATAGTATTTCGTAATGAGCAGGCGGTTATAAGTTCAGTCAAAATATGTTTGCAACATTTGTTAAAAGACATTAGAATGTAAGAGAATGGTGATTGTCGTTTGTAATCTACGTGATCTCGCTACGCGTGTTCGCCGGACGATGACGTCTCGTCCGATATAATTAACTCCATTGACTATTGCATCGTTCCACATTGTTTACCTCATAGAAATTATGGGAGGACACGTGATTTGATAAAATAGTCCGACTCTGCTTTTCCTGGTTGATATAAGAATTAATTTCTAAAGAAAAAATTTTCAGTTATATTGTACATATTAATATTATTACACGACTGCGACTACAAATAAAGTATATAAATTTATAATATTTTGAACGACAAAGATACCCACTGTTGAAATAGTAGTTACAAAATTTGTAATCAAAATATAGTTAATTTTCTGTGAATGGGCATGCACAAGATAAGCCTAGTTAATAATATTGGTTATCGGATCCGCCGCCCTTCGCTAGTTACCTACCATTATAATATCATCATACGGAAACCCGTTCCAAACCTACATTGCGGTTGCACTAAAGAGTTAGAATTCATGTATCGTTCCAGATTTAATAAATTATTGTACACTGATTTAGATTGTGTTTCTGTTGAGACAGATACGAGTGGAGATGAACGGTAAGGTAGTAGGAGAAGTAGGTAATTTCACAGAAGTAGACAAAAGAGACAAGCGGAGGAGAGCTGAGATGAGCATAACTTTTTATAACATGAGATATGGATTTCAATTAACATGATTAGTTATTTCTTGCATGTTTCGTCTCAGCTCCGCTAGTCTCAACCACAAAAGAAACGTAGCCTTATGATACAACAAAATTTATAATAAGACACTGAATTTTTAACACGTTGTTTATAAATTTTCTACTATGTATTTTTTTTCTACTATATTTTTTTTAATTCAGGCGTTATTGTTACTAGTTGTATTACGGTGCCTATGTCTTCAATACAAAATTATTACATCATCAGTCATCGATCTTCTAACATTCGATATTATAAAGAATAACATCAAATATCGTACTGATTCAGCATGTAGAAATTTTCAATAAAACAATCTTCAACGTAAAAAAATAACAAAAAACGCTAAATTCAATTGCTTCTTTTAATTAAAGAAGTATTTTTAATAATTACATGTACTCTTTATAAGTAAAGTGGTATCCTACTGACAGTTAATAATGATTTCCCTGATGCTCCGTTATCAGCAATGTCAAAGTTGCGAGATAATCAAAATACAAGTCGCATATAGAAAAACTTGTTCAACTAATTGTTATTGCATGTAAGGAATTCATAATGCCACGTTTAAATAATGTAGTTTATTATGCGTCAACGGCTCTTTATATTAGACAAAGAGACTCGCCAAAAATATAGAATTGGTACTAAGTACATTGATCTATAAAAACCCCTATTAGATATTGCACAATTTAGAAACTTTCTTGCAAAAAATATAATTACTAATTTTGCCTTTACGCGTTAGTCATCATATAGTCGATTCAGTCATGTTTTATTACATGTTTGTCTTTTTTTTTTCTTTATGTGCCCAGTCACTGAATTCCTATTGCTTAGGTTGTTGATTTTTTTTTAAACCACATGCTCACAAAAACATGTTTTTAGTTTATGTTAATGAATACGTTTCGTCATTGTAACTTTGCTCAATTAGCTGACATAATTAATCAGTAGGTAGTATATATTGAATATGCTATCTTTAGTGTTTTACCAAAGTTCAAAACTTAACAATTAATCAAAAAGTAAATTTTGTATCTAAATGTCAAATTATCTATCTCGTCTCGTAAAGATCGTTAAATTCAAATACATCAAGATAATATAGGATAAAGGTTATCATGTGTTCGGGATCACTATGCAGGTGGCGGGCATACTCCGTGACAAGAATCCCTTGTTTGTGACCTGCTAAAGATATGCTCGTTGGCCGTACGTTGAACTACTTATATGCTGTATCAATTACATTTCGTATTCAATTTGACATCGAAATTTCAACCAGTTCTACTGTTGTCGATCCTTTTAAATTTTACTACTTTTTGTTTTTTAAATGAAGATGACTTAAATTACATACTTAGCTAAAATTTTAGTTTTCGATACAACAGTAAAGATAAGCTTAACGTTCTTATCATTCGTTTCTCATACTAGGTGTAAGTTAGTAAATATAAGATATCAGTAACGTAAAAATCAAACTCAATTCGTCGTATCGATAACTCAAAATACTTATTTTTATTTTATTTCCTTAATATCTGGTTTAAATTTTTATGATATTCAAGTTACCGACTCAAGCTCAACCCTAATAGTAGTATTAACATGGGAAACGTCGTCTCGAATCCACCGCATTATTTTCTAGTCGCGTCGAGCGTATTGTAATTTGTTATTTAAATATGTTTCGGGAATTCGAGATTTTTTTACTTGAATGGAATTTTAAAAAGATAACCTGAATTGAAAAAAAAAAACATTACACATATAAATGTACTGGCAATACTATTCATCATTTGGATTAATGGCTTCCAATAGTTCCAAAATAACTGACAATACTATTACTGTTACAATATTTTTTATGGGGACTAATAAGATAAAGCTTCACGTTAACGTTATAATATTTATGTAAAAATCCGAACTATATATTAGTAGTAAAAGAAACTTAAATAACGCTTAAAATAAGTAGTAGTAGTAATCAGAAATAAATTATTTCAGGGTTGTTAAAACTAATCTAAATAAAAACTGCAGTATATTTGGCCAGTTGAAGTCATCTGTTTAAATTAATTTGTGAATTTTAAAATATGATTGAAAAAAAAAACGAACAGTCGATCAATTAAACAATTATGTACCTAATTATTTATGGAATATGTAATCATCATAATTACGTTAATGATCAATTCATTTGAAAGTAATCGTTTATTGTATATTTTTGTGTTCTAGGACTATTAGGAAGCAAATATCTACGACAATGTTAATAAATTAATTACTTCTGGGTTTAATGAGACGATCGATGCTAGATAATGTTTGTCAAACAACCAAATAATAATAATAACAGCTACCGCATTTGTTCTATTCATAAAATTTCCAGTAAAGGGTACTAAGTCCCTTCCCCTTTTTCAGATAAATAAGAGCTTAGTTACTACTTGTGGGAGATTTAACATAATTATCTCAACTGGTTTAATTCTTAACCTACTACACACTACGTCATATTCATCTGTCATGTTTAAACGACCAAACTTTAAAGAAAGCAGAGCAAATAAATCCCCAAGAGCTATGCGAGAGGCTTTTGTTCCTGTGCAAGCTCATGTGTATGCCGTCAAACTGCATTCCTCCTTCGTCGATAGCCGCTAAGCGTGTCTCAATACATTCTGACTTCAGAGCTTTTATAACATAGCTTACCTTTTCAAAAGTAACTGTTATTTTACTCGCCGAGATTTTGTAAAACGCGCACGTATTTTCTCACAACACAACAAACACAACCGCGCGTTCGATTGCACGTAGTCACGTCAGTTTTACGTCATATTATTCGGGATACGTAAGTTAATAAAGCAAAATTATTGGAGTAAAACGTGTGGCAATAACGGCCGCCACACCACACACCAGCTGCACATGGGTCGTAAATGCGAACTGGAAAGCGCACTCGACTCAATAGGCTCGAGCGTCGACTAGCGCGTGTATCACTACCGACCAGCAGCGTGTGCGCACGACCACCTGTCTCTTTTCCTCTCAAGTTCGATGCAGTATTAGTGTCTTCCGTCTCGTTCCCGCCGAATCTGAGTAAATGCACAGTAGTCAGTCTCGAGAATCCATCAGGGAACGAGTTTTGTCCCATCGCGACTTCTTGCGTTTTCTCCGTGGCGGATGCTCTAAAGTTTTGTACGCCAAATTAAAGCGGTTTATGAACATGATTACTGATTGTAACGGGTGAAAATTGCTCGCGGCTTTTAATTAAATATATTGGTCACTCCTATTATTATTTATATTTATTTGAACTTAAAAGTATTAGTTCTAACCTTTTTGTCTACACTATTTTTTAAAATACAAAGTATTGTTTAAAAATTTACTAAAGTATTATTAAATCTTTCCTCACCAATGATATTCAAATACAAATATTAATCTTTATCTTATTTTGTATAAAGGTTTTTTACAAAAAAAATTATATTAATTTATGATAGCAGTTTAACGAAATAGTATTAGTAAAAAAACTATAAACGATCATGTGATAATGAATAGCAGATTTATACAGTACCCATACTTTACATAGTGATAAAGCATTTTTGGTTCGAATAGCTTCATGGCGAGCAATTATTCTTTATTAACGCAGGTATAATACGTGTATAAAAACAATTTACCATTCTTAATCATTAACGTAGAATTCATTAAACTTTATTAAAATATATTATGTATCTGCATTCTCGCTTCGCGCCAATACGGGTCATCGCAATTAATAATAATCTAAAGAGGTCTCGTCTGGAGTCGTGGTCAGCTGCTCTGTCATTGGCTAGGCATTTTGACCGTTCTACCCAGTTCTACCTGTGCTCCGGTCGCTCCTTTTTTTATAAAGCAAATTACGTGGCTCACATGACTCAAGATTTTATCATATTGTGACCAAGAAAGTAATTTTGCGTTTCATTAAAAATTAAATATTAAAATGAATTTAATAAGTTTGTAAACACTTACTAACTTATGCTAGAAAAAGCCGCAAGTTCAGTCGAGCTGTTTTTAGATAAATGACTTTTTATAAAGTTTTCTAGTGCTTACATTTTCGAACATTACGACCGAAAGAAATCTAATAGGTAACACCCAATACGTGTTTTTTGTTATGGTTTCGATTGTAATTTTTTAAATTATTCTTTTAAAAATACTTATTTGTTAAAACACCTTTTGTTATAATTTTTTTTTTAATATTTTGTCGAGCTTTTTTTAATGCATAATAAAAAAGAATTGTATTTTATAGTACCTATTTGTCTTTAGTGAACCTTTTTTTTTGTTGTTGTAAATATTGTAAAAACCGTAAAGACAACTAATTTTAGTGATGTTATTTCAATACATAAAGACACTACAGACCATAATGTAATATGTATGTATGTATAATATGCAAATAAGCAAATTTTTTTGTCACTAGGAGGCGCAACTGACGCGCACTTAGCCAATATACGTATGTATATTAAAGACAGAAAAATATTAGCTAACGTTTAAACTTTTTCAAAGTTCAATGTGCTAAAAACGCTACCAAAACTTGATTTACCAGTTCTGTGATTGTCATGCGAACTATCTAGACGTCTGTCTGTACGAAATTCGTATGCGTGTTACGTGATGCATAGATTATAGATATATCCAAAACCTCTTTTTATTATTCACGTAACATTGAAGATTGATGTTAAATACATTGTAAAATGTAATAAAGCATGGGAAATAAAAAATGTTTGATATACTCTCGATCTATTTAATTTTTTCCTTTTTCTTTTATTGTGTCATTAGAGGCCATTCATTTATTACGTAAGACGAATTTTGCTAGTTTTCGACTCCCTCCTCCCCTATCGTAACAAAAAATATGAATAGGCCGACCCTCTCCCCCCTGTTTTATATTTATTACGTAAGAATCTAAAGGAAAAAATGAATACACATTTGGTTAGTTTTAGTGTTTATTTTTCAAAGAAACGATTTTTAGAAATGTTTATTTGTACTTACAAAGGTACTACTAATTTTTATTTTTTGGTAGTAATAAACTTTGGTTTTAATTATTGATCTTACCTCCATAAGATTTTAAGTCCAGTGGCTCAAAACCCACTCCGAAAGGGGATCTGCCTCTGGAACATCTCTAATATGTATTACCTATAGGTACATATCCGAGCAAACCGTTGCTCAAGCTTTTTCAAAGTATAATTTTAGCTTTGCACATTTTTGTGATCTTACGTAAGAACTATCGAGACTCCCTCCCACCCTCTTATAAGAGAAAATAAGACATGGTCGACCCCCCCCCCCCCCTTCCCTAAATTATCTTACGTAATAAATGAATGGCCCCTTATGAGTATCTAATTGAAATATATTAAATTGGAATTTGATTCACATGCAAACAAAAAAAAAAAAAACTGAATGTCTAAGTAGTTTTCTTAGACTATTTTTTTTTTTCAGTTATAGGCAAAATTTGGTTTTTGAAGTCCGTCTTGACGTTTGTATTTAAAGTAAAAACTCTTGATATACATAGGTAATAATACTGAGTCCCGCAGCCGCTACTTCGATATACCTACAATGTTCCTTTGATACGATTATTATTTCACTAGCGTTTGGTGTCACGTCGTGTTTATTACTTTCACTTAAACTTCTTCATGTCTACAATTTATTTATATAAAGCACATTATCGTGATTTAAATATTCATTCATTTTAGCAAATATTCATTCAAAATCATTGTGTAATATGGAAGTAAAACTACATTTCGTTAAACAAACTAGGCTTAGTCCAAGACTGCAATACTGACATAAATTTACATATTTTTATATAAATATAAAAAAAATTAAAAAGGTAATAAATAATACGTCAAATATTTTTTTCTTTTAATGAGCGATTGAGTTTTAAATCGAGGTTCATTATGGAAATAAATAATGCGACACTTAGAATTTCCATTCCTATTTTTATTTATCAGACTAATTTCCAATTACTTTTTTTAAATATTTGAGTAATATAAAATAGGTTCTGTATTTGGGAGACGGCTATTGTCGACGTCAGTCAGCTCAATCAGTGTCGTTCGTGTAACTGGTTTGGCGACCTTTCTGCACTACAGTAAACGAAAAATTTCTTGTCTATCTGCTTGATATAAGAACACATTCATATCATCACTACCTAATTGGAATTATGTATGTATTATGACTGTATAACAACTATAAAAATGTATTTCCAGTCATGCGTTTTGTTTACGTGACAAAATAATTTATTATGATGAATCAGTTACAAAATTACGCGATGTTATCTAATTGGGTTTGTCTGCAAAATATGTTTACTCGTCTGCTCCTATAAGGGACCGTCCGTAAATTACGTGAGATAATTTTGGCGATTTTTAGATATAGTCTTGGCAAAAGATTTTTGCAGAACAAATTTACCCAAACTTAAATAAAAAATTTCTAATTGATTAATTTATACTAATCATTTCGTAGATGTTATTTTGCCTTAATTGGAAAATAGGAGAAAACTGTTTCTGCAATAATTACAAAATAATCGGTTCATTAAAACTTAGTCCGCAAAAGAACTTTGAGCATTGCGAAACTTTGACCGATCATTCAAGTTACACGTTATAAAGCTTACTTTACGTAACTTTTATAATTTTTTGTTTCGACAAACATAAAAAAAAATACCGTCGTACATTCAAATTTGCTTAACGACTCGCAACGATCTTGCTTACATTATAAATTCCTGTTTAAAGTTGCATCATTTTTAAAGTCCTGACATGTGGCATTGTATACGTACATATTACTTCAATGATTGTATATTACTGCGTAAGGCGATTGAACTATTGTTCTCGGAGCAGCAAGTACGTGATCGACTACCTTTTAATTTATTTAATAAAAGTCGTCTTTCTCAATTATATATAAATAGACTGAAATATTCATCATCATCACATCAGCCATTGCATGTCCACTGCTAAACGTAGGCCTCCTCCATCGACTTCCGGAGCGTCTGGACTGAAATATTGATTTATGCTATTTAAGATAATTGACGATTGAAAAATCAAAATCGATGATACAATTTATCGGCTAATAATATTATTTATTCATATAAATAAATCGAATGAAAAGTATACCTAGTAGGTATATATGCATACATTATGATTTGTGCCTTTTTTTAAATTTCTTATATTTATATTTTAAAAATATAAGATGTTGGTGCCTATTGAAAGGCAATGTTTAAGTTAGGTATTAAGTTCCTAGAACTACTTCGATGATTCACAATAACATATTCAATACGGGACCGTTTTTTACTTGGAATTATGTTTTGCAAGAGCCTTTGAAAAAACCGTCTAAGTGAGAGGCGGACTTACATAGGGAAGGTTCCATACCACTAGAATATTAAATATTACGTATTTTATAAGATCGAGCCAAAACTTTTAATTTTTAGTTTTATATCAGTGTTATTATTTTTCGTTATAGCGGTCATTGATACTTCTGTCATTTTACATTCGGTTTTTTTTAATGTTTACCAGTAATGGTCCAAAAAATACAGAAGACTTTCTATAGCATTCTTTAGTACAGAACCCCAGAAAATATCTTAGCATTCAATTTTTTAACATATAGGGACAAGGAAAATATATTATTTCGAGTCATCGCAAAATTGTGGTTTCTTATGCTATTGCAGTTTCGAAATAGGAATTTCCGATTAGCGTTTGTTACGTGCGTTATAACAAGTTTAAGATATTAAACCCTACTAACCGATTACATAATTATGGTCTGTTAAATCACTATACTTAACTAATACTTATAATCAAGAGATGAGTTCGGAAATTTAATATTCTTGCGGTTACGTTTTATAATTACGTGCGATTTAATTACATTAACGGTTTATTTATTTGTTGCAGAAAACTTGGACTCGAACTGGTGCCTCGTCGAGGCGCTGAAGCCGTTGACCCGGAGGATATAAGTTTAGTGGAACTATACAGAGTACACGCGGAGAGCGCCGAACGTGCAGCAGCAGTAAGAAATTAAGATACTCATTTGAATATTTTAACTATAAAATTAAATGAATGGATTGAATAAATGAATGAAAAATACGTTACAATAAAATATTATCGTATAGTACCCACTGATAAAATTATATCAAACAAAGCGCAAAAATATGTCGCTTGTTAAATTTAATGTAACGGTATATTAACTTTTTCTGAGAAAATGAGTAAATGGTTATGGTAACATTTATGAACGTTATATACATTGCAGTATCTTGAACTCTTAAAAAAGTATTAATAAGGAAACTCGATCTAGAATGTCTAATATTTTATATACATATGTCTTTTAGAAGCTGGTTGTGATATTTCTTTTAACCCGTTTTATATAAGTTACAAGCATTTAAAACCTCGTAAACTTTCTCCACCTTCTATATAAATAAAATGATAGAGGTCTGCCTATATAGTAAAACTATTGGATAGATTTCAATTGATTCTTCTAAATTCTATTACTTCGACGCTTGAGTTTTATCTAAAAAAAAAAAAAAACATTTCGATATCTTTATTTCATATAAAGTTATTAAAGTTTTAAGAAACGATTTTATAAGCGCTACGTGTTTTTACGAAGAAATTTTCTAAGCAGACTATTTTTGCCTATGATCTATTTCTTGTTTTTTCCTCTCCACATAAATTAATTATATTGTTTTTTACGAATTAACGTGACTATTAGCTAGTACCTAATAAATAAATTTTAAATTATTATTATAATAAAAATAATAATAATTTGTTCAACGGGATTAACGTCATCGCAACAAAATTATTATTATTTACGACTGTAAACTCTGATCCCGTACATATCGTCATTTGTATGTGAATGTCGCAAACTTTATTTCATTTGAAAAAAAAATTTTTTTTGCGTAGTCAGTGTTAAAAAGTTCCGCAAGTAAGAGTTCTAGTATGAATAAGTAAAAATATAAGGTGTTTGTTGGTAAACTCATCACTTGACAACAGTTGGATAGATTTGACTAATTTATTATTTATATTTAAGAATTTATTGTTCACCACAGATTTGAAATAGTTAACTAAAATAAAAATGAAAACAGGACATCTGTCGGTCTTATCTCTTCCGATTTATAGCGATAGGGATTGCGAAATTGCTAATAAAAAAATACATAAATATGACACATTAAAAATATATGTATAAACTAACATAGATTAATGACACATAGGTGTCACTGACGTATATATAATATACATGTAGGATTTTAATTCCAAATGATGCCAACGGAACCTATCATTAGACTTCGTTGTCCGTCTATCCGTCAGTCATAGATATCTATGGAACCTTTATAGTTAGACACTTGATTTTCTGACACAATATGTTTTAATTTGCCACTTCGGTGATAAATGAAAGTTGCGGAGGAATGTCTGTGGTAACAAAATGCATTGTCGAACATTACAATGGTAGGTACTAAACCCTTCGTTTGGAACTCCCACACGAATATACTCCTATACTGCTACTCGCACTTACCTGTTTTTTTTTTAAATTTATTTTTTATAATGTATGCATATATTTTTATATATAATGAATAATAACCATTTTTTAGACTTTCTCCTGCTTGAAAAAAATCTTAAAAACCGATATCAGGACTCAATTTATTGTGTATCTAAACTAAAATAATTATATTTTCTAGTTATGCTTTCCCTTAATTTTCTTTTTTGATTTCTACAAATTCTGTATTCTTTGTATAGAAAACATATTTTGTAGCTATTACATGCATTTTTTTTGTCAAGCAGCTAGATCGAAAATTACGTCATTAGTGTGGTATTAGATACCTACATATTACTCAATTGTTTTGAATTTACAAGTATTTGATACATCTTTAAATTTATATTTGTTCGGGTGCTGACCGCATTTATAATTTTATTGAAGTCCCTATATTTAGGCAATGTTTCAATCGCCATGATCACGGGGAGACTGACGTACGGTGATGGTGGCAGATCAGAAAAATCTGTCTACCCTCTTTCTTCTTCGTTTTGTTTGACTAGTTTCGGCACACGGCACATGCCATTTCGGCACTCTTTTTTTGGATTTTGAGCATCGATACCGTGACGCACTTTCACACAAAATAATCACCGGATTCCACATACTCGGTATTCTGAAAGCGTCTTTCCTATTGAAATTTGGATATTTTTTTAATTTCAATTGCCTCCTTTACTAGTCGAGGGAAATGATTACGCTCGGATGATAAAACCTGTGGCTTATATAATTCAATCCAATGATTAGGATCCGATTCCAGCAGATGTTGAGCTATAGCCGATTTTTGGGGGTCATTTTTTGTGACGGCCTTGATATGCTCTTTGATGCGACACGATAATGTTCGTTTGGTTTGGCCGTTTTGGTTGACTTCAATCAAATTATAAACGTGGTAAGCACTCGAACAAATATAAATTTAAAGATGAATAGTGATCGCGTTAGTTTAAAACAATATATTTGATACATTTGACTATTCAAATAATAATAATATAAATTCAAAATAAATACTGTTCAGGAACCTAAAAAAATATACAACTACAATTCTATCCAAATCAACTAATCAAAAACAAATGTTTGAGTAGGTACTCGTAGTTTTTCCTAAAGCTTACTAAACGAGATACGAAATAAAGTTGATAAGTTTTTTATTAAACGGATTGTTATAAGTTTTTATTTCAATAAAATTTAACGATCTTGTATATTTGCAACTGCTACTAGACTTTCAACAGCTGTTTTTTAAGATTAATTGAAAACATGTTTGCGTCTATCTACTCGTAAAGAACTTTTAATGTTCAAACTGTTCATATAAGAAAATATATAAATAACATCTACCTCTTTATAGTATAATGAAAATAAATTCATTAGCTAATTTGAGCTAATAGTGTTAGAATCTAGGAACATTTAATATATTTTTTTATTATAACAAAGAATAAAAAAAATACATTACCAAATTAATCTTTCTTTAAATGTTATCGACCTTTTGATTAAAACCAAAAGGGCTGGAATGATTTTGGTAAATTCACTATCTAGTGTCAAAAAATATATATATATTGAAAACGACAAAAGGCGGCAATTTGCGAAACCTCAAAGGCGGTAAATCACTGTACCTACTTTTAGGTTTTGGTCATATTGTTTTAGGACCCAAAAAAAAAACCAAGTTATATTTTGACACTTAATTAAGAAATTAAAAGTTAAATCGTTTAATGTAAATTTAAGACATATCTAGTAATAACTGATGATAACAGTTAAATAAAATTGAATAGTCACAAGTATTCTAAATAATATGATAAATCATGTTCTTTCACGATACTTGAAAAAAAAAAAACTTTGATTAAAAAGTTTAAAAACCAATTAAAGTGTCAGACAATTTTCAGTGTAATTGAATCACAGTCAGTCGTTTCATATCTAAACCGTCTTTGTGTGAGTAATTGACAATATCCTTTATCACCGACGTCGCAAATCTCGCGTATATGCAGCATAACAACCTTTATAGATGTTGCACATGCATGAGATGAAATCAATCATATTTCTTAATATTGAACTATATCAAACGCCTAAATGTTTCTTGGTAACAATCAGTTATATACATAGATTCGATACAAATAGTTATTATTTAAGTTATTGTAAATGTTTGAGGGAAAATTTATCGAAAATATAAATTGAACCGTAAAGTTCATTATTATTTTTTCGCCTTGTTTAAGTTAAATTATCAAAATGATTAATAATAAGATTAAAATTTATCTGCGTCTTCGAGAAATATACATATATAAATATACAAAATTTAATGTACCTAAAACTTTAATGTCTAACTAGATTTTATGCATTTTCAGTGGCGTGGTACATTACGCCGTGCTGGCGGTTCGGGGAGCAGCTTCAATTCTGGCACACTCACGAACAGTCCAAATGTAACTGCCACTCCAGTGCAATCTCATTATCTAATGTGCAGTATGCGCGACTTCGGTCATACTGCCGGAGGCGATGAGGCAGAACTATTGCTATGGCTCCATGATGCAAGGAGAGCGCAGCCCTTGTCTGAAAGATTTAGGGTCCGGATAGCCAGAGATGGGTTTTCCAACTACGTGGATAGATTACACGCTAATAGCACACTTTTTGCGGTAAGTATTTTCTTTAAGCTACACTTTTGTAAATCTTATATACCTACTTATGATAAAACTGTAAAAGGTCGAGTTCTGTAGATTGAAGATGTTTGGGAAAATGTTTTTGAAGAGCTTATAGCGATATATATCATTTTTCTGTCTGTTTATCTGTACCTTGGCCGTGCATCACACCAAAATGACTAAATTAATTTAAATGAATCTGTATGATTTGAGTTCTTACTATGAGCTGGTACACTGGATACTCTTTATCCCGAAATTCAGCTATGTTCCTTTGAGGAGAGAAGAGAGAGGAGAGGATGAAAATCAAAATATGTACTTAGTTACAGTTTATTAAGGCGTAGTCAAATTGTATTGTCTTTTTTCGTTCAAGAGTAGATGTTTTGGTAGTTTAAAAATTACAGACATACGCCTTAGTGTGAGGTTCAAAATAACTTGTATAGGCTAGTCAACAAGTTCAAAAACGTGTTAATTATTGATAAAGCTCCTAAAAATATGAGCAATGGCTCATTCGATTCGGAATGACGTCTAGAAAAATTTATCGAAATTATGTATTGGCATATAAAAAATTGCAATTGTTATTAACAAATTAAGATGAAAAAAGATAGTAATAGTAGTGAAAAGTCTTTAATTTTTTTTTGTATCAGCCTGTAAACAACCCACTGCTGAGCGAAGGCCTCTTCTACATATAGAAGAAGTGTTGGAGCTTAATCCACCACGCGAATCCACTGCGGGTTGGTGGATAATATCCTACCATGAGTAACGATCATTACCAGGTGTCTTTGATAACAACAGGGATCGACGGCTTAACGTGCTCTCCGAGGCACGGTGGGGAGACCCACAAGGACATACACCCAGACCGGAAACAAATATTTGTACAAATACAAATATCTGCCCTGAGCGGGAATCGAATCCGGGGCCGCCGGCGTTGAGGCGACTACTCGCATCACTACACCAGAACTTTCGTCAATATCAATGCAAATTACCAGTGTTAAGTAGAAAAACATATTTGAACCATGCTTAAAAACTTTTTGTAACAAATGCCTATTAACTAAATAACTCACTGCTGTGCAACTGTGGCGATACTCTCATTGTGGCATACATTCATATAACAAAGAAGCTTAGGTTCTTAGACTTTTGTCTAATGTTAGTTTCTGCCAATAAGAACACAATGGCTGGTATTGTCCCGACTTTTATCCCGATTCATAAATCATCAGCGATTGTGTCCAGACAAATACGTATACCTAACGAAAGTGCAATTCCCGAATTATCGCTTATTTTCAGAAATAACTGACATTAGTGATTAAGTAGGGAGGTGTAAATATCTTCCATTGCCATTTTAAATGACATTCAGAATACGAATTCTATTTTGTATGCAATTTTTGTTCAATAAATATAAACAATACGTTTTATTGTTATCACTGAAAATAAGAAATAATATTTCTGGTATGATTCTGTAATCTGTTAAAGGTTGCACTCAAACATCGTGCAATTTACTGCGAATACCTGTAATACGTTGCAACATAATTACTAGGAATCTTAATTTCCTAGCAGAGAGCTTCCAAGGACGAATATTTTACAATATTATTGTATCTTCGTGATTATTACGTCTGGATAATGTAACGGTAGTAACAATTTGGCTTAAAAATTTGACTGATGAGGAATTTTGGTAATCAGTAAATATTTATTGAAAAGTTTTTATGCTAAATTTCAAGTCACATAAGAATGAGAGTCAGGTAAAGATTTTTTTTTGTAATCCTTATAATCTTTTGTATTTCAAAAAATAGCTGTTAAGTGAGTGTCAACGTCACTAAAGTAACAATTGTATTTTTCATTTTCGTACCATTTAAAATTTTTGATGTACGACGATGAGTCAAGGCACAAACTGTGTTATATACGACTATGTATATATTGTGATTATAATTTGTAATATTGTATTTGATTAAAAGTCTATACCGGATTTTATCGCGTTTATTCAAAACTTTATAGTTTTACAATATTTTAAATTATTTCCCGACGTTTCGGACCCTTTACAGCGTCCATGATCTCGGGGGACTGAGGTGGTGGTGGTGTTCGAATAAGTAATATTATTATGATTAAATAAATAATAATTATTCGGACACCAGTCCAGTCCAGAAAGTCCAAAAGTAGAATATCATTACTTTAATTTTATTATATCCTATAATAATATATCCTATAGTAATACGTTTACTAATAGTAATTGAACAGACATTTTATATTCTATACTATTCTATAAATAGGAGGTATTCTAGTCTAGAGGCATGAATTTCGGGCGAATTTTGAGGCTCTGTAAAAACGAAACAAAAAAAATATATATTTTAAATATCCATTTTTTCATCATTTGAGATTACATAAAATTAACCAAAAAAAAAACATAATTCACAAAGTTATTTGCAGACACAGTGGGGGGTCCAAAAAAAGTGTCCTTGTGTGCATGATTTCAACCTTTCTGGTCACCTGAAACAAAAAAGCCGAACGAATTGTTAATAAGTATAGATGCCACTATAACAAGACACTTGGAAAAAAAATTAATCCCAAAATGTCAGCCGCTTTTTGCAGTTTTTTTAACTATTCAGATATTTTTTTTTAAATAGTAAATTTTTAAATTTTGATTTGAACGTGGGTGAGGCGATAGAGGACTACATTAAGAACACTCACAGGAAATTTCAAAGTCTGTTTATTAGAACTTAAGTTATCGTGCACATGAACTCGAAAAACGTGATTTCGAGAAAAACGCTTTCAATTTTACTCATAGAATGGTACATCATACTTACATATTTTTAATTGGCGATTTCTGCTTCATACAAGCAACCCTCCTCTACTTCAAAATTCTCACTCTTTGAAGTTCGTTTGTTGAAAGAGAATTGTTATATAAATAATTTTATTGTTCATTTGTTCCGGCCGGACCGGAGCAGATGCCGCGTCACAAAAATAGCTATAACTCGTAAAAAAATTAAAATTTTTAGAATCCTTTCAAGGATATAGGTATTCTTAAATGTCTAAACTTTGGAAATATGAAAAAAAAATGGAATTTTTTTAAATTTCTAGACTAGAATACCCCCTTAATATTAAGCTTATCATATCGCCTGTTTAATAATAAACTGCAATAATTCAAAAAACAAGTTTTTTGGGAAATCGCGTTTAAAGTTTCGTAATGCCGACTCCTTCATAAAAAGCTTTTATTTCTTTAATATTAGACGCAATCTAGATATAATAGTACATCTAATGTATTGTCTATGAACTAATCTTTCAAATAATATGTGTATATAATTAGTATTCATTATACTTTAAAAGATACAGTATTTGTAAAACGACACTAGTGACTTAGTTCGTTTTATGATTAAAATGCAACTTAGTATTTAAAATCTTTTAAAAATAAAGCGTAATAACTAGTAAAAGCTCGTATTCATTTTCATCGGGTTTGCACATAAAATGAATTAAGTCTAAATTTCGTCATAGAAAACAGTAATCGTTTAAAATTAAAACGAATCTATTCCTAATAGTTCAGTTTTAGACCCAAATAAAAGGAAATTCAGCACTTACCTATTTGAAATAAAAGGAACTATTGAGTATTAGGACATACATAAACACGTCACTGTCGGCGCAACACTTAATGAATCGTTTTTTTTTAAATACTGATTGGGCCGATTCGTCAAACAAAAAGAGGCGCAAAATATTTTATCTCGCTCCCTGGCATCCTAATGTAGCCGGAATTGAATTGTACCTATAACTACGCTTAACGTGGATATATTTCATTTTATGAATAAATCTCAAAATCTTGATTTTTTGAATTATTGCAGTTTATTATTAAACGAGCGATTATATCATTACTAAATATTTTGATAAATTCGTTTATCAAATCTATCCTTAGTATAAATAACATTCAATATAAAGTTACAAAGACCACGGGTCACTAACCTACACTTAATTTTGTTTTAGATAATCGACAGTTCTTTTAAAGTAATTTCTTGATATGTTTATTTCAGGACCTATCCAGTACAGATTTATCCCGTGAACTGTGGCTTGTTGCTTGGGTTATTCGTGTTGGACGATGGTCAGGAGCGGGGGGTAGTGGAACAGGAGAGAGAAGGGGCCCTGTTGCTAGAAGGCCCCTTGGAGCTGGAGTGTTACCATTATCAGAATTCCTGCGGCAGCCAGAACCGCAGACTATCGAAAAAGAGTACACGTTCAAGGTAAATGGATGTTAAATACGAGGGTGCGTTTTTAAGTTCGCGGAATGAGTGACAACGAGTGAAATAAAACATCAAAATATTTTTTTTTTCTTCTTAATAGTTCCTAAAAGAGACTGTCACTTGTAAACCATCGATTTTTCCGGGCAAGACTCCTTGAAACCTATTGGTTTAGAAGTTATTACATCTCTTTGATTATAGCTTGTAAATACTTTCCTTGCTTGATAATGAACTTTATTATTCACACTATCTCCCGATTGAGATGCTCGGTAGAAGATAGTTTAAAGACTAAAGACACAATTAAGATAAAACTTTGTATACTAATTTGTATACTAATTATGAATCACTAAACACGTTACGACCTAAAGAGGTCGTAACGTGTTGTTGTTGTTGTCGTAAGGTACATTTTAAGGTTACGAAACGGTAACGTTTTAGGGCTTAGATAAAAGGTCGATTATAAAGTAGTAGATTTATCACAGGGCAGAAGATAGTATCCTATCTTCTATATTATTTTCGATATTAATAAGCTTTTCTTTATATTAATAGATTTTCTTTATTTTAGGTGTATCAATGTGAAGAGAAGGATTTCCACCAATTACATGACATGCTCATACGGAAGCAAACAAACAAGTGCAATATTTTACCTGGTCAACCTAATTATGGTAAACTTTCTACAAAAATAAGTTTTTTTTAAATGAAGTCTCAAATAATTTATCTTTATATTTATATAATATACAGAATATAAAATTATTATTGTTCTAAAATTGTGGCGTTTGTTCGTTTTGCAGGTATAGTAGTAGCTCTTAGGCTAATAACGAATACGGGTAGTATCTCAGAAGCAGTTGCATCTGGAGCTACAGTGACAGCTAAACGGGGATTTCCCGACGTAATAATGCCGGGTGATGTACGCAATGACCTGTACCTAACATTGGAGAGAGCGGAGTTCGAACGTGGCGGTAAAAGTACGGCAAAGAATGTCCTGGCTACTGTTAGTGTACACGACATTACTGGACAGGTTATAAATGTAAGTGTTGGTAGTTTTTTAAATGTTAAAAACGCGGTTTTTTTTTTGAAATTATGAGTTATGGTGACTAGCTACTGTTTGAATTTGTAATAAAAACATGTTTTGTAACTTAATCATAAACAGTGATGATTCATTATTTAATAGTCAAAAACTGTATTTTAATTTCGTCTCATAACTAATAAACAACTTGAAAGTGTTTGTGTTAGATTTTGTAATTTCATTAAAAAAGGAGTAGAAAAAGATTTATGTGTGAAGGTTCATACGGTTTTGAAATTGAATACGACAAATTACATCCGTATTTATAATTTAAAATAGACTTAAATTCTAAATTAATAACATAAATACACAAACAAAACAATGACTAAATTATCCAAAGGCTGTCTTGATTGTTAGTGCATAGCGATTGAATTAGTATATTATTGAGACGATAAAAAAAAAATCCGATATAAAGTTCTTGATGATCCATTACAATAATCGACAATTTAATTGTTTAAAAAAATAATTTTATGGGGCAGGTTTATAAAAATATAAAGATGTTACAAGACAAATGAGATGGTATGTTTGATGTCGTGACGCGAATGTAATAGCAGAGCCGTGGTACTATATTGAGTAAGTTACGTAATAGTCCCACAGCTCTGACCCGGACGACTTGTATATACGTTTAATACATCAAATGAAACCAGTAACGCCATCTATTAAGGATATTGTACGAGTACAGTTCAATAATATTTATAATCTGTTATCTTGATCGAATGATTGTTGTGACTTTGTAACTCTTTCCGCTATATAGTTTTCTGCAGTTTGCTGCTCACAAACATTGTGTTAACTGTTAAATCGTTGTAGAAAGAATATGACTATTATATAACTTGAGCGATCGTAATAAAACCCTATGGTGTCGAATTTTAAAATTAGCTCAGGTTCAATTAATATTGAAATTCGACACCATAGCAATTTATTGCGATCGCGCAAGCTTGGTAATAGTCGGGCGGGTCGACAGGAGTGCGTGTGGGGCGCGAGCGGCGCGGGCGCGACGGCGTACGAGTCGCTGGTGCTGTACCACAACAACGCGCCGGCGTGGGGCGAGCAGCTGCGCCTCACCGTGCCGCTCGACACCTTCACGCACGCGCACGTGCGCCTCGAGTACCGCCACTGCTCCAGTGAGTCGCCGATGTAACGTCGCTGTTAAATCAAATCGGCATATCTGCAAAACGCATATTTTTCACCTGAGCACTTTAAAGTTTTTAAAAAACGGCCATTTCCTCGTAAATGCATACCGGCCCGACGCCATCTGACGAATTTTTATTCAACTATACGATATGCCGGTTTGACATAAAAATAGACGGGTAGAAAAAAAAAATTTTGACACCGAGAACTCAAAAAATCAATTTTTGCACATGCCGGTTTAATTTCACAGCAATGATTTGTCATTTTCAAACAGTTTCTTTTGTCACTGTCAGCCGATAGTTGGACACATTGATTCACAGCAATCTCGCCGTCATCACGGATCGTGTAACTGGTCCGAAATATCGATAAAAATCGTCAAAAAACTATCGTAGTATGTACTCGTTTTTATCTTTAAAAAATAAACTATGTTTGAAAATCGTGAGTGTCTAAGGCTAAATAGGTTAATTTCATTATTTTAATGTTGTGCTTGATAATAATAATAAAAAAACTACATTTTGAAACCTGCATGTCAAAAATTCTTAGATATATATATTCTCACCAACGTGGTGGATTAAGTGTCAATCTTCCTCCTTAAGATACAAAGCCTTTGCCTAGCAGGCTTTTACAGGCTATTACATTACAGAATGTTTACCTTATTTGCAACTAATTTCCTATTATTTACCGCCGAGTGGTGACCGGCAGAAAAGAATAGTTCCGACCTCCTTACCGAGGTGTCGTAAAAGGCAACTAAGGCCGTAAGGGTGCGAACAAATGTACACCAAACAGAATGGTGATGGGCAGCAGCATTACCATACCCCGCTGTGACACACAGCACTCGCAAACCCGCCTGTCAACCGTGGCGAGTATTGGCAAACCTCCAAAATGACCAGCAATACAGAGTCCAGATGGTCGCTCTGGAGGTCATTAGAGGAGGCCTACGTTAAACAGTAAACATCCAATGGCTGATATGATGATGGTGATGACTTCCTATTATTTACATATAAATACATTTTCAGCGCGTGACAAAAACGAACGTAAGCTGTTCGGGTTCTCATTCGCTCGATTGATGGAGGCGAGCGGCGCCACGCTACGAGACGGAGCGCACGATCTCTACGTGTACAAGTGCGACGACCCTTCCAAGTGAGTCACGTAATAAAATATAAGGCAGTTTTGAAAACTTAAACAATAAAAATGAGAATATTTTTAACAGCGCTTCATAATCTACATAGAGGGAGAAAGTAGTTTTCGTTTTTAAAATGTTCTAAATTTACACTCGTTTTGGTCTGATTATTACACAGATTTCGATTTCGAAATTATGTTGAATAAATCTCGCTCATTTATTCACCTGATCACCTATCACAGTTATTCACCTGAGTAAATTTTATTAGTACTTGTTAACTGAATTATCTATCAAGTATTTCATGTCATGTAATAATAAATATGTTAATATCGCTCACTCAAGAAAAAAATGTGTTATTAGGTACCTATTGGCTTCTAGACAATTTAATACTATATGTAATTAAAGTGCGGTGTTGGTTTCTGTTTTTTTTTTTTTTTTTGTTACATCTGAATTGTTTTTTTTTTTTTTTTCTTAAATATTATACAGACATAAGGCGGCATGTCTTTTTTAAATTTTACTTAATTCTGCAGTCAGAAAAAGACCTAATTCAGAAAACGTTTACTAGTTATATTTAATCCTAGGGAAAATTTCTAACTACTGGAATATAGTTTCCTAGAACCTCTTGCCAAAACTAACAAAACAATATTTTTACAGGTTACTTTCAGCCAGTTATCTGTCGTTACCATCTTGCGCCAACGATACCGCTCGTACTCCAGCTACAAACGGTGTACTTGCTACATTTCAACGGAGTACAAAAGAAAATTGCATTATTAGCACTTTACTTTGCTCCACAAAATTGACTCAAAACGGTAAATTAAAACATTTATTGTCACAACTCATTAATGCAATTTCGAGCATTTCATGATGTGGGAAGTTTTTCGATATGGCCACGACATTTACGTCGATATTTATTAATTTTGCGAGATAGATAAACATTCCCATAAAATGTAAATAATATCATAGCTGTGATATTAGTTACAAAGATTATTCATACATGGCACCATATATACTTGTTATTGTTGTTGTAGTGTAGATATAGTTCAATACACAGTCAACAGATGGCGCTCGTATCGTTATTAATGAAATTATTTTTTAATATTTTTTTTAATAAAAATAAATTATTCTTAAATGTTTTTTTTTTATATTTTTCGTCAAAAACTCTTTATATTATTAATTTACCTCCACAGAAGACTTACTAGCTTTGTTACAATGGCGAGCCAGACCAGAGAAAGTACAGGAAACATTATTACGAGTCTTACGATTAGGAGATGGCTTAAGCTGTGAAGAACTGATTAAGTTCCTTAGGGACGTTTTAGATGCTTTATTTGCTCTGTTCTCTACAGAAGATGGTAATAGGTAAATATACACTTTATTTTATCAATAAAAGTAATTTCAATATTTTAATGTAGTCATTAAATTTAACTAAATTATAAAATTTCATTTTTAGCACTCCACACTCCGGTACAGTTTTTCTCGTCTTAGTGTCAATCTGCAGTTTGCTCGATGAACCTCGATTTCAACATTTTCGACCAGTTTTAGATGTTTATATAGAGGAACATTTTTCGGCTGCACTTGTATATAAGTATGTAATAAGATTTTTTTTTATAAGTTCTTAACATTATGCACAATTAAACGTAAAAATAATTAAAGAAGTAGGATAACTATCAATAACGATTAAAAACTAGCATTTTTTATCATTAATTAAACAAAAAATTTCAACTTGACTGGCCCGTGGCGCAGTTGGCAGTGGCCCTGTTTTCTGCTCCAGGGTTGTGGGTTCGATTCCCGCCCCGAGTCTGGGTGTAATATGTATTTATTTATATATGTATTATTTATATTATATATATAGTATTATATATATAGTATATTTATTTTTTAAAAAAATGTATATCAGTCAACTGTTACCTAAAACACAGGCATTAAGCTGCCTACCTTAGGGACAGATGACCGTGTGTGTATGTTAAACATATTAAAAAAAAAATTTCAAATAGCTAAAAAGCTTAGAAAATGACTTAAGTTTTAATGTTGTATATTGTAATATTCCTTATAACTATATAGACCAACCATAAGGGTGGGGCCACACAAAAAAAATGAGACTTAGAGCACATACTACTGGAGGCAGCTTCCCGTAGGCCGAAGTATAGAGTGTAGACGAGGTTGTAGAGAGAATCAGACTTATCGGACTACATGCTATCTCTCTAGTCGCACGCGATTGGCTGTTGATTTTCTCCCTTTATGGCATAAAACATTTCTATTCGATGAAGCGGTGGGAAGTCGTGGGAAGCGGAGTGGGCTGTGCTGGCCAATCGCTGAGCACCTAGAGAGAGATAGCATGTGGTCCGATATGTCTGTCTCTCTTCACAACCTCGTCTCCACTTTCGACCTACAGGAAGCTGCCTCCAGTAGTATATGCTCTAAGATCGTACCCTATTTAAAACCAGGGTTCGAAAATATCCGATATTTATTATAAATATCAAAATATCGGATATTTATGATATATATCCGATATATATCAAAAATTTTGATATATATCCATTTTGTATGAAAGCTATATTATTAATTTATTGTATTATTTATGTATACTATTTGCATATGTGTTACATAAACATGATTAATTATTAAAAAAAAAAAAACTAAAATGCTTTTAATGTTTTATTTATTTAGGTACTTAAAATTTGACAAATGAAACCAAAACATAAAATCTTTTTCTAGATCATGCAAAATCAACTAAAAAAACATAAAATCTAATTTATTAAAGAATCAACTTAAAAACAAAACCTTTTTATAAATTCTATTCAGTCAATGGTCATACCTACACTTAGGTAACAAAACAAATTTTTAATTTTAATTTTGATTTTGATTTAATTTTAATTTTGATTTCGATTTCGATTTTGATTTTGGTCTTGATTTTGATTTTAATTTTGGATTTGGTTTTAATTTTGGATTTTTTGAATTTTAATTTTGATTGAATTGTAATTTAAAGTTAGTAGGTATTGATTGGAATTAGATTTTAATTTTAATTGTGACTTTAATTGAATTTTAGTAATTCTAGTTTTTGACTGAATTTTAGTATCAATTTTGAATTCTTAATTTTAATTTGTAATTTTCAATGAATTTTGGTATTGATTTTGAGTATGATGATTTTTAATTTTTAGGTGATTAAATTTTGTCGTTGATTTAATTTCGATTTAAATTTGTTTTTATTAACGGTTACAAAAAAACTTTGTAACTAACACTATATGGGCTAGTCCTGAATTTTGACCCAGCGCCGCCTGCATGCAGCTGTACTCCGGAGTCTGCCGGAGTATGGCGACGTACGGTGCCCCGGTTTGGACGGATCGCCTCACCGCGAAAAATAAGGCTGCGCTACGCGCTGCGCAGCGAACAATCGCGGTGAGGGTGATTCGGGGATACTGTACTGTATCGTGGGCTGCAGCTACTGCTCTAGCCGGCGACCCCACGTGGGAGCTCGTGTCGGAGGTTCTTGCCGAGACCTACTCATACGTCTAGCTAGGAGGGCTCTTGTTGAGAACCCTACGTTGGACGGGATTCTACGGGTGCGTTAGATAGGGCAGGAAGCACTTATGCGAAGGTGGGGGGAGGATCCTCCAGGGGGCGTAGCCAGTTTCCGCGTTGGGCACTCTCCAAGCTCGACCGGGAACTGACAGAGGAGGCCGCAATCGTCGGCCGCTGGACCCTCCCGCTACTGTCGGAGTTTGGGGTGAACGAGGCGGCCAGCCGGCTCTGCGACGCATTCACTGCTGCCTGCAGAGCGGCCATCCCCGCAGCGGGCACTCTACTGGTGGTCGGCTGAGATAGCCGGTCTCCGGGCCGCCTGCAACGGGGCCAGGAGACAATATACCCGGAGCAGGCGGAGACGCCCCCAGGACGTGGACAGGAACGACAGGCTGCGCAGGATCTACGTGGAGAAAACGAAGATCCTGCGGCAGGCCATATGCCGAGCCAAGGAGGAGGCCTGGTTGGAGTTAGTTGGGGGTCTGGAGAGAGACCCCTGGGGCTACTGTATAATTGGGCGCGGAATAAGCTCCGCGCCCAGTCGGTCCCCATCAGCGAAACGCTCCAGCCGGAGCAACTGGGGAGGATCGTCGGGGAACTCTTTCCCGACGAACCCGACGGCTTCGTTCCCCCCAGAATGGCTCGGCAGACGCCGGACGAGGAGGATGGTGTTCCGCCACCCGTCACAGAGACTGAAATGGAGGTGGTGATTACCCGTCTCCAGGGTAAGAAGAGGGCGCCGGGTCCAGACGGGGTGCACAGGAGAGTCCTCGCGATTGCTTTCAGGCACCTCGGCGACAGCCTCCGAGAGCTGTTTGATCGCTACATGCGCTTTGGCTAGTTCCCGGGGGCCTGGAAGGAGGGTCGGCTCTGCCTACTTCCTAAGGCAGCGCCGACCCCGGACTCGGTTTCGGCAGTGCGACCGGTGGTGCTGCTGAACGAAGCTGGGAAGGCCTTGTAGAAGATAGTGGCCTCCCGGCTCGTTCAGCACCTGGAGGAGGGCTCGGGACCTGGACTGTCGGAATTCCAGTCCGGGTTCCAAGCACGCCGGTCGACTGTCGACGCCCTCAAACGCCTACGGGCGGTGACAGATGAGGCGGAAAATGGGAGGGAGGTGGTGGTCGCGTTATCGTTAGATAGTCTCCCGCACGTGGTGATACGGGAGGCACTTAAATACTTCGGAGTGTCCCCGTATGGCTGTTGGAGGCGTACCTCTCCGATCGGAGGGTAGGCCTCGAGAACCGGTCGGGATCCGTGGAGTGGCGGCGAGTCGGCTACGGTGTCCCGCAGGGATCAATTCTGGGTCCGATCCTGTGGGACATCGGGTACGACTGGGTCCTGCGAGGCCGTCTTCTCCCCGGGATGGGTGTTATCTGCTATGCGGATGATACCCTCATTTATTTCCGGGGACGAAATTACAAGGAGGCGGCGCGGTTGGCCGAAGTCAGACTCGACCTCGTGATCAGCCGCATAGAGAGTTTAGGGCTTCGTGTCAGGGTTGACAAGACCGAAGCCCTAAACATTATCATCGCGATACTCGGCGACGACGAGTCCTGTAAGGCGATGGTCTCCTTCTGCGAGACAGTAATGTCCCAGAAGGAGGCTGACGAGCGGGTGAGAGGTGGCCGCCGACGTGGCCTCCATCCGCGGGCGACGAATGGGGGTGCGTAGGAGGCGCTACTTAACGCGCCTCCAGTAACGCCCCTGTAGCCGTGTCGGGCCGGGATGGAAACCCGGTCCTGCTAGACACGGCGTCGTCGGGACTGTTCAGAGGTGAGCCGGACAGTCCCCGTGGAGGAGAAGTCTGGCCTTTTCGCCGAGGCCAGCCTGTCGCTGGGGGGATCCTCCTATTATTATATTGTAGTCTCTGGTATTGCACCCCCAAAGTGCCGAGTCCGACATAGGTCTAGGACTGCCGACCCGGGCATCCTCGATATCATGCGTAAATGGATTCCCCTACGACAAAAAAAAAGTCCTGAATTAAAGGTTGTCGCGGTATAATATTTATATTATAACGACGAACAATAAAGATATATTTAAGTAAAAGAAAGAAATAAATAAAAAAAATATTAAATGAACAAAACTACAACATTTATTTTCATAGTGATATATGTATGTAGGTAGGCAAGTTACAAAAATGTTAGAAATTTATCAATAACAATGTTTATTATTAATTTTTAAAAGATCACGAGCTACGTGGTTCAATAACTATTCCTGGTTCAGGTCTAGAGGTTAACCGGACGGGCACTTAACTATTGGTACGTGGAGCATGGATGACCCCAAGCCGGTCTCCGCCACGATGTAGGTGTCGGGCAGGATGTGCGCGCCGGGACACGTGGACGGCGTACCCCGTCCGACGCTCGACGTCTCTCGCCGTAGAACGGTTGTAGGGATGGGCTTCCCTGCCCCCCTGCTTCCTTCTCGTAGCGAGATCAAGAAAAAAGCCTGTTGTTGGGGTCCGAGGTTCACCCGCAGAAGTCGCCACGTGGGAAGAGTTAGTGTCGACCGCTCCGTACGCCTACCAGGACCCTGGAAGGACACACCATCCGGTGAGCCTTCCTGTAGTCAACCCCAGTTGTTTCTGGGTTGACATGGAAATGGCTCACAAGACAAGGACACAACCTAACCATTGGTTTATAGAGAAACACAATTTTTTAAATAAACACACTAGAAAAAAATGAATTTTACATCAACACGACCTACAGAGTGGCATATACAAGCTTCTACATAATAATTACAATGACTCACCCAACAATTCGCACCCTGCACCGAAGAGACGAGAAAAAGGGAAAGATTCTACCGAGCCCGTCCTTTTATAAGGCCCCGAGCGGCTCCTCCTCCGATCCCCACTAAACTATTCAGTGTTACAATGCTACCCACACTGAACAACCAACACGCCTATCCATTCACGTGAGCAATTTCACCCTACGCAAAGTTTGCTTAATTATATTTGTTACAAGGTTATTATTATAAAACAATAAACATTACAAATAATAACTCTAGAATATAATCAAATAAGTCTTTTAGTTATCAAATCAGTTATCAGTCATTTGTAATACACTGTTAAGTTTCAAATAAAATAATGTCGTATTAGGGAGTTTGTTTTAACTCTACTCCAACGCCTTTTACATTTGGGAAGTAGAAATACAGTAACAAATGCCAAAAATGACTTAATAATATAAAAAATTTAAACCAATTTTATATTGATATATATCATAAAAAGTCATTTGATATATATCGGATATATATCATGATATATATCATGATATATATCCATTGATATATATCCTCGAACCCTGTTTAAAACATTAATTTTCTAATGATACGCTTCGCATTACAAGTAATAAATTTTTCATCGACAGCTCTAAATAATTTTTACAATATAAACAGAGGGCTGCTGTCGTCCGTGCAGCACTGCGCCGAGTGGGCGGCGGGCGCGGAGGGCCAGGAGCCGATCCGAAAGTGCCTGCGGTCGCTGGGCGCCGTGTTCCGGCTGGCCGTGCGCTCGCGCCGCCTGTTCGCGCGCGCCACGGGCGGCCAGTACGAGGACAGCTTCCGGCGGGACGTGCGCGCCGCGCTGCACGCGCTCAAGGCGCTCGCGCAGCACCCGCACCGCGACCACCTCGCGCCCGCGCAGGTCAGTGCGTGTGTGTGTGTGTGTGTGTATATGTTCGCGCGCGCCACGGGCGGCCAGTACGAGGACAGCTTCCGGAGGGACGTGCGCGCCGCGCTGCACGCGCTCAAGGCGCTCGCGCAGCACCCGCACCGCGACCACCTCGCGCCCGCGCAGGTCAGTGCGTGTGTGTGTGTGTGTGTGTATATGTTCGCGCGCGCCACGGGCGGCCAGTACGAGGACAGCTTCCGGCGGGACGTGCGCGCCGCGCTGCACGCGCTCAAGGCGCTCGCGCAGCACCCGCACCGCGACCACCTCGCGCCCGCGCAGGTCAGTGCGTGTGTGTGTGTGTGTGTGTATATGTTCGCGCGCGCCACGGGCGGCCAGTACGAGGACAGCTTCCGGCGGGACGTGCGCGCCGCGCTGCACGCGCTCAAGGCGCTCGCGCAGCACCCGCACCGCGACCACCTCGCGCCCGCGCAGGTCAGTGCGTGTGTGTGTGTGTGTGTGTATATGTTCGCGCGCGCCACGGGCGGCCAGTACGAGGACAGCTTCCGGCGGGACGTGCGCGCCGCGCTGCACGCGCTCAAGGCGCTCGCGCAGCACCCGCACCGCGACCACCTCGCGCCCGCGCAGGTCAGTGCGTGTGTGTGTGTGTGTGTGTATATGTTCGCGCGCGCCACGGGCGGCCAGTACGAGGACAGCTTCCGGCGGGACGTGCGCGCCGCGCTGCACGCGCTCAAGGCGCTCGCGCAGCACCCGCACCGCGACCACCTCGCGCCCGCGCAGGTCAGTGCGTGTGTGTGTGTGTGTGTGTGTATATGTTCGCGCGCGCCACGGGCGGCCAGTACGAGGACAGCTTCCGGCGGGACGTGCGCGCCGCGCTGCACGCGCTCAAGGCGCTCGCGCAGCACCCGCACCGCGACCACCTCGCGCCCGCGCAGGTCAGTGCGTGTGTGTGTGTGTGTGTGTATATGTTCGCGCGCGCCACGGGCGGCCAGTACGAGGACAGCTTCCGGCGGGACGTGCGCGCCGCGCTGCACGCGCTCAAGGCGCTCGCGCAGCACCCGCACCGCGACCACCTCGCGCCCGCGCAGGTCAGTGCGTGTGTGTGTGTGTGTGTGTGTATATGTTCGCGCGCGCCACGGGCGGCCAGTACGAGGACAGCTTCCGGCGGGACGTGCGCGCCGCGCTGCACGCGCTCAAGGCGCTCGCGCAGCACCCGCACCGCGACCACCTCGCGCCCGCGCAGGTCAGTGCGTGTGTGTGTGTGTGTGTGTATATGTTCGCGCGCGCCACGGGCGGCCAGTACGAGGACAGCTTCCGGCGGGACGTGCGCGCCGCGCTGCACGCGCTCAAGGCGCTCGCGCAGCACCCGCACCGCGACCACCTCGCGCCCGCGCAGGTCAGTGCGTGTGTGTGTGTGTGTGTGTGTATATGTTCGCGCGCGCCACGGGCGGCCAGTACGAGGACAGCTTCCGGCGGGACGTGCGCGCCGCGCTGCACGCGCTCAAGGCGCTCGCGCAGCACCCGCACCGCGACCACCTCGCGCCCGCGCAGGTCAGTGCGTGTGTGTGTGTGTGTGTATATGTTCGCGCGCGCCACGGGCGGCCAGTACGAGGACAGCTTCCGGCGGGACGTGCGCGCCGCGCTGCACGCGCTCAAGGCGCTCGCGCAGCACCCGCACCGCGACCACCTCGCGCCCGCGCAGGTCAGTGCGTGTGTGTGTGTGTGTGTGTATATGTTCGCGCGCGCCACGGGCGGCCAGTACGAGGACAGCTTCCGGCGGGACGTGCGCGCCGCGCTGCACGCGCTCAAGGCGCTCGCGCAGCACCCGCACCGCGACCACCTCGCGCCCGCGCAGGTCAGTGCGTGTGTGTGTGTGTGTGTGTATATGTTCGCGCGCGCCACGGGCGGCCAGTACGAGGACAGCTTCCGGCGGGACGTGCGCGCCGCGCTGCACGCGCTCAAGGCGCTCGCGCAGCACCCGCACCGCGACCACCTCGCGCCCGCGCAGGTCAGTGCGTGTGTGTGTGTGTATATGTTCGCGCGCGCCACGGGCGGCCAGTACGAGGACAGCTTCCGGCGGGACGTGCGCGCTGCGCTGCACGCGCTCAAGGCGCTCGCGCAGCACCCGCACCGCGACCACCTCGCGCCCGCGCAGGTCAGTGCGTGTGTGTGTGTGTGTGTATATGTTCGCGCGCGCCACGGGCGGCCAGTACGAGGACAGCTTCCGGCGGGACGTGCGCGCCGCGCTGCACGCGCTCAAGGCGCTCGCGCAGCACCCGCACCGCGACCACCTCGCGCCCGCGCAGGTCAGTGCGTGTGTGTGTGTGTGTGTGTATATGTTCGCGCGCGCCACGGGCGGCCAGTACGAGGACAGCTTCCGGCGGGACGTGCGCGCCGCGCTGCACGCGCTCAAGGCGCTCGCGCAGCACCCGCACCGCGACCACCTCGCGCCCGCGCAGGTCAGTGCGTGTGTGTGTGTGTGTATGTTCGCGCGCGCCACGGGCGGCCAGTACGAGGACAGCTTCCGGCGGGACGTGCGCGCCGCGCTGCACGCGCTCAAGGCGCTCGCGCAGCACCCGCACCGCGACCACCTCGCGCCCGCGCAGGTCAGTGCGTGTGTGTGTGTGTGTGTGTATATGTTCGCGCGCGCCACGGGCGGCCAGTACGAGGACAGCTTCCGGCGGGACGTGCGCGCCGCGCTGCACGCGCTCAAGGCGCTCGCGCAGCACCCGCACCGCGACCACCTCGCGCCCGCGCAGGTCAGTGCGTGTGTGTGTGTGTGTATATGTTCGCGCGCGCCACGGGCGGCCAGTACGAGGACAGCTTCCGGCGGGACGTGCGCGCCGCGCTGCACGCGCTCAAGGCGCTCGCGCAGCACCCGCACCGCGACCACCTCGCGCCCGCGCAGGTCAGTGCGTGTGTGTGTGTGTGTGTGTATATGTTCGCGCGCGCCACGGGCGGCCAGTACGAGGACAGCTTCCGGCGGGACGTGCGCGCCGCGCTGCACGCGCTCAAGGCGCTCGCGCAGCACCCGCACCGCGACCACCTCGCGCCCGCGCAGGTCAGTGCGTGTGTGTGTGTGTGTGTGTATATGTTCGCGCGCGCCACGGGCGGCCAGTACGAGGACAGCTTCCGGCGGGACGTGCGCGCCGCGCTGCACGCGCTCAAGGCGCTCGCGCAGCACCCGCACCGCGACCACCTCGCGCCCGCGCAGGTCAGTGCGTGTGTGTGTGTGTGTGTGTATATGTTCGCGCGCGCCACGGGCGGCCAGTACGAGGACAGCTTCCGGCGGGACGTGCGCGCCGCGCTGCACGCGCTCAAGGCGCTCGCGCAGCACCCGCACCGCGACCACCTCGCGCCCGCGCAGGTCAGTGCGTGTGTGTGTGTGTGTGTGTATATGTTCGCGCGCGCCACGGGCGGCCAGTACGAGGACAGCTTCCGGCGGGACGTGCGCGCCGCGCTGCACGCGCTCAAGGCGCTCGCGCAGCACCCGCACCGCGACCACCTCGCGCCCGCGCAGGTCAGTGCGTGTGTGTGTGTGTATATGTTCGCGCGCGCCACGGGCGGCCAGTACGAGGACAGCTTCCGGCGGGACGTGCGCGCCGCGCTGCACGCGCTCAAGGCGCTCGCGCAGCACCCGCACCGCGACCACCTCGCGCCCGCGCAGGTCAGTGCGTGTGTGTGTGTGTGTGTGTATATGTTCGCGCGCGCCACGGGCGGCCAGTACGAGGACAGCTTCCGGAGGGACGTGCGCGCCGCGCTGCACGCGCTCAAGGCGCTCGCGCAGCACCCGCACCGCGACCACCTCGCGCCCGCGCAGGTCAGTGCGTGTGTGTGTGTGTGTGTGTATATGTTCGCGCGCGCCACGGGCGGCCAGTACGAGGACAGCTTCCGGCGGGACGTGCGCGCCGCGCTGCACGCGCTCAAGGCGCTCGCGCAGCACCCGCACCGCGACCACCTCGCGCCCGCGCAGGTCAGTGCGTGTGTGTGTGTGTGTGTGTGTATATGTTCGCGCGCGCCACGGGCGGCCAGTACGAGGACAGCTTCCGGCGGGACGTGCGCGCCGCGCTGCACGCGCTCAAGGCGCTCGCGCAGCACCCGCACCGCGACCACCTCGCGCCCGCGCAGGTCAGTGCGTGTGTGTGTGTGTGTGTGTATATGTTCGCGCGCGCCACGGGCGGCCAGTACGAGGACAGCTTCCGGCGGGACGTGCGCGCCGCGCTGCACGCGCTCAAGGCGCTCGCGCAGCACCCGCACCGCGACCACCTCGCGCCCGCGCAGGTCAGTGCGTGTGTGTGTGTGTGTGTGTATATGTTCGCGCGCGCCACGGGCGGCCAGTACGAGGACAGCTTCCGGCGGGACGTGCGCGCCGCGCTGCACGCGCTCAAGGCGCTCGCGCAGCACCCGCACCGCGACCACCTCGCGCCCGCGCAGGTCAGTGCGTGTGTGTGTGTGTGTGTATATGTTCGCGCGCGCCACGGGCGGCCAGTACGAGGACAGCTTCCGGCGGGACGTGCGCGCCGCGCTGCACGCGCTCAAGGCGCTCGCGCAGCACCCGCACCGCGACCACCTCGCGCCCGCGCAGGTCAGTGCGTGTGTGTGTGTGTGTGTGTATATGTTCGCGCGCGCCACGGGCGGCCAGTACGAGGACAGCTTCCGGCGGGACGTGCGCGCCGCGCTGCACGCGCTCAAGGCGCTCGCGCAGCACCCGCACCGCGACCACCTCGCGCCCGCGCAGGTCAGTGCGTGTGTGTGTGTGTGTGTGTATATGTTCGCGCGCGCCACGGGCGGCCAGTACGAGGACAGCTTCCGGCGGGACGTGCGCGCCGCGCTGCACGCGCTCAAGGCGCTCGCGCAGCACCCGCACCGCGACCACCTCGCGCCCGCGCAGGTCAGTGCGTGTGTGTGTGTGTGTGTGTATATGTTCGCGCGCGCCACGGGCGGCCAGTACGAGGACAGCTTCCGGCGGGACGTGCGCGCCGCGCTGCACGCGCTCAAGGCGCTCGCGCAGCACCCGCACCGCGACCACCTCGCGCCCGCGCAGGTCAGTGCGTGTGTGTGTGTGTATATGTTCGCGCGCGCCACGGGCGGCCAGTACGAGGACAGCTTCCGGAGGGACGTGCGCGCCGCGCTGCACGCGCTCAAGGCGCTCGCGCAGCACCCGCACCGCGACCACCTCGCGCCCGCGCAGGTCAGTGCGTGTGTGTGTGTGTATATGTTCGCGCGCGCCACGGGCGGCCAGTACGAGGACAGCTTCCGGCGGGACGTGCGCGCCGCGCTGCACGCGCTCAAGGCGCTCGCGCAGCACCCGCACCGCGACCACCTCGCGCCCGCGCAGGTCAGTGCGTGTGTGTGTGTGTGTGTGTATATGTTCGCGCGCGCCACGGGCGGCCAGTACGAGGACAGCTTCCGGCGGGACGTGCGCGCCGCGCTGCACGCGCTCAAGGCGCTCGCGCAGCACCCGCACCGCGACCACCTCGCGCCCGCGCAGGTCAGTGCGTGTGTGTGTGTGTGTGTGTATATGTTCGCGCGCGCCACGGGCGGCCAGTACGAGGACAGCTTCCGGCGGGACGTGCGCGCCGCGCTGCACGCGCTCAAGGCGCTCGCGCAGCACCCGCACCGCGACCACCTCGCGCCCGCGCAGGTCAGTGCGTGTGTGTGTGTGTATATGTTCGCGCGCGCCACGGGCGGCCAGTACGAGGACAGCTTCCGGAGGGACGTGCGCGCCGCGCTGCACGCGCTCAAGGCGCTCGCGCAGCACCCGCACCGCGACCACCTCGCGCCCGCGCAGGTCAGTGCGTGTGTGTGTGTGTATATGTTCGCGCGCGCCACGGGCGGCCAGTACGAGGACAGCTTCCGGAGGGACGTGCGCGCCGCGCTGCACGCGCTCAAGGCGCTCGCGCAGCACCCGCACCGCGACCACCTCGCGCCCGCGCAGGTCAGTGCGTGTGTGTGTGTGTATATGTTCGCGCGCGCCACGGGCGGCCAGTACGAGGACAGCTTCCGGAGGGACGTGCGCGCCGCGCTGCACGCGCTCAAGGCGCTCGCGCAGCACCCGCACCGCGACCACCTCGCGCCCGCGCAGGTCAGTGCGTGTGTGTGTGTGTATATGTTCGCGCGCGCCACGGGCGGCCAGTACGAGGACAGCTTCCGGAGGGACGTGCGCGCCGCGCTGCACGCGCTCAAGGCGCTCGCGCAGCACCCGCACCGCGACCACCTCGCGCCCGCGCAGGTCAGTGCGTGTGTGTGTGTGTATATGTTCGCGCGCGCCACGGGCGGCCAGTACGAGGACAGCTTCCGGAGGGACGTGCGCGCCGCGCTGCACGCGCTCAAGGCGCTCGCGCAGCACCCGCACCGCGACCACCTCGCGCCCGCGCAGGTCAGTGCGTGTGTGTGTGTGTATATGTTCGCGCGCGCCACGGGCGGCCAGTACGAGGACAGCTTCCGGCGGGACGTGCGCGCCGCGCTCAAGGCGCTCGCGCAGCAGTATTGCGGCAGTGTACTGGCACTCCATAAAGGAACGAATTTTTTACCTGTGAGAACACTGAGCAGTGCCCGCAGTATATATCGGAACATTGTCTTTACGACGTCACACCATGGCGGTTTGTATTTTAGATCACGTGATATACAGAACTAACTAACTTGTAACTTGTGTTAATACATGATATACAAAGGTTTGAATAATTCAAAAGGGGTTAAAAAAGATAACATTATATATATATATATATATATATATATATATATATATATATATATATATATATATATATATATATATATATATATATATATGTTATCTTTTTTAACCCCTTTATATATATATATATATATTAATATTCTCATATAAAAAAATATATATCTATTCATTTAAAAAGGTGGTAACAATTCAAAAATTAAAGAAAGATATAAAACGAACCCTTAAGTAACTGTAAAGCTTTATTTTATAAAAATGATGTCGCGGGTGCAGCCAATTTAAAGTTTTTTATTTTTTTATTTTATTGAATCAGATAGCTTTGATGACGTCATGGGCGAGCGTGGCCAAGGAGGTGGCGTCGGCGCTGGGCCCCGTGGAGGCGGGCCGCATCACCGCCGCCATGCTGGACGCGCCCGCCGCCAACGCGCCGCCGGCGCTGGCGCGCGCGCGCCTCGCCGCCGCGCAGGACATACTGAAGGGACCGCTCGGACAGGACCCCGGTACTTATGGTTTTTGTAGAAATGTTGTTTTAAATTTCATCCCCAATAGGGAAAGGTAAAGGACTATAGTCCATACAGCCTAGTCTAAGTTTTTGATGAAAGTTGACGCTTTTTGAGAGTCAGTATATGTTGAGTTGGACATGTTAAATGATAAATCGAATTCTTTCAATACATATTGGCCAAATTTTTAATTTCTTGAATTTGTTTCATTCGACTCGACATGTCACAAGACTATATTTTTCTTCAACAACTAAACTGAACTGAATTAGCCTCTAAACGTCCCACTGCTGGGCAAAGGCCTCTTCTCCATCTAGAAGAAGGGTTGAAGTTTAATTCACCAATCTGCTCCACTGCAGATTGACGGATAATATCCCTAAAATGAGTTAAGATCGCACTACTACACCAGAACTTGTTAAACGGTCAACTAAAATGAGATGATTTTTTAAACAAATATAAAAATTTAGCTGAACAAGCCCAGCCGTTTTGTTTAAGCTCCAAATTTTCTTTTCCCTAACCTTTCTCGGTTTCTCACATTAAGTATTTACATAATTACAATTATGACTTGTAGATACTTCCAATAAAATAATGATACTTAACTATCTAATTAATCTGTTAATAATTGAATAATTTTAGAGGCACGCAACATCGTTCTAACAACCGCGTGTCATCACCTCCGAGTTCATCTCGCGCGGCGGGATGAACTGTCTCAATGTGCGGAGATGCTCGGGGAGCTGGTCACTCTGCTGTGGAAGAAGGAGGACCCCGACCAGCCGGTGGACGAGGACGAGCTGGACCCGGACGTGGACGTACTCTGCTTGAACACGCTGGACGTGTTAGTGGAAACCGTGCTCCACTTGATCGGCGGGAATACGCCAGTTTTGGTTGGTTTCTATTTTGATTATTCAAAGAAAATAAGAAAGAACGAAAGAGCACACTCTTTATTGAAAGGCCGGAAACGCACCTGCTAATCCTTTGATGTAGCGAGTGTCTATGGATGTCGTTTTCACTTACCGCCAGGTGAACCGACTGTCCGTTTGCCCTGTCTTCTATAAAAAAAAACAGCTAACTGTTTCTGACGGTTTTACCCGTGTAGTTCCTGGTCCATTGGGATTTACCGTTATCTACATACCAATTAATCACAGTCGATCTAGTACTTTTTGCGTGAAATAATAACAAATGTCCATTATACAGCCATGAGTATGGATGGATATATTCACGCAGAAAATTGTCTATTTATTATATTATTAATAGGATTTAACATTTAAACTATATTATTAAATGGTAAAACATGAACTGTAACAATATGTATAAAATAATAAATAAATATATATGATATATATCCTAACCAGTCCAGTATACATACATGTACATATATATTATAAGAGAAAAAAAAGAGCACAAACGTGCCAACTACGGGCTAGTCTAATGTGAAAATGTAAATAGAAAAGTATAAATTAACTACGACTAAATACTAACTACTAAATATAATTGCTAACTAAATTTCTATTTTCTAGTGTCCAATGGTAGCAGGCCTGCTGGGTGTGATGGAGCTGCTCAAGCCAGCGCACTATCAACGTTTATGGAGTCACCTCGCACCGCACCCACATGACCGGAAACCTCTGAAAGATTTCCTTATGCGAGCCTTTTTGGTGTTCAGGCATCTTATTGAGCATGACGTAAGTATAATAAATTTATGATACTAGAACATTAGCATGGTTTCAACCGCATATTATATATATTCATATTTCTGAAGAAAAAAAATATTTACGAAGTATTTCTGGTCATATTTTGAAAAAAATAAATATATTTATATATATATATTAACGAAATACAGCCATGTCAATCTCTTCGTAAAGATTTAAACTTCCTAGATCCAGAAACTTGGGTCGAATTTTTTTTTATTACAAACATAAATGTGACGAGGTGGGTACCCGGTTGCACACATAAGGGTTAATGGTGATTACAAAGTTGAGGGGTCATGTCTTTATTTTTCATATATATTCCTATAGTTTATGAATAAACAGATCTTAAAAAGTAAAACATTAAAAATTTGGCCAGTAATTGATAATCAAGTCTTAATCAGTATCAGTATTACTGAACTACAGATCCAGTAAACATGGCACTGCTGGTTATAAGCATCTTATACTTTCTATGAGAAGAGTTCAAGATTAATTCGCTACGCTGCTATAATCTAATGCGTAATTCAAGGCAAAAATTCAAGTCCAAAACCTTATTGTAGTAGTACTTGTATAAAATTATTAAGGACATTTTACACCGATACACCATCTAATGATGCAAGCCTCATCGAGGCAAACTGGAATAACGAAAGTAATATATTATACAAAATAAGGCTCTATCTAAAAAATACTCGCATCGCGATCACAAGAATTATCACATAATATGCTTAAAAAGCACGACTTTCCCCGACGATGTGTAGAAATTTAACAATTTGAATTTAAACATGTTTTAATGCAAGAAATTACTTTATTATTTAATAAAGTAATAAAAACCCTTTTCTGCTACCCATATTTAACACCAACTCATAAAATCTTCAAGGAGACAAAAATAATGAACATCCGGCAACTTTACTTGTGCAGTACTTGTATTTTAATTAAGAAGATTATAAGTAAAACCATTCACACTAATCTATCTTTCATAAAAAAATCACAAGTTTCCAATCGCAGTTTACGACGGCCTAGCTTGCTCGTGTTGCCAAAAACTCGGACTAAATTGGGAAAAAAAAGTAAATCCTTTGAGGGGGTACATTTCTATAATAAACTACCCTCAGATATATAAAATCTAGACTCCCTTAACATGTTCAAGTCCCAATTACGCAATTACATAATTGAAAACTACTCAAACTCTGAATAATATGATATCAGATAATCTGAATATCAAAGTATAAATATGTGTATGTATGTGTTTAATGTTTATATATAGGTATAAGGAGAGGAAATACATTTTCTTTTTGATTTAGTATAGTCTACTGAATGTTTTGTGCATATTTACCCACTTATTGTAATCAACTTTTGTTAAAATGCGGTGACAGTTGTTTTAATTAAGTACTTCTATGATATGTATTGTTCTCATGTAAGTGGATTTATTATAATCTTTTATGAGAATAAATTCTTTAAACCTAAATTACTCTGATTACTCGCGAAATGGATTATGATGGCACTTAATTTCACGTGCGGCCTATCCGCGAAGACCTGTTATAATATTCTTTGTTGTCTAATGATACCTTTACTGGAAATGATAATTAATCCTTTTATTACTCAAAATAAATTCTGTAGCAGAATTCAACATTTCCGATTCTATTTTGAATATTATGTATAGGAAAATAAGTTATTTTTTCAACAAGTTCACTTAACGACTTTTTCTATAATAAAAAGCTTCTTCAATAGTGGTATCGAAAAAGTCGTGCAGTAAGAAAAATGTAAACTTAGAATTTAACAATTTTAATTAAAGTCTCAAAAGCGGTCATTTGACCGCTCTGGTAGGTTTTGTGTTAATTTTATTGCTTTAGTAGTCCTAGACACGAGTTACACTATCCTATCTGAACTAAACTGAATTAGCCTGTAAACAACCCACTCCTGGGCGAAGGCTTCCTCTCCATATAGAAGAATGGTTAGAACTTAATCCACCAAGCTGCTCCACTGTGGGTTGGCGGATAATTTTACTACCATGAGCAACGATCGCTATCAAGTGTTTTTGATATCAATCGGGACCGACGGCTTTACGTACTCTCCGAGGTGTGCTGGGGAGATCTACAAGGACATACACCCAGACCAGAAACAAATATTTGAACAAAAACAAATAGCTGCCCCGAGCGGGAATAGAACCCGCGACCTCTGGCGTTAAGGCGACAACACGCACCACTTTACTAGAAAGGTTGTCAAAAAATTATCAGACTTGTGCAATGAAAGATCCCACCACCATTGAATGTGGAAAAGTCTTGGAAGACCGTAATTGATATTTTCTTCTAATGGAAAAAAGGGTAATTGTAAAATGACGATATTCCTATATCTGCTCTTGATTACTCCTAAGAAGCATGAGCTAAATTGACTTCACAGAAAAAATCGTGTCCATGTCGAGCCGTGAGGCTTAATGTAAAATAGTACCTCAAGGTATTGTCAATAATAAACATTTAGCATGACTACATAATTATGCGATAAGCAACATTAACATGCGTAAGAGAAAACAAGCAAAGAATATGTATATATATTCTGTATTATGTATATATGTTTTAAATTGATTTAAAATTGTACGATTACCTAAGTAAAGTAGCGTTTATGTATTATATAAAGGGTCTAGTTATCACCTGATAGCATGCACCACTCTAACTCAACACACTATTGAATTTGCTAATTCTGTCGGAAAATTACATTTTCATTACCTTTAAGTGTCTCTGATTTTTATTATAAAAAGTTATAAAAAAATTATCAAACACAATGTGTTAATTTTTGTGGGATTACTCTGTTTTTGTTATATAATTATCTATACTTAACGAAAATATCGAACATACAAAAAACACGTTGAAACGAAAATAGAACCACCTACATTTTTGCTCAGCTAAAAAATATTCTGACAATATTGTGTTTTTATCTTTTAACTGCCTAAAATTACCCATTATCTAAAAAATGAACCTTGAAACTATTAATTTGCTTAACAAAAATGGTTTTCATTACAGTATTATAATGTAAGTATTAATAAAAATTTCATTTTGTGTAGGTATTCCCACCGGATTGGATGGTACTGAGAGTGCAGAGTTGTAAAGTATTATTGTCAGCATTACAAGATTTGGCGAAACCGCTGTTGGAGAGATTTTTAGGAGACGAACCACCACAGTTTGATTCTCAGGTATATATTACTATTTTATTAATTAAAAAATGAAGTTAAAATCAATTTATATAGTTTTTAAATAACTATAATTTTCTGTTCTTTGAATTCACAATAGCATTTTATACATTATGTATTATTACAATAAATAGAGATAAAATAGAAAATATACTTTTTACATTATTAGGATATTTTACTAAAAGCATTACAAAACAGGCGCCTGTGACAGGAGAGAGAGAGAGAGAGACAACAGAACCTCTGTCTCTCGCGAAAATGTATATCATTGGTCGTCTCGGTTCTGTTGTTTCTGTCTCTCCGGTCGCGGTCGCGTGCCGCGGCGCGAACCGCCCTCCTAAATAAGTGTGTGCGGCAGCTGTGGTCGGGCTACCTGGAGCTGTGCGTGTCGCTGGTGACGGCGAGCGCGCTGCAGGCGGAGCAGTGGGCGCGGGGCCCGCAGCGCGCCGCCATGCGCTCCGCCGCCGCGCTGCACCTGCTGGCGGTGTGGACGCGCCTAGGTACTGCCACACTACCCGGATTGCTCTAATGTCTCCGTGCTATAATTCTTAATAACGTAACACCCAAGTTATCATTTATACCTAAAAGACACAATTTTTGCATTACGTAATACTTAAACGACCCCCTTAACTAATCTATGAAGCATCGTTCAGCCTCCAAAGCTAGAAAACAAAACATAATTAGTTTTGTACTATCGTCAACACTGTTTTAGACGAGCTTTTGTTTCTATTGAGGTCTATTACAATTTGAGGAGTTAAGTATACATAAATGAACCTCTATATCGATAACATTTTATTGTAAACTTCAATACAGTGCTTCATAGTTTTTTATTTTATTGTGTAATTTTAGAAGATATCACAATCTAAATGAAATAACACATGTAAAAAGTAATGTGAGTGTGGAAGTAAGAGAAGCGGGTGGCGTGCGGGCGGTGCGCAGGGCCGGCGCAGCTGCAGCTGATCGGGCCGGCGGTGAGCGCGCTGCTGGAGGTGACGCTGGTGGGGTCGCTGCGGCGCGCGGCGCTGGGCGCGCTGGTGGCGCTCATGGCGGCCGAGCGCGCCGCCACCGGCTCCGCACGCCGCACCGAGGCCGCGCTCGTCGACAAGCTCGACTCGCTCGTCGCCGACAACAAGGCCGACGACCAGTACCGCCGCCTTTTCGACACTGTGTTCGTCATTTTATTTTATCTACTCCCATGCTTTAAATCCTCTATAAAAGAGTCTGAAACAGTTAGCTTATTGCCAACATTAAAACACCCAAATCGAATAACCATAATATCATCCAAAATGATATAATGTTGTCCTGAATTTCATAATAACACTCCTTTGTTTTTTTTTTAATTCCTTCTTCGCAAAGTGTTTACTCAACTCGATGCGTGCTATCTGTATGAATTTCAAAAAAAGAACATTGTCATTCACGCGCGTTTCACTACCAGAACGCGCTGAAAAAAAAAGTAGGTTTTTCAAATTCCCGCCATTTTTCTTCGATATTTTTATTGTTTTGTTTACAAAAATATAATGGGTGTAGATTAATTTTCTATGCAACTATTGATAATTGGGTAATAAAACACTCATGTGACACTATTCGGGTTTAAATACAACAGTTGCATAAATAACTATTATTCGACTAATTTGTACTGTACGGTAGTTAATGGCTAAGAAACATTCTATTGCTAGAATTTTTGATTAGAGATATTTGCATACTTTTGTTTGATTTTTTTCTATTTGACATACAAGGTTTGGAAAATTTTCACGATAAACACTGTATTCCTTGCTATGCAAACCTTTTATCTCGGTACTTAAACGTACAGCGGTGCCAGACGAATTTTGAGTGGGACAATTCTATAAAATTTCATGTTTATTATTAGGCCATAATTATCATGATTACTTATGGTGTTATTTTTTTGAAAAATTTTGCAAAAAAATTAAGAAATTATATATTTGATTTCTTTTTTTTTTTTTTTTGTAAAATATCCTAAATTTTTTTTTATATAAATTTTTATGATGCGCATGCAAACGACAGGGAGCACTTGAGTTCGGTGTAAGTATAAAGCTGATTGAAATAATTGTTAATAGCATCATTACCTAAAAAAAAAAAAAAAAAAAGTAAAAAAGAAATTAAAAAAAAAATCACATACAGCATTAATGTAACGAATTGTTATTATTATTATTATATGTTTAAAGGATAGTATATTCCTTACATAGTATTGGTTACAATAAACATTTTTCATAATTTGTTAAAAAAATCTTTTCATTAAGTTAGATAAGTGTTCAAATGTAATATCGATATGGAACCACAGGCTGATGGAGCGCGTGTCGACGGAGGGGTGGCGCGAAGCGGGCGCGGCGTTCGTGGGCTGCGTGACGCGCCTGCTGGAGCGCCTGCTGGACTACCGCGCCGTCATGCAGGGCGCCGAGCACCGCGACAAGCGCATGGCCGCCACCGTCAACCTGCTGGTGAGTGCACAGTGCACAGTGCACAGTACCACACCTCCCCTGTGTCGACGTGTGCGTGACGCGCCTGCTGGAGCGCCTGCTGGACTACCGCGCCGTCATGCAGGGCGCCGAGCACCGCGACAAGCGCATGGCCGCCACCGTCAACCTGCTGGTGAGTGCACAGTGCACAGTACCACACCTCCCCTGTGTCGACGTGTGCGTGACGCGCCTGCTGGAGCGCCTGCTGGACTACCGCGCCGTCATGCAGGGCGCCGAGCACCGCGACAAGCGCATGGCCGCCACCGTCAACCTGCTGGTGAGTGCACAGTGCACAGTGCACAGTACCACACCTCCCCTGTGTCGACGTGTGCGTGACGCGCCTGCTGGAGCGCCTGCTGGACTACCGCGCCGTCATGCAGGGCGCCGAGCACCGCGACAAGCGCATGGCCGCCACCGTCAACCTGCTGGTGAGTGCACAGTGCACAGTGCACAGTACCACACCTCCCCTGTGTCGACGTGTGCGTGACGCGCCTGCTGGAGCGCCTGCTGGACTACCGCGCCGTCATGCAGGGCGCCGAGCACCGCGACAAGCGCATGGCCGCCACCGTCAACCTGCTGGTGAGTGCACAGTGCACAGTGCACAGTACCACACCTCCCCTGTGTCGACGTGTGCGTGACGCGCCTGCTGGAGCGCCTGCTGGACTACCGCGCCGTCATGCAGGGCGCCGAGCACCGCGACAAGCGCATGGCCGCCACCGTCAACCTGCTGGTGAGTGCACAGTGCACAGTGCACAGTACCACACCTCCCCTGTGTCGACGTGTGCGTGACGCGCCTGCTGGAGCGCCTGCTGGACTACCGCGCCGTCATGCAGGGCGCCGAGCACCGCGACAAGCGCATGGCCGCCACCGTCAACCTGCTGGTGAGTGCACAGTGCACAGTGCACAGTACCACACCTCCCCTGTGTCGACGTGTGCGTGACGCGCCTGCTGGAGCGCCTGCTGGACTACCGCGCCGTCATGCAGGGCGCCGAGCACCGCGACAAGCGCATGGCCGCCACCGTCAACCTGCTGGTGAGTGCACAGTGCACAGTGCACAGTACCACACCTCCCCTGTGTCGACGTGTGCGTGACGCGCCTGCTGGAGCGCCTGCTGGACTACCGCGCCGTCATGCAGGGCGCCGAGCACCGCGACAAGCGCATGGCCGCCACCGTCAACCTGCTGGTGAGTGCACAGTGCACAGTGCACAGTACCACACCTCCCCTGTGTCGACGTGTGCGTGACGCGCCTGCTGGAGCGCCTGCTGGACTACCGCGCCGTCATGCAGGGCGCCGAGCACCGCGACAAGCGCATGGCCGCCACCGTCAACCTGCTGGTGAGTGCACAGTGCACAGTACCACACCTCCCCTGTGTCGACGTGTGCGTGACGCGCCTGCTGGAGCGCCTGCTGGACTACCGCGCCGTCATGCAGGGCGCCGAGCACCGCGACAAGCGCATGGCCGCCACCGTCAACCTGCTGGTGAGTGCACAGTGCACAGTGCACAGTACCACACCTCCCCTGTGTCGACGTGTGCGTGACGCGCCTGCTGGAGCGCCTGCTGGACTACCGCGCCGTCATGCAGGGCGCCGAGCACCGCGACAAGCGCATGGCCGCCACCGTCAACCTGCTGGTGAGTGCACAGTGCACAGTACCACACCTCCCCTGTGTCGACGTGTGCGTGACGCGCCTGCTGGAGCGCCTGCTGGACTACCGCGCCGTCATGCAGGGCGCCGAGCACCGCGACAAGCGCATGGCCGCCACCGTCAACCTGCTGGTGAGTGCACAGTGCACAGTGCACAGTACCACACCTCCCCTGTGTCGACGTGTGCGTGACGCGCCTGCTGGAGCGCCTGCTGGACTACCGCGCCGTCATGCAGGGCGCCGAGCACCGCGACAAGCGCATGGCCGCCACCGTCAACCTGCTGGTGAGTGCACAGTGCACAGTGCACAGTACCACACCTCCCCTGTGTCGACGTGTGCGTGACGCGCCTGCTGGAGTGCCTGCTGGACTACCGCGCCGTCATGCAGGGCGCCGAGCACCGCGACAAGCGCATGGCCGCCACCGTCAACCTGCTGGTGAGTGCACAGTGCACAGTGCACAGTACCACACCTCCCCTGTGTCGACGTGTGCGTGACGCGCCTGCTGGAGCGCCTGCTGGACTACCGCGCCGTCATGCAGGGCGCCGAGCACCGCGACAAGCGCATGGCCGCCACCGTCAACCTGCTGGTGAGTGCACAGTGCACAGTGCACAGTACCACACCTCCCCTGTGTCGACGTGTGCGTGACGCGCCTGCTGGAGCGCCTGCTGGACTACCGCGCCGTCATGCAGGGCGCCGAGCACCGCGACAAGCGCATGGCCGCCACCGTCAACCTGCTGGTGAGTGCACAGTGCACAGTGCACAGTACCACACCTCCCCTGTGTCGACGTGTGCGTGACGCGCCTGCTGGAGCGCCTGCTGGACTACCGCGCCGTCATGCAGGGCGCCGAGCACCGCGACAAGCGCATGGCCGCCACCGTCAACCTGCTGGTGAGTGCACAGTGCACAGTGCACAGTACCACACCTCCCCTGTGTCGACGTGTGCGTGACGCGCCTGCTGGAGCGCCTGCTGGACTACCGCGCCGTCATGCAGGGCGCCGAGCACCGCGACAAGCGCATGGCCGCCACCGTCAACCTGCTGGTGAGTGCACAGTGCACAGTACCACACCTCCCCTGTGTCGACGTGTGCGTGACGCGCCTGCTGGAGCGCCTGCTGGACTACCGCGCCGTCATGCAGGGCGCCGAGCACCGCGACAAGCGCATGGCCGCCACCGTCAACCTGCTGGTGAGTGCACAGTGCACAGTGCACAGTACCACACCTCCCCTGTGTCGACGTGTGCGTGACGCGCCTGCTGGAGCGCCTGCTGGACTACCGCGCCGTCATGCAGGGCGCCGAGCACCGCGACAAGCGCATGGCCGCCACCGTCAACCTGCTGGTGAGTGCACAGTGCACAGTACCACACCTCCCCTGTGTCGACGTGTGCGTGACGCGCCTGCTGGAGCGCCTGCTGGACTACCGCGCCGTCATGCAGGGCGCCGAGCACCGCGACAAGCGCATGGCCGCCACCGTCAACCTGCTGGTGAGTGCACAGTGCACAGTACCACACCTCCCCTGTGTCGACGTGTGCGTGACGCGCCTGCTGGAGCGCCTGCTGGACTACCGCGCCGTCATGCAGGGCGCCGAGCACCGCGACAAGCGCATGGCCGCCACCGTCAACCTGCTGGTGAGTGCACAGTGCACAGTACCACACCTCCCCTGTGTCGACGTGTGCGTGACGCGCCTGCTGGAGCGCCTGCTGGACTACCGCGCCGTCATGCAGGGCGCCGAGCACCGCGACAAGCGCATGGCCGCCACCGTCAACCTGCTGGTGAGTGCACAGTGCACAGTGCACAGTACCACACCTCCCCTGTGTCGACGTGTGCGTGACGCGCCTGCTGGAGCGCCTGCTGGACTACCGCGCCGTCATGCAGGGCGCCGAGCACCGCGACAAGCGCATGGCCGCCACCGTCAACCTGCTGGTGAGTGCACAGTGCACAGTGCACAGTACCACACCTCCCCTGTGTCGACGTGTGCGTGACGCGCCTGCTGGAGCGCCTGCTGGACTACCGCGCCGTCATGCAGGGCGCCGAGCACCGCGACAAGCGCATGGCCGCCACCGTCAACCTGCTGGTGAGTGCACAGTGCACAGTACCACACCTCCCCTGTGTCGACGTGTGCGTGACGCGCCTGCTGGAGCGCCTGCTGGACTACCGCGCCGTCATGCAGGGCGCCGAGCACCGCGACAAGCGCATGGCCGCCACCGTCAACCTGCTGGTGAGTGCACAGTGCACAGTGCACAGTACCACACCTCCCCTGTGTCGACGTGTGCGTGACGCGCCTGCTGGAGCGCCTGCTGGACTACCGCGCCGTCATGCAGGGCGCCGAGCACCGCGACAAGCGCATGGCCGCCACCGTCAACCTGCTGGTGAGTGCACAGTGAACAGTGCACAGTACCACACCTCCCCTGTGTCGACGTGTGCGTGACTTAGTGTATAAAAATATTATTATTACATGAGATACTAAGATTAAAGCTATCGATACATTACGTTTATATTTATCAAATGTAATGTAATATTGAACTCTTGTCACAATTGTTCACAGAACTTCTACAAAAATGAAATCGATCGCAAGGAAATGTATTTGCGTTATGTGTATAAGCTGCACGATCTACACATCGCTTCTGATAATTGGGTCGAAGCTGGATGTACTTTATTGGTAAGCAATTTAAACTTATACACTCACAATCTAAATCATCTGTTTGTGGTATGTTACGAGCGATCTTATGAAGTAAATTACTAATGAAGATCAATGAAAATCGTACTATATTAAAGGTTGTATGTACCTACGATAAATTTTATACCATATTACCTTAAACCAAATTAATTTACATTACACCCGTATTTCAGAAGCTATCCTAGTTTAAGTGTAGGAGTAAGAGAAACCGTTTCAATTTCTGGATTCTTGGCGAGTTCCGTAACATCACCCCCCATATTTTATCGCATTTTTTCGGAATTTTCTTATTAGTAGCAGTTCCTCAGGAGCCAATCTTGTGTTTCGAAAGTTTAAGAAAACTTTCGGGTTACTGAAGGCTTCATTCCGAGAATTTCTGGACGGCGCCAGAGCACTTTGATGAATAACGACCGATTTATCGTATTCAACTTCTCTTTGAAATAATCATTTGACTAGTTTCGACGTCCAGCAACAACTTAGACACGTTCGTAGGGTGTCGGTCAGTGAGTAGACAATTCGACGACTCCAGCAAGCAAACTTGACACGAAAAAACCATGACACGGTCCCAAAAGGACGGGGCGTCTTCGACAAACACGCCTTCGATTGGCTCACATCCGTCTTAATTGGGAAGTTGAACGATGGGCGAGTTATGTTCTCAGAATAGTGTATTTACATGATAGTGACCGAAAGGGTGAAAAAAGAGTACCGAGAGTTTTTTTCCTCCGGCTTTTTTTCCTCTCGGCCAACACTAGGGACATTAGATTAAGTTATTTATTGTAACATTTAATAAAGCCGATGATATAATAAAAGCGTTTTTCCTGAAATAAAAACGCATATTAAATACTTACCTTATTTGAAGCTTACTGTTTGAGATAGGCCCTATCTGTTTTCCGGTTATTTATGTCCTTCTCCTTCCCTCCTATACATCTGTCTCGCTTGCACACTCCCCACCAGGCAGGCCCGAGCGCAGTAGGGCGCCTCGAAGGCATTCTCGAATCATTGAGTCGAAAATACCAGGCAGAAATTAATTGTAAGCTTCAAATAAGGTAAGTATTTAATATGCGTTTTTATTTCAGGAAAAACGCTTTTATTAAATCCCTGACCGTTATTTGAAGCTTACTGTTTGAGACGTGTTTGTTATCGCCTGGTGGTGGGGACGCCAATGTGAAGTAAGTTTGATTGACTCCAGGAGAATAATCTATACCTATGGATTAAGCGATAGATAATCATTATTTGGAAGATAATATATTATTATATTAAAGAGCTTTGGAGTGTGCAAGAAATAAAGACAACAAAAACCAATCATTAACAATTCTGTAATCACAAAAGTCACTCTCTTAGTATAATCTGTATTCCAAAAACAATTAATACAGAAGATAAAAATTTAATCAGCTGGGTTGAACATTCTAGTAATGCTGTTGCTAGCAGCGGCTGGTAGTATCTCTCGTCTGTAGAAGCGTGTAAAAGTCTCTTTGGACTTCCAATTTCCTCTGGATAAAATTTTATCCAGAGGTAAGTTATCAGACCAATTTTTTGAAGATACTGCTGATCGTAGACTTCCAGGTGTAGCGGGTATACGTATACCAGCCTCTGTTAGTACAGTTTTAATCCATCCCGCAATCACAGTGCGAGAGACCGCCTTTGCTTGTCCTCTGATATTTATAAATAAGTTTGGACAATTACCCGAATCTCTTCTATCTTTAAGAAGATCAATTAATTTTCTGACCCAAAACACAGGATCCAGATTTTTACTACTCGTATTAGGCAGTAACTTCCATCCCGATTGCCTATGAGTGTCACTGTCGGTTTTAGAGCCAAATACTGGCTTTAAAATAATGTTACTGCCGTCATCGATGCAATGCTCTGAGTCCACTAGCAGCAATGTCAGATCGTGAACTCGTCTGCCTGAGCACAGGAGGAGGAGTGTTGCTGTATGTCGAGAAGTGGCAAAAGGGTTATTTTCATTTACAGTGTTTGAACTTAAAAAGGAGGTTAGGGTATCTAAATTCCATACAGGAGGCTTGTGGGTGACAGGCCTCTTTAAAGCAATAGACTTTAAGACATGTTTTACTAATGTATGCGAACTTATTCGTCCAGCGTCTTCGGCATTGCATAGAGTAGCCACCACTGATTTGTGAAGCAAAATAGTGTTATAAGAAAACTTGTCGACTAGATGTAGGTCCGCTAGATATCTAGCAACGATGGGCCCTGTTGGGTGAAAAGGATCCAAATTATATTTTTTCGACCAAGATACCCATCGATCCCACGCCACCTTATAGGTTTTAAGAGTCGACGTACGCCACGAGGATTTAAGTAATTGTATTTGATCTTCATTCCAACCCGTCAAACTCTTCGACCACCCCCACACTTCCAGACTTCGAGAGCCATCTCTTGCACCTTGGGGGGTGGCAGACCGGTCGTGGTGTCTATTAGATTCTCCTTGAGATTGGTGATCGACCACGGAGCTGCTACTGCTCGAGCTTTGAGATCGGCCCGCCAAAATACTCGACACCACCGGGGTACAATTAAAAGGTACAGCCCGGTCGCCGAGTTGAGGTGGGCCAGCACCTTGGGTATCAGGTATGGTGGTGGGAACACCCACGCAAGGTGGTAGTTCTACTGCCAGGAAAAGGCATTGTGGAATAACGCTTGGGTATCTGTTAAATCCAGAGACACGTAGTTGGCTACCACGTTTGATCGACTGGACGCAAATAGATCTACTACCGGAGTGCCAAACTTGTGAAATACCTTCTCCGTGCAAGCGGGCAGAAGGTACCATTCTGGTACTTGTTTGTGCCTGGATAGGTGATCCGCATGTCCGTTGTAAATGCCGGATATATAATTGAGTATCAGATTTATTTGATGATAATCTAGTAAGCGGAACACTCTGTACGTTACTTCCATCAGAGGTGGCGATCTCGTGCCGTCCTCGTTCCGCAAGTGGGCCACAACTGTTCGATCTTCGCACTGGAACAGAGCAGTGGACTTGCATAGTAGAGAACCGTGGGTTTCGAGAACCTTTAAGATTGCCAGCATCTCTTTTAGGTTGCAATGTAGATGTTTTTCTTGAGCAGTCCACACACCTGACACTGCGTAACCGTCCACCTGAGCTCCCCAAGCTAGATCGAAGGCGTCTGTGGTCACAAAGGGAGTTGGTGGTGGTAGATGGATTGCAGATGTTTGGTGGCAGTTGTGAAGCCACCACTGAAGATCTTCTATGACTTCGTCTGGTAAGTGGATCTCCTTCCTGACTGGCATATTTAGAGATGCATTTAGGAATCCGAGCAGAGACCGGTGATGTAATCTGCCCTGTGGCACCACAAAACTTGCAAAGTTTAGAAGGCCCACTAGGCTTTGCAATTCTTGCAGGCAAGTCTTGCCCGAGTTCAGCCTTGCAGAGACCTTGTCGATAAGATTTCTGACCTTGTCTTGCGGCAGAGATTTCTTGTTGGCCCAAGGATCCCACTGAACTCCCAAGTACACAAGACTCTTATGTGGGGATACAACGGATTTCTTTAGATTTACTTGCCATCCTAGATATTCTAGACGGTTCAGGAGAGTACGAACATAAGTTTGCAGAGTGTTCTTGTCCTGGTGAACTACCCGGAAGTCGTCTAGGTAGACAATTATGCGCAGATTCTGTTCGCAATATTTGAGCGACCCAGTTGTTCAGAGAAGCAAACACCTTCGGTGCTGTACTGAGGCCGAAAGGCAAGCAGGTCATTTCCAATAGCTCCCCTTGGTAAATGAGGCGCAAAAATCTTCTGTGTGCCGGAGATATTGGTAAATGAAAGTAAGCTTGCGAAAGGTCTACTTTGCAAAGCCTGGCTGGAGGAACTCGGGTATACGAAATACATTTATCAGGCTGAAGGGTTCCGTGATTACATAGTCGTTTAAGGCTCTTAAATTGAATATTGGGTGGTCGGAGCCATCGCTCTTTGGCACAAGGAACATTGTTGACAGGAAGCTCGGTGAGCATCGTACTGCTTCTAATACACCTTGGTCTTTCATCTGACTGATAAGAGTCGACATCGATTCGGATTCCAGTGTGATGTAGGGCCCTTTCCTCAAATGTGGCAATATTAGAGGTGGTTTTAGAAGAAAGGGTATGCGATACCCTGTTATTATGCGCAGCAGAAAGTTTGGAGCTCCCATTTCCTCCCATCGATTGTAAAATAGTGCTAGTCGACCCGCCCTGAATTCTGTCGAGTCAGTACTTACGGTTTTTGTTCCCAGAGTTGTAGTCTGAGGAAACTCCGAGGCGTTTACGGTTTCCTTTGCCCTGACTCTGAGGCTTGTAGCTTTGGCGGCCACCCCGCGAGCGAAATGAACCTCTGTTGTTGTTTGTAGGCGCCGTACGACGGTCACTCTGGTTGCTCTGTCGTTGAGAGCGTTCATGATAGCAGTCCTGCGAGGACTGGTGGTATTGATAATGTGGATGAGACACAGAGACGCAGCATCCATGGCTGGTACCCTGCGAGGGTCCATGATAGTGAGCTGACCCCTGCGGGGGGTAGCGTGCAGTCTTACTTGGTCCTGCTTGCGAAGCATAGCCGCTTGTATGTTTAGCTAAGGGCATGAATGTCTTCTTAACCCCACCCATTTTTTCCAGGGCAGCAGTAAACGATTCGCTTTCGAATAAATGGCGGTCGAATGGTGGGATCTTGCGTAGCGTTGTCTTTATTAAAGGATCCCGAACGTGATTAGTTATTCCATCTCGACGCATTTGTATAACTTCAGCCCTATGTCCACAGATAAACTGCAATAAATCTGAAGACGCTTTGTGGAAATCACCTTTAGAAAAAATCTCCGTTATCTTATCCTGCAAGCTATTAAAATTTAAACCCTGTTCTGCATAAGCTCAGGATAGTAGTTCTGACAAGGTAGATGATAACGCCTGTCTTTGTTTCAGCGCACAAAAAGTAAGAGCGGCGTAAGCCTTGTCAGCATAAGCCAAATGGCGCAACTGATCATACGCACGAATCTCCTCATTAGCTTCTAGGTCAATAAAACCAGGCGTATGGCAATATGCTTTTTATACTTCAGAGTACCTGACCTCACTCCATTCACTTTTATTAAAATATTGTATATCCTGAAGGGCTTTCAATAAATCATCGGGTGCTTTAGGAACCGCAGGCTCTTTCAGTTTTGTTTCAATATCGAAATTGAACGGCAGTTGAACCTGAGTAGGCTCACTTGCGCACGCATCACTACCATCATTGTACAAGATGCCACGAACACTAATCAATTAACAAGTCGTTGTCTATAACTGACGCGGGCTCCGCACCGCCACATGGCACTGATGATGATAAAGCGATTTGATTACGTAATGCACTCACCTCTCTGAATAACTTGTGCCACTGCCGATTGTCCTTCCGTGATTTGTGACTATATTTGCCTCCCCTTCTTTTGTGGTGACGGCCACGTTTCTTCTTTCGGTCGGAAGAGCTCTCGGAATCCGTGGAATCACTTGACGAAGAGGGGCTGCTACTAGATGATGAACTCCTAGCTGAGCGTGCACGTTTCCGTGGCACACGATCCCGCGATAAATCATGTCGCGGTTCCTCAACACTCGCGTTTACACATGTACTATTTTTATCTAAATCATCCATTCTAAAAGTAAAACACTTTTAAAAAGGTAGGTATTTGTAAAAAAAAGGACACAAAAATTTACAACTAGGACACAGTATAATTAAGACACTTTATACTGAGATTAGGAGAAAGGACAATAGGTAAATGTTTCTAGAAATAAAAAGAAACTAAGAAAAATAACGCTAAAAATACGTTACATACCTGCGTAATCAATTTGAATTATAAACGTTAATATCAAATCGACTTAAAATACGAACGGTAATACCGTATGAAATTAACTCACGCGCAGGTGATACTTCTATTTACGGTGAAGACAACCGTACTCGCCGGAAAACAAGACGCCAATGATTCGAGAATGCCTTCGAGGCTCCCTACTGCGCTCGGGCCTGCCTGGTGGGGAGTGTGCAAGCGAGACAGATGTATAGGAGGGAAGGAGAAGGACATAAATAACCGGAAAACAGATAGGGCCTATCTCAAACAGTAAGCTTCAAATAACGGTCAGGGATTTAATAGTAATGTTATGTCTACCGAGACATTAACTTGTAATCATTTGACGTATTTGTTTTAAATGATTTTTTTTTTGACATTCGTTAAGTGTGTAAAATCACCTTATGACGAAATAAAAAAAAAAAAAAAAAAAAAAAAAACAGGCGGAGAAGGCGAGGTAGAGATAATTTAGTCGATATTATGCTTGAACAAATCGTTATGCGATATATATTGATAATAACTTCCTCCTGATGCACGATGACGCCCAGTGTCACACTTGAAAGCACAGTTCATGGGTTAGGTCGGTATCGCCACATTGAACTGGCCAGCGCTTAGTCCCGACTAATCTTATCGAGCACTTATGATAAACTGAAAAATAGGGTTCTCACCAAAAATGCCGTCCCTTCAAATTCGATGAACCGAAACCGGCTTTGAGAGAGGAATAGAAAGGTATCCAACAAGATTCCATCAATTAGCTTATTGGGTCCATGAGAACTCGTCTTCGTACTGTAATTAAGGCTAGAGCAGGCAACGCAAAATATTGATACCTAATATTTAAGACCAAATTAATATTATTCTCTAAATTTGAGTTTTTGTTTGTGATCCACAATTCCTTATCCCTTTGCTTTTTCATTTCTTCTTCTATTAAACAAAATATTAAAATTTTTATGAATGTTGTGTGAATTTAAAATGTTACATACTTTATTATTTATCTTCTTAGTTATTTACTTTGATTCCTCGTAACAAAATACGAATAGGTGATTTCATAGTTAAATACAAAATCTTATAAATTAATATATATTATTTTATAAATATGATTATTATTAAGTTATTCATATTTACAGCTCTATGCAGAAACATTGAATTGGGACAGTGATCAAATCGGCGTGGATCCGGAACACCCAGAAACTCCTGAATGGAAACGTAAAGAGGCGTTGTATAATCAAGTGTTGCAATATTTCGACCGCGGAAAAGTAAGAAATATAAACATACTGTAGTGAATACTTACTTTCATTCATAGTTTAGAAATTTTAATGTACATATTAAATATTATGCTTTTTTTAATTTTTAAATAGTCATAGAATTATTGTTTAAAATAAATTGAATATTACATTGACCGAAAATATAATTTTATTAGCCGTATATAGTGATTTTGCAAGTTTAAAATAAAATTTTGAAATATTATTCATAGCTTTGGTTTTCTAGTTAATATAAAATTTGATTTTTTTTACTTCCGTTATTATATCCGTTATTATTGTGTAAAAATAAATATAAATTCGATTTGCCCAATTCAAATAAATTTAACATAAACTTTAATTGAGGAAGCAGTTAAGAAAATAAATACTAGATACTATACTAAAAATATAGTCTATTGTAAAATACCATCACACGACATGTAACGCGGTCCAAATAAACTGAAAATGGCATCTCTTGGGCATTATACATAATGATATTATGGAGTCTAGTTGTATATAAATGATTACAACTCAAATACAACCGGCGCTGTACCATACTCCCCTTTATTCTTTCTGCTAGTGCCCCATCTAGTGGTTACTCTGAAACTGCAAGTGTTATAGCTAACTGATCACATAACATTAGATAAGGCGGCTACTCATTCGTTGAATCCCTTCCCTAATATTATAAATGTGAAATGTAATTTTATTTGTTACGCTTTCACGCGAAAACTACTTAACCGATAATAATGATACTTTGTACACGTATTCTTGGAGGTAAGTAAGTAGTAGTTAAGAAGTAACACAGGATACTTTCTTTTGGTCGCGATAATCGACGTGCAAGCGGGTTAAGCCGCGGGCATAAGCTAGTATTTTCATAAAAGAAAACGTGTTAAAATTGGGATGTTTCAGTGCTGGGAGAAAGGCCTGCCCCTCCTACGCGAGTTGGCAACGCTATACGAGACTCGCCTGTGCGACTACGCGCGCCTCGCGCACTGCTTGCGCACGCACGCGACTTTCCTCGACTGCATCCTCGAGCAGTTGAGACCGGAACCCGAGTATTTCCGGGTCGGCTTTTATGGAAAGGGCTGTCCCTTGTTTGTTAGGGTAAGTAATATTGGTCCAAATATTTTGTAGTAATATTTCGATTTTTGTCAGTTTTCAATGTAAATGTTTATTTTGATTATCTTGTAATTCGATCTTTAACAAGTTTCGTTTCGAAATTTGTCAATTTCTATAGAAATTTAAAAACACTTCACTGAAAAATGGAATTTAATTCAGTTGTAACATTGTTCTCTGGCTTTTTGACAAGAGTACTTTAAAAAAATAGTGTTTAAATAACACTTTCGCGCGACGGACTCGCGATATGGACAGACGACTTGAAGAAAGTCACCGGAAGCTGTTGGATGGAGGCTGCTTCGAACCGGTCGCTCTAGAGGTCGATGGGGGAGGCCTACGTTCAGCAGTGGACATCCAATATGAATATGATATGATATGATATGATGATGTAATACCACTTTCTGAATTAAATAAAATTCTTAATTTTTCTACAGAATAAACAGTTCGTGTACCGCGGATTGGACTACGAGCGTATCGGCGCATTCACGCAGCGCCTGCAGGCGGAGTACGTGTCCGCTCACATACTGATGAGAAACACGCCGCCCGACGACTCCGTTATAGCTTCCGATGGACAATGTGAGCCTCAAGTAGCTTATGGTGATTTAGGGTCCATTTATACCTACAGACACCGTGCGTGTCAGACACGTACCAGCGCAGACACGGTTTATTTCTTAGAGTGTATACTACTGGAGGCAGCTTTCCGTAGGCCGAAAGTGTAGGCGAAGTTGTAGAGAGACAGACGTATACGGGCTATATGCTATCTCTCTCTAGTCACACGCGATTGGTCACAGCACAGCTGACTCCCCACCGCTTCACCGAATGGTTTATGCCACGAAGAGGGAAAATCAACAACCAATCGGTTTCGTCGGCTTAACATACACACACAGTTATCTGTCCCTTTTTTTTTGGGGGAATCCATTTACGGATGATATCCAGGATGCCCGGGTCGGGACTGTCGGACTCGGCACTTTGGGAGTGCAATACCGTACTAAACCCCTGCGGGAGCCTTCAGTCGCTTTAATTGGAGGGTCCCGGATCTGCAGGCAACAGGATCTCTCCAGCGACATGCTGGCCTCGGCGAAAAGGCCAGACATCTCCTCCATGGGGACTGTCCGGCTCACCAGGTTCCCATCCCGGCCCGACACGGGCATAGGGGCGTTACTCGAGGCGTATTAAGTAGCGCCTCCTACGCACCCTCATTCGTCGCCCGCGGATGGAGGCCACGTCGGCGGTCTCCTCTCACCCGCTCGTCGGCCTCCTTCTGGGACATTACGGTCTCGCAGAAGGAGACCATCGCCTTCCAGGACTCGTTGTCGCCGATCATCGCGGTGATGATGCTCGGGAGCGACAAGTCCCCTCCGAGGACCGACGTCAGACCTTGAAGCAGCGCCGCCCATCTCGGGCACACCTCGAGGGTGTGCTGGGCAGAGTCCACCGCCGCGCCAAAATCGTGACATTCAGTCGTCGGCTCCCTCTGGGCCGTCCGACACAGGTAGTCACCAAAGCAACCGTGCCCGGTGAGAATATGCGTCAAACGGATGGTGAGGGGCTTGCGTTTTTGACGTATCCACCGCTCAAGGATCGGGCGAATGGCAGCCGTACGGCTACCCCTCCAGGTCCTCCCCCCCACCTCCGCATAAGCGCTTCCTGCCCTATCCGACGCATACGTAGGATCCCGTCCAACGTAGGGTTCTCACCAAGAGCCCTCCTACCCGGTCATCTGTCCCTAAGGTAGGCAACCTTAATGCCTGTGTTTTAGGTAACAGTTGACTGATATACATTTTTTTAAATAAATATACATATAAGTAAATACATATTATACCCAGACTCAGGGCGGGAATCGAACCCACAACCCTGGAGCAGAAAACACTGCACAACACTGCCAACTGCGTTACGGGCCAGTCATAGTGATAGGAGGACCTCTCGTTGTCGAGCGTCCTCAACCTTTCGGCAGCGAGAGGTGCTGATCGGCCGTGGCCTCTTTTTGCGAGGAGGTCAGGGCTTTGAAGGAGGCCGTGGAGCGGGAGCGTGAAGCAGACGTTAACGGAGACGCTGCTAAGCGCTCCTTCAGCCTCCGCACTAGAGTGGGAGGGGCACCTATAATCCTCCCACTCGCCACCAGGGCAATAGAGTGCTCCCAGTGCCCGCGAGTGCTATATAGGCGAAGTGCTGCATAGGCAGGCCAACCGTCGGGGTGTCACGGTTGCATGCGTGAGCGATCCCATAGCGCCCCATTACGACGATGAGGGCACCGATGGGTTTTAGCGGGTATTCTGGCACGTTCTATGTGCCAGCGAGACCCACATAACCGCCGCCTCGCCGCGACGTAATGCGTAAATGCATTTCCCAGGGCAAAAAAAAATGGTAGAGAAATTATCTGCCAACTCGTAGTGGAAGTAGCGCGGTGGATCAAATTCCAACCCACAGCACTTTCACACAAATTAAAGTTTTATATTTATAAAAACAAGCATACAGCGCTGCGCGCCAAGACTAGTCAAACTTTATACTAGAGTCACATAAGTAAAGAAACGGAATAGAGACAAAGCTTCTAAGGAGTGAGCAAAAGTTATACCTTTTTTGGTAGGGTTGGCGCAGGAGGATAAAATTTTTGTTCATACACACTGTACAGTAAACTATATTGACACTTTTATATTAAAACACTATTAAAATATATTAAATTATAATTATTAAATGTAAACACGACGCACGACGTTTACTGCAGCCCCTGAGTTTGAGCACTCGCCGAGCCAGTACCGGCCGGTCTCTCTCTGCACGTGACGGAGCGCGAGTGCTCACGCACACACGCGACTCGAGCTCGTAGTAGTGTACGTATCGTAGCGTGCTCGCATGAAGCTTTGTCTCTGTTCCGTTTCTTTATTGATGTGTCAGTCACGTGATGGCCGTGCGGCAGACATCCAGATCTGCAACGTGAAGCCGGTGGGCGCGCGGCGCGCGTGGCCGGGCGGCGCGCCGGAGCCCGCCAAGCGCTTCTACGCGTGCAACGACGTCGACACCTTCCTGTGCGACCGCCCGCTGCACAAGCCGCCTATCGACAAGGACAACGAGTTCAAGGTAAAAAAATTATAATAATAAAATAAAAAAGTGAGTTCAAGGAGAGGCTGCCGAGCCTGTCACCCGTTCGAATTACAAATTACACCACTGTGATTTTTAAAAGCTGCTTTTGCCTTTAAAATTTATCTCATGCTTGTTGACGGTAAAAGAAAAAAAGCTCGTAAAAATTAAAAGGCAACTTAATACCTGTGTTGTAGGTAACAGTCAACTCCTACGTAAATATATATATAATCATACACATGTTAATTTTAAAGAAAATATACAATAGTACCTGCACTTATTCATTTGTTATCTTATAGAGTCTTTGGATCGAGCGGACGACACTTGTGACAGAAAATACACTTCCTGGAATACTTAGATGGTCTGAAGTTATATCTCGGTCTGTAGAAGAAATTCCCCCAGTTGAAGTGAGTATTGTGCACTAAAAATACTGGAGATAATTCATTTCATTATACAAAAATCCTTTTAAGTTTTTTAAAAAGTTTGCATTTCTTTATTTGCAAGTCACTAAATATTATTTTTCTAAAACTTTGTTACGAATATCAAAATAGTTAAAATAGCTCGAGATGTTTCTCCTTCCTGCGACTTTTGATGTGATTGACGTTTATTTTCTTCTATAAATATGTATAAATATTAGGTCGTTCGGATCAAAACCTCCCGTATTTGTAGTCATAGCGTAGTGATTGCAGTGCCCGATGAACAACAACTGAATGCACTTCTTAGCAATAAAATATCATTACGCAATAACGTTTAAATATTGCGCAATCAATTTTCAAAACCGGGCCGGGTTTGATCCGAACGACCTAATAAATGTACTAATATGTAACATGTATCACCAGTTCGCCTGCGAAACAATGGAAGCGACCGAGAGGGAACTGCGTAGCCTCATATCGCAGTACACCGCGGACCCGACCCAGAATATAAACCCGTTCTCGATGAGGCTGCAGGGCACCATCGACGCGAACGTGCAGGGCGGCATCACGAAGTACGAGCAAGCGTTCCTCGGCGCGGAGTTCGCGCGGAGCGCCACGCCGCGCGAGGCCGCCGCCGCCGCGCGCCTGCGCCGCCTCGTCGCCTCGCAGCTCGCCGTCGTGGACGCGGGGCTCGCGCTGCACGGCCGCCTCGCGCCCGACGAGGTCAAGCCGCTGCACAGGTCACTGCTCGCTACACTAGATATACTATATTCTATTATTTCAAATATATTTATGAAGAGAGACTCTTGTGTAGTTCTTCCTACCAGGCATGGGCGTAGCGAGGTACGGGCAGGGGGCAGCTACTCCCCATCTTCTAGAGGGGGAGCTAGAAGAGCGTTTGGTCACTGATAAAAAAGAATTTTCTATGTTTTCTTATTCTAAGTGATGTCACTAATAAAGATAAGTGAAATGAATAAAAGAATACTACTAATGAGAGATACTCATATAATATGTTAAACCACGATTAAAACAATACAGTCTAAAAATTTCTTTAACTGCTCCTTCTATACAGAATCCTGGCTACGCCATTGCTGCCAGGACTTGGCCTGCCGGGGTACGGGTTCTTAGGCTTTCGCCTACCTACCCGAGCATCTTCTCTGAGCTAGCGGACACTACCGGGTGTCTTATTTTGGATCTGATGGACCGAGATCTTGCCTATTACGAGGCGTTGGCCTTAGGGTGTCATGTCCGTTTGTTTTTATGCTTTCCTTGTGTCGTCTTCGTCGCCACTGATGCCTGCGTTGGGCCTCGGCGGTTGTGACAGTATAGGGATTCATCAGAAAAAAAATATCGATAATTTTACTATCGATAATTATCGTATCGTGTTATCGATAGTTATCGATAATTATCGAATGAAAAATTATCGAGTAGCTACGAATTATCGATAATTATCGCACACCCCTTATAACAGTAGAAGCTTGCTAGGTAGCGGACGCCCTGATGGCGGTCTCGCGTAAAGCGTAGCGATTCCGTGGATGTTTGTACACGCACCTTTGTCCGCGCGAGCGAACAACGTGCGCGCCAGGTGACGCACCTCCGGGCGTCATGGCGTCTTTTCTGTTGCACCTCCGAGCTTCTACTATCAGTCGCAGGCATCGGTTCTACTGAATTTGTTACCTTCTGACCTGGTGTGCAGAGCAGTGTGCGGAACCACTCAAGTAACACAGATCCAGCAGATGCTGCATCTTTTTGACGATGACGATTTGGTGATGAACCAAAGAACGCACTGTCGTCCGCATAGAGGGCCAACAGACGTCCTCTTCCCCCTCAGTTTAGTCTCGCCCAGGAGAATCACGTGTACGTTCTGCAACTAAGCGAGTAGTGCGAACTCGCGGATATGTCCCCTGATGCCGCCTGGGTTTTCTGGGTATATTATTTTCATCTGGAATGTAACTGTGAGAGAGTGTCATTTTGCGATTAATCAAAAAATAATAAGTGACATTTTTTGTAGAGCGTTAAATTTCCTACGAAAATATAAGTCGCGCATTGGAATCCGTTGATTGGTTTGTGAGTTGAAAAGTTCTAAAAATCTTTTTTACGTGTTATTTTAATTGGAAATAGAAATCCGCTATAAGCGACGTCTAAAGTCTATGGCGTATTTTCTTATCCCTCTAAAAGTATTTCAGGAGTTATTTTGAAAAAAGCAAAAGGTCGATTTTTTTTATTATTATTGTCTTTAATACATACTCATATTATTTTTATATTTTATCAGTAATTGAACATAAGACTTCTAACGGTTTTAGACTTTCTTTAGAACCAGAGAAGTTTACTTCGCGATGTTTTCTTTTACCGTAACAGTCAAAATATAAATTTAAAATAACTACTCGAATTTAGTTGACTTGTTTGTAACTTTGAGACGATTTATGAAGTTAACGAGGAACTAAAACAATTTGTATCATAATAGGCGGTTGGTGGAACGTTTTACTCAACTACGACAAAACTTGGGACCGGGGCTGGCGCGTGCAAGACGTCAATTATCCGAAAGTATCGTTAAGTAAGTACTATTATAAACCTATTTTGATTCTTGGAAGAGATTGCTACTCACTGATCAGGCTGCTCATGTTAATTCCTAATTTTTAAGTCTCTTGTATTGTTAAACTGTAGTATGAGGCGTACAATAATATAGTACTTTAACACTAAATTATTGATATACACGATAGAAAGCTTATTGAAATTATGGTAATATTTCAGCACACCACTGCCACCAGTGCCAGCGTTAGACAAGAGATCACACAGTATTCAACAGAATGACAACTACTATGAAGACGGACATCTTTATAATAAACCGATTGTAAGTTTAATTACTTATTAACAAACAAAATTATTGTCGTTGATAGGGTTGAATCAAAATTGAAATTAAATATTTTTTTCTTTTTACTTTTGTAACTGTTGTAATCTCTCAAATAAATACTCAATCATAACTAATATACTATATAACTACATATATACTAAATAATAAGACTGCCCCTTGTACTACAAATTTTGTAATTATCATGTTGTGGTGTATAATAAAGCGTAAGTAAATAAATAAATGTGCTAGCTAAAATTGGTTTAAAGAGAAGTAGGGCCTTAGCCGTACTAAGAAGTATTATATTAAATAAATTAGTAATCAAATATTTTTTAAGGGTAAAGTCGGATTAAGTTTTATGTCACTGTTTTATTGTGAATATTGATAGTATATCTCACATCCCATACAAAATAATCGTCTACAACATACAGAGTTATAACAAATGTGATATATTGAATTTTTAAATGTCATGACTATTTTTTATTTAATTAAAAGTCTTTATCGGATTTTTTCGCGTTTATTTAAAAACTTTAAGGTTTAACAATTTTTAAAATGTATTTCCCGACGCGACGTTTCGGATCCTTTACAGCGTCCATGGTCTCGGGGGACTGAGGTGGTGGGTGTCCAAATAATCACAACTATGTTATTTTTAAACGTTTATAATTTTCATACTTTTTTTTCAGTATTCCCTCGAAGATTCAATGGATCAACAGAGCGGTATTATGTCCAACAGTGTCCCATTGGACAATAGAGATAACAGAGATAATAGGGACGTAACCGATGATTCGATGATTAAATCCGCACCGCCCCTGCCTTCTAGACCCAAGTCGGGGGATCCGAGAAGTCCGACTAGACCCTGTTTGGATAAATATCGGTATGTTAATAAAAGTCAAATTGAAATATTTAAAAAATTATTTTAATAATTGACCAAAAACAAAATCGCATAATATACCCAAGAATCAGACTTTAGAACCCCATCCTTTATTTTCGGATGCCATCCTTTATTTTTAGGATTAAAGAAAAAAAATTATAATATAACCATAAATAAAAATAATTCACAGTGCATTTGAGCATGTTATTAATCATCTAAATGCTGTGTTCGAATGATTTTTAAAAGTCAGATCGCTCAGTATAAAAGCCTCACAAATCTTAATGTATTAAAGAAAAAAATAAATAATTTGCCTAAAAATATTTTTCTATTCGCCATTTCAAAAAAAAGGGGAGCTGTAACTAGTTGTTCTACGTTAGCGACAAATTCAGTATCAGAAACAAAATACATCAAGCACTAATACCAATAATAAGCTATGGTTGCAGTTGCATGAAATCACATCATTTCACATCGCGTCGTGTTGCTTACATAGGAAAGTGCCTAGCTACAATAAAATAATTAAAATCAAATATTTTCAAAAAACTTTTATAAATGAAAAGAAATTGTTAAACTACTTAACAATTATATTATATTTAACAGTAAACCGACCTAAAGCAAACGAATGATCGCTTTTGAGACTAATTGAAATTGTTAAATACTAAGCTTACATTTTTCTCGAACTAAGGCACGATTTTTTCTATAATAAGTATATAGGCTACTTAAGAAACTTGTAAACCTAAAAAAGTAAAGTGAATAGAATTTAAAGATTTTAATATAAGCCTCAAAAGCAATAATTGACCGCTCCGGTAAATGTAATATAATGAATAAATATAATTATATGATGATATCGATGAATAATAACGCGTTATAACAGAGAGGCGGCGGACGACGAAGTGGAGACGCGCCGCCACAGCCGCGCGTCGTGGAGCGAGCCCGGCGACGCGCCTCCGCTGCCGCCGCGCGTGTCCGGTGAGCACCGCTCCGATCACACGTTTTTTTTAATAATATACACAAATTAATAAATATTATATATACCTACATATATATGAACCGTTTCGCGTCAAACGGATCAAGACTGCGGACAAAATTGTAGTCAACTTACATAATCCATTTTGGGCTTAAAACGTTCATACAGATATGTACTTTTAAAATTAGTGTGGTCTTTTATAATATAACAAAATGGCGGGCATAATATGGCGACTTAAAGTTGGAAAAAATACGTATGATTTTAGAAAAGAAGGAAAAAAAGATCTTCCAAGACATAGACATTTTCATATGATTTTTTACACCTTCCTTTATTATTTTTATGCCTTCTGCCAGTCACCTTAATGTCTGTCTGGACATTTTTATCACAATGCCTAATTATCCAAAATTTAATCAGATTATACCTATATTTAAAGATAATATTCTGAAAATTTCAATATACATTGTACAAAAAGAAAAACATTGTGCGTCTTGGGATGCTTAAGTTGAATTATTTAATATTGAAATTAATCATTATTATTTATATCAATTAATCACTTTCAAAAACGGCGATAGTTTTAGGTTATATGCCCGAAATACGGCTAGCGCTATGGGTTAGAGTGATAGGGCCGTATGCGTGAGAGGAAGGGAAGCCAGAAAGACTGTTGCCGTTACGCGTTACGTAACGAAGCGGTTTACCCTCCCATAATAAGTTATCACTTCAATTAGTTAAATTCCATTGATTAATGTTCAGCTAGTATATAAGTGTGCGTGTGCAGGCGACACTCGACCGCTACCAGGAGAGACAGAGATAAGAGACCGCGACAATTTATATCATTTGTCGTATCGGTTCTGTTGTCTCTGTCACTCACACATAACCGTACGTGCGCAGGCGACAAGCGGGCGTGGGGCGAGGCGCCAGCCGTGCCGCGGCGCGCGCGCGGCGCCGAGGAGCGCGACTCGGGCGTCAGCGTCGACCACCTCTACACCAACGCGCCCGAGCGCGACCGCGACCCCGCGCTCGACAAGCGAGCTGGTACTGGACTATACTCAATTGAATTAGACTGTAAACGTCACAGTGCTGGGCAAGAAGGTTTGGAGCTTAATCCACCACGCTGCTCCACTGCTGGCTGGCAGATAATTTCCCTACCATGTGTAATAGTGGCAGTTCGCGCCCGCGACACGCGACCGCGACAGGAGAGACGGAGAAAGAGACCGCGACAAGTTATATCATTGGTCGTCTCGGTTCTGTTGTCTCTGTCTCGCCTGTTGCGGTCGCGTGTTGCGGCGCGAACCGCTACCAGAATGATTGCCATCAGGTTTATAATAATAACCGGGACTACGGCTTTACGTGCTCTCCGAGGCACGGTGGTGAGACCCACAAGGATATACACCCAGACCGGAAACAAATATTTGTACAAATACAAATAGCTGCCCCGAATGGGAATCAAACCCGCTACCGCCGCCGTTGAGGTGACTACTCGCACCACTACACCAGAAAGGTTGAATAAACGGTTGGTACAAGGGACTCTAACTCTAAGATTTTAAGGGATGCTATGCAACACGATAACGACCAATTTTTTCTTTTTTTTTTCTGATCTGTTTGGCCTATAAGTTAACTAGAAGAGAATGCCACCAATCATTAAGTCCATCTTTTGTTCCAATAATAATAATTATTTTTTTTCTATTTTTTTGGTCAATAAAGTGTAAAATAAATAAATATCTATCGGTATTAAGTTTGCGACTTCTTGTTACGTTTTGTTAAGTGTTATTCATCGCCTTACCGCCAATAACATACACTAGATCATTTAACTCATCTAAGCGTGCGCATTATGTGTGTGTGTGTTAGTGTGTGCGTGCGAGAGTGCGTGTGAGTGCGCGTGCGCGTGCGCGTGCGCGTGTGCGTGTGCGTGTGCGTGTGCGTGTTTGTGTGTGTGTGTGTGTTTGTGTGTGCGTGTGTGTTTGTGTGTGCGTGCGTGTTTGTGTGTGCGTGCGTGTTTGTGTGTGCGTGCGTGTTTGTGTGTGCGTGCGTGTTTGTGTGTGCGTGCGTGTGCGTGCGTGTTTGTGTGTGCGTGCGTGTTTGTGTGTGCGTGCGTGTTTGTGTGTGCGTGCGTGTTTGTGTGTGCGTGCGTGTTTGTGTGTGCGTGCGTGTTTGTGTGTGCGTGCGTGTTTGTGTGTGAGTGTGTGTGTGTGTATATATATATATATATATATGTGTGTGTGTGTGTGTTTGGGTGCGTGCGTGCGTGCGTGTTTGTGTGTGCATGTGTGTTTGTGTGTGTATGTGTATATGTTTGTATATATTACCTTAATTTGTGCGAGTGTGACGCGTAACTCGTATTCGTTTAGCGGTGTATTGTGAGTAATTAATAAAACTAAAACTTCTCAAGCAGAATTTTCAAAACACATCCAACATTCATTTTAATGTGAATAAACATAATTCTAACTCTTGTCATACTCATACATACTTAGCTCAGTAGCTACATACAGTTATCTATACAAGATTAATGCACACGCGGTATCGCTCATCAAGATGACTTGTAATTTACTAATGAATTTTACATCTGTATACAATTAAAAAATATATTAAAATTTTATATTATCGAATGGTTATGTGTATTTAGTATTTTAGTTCATCGATATAAAATTTATAAATTTAGAAGCATTATTAAATTAAGAAAAGAATTTATAAAGACCATGGAGAAATCGACTGTCCCTACGTATAATATCGAAATTGAAAAATGGTACTTTACAGGAGAGCACTTTGAAGTTAATTTTTTGTACAAAATTGTCATTTATTTGGCTATCTGCAAATAATTTCAGATATATGCTAAACTTTTACTGACAAGTAATTGTATATGTCATTTTATCCAAAATTGTTCATAGTTTTTGAGAAATGTTAGTTTCGATACTTTACTACGTTAATCAATTAGTGTAAACAATCGAAACAGGCAGTTTAGATTATTTACTGGGGAACAATTTCATCGAAGTCTATCGAATGAGACTCTTTCGATATTTTACGTTGTACATATATAGTACATAAATTATCGCAAGTGTCACTTTCGATACAGTATGTCAAATTATTTTATACATTTAGATACTTGGCCTGTAAATTCTGAACTGTTAGGTAGGAAAAAATATTAATATCCTTAAATGATTTTAAATAAAACAAAGATAAGTTTAGTTTACTAAGGTTTAATTAAAATGAAATCAATAAATCATTTAAATTCATAACTAATATTGCAATCACAGATAAATTCACGTTTGGTATAATGAGATAAAATTATTACTATTATTAATACGCTTTTATTCTTCAGTTGGTTAAAAATAAAACATAGAAAATATATCAAACTTCTTCAAATAAAATATGAAGATTTTTAATTCTAATAAACAATAATAAAACAAAATAAAATCTTTCAATTTAACACAAAATCAAATAACATTCTCATTTGTTAGAAATAGGATAATTATTAGTACCTATTATTACAAACATAATATTATAATTTCTTCTATAAATAATCATAATTTAAACTACTGAACAAAGAGAAGTTTAAAAAGGAAATTATTAAGAATGAATGAATTATAAGCAGGTAACATACGAGTAGCGAATTCAGGTACCTAAGTACAAACTACAAGCATTTAAACTATAAACTGTAGGGTAGCTGTAACATTGTATTTAGTCTGGATCGACAGATTTTTTTTTAGATGTGTTACTGCTGTATTTCAAATTCTTAAAATATCTATGATATTCTTTGGTTATGATTCCAGTGTTACATAAATGAATTAAATCTTTATTTGGCTTCAGGTAATGGTAATGTTTGACTATACAATTTATTTAATTCGATATTAATCATTTGCCTTCTTCCACGACTTCTTGTTTCTATTTTAGTGTGTAAACATGTAGGATTATCTTTCAGGTTGTATTTAAAATATAAACAGTCTGGATCATCTTTACGCACACTAATTTCTTTAATACTGTTTTACTCTCAATATGTTTGTTATAGGCGCTAATTTGTTCTTCAGTTGGAGAGTTTTCGTTCGAAAAACTGTGGCATTTGTCACATATATCCTTTTTTGGTACAAAAAATGATAAATTCATATTTTTATTTATTGTCTGAATACTAACGTAAAGTTTGCGTTTTATTAATATTCCCAGAGATGATAGTTTTGATTTTCGACTGGATCTGGTAAGAAATACTGAGTGGTAAATTGTTTAGAAGACAACTGTGTACTGGCGTACTTTCAGTGTTAAAACGGCGCTTGTATAACTTTTTGGTAAATTTGTTGATAAAATCCCATTAGTTTAGTATGGTCAGCCAATTGCCAAAAACTCGTATGAAGTTTCTGACGATTTGTTTCATTAAAATGTTCACAACAGTTTAATTTACAATTTGCTTTACAAATCGGTCTCATTTCTTTTTTATTACGTACCTTTCCGTTTCTGCTAACATATTGTTGACCAGTATTCACTGCAATTTTTCTTTTAACATCTATACAGTTTTCTTTGCACATTTTCCCTTTTATACCAGGGTTAACTTTAAAAGTAGATTTTTTTTAACTGTTGATGGAGACTCACCTTCCGATAAGGGTATAAGTGGAGACTCACATTCCGATACAGTTATAAGTGACGCGACACTAGTTATGGCCACATTAGAAACTATGTTAGTATAAGTGTCCAAATGTGATGTATGATTAGGCGAGTCAAAATCTACATATGGAGATGGAATGAGAGTAGTTTCCAAGCTATGAAGTATAACTGAGACGTCCTCATCATCATTGGAAATATTAAATAATTTTGTTCGCATTTCCAGCAAATTAACTTCATCGTCCATCATAATATTATCTTCTAATGCTTTCCAATCAGTTTCGCTTAGTGTGCATTCTTTGGGCAATGGTGACTCTAAAATTATAAAAATCGAAATTGATTTATAAAAAATATAGTTAATATGTTTTAACATAAGTTAATAAGACATAGAAATTGATTTTAAGAAAAGAAATGTATAGTAATTCCGAATGAAATCATCGTAAGTGCTACTTTTAATAGGCTCATCGACTAATGTATCCGCGTATAATAATGAATGTACCAGATTCGATTACACAAATAAATTAAACACCAGCGAATAATATCGAAACTGTCACTTTCGATACTCCAACAAAAATGTTAATAGACGTACAAAATCGAATCTGGTACTTTCAATAGTATACTTCGAGTGAATGACATTTTCTTTAAAAAGCATTGTTTTTGAGGTAAACTTAATTAATCACTGAATTGTTAAGGAATCCAGATTATAAAACAAGCAAAAAAATAAGCATCATGCACTCGAAATTAATAAATCTAGAAAGGAACTTACCAGTTTTCCGTATTTTTACTTACTGCTCAGCTATATGGTTTGTATTTAGTAGTCTTAGTATCCGTGAAGATCGTGTATTTTCTTGAATTAACTTACTCATGATGATAATAGTATAACAACTTCTAATTAACAACAACTTAATAAGTTTTAAATGTGCATAATACGCGGCACGCGCCCGTTAGGACCACATCATTTCAAAATTGCGTCTAAGGAACGCGCGTGTCGCGGGGTGCCGCGTATGGCAACGAAAGCGGCAGTTTCGTCCTGTTCGTACGCTCCTTGTATCCGCGTATAGTACCGAAATTAAACATTCGATTTTTTACGCTGAATGATTTGTTAAGTATCGATATTATACTCGTGAAAAATGTGCTTTAATATGTATTTTTTAGCTTCTTCTCTTTTTTGTATGAAAATATATATAAAAAGGAGTTACTTAGTGCAATAAAAAAAAATCGTAAATTTTCAGTTTCGATACTGTACGTAGGGACAGTCGAAATGTATTACACACTAAATTAATTTATAAAAATGTAAACGAATATCTTTTTTGACAGATATGGACATAGTGGAATCCCTTCGTTACGAAGAAATAATCTCCATGATGTCCGAGCCCCTACACGTCGACGAGGGCGAGACGCCTCCCCCCATCCCCCCCAAAGGTCTCGGACACATCAGCAGCTTCGATTCTGGTCACCATGAGAACGGCGAGTCGCATTGCTAACAATTACGATATCTCAGAGACGATTGGATCAAGTGCACACTGATACAATACTTTGTATTGGACTTTTAAATGTTGTTACATGCGAAATTTTTCTTTAATAAAATTGTTACTAAATGGATTTGTCAGACTAAAGAAAAAAAGGACAAAAGATTGACAACTGAGTTATTAGATTTATAATATGTCACAGTCGTCTCCGCTTCTAAGTTGTTAGTGTAAAATTACGTCTCCATGTTAGCTTTTCCCTTACAATGGGCGTATTCTTCCATATAATTAAAACTTCCGTTATATAATATTTGTTATGAAATACGTTACCGTATACGATGTCATTAAAAACTAAACCTTCTTTCCAGGGATTACTAATGCGTATATACTATTGATATATTTAAGTTTGTCAAGTGTTGCCAAACAACAAAACAATAAATAAGAATTTATTTATTATAACCGACACTGTTTAATATTTTTAATTGTGATAAGGTCATATGAATATGATTAATATTAATTTGGTCTTAACACAATTAATTTTATTGCGGCAAAGCCCGGTGTTGATTACATTATAATATGGCAAAGGTAATAATACACCAACCTTTAACAAAAACACATTTGATATATGTAACGTTCGCTGCATAGAAATAGCCTTTATATCGAGACAAAAATTACGCCCACTGTACTTATAATATAAAATTCTATTTAGAATGCCCAAATGTTAACAGAAATTATGGTAATGACGTCATGTTATGACGTCAAATGAATCTGTAAACCCTATCAAACTAAACGGCAGATTTATTGGCTAGCTAAGTAATTGGCTTAAAAGCGAGGAATAAAATGCTAAAATCATTTGAACGGATTTGACAACACAATATCAGTGTTCATCCTCATCCATACAGCTCTGACCTGCTTATCAAATATAATCTATCAACTATCAATTAAAATGTAGATATCATTGGATGCGACTCACCGATGCGATCAGTACATCCAGTACTGCTAAAATATGTATTATTAATGAATATCATGATTATATTATATATAATTATCATGATGTTACACACTGGCAATTGTTCAAATATTTTGTTAATAAAATATGCTAGCCATTGATGCCAGTGTAATTTCGATGGTTTAATATATATTATAGCTAAATATAAGCTTATTAAACTGAACGTTTTAGAGTACAATGTGTATTGAAAAATTTACGTAATAACCAACACGAAACGTTTGTTACTTTAATTTTTATTTTAAAGTTTTTTTTTTTTAATTATTATTATTGCAATTTTATACCTATTCTGAAGTGTTGTTTCAGTGTGCCATGAATCTAATTTCTTTTATTTATTTATTTATTTATTTATATGTAAACAACACGGTGTATTTTTTTTAATAGTTCAATTCGAAATATATAATTTATTATAAGTACAAAAGAAGTACGAGAATGGTATCTATATTTTTATAGCAGTAGACATTTTATGTTAGAAATTTAACGTGCATGGGTATTGTATAGTCATTTAAACATTTTATTTTATTTTAAAAAGTACATAGATGTAGTTTGAATTTGTGCTAGACTTCGGTTAAATTTAGAGTTGTATCGTGCGTTTAATTGCAACATTAAAAATTTATAGAAACGATAATAAAATATTGATGAAAAAAGAGCGCCTGCAGCGAGCTTCGAGCAATGTTCCAAATATGATAAACTGCTGCTAACATTATTCAAGGCATTTTTATTTATGTCAAAAGTCGAAGCTTTTTTTCATAGATTTGCATATCATTTTTAGAATGTAGTTTAACTGTTAAGCTTAATGTTATTAAATGGACGTTGAAATAGTTTCAATCAATTAGTTTTTCATCGGGGCCATATTACAGGTGATAAATAATATATTCTCATATTATGCGTGAAAATTGTTGAAAGCTATCGCTGTTTTAAAGAAAGCTGTGTACGTCATGAATTGTCAATTTTTAAGATTTTTATATCAAATGAATTATAATTACCCAAATATTAAAGGAGAATATTTATACGGGCTTTAAAAGACAGTTTACAAATGACGAAATGACAATTTATGATACCAAAAAGTTTTCTTTCAAAAGCGACAGCTTTTAACAATAATGAACCTTTAGGTCGCGTGAACTCGTAACAGCTAAAGAAATTTTCATTGTTGTAGAATGTATTGCTAAGCATCGTAGTATTTTTATTTCTTTTTTTTTAACCAAATATATTGATATCTTAGTTTTATTGTATTTAAATAAGTACACGGTAATGGTGATAATTATGTGTCAAATTAATAATGAAATGTTTATTTCTTTGCATCAAAAACTTATCAATATTTTCTTCAATTCATTTCTCAAAACAATAATATTTAATTCTTATTCAAATTTTTCTATAATTAATTTTTCATTAAATGAGTAATACGTCCTTATTAGTAAGATGTTTTTCTAGTATAATATCTTGATAATATACATTATAAATTAATTTATTTGAATAAAATTTTAATCAATTCAAATCGTAAAGTATTAACTATATTTTTTTATATATTTTGACGACACAAGCTTTTTTGGCAAGTGTTTCTTTTCGATAAATTTCCTATTTCATTGCTCAATACAAGATTTTTTTTTTAACTTTTCTCAGTATATAAAATGCTATATGTTTTATATAATTGTATATTAATTAAAAAGCAGAAATTATTTAATTTTTATGGAGAACATTTTGAATTTTGATGTATTTGTATTATTTATTACAATTTAAGCAAATATACATTATTACATTTGCTTTTGAAGTAGTTATATTTTTAGGCTTTTCATTATTATTTTATAAAATATATTTTTATTTTTATTTTTAATAAGAATGACTTACTATTTTTGATGTATAAAAATATTTTAAATCAATTTTGATATGGTAAATATTCTTGAAATTGAAATTGTCTTTACAAATTATGTATCTCCTGATATTCAAACATTTGAAAAGTCATGGGTTTACTATTGACAATGCAATTTTTATGAGATTTTTTTTTATTCGCTTATTAAGTAATCTTTACACTTTTTCAAGATTATATTCCTAAAAGATAGTATTACGTACATTCTATATTTTATTCGGCTTTAATTATATGATCTCTCGGATTATAACTAAAATTTTGATAAATCTATTTGATAACGTGGTTTTGAATTGACTTTTAATATAACTTTTAAATAGATACATTTTGACTATGACTACGACTTTTTATAAGTTGTCAAACTTCTATGGTTGTGTGCTTAGAATGTTGGTGGTATATTAAATTTTTCAAAAGGATTTGGACGACCATATCCGTAATAAAATGTGTAGAGAGAAATACTCAACGTACTCTCCAGATCAATATCGATAAAAATTAAAATAAATTATAATGTGGTGTCGTGGTACACCAGATAGGAACGAAGTTCTTTATTACATAAATATTAATTTGCAGTTCTAGTCAAGGTAAAAAAAAAAGTTATTATTCGGGTATAAATTTTTTGTTATGATTTTTTTATCAATAAAAATCAAAAACTATTTTACAAAATTATCTTAACACTTTTATTTTATTCACAATGATTCATTTAAATATATATAATAATAAAGTTTTAAAATAAGTTACGTGTTTACGTTAGGTGCTGTAGCTAATTATAATTTGTTAATATCTTATAGACATCTTACTATGTATGACTCACTGTCAACATCTTTTCTCACACGTATAATCCCTTTCTTACACCATACGAATTTATATGTAGGCTTAAGTATTTGTTTAGCGTTCCACAATAGCCACAAGCTTTTGTTATATGGCGTTAATGATTCTCGTATCTATACTGATTCTAGAGAGAGATTTTCACTTATTTCATCTGGCATAATATCTTTTAAAGTTTACTTAGTTGTTTTTGATGCTATGATCCATTTTTGTTGAGTGTCCTAACTAAAATAGTTCCAGGCACTTTTTTTGCTGTTTCATTTGCACTTTAGCTACATCATAACCTGAGTTTCAATTTTTTTTTTTTTTTCGAAATGTTACAATGATCTCTGCGTTTTCTTTATTACAACCATATATAACCATTTCATTATTATAACCATATTAAAAATTTCTATTTGATTATCAAGTTTTTTTTTTGTTCATATTCTTGCAGACGCTGTTCCAGTGCAATAATTCGATTTTCATGATTAGTGTTTTTATTCATTAATTCCGTATTTTTTAGTTATTGTATAGACTGCTTGCAAAACGCTAGGCTGCTCTATTAACTCGTCCATTTTTTCACTCTGGTATTGCAATGTACGCATGCATTCTTTCATTTCTCGTTGTATTGCTTTTTCCATCTCTTTTGACATATCGTATATAAGTCGCGCCTATCCTGGGATGTTTCTTCTTCATTGTCATTTTCTGGTGTAAGGTAAGAGCTGCGGCTGATTGAGGTGTTATTAATTTTATTATTATATGATTGAGGTAACATTCCGTGCATGTTCACTCCAGGTTGTCTTAACACATTCAAGTCCTGGATTGCGTTTGGTGACTTTTTTTTTCACATCTCTCGCATTTATTCATATTTATTTGAATTTACACCGTCAGTTATAACACCACTTTTTCAAACAATGACATTATTGCTGCGTAGGTTTTGAAATCTTCGCCAGATGGCGCCAAGTCATTTTAAGAATACCTATATCATTTCAAAAATAAAACCACAAAATTGGTAACTTTTATAAAAAATAATTGTTAAATTAAAGAATAATTATTAATTGCTTTTAAAATAATTTACAGTTAAGAATAAATATTGAAATGAAGTGAAGATTTATTTTGTTTCGAATATTTATTTTATAGAATTCTATTTAAGAGGTTTTTAAACGAAAAAATCTTATGTTACGGACTTTTTTTGCCGGTTAGGGTACCCCTTCACGTCGTCCCATAAGGAACTTCGTTCCAATTACGCATTACATTTCGATATTTTTTTTTTTTAACTAGGAATCGAAACCTTAGATTTAAAATAAATACACACGGTCTGTATTATCACAGCATCGGATAGTGTCGTCGCTAATTAATATTGTTTGCTAATTGTATTAAATTATCGGAATTGTAAAATGTTCTAAATAACGTAAAATGTCTTATTTTGAACAAAATTAAATTTAAATCTTTTCATTCTTGGTGATACGATGTTTTTTTTTTATTTTCATTTTAAAATTAAATTCATTTATAAAAACTTTATGATACAATTTTAGTTTTTATGAAAATTGCCTTCGAGAATCCTTTGAGTATTTTTCGCCAATCTGTATTGTTTCTGATGGTTATCCACGCAAACTTATAAAGTATTATAAAAAAAAATCTGCAAATATTATATGTCGTCGACCTAATTATCAGAATTCGTTACTTCCTAAGATCAAGAAGCAGAAAAAACTTTAACATTAAAAAAATCTTGTTTATTATCAATACAAATAATGTATACCTACTCAAGATATCGGTTTTTTTTTTAAATGTATTTTTAAATTAAATAGATTTTTCTGCTAGAAATATGCACCAGATCACAAAAATATATTTCAATGTATACATTTTTTTATTTACGAATTCTGGCAATTTCGCTGACGATTTGACGACTTTTAAAAATTCGTACTATAACGACTTTTTCGTATAGCTATTCAACTACTCCGGAAACTGTCTTTCGTACAAGTCTTTCCAATAAACAAGTGATATTTTAAAAATATACATGAAATTTTTAATTATAGCTCTTATGTCGTAGACGACGCAGTCACATTTCCAACGAACAATATTCGTAACGTTATTAACTATTATACTAATGTGTTTAATCGTATTAATCTTCTATAGTTGTCATTAGGACTTGTTTATATTTGTATTTTAAACGTGTAGTTATATAATCACTTTGTTGTTTTAAGACACTATTTATGAACTAGTAAGGTGACAGCTGATACACTTCAGCAGTACCTACTTGACCGTACTGACATCTAGATACTCCTCTCAAGGATAAGGCGTGCAAAATCTCACAGAATCTCACGTATGATAGAGGTGGTCTCCGCAAATATCACATAATTTTTTTCCGTCATTAAAATGTTATGTGGCGGTGAAAAAAAAACCAAATATGTATGTAAAAATTGCATGTACCGGTGATTACTTTTTTTTAAAGGAATATGTATAGCCTGGAGTTGGAAACATCGGTACGGGGGTCGTGATGACCTTTTTTTTTTTTCGTTTGCACTTAATAAATATGATAATATTTTCCATTTACATCACAAATACGCATTGTCAAAAATCTCACATGAGATTAGGGTAGGGGGTTGGGGTCGAGCTAAATCTCACGAAATCTCACCAAGGGGGGAGGAGGGTTAAAAAATCGCCAAAATTGTCTCACGAATTTATGGACGCCTAAAGGGCCCAAATGAAACATGATTTCTGTTTAGAAATTTGCCTTTTTTCCCAGGAGTAATAGGTACTACTTCATTGTTTTACGCAATGTTAAGTAATACTAAAAAAATAATTTTCTAATTAACGATTTAAACAACAGTAATTAATCGTCTCTTACGTTCTAAATAGTGTCTTATATAACAACAGTATTGAGTTACCTAAGCATATATGATTTTGACTGATATTATTCATTATAGTTATAGTTAATTAGTGAATTTATTATCATTATGTCATCTGTGTTTGTTACATAAATATTTCTCAGTAGTTGTAGTCGATAACAATGAAATTTATTAAAATTTCTGTAATTTGTAATCTTACCAAAAATCGTCGGCTATTTTTGTAACGTATTATCTCTACTGTATTTAGAACATTGTTTATTTCGTCGTTTTATTGCAAAAATTGTGTTTCGATATTACTGAGAGTGAGAATAATAATTGTCAGTAGATATATAAAAAAAATGTTTTACACATTATAATTATTCAATGTTAATAATTTTTAATGGTTTCTGTTGATCTATGTATGTCCTATTGTATACACTTTTACACTGTGTAATAATATATAATATGAACATAAATAATCTTACTGTTTTTATGACATCTTTATAACAAAATTGCAAGCAACGGATTTGATAAATGTTGCCAGACGTCAGTTACTTAAGTTTATTGAACTTTTATTAAATATAACTTAATTATTTAATAAAATATAATATATTTATAAACTTCGTTGTTTTATATGTGCACTGACAATTATCGAGCGTGTCGATATCGTTAACGAAATCATCAAATAGGTACAAAGGATAATGTTAATGTTGTGAAGTATTTACTGAATGTAAATGTAACCGTATTCAGTTTAAATCGAAATGTTTATGCAAATGGACGAAATAAATATTTAGATGAAAATTATTTGTTTTATTGTTTTACACCTCTATTACCATAACAAATCACCGATGCAACTGAAAACTCTTAATCTATATTTATAATATACTAGCGGCCCGCCCCGGCTTCGCACGGGTATTTAACTAAAATTTTAAAAATTATAAAAATAAATTTAATTTATACTTCAGCCTCAACAACACGTGGTAATTATGCTGTTAAAATGTAGCTTATATGACACGTTCGTAGATTTACCATAGCAGCGCCATCTATTGATTACTTACTCAACCCAGTCGAAAGGTATCGACATCTATTAGAATCATTTGGAGTTAACAGATAATTGTGACTGTCAAATAATAACAGACAAATAATTAGCAATAAATTAAAATTGCGACTATAATTTGAGATTTAAACTATCCTATCTCTCAAGTTGGATCGAACTGCACATGGTGTGCGAATTTTATTATAATCGGTTAAGTGGTTTAGAAGTCCATTGAGGACAAACATTGTGACACGAGATTTATATATATTAAGATTAAAATGTAACAAATTCATAAAGCACACAATACCTTTTTGTTTAGTTAGATTTAGACATTCTACGTGTTGTGCCTAAACGGCGATAGTAACCAAGGTCGATTTTAATTTTAGTAGGTACAGATGTTTTTCTTTTATATTTCAAAAAATATACCTACATAGCTGTATGTCATTATTAATTGTGCCAATTGGTGTTATCCCCAATAATGATCATTTTATAGTGTAATCCTGGCATACTTTATAAATTATCTAAAATAAATTAGGTAAGTACTTGCCACGTGTGGAATGGAATAAATACCAGAATTATTACTAATGTCCGACCGAAATTTCGGTTTCGGTTTCGGTTTCGGCCAGTTTCGGCCAAGAAATCTAGTTTCGGCCTTAGTTTCGGTTTCGGCCAAAAAATGGCCGAAACTTTCGGCCGCGCCGAAACTCGAGTATTGAACTTCATTTTGTTGAGTTTTATTTTTAAATGACAAATTTACGTGTTTATAGGTAATTGTCGTTGGATTTCATGACTTTTGATTATTTAATTTTAACTATGTGAGAATCGTAGGTATAGCTTATGCGAATTACCTACTCAGTCATCTCGCCTCATCCTTTCCCGTTGATCGCGCGTGTTGCCCAGTCAGTTTGGATAGATACTGTATTTTTTTCTATTTATAATACATATTTATTTACCCCAATAAATTTTCCTTAATTTAGACAGAAAGCCGTGTGCCTACCTCATCAGTTATTACAGTAATTTTATTTTATATGTGATCTATGAAATAAGTATTATTTATTTATCTTATAATAATTACTTCATTTGTTTCAAGTAAAAAATGTCACAAAAACAAAAAACAAAAAAAAAATCCGATTTGGCAGTTTTTTGAAAAAAAGTATTAGCGATTCATCTAAAGCTTTTTGTAAACTTTGTAAAAAGTTATATTCTTTTTTTCTTTCTTTACAAAATAGAAGGATTAACAGCTGGGACTCATTTAAATTTTACAGGGCTAATTTTTAAGATTTGATCGGTTACAGAATGGATTCCGACTATAAATCCTTCTATTTTGCAAAGAGTTTATGATTTGATTATGTGTGTATCGATTATAAAACTATTTCAATGGTGTAGTTGATCAGTATTACTTTTGACAACGTTATAAACTACTGGGGTTGTTTTTTTCTTTTTAATTTATTTTTAATTTTTTAATTTCATCTATCTGTATCTTTTAGTTTATCTGTATCTTTTAGTTTTTTTTTCTGGTTTATTTTTTAATTTTATTTTTATTATACACTTTTTAGTTTGGATTCATTGGCTTCGTTATTAGAATTATAAGATGGTAAATTTCGCAATCACAGTCCGAGACCCAAGACGCCGTGACCCACGTCTCTTCTCCCTTGTTTTGTGTGCCTTAGATTTGAACCCGACCTCTGCTTTCGCAGTCTGCAGCCATACCACTAGCACCAGGATATCACTGCTACTATCCCCGCCTAATAAGGGCAGAATAACGAAATAATAAAGTATATAAGTACCTATTTTATGTATGGAAATTAGCGAAACTGGTTGTTTAAAACTTAATTTAAATCGTTATATATTCTAAACCATTATTTGAAAAAAAATGAAAGAATCCTAAAAATCATTTTTGAATACCTATTCAACGAAACCCCACTTGACGTAATTCATCTTTTTTTGACAATATGGCATCTGGTTGTGGCTGTGGTGAATATTTATTATTATCATATATTTAGTGACATTCGCGAAGTTAAGATGAATTGATTGACGTAAGAGGGATTAAAATCGGTCAACGCGTTTGATCTCAACAACGCCACATAGAAACTAACATACATACATAGATACATAGGCTGATAAACACATTATCCTTCTTTCTGTCGCGCAGTCGGTTAATGATAAACACATTACCCTTCTTTGCGTCGAGCAGTCAGGTAATGATAAACACATTGCCCTTCTTTGCGTCGAGCAGTCAGGTAATAATAAACACATTACCCTTCTTTGCGTCGCGCAGTCAGGTAAAAACGAACTAGATTTTAGTTGTTAGTTACAATTAAAATTTTAAATATGTTTAAGGTAGTTCCAGCATGAAACCACTTTTCGATAGATTCGGCTAAAAACTTTTTCACGGGTTCAAAATAGCTTTATTTATGAATTCCTAAAATTTCATAATTTTTGACGGTTTAGATCGCGAGATATTTAAAGACAAAGTTCGCGATTTTGAGAGTAATGTCCCATTTATGTATGTAAAATTTCCGATTTTTTATTATATTAAAAAATTTGCTCGACAGAATTGGGAAAAAAAAATAGGAGTGTTGAAAAATGTTTTTAGAATAAGCTAAAAAATAAAAGTAGCACGTCACGGTTTTGTTATAGAGATATTAAAATTATAAAAATTAATTTTAATTTTAAATTTATAGTGATCTGGCAACACTGTGCACAACGCTCTCATCTTTTGAATTTAATAAAACTATTATTAGAAAGCGCAATACTATTTGTATATACCTACTAAGACCATATAAACAAAAATATATAAAACAGAGCAACGTTACCAGATTACTATTATTATAACGATATAAGGCAGAAGGTATTAAAGTAGGACTACACTTAACCACGCTGGTTTCGGTTTCGGTTTCGGTTTCGGCCGAAACTGAGAGCAAGGCCGAAAGTTCGGTTTCGGTTTCGGCTGAAAAACCTGTTTCGGTCGGACACTAATTATTACTATATACTAACTTAAAAGAATTAGAAACGCAAGAAGCAACCCTTTACATATACAAAATATAAAAGTAATCATCAATTACGAGTATATTATTACAAAGAAAAAGTTTATTACCAAGTGCAGATTATTTTTGATACATAAATAAATATAAATTCTTTAATTGTATTATTTGAATTTAAACAGTCCTATAATTAAGCAATATTAATAGACCAACTATAGTGAGTTGGTGTTAGAAATGAAAAGTGTTTCTAAACTCCACCTACCTGCGCACGCGCATTGCCGACGGCGCGTTGTCATGGCGAGCCGATTATTGTATTTATCGAGTGCATTTCGAAATAATAACCGTTCTTAAACTGTAATTGAACGTAGTCCGCTGATCGGACCCACCTTTTTGATCTAAAGCAATTCTCATCTCGAGATCTGTTCGAAGACAAGTATTTTCTAAGTAAAAATTACGTTCAAAATATATGATTTATAAGAAAATGAAAATATGTAGTTTAAATGTACATATGTACTTCATTAATTGTAGTAGTGCTTTATTGTATTTTTTCCCGAATTAAAAAAATAAAAATAACTCTTCTTATTAACCAACCTTTTAATTTAAAACTAGTAGGTATTTGTAGCATAGTGACAAAAATATTTAACAATTAATAAATGTAATTTATTATTTTTTTACTTTTCTTATTAACATCTTTAGACCGTAATCCCATGTATATCACTATCTTATAGGAAGTTTCCAAAGGCTCCGCCTACCCGCTTCTCTTAATGGACTCGAAGAATGTTTGACAAAATTTGACACTTTAATGAGAGGGAGCGTCTTGGCCGATTTATAATACGTTACATGATCTGCAATATGATAACAATTACGTCGCTCGTCGAAAGCATAAAGGTAATTTTTCACTAAATTTTCGACATAGTTGGACCTATACCTACGTGTCATTTGTAACAATTATATTTTTTTTAGTTAATTAATTCTTATATATATTTTTGTTGTTATCGTCGTCAATTGATGCCTTCAGTATGGATCACCAACGCTCGCGCTGTTTCGGAACCAGAACCAAGGTTATTGTGCTACTATTATATTTTAATTTCAGTATTATTTGTTAGGCTTTAGGCGTTCTTTTAAGGGTAACACTGAATAAATCTATAAGCGTCCTACTACTGGACAAGAACTCCTCTCCATATTGGATAAGGTCTAGAGCTTAATGAGCCACGAAGCTCCACTGGGGGTTGGCGAATACTTTTTCCCTAACATGAGTAACGATCGCTGTCAAATGTCTGTGATAAAAACCAGGACCGACGGCTTTACGTGCTCTCCGAGGCACGGTGGGGAGAACCAAAATAACCCAGAACAGAAAGAAATTACATATACAAATCTCCATCTGCCCCGAGCGGGAATCAAACCTGCGACCGCCGGTGTTGAGTTTGAATTTATAAAATTATTAATAACTTCATAAAAATGATTAGGTACTAATATAGCGAATATGCTAACGAACGAACCTATAGTCACCTCGAAAAAAATATTTTTATATAGTTTCTTCAAATATTAATATTTGAAGAAACTATATAAAAAAATATACTAGCTAATTAACTAGTAAATAACCTGTAATAAAATTAAATAAGTACTGAGTATCTGTCACAGAAAATATTTATTTCAACAAAATTCTTTTTGTTGTAACAATTTTACTAATAAATATATTTATGACGAAGAATAATATTGACATTTTGTTTTGACAGAATAAAACACGAATAAAACTTACTAAAAATATTCTAAAATTTCATTCTTAGGTTTCGAATTTAATGTTATTTACCTTTACGTTCTAACATTTAATAAAGATCACCATGGCGGTAGCTTTACCTATGGAATCTAATCCAGAGATAATGAACAAGTACCTACATAAATTGGGAGTACCTGAAAAATGGCAAATGGTTGATGTAATTGGCCTCGAAGGAGATGCGTTAAATTGGGTACCTCGACCGGTCCTGGCTGTGATACTTCTATTCCCATTATCTGAGAGATATGAACGCCATCGCACACAACAAGAGAATGAACTTTTAAGCAAGGGAGAACAAGCGCCAAAAGATGTATTTCATTTAAAACAAGTTCTTAGTAATATTTGTGGTACTGTCGCTTTAGTGCATAGTGTCGCAAATAATACGCACCAAATAGATCTAGAGGATGGACTTCTTAAGAATTATTTGAAAGATTCTAAGGGAATGGATGCTGCAGCTAAAGGTGCACTGCTAGAAAATTCTACTAATATTTTAGAAGCTTACAAAGAAGTTATTGACACTGGAATAGACATTGAAGACAATGAAGCAGTAAATAACCACTTTATAACATTCATTCATAAAGATGGTTATCTGTATGAGCTAGATGGTCGTAAGGCTTTGCCGATAAACCACGGACCAACGACTGAAGATAACTTTCTAGAAGATGCTGCAAAAGTCTGCCGTGAATTTATAGAACGTGAACCAGACCACATCGGTTTTAATGTCGTCGCTCTTGTCCCTTCTCAATAATTATTTATTAATACCATCCTTTAATTAATTTGATTTTATGCTTGAATAATAAATATATTATAAAAAAACAATCTTTTATTCTATAAGTTATATTAAATGTTGCTCTTTAAAACATTGCAAAGTTATATAAACGAAATGTTTCACATATTTTTATTTTTATTTTTTATAAAACACATTTAACATATTAAATATACTTAAATTAGAATTTTACAATTGCTTTCCCTTGAATCTTCTCACAATTTACAAATCGAAATCGCCAGAATGACTGCGTCGACGTCTCAATTAAAAAATCTGAACACTTGTTACACGGCTCCCGCATTCCTCCTTAAAATTCTCTATCTTCGGAAACTAATTAAAAATTCGCCTCGCCTCCGTAGCCCTGTGTTCAATTCAACGATATAACTTCATTTATAAACGAGCAATCTTGTCCGAGATAAGGGCTGGCGAGAAAACAACGAAGAGCGCAACTTGCCACACGCGTCTGCGACGCGACCGGACAAAAAGTAAATTCAGACAAACAACCTCAGAGTTTTAAATGGAACGCGAGTGAATTCACCGCGTTAACTATGGCGATACTGAGAAGGACGCGACATCGGTAAGTCACGTCATCTAATAAATGACGCCGGCCCTGAAATAAATATATAATATTGTATTTGTGTAAATAAACAAAATAATGCGACGGGAACCCGAAATGCTTTAAATATTCAAATGAAGCGAGCCGAGGTGAAATACGAAGGTGCGCTCGCTCGAGTTGAGCCCAATTAAATCGGTGCCACTGAGGTAGAAATTAAAAACAAAAGGATGGAAGGGGTCCAGCGCGCATTTTTCTCATGAGTATTATTAGCGCGATGTCAACCCACAAAAAATGGACTTAGAGACTTGTCGTACCCGTGATCATTATCGATAACATCCCGCATTTTGTATTGTTTTGATAAGTGTGATGCTGTTTCATTTGGACGTTTTGTTGACGTTTTACATTCACTTTACACAGATGATCGATACGGGGGTTGTTTGTTAGTAAATACCTTTTAAATTAAATTGCTTTTAAAGTTGGGTACTTTTTCGATTCATTATATTACACATATGTAATGCTCTGTCAATCACAGTCAACGAGTTGGTAACAAAACCTCGAACACTCAAACAGCATTGGCCACGGTCATTACTCACAGCGGGGCCTGGTGAGAACAGATTTAATATTTGCCTATAAATCAATTACGAACGTGTGGCGAGTCCGCTTAACGCTCTATTATTATACCTTTCTTTAAAGTAATGATAAATTATCTACAAAGGTTCACACTGTGTCCATACAATACGCGCTTACATTCACTTTATAGTTACAGTTCATAGACACTATCCCCGTTCAAGGTTTTCCCTTCTTATGCATAATTTCAACAGATTTTATTTGGCTAAATCTAAAGCTTATATATTCTACATAAGAATAGCTATCCAAGTCCTTATATCAAAATTATTTATACTGATTTACAAAAACAGTAATTCAGCTTGTCTTTTAGCTATAGGTAATACATATAAGTATGACATATGACTATTAATTTACGTGAAATAAACAATGCATTAAACAAAAAGTTGTTACATAATTAACATATAGGTACATAACATAACGAATTATAAACAGATAGGACCTAAATCTGTAAGTTATATTAAAATCTAATACTTAATTATTATATCAATCTAATAAGTGCTTAGTTTGTAGCATAGAAATATACATCTGTGGTTTAATATACAATAGCTACATTGTATATTTAAATAATAGGAAGTAACTACCTATTGTAATTATTAGAGAGATCTCCTGTGTGATTCTCAGTGTTTATCATAACCAAATTTATTTACATAATCGTGTACTTATTGAATCTTATACGCATTATATTCAAAACTATGTAATTAAATATATCGTTCCATTACGATGAGATTCATCAACACCCAATGCGACCTCTATCCGACCGCTCGATATATTCAAATAAAATACATTTATTTTAGACAATGAGGATCTAAGTGCTTATTGGAAGATTGCCCCTTACCACCGACAATAACCTAATTCTTGTATGAAATTTACTATACAACGCACGTTCTGTTTATCTCAATATTTAGTAGTAAAAGAGATTCAGTAATGGTTGATGTAGATCGAATAAACTTAGGGATTTGAAATCATGTAGTCAGTCGGTTGTGAGGATCGCAACGGGGGTCCCACGGCGGCCTACCGACGCTCATCACTATTCAATAAGTTCCATTTATTGAAATTACATAATTTGTGTGTGAATAATGACGATTGTGATGGATCTTCGTGGGCGATGCGAGCGACTTAAACCCGATTAACTTTTGACCGCCGGACGATATTAATAAGCTGTCTATTCAACACTGTATTGCTTGCACTCACGTTTAACATTTTCCACTTGTGTCTAAGGAATGGTAATTAATTATCGAGATTTATTATCTTTTCATTTATTTTTAATATTTCTCATATACTCATAAACTTGCTATGTACATATAACAAGTTTTCAATATTATTTTACTTGATCAAATGTGAATAAAAAATACGTAAAACTTGTTGAACCGATTGAGACATTTCAAGTGATATCAGTAAATCGAATCATTTGAATGGTGATTTTATATATAAAATTTTATTAGGGAGACACTGTATCTTAAAACGAGTGTAAACGTGTGGGAAACAGTATTTACTCCGTGTAACTAATTAAAAAGAGAGCGGATCCAATTAGAATGTACTTATTTAATGAGATGGAAATGCGTTTAACCACAGACGTAGAACAGACTCCGTTGATTTATATCGTTGCAAGGGAACTACGTACTTCGCTTTTAAAATGCTTGTTACTTGATGCTTGACTTTTAATCAACCTCTTTGTTTTAACCAATTATTTTATCAAGTTATAGACAGAGTTATTTTTATGTGTTCATTTTCAGATAAATGCATCTCCAAATATTGGACTGGGATCCAAATATTGTAGGTAGTTTGTGTACAATTTGATGTAATTTTTATGCATGTTTTTGAACAATCACAGTAAGATCAGGACTTAAATTTTTATATCACAAATACATAAATATCCGCTTCACAAATAATGACCTTAAGTAGGATGTCAATCCTGTTTCAGGAGTCCGGAAACAAACAATTCAAACAAACATAAATGTTTAGAGGGTAAATATCTGTATCACCATTACAAATATTTATCATGAGCGGGGTTCGAACCCGCGACCACAATTGAAACAGTCAGTTGCTATGATTATAACACCCATGGGATGGGCGTAACTAAAATTTTCTTAACGGGCAGCAGGCGACAGACAATTAAGACTATACATGCTGCAATTTTTTTAAATTAATAATACTTATAAATGATTGCCCAGCCTCAAATCTATAAACGTAAATATGCAGAAGCGAATAAGATAAAATGCAACTTTGCTTTTTTCTTATTATAGTATTACTCACTGATTCGTACACCTCGCTAGGGGGGAAGGGGTTATAGCTGCTGCCCTATGATGCCTCCCTACGCCCATGATGACCAATGAACAAATTTGTTAACAAAGTGTCTATTAGGTACATTACAACCTAATTAATATTTTCAGAAGGTAAAAAGATTTTACGCACACCTATTAAAAATGAATATAACTGACACGTGCCTTGTTGTACAAACAAAATCTAAACGCGTTAAGTGTTCAATATCTATAACACAACCTCTCACACATTTTGCTAAACGCATTGATTAATGTCCTTCGATAAAGGTTCGATAGCAATAAATTCGTCATATTTAAGATTTATTATAATTGTAAGACGAAGCTAACATTTGCGTACTAGTTGACGTACATTATATTACGTTATGATGTTATGAATAATACATAGTCCATGTTTCGGTTGCCGCCTGTACCGAAGTTAGGCGGTTTATCCACTTTGAATTCTCGATATTATAAACATTTACAAACAAATGTCTATGATATGATATCATGATATCTTCGTAACATGTTGAAGATTAATTATCGTAGTAAGGTAGTAAATGATATTGAATCGATTCCTATCTCTTGTCACTTATTTTCATTATTTTAAAATCTTTTGTATTATAACTTTCCGAAGTAAATTCCGAAGTAAATTCCGTGTTTTAATACAGTCTAGACATGTTGTCGCTAAATTTACATTAGTAATTTAATTACGGTGCTATGCATTAATACAGGTATAAAATCTTACAAGCTTTGAAAGTCCTCACAAAATCAATTTTTGCTACTTATATATCCAATTACCCATATGTAAAAAAGATACCTTTATGGTGTAATTTCAATCTATTATGTAAATATTATACCTATCTTTTAAAAAAACAGTAAAAATCGATAATGAATAATTAGCATTCATTATTATATATTATTACCTTATAATATGAAATAATGAAATAAGATAACTATATTTTTATCAGATAAATAAATATTAGGTAATTTTTACGATCTGTTAATTTACTTCCTGTGTTCGCAAATTATAATACAAGTACTCTAATACTTTTATGCATATTTATAAGTGGAAATGGAATTCACAATAATTGGCAGTTAAATAAATTATTTCAACAACAGCATCAAGTGGTAACCATTAATAATTTGCAATTACGAAATAAAACTCTAATGAGAGTTGTATGAGACAAAAACCGACAATACAAAATAACGAATCAGATCTACCTAATACATATTTATTTAAGTTTTATTGAGTAGGCGTCTTTATGTAGAAAGTAGAATGATATAAACAGCGACCCGTCCACAGCGAAGCTTTTACGAGTTCCGAGAACATCTAACATAAGACACGAGCACCTCTGAAACGGTAAATTCTCTAAATTAAATTAGGTGGGCCACGGAGGCTGGTCCACTCGTGACCTGACTCAGGAATTGATGTTGTCTGAAGGAAATATTTCTTCTCGTAGGAAGTCGTAAAACCAGCCAGATGGACATTCCACGCTAGTTAATCACAAAAACGTGAGATATCTATTTTTCTTTGACATTTGTGATCTAATTTCAAATAGTTTTATTTTTTTACGTATTTTACAAAATTTTCACGTTTTTATTTTCAAGTAGGTATGTATCTAACATCCTTCTTACTGTTTACGATATTTACTTTGCATTTGCAATGTTTGTAAAGTCAAATAGAATACCAATTTAACTAACTAAACACATTTTTATAAAATAAATAGTTTATCTACTTTAAATTTTATGTATAACATAGTAATATTTAACACTAGAACTTGTTCAAGTCCAAATGCAACTGTGTAAGTAAACGAATTAACTACTTTAATTTAACTAAAATAGTCAAGTTAGTGAACTAATTAACTATTATGAAATCCAAATATTTATGTATTTTAGTTATACATTTCGATATTTTAAATAGAACAAACTATTTGAGTGAATGTTACACCATTCGATCAACATTTTTTGTTTAATAGTTATCAACGCTGCCAAAAGAACAAGAACTTTAACTAAAATGTAAGTAAATATAAAAACAAATCTTATAAGTACCTATCCCATGTGCTAAGTCGCTTATTGTGAACGTATTATTCAATAAAGCTCTCATAAAACAATAATAAGATAACGATAAACCAACACAAACCGCGATATTGAAATAAAAATCAAACAGCTATTAAGGGTTGAATACGGCAGCGGCCGCCCGTGGCGAGCTAACTCCCTCAATTAGGTAAACCTCACTCGATTTCTTTAGAATCAACTTTATTACTTACATTAGCTCCAAGACGATCATAAACATTCCTATCGATTCATATCTCATCAATCGAGATAAATTCAGAATACGCATGTGTTATGATTGCTTCTTAAATTCATTTTTTTGGCAGTTAAACACAGTAATGTAGGCCGCTTATTTCAGCGAAATATCTTTGAATTATGTCGCAACAACGATGAAACCTGTTTTCGAATGCCAAGTTTGTACGATAATATGTAATAAAATGTTTGGTTAGTATCAATAGCAGAACGTTTTATTATATAATTTAGTCATTTGTTAACATAACGCATTATAAAATGTTGGCGTTGTACTCGTTCAGATAAAACTTTCATCTGATCGGATTGTATGACAACTAGTATCAGTTACTTCATAGAAATTCGGGTGGACGGTACCTACCGGTCCAGATTCGTAGAAACCGAGTATGTATGTTCAGTTAATTATTGAAGTGGTTTTTGGTTCGGAGTGGGGAGTGGGTAGATTAATGAGCGGCTACCGCTGGCTTATCGCAACATCTGGGCCATGACTGATCATCTGTCGTGCGCCTGCGCCTGCAAGACTAGTGACGTGCATTCGGTTGTTGTTTACAATTTTTATTTAAGTATATATAATTGTATAGACGGATGAACGAATAGTATATCTTGCAATTATACTATATAATTATTCTGCGATATTTATAAATATAAAACTTAACCAATAATAAATTCATAACCGAATACATTTAAAAAAAATAAGTTTTTAAGTATCTAATCAAATTACTTAAAGTCAAAAAATATTATGTAAAGCTTTTCTTTTTTTATATGTCTGATGTATCTGACATATTAAATTATTTATACTATAAAAATCCATCGATACACCTCACCTCTCGTCCAACACTACCTGTCGTGATATGACATTGGACGGCATTGCTTCTCAGAAGTCATACTCATCGAATACCTTACGAGCGCCGTGTACCATTCCACATTTTTTTTCTCCTTTCCATAGTTTTATTGGATGCATTGAAATATTTTTGTTTAGATTAAACGACGTTTAGCCAGTAGATCGGTACATTAGGATTAATGTCGGACATCAGTTACCAGCGTGTCCCCTTACATTGTTCGATACTGACGGCGAACTGTCATGGGAATTGAATATTTAATGGTATACTCAAAATATTGAATGGCTCGGATGATGCCGATACAATCTCGCTGCTACTGATTAATTATTCAACCTTTTTGTAGGTAGCCAATGATTTTGCATGAAATCAAAGCTGATCTTTATTATAAAAGTCTGAATAGAGATTATTAGGGTTACATTTTCCGACTTTAATATCTGTTATTTTCTTTTCCATTGGTAAATAAAACGAAATATATATCGAACCGTTTTTTAAACTAATCAAAACTGACCTTTTAAATAATTTATGACATATTAAAGTCGTAATTAAATTCTGTCTTAAAAGTATCATTATTAATGTTTAATTGATATTAAATCACAAAAACAAATCTACAGTAAATAACTAGCCAATAAATAAAAGCAAGAGTTTCGATAGTCGTGTCGTCCATCATACCGCTCATTACGGTACATTATCGGCCGCGGACACGATCCGATTCGGCGGCGAAGATCGATTGATTCGTATCGAAGCTTGATGTACGATGCTGATTGAGCACAGCGTTACTCTACAGGTCTACATACTCTCTTAGCGTCTCCGGTGCTGAAGTTAAAGATCATAATCCCGTGTAAGCGTGGCTTACCGTTCTTTACTACGATGCTACCGATATGTGATTTATCAATAATATTATAATGAGTACGAATTCTATTGATATTAAATTCGTTTGAATTATAGGCTGCTGTTAAGGAATCATTAATTTTTAGTAGTTTTAAAAGTGCTGATGAATTTCATGAATATTATTGTATTATATTATTTTCAATGCCTAATAATAAAAAAAATCGTTAAAAGAATTAAGCGCTTGTACTCGTACAAGCGCTTAATTCTTTTAATTATAGTAGGTATACAGATACAGATTTTGTTATTAGAACTTATATAGGTTTTCAATTTTTTGATTAAGATTAATCCTATATTAAATCCTTCATTTAAAAGTTTCGAAGATTATTCATCTTTTGTAATAAATGACATTTCGCTCTCATTCTTTATGCAAGTGGGTTGATACAAGAACACCTCCCAGCATCGAAATCGCCAACCCAAGTAGTCCAACATAATTACAATTGTTCATTTAAATACAAAGGCTAATTTAATAAGTGACCCGACTTCTAAATGTCAAAGCCGTTCAAAAAAAAAACACAAAAGGTATAAAGAAGGATGGCGCTCGGACGAACGAACGCCCAGGCCGATGTCATGGGAAATGAGACTCTTTATACTTCAAATAAATTGGAAGTCATTTTTTAAGAGCCACTTTTTTATATTGTTTGGATATTGAGCAGTACAATGGGTGGACAAGAACGGCTGTTAGGTAACATTTTTAACATCATTATAAGTGAAAAGCAGTGACTGATGGTGTCCCGTGAAGCTCGTTACTTCGGAAGGCTTATGGTTACTTCCAAGAAAACCATTCACGTAGGTGGCTATGTGCTTACACGAGCTAGTCTTTTTATAATAGTGCAATATTTATAATGAATGCTCGGCCCGGAATACTAAGTGGGACTCGTACGTTTTAACGTCTTTTGAAAAAGAAATATTTATATGATAAATAAAATAGGAATTTAACAAAAAATAATCAACGTCCATACATAAATTTACTGACCCGTTGGATCGATAGGTGGTAACCCTGCTTTATGCTCCAGGGTTGTGAGTTCGATTCCCGCCCCGAGTCTAGGTGTAATATATATTTATTTCTATTTATATGTATATTTATTTCCAATTAAAAATCTATATCAGTCGGCTTTTACCTAAAACACAGGAATTGAGTTGCCTACCTTAGAAACAGACGTGAGACCATGTGTGTATGTTAAACATATTTAAAAAAAAAGACCACTTTAAATAGGAGTAGTAGCATACAAGATAGTTGTACTAAATGAAACATTATATCCAAATGAAAACAATCGTCGGTTCCCTAGAAGTAAGTAAATTATAATTTACTGTTTGTCGTTCGATGAGCTAAAGATAGAAATACATTTTTTATCGATGAATGTGACAAAAACAGATAGAACATTCTCATGTATTTGTAGCAATATGACCATTATATCGTATGCAATAAGACTAGCGAGTTTACGATGTTTACGATCATGTCAGGGGGTCAGAAACCAGCGTCGGTAGCCAGCTCTGCCCCCCGCTGCTCTGCTGTCGTTTGCCCATTAATTTCTATTATAAATATTTATAATTACCAACACAAGCCAGTTTTAAAATATAATTGTAATGAGTTTCATTTATATCGATCCCTAGTTAATGAATAAAGGTACTGATATGCAGTAAGTAGGTACCTAGTTGTTTCCGTTTCTACTGGAGAACCAATGAACTCGTATTCATAATGTTTTAATTTGTGTTCGTCTCTTATTTGATTTTATTCAATAAACAAGTATGATAAATAAAGTGCATAATTATTTGTCAGAATCTTTTATTAAAAGAAAATGCTAACTGTTAAAACGAATTCAATGCCTAGCCATTAATTTTTAAGGTAGTCCAAAACTTACAAACAAACACATTCAGAAAATTTTATCATATATTTAATAATTTTATGCGTACGAGTTACAATCAATTTAACTAATTAAAATCCAACCGCGCTCACGGTAGCATTAACATCTTCAAAGACGACGCTCAGGAAATACTTAATAAAATAATAATCGCTTATAAAATACATCGTTATACACTAAATGAATTTACTTATCTTAAATATTAATCATATTATATCAGTACACTCATGATACCGATGAAAAATTCATGGCATCTAAAACGATCGTTGTTTTTATAGAATCTCCGAATTCTAAACTCTAGTTACGACCACCGATAAAACTAAAAGATATAGATAACCTTTTTTCGACTGGTACAAAAAAAAAAATAGAACTGGTCACTATGTTTGAGCATCGACAGGATACATGAGAGTTTCGGTTCGAAGAGATAGGAGATAAATAATGGGTGAGATAGTGATAAGCTACCGAATATCGTACGGTACGGTAGCTCACGTTGAGTAACTACTCGTTATTCATTGTATACCAAATTGATTACCAGTGAGATGAAGCTTTATAATGAATATACTTTCAAATTTTTACCCTAGCCACTAATTAATGTCGATTAAAAAAATATGTCGTCGCGAGATGTTAAACGTTAATTAAGTACATATATATTTTTTATTTTTGTTATAATTAATATGAATTAGCTTTTGAAAGAAACTCTGTAGGATAAGAAGTTAAAATTAAGTGTCTATATTACCAACGAATCAGATGACATGAGACATTAAATTTCAAGTTAGACCTAACGAACATAAATGTGCATACCGTATTCATTTTTCATGCGGCAGTTTTTGTGTGAAACGGAAACATAAAGCACACCTTATAAGATATAGACTTTTGTTTGGCTCCTGTCTCTCAAACAAAAGCCCTAATATTCCTATATAAGACATGTGTAATATGTACATACATTGGTGTATTGAATTTTTTTATTTTTTCTCAGGAATGTTACTTAGAACCGAAAATGTTTTCCATAAACATAAAAGGAAACGTTTACAATAAAGCAGTGTTGTGTTAATTTTATGAAAGTTTGGACGTGTTACGTTGATCGCTGCTAGCCTAATCTAAAAGCCGTCAATACCGTTATCTAGAACGACTCCAGTAAAGCAAGTATACGACCCATAAATGAGTCGACAAAACGCCGCCGCTGAAGTCCTAATCGTCGCGCAGATATTCACAGGCAAGAAACTGCCAATATTTACAACGATTGACATAAAATACCACAATAAAACTAAATGGTACGTTCAGCAAAGTTTATGCTAATCGTTGATAAAAATACATATAATAAAAATATGACCTTGCGAAGCGTCCCGCTGCTCGCTCCGTTACTGCAAGACGAGAACTTAAGAATAGAATTATCATTAAGCAAAACCTAGACCTATACAATTATTTTTTATAGATAATATTAAAATTTATGCGGCTTCTCTTTCAAATGAATGTTTATTAACATAATATTGTTTTATTCGGTCAAGTTTGTTGAGATGTATTAATTAATTATAATTAAAGCAAAATTATAATTAATTAATACATCTCTACTAGTACTTAAAATTAGAGGAGCTAAGATAGTTTAGTAAATAATGCACGTGGACTTCATGGAAAGGTTGCGGTTTCAAAACCGGGCTAGTGATGCTGAATACACAACTGGTACACCGCTGTGCACCGCAACGCAAGGAAATCTTCAACAGCAGTTCCAATCCTTCTCCTTAATATGAGAATAGGGCTTTACCCATCAGAGGGCTAATTATAGACTTATAATTCAGTATAGTGTACCTACTTAAAAAATCAGTTCATATATTGTACCTATACTACGTGTGTAGGTATTAGACATTGGCATTTCACCATGTTGCTTATTAATCATAAAACATTCGGTGTTACATGTTAGAGAAAGTTAGAAAAACCCTCTTCCGGTACTTGATTTTTGTAAGACAAAAATAGAATAGGTATTCTATTATTTTTCGTAAGACGGCGACCGGTCCGAGTCCACGGCGAGCGCTCGCGGGCTAATCACGAACACAGGTAGCGTATCGCAACATCTCGCTCGCGACACACTATCCATTCCGGTTATTAATGAATACGAACCATTTTCGAATTTCGCCGCCTCTCGGACAGCCTACTGACAGCTGTTTATTTATCAATGTCCATTGCGCTCGCATCCCGGCATCATCAGCAAATATTCTAATTTACATAAGAAAGTCGTAAGCTCCGGTCTCCATAACATCCCCGCATTCCTGCGTGATCGTTTCCAGAAACATTCATAAGAAAATTTAAACAAATGCGCGCTAGTTATTTACAGTATTGCTCTCAGTTTTTTATCGGGAATGGATCGTGTGTAATAAATTTCTCTCAAACGATTATGCCCGCGAATGCAAAGTATTAGCATTTAATAATTTCTAAACGTCCGACTTTTATCATCGTCAAAAAACATTTCATTGGAAAACTTATTGAAGTGCATAGAAGGGTTGTTTGCGCCGCCGTATTACGATTAATTGATGCTAATTAATAAATTAATTAACCATGTTCATACAACGCATGAACGATTCCAGTTTTTCTAAGACTCATGTGTTTTTATTTGAACTACATTTTTATTGTCGTCCTAGGAATTCCTTTTTGCAGGTGAGCTGCAAATGGCATCATGTCGGCGACGAGCTTAAGTTTCATATTTTGTAATTAATTTATTAAAATTATAATGAGCAATGCGATGAACTCCTAATTGGGAACATGTTATGACGTTCGTTCAAACTTTATTAATTAAACCGATGACGCATTTAGTCGTAAATAATGTCATATTTCGATGCTTTATTAATCAGAAAAAATTGTTTATGGGGGTTTTATTCTGTCTGTTGAAACATTATCGGTACAATAACTGAATGAAAGTTATATTTTTTTTATTAACAATTCATAAGACAGTCAATTAATGCCGGCGTTGTAGGTACGATTAATGAGCAATATAGAATAAATAATAACAAATAGCTAAAAGGATAATGCATGCTAAAATTTTAATTGTGATCAATTTACTTAGCAATACCCATAGGTACTGCTAATAATGATTTTGTTAAATAGGTAACTACTGTTGACATTAATGGAATTCGTTACATTTATGATTTTTTGTTGTATTGAATAAGTTTATAGTAATTTCATTTAAATAGCCAGTATTATAATTTATTTTTAATGAGATAAGTGTATTTATACCTTTTTTTTTTGTAATATAAAATATAGAATTATTAAGATATCTTATTTTAGACTCTTAAATTATCACGTACATATTTAAGTAATCGTAGGTCGGTATTAATGTCGTAACACATAAAGTTTTTATTATGAAGAGGAGCGAAGAGTAGAGGGGAGTTGTGAGGAGTCTCTCACATCAGCGGCACAATATTGCAGTTAATAACGCTATTTTAAAAAGAAAATAAGCTTTGTATATAAGGCTTTTATAAAAAAATATATAAGATATACACGTGTGCATTCTATTTATACATTTATGTTTTTCTAAAAATATATTTGTATATCCACAATATTTAAAACAAAATTGTTTTTTTTTTTAAATTATTATAGAGGTGAATTATTGTTATAAAGGTTGAACATTACAATTGTATAACAAGTAAATGAAGTAGATTTGTAAGCTTTTTTTTTCTACATCATATAAAAGTCCTTTCATAGTTTGGATTTTTATTTCAATTTCGTTTGAAAATTCAAAGTAATCTTCTAATCTACTTATCAGATTCTGAAAATTATTTTCTTTTGAAAAGCTACTTTACGAGTAGGTACCTACAGCAAAAATAATAAGTATATATCTTAATTAATAGTAATCATCAAAATGTTTATTTTAGTTTAAGTTGTAATAGAATATTGCTATCCTCTTAATGTTTGCTTTTTACAATAATAATTACTGGTAATATCTTTTAAAATAATTGATAAAATTATAATATAGTATCCTATTTAGCAAAAAAATGTGAATCCTATATACCTGGGAAATTCAATAAAGATTCAAATTGTCTTTTAAATTGCCATTCAAATCAATTCTTTAGAAGTTTAGAGGATAATTATCACAGTTGAAAATTTATAAATATTCTTTGACAACCGTTCTGGTGTACGAGTAGTCTCCTCAACATCGGCGATCGCGGGTTCGATTTCGACCTGAGCAGATATTTATGTTTGTACAAATATTTGTTTCCGGTCTGGTTGTACGTCCTTGTAGGTCTCCCCATCGTGCCTTGGAGAGCACGTAAAGCCGTCAGTCTCAGTTGTTTTGATAGACACCCGATAGCAATCGTTACTCATGGAAGGGAATTTATCCATCCACACGCATGGAAGCAGCGTAGTTGATTAAGCTCCAACTCTTCTCATATATGGAGAGCCTTTGCCCAGCAGTGAGATGATTACAGGCTGATTCTGTTCACTTCAGTTCAAATATTCTTTTACAGCGAAACAGTTGGGAGGTTCTATCACTGTAGGCTATTTAGAAATATTTATTTCTATGTATATAGGTATGTGTATTTTTTGTTGTCCTTGTAAAATAAATATAAATATAAAATAAATATTAACCAGGTCTTAGGATTTTTACTGTCACGAAAAAGCGTTACGGCCACGTCAACGGGGTAGACGATACCTATATCGCTTGGTGAGAGAGGGCAGCGGCGGAGGGAGAGCAAGGCTGGCGGCGGCGGAGAGAGGGCAACGGCTGTATTAGGGTGCCTGTCCATTGAAGCAGAGCGAGGTGGCGGAGAGGAGAAACGGAGAAATATTAATCAATAGGATTGCAAAAATCTCCCCTCCGCTGCTAGTGGACAAGGGCTCTGGAGTGTATAAGATGGATATAATGCGCATAGCCCATTTTTTTTTGTTCCGGATTGAAATCGGTTTTTTTGTTTGATAAAAAATGCATTCATTAAAATATACCTAACCTAACCAAATCATAATTTGCAGTGGAAAAAAAAACGAAATGTGTGCTGGGACACATAGCAGGAGTGAAACTTCAACGGACAAGTGGCAAAACGAATGGCAACGGACAAGTGGCAAAACGAATGGCAACGGACCAACGGACAAGTGGAAAAACCAATCGCAACAAAATTTATACTTGAAGTTTTACGGGCAGATTGTTAATGTACCTACTTGTCCAATTTGAAAACCTGCTCGTAAAACTTCAAGTAAAAATTTTGTGCGGTTGGACAAAATTTATACTTTTACTTTTCAGAAAATGAAATGTGCCCCAGCACAAACGTTACTTTTTTTTTCTTTAACTTTTTTATTAGTCGTTTTCAGAATGAATGCAATGTTGCAATTAAAGCAGGGTAATTGTTTGATTGTACGCTCTTTTAGCGAGTTTTAAGTAAATAAATTTATATAGAAAGCAAGTAAGTAGGTAAATATTTATAATACCGTAATTCTTGTTTTTAATTTTCTATTAAATTTTATACTGTAACATTCAAACGCTTAATTGCTTAAATATTATTTTATTTTATTTATTGAATTTTGATTAATTGCCAAAACAGTTAAATATACCTATATTAAGAATGTTCCAACACATTGCAAATTGCAACATACCCCTATTTTATATCTATCATAATTTCAAAGTATTAATCATTCGGTTATTTATATTAGGTATATACATAGGTAGTACCTAATTATAGTCTAAACGTTTATATTATGATTTCCATGCGAACGAAGTCACGGGTAACCGCTAGAAAAATCAATAATTTTACCATCGTATAATTTTTAATTTAAATTAATGCATATTATTTCGCTTCTATTTTAACTCTGGTAGTAATTTAAAATCGGTTTTATGACGCTATTAAAATCTGTATTAAAAATAGTAATGAATTTTATTTTTAAACTGATTTTTAATTTTTAAATACCTCCAATAATAACATAATACTTATTGCAAGTTCATATTATGTTTATATTGTTATAAAGTATTTTAAAGATGTAATCGCTGCGAGGTATGGTCCACGTGTCGATTGATGTTCGCCGACAGCCACGAAGTTGTCACGTATTTACCTTCAAGTGTATTCTTGAAATAAAGCACAGTTTTAAGAAGGCTGCCCATTCATTTTTCAATCTAGATATATAACTCCGGTACGTGTTACTACGGTTTATTTCAGTAGGTACAACTATAGCATAGTATATATAGTATAAACATATTTGTCTTTGCTAACTAGTTAAAATAGCCGTTTAATTCGTCTAATTGAATTCGTCGCTTTAAGTTCTTTCATTAATTAATACCATTCCACTACAAAAACTGTTTTGTAATTAATTATTACAAAAATAAATAAAAATAAATAAATAAATCTCTCACACTCAACGGCCTCCAGTAGAATGTGATTATGTGAATCCTGTGTCGGGGGTCCCGAAACACACAGAACACAAAAGCACAAACGCCCAAACAACGACAAACATCTGTATGGCCTACACAAATATTTGTCATGTGCGGGGATCGAACCCGCGACCGCTAGCGCATCAGCCAATTGCTGTGACCACTGTGCCAACGCGTCGTCGAAATATGTCCTATTAATTATAAAATCACTCTTGACTTTGAAATCGCCGCGCGCCGTAACTTTAGCCAGTGTGGCTCCACACGTCTATAGTATTGTTTTTATTAAAAAAAAAAAAAACCTTATTTTGATAATTAAAAATAATTTTAGACTGATTTGACTTTTCAGTGCAAGCCGGCCGTTAACGCAACTAGGGAATGCAATCTCGTTCTCGCGAGATCTCGGCCTTTTTTAGCGAGATTGATCTCGGAAGAAAAAAGGGCGAGATCTCGCGAGTTTAACGAGATTGCACTCTAGAATAAAAAGGTCTTTTTCGAAGCGCGGACTGACACGGACGGAGTTGCGATTTTTCGGTTTCGTTCGGTGCGCGGGGGGACATTAATAGTCAACTCAACTTAGATCATAAGTTTCATTTTTTTTTTTGACTTCTCGTTGTTTTGTTTGTTATAAAAGAACTGTTTTAGTACTAAAAGATTTATTTTTTTCATATTAAAAGAGAAAACTGGTTGTTTCTTTAATTTGTTATTTGATAGATAAGTAGGTACGTCAAAGTTAGGTAAACTTAAAAGTTTATTAAAAAATTTTAGACAGATACATCAAACAATGTTTGATGCATAGAAGTCTATTGAAAAAACTCGTGAAAATAAATGTTTATCTTATAATACTTATAATTTTTATTATTTTTTTATTAATTTATTCAAATATTGTGATTATTTGCAAAAAAAAACACAGAACTGCCAATCTCGCGAGATCTCAAAATTGGCGAGATCTCGCAGTACCTATTGTTGTTCATAAACTCGCGGGACCTCGCTTGAGCCCCAATCTCGCGTGATTTGCAAACCCTAGTCGCAACACGCTTGCTTCGGTCGTTAGCCTCATGCTCATTAAACATTTAATAATAACTTATAAATAATAATATTTTCAACATTTTTTAAGCTATTAATAGGTATATAAGTACAATTACAAACTTATTAAAGCATCAGATAAACATTCGTCCTGGTATTAATCTAACAAATTAAATAATAATTATGATTCAAAATTGACTCTCGGCCATTAGACGGATTCTACTAATTAATATGTACCTACTCGTAATTCGTATATCGGGTAAAAAAGTAGATATTTTTCTGCTAATTCAATCGTTTATCAGTTACAATTTATACGGTGTTCATTTATATGGATTTTCTATAATGCGTATATTTGTAACTGTGGGAAAATAACTTGTAGCGACATCTGACAAATTATAGTATTAGTCCTACATAGTATTATAATATTATGCATATTATATTTATAAAGTTAATAGTATAAAAACTTCTAGTACTTTATTAGGGTGTTGTTTAATTATACAGACTTCCGACTGTCCGAACGACTCACGTCAACAATAATTTATTATTACTCTGTAGATTAATCGAATCTTCACCGTATAAAGACTTGTATTGTTTATTATTAAATCGTTTGATAAAATATTGTAATGTCATCGAAAACGAAAACTTAATCTATTTTCTGAAATTGTGTTAGTAATATAATATATAATGATTTTATCGGTCCAATTTCACATTCCCAATAAACTACCAATCAAGTAACTAAATTTTTATGCTAATTGTAATTTTAATAAAAGTATTTCAAAACTATCATTATTATCATTTAATTTTTATAGCATATGCAGCAATAACTTAATGTAAACTTAAATAATTATAGTGACATAACTCGTTCTGCTTACCTAGTTTTTATTAGAATTAAATTCTAAACACATAGGTATATTCTTAAAAATTAAAATCTATATATCATGTAATTAACCTACATAGCAATGTTTACATAATTACACATATCGATGATATAGTCATTTAAAAAATTACAGTAATGTCTGATTTTGTGCTTTTCAAGTAAAAAATAAAATAAAAAAACAAGTTTGTTAGTTGTCAAACAAAATGTTAATGCTCATCTCTTGATGTTGTTATTTTAGATATTGTTTTCAAGTTCCCTACATGTTTTAATGTAAAAGTGGCTTATGTATAAAGTTACTGTTTTGTTAAATATAGGTATAATTTAGATATTCTCTATTTCCCAATAAAAGATAAAATAAAAATTAAATTAAATTCGTTATCAACCTCATTTTTAGCATAAAAGCATAGCAAAAATAGTACGAAATTTAAACTTGTACAATAACGATGCTTTCGTAATTTTCGTCTGAAATTAAAATGTGTATGTGACTGCATTTTATTAATTATTTAAATCAAAACTATAAATAGAAAGAAAATCATTAGATATAAAGTGATTATTTTTGTTAAATTTGTAATTATACTAATAATGGCTTAATAATAATAAAGATTTTGTTATTGATTAATTTTATCAAAAAAATAAATAAATATTCAAACAATTTTGTTTTTACAGTTTCTTTTCACCATACAATTCTATATATCACTCTACATTTAGTAGCGTTTAGAAAACTATCTAACTATAATTGGAAAAGAATAGTTGGATAAAATAAAATATAAAAGTATAAAATTTTAAATTCAAGGCTTTATGCAAGAGATCATAACGCCTATTCGATCGAAAACAAATTTCCTTCAACAAAAGAATTTACAAGACGAAGGCGAGCAAGCGAACATGCGTCTGGCAGAGGTATAAATATACAAACAAGCATTATATAGAGAAGGCCAATTTAACAGACTTATTGTCTCCGGGCAGCCATAATGCGAGACGTTGGGAGACGCAAAAGGACGAAGAGCCCGGAGTTCCCGACTCCGTCCGATACAAAACAATGGTATTTAATCAACGATGATAAATGCTGTATTCGAGCACGTTTTTTAACGATACTGCTGTATTGTTTTGGCGGGAGCTTACCGTTGAATACGAAGATAAGTCGCCGCTGTGAGTGGCTTAGCTGACAAATTGGAATAAAAGAAATATTTATTCGTGTTCGCGTCGTGAATCCTTCGGTTTTGGATACGTATTGTGAACATTCTCACATATTCTTGCATCGGCTATATCTCAGGCTTTCGTCAGAACATAAAATGAAATCGGAGATGTGGAATATTATCAAATCGGACGTCTAAAGTTACCTTTATCGTCACTGTTTTATTACGTGGTAATTTGTGATTGAGTAAAATATTTTTTTCATGCATCTTACAAGATGGAAAATGTTACTTGAATAAAAAAGTTACCATTTATACACTTATATGTAGTTTTAGAACTACTTAGAACCTGAAAACATTATTAATAAAACAAAAACATATAAAAAGTGTGGACTCTAGAAATGCCTTAAAGGACTTCGACTATTTTTTGCATAGCCCTTGTCTTTGAGTTGGTTAGGTCTGGTATTTTAATTGTCAGGCTTTTGATTTAATAGATCTCGTGTAAGCCACTCCTTATTTGCTGCCCATTACTTGTGCATCCAGTCGATAATACCTATTTAATAAGGTATAGTGATCGCATTTTTTCACACGTAACGTAATTGTATGATTTGTGTCGTTATAGATAAGGTATAAGTTAGTACGTCATCAGTTCGTACACTTTGAATAAATAACGATATTTTGTTGAAATAACGCGGAGGAATTGATCAGCATCTCGCTGTTGTACGGGCCAGGGAAATGTACGGAGGTGCTCGTAAATTTGTGCGGTAAAACAGCAGGACGCCGGTACGACTGAAGCGACGGATAGAGCAACTGCTTGATTTATGGCGATGCGACTGACAATGCCTCATGTTTGCATTCGGTTACGATTCGCGGATCGCAGGAATTGTTACCGCAAGGATCATGTTCGGAATATCCTGCAGGTATTGAAATTATTGCGTTTATGGAAATATGAAGGACGGGATATTTGCGCAAATATTAACCTCTATATTTCTTCTAAATATAAAATTATATATATGTAATTTTATTTTATATATATACATTTTATTTAAACGATATGATTAAAATGTATTAAAAAAATACTTGTCTGTAAGTGTAATACTATTATAAATTCAATAGAGTCAAAGAATGTATGACTACATTCATGTATTACAATTACATGTATAATCCGTAAAGATCATGTAGGCGTTATACAAAAACCGTCAGTTACATTACATAAGTAGAGTTGTTTGTATATTTCATGACAACAAACAGGATTTAGTTAAGCTTGACTGCTTTTTTGAAAATGTTCACATATAGACTAATTACGTCAAGTTTGCAAATGGCTCGGATTCTGACGATACTACGTGAAGTGGCTGCGTGACCGTGGGATGAGAAGTGAAGACACCATTTTCGGCACATTTATTCGTTCAATCGCGTCAATATATACGAATGGTGACAAAAACCTCGCTGATGTATTTTATTACTTAACGTTTGACTCCAGAGGAACAGTGACTGCACCGCCGCTCCAGAGATCTCTCACCTACCACGTTAACCTCGTTATGTGCACATAAAACATCCTTCATTGACAGAATTCCATCTAAAAAGTGGAACACAGGAGTCGTGGCTGCATAAATCATTCCCTCTCAAAACTGGCACTAGCGGTGTGCGCCTCGGTCGATAAGATTCCCGGGCATCTGCAAAAACAATTATGTCGGTCCAGAATCTTGTATTTGTGTCGTGTTCGTTTTGCCTCTAGACGCCGGTCGGAGCTGCGGTGGCATAATGCGTGCCGATAAATATTTATACAATTTATTCATATTCCTTCTGATGCCGCCGGCGAATCATAAGACTGCAGATTTGATGTTTTCTATACTAATGTCTCCCTTGAGTACCCCTTTTTGAACTCCGGAATAAATTCTTGAATACAGAATGGGTAATTATTTATATGGAAATATGTAGTTACATATAGTAGTAGGCTACCACTAAGCATGTTAAGCAGTAAGAGTTTGTTTTTTTACAGTAAAAATATTTAATAACTATTTTAGTTAATCTCATGATCAATATTTAGCTATTCCTCTGAAGAGAAATTAAATTTAATTAATGGGTAATACCCATATACATAGTAACGATAAAATTTACTATTCTTTTACCTAAGATGTAGTCATCTCAGTTAAATTTGAATATAAAAACTGAAAATAATCGTATAAGGCTTTTACACATTCATTTCAAATAACACTAATAAACCAAAGGCAATACAAAATTTATAAGCCCAGTCTACCGATGTGATATTCTTCAACACGAATATTAACGAATTTATAACATTAGGCAAAAACGACGGGAGATACAATAGCCTTTGGTATCAAAGTGCGGTGCATCGTTGTCAAATCTGGTATCTTAAGGGTATCTCGGACCTTCGCTGCATCAGTGTTAGCAATAAATACATCGGCTGGCAAAAAGGCGGGAATGTTCGCTACGCAGCGCGCCGGCGGTCGTCCCAAGCGTCGCCCCGGCGCTTTTTGATTCCACTAAATTTTCATAATGATATTTTGATAGATATTCGTTGTTCGCTAACTTTTTGTATCGCAGAATCTTTAATTGGATTTCGTTTCTAGATTCCATACTGGTTATGCTTTTTAAGTTTCGTTAACACTGACATATATTTTTGTAATTTTTGTATATCAAAGTCGGACAAAATAAATAATAGAAATCATATTTCATCTCCTCGTTTGGACTCGATTACATTTATATAAAATCTCCCGAATCGGCTGAATTTTTCAATTTAGAATTAATCGGAAAAATCTCCTTTAATATTATTAGTTAATATTATCTAGTTTTCATTTCATATTATTCATATTAATTTGTGTAAATGATAGCCGAGTAGGTTAGATTAGAATACTTGAATCAATAGTGAGAGTTAAGGATTTTCAATCCTAATTAGTTTTATGATCAACAATAATTGAATACATTATCACGAAACCTTCATGTATTAGAATCAATTTTAAATATACACTTATTATATCCGATCTGCATTAGCAGCGTGGCAGGGATGCCACGATGCCTTTTTTCCTTGTTATTAGAATTTTTTCATATTTCTTTATAAATACAGACTATATTTTACTATACTATTATTATCGAGTGAATTTTGTGAAGTGAAGAGACATTTATTTTATTACATGAAATGTAAAAAATAAAAACAAATTTACGTAGTTCTATTTGTATGTAAAAAAAAAAGATTTATTAAATGCCTTTAATTCACAAATAATGATTTACAAGTAATGAAAATTCTAAGGTCTTTCAATAACCTTTATGATATGACGAAATATAATTAATTATTAATTATTAATATTATCACAAAGTTGTTAAAATAAAAAAATTAAATAAAAAAATCACTCATCTTTGTACCACTTTAAATATTGTCTGTTGTAACTTTACAAAACTTTGGTTGTGAAAAATTTCGAATAGGTACGACATTTCTGTTTTTATTTTGACAACCGTACTTATTTAAAGGTTGGCATTGAAAGACAATTCTTTCATAATGTGTCAATATGAATGCACATTACTTCTAAATTTTGATAGGTCAAGTTCAAATATATTTTTTTAAACTTGTAGTGGATGACACTTGATGTTAAAACAGTTTCTTCAAATATTAATTAATTAATTTATTTAATACTTTATTAATCAACACAATATTAAATTCTACAAAAGGTGGTCTTAATGCTAAAAGCATACTCTACTAGCCAACCTTAGGAGGTACAAGAGCGGCAGTTTGTTGTAGGTGCGTAAAATCGGAAATTGAGAAAATTCATTTTCAAGAAAGGTAAAATAAAATAATACAATTATTAACAATCATTATATTAAATACACGAGCAATTAATACATGTATATACATCAATTTTAGTTTTATATGGGAGAAAATAATATGTAAGTAATAATTTTTTTTTGTTGACCTAAGTAGGAATTGTTTTTAATTTTACAAATGTTCGCTAAAAGATTGTTTCTCTTATAAAGCTAGCTTGTTTTTATCTTAAAGCTGACTAATTTTATCAGATACAGAATATGTATAAAAATATTACTTTAAAATTTTTTCATTTTTTAATATAGGTATAGGTAGGTACCTACTCAGAGTAAATGCTATTAGGTACATTTGAATAGCATTTTTTTTTTACTTTTGGCGGAAAACTGAGTCAGCTTTATACTTTTTTACTTTATCGTAGGTATTTCTTTTATCTTTATTATAAGTATTATAAAACTAAAGGTTCTTGTGTGTTATTTGAAATAAAATATTTGATATAATATGACTGTAAGATCTCTAAAAATTAAATAATACATACCAATTTAAAATAACTAGTGGTCGCCCAGTGGTCGAAATTCGATCTAATCTATAATTAACAGCATTGTCAACGTCATAAAAATATGATTGCGCATAACATTGTGAGCATATGCAGCAGTCATTGAACCTAATCTGTGATATAAATTTTCGTTGCAAGACCTGTACAAAACCGTGTTCGATAAAAAATTCGTTGCAAGACCTGTATTTAAAACCGTATTAATAACAGAGTTTGACAATGAACAAAATTTGTGTACATATGTACATTGTAGGTACACACGTGTGTGCCGTAGTGTGTGTAGTGTTTTTTTTAAATAAATTTTATGTATTTTTGGAGCATTATTATAAAAAAAATATTAACATTCTGCACTTCTTCTCCATATAAACTTTAACTGTGCCAAATTTCATACTTCTCCGTTCGCGTAATTTTCGTAAAAAGGAGTAAAAAGTTTTTGCTTCGCTAATTAATATATAGATTATGTATGACATTCGCAATTCTAGTAATACTAACCTTTATGACTAACTGCTCCACTCGAAGGAGTCCTCCTAACATAAAGTTTTATAACCTATATTACTTCTGGTTACTATCGTTATGTAATATAAAAAAAATATATATATATTAAAATTAGTTAAAAATATTTAGTCAAAAACTGTCTGTAAATAATTCGTTTAAATTTTGCATTGTAAATATGTATAGGTATATATAATATTGTAAAAGTTTGATATGAGATATAAGCAGGGCCGGATTTAAGGGAGGGCAAGCGGGGCAACTGCCCCGGGCCCCCACATAAGAGGGGCTCCCATATCCACAAAAGAGGGGCTTTCACAATAGAGCCAACCGAGTCGGAGCGGTCCAGAACTGCGACGACCTTTTTTATAGGAATAGGTGATGACCTTTTTTTTATCGGTGACGACCTTTTTTTTTTTCGTCATCATTTTTTTCTGCAAGAAAAAAAAAACAATTCAATTTCAGATCAAGGGGCCTCCACTTCTTCGTTGCCCCGGGCCTCCATAACTCTAAATCCGGCCCTGGATATAAGTATCTGATAGCAATCGTTAGTACCTACATGGTAGGGAAAAAAATATCCGTCAACCCTCAGTAGAACAGACTGATAGATTGAACTTCAACACTTTTCCAATATGGAGAAGATGTCGTTTACAAATAGTGGAACGTTTATAGGATAAATCAGTTCAGTTCAGATAATATATAACATTATTTTTATTAATTTTAAAAATCTACGAATATATTGTTTACAGAATTTGATATAAGGTACTATTGATGATTTAAAGCACTAATATATACTATTTAGATATTTAGATACATAAGAACCACTTGTCTTGTCGTTTGCGTGTCGGTACGGTTGCGTCTGCGCAGCTTTCGTGGCGCAGTATCAGATGCGCGCGCACGTGACGGCATCCCGCCCCGCCCCCCGCCTTCCACGAATAGGACATCGGGGATCATGTCGACTTTATCTTAGATACCTTCTAGCTTCCTACTGACATTTCAAATTCTCAATATATATACGGAACGAAGGATCTTCGATTTATTTAGTAACTATCTCAATCTGGACTTTCAGTCAATTTATATAATATTTAATTCGTTCGTAATATAAACCAATATATAAATATCTAACTACAAACTCATAGATTATTTTACTCCACAAATCACAATACAGATACACATAAAAGATATATATATTTTTTTATCTTACTACAGATTCTACATAAATTATTTTACTAGAATACAGATACACATAACATCTTTTTTTAAATATTTCTTAAAAATCTCCATACGTTATATTCTTTTGAGTGTCGTAAGACTTAATTCAAGCATAACTTATGCTGTTGTTACCAAAAGAGTAAATTCATAGGTATGTACCCTTTAATACGATACAAAAATGGCAGGTTTTGTCGAATGACATACATATTTATATTCTATCAATATTAAGCTTAATATATGTTTTACCTTTCTCAGATATGGAGAAGAGGCCTTTGCCCAGCAGTGGGACGTTTACAGGCTGTTTCAGTATATGTTTTAAATGAAATTTTCCAAGTTTAGTATGTAAACTCTCAAAATTCCTCCACATTCGCGGAACAGTCCCGTAACGAACGTCACGTCACTCGCATTGCGACAGACGTGTGTTGAAGATCAGGTTAAGCCTTATCTAGCCGTTAGGTCGCCTCGTTTCGTGCTGGCTTCCTCGCGTCGCGCTTTCTTCAGCTATGTTACTAGAAATACGTGACCAAACAGCCGCGCGCCGCCGCTACTTTACGCACACCACTTGAGACACCGCTAAAAAGTTATTTGGTTAGCTATTTATACGGAGATTTTTATTGGTTTATATATACATATAATATAAAACTCAAAAAAATATATACCGGACAAGTCCGGATAAGTCCTTTATAAAACTGAAATTCTCAATATTAAGATAAAATAATTATTTATTAAAACGACATTATGGAACTATTCTCACATTCCGACAAAGATAAAGGCATAAAAGGTTTTATATAGGTAATTTTAAACAGAACGGTTGAGTCCCAGATGCGTTATCTATAAACACTTTATAATGACAATCACGTATTTATTGTTCGCACTCGCAAATAAACGCGGGAAATTGGTATGTCAACGATTGCAGAAACGTAAAGGTATAGCTCGGATGTGTTTGAATAATTCGCGGTGCTGGCCGGCGCCGTTGTTAGCAATTGTCGCGCGGACAACGCTTAACGATAGCATCGTGCCGCCGGTCGCCGGCGCCGCTCATCTAGATCGCGGGACACCAAAGACATGCCCTCCGCGGATAAAGTCCTCAACGCGAGTCAAACACCCGCGCAATCCCTTTGAGCTCCTCACCACCGCCCGATCGTGATGGCATCCTAGAGAACCTTCGTATTACCTTTTTTTTTTCATACCGCGAATAACATATTCAGGGCCCGTTCGATCTTTTTACGCGATTGATTTATTCCATCTTGTCGCCAAGTGACTCACATTACTTATATTTTCTCATTGGCATTCTCCGGCTCAATCGTCGGTAAAAACCACCACCTCGGGTGGCGAACGGATGTTCGACGTGCTGTCAAAAATCTGTAACAAAGGGCCAGACAAGAAAATAAATAAACACAATATGCTTTATTGGAATGCCATTAACCATGTTTTTAAGGTGTGAATTCTGTCACTGTCGGTACTGACTTCTCCACTTTAAACTGCACTGTTACCAAATGCAGTCGATTAAACGAATTCTCAAGTTTTTCAGATGTCGAATCTCAATAAATATGAAATTAATTTGGCAGTTAAAAGTCTTGTGACGCAGTCGATTATAATTACCTGTTCGACGATTTACGCCGAGTTGCACGAAACAAATTTTAAATTTAAGTGTTTATTAAAGTAATTTAATCACAAGAATCGTGATTATCTGTTGCACGAAACCTACATCTGATTAAGTTAACAAAAAATTTTTGGTCAATTAAAGACCTATCTAACGGATGATTAATTCCAACAGCTTTAAATTAATCATAAGATCAACTAATTTTAAGATAAATTGCAACTTAACTAACGGAAAGTTAGCGACGGTTTCGTGCAACTCGCCGTTAGTCTCCTTTATTTATAGGTATGGCTTCATTGTTGTCATATTTATTCACTTAAAATTTTTATATTGTATTACATTTTAATAATTTCTTTAAAACAAATTAAAAGCTTTTAAACTAATGTTTTATTGTTTTTAAAATTTTTGCACTTTTCACAAATTAAGACAATAAAAAAATGTCTTGTATACATTTTATTAAGTTTTTAATATTAAGATTAAAGTTAACAAGCGATACAAAAAAAGTCGATAGCCATAAAAATGCATTCAACATTTATTTTCCCAATTCTTTTGGTCATACAGAGATAAATTGAAACAGATATTTTCACATATAATTATAAAAGAACTTTATAGTTAACAAAATTTAATTTTTGTCGTATTATGTAGGTGCTTAATACAATATTGACGTAAGAAATCCGCCAATTCACGATCGCTTATTTTTTATCAAGACATTCGAGTTGCCTCTAAAACAAAGTCGACAACCTCAGCGGCGAAATTATAGTGTTTAAGAGTTTTAATATAACGCTAAAAATATACGTAAAAATTATAAAATGTATGGAGCTCGTAATATATGTAACACTGCCTTCTGGCAGCCATTACTTAGGTGCGGGCTTGTTATTAAATTCGGTCTCATTTATTTATTTATGAGCGATACGAGTGTATCGTAATCGTCTTTTATATTTACGGAATTACTGAATATGGATTGGATGATGGCGTTTAAAAAATTATTACTATTTATTTAATATTTCGTTATTATTTAAGATATTATATAACATTATATTAAGGATGGCCCTTATTCGTTTAAGACCAAATGATACGTCTTCGTAATCTTCATAAAATTAAAATCTACTATATATACACTAAGATAAAACAGTACATGTTTAAATATTTTCGAAGCTACAAATTCTTTAGACAAGTAGGTATTTTGTATAAATTTGCAATATAAAGTTTGGTTGCAGTAAAATATCGGATACACGGACGGGAATGTCAATAACACGAAAGCTGTGATAGCAGTGTCGATGGTAACGCCTAGGCGTGAACATTCGATGCTAAAGAATCGATGATTAATTCCGACTTAATTACAGAGGCGATCATATAAAATATCGATTTGGAATATTCAAATCGTACAGGTGGCTGGACCCGCCCCAGCCGCGGGCTCCGACACTTAGTGCGTGGTAGAAACGCAGTGCTTTAATCTTATTAATTTATGTACTTATGTTATTTGGTTTCGGACAGGTCAGTGACCTCTATCGTCAAATTTTGAAAGCATCTAGGGATGCAAATATAATTTCATAATATTTTTAAACGTGTGCTATTGTAGTTTTTCTTTAGCTGTGTGTTAAATATCTTACTGAAATAATTATATACGCCTTGCTACCGTGGCACGTGGTCATACAAAAATGTTATTTTGATGCACTTGCATCAAATGCATGCATGTGTATTTGTGTGCATCAAGTTTTTTAATCTGGAGTGGGATCAATTTTTTTTTTACATTGACAACATATAACAAATATGTTTTTAGCGTTGATGTAACATTTACATACTTGTCACTTGATGCGGATTTTAAAATAGGATGAGCCAGTTGAATTATAATTTTAGAATTTAAATGCGAACTATTCGTGATGGCAAAAGTTCCTCGCGGACCGTAATATGCGTCGAGCTCGCTAAGTTAGTCGCTATCTCGGAGATTAATCTCTTAAAACCTACCCGGCTTTCTCGGATCGTTTGCAAGCAACATTAGCCGGCAGATGCATCGTGCACGAAGTGAGTTTCCCAATAATTTCATACTCAACGAGTCCCGATCGAAAAGTCTTATATCGTTCCGTCCATCTCGCCGACGGCCACGCGCTGTACGTAGCCTTATTAAATGCAAAATATTGTTACTTTACATAAGAGATCTTGTTAACATTGCACTAATGGTATCTTTATATGGCATTGTTTCGTGTACCGTTTTTTTCTTCTCTCAGGCTTTTAAAGTTTCGTTCTAGATAAGTCGTATGTAAATATATAATAATAATAATATATATAAATCAATGAAAATATAATTATAATCAACATCATAGACAATACCGATAGATCTTCACTTACTATAATATACTACTTGCGTCGATATACTAGCTCCGTCCCATCTTAGAAAAATAATCCAAAGCTTTGGAGTCGTTGTGAAATAACTTAATCAGCCAAAACGCACAAATTTTCGACACTTACTTCTAATATCTTTGGCGATTATAAAATAGAAATAATTAAATTTGTGACCTCAGATATTTATTTACGTTAAATAGTTATTTTATAATTTCTTTTTTCTTACATTTATTTATTACCATCGAAGAAAAATGAAAATTTCGTTTTCTAATAAAAAAGTGATTTCCATATTATAATAAACTTTACATAATACAAAATGTAAGGTACATGATTGTGCAAACTTGGCCAGTAGATGTTCCCACTTCATAACTCAAAGTGCAATAAGGCATTACAAAAAGTTTCCGCGCCGCCCTTGCATCGACGTAGGCGGAGTCGATAATTCGAGATCCAGGATAGTGCCTTCACGATGCATCGAATCTCACTCGTATTTCAAAATATCTATTTGTCTTACCTGAAAATCGATTTTAATATCGATTCTTGAATCGTTTCTCCGTTTCACTACGTTTACACTTATGTTCCTATATACGTCAAATTGTATAAAAGTTGTAGCGAAATTTTACTGTCTTTATATATTATATTTCTTACAGGCTTTATAACGATTTTTTTTAATGATGATGATAATTATGATACCGATTAAAAGTAGATCATGAAATAAGCATACCTACCTATTCAAATAAATTTACTTGTTAAATTTAAAATCAGAACAGATAATTTTCTTAGCTTTCTTGTTCACAAATAAAAAATCCTTTATTTTAAAATGTTATACTGATATATATATATATATATATATATATATATATATATATATATATATATATATATATATATATATATATACTTATTACATTATTGTTTATTTGTATCCATTTATGGGTATTTAATTATGTTTATAATAATGTATTTAAAAGTTCAACATTCAATCAGATCAGGACTTGTTCAAGTCATCCTTTTTATTTAGAAACTGCGATTTTTAATTAAGCTAATAAGCTTTAATTAACCTAATAAGATAAAGTATATACACCAGCATAAAATGTTTGTTCAAAGAGCCGTACGTTGAAAAGGTTCTGTAGATTGCGGGTATCAAGTTATCTTGGACCTAATACTGAGGATTATTATATCTGTAATTTCTGAACTTACAAACCTACACAAAATATTGAAATATTTACGGAAAAATCATTAAAATGTCTTTTTTCAAAAATAAAATTGTACTATTCGTTAATGACTTACAACTACGTATACCTTTTTGACTTTCACCACCCTTCTCAATGGAAACGTCTTGATTTTCAGAATTAAAAGTATCTCAAGTGATACTAACTTTCGTTTTATAACACTTCACAGTTATGGTGTACCTAATGCACGGCGAAAATACAGACAAACAATTATTGCCCTCCAAAAAATTTTCAAAAATAATATCAATGTACAGAATTGGAATTGTTAGAGTCTTATTATAAACATAGAAAACACTCTACTGTTTTTGTCTCACTGCAATCGTGGAAATAAATGTTATAGATTCGTTTCTATTACGAGTATTAGTTATTAAAGCATTAATATGACACGTTCAAATACTTTATTATCTAAAATGGCAGGTTTTTCAATTATATATTATATATTAACGTCATTTGTTTGAAAAAATGCGTAATATAACTAATAAAAATATATGTTGTCATAATGATATCACACGATTAAATAAGTCATTTAGACTAGTGCCGAAGCCTTTAAAAATGGTAAAAAGTGAAAAAAATAATAGTAGAATGAAACCGATTGTAAAAGGAAGAGAATATAACAAAAATGTAGGGAAAAATAAATTACGGGCGATCTGAGTTCGGGAAGGGGTAGGGGGGCGTTTAAGGGTAAAAAATAGTTTATCGCGATTTCTGGCAAAACCACAAGTCCTATGGAAAAAAGTTCAATGGCAAAGTTGTAGGTAATAAAAAGATCTACAACTTCTGTATCAACACTTTTTTCACATAACCTCAAAATTAATGTGAAAAATTCAAATAACCAAGTTTTTGGTTTTTTATATTTATCTTTTAAAAAAATAATTTTTGTTTCACGAAATTGGGTGAAAACTTACCTTTTTATGTAAGTTTTTACCTAACATTTTACATTTTTTCGTTTCAAAACCTATCGGCACTGGTCTAATTCTTTAGAGAACCAAGCAAAATACGGTTTAAGACCAAGCGCGTTTCGTATTTTGAAACAAATTTTGACTTACCCGTCTTTCTTTACCGTTAATTAATAGATCACGAATTAAAATCTTAAATAATCATTTAGTAGGAAACGAGACAGACCAGTTTGTTGAGATGAGCCCGTAATACGTAAGTTAATAAATCTTCCTCAAATACTATGTATCTGAACATCTCAAGTCTACGAAACGGGAGCGTTTTAACCGTCGTCGTATTCCCTAATTAAGTTTAGAGATTTATTTGTAAGAAACACGTCGTTATTACTTGTGTAAATTAAAACGTGAACATTAACGATCCTTTCTTAATTACACTTAAAGGTTTATTGCATTAAAAGACAATATATTGTGAAAAAAAAAATGTTCTGGTTTCCACGACTGGTTTATTTTAAATGTATTTTTTAGATTTTTCAACGTTTATTTATGTGTAGTAATAATTTCCTAAATTCGTATTGTTTACTTTTTATTTCAAATTATTTAAAAAGTTTCGATCCATCCAGATTCCGCTGGCGATCTTGCGCAGTTGTACCATAAGTTATCCAAATAAGCCAGATGTTTTCATCATCATTGGAAACAGTCTTAGAAATGCAGCAGTAATAGTAAGTTGTAAATTTGCAGAATGTTGTGGTACAGTTGTTGTGGATTATTTCATTTGTATTTGTAAAGTTTAATTGTTAGACAGTACTTACATCTGTCACAATCGTTATAACACACCTGCACCGGACTCCACATTTACATAAAACCAAATTGCCTTGGACGATACGCCACGGAATTCCGAATATCCATAAACGTAGCTGCCAGCATACCGAGGGCCATACTTAAAAACAAAATTAAAGGGGATAGCCGTACGATAATATGAATTAAAAATAATAAAACAAAAAAATAGGAGTCACGGATCGCCTCGAGTGTTTTTTTATTTTCAAGTTTTTTTCGAACGAAGCCCGCGAACAGACTCGCCCGTATCTCCTGACAATATCTTTGACGAGTTTTTTTATACGGCATTATTTTTAAGAGCACAGATTATAAATGGTTGTTTGGCGATTTAACGCCCAATCTAATTAGGCAAATGATATGTGTTTTAGACTAAGATTAATTTATGATAGATGCAGTTTTTATTGATTGATTGGGTTGTTAATTTAAATTCGTTTTCAATTTAATGTTTAATGTTTACGTATATATTAAAATATTATTTTGTATAATCAATTTAGTGAAATTTAGATTATAACAATAAAATATTATAATCTATGTAATGTAACTTTTCATTCACACATTACTTTTTGTAATAGATACATATATATATATATATATATATATATATATATATATATATATACATACATCTGTTTTTTATACGAGTATATAGGATACTTTAAATTTCTATTGATATACATACATATGTATACAATGTAAATAACCTGCTTATCAGAAAATTATAGACTACAAAAGAGTACAACACAGAGAGTCGGTATGTCAATCTAACAGGTACCGAAATTTGTTGCAGGTGAAACGAGATACAACTAATTAAATATAAACAATTGACTCATAAATCAAAAATAAATGTTAAGAATGATATATATAAAATACAGTGTTTATATATGTACACAAAACTAAAATACCTGTTACGTATAACAATATTTTACTTATTTTTCTTAACAGTATTTTTAATAACAATAAATGAAAGAGCAAAAAGGGGTAAATAAATAAACGTCATACACTCAACGGCCCCCAGAAGGATGTCAATCCTGTGTCGGGGTCCGGAAACACACACAATACACAAGCACAAACGACTAGACCACGACAAACATCTGTATGGTCTATACAAATATTTGGGATGTGCGGGGATCGAATCCGCGACCGCTAGCGCATCAGCCAGTTGCTGTAACCATTACGCCAAAGCGTCGTCAAAAACTATTCGTTGTTTATATTTTCGTCCTCTAAGTAGGTAGTGTTGCCAGCTTTAATATCTTCATCTCCACTAATATAGTGAATCAATAAGGTTTTGGTTTCAATTTTGAAATAGGCAAAAACAAATGTACCAAAATAAACAAACCTACCTAAATAGACGAAAAAAAATTTTTTTTTTCTTTAAAAATTAATTGACTCTAATCACTAATATTTTTTAATATGATTACTGAAGTCTTTTCGATAACAATTAATATTTTCAAAGTAGAATGAAATTACAAATTTTCTATTCTAATCAATCAATTTTGTTGAGTATTAAGCACAAGGATTCAAACCAGCTAATTTTGTATTTAGACGACTTTCAAAAATCTTTCGAGATCATGATCAGATCAGAGATTATTTCCCTACAAAAAAGAAGAGAAACAAATTCACACACTTTTATACATTTTTTTACAATGATTTTATGCCAATATAATAAAGCTAAAATTATTTATTTGAATACACGATTTTATCTTAAGAGGTATTATTCGTATAAAAAGGCTGTAAATATACTTTAGATCTCTTAGCTACAGAGGTGAAGCAATCTATACTCGTAAAAGTCAACAAATGTGACAAGCAATGAAACTGAGAGGAACGCCTAGTATAGGTAGTGTACTATTTTGTTAATTAAACACAGTCATACTTTACAGGTAATCAAAAATGGGCTACCACAGCTGGACAAAGACCGCTACTCCAATGAAAAAAACTTACTTAAACAGTTTGTTTCTTCTTTTGTGTGTGTATAATAAATAGTAAAAAAATAAATAAATAAATAATAGGCAATATACGAATTTTAATTTGATCAAAAATTGTTTTACCTACCTACTATTATATTATGACTTACCCACAATTCGGTTTTCTAAAAAACTTTCCTTACGATTACGCTGAATATCATGGGATCCAAGTTGCTAAATCCCCTGTTTCAATTAATTAAACTCCTAATCTTCAACTGGACCCGCTCGTAAGTTGTAACAAGGGCCGTGCTCTTGTAATTACTTCACTTTTTACTTCCGCTTTGACCCACACTGGATTTAAGTTTAATGCCAGAAATGTTGGAATGGAAAAATTTAACGAATAAACTAAACTAATCACATTTTAATTTCATCACTTGAATAGCCCTCCATAAACAATGATTCTAACTAAAAAAATAGAAATTAAAAAGAGACGTATGTTGCATTAGGTACAGTAAAATTTATTAGTATTTTTTATGAAGTTATTAAGTGATAAAACATATACCTACCTACTGATTTGCTTTTTATAATCTCGTGATTACATATTGTCAAGCAATAAAACTAAAATGTAGTTCAAAGTTAATTAATCAAAAAGGGTTTGTCAATGTTTTTAGCACTCTATTTTTAACATTAGGTAAATAGGTACACAACAGTAGCACATATTTTATGTGGGAATCGCTGACTCACACTTTTATTTATTAAAAATTTTCCATTGCAATGATAAAAAACTATATTTTCATGATGGATGATAAAAAGATGGATATTGAATAATTAAAATCCATAATTTTTTTAATAAGATGTTTATCGTAATGAGAATATTCTAAGTGAAATATCAAAAAAAATATTTTTATAATTAAGTAGTATTTCCTGATTTCCGATGAGATAAACATAATATTAAACTTATATACTAATTAGTTTATATTATCGTGTACAAGTACTTACAATACGATTAACAAAAGCTGATTTTTGTTGGCTTGATAAAAATAGCCTTTGTTAATTCTATACAATTGACATAAATCTCATTCTGATTGCTATATTATTGCAACAATTAGGTAACTTTTAGTTATTTGGGCCTCATAAAATAGCGATTGCACCGCTTTTAAAAATCGAACAATGTTGTACATTGTTGTTGTGTTACTTTAAAAAAAAAAACAAGAAGAGTTTATTCATCATTCATCTTGTTGGCACAGCACATTTTTTTATATTTTTTCTTGTTTTATTTAATAAAATATATTTAAATTTTGGTAATAATTTGAATAGTACTTATATCTAATTGTGAAATAAGACATCAAATTAGAAATAGGTAGGTAATCAACGCTTTACTGTTCAATATTGTTCATTTCAACACAGTTCATTTATTGTTTACTATTATATTTTATTATCTTGATTTTTTGACGAACAATCTTATTTTATTTTTCCTCTTAAACTATTTCCGTCTTAACATTTTTATGTAGAAGAATCCATAGCTAGTTTTCTTTAATGAACTACAATTTTATGTTTATTTTAATTGAGTAAGAAATTCAGCTAAGCTTCATCAGTAAAAGTCGTTAATAAATTAGTATCAAGCGTACAGAACCTTATTTCAACGTAGGTCTATCTAATAATTAAATATTAAATCTCTACCAATAAATATCCTGTATTCGTCTTAAATAAACGGTCGTCAATACTACATATCTTAGATGCTATAATATTAAGTCTGGACGTGTGCTAAAAAACAGTAAAAAATATGTATACCTTCTGATCTATCTAGCTCTATCTTTTTGACGTATTGTTTTTCTAAATATAAAGAATACTTAAAACATTATTTAAGTTATTTATTGGTATTACAAGATCGGTGGTGTGTCTCTTTGACTCAATTGTCATTTGAACTAGAATAATATTCGAATAATTTATAGGGTTTAAGGGTTAAGTAAAGCCGATTTATTATTTAATACTTTTGACACTTAATGATATGGAAATTTTAGATAGGTACTTGTCAAATTGATTTTTAATGAATTTCCATTGATTGTGAGGCGTTTATTTATTTACTTTTTTTTATTGTTTTACAAAGCTTGCTTTGATTAGTACCAGTGTTCAATCATATACCTAAACACATTTTTACAAAAATAAGTCGTATGTAGTAAACGCAATAATTTTCTATCTCTACCTATTTAATACAGTAAGTAAAGTTGAATTGTTTATTTGTTCCAGCTAATAAGAGAATATACGAGTTCGACTTACCAAATTCTTCTTGTTGTAGACAGCCTTTTAACTGAGAAAAATATAGTAACATTAAAGGATCCATCTTAATTATCTTCTATTGAATATTCGCTTTGCGTTGGACTGCAGTGGAGTGTGTTGTCTGCGTCTCAGCATACATTCAGCTTTACGATTTCGGAATGCAGTTCATGCAATAAGAGGATTTATATATATTGTAATTAATAATTACTAAATATTTTATTATTAAATTGTAAAGCAACTGCGTAACTTGCATTAGGTATTAAAACTTCTTGTAGGTACCCTACCTCTGTGTCTTCACAGTAGGTACCTATTAGATAATGATATACATATAGGTATATGAAATCTGTTAATGAATCGATTTGTTTTGTAATAATCTAATAAAAAATTAATAACTTCGGGTAAGTTTTATATGAAACTGGGTGAAGATATCATTTCAAATTGTTTCTTTATACTAATACCTCTATACTAGTATCTTGTACCTATATTTTGTTAATATATTACCAATTTATGTTTACATCATTAGCTACTGGATAAGTTTTATATGAAACTGGGTGAAGATATTTTTTCAAATTGTTCCTCTTAGTTTATAAGTACCTCTAAAATAATCTTGTTGTATATTTTTTATCGATTTTTATAGAAAAACAGCAAATGGGAGAATGGAACAACTACAGAATCAGAACATCTAAAAATGAGTTGATGTTCAAAGGAATTAAGATAAGCAGGTACCTAGTCTTTATATAAATACTATTTATTTTAAGGGGTATTTTAATATTTTAGATGTAATAGTGAAACTGTATCTTATATGCAACCATAAAACTAGTGATTTCGAATTTTTTAATATTGTCGATTTTTTTGATGTCCTATAGAAATTAAGACCTTATTACCTGCAGCTTCAGAAATACAAAGTAGGTACAATTAAGTATAATTAATAGTAGTAGTAAGTAGTAGTAAGTAGGTATAATTAAGTAGCATTAGAAAATTACTCATTTAAAGTAAACCTTTTTTATAAATTTTTTAAGATATAAATCGTAGCTAGATAAATTTGTATATTTCAAAATGGTTTGCATTATTTTACGAACCTACTTACGTATAAAACTTTTTAAATATGATGTAGGTAGGTATAGGTATTCATTCTCATCTTACTCGTTTTATACCACATAATTTGGCATTTAGTCGACCGTATGAATGCGTCAGTGGTATGCCTCGCGCAGTTGAAGGACGCAAATCATTGACCGGCACCGCGTGTGCGCCGACTGCCGATGAATGCTCGTTAACGTGGGAACGTGCCGAAGAAAGTGGCAAATCGCTTAGACACATCTGACCGCGTCGTTTGCTCATTGCGGACACGTATTTTCAAATAAAAATCCAATTGAAATTTTAATATAGCGACCGTTCGGACGCCCGACGCCTGCCCGTAAAAACTGTAAGCATTCGGCGCCGGGCCGCTTCAGCCGACATCATAATTTAAGCCTCGTAAAAACTGGTGTCTTAATAAATAAATCAGTGGATTTTTTTCATCTTCCATAACTTAAGAAGTCGAGGCGGGAAATCGGATGGAAGTCGAGGGCGAAACTTTTAAAAAAGGAAACTGCTCTCGCGGCTGCGGGCGCGCCGCGATTGGCCGCCGCGCCGGGGGCGGGAAGCGGCTCGCGCGCTATTGGCCCGACGCAGACGCACTATAGGCGCGTTCATCTCGAGACACGAACAAATAGATTTTTTTTAAACAAAAGCAATTTTCCTATTCTTCTTGTTGGATTACGTTTCTATAGTTCGTTTTTGCTCGGCTCCGTTTTGTATTGTTTATTGTGTACGCGACAATCCACTCCCGGTTAATTCCCAGTGATATTAGCAACTCCTCCGTGCATTGTTGCCGGTCGCATGAGTCGCAGTTCGCTAAAAACTCGCGATTGTTGTGTGCGAGCACGCAGCGTGTCGCAACTCGCAGCGCTCGCAGGAAGCATATCCATTGTTAATTAACATTAGATACTTATTTAAACATGGTGTCGCTTTCAATACGTACCTGCATTACCATCACAACAATGGACAATTCATACATTTCTTCTGGCGTCTTAATATGCAAAAAGTTCATATTTATTATACTGAGATATCAGTAGTTAATAAACACTTTTTTCTCTCTTATTTAATTACGCTCCTAATGTATCATAAAATACTTTAGTACTCAAATTAACATTTCATATAGGTACCTAAACGTTAATGAAAGAAATACAACTGAAAACTTAAAATAAAAAAAAAAATAAAGAATAAAAAATCAGTTTTTTAAATAAATAATGTTTACTTAAATAATTTAAAAAGTTATAGCGACCAAATAGACATTGAAAAGTAATTAGACTCATGATTAAAATAATCGATTATTTATCTATGTTCAGTAGGTAGGTACCTACTTGTATGGATATTTTACGACATAAATTGATACGTCTGTAGACTAGTCTTTCTTTGTAAAGATGACCGCTGTCTATCTTTACAAAACATATGTAGGTAGGTATACTCGACAACACAATGTAGACACACATCATATCAGCCATTGGATGTCCATTGCTGAACGTAGGCCTCCTCCATCGACCTCCAGAGCGACCGTTTCAAAGCAGCCTCCATCCAACGACTTCCAGCGACTTTCCTCAAGTCGTCTGTCCATTTCGTGGACGGCCGTCCACCGCTACGTTTGCCGGTACGTGGTTTCCACTCGAGAACCTTTCTGCTCCATCGGCCGTCAGTTCTACGAGCTATGTACCCTGCCCACTGCCACTTCAGCTTGCAGATCCGTTGGCTATATCGGCAACCTTCGTTCGTCTGCGGATCTCATCATTTCTGATTCGATCTTGCAGAGAATTACCAAGCATAGCCCTCTCCATTACACGCTGTGCGACTTTGAGCTTGTTTAAAAGGCCAATAATCAGAGTCAGTTATACATATATTGACATACCTACATTTCCAAATGACAGTAGGTATAGGTATCCGTAGGTATGTCAATATATAATATACTTATAGGTACCCGCTTGGAAAGATATGAATCATAACGTTGAATATATACTCAAATAAAAAAAAAGGTTATACCTTTAATCCTCAAAATGAAAGGTAAATAATAAGATTTTAAGTTGAACGATCGTCGTCGTACATGGTTAGGTAGCCGTTATTATAAAAAAAAATATATTGAATGCATATTTCGTCGTTTATTACAATGAATTCATACTATCCGCCATTTTACATTTCGACATAAATCTCTTAAAATATTCATTAGGTGAAATGCAAGTCGTGCGGCATTAGAGAATAATAAATATTAAGATACGTATCCGTTTGTCTATCTGTACACTTGGGCATGCGCTGAATTAGATTACCGGATTGTCAAACTTTATACTAAATTCATATAAAATATAGCTAATTTATCTTTTGATATCAACGCTACGACTTACTCGACCTACTACGTGATTCATACTTCAATGTTTAAATATTTTCTCTGCAAAATCTAACGTTTTAAATCTATAATCAAATCCGTAACAAATACGTAATGACACCTAATTATTTCATTTATTCTTTTATAGATAACATAACTAATGTTGAAATTACCTACAACTTTATTATATTTACCAAATGATTTATTTGAGATAATTGCAATACCAATTGCTTATATCATGTCATCTAGCTTAATATTTATGTTGACTTAAAAGTATAAACATTTGAATTACTCAGAAATTGTATCGAATTAAATTGTTTAATCAGTGCTATTTATGATTTCTTTAATATTAAAGTTCAAATCTTATGATTTAGTTAGATATATTTATTAAACTTGATTTATTTAGTTAAAAATATTTATTGAGAAAACAAAATAATTACGTATAGGTACAAAGATTTGTGAAGTATTTTAGTTCGATAAGATAAATAAATAAAAGTTTATACATTAACACGGAATTGTTCAAACTATTATTAATTTATTACCATTAGTTCACATTCACGGAAACAAACTAAAGACAGTAAATGCTCGACTGAAAGCAGCTGATTAGTAAGCACGAGAGCATCCGATAACACCCGAGCGCGGCCGAGAGCAACCGAGATGTTCAGATTGTGCCCATTTTTCGTCCAAATTGCGCCCTTTGTTATGCAAAGCGCGCAAGCGCCGTGTGCGGGCCACAATCGCTCGTTTATGCCGCGCGTGTGACACGCCTTATCACAACATCTCCACAATGTCAATGACCGATTAGAATAACTCATCACCGTTTGACTACGATTTTAATTACGTAACAACTAACGTGTGGTCTCATTTCCTATTTACTTGCTCATAGCGTGCGACGAAACATATACATGTACAAACGAGCTAAACTCGTTGTGATCGTCAGTCTAGTATCGGAACTTGTTTTGAAAAACTTACATATATATTAATGTTGTAAAACCTGCGTGAGGTACCTAAATTAATTATTTTATAATAAATATTTTTTTAATTAATAAAACATTAATAAGTCCGCTATCGCGATAAAACTGTTATCAAATTTTAGGTTAAATCTAAATTACAAAAAATAAAATTAAGTTCAGTTGTTGAACGCCTAAAAAGACGTCAGATAGGGTTTATTTGACTAACCAGCAAGGACTTCCTAGGATGCACAGTATCCCTAATGTTGTCTAGTTGTTTGCCAGCTGTTTTTTAATGTGAAAAACATACAGACCAACTTTTTTGAAATCGACAATTTAGTTACTGTATTGATATTAAAGAAAGACATTAGACATTTAAAATTATTTATACAGAAATGATTTCGTTACGGTTTTATTACAATTAGCCTTAAATTAATAACTCCATTCATAGACTGTATAAGTACATATATAATTTGCAAAAAACTCTAAATTATATTTATATCAGAAGAAATATACAACTGAAAAAAACATTTCCAATTGCATGTAGTAATATGACACATTTACAGACTCATTTACAGATGGCAGCCAGTTACAATTTTATTATATGTATAGATAATCCCGTTTAATTAAATCGAGCGACTCTAAACTTGAATAAAGTTAATTTAAATAGCGAGGTTTTGAGCCATTGATGCGATTAATCGAGTCATAAATAAATAACTTTTAATATATATATCAAAAATAATAATTGTTACAAAGTTTGACTTTTTTTATTAAATTTTAATAAAAATATACACAAAAAAATCTCTTTGACGTCAAAACTATGTAAATAAAAAAATCTAATCCAATCAAAAATAATCTCTACTAAAACACGAAATAGTTTTAGAAACCATTGCAATGATCGACGAGATAAAACTGCAATCTAACGAAAATATACCCATTTACCGATTGATTTCACACCGTTTCGTATACAATACGTCCATTTCCATTATTTAAGTAAAATATCCACCAGATATATCTCAATGAGCGAGCTCCGATCACTCATTTCAAGTGAGTAGGGAGGTAATCCACCAAATGAGGTCTCATTGATTTTCCTGCACTAATAATTGCGATAAACAATGACAAATTTATTTTTTGCATTTAAATTTTACAAGTTTCCGGAATATTTCTCTTTATTCCATAGATTGTAAGATTCGTAATCGTGCGACGCTGTCTACTCGACAGTATTTGATTTACTTTTCTCTATAGAGGCCAGACTATCGCCCATCGTCCCATGCATCATATTTGTCGCACGTTTCGTCATCAGAACAGAGATCGGGATCGCTGTGATAATGAATGGTATGCATTAAAAGTACCTACTACTGGCTCACCTGTCTCCAACAGTAGGAGCTGAATGTTTAATGAGAATACTAAAGACGGAGTACTAGCTATAAATCATAATTTTGTCTGCTATAATTGATAAGGTACGATGCATTTTTTGCATACTAAATAACTATTATGAATATACCTTTTAAAATATATGCGAGTAAATAAAGTTTAAAGATTTTTATAGCGGTGTGACTTTGTATTTATTTCATATAAAATACGGAGCCTATAACAGATTTGAATAGATCTTATCTTAAAATTGAAAATAAAACTCGGGTAAGTAATATATTATTACTTATGTACATTTATATATTATTATATAACGAAAGTAATATTCATCCTTTTTTTTAATCACTTGGCTGCCGATCGGAGCTGAGTTGTCCTGTTGAGTTATTCTTATAAAATACGACAGTAAATAGATAAAATTATAAGCGATTTAAGACTACAAAAATATTTCGGTAGGTTTGATAGCTATTAGATATTGTTTCGATTGCCAATAGGTTACAATACAATACAAATAAAAAAGGTCAGCAAAAAGTTTTTAAGAAAATTTTTACGAAGCGCTATTCCAAAATCAAGCATAATTTATTACAAATATCGTTTAAAAAAAAAAACTTAGTTAATCCATACATAAATTAAAGTATGTAAAATCTGTACCTACCTTTAATATCTAACCATAAAAGCTGATAAGAGCGAACGTCTTTTGAGTATAAATTCGTTATTTTAATATTTATTAAACTCGTACCAAAACACAATATAAAAATGCACAAACACATTTCATCACCAGATGTTTGAAAACTAAACAAGGAATCGAGATCACGTGAGATTAGCGCGTCTACCACGCTTTTTGTTCCGAGCCAAGCTTACACGTTTAAAATGCATACCGTGGGCATAAATTTAAATTTACGCCGTTATCAAAATAGTTACTCTTGCAGAATTTTATTTATGAACGGCGAGAAATGTTAACGAATGAATTACGTGTAGTTGATCACACACGACATAAAAACTATGGTTCTATTTTTTACTTTTAAATAAATCATTGAATAGGAAATTCTCAAAGATATTTGTGCAAGTTTTATATAAATTAAGACAGTAAGTAATGAAAGGGGTGCTAAAATAAAATTATGTCTATGACGACTGTTCTGGTTTAGTGGTAAAGGAATTCCCACTAACGGATTCAATTCCCGCTTGCCGTCTGGATATTAGATATTATAGCCCTCCTCGCTATTCCTCGAAGAGCATATAAAGTCCTGGTTGCTATCATATACAACTGATATCGGTAGCTTCTTTTGTTAATTAAATTACGCGCCAACCCGCAATCACGCAGCAAGGCAAGTAAACCCCCTAACCTCTCTACTGCATATAAAAAGAGTTTTTAGCTCAGCAATGACATTTATTTTACACCACTTGTTTGATTATAGTGACAATTACATACTAATCTTCTTATTTATTTATTAATTTGACAAAAAAAAGGACAGGACCCTATGTCCTGTCCTTATTTATTTGTTATTATATTCCATATTAAACACTTATAAATTCAAAACAATTAAGTAGCATCCGTCTGATAAGTCCTAATCAAAAATACAAACAACACAAACATAACTTACTATGTAAATGAATAAATAAATAAGTCTAGTTACTTGACAAAAATTAGTTGTAACACTTATTAAAATACTTTTGAGTATTTTGTTTAGCTGTTTATTATAATGACAGTTTATTTTATGTCATAGGATTCATTAGTGAAGCCGTTAGTAGATGATCTTAATTCTAAACATTGAAGATCGTACTGGAACATTGTATTTGATTAATCCCCGATGTATGACATTATACAATGGTGGGCATCGGAACAGATTACGTAACACATGATAACATTGTTAAAAGTATTGATAAAATTATTGAAATTCGAAATAATTTAATAATATATGTTACTTACTTACTAACTATTAACTAACTTACTGTTGTTAACATTGTCAAAAGACACAAACAGCAGTACTAAAAATGTATCTACATATACTAAGTCTAATCTTCTTTAATATTTAACTAAAATTGCGAAGAAAATGCTGTCTTAAAAAATATAGGACAATATTTTGCGACATTAACACGCGAATTCATTTTTTTTTTGCATAGTATGTATATAGAATATTACAGCCTAGGTTATAAGCTACATTATTATAAAAAATAGACAAAATACTTTTCCATTTTTTTAAAAGTATTATTTATTAATTTTTCCATCTTATTGTAGGTATTCTTAGAATTTTTATATTGATCTTTGTAATTGTTTTTTAAATTCTTTAATATCCAGTACAATATTACAGGCTTTTAAGTTGTTTTCCTTGGCATATATAATATGGTGTTATTAAAAAAATATGTAAAACCAGAATTTTAATGGTTAAAACAAAAAGAAGCTTTTTGTATTAGATTTCCCAAAAAAAAGCAAAAAAAACTTATAAAAATTAATGTTTAGTAAAAAATTATACAAATAAATCATAATGATGAATATGTATGTACAGATATGTCTTGTTACATAGCAGTTGCAATAGTACTTCTACTGTATTATAATTTATAGTACCTATTCCTAGCTTAGTGACAATATTATACGCTTGAGAACAAACTTCGTCGTGTTATGGCTAATATATTGTTATGTACCGATTTACATAAATGCCAAAATATATTCACTTCTTGGATAAAAATAAGAATCTTACTTTACTATTTATAATTGTTTTTTATATGTTTATTATCTTAATTATTCTTGAATAAGAATAAGAAAGTTAATATTGACATCAAATTACTGAAAAAAGCATTTTTGTTTTAGACAAACTGTTTGAGTAATTTGCTTATTTTATTAGGTACCTGAAACTAATTTATTTTTTTAGGAATGTGGTTCGCTAAAAAATATAGCTACGTTTCAGCCTCTAGTAATTTGTCATAGAAATCAAAATATCAGAAGTCCCCACCGATTCCTTACCGCTAAACGTTTCTCAAGATCAAATGTAAAAAATAATGTATTTTTTGTATTTATATCGTTAATGATAAGTTATGCTAAAAGTAGTACGTACCTACATAAAAAGTTTTATGTCCTCATATTTTCCACAAAAATATTTTTTAAATATCAAAAATGCTCTCAATAGCACCAGATGTGTCTAGACGTGAGTAATAACATCATCCATCTTTTACGAGTAAAATATAAAAACATAAAACTATTAAAATAATTATAAAATATAAAACTATTTATTACAGCACCGACTGTTTTTTCACTGAAATATCAAAAATACAGTAATTATCATATCATTGACATATAATTTCATAGAATGATGGACCAGTATATACGAGTATATTTGTCCTCTCTAGTAAGAAAAAAAGGATGGTAGTAATTGTTGTCGAGGATTCGATCAAAACTTTCACTAAACGATTTTTAACATAATGAAAATCGAAAAAAAATTACTTTTCATGTATAAAATTTTTTAGCAGAGTGAGGATCTGTGGGGGCTTTGATATATATTTTTTTTAAATGACACAGACACAGCAATTTATAAAGTGTACTGTAATAAAATATAATTAAACTCTAATCGAGTTATCGTTATTTTAGTTAAAACGCAAAACCGCAGAAGTGTTGATCACGCGAACAACCGCTTTTGCGGTCTGAGATGATTCGAAAACGAGCTGTCGACAACCTGCTCGTTAACTTACCATGTGTTCGAAAATCGATTGTCTTACTTATTATAATTAATTACAAAATAAATTGAAAATGCGTTTAAATATGTTTATATTAGGAAAGAGGGTGTTTTGTACTAACTAAATGTTACAAGGTAATAAATAACAGTATTTAGATAGTGATATTTTTATTTATTTTTTACCCGACAGCGACAGGAGGTTTATGTTTTTCGAGTGTATGTATGTATGTATGTATGTATGTATGTATGTATGTATGTATGTATGTATGTATGTATGTATGTCCATTTCTTTGGCACGCCCTACAGCCCAAACGGCTGGACGGTTTTTGACATATGAGGTGTCGTTGGATTTGACTAAATTGTAGTAGTGACATAGGCTATATAAATTTTCAAAATGGCGCCCGCAAATGGCGGAATGAGGGGGGGGGAATGGATTTTTTTTCTTACTGTAGCAATATGGGTATCAAATGAAAGCTAGTAAATTGTTTTATTCGTTTTAGTTTATAATAAGAGTATTTTACGCAGTCGGGTTTTTTGATTTATTTAATTAAGCATACTTGTTTGTTTAGGTACTTTTTTTTTTTTTTTTTTTTTTTTTCATTTATTTTTTATACAAAAAGATTTAACAAATAATTTTATCTCGCCAAGCTGTAATGCTTAACGGCGAGACGCGCTCGTTATTACAAAAAAAAAAAACAAACAAAAATGTATTCTTATTTACAATCAACAACATAAACATTAAACATATAAACATAACCTCACTTTATTACAGGTTTGTTTCTCGATGACGACACTTTTTCTTCATCGAGAATCAAGTCCCTCAGCTTTAACTTTAACAATTTTCTGCTTATTTTATGTCTCTGTCTTAGCATATCAATTCTATTAAATAATTTTGGTACCATGTAATTAGACGTTCTTTCCCCATAGTAATTCTTTACCTTCGGTTGAAATAATTTTTTGTCAGTTACTCTTCGCGTATTATACTTATTTTTTACTAATATTTTACATTCGTCCTTGTAATAGTATTCTAATCCTAATAAATAGTCAATCTTTTTATCTATTGGCAAAATTTTGCAAACGTGAAAAAGCTTATCATAATTTCTGTTGCATTTTTTCTTAACATTTTTACTAACTAGGAACTTAATCAGTCTTATTTGTAAATTTCTAATATTTTTTAAATATGTCTTAAACGTTCGCCCGTACACTATGAATCCGTAACTTATAAGTGAGTCGGCAAGCGCGAAATATACTATTCTTAGCGTATGTCTGTTTAGTAATGGTTTTAAATGGTAAAACTTACTTAAAACTGATCTTAAACTCTTACAGATATAATTTACATGTATTTTCCAGTTGAAATGATTATCAATGTTTAGGCCTAAATACTTAAATTTATCTACATATTAAATTTATCTACATATTATTACTGTAGTAAATACTAATATTATATTAGGTCGAGGAAAAAATTTCTTCGTATTTTGCTGCTTGTTTGTCGTGCTGTTTTGTTCGCTAATTTGTTTCCATCTTGTAGGTAGTGAGAGTGGCATAATCCCATTCCTGTAGAAATCTTGGGATATTTGATTTAAAAAAAAAACGCAACAAGCAGTGTGACAGTCCTCTCATAATGTTAACCTAAAACTACTCTAAGAATTCTGAAGAGCTAGGTTTCGTACATAGATTAAGAGTGACGTGAACATAACTAAATTCCTTCCCCTCAATTATTGCCCATCCAAAGCCCTCCTAGGTACTTCTCATTTCTTTAGCCAGCAACGAGTTTGGCTCCATCGATGCTGTCAGTGTTCCTAGGTTAGCTGACTATTGACAGGAAAAAAAATTTACGCCATAATATTCTTTATTATTTACTATGTGACATTAACTACAAGCTATTTTTCGTAGTCTTTTGTATTTGTTGATCCGTTAATCTCATATATATTCCATTTTGTATTTTTTAAATAAATAAACCACTGAAGAATGAACTTTGAAATATTTAATAGAATAATCGTTCCCGAGTTTCGTTTGGTTATAAATTACTGAATACATATAAAAGTAAACGTTATAGAGAACCTTCTAGTTTTTTCAACTACACATCAAAGCTTTTTGTGTAGGTATATATACATAAAGCTTTGATAGTCGTTAAATTAACAGTTCGTTTAAGTACTGTATAAGTGTCCTTATAAATGTAATTTATCAGAGAATTATACAACGGATTACATTCCAGCTGTCCTTATTTTTAAAAAATGTAATTGGATTAATAATTTTGTAGAAAAATGGGTCAGAGTTACATGTTTATTCACGCGTTAGTTGATTAAGCTTTTAGGATTATCAATTACTCTGAAAAGTAAGCGATGTGAATAATTTCGTAGCAATTAATTTGATAACATCCTTTCGACAAAGGGCTAACGGCACCTGCTTGCTCTAGCTTTGCAAACTTAATAATACCAGTTACTGTTTCATATTATGTTGTCATTCTATATTGAACCTTAATAGAATAATTATAAAGCTGTGAACACTGTTTCTGTAGTTATGAAATGTGGGTTCGTAAAGCATTTCTTTAAGTAAAGTAACTCTTTAAATCGCCTTCCTGATATTGACACGTGACAAGAAATGATTGGTGACAAAAAGATTACCTCACGTCAAAATTTAATAAATATAATAAATTTTGAAATTTATTTTTTATAATATAATTAACGGCGTACTCATATAATAAACAAGCTGCAAATGTTTTTGACCTTTACCTACCTATACTTATAGTGGAGATACATTTTAAAAGCTATTCTGTTCATTTCATGTTAAAGCTTCTTCTCTATATAGAAGGGTGAGAGCTTAATGAGTAACGATTGGTATCAGGTGACCGTGATAACTAGCGGGACCGACGGCTTTACGTGTACTCCAAGGCACGGTGGAGAGACTCACAAGAACATACACCCAGACCGGAAACAAATGTTACAAATACAAATATATATCTGCCTCGAGTGGGAATCGAACCCGTGACCGCCGGCGCGTGGTTTGAGGTGACTACTCGCACCACTACACCGGAACGGTCGTCGCTTTACTAGCTCGTCGTTTTTATAATCGTCGTTCAGCTAAAGGTGGCTAATATTATTCAAATAGTTGCTATTAAATTGTCAAAATATCTGACAATTCAAGGTAATATTTTGTGTTAGTAAAAAAAAATTGTAACTGACCAATGTTAATTACATTTCTTTATTGTATACTAGTTTTTACCAACGGCTTCGCCCGCGTGGATGTCGGTTATCGTGACCAAAAAAAAGGTATCCTATGTTACTTCTAATACTTCCAAGAATATCTGTATAAAGTTTCACGATGATCAGTTAAGTAGCTTTTGCGTGAAATCGTAACAAAAAAAAACGAAAATTTCACATTTATAACATAGGTAGTAGGGTTTGGGTTCCGGGACGTCTCGTGTCTCGGAGTCCTAGGAGTTTTCGTACTTTTAGCTGTCTCGAGTCCCCGAGTCCTCGAGTCTCGAGACGAGACAAGATTATCGAAATTGTTATAATCGTTTTTATTTTCAAATAATTGAAGGAGCCTAGCACCATCCCTTAGTTTAATGAATAATTACTTCATAATACTACTACTACGTAACGGAGTTCTTCGTCTACTACGGAGTACGAGTACTCAACACAATAAATGCGTTTACCTCGAATACCTTGTCCAACCGTTTATTATCTTTTTGACAGCTCACGTCTATAAATTATCATATTTTTTTCCGGAATAATGTACTATAGTAATGTCGTACTTTATGGTACTTTATTGACGGGTAGTTAAGTTCCCTGTGCATAACAAACAACCATAGACTATGAAACAGTTCTTGAAATACAATAAATCGATCATATGATAAAAATAATTCGACTTCATGTAAGTATTTTCTATAAATTTAATAAAAAAAGGTAATAAAAAATCTATCTATGACTCCAAGATTGATTATTTGCAAGGAACTAAGTCGAAATCTTGGAATTTAAGTTTAAATTAAGAGTGAAGAACAATAATTCTGTTCGTTCGTTTAATTATTTTTGACGACTGCCTTAAAATTTAACTATGCACGCGTTAAAAAAAAACTAAGAAACGAATACTTAATATTTAAACTAAAAATATTTCATTACATTGATTGAGAGTTCTTTTTAAATAAATTGGATTATTATTTCAAATCGAATTGGTAACGTGTGAGGGTGTCACTAATGTCGAAATTTCTTAAACTGTCAAAAAGATAATAAACGGTAGGTCAAGTTATAATTGGCTTTGTGGAACAACTGTAATGTAGGTTCTTCTAAAATATCCCTAGTATCCGGACACCGATGTGGAAATAATGGGCGCTGAATCTAATACCAGTAACTCTCAAGTACACAAAGAGCCTGACGAGTCTTTTTTAAATCAAATGGAACAAAAAATAAAAAATATCCAAGAAAATGTACCTGAGATTCTGGAAAAAAAAAACTTGAGCAGCATTAAAAAAAGAGTTTCAGTTGTTTGAAGCAACCAAAAAACGTACAGAAAGTTTGGAACACTGTATAAAGCCTTAAACATAATTAACCAGCATATTATGCTGAATTAATTAAAATAATCAAAAAAAAAACCCGACTGCGTAAAATACTCTTATTATAAACTAAAAAGAATAAAACAATTTACTAGCTTTCATTTGATACCCATATTGCTACAGTAAGAAAAAAAAATTCAACTCCCCCCTTTGAAAATTATTTTGAAAATTTATATAGCCTATGTCACTACTACAATTTAGACAAATCCAACGACACCTCATATGTCAAAAACCGTCCAGTCGGTTGGGCTGTAGGGCGTGCCAAAGAAATGGACATACATACATACATACATATATACATACATACATATATACATACATACATACATACATACACTCGAAAAACATAACCCCCCTTCTGTCGCAGTCGGGTAAAAAGAGAGTGTTCTTCTAGTCCGGTGGCGTTATTACAAAAATCAAAAAAAAGATTGTCGGACAAAGCTGTTGACGGCCTGATTTTTTTAAAAGCCTATTTTATTATTTCAACAATAAATAAATAAATAATTAAATCAGTGAAGAAGTATAATTAGCGTGTTAGATGAATATTTAAAAGACTGATTTATAAGTCTGTTTTATTATTATATTTAGATTATTTAATTACGAAACAAATCTGTGATTATGAAAATTAACAATGTTGTGATTATGACCAAGGGTTTGATACTAAAACTACTATATAATAGTAAAGTTATTAAGAATCAGTATGATTTTTAACTAAGTTCACTTAAATGTGAATCTGTGTGTGATTAAAAGAAATAAACAAAGCAATTATTAAGACTGAAATTAACGTAAAGTTATTAATATTTAATTTTCTATTTAATAATTGTTGATTTTTACAAAAAAAAATTCTTTTTTAATACGTTTTACCAGAAATTAATTCAATTAATATTCTTTAAAAAAGGCTCTTAAAAAAAAACGAAAGAAAAAAATTTAATAGACTCGAAGTCTACAATCAATGTCCCGGGAATTCCCGGGACATTGATTGTAGGCTGTCTCGTGTCCCGGGACTTTCAAATTTTTGGGAATTCCCAAACCCTAATAGGTTTGATAGTTTGTTTATGAAAATCATTTATTGTAGCCGTTATCGTTCAGTTTGTGTTAACTAATTTTAAAAAAAATAGCCCACTATACCTATATAAATCTTCGTTCGTATATAATCTTTTTTTTGTTGGAATCATTTATTGTGTATTTACTATAGTTGTATAAGAGACAGATTCGAATATTACCTATCTTCTTTAATTAGGTACTTACACAGTTTTACTTTAATAATACTTACAAAACTATACTAGTACATAAGTACTATAATTCGATACATAGGTACCATTATAATCATATTTAAAACATATGGCATTTTTTTTCAACTTTCAAGAAAAAATAATCGTAGACGTAATGTAATTTTACATTCCTTCGCATTCCACAACATTTTATATTAATTGTTAACTACATCAATTAATTTACATTTAGTTAACACTGGCATTCTAATTATGTAAAATTTAAATAGAAAATTATAAGTATCGGTATAAAATAGACGTAAAAGTCAATAGATAAGGAACCCTTTGACAGCTTACTCAATGCCCGCGTCAAGTAAAAAACGCATCGCAGAAGCCAGTTACTACCTATTCCTCAATGGTTTATTGAATTAAACTACGCTGCATTTTAGATTATTCCATAAATTTTAATAATGAACACGTTTTTTCGTTTTATTTTCTATATGTACATCAACTGCGAAACTTAATACATAAATTTTTATAATCGTCAAGTATTTTTCAATAAAAATGTAATTTTTAATTGAAATTAAGCTTCTTGTTTGTGTTTTCTAGGCGGTGTACTATAATTATATACTCAACAGGAATTGACAGGTGCCTAGATCATTTGAAAAACGACTACCATCTGACGGTAAATAACTAGTGACTTACAGTTGTAAATATTTTAACAAAAAAAACAAGAATATGAACAATCTACCGACTGTTAGCTGAGTTTAGGTTTTGTAAATACTTATGTAACCTTTTAAACTTATCAGCCGATATCAAGTTGTAACAATTTGCACATTGGCATAAATTTACACTAAAGATAGGTACTAATTAAGAACGCGATACTGTTTTAGAAAACCTTGTTTGATAAAAAGTTTATAAGCTTTTAGAGATATTATTTAAAATAATTATAAAAACATCTTAAACAAAAAAGTGATTTCAGAGTTTCTTGCGAACTAACGATTCAAAAATGTAACTTCATCATAGCTTATATCATATCATCATATCTTAGCTTAAGCGTAGTATACGTTATACATATAGATTAAACATTATTTTATTAGTTTCAGCTGAAAAGACTGTGTGGAACATCAGTATTATTAGTAAAGTTTAAATTTAAATATTTATCACACCTAAAATAAAGACTACATTATGCATTGATCTGATAACAAAATTGACCACAAATAATAAATTATGAACATTAAAAGACCTAAAGTTATATGTTGCACTGGTTTTAAGTTAAATTAATTTTAACTGCTTTAGTTTGTGAAGTAAGGCTCCGTTCATCACGGTGCCAGCGACGTGGATCGCGTGACCGGCCCGCATTCAGCCTGAACCTTGTAAGTTTCTCGCCGCAAACTGTAGCGAACTTATCGAAATCGCATCTCCAATCGCCCCACTCCGATAGCCGGCCTACGCACCGGGATGCAACGCTAGCTTTTTACTACATATAATTAACATAAATTCATATTTTTAATTACAAATATACGACAATTAACAGATCCCATCGCGAAATCGAAAGCGAAAATTCGTAATTTTCGTTATTTGCATTGAAATTATTCTTTTTCCATGGCGCGGTAGAATGCGTGCACGCATGCCCGTAACGCATGTCTAATTACTTCTTTACGATCGCGTGGAATTTATTTCTTAATATTATATTTGTTCTAATTGGACAACGAACTTACTTTGGACAATATAAATAAAATTGAGGTATTATTGGGGTAAAGAGCGCTGTCGTAAAATTAGATAAGGACTTGTCGCATACTTATATCGTTACCAATTTGTGGTGACTCCCGCATACATACTCAAATATGTTTTATTATAAATTTACACGACTTATAGAATTTTTTTATTAAGTACTAGTGCAGCAAGAAAAACAAACAGTTGATCGGACAAGCAGACGAACAAATGAGTAGACGATCATACGAACAAAACGAAAATATGAATAGATCAACAGACTAACTGACGAATAGACGAACTGACAGAAATTATTATTCAGAGTACATTAACATATATATAACATATTATACTTCCAAATATTGTAATTGTCCCGCAACTATTTTATTATGTATTTAGTCCTAAGTTTTCATTTCTTCTATCTTCAATACTGTTTTTATTTTTAACTCCGTTTTGTAGCACAATCGGCACCAGCTATCCGCAATACAGGTTTCACGCACGTTCCCCATAACTACGAACTACCTCCGCCTCTCGAACTACTTCCTCCATTACTATGAATATCTTGGTCCAGAGAGCAATAAAAGAGTTAATCAAGGCAGTAATTTCATTTAAAACAAAAATCTAGTAGTCTTTAAATTACAAATTATAATTATATATATATATATATATATATATCTATATCCATACAAAAATATAACAAATATTTCAAACAATAATAAATTCATCATTAAAACCAAATAATAAAAAGTTATAAATGATGTCGTAACAAAAACATCCACAGACAACTAATTCGACATGAAACGTAACAGCTCTCGATTAACAAAGTTAACAACAAAACCCTCACCTATTGTATCGATTAAACTATTTTTCAAACAGCCAACAAGGCAATTAAACAACAGCAATGGATTTTTATTCAGATTCATCAAACCAATTCGAAATCATAAATTGATCTGCCATGTAAAAAATACAGAGGGCTGTTAGGTTGGTATAAGCGCCAAAATATAAAACTAGAACGATGACTGGCCGAAACACTTGGAGCCAAAAGTCAATTAACGACCGACTGGGCACGTGGAACAGCCTACCAGCGGGCAGTACAGAACGAACACTCACATTAAACTTACGAATCGTATTTAAAAATAGCTTTCTTATCCTAAAAATTTACTCGACTGTAATGTAAAACGATGGTCTATAAGTGTAGTAAGGTATCTTTTTTCATAATAAACATAGAGTATTTTAACAAATTTATTTCTATTTCATAACATAACCTAATTATGTTATCGAGACCTTAAATGTTTAGCGTAGGTAGATAGAAATATACAATTTTTCAAATCGGATTTTACTGAACTGAACAGAATCAGCCTGTAAATGTCTAACTGCTAGCCAAAGTCCTCTTTTCTTTAGAGTGGTGAAGCTTAATCCACCACGCTGCTCCACTGCGGTTTGACGCATAATTTTCCAATCATGACTAACGATCATTGTGAGATGTCTATCATAACAACCGGGACTGACGGCTTTACGTGTTCTCCGAGGGACGATGGGTAGACCCACAAGGACATATACCCACATCGCAAACAAATATTTGTACAAATATAAATATCTGCCGATTACTCGCACCGTTACACTAGAACAGTTGTCACACTAGAGCGCTTATCACAGATTTTACTAGTGCAACTAAAATCTAATATTAATAATTCAGCTATCAACTTGATGACTTAGAAATATTCATTTTGGCAGCATCTTCGAAACAGAAAAATAAATATAATTTAATAATTAAACAACTCCGAAAAATTAAAGTATATTAAAGATTTATCTGATGTTTTCTGTATACTGTACATTTTATTGTTGTTAGGTCTCAGTTGGTGGACTCGTGTCAGCTTTACAATGAAGTGCATCCGAAATTTTGCAATTTAGTAACGCACGCAAGTAAATGGTTACATGGATTGAGAAATTAGAGCTGTAAGATGTCTTAATGAAATAGATTCTAGAAGTTTCGTCTAAGCAAAAAAGGCGGTGTATTTAACCTGTATTAACATGTAAGGGAGGTAATGTTAACGGTTTAAATGTTAACGCTAAGGTTAACAGTTAGGTAATGCGAACGTTTGAAACTTCTTTTCTTACTTTAAAATAATCAAGAATTTTGATGAATTACTATAGATTTTGAACCTAAAAATATATAAAATAAGAGTTAAAACAATAATAAGAATACAGAAAAAAATATGTTATTACTATTTTTAGTTACTGGCTAACGACTCGGAATATATAAAAAAAAAAGAATAAAATATGTTACAATATCCAATGTTTGCTACATTACACATGCACACACATTACACACATTTGCAGACACGTTTTTAAACAAAATCGTTTATTATTTTAAGCTCCGATCGAGTAAATAAAACATTTTAAACGAATAAAATATTTTCAATTTCAATTTACATAGAAACATAAAGGCAGCGGAGCCGTGGGGGCGCCTCCCCGTCGCAGCCATGAAAAATGCGAATTACGTTTGAAGATGGTCAGCCAGTCAGAAACTCATTGTTGTCCTGATAACGGTAACCAGCGATGCGGACTCCGCGTTCTCGGCAAACCATTGCTCGTGAAATTATTATAGACGCAGAAAAGTGGGAAATTAATAAAGCTCTTTATGCTGTCGAATGCCAGTGAAAAGGTTCGGATATAATTTTTTGTAAGCTTTTTTATAATATATAGACCAGTGTTGGGCAAAATTTAATTGTGAAAACAATTAACAATTAACAATTAATTAATCGTTAATCACAACTGCTGCAATTAACAATTATTTAATTGTAATTGTTAGAACTCGCAATTAACAATTAATTAGTTGTAATTTTGAAAACTCGCAATTGACAATTAATTAATTGTTAATTGTGATCGAGTTTTATAATTAACGATTAATTTGTTATTAATTATTTTAACATGTTTGATTAAAAACTAACAATTAAAACTAATTATTATATGAAAAGTTATACTTATATAAAATAAGTAGATATGTAACTAATTATATGTAAAAAAAAATCCGTATATTAAATATAATGGCAAAATATGAGATATAACAAAGTCTGATTATGTCAATAACTGTATTGTACTGTACTGTATCAGCCTGTAAATAACCCACTGCTGAGCGAAGGCCTCTTCTCCATATAGAAGAACGGTTGGAGTTTAATCCACCACGCTGCTCCACTGCGGGTTGGCGGATAATTTCCCTACCATGAGTAACGATCGTTATCAGGTGTCTATGATAACGACCCGGACCGACGGCTTTACGTGCTTTCCGAGGCACGGTGGGGAGACCCACAAGGACATACACCCAGACCGGAAAAAAATATTTGTACATATACAAATAGCTGTCTCGAACGGGAATCGAACCCGTGACCGCCGGTGGGCGGTTTAAGGCGACTACTCGCACCACTACACCAGAACGTTCGTCAATAACATACTAATTTAAGTTTAGTTTTTTCAATAATTTGTTAATTTAAGTTATTTTTATGAATCAGATATTAGTTTAAATTTCAAATTGTCAATCACATTTTAGTAATCTACTCTTATAATAGTTAAGATTGAATTTTAACACCACCCTCTGCTGAAACATAAACTAATAACAAGCTTTTTTTTACTTATATACTCTTAAAATAAAATAACGTATTTATCGAGGGACTCCCCGTAAAACATAAACGAAAAGATTTGCCAACTTGATGACAATGTGATAGACAGGTTGATCATAAACTTGGGAAACGAGTCAGATTCTGGGGAGGATATGGAAATTAAAGACATGTCTAGTGATGAAGAAGAAGCCGATATGGATTAATTTTGTTTTGTATAACGGTGATAGTGAAAATAATATTTTAATTTACTAATTGAGAAATGTTAAAATGCTTATAAAACTGTTTTGTATCATAAATAATGAAATTTAATGAACACTTTTAAACGTGTGTTTATTTTTGTTTAGGTATGTTCAAGTATTACGTAACGCAATTTGGGAAGGGGGGGGGGGGATCTTGTAAAACGCTATGATGCGTTATGAGGATGGGAGGATGGTTCATATAACGCGTTGTGTAACATTGTTTTTTTTTTTAACTTAAATAAAAATCGAGGAAATTAGTCTCCCAAGTTGGTTTTAATTTATGTTTTACGGGGGTCCCTCGATAGATACCTTTTTTATTTTAAGAGCTTGTTAGTAAAAAAACACCTAAAATATAATACTTGAGAAAAACAATGATGAGTGAAGCCAAAAATGTATGTAAGAATGGCATAATTTAATGTAATATTAGTAGTAATAGTTAAAATTAAAATCAAAATCAAAATTAAATTCAAATTAAAAATCAAAATCAAAATTAAAATCAAAATCAAAATCAAAGATAATATCAAAATATGAATCACAGATACATTAATTAAATTAAGGCATTCGTGACATGCAATTTAAATTTATATTTATAATATTATTTAAAAAATAATTGTTAATTTTAATTGTTTTTTTAAAACTATTAAAAAGTTAATTGTGATTGATTTAATTGTAAGATACAATTAACATAGATTAATTTAAATAAATTAATTGCAGCGTACAATTAACAGTTAATTGCAACTAATTTTAACTGCAATTAATTTGATCACAATTAATTTTTTAATCAATTAATTAATCAATTGAAATTTTAATTGACTAATGCCCAACACTGATATAGACCAAATAAATTTAGTTTTAAAGATTAAAATTATATATTTTATATTTTAACATCGAAATGAACCCTGAACAATAAATAAACGCCATGTTATTTTTGTTTTGTTTTTTTTTTCACGTAAAATAAAGTTCATTATCCACATAAAAATAATAATATATCCATATAAAAAATATATAAATTAACATTGGGTGATATAGTAAAATCATTACTATATCACCCGGTGTTAATTAAAAAAAAAAGATAGTAAATTATATACAAGCAACAAAACATGGAGAGTTTTATTTATTTATTTATATCTCACACCATCGACATGTAGGTACTCAATTACATTTGAAATGGATAAATATACAAAATTTAATCTGAAATATATAGCCATTAGATGTTGATATGATAGACTTTGCATAGCAAATTTCAAGTAGGTATATAGCTACATATTTTTGCTTGTCGAGTTATCACTCCTTTACACTGAAATGAGTGAACATAATTGAAATAGCCCTCTTCACAACTATTCAACTTATTGCTATAATTTTTGGTAGTAATTTATCATACTAATATTATAAACGCGAAAGTTTATTTGTTACGCTTTCATTGGAAAACTACTAAACCTATCATCATGAAACTTTGTACAACATTTTTGGAGGTATTATAAGTAAAGTAGGATACTTTTTTTTTGGTCGCGATAACCGACATCCACGCGGTCGAAGCCACGGGCAGAAGCTAGTACATTATAAATGTGCATTTTTGAGACGCATAAATGGATTCAAATGTATAATGTTAAACATAAAATATATATTATCAAGCAACAATTAGTTTTATTATAAAACAAAATACAGATGTCTAATATATAAAACTCTTTGAAATTAATATAATAATTATAAGCTTGATATTTTTTCTTATTAAGGGCGTTGTATCAAAGAATCGAAAAATACAATAAACGAAATTATTAAGTAAGAGTTTTAATTACGACTTGTTAAATTGTTAATAATGAATATAAAACGATAACGATTTTCCGATGGAATGTGAATTGCTTTTTTTATTCGTATTAAACGCCATGCAATGCTCGTAAAAACGTAGAAGCTGCACATTATTGTTGTAACCCGTCTGGGTAACGTCGATCGAATTCAAACACGGAAAACATAAATACGAACGTTTTTTTATTTTTTTTTCAATTCCGAAAAAAATACACGAAATAGGGCACTTAAATTGAGTTTCACAGTGACAATATATAGCGGTCCATTTGCATTTTCTAACTTTAGTGTGGTTTTACCCCATTTAGGGGCCTATATTTTTCGCCATCTTGACATTTTGACGGCTGGCTTTTGTGGTAGCAATGTTGCTTGCAGCGCGACTACATTGTATTTTAATTAATTGTTATGGCCGGGTCAAGACGGGGCTCCCAAACGGCGTCCAGGCATGAACGTTACACTGAGGTGTCATAAACTCGGACCAATACCGAGCTATGTTAATGACTTAAACCTGGTTAATAGTACTTTATAGCTATTTTACTATATTTTCCTTTAATTTTGTCTTAATTGGAGTGATTAAGGTATTTTTACGCTTGATTTGTATTTAACTATATATATACTAAATATACCTGTAATATGTATATTAAATTGCTTAAATTAAGTTACTCGATAAGATAGATTTTTATTTTAATTCAAAAATTAACTACTGCAAAATATCAACTACAAAAATCTAGAAAAAATATTTTATACTAGCTGTGCCCGCGACGTCGCCCGCACATAAATTTTACTTTAGTATGTAGTTGTGCGATTGAAAGCACTAATAACGAATCAAAAAGCGCTATTAGCGCCATATATTATTATTATGATAGTGTCATACTTCAAACTGATGTCAAAATAAAAATCAATCCGATTTTTTGACGTTTTATTTTGTCAAATTTTTCAATTTACTGGGTTTTCAATATGAATAATAATTTATTAATTATTATTAATTAAATTCTATAAAACATTACACAACGTAAGTAGAATTTTTCGGATCTCATTTAAATGTACCTATTAACTTACCTACTCTTCTCTCTCTCACGCCGTCATTCAAAATACAAAATTCAAATTACAATTACTAATAAAGACTAAATGTTAAGACCTAAGGATGTGCTTTATGATTTCTGTGAACATTTTTTTTAACCTACACTAAGTAATTTAGCTATGATGTTCAAGGAAAGAGACAAACAGGCATTTAAAAAAATTATAGAAATGTATTTAATTTGTGCTTTTGCACCCCTATAAAAATGTGTGTCAAAAATTCTAAAAAAAGGAACGAAAAATTAACAATTTTATTATGTGTATATATTTACAACTCGCTTCTATATCGGACGGGTGTAATTTGCTAAAACAAATCAAGAACAAGAAAACGCCTTAAACAAATATTAAGTATGTTTATTTTTATAACATTTCTCTACATCCAATGGTATATTCAACGCGTTGACATTTACTTCATTTTGTGCTGTTATGACAGCATGTGACATAATTTAACCTGTAAATCAATCTAAACGCCACATTCTAGATGAGATTTCCAAGAGAAAATACGGATATGAATTAGACCGATTCATCGAATTATATTCAATGTCAAACAAGATAATTCCGTTGATCGAGATATCGAATATAACGTGTTTCGATATAGTCTATAAAACATGTTCGTAGTAGGAATATGAATTCCCTTATAGTAAAGTTTGTAAGGGTCGCAATTAAAATCCGTCCGTAGGTCGATTACTATGTAAATACGGGCGCAGAACGTCCTGCGGCACGACACTGCGACCAGCCTTTGTTCTCTAGCTCATTACGCCCTGAGTGAATGTACAACAAGATGTTGTGTACAACTGATGTGTTGCAACATTCTTCATCACTGAAAATAATATTGTTTATGATTCGTTAATTACTGTACTGTACAATGGCGTAGCTAGGTAACCAAAATGCCCTTGTGCTAAAAATAAACTAGGGCCCCAACTAAACTGTTTTAAGTTTTATCAATACAAGCCAAAATATAAATAGTTATATTTAAATATTTTAAAGTTATAATGCTACTTTATCATCTGCTATTTATCATGCACAGCAGGGCCCGCCCAGGTTCAATCATATTTTCAATAGTTCAATTTTTAGTTTACTGGTCAGGTTCTGAAGGCCCCTTGAGCTTGGGGGCCTCGGTGCAAGGCACCGTCTAGCCCTCCGGTAGTTACGCTACTGAGTCTGTACTACAATGATTGATGCTATTATTTTAATTTGTGAATACGGACAATCAGATGTGAAAAAACCCTTCTCCTATATGGAGAAGGCTTTTCTTAGCAGTGGACGTTTATAGGCTGATTCAGTTAAGTTCGGTTCAGATGTAAGATTATAGGTTAAATATGAGTACAAAAGATGCTTACATTATTAACTCAATGCATTTAATTTCGAATGTTAATTTTTAACGGCGGAAATATTTAGTAAGTTTATTTTGAGATGCACCAACATTTTTGTACCTACATAAATATATTTATCTTATAGCATATGATTTGATGCTTTATGGATCCGATAACCCACAGTAAAGAAGTGTGAAAGCTCTATATCCACTTCTACAAAGAAGAAAACGTTTTTGATCAGCAGTGGGACGTTTAGAGTCTATTTCACTTTAGTATTCTTAAGTATTGTCTTGTATTGTATAAGTGTATGTCTTTAATTTATAGAGAGACACGTATGATCTATAGATATGTATTTCACATTGAGATTAAACCATATCTTTTAACCTTTTCTTTTTATACAGCTATTGCTTACTGGACATGTTCGTTTTACTATCAAAATTACGTCATTAACACTTACTGCAATGACAGTCAGGGAAGTAAACATGGAATGTTCGATTTCACGTTACTATTCAGTATACAATTAAATATTTCTTTATTAGTAATTTATTAATTTTACCATTTTTACCATACCATTGTTAACATTCTTAATAAACGCAGATATAGTTTATTAACAATATGACGTCACATTTGTCAGAAGTTCATGGAGCTCATACATTATCAAACTAATACGTAGGCGCAGTAATTACTCAATACGACACTACCGTGTATGTTAGAAATATTTTACGGGCTGACAGTCGAATATAAATGGCATAAAGGATTTATCGCATAGATATCGTGAGCTATTGCATCTCAGCGGCTTTCGCAAATTAGTGGATTATGTCTATTGTTTAACGTGATAATATAATGACAATATTACGAGTAGGTATATTACGGTCTTAATATAATTATTAATTCACATCATGAGTAATAATCTTACATGAACTTTTATTACAAATCGTAAAGTGAAAATTATTAAAAAAATTCCATATCATAAGCCAAATAGATTATCGGAGAATTTTATGTTTCTAAAGGTTTTATTTAATAATAATCTTTATCAAAATACTTAACTATTTTTATAGAAAAACACTACATGTATAACAATAACAATAAAATTCTTGATATATCGAATATAAGTTTAAACAGAATAAGAAAATAAACTGCAATATAAACAGGAATACAGTACCTACCGTTTTTGAGCATGAAGTAACCACTAAACGACAACCGATCTGATGTAGTGGCGTGTTTAGTCACCTTAAAACTGGCGGTCGCGGAATCGATTCTCGCTCGGGGCAGATATTTGCATTTGTACAAATATTTGTTTCTGGTCTAGGTGTATCTCCTTGTGGGTCTTCCCATTGTGCCTCGGACAGCACGTAAAGCCATCGGTCCCGGTTGTAATCGTAGATACCTGATAGCGATCTTTACTCATGATAAATGAAATGAATATGAACTCACAGTGGAGCAGCGTGGTGGATTAAGCTCTAACCTTCGCTCATCAGTGGGTGGTTTACAGGCTGATACGGTATAAATAATATAGATTGATTAATGTTTCCCCGCACTATTCTAGGGACGTTACTACTCGTAAATACTCACTCAGTGCATTGAACGTACAGTGAATAGTTAGTGTTAATGTTAAACCAAGTCTACGACATTATACCGTAACCAATAAATGTAAACGCTGAGTGTCTGGGTTTAAAACTTAATATCTGTCTAAAACTTGACTCAAGCCCCTGTCCTGAAATTATATCAAATATAAATGTTGCAATTTCTTTCATAGTCTAACTATAGTTTAATGATAGGTCATTAATCAAAATCAATATTGATAGCGGCCCTAGGTCGTAGATACATGAAACATGATATAGGCATTAAGCTTCTAGCCAACATTGTAGTTGCAATAACAGTATTTTACACTCACACACACATACACATACACACACACACACATACGCTACATCTATATATCTCGAAAGACAAATTAAGTGTGGTTATATAAACTTGGTATTTTAGGAGTAATAAAATTGTATTATCGTCACTAGGTACTACTTAATTGTAAGTGAAACTAGGACTTTCAAGGTAAATTACTTATAAGACTGAATTAGTAAATCAACGAGAAAAATGAAAATAATTTTTCATCTTTTTCTTCTTTGGAAGGCTTCGTCCAGATTTGGGATATTTCAAGCTGTTTTAGTTACAACATAGTACGGTACAGTAACATATATTATATACAAGCTGTACCCGCAACTACTGTCACGATACACATTTTTATTTTCAACCCCTGCTCCCAAGGGAACAGTACTGCATTTCGGGATAAAAAGTAAGCGATGTTCTCATAGATGAAAAATTATACCAAGTTTTATTAAAGTTCATTCCGTAGTTTCGGGTGATGCCTAACAAAAAGTCAGATGAATGAAACTTTAAAACAAATTACAGTATTAAATTTAGTATCGATTGTAGAATGGTCTATAAAAAATATTTTCAAATAATTATATTTCAATGTATAGAATTTGACCTGTTATATTTTTATGATAAGTAATCTCTAACCATGAATCAGTGAAATTTTTATTAATTACGTTAGTGAATTTGTATTTACTACATATCAGTGAATTTCAACAATAAACTAGTGAGCACTCACTAATACACATACAAATATTCAGTGATATAACTATTAATAAAAAAAATAAGGAAAAAAGCTATCGCTTACAAAACACGATTTATGAGAGACAAAGTATGAGTCCCATGTAACTTTATAATCATTCTAAAATTCAGTAACGAAAAAAAAAAATTACATTAAAAAATTTATTTAAATTTTTATATCTTAAAACACCGTACAAGATTAGTCTAATTTAAATCATGTAACAATACAACTTGCTTCCTATCAAACCTCTGTTACGACATGTAACGATCTAAACAACATGTAATCATACGATGCATATGCAATATTATAGCGATCCTAGGTTGCACAATGAGTGACTCCAAACAAAACTCGTTGATTGTCTAATGAAAAGTAATTAACCGGCGGGGGAGGCATTGACATGACAATGTCGGACAGAACAATCGATGGAAAGAGTTAAAGAGGAGATGCTGACTCAGCACAAAACTTGTGGGACATGACTCGTACCAACAACGATCTATGAAACATTCAATGAAATAAATACTCGAACCAACTAGGAAAAATCGCTTTACTAATCAATTTTTACACCGAAAGTAATTGATTCCTATTAATGTTTATTAATGTCCTGTTAATGTAAGCGACGCTTTTCGTCATGTTCAGTGGTGTAGTTCTTTTTTGAAGCATTTATAACTATGTTTGCAATGACTTTTTTTTTATAAATTTAAACTAATAAAGTATTATTTATTTTATTTTATTTTTTAGCTTTTTCAACATACGAGTAAAAAGTCGTACGCACACGGACTTTTGCTCCTAAGGTAGGCAATTTAATTCCTGTGTTTTATACGTAGGTAACAGCCGACTGATATACAAATATGTATATTTAGTAAATATGCATATACATCACCATCATCATATCAGCCGTTTGATGCCTACTGTTGAACGTTACATATACATACATATAGACAAATATTACACCTAGACTCGGGGCGGGAATCGAATCCACGACCTGGAGCGGAAAGCGGGGTCACTACTAACTACGCCAACGGGCCAGTCAAATGTTATATTTTGAATGGTTCACACATATTTGATGTCTGATAAGCAATATAACACAGTAGAACAATTACTTATTAGTCAGTTTACCGTGGAAAGCTGTTGCTCCTTCAACTATGCAACCAGTTAATGTTTTGTCTAGATTTTGACACTATTGTTAATTTATTAAATAAAAACTATCGTGAAATTAGAACCATCGTAAATTTTATATCTATCAATAAAGAAAGTCTTCAATAATTAAAAAAGTCAAAAAACCCGATTGCGTAAAATACTCTTATTATAAACTAAAAAGAATAAAACAATTTACTAGCTTTCATTTGATACCCATATTGCTACAGTAAGAAAAAAAAAATTCAACTCCCCCCCCCTCTCATTCCGCCATTTGCGGGCGCCATTTTGAAAATTTATATAGCCTATGTCACTACTACAATTTAGACAAGTCCAACGACACCTCATATGTCAAAAACCGTCCGTTTGGGCTGTAGGGCGTGCCAAAGAAATGGACATACATACATACACTCGAAAAACATAACCGTCCTTCTGTCGTAGTCGGGTAAAAAGTTAAATTTTCATCATCATCATCATATTAGCCATTGGATGTCAACTAACTAACGTAGTAAGGTAACGTAGTAGTCACAGTACTAAACGTAGGCCTTCCCCATCGACCTCCAGAGCCACCGGTTCAAAGTACCCTTCATACAACGGCTTCCGGCGACTTTCCTCAAGCCGACTGTCCATCTCGCGGACGGGCGTCCGACGCTGCGCTTGCCGGTACGTGGTCTCCAACCTTTCTACTCCATCAGCCGTCACTTCTACGAGCTATGTACCCTGTCCACTGCTACTTCAGCTTGTAAATAAAAATAATAATAATAAAAAAAATTACTAATTACATATAATAATATTTCAAGAGTAATTAATATACTCGTAACTAAATAGTATTTGAACGTTTTTTCTTTTAATTTCCTACTACTTATACATGTAGCATATGAACAATAATTAAAAATTCTTTATTAACATTGAAAAAAAAATTATGTATACGCATGACAGATATAATTCAGTGTCAGCTGTTATATTAACATAATATTAGGTAACCTTAAAATAATTTGCGATGTAGGCAGGTGGCAATATTATTATACTTTTATTTAACAATAATAGGTAAAAAAAGGCTCAGCAACATGTAAACTGCTTTTAAGTGTCCTAACAATCAACGAGTGGAATAGTAATTTTTATTACAGTTTATGTAGAGTTATTAAGTTTTTACAATTTTATTGTACAAAAATATAAAGAGTTTGCTAGTTTTTACGACTTCGTTCTTGTCTTTGCTATCATTATCGGAATGTATCAGCTGAAAAAATGTAACGTTTTATCAAAAAAATAACGTACAATATCTTAACGACTTGTTTTCATCCCACTACTGGGCAAAGACTTCTGTTGATAAATAAAACATGACAAGACACATGGTTTAAATAACATATAATGACAATTTTTACAATTGACAGTTGATGCAAACTAACTTTTCTTTTAAATATAGTCTGTATTTTAATGTTTATATATTATTTTCAAAAGAGTAACTGCGGAGTTTCTTGCCAATTATTCTCTGCAAAATCTACATTCCGACTCGGTGGTAGCTTTACTTTTACAAAATAATAATCACTTTAAAGTGTTAATTTGTAAAATGACGATTTGAAAATGCTCGTGGGGCCTATTTGAATAAAGTTGTTTTTGATTTTGATTTTGATAATGATAGCTTTATCATCCTTACAATGTATATTGTTATAAACATATTTATTTTTAAGATTTATTACTTATGTGTCATTCAAAGGTAATAATAATGCGTAATAGAAGCGTAGGTATAACAAATTTAATAACAAGGAAAAAACTACAAAATACGTTTACATTAAAAAAATATAAGAATCACGTATTGGATGAGGAACACCTGAATAAAAATCTGCGGATTCATATCCGGTTAATTACTTTCAAGTGGTTTACAGTTGGTCACAAGAATATATTTAATTCTGATTTTGCTTGCTAGGGATAGTATTTTAGACATAAACTCTGAAATATGTTGCTAGTAAGCGACAGCAGAGATAAATTCATTATTTATACAGATCGTCAATAATTTTTAATTTGAATTTAATGGTACTCTTTAAAGCAACGAAATTATTAAAATCTGAATATCATTTAAATTTCTGAATCACGAAAATTTTTAAGTTTTGAAGGAATTATTTTTAATAATATTATAAAGCGGAAGAATTTGTTTGTTGATTTATTTTTCTTGTTGATTGGTTAGTTGTTTTTTTAGGATATACTGTCCGAATAAAAGTCTTTTGGTATTGGACAGCCTATTGGTCGGAAAATGGTTTAGAGGCTTTAAAACATCAAGATACGATGCCTTAAAGTGGTGCAGTGGACATTAGCGCAGCTGAAACCTCGCTGATCGTGTAATCATTGTGTCATAAACATAACATTGTCGTAGTCGTATCAACGTAGTCGTTGTCAATACCGCATCTATTTCTTCCTAGCTCCTCGTCCGACTCGGTTAGTTAAGTCCCAAAGAGGCCGACATAACTTCATTGATTAAAGCTCGCCTTGATCGACGCGTTTTACGTTTCCTATTCGTGAAATTGCTTAAGTGTACCATGTCGATTGTGACGTAAAGCATTTTATGCTTAGTTACAACCTTTATTAATGTTTTATTCAAGCAACATCAGGCGATTTTACCGTCGACCATGTAAAGTAAATGTTATTCTTCATATATAGCTACTAAACGTATATTTGATCATGTATATTCTGAGTTATTCCTATAAATAAATAAGAGATTTCTTCTACTATACGATAAAATATAAATACTGTATATATTTGTATGTATTACAAATTTAATATTATCTTATCTTTACTTTCCAAAAAATGTCAGGTTGTACAAAAAGTCTATTAAAAAAAATAGGTGTAAAACATGTTTTAGTATAAGTTGAAAAAAAAAATGACTATCTACGCGTTGCGTGTGAATTCTTTATTTAGAATTCTAGAAATATTTACGTTTTTTATTTTATTTTATTTATAGTACAATAAAACCTTTGTTTTACATAGCAGTTAATTTACATTTTATCGAAAGAAGGATTTTGTAGTAATTTATTATAACGTTATTTATAATCGAGTCTTTTATTTATTCAAGGTAGTAATTTATTTTAAAGATAGTAAAGTATAACGCATTTCATTGCATATAATCTCAAGTAATATGTTTGTTGAAATATGTAGACATTTATTTATGAATGTACGTACACACTTCAATGAGAATACTTCAATTAAAAGAATATACCTACATAAATTTTAACTACTTTAAATAGACATCTAGAATCGGAATGTAAAATATTTTATTAATCTGTAAATTTGTAGTGATGTTTTTTTACGAAGAAAAATTTTCTTAGAATTAAGATTTTTTTTAAAACCACATAAAGGTTTTGTAGGTTCTGAGCTGACTCTAGTTTTAGCAACTGGTTACTGTTAACCATAAACCGTGAATTATTTGTTGCTGTGACTGGCAACTGTTACCGACAAATAAAAATTTCATATTTGCGTTAAATACCGTTGAACCTGTGTGGGCTGTGTCGCCTATATATATATATATAGTAAATTATGAAATATTTTCAACGAAAGGTTCAATGGTTTACCTACATATTTTAGATGATAGAGATTTTTTTTATGTCTGTAGATGTCACAAAGTTCAAAATGAAAATATAACACTTTCTGATACAGCTTACTAAACTTGCTTTACCAATTTCGTGATAAAAGAACTTTGTCATAACGTTGTAATTGCATATGAAACGTCTTGTAAGTCAATAAATGCACTTATAAGTGCATTTATTAGTTCTACAGAACAAGGGAGCGGATTATACCCGCTCTAGATAACCTAATTAAAAAAATTAAACGTTATCTACAGTTCGCATCGAGTGTTATTCGCTTCGACAATAATCGTACGGCGGAGTACAGCAAGGGGTACGGTCGGCGACGCGTGAAGATGCCGCGATAGCCAACCGCCCTGCCACATGACGCCTGCGTACGCGCAGCCCGCGATCATTTCGCTGATTGTAAATGGATTTTTTATTCACTTTCCATGGTGTGAGACAATCGGTAATTAACTTCGTTGGGTTACATTTTTAGCGCTTTCTTCGATATTTTTTTATTTGATTAGGTACGGTTAACGTTGTTTGACTTTCATGATAATTGATTACCAAAAATTATGGTACCTACTCTTTGTTTTACGTAAGTGCTGAAATTAAAAAAATATTAGGATTTTTCCATACATCGCCATTCTCAAATCTTTATCGGTAAAGCTGTGATGGGAACTGAATCATCGTAGCCAAAATCAAATCCACCTAAAATTAAACGATTAAACAGCTGTACATTTAGACCTGATCGACCGATACCGACTTACGAAACTCTCCGTTATTAGACAAACTAAAAATTAAAATAGCTAAACGGGCTTCCCCGCCACTAAGCAGACCAATTGTGGTTCGCAGCGGGCGGCGCACCTTTCATTATTCTATAATAACTCTGATACAGAGCGAGAAATCTACGTGTCATGCTGGGGCCGAGACCAACTCTTACCAAATTAATTGCCACGTTCTGGGCGGCAACGTCGCTCCGTTCGCCGTTTCTGCAACCCGAATTCGTGATACAATCGTATTAATGAATTATTGTCATTGATTTTCTTAAGAGTCACCCGCGAAACTATTCAATAGACGAGTAATTGGTTTCTATTACGAAATTAGAAAATAAATATTTTTAAATGAACTTAAAGTATGTATATTTCGATGCTTAAAATGTTCAATTCGATTATATCCTCACGTTGTAAATTATCCGAATCATTTCGTACCTGTAAGTTATTAGCTGTTTCTCCACCGGGCGTTACTCGTAACATCTGTACAAATCGATATAGCACTCGATCCTAAATCGAGATTATGCTAAAGCGATGTTAGACGTGTCGAACTCGCTATCTCGGATCGATATAAATCATCTTATTTACTATTGTTTCGGGAGGTGTGGTGTGAACGAGCCTGATGTTATCGGCTCTCTGATGTGTTTTAAATTAACATAATAGGTTTTGTGAATGGATATCGTCTGTTTGTTGTTTTTGATGGCGAGACAGCATGGGAATATTGGTGGTGCTGAACTAATTCTAATATAACGGATTTCACGCTGTCATTGATGGTATGCACTGTGCATACTATGAACTAGACTAATGTTATATCGTTATGAAGTTAATTTTACATTAATTATTTCATTTCACCCTATGTTACCTTGATTAATTTTTATATCTAAAACATAGCATAATTTTTACTAAAAAATACGTTGTATTTTATTCAAATGTTATCTGTTGGATAACGTTATACGTGAGATAGCTTTATCAGCAACCAGTGAAACAGGCCCTTAACATACTGTAATATATAAAACTGTGAAATATTTTTGTCATTTTGTGTTATTTTTCTCAAGACGAATGATAAATGAAGTATCTAATGAAGATCTACTATTATATGCTAAGCCGTGATTTTATTAATATTTTTTCCTTGAACAAACAAAAACGAATTTCACGTTAACTAAAACTATATCATACATAGTTGCTCTATGTACATACATATACACTATTTTCTCATGTATTTCCTTGTAATAAGAATAAGAAGTAGGAAGTTATGATCGTGGGAATAATAAAACGCTTATTCATTCATTATTCAGCAATGGTACAATATATGTAGCTACTAAACACTATATATGTACATACAACATATTCAAAAACTTATGTAGGAAACTGAACTGGACTGAATCATTCTGTAAACGTCCTGTCCTGCAGCTGGCCAAAGGCTTCTTCTTCCATATAGTAGAAGGGGTTGAGCTTAATTCACCACGCCGGCCCACTGCGAGTTAGCGGATAATTTACCTACAATGAGTAACGATTTTTATTAGCTGTCTTTGATAACAACAGCGACCGACCGCTTTACGTGTTCTACGAGGCACGTCGGAAAGACCCCTAAAGACATACACCCAGAACAGAAACGAATATATAGTTAAATACAACTATCTGCCACGAACGGGAATCGCATTCGCGATCACCGGCGTTGAGATCTCTACTCGCACTACTACTCATACATCAATACGGTTGTTAAATTTATGTACAAGAATATAAAATAATATAATATCAAAAACAAAGCTATCTTACGAAAGTGGTAAAGTCTATACTAAAGACTGCTATGTTTCGTACTGGATACCAAATGAGCACGCTCACGCGAAGTTTAGTCATGGATCGCCATTAATACCCTTAATGGTGTAAATGAATATCTCATTCTCTATTATCCAAACCCCACACACATAATCAATTATAAAATTATAAGGGATACAAAAAAAATACAAAAAAAAAATTTACTAATTGACCAAGAGAAGTGTACTCTATATAAAATTAAAACCCGCCCAGTCTGTGCATAAAATATTTTTTACCATACTAATATAATTAACTGTAAGAAGCCGAGTCAACTTAATATTTATGGTTAAAATTCGGCTCTAATGAGTCACTACGAGAATCAAAATTGTTTATTAAATCTCCTGAGTCGACCCGGAGATTACTCTCCATGTAAACACAAACTGCTTTCTCTCTGTAATATTAGTTTAAATGTTTAGTTAAAAGTTTATTTAAAAAATAATTTATAATATCATAAGCATTATACATGACACATACATGATTAAAATAACCTAAAATAACAAACCTAAAAAAATATATAATAAATAACCTAAAAATTTTTAAATTTTATTTGCTAGTTTTAAAGTTATATAATATTTAGTCTAATTAACGCTTACTATACATATAAAATTTTTCAAAAATATAATCGAGAAAATTACTTTTCCCTACGGTGTTTCTATGGTATGGTGTTCTGGTGTAAATGTCACTCGTATTTTTCAATTTTTTTTTCGATTAAAAAAAGTTAAAAATGACAAATTTTTATTGAAACATAAATACATAATATGTAAAAATAAATAATTTCGGCAATTACAATATCCTAAGATATTTCGTTATTTCCTACTAACAAATTGTAACCTTGATTTCTTAATAAAAACAGTTTTAGGACAGGAAATTACTGTCACAAAATTTTACTCATTTTATTTCGTATCATTAATAACTCCACACAGACATAAATATATTTAATAAAATTGGACCCGGGCGTGTCTTTACATTAATATTATCGACATTAATGTAAAGATATATTTGGAAATATTTCAATATGTTTGTGTGTACACACATCATACGAGACCTCATAAAGAATAGTTATTTTGGTCGTATTAAAAGTCATTAATTTAAATTATGACTTTATATTTAAATTAATAAATAAGAATAGTTGCAATAGTAGAAATAGTTTAGAATATTTATTATAATACTATAATTATCAAAGGTTTATATAGAGATATTACCGAAAATTAAGTTATACGAAAAATAATTACAAATAAAATAATTAATTATTATTAATAAACTTTGTTGTTTACAAATATTAACATTAAAAATAAACCAATTTCTTAATTGAGCATAGATAATCAGCATTTATATTAAGCAAAGACACAATCGATTTTTTTTAAACAAGCAGCTGACATTAAAATACCTCATTTCAACTCCAAAGGAGCTACACATACGTTGTAGGCTAAAGTTAAGAAGGGGTGAATAAAGGGGTTAAGAATGGAAGAGGGAGGTGGAAATATAAACTTCCGGCTTTCTAACTTAACTATGTAACGCTACTATATACATAGGTATTTGACACTGATTCTCATGGTTATGTCAAATCAACCTACAGATAGGTTCAATCACAAGAGATTCAGAAAAGCAAAAATAAAAAAACAAAAAAAAACCATTGTAAACGCATTGTACTTCTATCTTGTACTTTTCTATACTTCTCTCTTTCTCATTCTCTCTTTCTCTTTCTGACTCTCTCTACTCGCGTATGCAATGATATAACAATGTGCCTTTATAAAGATGTATTAGTAGATGAACGTTATGGCCATTAAGTCAAAATATAGTTAAACACGCGTTGACTCGCAGTGGAGTAGCGTTTATTATTATTAGGATTTAGTTAAATCCTTTTCCATACCAGGATAAAAGACCAAAGCCCAGTCGTGGGATGGAGTTTAGCTTATGTTTCTCCTACGAACAATGGAAGCACTAACAAAATCAATGTAATTGAAAGTAAGAGGCGTTTTATAAATACTCGGATATGGTGTAACAAATTGAAAAATAAATATTTAAAAAATTAACATTTGATAATAATCTGTGCATATGTTTTAGTCAATTAATATCTGTAAACTCTGCAGATGACTAATACGGTGACTACAGAATATATGTTTTATTACAGAGATTGCCTATTGTTCTTAGGATATGATTAGTTTAAGAAAGAAGCAAGGAATTTATATAATAATTGACACTCTCACTAAATAAAATTGTATATTCAAATATGCACCTTGAAATAACTTACATAAGGTTGATATTTGTTTCCAACATGTAAAGTGAAAAAATCGTTCCGAGCATTTCTTTGACTACTAGTATTTTGTTTCTTTCTTACGAGTTGCCTTGAATCCGTGGTAGAAAAAGATGCACTCCTTCTCTTAGGAACGTTTTTTGAGTGCACGTGCGCATTCCAGTTTGTATATAAATTCCTTGGAAAGAAGTCAAATCTGATGTCTCTTTTATATCTATGATTATTGATTAGTATTTAACAAAGTTTTCACTTCTATTAGTCGGATATTTAGTCTATGATGATATGACATAATGATATTTAGTATATCTACATTTTTCGATAAGTTAGACTAGTAAATTCTGAGATTAGTGTATGCAAATATTTCTATTTTTCTCTCGGACTACGTACATTTATCCGTTCTTTAGGCCCGGACGCCACCAGGCCGGAGATGTGCGGAGATTTCACACACCTCGTCTCCCCTCCACTTCAGTGGATACTACTGAACGAAATTCTATTGGTTGTTTAAAACACATCTCCGCACATCTCCGCTCTGGTGGAGTCATACCCTAATTCTGTCAGTGTCGTGACGCTCACGTGTGACGTGACTTTGAAATTATACCCTCAAGTTTCACTTAAATTATTCATTAATTAATTTGGTTTATTGGCTTTCAACAGTGTCAAGTAAGAGCAGATGATTTCGTTAATATAAATATATGGAGATTAATAATTGCAAGTTAATTAGTTAAAAACCGCAATTTATTGACATTTTAATTTAACTATTACCGTACTATAGAATAATGTAAATGTTTCATTTTTTACGTATTCCTTATTCCTTTAATGGCGATACTTTGCTTTCTAAGAATCTATGTAGGTACCTAATCACGATATACAAGTACCTACAGTAAATTTGCATTGGTGACAAATTAATTTTAGTACATAGTTATGAGTGTGTCTTAAAAAATATTCCCATTAATTGATAAATAACTATTTATTTGCTAAAATGAAATCAAGGCAATGCTATATTACATTAAACTTTTTTGTCGTTCATTCTTTTTTTTTTTCTAAAAAATAATACAGTACATTTTACACACCTATTAAAAAAATACGATGTATTTAAAAAAGTTAGTTAGTATTTTTTTTTTATTTCCTTAATAATCTATATTTTGTTTAAACAATGTATAAATAATATTCTCCCAGATGAAAACTTATTGTTTACCGCTTGAAATATCAAAGATATACCTAATATTTTACATAAAAAATTAATTCGATCGACATAGAGATTGCAGGACATAACTAAGTATGAATAATCCTAGGCTGTACTTCATACAGCCTGCTTTCGATCGGATAACTACTCTCGTTAGCACTATCTGCGGTGGGCGTGCGCGCGCATGTGTTATGAACGCACCGGGCGGCGAACTGGGCTTGAACGGTTTTCATAATACGTAGTTATATTAATATTTATGTACATGTAATATATTTATTTATTTTTTCACGTTATGCTGGTCATGCGTTTTTATTCATTTTAATGAATACATAATGAGTTTTTTTTTTGAGAGATTTTCACTATCTCAAAGAAAACCCTTAACTTTTTGAGGATCAAAGTTACCTTGTCTATATCTATTGCTTACGGGCAAAAACTATCACAATATTAGAAATATTTAATTTCTTAACATTGTAATAGTATAATAAATATAAATTATTTTTAAATAAATTTTATAGTAGGTAATTGCATTCTACGCCTATTTTTTATATCTATAGGTAGACAAGTTTTAGGTAGGAAAATAATTTGGTAGCATGTCGAATACAAGTTTTATTTTTTTAGCTACGAGCTAGGTGCAGAACGATTAGTTATGTTCAATAAATAACATCTCATTACAATGGCAAATCGCGACTGGATTGTCTACAATATTTCACGCGCCCTCTGATACAGGGATTGGGCGTAGAAACAGGGACGGAGTCAGATTTTAAGTAAGGACTTAAGATATGAAAGTCAAAGCTTCAATTTATTTAATTAGAACTTTAAGAGATTCCATTTTATGTTTTGTTTTAATAATTTAAAGGTGATTATCAACTTTTTAAGGACTTTCTTATAAAGTATAACTTTTGAAATATACAAGAGCTATATGAAAAATTGGTATATATAAGTATAAACTCGTATTGTAAATTGTATTTGAAATACTTAAAAAGAAAATTTAAAAGATTGAATTATTCATTACAACTATAGACATTTTTTCTATTGAAGACAACTATTGAAGTTTATTTATTATTTGTTGATATCATATTTCGCTATCTAAAGTAAAAATTCGATGACAAAATCTTACATGGAATCTTCCTTCTTCTTCCGCAGGCTTCCGCTAACCATTGAAATATCTTTTCGATCTTTTAACTATGAAATGTTGAAAAAGAAATGGTCAAACGCTCCTAAAATCTTTCGAATGCTCTCCTTTGTTTTTGAAAAAACTTAACGATCACCGTCAATGCAGTTTATGACCATTATATCAATTACATCACAATTCAAATGGAAAGACATTATATAATTGGACAATTAAAATACTTTCTTACTATGTTTTTGTATCTTAAAATATCTCAGAGTATTTCGCCGATTTGAAATCACCTCAGGCGTGGTTACATCAGTTTAGATCCTATCGATTATTTTGATAGTTTCTTATGAGAATATTTTGTTAATATTGTTATATTTCATTATGCAGCACCTTAGGTACTAAGTATAAGTATGTAAGTTATTCTCATTCAATACTCCGTCACGATTTTTTAGCTATGATTAATGAGCTTGTTTAGTATGTGAATGTCCGGTTATAATGTTTATAATAACTTTTTTGTTACAACGTGTGTTTGAGTATAAGAATGGAGAAAATACAATATAAATTTAATATATTAACTATTGTTTTTTTTTAAATCTATTTAGGCTGTACATACATATTACCTAGAATTTAGCGGGTCCTGTTTTTTGTTTCAAATCAAAGTGACTTATGAGCTAATGAATAGTACTTAGTATTAATTGATTATTTCTTTTAATTAAAAGTCTAAAAACGGATTTTATCGCGTTTATTTAAATTTACTGTTTAACAATATTTAATTTAAATTATTTCCCGACGTTTCGGACCCTTTACAGCGTCCATGATCTCGGGGGACTGAGGTGGTGGGTGTCCGAATAATGAATCAATTGTTACATACCCCGCTTTTTATACAATTATAAATTTTTACTTTTGACCGTTCCTATTCACACAGAATGAACTTGTTGTGTCTGGAAGTCGTGCTGTGTTCTTATTTTCCTTGGGTTCAATTAATTTTAGAACTGGTTCCCAAGCTGGTGGTACGTTCCAACCATCCTCTCTATTGAAATTAGGATGTTTTTTTATTTCAATAGCCTCGCGAATCATCCTTGGTAGGAATCGGTGTTCTTTAGCGAGAATTTGTGGCTTATCAAATCTAATGTAGTGGTTGGTACCTTGTTGAGTATGCTGATACACAGCAGACTTTGTCGACCGTTGGTGTTTAATGTCAGCTATATGTTCTTTTACGCGTGTCTCTATACTCCGTTTAGTTTGTCCTATATATGAAAGACCACATTCACAGTCTAATTTGTAGACCCCTGCATCTTGTAAAGGTATTTGGCACTTGACAGATGGTAATAATTGACTTATCTTCGTTGGCGGCTTGTAGTAAGTTTTGATTGAAGCTCGCTTCAAGATGTAGCCAATCTTGTCAGTGACTCCTTTAACATATGGTAGTACGGCAGGCTGGCGCTCAACTGTGGCAGTCCTCTTCCTCCGGGATCTGTGATGCTGACGCGGTGCTCGGAGCTTGTTGTCTCGCAGTACCTGCTTGATGTGCTGTAGCTCTGCGTCCAGGTGTTTCTCGTCACAGATCCCGTGAGCTCTCTGAAACAGAGACAAACCAACGGCAGAGAGTTGTCTTGGATGGTGGTGAGAAGCACCGTTTAAATACTTGTTAGTGTGGGTAGATTTTCTATGCACAGAATGGCTTAAACTATGATCGGGATTCCTGATTATATGTACATCTAGGAAAGCTAGTGTGTTGTTTGCCTCTAACTCCATGGTAAATTGAATATTGTTATTTATGGAGTTAAGGTGTTCTAGGAATATGCAAGTACTGTCTGTTGGTAATATGGTGAAAGTGTCATCTACATACCTCTTGTAAAATCTAGGAGAGATGGGTGCTGTCCTTAGGGCTCGATCCTCGAAGTCCTCCATGTAGATGTCAGCCACTATGGGGGATACTGGAGAGCCCATAGCTACGCCATCCACCTGTATGTAGTATTTGTGGTTCCACAACAGGTAGCCGGTTGTAAGGCAGTGTTTGAGTATTATTGCGTATTCCTCTGGCATGTCGTTCTCCACTAGTCTCCTCCGTACAATTTCAATGCAGTCTTGTACCGGTAAGCATGTAAATAAAGACTGTACATCGAAGCTCACCATCGTTTCATTCTGAGTGAGTTGCAGGTCTTTAATCTCACTCACAAATTGGTAGGAATCCTTCACATATGCTGTTGTGTTGCCTCTGAGTGGTGACAGTACCTTCGCTACGTGCTGAGCCAGTTTGTAAGTTGGACTGTCGATCTGGCTTACAATTGGACGTAGAGGTACATTTATTTTGTGTATTTTTGGTAAGCCATATAAGCGTGGTGATTTTGCACATGTAGGTAGTTTGACATCAATTTTTAATTTGTCGGAGTACTTCTTTATTAAATTACTAGTTTCTTTTAATATTTTATTCGTTGGATCTTTATTAACGATTTTATACGTACTTTTATCCGACAGAAGTTGTTCTATTTTTGCATTGTAATCCGATGTGTCCATGACTACCGTGGCGTTCCCTTTATCTGCACGGAGTACTGTAATATCTGACCTCGCACGCAAGTTTTTGAGAGCAATTGATTCTTCCTTAGAGAGGTTTGGTTTCGGCAATTTACTTCGACGTAAGACGGAAGAAATGTCTTGACGTATAGCCTCCATATCCTCTTTGCGTAAGTTGTTTTTTGTCAAACAGTCCTCGACATTGCAGATTATTTCTTCGAATTTCTTTGATTATTTCTATTAATTTGATTCTAAAGCTATGTTTTCGAAAACGATCTAAAATCATGAAGGTTAGTTTTTATAGATAATATATGACATATTATAAACTAGCGGCCCGCCCCGGCTTCGCACGGGTATTTAACAAAAATTTTAAAAATTATAAATTTATATTTTTTATCACCTACATGCGCCATCTGTCGTATAATAGTAGAATATCGTTTTTATATTTAGTCACATTTAACATAGTAGTACCTTACCTTAGACCAGATGGCGTTGGCGGCGTAGGTACCTATTTCTATTTTCTTAAATATTTATTTTTAAATTTAATTACAATGAAACAAAAACTAAATTATACTGTGAATTATGTTAAATTTTTATGTATTAAAGTTATTTACATTGGTTTTGTACTTTTTACGTGATACGTGCACACAAAAAAATGATAAGAGATGGCGCTGATACAAAAATAAACGCGCTATTAAAAAAAATTCTTGATGATATATAGTGTATTAATAAAACGGAGGTTTTAACAGATTTATTATTTGTATAGATTAATTTCAATAAATTAATTTACTCTCATAGAGATTGTAGAGTTATTATTAGATGTCCATGGTAGAGTAATTGATAGCTTAACAAGTCCTATGAAGATAACTTCATTGTATCACGCAAATTGACAGAGATACTTGAATACATAATTTTACGTAAATAAAGGTATTGAATAGTATTTGAATTCTTAACTGACAAGAGGAATTTATATCAAAGAGATAGGAAACATCAACTATCTAAATGAGACTGATCGTCTGTCGACAGTTTTAGTTGCCTATCAATTAAAAATGTCAAAGCAGAAATCCAAATGCAACCTTTACAAACCAAGTATAGGTTCAATTTGAAATGTCAAGGTTAACCTCGTAGCTATTTACCGAACCCCAATGTTTCGTAGTCCGCGCCGTGGAGGCGTGGTGGTCGTGCGGCCGCCGGCGCGGGGCGGTCGGCGCGCTATATGCGTCGCCGCCGGCGCTTGCTCTGCTTTGCGCACCTCGAAATGCTCGACCATTTCGTTCACGTGCTCTCTTAAGATATCCTTAGAAGATTTCAGCTCCGTAAAACGTACAAGACACATTTTATGACCTAAACTTTCTATCACCTCGAGGCAGCGATCTTGATTTGAGATTTTCCATAATTATGAAGTGTAAGTGTAGCAAAACTTTTCACAGTATCATAAAAGAGAGATCTTTATTTTAGTACGCCACTTATTTCTGATTCTAAAAATATTATTAAAAACTAATAAGATAAAGACAAACTTTATACAACGACTAGCAATTACTTTAAATGGTAATGTCACTGACAACAATAGCTATATATTAACTTTGGGGTTTCATAATCATTTGATAATCAAATTCGTCTATTACAAATCATCATGTTTGATCCAGTCTCGTTATGATCTCGCCAAACAGAAAAAAACAATAGCAACAATGGGCTCTCAAATTCTCAACTATAGTAGGTGTTAGCACTTCTCAACCGAACAATGTTTCATCCTTATGATTTGTATCAGTCGTTATCCGCTCTGTAGGTGTGTATGGCGATGGTAAGGCGTCTGGTTTAATAAAGAGCGATAATTAAATGTTGTAGTTGAGTTGTTTATACGGGCGAGATCGGTCGGCCCGCCCCCGCGCGGCGCCTCGTTCGGTGGGATTAACGAGTTACAAGTCTTCCGTGATCAATTTCGATTGGAATAACTGCATAGGCACTTTGTAATCCATCGAGCGTTTGATCTTTGACTTGTAAACAAAAAACAACCATAGCAATTAAAGATATTGAGAATATGTTGTCCATCTTTCTAGCAAGCGTGTGCAACATTTTGCTCTGTCATTTCGAGTCACCTAACGATTAGGCACTTCAAACATTGTCACATCAGCGAGACTCTATTGACTACTCTATCTATCTATGAATGAATAACATAGTACAATATAATATATTTGCTTTATTAAAATTTAAGCGTTCATTTTGATAGTAAAACAAGAGTATAAAATTAAAATAATAATATAAATAAAACTAAATTAAGTACCATATTACATTTTTCTAATTAACATAATTGATTTAGGTTATCTTAAAAATATAGTAACAGGACCTTAGAAAGTAAAATGTCACGTTAATTAAGAACCAATCTGTTACAATTAAAAATAAAACAAGCGTAAATCACCTTAAGACGAACTCCTATAGCCCGAGCGTATTGCTAACAAATCACAAACGAATGGGTCGTTTAGGCGCCATTTGTTGCCCCGTGGGAGGGTAATTGTGTTTACAATATCTCTCACCCCCATGCCCCCTCCCCCGACCCATCCGGTCGTTGCTCATGCCTGACAGGGTAACGCTTAGCGATTTTACCTCGAAAAGCATACATTTGCCTTGTATAAAGCCGCTTAATGTGACATTGACTCTTGATTTAAGATTTGTTAATTCAACAAACAAATGTTATGTAAGCTATTATATGTATTGTTTTATTTATATACATTTCTAGATGTTTACCTACATATTGTTTAGATCCTATATATATTAACTATAAGTCATTGACATTCCTTTATCATCTCTCTTTATACATTTAATTTTATTTGAGAAATTACTTTTGAGAAGGAGAAAATTATGGTTCTTGTTGACAATATTTTTTTCACTGTTAACTTTAAATGTCAACAAAAAGTTACTTAATCGATTGTCCTGAATGATAACTTTTTCTCTTACTAAAAGTAAATGTAGATTTTTTTACACTGAAGTTTAAATTTTTTATTAATACCTAGTTATTGAATACTACTACGTTAAATAGCTTTGCGCCAATAAAAAGTAGCAATTAAAATATATAATTATATATTTTTTCTAAATACACCATTATAGATATATTTATTCTAAAATAGATTTTAAAAAACAGGGCACTTTCATATAATATGTAAGAAATTCAAAATAAAAAATCCAGACACACGGATAGAATTATTTTTATTAAAGAAGAAAACATACTCAGTAATACTAAATTTAACGTTTTTCTACGCGCATAAAGAAGCGTAACGAGAGCTGCCTAGCGCGCCCTTAACGACCCCGCTCCTCCCATGAAAATCTCATAAAAAATAATAAACAATTTACGTTCGCTGACACGCGCGCGCGCGTCATTACGCTTCGGTATTAACCATCAGAGATTTTTACACGGACGCAGCCCCGGGGAAAATCTCTCGAAACATTCTTATACTTAAGTGTCTTAGGTTTTTACGAAGCGATATAATGAGTTCACATAACAACGAAATACTGAAGATAAGTAAGTATATTGTAATTTTACTCTCTAAGAATGAAATAAAATTAATTATTAAACCTATCTATCTACTCGTTAGTTACAAATAATCTATACATAGGAGTACAAATAATAACATGTTGTAATTTGAATAACAGCGTGAGATAACAACAAGAATAGAGTATGTAAGTTAATTAATTATAATCATTAAAATATTATCACAAAAAAGGTAATAACATAATTATTTAATAATTACATAAGTAACTAAAATAATTAAGCTTACAGTTTTTGTTTTTTCAGTTATAAAATCATCTTAAAAACATTACAAAGTAACACTTGCTGTTTTATAATCAATGGAAAAGGCCTCCTCTTCATGTAAGAGAAGGGTTGGAGCTTAATCCATCACGCTGCTTCACTGAGGGTTTGCAGATAATTTCCGTACCATGGGTAACGATCGTTATCAGGTGTCTATGATAACAACTGGGAACGACCGTTTTACGTGCTCTCCAAGGCACGGTAGAGAAACCCACCATGACATAGACCCAAATTGGAAACAAATATTTGCACATATACAAATATCTGCCACGGGCGGGAAACGAACCCGCGACTGCCGGCGTTGAGGCGACTACTCGCACCACTATCGGAACGGTCGTCATAAATACTACATGGTTTCGATTATTCATTTCATATAATAAAATCTACTTCGATGATTCAGTTTTTTTTTTTTTAAATTTCAATTATGTAGGAACATGATTCAAATTGCTATATTCTCAACAACATATAATATCAATGCGGGTAACCTTAACGTAAATACAATTAACATCATAATCGTTACAGTATAAATTGCGATACAAGCCATGACTTTAATTAAACACACACGACTGCTCCTCAGTTAATGTAACAGAAATATCGAAAAAACAACATGAATAATTATTCGTATCAATCACAATCACTTAATACTGCATGAAATACTTTTTAATAAAGATTAACACAAAAAATCGATTATGACAAAAATAAATTACCACGTTTAAATAACGTTAAATACAACTTTTTAATTTAATAGGATTTTTTTTTCTTTAATATGACGTACGTTATTTTATTTTACATTTTAAACATTTGAAATTTGAGAGCTTTTATTGTTAATGTACTTTCTGTTATACCTTAAAATGATTTTTATTATAATGATTGATAACAACTCACATATGTATGTACTGCAATTTACGTCGCATGATCCATCTTTTATTACTTTAACTATTGCCCAGAGTCGCTCTGTGGTGACGAAAGGAGACATACGAGTAACATTTTACGTACTTTTAATAAAACTGCAACGGATGCTAATTTTTTTTTTCATTTTTGTTTGAGCGCGTAACGCCAAAACCACTAAATGAATTTAAATGAAAATGGCAGGATTTGAATTCATATTTCAAACTAGGACACTGGATACTTTTTATCTCGAAATTCAACGCGGTTTTCTTTGGAGTGGGAATGAAAGTCAGAATGTGTACTTAATTTTATTGTTGGTGATTCATTAACGCGCCTTCCGATTTAATTTATTTAAGTTTTTTTTTTTAAATTAGAATGGAGATGTCTATCGAGCACCTTTTCAGCTGCAATTTTTATGTATACTAACAGTTTTACTACAAGAAATAAATAGAAAGAATAATTCGTTGTAGAAAGAATAAGTCATTCGCTAGATTGTCACTCAAGGAAGGCAAATGGGTTAGATCCTTTATAATATTATATAATTACCTACCGTAAGAATATTTTTTTTAAACAATTTTTATATATTACCCAAATTTCATTTCTAAGCAATTTTTACCTGTTTCTTTTTAAACTTCTGACTGTTTTTTTATTATATATCTGTGCATGTGTGAGTGTGTGTATATCATAATGAGTGTGTATTAATTTGTACAAGTGTGTATTTTAAACTATTTCTAGAAGCAAGCATCGTGACTCATTTCAGGTTATGTGGTTCACGAATTCCATTCCACCTTGAGGCCCCGACATTTGATTTTCGAAAAATTTCGAAAGAATAATAACACACTGATAGTGTTGAGAAAGCAGTGTAATTTATTTTGGTATTTATTCGATGACTAAAATATTTAGTGGGATTATTTAGAACAATCTTAAGTCAGAAGAATCATAAAATATTACTTAAATTGAACTTTAATTTTAATTTATAAAGTTTAAAATATCCTTTACGAATTGATCAAAGCCGTGAGTAACTCAATACGGTGAATTATTCAATATTATTTACTGTATTATCCACATTCGATAGTGGTTTACCGACATGGTAGCTGTAAAATGTTGATTAACAAATTAAAAGTCTGTATTTAAAATTAACATAGTTAAAATTTTTGGCGTTTAATTAAGTAGGTATGGAAGTACAACAACTTTGAATGTAGCAGCAAAATAAAGCAATCGTCTTCGTTGACACAAAGGTAAAATTTAAAAAGATATCGTATCCCTGGTATAGAGACTAGGTAACATATTTTCTACCCAGTAAAAAAAAAAAACAAATATCATACCCATTCCATAAACTATACATATATCCTACCCGAATACGTACCGTAGCCCGAGACCATCAAAGTTGCCATCCTACAGACCGTAACGATCTCATGGAGACTACGACCTTGTACACCAAATACTTGTATAACTTAAAACACTGGTCATTAGGTACGATATAATATCAGTTAAGTTATTAAAGGTCAGTTAAGTTATATGGATGAATATACTCTCTAAACATGAATCAGTGGAATTTTACTAATTTTGAGTGACTATTCACTTTTTATCAATGTAAGAATCGTACCACACAGAATTAGTGACTATTTTTTATATGAATATGCGAATATCAGAGTCCACTGATTTGGTAATTGAATATTTGTATGTGTATTAATGAGTATTTGCTAACTTATTATTGAAATTCACTGAGAAGTAGTGAATACATCTTCACTAACGTAATTAATGAAAATTTCATTGACACATGTTTATACGTTAAAATAGGTACTTACTGAAGAACGAGAATAGTATAATTATCGTCCTCAGTAACTGCATACAATCAACGGCTGTGCATTATTAATACCTTGTATCCATGGCTTTCTACAAAAGCACAATCTAAATTAAATATAAAATTAAAAAGTATGTACGTGTACTACGTTAACATTTTAATTAAACAAGCGCGACAAAGATTTATTCGCCAACCCACAGTAAAACAGTGAAAGCATTCTTCTAATTAACGAAGGAATAGAATATAAAACAAAAAACATATTTTTATAATTTATTTTTTATTTAAATTTGGCGGCATAAGTCACGGCACTGTCGTCCTTAGCGTATATGAAATTAAAAAAAAATATCCAAGCTTATCACCCTTTTAGCTTAGCGCCGTAGTGCGTGCGTTACCAATATGTAAGTTTAAATTTTTGCGTTAAAAATATTGTTTGAAGCTTATTGCATGTTTTAGAGATGCTGGCCTGCTTGGTGAAATCAACATAATTATATAATAAAATAGTAAATTTAAAGTATCATTGTTTTTTTACCAAAAATTTTCGTGTCTAAAAACATTAACTATACACATTTCTGTCATTTTTAGAAATGTCAGTCTGTCTATTTATTGACGGATCACAGCTGAAGTACTACGAGTATTCGTATATAAGTTTAAGTAAAAATCAGCATGAATTATATCAGTCGTTTTTCTTACGCCGCACAGTGTCGGAAATTGGACAAAATTCGCTCAACTGCTGGTTTCGCAAGGTATCCCCCTAAAACCACTTGAAAAGGGTTCCCTGATACTCCTAAAAACAGGTGTCACTGCGATAATTTTGATATTTTCATTCCCGCATTTGTAGGCAACGATAGACCAATGACACCTTATTTCACCAATTTATGTACATATTCTTATACTACTTTAACCTAGCTGTATAACTTATTTCGTAACGATAGTCTTGAAATATCCTACGTTATAAGTGTCAAATTTGCATATTAACTACTTATTAACCATCATATTATGTTTGTTTGATGTATAACTTCTAGTAGAAGGTCAGACCCACTCTAAAACTTAATAGATATTTTTTTACTTTAAAAAGGCATCTCCATGAATTTTTTGGTCTAGATCCACGGGATCGAACCAGCAGAATTTCGTATTTAAAGGTTTAAATGGCAAATAAGGTAGCCTAAACATATATATATATATATGACTTTAAGGATATTTTTATTGAAAAGGTGAGAAAATTTTACAAAAAAAAGTATTCTTATGTCTATAGTGAAAAATGCTTCCCTGAGCAGTTATCAATCATTCAAAATAGGCAAAAAACGCAGAAAATGCTTAGCACCTGCTTTTGACCCCCTATAACTCGAAGAGTATCGATGAAAAAAGTCTGAAAAAATTCATAAGACTATTTGGATATCTATAGAACATATTCTCAAACTTATGGCTATATTAATTTTTTAGTTCTCGATTTCACAGATAACCATCCATTTATTCGTATAAATAATATATATATATATATATATATATATATATATATATATATATATATATATATATATATATATATATATATATACAATGGTATATATATAGTATAATGGTATATATATGGGTATATATGAAGTTATATATACATATATACAACTTTACACGATTATGACAAATTCGAGAAAATAGTGAAATAAGGTGTCATTGGTCTATCGTTGCCTACAAATGCGGGAATGAAAATATCAAAATTATCGCAGTGACACCTGTTTTTAGGAGTATCAGGGAACCCTTTTCAAGTGGTTTTAGGGGGATACCTTGCGAAACCAGCAGTTGAGCGAATTTTGTCCAATTTCCGACACTGTGCGCCGCTTCACTTTATCAAAAGTTATTTTTATTTCAATTTTGTATTTTAAATAATAATTAGAGAAGAGTGGGTGAGTTAAATTTGAATGTGATCCAAAAATGGTAATAACGTTGTGTAAAATATTTTATCGATAACAATTAATATGTAATCATAAAATTAATATTCCTACTCAAAAATCAGTAGGTACACGAAAAAAAGTATTAAACAACAACTGTTTGAAGTATGACATTATCATGATAGATGGCGCTGATGGCGCTTTCTGGATCACAGGGGCAGATATTTGTATTTGTAGAAATATTTGGTTCCGATCTGGATATGTCCTTGTTTCTCTTTTTACCGTGCCTCGGATAGCACGTAAAGCCGTCGGTTCCAGTTTTTGTCATAGACACCCGCTCGGGGCAGATATTTTCATTTGTGTAAATATTTGTTTCCGGTTTGGGTGTATGTCATTGTGGGTTTCACCACCGTGCCTCGGAGAGCACGTAAAACATTAAGCATAAGTAAGATGTAATATGTATATCATATTATACACATAATATAAACATAGCAGATGTACTTGACATACGTAATGGTCACAGAAATAGTATTAGGTATTATTATTTCTGTGGTATATATTCTGTAATGAAAACATTATTTACGTCGACTTAGTAAGAAACAAATACTCTATATAAAAAATTATTCATACTTATTTCTAGCTAAGTAATAATGTCTTGTGGAATTTAAAGACGGTAAAATTAAAAACTGGTTAAATCCTAAGCATAGCATTAAATTACAATCTTAAAAATGCCATCTCACCGCACCGACCGTATCGTACACTATGCGTATGCAAAATAAAACTGACCGGTCAGCAACAAGTGTATAATTCCTGGAATATCTAACAAATGTTAAGTTTTTTCCGTTGTCCATGCGACATGGTCCAATTAAGGACCAACACGGTCGGTCCCGTACTCTCTCTTATAATTTATTCGTTCAGGATTTCGTATGGTTATTCTTTTTGTTCGATCGGAATCAGCTTCGTAAACACCTTGTTTAGTCGTCTGCGAGCTTTGTTTGATGATAACATTGATAAGAGATATTCGACACGACATTCCTCTGATGTTCAATAAAATAATGTAACCAGAAAGTTTTAATTAAAGAAAAATCTGAGCAAATACATACAATATATTACATCTTATATATTATACTGATTAACAACCAATAACTAAATTAAATTATTCTAATACGTCTTAAATATTTTAATAAAAGATATTTTGAAGTGGATACTATATATAAATAAAACTCCTGTACATTAAACTTAGGAATATGATGACATTCATAGTTAAGGAGAAGATTTCAGTTTTTATAGAAACGATAAACCGATATACGACCACTTAGCCTTACACAATAAGAAATATTACATTACCATCTGCTTTTAGACGAGCGCATTCCGAGCTGCCAGTTACAGGCTTGTTAACACCTCATATACACGATTAATCCAACCCAACCCGTCACTTGTTCGCTCCTTATCGAGAGCTTTAAAAAAGTTGTATAATACCATTCCTACGTAACATAGATAACAATATAAAAAAATTATAGATTTCAAATGCTTAACATAAATCAATTTCTATTCCAAGTTCTTATGGAGCACAGGTTTTAGAGTATAGCCATTGGCCCACTGTGCCTCGCAAACTATGACATTTATCTCCTCTTAGGAGAATTTAGTACAGATAAAACAAAACCAGTTCTTCAGTAGCGGGCAAATGTCGACGGTCTACAGTTAAACGCCACGACCAAATGAACGCTGCTTGGCTTAAATCATTCTATATAATGATATAATTATTTATGTTGATTTGTGGTGTTATTTAAAAACTGGTAAGTATATGGCCATTTTACGGTTTTTACGTTACGTTTAATTTATTACTTTCTTTATTTTATTTACATTATGCTAATCGTTGCATATTAAATTTTGTTATTAATTAATATTTATATAAATAAACGTGAAAATAAATAACATAACATATAAAATAACAATATAATATAATATAAAATAACATCTTATTCCTCTATAGGAGACATGATTTACATATACTTACATTGACTGTAAGCAAAAAACCGATATGTAGCTTTTTTCTTTATTTTCATAAATAAATAATAATTGAATTAGTTAATAAAATGTAAATGATAAACATTTGTATCGGAACACATTTTCCACACTTGCAAATAATATATTTAGAATAATTGCATTTTCAGTCATACTTAATAACGAAGCCCTTATATTCGTGCGGGCTCCATGCAGGCCGGCGCGGGCGCATCGATTCCCAGAACTCTTTAATTGCATCCACTGCGAAGATCGAACGCTTAAAATCGATTTTTTATTCGATTTATCCAATGTGAGCCCGAGTTCAAAATCTTGTTTTTGTTTTGCGATAGTGAACGCTCTGTTTATGCAAATTTTACACGCATCTACTGAAACTTCTCAATTAATTAAGATAGTGACAGACGGCTGCGTTAAGTGTTACGTTTTCAGATTTCATAAAGACGATAAGAACTTTAACTTGTTACTTTTACGCACTGATATATAGTTTACATTTTAGCTAAATAAAGTATTGCAATTATATAATGCGTTTATGCGAAACGATAAGATAATCCATTCTTAGATTTAAAAAATAAATTTCAACCAAAAATTATGAAACAAGGAGATATTTTTTACTGATGTAAAAAATTATACCCCTTTTATTGCTCAAGAACTAATTTCAATAATATTACTGAACGAATATTCATATCAAGTTTCAACTTTAGGGTTATGCTTATAGTGTTCCGCTTTTAATGGAAACGCATATCATTCGTTTCATAAATATATATTTGTTGAAAATAAATTGCCATATTTTAAGAGCATCATTAAAATAATGAAATAAAAAAAATAAAACAAATTATTCAATCTAATTGACAACGAAGCCGTTATTTAATAAATAATTCCAAAATAATGTTAAAAGAATGCAACCGATCTAACACATTCAGTATATGTTGGAGAATAATTTTAATTGGAAACATAAAGGATAGTGGGCATTAGTCCAGTTCCAGTATTTCAATGAGCGAAATTGTCGCATTCACAACAGCCTGCCTGCGCGTGTCTTCACACCTTTGTGAAACTGCCTTACGTGCAAATGTGTACCTTAATAATAGAGAAATAAAATGGCATTTAGCCCAGAAATAATATTCAAATCACCTCATTTAAATAACAATCAATTCCCAACTTTCCTGCGATATCCTTTAAGTATAAATTTGCAAATAAATAACGACCAATGAGACGTTAACTATTAGAATAATGTCAAAGGTTTTTCAACTTAATGCCTATTGAAACTAAGTCGAATTTTGATTGTCTTGAAAATATTAATATATCAGTTGTAGTTCTAAAGCTATTCGTGCACGTAATGAGGTGAAACAACTCAAAATGCGAGCGGATTCAAATATGTAGAGTTTTTATCTTTTACGAGTAAGTACTAAATAGGCATCTCTAATCAGAATCTAGTTAGGATTTAGATTTAAAGACCAATTGCTACCATAGTAAGCTTAGACACCTTGAGAAAGAAGCCATTAGAGGATGAGAGCTTCTGTATGAAGATAAAGGTTAAATAAAGATATACGAAGGTAAAATCGGTATAGGTAATATTATTAGGTATCGTATATATTTCATTCGATAAAATTTTTATTAATATAAATATAAACAATGTGAAATAAAATACCTCATGTAAAATGAAATTAATGAAAAACGCGCCATCTGGTTTGCATGAATAAGAAATATAATAATTAATATTAAAATGCAAATTGCAAATTTTATCAATTAATTATATTAATTTATTGATAAAATTTGCATCTTATAAGTTACGAAAATTATACTCGTGTGACAATTTGTTTTTAGTCTTAGATAATTACCTACTACTGCTACTTCCACTACCAGGGCCGGATTTAAAGGTATGGCGGCTCGGGGCAACAGAGGAGTGGAGGCCCCTTGATCTCACATTTTGTTTCCCAATATATTTGTTTGCATACGACGACGAAAAAATAAAATAACGTCGTCGCGATCTTACAGCAATATTTATCCTTGCCGGCTAGACATATTCCGAAAAAAAAAAAAACAACAACAACAAGGTCGTCGCAATTACAGATCGCTGTTGTTTACTCCGTCGGGCTATGTGTATTCGTATTCGTGTAAAAAAAAAACACTCATGTCATCTCCTATCCCTACTACACAATATCGTATATAAAAAAACCTCGTCGCTTCTACCTATCGACATTACTATATAATTATCGGATTAAATATATAAGTGTTTTCTACTCTGAATTAAATTTTTTTTCCGAAGTCTCTATTGTGGGAGTCTCTCATATGTGGAGGCCCGGTGCAGCTGCCCCGGTTGCCCTATCCTAAATCCGGCCCTGACCATTACATCAACAGCTGTTGTATCCACCGCTGAATGTAGGCCTCTTCTCATCTCTGGGGGGAATTGGCCAATACTCGCTATGCTTGACAGGCGGGTTGGTGAGCGCAGTGTGTTGTGGCAGGATATGGTGACGTTGCTATCAATGACCATCCTTGTTAGTGTACAGTTTTTCGCACCACTATGGCCTTAGTCGTCTCTTACGACTCATCGGCAAAAAAGGGGTTGAGACTATTCCCTGCTGCCGATCACTGCACAGCAAATTCATTCGAAAAAAACAACTTATAGGTACAATAATTTTAAGCAAATTAAATAAATGATAAATATTTTTTTTATGTACACAATAATTGATCGTTTAATATTGATTAACCTATTATTAATCATAAAAAAAATTCATCTTCATTCCTTTTTTTTTTATAAGTATAATTATATTATTTTGGTTACCTACAATAAAAAAAATTGTATTCGTAAGTAAACAAATTCTTATTGACTATATTTAAAGTATAACATGGGGTTTTATGTCTAGTATTATTTTATTTATAAATCTGGCTGGATACTAGGATATGCCACAAAATAAAAGAGAATAACGGAGACAGGTGTAGACACCTCACGCTCGGAGCAAGGTGCAAGAACCGATCAGGTGTATTTGTTTAACAAGGTGCTCATTCAAGGACTATAATAAAATAATAATCCATTGTTTTCTTGTGCGAAATTACCGTTTTTTTTTTCTCCTTTTACTGCCGCTTTATGATTCGAAATTAGAAATTTACCTTAAGCCTCGTGTTTGTAAACTTAAATACGATTTGTAGTACACGTTTTATGGTATCGCATTTCATGGTCAATGTTGTCGTTTTTAACAACGTCAATTACTTTTTTATTTTCGCTTCAATAGTACTCATAAAATTTTAATTTCATCTTTATACAAACGCACTCTATATAACAACGACTTGGTTTTATTTTTTTATATATTTAATTTGTGTGCAATAAATTATAAATTATGATATTTAATAATCAGTAAGTTTGTTTAATAAAGATTGAAAGTAAAAAATAATTAAATTAATTAGTTTTGTAATGATTAAGCATTTATTAAAATGAACTTAAATATGGTAAGAGTTTTGAAATATTGTATGTTCATATTTTTTTTAAGCGCAAAATGTAAATTAAAAACATACTCCGATTCAAATCGCTGAGTGCGATTATCGTAGACAATATAAATCCAAGTACGGCGTCAGAGAATATAATTATTAAGAGTTAGAGAAATGTCTATGACCAACGGCTTCTATATAATATCATATTGAATTAGGTATCAGCGTCTAAGGGAAAGTACTGGTTCAAAATTGGTACAGAAAAAAAGATTAAGTAGTACCTACTTTCTTCAATGAAAACTTGTAAAAATATAAATTATGCAGATGTTTTCACTATGTAATACTTCAACTTTCTGAGAATTTCATAATTTTGTAGCGTTTTGTATATATTTTCTATATATTGTTGGATAACTTACATAATTATCATTTAATGTGACCTTTAAAGATTAAATTTTTTATCAAAAATACATTCTGTTCGATATTAAACTAGAGTCACTAGCGACTTACCGATCTCCTAGGCACACGTGTGAGCTGGCTCGGTCTGGACAGATCAGGGGCTCGGCAGGTAACACTAGTAGTTCCAATTCACGTATCGAACACCACCATAGGAACACACCAGTTCGGATCTCCAGCGTAAGATGTATAATGTTAATTCTCAATCGAGTTAAACGGGAGGTAGTAAGTTTGTATGCGCTTGCGGCAACGGCTCTCTCGGGACTCACTATGCGCCCTCACCAGAGGGCGCGGTTCGGCGCGCAACACGGTGCGATCGGATACAGTAATATATCGCTAAGCAACCCATTAATAATTAAAGAAAAAATAACAATAATATGTAATCGAAATTGTCCAATTTATGTTATCTTGTGAATGTACGAAAATACGAAATAAATCATGTTTTTAAATACGAACAAAATGAACCGGTTCCGGTACGGAACACATTCGATTCAATACCTACTTACAACTTATATACCTAACGGTTTCTTTCTTTAAATACTCTAATACTCTTTGAGATACATTTATTAATTAATAAATATAATAGTAACGTTTTATTTTATTCTTTTGTCAAATAAAAAAATATCTAACATCTTATTTAATATCGGCCTGTATAAAGATCGGTCAGGTGCAGAGGCGCGTGCGCAAAACTTTGACAGGTAACCTCAGATGAACTGACGGATTCAACCGTTTACTTCTCGGAATCGACTTAAACTAAGATATTTTTACTATTATACCTGAAATTAAATCAACGTAATGCTCGATGCGCTAAATGTCAATAATAAATGACATCTTTCTAGAAAACAAGAAAATCTTTTTAAAAGATAAACCTTAAAACTAAAAAAATAATAATAAATAAACGGAAGTTAATCATTAAACAATAAACACGAGTTAGTTTAATACATACATATATAATATTATTAAGTCACAAAAATAATAATCATGATGTTAGTGTTTTAACTCTATTCCAATTATTTTGTCAACCGAGAAAATAATATGAACCTTTCTTTTACCTACTTTCAACATCGTCGTGGAAAGTATTGTATAAAGCATGGTTTCCACTGCTGGGTGTCGCAAGCGAATTTTTAGTCGGCCCTGTCTGTAGAACGACGCACCAATAACCGCTAAAACTATAATGGTTAGGAAACAATTTTATCCTTCCCATTGAAATAACTTTTTTATGTAGTTATTTGATTAAGTGTTAAAAATTGAATTTAAACTTTATTTTTTATTTGAAAAATCCATTTACTCATATTGGTAACGGTAAAATTTCCTAGAGGTGGGTCTCGAGTTTGATAACTTGTTTTAGATAGGCCGTAGTCTATACAACTTTGGGAGTCACTGGTATAAAGTATAATACTTTCTAACATTTCTTTGATATCTCTTTTTAGTTACCTTCTGTTTTTGCTCAGCTTAGTTAAAGTAAAGATATCCAAAGAAATTAAACACTGTACTTCGAACCTTATTTATTACTTACTTTATATACAATCTTACTGTAATCAATTATTAACGGACTGAAATATATTAATTACTAGCAAACCCGGCGAACTCCGTTTCGCCACCAACTTATTTTCGTGAGGGATACTCACATCACGTACTGCCGCCATGCAAAACCATATTGGTTTGTAGTACATGCTATGTATCAGAGATGGCGCTGTATGTGAAATATGATTTTCCCTGTTTTCCTGCTTTTCTGTTGAAAATTTTCCTGAATTTAGTTTGCTATAAAGCTCACGGAGCCCGAGACCTTTCCAACGAATGCAAAACCATGGAAATCGGTTCGAGCGTTCTGGAATTATAGCGTCAGGAAGAAAAACCCGACTTATTTTTATATTATAGATAATATTACAAAATTTATAATTTTTAAATCATTTGATGAGAGTCAATGATCACCCTTCTTCTATATGGAGAAGAGGCCTTTGCCAAACAATGTGTTGTTTAGAAGTTGATTCAATGCACTTCAGTTCACAAAATTTTCCTGAATTTAGTTTGCTATAAAGCTCACGGAGCCCGAGACCTTTCCAACGAATGCAAAACCTTGGAAATCGGTTTGTGCGTTCTGAAATTATAGCGTCAGGAAGGAAAACCCGACTTATTTTTATATTGTAGATAATACTAGCAAACCCGGCGAACTCCGTTTCGCCACCAGATGGCTTCGTTTTTTGTAACATTTCTTTTGGGGATTAAAAGATGAAGTAGTACATGCTATGTATCAGAGATGGCGATGTATGTGAAAAATGATTTTCCCCGTTTTCCTGCTTTTCTGTTGAAATTTTTCCTGAATTTTGTTTGCTATAAAGCTCACGGAGCCCGAGACCTTTCCAACGAATGCAAAACCGTGGAAATCGGTTCGTGCCTTCTGGAATTATAGCGTCAGGAAGGAAAACCCGACTTATTTTTATATATAAGATTACAAAATTTATAATTTTTAAATCATTTGATGAGAGTCAATGATGACCCTTCTTCTATATGGAGAAGAGGCCTTTGCCAAGCAATGTGTTTTTTAGAAGTTGATTCAATGCACTTCAGTTCACAAAATTTTCCTGAATTTAGTTTGCTATAAAGCTCACGGAGCCCGAGACCTTTAGAACGAATGCAAAACCGTGGAAATTGGTTCGAGCGTTCTTGAATTATAGCGTCAGGAAGGAAAACCCGACTTATTTTTATATTATAGATAATATTACAAAATTTATAATTTTTAAATCATTTGATGAGAGTCAATGATGACCCTTCTTCTATATGGAGAAGACGCCTTTGCCAAACAATTAGTTGTTTAGAAGTTGATTCAATGCACTTCAGTTCACAAAATTTTCCTGAATTTAGTTTGCTATAAAGCTCACGGAGCCCGAGACCTTTCCAACGAATGCAAAACCGTGGAAATCGGTTTGTGCGTTCTAGAATTATAGCGTCAGGAAGGAAAACCCGACTTATTTTTATATTATAGATAATATTACAAAATTTATAATTTTTAAATCATTTGATGAGAGTCAATGATGACCCTTCTTCTATATGGAGAAGAAGCCTTTGCCAAGCAATGTGTTGTTTAGAAGTTGATTCAATGCACTTCAGTTCACAAAATTTTCCTGAATTTAGTTTGCTATAAAGCTCACGGAGCCCGAGACCTTTCCAACGAATGCAAAACCGTGGAAATCGGTTCGAGCGTTCTGGAATTATAGCGTCAGGAAGGAAAACCCGACTTATTTTTATATTATAGATAATATTACAAAATTTATAATTTTTAAATAATTTGATGAGAGTCAATGATGACCCTTCTTCTATATGGAGAAGAGGCCTTTGCCAAGCAATGTGTTGTTTAGAAGTTGATTCAATGCACTTCAGTTCACAAAATTTTCCTGAATTTAGTTTGCTATAAAGCTCACGGAGCCCGAGACCTTTCCAACGAATGCAAAACCGTGGAAATTGGTTCGAGCGTTCTTGAATTATAGCGTCAGGAAGGAAAACCCGACTTATTTTTATATTATAGATTATAACGCAGCACATAAGCTGAGTCACGGATTGTTCTCAGTTTAGGGACACAAGCTAATTTAACTAAAATATTGTGTTACGTCAGAAATCAAGTGGTATATAAACTAACATGTTAATTAGATTTAATGTAGGTACATATGTATATATTATCTGTTAGTAACCGATTAGACAAGACAGACAAGAAGATATTATCAGTGTATATATTCACTTTCAAATAAATAATACATACTATTGAAATGATTTATTACAAAAAAAAAGGAATTATGTATTACAATAATCGGGCTGGAGCATCGTGGCGTATTAAGCTGCAATCCTTTTTCTGAAAAGAAGAGTCCTTTGCCCAGTTTCGTTTTTTTTTTTCAGCCCCCCGCCGTAGCAGTGGGTCCCAGTGGTATTTACTCCTGTGTAAATCCTACTGGGGGCCGTTGAATATGAAGCGTTTATTAGTTCGTTAGTTTTGGGCAAAGTTGTCTGACACAGGTAGGGCGAGGAGGGGGGGGGGAGAATAGAGTCCAGTAAATACATAAATTTTAATAAATTAGTAAAGTATTGCACTAATCATGAAATTCCCCATACAGTTAAATATTAATTTTTAATTCAATTTTGTTTAGAATTTTGTATTTTTTATCTATCAATATTAGATATATTTTTTCAGTTTGAATTTAAGACAATCATGAATCTGAATAACTTAGATGAAAATAATGAAATGACATGACATGACATATCATGTAGTAACAAATTTTTATATTAAAAAAAACTATTATTCATATTTAAATATTTCATGTAGAATTATAAGAAAACTTTTACAATACTAGTAAAAATTTTAACAAAAAGCTCCTAATCAAATTATTTCATCTTATAATAAAACAGTCACACAAAAGAAATCATATTTTTTATTTAAATATTTAATCCAAATTAATCATGTCGTTGCTGTTTTTTAAATTTTTTATATTTGTAAATTGTTAAATATTGTATACTGTACTAGTATATATTACAAGGACGTTCGTATTTTCATTAAATTTGCGTTAAACACAGAGTAACTTTATTTATGGAATACTTTTATCGTATCGGAAGAAAACCGAAATCAGTTTAGAATAGTATTTTTTATTAAGTAATACTATACTGTATCAGCCTATAAACCACCCACTGCTGAGCGAAGGCCTTTTCTCCATATAGAAGAAGTGTTGGAGCTTAATCCACGACGCTGCTCCATGTACCCACATGGAGTATACCATATGGTAGGTAATTTCCCTATAATGGGTAACGATTGTTATCAGAGAGAGAGGCATGGTAAGGAGACCCTCAAGGACATACACCCAAAGCGGAAACAAATATTTGTACAAATACAAATATCTGTCCCGAGCGGCAATAGAACCCGCGACCGTCGATTAGCGCGCTGCTTTGAGGCAACTACTCGCACCACTTCACCAGAATGGTCGTCGAAGTAATATCTACATAATAAAGTGTAATTAACACTGTAGTATTTTCTACGTTTCCTTCGAGTTTCTGTAGAAAATACTACAGTGTTAATTACACTTTATTTTCATTAATTAAAACTTTTATATAAAAAAAAAAATCTTGACAAGTTGTCTCTAAAACTGTTACCGTTACTACTTGACTACAAAAAATAAATCAATGTTTATTATACTGATTATTTAAAAAATACGCTAATTGCACCCTGTCTCTTATTAGATGTTCTTACAAAGACTATACACTAAAAGGAATAATAATAGAAATAAATGGATGTCAATTATAACTATAGTATTCATATATTATCAATTCAACACAACACTTTTAATGAGAAAAAAATTACATAATCTAAAAGTATTCAAGCAATTATAATTATACGTTCAAGAGTTCAGAAACATAAAGTAAAAATTAAGCGAAATAAATAATACTCCTAGTTTTAAACAAAAAACAAAAAAATATAGGTTTAATAAAAAATCAAACTAAAAAGTAGAAAATAATTTCCAAAAATTTTAATTAAGAATAGTTGACTAGCAAAAAGATTTATTTTATTGTAGAAAAGCGTGGGGTGCTTGATGTCAATTTTATTGTTATAATATTATATTCACAGATATTAGTAAAATAAAACATATATAAAGTCATTATAAAAATATCTTAAAAAGCACTCTTTTTTTCTCGTTTCTACACTAGTTTTCTATTAAACCTTGTTTTTTCCTTTTTTTAGACTAGTATTTATTTTCTATTTTTTAGTTCTGCTAACTACAGAAGCGTGTTTATAAATGTTTTTTTTTTTTACTATTATCTATTTTTGCTGTAATAAAAAAAAATAAGCCTAGCTAGCCTAAGATGTCAGCACGCGCCCAGGTGCTTGGCAAAAAGACACTACCGGGTATCAGATATGAAAAATCATTAATACTGAGTGTCGTGGCAAGGATAACAGGAAAAACTATTTAAGCTATTGCATTGTTATCGGTCCTTGAAAAGTGTGCAAAGTTTCAAATCAATCCGACGTTTCAAAGAGGGTAAAAATCACGTTCAAAGATTCCGTTTAAATAGATACCTACCAAGCTAATAAAAAACTTGTTAAAAATATACTTATTGAAATCATTAAAGAAATTCTAAATCAGAAATCCAGGAAAGAAGACAGGCACCTCGTAATTAGTGTGCCCGTTGGTTAAAGGTGCGTGTCTAAACTTCCGTTCGGACTCAGTCGCCTATAAGCCCGACGCAGCTTTAGCCACAGGTGCTCTCGAGCTGTTAAAAAATCCTATCTTTAAAACCTCTACGACGGGGTGTAAAATAAAAGGGGAATTTGCAATCGTAACTTTTACATTACTATCATGACAGTTAATTGATATGAAATATTAAGTAGGTATACTCACTTTTACGTTTTAGTTATCGTTTTAAAATTAACTAATCCCGTAATAATCGTAAAAATTAGATTTAACGACCGGCTGAGTAACTTTAACTGGTTCTATCTAATTATTACTGTTTTAATGTCTGCTCTTAACAAATGTTTATATATCTCGTATATACACATACATATTTTATATTTTCTCCGTATTTATAGTTGTATAACGCTATTTTTGCAGTAATTATAAAAATGACACTATAATAAACATGAGCCTTACATATTGACCTAATAAAAACGGGTTTTAATATTAATATAATATATAGTCAAGAAATTTTATTCTTCTTTATTATGCTAATACGTCAAGTTTTTACTTATTCTGTAATGAGTAATAAACCTTTAGGTACATGCAATATTTATTTATTATTTCGAACGGTATGTCGCCATAGTAACATCAAAGATGTTTAACAAATGACAATTAATTAATAACATTGTCGTGCTCCTTTGTCAAAATACCGTAAGTTTTTGTCAGGTCACCTGCCACGATCGCGTCACAGAAAGCCAGTTACTACGGTTTGTAATTAGCATACTTTTACTCCAACAAAAAGATTATTTGCCCCAATACGAGACTTAAAATTCCATACGTTTGCACCAAATTATAATTACGGCAGTTCCTCTGCCGAATGCATTAAGGGTCGTTTTCTCCGTATATATTATAATATTAATGCGGGTGGGAGGCCGGCAGGTGTATTCGAAACTATTAAATTACGGACACTGAATACTGGCCAACTTCGTCATGTACACTGTATAAATATGTCAGGAATTACACCATGTTTTTGGCGGTTTAATTCACACCTTTATTAAGGAAGTCTTATGAGTAATATTGATCAATAAATAATTTTTGACAATTAAAAAAAAAATCACGATTAGCTGTTCTACCTTAATGACTAGCAGATACGTGACTTCACTTTTATATAACATACATGATGGTTAATTTTGTCTTTGGATGCTAATAAGCTGTTGTATAGAGGCTGCTTCGAACTGGTCGCTCTGGAGGTCGATGTGGGAAGCCTACGTTGACCAGTGGACATTAGATTGCGAAAAATTAAAGTGCGAATTTCGAGGAAATTTATAGTAAGCACATTTTAATTATTACACATAAGACGGTTAAATTTGTTTCTTAAATTTCACTTTCAATAATGCCTATACACTTTTCGTCTAATTTTGCATAAATAGGTACTGTTAAACTCTAAGTTAATAAAACTGAAAGTAAGAGATATACAAAATTCCTGACATACCAATTTATATTTAAAAATATTACTAATTACCTAGATAGTGAAGTTTAGTTATATTAAGCCAATTATTTCGAACAATTTTATTATTAATACCAAATAAAATTTCTTTTTAAACTTACCAGTAATGGAAAGGTCGCATGTTATATCAGGGTAGCCCCGCTTTGTTTCTAAGTTCTTATATTCTTGTATATCCATATTATTCGTAGTGGTGATTTTCTGACAATACTTCCTATATTATGAGAAAATTTAGAATCTTTGTCCTCTGAGAAATTCTGGGACATGTATATCCACCAATCCACATGTTAAGTATGTTTAACACTGTACTGAATTGTGGTATATTGAACTCTCGTATCCAGGTTTAAAACGTAATCTGCGACGCTACTCGACTATAGGTTTACGAATGTACTCGTCAATACGTAACTTTAAATTTTTTGCTGAATTTCGCTTATTTTTATTTCCTGATGATTTTCTTCTTCACCGACCTTCATCACGAGATTTATTTTATAAATCAATATTTGAAAAATTTGTGGTGCCGGCCTGAATTTAAGCCCGCAACCACCTCGTATCCATTCACGTGTTATATCCAGTGAATCAACTTGCACTATTCGATGAACATCACTAAGCGATCTAAGACTGTTTAGCGACTCCAGTCAAATAACCTATTGCGTTCAATAACTTCCTTAGTGTACGTTTATTGCATTTTACTAAGAATAGTTGAACTTAATGCTAACTTACGATGGCCTTTTATAATATTTATGTATATAAAGATAAGTAAGTTTTAAAATAAAATTACCTAATAACGATCGCTATAGTGGTATCGGTATAGTGGTGGCGAAAGGTGCATTAATGCCAACGGTCGCAAGTTCGATTCCCGCTTGAAGCAAGTATTTTCAAAAATATTTTTGTCTGATCTGGGTGTTTGTCCTTGTGAGTGAATGACTCACTGTCCAAAAACATACAATGCAATCTACAATGCAAACAGGCACAACGTTACAATGCAATCATGGTTGTTATTATAAACCTAATATTAATCGTTATACTGTTAGTATCTCTTAGTAGGCAGCGTGGCGGTTTAAGCTCGAACTCTTCTTCTATGTAACAGTAATCACCTGCCCAGCAGAGGACTGGATTAATTGGCTTTTTTTACTTCAGTTCGGACCTAGCGACATGTATTAATTGAAAACTGCATTAAAACGTCTAATTTTCAGACTATATCATTTTTACAAAAGTATAATATTAATCTAATTGTGATTTTAAGAATTTAAAATATTATACAATTGGTTAAAATCTGATATTCAAGGTGACTCTTGGTTAGACTTTTGTGACTTACTATAATTTGTATCTAATTGTAAGTCCATTAATCTATAATAAAAATCTATGAAAAAAAAACCGATATATTGCTTAAGGCATTATTATTAATTTTTCATCTATATACTCATATTATGGTGTCATGGAAGAACAACGATTGGTCCTAACAGACGCAGCACATGCTGTGTGTTAATTATTGATTAATTTGTGTTGCTTTTACCTAGTTTTTTTTTTTTTCTTTCATTCATATTATGAAATTGAAGAAATTGTCGATGATTCCGTGTTATAAATCATTTATGTGTTTAATAGCTTGTAGACAAGTAATAGACTTGTCTACTATTATTACAATAATTAAATATTTAATTTACCTTTGATTTCCTATTAACTATAAATTTTCTAGAAGCGGACTCTTTGAACAATTTCAGCGTCCTAGTTAAATAGCTTTTTATTAGTACTTATAGAGTTTTAATATCACTAATCCATGCTATCTGCATTCCGTGATTTCTTCGACATAATTAAAAAATACTGTAATTATTATTTTACTAGTACCTATATAAAACAAATTTGAAAATATTTTTTCATTGTTGTCTTCGTCGTAATCTTAGTAGTCCGATTTATAAAAATAAAAAAAAACTAAGATCTGCCGATTCAGCAGAAATGTTAATACGATTGCATAATAAACATAAAAAGGTATATACGCCGTACGCTGGTCACCCGCCGAGAAGAATAGTCCGGACCTCTTTCTTGCTGAGGTGCCGTAAAAGGCGACTAACGTTGGCGGCAGTAATGCGAGCAACTGTACACCAACCAGGACGGTGATGAGCAGCAACGTCACAATATCTTACCACAATACACTGCGCTCCCCAAACCGCCTGCCAAGTGTGGCGAGTATTGGCAAACATCCTCAGAGATGATGAGGGAGGTCTACGTTTAGCAGTGGACATCGAACGGCTAATGTGGTGGTGGAGATATATACATACCTATGTCATTGTATTATTGTGAACTGTAAAATCATCAAATTTTAAAATGATTAAACATAAATCTGATCTGAACTGAATGGTACCATTATCAGCCTCTGAACGTCCCACAGCTGGGCAAAGGTCTCTTCTCCATGTAGGAGAAGGTTGCGGCTTAATCCACCACGCTGTTCTACTGCTCTACTGATTGATGGATATTTTCCATACCATGAGTAACGATCGCTAAAATGTATTTACTCGTATGATAACAACTGGAAGCAACGGCGTTACGTGCTCTCCGAGGCACATTGGACCCACAAGAACATACACTCAGATCGGAAACAAATATTTGCACAAATACATATATCTACACCGAGCGGGAGCGCACTATTACACCAGAACGGTTGTCCTACGAACGATTATTATTTGATAGTTTAATATTTATTATTTTCTCTATAATATATATTTTTTTATGTTTTGTAATAGAATGAGGTATAACACTATAATTTGATAACGATAAGATGGTTATCTATTTTATAAACAATTGTAACATTACCAGTATCGAGTTAGCCTCGTTAATTAATGTTTAGTTATAAAAGGATTTTTTAGCTAATGAATGGCTAATAATTAACCATAAGACACAGGCAGACAGGCGGCTGTTGTACTGCAACATCAAGTATTTGTGCTATGCAATAAATTATGAATAAATAAATATTTATATATCACTAAATCATAACAATTTATTTATTACACATGATATTGTTAAATTGTTGTTATACCATATTAAAAAAAATTGCTATGCCCCCGGGTTTCCTCGGATTTGTAATTGTTTGATCGTCTTAAGGCTGTCCGGACGAAGATTTTAAAAAGGATTTTTTTGTTTCATTTTATCAGACAGCGGAAACATATCCATGAAAAATATATTAAAACGAACTAAAATTAGAATATTAATTATAAATTTGTAATATTAATTTTTACAATTGAATCATGATCATTTTTTTTTTCTGAAGAGTCCTCGAAAATTTCAAATTTACAAATAATATATATTTGTTTTGGTATGGTAGTCCTAACGAAAAATAATTGACGAGTATGAGTTATATCGTGCACGAGAATTCCTTGTGCGTCTTGTCTTAATTTTTAGACATAAATCTCATTTTGAGTACCTACCCTAAAAATCTTGGAGAAAACTTGTAAACCTTTTGTGCTAGTTATTAATATTAAACTTGATAGTACCTAAGCTTTAGAAAAACTAAGGATACTAAAAATTTTCCTATAAACTCAAGCTTTGTCCTGAGTTTGTCCTCAAGAAGCGTGAAGGTTAGATGACAATCGACCCGTGTAAAGTAATCAACAGTAATCAATCAGATTAGGTCTAGAATACCTAATAATCTAGGGTATCTGTTGATCTCTTCGTTGTAATGTTACTAGTATTAAAAAAATCTAATGAGTTTGTTTCTATGTTAGTTTAAAAGTACTGAGCACCTTAACACGTATTTTTTCTTTAACTGTATTATATATAAACTCTTATATAGATTTAAAAACTCTTTATATAGAGTTTCATATTAAAATATTAATTTTTTTGAATAAATTACTACTACTCGTACCAGTAGTATTATAACTAATCTTGAAGTGGTTGATTTTATTTCTTTGCAATAGAAAGCCTGTTTTTTAGAAAGATCACGAGTTCTTTGAAGAAATCACGTTTTAACAAAGCAATAGCTATAAAGGTCAAATCGAATGAAACCACGTCAGTCATCTAGTGTAACTTGTTTGTAATGATCGCTTCATATTTTGTTATTACAAAAATGAACAACGTGGACGAGGCTACTGAGCATATTAGTAATAAAACCTAATCCAACAATATATTATCTGATGATGGTGGCTGTCATATCAGCGACGATTTCAACTTTATTTATATGGGGTTTTATTATAGAAATATTATCCATATATATAGGATATATCGATAGGAATCCTCACAGATTTATGACCTATATGTATATAGAACACTAGCATATAAGCTGTACTAAAATATTTATATTAATTAAAGTCCCATTAAAGTAAATTCAAAATATAGTAATGTCTACGCAATAAGAAAACTTATCTTTCAAATAATAAAGTAATAATTACATATGGTGATTTCTGGAATAAACTTATATTAATTATTAACGTATAAATAAAATTCTGTTATAATTTTTTCTATATGTGTGTAAAATAAATATACTTACGTAAATTTTCCCTTTAAAATTTGATTATTCAGTTACGTCTCCACGCCTTAAAGAGTTATAAATAATTAATACGTTACTGACAAAACTTTCAATATAATTTTAACTCAGTTTTGCCCTCGTTAAGTTTTAATAATTGACATATTGATTGTCATGTATGAAAACTACTCTTATAAGAAGCAGCAGAATGTTTTGAGGCCTTAGTCCATCTAAAGTACTTTTCCATATGTAAAAGAATTGTAGAAATCAGTGCAATGATTTCGAGAGTAACCCTCCACATGCAAACAAACTCATAATACTGGCTCCCTCTGTTTTTATATTAGTAAAATTAAGCTGATCTTAATAAGTATGTTGTAAGCGTTCATTAAGTTGCGACAATAGTCAACGGTACTCACAGTCGGCTTTGTGAAAAAGGCTCTTACGTCAGACACGTATGATTGAACACCGTTCGTGACAAATTTATTAAATATTTGCATACGCTTTACTTGTTGTCCAGGATGTTTTACTGTTGCCACTTTCTAAAAGGCGTTGATAATGAATAAATAAAGCTTATTACACAGAAATATATTATTTAATAAACAAGCTCTGCTATAATAGTTATCAACATCAATCTTGAGATTTTAATGTGCAAAATTGACCGTGAGAGAGTAATTACTGACTCTTACCGAATTCTTCTTAGTGGAATAGCATAATATGGCATTACTTAAAATTAATCTGACATCATATTCATCATTATAATGCTAATGTCAAATGTTTTTATATGTCGTACAGATGATTTACGTAATATAAGCATTTGTATTGCGTTTGTTTGCTCGATGGATTTTAGTTTGAGAGGTGTCATTAGATTCGTATTTACTGTGAGAGTGACACTGGGTATATCAAAATAAAAAATAAATAAAATTGCGGAATTTTAGCACCAAATTAATTTCATTTTTAAATTACACAGAAACTCAGTCGAATCTTTTAGTTTTTTAAATTACTTTGACTTGTTTACTTTAGATTCTAACGTAATAAATATTAAACAGGGGGGAGGGGGTCAGCCTATTCATTTTTTATCTTATCGTCATCAAAGATTTCATTTTATTGAAAAAAAAAAAATCACTCATTACTAAGTATAAGATAAAACTACCCAATGGCCATTAACAAAATTTTATGCTGAATAAGACATTTTTATACTGACTGAATCAGCCTGTACACGTCCCACTGCTGGGTAAATACCTCTTCTCCATATTAGAGAGTTTACCATTACATTTACCGGTGGAAGGGATGCCGCTGTGCCGCGCTCCCGGCTGCATGGGTACCACCATCTTGCTTGTTTCTCCCGTGAAACAGCTTTGCTGGGTTTCGGAGAGCAGGGCAAGACAGGCAGTGTAATTACTGGCACCGAGACTAACACCTTATGTCTCTGGATAGACAACACATAAATGAGTTGCCTGGGCTAGTTCCAGGTAAACTAGTTTATGTTCATGGGCGACGTTAACCATTTACCATCAGGTGGAACATCTGCCAGTTTGCCTATTCACTTAACATTTAAAAAAAAATAGAGGGGTTGGAACTTAATCCACCACGCTGTTCTGTGTTCTGCAGATTGGCTGATAATTTCCCTACCATGAGTAACGATCGCTGTAATGTGTCTATGATAACAATCGGAACCGACGGCTTTACGCACTCTCCGAGGCATGGTAGAGAGACCCATAGGGACATACATCCAGAACAGAAACAAATATTTGTACAAATACAAATATCTGCCCCGAGCGGGAATCGAATCCGTTACTCCCGGAGTTAAGGTACCCGCACCACTACACCAGAACTGTTGTTATTATACTAACCTTTATTGTAATTAATATACTCACATTCGCTTAATGCTGAATAGTCTGTTTAATGTTACACGCTAATCTTAGAGCTATAATAGATTGTATTTTAATTTTTAGATGAAGAATTTTGAAGGTTACCGAAAATCTCCATTAAACTGTTGTTTTTGTTTATGTTTGATAAAGAAACTTTATTGAAAAAAAAACACAATTTTTTTCTTTAATCTTTTATCAATCTCATTTATGTAAATAAGTTAAAAAAATCTAGATGCCTTACCACATTTATGTGTAAAATAAAAACATCGGAATATACATCCTAATTCATACTTTAACTTCTTTATTGATCCCTATATTAAGCCCTAAAGTTATCATACTATAAAGAAAAAATAATAATAAGTCGACCGTATTCCTTACGAGGATCATATAATAATAAAGAATAGTGCTATAAAATTGAAAAGCAAGTCGAATATGTCTTGACACTCGTGTGGCGCAGGGTCAGAGAGATAAGTCCGCGTAAGTCTGAGATTGATTCCCGGATCAGACGGATAGTCGCGGGCATCGAAGTGTAGACGATTCTTTACTCACGACCCACTGATCCCTATGACTGAGTTCTAAAGCGATTTGTGATGCTATTCTCCGACACTTTTGAATCAGTGAATATTGATCACCTATAAATTATGAAGTCCTGGTATTTACTGGTATACACCCTGTTGGAATAGCGGTAATATTTTATTGTCTCATATCGGTAATATAATCGTCATCGTTGTAATAATATAACTTCAATCAATTTTCGGTCGTCAGCATATTTTTCCAAGTCGCTTATCTCAATTGAATTTAGGCTCGCGTTACACGTTCGAATAAATGCAGAACCTTTGTTTGGAAGGAAATACAACAGTTTTACAGTCGTAATTTAGCGAAGTGCGAAGTTCCGTCACATCGGGGGGTACGCGGATTCTCGGTTAGGTGTAAGAATATGCGCCCAGTGTTGTAGGCCTCGAATATTCTGCGGTGTTGCCACACACAATAAATCGCAGGGAGTGATGGCGCGCTTTTTGCTGGGCGACATTTTTTCCCGCGCTAGTGCCGCATATATCACCGGCCGGTACGTAGTGACTTATGCGGTTGTCTCAGGTCTCGCTTAAAATAAACCGCGCCATTTTTTGAAAGGCATATTATTCCTTTTGTTTACTTTTTATTCGTACTTAATACTCCTTGTCTCCTTCAGATCTACGTTAGGGACCGGTGTAATTTGTTTTGTTCTTACTCTCTTAATGTTCGGCAGTCGTTTATACGTTATACCTACTTAAAACCTGAATTTTAGATGTATTCAAGTCTTATCTGCTACAGATTTCACTTTTTATATCAAAAAGTTAATCTTTGCATTAAAAAAATATTCGCAACAAATCCTACAGTTGGATAAGAACGATGCAGCTGGAAATGTCGCGACCACGATTCCGTTGAAGCGTAAACGCTTACAAAATGACTAAAATTTATAGAAGTAAAAAGATCAATCGCAAACATTAATTGTATACAACAACGAGGCACCCTTGAAATCCGTCAGATCGGAGACCGCAAATAAAACCGAGCTATTAAGTAAAGCAAGTCGGGGAGCGTTTTATAGGTACATTATCCGATGTCCTTTCTTCTGAAATACGATTAAAATTGAATAGGTCCATATGTCGCCGGCAGCGGCCCCGTTGCGTCACAATCACACGGTCGGCTGCATTTTCAATTTGCCACGAGATAAGCGCGAGTTTTGGACTTTTTCTGCGGAATGGCGGAATTGATCCGGTGACTTATGGCGAACGTAAGACGGACGGTCAATTGAATCGTCTTTTAATTTAATTTAATGGTATTGAAAATGTATGCGACGGGTTCGTGTCTGTTTGACCGTGTAATGACTTCGTCATCGATACGGGATATTAAGGCTAATATCGATAAAAGTTCAAGTTTATTAATGTGAGTAAAAGAAATGAAAAGGCATTTTGAAATATCAATAAGTATTGATAATTTATTCGCAATTTTATTTAAAATACACAACTTCACAATGTTTCGTTTTAAAAACTAAAACTTTAGGTACGGGATATCGTTACAGGCTGTTTCTGCGGTGATCGCTAATTTACATTTTTAATATATTGATGTATTTATTTTCTAACGTCATTTACATTTTTCATATTTACACATACTTTTTGATATCGAAACAATGTTTTCAGGAAACGTCATTTAAACATTTCATTTTTAAAAACGACAATCCCCAAAAACAATATTTCGCGATTAATTTATGGCCACACAATCTTATTTTTATAAAGTACAGCAATACAAATGATTCATGTATTATTTTATAACAAATCAACGTAATCACAATAAATCTGTTACAAAACCAATTTTGTGACCTGGTATTATTAATGATATAATAAACTATTTGTAACATTGGAAAGTAACCAATCCTCATACTGACAATGTTTTATCGTAAATTTATTTACAACGTACGAATTACATCTATCATATAAATTACTATTGCATTTTTAATAAAGACTACACGAATCGAATTTACAATAGAAAGTTCCGGAATTATTGAACACATCACAATTCCTATAGCGAACAGAGCAGTTCAAATTAAATACAATATAAAAATAAAACAATCTATACAGGAACGAAATATAACTTAATAAGATATGTACAAAATACACATTTCTTTACGAACGATACCTACTTATATATTTATATAAATCATCTAAGCGGACATAGTTAACCTTACATAATATTATAATACTGTACAATTTCGCTAGTTACTTTATCTTGTAAAACCAACTTAGATTCGCGTCACACTTAACTACCGAATCGCTCTTACTTTGGAAAACTGTTTAAAATTTATTTTTTAATACTAGCAAGTCCTTTACCTCGATAATTTATCTTACTCTTGATTTCGATTGTGCCGGTTTTTAACAACAAAAATAATAACAAAAGAAACCTCAATTAGTCCATTTATTCTAATTTTGAAAAATAAAAACGGCACAAACGTTTTACGATTATCGATAATATCGATACACCGAAAGGGTCCGTAGCAGTCAACTTAAGATCCGGTAGTGGAGAGTGATACGACTTATTTTAATACTCATAGGGAACGAATCACGGTATATAAAAGACATTGGGATGACAACTGGTTTTAATCAGATATGTTAATCAATTTATCAATACGAGCCGATGTGCGTTTATATAGCGCTTAGAAACATCAATTCTGTCACAGTCTTATAAATTAGTGTGATGTGTCGAAGTGTTGTGATGACCTATCATGCTACAAGTGAAATCACAGTATCTATTTGTGATGTATCTGTCCCAGGTCGCTCCTGGCGAGACGTACCTACATATCCACAGTATTAATGCTCACGTACGGTTGACTTATCACGTGTACTCGCTCCTCCATCCCGTCTGTAAAGAAATTATCATGTTATCGTCTAGTTTACATTATTTCCATTAACATTCATTGATAAAGCCTGAGACCGATGGCGTAACCCGTTCTAGGGGATACGGTTAAGATAAAATCGGAGTTATGATGAATACTAAATCGTCACTACTGATTACAAATTGCTTTAATTTAACGAAATAAAAAAAAATTAATGGGAACCAAGAGATATAATTAAGTTGTTAGATTAACTCACCATAGAATTTAGTTGCGCGAGGTGATGGTGGTGATAAGGATTGTGCGAAGCCGGCGGCGGGGCGAAGCCCTGGTGCGGGGCTCCGTACCAGTGCGACATGTGCGCTGCTGCAGGGTGCACTAACCCTACTTGGTGCTGACCTATATAGGAGGAAAAATGTTCACAGTTAACATATTCTGCAACATTACTGCTTATGTTTGCTGTTATATACCTATATTAACAACATTTCATTGTTCAAGAAATTTAAGTAACAGCAATAACGTACCCGTATTTATTTTATGTTATTAAGACGAAAGGATATCGGCTCTTTCTCCATACAAACGTAGTCGACTGTTTCCTCCCTGGATAATGACACTAGATCAGTGGTTCCCAAACTTGTCTGGATTACGACCTATCTAAAACAAGTTACCTAACTCAGTACCCACCTCTAGGAAATTTAACCGTTACCAATATGAATAAAGGGATTTTTCAAATAAAAAAGGCCGTTGGCACAGTCGGTCGGTGCGTCGTTCTAAAGACAGGGCCCACTAAAAATTCGCCCGAGCCATAGATTGGGAAACACTGCATTAGATAAAATATTTTTGTAACATAAAACCTTTAACTGCCATAACCATGCCCTTATCTATCTTATCATAGTTTTTTCATATTCTTATTATCATAGGGAGTCGGAGTCTTCAAAACTAGAAATATTGCATAAGTTTTTATACATTTTCAGACACTCATTCAAAAAAAATTACGCATATTTACAACAAAAAAAAAAACGAGTACATAGGGGTATAGCTGAAGGTTATTTTTTAGTTATATAAAAAAAAATTTGATGTTTTGGGGAGGAAATAGTCGACTACGAAATGCTGTTTTGGTCAATAATTATCTACCTAAAACGGTCTGAGCTGCAGGTGTCCCTTTCTTTCTTGCTCTTTGTAGATAAGTACAGCGAGACAGGAACATTTTATTCAAATACCCATTTTTTAAAAGTCTCTCAGGTACCCTTTCCTTCTTAATTATATTTGCAATTTTATTAGACATAGTTTCTCACCGAAATCCATAGCTGACGGGAAGGCAGAACCACCGAAGCCTTTAGTGGCGTCTCCGAGAGGCTTAATCATGTCTCCCATGACACCCCCCAGAGCGAGCGCGCATGCTCCCCCACCGCCCATCCCCATACCACCCTTCTTCTTCTTACTCTTACTGCTTAATTTACGATTCCTTGTCTGGATACCTTCTTTCTTCATTGTCAATGGTCGATTAACCTGTGACAAAGATAATAACATTTTTAAAACGGTATATTTACATATTTTCAATTAAACAATATAACCTACGCTTAAGACTTAATGTTACTTCATTTCTCTTCTCATGCTAAACTTTAGTTTTCATTGCGATATATCTCCAAATTTCACATAACGATCATACTTTATAAAGCACATATAATTAAACAAGTGCAGTTATCATACACATGTGCTATGCATTCTGGTACACCGTTATTTTAATATGTCTACCTACAAAAGGAAATGCAAGTTCACCTACTCGTTGGCACGTAATACATTCCTCATTGACCACGTTAACAAGAGGTTAACAATCGTAGCAGCCTGACTCAGTTTTACCAACGCGTTCCCACTTTATTGCTATGACATGACATTATAGCTGTATAAAAAACATTTGCAAACTAATTTGGAATGCTAAGTAAGAAGTATAAAGGCGAGCCGAGACCATAAAATGGTATCACAATGGGTTGTGTGCGAATATTTAGCTGTTTGGTTGCCGAAGCCGACATGCGTGAAGTGGACCTACGACGCATCCTAATTACAGCAGCGATGCACTTTGTGACTACATTTGTTGTTGGTGGGAAACTCGAGTTGCGTCACCACATGTTTGAATGCCGAAATTCGAGAATCATGTAATAAACACACGTTTAGACGTAGTTACGAAACTTATTTACAACAATAACCAACATTATTATTCCATTATTAGTTACTAAAACGTACTATTTACATTGTGTCCCCTATTGGAGTCATGTCGCTTCTACTAAAATGTGCTCGTCTCATCAAGACGTGATGGGATGCTTATTCCATTTTTGGTGCAATATAAATGAAACAAATAACTAATCCATAGTCTAACTGTACAGTTTCTAAAGTAAATGTATCGCATTACTTAAATTTTTAACCGTTATGGTTACTAATATAATAACATAGTATGTGTTAGATTCTTTATCCTTCTGCTGCTTAGCTTGATATTTATTCCGATATTCTTCAAGTTGTACTTGAGTTAAGTACACAGAGTTTAAATGGAAGATTCTCTAGCGAACCCGAAGAAAGCACTGGCAGTTTTATTGTTTCGCGTGCGAATTACACTTTCATATTAAACAATTCGCGGGTCAAATATCTCGGTCACTTTCTGCATTACATCGTTATTTCCAAGAAACGTGCGTCACGACGGACGGACGGATGGACAATGAGTTATTCATCGCCTTCCTTGGAACTTGGCGGCGGCATGTGGCCTAAACGCACGATTTCATTGCGCCCGCGCCTGCCGCCGCCACCAGCTCATACGCATGACCTGATCTTATTTACGCTTTCGGTGTAACGTGTGGCGCTAGCTAAATTAACATTCCTCTTATGAAACATAGTCCTCGATATCTGAACACATTGGACTAGCACATCGACACATCATCTAAATATCATAATAACATACTCAGAGTTCCATTTAAATTCTGTGTCTGTTCATTTAGGCGTGTATTAAGTTAGCTAGCCAGATATATATATATTAAAAAAAATAATTAAAAAGCAACAAAATAGTCCCAGGTATACAGTTAGCGGCACTGTACATAAAAGTGTCTGCTATAAGTCATCCTATACCTACGTGACTTGTAACTTATGACCGCCACACATACTCTATTTAATGTAATCAATAAATAATGGTCTTCTTTACAAAATCACCAAACAAAATTATCCGAATTTATAGTTTAGATGCATTAAAATGAATCAATTATTAATATACAAGCAGCAATACTCCACGTTGTATTGTAAATATTTATGTAAATTAATTATACATTTATAGTAACCATTACAATACTCTGTTCGGCGAGAGATCGCGTAATTTAACATTTAAAAATTGCAATAAAACGATGTTGGTTTCAATTGGAGACAAGTGCGTTTTTAATCTTCGACAATGGAAGGTCACGTAAACAGGCGAGTGCAGTAAAACCGTGCGTGCTAATTCCCAATGTCCCTAATACGTTCCTACGAATCGCCCACACATCACGACACTCGCATACCGCGCCGTCGCTGCTTGCAATTGAACCAATATAAAATGCATTAACATTAGCACTGCCGGCAGATTTAGTGCAACGTAATTAGGTCATTGTGAAGCCTTCATGTGATAGGACTAAATGCACTTATACTCATATAGCATTCAATTTTATTAACGCTTAATTTATCAATGCCGTTTCTTGACTCTCGCTCTCTCTGACCAACGTTCTATGTTCATATAATTTTTTTTGTAAGTTGATTTTGATAAATATCCAAAAGTGATCCATGCATGTTCTCCAATTCCAGGATATGGTGGTAGAATCTCAAGAAAATGTACAGACCTCATCGAAAAATTACATAATGTATTTTTGTATACACCCATTTGTGTAATTCTTTTTTTTTTTTAAAGTGTAAGTGTTGACTGCCTAGATGGCCCAATAGAAATATGGGGATGATCTGATAGTGATCTCTAAAGACATACGATAGAACATCTCAATGTAAGTAAATAAACTTTTACTAAAGATTGTTGCTGCTGGTAGTCATTACAATACAAAACAACAATACAAATAAAAAAATATTAAAGAAATCGACGTCCCTTGCTAAAATGTACATAATATTTTGTTTTTTGTTCATACATATATAGTTTAAACAAGTTTTTGAAAATCTTTTTATGTGACAGTCAATACGACGCACAAAAGCCGTCGTATAAATTTTGTTGAAGAGTAACGTCAAGGCGTCCAAAGAATTAAAACCAAATAGTACATCAAACAGGAAAATGTTCCCAAGTTCGCAATCGTCATCCATACGTTGTTTGCATGCGAAATTCAGTCCCTTTTAAGGATTATAGTCCCATAACCGGCGCCGCGGAAGGCGTATCAGTACCTAAAATGGCTGCCTAGGTATACCTCAATACAGTTAGTGGTTAGATCTCAAGACATTCGCCATGTCGAAGCTGAATTGCTTAATAACTGGCCATTATGTCAGGTTAATTACATTGCCGTTCCCACTCAGACGATGCGCTCTGTATACACGATGGCATTGCAAGCTCGTTACAACCGAGAAACACGTAGCTACGTAGGTAAATAATTGGAATTTGAAAATATATCGTCATATAAAATAAGCAATGTATTAATAATAGGTTTTTCCACTTCGTGCCCAAATAACTAATCAAAAGAAAATGTTAATATTTTTAATTATAGACTACATTTTCACTTATCTCGTAAAGAGGCAGGCAAATCGCGTAGGAAAACAATAACAATTACGAAGAGAAATATCTCGATGATATGCTAGTGAATCCGTTTCCTTGCTAACGATACACGCACTTTGCATGCAACATTCCGCCTCTTTGTACGGCCGACCGAACAACTCGTATAAATATTTATACCACTACAATTCTTATTTCCACGCAGATAGAGATCATAATCGCGTACGCTTATGGGCTATCTACGTAATAGAAAAGTCTATATCGATATCACATTAACACACAATTCTGATATCAATGGAATAGCAATAAAGGTTACTTTGGCTATAATAATAATTGGTTGTATTGTGATGTCTTGTAAAGTGAAGCTGGAAATATAATTTACAATAAATAACAGTTTCCATGCTTAGTGGAAGAAAAGCTAGTGAATCCTATCTTGTAGACGCGTGTACTTGAATAACTTAACTTTTCTTTTTCATGACTATGTTTAACTGAAATAGAACGCTATATTTTTTATGCTTTTATTGAAATAATTAAGATGAAATAATTACCATAAATTAATCGAGATATTAAATGGCTTTTTGCCTATAGGAAAACGACAGGAAACATTTGATTGGATATATGTACATATGTATGTATTAATAGAAGTAAGTTATAGGAATCTTAATCAGAACATAACTAGATTAAACAACATATAAGTATTAAGAGGATATATTATGCAATATTGTAACATTTATATGTGTTCATATTCAAACCGCTGGGCAATTACAAGGCGACGTCATGCCTCTACGCCGCCGTTAGGGTAAGATCGCGTGCGGCTCGGGCTCACCTATATGTCGATCCTAGCCTTGCACTATATCCTTAAACAAATCTCAAATAACACAATACTTTGACCAAGTAAATTCTTATCATAATACTTTGTAAACTAATTAGTGTTAGTTCCTTCCTTTATTGAATCGAAAAATAGGATAAATTATGAATAAAATTTAATACTCTGATTTTTAATCATATCAGACTATTATTATATTGTTAACGAGGTCTCGTTATGTTACGTATCGTGTAGTTAAGTAAATAATAAAAGCAGGACAAAACAACATTACAATATCATTTCAACGACGGTGTAATAAATTTATACTTTAAAAAAAAAATGAAAAACGTTGCAATCCATTGTGAAAAATGTTTTAGAGCTTGTTTGCTGTGCGTGTGAATAATTACGTTAGGTTTCTAGCGTACGTGCTATCTGTTCGCATCTGGCCACAGCCGCCATAAAACCACTCAAATGGGAAAATAACAGGCTCACATACAATGCCATGGAAAATGCGGCCCCGATGCGCATAATTTTTCCGACAGCTAGAAAGCTTTATATTCACGTTTGTGTATAATTAAAGCTGTATTACGAATGTTTTACTGCGTTACGATGAAACAAAGGAAATCGATATGGATATTTGCTTTTTATTTCATAAATTTTTAAATAGATAATATCAAATATTGCAAAATGCTGTTTATTACACTTTTTACTCAATATAAAATAGAAGCGGTCGAAATACCAGTGGTTGCTTGAGGTTTATACGGAAATATTTTAAAAGAACACAATAAAACATTAGTTAAATCAAAACCAGTTTTAACGAATGTTTTAATTTCTGTCGAATACTCAAAAGAACAAACAAAACAAAATTCGGTACCGTTCCAAATGTTCCAATTGTCGCAATAAAACCAGAACAAAATGGAATGCAACGGACACGAAACGAGAGAAATTGTACAACTCCGCTTAGCTGTAAATCAATCGATAAAGATCAGATAAATTAGACAGGCGTACCAGTGCACGACAAACCTTAAGAATTAGCAACCAATTACACAACAAAAAATGTACAGCCATTATCAAGCAAAAAAAACTACCTTAAATGGCTTTATTGAAACCGATCGCTGTCACGTGCTACTTTTGTTTTTGTCGGATAATAGCCTATTGATAACAATGTTTACATAATAACGATTTCATTTACCTTTGTAAGGGACCAGCATGGTCACATAACCAGAGCGCGACGTCGTTACCGTAAGACGTCGCAAGGAAAACGGTAAGGTATGATTTAACAGATAAAGGTTATGCGTCGCCATTTAGTTGATGGATCATTTTCGAGCAGTTTGAACGTTGCTCGCTGTGTTGCGGTTCGTCCTGTTCATGTTTATTATAGTAAGAGACTTTGCGATTTTGAGAGTTACCTAAACATTGCGTTTTAAACTTCACGTGAAGCGGCGCCTTTCCGTGTATTTTCAAAATGTATCATGATAAAGCTGAGTTTAAAATTTTGAATTAGTTTGACGTTGGCCATTATAGCCGTTTACCAACTAACTGCCCGAAATTCGATGCAAGTTTAGTATAAGACCCAAAATTATGCGTTAATATTTCATCCTCGTCAGCAGGAAAGTTAAAGAAATTGTTTTCGTAAGGACAGTTTATCTCTTTTTTAATTCCTCGGGTAGTAGTTTTAATACTCAATGAGTGGTAACCACTTTAAAAATGTTGCACCATCTAAAAACGTCCTTTGAAGCCAGACTTTCGTAAGCTGTTTTTGTATGTTCACCAAAGGTAGTTTTCTATCCAAATTTTGTCCTACGTACCTATACTAAGCAGTATGAAGGTCTTATATTTCTGAAATGTCTAAACTTAAATAAAAACACATTAGACGAATATCCTCGAACTTAATATTTCTAACATCGCATAATACTATAATTCTATTTTACGATATTCTTACTGAACACAACTTTAAATTTTAAATCTATAATTGCAGATAATATGTAACAACGCTAACATTATTACACCTTGTTCTAGCATCATTAAAATTTACCTAGCTTTTATACCGTAAGCAAAATCCCGTCGCGTGCGTTTCTTTTTATTGAAAGACATTTCAAATCCATAACAACCAACGAGAAATTACTAGTTCGAGTTACAATAGATATCAATCGTGTGAACTGCGAACACCTATAAATTGCGAGATGTAAAGATATAATAGAGTCGCACACGCCTATGCGTTCACTTGTCTTCATACTTTTAATTATTATATCAATTCCAGTAATATCGGTAAAAACGAGTACATATGAGAACTCTTTTTTAAACATCGTCTTAATTGTTCTATTAATGCAATTATTTTCTTTCGCTGGTAAAATCTTGGTAGGTACTCTGTAATTGGAATAAAATTCTTATTTCGTATTTTTGATTTATTTTGAAGCGTTAATATATTAATGCGTAAGCGATTTTGTAACTATTTTAAATACTAGACGTACTTTAAAATTTCGCCTGCTTTGACATTATTATTAAGTAGTTTTAAATTCAATTTTCTAATTATGAAATTAATTATTACGATAAATACAGTAGGTTCAAGCCGTATCAACTGCAAATAATCTTTCATCTTAATAATATTAGTAATTATTCTTCATGAAATTGCTGATATTGAAATATTTATAACTAATATTCATCTGTTTTGTCTTACATCACTTACATCACGAGATTTACTAGATAATATATACATTTCAGTGCAGTTGAAGAAGTTAATGATCCCGATATACCAATGACCCACCATGGTTTCTTCGAAGCAAAACAAATATAGAAACGTAACAAAAAGTCTCCCATCTGATCCAATCAGTGGAGTGTCGAAAGTTGCAATTAAAGAGCGAACTGTTCGAGGACGGGAGAAATGTGGCATGGACACAAATAAATGAGCTATGAAATTATCCGCGACGATGGCCACACGCGAGTATCATACGCGGAATTGTGTGAATCAAGAATGACTTGGACCTTTAAAAGCAAATTCATTTTTTATTATATTCGAATTACAAATATAATGTCTTCTTAATTCATATATAAGGCGAGTGGTGCTGAGTGTGCTTGGCTTATACATATACAATAACCGTTTATGTGGGTGTAGCAAAAGATACTGTTCAAAGTGCATGCTTATATACCTAATACAAGATTTAGTGTTGTATTTGCTTTTTTATTTATATATTTATTTGAGAACAAGAGTTACTCAGATAGCTACTGCCGTGTACATACAACTTATAGTTTAGTATTTAAAAGTACACGCACAGATCCAAAATAATATTAATGATTATAGTACGATCTATAACAAAAACTAAATACTATACCAATAAATATATACAACTGTATTAAGCTACATGTATTATACATAGTTTGATTTTTTTAAACTATTTTTTTTATTGAATAAATGAAATTAAAAAAATTTAACAAGCAAATACTGAAAGTATTTTTGTTAAAGTTTGTGGTTTGACATAAAAAAACTGTGGCGCCTCGGGTAAGTTTCAGCTGGGATAATGTGACGCGTGAGTGAAACCCATCCAACTGTTAAGGAAAAGGGTTCTAGATGTTTAAGCGCAAGCTTAAATTTATTAATAGAATGATTTTTTTTATTTAATCAAAAATGGGTATTAATTAGTTAAACTTATTTTAATTAATTAAGCCAGATATTGAAGATGTTTTAATTTGTTTTTCTTCCGCGTAATTTAGGAGTAAATAATTTCATATTTACTGATTAACGACTAAAAAAACATTGTATAAAAATTGAAAACCTATTGCGATAAGAATATAATATTAAAATAATTTACTTCGCTATCTAAAAGTATTAAAATAAACCAAATTTTAAACAAGATTCAATTTTACAAATATTCAGTATTATAGAAATAGTGATTTAGATTTCGCAATAAAAAACTATCATGAAAATTAATATCATGAAACAATATTATTTTTCATAATTAAATAAAAGATAAATAATTATAAGAAAATATTTATAAGGATTGAACATTTATATCTGTAACTATTTAATATATTTTTTAAATCACATTTTAGAAAAGCTTCTTCCTGCTTATATGTTATTCAAAAAATGTTACTTTAATTTCTCTTATAATTAAATATAGCGAATAGATCCTTAAATTTAGATTGAAACTTACGTAAAATAGCCGTTAATATTACCTACGCCATTGTTGTTATAAAAATTATCAATTTATATAAGAATTATATAAGTGTACCAATGTTGTAATGATAGGACATAATTGTAATGTAAATATTTATAAAATATATAAAAATTAAAAGAAAATTGGTAACATACTTACATAAAAAACTGATATAAGTTTTTCTTAATTATTATTTAAAATTATTATTAACAGATTATTTACGTCATTACTTTTCTATTAAAATGTTCCCTAGTAAAAATCACAGTAATAGTTTTTTCTTCCAATCTGCAATTTATATAATAACACATTATTACATTAACCTTATTTTTACTCGTAACTTCATTATAAATGACGTCGTTGCAACATTTGGCCTAAAAATTGTCAAGGAAGCTTTTGAAGATTAAATTAAATTACTATTAACAAAAATTCCTAATACAGCTAACGTACAATTTAAATATATATAGGAAATCATATTTTCACATTTTATATTAAATAACATATTACATGTCTTAAATATATATATTTAAAAAAAGAAGGAAAAAAAATCGAAGAAAGACATCGTGATATATCGTTTAGTAGCTAAAAAATTCCGTTTTGAAATTCAGAAGGAAACTACAGCACAAAAAATGATGTCGTTGTTACGTACAAAAAAAATGAACTAATGCCTGAAATTTAATTTGCTCGGTTTAATAAAGGATCGTTGTTTTAGCGTTGTCAGTGAATTAGTTCCGCGTTGTTAGCGCAGCAATCGGGCTTGCCGGCGCCTGCGCAGCGCGTCTTCAATATTGTATCTCTACAAACGCATAGCATAAATTTTAAAAAGAATTTAGAAAATCTAAGACAGAGATAGTCGTTAAAGGCTAGTAAATGAAATATGATCACTGAAGCTTTATCGTATTTTGCTTTGTTCGCGGTTCAAGTGATTCATTTAAGGTCTTTGAGTTTACAAGCAATTACGTTTTTTTTTTTTTTTTCAAATAATAAAGTTTGCTCGTTAAAGATTACTTACTGGATTTTACAGCAGTTCTTGGGTTAAATTAATAGACCATTATATTAATTAAATTTACGATCGCTTACCAACATTTTAATAGTTTTTTTTAGTATAAAATCGAAGTTTATTGGTTATAATTTGTATGTGATTTATTTTATCGACTTATCGTAATGCGATATTAGGTACAGTATACTTAGTGTACTGTCACAATACACTACATCTGACATCAGTCTGTATACGTTCTACCGATAAACAAAGATTTTCTCATAGGAGGGAGAAAGATTAATGCTTAATCCGTCACGAAACTCCACTGCGAAGGACAACCAGGAGGACCACTAGAAGGTTATGTAACGACATTTTTCCTTCAATGCGGAACAGAAAATCAATATTAAATATTAATTAAGTACAATTTTAGCGGTAGCGGTAAATTCAGGCAGAATTTCAACTAACATCCGTCTGGTGGCTATATACATAACTAGCAAACCCGGCGAACTCCGTTTCGCCACCAACTTATTTTCGTGAGGGATACTCACACCACATACTTCAGCCATGCAAAACCATATTGGTTTGTAGTACATGTTATGTATCATAGATGGCGCTGTATGTGAAAAATGATTTTCCCTGTTTTCCTGCTTTTCTGTTGAAAATTTTCCTGAATTTAGTTTGCTATAAAGCTTACGGAGCCCGAGACCTTTCCAACGAATGCAAAACCGTGGAAATCGGTTCGTGCGTTCTGGAATTATAGCGTCAGGAAGGAAAACCCGACTTATTTTTATATTATAGATAGATTACAACATTTATAATTTTTAAATCATTTGATGAGAGTCAATGATGACCCTTCTTCTATATGGAGAAGAGGCCTTTGCCAAGCAATGTGTTGTTTAGAAGTTGAGTCAATGCACTTCAGTTCATTATGAGAGTATAAGATTATATTATTATGATTTTCCCTGTTTTCCTGCTTTTCTGTTGAAAATTTTCCTGAATTTAGTTTGCTATAAAGCTTACGGAGCCCGAGACCTTTCCAACGAATGCAAAACCGTGGAAATCGGTTCGTGCGTTCTGGAATTATAGCGTCAGGAAGGAAAACCCGACTTATTTTTATATATAAGATTATCTATTATAGATTTTAATATGCGTAGTGAAATTACAATTTTGTCATATTCGTCTTCATTAAGAATCTTTATAACCATTAAAAAACTTATAAATGTTAAAATATTAAATATATCTTTTATTAATATAAGCTATCACATGCTTCGTTAATTGACAGAGAGGTAGGGCACAGTGGGGTATATACCCTACTCAAATCGGAGCAGCCCGACTGGCGAAGTACCTCCGCCTTACAGAAGATCGCAGCCAAATAACATTGTTCTCTGACGGTGTTGTGTTCCTGCGGTGAGTAAGGTATCCAGAGCTCCCGAGGATTCGTTGTATTGGTAGCGGAAGGCCGGTGATGCAAACGATACAGTCATCGGCAGGTGTAGGCGCGGAGTGTGGGCGCAGCGGTCAGTGAGACCCAGTGAAACGGTTTGTCGCTGGCCGCCCGCGGGTCAGTAGAGTTCCCGAACCCAGGGATCACTTAATCTCCGCCCTGGGAGGCTGAACTGCCAACCCGCGAAAAATCCCTGCTGTAGCAGTCGTGCCGGAGAAGGAGACCGGGGTGGACCCGGCTGTTGCAGTGGGGGGGGACTGGGGGCCCTCTCGTTCGCTGCGCCGACAATTCGCACTACCTATGCTAACCCGTGGCTGGTCTGCATTGCAAATTTGCCTCTTTAGCTATCAACACAACAAATCTTCACAAAAAACCTATAACCTTCCCCCACAAAATGAAAAACAAAAAGAAAAGTAAGGTATACACAGCGGCTCCCCTCTCCACACAAGTGGACTTCTGCAATATCAGGGGGCTCCATGCTAACCTTAGCGCAGTCCATCAACATCTGGAGACTGCGCAGCCGACCTTACTATTTCTAACGGAGACGCAGATATCTTGCCCGGCCGACACTTCATACCTACACTATCCCGGCTACAAACTCGAACATAAATTCCTGAGACGTGCCGGTGTATGTATGTTCGTTCGGGAGGATATCTGCTGTCGCCGTCTCCTTCATTTAGAGGACAGGGACCTGTCGATATTGTGGGTGCGCGTGGACTACGGTGGCCACACCCGTGTTTACGCATGCCTATACAGGTCTCATAGCGGTGACAGGGAAACAAAGCGGCTCTTCGAGCACCTGCAATTGACGACGGACAAAGTTCTTGAGCTATACCCCTCTGCGGAGTTGGTGATTTTAGGAGACTTTAATGCCCACCACACTGAATGGCTTAGTTCTCGGTCCACTGACTACGCGGGGAGGTGTGCTCACGAATTCGCTCTGGCCTATGGTTACTCACAACTGGTACATTCTCCAACAAGAATACCAGATATTGAGGACCATACGAGCTCTATACTGGACCTTCTGCTGACTCAACGTCCGGATGGATATTCCATCTCAGTGGATGCACCACTCGGCTCGTCCGACCACTGCCTCATCCGGACTCTTGCACCATGCACGCACACAGATCCACCTCGGCCAACTAGTTTGCGGCGCATATGGCAGTACAAGTCAGCAGATTGGGATGGATTGCGAGAATACTATGCATCGTACCCGTGGAGGCAGCTTTGCTTCACATCAGAAGATCCCGACACCTGCGCAGCTGCTGTCTCTGAGACGATACTGGCGGGTATGGAATATTTTATTCCGAACTCGCTAGTTGCTGCCGGGACAAGGAAACGACCGTGGTTTAATCGGCCTTGTAAGGAAGCGAAATGGATTAAGCAAGCCACGTTCAGGGCTTGGACCACGGCTCGGAGTAACAGCGATCCAAACGTATCTGACGTGAAACGCAAGCTAAATGCTGTCTCAAGGGCCTGTAAAAGAGCAATTGCCAGAGCTAAATTCGAGTTCATCGGGAGAATTGGCGAAAGGCTTGCCAACTACCCTTCCGGGAGTCGAGCCTTCTGGTCGCTCGCCAAAGCTGCCGAGGGAAATTTTTGTCTGTCGTCCTTACCACCATTGCAAAATGCCGACGGCAACCTGGCCCATAGCGCCAAGGAGAAAGCCGATCTTCTAGGTACACTCTTTGCCTCAAACTCGACTTTGAATGTCGATGAGAGCGCCGTACCGCCAACCATCCCACGGTGTGGACACTCCATGCCGGAAATAAACTTCTCACAAAGAGATGTCCGGCGAGAGCTGCTTACTCTCGATGTTCATAAGTCGAGTGGGCCCGACGGCATTCCAGCGATGGTGCTGAAACAGTGTGCTCCAGAGTTGTGCCCTGTATTAACGCGACTTTTCGCACTTTCTTACCACACTAGGCAAGTACCGTCTTCATGGAAGACCGCCCATGTGCACCCGGTACCCAAAAAGGGCGATAGATCAGATCCATCGAATTACAGGCCTATCGCTATTACCTCCCTTCTCTCCAAGGTTATGGAGCGTGTTATTAACACCAAGCTCCTCAGGTACCTAGAGGAACACGATTTGATCAGCGACCGGCAATACGGCTTTCGCCACGGTCGCTCGACTGGTGACCTGCTAGTGTATCTGACACACCGATGGGCTTCAGCCATCGAGAGTCAAGGTGAGGCATTGGCAGTTAGCCTAGATATGGCGAAGGCGTTCGATCGGGTCTGGCACCGGGGTCTTCTCTCGAAGTTGCCATCGTACGGACTACCCGAGGGTTTGTGCAAATGGGTTGCCAGTTTTTTGTCTGGTCGATGCATACGAGCCGTTGTAGATGGCTGCTGCTCCGCAAAACTAGACATAAACGCTGGCGTCCCGCAAGGTTCTGTGCTGTCTCCAACACTGTTTCTCCTGCATATCAATGACTTACTGTCTATTGATGGCATTCATTGCTATGCGGACGATAGCACTGGAGACGCTTTCTACACAGGCCGTGCAAATATCCCTCGTTCCGCTGTGGTAGAAAGTCGCGAACAACTTGTGTCTGAAATCGAGAGTAGTCTTTCCAAAGTCTCCGATTGGGGTCGAGACAATTTAGTCCAATTCAACCCCTCCAAGACACAAGTTTGTGCGTTCACCGCTAAGAAAACCCCATTTACTGTGGCCCCTCAATTCCAGGACACAACCCTTACCATCTCTAACAGTATTGGTATCCTTGGTGTCGACATATCCAGCGACGTCCAGTTCCGATGTCACCTGGAAGACAAGGTCAAGATGGCATCCAAAAAACTCGGTGTGCTTAACAGAGCGAAGCGGTACTTCACGCCGGGGCAAAGACTGCGTCTGTATAAATCGCAAGTCCGCCCCCATATGGAGTACTGCTCTCATCTCTGGGCGGGAGCACCGGCATACCAACTTGGCCCTCTTGACTCGGTTCAAAGAAGAGCTGTGAGAATTGTCGACGATCCAATACTGACGAGCGATATCGAGCCCTTAAGTCTAAGAAGAGATGTTGCATCCCTATGCGTGCTCTATCGCTTGTATAATGGGTTGTGTTCCGAAGAATTGTTCGAAATGGTGCCAACGGCCACTTTTTATCATCGCACCGCTCGCCATCGACAGGGAATTCATGCTCACACATTGCAGCCTCAATGGTCCCGTACAGTTCGGTATCAGAGGAATTTCCTCCCACGGACCATTCGGTTGTGGAATGAACTCCCTGCCGAGGTTTTCCCGCAGGACTACAGTATGGGGTCCTTCAAGAGGGGAGTAAATAGGTTTTTAAAGGGTCGGCAACGCGCATGTGATGCCCCTGGTGTTGCAGGCGTCCATAGGCTACGGTAACCGCTTACCATCAGGCGGGCCGTATGCTTGATTGCCACCGTCGTGGTATAAAAAAAAAAAAAAAAAAAAAATTGACAATTGGTTCTGTGATTGCAAGAAGCAATATTTCATAATTAAGGATGTGCCTCGAGAGATGTCGACGAAACACCAAATCTGAGTGTTTGATGTACGCGCATGATTAAAATAAATACTCGGGGCAGTAGTCGGACAGCTGCTTCTCGGGGGTATAATTGAAAAAACGATTTATAAACGCGCCAAATTTATCGACAACTTCGATTTATAGCGGGCGCAGCCTTACGTATGTTATGACGACTCGTATTCGGTTAACTTCATAAAAAACTTTTTTATTATAGACTAGTTGCTAACCGCGTCTTCATTACCATGGAATTTAATAGATCGACCATTATATTATATATTTTTTGAAATATTTTGTAGTTACTACAACCAATAAATTTGCAAACCAAAAAACAAATTAGTTAACAGTTCCTAGATCTAAGATCTTATCATTGATAAAAAAAAATTAGAATGATTTAACTCCTCTTTATCGCGCAAAAACATGTTATATTTTATCAAGGACAAGTTCTACAATTTTACAATATTAATTCATGTTGTGAAATAATGAAACATAATTTAAGTGTTGCCTAGGTATATTTTATTTATTTGTTGTTAAATGCTTAAAGTTTTTTGGTAATTAAACAAACAATATAGGTGTAATTTATGAGATCTAAATATATGTTGGAAATATATTTTTTCATACTTTTTCATCTTACTATACGATACGATACTTTGTAAACATTCGTAATTGCAATTTGCTAAGCATTTGCTATTGCATTTTAAATAGGAAGATATGAATCCCTTAAAATACTCGTATATAAATATTGCAGGTACATAGCTCCGAAAAATTAAAGATTATGTACATTATACATTACCTGATTATGAGTGGAATCTATCTACATAGGGTTACTTTTTAATAGGCGCACAACAAAGTAGGATGGTTATGATATGAGATTTTTTACTAATCTTAACTTTATCACTAAAACAGGCGACAAAGATATGCATATTTTTACTTTACCTTAAATATCATGTAAGTAACATGATATTTAAGGTAAATTTCACAACGATAGATAGGAACGATATTTTTATGAATACCAGTTCTGAAAACCAAAAATCAATGTGAAAAGGTAAGCCAAGTTACATGACATAGACATCCCGGTTATCGACACTGCTTCCAAAAAAATGAGTTTAAAAGAATGCCAAATTCTGAAGTCAAGTCTGAATAATATACGAATGTTCAAAACTTATTTAAATGACAATTGCCTGTTTCTTGTAACTCAATAATGTAAGTTCGTAGGTCAAAATGTTTTTTTTTTTTAATAATGCTTAAAATATACTATGATTTAACTAGGTGTCCGGAACGAACTGAGACAAAGATAAGGTGAGTGAATATTAAAAACTTACCAAAACGAAAATAAAAGTTTAAAATATGCTTGTAGCAATAAAAACACAAAAGGGAAACTTGGTTCGAAATTGATTGTATAGAAATCTATAAGTTTTACATTTTTATAAAAACCTAAAATTCCCCAAATACAAGTTCACAGTATAGTTTACATTTTCGAACCATTTTTACATATAAAACAAACTACATTTAACGTTAAAAGAGTAAGAAGAAACTGAAATAAAACTAAAAATAAAAAACTTACCAAACAAATATTTTTATCATAATCTGTAAATAGTTGATTATTGAGATGATTGATATCTAGTATTATTACAAGGTTCGATAAAAAAAAAAAATCTTGTTTACTGTAATATGCTTACTTTATGGATTTATAGTTATTATATGCCTAATAATCTATCTAACTGCGAAATTTCAAGTTTCTAGGCGTTCTAAATTGGAAAAAAAATTAATCGATGGCTATCAAAATTGTTCCTAATCAAAATTGTAACAATTTGCTGCCTTCTGATTTTTTCCTTTTTATACACTTAATAACCTAGCTTGACGCTAAATTTCAAGTTTCTGTGCCATTTAAAAGTGGTTTAGGTTTTTGATAAGTTAATAAACGAAAAATATAGATATATTTTTTAGGCGTCAATATATTAAAAAGCGTTAAAATACATTTAAAAAAATTAAATTATTAATTATACTAAGAGCCTTTTAAAAGTCTATAATTACTTACATGTACCTAAGTTAAATGAACTTAAAATTCGTAAGGGTCGAAAGTTACTCAGAATATTTGTGTAATATACATATAATACATATGTATATGTACCTATATAAACGCGGTCGGTGCCTTGCCATATTTTTTGCTTTGATACATTGTCTTGTGTCTATATTATTAAGTTTATTTTTCACTAATACAAATATTAATAATTGTTCCTTGTTCCAAATAAACCTGCGACATTATTTTTAATGACAAATAACACGCTATATTTACAAAAAAAAAAAGAAAAAAAAATTACTTTTAAAAATCAAAGTCCTCGTCGTTTATCTATAAATGTGACCGAATGGCGGTTTTATCCTTAGAAAAAGTAGCAGTTTTATTGTGGACTTATCAAATGCTAATTAGTTCTCACTATCGATACTAATGTTCGTATCGCGGAAACAGATCGTAAATTAACTTGATTTGTAAACTTAAATATTACGACCGGCTTGCAACATTTTTAATTACGCTCGAATTTCATTAAATATTTCTTCCTAAACGGTTCGCCGACACGACTCGAAACAACGCTGTATTTAAACGAGGTTTACTTACAATATTAACTAAATATATATTAGATATTATACAAACGGAAGTAATTCATTTGACGCGAATATGAAGCAAAGCTACTTGTTGGACGAGGCTTATAAAATGATTACTGGCTTTTTATACGGAAGCAGATACTTTGCGAGTAAATTGTAGTTTTACATGAACATACTTCTTGATACTGCTACATGTAATGCCATGAAAAAAAACCATAAAACACTCGACACTTCGTATGTCGTAATGAAGATGGCGTTACTAGTTATAAAATCTCATATCTCAAAAACAATTATGGAAAACAATAAATTATATGTTTCGCCCGTGGCATCGGACCCGGTCCAATTAGATGTCGACTTCGTCCTCAGTAAATCTCATACGGCTACCACGCTACCCTAATTCATACGCAGCCGCCGACAAGCGATCGTAACTGTCGACATGGACACAAACTTTAACAGTTTCTCGATTATCAATAACTCAGGTTCGCAACACTCTACATGTCGTTGTTTTAATTCCAATGTTATTTGTTGCTCTGGTTTACTAACGAATAAATCGAAGATAGTATATTTTTGTTAAATCACCAACACCTACGACATTTTTAATATATTTATTTAAATGTTATACCTACTTAAATAATTTCACTTTCGTAATGATATTTATTTTATTAAATACAAATTCCAAACATGTTACGTTTCGTTTTTTCTAATAGTAGCGGGAAATAATTTTATAAGTCAGCTGCTGTTCTAAAGCGCTATATTAAAATTTATAACTAGAATAAATAATTCGTTACAAAGGCGATATATTTACTACAATTTAGTGTTTTGTTAATGTAATCATGTCTCTCTTGGTCAGAAGTTGTAAATGGGCCGACGGCGCGTGCGCTTGTGAGGCGCACCTGCTCCTAAGACCCCAGTAATTATTCCACCACTTATTATATGATTATAAGGCTTTTTTGGTGCTTTCAATCAAATTACACCTTGGCCTGGCCACTTCGAACGAATGAGATGTCATAAACTTTTTTTTTCATTCCGTTATTACGCACCTACGACGGTTTCGTGGTAACGGTGTAAAACGGTGCCACAATTATTATTTCGGCTCTTTGAGGTTATCGATCGACGACACCTTTGCTCCGTTATTATTATTAGTCGTTAAGAACACTGGCGTATTTCGGTTAAGTGCTTAGATAAGATACATAAAATAGCTAGGGAAATAGTTCGAAATAATATTTTCTAAGTGAAATAAACACAAATATCTTTTTACAACTTTATGGATAGCAATATTTTTCTCTAATCGCTTCAACATGGTAGATAGGGCCATCGTTGGTTAATTGATAACGATCTAAAATTAATAATAATCTCAATGCAGATGATTCGAAAGTCAGCACCTATAAAACATCTAAGCTCGCATAAATAGAACAGCAAAGTATGGATGCGATTTTAGAACGGACTGTCACGGAGATCGTCTAAATGATAGCGTTATGGCTCCATTCTAAAATTGCGTTCATGAAAACACGCAGTTTTGCCGCCGAGCGCATCGATCCTATGATAAGCGGGCATAAATAAATAATTAGACGGAGAGCTGAGGAAGTTGGGGGACAGCGAGGTGAAAGGGGAAGGGGGTATTCGGATAGTTCTTAGATAGTATCTCCCGCAACCGCGCTTTGTGTCAAACGTCAGATGCTTATCTATAAGATGTTTACAGATGTACCGGAGGGGGAACCGGCCCGAATCACTGGTGAGCGCAATCGAGCGACGCTCTAATATGGTCGATATCCGAGTTAATTACCGGTGCTCTACCCACGTCCGTGGTATGTGAGCTATGATGGGGTTTGGAAATATTATAGATTTCATGGACGGGTTAATCTAAAAAAACACCTATCCGAGTTTATTTTAAAAGCTCACTAAAATAGATAATGTAATGTGTTTTACGATCCACTGTAAAAAGTCATTAAGCAAACATAATATTAAAAGACTTTTATCCCGGGAGTTTTTAGTATAAAAACTATTAAGTAGGAATCAAACGATACCTACTATACTTTTTACTGTATTTAAGAATTTAAAATAAATTTATTTTTACCTGTCCCCAGCGCAAGGTTATTCCTGTGCTCGTAGATCACGTTAGATGGCGCTGATAGCGTGGCTGTGAGCCAGATTAGTGATAATCTACTTCGGCGTCTCATCAAAAAAATAATAAATAATTATAACAGTAAAGATAAAACATCAGAAGACGAATTATTAACATTTTTACCTATACAATTTAAAAAAAAGAGCAATAGTAAGGTTAAAACATTTTTTATATCAAATTTTCTATCCTATGCTAAACGATGATTGACAATGACATTTACGAAAAAGTAACTAATTAACTTAGTATTTTTTATTTATACATATTTTATATTTTACTATACATCAATTATTGAATGTTATTTATATTTAAATATATTTAATTACTTTTCTTTACTTTTTATAGTTTATTATAAAAGGATTAATTTTTTTTTAAAGTCAATTATATTTTCTTAAGAATTCGACACAGGAGTATTATTTACCGTCTGTAATAAATACAAGTAATAACGGTATATCGGCGACATTTGCCATTGCACAAATCTCTTTACAGCGACCAAAGCGTAATTGTTTTGTAGAAGGACGCGCGTATCGCGCCACCGATCGCCCGACTAACTGCAGCTGCCTTTATGTTCCTTTTTTAAAAACCCCGTCGAATAAATTAAAAATATTATATATTTTTAAATAGTCAGCATTTGGCGCCTTGTTTTGGTTTTTCAGCAATTATATTTATACATACACAAAGGAAAAAATAATTATTTTTACAACAGGCATTTATGTAAAATATTTAAAAAAAAATTTATAATAATTTTCAAATTAATTTATAAACAAATACAATTTATTAATAATATTGTTTGACTATTAAAATAATTACATGATTTGAGAACAATGAAATTGTTTTTAAATGATCACCACTATCACGTAATTATTCTAATTTTATGTGTAAATAAAAAGTTTCGTAATCACAGTTTGCACAATGAACTTTTACAGTTCCTTAACATAAACATACTCAAAGCGTTCTTGTGAAGAGAAACGACTCACAGTTTCCCAAATTTATTACAAAGACAATAAATCAGCTGAGAATCGCTCGCTAAACAGAATGGGAGGCTCATGAATAAAAACATGCTATTTAGCGCTACACACCATGCCTTCGAGTCTACAGAAAACGGTTTTGTTTCAACGCCAGGTGCTCGAAAATTAACTCTAAGGAAAGGTGTCAAGCATCAAAATTGCATATAAACTTTATAGGAGCTATTACCGTTGTGCTTTGTACGGCAGTTCTACGCAAACGCATTTCCGGCCGAACGCTGCCGGGAAAAAGCCATTTAAAACAAAAAAGAAAAAAAATTGTAACGCGCCGCGCGCCGCGCTCGGACACTTCCGGTGGGCGCCATTTTTTCTGTATTGAGAACAGATAAAATCTTTCCGGCCTACTGCACAAACGCTAACCAAGGTACATTTTTATAAAACACAATGATGAATTTGGCACAATTCGATCACTCATAAAGTTTGTCATGCTAAGTAGAGACCATTAATTACGTACTAAACTTAAATAAATAAATAAATAAATAATATTATCATATCATTTACTAGTATCTGCGACTAAAATTAAACAGTACAGCAACATAATTAGGAGTGAACGACATTTTGCACTGCCACAAAATTCAACGGTCGAATCTATGTAAATGGGATCGCTGTTCGATGTTGAATATTCAAATTGATGTCATTATAACAGTCGCCCAAACGTGCTGGCCGTTTGGCCACCAGCCAGTTGCATGTGTAATGTAATGTAATGAGTAAATTAAACGCTCTTTTTATCTTTGCCGCTATTCACAAACTGGTTCAATAACCAGCATTGATAAAATGTACGTATATTACCAAAAATACTTAATAATTATTACGTATACTCATTATAACAGACAAAAAACTTCGTCATTTTATGTTTAAAAAAAATCGAAAGATCACCGTATTTATAAACCTACATTTAAATCTAATGCAAAAGAAAAACAGTGACTGTCAGATTCCCTCGGATGTTGGCTGAACAAAACAGCACTTTAGACGAAATAAAAAAAGACTAGCAGAGCGTTCTCAATTCAAAAATTGAATTGATCGCCCCATTGTATTCGAAATGTATCATTTGAGCTGTTATTATGGGCGCTCTCTCTCTAGCTTCAATGCAACCTGGTAATCCAATACTTTTGTATGGAAGGCACTTAACGTTACGATCTAGTTACGAAATGGCTGATGTGTTGTTGGAATTTAATTTGTTTAGTATTTTATCGTAAAATTTACAAGAATTAGTTTGTTGCTCATCTTATTAATGATCAGAGTTATTTATTGTATAAATCTGTTCCGTGTTTCTAAATTGTAATATAGTTTTGAACAATAAAATTACGTCTACAATTCGTGCAAAATATTATGGGTTCCCATGATAAAAACTTACTAATTAGAACGTATTTGTTTTATCAGTAAAATATCGTTAAAAAGCATAGTAACGGAAGATGTCAAAAAACTGGATCCGATAATCGAATCCATGAAAGGTTAAAAAAAATTATTATAAGCTACAAAAAGCTAATCGTGTATAAATCGAAGGAAGTACCGAATAAACGAGCGTGATAAATTAAATAAACAAATTTATAAAAAGCCACAGACAGACGGGTAGGCTCTTTGTTACGTACTGCGGTCGGTAAGCGCCTGTCGTGATGTAGAAAATTAGTATTTACTACGAAATAATAAAGGTTCATATTAGCTTGAAAAATTTGAATACAAACTTTTAATGGGAACGTACATCGCTAGAATCGAACCCACGCACCTTCGGTAATCCTATTAACCGACTATTGTGGTTATCCAAATAAATAATTTATTTTAGATTAAATACATTCAATTGGGACCCATGAAACTTAAATAGAATTACTTTTATTAAAAGCTCTTGTCATTGAGTACAAAATTATTGCACTACAGCTTATTTTATTACCATAATTTTATTATATAACAACTAGCATTTCGTCCATAATTCAGATTTCTGTGTCATATATAAAATTATTTTTAGATACAAAGATTTTTTACGTAAAATAAAAAATAAAATCAATTAAAATTTTATGTAAGATAAAAATTGAAGAAAGAATTTTTAAATAAACATTAAGAGTCATCATTCATTTCTTTACAAGAATATTTCTCATATCAATCAAGTCAACAAACAAGCAATGTATCACAAAGGGCCAATAAAATGTTTTTATTAAAAACAATAATACAAGTGTGCGTTTAGTGAGACCGAGGGACCGTGATCGTTGCTTTTGTAACATTATAATGGTAGTAAGGGCAATTTTAGCGGACCCGATTGTTACTTAAGAGGCGTGTTTTGAGTAAACACTCATGTTTTGAGAGGTAGAGTCGATGTTAATAGTTTTGATAGTTGAAATGGATTTTTTAACTATACAGATTTATTTATCAATATTTCTAATACTTTCTTAATTTAAATTGACGTACATAATAGAACTAGTATTTTATAAGGAAAAAAATATTCCTTATTAAATTACTAACATCATAATTACGTGTAATTATTTATATGTATATCACTCATTTTCATTTGGAAATTAAATATTTATTATTTCACTGATATGATAGAAAAAAATAAGAGAAAATAGTATCAAGAACTCTTATTCCCGTTGTAGGCGGCTGGTGATGGAGCTGCATCACAATAGGCCCGTGCTTTATTGTATGAATTGCGTTTTTTGAGTGAAATCGATCACGAGCTCCGGCCTCGATATTATACTGTATTTATTTACGCATTGTTACTAAATGTCCCTTTGCAGTGCCGATCTGTTTTATGTTTCAAATTAAAAAAACAAACATATAATAGAATAATACGTAAATTTTAAAATTCGTTCGATTCTAAAGCCTAATTGACTCGTTATCTGCACTCTCATCGGCTCAGCTTAATTAGCTGCTACGTAATCCTCCGTAATCTAAATGCAAATAAATGCACATTTCAATAAATTCTCGGTAACTCGAAGACATTTATCTTGCAAGCGGATTCAACTCGTTTCCACGAAACTAGATTCTCACATTTTTATATATATGATTGATAAATGAGCTCGCTGCGAAGGCCAAGGGGCCAACGAATGTTTACAACATCTCTATAAATATGTATAAGAAGGCGTTCCTTACGTCTTGACATCGCTACTGGTTCGTTCCCGTATTATGCTCCCGTCATTATACCTTCAACTTCTGAAGTAGCAACCTCTTTTGTCGCTCTTTACGAATAATTAGACCAAACAATATCGTCGCTCGGATACTCGAAGCGGCAATAAAGTATACATTACAACAAAAAATCTCAAGTATTCGTAGGGTCGCTTTGACTGTTAATTCTTGTCATTGTAGCGTTCCATTCCGTTACGTTTGTTCTTTTTCGATTGTATAACTGAGCGAACGCATAAGGGCGTTCCGTACATCGGGGTTGTGAGAGTCGTGAGAATTGTTTTAGCAACAACAATTACAGTTATACGAATACTTGGAATAAGTTCGAGAGCAATAACATCGGCTGACGAAAAGGTCAAAGCCTCTAGAAAAATCGACGTACATACACATAAAGTACCGACTCGCAAAACGTTGTTACTATGATTTTCGACATTCAGAATTCAGCGGGAGTTCCGAGAAAAAACATTAAATAACCACAAAGTATTAGCTATGTCATCGGAGTTATTCGTTTTAACTTTACACAATTGTATGGGTGTTATGACACATCACTCCCTGTAGGGAGGGACTGGACCCCAAGTAAGTGACACTGAGATAGAGTCAAATCATCCTGTGGGATTATGTTCCCTTGGGAGAAGTAATGGAGAGGATTTATTATTTTGTTAATACTTTCAAATCATATTTACTGAAGCATTTATAAAGTATTTTAAGTACCGCGTTTAACACCAATAAATATTTGAAGTAGAATAATTTTAACTGTAGATTACAAGGAATAAAACAAGTTATTCGCTGAAAGCTGTAACTTTCTTATTGTGAGTTTCTATTAAGAATGTATCTAAACCTATTATTTTACTACTTATATCTCATATGAAAACATGAATTAAACTTGACAAGGAGTTATAGTAGTTTTTAATAATAGTTAAATTGCCAACGTTTTCAAAATTATTTTAATCCAATCTAATTCATACAATTTTTTTAAGTCCTAGAACACAATTCTAGAGGCAATTCTATCATTCGTATAAAAAAAATAATGTAATTTTATTTGTATTTTTTTTTCTCTGTGGTGTGCAATAAAGAATATATTATATACTAGCGGCCCGCCCCCGGCTTCGCACGGGTATTTAACTAAAATTTTAAAAATTATAAATTTATATTTTTTATCACCTACATACGTCATCTATCGTATAATAGTAGAATATCGTTTTTATATTTAGTGACATTTAACATAATAGTACCTATATTAATTGAAAACGATGTTTATCTAAAATATTAAAACGATTTCTATTCCTATCCGACATATTTAGTAAACTTTTAAGTTTAGCAAAATAATAACTCAAAAATAAGTTTTGTGAGTTTTTAAGATTCCTTAGACCAGATGGCGTTGGCGGCGTAGGTACCTATTTGTATTTTCTTAAATATTTATTTTTAAATTTAATTACAATGAAACAAAAACTAAATTATACTGTGAGTTATGTCTAATTTTTATGTATTAAAGTTATTTACATTGGTTTTGTACTTTTTACGTGATACGTGAACAAAGAAAAACACGATAAGAGATGGCGCTGATACGAAAAAAAACGCGCTATTGAAATTTATTCTTGATGATATATAGTGTATTAATAAAACGGAGGTGTTAACAGATTTATTATTTGTATAGATTACATATATTATATATTCCCTAATAAGCCCTTTCTAGATATGGTGAAGATACCTTTGCCCAATAGTGAGACATTTAAAGGTTGCTTCACTTCAGTCCAGTCCAAGCTAACACGTTTTTTATGAAACTTATTATGAATCACGATAATTGAAAACCTACTTTTATTACTAGCATTATTATTTTTATAAAACAAAATCAATGTTAATTAATTATCTAATTGTAAGTTTCAAAATCGCGTTCGGTATGAGTTTGGGGCAAAGAAGAAGCGTCTTACTGGTTTTACTTATAGGTAAAATGAAATTACTCACATTATGTAGTTTATAGTAGAGACCGCACGCGTTGCACACTGGCTCGCCGTTCTGGTTGCGTCGCCAGAGCGTCGTGGTTGTCGTCTTGCAGTTCGCGCACGATGTGCCAGCTCGTCTCGCAGCACTTTGTAACGACTGAAAGCATAAAAATAATTTTAACAACGACTGCATTTATAAATATCAAAAGTCTAAGCAATATTTGGGTACCCATTGCTTTTTGCTTAGGTAGCTGTTCGTGTTAATATCATGGGGATCCCTTTATTGTTTATAAAAACGGATTGGACCATACTGACTGTACTTTACAGGAATAAATAAAAAAAAAAAATTATTAATTAATTATTAGAAGTTACTAAATACGTTAATCGCTTTTAAAGTTAAGTAAGTATTCAATATTATGTTATCATAAGCTAATAAATTATCATGTTAAGCAGGAACCCAATTATGTCTGCTATTTTTTGTTAGTTAAATAAATTTAAAAATATCATAAATAATATTTTTTATCATTTATACATACGCAAATTTATATTCCTGTTAAATTTAAAACAATCGCTACACGACAAGAGTAGGTCGCAAGACGACACAGCCGACAAAAAGTGAACATTTGAATATGAAGTCGAAAAAGCGAGTAGCTATCGTCGGCCCTTCTTACGCACCTGCCCATTACTACACGTCAATCAAGCAAAACAAAAAAATCCACGGCATGCGGTGGCCGTTTTATACAGTCCACAAAAGTGCCTCACTCAATTAAAAATGCATTCGTCCTAAACCGACACGAAAATAAAACGAGCCGCACAATCCGACTCATAATAAATCCATTAATTTGTCATGTCATTTATTGAACAAAAAGTATTGAAGTCGGAAAATATTACCAACGAACTATTCGGAACGTCGACTCGGATCGATTCTCAGTAACTAGAATCGAATACTGCCAAGATTATCGTGACCGCACCGGCGTATTGTCCGTTTTAATATTGTAAGTGACTATCGTTCTCGGTCGAGTACTGACGAGCTCGAAAAACAAACATAGGTACTCGTAGTAAGTAGTCACTAAACTTGTAAGTAACACATTAATTCCTTTCTAATTATAATGAAAAAATAATTTTAATAACACAATAATCGTGATCTCAAGTCTACATAAAGTATGTCTGCAGTTCAATTGTCATTAATATATTCTCTATAAATGCAAGCAAAACAAATATCGAGTTAAACCATTGGAAAAATAATTTAATAAAACAAACAAGTAAAAATTACAAAAAGTGAGACTAATTTTTGCTTTAGCTCGTCGTGCACATCGGTACAGCTGCATATTGGAATACCTAAATATTAAATGGTTTGCGTCAATATTCGCTTCGTCATGGTATCTCCTTTGTGTCTGAATAAGATTAGAGTCACCATATTAGCCGAGCCAACCACAGACACTTTTTCTTCCAATCGAAGAATTGCTTAAGTACCTACCTACGACTATCTGAATCACTACAAAAAAAAAAAAATTTTCGATCGACGTTCGTGACTTCACCTAACTCTCCCATAAATCGGGACAAAAATTAAGTCGAGGGTTTATGACTCAATTACGCGAAACCGATTTTATAATCTGTAGATAAGATTTTCTCATCAAGCTATAACACCCGCTGCATCACACTGGTCCCCCGGGAACGCCGTCTATATCCGAGGGGTACGGACTAAGCCGATTACAGAAGTCAACCGATCGTGGGGGCGCTTTTATTTCCATGGAAAAACGGCTGTTTAGTCGTAACTTTATGACCGAATTACTTTCGCTCCTCAAACACTGAAACGGTTGAAAAACGTCGTAAATTTTATGAGTAAAATTATTTTTATTCGGCTCAGTCACGACGAAGCCTCAGTGAAAGGCTCGACCATCATTAAAGTTAGGAGAACACTTCGCATTCCTGAGGAGGATAAATAAAATCTTAAGCACGCGGACACTTGTACCCGAGACCGAAGAGTTTTATTAATTGTTATACCCATTTCACTGTCAACAGCATTCCGCCGTGATCGATATCGCGCAGGTTTCTAAAAATAACTATCAAACAGAAAATACGCCGACAAAGATAAAAAGATGCTATACACAAACAAACAGACTAAATTCAGTGTATATTGTTATGGCAGTACTTTAATTTTCAGTGTAGTGTAAACTCAAAGGAACGAGCGCAATGACAAAATCAGAGCTTCTTTTGTGCTGTGACATGAACAAAAACCACTCTATTGTTGTCATTAGGACTGAATTTACTGACTATATTAGAAATATTACTGTCCACAGAAGTTGACAATTTGAACAAATTGCATTTTAGAATTTACGCATGTTTTCTTAAATATATTAATTTTTTAAATATTTATTTAAAGTTGTTTATAAATGTAATAAATCTATGGTAATTAATTCATTAAGTCGATAAATACATGTTTAATTATTACCAACAAACACGCCAAACGGATTAAAATCATTTGAACTCACTCAAAGTCTAATTCAATAAGCTCTCCGCATTAAAAACATATTTCTATAAAGACCAGCCCTCCCCGCTTTCTCGCGATCCAATCAGCCTTATCTTCCCCGACCCTACTGCAAACACCTCCTAATCAAATCAAATCACAGCCTCCGTCTTCCCTAATCTATCTGCCTATCTACACTCAAACATAAAATTACATTACAAAAAGGGATGGTTACCTACAGCCCCTCATATATTTGCAAACACTGGCAAAATTTAACCCATCGGAAGCGTCCCTGTACTACATCCATATAACTTCGTAGCCGGAAAACACAAACCTACTTGTCTACACACAGACGAACCTCTTTCGAGCACATCATGCACACATAGCCGCGTATCAGCATATCTACGTCATCTAGATCCCACTATGAGAACCCCAAGGGGGAGGCAATCCATTTACCGTAGACCTCTCACTGGTGAAATTTCTTTCCTATATTAATATGTCGAAAGATCACAATCGCGTGGCAAGAGCACTGTTTTTAAAGGTTTACACGGCCCCTAGCAGTGAAAGCGCGGAATCGATGTAGCCTTTACCCCTCGCCCCGCACCAGTTTTTCCGGCGCTCCGTCCTTATCAGACCGAAGCGATTAGATAAAGAGAGATAGAGCGTGAAAATAAAGATTTTCATCGTGTTCACTCACACCGAGCCAGTTTCAGCTGAACAATAATATAGCGGTCGTTTTACAAGTGTGCTGTGTAGATATTAAGGGTTTTATGTAGTTTTATATGAGGGGTGTTTGAAATAAGGTTGAACCCTTAAATTATTAGTAGGTAAGTAAAATTTAATAAAAACCTATTTACATTTTACAAATTTTCATTTAGTTTATCTTTGAATAATTATTAAATAAAAACTTACCGAGTTTTATCTATCATAAATAATTTGACTATTTCACAAGTATCTGCGATTTTCTTTCAGAATCTTTATTTCAGCAATCAACAACGCAAGTTACACTTTAGCTCTACAGGGACTTTGTATGTTCTTTGTCTGAATATAAAACATTATTTTACATTTTTTATCTTTACTTTGTCATTTCGTCGGTAATAATGATAATAAACTTCAATCTAATAACTTAATATTACGTCAATAAAATTGACAGCCGAGCGAGGCAAGAACTTTGATAACAGTATGGTCCAAATTTATAAATCCGTTAGGATAACAAAAGCGCTGCGGTTGCCCAATAGGAGCTATCGCGATAGTATCGCGTCGGATTGACACATCAAGCCGCCCGTACGAGATTACATCGCGTACTCGTACATCGTAATCGACGCCCGCGTCACGCTGCCACGTCATACGACTTACTAAAATCTTTTATAATCAATAATTAATGTTTGTCAAATGTTCGTTATTTAGATACATCCAATGTTTCTTGAGCCTCTGGCTTGTTATTTAAGTAATTTTTATTGAATAATAATAATATTTTAAGAGGCTCTACAAATTTCATTCAATACTATTCTTTATATATCAGATAAATAGGATAGGGACAACACTATCCTAGCTATCCGAATTCGTGTATGTGATAACAAACGAAATTATTATTTTTTGCTTTGTCGTAGGTACCTGCCTTCTTTCGTGGCTCCGTTATTATTATTTTTAGTAATCGTCTTTAGTTTAAAGCGTTTAAGTGTAAGGAAGTCAGTTGAATTATGGTGCTTAGTAATAACTACCAGCAACATATTCTTACATTTTGACTAACTAACGATGGTTGTTAAGAAGTTTTATCTTTGTTCCAGAATTCATCATCAAATTATCACCAGTACTGTTTAATAGTATCTATATACTTTATAATATAAGAAGAATGACGCAAATCGATCTACTAACCTCGAAAAAATTAATGTAGAGATATACCAATATTTAAAAAAAAGTATAAAAAACCCGCCTGAAAACCTAATTTCCTTTTTGTTTTCAAGTCGGTCAAAAGTTGGTAATAATACTCTATCATAAGATTTGTCTGCATGAATATTTAATACAATATATTTATAGTATTTTACGATGTGCGGTCCTACGTTTGCGGTAGGTGATTATTTACAAACTAAGTTAAAGTTCATAATACTTTCAAATAAAAATAAAACACTGGGTTTTAATAACGATATGTTAAACAGTTTCTAAATCAACTAAACAAACTCTTACCCCAGTGGTTCCCAAGCTTGTCTGGACTAAGACCTGGCTAAAACAAATTAACAAACTCGGGACTTTATCCGTTAAAAATATGAATAAAGGGATTTTTCAATTATAAAAAAAGGACAGGGCCTACTAAAAATTCGCTCGTGACCCACCAGTGGGTCGCGACCCATAGATTGAAAAACCCTGTCTTACGCCATTCTATAGGTAAATTATAATATAAACGTGACTTTATTGATAATTAAATACTTATTAAAATCTTTTAGAATAGAACTACTAGTAGGTGCCATTAAAATTAATTCGCAATAAAACATCATTTCCTGTCACTATTGCATGAAGAAACAATAAGTGCGCGATGCTTATTATAGATAAAAAAATATACGGGAATGAACTGTAATTAGTTCACTCAGACGTTGATGGATAGTGGTACTGAAACACTACAATAATGCAAATAAAAACCCGAGACAGATACCACACACCCGTAACCACACTTTATCATATTCTTTTATTTACATATATATTTTAAGAGTTTCTTTTGAATATTATAGGTATTAACCAAGCAACCTAAAACAATGTAGCGAAATAAGTTTCAACCCTAAATATATATGTGAGGCCTATGCCCAGCAATGGGACGTTTACGGAGTGTTACAATTATGTAAATATTGTAAATGTAAAAGTTTACGGGGACATATATTTATGTAATGTAATCTTACAATATAGTATGTGTATTTTATCTGTTATGTATGTTTTTTTTTATATGTTATTTTTATTATATCGTGTATTTGTATTTTTATTATATTTCTTTTGTGTTATTTTGTATATTTATGCACCACCCTCCATTTTACCCCAGCTATGTTTCAACTCCTCACAACGTAAGTTTGTCTGGAAGAGATTGCTTATTAGCAATAAGACCGCCTTATTGTACAATAATATTTAGGCATATATCTCTGTAATTTTTCTTTCACAAGTGATGTACAATAAATAATTATAAATAAATATATTTATAATACTATATATTTATAAAATCTACCTAAAACCGTTTAATTATTATTATTTATACTATATTAATCGTTAATTATTTACTTTTTTTCCTGTCGTTATATCAAACATAGTTAACACATAATCTGTAAAAAAATCAAGTGTCAAGTTATTAGGTTTCCAAAGATGTGACTTGTGACAGGTTGAGGAAAGGAAAAACGAACGGATGGGCAGGCTTAGCAATAGGGTTCCGTTTGCATTTTTTTTTTTGCTTTGTTTTATGGTACCCTAAAAATGATTAGATTTATAATTATTTTTTTATATTTTTTGTTCCATTCTGGTATAAAGTGTGTGTGTGTCTGTGATTTTATAAGCTATGCGCGGCGTCGCCCGCACATAAATTTTATTTTACCCACATACTAGTAACGCTACGGTACGGTAAGTGCCTACGGTACGATAGTAACTAAGGGCTCTTACACACGAGCGGCATGTTTCCAACGGCAGAGGTAACGGCAGCCGTCGACACGCGTCGGCGGCACCCGCCGACGTGTCGGCGGCAGCCGTCGATCTATAGCGACACTTGCAGTTGTAGCGTGCCGCGTCCGCTATTTTGTCAGTCGACGGCACATAGTTGAAGAGTGTTGGAAGAGTGCGCCCGCGTTAAAAAATAAGTAACTAATAATTAATATTGTTCCTATAGGTAGTAAGTTAATTGCTTTTTATTTCAACTTAAAATGGTACCAAATGATGTTGATCTCATTAAAGAAATAATCTAAATTACTTAGTATCTTTTTATTATCTATATTTATGCTAATATTATAATGAAAAGATTTATATTTTTGGATTTTTGTTTTTAACGAATGAATTCAATAACTAGTGGACCGATTAAAAAAATCTTTTACTAATAGAAAGCTACCTATAGGAACATTATTAATTATTAGTTACTTATATTTTAACGCGTGCGCACTCTTCAACTATGTGCCGTCGACTGACAAAATAGCGGACGCGGCACGCTACAACTGCAAGTGTCGCTATAGGTCGACGGCTGCCGCCGACACGTCGAGGGGCGTCGCCGACGCGTGTCGACGGCTGCCGTTACCTCTGCCGTTGGAAACATGCCGCTCGTGTGTAAGAGCTCTAAGCGCGATTCGCTAAAGCGCCATCTATTATGATAACGTCGTACTTCAAACTGTTGTACCTACTTTGCGTAAAAATAAATCGCAATCCGACATTTTGATGTTATTTTGTGTTTTTCGTTAAATAAGTTTTTAATATGAATATCAATAATTATCAATTAATTAAATACTATAAAACATTATTTTACATAACGTTATCTATTACCATTTCTGGATCACATTTAACTTACCTACTCTTGTTAAACGCCGACATTCAAATACAATATTTACCAAAATTTCTTGAAGTGGTCGCATTTTGTGATGTGGGCAACTAAATTTAACCAGATCATTAAATCGTTAACTTTTCACGATTTTGTCATCAACGATTGGCAATAACGTGAAAATAGAATGTCCATGAAATATACAATAAAACTCCAAAATATATCAGGTTAGAGTAGGTAAGGGCAGTTTTTTTTTCATATACATATAATATATTCCTCATTCGCGGTTTCCTTAATTTCATATTTGGATAGCCAATAATAGTGCATAGACTTTTTTCGCATGGTCACCCTACTATCCTTTTTTTTGTTTGATAAGCGATATGATTAAATCATCTTGACCAATTCACGAAGTAGCGCGCCTTCGTTGACCATATGATGTGGTCAATGGATAGTGAAACATTTCATGAAATGCGACCATTTCATTACATTTTCGAACATTTCATCAATTTAATGATGTGGGCAATTTTACTATACGGCCACGACATATAGTATATTACGTAATACAAATAAGCAAAAGCTTTTTTGCCTATATCTATTAATTATTATTTTCTATATTAAGTTTTTGTTACTTCTAACAAGTTAAACATGTAGTACATGCACCCAGTGATTTTCTATTTTATTGTATTGGAACAGGTCTAATCTATTTTAGGTATTATCTATAGATCATCTTGTTCGATAAGGAACGGCATTGGTTATATCGTTTAGTTAAGGTTATACAATCGTTAACTTTTACGTTACCTACGTAAAAACACAATTCAATTGACAATTACTGGCGTTATTAGTATCCTAAGTACATTTAACCTAAGCTTTCCAGGAATGTGCTTGAATATTTATATTTTAAAAATAGCGTTACTTAGACGACAGGCTAGTATAGTGGTCACAGAGACTGAATTTTGTGCTAACAGTCGTGGGTTCGATCCCCACTCATGACTACTGTTTATATAGGCAATGCGGATGTTTGTCGTGGTCAAAGCGATTGCGTTTATGTCGTGTGTGTTTCCGGGCCCCTAGCACAAGAACACATTATATAGTCGAAAAAATTAAAAGATATGTAGAATTAACTGCTAATAAGTAAACATAGTCACCAAAAAGATAAAAAGATTTTAATAATGTTTCAAATAAATAAGGAAAAAATAAATCAACTCAAATGACATTCAAAGCAACTTAAAACAATTTTCCAGAGGCGACTAAACGTTGGTAATTCAGCGTCGGGTCGCTTCTTGTAACGTGTGAATTTGCATTGAATGGCAAAGGACAGTGCGGGCGTTTTCAAATTAGATACAAGGCGAGGCCGCTGGTTACACTGTGTTTTGTATTCGTATGGAATTCAATGGGATTCTTCTAATCTGTGTTACACTGTGAGGCACTGTGTCCTATGTGTAGCGATGTCGAAAAACTATGACCGTATTATTAAAACGGAACGTTAAATACTGTTTGTGATTTACCTTTTTCAATGACATCATAAATTATTGTTGTCCTTAAGCTTTTATTTATGGTTTCACGACTTACGTTAATAATGTTTGTAGACCATTATATTTTTTATAGTTATTGTTATGTGAATAAATGGTTAATGTTTTATTAATTCTATAGTTTTCTAGACTTTATGGAATAAATTTTATATATGCTTCGTCGAACAAACACGATTAAACATTTTTTGTGTTCTTTTACCTGGATCATGAAAACTTTATTTATTAATTAACGGTATATATATACACTACACACAAAAATTAAGGGAGCAGAAAAATAAATCCTTTTTGGGGGATTTTCAACAGGCTGTAACTTATACAAAAATGGTCGTACAGCAATAAAAAAGCAAATTGTAGCTCTAAGTGTCTAGTTTTTGGATCTGAGTTTGAAAAATTTTTTTTGAAAATATTTTTCGAGTAATCATAAGAAAACCACCGAAAAAAATTTTAGATTTTTTTTTTGTTTAAATCTACGGACGTGGAAAAATTTTTTTCGACTAAACCTCTATATGGACCGGATAGCTTGTTTATTCAGCTTTAATTTGGTTTTTTAAAAATCTCGATACGAGCATTTCTCGCTGAGATATCGGTGTTTGAATGGAAAAAGATCATTTTGTCTTTGATTACCAATATCTCAGCAACCAATGATCGCACAGAAATTTTGAGGTTGGTTTCAAAAACTTGAATAAATTCTCTACAAGGATTGGCAATTGAATTTTGAAAAAATTTTTTTTTCATACATTACATGAATTTGAAAAAGCAACCAAAAAAGAGCTTTTTGGGGTTTTTTGGAAAATCAAGCGCCCAATCAAAAATATTGCGGAAATCACTAATGTTAAGTGTGCCTTTTACTGTTCAATATAGGTAGCCACAAAAACCCTGCGAAGTTTCAATTTAATCCAGCCAACCGTTTTTTTCCCACTTGATCGAATTTTTGAAAAGATTAAAGAAGCAAGAATTTCACTCTGAAAATGTCATAATTTTTATCAAAAATAAAAAAAAAACATTTTTCTCTCAATTCTGTATTAGTAAATTGGAAAATTTAAGAAAAAAAAATCGAAAATTTTTGTTGCGCGACGACGACCTTGGCCAACTCGTCGTTGATAATCACCGGTTTCCAAATACCGATTGTATTCGCGAGATACGACAGATGAACTAATGTCCATACGATCCCCGACTTGTCGGTAATTGTACCCTTCTTCCACTAGAGTCACTATCTGAGCGGATAAATGCCTAGGCATTATGAAAAAAAATTTAAAATTTTTTTCGGTGGTTTTCTTATATATATATATATATATATATATATGTGTGTGTGAGTGTGTGTGTGTGTGTGTGTGTGTGTGTGTGTGTGTACATTTTATATAATATTGTTTAATTATTGTTTTACAATAATTAATATATAATAACCTCGAAACAACGACAACTTTACACTCATACGCTAAGGTGTAAAACCGGACAGTTATATAAAGGAATAATGGATGATTAATCATACAAACAGGTGCGCAACAACTGGTACAAGCGAAGTCGGGTCCGGAGGGAAGCGAGGGAAGTCATAAATACGGCAGCTGCCTGTCTAGATACCATGATTTTCTACATTTGCATCGGAATTGGGAAATTAGACTTGTAATTTATTCAGAATATTCTAATGTATTTTTAGTATAGGGTACAATTAAATTATAGGTAGGTACTAATGGTGTAATAATATCATGCAGTAATTAGACACATGTACATATTATTATTATTATCTTAAGCCTATGTATTTGAGTGCATTTTTACAACATTTTTGAGCTGTGAGCACTTAACTAATTTTGGATATGAATAAACGGTATTATATTATTTAATAAATGATATATCGATATCTGAACAGAACTGTTCTGTAATTCGCAGTTAATGTTTCAGAATCGAAGGGCGTATTGTGAATGCGGTTCTCGCAGGTCGCCGGGTCAATTCGCACAGTTTAGCACCGCGTCATATTTATAATTACCCGCGGCACGACGCACAACCCGCGTGCTAGGCACTCTCCCGCGCTTTACCCGCGCTCGCCCGGCCCGCGTCTATAAATCAAAATTTTAAATCACCGGTGGGCGGGACGCATCGCTCGGCCAGCGCCGAATAAAATGAATTAAAAATAAAACAACGAGCCCTCTGCGCGCCCTGAGAAAATTTAAAGATATTTTCGCTTTATTTTTTTTTAATTAATACCTTGTTAAATTTTAATATTGAGAGCGCATGCGTTATTACAATGGGTGTGCGAGAGATTTTAACTGGCTTTCGGTAACTTATTGATGCACCGCATGACCCTTAATTGGATCATTTTTAACGAGAAATGATAAGGTCCGACGATGAGTGCGACGGGCTCATCACACGGATCTCTCGCTCTCACAAATTAATTGCGAAAATAATATGCCAAGCGTGAGTTAAGAGACGCTTTGAAGAACCGTTTCTTTCATTTCTTACGACAGGAATTGTTGAAGTTATTGAAATTTACTACATATCACAAAACAAATTTACCCGACCACGTATTTAACTTTTAATAAGATTTCGAATTCTCGAACAATTTTGTACGATCTTATAAGTTAATTGAATTCTTGTTAAATGAGCAGTAGAAAATCAAAATCAGAAACAACAAATTTTTTTTCAAAAAGCTTTGTACATAAAGCCGCAACACACTTTTTTTTCTCATATTTTCCTTTTTTGTTAATAAGTTCTACAAAAACTCTGTAAAGTGTAATTAGAAAACTATGCTTACGTAACATTAAAATAAATTTATTTGAAATTTGTTCTGTATTCTTCGTTATACCGCTAAAGATTAAATGCATATCATTGTTAAGTAAGGCATAACGGATCTTTTTAGATACAATTTTAAGAGCTAGTCACCCCAGAGGTCAAATATTTTCAACATCTGGCAATCACAGACGTCAGTCGGAGCTGGTAGACGGTAGCCAACTAGCCACGCGTCACTTAGCCGACAGCTCTTCATTTCTACGGACGTGAGTTGATTGGTGCGCTTTTAATAATTCCTCCGTGACGGCTAGTCGGCTACCCGCGTCGAAACTTAACTAATGAGTAACTGCTTAGGCTTTCACTCGATGAAACTAATGTCGATATCATATTAAATCATGTTCCGTATTTTTTAAAGCTGGTATGTCTTTGATATATTGTATATTTAGAATAGGCAGGCACAGTTAAAGTTTATATGGAGAAGAAATGCAGAATGCTAATCTTTTTTTATAATAATGCTCAAAAAATACATTAATTTTTTTTTTAAAACACTACAAGTGTGTACGTAGAGTGCTACGACACACACATGTAATAATGTACATGTATACACATTACAGTACATATATACACATACACAAATTTTGTTTATTTTCAAAGTCTGTTGTCAACACGGTAGGTACCTACTTAAATACAGGTCTTGCAACGAATTTTTTATCGAAATATTTTTTGACAGATCAGGTCCAATGACTACTGCATATGTCGCTCATCATGTTATGCGCAATCATATTTTTATGATATTGAAAATTCTGTCAATTATAATTTAGGTCGAATTTCGACCACTGGGCGACCACTAGTTTAAATTAAAAGTCGTCAAAAAGTATAACAATATATATCTAAGACTTAAGTTGTTACAAAATTAGGTATATTACGTTCGTGTCTTATAGTCTTTTAATGTCATACAAGTATGTATTTCTATATCTACTTGCATTACATTTCTTGCACTAGTTTTTATATATTTTTATCGAACCTAATTTATACAATGCAATTAGTAGCAAAAAATAATTACGATTTTGTAATAACATTGTAAAGTGTTAAAACATTTACGTTCTATAAAGAATAAAATGTTAAGTCTATTTATTTAAAAAAAAATTATGTCTGAGAATAATGTTGGTTATTGTATTAATTAATGTAGCCACCACAAATGTAGCCCTAAGTGACCGTGAAATGACATTCAGAGAGCGCAATCGAATGACTTTTTCTTGGGCAATTTGCACATTTATAGTTTTGCTAGCACGTGACTGAAGCGTTATTAAATAAAACTATTGATATTAAAATATTCGTACCACATTTTTTTTTTTTTTTGTCTTTACTTATAAAATATACGGTGATCGCATGAGTGTCGGAGCTATTTATAATCGTGGTAAGGTAAATTTATGTCAAATACTCTAGGGTAAAGGGTTAGCGATAATATCGTTAAATTAATAAATATTAATCTTGTTAATTGTATTACATTTTTTAGGTTAATCGTTTTGGCTATCATTAAAACAAACTGGTAACAGTCGGCACGGATTGAGAGAAACACAAAGGCGGGACTCTCGGCTTGCAAGGGTGGGCCAACATTTTACAATACGGATTAATTATCGGCCAAAATCGACCACTCAAATATACCTGTCACCGCTGTAAAACAGCGCGATCCAATTTATATGGGCCCCGAACAATGGTAAACGCGGTAAACACAATGGAACGGCGCAAAATGAACAAAAATGAATCGAAATGAGCGCTTGCCGCTGGCTTCGCTTAAGATATGAACTGACTTACTAACTATTGTTTTCAAATAAACTACATTACCAATAAAAAAAATAAACTTTTTCTATCAAATAAAAAGTCTAACTCTAGACACATGTGAGAACTAGCCGTTACGTAATTTATTACAGGACTCGATAATCATATTTAATATCCGGCCCTGACATTATAATTATATTTATTTATTTATATATATACTGTACTTAATCTAAGTGCTAAATTTATAATAGCATTCTCTGCATAGTAAAGCATAATAGATAAGAAGTCCTCGGAAATACTTTGAAATGCTAAATTTATTGTCACAATAAGGCAATTAAGACAAATACTCCACAAGAGAAGACAGAAACCAATTTCAAGTTATTGTTTAAAATATATATTTACTTATATCTTAAAACTAAATAGGAGCTATATCTATAATGTTTATGTAAATCGGAAGGGTTAAAGAGACCTGCGCACGCGCTGCTGACGCGCGGACCACCGGCGGCTGTGTCAGCCCTGATTCACGACCCTGCTGGTAGGGATGAAACAATTTGAAACAAGTCGCTTCCAATTTGATATTTTGAAATGAAAAAGAACCATATAAAGTTTTTATTTAAAATAATGTTTTATTGTTATTTTTAAATGTTAATAAAGTATATTACACCGGCACACAAAAAAAAAAGTTGTCAGTACTTTTTACAGGACCCATGTATCTCTACGTATTTCGACCCGCGGAATCCGAATTTGAAATACATGAGAATCATGATTGATTTAATTTTATAATTTTTTTTAAACACAATATCTGGAATTTTTGCTTTTTTGCAATTTTTCAGGGTTTTTTGGAATTTACTCAAATTTTTAATGGCTTATGGTCTAAATAAACTTCAGATAAGTATTAAGCGGGTCAAAATACATAAAAATCATGCTTAGTTTAGATCAAATTTTTTTTTAAAATCGTTTTAAATCACCTAAATTGCCGATTTTCGTCATTTTTTTCGGTTTTTCAAAGTTTTCTCGAAAATTTGACGGTGTACGGGTCAAACTGACCTCAAATTCGGATTCAGCGGGTCGAAATACATAGAGATATATGGGTCCCGTCAAAAGTACTGACAACTTTTTTTTTGTGTGCCGGTGTTATTTTTTAACTTTTATCACATTGCCTTTATTTTTTGTCTCTTTTTATATTGTCATAATTTTACGTAGTAAGTTAGACACAATTATTTTTGTAAATAAACTAGAAGACCCTCGCAATTCCATTTGCTTTGTCATTTATGGCTGCTGTTTCGCTATGATTCGTAGCGTGATGTTTATAATCTGGTATTTCTGAGTTTAACTTTCTAATAGTGAAAGAATTTATAAAATTATAAATGGTTTTACAGTTTATTTATTTCAAATAAATTAAAATATCTTTCCTCTATACATTAGATATAATATGTGATTTTACTGAAAGTTTCATTTTGAGCCAGCCCTGCGAAGTGGCTGCGACAAGCGTAGCATTGTTAGGAAGAGGCCGCCCTGGCTGTATAAATACATTCGTATTGCCACTCGTAATATGCGAAATAATATCTACAATTTGAACCTAAGAATTTTTCTATCATAATTTTATCTTATTGCATATTAAATAATATTAGCATTAATAATAAAATAATAAGTGCATGTGAATAAACGGTTACCGGTCGGAACCGGTTTAGCAGAATTAATAAAGCCACTATTCATACACAAATAAACAACCGCTTGAATGCTAAGTACGAAATGAGAGATAAAATATATTTTAGATTGGTCCAAATCGTTAACACTAACAACTCATTCCTATCACACTCCGGGATTTAATCGCGCAAAATCTACCGCATTGCCTCGCATTCAACCTATTGGAATGCGCAGAAAATGGAAAAAACATGGCGCTAAACCGCGAAACTATATGTATTTAAACGCCGAATCCAAGATTCTGGACCTTGAAAAAACGGCCAACAGTGAACCATTTAAATTTTTCCAAAACGTGAACACAATGGAACAGATTATTCGGAAAGTATTCTTTTTGTTTTATTTTAATTTTAAATTTGAAAAAGGAATTCGGTTCGGCAAGGCCTGTCACATCATTCCAGCGCTGCTAAGTGACGCCGGACGCACGTCAGTCCCATGGACGCATTTTATTTTATAAGTTTGTATGAATTCAACCGACTCCGATCGTTTTTTGTTATCATAGATGTTGGACTCACGTATACGATTAATTTGATGAGCTTTTATCAATCTTTTTTATTTTCTATAAACGATTATATTGTTTAGACAAATAATATAATTATAATTTCAAATAGCTCTACTCTTTTTACATATATATGTTACTTTTTGCATTTAACTAAGTACTATATATTTCTTAATTTTTTTGCAATCTATTGGCAAAGAGGAAACAATTTTGGCCTTATTCTTGATACACTTGTAAATTACGTAACAAGCAAAAATAAAGTAAATTGCTAAATAAATAATAATTAGACAACATTATAGTAATCCGAGTAACCTTTGAATAAAATTAGCGCACTTTCCATAAACGACGATCAATTATTAAAATTATAATAATTACGGCACAGTCATGTCGCCTCGGGTGAGCGTATCGCTGGAAATAATAAAGGTTGTCGCTCACTAGCGCTCACGGATCAACTCGCGATTGACGTGCGTCGAGATGACGCTAAAAGGTCTATTGTATACGAAATGCTCGTTACTCCGCAACCGACCGGTCTTTAACACGCTGCAACAATGTGATCACTCTATACATATGTAGTGTTTTTCTCTTGTGAGAGACCTAACACATTTCTAGAAATATTCTCTTCATTCAATACTAAACCGTCTTTGAGTGTTTATTCTGTCATTACGAAGATAACATCTTTCAGAAACAATCAACCTGATTTTTATCTAACATTTCCTGTCATATTTAGAAAGAATTACCACTTTGTATAAAAGAAAAATAAATACATACAATAATATCTACTCTCTTGTTTATATTTGAACTCTATTGTATATGTATGTGATTATGATGTATAGACTCATTATTATTTTTAAATGATTTTTATGTATTTATTCAATAGTAATAAAGTCGTTACTCAAACGGCGACCGTTTAATGTAAATGTAATTACTCCATTGCGTTCTTTTATAGTGCAATTAATCAAAGGCTGTTACAATATGCATGATTACTTAAACAAATAAAAGCAATTATGTAAATGTGAAGCTCATTAAGCATTTCACGTGAATATTGTCGCGGTAAGGCTATCGCGTCGACGCGCGATCTCGCATCGCGGATAATATCGGGTTGCGTCAATTACGACTGATCTGCCGATCGCGCGATACATTTAAATGTATTGTATGCGACGACCCTCATATTTGCCGAATAACCAGTTTCGAGCGAAACGATATTAACATCACATTAGTTTATATAAAGTAAACATGTTTTAAAGTGCTTTAGTATTTATTTTCGTAAAGAGAATAGCTTTGAGCGATTATCGATGGTAATAAAATCAATCGGCTGGTAGTTAGTTAACATCTATTTGTAACACATAATCACTGTTATTATTCTCATAGCAAACTTTCGATATTTTTTATGTAGAATTTAATATAAACTTTCTTTAACTAGCTGTGTAGCAACAATAGTGACACAATCTCCCCACAGTGGGCATGTCGTTGTATACGGAAGCGACCGGGGAATCAAAGCCCGGTGGCATGTACTGCCCGCGCGTGGGACGCTACAGTGCAGTTAACAAAATGTTTCTTACATCTACTCGCGTTAAACCGTCTATTTAAATTTGTCTAGATACTCTTAGTTAAAACGTTGTACCTACGTATAGCTCGGCACTTCTTAAAAAACTTACCAATTTTTTTAAAACAAACTTTTATTATAATCTCATGTATCAGCTATAAAAATAAAAACGTAATACCTAGTTTACTTATTAAAAATTTGCCTATTAGTTCAAATTTTAAAAACATTATAAACAACCAACATATAACAAAATCACTTAAATCTATGATAGATTTACGTGATTTTGTTTCTACATCAAATGAAAAACATAATCATTTCATCATAACAAATTGATATTGGAATAAAAAATTCTTTAATCGTCCCGATAATGGTAATTGTAATCGATATTTTAGAATATGTTCCCAGTAGAGCCTGGCATTGTTAGTGCGGATAGTCATCATTAGTCAGTGAGACATCGCTCGCACCCAACAATTTGAACGTAGCGAACGCACCGCTAAATTGCGGCCTGCCACCGCACCGAGCTTTATTTATTTGTATTTATAACGCATCGTACCTAATTACGTCGGAGAGTATACCGTGATTCGTGTACTTTTAGGAACAGTTGGCGCTGACGGGCTAATGACAGCCACGGCTTCCTGCTACGTTAATTGCTTAGGAAGTCCGTAGTTGTAAGCTCATCGAATTATTTATTAGAATGTATTTCGGTCAGGTGTACGTCACGATCGGTAGCAGCACTTAAAGTCTGTCAGTTCGGACGAAGCTTAGGCCAGATTATAACGTAACACGGTAGTTTGCTTTTGATGTGATTCAAACGATTGCCTCATGCTCTTAATTGCTTAGTTTGGGAGCAACATGAGGAAATACAATGATTGGCCTTTTTATAGCGAAGCTTCTGCGTTGGAATCGTATGATCCGGTTTAAGTGGGTAGTGCTTCTGAGGTGTATTCTTATTTAATTTTTTTTTTTGTAATCATATTACATCAAAATGTTTTTGTTTTTGAATTATAGATTATTCAGCAGAGCGTTTTATTTTTTTTATTAACAAATGAGTGAAGAGCTACGCAAATAAAATCATAAATTCAAGAGAAATGTTCTCATAACTCTGAGGCGTGCAATTTGTGGCTCTAAATCAAAGATGTCCGCAGACGTACCACGGCTACCGATAAATAACTCCGAAACGATTTGTGTAACACGAGGGTCTTGCCACTACCAAGTATAAGATTCTTATTAAGTTATCATAGCAACAACTTCGTTCTTCGTTCTACCTTTAAACGTAGTGTGAAATCAACATGTGTCATACATAAAATACATACAAAGTTTTTATCTAACCGCTTTGTAACTAAATTGTTTATAATTATTTTATTTTAATAACCAAAATAATTAAAAAACAATTTGACTTCGAATATTCAAACACTACACATGACATGCCTCAATTGTAACTTAAACACGTCTCTTAACATTTTTTAATCTGCAACAAAACGACGCCAACTAAAACGCACCAACACAGGTTCTCAATTGAGTCCATACACATAGCAGGCAATCGATTCTCTTCGCTTCACGCGTGAAATCGCTCGCGCCGCAGTGCTCCAAAAGCAATCCGTTTAACCGAATCACTCGATTACCCGCCGTCGTACGCGAACCCGAGCCTACCGTCCCTACCGAGCTACCTTAAAAATATCACACGCCCATTAAACTATACAAAAAAATTGTCAGCCTCTATTTTGACAAGAAAATAAAACAAAAACCTTCCACTCTATCATATGAATTTATAACCTACGAAAACACCGTTTTACATTATTAATATCGACATTAATACATTTTCGATAAACTGCCCATAAATGTCACAGCCGCTGGCGCCTAGTACAGGTAGAGGAACGGGAGAAGTTCATACACAAAAACGTTCAATTCCGAACAATGAAAGAAGACACGAAAAAAATATTTTGAAAATTTATAATACCTCCCGCTACTCGGCCACCGGTGTAAAATCCTAAGAATTGTAATTTTTCTACAAAATTTAGTGATATGTCAAACCTGTTCGACGTGGCAAATAAAAATGTACGAGGCGGCGAAGAAAAAACAAACTGAATACTTTGGGTTATTGCTAAAACAAGGGAAGGTTACCGTATCAATCAAGGCGTTGACAAAAGTGGAATTTTTTCCTCGTGCTCAGATCGTGGGATGAAAAAAGGGTCCGTGTTTATGGAAATGCAATAAAATACACGCAAGTTGTGCGCAAACGCAGACTTGCATAGCTTTGTTAGTGTCACATAAGTTACCTACATTTTTTAACATAAGAAGTATAATTTTTACCGCGTAATGGAACTCGTGAATTGTTATATTATCATTAAAAGTTTTATATTAAATAATTCAATTATATTAGAAATCAATTAATTATATTAGTTTCATATTATGATTAATTGATTTTCCACGACACAATTAAGTTTTAAAACGTCAATATTATCCTCTACTCAACTCCAACTCGAACTTTGTTACACTAGCAGGTGGCACAGGTATTCGTCTCGAGTAAGATTGATAAAAGTTAGTGCACCCCCGCCGCGAGGCCGTGTCACTCACCGAGCGCGGCCCTGCGTGAGAACCTATTGTACCTACTTGTATTTAAAACTACTTTTAATATTACTATTGTTAGCACTGGCAGGTTATTAAAAAGTAACTCGATATGGAACAATAATGTAAACTATAATTTTTAAGAAACAAGAGAATTCAAACTTGGAACATCTTCAATTCTTCATGTTCGAAACGATGATGGATCTTGATTTACAGATGCAGATTATGTCTAGTCAAAATATATAATTTAAAAGACGTTAATAAATACAATCTAATATAAGCGAAAATCAAGGACAAAGAAACATTAATTTCATTACCTCATTAGAATTTCGTCAAGTTAAACATCGCTAAGACGCGAAATACGTTCACAAAAGTTAAACGATTTACGACGTTCGATGTGTCAGGTAATTATTTTGAGTATTTGATGACGCGTAAAATAAATAATAATTATGTAACACGGTATTTATTAAAATGTTTTAATCAATCTGGAAATACTTAGTTATGATATTTGATTTGCGTTTTCGTTGTCTAATTTGATATCAAATAATAAAAAAATATATTAATAACGATATTATATCTATTGATTAAACCTTTTAAGAGTTATTGCAACATAGGAAATAAATAAATCTTAAAAGTTCGTATACTCATTATAATATTCCGAAAAAAATATGTGTCAGTAGCTGCCTCTTGCTCGTTCATTCTTTGCGCGAATAAATAATAATGATAGTCCCATCAAAATCTGTCCAGTCGTTTCAAACATTAACCGGAACTGCTTTTTTCCGGACAGACAAAAATTAAAATAAAATAAAAACTACTATTTAAACATTTCATACGCACTAGTGATAAAGCTGTTGTTTTGTCAATACAAACAGAAAGTCTCATTTGATTATTTTATATAGATTTCGATTAGTACCGAGCAGTCGTAATCTCTGAATCAGTGACCGCGACGTGAACGACCTAGCTACACATGAGTGAGTCAATCAAATCACGACACTCTAATTCACCTCGCATGTTATTTCGTTAATTTTACTTATAATAAGCGGTTTTTCAAAGAAATGGTAATTAATAAATTGTTGGATAAACAGTTTTCGAGAAACAATGCTTCGGTTGAAGCTATTTGTTACAATTGTTTTGAGTAACAAAAAATAATACGTCTAATTAATTGTTAAATAAATACACATAAAACAAAATGAGTGAGAACGAATTATTGTTCAATTTTAATTTTAATATATTAATATTCTTTTATATATTTCATATTTTCTTTCTAACAATAATTTGTATTTCCCGCTAAAGCTTTTAACGTGTACCGTGGGTTGGAGCAAGATTTATTCGACAGGTCGCGGTGATCGATGAGCGGCGAGCGGTCTCCGGCGACAGCGACAACGGTCACTACTGTATCAACAATAAAAACCTTCCCGAATTATAATTAATAAACTATTGACATGCACGTTTAATGGATTCATTTATCCCTAGCTATAAAAACGGTCCATTAAATAGTTTTGTGCCTGGAAGCGTTAGACTATTTTGACGCGTCGTTATAAAGTCTTATAATTAATTTACTTTATTAGTTTATATTAAAGTTAGTATAAATAAATGAATACATAAAATGTCTCTTATTTATTTTATGGGACATTTCTCGGAAATAAAATTTAAACAAAGCGAAGGTTTTATTAATACTTTTAAACGTTTTATTTTTTCTCATATGACGTCATGGCGAGGCACGTAAAGCAGACAGTGTGGGACCGATGCGTACATAAGCTGGAGACTATAGAATTCTTATTGTAATATTTATTTGGCACTTGTTTAGGGCCATGAATGCCAAATAGGTAAGTTCTATGACCGCCCGACTTCTGCTCAAATTGCTCACGCGTGGAACGAGGATATAGCGATTTAGCTGTGTGATAGTACTGTATATTACCTAATAATTCAGACATTTGCAAGCCACCTGGATCGATTAGATAGCGTGGGAGATTTCGAATACGAAATCCGAGGAAATAAATTTTTACTGTCCTGTCAATGATCCGTGATTTATAGTTGAAATTTTTTTTTTCTTTTTTCAGTGACATTTGCTTTGCTTTGTAACAAAGATGTAATGTGTCTGAATACGAACTTAAAAAGTGTTCAAAATATTGAATAAAATATACCTACGTTTACGCCTGTATTCGTAGTTTTTGATATACTATTGTCAAAAACATAACCGTCCTTCTATCGCAGTCGGGTAAATAGACCACATATTCATCGTCAGAATACAATATTTTCTTTCGTGTTTTCCTCTGATGCAGAAATATGAATCGGATTATACTAAAATTTAACATAGTTGTTAATATTCTAAGTAACAGAAAAAAAAAACCTTTTTAATATAAAAATATATACAAAGATTTCATATTTAAATAATTTATTGACATCAAACGTGTTAACGATATCGCGTCTCATTAATTATTAATTATTTTATTTTTATTATTATTTTATAAAACTCAAAAGAAGGATTGGAGCTTAATCCTCATGGTTCTCCAATGCGGATATACTTACATAATATCGAAATTTTGTGATGATTTTTATTTAGTGAGGCTAAATATATATGAATAAACGCAAATAGACTTGAAAACTTAAACGCACAAAAAATTTGAATAACTTTCTACTTGAAGGCAATTATTATTTCTTTTATTCAACATTTTTCCCTATAATTACATTTTTAAATATATTTATAAAAAATACAAATAAAAATATTTAAAAATATAAAAAGGTATTCCTCCGGTGGCAGGTTGAGTCTGGGACTCATCCTGCATCCTTTGCTCCATGTCATCGGTGGTTAAGGCTCCAGGCTGAGGAACCTCCTCACAATGCGGGCCGTTTCAAGTAACACAGGAAGGCAATTATTTATTATGAGTGAGATTATCGGACGCAATGTAGAACTATACTTTTGTACCTAAAATTAAGATCAAAAGCACTTTGTTGAAATTGTTAGATACCTTTTTTTCCTCTTATTAATAGAACTCTTTTCTGAGGTTATTTATCAAAAATATTTTGTTATTATTAATTAGGATGAATGGTTTTCACTAGTGCCAAGATAGCACAGATGACTTCGCCAATATCATGTAGAATGGAGATGAAGAAGATTGATCGGTGGCAAAAATATTCTGTATGTTAACCAAAAATATAAATTATTTATTTATTTAGTATACACCTATATAAAAATTTATCGGTTGAATTAACGAATTTCAATGTTTGTTTCGTTTATTTATATTTAATTTAAAAAAATGACATTTATTTCTAAATAAATAGTTATACAGATGAATACAATTAATTATAATTTAATTTAATTTATAAATAATGAATATACTGTTTTCATATATAAGCACAAACAAATAATATTGTTGAAATTAAGTAAAAACAAAGAAAAAAACACTTTTTAACAGACTTCGGTGAATATAAACGCTTATAAATTAATTGTTATTCAATGGACTGAAAGCTATCTAACGAAGTTGTCTTGTCATTGATTCTGTCACTTTTAAAGAGACTAATGTAAAATCAATACTGTAATAAATTTCTTATAAAGACTGTTTCAAAACAAAGCACAAAAATTTGAAGCCTGATTCAAGTTAATATAAGATAATAATTAAACTATAATCTTCTTTATTAGGTACTTAGCTTACATTTAATTTCAAAACTAGTATATGAAAAACAAATAACGTTTATCGCTATAATTTAAAACTCGTACCATAACATTTTAATCTAACATCCATCTTGCTGTAAGGTAAGTGTAAGTATATAAAATAAAATAAAAAGCGTTTACCGCTGAGTACACATTACCACCATATTTGCATTTATATTTTATTTTAAACAACAAAAAAATCATTTTAAACGTGTATATCATAATTATTCAGTTTGCCATAACGTATATACTTATATATTAATAATTCTATGCAGCGCCGCTATGGTCGAATTAATATAGTAAAAGACGTAAATAAAACCGCAGGTCACATACCTACTTTGTTTCTAACAGTAGTTTTCATTTGCTAAATTTTTGTTTACATATTTTACAGTATCCACTAAAATATATTTAAAATACCCAGACAAAGTAAAATATTTTAATCTTAATTGGCATTTACATCAGCTCATTGTTAATAATTTAAAATTGTTTAACAATGAATGTCACATTTTCGTTTAGACCCCTAATTTGTATTGTCCAAAATTCCCACTTCAATTCTCATCCATGTCAAGTGCATTTAAGTAATTAGTCCATTTTATAATGATTGTTTTAACTAATGCCGCCCAATTATTCTGCTAACTCCGACAAGGTCTCCGTTTCATAATTAAATGCCTTTATTACGTTATTTTGAATTATTTTAAATATACAATTAACCGAAGTGTTAGATATTTAATGATTTTATTGTTGTAAAATATTCTTTTAATCATCTATTTATTAAAACTTATTACTTTATGCAATATAATTAATTTTTTTTAGTATTTAATACAAGGACTAACGCCCGCGTTTTATTCCTCGACTCGAGTATTGTGTTAGGATTTCTCACAACGAAATTAAAAGTGAGAATTCAATCTCCAACGCCGCATGAACAGTAACTTTGTACAGTACACTGACTTTAAATATTAAAACTATGTGAGTATCGTTAAATCCGGGTTTAAAAACCATGACTGAAACAGCTACTTGGAACTGCTTACAATCCTAAAGCAAGCGAAATTTAAATACAAGACAAATTTTGTAGAGCCTTAAACGTAGAACCCCTGGACATACAGAAAGCTCAATGTGAAAACGGTCTCGAAGAACGTTACCGGTCCAAGCGATTACATCATAATGTTTGGACATTACATAATTTAGCAAACAAAAGACGAACATTTCAAGCTGCTCCTCTAGTTTATGTCCGCGAAAAGGGTATTAAGGTAAATTGTACAATTGTGGGCACGGGCCGGTCGTTAGCGGTCGCGGACGAGCCGGCCCGACGTGACGTCTCAGCGGCGATGTCGCATTGTTTCAGTTTTATGCGTGCCCGGCCTTAGATTAAACGTTAACTTGAAGATTTATAGCGGTCATAGAGAGGCTAGTTTGGTAGACGGAGATATCTTTCGTCGAAACGCTCAGGTTTCTTAAGAGCCCAATTTGTAGGAGCTCTTATACGCTGTCGTGCTCGTATGCATGCCCCGCCTTTTTATTGCTGCCCCAAACTGTAAACAACACCCATTCTCGGTCTGGTGAGGCCTCACTCGAACTTGTAATGTGACTGAATATCTGACTACCTATTCAAATGAATATGCTCGTTAAAATAAATAATGATGACTCATAAGTCTTAAATTTACCCTTCGTTATCTCTAATAAAACTTTTTATATAAATATAAATATTCGACATTTAATTAAACCGCGTTGATGTTAAGTTGATTTTTATGTGAGGTAGGTAAAATAGAGTCAACGACCTAAGTTAAGATAGTTTGTAGAACTCATAAAATTGGTCGGATTCTTACACTCACCAGTCTTCGCTTAGGCTTGATGAGCGGTCTGTTCTGTCCGTTCATCTTGTAGTAGAGTCCACACGCATTGCAGAGGTAGTGACCGGTGCCGTCACGCCGCCAGAGCGGCGTACTCGTCGCCCCGCAGTTGACGCACTCTCGACCCTCTGTTTATACAATAATTACATATAACACGTTGTCACTGTACACAATAGTAAAAAATAATTAGAAATTAATTTGTAAATGAAAAGTTAATTAATGATTCAAATCTAAAAAATATATTTAAATAATTGTTTTGGCATCATCTGTGATATGGATTGGTATGTTTAATGAAGTTAAAAAAGAATAGTTTTAATTTTTTATTAACCAAAGTGGAATAATTGTCAGTACAAAATGCTGAAATTTTGATGATTGAAATGAAAATGATAAAAAACAACATAAAAAAGCAGATATAAAATTAACTTCAATCTCTTGAATGGATGATTTACCTGTCTCCTGGCAGGCTGGGAAGACGAGAGAAAAACACATTCAGAAACATTACCAATCAAATTTCTCTATATACTTAAACATGCAAAATAACAATCTCTATTAAAATACTCTAACATAACTCACAGCTCATATCTTTACAAACTGTATTGCAATTACTGAGAAAAATATAAAAATATTCAATTAACAAGGGAAAGCGAGTCAAGTTTCACTCGTGGAAAAATATCAAGATTTTTTTAACACGCAAGGAAAAACATTGAGAAAGTAACCATTTCTTATTACTTAAAGCGAATACCCTATAATTATTAAAAATACTAGCATAAAATCTCCAGCAATACTCGGTACCTACATCGTGGAAATAAGCAATTAAATATATAAATAAAAGATGAAACTAATATAATAACAAATATGAACTACCTACACGTTAAACTATTATCATCAAAATATTTCATAAAAACCGTTATCAAAAAAGCGTAATACTGATAGAAACGAGTTATATTTCATTCATAGTATAAACAAAAGCGAGTTTCTTAAAGAAAAAAAACATTGCACAAACAGTCGAGAGCGATTTACCAAACAGAGCGTTAAGGAGCCATAAAGTATTATCTACATGCTAATTTTAACTATGTGTAATTGTATTAAACGTACACAAGTTATAATTTTAAAAGCAAGCATTTCAACCGCATCTATAAAAAGGCCTTATTTTATTGGACTATTTTATATAAAACGTTTTTCTTACGAAAGCCATTAATTTAATCTGAAATCATTAACATAAAATATTTTCTGACGACTAAAACATGCTCTATTTTATAAAAAAACATGCAAATATTTTAGTAGTTAACCCCAGACGAGTGGCCCTCCGGGAGAATATTTGTGTGTGACGACACAGCGTACGCAGTTTTTTTTTAATCCCTCGTATTTTTCCTTCTAATGGTTTTGTTTTTAATTCAAACTCAGTATTCATATACTTATTACATTTAAATTTAATCTAGAAAACTTAACTGAGAGTTAATGTGCTGTGTATACTCGTACCGTCTAGAGATATGATCATAAAATTTTATAACATTGTATTTTTTACGCTAAATCAATTTCATAATATGACTCGATTACTCACAGAGGATATTCATAATGAAAACTAACCGCCCCTAATCTTTCTCTAAACTCGATTACCGAATCAATTATTTATCGAGATCGATTTTAAAACTCGTTTAGTTCTTTCGCATCCTTTCTTCAAAATGTGTTCGCAGATCACATATATATTAGCAATAGTAAATTGTGAGAAATAAAAAATTTGCAAATTATATTTTAAAATGTTTAAAAGTCACATCAACAACACTTTTCGGAAGTGAGTTTATTGATCTACTGACGATCGAAGTTTATCGAAAGATATGTGCTGATAATAAAACGCGATTATCATAGTCCCCGGGCAGACGCCGCGGCGCACTGAATAAATAATGCTTCCCGCGCAGGAATCTAACAAGAAAGGTGAAAGTGGTCGAATATTGGATAGAAAAAACTACTCGACCGAGCACAGAATGTTTCTCGGGCTTGAGGCAATATGGCCATTTATCTTTTTTTATGTAAAACCAGATCACAACCGGCAATTAAATCGCCCGGACCTTATCGAAAACTTATTGCGATCGAACCGACAACTCACTTTTTGGGCTAACCCTTTATTTTTTGTACGTCGATAAAGCCTGTAATTTGTTCCGAGATTTCTAATAAATAAACACCAATAACGATTATTACGAAAAAAATAACAGGATATTACAAGTAACGTGAAGTTTTATGATAGTGTCTCTCGCACGGAGACCTATCAAAATCAATAGAAACATCTCCGTTGATTTAATACATTTGGAAAGTCAGTTCGGCCGCAGGCGGCGGTTTATTTACAACCAACCTTCTCGACCGATACACCAAAATCAGACATGCAGTACAGTTCCTTTAATGTTTTATCGTTAAATCGCTCTAAGTATTCTATGTTTTCGTAACAATTACCGTAAGTGAAATCCTTTAAACTGTGAAAAATATATGTTATTTTCGTATATATAATTTCATTTCTGTTCTTGTTTTGACTATCGAATGATCTAACGTTCGCCGCTCGCTCACTGGACGTGATTCTGACGTAAAATAAAGATACCATTTAGTGCGCACGTAACGGTGCCTGTCCAGCTAGAGATAAACCTATCCTGAACGACTGCAAGAGTTTGAGCAAAAAATTCCAGTGTTTGTTCAAAATTAGAATGCGGCGCGCTCTTTATTGCCCGGAGTGACGCGCGGTCGTGACGCGGCGGTGCTACGTGACCGCGATAAAAGATTTTCATCTGCTATATTTACGTAGCCGAGTGGGCGGTTTTTATTTTTCGAGAGCCTCCGAGAGAGCGCACTCCAGCCTCGAAGAGCGCGCGCAAAGTTTTCACACGCCCCACTCTCTCTGGGAAAATATCCCATCATATCAACCCCGCTGACGCCGCTAATAGTGGATAGAACTAGCCTCTCCAGACCTATCGATGCGTTCAAATTAAATGACGACAGAACGTCACTCCTCAATGAAATTGCTTCCTAAAAACTAGTACATAGTTACGTATAACGCTTATACGAAGCGGGGTAATGTAATTTAAATGAAGGACTAATTTGCTCCCGTCTACCGTGACGCGCTCTCTCAGCGCATCGGCCCATCAACACGTAACGGTGTGGCTATTTTGCATACAAACCATTAAATTATTGCTTAAAACTTATTCTCTATTGCGCCACAGAGGCTGTTATTATGCTTTAATTGTAGGTTTGTATGTAAATAGAAAATCGTATTGTAGTCGATGCTATTCGGTAATTTTAATCGGTGTATTCGGCGAAATACGTAGCGCTGATTCTAAAATGAATAATTATATTATTCCATTAAACACCAGCCTCATTAAAGGATGACATGGTGATACGAAGCGTAGGAATAAAGTCATTTTCACGGCGCCTGCACAGACCAATGCTGTAGCGCTCATATTTGCATTGGTTATTATTATACGGTCAGATAATTACGTTTGACGCCAGTGCAACGAGCAGTTGCAACGAACCCTGTATAATTATACACATCGGTGATACGACGCGAGCTTAATAAGACGGCCGATCGTGCCCGGGAGGAATATTTTTCTAGTTAAGGAAACTGTAAGCGAGTAATTCCTTCATGTGCTATACATATCAGAAAAATATTGAGTCAGAATAAAATTTGTTGGTACTAAAAACGTTCTTTACATCAATCAAATACAGGTAATAAATAAAAGGTTTACAAACTCATTAATTACATACATACAAAACTCATTTACTCCGCAAGTAGGTACACTTTTATAATGAATTAATCACTGAAGTTCCGCCGAAGTCATATGCAAATTTCGAGTGTTGCATTGTATCCCACAATGTGGTACTGTACCGACAGACCGTGACGAACCACTGTATTGTTACCTACCACATATTGTTAGCTACAAGAATATTTAACACAAAATATTCATTAGTGGCTCGTTTCCAAACACCTCGGTAAATCTCTTTGTACTCTTAAGGAACTATCAAAACAGTTAATTACATAGTTTATTTTTTTAAGATCGGTTAATTTATTACTGATCCTAAAACCTCCCTCGTTCTATATACATATATGTATATTTAGACAATGAATGTTCCCAGGTACTGCATATTATCTCTTCGATACAGGTTACAACTATATGTTGATAAACTACACGTCAAACAATAAACTACAGTTTTACTAGAGTAGAGTAGCAAAAAATGAAACAGATACCTATCACTAGGCAGATGGTTTATGAAATTGCTACAATATAATTCGAACATAAAAGAATTGTACTCAACAAAAATAATAACACACCAAGAGAGCCGTCCCGGCTTCATTCCTCTTAGGCGACGGTCCGTGGCGTACAATTACACACGTCTGGGAAATCTTCTTTTTATTTTTTATACAATTTTAATATTTACATCGATAGCATAGAGATCATAATTAGATGCGCGCTTTTAGGCAGTTGTATAAAAATTTTTTTTTTTTTTTCGAGAAATGTATGACTCCACTAATTGGTTGTGCAACTTTCCGCGAAACATCTTTGTTGCAGCAACACTACGTGAGTTGCATAGAAATGGTCATGTCGTATTGTAGTTCGGATAGAGACAGACGATTATGACTCATAAGACCTTTCGTTAAGAACCAGCGGCTAAAAGAGCAACGGACTCGAGATACGTTGCATTTGAATTATCGTTGAAACACTGGAATTGTAGTTTAAATTAAATGCCATTTAAGTGAACGTACCGAACGTATTGTTTTAGAAAGTAAACAAAGATATCATTTAGAAGTTTAAATCTAGTATCGATTCCTTATTGCTGTTATTATTAATTATTTTGGTTCGTAACAGTTATGGTAACTTTGATAAATTAAACTAAAAGTAATTCAAAGGTAAACACATGTTCACTTTATATTCAAATGTGCTTAGACATATTATTTATGTATTATAAAAGTTTATCCCTAAGTCGTTGTAACATTAAACTAACTATATTAACATAACAATCGCGATAGATTGAAAATTTTAATTTCTTCTAAAATCCGCTTGTTTTATTGCACTACGGCGAGGTCAGATCGGCAACAATGGAATGGGCTACATCCGGGCAGCCGCATTATCATAATATCGCTTCCACCAAAGAACATAAAACACAGAACTGCCATCAACCAGCTACAAATCCGACTCTAGACAAGTCTAAAATATAAAATTAATTTTATAAAGTCCGTTATATTATAGTATCTGATCTCTTCTAAGCAATACTCGGTACTATTTCTGCTAGCCAACTATTTCCATGGCCCCCTCAAAAATTATGCTAAAGTAGACGTTCATTTTCTGACATCGGCTTGTGCATTATTTTAAACTCACTCGTTAGTTAATCTTATCGTATATATAAATTTCTTATCGTAAGTAAAAACTTATTAACACTGAATTATTATTACGTGATAAGACATACAGCGCTGGCTTACTGCTATACGATGATATATTATGATGATATACGATGTACAATAATATATATATATTTGTTTTAATCAAGCAAAAAGCATAAAATAATAATAATAATATTTGATATCCCGATCGGCCTTGATATCCAATGGACACCCTGAATGAATCGAACGAGGCTTTCGCAAACGTTTTCCTTGAACCTAGTTTAGAGGTCTGGCGCGCTTACTAGGAATTCCTTATAAACACACCTCAGTGGAGCTTTAAAGGTGATAAACGAAATATATTATAGTAATAACCTTAATATTACCGATTAGGTGTCACTACTTTAGCATTCACTGACGTGTTTCATATACCCAACTTGATATTATCACAAATTCTTAAGTACAACTTAATTTTGTAACACAAGTTTACAATCAACCAAATATATCAATATAATTACAAAAATATCCTTTTAAAATGTATCAACAACTATTTTAAATGTATTAAAATGTTTCGGAATTTGCATATATTGCGGATTAAAATATACTTATTTGAAGTAAAACCTCATACTTACTTATTGTGAATAAGTTATTGAATATCGAGTGTGACTTTAACATTTTCCTTGAACCTAGATTTGAGGTCGAACACGGTTAGTCAGAGCTACAAAAGTTCACGTTTACGTACTAATATCGGAAGTTATATATCAATATGTTTATAGTTTACATTATTATGTTATAGACCGTTTATTAAGTTATTATAAAAAGAGGTTGAATTAAGAAACATTTATTCAAGACTACATATATTATCTGACAATATCAAGCTTCATTTAAAATCGATATCACAGCATGAGTTGATACAATTTTTTTATGGAAATATTAATAAAAATTTAATATATTTAAATTATAATAATAGGTGTTGGTTATGAAATAAATGTTCATTCGATCGACAAGTTAATTCGGTAGCGTCAGAATACAGTTACATATTATAAAAGTTCTGTTTATCAATTGCCAGTAACAATTTAAATTTTTTAATATTTTTTTTTTTTTTGCTAATACTGACAAGAACGTGTTTGCTCTAGAACCGGTTGATAAGCATTATATGAAATTATTACAAATACCGTAATAAGTTTAAGTTTACAAGCTTAAGTTAATAAGAACATTTGTTCTTATTAACTTAAGCTTGCTCTTTATATTTATGACGATCATAAAGTCATGTGTTTATTTTAAACATATATTTTTATAAAACTCGATAAAGTATGCAACTCTTGATCGTAAAGTTAAGACAAATATTTTATAAACCTACCTAATACATCAAATTGGATATTTATAAAGAAAATTGTAGGTAAAAATATGAGTAATAGGTATAAGGCATTGCTTTTGAAACAAATATAATAAAATCACTGTACCTAATCGCCAAAACATCTTTAAACCACCCGGTCTATTAACATTTCCACCAAAAATAAAACATTATAGGTCTCTAACAAAGTACGCCATTACTATTCCAGTGACATTGCTGATGTACTCGCGATCTATAAATCATCACATAATTCAATAAGAATCCGATTTCCGCCACCGATAACCGCAGTATGATTATAATCAAGAGACGGCTTATTGACAACGCGGTTCTACTTTTTCTATCGCAATTAACGCCGTCTTTTTCACTACGATTCTAATTATCCATGAGAAACCCATTAACGAGATTAGATTCACGCCCGTGAGATCGGAACATGTTAATCAAAGTTGATTTTCACAAAATATTGAATAACCATAATTGTGCTAAATTGAATGTTGGCATTAACATGTAATGTAACTTTTAGTCGGTAATGAGAGACAAAAAACGACCGCTTTTCGTTCTCCGCCATTGTCATAGCTTAACTATGAGAGTTATAATTACATATTTATGAATAAAATAAAGCGAGCGTAATACAATTACTGTTGAGTAATTCTCAGTTATATGAATATTCGTCATATTATTGTGCTGGCTTATTGCGAAAACTCGGTCCAATTGTTAGGGTAACAATAGTAGCATTAGGAACAGAGGTTAGTGGAACAATATTACGCGAATCTAACTTTTAATTGCATCGTTTTTGGTGTTTAATATACACAATTTCAAACACTTCTGCCTGAGACTATTGCATTCCTAATTATTTGTATTGTACTGCTATAAGATCATTGTCTTAACTCTCAGTTATAAGTAAATTACAGTAAAACCTATTGAAATGTTTATCTAGTTTATATATTATACGTCAATAATATAAAGTATTGAATAACTTCAATTTTTAGGTACTGTAAAAACATTTACAAATTCTTATTTAACATATGTATTTATTTTGATATTTTAAATATTAAAAATAATATTATACGGAAAACCCTTTAACTATGTTTTAATTACATTTCAGAAGAAATTTAGGTGCATAAGCTAATTAAAATGTAAGCTGAGATACGCCGATTAACTCTTATATTTTAATTTAAAGCAAACAAAGATGAGTCGACGATTTCGTAAAAAGTTAATTCAGAAGATTGTCTTGAAAATTAAATAGAAATCCACTTAGCTGTAAATACTCACGTAAAAACAATGGCTCTACAATTAGGTAATGGGAAACCGACGAATTGAATACCTACTCACAGAAAATGTTGACAACGAACTATTTTATCCAATATTATTTCTTTTAAAAATATAAAAAGATATAGGTACGCGTCGGCGTCGTATACAGTCCTTTAAGTAAAAATTAACAGATTTTTTTCTTAACACTATAACAATTTTTTAATGTTCTAAGTCCAAAATTTTACCTGTAAAATATGTAGATTTTTTAATAAATTCAGAAAATAAATATATTGCAATTTTTGATTTAAAAGTATTATTTTATCCTTGTATTTTTCTCATCACTCACACTTAAATCAAGAATTGATTTAAGCCGTCAGTTCTACCTACGGTTTTATTTCTCCGAAATTTAAATTTACATAAAAACTTAATATTATGCTTAAAATTTAAAAATTATTTAATTTCATAATATTTTTATATTTTTAGTTTTTTTTATATTTAACAGTGCAATAAACTGCATATAATTGTATTGTAAGCATCCGGATTTGAAACGGCATAATATTTCGTCAGTACATTATTCATATCTGAATTAATTAACGTGACTGCGTTTTGAATTTATTATTCACACAGACAGTTAAGGACTAAAGCTAGGTCATAACTTTTCAAAGTAAAGAAGAATTTTTCGCATACCGAGGAATATTAAACCTTAATATACAAATAAAAAAATACATATTAGATCGCGACCAACTTGTTTCGTTATACTGTTAAACATAATTAGATTTTTAGTTAATGTATATATAATGTTAGTAACCTCCACCGATTTAGCAGTTAAACCAAGCGTTACTCTCGTGACACCATCAAGAAACCACCGTGATGTACAAGAAACCGTGTAACCATCCCCAGTGCAATCACGCTTATCAGACCACATCGTATCCTCTTTAAGAGTAATCGAATAGAAACGAAATTAAACTAAAAATTATCTATTTAATAATCGCGACCGATGAGGCTTCGCACTGTGATTCTAATTAGAACTACTTTTGCGGTATCGTCCCGTTACTTTTCGAAAGAATGGACCGATTATTTGATTTTACTAGCAAGTAATTATTGATTTTTAAAGTGGGATTTAGATCTAATCGGATAAAAATTAACAAGAAGATGAGAATTACTTATTGGTTAAAAATAGGCACAACTTTTTCGTTATATATAATCAAATATTTATATATTTGAAGCTATTAAAAAAAGTCGGATACGTGATCGGATAAGCGTAAGGATATGTAAGTGAGTGCGAGCGAGGGCGGTGCAGTGCGTACGGTCCGCGCGAACTCACCGGCGCTAGTTCGCGTCTTGTTCGGTCGCGGTTTACTCTGCTGCTGCCCGCTATAACCCTTCCCCTGGTAGCTGTAGTAGTCGCCGGCGGCGGCGTTGTATTGCGCGTTGTATTCCCCAGAGGGCTGACTCTCCTGGGGACACGAGTCCGGCTGCGCACCTTCTCGTTGCTTGGAGGGCGGCGCGCCCATCATGGGCTTGACGTCACCGCAGAGGGGCAGCTCTTGCTGCTGCTGCATGAACGCGACGCTCATCGCCGTAGCGTGTGCGACGGCCGCCTGGTAGTCTTGCTGACCCAGCGCCGCCGCGGCGACGGAATCGGGGGTGGAGTCCTTCGGCGGCGTTGGAGGGAAGGAGAATAGGGGATGGGGATGAGGATGTTGCGCCGGAGAGAGAGGTTTATCTGCGGGCGCTGCGTCCTGTTGGAAGCCACCACCCCAGGCGCCACTGCCCAGCGCTTTGGAGTCGAGCCACGGGTGCAGCGGCGTGTGGAAGTGCGGCCTGCACACCTGCCCACTGCCGCCACTTAGCGTTCGACCTGTATAAATTTATATTTTAAATATAAAATGATACACTGTTAACACGAAAGTAATATATTTGTTACGGTTAAAAACTATAATGAAAATTTTAAATGAATTTCGAAAATTATAAACAAATTAGAAGGTATTTCCAAAATTTGTGGCACTAAACAATATGAGCACAGCTGACAAAGATCGTCCGATAGTCGAGTCATTGTCCGAACTAGCCGTCATTAGGGCGGACAATTTGGAGGCGTTACGACCCGCCCGTGATACCGAAATTAATATCATTTGAATCCAACAACTCTTTCACACGACATCTCTATTCTTTTAAATTAACATGACCATGAATATTCTAAGCTTTAATGCGTATTTGATAAACAAATAACTTCTATTATACCGCGTCGGTCGCGTTGGTTGCGCGCGAGAACAAAGGCGGGCCATTCCGAAATATTACAAAAGTCGTGTCACAACAACGGCCAATTAAAATAGTGGGCCAACTGGAAATTTTATTAATTAAATACTCAAAGTTAGCATACAAAGCCATGATTTGTTTAATATCATATCTGCTTATTTATATAATAAGCAAAGAAAATTGAAATTATTGTACAACTCAAGATGATTATTTCAAAACCTTCCGACAAATCAAAAACCGTATAACAAAAAACGTATTTTTTTTTTGTTTATTTATACTAAGCATACATAGTTTTAAATATAAGATTTTCTCATAAGAATAACTGCATCGTTAAAAATAAGATGCGTCAGTACAGTGTTACCGTTAGATATTTAAATAAAACACGTATACAACTTCACCCTATTTAATTTACTCAACAATTATTATTTAACATTGAACTCAAACATATGTACTATGCAAGGGTAATGATAATTGTTCGAGTGAAACTCGTCGATTGGTGGAACTACACGGGGGGACCATCCCTTGGATATACCCTTGTGAAATAAAACAGGGTAAGGACGTTACTCTATGGTCGGCCCGCGGCGCACTGCGGGTAACTAATAGTTAGTTTATTTCGAAACCTATATTTTATTTCGTATCGATATAAATCTATAAATAATACAATGTATTTTTCTAACAAAGTTACGCAGTAGGTAAATATATGGTTATACAATGTATTTCTATATAAAAATCATTTTGGAATTTTATTTTAAAAAAATGTGATTCTATATTCAAATTTTAAATAAAATTGTTCACAAATTGAAATATATTATTTACCAATTATTATTGCTGCTAGTATTCTTAGCACCATTCCACGCGGACATGATTTATACCAAAACTGTTTGTAAATAATTATTTTAAGTTTTGAATTGTAAATATGTATAATATTGTAAAATTTCTGTAATAAATATATTTAAAAAAAAATACCAATTTATATAAATCTGCCTTTTTTTAAGTAAGAGAAATATTAGAGGCAGGCACAGACGGGAGCGAAATTGGAACTAATTGAACAAATTGAGTAAAACTACGCTGTTACCAAACAAATTATTTATATTAACTTATTCTTTCTTAATTGGCCTCGATTCGTTATCTTAACTACATTTCTTATCTGTAATTAACTAACGCGACTTTATCTAAACGTGACAATAACGCTTTGACCTTCCGAAATAAGGTGTTAAATAAATCACAGCTAACCATGTATTAATTGTATGCTTAAATCAAAACAGTGATCATACAACACGATACACACAACAAAATAATTTAGCTCTTTACTTCTCTCTCCCTTTATTAAATTTCAATTATGGATATCAAAAATATTGAATTTTTTTTTATTAACCTTTATATATATATATATATATATATATATATACATACATATATATATATATATATATATATATATATATATATATATATATATACATAGTAGTTTTTACTTCTATTCCATTCTATCCGTTCGACTAAGTTAAGTAGTCCCAAAATTATAAATTAGTACTAAAATTAAATATTCTAAAAGAAAGAACGATACATTTACGTCTAGCTCGTAACATAGAATAATAAGTAATGAAAATATACTACTATCGACACATAGATAGTGTGGAAATCTCGTTTGTTTAAAGCTCAACAACGAATTGTTGACATTATAGCCTACACAATAAAAAGTAAAAACTGGGTCTCACGTGTCCTGTTTGCAATGATCTGCCCGCATCGAGTAGATCCAGGTGCTGATCGTAGCGAGAGATTAGAAAATCCTTATCAAAGTGCCCGTAGTGAAAAAAAAATATGTGAATTTAGTATCGCTCTTCGAAATGCTAATTAGTTCTCGTGATCGACGGATTTTAAGAGCTATTGTGCGACCTTTTTTCGATTGAAGTGGCATAGCTATTGACGATACCTATCACAAGAACAATGCCAAAAACATTTTTGATTTGTAGGTAGTTTACTTATTTTTATTATGATACAACGATTTCTAAAAGTCTCCTACGAATCCCTAGATTTCAATATTCAATTGATTTTCCTAATGTCTATATTGATCAATATCGATCGTCATTGCAGCGAACACGGAAAAAAACAATAATCATTCGCTAGCGTCACTTTAAGCCTCGTACACATACAACGTTTTGACAGCGTCCACGACACCGGCAGCCACCCCTCGTTCACAATGCCACCAACGATGGCAGCCCGATAACGTATGAATAATTCCTGTTATCGCGCCATCTCGCCACATGCCCTACCTGCCCCTTACCATGATGACAAAAGTCGGCGAATGATGCGACTCCATAATATGTGACTCGAAATAAATTCGTATTGAAATCGTTCTCGCGCGAAATCTAGTACGGGAATTGCTGACGCCTTTTATTCATCAGATCGCTAGTTTCGGCCATTGTGCCGGATATGTGTGCTAAGCCGTGATCGCATGGGGATTTTGCATGAGAATTAAAAAGAAAAAAAAAGTGTCAATTTCGTACCATAGATTTTCATTTACATGAATTCAATACGATTAAATGAATATAGGTCATTATTTAGGCTTATGTTATACCTTCCATTATCTGAACTAATATAAAAATAATACTATAATAATAAATAGATATAAGTAATTATAATAACATATTATTATATTCAATTTTAATAAAACAACTTAGCAATTATTCTAATTTAACCAATTACATAATTAAATCATAAACCAATCATAGCAAATTCTCACAGCCGGCATACAAAACACCGGAATTGAACCCCAACCCCTGCCCCCATATCCCCGGCAGATGCAGCCCGAGATCTTATCACCGCACCGCGCCACAGGGCACTGAAAGTGTTGTTCAAATCGACGCTAAGTTCATTCGTAACGGTTTTTGTTTGCTTCCCTTCCGATTATTTACAACCTTACTACCGAAAAGTAACATTACAACTATTTTTAGTGTGAATAATATTTCGATAACTATTATTTCCTTCATCGCTATTTTTAACATTTGAAAGCAGAAGATAAACTTTTCATTCACACTTACGTACAAAGCAAATAGTTCTTATCGTGTACACACGCCTTTATCAAATCAAAGTAATAACGAAAGTCATTAGATATTCAAAATCAATAATGCCCTAAATATAAGCATAATTAATAAATATTATAAATTAATGGGTACTTTTTAGAAATAATAGTAGATAGTTGTAAACGAATTAATATAAAGTAAACATGAAACCAATTAAGTAAATTCTTGCGATATTCTTGTATAATAATAACTACGCAATATAATTACATTATAAACGTAGGTATAAAAAGTTATATCCTAAACTAGACAAAAAACTGTTTAGCAGTTTTAGTCGTAACTAGGCGTCGAATTTAAACGCGAATACAAAATAAGACTAGTAAAATTTCATTCATTATTTATTAAACAATTAAATGCACAATACTTAATGGCTTTGATATCACAAATTTTCGAAAATACCTACCAAATATTTTTAGGGCGTGTTCAGATAGCCAGTTCCCTTCTTGCATTTTGCTTCGCGCACGATGAAAAACTCCCTACTCAGCTTATTATACCAAAGCTTCGTACACGCACGTGTATTTTCCAATATTAAATAGATACCTAAATATGTTAGAAAAAATCACATATACTCTATCTTTGTGAAACATAAATACACAATTTCGCATTATTTGGCAAACCTGACAATTTAATATGTATTTTTTTATGTTATACAGAATAATATTTTCGCTAATGAGAAACATAAAAAGGAATAACGTAATCTTTACGCATAAATAATTAAAATTAATGTCATTAGCGCTACAGACTAAATAAACTGTATGAAATGTAGAAATAATGTATCGTGAGAAACTTCCCAGCAAGCGCCAAGGCCATCCGGGCAGCGTCGTCCAGTCTGCTGCGGTTTATTTGCGCGGCTACAGCTACGGCTCCGCATCCGAATGCGGCGTGCGTGCCGGCGCGTGTGTCGCCGGCTTAACCGACACGCATGCGAACCTATCCCTTCCAGTTATTGTCTTTAGAAGTGTTATCCTTTGTTCCCGTGGCGGATCATTACGTCCGTCATCGGCGATCCCGTGACCCTTATGCCGTGCGTTGTAAACGCTACAATTCCCCGACGTACGTCTCTTGTGAAATGTCCGACGTGTTAGCGAATGATAAATGTAGGCGTCAGTATCGCGTATCGGATCTCGCCGTTCGCACGCCGAATTAATTTTAATTTATTGATCGTCGTATCGACGCCAAGTATTTTAGGTACCTTCTAAGGCTGTCCAGCGGTCGTTTGTTTAATGACTATTAACAACAATGCAAAAGAAAAAGTTAAAGCTAGCTTCAATTTATCAATTGACACTAATTTAAACAAGAAGTAAAAAAACTGATGAGAAATTATCGTCGCTGTTAACGATGAGCCGTCAAGGTAAACGTTATCATCAGTCGCAAAAGTTAAAAAGCAAACATTGAATCGATAGAAAACATAATTTATTAAAATATTCATCGTTGATATTACTGTAAGTCATTTTTAATTTATTTGCTCTCAACGATTTCTATAAGTTTCTAATAAAACATTCGGAACATATGCTACTATAACTAATTAATTATATCAAATTTACATATAGCGAGGTTAAACATATATCGACAAGCGTAACATTATTATACTTTTAAAATAAATTAACGTTATTTTTTACCAATATCTTCAACATATCTAATGGCCTTATCAACACAACATCCACTGATAAATTGAAATAATTTACAGTCTATGTTGCAGCTAACTAGTTTAATTAGGCTTTCAAATTGGCAGCCCTTTAATTGAAAAACTTCTATTAACTAAACGCTTAAATGTCGATTCACCGAGTGGCCGAAAACAATTTTCAATAGTACATACAGTTAGAAGACGCTAAGTTAATTGTCGCCGTATTAATTATCATAGGTACAATAGTGTTTGGTACACCAATGTAACAATTGTGTTAAACTGGCGTCATAATTTAATACACCACTAATGATTTGTTAGTGTACATATGAGTCTTAAAAATTACATTAAAAAAAATCAGCTAATGAATGTCACTGACAGTTCATTGGAATACGATTAAACAAGCAAAATTGCGAACCGTTCAATTAAAGGGCTATTTCAAGCACATTAACTGAAGTATATTACGTATGATTGATAAACTGACATATAGTATTAAATATAACTAAAAAAAAGCTAAAATTAGCACCATTCAGAAAACCAGATGATTTATGTAAATAATCAACAAATTACAACTTATTTTCTCGGTTCAAATGATAAAACATTATATTGCACAATTATTTACAATAAATCTTAAATTTATTTATTTATTTAAGAAGCGTGTATAAATGGTACTCCAAAAGTATTAAGTAAATTACTTTAAATACATAATTCAGCGAGGAACTCAAATATATAAAAAAATGATCTAAGGTTCACCTACATGTATTTTTAACCGACTTAAAAAAGGAGAAGGTTCTCAATTCGTCTGTATTTTTTTTCTTCATTAGTTATATAAAGTAGGTACGTTAAGTTGAGAGTAAAATGCTTCGATACTCATGCACATTTGATCAATTCGATATTCATTTATGAAGGTGTGGACGCGTCAGTAATCCAATCTTTAATTTTTGCTTCACGTATTTTAGCATAAATAAACATAAAAGTAAAGAAATATATAGCTGCAAAAATGGCTCCCAACGCAGAGCCACAAATGTCAACGTGCTGAAACAAGCCTCGAACACTTTTAGAGCTAAAGCATTTGCCGGCATGTATCAAATGCTCTACCAGTATGTTAAAGGTACCACAGACTTATTATAAGCGCTCGTAAGTTACGCCACACATGTAGTTGATATCATTTACATTTGTGTAACCATTATGCGTCGATTCAATACAAAGTATCCTTCTAATTCTTATAAGTGTTGTACTTGTACACCCAAAAAATGTTTTACGAGGTGCACGGTCGCGTCACGAATGGTAAATCGGTCGCCCGGGCGGTCACCTCACGTTACGTTTTGATTGGATTATAATGCCATTATATTACGATTCTTATTATTACGGTTGGCTACCGTGGCGTGTGACAGGCGACGTCGGGAATAACAACTAGTGACGGTGAGCGGAAGAACGCTCGCCCAAACGACATGCCTCGCGTCGATCGATTCGAACTTGAGCCCGCTTAATATCCGGGTTCAATTTTACTAGTCGAAATTCAGGTTCTAGAAATCGCAGCTATGGGAAGTTTTAATTACGCTATGTCAAATAATCGACTTATTTCGTTACGTAAAAATTTGTAACGTAGATAACACTTCCGTTTCATTAATTGCAAATTTAAGTATGTATATTATATCTCTCATTATGTAATACGAATACGCACTCAAGGTTCAATATTCGATTTGACAATCTGGAGTGCGCGTCAATCTTCGAAAACGACAGGAGCCGTTAAGACGAACCGGATTATGCCGAATAGTTGAGTTGAGTCGTCGTGGGTGTCTCGTAGTGATTTATAGCTCCGTATCGTCGTGGCTATAAAGTTCCTATACACATAACGCGTTGCTGTTAATAAAGATGAATTGTGAAACGCTTAAAACAGCGGGCAACTGATCAACTAACAATTGTTTTGTGAATTCGTACGAAGAAACTCGTTTTTAATAGACGCTGCCTCGTATTCGCCGTCAATTTACTACCATACTAGATACGAGTGAACTTTATGGTAATCAAATCGAATCTACCATTAGGAGCCTATTAATTGGTTTATATTGTGTTAATATATCACGTTACACGTAATTTATGTTGCGTATACTTGAAAACTGATACGTTTTCACAGTTTTATTGTACGTCTTGACATTATTATATACATATGTAACATTAATATAAGAATAGGTACGTTTTTAACAATTTCTTCTCGATTGCAATGGCTCTGGCAAGCATTTCTTTGCATACAGGACGTGTAATTTTAAGTGCACGCGCCCTGCATACGCAATGGATCGCCGCCCGTTGGTACCCAGGGTGGGTACATTGTTTTTTTTATTTTCTTACGAACCCATCACTTCTCATTAAGTGGCGTTTGGAGAATAACTTAACATCGCTAATGTCCGGACACGAATTTTATTGTTATTGCATTTTAATAAATTTCATTGTTCGAAGGCTTGTCAATGATTCTCTTTCATTTCCGAGTAAGGAAGGAAGTATCATCACATAATATACTTTTGTTTTGTGTGAGAATTTGGACATTCCTTGAATAAATTCAGCTACACAATATTACTTTTAAAATGTTACTTGAATGTTAATGTTGCTGTTAATCTATAAACACTGCATGAATTTAAGAACAACACGATCATGGATCATTATATATAAACATTGTTACTTTAAATCAATAAGATCAAAGAACAAAACCTGAAACTAGAGTGTAATTTTTGAAAAATTTACTGACGTTTTCAAGCTCATAACTTGCTAGGTAATAACTCAATCAGAAGTCAGACATACGAAACATTATTTAGTTTTCGGACCAAAGTTCGGCGGGCTCGCTTTAGACGGAGTTCATGGATCCGTAAAAATATCTCATAGCGACCGCGACCGCAGCACGGGATATGTCACGCTACACTTGTGATTCACTTGATCAAACAGACCGACGCTTTGCGATGCCGGCGGCAACGCGCAGCCTAGAAATATTTCCACTACACTTGACTCGACAGTTAAGTACCGAATGGACAGTTAATTGTTAATATTAATATGATCCCCTGCGAGTGTAATATACATGATACCTAGTATTTATATTCGATACGACAGGGAGGCATCCTTTGCAACTTTTCTTCCTTCTTAGGAAGAAAATTATTACTCCTTTACAAAGAGAGTTATTTTTTATTTATCAGAAGCTGTGTCAAGCTTCTGTCTAATATTACAAAATAATATTCAAAGTAACACAAAACCTCGTCAACAAAATATGCGTTCCTCTTATGATTCAGCGATTATAAACATCAATTTTTACGACATCCATTTATGTATACTGTTACATATTTAACGTTCTAAGTATAATATTCTGTTAAACTTAAAGCATGCAAATGCTCAAACTATAAACATTACTATTAAGGGATTTGGTGTATTATTTGTCATTACAGCCAGTAAATATCTTCGAGAGGCATTAAGAAATTTAACTCGCAGCTTATTTAAATTACGACAATAGACATCTGACGTACAGCAGCTATAGCCGAGACACGACATGGGCAGAATATGAGTCGTCGTAATCATTTCAATAATTAATAACTGCGCGCTCACGATGTCTACCATTAAACATGATCTAAGCTCTCGGCTTTTCAACGTTGAATCAGGTAAATTGTTTTACGATAGGATTTATAGGGTTATACGAATAGCGAAATTACGTAGCTGGCTAACGTCTAGGTCTCTCTGACCCCACAATCTTGACAATGGCCGGGCGAGAGACCGAGTGTTCCAATAATAATGCCTATAATGACGGCGCCGGCCGGCAGCCATGGCAACTTACATAACCGCGTGACTTGCGCATTACGGTATCGGGAGAAAAATACGAGTACGCACAGGGACGGAATGACAACACGCGTCCAATTTTAAATCAACACACCACAGACGCACACAGGCGCACTGTCTACATACATACTCGTAATAATGTATTAGTTAAATAAATTATGTTTCACTGGAATCGCTATTTGATAATCATTACAAACGGATCAGGCGACTGCTACATATTTATTTATCAGTATATACCTATACATAGGTAGCTAGTGAAAGGAGCGTGTGACTTTAATGGACTTTCTAAATTTACACTATATTTGTTTATATAAGTAAATTCTTAAGCTTGGACATTCTTTAAATGTTGTTCAGAGGTGAAACCAGAAAAGAGAAACCAATTAATGTTGTACTTATATATTTACTTTTAATATTGACGTAGGTAGGTACGTGTCTATTGTTAATTCTAAAGTATGTATGTATATAATATTAGCTTAAATCAGTTTAGGAAAATTAAATCTACTATATGTATTTAACATAAGCTTAATAACTGAAGGAGCATATAAATATCCTACGGAATTGAAGGAAGAAGAAGAAGAAGAAATATACGTTATTGTGTATACAAGTTAACATACAATTATATCTTAAAAATAAAACATACAAAATAATAATATGCACAAAGGCGGTCTTATCGCTACGTAAGCGATTTCTTCTAGACAACCTTAGGGTAGAGGAGATTTCAAAATAACAAAGAGGTTCATCAAAAAGACAAAATAAAAATTAAAAAACAAAGTGAATCCTACAATCTAAATAATATATAAGATAAACATATAAATAAACAAATCAATAAATACACAAATAAATACATACCCATTACATTATGTTTTATGGTAATATTAAAAATACACAAATAAATACATACCTATTTTATTACATTAATTATTATTAAGTAGGAATGGTTTATCAAAAATATAAAATTAAGTAAATATTGACAGCACGTTAATAAATAACTAAACTTACTAACACAGACCAGGTCTAACAACTCAGGTAAGAATCTTAGATTAGCTTCTTAAAAGTGTTAAGAGTTTCGGTCCATCTAATACTATTTGGTAAGGCATTCCACAGAATTATTGATTGTACTGTAAAAGAGCAATTGTAGAATGCAGTATGATATATAGGTATACGCAGCGTAGTTGTACCATTCGAGCGCAAGGCCTCGTCTTTTATATAAGAGACAGGTGAGCGCTTTAATCTGCCACGCTGCTTAAATGCGGATTGGTTAATGTTTTTTTTTTACATTCGACTGGCCCGTTGGCGCAATTGGCAGTGATCCTGCTTTAGTCTCCCAGGGTGTGGGTTCGATTCCCGCTCCAAGTCTGGGTGTAATATAGATATCAATCGACCATTACCTAAAAACACGTTAAGTTGCCTACGCTATTATAATATGATTATTTTTATGAACATAATCTCTCTAAAGTAGTGTAGTGTAAAGGACATACTCTCCGAGCCACATTAAGACGAGTCAATGGAACAAACACCCAGAGCAAAATAATTAGGTATACTTATCTATTATCCAAGCTGGAATCAAACCGGTTATGGACATCCTTAGAATCTTTGTCACTACTACCACCGAACAGTCGTTAAATTTAGCAAATAAATAATTAAAATGAATGGGTGATCAAAATTATAAAATCTTTGTGATACGTCACTCGAGATAAATATAAATATGTTTAACACACACACACACACACACAAGGTCGTCTGTTCCTAAGGTAGGCAATTTAATGCCTGTGTTTTAGGTAACAGTCAGTAGGCTATACATTTTTTTAAGTAAATACCTAAACATATAAATAATACATACATAAATAAACATATATTACACCAAGACTCGGGGCGGGAATCGAACTCACTACCCTCGGAGCATAAAACAGGGTCAATGCAAACTGCGCCAACGGGTCAGTCAAGAAGAATACAAGAATCAATGGATATAATAAAGTGACACAATAGCGTTAACCTTAACTGTTTTAGTAAGTCCGAAGTATTTGTTTGTTTAATCTAAACTGAAAAAAATAGCGCGATATAAAAATTATAAACGCAAAATAATTCTAGTCGTAAATAAAAAAGAGAAAAAATTTCTCCTTCGCACTAAGCATTCTGTGACTCGACATTTAACAAAAAACAAATAAGTAATATTAAATAGGATTTTCATATTTTTAAGTTCGCCCCTGTGCAAACGGTGTCTTACCCGCTCGCTGATCGTCAACAACCTATAACTTAATCCGGTATCGACTTGAGCAGGTTTAGCGAGCACCAAACTATTACCCATTATCCTAGAATCAATATTTGATTTGAATACAACCCATTTTAATATAATAATAAACCTTAAACGAACACCGAACGAAATACTGAGCATAAAATTACACTAATTTATTAAATATGTTTCTATAAATATAAGTACGTTATTAATAATTCAATTTATACTGTTCTCTTATTGATTCATTATTCGGACACCCACCACCTCAGTCCCCCGAGATCATGGACGCTGTAAAGGGTCCGAAACGTCGGGAAATAATTTAATTAATTAATAAAATCGTTAAACTGTAAAGTTTTTAACAAATAAACGCGATAAAATCCGATATAGACTTTCAATTAAATGAATTCAATTTATTATAAAATTAATCTGAATTTAATAATTCATAATAAATCTGCGGAATAAGAAAATAATCATGACAAATTTAAAAAAAACAATAAAATAATACCTACAATAAACATAAAAAATAATAAGTTTGTCCACAAAAAAAAAATAGAACTAAAGTATAAAAAGGATTATACGTAGGATAAATAAAACACGACTTCAGAGTCCAACCCAAATATCAAAATAATAATGTGACTTGCACGGTCTTATAGAAGACCGTGATGACTTGTATCCAAAACTTAACGCAGATGGGACCGCATGTAACATCTAGTTATGCCTATAACATAAATAAGGATTATTAAAAATAATTATAGTTATACTGTATAAAGAACAAAAGTAATTGGTATTGGTAAGAAATAAAATCATTACAGCAAATTAAGATCTCCGATCATAGATAACCTAGTTTAATACATAAAAAAATAATAATTAATAGTATGTTATGATAAATTAAATAGTGTTAAAATGTAATGTGGCAAGAGAATTCGCTAATGTATCTATATCAGCGATCATAGCTAATAAATCAGCCTTACGATTTACTCGCGGACGTAAAGCGGACATTATAATCAATGTTGCCATGCACTGACAGCTTGTACCAATCGTCACTCGTGCCGACACTAACGCTATTATGTACTGTCAACGGAAAAACTTTAATTACGACTATTATGTACCCGAACATAACGAAAAATTTTATTTGATTTTATTATTAAGTAAGTATATATTTAAGGATATGTGCTAAATAAATTTGTTAACAAATTAGGATTACTTTATTTATAATTTAAGAAAAAGAAAAACGGCTCTTAAATATTTAATTTTGCAAACCTTAAACCATGAAATTACCTAACTTTAAGATTTAGAGAAGTTTTAACTACCTATATTTTTCAAAAATAAGTTTCAAATTCAAATAAGAATGAGAATACTTAGTTTCAAAGTTTTAATAGAACTAAGACTTGCGTGACTCACCACGATCGAGTCCTTTGATTTTGAACCTTACGTGAACCTTATTAAACATTATTTTGTTAATAATATTCATGCTATTTTAATGAATATAATATTATAGTTATTTCATTACATAGATATATTTAAATTATATTTATTATACCTATTATTATTCTATTTACAGATAAACTATTAATAGTTTAATAAAATATCACTAAATAACGAAATAAAAAATAAGTATTATTAATATTTTAATTCAAAATCTAAATCAAAAACCACTTTATTCAAATAGGCCACAAGAGCAACTTCGAATCGTCATTTTAAAAATTAACACTTTAAAGTGATTATTATTTTGTAAAAGTAAAGCTACCACCGATTCGAAATGTAGATTCTGCAGAGAAGAATCGGGAAGACACTCCGCAGTTACTCTTTTGAAAATAATATATAAACTGTGTTTTAGTACAAAATTAGTAATATCTTGCATGAAATACAGCGCCACTAAGTCCACACATCTTTATCGACTTATCACAGCATAATCCCATTACACAGATATCACATAATTGCTAGGTACCTACTATTACTTTAAAATATTAAATGATTTAAATAAATTACCGAGTATGAATTATTTTTAGATATTATAGATAAGTATAAATAAGTAAATAATATTTATGCTCGAAAACAACCTTGAAATTAGCACAAAAATAACTAATTGTAAGAGTCCCGCAACGCTACCAACTCTCATGATAGTTACTTAGCTTGCACGAGTCTGACCATTGACTGTATATTAAAATTAAAATAAATCTACACTGATATTATAAAACTAAATAAATTGTTGTACTTATTTAAACGGGCTCATTTCAAGCAATGCCGAAAAACTACAAAAATATTTATACGTTAGGTTAAGTACTTTAAGAAAGTTATAAGGTTAGACCGAATCACTTGATATAGGTACCTAATACTTATACATAATAGTCCAATCATAGGCGTGAGGCAAACTGACAAATAATATAAGTAAATCCACATGGCACGACTAGTAAATTAAATCTTAATAAATTCCACGTTCGAAGGACAAATAAATATTTCATAATATTAAAATAAAACGGTTAAGGACTGTCCGATATTTTATTATTATTACGTGATTCGTATGGCTAGTTGACACGTCGTTGAAACATTAAAATGTAGTTTTACATTATTTATAGATGGATACAAAAAAGCACGGTTTTATAGCCGAACATAAAAATCAATAATTCGAATGTATGAATATGAATAGTATGTTAAATCTAATATAGTTTTAGTAATTTTTGTTCTTTATTCTCGTTAATGATAAAATATTTTGTACGGTAGTTTTTTCGTAAAATAGGTAGGTACCTACGTAGTTTATTTAAATGTAGTAAAATTTCATTATATTATATCCTTTATATTTTAAAATATTCATAGCAAATTTCGATAACGATTACAAAGATCGATGCGGCCTGATAGCGCGTCGCGAGCGCAACAAAGACAAATGCTGGTAGCTTAACACAAAGGTATAAATGGATAGCTCCATTCTTTACGAACGGCCTGTAATGAGTCTATGTAGGGTGCCCGCTGGTAGCCAGCACAAAGCAACGTCGTATAAATCATGGCTCGCCAGGAAATCATTCATCCTTAGTAATGTGCTGCGAAAATAGCCTTCTAGGCTGGACGACTAGTGCGACGCTAACGCCCTCTGCCCTAAATGTTTTAACCTAGAAAATATAGCGTAATGAAAACATAAATCGCATTTAAGCGATTTCAGCAAGGTGTCGGGCGTACAGCACTCGCTAAATGTTCAAAATACAAAATTCAAAAACAATAAACCCGTGAAGACATTTTTAGCAAAAATTTATTTATTTAAATTTTTCGGCCATTATAATACTTATAATATGTCTTGACACATAGCCAAGGTTTCAGATTTCTTGTTAGAGTTAAAGTTCACATTATAATAAGCTACATTGAAACGTAAGACTTAAATTATCAATTTGCATATGAAGCGCTCGTACGTAGGTAAATGATTCATGTGTTCTTAACTGGACCGGAATACTTTAATAATATAGTTTTCTTAAAATAGAAGAGATTTTTTTAATAACTGATGCTTAAATCTGAAGTTACTCAAGGGATGTTAGTAACCGCAAAGCGACATATGACAAATCGTGACATAACCACCGACTCATCCACACCGCTTTAGTCGCAAATATATAAATACAGTCACAAAAATATCGAAACAAACGAAAATCGACCTTACGTCAACCGAACAGACGTTTCTGTAGTGATGTTTGAACGTAAAGTGATGTTAGAGTCCTTTTTTGTCTGAACGCACACGAATTCTTGTGGCCGGGTCGCATGACTTCGCTACCTTCATCCATCAAGCTCTCCGCGCATCACCTTCATCGTAGCAATCGACCGGAAACAGGGACCCGAGACTCTAAATTGGACCGAGGTCCTCAAATAAATCTCAGTATAAACAAAACTATCAATCTTCCAATACATAATTCGACAAAAAAAAATTGCCCTCAAACCGGTTACATAAAGACAAAATAAACAAAACGGCTCAATATTTTAAGCTAACTTTAATAAAATCAGTGATATAAGTAGCAGTAAAAAATCATTAACGATTGAGATACTAAATCGTAAAATTGAATTTATCTCTAAGAAACCGACTTGCAAATAGGTAGTGTCCGACCGAAACAGGTTTTTCAGCCGAAACCGAAACCGAAACCGAACTTTCGGCCTTGCTCTCAGTTTCGGCCGAAACCGAAACCGAAACCGAAACCAGCGTGGTGAAGTGTAGTCCTAACTTAATACCTTTTGCCTTATATCGTTAGTTATAGACTTATAGTAATCTGGCAACGTTGCTCTGAGTGCAAATTGCTCTTTGTTTTATACAAAGAGTATTATATGGTCTTAGTATATAATAATATTAGTTTTATTAAATTAAAAAGACGAGAGCGTTGTGGCAGTGTTGCCAGATACTATAAATTTAAAATTAAAATTAATATATATAATTCGATAACAAAACCGTGAAGTGCTACTTTTATTTTTTTTAGCTTATTCTAAAAACATTTTTCAACACTCTCCTAGTTTTTTTTTTTCATTTCTGTCGAGAGAATTTTTTAATATATAATAAAAAATCGGAAATTTTACATACATAAATGGGACATTACTCTCAAAATCGCGAACTTTGTCTTTAAATCAAAAATTATGACACTTTAGGAATTCATAAATAAAGCTATTTGAACCCGTGAAAAATTTTTTTGCAGAATCTGTCGTTGAAAAGTGGTTTCATGCTGGAACTACCTTAAACATATTTAAAATTTTAATTGTAACTAACACCTAAAATCTAGTGTGTTTTTACCCGACTGCGCGGCGCAAAGAAGAGTAATGTGTTTATCATTACCTGACTGCTCGACGTAAAGAAGGGTAATGTGTTTATCATTACCTGACTGCTCGACGCAAAGAAGGGTAATGTGTTTATCATTACCCGACTGTGCGACGCAAAGAAGGATAATGTGTTTATCAGCCTATGAATCTATGTATATATGTATGTTTGTTCCTATGTGGCGTTGTAGAGATCAAACGCGTTGACCGATTTTAATGACTCTTACGTCTATCAATTCGTCTTAACTTCGCGAATGTCACTAAATATATGATAATAATAAATATTTACCACAGCCACAATCAGATGCCATATTGTCAAAAAAACGATGAATTACGTCAAGTGGGGTTTCGTTGAATATGTATTAAAAAATGATTTTTAGGATTCTCTCATCATTTTTCATTTCAAATAATGGTTTAAAATATATAACGATTTAAATTAAGTTTTAAACAACCAGTTTAGCTAATTTTCATACATAAAATAGGTACTTATATACTTTATTATTTCGTTATTCTTCCCTTATTAGGCGGGGATAGTAGCAGTGATAGCCTGGTGCTAGTGGTATGGCTGCAGACTGCGAAAGCAGAGGTCAGGTTCAAATCCAAGGCACACAAAACAAGGGAGAAGAGGCGTGGTTCTCGGTGTCTCAAACTCAACAAAATGAAGTTCAATACTCGAGTTTCGGCGCGGCTGAAAGTTTCGGCCTCTTTTTGGCCGAAACCGAAACTAAGGCCGAAACTAGATTTCTTGGCCGAAACTGGCCGAAACCGAAACCGAAACCGAACTTTCGGTCGGACATTACAAATAGGTACTACAAAATAATCAGATAAAGATAAAAAATATAAGTATATATATATATTGACATTGTAACAGCATTTCAGTAATATCTAACATTGAGAGCTGTCCGGTTTTGATAATAAGCATCAATATTTAGATGCAATCAATCAAAGCTAATCACGTGAAAGACATAAAAGTAAAATGAATACATTAAACTAGTGAACGACGGCTGCTCAACGGAGCGGACAGAGCCGTTTTTATAAGAACCTAATAATAAGCGATTACATTTAAAAAAAAAACTCGGCGGGGAACTGTGTACCCACTGTATTAAACATTATTTTCGTGACGTCAGCAACTTTGTTAATTAACTTTTAATAAGATGAGCCAAGGTGTACGTAAACAGTACCTACGAATGTGTATTCCAAATTATGGTCGCCCCATACTAACTTCAGACTTATTTGTCGAATCACTTAATTATTAATAAAATCATAATTTAAAGTAGACACTACAGTTCGAATGCACCGTATGACTTTATTTATTTTAGTTCCATACATTTGTTAATTTAAATAGTTAAGTACCATAATACGAGTACAGTAACATAAAAAATAGTTTTAAAAAAAAAACTTTGAAACTACAAACGAACGAAATTATCAAATTTGAGATAACAGAATTTGACGCACGTTATGACAGCATACATATACACTGTTTTCTTGCTTAAGCGCCTTATTATATATTTTTATAATATAATTTTATATTCCAAATAAATTAAATGGTATATTAGAAAACACAATTCCTCATCTCTTTAACTGAAATAAACTAAGTTATTTATTGTTAATTCCCAACACAATCAAGAAGTAACAAATTATTTTAAGCGTGTTAAAACGATAATATTAAACTTGAAGTATAAAAAAGTTTCCTAATTAGGTCAACTCGTCCCGTGTTTAGAAGCAATATCGATCGTGAGGGCGAGTTGTTGCAACCAACGTTCACCATACAATCTTTAAACTTTACATTCATATACTTTATTATGTAATATGATTGCATTATTTAATGAAATATCAAGAACGGAAATATTACATTTCGTATTCGAGTTATGGTAAAAAATCTCGTTTTTTTTTTTATAAACCTAGATTTTATAATTGCAATGTCATGTAAATATTAGAGTTCCTAACAACAAAAAATTAATTCGTTTTTAATATTACTAGTGCATATCTCTAGTAAGTATAAATAACTTTGTTAAAAAATGTAAAAAAAAGAATCAAATTTTTTTTTTACCTTTCTACATTTGACTTTTAAAAAAAATATTTTTCTACCTTCTCACCAAAGCGAATTACGAATGTTTATAATCAGGTCGACGAATTAGTAAATCTTAATCTCTAAAATCAAATTTCACATTTTCGTCATTTTAATTTATATTAAATAAATTAAAAAAAAAAAACAATGTAAATTATGACATATAACCTAGATTACATAGTTTACATGTAAATAAAACACGTTTTCAACAAAAAAAATTCGACTGTTTTAGTTTATGGTGACTGTAAGTCTGTGGGCAATAAAATTAAACGCTTGCCTCCACTATTTGTTAGCGGACGATCGATTTTTCTAATTGTAACATTCTAACCGTCCGCGTCGTCGGTTCAACTGAAAGTAGTTTCTCATTCACGTCACTAAAAAACAACATGCGAGCTTCTACTATTAATAAAGTGCCGACATGAACTATGTAATATATTCACTAGTTTCTTATATTTATATATACATCAGACACTTATATAAAATTAAGCAGACACTTTCCCATGTAATTTTAAAATCATTGCCTTTTTATTAAATTGTTGTAGTTATTATAAAATGATTGAAAGACTTGTTTATATGTCTAAACTAATTTACGAAATGGTTGAATACATTTAAAAGTAATATGGGCACTTTTTATTTTAGAAACGGTAGCTTATTTTAAAATCATCAAAATTAAGGGTAAATTTGAGTATTGTCACAGTACATTAGTTATTTGTGTGCATTTACAGTACCTACTTGTATATGTTTTCTTCTTTCTAGGCCACTTAAAAATAATTCAGCAAAGAAAATGCAAGGGACACTAATCTTAAATTATTTAATTTAGTTAAATAATATTTAGTTTAATATTATTATACACACTACTTATGTTCATTTTAAAACAAGAAATATTCGCGTCAGCGTATTATATTATAGGAAAAAGGAAAATTTTATATTCTGATTTCCCTTTAAAACGAATGAATATAAAAATGTATTTAAGTTGCTAGGTGAATACATTTAAATTAATATTATTTATTAATACCCGGGAAAAATGATTTCACAAGAATGTTAAAATAAAGCAACCAAAAAAAAAACCTACAGTGTAAGGTAGGTACACCCACAATACTTACACCAAACGACCACCGTCTTTAACCTGTATGACTTACCATGTACATATTATAGTTTACCTCAATATTTAAAATGTTCAAAGCGACCGCTTGTTAAATGTATTGTGACGGCTAATAAACGCCAACTCTAATGAATAACGGTTCTCAAGTTAATTAATCGTGAAGCTTCTGCCGGCGACTTTCGATTTTTTCATACTTGTGAATGGTAATCGTCAGTCTGAGGAAATCAATTTCATAGTTTTTGCAATTTTAGATAATTGAATGTAGCTGTAAAAACTTGATGCACCCCGTTATTAAATTTTATTAGTTATAACTTTTTTTTTCATTCCAATCACGTATTTAGTTATTTAGTTATGTACACAAAATACTAAAGTGAGGAGATTGGGCTAAGAACTGACTTATAATGACAGCCGATACACGCTAAGTATATCTTTTCTCTCCTATGTCTCGATATGAAAAACTAGCTGTGCCCCGCGGTTTCACCTGCCTTAATTTGAAGGAAAAAACCACAGAAATAGTAATAATACTTCTGTGTAAAAAACGTACTTAAATATTTTTAAACAATTACTCTAACAATAAGAGAAGGTACCCGCCTCGTTGGTCGAATGGTCGTAAGCGTTACTGCCGAGTACGGGGTCTCAGGTTTAGAAAATTCTCAGTAAAAGAGTGAAGTTATATTCAAACAAACAAACAAACAAACAAACAAACAAACAAACAAACAAACAAACTCTTTAGCTTTATAATATTAAGTATAGATATGTTCCTCAATTTCGTATTAAATATCTTGCTGTAAACACATTTACATTGAATATAATTTTTGTCATCAAATCAAGTGAATAAAATTTCGGGACAGACGGTTAATATTACATAGTTGGTTACATAATCGGGACTTTGGTTACAATCTGGATTTTATCGTTTTTTATGTAGTAGGTACCTAAGCTTATGTAGTTATATAGCTTAGGTACTGCATTAAAAAAAAATATAACAAATGAAAGAACAGCTTCTATGAGTTAGTATAAAATCGGGATATTCGGGGGGCCGATAGATATGATTTTGACAAAAAACCAAAGGTTGTTATTATCAAAACTCAATCTGTATTTATCGGTGATCTAGGACATCATAACGTCATATTATTACGCTGATTACTAAGAATCTCACACGGTTTTTAACGAGTGTACAGTCGAATTCAAATTCGATGGTCGGTCTGAATGCTATGTAGGTACCGAATATAATATTTTAGTAAAGTACCTGCGTATTGTAGAAGGTTATTTATGATATGACCTTCTAGTTGAATTGGTGACGTACCTACTGCTTGCGTTTGTAAAACGGATGACCATAACTATTCGATATTGTTCAGATTTAGCTAACGATTGGTTTACCTCTTTCATTTTTGGTGTTCTGCCCGGAGCAGATATTTGTATTTGTATATTTGTTTCCAGTCTTGGTGTATGTCCTTGTAGATCTAACCACCATACGGAGAGCATGTAAAGCCATCAGCCCCGCTTGTTGTCATAGACATTTTATAACGATCGTTAGTTATGGTAGGGAAATCATCTCCCGTGTCGGGCCGGGATGGGAACCCGATCCTGCTAGACACGGCGTCGTCGGGACTGTTCAGAGGTGAGGCGGACAGTCCTGGAGAAGAAGCCTGGCCTTTTCGACGAGGCCAGCCTGTCGCTGGAGGGATCCTGTTGCCTGCAGATCCGGGACCCTCCAATTAAAGCGGCTGAAGGTTCCCGCAGGGGTTTAGTACGGTATTGCACTCCTAAAGTGCCGAGTCCGACATAGGTCTAGGACTGGCTACCCAGGTGTCCTGGATATCATCCGTAAATCGATTCCCCTGCGTCACAAAAAAAAAAGGTAGGGAAATCATCTGCCAACCCGCAGTGGTACAGCATGATGGATTGAGCTCCAATCCTTCTCCTATATGGAGAGGAGGCCTTTGTCTAATAATAGTACTTTTACATGTTGATTCAGTTCAGTTTCATATACTGATACAGTTCAGTATCAGTACCTATATGAACTACTAAATCCCTATTTACCTAATAAATTTCCATTAAAGTCGACATGTCTATTTTTTTGAGAGAGACATCATACTCAAAAATAAGCTATTTCTTATGTAGGTAATATATTTAAACTATGCTTATACTAAAAAAAAACATGTCCTGAATGACTCACTAATTTATTCATCACCACCTAGATCGATAAGCACGAAAGATTTAAAGTTTCAAACTTTTTAGTAACGCACTGACGTTTAGTTTGCCTTTTTTTGGATGAGCGGTTCATAAACTTACACTAAGGCCTACCTAAGTCGGATCCTTTTGATACTGCCAAACACAGCAGCGTTGGACTATTACAACAGAACACAAGACAATGAAACTTTAGATTGGCGCTGTAAGGCCGAGACTCCACCAGAGCGGAGATGTGCGGAGATGTGTTTTAACAACCAGTAGAATTTCGTTCAGTGGTATCCACTGAAGCGGAGGGGAGACGAGTTGTGTGGATAACGAAATTCTATTGGTTGTTTAAACACATCTCCGCACATCTCCGCTCTGGTGGAGTCTCGGCCTAAGACTAATTAGTACGCACAATATAGTATGGTGACCAAGGTAATAATCAATTACTGAGCGTACCAAGAGCGTATCACGGATACGTACATACGCTACAAACACATAACTCTCCTTTGACAATTTGGTAAAAAGTTCTATCACAATTATTGTTAATGATATATAAAAAATAAACGGTTTAATTTATATCTACTTTTTTATGAACCAAAATAATTGTAGGCAATAAATACTCGTATTTACTTCTTTACTCGTATTATAAATAATAATAATCGAAGTTTAAACAAGAATTCGGTACATATTGGTTAACATTGTGAACAAAACGGTTTCGTCTGGAAAGTTTACGGCAATATTCCATTTCCGAACGCTTCAGGCTCATCGCGTACTACACTTGAAAGCACACGTTTTGTATTGTAGGTAACGAGTAGGTACGAGTATCCAATTTATAGGCAGCGGCTGCCATATTTGATTACGGAAAATTTTAACGTTATAAATATTTATTATGAGTATCTAATCTGTTAACGTTGAAATAATATATAATAGGTAGGTTATTCATTTACATATTTATTCTTTATTTCATACCACAAATAAATGACAAAGCATAGTTAAAAATTAGTAAATAACTTTCTTAACTAATAACTTAAATTATCTTTTAATTAAAATCAAATTATTTCATTACGATCCTAATATTATATTGACTGTTTTTAAAATTAAGAATAAATGTTTTTAAAATATACCCATCTATACGACGACTAGAACGACTAGACCGTTCGGGTGTAGTGGTGGGAGTAGGTAGTCGCCTCAACGCCGGCGGTCGCGGGTTCGATTCCCGCTCGGGGCAGATAGGTACTCGTATTTGTGCAAATATTTTTTCTGGTCTGGTCGTATGTCCTTGTGGGTTTCCCCACTGTGTCTCGGGGAGCACGTAAAGCCATCGGTCCCGGTTGTTATCATAGACACCTAATAACGATCGTTACTCATAGTAGGGAAATTATCCGCCAACCCGCAGTGGAGCAGCGTGGTGGATTAAGCTCTAACCCTTCTTTTGTATGAAGAAGAGGCCTTCGATCAACAGTGGGTGGTTTACAGGCTAATACAGTAGGTATAGTAGGTACAGTAGGTAGGGGAGGGTGGGGTAATCACGGACGGTGGGTAATGGCGGACACACAGGTTTAACTATGTTAAAGCAAGACAGCAGATATTTTGAATGACGCAATCGTAAGTCGACCCTGAACTCAGTGCCAAACAGTAAGTGCTAAAGTGAGGACGCGCTCACAATTCAAAGTAAGTAAACTTAAAGATTTTTCTATTGTTTGATCTTATTTTTGTGTAAAATTAAATGTGTGCATCTTACTGTGCGTAAAACATAGCAGGATACTGTTTTTTTCCAGAAAAAACTTAGTTTTGAACAACGTTTTAAAGCACTGGTATCGTGCACCGCATGGTTCTAACCTAAAAAAAAATATACTTATTGCGTTTCTGGGAAAGTCGGCTAATGGCGGACGATTTGAGTAGGGTAATTACGGACGTCCGTAGTTACCCCTAAACAATAAGTATATAAAAATGGCTAAACTGTCATTTTAAAATTTATGGCTAATAGTCAGGTACCGTAACCAAATTGTTATTATAATAAAAATACAATGTTTCACTTATATAGAAATCATATTAAAATGAATAAATGTTCTTTAGGTGTATTTTGGTATAAAGATAGTTAATAGACCAGAGTTATTATTTTTTAGATATTTGTTATTAATTATGAATAAACATTAATTTCAGATGCCAAGATATTACCAAAGAAAGACTGAAACTAAACATAAATTAGTGGACTTGAAGAAAGCCGTTGAAGCTGTCAAAACCAAGACACTTTCTCTAGGAAAGGCAGCCACTACTTATTCTGTACCAAAAAGTACGATACATATACTCAAATACACTTACAATTAGATACACTGCCTCAAAAAAGAAACAATTAAAACTCCAAAAACTGGAAGCAAGCCTATATTTTCTCAAGAACAAGAAGCTGAACTGGAGAAACATATTTTAAATTGCTGTAAACAATTTTATGGTTTAACTATTGAGATGGTCCGCAAAATAGCCTTCAAATTTGCCGAAGTCAACCATTTAAAGCACAATTTTAATAAAAATTCCCGAATGACCGGAAAGGACTGGTTCTATGGGTTCAGAAATATTTCAGCATCAGAGCATCCCAATATTTTACTGCTTAGACCTCAGTCTACTTCTATTAATAAAATTACCGCCTTTAACGAAACAGAAGTTAAAATGTTTTTAATAACTTGGAAGCATTGCAAATAAAACATCAATTTGATATCAATCGTGTATATAATAACAACCCAAAAAAAGGCAAACTTCTAGAAAGAGGCATTCAACTATAATAACCAGCACTCCCATGAAAGATGCTTTAGAAGAAAAAGAACAGAAAAGAAAGAAGAGATTAAATTTAACAAAAATTTTGTTAATAAAAATAAAAAAGGCGTCAAGAATCTGAAATTTTCTGAAAATAAAAATAATAAAGAAAAGAAATATACTGAAAAAGTTACATCGAAGAGTCAAGAAGAGCATTATTGTTTTATTTGTGAAGAACAATACGAGGAACCGATTATCGAAAATTGGATAATGTGTTACAAATGTCAATTATAGGCCCATGAGAAGTGCACGAGTGGAGAAAGCACTTCCAAGGGATATTTATGTGATTTATGCTCTGATTAGATTGTGTTCGTGGTTACCCCACTCGGTATCCGCCATTACCCCCTAAAGTGTGGGGTAATCCCGGACACCAGACGTTTTGTTTTTTTATTATAACTTGATTATTTTCATATATATATCTCTGTTGATTATTTAAAGATAAAGTTAATTACTGAAACTAAAGACTGATTAATAAAAAGCTTTAATGACTTAAATAGTTTTCGTTTTATTTTAGTTTTTCCTTAGGTGTTCGCAATTACCCCACTCTCCCCTACTGTATACCAAGAAAGGCTGTTATTGTTTCGTTCTCTCAATAATATTTAGTTTGTTTTGTTCAAATTTAATTGTGATCTCAAACAAAATATTCTTAAATAATTTATTGTTATTCTGAATGCCTTTATATTTGTTTACGGTTTCATTTTATATAGATAAAATTCCGCGAAACGGATACCTATTACCTACGTTAATACCGCTATCAATAAATGTTTTTTAAACTTACAATTGCATAGATAACAGATATAGCGATTAAAACGATAAGAATATTAAATACTTTTGTAATATAAAATAGATATAGGTACCTATTAAATAACATACAAAGGCTTTCAAGAAAATCTGTTGAAGACAAATCTGGAGTCGATATAAGTACGTACCTAATAGTACCTACCTACCTACTCTATGTAATTATACAACACGAAATAAACATATCTTCATACTATCATGGTATGCGATAACATAACAGAACTATTTATGTATAAACACATTTTTTGTTCTTAATGACAGGTTGTATCGTAAAAGTAAATAGGTAGGTATACCTACATAGGTACGTTGTAAAACTTTTCATTAATTTGATAAACCAGAAGACAATTTTATGAGGTGTAAGCTGTTATTACCGCTGAGACACTCCAGGTGCTTGCAACGCCTGGAAAACATCAGGCGACCGCGTCATCAAGGCAACATTAAGGATGCGTCGTATCCGAGTAAAACATTATAATATAACATTACGTCTTCTCGGTGAAATAAAAGTAATTTACTTAGCGTTTTCGCAACCACAATTACCGCCCGCTAATGTGTGTCGAGAATGGGGGAAATAATTAATGCTTCATGGCATCATTATTTTGTGCCACGACGACGCATGTGTGCGTAGAGGGAGGAGATGTCGCTGCGCAGACGCAGGCCCCGCCCCCCGCAACTAATTGCGCCAATCTGCGGGACGCGTCTCACGCACACACGCATTTTTACGAACTCACACAAACGGAACACACCTCGCATTCACGATTGAAAAGTAAAATGTATAGCTTATTAGGCAAATGCAAGCACAGATTTTTTGCAGCGTTCACTCATTGTTGAATTACAAAAGAAATTAATGTAACGACCACGTAACGAATAGTTATACTTTATCATTATACATATTTATAATAATGTAGGTACACAATTGTTTAGCTTACAAACGTTTTTCACATAAAATGTCCACTTGCCAGACGAAATAAAAGAGAAGAAAGGAATCATGAAAACAATAAGACTACAAGGTTCAGAAGTCGTATGACAGGTAGTGTCTATAGAGACAGACGGACGGGTAGAGCATATTTGAGCAAAAGGAATGTTTAGTCAATTTAATTGGTATAGTGATGAGGCCGGCACTTTCATATTCATTTACTTCACCAGACGGAGTAATTGAAAAAAAAAATCTAGCCTGTTAAGGGATTGGTTACAAAAAGACAATGATGTCCAACCAGTTGGCAGTTGGACGGCTAGCTGGACAATGTATCGATCCTCTCATAACTCATAACATAGAATGTCGTTTGACATAACGTTATAATACGTCTAAGAGAGGATGATATTTCATACCCCTATCGCTTTTGACGTAATTATTTGTTCTGCGGATAAATCATAGAAAAAACATAAGTTTAAAGACTATTCTACTCTCATCGAAGTCTAAGTAACAGTTATAATCGGATAGGTCATATTATTTGTGAAGTGACATGGCGATGAAAACATACATTTAGTACCTATATAGGTACCTACCTATTATAGGTATTCAGAAATTTTTCTACCATTTCTAACTATATTCATTAGTTGGTAGTTACCTACCCACAAATTACTTAAAACATGATATATTTTTTTCTAGGCGAGCTGGTATTTGATAAAAAAAAACTTTTATGCACATTTTTCGACGTAGGAAAAAGGAAATAATTTCTTTATAAATTCTTGTTAACTTTTACTTTTTAAATACTAAAATTGTTTAAATTAAATTATTTTACATCGAAAGTTACAATCAAAAAAAGTCAGTTCTAATTTTTTAATCTTAAATCACATAGCGACACTCGAAAAAGTAGAATTACAAAATAATTCGAAACAAGATTAAAATCAGTAAAAGAAGATAGGAAAAAAAACGATTAGAACTTTTCAACTTCTAAAGTAGGTAGGCAAGAGTCTAGTTTATCTATTTTTTTTAACAAATCAACTAGCTACTTCTAAAGTTTAATTTCTAATACTTACGAAAAAAATCTGTTATTGTCTAAGTTAAATTTTGTCCAAGGCTAGACGTAAAATTGACGTGCCACGAATTTCATATCTATAGTCTATACCTTCACTTTTATAATCTTTATCTCTCAAAAACTCTATAGTTTAATTAAAAAAAAATACGAATATAACATGCTTAGGAATTGAATAGAAATATAATTAAAACACCTTGATAAATTTGTGTTACTTTTAGTATAATTACCTATTACCTACTTAAAAACACACAAAAATAATAAAGATTCCATAGGTAGTGTAACGTATCAAAATTCAAGGCTGTTAAAAAAAAACATATTGTTTTTTAAATACTACGTATAACAATACAAAATTGTAACAACATAAAACTTGTTTTTATCTTTGATATTCCGCGTAGGAACTAAAAATAAGTATACTTACCTATACTATGTGCAATCGACGTAATGTGCTGATTTATGGTAGAAATTCCACATTCCTATTTGATCGTATCGCTATACACCTGTTTATATTTTGTGTCATATTCATTAAAAAATTAAGATGCCTCTCGATTTTAAATGACAGAAAATTATCACGCCATTTTAAGAAGTTGGGCCACTGTAACCATGCTTTAGCTTGTTATATCAATATTATAATTAATATACTGGCCCGTTGGCGCAGTTAACAGTGACCCTGCTTTCTGCTTCAGGGTTGTGGGTTCGATCCCCGCCCCGAGTCAGGGTCTAATATATATTTATTTATATATGTTATTCATATGCATATTTATTACAAAAAAAAGTACCTATATCAGTCGGCTTTTACCTTACACAGGCTAACTTACCTACCTTAGAAATAGACGACCGTGTATTTGTGTGTGTGTGTTAAACATATATTTATATTTACAATTGTATTTATAAAAAACTAACATAGTTTTGACCGAATTATTTTTTTCGTGTTTTATCTTTGATCTCTACTATAGATACCAATGAAGAATAATAAAAAACTACTTAATGTTATGGTTTTGAAGCTAAAATTATAGTGTTCATATAATATATTAAATATTATTACATATAATAAAAATTGTATAGGTATGTCGGTACAACATTATATTTGTAGTAGATAACAACGATGAATTTAATTCTCAGTTACATTAGTTTGTCCTTTTTTCTAAATATAATAATTAAAATACAAATAGGATGTATTATTGTAGATAAATACGAATTAATTTCAACTAATCAATGACAACCATTGTTTTGTAATTATGGGAATAAAAACTTTGTATTAAAATAAGGTAGGTAGGTACCTACCTACCTAACTTAATATCATAGTAGTTTCATCAAACGCTTACCTATTAAATATTTAGTGAATCAAGACCGCTTTAATTCTCTTTGAAGAAAATAGTACTGTGACTGTACCTATCAGCCTGTAAACAACCTGCCGCTAGCGAAGTCCTCTTCTCCATATAGAAGTGTTGGAGCTTAACCCATCACTGCGGGTTGGTGGATAGTTTCCATGAGTAACGATCGTTATCTATGATAACAACCGGGACAGACGTGAAACTTTACGTGCACTCCGAGGCACGGTGGGGAGACCTACAAGGACATACACCCAGACTGGAAACAAATAAGTATTTGTACAAATACAAATATCTGTCCCGAGCGGGAATCGAACCCGCGACCACCGACGCGCGGTTTGAGGCAACTACTCGCACCGCTACACCAGAACGATCGTCAAATAAATATATATCCTTTTCGTGTTTCACAAGACATTAGGTGCTTAGTAATTAAAGTTTCGGAGAAGAAAAATCCACTAGCCATGAATCTAAAACGGTGTGAAATAAATAATTTTATCCGTGCCATCAATCGCGTCGCCAAACCATAAATTATTGGATGAGCGTCAAATCGACCGCCCTGTATCGCGTTACACCGAACCCATCACAAAAACTGTTCGTTGCTAGCAACTTATTTCATCACTTTTTATAAAACTTTAACATTTTTTATAAATATTTTAAATATTTAATAAATATTAATAACTATTAGGTACAAAAAAAATCAGCTAAATAAACAAGCGACTTAAGATCATATTTTAACGTTAAGTGGGATAATATTTTGTTACTTGTACGTTCAGTAATTAAGATTGTTGGTTAATGAACTAAAAACAGCGTGTTAAGATAAACATTTTAAGAACTGCTCGGAGATATTATTGAAGCTTAGGTTTACTTGACCTAAACCAATTATTTCCAGTGAACCAGTTCTTTAAATATGTTCGGTTTAGGTACTTTGTTATAAAATTTATATTAAGTCTTTTTAAATCTTATCAAGGCTTAATCGAACACGAACCTTCGTCCTTATCTCAATAGATAAACATCGCCCATTTATGTTTGTGTGTTTAGATTCAGATATCATTGGTTAAGTGTCAAAATTAGCTTCCAGACCATAAATCAACATTTAATATAATTTTCTTAAAGATCAAAGAAAATATGTTTAAAAGTGTTTATGTGAATAAACAAAATTTTAAAAAACTTATTAAAATTTTGTTTATGACTATGAAAAAATAAGGCATTAAAGTTTATTAAATAAATAAAGTTAATACAATTATGCGACGGGCGAGCGAGGTCGAGCCGCAGAGCCGCTCGTAAAATGTTAAGTGAAAACGATCCGCGTTGTCATCGTAGCAAGTTTATATACACCTCAGCCAGCTTAAAAATATGTTTTATTACTTTTTTTTACTGGCCAGAAAAAGACAGGACAAAGACCACGTAAATAAAACAAAAATCTTTAGAAGCGCTATAAGTGAAATTCAATAGAGTTTTCAAACGTTAATTTTTATTTCCAATTTTCAGACGCGTAAAAAGAGATGATTATCAATGTTTCACGTAATTTTATAGTACCTAATCGAGTGGACTGCTGCCGTTGTCGACAAATGAATTTACCAAATATAGATATAATCTAAACTAAAAGGAACCGCGTCGTGGTTGCGGACATAACACGATAAGAGAGTAAGTTTACAAACCGGCTAAAAATTGAGACGACCGCTTGTTCACATAAACTACGGAACGTTACTGCTGCGACCCGTGAACGCGACAAAATCGATTCCCAGTTCTCATTCTGAGAAGTGACACAATTTCTTAAGTGTCACATCACTACCGACGCACCGCTTAATAAATTAAAGTGTATCGGCCGCATGCCGATCTAGTCTCTAAGAACGACCCTCTAGACGATATCGTATAGGCGTTTGAGCGAGCAGTTAAATTATACAGAAGAGCCACCTGTCTCCACGAAAAACTTTATAGCGGCCATAAAGTTTAAACCACAAAGGACAGAAACAAAAAGAATGGAATGATTTTTTTCTTTTACGGTCGAGGTTCATTTTAGATCGTGTTTACCTAAGCTGTCACCTTACAGAATGGCGATTTTGACTGGTCGGACCCGTTGAATTAATTATGGAGTTTTTGAAGAGATATCGTCTGATGAGCGATAAGGTTAGACGGACGGTTTCCTACCGTTCCCTGCCAACAAGTTGGCTTAGACACTGTCAGACTTTTGGTGCAAATTAATTTATCAGGAATTAATTTTAGTTATGCTAAATGTTCTAAAAATAAATTGAGATTCACTTATTATTTATTCATATAAAAATTTAATTATTTCATTGTTTTTATATATTTAAGTATACTTTAACACTGTGCCAGTAAAAAATTACATAAAAAAATCGTAAATAAGCGGACATTGTTTGGTCGACAATGTCACTTAAAGAGCACATAAATACGAGTAAGAATAATAGTAGACTTACCATGCGAGCCGACCGCCGTCGAGTAAGGGGCGTGCATCTGCTGATGATAGTAGCGGGCGCGGCTGTGGTGTCCGCCCTCAAGCGGCGAGTGGAAGAAACCGTCTCCGTTCGTCTCGGAGCTGACGTCGCCGGCGGCAGGGCTGCCGTTCACGCGGCTGTCGTACCAGCGCTGCTGCAGCGCGCCCCCTGCGCCCGCGCCCGTGCCTCCGCCCTCACCGCTCATGTCCATGACCGCCGCTCCGACCTCACAAACCATGCATCGTTTTTATATACACGCACTTTAAGTCCGCACCCTTATCCGCATTTCAAAAGTCAATCGCCCGATGAACGTTCGCGCCGGCCTAGTTACTGAGAGGCTATCCGGAGCAGTCTTGGCATCGTCGAACCCGAGGGCCACACGATCACGCGTCCCGACTCGGAGGACCACTCATAACCGTATCTGCAAAGACGAAAGATGATTAGGAACATCGCGGGCTATTTTAAAAACATCAAAGAAATAAATCAGTAACATATAAAGCCAGTGTTATGTCAAAAAAGAAACAATCAATTAAGATAAAAACGGTGCGTTATCGAAAGACGTCCGTGATATCGATACGCTCCCAATTTGATTAACTGATATACCAAATACAACACACGATACGGCTGCGATAAGGTGTAACCGCGCATTAAGCGTTGTTAGCTAACCGAGCACTGATTTTTATTACTACTAAACTCGCTAAAGATATCGGTACGCTGTATCTAGTTTCCGCGGATACAATGAGCTATTTAACATATATTAATTTTTAAATTACAATATAAACTTATTCTCCAGCATTTCCACGAAATTTTCGTACAATTTTATTCTACAGCTTATTAAGGTATTTTTACATAATCGAATTTTCTTCGAAATAGTGTGACATGTGTAGAATATTTGCACCCTGCAGATAAATAAATATTTATCTTGCCTTCTATGAAATAACTCGCAGTAGGTGTCTAGTGCAAACGCCTCGCGAATAAATATCAACTTACATATGTTAAACAGCCATCCGAACTGTGTACGCTCAAGAAACAGCTTGATTTGAAGAATTAACTTTACACTAGGTATATAGGTACATATGATGATAATTTCATAACATTTATCATAAAACTAATTTATGATCTGTTTCATAAATATAAAATTATATATGTAAAATGTAGACGAACGATTCGCGTTTATTAACAAAAACACAAAAAAAATACAATTAATATTAAAGTACACCGTGAAAACTGTATCCGCCTGATAAAGCTAAGACCTCATGCAACGATTAGGCACTAACACTTACTCGTACATTCGTGTCTATTAATATGTATTAAGATAAGATACGTCAGAAATCGAAAACGATAATATCGATTAGATTTTATCACATCCAATGTCCAAATTAATAATACACGATACTTGCCTTAACAATATAAATCAAAGTCAATGTAAGTCTTTCTCAAATCCCTTATTTTCAAATGTATTTGTGACTTACATATTTATTTTTTTAGTAATACTGCACTGAATCAGCACTAAGATATTCATTTTTATTCCAAGAAAAAAAATTTTTTTTTTAAGAAAACGTAGTATATATATATATATATATATATATATATGTATAGTAAAATATCGGCCAAATTTATGTTTCCCAAATACTTCTTTAAGACCGTAGTTTAGTAGATAAAATTCGAGTGTTTATTGAAGCACTTAACGGCACAGATAAAATGAATCTTAAGATCAGGTGCAGTAATATAAAATAATTTAGGTAGGTACTTCTTTTTGCAAAAGGTATGCGACTTAAAATAAATCTAGAGAATTTTTTGTTCGTCCAATTATTATTAACGCTCATTAATTGAAGTTTAAAATCAAATACAAAATAATGTTTTTCTAATATATATTTTTTACTCGTCATTATCAAATAAATCAATAGATTAGTTTTAAGTGAATCTATCCCCGATTCCAAATATTTTTACTAAGAACAATCCGACTATAAACTCAGTAGTGACTTTTAAAATCGAAATTGCACAATAAATTGACATGTTGTTTTTGAGTGAAATCCTGCTCGAAAACCAACGAATATTTGTACACCTATTCGTAGTAAAATGATATTTTAAAATGTAATAATTTTTGCTTAACAGCTGCGATTGCTTAGTGATTTTTCATTAACTGTTTTATATTTTTTATTACAATTAGAAGTCGTGTATTAATGTTAAATTAATTAGAAGTTCAATTTACAATTACAATTTCAACAATAAAATTATTTTTTAATATAAATATACGTTATAGTAGATTAATTTCTTAATTAATTTACCTACTGGTCGAATGGATCTTAAGGATATAGGTACCTATTAATCAAAACAAATAAAAATGTTTGCTACTAGTACCGATTTTTGATTCAGATTAGATTTAAGATTAGATCCAGCCGCCAATATCAATATTCATTTAATTGTTAAATAATTTACATTTTAATAGTGCATATTATATTATATTCGCGTGCATTTTAGAAAAAGAATTATTATTTAATTATAAGTTACATTTTTTTAATATAAAGAAACCTGTAATTAATTATTATAAATGCAGCTTTTATGCTTTGATTTTCGATTTCATGCAGTTTAATAAATTATTTCTATCAGATTTTCTTTATTTTATATACTATTATGCTACTGTTTAATTATAAGAGAAAAAGTGAATTATAATAGTAAGGCATACCTAAAATAAAAAATAAAATAGTAGTCGTACCAAAAAAAAAACAATCATAACATTATCATATATGACCTTTTCACGTTATTAATAGTTAAACAGATAAAAAAATAACAAAAATTTCTCACCAGAACGATTAGATGTGATCAGGACAAAAAATGATATTTCCTACTTAGGTATCTTCAATCTACGACAACCGCTGAGGGCGCTATCTGACGATCGACTGAAAAAATCATTTTGCAGATAAAAAAAAGAAATCACATATTTATCGCAATTTGCGTTCGTTTTATATGATTTCCTCGTTATATCGTGCGATAAGAAGATAAGTCCACAAGGATTAGATTTTAATATTTCAAGGTTTTATCAAATATTTTAATTAATGAACAGAGTTATTTCATAAAACTAGTTACCTAAGTATATGATCTAACTGTTATTTCATTGAGTTAAAAGTTACCTTAATAAAAAACTCGATTCCTCTTTATTTTTTAATTACATGCGTAAGCTGTCGAAAGTTGCTCTCGTCTGAGACAATTGGTTATTTCAAGCCGACGGATTTATTTTGATTGTATTATAACCATCGCTCTGAGTGTATAAAAATTTGAACGATTTTTACACAGATATAATAACTGATATTCATATATTATATAACCTATCCAGTATTGAGTGCTAAAGTCAATATCTTCTCAGTTGTAGTCAAATCAGATAAATTACATTCGAAACCAGGGAAAGAACATAAATTACCAATAAAATCTAATTGATTTTGATACATTTTTCTACATATCACAATCCCTTAAAAAATTGTTTCTGTCGATTCATGTGTCGGTATTGTATGTTTTAAGTGTTTTGTTATAAATTGCAATTGATAACAAAAAAAATTCATATTAACATAGGTACCTACAAAATCAAAGCATTCGACAAGGATATGACCTTTTTATTAATCTCATTGTATGTAGGTAGGTTTAGAGTTAGTTTCGTGTTTGTAATTTTTATTTATGTATCTGATATATAAAGTCATATATATTATAATCAAAACCAAACTGGACTCAACAAAACTTATGTAGGTACCTAACTAAAATTTCTGCATTAGTCTCATTTATATTTAATACTATATTACTGTTCAAACATTGATCTATAAAAAACCGTTTTTAGATCAATTTGTTCAAACTATTAGGTGACATAAATAAATTATTATTATTACTAAGCATGTTGTATGATAATATATGAGAGGACTTGAGTATGTATTATATGTTAACTATTGTCAACGGAAACATCAAATTATTATGACTATCACGGCTAATCTATAATATAAAAATAAGTCGGGTTTTCCTTCCTGACGCTATAATTCCAGAACGCACGAACCGATTTCCACGGTTTTGCATTCGTTGGAAAGGTCTCGGGCTCCGTGAGCTTTATAGCAAACTAAATTCAGGAAAATTTTCAACAGAAAAGCAGGAAAACAGGGAAAATCATTTTTCACATACAGCGCCATCTCTGATACATAGCATGTACTACAAACCAATATGGTTTTGCATGGCGGCAGTACGTGGTGTGAGTATCCCTCACGAAAATAAGTTGGTGGCGAAACGGAGTTCGCCGGGTTTGCTAGTTTTTATTAAATTCACTAATGACAAAATGACAACCATTGGATTCCCGCTCGGGCCATATATTTTCATTTATATAAATATTTGTTCTATATCGTTTCTGGTCTTGGTCTATGCTTGTGGGTCTCCCAACTGTGCCTCGGAGAGCACGTAAAGCCGTCGGTCCCGATTTTTATCATAGACACCTGATAGCGATCGTTACTCATATTATCGTGTTGTATCGTATTTATCCACCAACCCGCAGTAAAGTAACGTGGCAGATTAAGCTCCAACTCTATTCCTATATGTAGAGAAGGATTTTTCCCAGCAATAGAATGTTTACAGACTGTTTTATTTTAGTTCAGTTAATTAATTCAAGTTAATTTTATTAATTGTTAAAGGTAAACCAAACGTACTTAATCTGTAGTTTATGATATATACCTAATACTAAATTTCATTGCAAATATTGCTTATACTGTATGTAATATTACCATATTTAATTTTAATATTAGGTAACTTTTTTTTATATGCTTAACTCCTCATGCATGACAATTAGGTAAAGTGAGTTAAAACAAAGACGATCTCTTATTATAGTTATAATATATTGAATCTATTTGTTAAATAACTGTTGAGTTTCTTGCCAGTTATTCTCAGCAGAATCTATATTCCGAATCCGGTGGTAGCTTCGAATCAACGTTAATTAATTCATTAAATAATAATTCGCTTTTTTTGTAAAATGACGATTCAAAAAATGCTTTTAAACCCTACTTGAATATACTACATCTAATTAAATTATTAAATTTTGAGTCGATTTTATATATCTATAGCAAACTCTCTTATCGCAGTCAGTCATATGTCAAATTTTACCAAATTATATATTACTAAATGAATGCTTAAGCAATATATATTTACCCACATAATTTATTATGTTCTTAAACGTGTATTACATTACACTAACGTTAAATAATTCATTTTATAATGTAATAAATATTCGTACAATTATAAATAGAAATATGAAAATTGTGAATCATAATTTATGTAATTCTCATAATAATCTTAATCTTTCTAAATGTAGAACACAGATTTCTTTTCAGATTTGTGAAACTTAAGTTGTATCAAAATAGTTATAAGATAAACCTACATCAAAATATAGATTTTTCAAATAATTATTAAGTTATAAAAATGTATCAAATTATTGTACTTGTACTTGAAGCATAACTTATTATTATTATTTTTTCTAGTTTATAATAAAATGGAACAAACAGAATATTTAATAAAATAAAATTAATAAAATAAAATTAATAAAATAATTTTATAAAATTTAATAAATCCATAATTGCGGTATTCAAAACACTTTTTTAAAAATATGTTTGACAACTAATAAAACTGTTTCTTAATACTAAAATATTTTATATCTTTTATAGCTACTTATATCATAAGTAAAAACTCTACACCACTAAGTATCTACTAATTTTATAAAGCTGAAGATTTTGTTTGTTTGTTTAAAATTGTTTTTTTTTTTTTTTTTGAAGATATGAAGACTATACTCGTAAGACCACATCAAAAAGGCGTGGATTAATAATTATTATAATCTGCAAAGCGGGTAAAACTGCAAAATTCGTATATTTTAAAATTGATTTAGGTCCGTAGACCTAAATCAATTTTAAACTATACGATCTTTTTCAAGAATATATCTTAATACCAGTTCAAATATATATAATATATTTTTAATCAAAAATCAAACTATAGAAACAGTAGGTAGACAAACTAGTCAAAGATCATACAAATTAACTCAAACGTCGAAACACTATAACACCAATAAAAAATAAAATCATTCAAAGAGTAACAATATTAATACATATTAACATTTCGATTAACACCCGTTGGGTTATCAGTTCTTCTTAAGATAAGGCTAACTCCCAATTAAGATAATTGATTTCTTTACCGTCGGTTAGGACCAAAAAAAATGTCTGACAAAACCCGGCCCTTCATCGAGTTTGAGATACAAGAGTTCTCATATATAACGTTTTCAATTTTCATGTTCACTAATATTATTATTTAGACATTAATTATATTTACTATGTTTATCGTTGGTCAGACTGAGTTTCCAATGCATTTACACTGTTGCAAACACGTCAAGTTTGCAAGTCACTGGTCACTCTGTAGTCGAAATATCGGGAACTGAAATGACAAACTACAAACGTGACAAATATCTTACGTCTCAACAATAAGGTCTAATATATTTTTATTAAAAAATGTGCAATATGTTTTTTTATCTATATGAGATTTTATATCATGTCACTTTGACAATGACAGAGATCTATGAAAAATAAAGTGCGTATTTAATAAATGTATTAGTTTAAACTTTTAATACTTTAATAAAAGGTACTCTAATGCTAACATGCCGAAACAAAGAAGATTATAATAAACCTCTCTAAAAGTCTACTGTGTATGAGATTATAAAATTCTTTTATAACTTAATAAGTTATGGTTCAGTATACATTTTATACATACATAACATAAATTTGTTTAAACGATATTCAAGTTCAAACATATTTAACAAAACATACACAAATTCAATTTTTGATCATTAATAAATCTTAGCTATAAAATTTATTTACAAGTTTTTCAAATAAGTATATTTCAATAAAAAATGATTTACTTTGACAATTTAAACCAACCTAAACCTAATAAGAATACTAGTTATTTTATAATATAACTAGCTGGATCGCTAGCTGATCGCGGTTTTTCCTGAGTAGCTTCCGATCCAGTAAGATAATCGGGATAAAAAGTATATGTTATTCTGAATCTCCATCTGCCACGTGCCAAGTTTCATTACAATTGGTTCAGTGGTTTGAGCGTGAAATAGTAACAAATAACCATCAAAACTTTCGTATTTATAATATTATAAAAATTCTCACGGATCTCTAAATCAACAATAATAAGTCTCTATAATCTCAGGATAGAAACTGCGTCCATTTTACTTTATTTCCTCGACGTTAACCTGATAGGGTTTTGATCGATGCATTTTATAGTAAAGATCAGATTGAATAAATAATTTGTTGAGACTTGAATCTTTCGACTCTTATCTCGCTTAAATATTCATTAGCCGGTGATTATAATTTGTTACACAATATAAATAGATTTTTTTTAAACATTCCGCGATATTTACAAAAAAATATATAAGTAATAATATACTACATTAAAAAATATATATATTTTTTAATAATTATTATTAACAATTTCAAATAAGTTATATACTCTATATGTATATTCATTATCAGTTTAAATATTAATTAACCCAAAAGTCTTCCTAATAAAGGACACTTATCTAAACTAAATTAGTTTAATTTGGATTCACCGAGGACGGGCTCGGCTCGAGACGTCTTAATGTTTTAATTAATTAATTAATTTAATCGAATATATTTGCATATTTTCATAATGAATATATTGGTAATTGCTCAACTATCTTACAATTAAATTTCCATAAATTAAAACGTATTTCTAAATAAATACAATTTTTATTTTAAAAAATGACAGTTTATTCACAGTTAAATCTGGAATTTTTAATGGCTTTTTGCATATTATATTAAAATAAATAAATAAATATAAACTTGCAACAATGACGTGACAACACACACACACGATTGTCTGTCCCTAAGGTAGGCAACTTAATGCCTGTGTTTTAGGTAACAGCTGACTGATATATATTTTTTAAATAAATATACATATAAATAATACATATATAAACAAATAAATATTAAAACCAGACTCGAGACAGGACGAAAGGAGAGGGAATCGAACCCACAACCCTGGAGCAGAAAGCAGTGTCACTGCAAACTGCACCAACGGGTCAGTCATGTTGTTGTTATATTTTTATTATTAAAAAAAATAACAACAGGATGCTCATACATGTATCTCCGGCGGAAACGCGTATGTACGTAACACACACATAAAGCTTATCGAAGGCTAATCGATGGCAGCCTTTGCGCATCTCGGACCGCATTCAAATTTCGAACGCGAACCGTCATGGCGGCCGAATGTAACGTCCTAAAATGTTGCTACGAACAGTGATACGACATTGACATTGATTTGTCCATGCTTTTTTGTATTTATTTTAAAAAAAAAATACTACTTCTGAATACATAAGAGCGTCGAAACATCAAAGTAATTGACCATAAAAAAACCCGAGTTCCATAATTAAACTTAAAATTTTAATTATATATTTATAGATTTTTTTTAAATACCTGTTTATAAAAAAGTCGCTTTAATTTATATTTTATATAGGTACAATAAGCAGTTTTTATTTGTCAATTAAAAATTACTCTCCTTTAGTCATTTTTGTAAGATTTAATTTTATTTTATTCTTAACCTTTATGGATTATGTTTTAATAATCTTGTAATATATATATATATAATTTATATACAAATAAGTATGTATATTAAAAAGGAAGGAAGCAAATATGAAAATTTTTATGTTATTTTTATCCTTGCTTAAAATTATAATTTAGTAGCATTAAAAAACTAAAAACAAATGAATAGATAATAAAACAGGAAATCTTTTAATTTAATATACCTTTTTCAACAATTATAAATAATCACTGTTTACATTATTATAGTGAATTTAACTTTTGCGTGAATACCTAATAACTTCTGTAGATAGAGTCTTATTAACATATTCAAATGATTGTAAATAATTTTAAAATAACAACTCATAATTATTACATTAATAATTTCGTAATAAGAACACTTTAAATGTTAACGTGTATGTATTTAAAAAAAAAATAGATTAGATATATTTAGGATGAAGAATGTTATTGACTTAAGAGTTTTGTTCCGACGGCTTTAATATTTCGGCAATTTTCTTGTCTCTACATTACTTTAATTAAATTTATATTATTAAAATTTATGTCCATTGCCGTTTATTATTTATATTTTGTAGACAAAATTGTACTTTTTATCATATATGTAATCAAAATATATATATTTTTTACTAATTACTTATTTTAAGATTTTTTTATACTGTTTACGAGAGCGCTCTTACTAACTTTTTTCGTTTTATTTATCTCTCATTATTTAGGCTAATATTTTGAGAAATCATTGTAACTCATCGATGTAATATATACATGCGATTAAAAATAAATTCTAACAATTAATAATTTTTATATAGCAACACATATAAATACCTTAATTGTCCTTGTAAGAAGCGTATCACTCAAATATCGTTCACTATCACTAATCACTATTATCGTTGCGATATAAAAACACACTGAAATCATACGCTCCATTCCGTCGAGTCCATTTTCAATAAGAATAATATCTATCACAGCTCACAACTATTGTAAAATAATATACGATCTAGTGAGGAGATATGAGAATGTTTTGAATACAGTTCAGTGAGTGCGCAGGCGCGTGAAGCAGACCGCGGCACGTGAAGCGGCGTCGTTGGGACGCGACCCGACACTAAACCAGTCGTGTGACTTTTTGTTGTGAACGCGTCGGCCGCCCTCGGCCGCCCTCGGCAGCGCTCGGTTCCACGATACACGCCCGACCTCATTGGTGGAAACCTCCACGGGCGGTTTGAGGGCGTGACTAGCGATGGGAGTGTTCTCTTTTTAAATTTTCTTTTTCTCTTTTTGGGCGTGCGGTGGTGTGCGTCAGTCGCGCTCGCGCCGCGAGTGATGGATTACGTATTATAGAGGATTTTATTATGTTTAATGTAGAATGGCCATGATTTAGTAAATTTTCTATGACTGTTTACTTATTATCAAAAAAATCGGTCACTATAATTACATTAAATCCACGCTCTTTACTATAAAAGAAATACTACACAGTAATTTACGTTTAGAAAACTCGTACATTTCAATTAAATTTCTTCTATTTTTTAAATTAGATTCTACTTCATTGTTATTTATTTATTATGATTTTCAAGCTAAAATATTATTCGTATACCTACTTACATAATACATTATTTATATTTACATATAGCGTTACAACTTTATTGTTAACCCTTTTAACACGTTGGTTACAAGAAAATAGGTACCTACATCGTTAGTACAGCTAACGATGAAATAATAAATCTAAATATTGTAACTGAACAGAAATGAATCAGCCTATAATGTTCCACTGCTGGGTAAAGGCCTCTTCTCCGTATAAGAGAAGGGTTAGAGCTTAATCCACCACGTTACTGTATTGGGGAATGGTGGCTAATTTCTCTACCATGAGTACCTAACGATCGCTATCAGGCGTCTATGATAACAACCGAGACCGACGGCTCTACTTTCCGATGCACATTGGGGAGACAAACAAGCACATACACCCAGACTAGAAACAATATGCCTACTTACAATAAATAGTTCTGTAGGTAGGTACCTAAATGCAAATATCTGCCCCGGGCGGGAATCGAAGCCGCGATCGCCGGCGTTGAGGCGTCTACTCGCACCACTACACCAAAACGGTTATCAAATACCTACATAAAAGTTGTTTTTAATTTGTACTTAATAAATCTCAACTATTAAAAATGTGAAGCTCGCATTCAGTTAAATAGTTGTAATTTTCTTTATATTTACAAATTTAATAATAATATTTATTGCACTCAATATATTTATATTAGTATGTATTTACTTGAAGCTCTACAGCCTGCGCTATAGGTATTATGAAAACGCTGTTACATGCTCTTTATGTCTTCCTCAATAACTAACACTTAGTGTTTATGTAATAGAAATCCGCATACCTACCTACAGCATGTACATGTAGGTAACTTTTACACATATTATTATTAACAAAAAAATTATATTAATTTAAGTAGAAACTCGTAACAATGTAGAGTAAGTAGGTATGAGGGGGAATCTAATCTTTAAAAAAATCTTTAACCATTTAAATAATGTTCCTTACACTTAATTATTCCAGACGGACTTAAGCGATATCCTATGTTAATATTTTATTCCGCCTTTTGCAACAGATGCAACTAAAATATAAACATGGTTTAACAGAGACACACATGTTTTTCTGTTTCTAAGGTAAGCAACTTAATGTCTGATTTTTAGTTAATAGCCAACTAATATATATATTTAATATATCTAAATGTATCTAATACATATATAAATAATATACCCAGACTCCGAGCGAGAATCGAACCTTAAACCTGAAGTACAAAGTAGAAAGAAGGGTCACTGCCAACTCTACCAACAATTAAAACTTGATTATTACAAATTCCATTTGGTTATTTTGTATTGGTGTGCAAAATAAAAAAAAAATATGTAAAATTAATAAAACTCAATGCTAGTAGAACTGTAAGGGATACATAACATTAATACCTACTAGACGTTATACTTAAAAAAATTCTAAATACCTAATTGTATAGAAATAAGTAGGTATTATATTATAAAGTTCCAATTCTAATTTTAAATAACCATATAAATAAACATACAAAACGGTTAATAATTTAGGTAATTAAAGTAGAATACTTTTTTAACTATATTATTTATTAATTTTTAATTAGATTCTATATTATCTATATTGAAATATCTAATTTAATAAGCGCTTCTTATTCAACGGCCCCCAGATTAAAGTAATGTGTCGGGGGTCCAACACAGACAACACATAGGACATAGGTACACAAACAGAAACGTCTAGACCACGTCAAGCATTTGTATGGCCTATAGAGACATTTGTGATTAGCGGAGATCGAACCTAAGACCGAAAGCGCACCAGTCAGTTCCTTGACTACTGTGTTAACCCGTCGTCAATTTCGGAAATAAATTAAAATTTGAAAACGGCCGAGGGGTGACCGGTGGAGAAGAACAGTCCCGACCTATTTCTTGTTGTCGTAAAAGGCGACTTAGGCAATAGTGGTGCGAACAACTCTGCACCGACCAGGGTGGTGATGAGCTGCAGCGTTACTATGTCCTCACATAAGACACTGCGCTCGGCAACACGTCTGCCAAGCGTGGCGAGTAGGTACCTATTGGAAAACCCCCACCCCCATATGACACGCAAAAAAGAACCCAGGTCCCCAGTCCCCGGTGGCCCTACTATTCCCGGCTACGGCAGCAGCTCGGGTAACGGTAGGGCAGGGGGTGCTAAGAAAAAGGGGAGGCCTACGTTCAATAGTGGACATCCAATGGCTGACATGATGAACAATTAAGTACAGTAATACCTTAAGTTAACTACTATATTTAAAACTGACATATATAAAATCGTTGTGAACTTTTTAACAATATAAAAGTATTACGTAGGTACCTATAACAGACTCTACACAACGATTCCGCAACATGTTATATGAATAAAGTTGTATTAAAAATTTATAATTAATTTGAGAATGATAAACAAAGAACAATCGGAATATTATAAAGATACCGATTGCTTGAGAATGAGAAAAAGATTTAGATTACTTAATCTTTTGTATAACTACAACAATTTTTAGATAGTAAAAATACAGAAAATGTTTATGTTATTATAATTTTATTATTCTTATAGGAATCCCTTTGATTATAAAGTTAAAAGTATTTTTGTATGTTATTATAGCATTGGTCATATACTGTAAAAACGTAATTTTCAATTAAGTGTACCTAACTGAATAGTCTTACAGAAATTCAGAGCAAGTATTTGTGTGACCATACGTGGGTTCATGTTTGTATTTTGTGTTTGCGAACACCCGACACAGGAGTGTCATCTTCCGAGTCCGCTGACTCTTTTTTTTATTTTTGAGTAAGTACCTATGTATCTTTTTATTTATTCATTTATTTCACAAGCATAATTTTACATTGTTTTTATAAAATACAAAAGCTAATTAAGGACCCCGAACGGGCCCGAAATATTTAGATACAGAAAAAGCGTTTTGTTACTTAAATATAATTATTTACATTACTTTTAATATATAATAGGTATTTTTATTGTTTATCAATAAAATATTCATCTATATCATAGTAACATTTATTAGTTAATAGCTTTTTTACTTTATTTATTTTATAATGACACTCTTCTTTAACCCATTTTTGAGGTAGCTTATTACATATGTATTTATATCGATTTTATATGCGGTTGAGGTACGTGCTGGAAGAGTGTAGCTTAAATCGAGCACTTGGTACCTAATATAAATATATTTCGTAATGAGTATTTATTCAAATTTCTTCATGTTTTGTATAAGAGTGTTTGTATTTTCGAAGAAATTTGCATATTTCTAAAATATAAAGACAGTACCTATATATGGAACACTAAAAATCTAAAGTATTCAGTCTTGAAATTCTAGCTTTATTTTATTTTATAATGCAGCCTAGTTGTATTAATTAAAAATATGATTGTTAACTATTGTATTGTGACCTCTCTTGGTATTCTAGTGTCGAAAGATCGATTAACGCTGACAGCCGCGGGTTCGATTCCCATTTGAAGCGAATATTTTTATTAGTACAATTATTTGTTTCTGAACTGAGTTTTTATACTTGTGGACTGTCTTGTCTTGTAGCACAAAGCCGTCTGTCCCAATTATTATAATAACACCTGATCACTGAGAAATCATTACCCAGGGTAAAGAAATTATTTGCCATCCTACAGAGGAGCTTCATAGCAGCTTCCACCCTTCTCATATGCAGGAGAGAGGCTTTTGAAAAGCAGAGAGATAAGCTGTTTAATTACAGTTTAACTCAAAATTTCTGTAATTTTCATGATCTTTGTGATTAATTATAGTTCATCATTTGTTAGTTTATCGTGAGTACCTACCTACCCACAAAAAAGTTTTTGTTAAGTCAAATCTGTCAAATAACATATTTTTCTAATATTTTAAAAACCCCTAATTTATTTAAAGGTTATTTTCGTTAAAATGCATTATTTTAAAGGCGTTTAAAAGTCAAGCGTTTGTAATATTATTTTTATGGTTGTTTGAATGATTTCTAATCAAAACACATTTTGTGGACTAGGTCCTTTCGCTGAGAGCCTCATACATCCATTAGATATATATGTATGGGAACGTAGATGCTAACCTACACATATGTACAGCTCTAAAGACGTGAGTTTACGCCACCACTGCACGTGACTAAATGCGTTCTTATCTAAAAAAAATTAAGATTAGCGGGAAACGGACAGTCGGTTTACCTGGTGGTAAGTGAAAGCGACATCCATAGACCCGCTACATCAGAGGATTAGCAGGTGCGTCTCAGTAGGTGAGCCCTGTGTATGATACTATTTCTATAATCATTTACTAAATTGTAAATAACTTAATTTATACAAATAACGTAAAATATAAGTCCAACATATCATAAAATATATAACTTTTCACCCACAACAATTTAATATTATTAAGATTAAAAGACACGACGAATTTTGAGACTTGTTGGCGCAGTGGTCACAAATATTGGCTGTTGTACTAGCGGTCGCAGGTTCGATTTCCGCTCATGATAAATATTTTTTTTATGATAGTTGGATAGGCAAACTGGCAGACGTGCCACCTGATGGTAAGTGGTCGACGTCGCCCATGAACATAAACTAGTTTACCTGGAACTAGCCCAGCCAACTCATTTATGTGTTGCCTATCCTGAGACATATGATGTTAAGTCTCGGTGCCAGTAATTACACTGCCTGTCTTGCCCTTCTTTCCGAAACACAGCAAAGCTGTTTCACGGAAGAAATAAGCAAGATGGTGGTACCCATGCAGCCGGGAGCGCGGCACAGCGCATCCCTCCCACCGGTGAACTGTATTTGTAGTTATAGACCGTACAGATGTCTTATTCTAGGCGTTTGTTTTGTATCTGTTCCTGACACAGGATATCTCATATAATTGTTGAGTGTAGCATATCATTAAGGACAAAGATCATATTATGGATATATTTACGACTATTAAAATGTGACACGGATGAAAACGGAATACATATTTATATAAAAACGGAATTTTATTACGTCTGTCTGTTACTAACTTTATCTTTGGCTGAATCAAATTTAATTATTTATTTTATTTTAATACTTTATTGTACAATACATAGGTAATTATATCATTAAGAAAATGAGTAAGAGTGATTTTCATTACAATTATTTTTGATTATGATTTATGTTTTAATATAAAAAAAAACAAGCGTAACCAACATGAAATTGAGTATTAAGTAGATTACTAAATACAAATTGTTCATAGACAAAATCCAGGTGTACGAAATCGACGCACGTAACGTAAGTTTTATAGGTAATAAGAATCTTCAATTTCCCTACAATACAATAACCTGGAAAGTAAATAAGTTACTTATGTTCTAATTCTATATGCACAATAGAATTTATGTAGTAAAACAACAGCAACTGCACGAAAATCGAGTAAACAGATATTTCCCGTTCCCCTCGACACCCACACGCTCTAAGCAGGAGCCAGTCTGAATAACATTTAACCCCTTTGAAATGTAAAAGCATTACGGAATGAAAAAACAGCACTTATGTACCCTGCGACGCAGATAAACCATCTCTCGTACAAAGCGTACAAAGATACAATACCTCTGAAAGGGTTCAAGAACGCACTTTTAAATTAACACCGCCAACTACTATAACGACGTAACCGGCTCACGACCATCATAGCATAATCAACCTTCGCCTAATAGAAAAAGAAGAAAAAATCCAATACACTAAGTTATATTTGAAAAGCAGCATAAAATATTAGTCGTCGCAATACCTCTGTTTAATATAGGACCATTTATATTTTTCCTTTTCATGTTATTGTCTCTGCTTGGCAGCGCTTGCAACCGTCACGTTCCAATTTCGAAAAGTGTCGGAACAAAATGGTCGCCGCTTTGTGCCGTACCCTCGCTCGGCTGAGTTGAATTCGCTAATTTAGCAGATGCCAACTAGCTTTGATGTTCCGACTTCTGCTTGTGAGTCAGACATCTAACTGCGTTTGCTTTAAAGGTAACATTCGTTTGTTACTCGTATAATACCTAGCAACGGTCGCTCGCTCGGAGCATGATTCGTAATTATTCATACTACATACCGACGTCAAAAGTATCAACCGAAATATACGAGCAGTCATAGATACAACCTTCCATCAAAGAACTGGTAACCAAATTGGAACATCACTGTACCGTGTTTACAACTCGATAAAAAATATATATAACAAAGGAGCCGAATTTAAATTCCAATCGAACTTTGACACATGTCTGCCACCATAAACAATGAAGATTCAAATCATCGTTGCGTTCGACAGCCGCCGACCTAATGCGATTGTGGCTTGCGCTCTCTCTAGTCTATGGCTCTTCATCTATAAATGGGAGCCTTTTCTTTCGCTTTTTCTTCACAAAATCTGAGTCGAGATCGCCCGATAAGTTATCTCGTGTGAGATGGTCTCAATATCCACAGATGGCCTTGCTCTCGAGTAATCTCTGGGTACGGCGTGGATATTTTTGTCATTTTTTGCTGTAGTTTCTTTGAAAATGCTTTGTAAACTAATAAGGACATTATTTTGACGGGATCACGCCGTTGTAATAATGTAAACACTGATTGAGTACAGATAAATAAGACAAACGGAATGACATGTATTAAAAGGTTTTGTTGTGGTATGAATTTATCTCACGTTTAATACTAACAATAAGTACTGAAAGACAACTGAACGACAGATGTTTATTGCAATCCATCTTACAATAAAGTACTTTTAAAGGGATTTTACAAGATATACTGGTAATGAAAAATACTTATTTTTTGAAAAATATGAATCTTAATGACAATTATTAAAAAAAATGTTAAATCAATACGGCTCAGTAACTAGTTGTATAGTTCTTATGTAGGTAATCCAGGTAGGAGTGTTTGCAAGTCAACAAACAATGCAAAGCAATTAGTGCGAATAATAAGATAACAGTAATATACTCGTATAAGTGTATATTATATTTCACGAGTAAGCGGCTTAGCGGCTTTCGCTTATATTCTTAGACACTTTTTGAAATAAAAACATATATTAAGTTATTGTTAAATGTAAACCTATTTATAAGTAGGAAGGTACAGCCGTGAGAAAAATATATAAATTTTTGTTATATTTCACTTCAAAGATTGCGTTTGAATTGAATTAATGTGTCTATCTAATTTGTGACTTTGTTTTGAATATACTATCAGCTTCTGCCCGCGACTTCGCCCGCGTGATTATCGCAACCAAAAAAAAAAGTATCCTATGTAGCTTCTTATACCTCCAAGAATTTGTGTACAAAGTTTCATGATGATCATGGTTATCATGGATCATGGTTATCATCATATGATCATGGTTAAGTATTTTTCGTGTGAAAGCGCAACAAACAAACTTACTTTCGCATTCATAATATTATTATAATTGTATGTCACATTTACTAACTTTACAGACAGTATTATGTATATTATTTTGTATATAATACGCTAGAAAACCCGTTATAAATAATTAAATATAAAATACAAGTCATATCAAAATATTATTTATGTACATAATATATTATACACTCATCTAATGAACGAAAAACACACGTCACACTATCTGTGTATATAAATCAACATAGTTTTATCGTTGTGTACACAAAATACAAAACTATGCCAGAAAAAAGATTTATTGTAAAGATATTGCGATATATTCGGTCGGAAACAAATACATTAAGAAGCCAATAAGATTACTTATTTACATTAGAAGTAAATAAAAATCACAAGTATGAGACTATGTATGATTATGTATGAGTATTTTCAAATTTAATTCGAACTAGTAAACTCTACCTCTACGTACTTACTGCTAATTATTATTTATAAAATATTATGTCGTGACTGACTTATTGTCTGACCGACTGTCTGTCTGTCTGTCTGACTGACTGACTAATTTATCATCGCCGATCCCAAATTAGTTAAGTTTAGGTAAGTTAGATATATGGAAGACAAGTAGGTTTATACGGAAGCTCTACCATCTTTGAAGTTGAATTTTTATTCGAAAATAATCTATTCCGATTGTATTTTAATTATACTGCTAAAGAGTAGAAATTAAATAGGTGATATATATATATGACGATCATTCTAGTGTAGTGGTGCGAGTAGTCGCCTCAACGCCGCGCGCCGACGGTCGCGGGTTTGATTCCCGCTCGAAACAGTTATTTGTATTTGTACAAATATTTGTTTCCGGTCTGAGTGTATGTACTTATGGGTCTCCCCACAGTACCTCGCAGAGCACGTAAAGCCGTCGGTCCTGGTTTTTATCATAGACACGTAATAATGATCATTACTCGTGGTAGAGATATTATCCGCCAACCCGCAGTGGAGCAGCGTGGTGGATTCAGCTCCAACCCTTCTTCTATATGAAGAAGAGGCATTCGCTCAGTACCTAGTGGGTCGTTTAGGGGTTGATATAGTAGGTAGGTACAGTATAGTACATATATAATATCTATATATAATTATATATTTATATATAGGTATAATCTACTACTACAGGAGGAAATCAAATTTCTAATATAGCTAGTGCTTACATAAACAGTTTTATTTTCACAAAAAAAAGTTTAACGTGCTTTGACAAAAGTAATTGTTTCAAATTTCTTAAAACATTATATTTGAGAAATGAAATTATAATATGTTATATTAATATTATCGACTTTATTAAAAAAGAGAATGCTTGTATTTAGCAGATATAGGATTGTTACTTTCTCATTATTATTTGTAGGTACCCCACATGTACTGGACATTAGGTAGGTACTGTTTAAATAACAAACTTCGAAACAGTAACTATATTTTTATTATAGTTAATATATAACTGATTTTTTTTTATAATCACCTATGCTGATTCTAGCTTATTAGTAAATCTAATTTGTAAGTAAAGCCAACAAAAAGTAAAAAGTTTGACACCAATAGAGTTGTCACGAAGCCTCTCCAAATAGTCCAGCTGAAGAGACAATCTTCGTACCTATCCCTTATCTGTGCAAGTTAGCAAACAAAACATCGGAGCCGGCAATAAGCATAAAACAAAATCGTTTCGACCCCACACACGCCGTCGCCGGAACACTTGGAAAAATCCCTATGGATTTTCCGCGCGGGAGTGAGGTGACCGCCGAGGGGGACGAGGGAAGGAACGTAAAAGAGAAAAGCTGCGAGTTTTTATCTCGGCGCCATAAATTTTATTCGTAGCGTGATTTAGTGCGCAGATTGCCCCTCGCGCCCCGCGCTTCCCCGCGCCTACGCCTCGCCCGGGTAAGGCTGCTAGTCATTGTCAAAATTATTGCACCCCTATCTACTGAAGCTTTAAATATATGTTCCCGACACGTTACTGTGCCTACAACCCGTTCTGGGCCTGGATACGATGCTTTGGTGTAAATTTATAAGTTGTAGGCTTCAAAGAATCGAGTACTTAAACAAGTCAGTACAATAGCATCTTACAAAAGGGACTCCGGTTGAATAAACGAGTATTGGTACTTAAGTTTTAGTTACTTAACTAAGACATTCTCAGCGCGGCTTGTAGTACTTACCGACGGGCTGTTTATAGAATTACGTACGAGATACATACCCCAACTATTATTTCTACTTGTTAATAGCGTTAAAAGTTCCACATGATCTAATTCCAATAGTTTTCAAAACGACGTGAGCCTCGAGCATACCGAACCGGGATCAATGCAATATTGGGCCAGTGGCGCCAACCGAGTATGAAAGTTTTAACATTATTTTTTTTAACGCACTAATCCTTCATCATACTTGCTCTAAGCGTAAACCTTAAGTTATTTGTCAATACCGAGCCACAAAGCGCCCAAATACCCATACTATAGCTGAAAAACATAATACACGCCTCATAATAGTGGAACAATTCGGAAACTTGTTAAATCATAATGCGCTTTTGTGAGTATCTTGACAGTTCACTTTGTGATTTTTTTCGTACTAGGCTTCGGTTTCGTATAGCGACCAATGCTTTTGCCAATGACATGTTTCTTTTTTCACGATTTCTGGCGAATCCTCGATCTTTATCGTCAGCGTGTATTTTATGTAAACACGACAAATTTCGTGGCTTGGATGTAGGATTGTATCCGCAGATGCGCTGGCGTTATTTTTATTGTCTATGGTAGGTTCGAAGGTTCGCATTTGATCCGGGACGCTCTCTCTACACTGTGTCTTATCTCCGATCTGGTTTTATGAAACCCTAAATTTACGACTGCGGTCGAGGGGTGGGAGCCGGTATAAGCCGACTCTCGACGTTTGCCGCCAGGAACACTTTTGTCACCAGCAATTCATGGCGAAGCACGTTCGGTAAAAATTTTGCGTGTCATATTGCCGTTATACGTTCGATCGATGCAATGATCGTAGACAGATCAGTGTGAGATAAACACGTGTTGTCATATAATGTACCTACGTATATAACAACACGAGTATCACATCATACATCAGAAATCGAGCGTTTTAATAATTATTATTTACTTTATTATACATATATTGATAAAATATATAATATCTTTATAAAGGAAGGAGGAGATATATTTTAGAAGGAGAAAGGTATGCTGAGATGGTTTGGTCATGTCGAGAGAATGAATGAAGAACGGTTGACGAAAAAAGTGTATAAGGCGAGTGTGAATGAAAGTGCGGGAAGGGGTAGACCTAGGCGGACGTTTAAGGATCAAATCAGGGACGTCTTGAAAAAAGGCCAGGTCAAGAGTACCCTAAACCGAAGAGCATGTATGAAAGGAATAATGAAAGTGGACGAAGCAAAACATGTATGTAAGGATCGTAGCAAGTGGAAAGAAGTGGTCTCTGCCTACCCCTATGGGAAAGAGGCGTGATTATTATGTATGTATGTATGTATCTTTATAAACACCAATTGATATAAAGATATCTATATCAATATCAAATTTAAGAAATACAATAAAATCTAATTACGTCATAGTATCTATTGTAATTCCTTAATTGGGAGCGTGGACCCAACCGGGTTAGTCCAGATACAGGCAGATCCTCTATAAATTACGAGAATAAATCCCGGGAAAGAAAAATTGCCCTCTGGAGCACATAATTCTTTCCTTGTCACAATCCCTCCTTATCTACGGCCAATACCGGATTACAATGCGATTTTTATTTTATGCTGTATTTACTTGTATTCCTATATGTTTTGTCTTACCTACTTTCACACCTATGAATATATTAGGCTTTTAATACTTATTCGATACAGACGAATGCAAATAATCCGAAAATTTTATGTTACCTTAAAATTTATTTTATACCTATCTACATTTTGCTATTCCTTCTATTTTATTTTAAAGTATTATTATTAATTTAGTCAGATTAAAAATAGCAAAATACCAATTTGGTGTAAAATTCCTTTACGTTATAAATAAATCTATAGAAAATCTCTTCACTCTAAAAATGTTTTTATAACCATTAAATTTAGCTACCGACTATTCATTGCCCCACAACTAACATTTATCTGCTTACACAAAATTACTTCACGAATTGATCAGTCACAGTGGTAAGCAATGAACGCTAATATTTTACATGTTTCCCAACAATATCATCTAATGGACTATGACAAATGGATCCCTTTGTTGCGAATATTGAGATGTCATTGTGAAGTAACAATCGAGAAATCCACCAAAATCGCCAAAATGAACGGTAAAAATATTTTGACAGCATAATGAATAGCCAGGTATGCGCAGTGACAGCCTAATGATGCTTTAATATTTGCCATTTTCTAAATTCGTCAAATTTTATTGTATTCACTTTCATTCCTATAGTTTTATATAATTTTTAATTTTCTCTACATATTTGGTAGAAAAGATTGATTATAAAAAATTATACCTAGCATTTAATTTATACAAAATGTAATATGAAATAAAAAAGTAATAAGAAGACAAAGATAGAGAGTTTTCATATTTCTAGAATGTATGAAATTATGCTATAATTTTTATAGTTTTATAAAATGTATGCATGTTTTATACGCAACCAAGATCTTTCAATCAATTATTCATTTGGATAAATGGCTATCAATAGACTAAAATATTTATTGCCCTAAATTTCTCTTAATATTTAGCATAGATAATTCTAACTCAATTCCAACAATTCACATTTACAACATAAATCGCTCTGCACGCCCATTTATTATGTTCATTTTTCTTTTAATTGCATAACAAATGCGGTGACACTGCATTGTATTAGGATTTATTGACTCCTTTTGTACGAGAACACTGAGCTGAAGTTACGAAAGCAATAATGGTGTTTATTTATTTTGGTAACCACACTGTTTACTCATGAATACACTCTCGACCGTTCTTTGTAAACCTTTCAATAGCTAATACAAGTAGCTCTATTGCCACCTTAAGGTGCACCGAACAAACATTACTAAGAAAATAAAATTGCATTTAATTGAATACTTCAGGTTTACACACTTTTATGACCTACATACCTGAGTATATTCAGTTATATCAGTCAGTTTGTTATCAATTAATATTATTTAAAAATATTATTAAAAGTTATGATAGGGACATAGGGGAAAGGTGTCTAAAATGATCCCCCTAAGGAAAATCGGTCACTGTATCCAAATTATTATAGTAAGAGCAAACATTGAAAGAATTTTGGATAAGTCATTTAAGTGTTGATATACTAGCAGGCCATTATTTTTTGTGTGATTTATATTTTTAGATTTATTAGACATTTACCAAAACTCTACTAAAGGATCATTTTGTACACCTGGGTGTATAAAACGATCCCTGGGGTTGGGTCAAAATGATCCCAAGTATCATTTTTGACTCCATGTTCAAATAATGATTAAAAACAGATTTCTTGAGCAGTTTTATTCGAAAAATCTTATTATAATTAATAATATTACTAAGTACATACTAGGTAATCATCACATATAATATGGCACATATTTCATTTTCTTGAGATCAGTATCAAATATAAAACAATATTAATTAAACTTTAAATCAGTTAACATCTCTTAAAAATTAAACAGCCTTCTAAAATAGTTTTAACCAAAAAAAATTACAATGATCAACAGTCATGAATAATAGTAGCTATTACAAAGTAGTTTAGTGCTTATATATCATATGCTATTAATTCAAAGGCACAAACGTTTCTTTGCGTTTCCCGAACAATCTATGCAAAAATCACATGTAAAATTTTTCGTCGTCACTATCGAGACCGTTGCATGTTTCATGTTCCCATTTAAAACATTTCGAGCAACGGACCCAACCCTTCTACCATTCCATCTTTTGAGTACGATCCTGTGCAGTACATGCACTCGGCATCCTCTTCGGAAGATTCGGACTCGTAAGTATTCCTTTGTTTTTTAATATATATATTTTTTCTTTTTGTTTTTTATTGACTGTTTTTCGTTTACAACTCCTTTACTTTTGCTGTTTTGTAGGGCATCCCATTTGTCACTGCATTCAGTGCTTTTATCATACCATCCTCATTCCAGTTTTGTAGGTTAGTTTTTCTTTGATATATAGGTACTTACGTAGCATGATCTATAAAAAGTATAAATAGATATTATATAAAAATACATGACAAATATTACATTTTCTTTTTCAAGTGTTAGGGGTAAAATGTTTCTATTACTATTCTATTATATAATTATACACAATAAAGGGGATCGTTTTACCTCAAATGTTAAATTTACAAATGATGTAAAAGTAAAACTTCAAAACTCTATCTAGGTGAGATCAAAACGAGTTTCAAATGTTACTGAATATCAATAAAAACCACCAGTAAAACTTTCATTCACATATCCGCAAAAGAATTTCAACAATAAAACATTGATTTTAGGCTTACCTTAGATCGAAGACACCTATTTTCTATTTTTTGTAATAAATCGGCGCACTGTTGTCACACCACCATGACACTTTATTGGGCTACTGAGCGGAGTGCGGGAAAGGCGTTAGATAGCAAATGGCATAGATAGCGCTAGTATTTTCGTCAAAACTGTAGGGAATCATTTTACCTCGAGGGATCGTTTTGTACACCTTTCCCCTACTAGTTTAAATATTTTATTTTCGCTTGTGCCATAAATAGGAGTTTATAAAGTAGCAAAAAAAGCAACAAATGCCTTTTATCTGGCGCTTAGTTTGATGTTTTTGTCTTCAACAGGCACAAACATGCTCCGTTTGCCACAAAATATAACAAAGAAAGGTAACGCTACTAGACTTTTTTTTTCACTTTACACAATAGAATACTTAAGCTTATGATGTACTTTGAATTGTTGTAAATTAAAATCTAGCGATATATGTAACACAATGAATTTTAAACATCTCTAATTTCAAAATGATGTTTAAGTAAAATTATCTCCTACAGTTCTCCGCACTATTGTACCATAGAATTCCTACTACTGTTACCTTATAAGCACGGTTATCTCAACTTGTATGCGTATACGTATAATATAGTGTAATATACGTATATTTGAGGTAGTTTTAAATGACATTTCGATAATTAAAACTTAATCTTCAAATTTTCTTAAAATTTTTAGGCTTTACATAAATTAATAAATACAGAAATGTGTTTCTATTAACTCTATGTATTTATTAATTTATCTAAAGACTGAGAATTTCGATAAATTACGTTTTGATTATCGAAATGTCATTTAAAAATATCATTATATAATATATACGTATATTATACGTATAATACACACATACAAGTTGCAATAACAACCGTGATTTTAAGTATATCTACTCTTCTATCTATGATTTTCTCAGCTTTCTATTTGGTCTGCTTATTATTCTAGAGCCATACTGACAGGTTACTGATTTTTACCCGACTGCGACAGAAGGAGGGTTATGTTTTTCGAGTGTATGTATGTATGTATGTATGTATGTATGTATGTATGTATATATGTATGTCCATTTCTTTGGCACGCCCTACAGCCCAAACGGCTGGACGGTTTTTGACATATGAGGTGTCGTTGGATTTGTCTAAATTGTAGTAGTGACATAGGCTATATAAATTTTCAAAATGGTGCCCGCAAATGGCGGAATGAGGGGGGGGGAGTTGATTTTTTTTTTCTTACTGTAGCAATATGGGTATCAAATGAAAGCTAGTAAATTGTTTTATTCTTTTTAGTTTATAATAAGAGTATTTTACGCAGTCAGGTTTTTTGATTTTTTTAAATTAAGCATACTTGTAATACACAGTGGTTATCATTTCACCTAACACTTAAATCAAGTCTATAGTAGATCTATAATATTATTGTAATTAGGTACATACGCAAACAGTACCTAGTCGGTACAATGAAAATTATTCTTATAACTATCGACTGGCCCATTGGCGCAGATGGCAGTGCTGCTTCCTGCTCCAAGATTGTGGGTTCGATTCCTGCCCCAAGTTTGGGTGTAATATATATTTATTTATATATGTATTATTTGTATATATATACAAATATATATATTACGAAAATAAAGTATATCAGTCGGCTATTACCTAAAACACAGGCATTAAGTTGCTAACATTACGAACAGACGACCGTATGTGTATATTTAAATATATTTATTTATTTATTGTTGGTTAACAAGCAAACAATAGTTGCAATAGATCAGTGAGCATTCAAAACGTACATCTCAAAAATGACGGACAGCGCCACACAGCACGAACGAATAGCGAACCCCATTGCACGCTCTATTAGCATTCGACACGGCCGCCTTGTTTCCAAACACGCCGAAACACCGACATGTTTATTGCAATACGAGATAATTTTACGATGTGAACGTAATTCCGTCGACGATAATTCGGTCAAAGTTTAATTCGTTGACAAAGATTGTACGACTTTCTAATCGCCTGGGCGTGAGGTTGAGTAAGTAATTTCAATTTTATGTCCCGATGAATTGTGGGAGGAACGCTTGACGCTCGTGTTCATCGCGATTATTTTGCAGTTAATTTAATCAAGTATAGATAATATTTCGTGTGTGACACAGTAAATTATAACCAAAGGAGTTGATTCAAAAAATCATTTTAATCTTTATAATTTTTCTATTAAATGACACCAAGACATTAAGAATATATGTATATATTATATAAAAAAATGCACCTAATAAACTTTTTATAAATAAATAAAATTATCTACTAATTATGAATATGGATAAATTGTATCTTTAAGGAGTTGCTTGTTTATGTTCATTATACTATCTTTCATGTTTAAAAAAGCGCTGTCATCATTCCCGCCATGATGCCATTATTGATGTCACACACCAGTCAAAACTTACTATCTACCCTAAAGCCAATTGATTTGGTTTGAGACTGTGACAAGAGATGCAACTTTGCTGCATTGTAATTCTGGTCGCTGGTGTAAGATGCCATTTGTATCGACAACTGAGCTTGATTCATCGTCCATATGTTTCCATCCATTATGCCAGTATTTTGTAAACTCTACTACGACGCATCGGATTTGAGAATATTAAGAATTTATCACAGTCTACGTCTTATTACGTTACTTGCGATGTGTAACAATAATAGTGTATTTGTTCTTAAATCTTGAACTTTCTCCAGATTTCGTTCACTAATAAAATTTCATATTTACAACAGGGGTCGATTAGCAATGGATGATCAGTGATTGGATACAGTGGCAGATAAAAAAATTATGATACATGGTCCATATTATCTCTTCGTGATAACAGAGATAAACGGCGCTATTAAAGTAATTTATATTATCTTTGTAACAATTTGTTAGATATTGTGATAAAACTGTTTTAAAATTTATTGAATAAACAACTTTAATGAGAATTTCTTTACTACTAACACTTTATCGTCTGTATTCTCAAAAACACAAAAATTCAATGTTATGATATATTTTATTTTTTATCATTTTTAATAAAATATTTAATTACTAAAAGGTCCAAGTTCTATGACTGCAAATGGCCATTCATTCGTTGGAAATCCACTTTTAAACGTAGATTTATCGTCAAAAGCATTATATGACACAAATACACACACACACACACACACACACACACACACACACAAACACACACACACACACTTAAACATATAACTGTTGAAAACTATGTAATTTGATTACTTGGAAATATTATTTGTAATTTAAAAAAAAAATTGAGATCTAATCTGATATAAATATTGTTTATATTTAATTTTATTATAAATATTAAAGTCTCAATAAAAATTACACTTTTGTTTTCTTTGAAAAACCAATGAAATTTATAATTAGATCGACAACAAACTAAAAAAAATCCACAAAGTTATTATAACAATAAAAAAGTGAAAATACAGTAATACCCCGGACTTACGCGATTGGTGGGACCAAACGATAGCCGCGTAAGTCGAATTCGCGTAAGTCGGGGTTCAACTTTGCATATAAACATACTTAAATAAATATATGACTAATAATAATAATATGACATAGGTATAAATCAATAATGTGCACTGCGTAGGTACTTAAAATAATTCCACACAGATGACAGAACACGCTCGAACCGAACACAGTGCGAGTGGTGATCAAAAAGAAAAACCGCGTATCTCCGAATTCGCGTAAAACGGGGTAGCGTAACTCGGGGTATTACTGTAATGCCCTATAACACTGGCACATAAAAAAAAGTTGTTAGTACTTTTGACCAGACCTACTTTTTTGTACATTTTTCGATGAATGAATGCAAATTCAGAACCTGTTTTGCTCCATCGGACTTGAGTTCTGAGTAAATTGAGAAAAATGCTAACAATTGCTGAAAACCGTGATAATTTGAAGTACTAGTGTGTTTTGAACTTATGTGAGCAGATTTGTTATTAATTTTGAAGCTTTAAATCTACCTTTTTCTGTCCATTCGAGTTCAAAATTCTAAATTGTTTGTGAAAAAACCATGAAAATAGCTGAAAATCCTAAAAATAAATTTTTAAACAGTTCTCCGCTTGTATCGAACTCTTTTTCTTCGAATGATTCCGGATTCGGATTCAGGACATCGAAAAACATAAAAAAGTGAAATAGTTGTACCTACCCATACAAAAAAAAAACTGGAACGTCTGCCAGTTTGCTTATCCAACTAACATAAAAAAAATTATCTGTATATGTTTGTCAAAATTTTCTTAATCATATTAAGCAGCCGGTCCTATATATACGTACACGTGACTTTGTGTACGTGTTTTTATGTACGTCATCGAAGACGACATTATATAAAAACATTAAATTTAATTAGATAGCGACCATGTGGAGATATGGTCGGATATTCGGAAGTCGATACTTATCTCGATCACCTTGCGAGCAAGGATTTCGTGATAATTTGAAAATATAAAAACGTCGTTAAAACCTTGCTGCCTAATTATCTATAAAATTTCATATTTATTACAGTTTTTATTCATAGATGACAATAAATTATATTCGTTTCTCAGTATTTTCAATATGTTTTCTTATTGTGCGTCCTCAAATCTGGTTTCTAATTTAAAGCAAGGTCAACTCTACATTTTAATTAATTCTATAAGTAGAGTTTTCTTTTCTACTTTTTGTAAACTATAAGTCAAAACGCTCAGATTTGTAAAAGGGCACAAATTATACTCATTATACTAATACTCATTATACTGTACTGGTGAACCGAGATAGTTCAATTAAAAGAACAAATAAATCGATTACAAAAAACATATGATTGTTCTAACAATGCTATCTAAATTCTAAAGTCATTAAAATCATCTAGTGAAAATAACATGAAAATAAATTATTCGTGTTCGGTTACGACGAAACAAATCGTATGAAAACCCATATCTGTGACTCTATATCCACCAACCCATAATACATGTGGGTTATAAGCTCAACCTTCGAAGTTTGCAAGAAATCCATTTTCTACATTAACAAGTTGTCACAGTAAAATATTTTTCATTGATTTCTGGTGACATCATATGTGAATGATGGAGATTCATGAAAAATGCCTATGTCCAGCCGTTGACGCTCATCGACGACTGAAGATGACGGCGATAGCGGCTTTACAGTAGGTACTGTACTGTACAATCGCTATAATAGGTAAAAAATATAAAATTCCAAGTATAATGAAATTTTAAGCAAACAATAAAATATATTTTAATCAATTAATTAAATTCCTTTTTTAAAATAAAATTTCTCTCCTTAATTCGAAAACAAAAATATTCGTATTCGAATCTGAGAAAGTAGCTCAAATATGTTAATGGCATGTGACACAAAACAAAATTAACTATCCAGCATTCGAGCCATGCAGGTAAATGCATCAAAATTAATTAAGGCGGCCACAGACCGCCCGCGCGCTACCGTCCCGACGGGGCGTCCCGCGTGACGACTTCATGCGGCTTCCCGGAACCCAGGAGGTGACGGGATTTAGAGTCTAGTCTACGTTTACGTGATCGTTGGTAAGCCCTACTTACCCGTCTTATGCATTGAAGTGAATACGCAAAAGTAAGATAAAAATAAAGTATATTAAAGTGATCGTAGTTACGCTTGCACAATCTTTCGTTTCTGTTGAATTAACTTTATGGGAAATACAAATATAAGTATTTCAAGAATATTTAAATTTTGTTTTAAAAGAGAAAAATATTAAAGGTCGACTTACTTTACATTGCTTCATAAAGCTACATTTTATTTAATAGACAAATATTTTTATAAAGTGATTCGTTTAAAATATGATGCTTATGTATAAAAAATAAACATCGTAACAATATCTAACAACAAAAAACAAAAAAGATCGATATTTACAAACTTCAGAAACTCAAAAAAGCTAAACATCTATATAATGTGATTTATAATAAATGTATTATTGCTAAAAAAAATCCATATTCCTATAAAATTTTAAACACTAATTTATCACAAAGCAAAATATTTTTAATGACCATATAATTTTAAGAACGAAAACAACAAATCATCGCGGCAATTGTTTAAAAAATACAAGCTCGTAATCTAAGCGCCACAACACAAATGCTGTGGGCCTACCTGTGCAAACAGCTAGACACAATGCGTACTATGAGTTATTGTCACAGCCCCTAAAGATATTTCATCGATTTTATTGTGGCTCCGATGTCAACTCCGTCTCGACGAAGGCTATAAATGCGACGATTTTTTGCGCAAACAATACTGTACGTAGAATATATAAAATGTATAAATATAAAATTTTAAATATACACCTTAAACAATAACATTAGTAAAATATGATACACTATTGGAATTAGATTTAATTTATTTTTGTGAATATGGATGGTAAAATGGTAGATTATTTTGCATAATTAAGACTTAGATATATAAAATATACATAGGTTCATTTACGCAAGTTAATATTCCAATATATCGTAAGAGCAATAAGAAACTCGTAAATATAATTAATATTAAATAAAATATTCTGATTTGTGCGTATATACTATAAATAATAATAAATAAGAAATAATTTTCTATGATTCTTGGAAAGTTTTGTTTCAGTATCAATATTTTAGTCGATAACATGCACGTTTAACGAAGTTCAAATGAGTCATAAAAATCTAACTATATTGTTGTTGAAATGAATTTACTGTGATTTCACATGACATTCTCCTGATTACCACGAATCTTTAATTACATAGTCTACTGCTTAAAGTATTAATAGGTACTTTCAACATTTATAAAACCGAATCAAGTAGCTTAAAGGCTGTACAAAGAGAGGCTTTAATAAAATCAGTTAACCCGTGCTCACCTGGCTCTTACTCTCCCACAGAGGAAAAAAACTCTTATAAAGAAATAAATTATTACATTATGACTTTTTGAAAGAGTCCACTGCTGCTGAGAAATGACAATATTATTAAAAAGTACGCATCTTTGTCACACTATCTTTTTGTATTCGATATATTGTCACCATAATAAATGCTGCCCCTTTATGGATGGAGCATTGTGCTCTCTACCTTTGTAGACATTATTAAATATATTTTAAAGAGTTTTATAAATGGTAGGCGTCGCAACAGAATGTTTGATTTATTTTTTCGACGCGTGTGCTCGATGTTCGCGTGAGATCCTTCAATCATTTAATTTAATAGGATTAATGGACAAATTGAAAATATATATACATACATATAACGTTAATTGTTTGATTTGAAAAACATATTCATTTATAATTCTTATTATACTAAACTTTTAACAGTATTCCTTAGAAACCAAGGTAGGTTTAGTTGGTTTATTTAATTAGAAAATATATCGCTAGAAATAACCTTATAATTTTTTACGTACCTGTTATAAGAAAAATGTATTTACAGAATTTATGTATGTAATGTATATAATATATGTATGTACTGAATGTATGACAGGCTGGATATTATAATTTATGTAACAATTATATTTATATTATTTATGAATGTTTCTTTTACAAACATAATCATAATTTAAATGTAAATGTTATGAAATCATAACAAAAATTAATATTAATTTTTATGTTACATAAAACAATAATGTACGTATAACATGTAATAAACTTTAAATTTAATAATCAATTCAGTAAAAAAAAACTAAACTTATCCTTGGAATTATCTAATAGGATAGACTTTTTAGTTGAAAGCATATTTATACACATTCTACAAAATAAATATTTTCCCATGATCACATTATAAAACACAAACTGTTACAAAAAACTTTAAAAATACCATGACATTGTAAGGTCTCCCAACCTGTCACATAGATTTTAATTAAATGCGCGAATAACCAAAATATCAAATTTGTTGTTTTGAAATGCGACGCCATTACCTCTTTGAAGGTTCAAACCACTACAAAATACGTTTTATTATATTGAAGTACAATCTTATTCATCAGACAATGTATATTTTTTTGCTCTGTTGAGTTTTTATTGTGCTTTTATGATAAAAGCAAGTGTCCTCACTTGTGTCAATGGAGTTTCGAATGACCTATTTAAATATGTAAAACTGTGGGGGTGTCAGATTTATTAAAACTTATTTAATAGCCATTTATTGCATATTATAATAATATAATAAATTTTTATATTCTAAATATTGGTACCAGTATTTAATAGCGAAATATGTCCGATTTTAGACCGGTAATATATTATAATATTCTTTCTCTGCTGTACTTTGTGCTATTTAATTTAAAGGCTACTTCTTATTTGAAGGATAACTTTGAGCTGCTTCAGAAGAATCAGATCATCTCGAAATCTTGTGCTGAAGATACTTGCACATAAAATTAATTTTTTTTGCTCAATCTTTTACTGTTTTAATTTAAGAACTATGTTAAAGATATCTATCTTAAACTGGAGACGATTTGATTATTATTTTTTAATTCTATTAGAATTATTAGATGCTTTTATCTTTTAATTTTATTTATATTTAATATTTATTAGTTTATAATAGGGATATTTGTTATATTTTTATTTACAAAATTATGTATCTTGTATAAGTATTAGTATGTAGATATTAGTATATATCTTATTTATATAACTGCAGAACCTACCTGTTTCGCTGTTGAACTCTCCTTTTCCATTTGTATTGTCTGGAAGAAATGGCTAATTAGCCATAAGTAACTACATTATATTAACATAACTTTATAACTATGCTCTGTAAAGTATTTGTGGTGTGCAATAAAGACTAATAAATAAACAAAATAAATAAATAATAAATTATTAATCTCTTAACTGTAATTTATCTTGCTTACTTTCGTAGTCTAAGAATTTTTAAATGTATGTATATGAAATTAATTCGAGTTGATATTATTAAACAAATTAAGCGTAACAGTTGCAACACATTAAAACATTAAATTCCAACATTGTATAGAAGTGTAGTTGTATTAATAAATAATAGAATGAGAGTAATGCGAGCGCGTGGCGTTTAACAAATGAAAATTACGTGCTTCGCCACCGCGTTCCGATCGAATTGATTACTGAGCGTTATCGCAATGGTAGGCTGCGAGTAGTAGCGACGGTCCTTTACTCATACTATCTTATTACGTATTCAAATAAGAAAAATAGTATATTTATCGATGATCTACCTTTATTAATATGAACAATAAGTGGCAGTAGTGATATGATAATAATAAATCATAAACAAGTCGTTAAAACATACCGACCGCATCTTTTCATATCTATAAATATAACTTTATAATTATTGTCACTGAACTATATTCATATAAAAAAAGTTATTTTTAAGTATACCATGACTCGTAAGTCCTATTGAGATGTGTAAGTGGCGTGTGACATTTAATTTTTTTTTAATTCCAATAATACTACTGTGCACAACTCCAATAATACTACTGCAAAAAATGCAATAAAAGTTTGAAAATTAATATAAAAATTTAACTGAAATAATTGTCTGCCTTAATAATTCTTAACGAAAAAAAAAACTCTACGAAATAACTTGACCCCAATATTAATGTTTTAGAATTTAGATGATTTAAACGCGACAAGAAAGAATACAATAGTAGATATAATATATTGGTGTCATTAAGAATGAAAATATATGTATACTGATAAGAAAATGATCACGAAATCTCCTACCGCATTTCACCAATAAGATTTTATCCGGTATCAGAACGTTTTATCTTTATCTTTATTGCATTGTTATCATGTACTTTTCTTTCAAAATGGCACCAATTTGAAACGTATTAGTATTGATTTCAGTGACGTTATCTTTCTGTGATAATTTACGTTAAACAACTCATTATTTAAATTCAATGATTTAATTAATTAGATTTATTAAAACGTTATAAATATTCCTATTTAACGGATAAACATTAATTTTATAGATTGATTTATTTTATGTAAATGTGAGTAAAATCGTTCATTATAACATTTTATCTATTAATTTTCTAATGTTTTTATACAAAGTCCTCTAGATAGAAATTACACTGTTTCAATGGCATATATCCGATAGCACGGAGGTCAGCCCACCAGGCGTCAACACGTGCCTTCATTTACCCTCTCAGTCCCACTCTATGACATCCTCGATGGCACCCTCGACTGTAACAACAGCGCCCTCTGCGAATAGGTACACAACGTACGATGAGGTGCGCATACGCAGCTGCGGCCGCACGCGCTCTTAATGACGCGAATCACATTGTTTTAGTAAGTGTTTGCACGGTGGTCTCGAATTAACGTCGATTGTCACTTGATGACTTCCCTGTTTTAAATGTTATGGACAATATCGTTCAAGTGTTACTTTATAATGAATTAACTATTTTATATGAAAAGAAAAAGTTGGTATTAGAAACCATTTTTATTATTATTTGTAATTTCGGGCATTTCATCTGCATTACTAAATTCATATCAGAGCAGAATATTATAGAAAGAGTTAACACGACATAGATTAATTTTAAAAACGTCAAAAGAACAGCTAGCTATAAATTGTACAATTTAAATACCTCAGCGTAAAGAAGGGAAGCTGAAAAGCGTCGAGTTAATTATTTCCACCCTCCACTTCAGTGGCGTCTTTATAGTCGGTAAAAATGAGAATAAAATAGGTCTTTGTAAGGACCGTTTGAAGTCGCACAAAGCTTAGCGATGAGCGGAACAGGGTAAGATGAAGATAGCATCGTGTTGCCGCATCCTGATCAAGCCTGTTTGCGAACTAGTTGAATTTTAAACTACATAATACTTATTCGTCTATCCTTTTAGTAGAAAGATTAGATATTAAGATATAATATCATGGATATAAATGTCTAAATGTTATAATGAATGTTGAATATGAAACGAATGTTGATTAACAGCGATGATCGTGGGGTTATAGAAGTAAAAAACTAAATATCAACAAGATTGAGATAAAGTATTGCTTTATTTCAATAAAAATAACATATAATGGAAGATAGTAAGTGTGTATAGAAGTATCTTCTTCTATAACCTGATGTAACCACATATTAATAAGTTTTTTTTGCTAAACAAAATTTTTTACATAAATATTTAAGAGTAATTATTCTTTTGATAAATTATAAATAAATAGTGTAATATATTACAAAATATTGTACTTTGAGATAGAAAAGATAAATAAACAGTTAAAGTAGATTTACTTCAAATTTAGGGTTTCCCTGAAAAATGTGCACGGCTAGCGCGGTCGATACTGACGTCCCGCACCCCGCAGGTGCGACGAGATAATCCAAGATGGCCGCCGAGATAGGACGTGACGTCACGGCCCTCCCCCGCCCAGGGCGCATCCTCGAAGCTATGCCACCCTCGTAAGATCCTTTAGAAATCTGAAAATACCATTCGCAAAAACAAATGCTTATATTATACCTATGTTTTATTGTTCTAAATTTTGATCATTATAAAAGAGTTAAATTGGAAACGTTTCCTATTAGATTTAGTTGAAATTCTAACTAGATATATACCAAAAGTTGGTACATACTAATATTAAAATAGTTCAATAATAATTTGCAGCATATTTAAAAAATCATTAATTTAACGGCCAATCCGTTTTGGCTTTATTTGTTCGTAACGTAATAGTCATAACAAACTTCATGCGATAGATATTTTTTAATATCTACTAAAAAAGTCGGATCGTACATTAGTCCGATTAATTAAAGAAAAAATAGGGTTCAGATAAAATAAATATTTTTATTTATTTATTTATTTATTATGTGTGCAGCTGAATCTTTTATGAGTCCATACGATAGGACAATGAACGTTTTTATACGAAGCTGTGCCCTTTCGTGTACAGAAAATTCATATTTTAAAGTATTTTTTATTAATTTAAACTAGATTTTTATTATTAATCTAAAAGTAATTAAACCCGCTGTTTATAACTAAATTAAAAAAATTCACAAGCTGTAGTTTCGTCCATTCTTTATATATATAGTCATATAGTAATAGTTCGCAGGAAAGTGGACCTATTATAATGTCAATCGAAATACCAATTATCAATTCATTGTGACGGTTGTGTTTCGGTCATATATTTATCATTATTGTTTAAGGTTAACTACTGCGAACTATTACTACATTTAATAAAATAATCTTTTATTTGTAGTCCCGGTTGGGTTTCCGACTTGGTATTTATTTAGTTTAATAATTTAAAAAAAGTCAATAGGGTTAGAATGCACCTTATATTTAGAGAGTTTATTTCTGTTTTTTATCTACTACTAGCGGCCCGCCCCGGCTTCGCACGGGTATTTAACTAAAATTTCAAAAAAATATAATATAAATAATAATTTATATTTTTTATCACCTACACCTGCGTCGATACTGGAATATATTTCATTATAGACGGATTGAGATCAAACATAATATTTTAGCCCGCGACTTCGTCGGCGCAGAAGTCGAAAATGGTTATAATAGGATTTTTGTTTTTTTTTTTGTTTTTTTTTTTACGTTATTAATTTTGTTATCACATATAAATTATTATGTTAAAATATTTGAATAATTATAAAATATAACAATCTTTATTATAGAGTAGGGATTTAAAGTTAATTAAACATTAAAATAAAAATGAAATTTGTTATGTTTTATGATGAAGAATCTCTGCTTTTGATCTGGAGAAAGTTACACGGGGGTATTATCTTCTTACAACGAAATCGAAATACTACACCTTCCATAGTATTTCTTTATAAACAATATTTTTTGTTTTTCGTTCGGAGTGCTAGAATTACCAAACTATTCTGGAATATGCCACATACAACTGACTGTGAGAGAAGCAGTTTTCGCTTAAGTATACTCCCGCTACAGTAAGAGTTTGACCTTAAGCTTTGTTTATGGTAAATACATACTCATATACACTCATACATTATATTATTATATGGTTCCCGGGAATCACCATATCCTTTTTTAAGCAACAGGTCTGAGAACTGTCCGGCAGTAACATCTCCCCTTAGATGGACTCTTATATTTATGGTAAGGCTCAGTTTCGTCACTGCAGGCCACAAATGCTCCTGTACTGTAGTGTATTGTATCAGCCTATAAATAACCCACTGCTGAGCGAAGGCCTTTTTTCCGTATAGAAGAAGCCTTGAAGCTTAATCCACCACGTTGCTCCACTGCGGGTTAGCGGATAATATCCCTACTATAAGTAAAAATTATTATAAGGCATCCATGATAACAAACGGGACCGACGGCTTTGCGTACTCTCCGGGGCATGGTGGGTAAACCCACTATACACCCAGATATACACCACGACCTGAAACAAATATTGGCACAAATACAAATATCTGCCCCGAGCGGGAATCGAACCCACGACCACCGCCATTGAGGCGAGGCGTTAAGGCGACTACTTGCACCACTACAACAGAACGGTCACCATGTTTCGTTCGTTGTATCGTAGGTATAATTACACCAGAAGTCAATACGATTTTGTCTCTTACATTTGAATAAACCCGCAAGTAATTATTTTTTAAATTTTAATTGACTCGGCACAGTTGGTTGTGACCCTGCTTTCTGCTCCAAGATCGTGGGTTCGATTCCCGCCTCGAGTCTGGGTGTAATATCTATTTATTTCTATATGTATTATTTATAGGTATATTTATAAAAAAAAAATGTATATCATTCGGCTGTTACCGAAAACACAGGCATTAAGTTGCCTACCTTAGGAACAGACGATCGTGTGTGTATATCAAACATATATTTATATTTAATATTAGTCCAAGACAGCTTTTATTTCCTCCTTCTTAGTTTTAGTGTAAGATAAAGTTAAATGGGTACATGATTTATAAGATTTTTTTCTGATCTTGTTCCAACATTAGTCCGTGGTGCCAATCTGTACTAATTCGGGCGTTAATGCCGTATAATTCAAAAATGTTTCCAAGTTCACTTCAGTGTCTTCTTTATCAGTATCATTGTGAACTGCAGATGCGTTGCTGATGAGTCATTTAGTTTAAAACCCTTGACTTAACACAACACCAACATTGAATTAAAAAATATTATATAAGATACTATTTTACAATAAAGCAATCACACGGTATAGTTACGGTATATTTACAACCCAATTTTGTTACGTTTAATATAAAGTCTTGCCTGTTCCATCAGGAGCACCCAAAAAAAGATATCACCTGCACCTGCGTCAATACTGGAAAATATATTAGACGGCTTGAGTTGTCAAACATGTGTCAAAATAAAATGTAATTTAAAAAAAAAGCACTAAGGAGTATTTATATCAAAATAACTTTCTACCCCCTTTTAACCCCGTTAGGGAATGAATTTCGATAATTTACGAAACACGTCTTCAATCAATTCTGTTAAAGAATATTTATGCCAAATTTGAAGTAGATTGGACCAAGGAATCACGTTGTCCCATACAAACTTTGCCTCCCTTTTTCATCGCCTTAGAGGTAGAATTTCGTAAAATCCGTTCTTAGCTGACCTCTACTCGGCAAAAGAAATATTCCTTCCAAATTTCAAGTTTTTAGGTCTCATAGTTCCAGAGATATCGTGATGAGTGACTATATCTATAGAAAGTCTCCTATATATATATAGATAAGATAGCCCTTGACTGTAAACTCGAATTTTCCGTACATATCAGGGCAAGACTTCATAGAAAAACGTTTATTATCCTTTATGTACATACTAATTTGATGACATGTTTTGTTCATTCTTTTTTTAATGTTTAAGTAAGTATATATCTACTATTATCGCACGACTTACTAATCTAAAGCGTATGTTGTAACCTAATTGTCTAATTAGTATTATATGTATACTTAACACACAAGTATACGAATATTGTGACTCTTATTAAATAAATAAAATAAATAAATATAAGAAAACATTTTTCTGCGGACGGTACACGGGGTGGTGCTATGTGCTATGAGCTATGTAAGAGGTTATCTCCGTCGTCGGAGCCTATCTAAATCTGTATAATCGCGCCCGCCAAATAATTATTATAACATGTACGGTATAGCTTACTATAGAGAACTACAATTTCAATAAATGTTTCTGCTTCGATTCTGTTTACGATAAGCTCGTGTCATTTCGGGATTTAGTTGTTCATTTACGGGTATTTTTGTATGATTTAAAATACAGTAGGTACTTGCTTTTTACATTAACAGAATGATGTATTATGAGTAAAGCTATGAAGGAATGTCTTAATAGAGATTGCTAATCCAGGTTATATATTACACTAAATCTATCAATAAATAATATCTATGTAATAAATTTATTTATTTATTTATTTATTGATCCACCAACGTTTGTTTACATCAATACATATAATTAAAAAAAAAAACATGGTACAAAGAACTTAATCTAGGTGTAACAAACACTTACAGGTAGATACATCATGCTTAGTAGAGATATAATAAAACTTCTAAGTACGAGCTTAAGCAAAAACAAAACAAAAAGGATAATATAAAAAGGCAAATGCATTTCTATTATAATTAGAGTTTGGCATTCAACTGTTATCGAATCTTATTGGTTGAACCTGCATTAATATCGAGTAGGTCACTGTATTCATTGACCAGCTTCCAAAGTCTAGGGACAGGCGGTATATTTATTGTAATAAATTAATATTGAGTCTAATAGAAAATAGATTTTTCTTCTTCTTCTTCTTTTCAGCCCTTGGTAGTCCACTGCTGGACATGGGCCTCCCCTAATCGACGCCACTCCACCCGGTCCTGGGCCCTCTGAATCCAACGGTTTCCCGCTGTCTTCTTCAGGTCGTCAGTCCACCTGGCAGGAGGGCGGCCTGTGCTCCTTTTACCTAAACGTGGTCGCCATTCAAGGACCTTCTTTCCCCATCGGTTGTCAGTCCTGCGAACGATGTGGCCAGCCCATTGCCACTTCAATTTGCAAACTTTGAGCGCTATGTCGGTTACCTTCGTTCTTCTACGGATTTCATCATTTCTGACTTTGTCACGTAGAGAAATACCGAGCATAGCTCTCTCCATTGCCCTCTGAGCGACTCTGAGCTTGTGGATTAGGCCCACAGTAAAAGACCACGTCTCGGCACCATAGGTCATCACTGGCAACACACATTGCTCGAAAACTTTCGACTTCAGGCACTGAGGTATATCAGACGTCAAGACGTGTCGTAGTCTCCCGAACGCTGCCCAGCCGAGTTGGATTCTTCGAGTGACCTCCCTCTCGAAGTTGTCCCAGGTAAACGTACTCGTCTACAACTTCGAGAGCAGTGCCGTCGACAACCACTGGTACGGGTGTGACATGGACGTTAGACATGATTTTCGTCTTGTCCATGTTCATCTTAAGACCCACCCGTTGTGAGGCACTATTGAGGTCGCTGAGCATAATGCCGAGTTCCTCCAGCGACTCCGCCAGGATCACTATGTCATCGGCAAATCGGAGGTGTGAGAGGTGTTCGCCGTTGATGTTGTAACATATGTAATTGCGGGTAGCATTGTAACATGGGGATTGGAGTGGGAGCCGCTCGGCCTTATAAAAGGACGGGTTCGCTGGAATCTTTCTTTTCTCCTCTCTTCGGTGCCGGGTGCGACTTGTTGGGTGAGTTGTTGTATTTATTTTATGTAGAAGCTTGTAATGCCACTCTGTAGGTCGATATAGTAGTTATACAATTCACTTTTTATTGTTAATGTGTGTTAGTTTTTAAATTATTATATATTATAAATTGTGTTAGGTTGTGTCCTTGTCTTGTGGGCCATTCCCATGTCAACCCAGAAACAACTGGGGGTTGACTATGGGAAGGCTCACCGGATGGTGTGTCCTTCCAGGGTCCGGGTAGGCGTACGGTGCGGTCGTCACGGTCTCTTACCACGTGGCGACTACTGTTGGTGAACCTCGGACCCCAACAGCGCACCGACAACATCCCAACAACGTGGCTCAACATCGTCCCAACATTACCCGGTTTCTTTTTCGTGAACACAATGCTCTACGGCGAGAGACGCCGAGCGACGGACGGGGTATGCCGTCCACGTGTCCCGGCGCGCCATCATTCCTGACACCAAACACCAAGGCGGAGACCAGCTTGGGAGCCTCCAAGGCGGAGACCAGCTTGGGAGCACCTATGCACTGCGAGCTTTTAGTTAAGTGACCGTCTGGTTAACCTCCGGAACCGGGAATAATTATCGAACCACGTGCTCATGTTCTCGTAAATTTAAAACTACGTAGTCAATCATAAAAAACCTTGTTAAAAATCTATTTCTAATTTTTGTAACTAACATAATATCTCTATATAAAATAAAGTTGGTAGTTCTGTTCACTTGAAATATTTTTTTTATTTTTTTTCTCTCTTTCACAAATATAAATACTACTATTATACCGCGACAATGTTAATACCACGCCCTTTCCACTCCATCAGCTTGAACACGTCTTCCAGTGCAGCGGTAAAGAGTTTTGGGGAGATGACATCCCCCTGCCGTACGCCGCGCTGCACATGGATGGGGTTCGTACTGCTGTCGTGTACTCGGACTTTCATGGTGGTGGCATTGTATACACACTTCAACGCCTCGATGTACCGATAGTCGATCTGGCACCGCTGAAGAGACTCGAGCACCGCCCAGGTCTCGATAGAATCGAAGGCCTTCTCATAGTCCACATACGCTACGCAAAGCGGCAGGTTATACTCCTCGGTCTTTTGTATAACCTGCCGAAGCGTATGTATATGGTCTATGGTACTATAGCCTTTTCGGAAACCGGCTTGTTCGGGAGGCTGGAAGTCGTCTAGTCTGCGCGCTAAACGATTAGTAAGGACCCTCGAAAACAGCTTATAAACGTGGCTCAGAAGCGCGATGGGCCTGTAGTTCTTCAGCTGGGTTTTATCCCCCTTCTTGAAGAACAGTACCACCACGCTTCTGCTCCACGCCTCCGGGGTACTTCCAGTGTTGATGACGGAATCAAACAATTGCTGGAGCGCTACTAGGACGGGTTTGCCGCCCGCTTTCAGCAGCTCGGTTGTGATTCCGTCATCCCCCGGAGCTTTGTTGTTCTTAAGCTGTTTGAGTGCCCCCCTAATTTCGTACAGACTGACGTCCGGGATATCTTCGGTATAGTGCCGGGCTAATTTGGCTCGCTTGTCGTTCGCCGCCTTGTGAACGGGAGCTCTTGAGGAGGTATACAACTGTCCGTAGTACCTCTCAATTTCTCTCAGAACTTCGGGCTTAGACGTAACTATTGTGCCAGAGTCGGTCTTCAACCTCGTCAACTGACTTTGCCCAACCTCCAGATCTCTTGCGAACACTTTCGAGCCTTTGTTCCGCTCGATCGTGTTTTTTACACGATTGGTGTTATAAACACGCAAATCGCGTCGCCTACTCTGAGAGATCTGTTTGTTGAGCAGTCGGTACTTCGACATTGAGGTTGGAGACTGCACACACAGTTCCCGCCTTTCCCTCATAAGACCGAGAGTATGTTCTGAGAGAACTTGAGGTTTACCACTGGAGGGGGCCTTGAAATACTTAGACCCAACCTCGTGGACAGTGTCTACCATACTGGTGTTATACTCGTCCACTGAACTGCATGTTTCTAGGCACGCGAAACGATTGCGGAGTTCCAGCTGAAAGGCCTCGGAGTCCTGGATCTGGGCAGGTGTGGGTCGGAGCGTAGACTTCATCAGGCGTGACCGTTCCAGCTTGACATTGATATTCAATGTGCCTCTGACCATCCGGTGATCGCTTCCGGTTTTAAACCTGCTGATCACAGAGACATCATTGAATATGTGCGGTTTGTCTGCCAAAATGAAGTCTATCTCACTTTTTACGGAACCATTGGGACTGATCCAAGTCCACCTGCGCTGTGGCCTCTTCTTGAAGAAGGAGTTCATCATATAGAAGTCCTCCTTCTCCAAGAAGTTAGCCAGCAAGTGGCCACGGTGGTTCCGTTGCCCGATACCAAAGGGCCCCACCTTCAGCTCGTCGCCGTCTCGCGCACCCAGTCTTGCGTTGAAGTCCCCCATCACCACCGTGAAATGAGTCTTGGAGTTACGCATGGCCCTACTTACGTCCTCATACATAACTTCAACCTCATCGTCGGGGTGTGCCGAGGTCGGTGCGTAAACCTGTATGACCTTCAGCGAATATCGCTTGGATATTCTGAGTATAAGGTACGCTACCCTTGCTGACACGCTCCCGACTTCCGTCACGTTGTTGACGAGGGACCTGTGGACGAAGAACCCGACACCACCTTGGGACAGATTATAGATTTTTAGTAGGTACTTATTGATATAATAAATTAATACCTAAAAGCAGTTTCAAAAATTAACAAGAACAATAGAGGAACATTAGAAACTTAGTATTGAATGAACTAAAGGTGCAAACTTTAAATTGCGCTAACATTTACTCTATTCCTAACTTATATTTCAAATGAAAATTTTCATTAAATATTTATCTTTAAATTTTTTTAAGGAATATAGTTCTAACTGTATTTTATGATATCGTACATAAATAGCTTCTCTCGTAAATAGTGCGTTAGTAGTAAAAAATAAAATCAAACCATATCCACGGTAAAAGCCCATTTTCGTTTCATTAGAAGGAGGTTTACCGATGACGTCGATAAGGCAGAGCAGCGTGAAGTCATCACGTCTAAAGAGGTCTGTTACCGCAGTCACTCGAGCTCCTTTTGTTTGAAAGGATCGTTCGGATTAAGCGTTTAAGCGATTTTTGCAAGTAGAGAATTAAGTGATCTCTATTGGACCTCCTGGATCGTGTGCTCGTCGTTCGAAGGACTTTAGTTCTTATATCTTAACAAAAGAATATTAATCTCTTTAAATACTTCAGAAGTATTCGATTATAAAGAATTAATTGATCCGCTTACTTGTACTTAGAGAATAAAAGACATTTTTGAAAGAAAATGCAAATTTATACTGAATTCGTGAATGAATGATAAACTTAACAATGTGTCTTAAAAACTACAAAATTTGCCATATTTAGACAGCAAGCAAAAAATCATTTTCTTTCTGCATATCTAAGTTTTATAAATATAAGCGTACAGTAGACAAAAGTCCAATATTTCGTATGCGTATATGTACAAGTAATTAGGCGACGCACGAGGCTCGAGGAAGCGGAAGCTCGCCGGAGATGAAGGCGCGATACAATATCCGGTTAGACGCCATTTCCGTCGCTACATAGTGTGTGGACGCCTTTATGTATACTTTTTTAATTTTCCGCATAAAAGCGCGCTAACATATTTTTATGTTTTCAGTGTAATAATTATTATTATTTTTATTATAATTTATCATCCTTATTTAATTATATCTACTATACGGTAAGGTACGATTTTATCATTTTATGTAGACAGATTTTTTATTACACTAAAAATGTATCCTCTTCCTGTTTTATTTTTAATTAAATAACTTGAAATAATAATAAATCTATTTTACTATATCAAAATTAAACCATCGAAATATAATAACTAATAATTTCCAAGCGGTTCTATTTCGAAAATATTCGTAATACATACACGAAGCTTTAACATATGCTCTCCAGAAACTTGAATTTTTAAAATAATAAGTACCTATTCTGTTAACGTTTACTTTTGAAATTGACAAACATTATGTATCAGCCAATATTCGCATGTATAAGTATAAGTTAAATATAGTGATTGATAAAGGACAAAATAAGAAAAAACGTAGTAATTTTAATAAATTATCGGTTTTAACACATAAAAGTATACAAGGTAACATAACCCAAAAATTAAATGAAGATTACCGACATAAGCCAACGGATTTGCAAGCTGAAGTGACAGTGGGAGGGGCATATTATAGCTCGTAGAACTGACGGCCGATGGAGCAGAAATGTTCTCAAGTGGAGACAACATACCGGTAAGCGCAGCATTAGAAGGCTGTTCGCGAGATGGGCAGACGACTTGAGGAGAGTCTCCAGAGGCCGTTGGATGGAGGCTAATTCGAACCGGTCGCTCTGAGGGCCGATGGAAGAGGCCTACGTTCAGCAGTGGACATCTTATGGCTGATGTAATGATGATGATGATGATGATGATGCAATGTAAACAAATATTATTAGGTATATTAATTAGATTTTCTTCTTCTAGTTCCGAGCCTTCAACTGCAGTATCTTCGATACAATTTTCATATAGAAAGGAATAGGCATATTATTTGTAGCTGCTACTCTCGAAGCTTAGATATCACAACACTGAATGTATGTAAGCATTCAATAACTTCTGCTTAAACTTGTACTGTCAATACAAGCTATGACTCTTGTGGAACTAATACTGTGCCTTTAATATGTTAGGTATATTTTATTTAAAAAATAGGGATTAATTAAGACTTTTATTTTTTTTGAATAGTCCTTTCATCGATTCGGTGAAGTCTCTGATAGCTTAGTCTTGTCCAATAGATAAACTACAACTTTTGGTTTTACAGGTTGAGATTATATATATCTAACAGATAAAGTCACTGGTAATTTATCAGCCGAATTAGGTAACTGTTAAAGACTTAATCTGGTAGATAAAAAACATTCATTTCAAAAGGCGGGATCGAAAAGCTTAAAAATATTTTTATGCACTTTGTTGTTTGCTATATTTATCATAAATTTTATTCTCAAGTGTTAAAAAAAGTTATTTGAAGGACAAAAGGGCTATAACAAATAATAAATAGAACAACTAATAACAATTAATAACACCACAGTAACTAATAAGAGTAAAACAAAGAAAAATTTTAAGTTCATTTAAATTCTTCAATAACAATTATTTATGAATAAATACATTGTTCTTGGTTAAAATGAAAAAAAAAATTACTTGATTAATAAAAACACAAAGTTTTTCATTTACATATCTATCTATAGATAGGTACATGTAATAAAATTGTAAATTTAGTTTATATCATGGAGTTAGACGGCAAACAAGGAAAATATACCAGAAACTTATCTGTCGAATACGGTTATACGTCTAATAACTATCTGAAACTTTATCAGCAACCTATGAAACAGACCTTTAGTGCTTAAAATTTCTGAGATGTTTAAATCTTATTAGACTATTACTGATAACTTAACTTCTTTTTCATTTTTTACTGTCTTAGAAAAGGTGGTAAAAATATATTAATTAATGTAAACAAACTAGCACTAGTATAGCAGTAAAAATATATTATAATAAAGAAATCGGTTCGTGACAATAACATTAAATTTAATATAAACAGCACCAGACAGTTTAATAAAGCTTTAATTGTGCAAAACGTAGCGCTAACATTCTCACATACACGCGAAACAAATGCGACTTGTAACTCACCCCAAGTTGTCCTGTAACCACAAATACTACTTCTGTAATGTGTGTCAACACCGTTGTCCAAGTTGTAATGGCGATGTGTATAGTTGTAACATCTGCTATTTTATCACAGCTCTACGTATATTATACAAAAATATAGCTTTGAATTATGTAATAATAATAACAAAACTTAAGCGTATACATACATATTATGTTTATTGGATAAGTTTCATTGAGTTATGTATATACACAATATCGTACAATTAAATAGAAAATTACATTGAAGGATTTATTATCTCTAGGTGAATTTAATCGTCCTATATCTAAAATTTTAAGGTACAGAATAGACTAATTACTTTTATTTATAAATTACTAAAATTTAATTAATGCTCGTATTTGTAAGTAGGACGTTAATTTATTTTTTTTAATAAATATATATTTTCTAAATTCACAATGACACAAGCATACGTTTTGTGTTCGACACGATGTTTGAATTCATTTATTTTCTCTTCTCCCTTGACACCCAACACCCGTGAGTCAGGAAGTGTGAATTAGAACGACTTGATGCGCGCGCGCCGCGACGCGTGCTCATTGTCTATTACCGACCGCTAACCATGGCGCCAAACTGATATTAAATTTTAACTAAACAATTTTTTAATATAAATACAATACATGGAAATCCTTTTTTTTTTTTCATGAAAAGTTCTATTAAAAGAAATGAACATAAGCCAACAAAAAAATTAACTCGTATGTACATAATTATATTTGTTAGTTAGAAATTTTGACAACGCGTTAGCACAGTAGCTACAGCACCTTGCGCTAGCGATCGCATGTTCGATTCTCGCAAACAGCAATTGTTTGCATACGTCATGCAGATGTTTTTCGTTGTCTGAGTGTTTTTATCATGTGTTCTTCCGGACCCCCGGCATAGGATTCTAATCCTACTAGAGGCCGTGGAGTATGAATTTTTTATTTTAAACCAGAACACCCGACAGACGTTTCCCTTACCTACACACATCTTAAATTCGAAATTTTCAACCTTTTTTAAATAAGTTGTAACAATCTGAACGGTTTTGATGATTTTTTTTAAAGTTATTACAATAACTGACGTCATCATGTTAGCAAATTTCGACTGATCGATTGCATGAGAGTATGTTTATACTATAAGCTAAGTTAAATATAGAAGCTATGTTGAATACACACATAAACTTGTTTTAAATAAAGGGTAAAAAAGATAAAATTCGAGCTATTTTCATAACAGGTATATTTTTTAAATGTAAAATAATAAATTTATCCTAATACGATTGAATGTACAATATTTTTGGTTAATCTTTGATAAACAAACAAATTCTATGGCTTGCCAACCCTCGAATACGCAACATATAATTGGCCGTGCGAAAAGCAAGGATTTTCTAAATCTAACGATAAGCCACAAATTGTCATTGTTTGACCTTGTGACTCATTAATGGTGATAGCAAATGCCAAGTGAATTGGAAATCTCAAACGTTTGAATGGGATAGGAGAGTCTGAAGGAATCATTGAGATCTATGCTAGAAGTAAAACTTCACCTTGAAATTTACGTTCAAAATAGTGGCTTCAAGAATATTACCCATGATTTTTTTATGACTAATTTTCATTTCATCAAGTTTCGAAGCAAAATCATAGGCGAGCCAATCTTCAATCGCAAGTTATGCGATGAAAGTCCAAGTAAGTCCAGTGAATTTAAGAACTCTACAGGATAGTTGATTGAACTTCATCGGGATCAACAATAGTTTCAAACGATTTAAATGTAATTTTTACGATTAGAATTAATTTTAATATCAGGCAATGACTGTTTAATTTCAAAATCGATGACGTCAAAACATCTAAATTATAAATTAAAAAATATATAATAGGTATAACATCAACTTCATGATTATGTTTAATATCAACAAGAAAATAAACTCTAAATAAAAATGCATAGATAATACAAACTAAAAAAAACTAAATAACCTAACGATTTGGCTAGAGATAGAGTTCACCCCTCAAATAAATCTGATTTACTGCGATGATACCATCTCAAATGTTACTAACATTACCACCGTTGATTGCTCCCGCGGTAACAAACGATTGCTTCTGATATTTAATTGACTTTCATATAAATTAACTGATATCAAATATAAATACAATTACTAAACTATTGTCCTGATGTCATTTAAGTACCTATTACGTCACTATAAGATACTAACGAGATATTTTTATATTTCATTTACTTTTACTGAATAGCTCCAATACTGCAATATGTTTAATTTAATTTACGTTGGATTCCAATATCTATATATAATGTGGTACTTTTATAGAATATCTCTTTTATTAAAATAATTATTGCTAAATAATTACTCATTAAGGCAAAGAATAAATAAAGTAGTAACTTCAATTTTCACAATAAGCGTTCCTTAAATTTGAAACTACTTAAACGATTTTAATAACATTTTCAAAATAAGAAATTTACATTATCCTGAATTAAGTTATCTTAATTTTTAATCATTAAAAATAATTATCAATCAAAATCCGCTTTACGTGATCTCCGGGGCACGGTGTGGAAAGCCACAAGGATATACAACCAGACCGGAAAAAAATATTTGCACAAATACAAATATCTGTCCCGAGCGGGAATCGAACCCGTGATCGCCGGCGTTGAAGCGACTACTCGCACCACTCATCAAATTATAATTTATATTATTTCTTCTCAAACTTCAAACACAACTTTTAAATAAGTAAATACAGATAACGTAAAATAATACGAGAAATATCACAAGTACCTACTATTACATTTAAATATTGTGCAAAATATTAAAATTGGTAAATGATAATGTTGTTAAAAAAACTGCTCAGTTTCGATTTAATCATCCAAACACAATTACATCTGTTATTTAAAGCTAAACTATAGGGCTCTCAGTGACACCCCCGAATGTTCCAGGGCTCATTTAACCCCCTCGATCATAAAACGGAACAATAACGTACTGGTCCAGGGGTGGCCGAGAATCTGATTGCAACCGTTTAACAGCCCCACTTTAGGGGTGAAAGTGTGGGGATTTCATATCGATTTTTATTTTAGTTAATTATTAATAATCATTTTATAATAGGTAGGTACCTAGTAAATATATTTTAATAATGGGTGTATTTTACTAATATTAATTTTTATTTTAATAGGAAAATTTTACTTTAATTTCAGGACTCAAATCTTCATTAATATAACAAAGGTGAAATGATTTTTTAAACTCTACAATTTCAAAAATTCGTAAATTCGACTCGACCGATTTCAAAATTCTTATTACGCTAAAAATCCTGTTTATTTAAGATTGTTATACTTACACATAAAAATGTGATACTTTGATGTGTGTGCAATGAATCATAGAAGCAGAGCAAGATTCATAAATGTCAAACATTGTGTAATTAATAAATAATAATTAATGTAATAATTAATATATAATAATAAATAATTATCGAAACTCAAAGCGTGTATATATATATAACTACATAAGACGTCTATAGTGCGACGTAAATATAAAGTTTGAATGTTCCCAAATCAAATTGTACAAAGACAAATTAAAATGGCGGATTTTAGATGACTAGACGTTTGTCTCGACGAAACTTCTTCGATCACTTAATTAGCTTACTTGAAAGCGAAAATTTCATAAATCAATCATACTTTGGAACTAAGATCATAATTCCCACGCAACGACTCTCCTGGAAAACTTAAATTACTCTTTTTCCGCATTACGAGTGCAAAAAATCTTCTTGACGGGCTGAGAAATTGATGGTGTCGAAAAAACTGGCAAGTCAAAATCCGGCGAACTTTTTACGTCAGCTGAGTTTCACTTAAACGAGTTTCTACATCCATTTGGAAGTTGCTCGTATACGGCGAGCTGACAAATTTTAATGAACCTAAGCGGGTCGCTAATGTCTGCGAGTAATGGGAAAACTTTGAAGCCTCCACCCCATCTCGCTCGGAATTCACTGACAATTTTTGCGTAAAATACACATTTATAAATCATAAGTTTTATTGTTTTAAACACATACGTTAACGGCAACACGTATTGCTTAAATCGTTTAATAACCATATGCACAGTAATGGGCTTATACATTTTCGGTTTAAAAAGTTTGTAATTTAATATTCTCCCTTCAACGATAAAATGCGCAATCATTTCGACGTGTGCCGTTTCAACTCTTTCGCCGAATGAACTCTAGTAGTATCCATTACATTATAAATTTAGTCCTGGTCGTTCTATGACCGGCGAAAAAATTTAGGGACCACATGATTGTGATTTAAGCGGCCATCCCCCGGCTATAGGCGTTCGCGTCATCCATCATACGCTTTACATATGTTTGAATAAAGCTCGTGGGAAAAGGATTTCCTCTCAGAAGTCAAAGCGAGCATTCTGCAACCGAGTAGGGTGAGCATGCTTTGTGTGCGTGACCTTTGCGTTAGGTGACCGTAATTAACGCTTTGTTTTGTTCTATTTATAATTATATTATATCTTAAACTAAAACAATATTTAGAATATCGTGTTCCAAATAATTATTTAATCATTAACTTAGATACTACCAATAATGAAAAAAAAATAAATGAAAAAGTATAAATGTAATTTGAACATGTACAAAAATATTATATTTTCACTATTTGTGTATTTTATAGTTAACATTCAGTTCTCCAAATTTCACTATTTGTGTATTATATAGTATCTCCAAATATTAGTTATCACCACATACATTATTTTTTTTTATATCTATAACTTGTCCTTATCTACAAACGTCTCATGGTACCCTCGGTACAAATAGCGGATTAGGCCAGTTTAGCAAACAAGGCGTCACTGGCGTGTGCCGCCACCCTTATAGCTAATGCCATATTAATGTCTATTAGAAGCCGCGTATTGTTCTGGACTAGAGTCGACGATTTATTCAGATTTATAACGCTAATGTGACGTGCTAAGCCAGCTGATTACGCATTAGAGAAGTCAGTACAAACAAAGTCAAGTATGCTGTATGACTATTACATTTAATGCTTATCTAAACATAACTTGAAACAACTTCATAAATTACAAAAAAACAATTCATGTCTTTAGTAAAGGTCCCGTTTGTTATCACAGACACCTGATAATGATCGTTACTCGTGGTAGGGAAATTATCCGCAAACCCGTTCTAGAGCAACGTGGTAGATTAAGCTCGAATCCTTCTCCTATATAGAGAAGATGCCTTGCCCAGCTGTGGAACGTTTACAGGCTCAGTCAGTTAGTAAGCATTAATTGGAATCCAAGTCAATTATGATTAAAACTCGTGTACTCCCTACATCTAGGTTAGTCCCGAGCACATTACTTCGTTAAGTATATTTGTATAATTTATAGTTGGCGTAAACACTTTGTTACAAGGGCGTCGCCAGATTATGACTAAGGGAGGGGGGGGGGCAATGGGGTAATATTATGGAGAATAAAAAATATGAACGCCGAGAATAATTTCATTACTTTCTACGATATACATTAAACCTTGTGAATTTATTTACGTTTTATCATGCGATGCGGAATTTATTAATAGGTAAGGAAGTCAATTGCTCGCACTGTGGTCGCTTATTATTTGATCTCTAGCCCCTTCTTGGCGACGCCCTTGCTTTGATATCTAATATATTTCTATCGATCTTTATGAAAATATGAAATCTAGGTAAGTACAGGTGCAAGGTAGTGAAAACAAATAGGTATATTTTTATTAATATGTATTCTCTATTTAGTACTTTAATTTGTTGGAAGACATCTTAGTATGTAACTTTAATTATTTACACAGCTGTCTGTAATTTTATCTTCTTTTCTTCTCTATTTTCATGTCGTAAACCTAAAGAACGATATACTCGTAATTTACCTTCTAATTAGTCCATCTTAAAGTTGAAAAATTATAAATTTACGATACACGTAACAATAAAAGTAAGGAATGTTTGTAGGTAGGTACTACAATCTTAGAATACCTACCTCATTGTCCCTTTCTTGATGCTCAAGAAAGAGACAAATTATACAATAATCGTTTATTACAATATACTTTTTTATACTTATCTACTATAAATAGATATATAATATACTTGGGCCTGTTCACCGGTTGCTGATAATATTTATCTCGCATATAAGTTACTGATAAGTTTTAAAATCAGAAGGTAAAACAGTTCCTTAGAACCTATTTCATCTCTACTAGTAAACTACAACTTTGGGATTCACAGGTTACGAATAAAATATCTAACAGATAAAGAGTTTGATGGAGCATAATAAAATGTATCATATACTTTTATCCATTAGATACCATTATACGTCAGATAGCTTTATCAGCAACCGGCGATACAGGCCCTTATATTCTTAAAAATATAGGTACTGTAAAAAGGTAACTGTTTACGTGAACTTTTTTTTTGTAAGTATATCTAATTATCTATACTTATAATAAAACGGCAACAACTCGAATTCATTTTTTCATTAGTTTATTTATTAATTAATTATTTTTTTTTTTTTGAAGGAGACGATAATCAAAACTGAAGCCAAAAAGGTATTTTTTTGAAAAACTGCTGAATTTTAAACGAGACTGGGCACTATTTGAGTTCAGATAAATTCGACACGGTTCCCTTGGGAGAAGGGATAAAAGTCAAAATGTGTACTCAATTATAATTCATTAACTTTTCCGATTCCGATTTAATTTATTATTTTTTTTGTTACGAAGGACATATATTATATATTATGCGATAAATATTACAAGGTCTTTAGTTTGACAGTTCAAAAATTACAGACATCATAACCCACTAAGAATTAGGTCCATAACTTAAAACTTAGAATGAAAAAATGATAATAATAGAAATATTTGAACGTAGGGCTCATCTTAAGCTGGCTTACGTACGATTACTTTATCTATAAGAATTTTGACAACGACAGCTTCTTGGAGGACCTAAATAATATCGATTGGGGTACGGTTCAAAGTGCTCCCAACATGGACGACAAGTTAAATGTGTTTAATAGTCTTCTGACTGAGCTCTTTGATAAACACGCTCCTTTGCGTCCTGTCAAGCTTAAACACCTTCCAGCCCCCTGGTTAACGCAGGATATCAAGTCGTTAATGTTAAAACGCAATGCGGCAAAATCTAAGTTCAAACTCATACCATCTGAAAACAATCATAATAAATATAAAAAACTAAGGAATCTGTGTAGCAGGGCATGCAGGGACGCTCAGTCGAACTTTATTGATAATTCCATTAAAAACAATAGTCCTGCTCGTATTTGGCGTTTCTTGGAATCTCTGGGTATTGGTCGTCAGCGCTCTAATCTATCATCTAGTATAGACTTAGATTAACAATCACTTTGCTAAGGTTAAATCCCTAGACAACCGAGTAAAATTAGACACCTTAAAACACATTGAGGCAGCACCTTTGAAAGTCAATATCCCTTTTGAACTTCAACCTGTCACTTCAGAGGATGTTAGGAAACACATTTTATCGATTAAATCCGATGCTTCTGGTAGTGATGGTATTAATCGCAAACTTGTCCTACTAGTTTTAGACCACATTATTCCTGTCCTTACTTACATCTTTAACTTTTCTTTATCATCTAACACATTTCCTAATGCGTGGCAGCATGCACATGTTATTCCTATACCTAAAATTAATAATCCTTCCTTATTCTCACACTATCGGCCTATTAGCATTCTACCTTTTCTTTCTAAAGTTCTAGAACGCATTGTTTTCACACAGCTTAATGTCTTTCTCTTAAAAAATCGTATTCTTAGTCCATATCAGTCAGGCTTTAGAACGGGACATAGCACTGTTACTGCTCTCGTTAAAGTTTGCGATGACATACGCTTTAATATGGACAACAAGTTGCTTACGATTGCGGTATTACTAGATTTTAGTGATGCATTTAATTCTGTCGACCATGATATTCTGTTAGCTCTCTTACGATCTATAGGCTTATCTGCTAATACTATTTCTTGGTTCAGCAGCTACCTTCGTAATCGTCAGCAACGCATAGTAGCCAACGATATACTCTCTTCCTATGTTCACCTCTCTAGTGGCGTTCCTCAAGGTGGCGTCCTCTCACCACTACTTTTTTCAATTTTTATAGACTCAATTCCACCCCTCCTTTCTTCGTATCATCTCTATGCTGACGATTTACAATTATATGTTTCCACCCCAGCGAACGATATCGCTGGAGCTATCAATAAAATTAATGTGGATCTTAGTTGTATCTCCAACTGGTGTAAATCTTATGGTCTATGTTTGAATGCTGCGAAATCCCAGGTTACTATCATAGGAAGTCCGGGACAAATTTGTAAAGTTGATTTTAAAACTTTACCTCCAATAACTCTTAATTCCTCCATCTTAAACGTAACAACTTGTGTTAAAAATCTAGGTCTCCTAATTGATAATTCTCTTTCCTGGTCCCCTCAAATTACGGAGATAAGCCGCAAGCTGTTTGCCTCGATAGGAAGCCTGAAACGTTGGAAAAACCTTCTCCCTCTTAAAGTTAAAATATCTTTGGCGCACGCTCTTCTCTTGCCTATTTTGGACTACGCGGACTCCTGTTTCACTGATTTAACTGAAGAAAAGCTAGACAAACTGGAGCGATTGCAAAATATCTGCATTCGTTTTATATTCGGCTTACGCAAATTTGACCATGTCTCCTCCTTTCGGGCTCGTCTGAGGTGGCTTCCTATCAGATATCGTCGAAACCTCCACACGCTAGTCCTGTTATACTCTATTTTATACAATCCCTATTCCCCTTCCTATCTAAAAGAGCGTTTCTGTTTTCTTGGTTCAGACACTTCTAGTCAATTAGAACTTCGGTCTCGTTCTGACAATCGTCTTAAGTTGCCAACCTGCCATACCCGCTACTTTAGCAATTCCTTTACGGTTAAAGCTGTCAATCTTTGGAATTCACTGCCATTTGCTATTCGTCATTCTGAATCAATTGCTATTTTCAAATGTCGCTTGTTTAAGTATTACTTAGCAAGAGTGGAAGATCAATAATAATTGTTTCTATAATAGTGACTGATTAATTATTAATTATTTGTATTTTAAATATATTTGTTGTATATATGTATGTGTATGTATGTATTTTATTACTATGTACTCAGTACAAAATATGCATGTATTTATAATGTATATGTATATCATATTATTAAAGTGCGAGTGCTAGTATCATTATTATTATTTAGCTAACACCTAGGTTTAGGGACCTAAATTTGCACTACCCAAGTCTGATAAGAAATCTTGTAAAAGGTTGTCTGGTAGAGATTGCTGATAGCAATAAGACCGCCTTTGCACACTTAAATTGTGAATATCTTGTACTCTCATTATGTAATATCCACTGTAAATTTAGTGACTGCAATAAAGTATTTATCTATCTATCTATCTATCTATCTTATAAGCTAATGAAAGGAATTGCAATCGCGAGCGAAATCGCGGGTAGGTTTAGCAATTAAAACATATATCTTTGTTGTTAAAGTTATACTTCTTTTGGGTCGTTTGGAAAAAATTATAAGAGTAAAATTTTTACGACCCGCGCGCACACCGGCTGACAAAAAGCGACACGATGAAGTTAGCTGATAGCTGTCACTCAAGTTTCCGTGAAAACTCATAACTATATTCAAAGTAGCTTCTCAAATGTTCATAAATCTACAACACGTGTTCTCTAATATAAAATATATATATTTATTTATTTATAATTATACATGTGTTTAGTATGTGATTTTAAATTATAATATATGGTAGGTAATGATAAAAATTCGTGATAAAAGTGACTTTTATCTTAAAAAACAAAACCTTTACGTGCATTTATAGATTTCAGGTTAATTGTCAGTATTTATTATTTTTATTTGCTTACATTATAAATTATTATAATTGCATTATTTATTTTTTTAAATAATTGCAACTGGCAACTGGCTGATGTGCTAGCGGTCGCGGGTTCGATCCTCGCACATGACAAATATTGCTACAGGCCATACAGATGTTTGTCGTGGTCTTGGTGTTTGTGCTTGTGTATTGTGTGTGTTTCCGGACCCCCGACACAGGATTCATATCCTACTGGGGGCCGTTGAGTGTGAGACATTTATTATTTATTAGATATTATTACAAGGTATCTCACATGTTTTAACTAATTTATCATTCATTTTACAAACAAAGAGTTGTGGCATACGGAATGAAATCTTTAGCTATTTTTCCTAAAGTATAACTTCTTACGTGCGTACATAAGTATACACACGTTTTTTTTTTCTGTCTAAAATGTACATATGTAACTGACTATTTGACTTGACTTCTTTTTGTGACCTATATTTTATAACAAAAAGTTAAAACATACATCTTTGTTGTTTCTGTGTACGTATGTAACTACTATTCTATGTATTTGTGAAATACTTTTTAAATGTAAATTGAAACTTAATTTATTACGGTAAAAGATTCCACAACAATCTCATTACAGACGTTTCACTTTACACTTCCTGCCCATTCGTGTGCAATCTGTAGTGTGCAAATCCGTTAATCTTATTTGGCGGGTAGTGAGATCGCACGTGGCGCCACGTGGCTGCAAATCGAACTAATCTCGGAGCCGTACGCGTCAGCGGCGGGCGGAGCGCGTGCGCCGCCCCGATAAGGCCAAGAAATGCCATTCATTCCTGTTCTTTTGTCGCGGAACAATCACATATTTATTTATGATATTTGCTATAAGTAACCTGCCACCCTAGTGCGTTATCGCGCTTAGGTTACTGAAGCAAATCTATTGTTTGAGGCTACGTCTGTTAGTGTATAAGAGATTACGGAAAGTTATTTTTTTTTATTTAAAATAGCATAAACATATTTTTGTAATCTAAAATATTACAAGCCAAAGTTTCTATCAACAATAAAAATAAATGCTGAACAATATTAAAACTGCACTATACTTATTTTAGTTGACGACAAAGTACCTATATTTTAATAAAATTTTCTGCTTATTTGAGAGGTTGGTGCTGACAAGTATCGAATATTCTGTTTTATCTATGTGTTTCCCTCTCACTACATAGTGTCTTGCAAGTTGTAGCTTAAAATGATTAGTCGAATCATTGTTTATATAGAAATACGTATTCGGTACTTCCTCTTTTCATCATCTGAGCTACTTGAAAGTGTGATGAAAACTTGAAACCTCAAGGACCTGTTTCACCGGCTGCTGATAAAGTTATCTGACGTATAACGGTATCCAACACACAAAATTTTATAATAATAGGTCTTTAGTTCTTTACCAATGAAATCGCCGTTTTTGATGAAATAAGTTAACGCACTTTTTTTTCCATATTTTATATTTTTATCCTTAATCTTAAAGAAAGTAATATTTGACTTAAATTAAAATTAAATATTCAACCCTTACCCGTTAAAAAAAAGTGCCACTAGCCTAATGGCAGAAACGGAACCCTTATGGATTCGTCATGTCTGTCTGTCTGTCCGTCTTATGTCACATCCACTTTTTTCATCCACTTTTTCCGAAACTATAAGAACTATACTGTTGAACCTTGGTAAGTAGATCTATTCTGTAAACCGTATTAGGATTTTCGCACAAAAATAGAAAAAAAAAAAACAATATAATTTGGGGGTTTCCCATACTTAGAACTAAAATTCAAAAAAAAAATTCATCAAACTCATACGTATGGGGTATCTATGCATAGGTCTTCAAAAATGATATTGAGGTTTCCAATACCATTTTTTTTCTAAACTGAATAGTTTGCGCGAGAGTCACTTCTAAAGTGGTAAAATGGTTGTCCCCCCCCTGTAACTTCTAAAATAAGAAATTGATAAAACTAAAAAAAAATATATGATGTACATTACTATGCAAACTTCCACCGAAAATTGGTTTAAACGAGATCTAGTCAGTAGGTAGTTTTTTTTAATACGTCCTAACTAAACCGCAATTTACCTTTCATTCAATCAGCTCAAATATAAAACAACGAAAAAAAAATTAAATATATATAGTTATAAAATAAAAATAATTAAATATATATAGTTATAAAAATTTAACTACATAATTTACGTGTAATTATAATGAACATTAATTGAAACTATTAAGTTTTCGATAAACAAGGTTATTGATTTCATCATTAACTTTATTTTGTATATCTTAGTAAGTTATATATAATCAGTGCCGGATTAGCCTATAAGCTATTTAAGCAATTGCTTAGGGCATCCCGTCTTGGGGGGCACCAGAGACGACATGACAGAGACGAAATCATGTTGTGTCGACCCCACCTAGCATGGGATAGGGGTGTGCGATAATTATCGATAATTCGTAAGTACTCGATAATTTTTCATTCGATAAATATCGATAACTATCGATAAGTTTTCATTCGATGATTATTGATAATTTTTTGCGATCCGATAATTATCGATAATTTTGTGCCATCCGATAATTATCGATAATATTGTGGTATTAGATAATTATCGAGAATTGTTTTTGGATCCGATAAGTATCGATAATTATGGTACGGCGGAGGACCTTTTTTTTTTTTTTTTTAGGTATTCGGATAGGGTACGGAGGATAATGTCGATATTGAACGGCGAATGACCTTTTTTTTTTTTTTTCGTCGTCCGAAAATTGAACCGATAATTATCGATAACGTCAACTATCGATAATTTTTATCCGGCAAAACAACAACACATACATATTCTACCTACGATATGTATTCACATTTTTTTTCAATTAATTCTTTGTAGTTCACTTAAGGATACGGGGGCCCACAGGGGAAAATTGCTTAGGGCATCAAGTTACTTTAATCAGGCACTGTATATAATTATATATATTTTCCCATTTTTTAAACAATTTCAAATATAAGCAATTTTTAATAAATAAAAAGTCTTAATAAATCTAAATTACATGTGATAGAAACCTTGATATAATCCAACGAGTATTTAGCTATTTCAACAACAAAAGAAATGCTTGGTAAAAAAGAAATACGCTTAATGCTGAAATTGGTGCACTTAAAAGATCTTACAGTTTAAATATTCCCTTAAATAGGTAGTAGGTATTTTTAAGAGAATAAATATCTCGAGAGGAAGATTTGCCTGCTTGTTAAAGTTTCTTCTTAATAATGATATTATTGATTTATAAATAGGTAATTGCGGTTTTTACATATTTGTTTAAGAAACTGCATTTTGCTAATTTTTAAATAGTTATCGTTCGAATTTTGCATTAATACATACATTATACATGAAATACTCCTATTGCATACTTTATAATTTCTATCTCTATATTAAAACGTCTTTTTCTTTATATTTTTCAGTGGTGAGTACTACAAAAGGCATATATTTTATATACGAAAAGTAGCCGGATTATTCTACATAATAAAAACTATAGAAGCGAAAGCGTGAATCCACTGCTTTTTGTTCATTGCAGAAACAACAACTTACGGTACGGCTTACTGAAGCTAAATGTGTATGATTTTATATAGTATTTTATTTGTAATTTTGAACTTACTGTTTAAATTAAAAATCACAGAAAGTTGCATTTTCATATATTAGTTATTACTTAATATAAAATTTACTTAATCTCGATATTTGATCATGTTAATTATTACAATTGGGTTTTAAAAAACCGTTATGATGTAACTAAAAGTATAACCCTGCTCTATTATTCAGGTAAGTTTGTAAATCGTAATAGTAATATTAATAATTATAATTATTTATTATAATAATATTATAATAATAATTACACTTTGATTCGGTTGATTAATAATGTACAACAAATATCAGTAAATAAGGTTTCAAAGTTCAATTTAAAATAGTATAATATATCAGTCCATATTTACGTAGTTTAGTGTATAAAATCGTGGTGGTCAAATTAAAAAAAAAACAGAAATCCTACAAGTAACGGACTCTACCATTTTAATTAACCAGTACCAAATTAACTGACGAAACAGATTTATCATAAAAATAGCCATTATGGTCTACAATAGTAATCATATTCGAGACATATTCTCGGTTTTCATAATGTCTTACCAGGATAATGACGACCGTTCTAATGAAGTGGTGCGAGTAGTCGCCTCAAACCGACGGTCGCGGGTTCAATCCCGCTCCGGGCAGATATTATATTTGTATAAATATTTTTTTTACGGTCTGGATGTATGTCCTTGCGGGTCACGATCGTTACTCATGGTAAAGAAATTATCCGCCAACCCGCAGTGGAGCAGCATGGTGGATTAAGCTCCAACCCTTCTTCTATATGGACAAGAGGTGTTCGCTCAGCAGTGGGTCGTTTACAGGCTGATACACTACAGTACAGTATAGTATACCAGAATTTGCCTTACGGTGACCGGCAGAGAAAAATAGTCCCGATCTCCTTCTTGCCGAAGTGTCGCAAAAGGCGACTAATACCATAGTGGTGCGAACAACTGTGTATCGACCAGGCTGGTGATGGGCAGCAGCGTTATCATATCCTTACATAACACACTGCGCCCGCCAACACACCTGCCAAGGGTGGCGAGTATTGACAAATCCACCCATATGTTAAGTAAAAATAAGCCCAGACCCACAGTCTCCGGTGGCCCTAGTATTCCTGGGTACGGCAATGGCCAGGGTAATGGAAGGGCAGAGGGCGCGAAGACTCTCCGGGTGAGATTCCGCAGCTACCCACGACGATACCTAGCCCTGGTGACGCACAACATTCGCACTTTGAGGTCTGATGAAAAGATTATTGAGTTAGAACAAGTTAAAAACAAGTTAGAAGAAACAAGTTAGAACAAGTTAGAACAAGTCCGCCCCCATATGGAGTACTGCTCTCATCTCTGGGCGGGAGCACCGGCATACCAGCTTGGCCCTCTTGACTCGGTTCAAAGGAGAACTGTGAGAATTGTCGATGATCCAATACTGACGAGCGATATCGAGCCCTTAAGTCTTAGAAGAGATGTTGCATCCCTATGCGTGCTCTATCGTTTGTATAATGGGTTGTGTTCCGAAGAATTGTTCGAAATGGTGCCAACGGCCACTTTTTATCATCGCACCGCTCGCCATCGACAGGGAATTCATGCTCACACATTGCAGCCCAAATGGTCCCGTACAGTTCGGTATCAGAGGAATTTCCTCCCACGGACCATTCGGCTGTGGAATGAACTCCCTGCCGAGGTTTTCCCACAGGACTACAGTATGGGGTCCTTCAAGAGGGAAGTAAATAGGTTTTTAAAGGGTCGGCAACGCGCATGTGATGCCCCTGGTGTTGCAGGCGTCCATAGGCTACGGTAACCGCTTACCATCAGGCGGGCCGTATGCTTGATTGCCACCGTCGTGGTATAAAAAAAAAAAAAGAACAGGAAATTAACAGGTTATAATCGGATATATTGGGCTTATCTGAAGTCCTACCTGTTCTACTACCAGGAGGGCAACCAACAGACCTAAGGAGGTGTCGGGTTTATTGTCCCTCATTGGCAACGGCTCCGGGTACCTCATTGGTAACGTTGTCAACATCGGAAATGTGTCAAACAGGGTTGCGTACCTAATACTCAAGAGTATCAATTATTTAGGTTTTAGCAAAAATAAATCAACGGAAGACGCGGTTCTAAGATTAACAACCAATATAGTAACGTATTTGGACAGGAGTGACAACTGTTTGGGAGTCTTTCTAGATCTTCAAAAGGCGTTTGACACGGTTTCGATACCAATACTTTTAAAACGTTTAGACAATATTGGCATGAGAGGTGTAGTTCTTGAGTGGTTCACGAATTATCTGACGGAGAGAACACAATGTGAGAGGGTGGCTGGTGTTATGAGTGATCAACTTACCTTTTTTTTTGCCGCTGTGAAATGCGTTTACGCATCCCGCCACCCGCAGGCGACGGGTATGTGGGACTCGCTGACTGCAAAGTCAGAATACCCACTAAAACACAGCGGTGCCCTCATCGTCGTACTAGGACGCCACGGGATCGCTGGCGCATGCATTGAAGAAATTGGGATACTGTTTACACCAAAGCTGAAAAAGGTCTTACTGGAGTTACAGCCTGGCTGGAGGAAAGCTTGCTGTCCTTAAATATTTCAAAGACGAGTTATCTGTGCTTCAGTAAATCTGCCTCGGGTAAACTGTTACCTGAATCTTGACTTAGAATACATACATACCCAGGGCCGGATTTAGGAGAGGGCAAGCGGGGCAACTGCTCCGGGCCCCCACATAAGAGCAGCCCCCACATCCACAAAAGAGGGGCCTCCACCTTCACAAAAGAGGAGCTTTCACAATTGAGCCAACCGAGTTGGAGCCGTTCGGAGTTGAGACGACCTTTTTTTTAGGAATACGAATAGGTGATAACTTTTTTTTTAGGAATTTGTCCACCTGGCAACGATAATATATTGACGTGAGATCGCGACGACCTTTTTTTTTCGTCGTTTTCTTTCTTCTGCAAGAAATAAAAAAATACAATTCAATTTCAGATCAACGGGCCTCCATTCCTCCATTACCCCGGGCCTCCACAACTCTAAATCCAATATCCCGGATATCAGCTTGCACGAGATTGTATTAAGGTACCGGGCGAGAACGGTATTACGTCAAGTTTAAGCTTCTGAAAGCGGATGGAAAACCAGTACTTAAAGCCATTCAGAAGCTCATTAATGCCGTCTTGCTTGAGGACGTAACGCCGAAAGCCTGGAACAGAAACGTGATGGTGCTCTTCTTCAAAAAGGGTGACAACACCCTGTTGGAGAATTACAGCCCCATTTCGCTTCTGAGCCACGTTTATAAGCTGTTCTATAGGGTTATTACGAATCGTCTGACTGGAAAATTTGATGACTTCCAGCCTCCCGAACAAAGCGGTCAAGTCCGAAAAGACTGTAGCACATACACACGCTGCGGCAGATTATACAAAAGATCGAGGAGTATAATTGGCCATTGTACTTGGCGTTTGTGAACTATGAGAAAGTCGTCAACTTTGAGAGAGAGGCCAATCGTCGAATCCATTTAGGATGGGCAGCATTCGGGACGTTAAAAACATCTTTTCATCAGTCATACCTCAGTGCCTGAAGTCGAAAGTCTTCGACCAATGTGTGTTACCAGTGATGATCTACGGATCTGTGACGTGGTCTTCGACTATTGGCCTTTTAAACAAGCTTCAAGTCGCACATCGAGTAATGGTGAGGACTGTGGGCTATACTTGGTATTTCTCTGCGAGATCGAATCAGAAATGATGAGATTTGCAGACGAACGAAAGTTGCCGACAAGTTGTTTTTTTTTTTTATAAGGCTTAATAGATTTTACTGATGATAGCCTTTACTTCAAGCTTGACTTTTGTGTCAGATTATGGGTACGTTCGCGGGCCCTCTTCTAATTGATAATTCATCACTTTTATAGGATTTTTTAATCTATGCATTCCACAGACCACATGCGCGGAAATGATACTTCTTTAATCAAAAACTGAATTTAACTGTCAAACTTTAGAAAATAATTGTTTGCTATTGTTCATAAAAGATAAACAAAATTATTTTCTTACATTTATTCACTACTTATTAATTTAATTAAAAACTGATAAATAAAAAACTATTGCGCATGTCCCATTTCCGTTTCCGCACCTGTGGTCTGTGGAATGCATAGATTAAAAAAATCCTATAAAAGTGATGAATTATCAATTAGGAGAGGGCCCGCGAACGTACCCTATATCTCATCCAAGGAATTTATATCATTTCCTTGATCTCATCATACTATTTTTTATCTGTATTCTGCGTCATAATGACAGCTACTTACTAAAATTTTAATCTGCATTTCGCGTTGCGTCATGCGTGCGTCATTGATTGAGTAAACAACCTTCAACAACAACACGGGTTAGATTGTTAAATTATAAATATTAAAAAAGCAAAACGAAGAGTATTCACCAGTAGTTGTAACTTTTTGAACACCAGAACAATTATATGTAGATTTCTAAGATAAATTTAAAATGGCGGAAGAAGATGAATACGCTAGCGTGAACAGAACTCAATTGCGAATCAAGGATACGTCTGGAATAAAAAAGAAGAAGAAGAAAAAATCAAACAAAGAAACAGAAAAAGCAATAGAAAACGAAATTAAGCAACAAATAAAACAACAGGCAAAATCGGATAAAACAAAAGCTGAGTTAGCATTCCAGAAAATGCAAGAAAAAATGGTAATTATTCTAATACATTATGTTGTAACATTTACATATCTACAATAACCTTTAAATATAAAAGATAATTTTTGTTTTTCTTTCTTCTTCAAAAAAAAATATCTTTCATTCAGGGAAGCTTTTTGTAAATAATAGATGATATGTTGAAATCATACTTTTGTTAGCACATACTCTTTATTCTTATAATAATCAATAACTAGATAGATGTTATTTGATAATCCATATAACTATTATCAACATTATATGAAAAATTTTATTTTAAATACATATTAGTTGGTAAAATAATTTCTAAAGTCAATATCAAGGATCTTTGTCTTCGGTTGGTACTTGTAGATGAAAACATTGGTTTTGTCTAATAAGACATACCGAATACTCAGTTTTATACCAAGGATTTCTAAAGAATTTAAACATCTGTCAAACCTTATATTATTATATAATACTTTCGTTAGATCTATTATGGAGTATGCTTCTTCTGTATGGGATCCTCAGTATATGAATCACATCTATAAAATTGAATGTCTGCGTAACTACTACTCTTGTCTATAACAGGGGTTTACGATTTCTGATAATTAGACAGATGACATAGAATAATCAAAATCATTAATAGAATTTCTTTTTAAACATACTTGTCCTCTGTGATAAAGTTTGCATTAAAATGTTTCCTTTTTTTTTTCAGCAAAAACAAAGAATTCTCCAAAAAGCAGAAATGACTCACAAGCAGCGAGTAGAGAAGTTTAACCAACATCTAGACAGCTTGACAGAACACTTTGATATACCAAAAGTATCATGGACCAAATAAAACCACATTATTTTATTACTTAATTCTTTTTTATTAGTTATAAACTACGAATGTTAAGTTTACTACATATTAACAATATGTCATGTATTTAAGAAATATAATTTTTAAATTAAAAATTAGAATTTTCATTGGACGGACTTAATCAGGTTCATAAAAATAATTCAAAAGTTAATTATTTTTATGATTACAATCACTTTATTATACATGGAATATTTTTAAAAAGGCACATATAATACATAAATCTATATAATTTAAGTGAACATTTTTATAATTATCTATAAACATAAAAACAAAAAAATCTAAATACTTCTAAGAAATGTATATAAAAATTAAACATACATATCAATAATTAAGTAATAATATAAAAAGATTACAAAAAATTGCTGCCAACCAAAAAAAAATCTTAGTTTAAAAAAAGTATTATAACATATATGTTATTTTGAGATTCCTTAAGTTTGTACATAAGAGATATACATTAATATAATTAAGTTCCCAAGTTGCCATAACCTATACAATAGGCATCTATTTTATCAATATTGTTTAAAAGGAAAATATAGATATATTAAATGCAAATTTCAAAACAACTTCCATATTATATTTGTATAACTGCAATATTTCTTATATTGAAGTAATAATCATAGTTTTGGTGACAAATCTTTACAAAACATGTCAATGAGCATCTTAGTCCACAAAAAAGGACAGTATGAAATATAATTATTTTTAATCTTTTTGGAATGATTAACACCTTTTTTAGTTAAAAAGTAATAATTATTTAAAGTAATGCAGTCATTTCGATGGCTTCTAAGTTTAATAAAATACTAATTTTATAGGAATGTTTTAGATATAAGATATTTTGTGAATTTCTTTTATTAAAAAAAATAGCATGAAAAATATTAAACTGAAAGAGTAAGGAAAAAGGACATGATTTATTGCACACTCATCACTATTTTAAAAAATTATGTAGCCATTATATGTGTGTAATATATACTATGTATTAAAACCTGTCTAGTTTACAATTACCTTTTATAAAGTAGAGTTATGAAATTTGTAACAAAGGCACCCTAATTTTTATCTACTATAAAAATATAATTGTAAACTATTAGTGAATATTGAAGATATGTCATAATTTTAAAAGATTATAAGACTAGTCTTCTTAAAATGTAAATATATGGTCTAGAAATGTAATTTTAATGCGTAGTTAAGACTTATAAGTATAGAATTTTAGTTTTTTTAAATGCACTGGAACAAAAATGCTGCTCGCATTTCTGCATCTATTTTTGTTCATAAAAATGTCTTTACAGTATGTTCTTGATAACTATTTCAATAAGTAAACTACAACTAACATGTATAAAGGGATAAATACATGTATTGTAGATGCACTATTACCTCTCCAAAATGAGTAACTAAAAGAGAAAACTTTTATGTAATTTTCTTTCGTCGACCAAGGGTCACTGCCATCATCAAAATGCATGGGACATTGATCCCTTTCTCTTTCGTATTCCTCCATTTCAACGGCGACAGCTGCGCCCTCGGTATAGTTCCAGGAAGTGACATCTTGTTTTAAATCACAGTAAGGACCCAACGCTTGAGACATAAGAACCCTGTAATATTTTGTAGTTTAAAATAATACTCTCTTGCGCAAGACCATACAAGTCACAGAAATGCGACGCGACACGACACGAAAAATGAAAATTGTCATTGTACCTATAAATTATACTACGTCCGCGTCGTTCCGTTAATTCACGTTACGTTAAGTATTGATCGTGTTATGTCGTATAGCTTCGCATCGTATCGTATTGCATCGCTTACCAAGACAACGCCTTACATAACTATCATAAAAAGACATAAGAGATTTGATTTTCTTGACGTAACACAAGATAATAATAATGGTTTTCTAATGATGAAATTCTTCACAACACTGTTAAACAATAAGTTACTGGTGGCAGAGATACACACAAAAAAAGAAAAGAGATTTCTGAAGAATTTTCTACCTGTTCAAATCAGCTCTCTGATATACCCAACATCTGTACTTTGAGAAGGGATCCAATTCATCATATGTAATGAGATATGATTTCAAATTTTCTTTCCAGTATCCAATACAATTCATTTTATAATCAGGATCACTGTAGATATCCACTGGTCTACCTAAATAGTCCACAGATAGACAGTAATTTTCCTTAATTTGAATTGTTTTTTGATCTACATCACAAACTGAAAAATCACTTATATTCAATTTGCAGTACAAGTTTGGTCGAGGGCTTAATGTTACACCACCCAGAATTCTTGTTTCGAATTTAACATCACCTCTTTGGGTGAAATTAAATTTGCCAGCAACAGGACATCGTATGGGTGTCGGATCTTTCTTTAGGAATATATCATAACGCCATCGCACTTGATTTTTAAATTGTACCCATGAGCAGACAGTGTGAAAGTTACTCTGTATCATTGCTAAACCTTTCCGGTATCTGAAATTAATACAGTATTATTTTATTTTACTAAAAGTTATATAATGGAAAATAATAATTTTGTAGGAAAATAAATCATCAAATTTTTCTATAGGAATGAATTGAGGTAGTTTTTTTGTTAATCAAATTATTCAAATAAATAAACAGACCCAGCCCTTATAATATTAGTAAAGATAATAACCTTATAACATTATGATGTTGCGGTACAAAATCGAAACAAACATAATCCTTCTGGCATCCATCAACAGTAAGTCTAGCCATCATCACACGAGTGTCACGCTGTTCTCTGAAAACAGGAAAAAATCATAGTTAAGTTTATACACTAGTTAAAATAATGCAAGTACTACAATTATGAAGGTATTCTAACCTGCAAACATAAATGGTACGCCTAAATCTTCCCTCATCAGGGTAGTAAGTTTCAATTATATGCGTTTCATTTATGACCACATCTGCATCTATATTGGCAGTATTAATCCAATTACCAGAAAAGTTTTGTGGCAAACGACATCCTGGTTCCACTACTTCTGCCTTAAATTATTAAATTAATTTTGTTATAAAAATATTATATAGTTAAATAAGGACAATAATGAATATTCAAACAATAAGATTACTCAAATAATTAAATTATTATAAAACTTAAATCATTAAAATTTTTACATATATTATATATCCACCTTAACTGGGTTAATTCTATATCTTTCTGGTGATTTCTCAACTGTTTTTAAAGTATTGCACTGAGGAGTAATAGATGCACCGATATACAGATCATCGTCTCTGTTCTTCAAGAAGCAACGGTATCTTTCATCTTTACGAGACTCCTTTGTGTTTGCAACAGCAAAGAAATGATTTTTATCAACAAACCAGTGACCTTAAATAAAATATCAATATTTTATAAGCATTTTCAATCAAAGTATTGCATACACGTAATATAATTTTTTAAGCTTTAATGTTGTTAGTAACACAATGATTTATATTTAAAATGGGTATTAACTATGTTTGTTGTTGAGTGTACCCATGACCATGGCACTTGCAATGGTGCAGAAATATCAAGAACTGACAATAACCATCAACAAACATGGTAAATATTCTGTTTTAGATATACATTATACATATTTTTCATCATTAAAATAACGATTTTCCATACCTAAGCAACTGAATTCAACAACACCATCAAAAGTACCAGACATCCCAGGGCACTTCCTATAAGTAATGTTAAACTTTTGATTGGTTATCAAAAATTGTGTTCCCGCCGTTTGACATGATTTGATCTGAGCATCTGGATGATTACATTCACCAGTAAATCTAAAACGATTCTGATATGCAAATTGCCACACACCTTCAAGTGATGATCGACAATTAACCTGAATAAAGATATTATACATATTATTTTGACATAATTTTTAACTTATATAACTATTTTTACATTTTGATACAACAATTATGTAAGCCACATTTATTCTCTGCAAAGATATTTTGCCTAAAGAAGCAAAAAAGAACATTTACAATTTCCATAAATTACATTACATACTTTAAAAAAAATAATTTTATTATATTTTTATTAAATAATTAGTAAGGTTTTTTTCAATAAAAGGTAAGACATTATTTTATATAAGATTATCTTGCCATATCCTATATCCTCCTATATATTGCCATGGATCTGGTCCAAAATATTGACAATTGATCTACAAAAACCTATTATGTTACCCATGTAATCATTTTATATATGTTTGCAAACAATTAGTGTAATAAGTTAAAAAAAAAATAAGATCTTATTTAATTAATTTAATATTAATTAATTAAATAAGATTTAAATGAATTTTTAATTTCTTAATATATCTCTAATATTATTCATTTGTTTACAAACAAGTTGTAAACTTTAATATTAAAAATTATAAATAATAGATTATTTTGTTTATATGAGAATAAGAATTGATGTTGTATGTAGATAAAATATAATAGATTTCTTAATGAAGAATATATGACAAACTTACTGGAACGGAATTCTCAGAAAACAATGTAGTTAAAGACTGATCAGGGTTAAGGCCCTTGCACACTCTTTCAACTGTAGGCTCTTCATCTGGCCCAATATCCACACACGGTGTTTCAATCTTCTCAAGAACATTTACCGTCCGAACTATGAGCTTAACACAATAGTAACAGTTGGTATATCGAAATACCATAGTGTAGTTTACATGGTAATCTGCCTTAATGTTTACACAAACACCTCTGAAATTGAATTGCATAAATAATAAATACAAAGAAAACGATTAATTTATTTAAGATAAACAAAAATCTAATGTATTAACATTATATAAATTAACATATTATCGAATATGTATTTATTAATATAACATTCAATATATATTCCAATATTCCGATAGTTTTTAAAACAGTGTTGTAGTCTACCTTGCTGTCATCTCACTTGCGTTAATATCAGTAATGGTTTGTTTTCCATTTTCAAAAGAAAACCATGTATTTCTTAAAACGACGGGTATCGTACAATCCGCATATATTGAGGAAACTGAAAAACAAAATATTCATTTGGGCGTTTCCAAAGCGTTAATCCTATTTTAAAAATAATATACTTAACTTACTTGTGCATATAAATATTGAAAAGAGTAGGTAAATAGATTTGTGTAATATTGAAGCCATAATAAGTATAATAGTATTTTATTTATTAAATCATTCAGAAAAAATCTAATATTAAAAAAAAAAGCCAGTACATAACACAAAGTACAAACGCTACTGTCAAGCTACTGTCAAGTGTCAGATCATAGTGGAGTGGAGTTATATAGAGTATAGATACTAAGGACTAAGGGGTACCATCTTCTGTTACGAAAAGTGTCGTCGAAATTCATCAAATTAGGGTAATGCCACATTAACATGAGGGTAAATCTTAAAGGAAGCGCCAAATAACAAATAGACCACTGCCGAAGCCTTTGAAAATGGTAAAAAGTGAAAGAAAATAATAGTAAGATGAAACCCATTGGAAAAGGAAGAGAATATAACAAAAATGCAGAGAAAAATAAATTACGGGCCCAATATTGCTTCAGGAATTGACTAGAGTTGTATTTCTCCCATTTTATATAATAAAGTTATCATACCCTACAGTTCAATTGTTAAAAACTTAGGTATTTTTCTTGATGTTAACTTATCATGGGTACATCATAATTATTAAAGAGTTATGCAAAAAGACATTTGCAGCTGTAAGATCCTTACGTCGTCTACAGTCTTTTCTACCCCTATCTCTACTAAAACTATGTTAGCACAATTGATTACGCTGATGCAAGCTGTCCTAATCTAATAGAAGTGCAACTAAACAGACTTGAGCGACTCAAAATGTTGCGATTCGGTTCGTATTTGGATTACGGAAATTTGACCACGTCTCTGAATTTCGCGCAAAGCTCAAGTGGCTTCCAATCCGTCTTCGCCGGAATCTACATATTATCTCCCTTCAGTGTTCCCAACCTAAAGTGGACTGACTATCGTACCAGGGGGCGTAAAATTATCGTACATGGATCGAAAATAATCGAAATTATCGTATTTTTTAGGATAATGTCTATTATAGATAAATAAATCATATAAATTGTAATATTGATCAGCGTTAGCAACTTGAAGTGGACTGACTATCGTAACAGGTAGGGGTGTAATTATCAGACGACGAAAAAAAAAAAAAAAAAAAGGTCATCCGGCGTCCAGTCGCAACATTATCCTTCATACCCTATCCGAATACCTAAAAAAAAAAAAAGGTCATCCGGCGTCCAGTCGCAACATTATCCTTCATACCTTAAATAATAGATAAATAAATCATATAAATTGTAATATTGATATGCATGCAAGTACTCTATAGTGTATCGTTTTTAAACCACCGCTGTCAAATCAACAGAACACTGAAATCCAAATGTTTTACACGTGGTACAGACCTGAACTGATTCCCTTTCCACTTTAAGTTCAATAAACGCGCCAAGCTTAAAATTCACTCAGACAAAATTTCACTGTTCCCATGCAAGACTTACAGTATCGGCAGTGGTGAAACTTAGCAGAGCGAATCGTAGGAACCAATAGGAATAGAGAACTTGTATTTCCCGGTATTTTCCCAAGATCTTATTGGACAAAATAAAATCATGCTACTGCGATTTATACTATCAGCGCAAGAGTGAAATAATATAAATTCTCAAATTTTGCATCATGATAGAAATTATCGTACAATCTGCGTACGATAATAATATGCTATCGTACATCGTACGTAGGCACAAAATTATCGTATGTGTACGATAATTATCGTACGGTTCCGAACACTGTCTCCCTTTTAGTATAAATACTGTGTTATTTAGCCCAACTAGCCCTACATATATGAAAGAAAAATTCGAATTTATTGGAGACCATAGCAAGGTATAACCATAGCAAGGTATATGGATGCATAAAACATATGCATAAAACCAAATTCTTTAAACAATCATTTGAAGTTCAAGCTATACTTCTTTGGAACGCTTTACCTTTACCTATTCGCAAGGCCGAAAGTTTAGATATCTTTAAAAGAAGAAAATTTATCATAGTAATGTTTAAATATAATTTAAATATAAATATATTTAAATCGTCAGCAAGTAGAGATTTCATTGAACAAAAAACCCACCGACTTTATAAAAAAATATATATTTTGACGTGAGAATTTTCGATTGAAAATTAGGGTGCTTTTTCAAGTTTCAATTAAAACTAAGATGAGAAAATAAATATTTTAAATCAAAAAAATTACAGTATATTTGGGACATAAAAAGGTAAGTTTTCAACAATTTTCGTAAAAAAAAATTTGTAAAAGATAAAAATAAAAAACCTAAAACTTATTTATTTCAATTTTTCACATAAATTTTGAGGTTATGTAAAAAAAGTGTAAGTACAAAAGTTGTAGATCTTTTTATTGCCTACAACTTTGCGATTTAACTTTTTTCCATAGGACTTGTAGTTTTGCCAGAAATCACGATAAACTGTTTCTTACCCTTAAACCCCCCCTCCCTTTCCCTTCAAGACCGACCTCAGATCGCCCTTTATTTATTTTTCCCTGCATTTTCGTTATATTCTCTTCCTTTTCAAATGGGATTCATCCTACTATTTTTTTTTTTTTGTTTCAAAAATTATCGGCGCCGCTGGTCTAAAAGCAGTCACAACACGTAATAAACAATATAAATTAACAAAAAAAAATTGGTTGTCTGTAAAGTCGGTTTACGGACGATAATTTTTACGTGATAACGTCATAAGAAAACATGAATGGAATTGAATTATTATCACTGAATTATCATTATTTTGTATAATATATATATAAACTACAGGTACATAATTAATTGTATTTAATATACAGCGAAATAAAGTTAAATACGTTGATATATTGTAATATAAGAAATAATCAAGTTTAATAAAGAAGTTAAGTTTAATAACTTAAAGGTAGCAAAACAAAATAAGATTATCATTAACCACTTATGAAAATTGTGAAAATATACTAAATAAAAACAGTTTACTTTTTATACGATCGTAATTATATGAGTCCTAATAACTTTTTAGTCAAAATTGTAATATAACCTAATGTTACTGCACTCGCCCACCGACTACTTATTTTATAATAACTGCTACTTATTTTATAATCAAAGAACAAATATAATATGAGATCATATCGCTAATCGGATTCTTAAAATGCAAGAATTAATTACCTTTTTTGCTGCAATTGTTGTTGAAATAAACTATGGTAACCATTTTATGATTTTATTAACTTTTATATTATTAACTTACATTTATTTACTTATATATTATTAACTTATTTTATTACATTACATTATATTATCAACTTTTCACTATTTGACAATACTTCAATATTGACAAAACAGTTTCCCGCCATTTCCCGCTGTCATTTCTACTCGGACGCGTCGTAAGTTAGGCCGATCGCCGATCGTGAGCCGAACGCTTAGGCCGAGCCGATCGTACCTCTCTACCGCTTGTTCCGCGCTCTCGCTCACTAATTGTGACAATGATGACGTCATCTTCTTCGAACGGGCACCCTGTCATCAATTTACTAGACGTTATCACGTCAATAAAAGACATCATGTAATATAAACATTATCAATAATAAATTAAAAATGAAAAAAAAAGTTTAAAATGTGAGGGTGCAAGGACTATATGGTGGATGCATTAACATTTCTCAACCAAGGTCTCTCAATTTTTAACTTGTGGCCAAAGACGTGTGTGGTCTGGCGTTATCATGACGAAAGATGATTAACCTTTTCTGTTGATCGATTCCAACCGTCTTTTTTTTCTCAATTCATTGCTTGAGTCTCATTAATTGTTGGCAGTAGAGATCCGAATCGATGGTTTTACTCAGCGATAGAAGCTTATAATGAATGATGCCCTGCCAATCCCATCATACACACAGTATCACCTTATTGCGTGTTAATCCAGGTATCGCTACAGTTTTCACAGTTGCATGGGAAATCGATCTCGTGGTGCCCCACTACAATAATGAGGGCACCGCTGGGTTTTAGCGAGTGTTCTGGCACATACCCGTCACCTTGTGCGGCGGGATGTGTTAATGCATTTCCCAGCGTTAAAAAAAAGGTTGACGTAATCCTGTACAATTTTGAGAAGGGTACAGATATCGATCTCGACATGACATGTTTATTGAACATAACTTTCCTCTTGTCCAAATTTATACGGAGACCGACCAGTTGGGAGGATTTATTCAGGTCGCCCAGCATCCGGACCAGCTCCTCCAGTGTCTCCGTAAAAATGACAAGATGAAGGCGAAATGAAGGTGTCAGGTGTATTCGCCATTGACATTTATTCCTTGTCCACTCTAGTCCAAAGATATCCTCCATCGCGTTGGTAAGCAGTTTCGGGAACATTACATCTTCCTGTCTACCCCGTGATGAAGGTGAATAGGTCTTGTTCGTTGTGAGTTGTTAGTGTGTTGTGAGTTATGTCATTTCATTACAGAGTTCTTATGACCACCTTCCAGCTCCATCATCAGACTCTGGTTACCATTAAAAGACAAACTACTCGTCAAAACAATTCAATCGAGCCCAAACTCGATGAGGTTGCGTCAATTAATTACAGAGTTCCTATGACTACCTTTTAGTTCCATTATCCGCTTGAGTGTCCGGGCAATGACAGACGAGGTCCTCGATTATCTATACTCACCTCGGTGCATAGGGTCGTAAACAGTTTGTTATCGCGCTCCGTATAGTCCTTCCCTATATTCCAAGGACATTTTAAGCCGAGGTGCGTTCTCACTAGGATACTTTTAGAATGTCCTCCGTTGAAATTCTCTTGGGTCCTTTTTTTCAATGGTGAGTCTAGCGAGACTACGAGTACAACCACGATCGGGCTATTAGCTAGATCGTGAGTACAACCACTGATTAAACAAAATACTACTACTCGAGTACTCATCTCTCCAACTCTGTGACTACATTAGGATCAATAGCTATTATTAATTCGAAAGAAAACCTATATATGCTAAATAATATATTAAGCTTTAATAATTGACTCAATTTTTTTACAAACGAGTACAACCACGATCGAGCTATTAGCTAGATCGTGAGTACAACTCATCTCTCCAACTCTGTGACTACATTAGGATCAATAGCTATTATTAATTCGAAAGAAAACCTATATATGCTAAATAATATATTAAGCTTTAATAATTGACTCAATTTTTTTACAATTCTTTTTTTTATTTCAAATATATGTGTCGTGTAAAATTACTGTGCCTTAATAATCTTAAGTAATGGCAATACTGAATCTCGTTGTATTGATCTGTTAAACCAATCGTTGGTAGTGGTTGGTAGCCAAAATATTTTACTGCATTCCCTTGTGTATCCATTCGCTGCTTCAATGGGTTGTAGGAAACCCGAGGCAGTCTATTGATTTCACGTTGACGTCACGTCAATCAACGTGAATCATTATTATCATAACATAGCTGTTATATAGAAAATTAAATTAGTTTAAAATGTCCTCAATGGTAAGTATTTAAAAAATCTTACAATGTCACCCCGAAATCGGCCTGTGCCTATACTTCCATTAGAAAAAAATTATATATTATGTATATAGTGATTAATTTGTATTAGAAATCATTTTAATAAAATTAAATAGTTTTAAAAGGGTTTTATTTATTAGTTATAATCAATTACATTATCACTTATTATTGTGTCATGGTTTTCGATTTAAACCTTATAATTTTATTACAATTTACTAAAATGCAGTCATGCAAATATAATTTTTTAAATATTTTAGCGTATGAAAGCAGCAAAATGTCCTTCGGACGAATTAGCAATCACCAACTGCGCTCTTATCAACCCGGACGATTTTCCCAGTGATGTTAAGTAAGTAATCCAATTATTAAAATTTCATTTTGTGTAAATTCGTTATTCATTCATTAAACAATAACTCATATTTATGTACTATCAGAACATTTGTTTTTGTTATAACATTAAATAAAATAATTAAGAAAATTCACGTAAAACTCACTCCATTATTAGGTGTTTAAAAAAAGTAAATATAAATATAATGTACATAACATACATACCTTTTGTGATTAAAAATAATCTATTACAAGTGCATATTACTTTTGATAATGAATCAATACTATTAAAAAAAAAAAAAAAAAAAAAAACTTGAATGAAAATTAACATTAACAAACTAAATGTAACTAACAAGTCTTGTTTTTTTTTTTATCTTCTCTTAGTAGATGGACTAAACTTGTAATAATTTATAGATTACCAGACAATAAGGGAAAATATTCTTTAGTTATAACTACTAATTAGTTTTTATAATGATCTTAATAATTTAATTATATTATAACTAGTATTATAAATATTTTTTTTTTGCTCTACATTATTAATAAGCTTCTTATAATTAATTATTTAGACCTAGTAAAAGTTGCAAGTTCATTATTACATAATAAAAAATATTTAAAACTACATATATTTTGGCTTAGGATTTTTATTTATTAATCTGATTGCACAACTATACATAACTACAGCTATACAGCCTTATCTACCAACCAACATTAAGAGTAAAAAGAGGTTCTTATAGGATTTTATTCTGTTTATTTATAGAAATAGATTTTTTTTTAAATACAAATATTGTTCCTTAGGCATGTCGAGATTACAACTGGACCTTCACAGCATTTTATCTTCAGCATCAGGTTTTACAGTGGGGTTGACCGAGGTACAGTTGGTTTCTCAGCACCCCAAAGGAAATGGGCTACATTGTCCATTGGACAGGTATTTAACCAGTATAACATTAAATAATAATTTAAGATATTTTATAATATATTTCTAAATAATTATCTAAAAATAATGTCAATAAAATTTATATTAAAGAAACTTATTAAAATAATATTATTGTATAACAGCAATATCTAGGTATTTAATTTTTATACACATGTGTGTAAATCATTAATGTTTTTACCCGACTGCGACAGAAGAAGGGGTTATGTTTTTCGAGTGTATGTATGTATGTATGTAGGTATGTATGTATGTATGTATGTATGTATGTATGTATGTCCATTTCTTTGGCACGCCCTACAGCCCAAAACGTCGTCGTTGGATTTGTAGTAGTGACATAGGCTATATAAATTTTCAAAATGGCGCCCGCAAATGGCGGAATGAGGTGGGGGAGTTGAACTTTTTTCTTACTGTAGCAATATGGGTATCAAAAGAAAGCTAGTAAATTGTTTTATTCTTTTTAGTTTATAATAAGAGTATTTTACGCAGTCGGGTTTTTTTGATTTTTTTTAATTAAGCATACTTGTTAAAACAAAATTATAATAGATTTTATACCTGGAATTTTTTTTTACAGCCCATTGATGTAAAACCTTTTAAGGCCCAAAATGCTGATTGTTTATGCAGTGTTACATTAGAAGCTGATTTCATGGCAAAGAAAACGTAAGTTTAAATATGTAAAATAAATTACATATTTATTGTGACTATGATTAATAAATTATTGCTTTATTTCTAGGACATCTTTGGAGCCCTATGACTCTGAACAGATGGCTCGTGACTTCCTTATTCAATTCTCAAACCAAATATTTACAGTTGGGCAACAACTTGCTTTCTCATTCCAGGAGAAGAAAGTATTGTCACTTATTGTTAAAAATCTGGAAGGTATTTTTTTTTAAACTTATTTTTTACTTTCTTTAAAATCACGTTTTTTTAAACTGTACCTTATTGTCACACACATAACAAAAAAAGCTGGTTGTCTGTACTGTAAAGTCGGTTTACGGATGATAATTTTATGTGATCATAACAAAACATTGATGAAAAAAGTGTGTGTATTGTACACACGCAAAAAATTATACTTATAATAAAACGATTCGTCGAGTTAATGGGGCGCGCCATCTGTAATTTTCTCTTATAAGCTTGTAGCGTAATGTAATTGTTGTTGAAGTTATTAGCGACTAGCTACAGATGGCAGTTATGGAAAAAAAATTTAATATCTTACAATTTTATCTTAAATTTTTTACTTTATTTTATCAAAATATCGTTCAACTGATATGAACTATAAAGTAATTTAATAAAACTAATTCATTGGAAAAAGATACCAATTTCTGTATATTTAAAGTTAAGTTATCTATATCTTGTAACTATATTGGTATTGGTTGTGGGCTCAATTTTCCGCATTTAGACTCGCTTCTGGTCCATTATGCGTGAAAGAAGACTGGCTAATTCAGCCAGCCAAGCTCCTTCCAGAAGCTCAGAAGCCTCCTGGGGCGTTCGCAGGCTTCTCGGAGCGTCCTTATTTCTTTAAGGATATTTGCCCGGTGTGTGGCCACTCCCTCGCATTCCAGGATCACGTGGGCGGCTGTTTCTTCAGCAACTAGACATCCCCGGCAAAGAGGACTGTCCGTTGCATTTATAATGAAAAGTTGGTGGTTGAGTGCCATATGGCCGGTAATCGTACCAACAACTATTCTGATGTCCATACGGTTCAGATTGAGTAGTCGACTCGACAGGTGTGGTGATACTTCCGCGAGTACCATTTTGGACTGTCTGCAGCCGGTTTGGTCTGCCCAACGGGCATTATGAGTTTCACGCGTACGTTGCCTTACCCACGAGCACAGTTGTCTAAATGGTAGCGGCAGTAGAATAGTTGGGCCAGCCACCTTTGTATTAGACCCTTGTCTCGCTAGTTCATCGGCGGCGTCGTTACCGTGTGATTCGCTATGTCCTTTAATCCATTGGAGGATTACCCCATTAAATGAGGCTAATCTTTCCAATGTTTGGTGACATTCGTAAATAAGACTAGAGTTAGTCGAAGAACTCTCTAGTGCTTTAAGTACGGCCATGCTGTCCGACAGAATACGGATATTATAATCCTTAATGTCTTTTGACAGGACGGCGGTAGCTGCATAAGTTATAGCAACACACTCACATTGAAATATGGAGCTGTGTTGACCTAGCGTTATTGACAGTTTGATGTTGAGATCTTGTGAGTACACACCGGCACCGGTGCCAGACCCCATTTTGGAGCCATCCGTATAAATGCGGACTTCCCGTGTGCCGGACTGATCTCTTTCGGTCTCACATAGTTGTATTTGGTAATTCCTTTCGAAAATATGTTGTTTGGGAATCCTGTCACACGGAGCCGCAATTAGCGGCTCATAGCTCGTAAGGCTATTCCATAGTTTATTGTGTGGACCTTCCTGGTTGCACCACAGGCCCAAGTGTTTCAGCCTGATAGCTGACATGGCTGCTTCCTGCTGTATAAACAGATCGAGCGGTGCCAGATCAAGCATAACCTCAAGGGCTGCTGTGGGGGTAGTACGCATACAGCCAGTGATCGCAGAGCATGCTATTCTCTGGAACCGCTGTAGCTTGTTTTTAACGGTGGTAAGTTCCGTTTTCTGCCACCAGATTACCGCACCGTAGGTGATTATAGGCCTAACGATGGTTTTGTAGAGCCATAAGGTAATTTTAGGTGATATGCCCCAGCTTTTGCCGAGCAGCCGTTTGCATTGGCAGAGAATTATGCTGGCTTTGTTGATTTTTGAGTCTAAGTGCCTGTTCCAAAGAAGTTTGCTATCCAGTATAACACCGAGATATTTAACTTCCCTGGTAAGGGCAAGACTGGTACCGAATAATTTAGGGAGTTTTAGGTTCCCTAAATTCCGTTTGTTAGTGAACATCACAAGTTCTGTCTTTGCAGGGTTCACTGTTAGGTCATGGTCCGTGCACCACTGTTCGACAACTGTCAAAGCGGCCCTCATTCGGTCGCAGACTACGCTCTCAGAGGGTCCGCTAATAAGTATCGTTAGGTCATCTGCATAGCCCACTGTGAGAAATTTCCGGTCGTTGAGCAGGGTGATCAGCTCATCAATCACTATGTTCCATAAGAGTGGGGATAAGACCCCTCCCTGTGGACATCCTCTTGCTACGACCCCTCTTGTCGTTTCATTCACAGTGAATTGGATGGCCCTGCACCTTAGCATGTTGTCAATCCACCCAGCAATAGTGTTATTGACTCCATGCTTAGACAGGGCCCGGCTTATGCTGGTAAACTTAGTTTTGTCAAAGGCCCCTTCTATATCGATAAAGGCGCCTAAGGTTGATATTCATAAGATTATTAATGTGGTGGAGATTGCCCTCTATGTAGGATATAACCTTGTGCAGGGCAGAGTCTGTTGATTTGCCTGTTGCGTAGGCGTGCTGGTTGGGATTCAGAGGTTGTTCAACTAAGGTTGTACTCCTCAGTTCCCTATCTATAATCCTTTCCAAAACTTTCAATAAAAAGGAGGTAAGGCTTATAGGTCTGAATGATTTAGGTTGCGAGTAGTCTCCTTTGCCTGGTTTCGGTATGAAGACTACTTTGACTTCCCTCCATACTTTGGGAGTGTAGCGGAATGCTAAGCAACTCCTGTATATGGAGACAAGGTGGTCTATTAGTTTCCTATCACTCCATCTAAGCAGGCCTGGAAAAACACCATCCAGTCCTGCAGATTTATATGGGAGGAAACTGTTGATGGCCCATATTACTTTCTCATGGGTGATGATTTCCTTGGCGGTGTTCAAGTCCACCGTTTCCGGCGGCTCCCTTTGCTCTTCTTCCCACGTCGCTCTTTCTTCTATTTGGCATCCTGGGAAGTGCGTTGTTATTAACAGTTCTGAGGTTTCCAGATCTGTTTTGGTGTATGTTCCATCTGGTTTCTTCAGGCACCCCAGAGTGTGCATCGGTTCGCTACACAGTACATTTTTAACTCTGTTAGCCTGGTTGTTCGTTTCAATGTTGGTACAGAAGCGCCTCCAGCACTCTCTCTTTCTGAATCTGATGCGCTTCTTGTAGTGATATTGGGCTTGTTTATAGGCATCCCAATGATGTTCTGCACGAGTGTTCCTTGCTTTGTTGAACAACTTCCTCACCTTGCGTCGTAGCTTTTCGAGCTCCGGTCCCCACCAGTGCTTTTTATAGAGCTGTCGCGTTTTTTGGTGTGGAAAGTGGGCATGTTTGTTCGAAGCTAGTGATTAGGCAATTGGTTACCTGGTTTATGTGGTTGTCAATGTCGGTCGTGTGTTCATGGTTGTCTGGTAGTACGACACCTTTGAGCTTTTGCGCTGTCTGAATCCCGTACCTGCCACGGTCCATTTTCCGTGGGTTGCGTCGAGGTTCAGGTGGCGTAAGCGTAACTACCAGGTTAAACTTGATCCACCGGTGATCCGAGCACGACACGTCTTCAGACACATGCCAATCTGAAATATAACTGGAGACATGCTCGGTCGCGAGGGTTAGATCTATGATTGTTTGGGATCTCGAAGTTACAAAAGTCGGTTCAGATCCCTTGTTTATGACATTTAGGTTCGTTGCGAGAAGAAATGAAACAAAGTCCTCACCTCGCTGGTTGTTGTCCTTGCTGCCCCACAGCGCATGGTGCGCGTTGGAGTCCACGGAGATGATGAGCTCCAGACCCTGACGCTCGCAGTACTCCACAAGCGCGGCCAGTTCGGGAGTGGGGATATCTGCATCGCCTGGCAGATAGGCGGATGCTAACACCACGTCGGACAAGCCTGAAGAGGGTTCTTTCCGGAGTTTAACGGTAGTAAGATCTCTGTTACAGAACTCGGTTATTAATGTAATATTCACGTCCCTGTGTGCATAGATACAGGTGCGTGGGTATTGTATATTGTTATTTAGAAGCAACTTACCTCCAATGTTACTTAGGCCGCATATTCTTCCATTCCTGATCCACGGCTCCTGGATTAGGGCTACGGTCTTGGTTTTACCCTCCAGCAATCTGCGTAGGTTAGCCGTTGCAGTCTGGCTATGCTGGAGGTTGATCTGTGTGATGGACAGGTGTGTTTCAGGAGGAATTGGCAGCGCCATCATCGCTGCTCAATCCAGACTCGTCCATGTCCACCAGCTCACTCCCGGAAAGATCACCCAAGTCAGATTGGGGACCTGTCCCGGATGAGCCGATGTCCACGACGACAGGCTCCTTACTGGGGCCTGGCTGGCTCTCCTCCATTTTGGTTGTTGCGTTGCCTGGGTCAGTAGGGACTACCTCGGCCGCATCTAGATTCGACAGTGTGGTGGTACGGTCCTCTTGGAAGCGAGCGTAGATATTACCAAACTTGTAGTGTATTCTACGCTCGCTCGCCTTGAGTTTTTGCGCATCGTCCTCAGGGATGCCAAGGATGAGATAGATGGCTGATTTATCCTCCGTTGGCACCGCGCTGTAGAGCGCCCAATTGGAGACGCGGTATTTTGGGTTCTGGCACGTGATGCGCAAGCGGATCCTGTCGAGGTCGTCCTCCGGCTCCACCTGCGGAATCAAGAGCCCCGCTTTGACACGCTTAGGGATTTCGGACTGTTTCCTAACGACCAGTCTGGTTCCCGCGCGCGGTGATGTGACTTTCACTATGTTACGTTGAAGCCACTGTAGAGCGAAATCGTCTTCGCACCACATCTTAAGGGTGCCCTCACTGTGGAAGGCTTTGCCCCTAAATGATGGTGCAACGACGGGCGTTGCAGAGGTGCTGGGCGAGAAGATTTCCTCATCCATCACCCTCTGCAACTGCTTCTCAATGGCCTCTGCTTGCTCTTTCGTGAGATCGTGGTAAGGCTCCATCATAATTGCGACGCAGTATTCTTTCATCTTTAACGCGTCCGCATATTTGATGGGGCCAGTGGTGTTGGTAGGCTTCCGACGTTTGCCGTTGCCCTGAGGTGTGAAGGAGTCATCCGGTCGATCCCTTTTTACGGGTTTCGTCTGGGTCGGACGCTCCTCGTGGTTCTTTCCGTTAGTGCGCTTCTTGCCGCGCCTAGCCCGCTTGGATTTGGAAGCGCAGGCAGCAGCGGTAGCCCCAACCTCTGACGGTGAACTGACCCCGCCAGGTGCAGCAGGCCCGGCTACGCCAGGGGCCTGCGCAACACTGACAGGGGCAGTCCCTTCGGCAGCTTCAAGCGGCCTACTCCCGTCATCGGTCGGGCCCCGCGTTTGCCGCGCCACCGCACGAGCCTTAGCCCGCTTCACCTTGCGAACTGGTGCTGGTTGCGTCGGTTTGGTCTTTTGTTTCTTGGCCTCCCTTTTTTTCACCGTCACCAAGTTCCAGCAGGGTTCAACCTGCCAGGGCTGGGCGGCTGTCGGCATTGCTGCTTTCAGCGAGGTGAGGTCCAAGATACCTGTCGCACTACTCACTTGAGGTGCAGCAGGTTGCTGGGTTGGCGCAACACCCAGGTTGTGAGCCTGAGGTGCAGCCGTTTGTTGGATTGGCGCAACACTCAGGTTTTGGCCCTGAGGTGCAGCCGGTGTAATGGTCGGCGCGACACTCGGGTTGTGAGCCTGAGGTGCAGCCTTGGTATTATGGTTTTTATTTTTGGTATCCATATAAATGTTTTTAAAAATTCATCCCGAGAGTGCTTCCACCCTCCTTCGAGCCCTCAAGTGGGGACGCAGCGGCAGTAGGCACACAGCGCCAGAAGTCACCCCGGGATATAGAGCCCCATCCTGCTAGGAAGCAGGCCGATCAGGCTAGACGGTTTACTCCGTCCCACCCGTCGTCCGTCCCCGGCAGGACAGAGCTCTCGCCTGACGGCCCTCTGACGGGACATCGCAGCCGATTGACCGAAGGTGGCTAGCCTCCGGCCTCCCGTGTCAAGAGAAATCCGGACCAAAGTGGAGTGTTGCCTTGGAGACGCACTACTGCTGACGCTCTTTCGGCTCAGCCACCAGGATTCCTTCATCCCCCCTTACGGGTCCCAGCGCACGGCACAAACACGCAGGTGGTCAATTAAGGCCAATCCTCGCTTTCTTTGCTGCGAGGAAAGGTCCGCAGGAACTTGACCACACCATCCCTGCAGAAGTGTTGTGTGTGGTCCTTGTCGTGAGTGTAACTGTGTATGGATTTGTGTTGGTGTATGTTCAGTATGTACGCTCTTGCACGTGTGTGGGCCTGTGAGAGTAATCTTGTGTAGTGTTAATGTGGTGTACTTGAGTGAGTCTGTTCGAATGTAAGTGTAGATTTTACGAGAGTACCTGCGCAAGCACTGCCCAAGGTAGCTCGAGCAAGGCACACCCGTTGTCACTCGTTTGGCACCACCCAGGGGGCACGTGTAGGGTGAGTCTAGGAAAAGATGGTAAATCCTACGGACGCGAGTAACTTCACCCCCCTATCTTGTAACTAATATGATTAATAATAAGATGACAAACAAAAATGGCTACATGCATTGCATCATATTTTCTAAAAATTAATAGGTAATAGATGAAGTAATAAAAACTAAGAAATAAAATGCAATACCAACATTATATATTATATATAATAGTCATATTTTATTAGTAAAAGCTTCTTTAAAAACAGTTCACGTGTAGATTGCGTGCTGCCACTGTCTCTTCTTATCTTCTACTTGGACGCATCGGCTGAGTAGAAGAGATGCGTCACAAGCCGAACGCTTAGACCGATCGTGCCTCTCTATCGCTTGTTCCGCGCTCTTGTTCGCGGAACGTAACAATTAGTGATGCTTTTTCGTGAAGTGCCGCCGGCTTTCATCGATTTACTAGACGTTATCACGTCAAAAAAATATTCTATATGCACATATTTTTTGGATAGAAACTTGATTGACCTGGTTTTTTCTTTCTTTTTTTATTGAAAGAGTTGTAATTATTGTTTGTTTCCAAAATAAAAAATAAAAAAACTGCCTTAAGCCATAAAAAACTTAATATTCAAACTGATTTTATATACAGTCAAAACCGTTTACGACGACATCGCTTAGATTTTTAGAACAAAATACCGGTTATATTGACCAAAATCAAAGGTCCTCGCTGAATTCTATTAGACCGCCTTATAAAAACACTGCTTTTTACGACATTGCTTATTACAACATATTATTTTAAGCGACTACATTTAACTGATATTTTCGGAGAATTACATCTGTTAGAACGACCAGTTGTATTGTAAACATTTGAATAGGTAACAGTATTCACATCTGGCACACTAAATATGATATATGTATGTCGTATATATTATAATGTATATATACATATATATGTGTGTGTGTATGTATGTATATGTATATATTAGACATGGGCGTTTTCGGTTTTTGGATCAAACGGCTACGTAGCCGATATTGAGTTTTCATATCGATATTGAAAACCGTTTTCAGATATCGATATCAGTAGTAATGTTTTGCTATCAATTGCGTAACGTAAACACAAACCGAAACAAACGCAAACTTTACGGCCGGAATGGTCGCCAAGCTCAAGTGCCCATTGAAAAAATCATATTCGAAACTCTCCACCAAAAACATAAACAAACTTCAACAAACCTTCGAAAACAAAATGTTTTGCAAAACTACGCCTTGTAAAATAATATAAAAATGCGAAAGTAAGTTTGTTTGTTACGCTTTCACGCGAAAACTACTTAACCGATTATGAAATTTTGTATATATATTCTTAGAGATATTAGAAGTAACATAGGATTTATTAATTTTTTTTGATCGCGATAACCGTCATCCACGCGGCCGAAGCCGCGGGCAGAAGCTAGTACTTCAAAAATTAAAAATGATTAATATCCCACCATTTTTCGTAAATACACACTATTTTATTACGGACATTAAATTATCATAGCCATAAAAACTCGACTTTATTGCTTAGACTTGTAGTTATATTTTGCGATGTGCACAGTTACATTAAAACCGCTATATCTGATCGAAAACCATATTCGCCTCATCTCTTTTATGCAGTATTAAGTTACTGTTATAAGATAGAGATGTAGATAATATGGTTTTAGTTTTAGCTGTCGCTAGCACACCGCTCTAGCCGTAGCGCACCTTGAAATAATATCGTCACCGTTCTACGACAGTTTGGTGTTCGCGATCAAGTTTTCGTTTCGTTGGTTACGTGAAAACGGCTATGTGTTTTGGTATATCGATATGATACGATATGGGGACGCGTAGCCAATATTAGTTACGTTTTGATATATCGGTCTCATGCCTAGTATATATTTTTCATTTATGTATTAAATGTGTAAATGTATTTTATAGATATACTATGAAGATAACAGTAGTACACCACCTACCTTTTCCATGCATATTCTGTATAGTCTGGGTTGTGTGGAAGAAATCGCTACTTAGCGATAAGACCGCCTTTGTATTTACCTACATGTTTAAATACTAAAATGTGTATAACTAAATAAATAGTCATTAATAACGCAAAAGTAAACAAAAATGTGTCGATTTTAGGGTTTATTGTAATTCTTATTGTTAGACACAAAATACATGTCTATGCAGTATTATCGAAGCCCAAAGCCCGCTTTCTCATTTCTCTTCAGTCAGTTTGTTACTTATCTGAAGACAAGACGCACCAAAACATATTGTTGAGTTATTCGTGAAACTTTAAACATGTCGCAAAGAAAAAGAAAACAAATTACTATAGAAGAAAAATCGCGTTTATATCAAAGCTTGAGAGTGGAATTCCAAACAAACACTTGGTAGCGGAATATGGTGCTTCACACTCGACAATTTCAACCATTTGGAAAGAGAGAAAAAAATTCAAAGACTTTGAGAACAATTTATTGAAAATGAAACGAGCAAGAAATACAAAGATTAACGAAGCTTTGATAAAGTGGTTCAAATATCAAAGGACAAATAATGTGCAAATAAATGGACCAATTTTTCAAAAAAGCAAACGATTTTGCTCAGCGTTTTGCTGAAGATTTCGTTTCCTCGTCCAGTTGGATTTAACTTTTCCGGGCTAGACACGGTATCGTCGGTGGGAAAATGATTGGCGAGAGTATTAATGTAGAAAAATTATATTTAATTACATACATTACGTAATGTTCTTTTATAATAAGCTTCATGTAAAATAAATAAAATGTAGTTTTATTTTATACATGAGTATATTAATCACACATTCAATAATAGGTATTAGATACTTAATAACAACGTCATCGGCTGTTACGACCACGAAGCAATTACAAAGCTTCGTGGTTACGACTATCGGTTTTTAAGACCAAATATGAGTAGGTAGTCCCTTCGATATCGTTATAAAAGATTTTGACTGTATATGTAGGCTTGCGTGTAATAGTTAAAAAGTTATAATTGTGATTTTTATCCAAACAATTTATTGATTCTTGTTCTTATTGGTATAAAAATAATTTGTTATAAATTGCATCTAGCTGTGGACGTACAAGCCTTAGCTGCTGGAGCCAATGCAGTACCCCGTCGAGTCAGGATGGGCAGGTTGCTTCCTGATGCCTGCATACAATTTGATAAAGCTGAAAATTCTTCCCTTAACCTTGTTGGTAAAGCTAAAGGGTAAGTTGTGTGATTTGTGTGATTTTTTATTTTTTATTCTGAACTGCATTAATCTTTTATAGATTAATGCAGTTCAGAATCTGTCTGAACTCAATTTTTGTTTTGTAAAGACATCATAATTTAGGAACAAAACTTTTAATACGAATATTTATTTAGAAATACAGTAAATTTTTATAATAAGAGTATTTTACGCAGTCGGGTTTTTTGATTTTTTTAATTAAGCATACTTGTTATAAGTACTATTTATCTAACACTAATATAATATTTAATGATACACAAAAAGACACGGATAATTTAAAAACATTCTTCATACAAAATTTACACTTGCAAAATATTTAATGCAGTAAACAGCCCCGTCAATCCATCATCAACCCTGACTGGGATTTCGGCAAAATGGGAATCGGTGGTTTGGACAAAGAATTCAACGCTATCTTTAGAAGAGCTTTCGCTTCTCGAGTCTTTCCACCAGAAGTTGTTGAGCAGTTGGGTTAGTATTTAATCTTAATATATGTATAAATATTACATAAATGGGAAAATTTAAGGGTGTGAATGGATATTTCTCTATTCTTGCCTGTTAAAATGAGTTTAATATGGTTTACAGCTATTTGAAAACTCGGAGTAACGGAAAGTTATTTTTATTTTTATTATGAAATTCCCGCAGGATAGAGTTGAACGCGTAAAACTAACATCCCTAGAAAGTTAATGCTATGATAAATTTACTTCTCGGTTTATAATCAAGTGTGTGTGAAATAAATTAATTATTTCAGGCTGCAAACACGTGAAGGGTATACTGTTATATGGTCCACCTGGTACTGGTAAAACTTTGATGGCACGACAAATAGGAAAGATGTTAAACGCAAGGGAACCCAAGATTGTAAACGGTCCGCAAATATTGGACAAATATGTTGGTGAGAGTGAGGCCAACATCAGAAGATTGTTTGCGGATGCTGAGGAAGAAGAGAAGAGGGTATTTGGAATTTATATATATGTATATTTTTACTAAATATATTGCTGCTTGTTATCTAATGAGAATTTTTAATTTAGGCCCAGGCAATAAAAGCCGGGATCAATAATGCCGGATCAATAAGGCAGAAGAAGTGAGGAATATTATTGTTTGTTTCCAAAATAAATACATAATAAATTTGGTCAATTTCATTATTAGAATTTTCTGAAGACTTAGGAAAGTCAATTGTCTTACACCTCAAACCCTTTTTATTTGAAAAATTAGGATGTTTGTAATTTATAGAAATAATAAAATACTACCCCTTACTAAAATTATTGATTGTTAACAAACAAATCCTCATCAGTCTAGGCTACGTTTATTTACCAAATGTTACCAATTGGATAAATCCATTTTTAAATAAAAACCTATTAATTATAAAAAAATTAAAGGACCACATGTACATTTTTTTTTTCATGACGCAGGGGAATCAATTTACGCACGATATCCAGGACGCCCGGGTAGGCAGTCCTAGACCTATGTCGGACTCGGCACTTTAGGAGTGCAATACCGTACTAAACCCCTGCGGGAGCCTTCAGCCGCTTAATTGGAGGGTCCCGGATCTGCAGGAAACAGAATCTCCCTAGCGACAGACTGGCCTCGGCGAAAAGGCCAGGGACTGTCCGGCTCACCTCTGAACAGTCCCGACGACGCCGTGTCTAGCAGGACCGGGTTCCCGACACGGGCACAGGGGCGTTACTCGAGGCGCATTAAGTAGCACCTCCTACGCACCCCCATTCGTCGCCCGCGGATGGAGGCCACTTCGGTGGCCTCCTCTCTCACCCTCTCGTCGGCCTCCTTCTGGGACATTCACCCTACCTCTCCTTAATCACACTCACTTATTTTTCGCGGTGAGGCGATCCGCCCAAACCGGGGCACCGTACGTCGCCATACTCCTACAGACTCCGGAGTTCAGCTGCCTGCAGGCGACGCTGGGTCCTCCGAGGTTCGGGAGGAGTCTGTCCAGCGCACTCGCCGCCTGCACGACCCCCGGGCCCAACATAGCGAAATGTGGGCCGAAGGTCCACCCTCCGTCAAGGATGAGCCCGAAATATTTCATTTCGGCGCTCATCCTGACTCCGATCTGAAGGGTAGCCCCCGGTGGAGTTCCCTTGTGGTCAGTCCCGAGGAAGAGCAGGGTTTCGGTCTTGTCAATCCTGACACGAAGCCCTAAACTCTCTATGTGCCTGATCACGAGCTCGAGTCCGACCTCGGCCAGCCGCGCCGCCTCCTTGTAGTTTCGTCCCCGGGAATAAACGACACCTATCCCGGGGAGGAGACGGCCTCACAGGACCCTGTCGTACCCGATATCCCACAGGATCGGACCCAGAACCGATCCCTGTGGGACACCGCAGCCGACACGCCGCCACTCCACGGACCCCAACCTGTTCTCGAGGCCCACCCTCCGATCGGAGAGGTACGCCTCCAACAGCCTTTTAAGATACGGGGGCACTCCGAAGTAATTTAGTGCCTCCCGTCTCACCGCGGGCGAGAGACTGTTGAAGGCGTTCGCGATAGCCAACGACACCGCGGCCACCACTTCCCTTCCGTGTTCCGCCTCATCCGTCACCGCCCGCAGGCGTTTGAGGGCGTCGAAGATGGACCGACGTGCTCGGAACCCGAACTGGGATTTTAAAAGTCCGGGTCCCGAGCCCTCCTCCAGGTGCTGAACGAGCCGGGAGGCCACTATCTTCTCCAAGGCCTTCCCGGCTTCGTTCAGCAGCACCACTGGTCGCAATGCCGAAGCCGAGTCCGGGGTCCGCCCTGCCTTAGGGAGTAGGCAGAGCCGACCCTCCTTCCAGGCCTCCGGGAAGGCAGGCAGCGGTCAAACAGCTCCCGGAGGCTGTCGCCGAGGTACCCGAGAGCGATTTTGAGAACTCGCCCGTGCACTGTGTGCAGTTACTCTGGAGGCGGGTAGTAGCCGCCTCCATTTCATACTCTATGACGGGTGGCGGAACGCCCTCTTCCGCGTCCGGCATCTGCCGAGCCATTCTGGGGTGCACGAAGCCCTCGGGTCTGTCAGGGAAGAGTTCCCCGACGATCCTCCCCAGTTGGTCCGGCTGGAGCGTTTCGCTGATGGGGGCCGACTATACGGTAGGCCCCAGGGGTCTCTCTCCAGACCCCCAACTAACTCCAGCCAGGCCTCCTCCTTGGCTCAGCATATGGCCTGCCGCAGGATCTTCGTTTTCTCCACGTAGATCCTGCACAGCCTGTTGTCCCTGTCAATGTCCTGAGGGCGTCTCCGCTTGCTCCAGATATATTCCCTCCTGGCCCCGTTGCAGGTGGCCCGGAAACCGGCTATCTCAGCCGACCACCAGTATAGTGCCTGCCGCACGGGTGGACGATTCGCGGGCGGCATAGCCGCTCTGCAGACGCCAGTGAATGCGTCGCAGAGCCGGCTAGCCGCCTATTCCACCCCATATCACGTGTACATATCTCACTTTTTCTTAATTCAGTTATAATCAATGATTTTAGGATCTGTATGTATACTCTTTATTTCACACCATGAAGAGAACAATATTCGTAACAAATAAAGAAAGAAGTACAAAGGCGATCTTATCGCTAGTATAGCGATCTCTTCCAGAAAATCTTTGGGTATAGGACATAGTATAGTAAAAGCGGATAGTGAAGTGTACAAAGAGTTTGACGTTATAATGATAAACCTACATACAGTAGAAAAAAAGAAATCACTACAATAAATTTTCGATTTATCTACGATATTTATTGATTTTATAGTGTGGGCCAAACAGCGGACTTCACATAATAATCTTCGACGAAATCGACGCCATATGTAAGGCCAGAGGCTCGGTTGGAGGAAACACCGGAGTTCATGACACTGTTGTGAATCAACTCCTATCCAAGATTGACGGTACGTAGAATTAAAAAAAAAAATGGTCGTCTTTAAAGTCGGTTTACGGACGATAATCATTTTACGTGATAACGTCATAAGAACATGATGAAAAATTGCATACTTTTATGAATTGAGTTGAATTATTATCACTGGATTATCATTATTTTGTATAATACAAAGAAGGAGTTAACTCAAAATTACAATTTTTTCAATAAATTTACATTTATTTTCACTCGTTAATACCAATAATTTTTCTCTTCTACTCGTACGCATTTGCCGATAAAGTGCAAGAGAGATAGATGCGTCACAAGCCGAACGCTTAGGCCGATCGTGCATCTCTTGCTTGTTCCGCGCTCTCGCTCGCGGAACTTGACAATGAGTCATGCTTTTTCGTGCGTGCAGCCGGCGTTCATCGATTTATAAACGTTATCACGTCAAAAAAAAATAACAACAAAATTGTTGTTTCTTAATTATACATTTGTTACAACTGATAAAAGAATCAAGAAGAACGAATTATTTGATATATCAGTTCTATGTTTTACTTTTTTAATGATTATCAATTATATTTTCAATCAAATTCTAGGTGTGGATCAATTAAACAATATTCTTGTGATTGGAATGACGAACAGACGAGATATGATAGACGAGGCTTTGCTAAGACCTGGTCGTTTGGAAGTTCAGATGGAAATAGGCCTGCCCGATGAAAATGGTCGCGTTCAGATTTTAAACATCCATACTAAACGTATGAAGGAATACAAGAAGATTGCCGAGGATGTTGACTGCAAGGTGCGTATGCAAAGCATACGCAATGCTTTTTCGACTTAAGAGGGCGTATAAAGCAAAATTACCAATCTCGTATTTGATTTTACATGAAAAATTCTACACCAAATTTTGAAATAAAAATACATAAACTACGTGATATTTTCAAGGGTTCAATCTAATCAAAAACATAAAATAATGAAATTTCCTCGATAGAAAAAAATCACGAAGTAACCTATAATTTTCATGCTTTTTCTTTTTATACTCGATAAGGCAATGACAATTAGGCAAAAATTTGATAATTAATTACATTTAAACATGATTAAGGGCTGTGTCTAGGCATTTTATGTAATTACTTTTAGTTTTGGATTTATTACGATAAAACACTTTTGGCTCTTGCTACGTTTCATTTTCCGTCGCATGTTGAGGGAACTTCAAACGTATTTCTGTTCAGTGTTCGGAACCGTACGATAATTATCGTACACATACGATAATTTTGTGCCTACGTACGATGTACGATAGCATATTATTATCGTACGCAGATTGTACGATAATTTCTATCATGATGCAAAATTTGAGAATTTATATTATTTCACTCTTGCGCTGATAGTATAAATCGCAGTAGCATGATTTTATTTTGTCCAATAAGATCTTGGGAAAATACCGGGAAATACAAGTTCTCTATTCCTATTGGTTCCTACGATTCGCTCTGCTAAGTTTCACCACTGCCGATACTGTAAGTCTTGCATGGGAACAGTGAAATTTTGTCTGAGTGAATTTTAAGCTTGGCGCGTTTATTGAACTTAAAGTGGAAAGGGAATCAGTTCAGGTCTGTACCACGTGTAAAACATTTGGATTTCAGTGTTCTGTTGATTTGACAGCGGTGGTTTAAAAACGATACACTATAGAGTACTTGCATGCATATCAATATTACAATTTATATGATTTATTTATCTATTATTTAAGGTATGAAGGATAATGTTGCGACTGGACGCCGGATGACCTTTTTTTTTTTTTAGGTATTCGGATAGGGTATGAAGGATAATGTTGCGACTGGACGCCGGATGACCTTTTTTTTTTTTTTTTTTTTTTCGTCGTCTGATAATTACACCCCTACCTGTTACGATAGTCAGTCCACTTCAAGTTGCTAACGCTGATCAATATTACAATTTATATGATTTATTTATCTATAATAGACATTATCCTAAAAAATACGATAATTTCGATTATTTTCGATCCATGTACGATAATTTTACGCCCCCTGGTACGACAGTCAGTCCACTTTAGGTTGGGAACACTGTTTCTGTTTCACAAATCAGTCACTATCGCTCCGTTGAGACGAGAGGACTACGCTCAAGTTGTCAGCTGCGCGGCTGCGCCGCGTAATTATAATTTGAATCTTTATTGTTGTTGTTCTTTGAAAAAAAAATGGGGAACAAGAAAAAAACATTTTGAAGTCTTGAGAAACGAGAACTAAAAAAGTTACAAATTGAAAGCATGGCTAATTGCCGAAGGTAAGGTTAATATTTCTATAATCACTCTAGTAGATAATAAGTTACGTAAGTGGTGTATAGTATACGAAAAATAAATACATGCTGTTAGTTGATATCTTTGAGTTTGTTCGATGAAATATAATTTTTTAGATATTAAAAATATATTTTGAACTAATGAAATATATATTTTTTAAATTCAATTTCGAAGCAATTTACATTAGATAATTATTATTTTTTTTCTAAACGTATGCGTTTTTGTTAAAACCTGCACGGTTACATATGGGATTAAAATGGCCGGCGAAAAAGTCACTCTCGGTACCATCAAAAAATAAGTTTTACACTTTTATTTTTATTAAATTGCAAAATAATAATAGATTTATTTATATTATTTTATTATTAAGTTCATTCTACGTTAAATTTGTTATAATATTATATGAATAAAAAATTGAGTTAACGAACGTTTTTATTTTCAGAATTGCTGCATCTCAAAATATTGTACAATCTGGCGAATGTGATCAAAACGAAGTTTTAACAGAGTTTTTCGTCGGCTATGTATGTTAATTAAATTAATAAATAGTATCCGCATACGCTTTTCCATCTTGAAATAGTTTGTGTAGATAGATTTATAAAATTGACGATGTCTGAAATATCATTTTTTTCAGGACAATATTAAATTTGGAAAATGTGGACCCTAATGAACCAACCATACGTACAGACTATTGTCAGGTAGAAAAAAATACGCATCATTATGATTTCGTAAAGAATGAAGAGAATGCTTCAGAAAAGTACCTGCTCAAATTTGTAAAGTATAATCAACATGACATATTATAAACTCGAGTTTTATCTAAGCCTTTTTCATGACACAACTCGTTCTATACTCGTTTGGTTTTTTTGCTCTTAGCTACTAGTACTTGGTAACTAAGCTTAACTTTTTCATTACAGCTCATTGATGCCACGAGCCACTCGAAAGAGACGACCGCAAAGTCAGAGTAAAATTCGAGATGAAAATTTATATGATGCAGCAGAGAGAGTGATTATAGATAAAGTTTACTTTATCTCTTTAGCTCCGTAACTGAAGGAGAACTAGATCTCGTTCGGCTATATAGCAATATAGAAGAAAAAAAAAAATTCCGAATATTAATAAATATCTAAAAAAAATTTGCTCTGTTCTCTTTTGTCATGTTGAGTTCCATTCTGTATACATAACTGGTAAACCTTCACAGACGCGATTGTTTATAAATATTAAAAATAAAGATTTAATTTTTGGATATTGATTTTTTATTACCTATTAAAAAAATGAAACAAGTGCGAGTCGGACTCGCCCATGAAGGGTTCCGTAGCAGCAAGTAGAAAACTTCATAGAAAAGTTCGTTACAACTTTGATCGATGTTTTAATAATAGTGTATTTTATATATATATAAAACTACTTACTAGATCTCGATCAAACCAATTTTCGGTGGAAGTTTGCATGGTAATGTACATCATATATTTTCTTAGTTTTATCACTCTCTTATTTTATAAGTTCCGGGGGGGGACATTTTAACACTTTGGAAGTATCTCTCGCGCAAACTATTCAGTTTAGAAAAAAATCATTTTAGAAACCTCAATATTAATTTTCAAGACCTATCCATAGATACCATACATATGGGTTTGATGAAAAAAAATAATTGAATTTCAGTCCTAAGTATGGGGAACCCCCAAAATTTATTGTTTTTTTTTTCTATTTTTGTGTGAAAATCTTAATGCAGTTGACAGAATACATCTACTTACCAAGTTTCAACAGTATAGTTCTTATAGTTTCGGAAAAAGTGGCTGTGACATAAGGACGGACAGACAGACAGACATGACGAATCCATAAGGGTTCCGTTTTTTGCCATTTGGCTAGGGAACCCTAAAAAGGAATATGTAAAAACCTTCTACACAGAAAAATACATATATCCGTATTTGTGTTTGAGTTTTAAGTGCACAATATATTATGTATGTACATACAAACTTCCATTTTTATTTATTTATTATTATTTATTTTACCTATAATAAAAAAAACTCATCAAATTATAGTATACGGTATATTAGTGTTAAACTGCAGACATAGTGTTAATACAGTTGCTTTATCTGATTTTGTTTGAGTTTTAAGTGCACAATATATGTATATATAGAAACTTCCATTTTTATTTGTTTATACATTATTTATTAATTATTAGTTAAACCTATAATTATGAATATTTACCAAATTATACTATACGGTATATTAGTGCGAAACTGCAGTCATATTGTGAGTACAGTTGTTTTATCTGATTATTTGACATATACTACAAAAGATGTGCATCGAACGAGCGCGTTCGATGTGAGCGGCGGGGAAGGTGCGCGGGTGAATTTTAAAATTTTGCTGGCTTTATGCGCCCTCTTAAGGTTTTACTCTCTTTAATATTAATGATTACTGCTCCATATATGAGCCTTAAAGTGAAGTTAAAAGCCTAATTATATAATAATTATTTAGGTCAGTATTATATTTAGCTGTATTTAACTAGACAGCTGCTAGCCGTGACTTAACATGATTATTGATTTTAACTCTGAGCTGAATCGTAATATTTTTTTAATATAAAAAAAACCATAGTTACATTTTATATCAGCTTAGGAGAATAGCTGGAACAAAAAGACTAAAATTAAACTATGAGGGGTCAATTTTTGGTGTTTTTTACTAACATTAAGTGAAAAATAACTGTTATCACTACATATTATAAAACAAATTCCTCCGCTGTGTCTGTCTGTCTGTTCACGATAAACTTAAAAACGACTGCACGGATTTTTATGCGGCTATCAAATAGATGATTAATAAGAAATGTTTAGATACATATACATACCCCGAGCACAGCCAGGGTGGGCCGCTAGTTTCGATATAATTTGTAAAATATTTCTTTATGTTATAGGAACTAGCGGCTCTCACGAAGAACTTCTCTGGTGCGGAGCTGGAAGGTCTCGTCCGCGCAGCGCAGTCCACCGCCATGAACCGGCTCATCAAGGCATCGAGCAAGGTGGAAGTGGACCCTGAAGCTATGGAGAAGCTGATGGTGGAGAAAGGGGACTTCCTACATGCACTGGAAAATGATATCAAACCGGTAAGTTACAAAATTTTGTAATTGAGCCGAGATGACCTAGTTTGAAGACTTACGTAATTACTTTTGTAGTCGATGAGGATGGCATACGTTCAACAATGGACATCCAATGGCTGATATGATGATGATGATATGACTTCAAATCTGGGCGGGCTATTTAATTTTTGATTGCTCAATTTAACTTTAAAATACATCTGCCTGATTCGCGAAGAAGAAAAATATTGTAAGGAAACTTGCAAGTTTCAGAAGGATTTCTTAGACATGTATTTCCTAACACACAATGATGCAATTACTTATCTCTAACTCTTCTGCTTGTGAGAAGAGACCCTTACCAAGCAGTGGTGCCCCATTTCACAGGCTGTTACAGTAAAGTTTGATACTTTTTAAATGATAGAGAATACAGAACTAATAAGATCTAGGTTCTCTATTCTATTCTCATAAATATATGTGATTTAAATTTTTTCTTCCGACTAGAGTAGAGATAGTGCAAAATCTAACGAATGTCTAGACTTCTAAATATGGCTTAAAATAAAATTATTATACTAAAAGTTAGAGTATCATAATTAAAATCATAAAAGAAAATCTTTGACTTTTGTGAAAGGATCTAAGTGGATCCTCCACCTAGATATTTTAACTTTCACAAAGACGATAATTAACTACAACTGGATAATTACCCAGAACTAATATTAAATTTAATGATAACGGAATGTAAAATATGAACTGAACTAGCCCGTAAACGTCCCACTTCTCGTCAAAGGTGAGTGACCTCCATATAGGAGAAGGATCGGATTTTAATCCACCACGTTGCTCCAATGTTGACAGATAAATTCCATACCATGAGTAACGATCGTTATCAGATGTCTATGATAACAAAAGGGACCGCCGGGTTTACGTGCTATCCGAGGCACGGTGGGGAAACTCACAAGGACATATAACCAGATCGGAAACAAATATTTATATAAATACAAATATCTGACCCAGGCGGGAATCGAACCCGTGACCGCCGCCGTTGAAGTGACTATTCGCACCACTACACCGGAACGGTCGTCAATATAAAAATATAAATTTATCTTGTAGGCATTTGGTACAGCCGCAGAAACTTTAGAAAACTTCCTGACACGTGGTATTATTAACTGGGGAAATCCAGTTACATCCCTTTTGGAAGATGGACAATTATACATCCAGCAGGCAAGGGCGACAGAGGCTAGTGGTAAGACTTTAAATATCAAAATTAATAATTATAATAGCAATATAAAGTTTTTAATTAAAATAGCAATATAAAGTTTTAATTATAATAGCATAATAAAGTGAAAAATTTTTTTTGCTTAAATAAATTAAGTAATAATTATAAATCACAAATTTCGAGATCTCTTTTGATCAAATTTTGAAATTTCTAAAAGCCAACTATATTAGTATAGAAGATATTACGCTTGCTAAAACATTATGCTATTGTTTATATCATCAGAGAAATGACCATTATTATAAGATTAAATAAAATTCTACAGTGTTACAATTTACTCTAGGTCTAGTATCAGTGTTGTTAGAAGGACCACCCAACAGTGGAAAGACGGCTTTAGCCGCGGAACTGGCTAAAATGTCTGACTTCCCCTTTGTCAAGGTTTGCTCGCCCGAAGATATGGTCGGTTACACTGAAACTGCCAAATGTCTACAAATTCGAAAGGTATAATGATAGTAAACAATTTTTTTTCTTATTTTAAATAGCTGCAGTAGGCATAGTCTTATTATAACGTCTGAAGTGCGTATTTATAACTATATACCTACGATAAATGTGAAGAATTTTATTGGTTAAAAGATATAAAATTCTACTTCAACTCGACTACTTCTTATCTTAGGGGGCGTCCATAAATTACGTGACACAATTTTGGCGATTTTTGACCACCCCTCCCTCCTTGGTGAGATTTTGTGAGGTTTGCTCAACCCTCTCTCCCCCCACCCTAATTTCGCGTGATATTTTTGAAAATGCTTATTAGTAATAAGTGTCCAAGATGTGCACACAAAAAAAAGTCATCGCGGCCCCCGTACCGATATTTCCACCTCCAGGCTATAAAAAAAGGTCAACACCGGTACATCCAAACTATTGCACATTTTTCATGAGGAGGAATAAAAAATAACGTGATATTTGGCGAGACTACTCTCCGCTCCCACTCTATTTCGCTCGATACCCTCCCTTATCCCCCCCTAAACGCCTCACGTATTTTATGGATGCCCTCTTACTTATTATTCAAATTTTCAAAAATTTATAATCTTTATAAATGAAAATATAGATTCAATCTTTTAGCTGCTATTACCAGATCAACCATGAATGTAATATTTCCAGTACTTCGACGACGCGTATCGTTCGACTCTGTCTTGCATCCTGGTCGACAATATCGAGCGTCTCCTCGATTACGGCTCCATCGGTCCGCGGTACTCCAACCTCACGTTGCAAGCTCTGCTTGTGTTGCTTAAGAAACAACCACCGAAAGGCAGGAAACTGCTCATTTTGTGCACTAGCAGTCGCAGGTAAAGTGATAAATATAATTAAGTACTTTTTTATGATCCCGTGATTAAGAATCAAATTGAATGAATAAATTAGTGTTGTTTAAAGTTTCATTACCAATAAGCTCAGCTATACAGGATGACTAGTGAATTACTATCAATATCTAAGGACACGATTCTTATTCGAATTATGTAAAGAAAAAAAAAAGTAAATATTAATAAACTTCTAAGTAAAGTTAACTAAAAGTTATCTAATTAATTTCGCGTCGTTTGGACACCCTAGCTGTGCTGTCGACACAAAACAGGTACATTTAGTTATCGCGCGGTAGTTTACCTACGTCCAAAAGCCGCCACGTGTTAACAGGGTAACAGGCTACCTTTGATAAACAAGCATGATCCAATCCCCCTTCATACTTTAATCTTGGCTTAGGACAGGCAAAAATACCAAGATATTTCATTCGTTTAAGCAACAAATTTTATTGACTATACTTAAGCCAAATTCGATATGGAATGTTTCCCAATAAACCGTTGCTTAGCAATCAACCATAGGCAGATGTTAAGAACCTATTGGAAAATAATTATAAAAATTATATTTTCTAATTTTTATACACAGTAGTACAAGCTACATAAAACTTGAAATAAATAAGTCAGTGAGTTAGATATATTTATATATTATCTGTAATTATCTTTGATAGAGGTAAAATTTACTTGTTAAAATGTGGGTACAACTAATTTCCCACTGAATGATTTCTAAATATTTTCATAAATATGTATATGCCTATATTAAAAATAGCTACACTATCCCTGAATAAAAAAAAATCAATTTTCTCAATTTTTACAAAATTCTAAATGAAACATTTGTTTTAAAATGGATTTAGTATGATAAAAAAATCCATGTTCAGACACTCCTTTCTCTTTTATTATTTATTTTACTTTACTTACGTTGAATAAACATAATAATTATAATATTTATAGTTGTGCATAAAAATCGATTAAAATTTATCTTAAAAAAAAACGACTGATCAAAAAAAATAATATAAATAAACAAATGTTGCTTATCTGCGAAATTTTCCTGTCATTGCTAAAATTTAGGGTTGTTAGATATAGATATAATAAAAAAATTGTTAATTTTTGTTATAACACAATTTTTTTGCGTAATACGTATTAAAATTAGCATGCTATGCTTAGCATTAGTAAAATTTTTAATGCATAACTAGGAAAAAGGTGATAAATTACAATTTTTCATTAATAAAAGTGTGACAACCCTATACAAGATGACATTTGGTTTGTTTACAAAAATTCCACATCGAATTTGGCTTAAGGTAGTTCCAGCATGAAACCACTTTTCGACAGATTCGGCTAAAAATTTTTTCACAGGTTCAGAATAGCTTTATTTATGAATTCCTAAAATTTCATAATTTTGACGATTTAGATCGTGAGATATTTAAAGTCAAAGTTCGCGATTTTGTGGGTAATGTCCCATTTATGTACGTAAAATATTCGATTTTTTATTATATTAAAAAATTCTCACGATGGAATTTGAAAAAAAAAAACTAGGCGTGTTGAAAAATGTTTCTAGAATAAGTTAAATAAATAAAAGTAGCACCTCACCGTTTTGTTATCGAGATATTAAAATTAAAAACATAATTTTTTTATTAACTACTTAGTGATCTGGCAACGCTGTGCACAACGCTCTCTGAAATAGAGTAGAATAAAAAGCGGGAAATTCAAATATTTCATGGTGTTACTGGTTTTACTAAAATTATATAAATAAAAAGATAATTTTTTGATAAATTTTGATTTTTTATAAACCTTTGTGGCGTAATTGTAGCCCTTCTTCTGTGCAGTAGATTTCACACAGTCCATTGAGATACACTAACTGCCGCACTCAGAGACGTTTAATGATTACTTAAACGGTTACTAAGTACAGATTTAAGAAAGTTGTCTCTCAGAGTCAGTTAATGGTCCGTTATTGGGCCTAATCATCCATTAACTTTAAGTATTGCTAGACCCATACTTAACTTGTTTAATGAAGATTTTGACGTTTCATGGTGTTTAATAAATAATATATACCTACATAAAAACAATAGCGTGATGAATGATTTAGAAGATTTTGTGGAGTTTGTAAATTATGCTAGAAGGTTCAGAGAAACAGGACCAAGACGGTATTTACGCGACTATTCAAATCCTTTTACGAAGTACTCCGTTTCTGAATTTTATGCTCGGTATAGGTTTACACCTCATACAGTAAAAAATATAATATTACCAATGTTGGAACCTGATCTGAGTCATCGTACGAAGAGAGGTCTGCCGTTTGCTCCTGAAGTAATGATATTGTTAACATTGCGATACTTTGCTACAGGGACTTTTCAGGTAAATGATAATACATATTTAGTACTGAACCTACTCATAGCCCTACTGGCATTTACTAAAAATAACCTATCTTTACAGAAACTAGAAGGCGATGTCATGGATATTTGCCAACAGTCTGTGTCTAGAATTGTCGCCAAAGTGTCTACCCTATTGGCTCGAAAAATGAAAGATTTTGTTAAGTTCCCTACAACTCATAATGATGTAAATAAAGTGAAGCAAGCATTTTATGATATTGCTGAATTTCCTGGAGTGATTGGGTGTATTGATTGTACACATATTAAAATAAGAAGTCCTGGTGGAATATCTTCCGAAGTGTATCGAAATAGAAAGGGGTGGTTTTCAATTAATGTTCAGGTAGTAACAGGTCCCAATTTAGAATTTTATGATGTTGTAGCTCGGTGGCCTGGTAGCACACATGACAGTTTTATTTATAATAGTAGTTCAGTTAAACAGCGCCTTAATACAGGTACAATACAAGGTTTATTACTTGGGGACAGTGGTTATGCCATAAGCAATGTGCTTCTTACACCATTTTTATCACCGAATTCCAATGGTCATGAGCAATACAACAAAAGCCATATTAAAACAAGAAATACTGTTGAGAGAGCTTTTGGTGTTTGGAAGAGGAGGTTTCCATGTCTTCAAGTAGGCATGGGAATCAAATTAAAGACAGTTGTTGCCGTGATTTGTGCATGTGCAACTTTACACAATCTTTCTATAAAAATAGATGATTTATTGAATATTACTGATGATGATGATGATGACCTATCAGCCGGCATTACTAATGAGTCAAATATTCAAGAAGATCCAAATAGCAATGGATTTTTGTTTCGACAATCATTAGTAGAAAGATTTTTTAATAATAATAATTAGTGTGGATGTAATCAATTATATAATAGAGCTGTCAATTAATAAATTTAAAACTCATAAAACAGAAACTAATATCAAAATCATATTATAATGTAAAGAATTATATAAAAGTCAAAAACGCTTGGAAATAAATTGCTCTAGATTTAAGTAACTTTTGTGAAGTAATGATCACAATAATTAAAAGAATGATAGGAACCCAGCAGAGTTTCTTGTGTGTATCTTCTCTGACATGGGCGCGTTGCGAACCCTCATTGTAAATTTAACCAATCCAAGGCAAATAGCTAATAAGTGATCATTATACAGATCCTATATTATGTCAAATAAAACAATAATCAGAATCAATACAATAGCCTGAATAAAAATTGTTGTTTAATTTTAAGATGTATAATTAAAGGTATATAAACTTAAATAAAACCTTCAATCATTTTACTATTAGTATTATTTATTTAATTTCACAACGTTTTTTTAATTCAGCTAACTCTAATTTAGCTATTTCTAAAAGAGTTCTATTTCGTTCTTCCTCCATCTCTGCAGCCTGTTTCTTAATAACTTCATTCTCCAACTGAAAAGTAATATATTTTTTTAATATGATAATAATAAAATATTGAATAATTATATAAAAGTAAGTTATTACCTTTGCTTTTAATATTTGTATTTCAATTTTTTTTTTGGCCTCGAAATGTTTTATTCTTAAAACTCCCTCTCTCCTTACAAAATCTGAAGGTTTGCGTTGCTCAGCCCGTTCTATAAACATACTTTTAGGTGTGGAAGAGGCACATAATATGTCATGAGCACCACCTAAAATATAAGAAAAAATTAACTATGTGGACTTATTTTTATAAATTTATTAACATAATATGAATAAAAAAATACCTGTGTTCTGTTCAGAGCCTAGAGCAGCTTCAGTCAGCATAGTCTGGCTACCGCCTGTATTTTCTGATACATCTATAATACATTTCATACAAGGTTTAATTTTAAAATCTAGGGCTGGATCAAATATTTCAATTAAAAAATGTAAAACATAAGTACCTATAGAGCAGTTACTGAAGATGTTATCATCTAATACATTTATTTTTTCAGTCTCATTACCAATAGATAATAAAACTGATCCATCGCTGTCAAATGAATTTTTCACTTCACAGATCATTACTGGAGCAGCCTAAAGAACAAAAACAATATTAATATTGAAGGGTAAAACAAAATGAAATATTTATTTATTTATTAATAAGCAATTGTACCTCCTCAACCATGCTTATTATGGCTCCCTGCTGTGAAGTATGTGGAGGATTAGATGGCCCACCTCCAGTCTTTATTAAATGGCCCCTCTCTGTAGCTCTTGTTTTTCGAGCCATGGCCTTTAAATTATCCCATGCTCTTTTTAAAGTAATTGTATCACGCTAAAAACAGAGATTACATTAAAGGTATTACTTCTTTATTGAACTAATTGTATTTATATAACAAGCCATTTATATGCAAGTTATATACTTTGTGTACATGTGCATTGCTATTAAACTCTTCGGTAAGACTAAGCCATGCAGATTTTTTCTTTACAACTGATTTACCGTCAGTTAGTTTGCTTTCTATTATTGGTCTATTTTTAACCAACTGCGCTAATAGTGCTTTCTCATCTGCGGTAAAGTTCGCAACTCTCTTGCGTGATGTTTTATTGTCTTCCTAAAAATACAAAGTAATTTCAAAAACACATCGTAAGACAATGGCAATCCAGATAAAGCCTCAAATAATATTTTATAGCCATACTTACCATGACTTTAAATATTTTCTATAGTAATTTACTACCACTCATTTAATTTCAATACCACCAAAACAAACAAATTTTCGCAACAACGACCGAAAGCCGATGCCGATAACTTGATTGATAAAAATATTTGTTTGATAATTTATAATATTTATATTCAAATTCACTGACAAGAATGACAAGTGATAGTAAGCATTAAATATTACCATTAAAAAAAACTCTGAATGTCGTATTGAAAATCACGCAAGCATAACTTTTCATCGTAATTTTTTGGTAAAAACTGATCGTAAAAGAACTAATTATTTCATATACATGCATGAAATGAGGTTTTTAAATGTTTTATTGTAAATTAAATTAATTTAGATTTACATTTTTAAGTGCAGCAACACCAACACTTTATCGATATTCTATCGAAAAACCCTTTTGTCACTTAAATCTGTCATTAACTAACGAACACTTAAATTATGTCTCTGAGATGTGACGATAATTATAGGATTTAATGTCAATTACTTAAGTACCATTAAGAACTAATTTAATGAACGTTTCTGCGTGCGGCAGTAAATCTTCTAGCTGCCTTTCGAGTACTCGCTTCTGGGTTGTTCTCGAAACACTCGAGAATGCCTTCTTGTAGGGAGACAGGATACGCCACTCCACTTCGTCGTTGGGCATGTGTCGGAATACGGAACTGTCTGAAATCCCGTAGTGTTTGATTAGCGTTTAAGATTACGCTGGCACTAGGTACTCGGCGATTGGGGAACATCTCCCAGTACAAATTGATAGCACCAAGTACTCTGCATTTGTGTATTGATAAGCTATAGCTAATTACTAATGACGGGTCACACACACGACAGATTAGGTACACGCGTAAGATCGATCACAAGGCGCGCGCGCGGATAGATTAGGAATACGCGTAAGATCAATCGCTAGACGCGCGCGCGGGAAAACGAACGTACGATCCTTACGGCGGCGCTCGCCCGAGTCCCGACTAATTAATCGAAACGAATTAGCGGGAATCAGATTTAGAAACGGGCCGGGGGTGCGGGTGGCAAGCGGCACAGTACACCTGTGCACGCGCCGCCGGCATGACTGGGAATGTACCCACGCTTCATTTATTTAAATTAAAATTTATGGAAATTTGTTTAAGAATTAAGAACCTATTTTTTTTTACATTAGAATGAAAGTGAGAATTAGAATCATTGTATGGAACTGTTTGTACACGTACAATAAGTTAGGAGGAGTTAAGGTGCGAAATGACTTTACTCCACGAGTGCTGTTTTTACACTGATTTATTCATGTTAATGTGCATGTGAAATGCTGTGTAGACAGAAGTTGTATAACATAAAAATATATTAAATATAACAAATTCAATGTACGAGTATGTTTGTATATACTCTGTACATACTGCCCACTCCAAAAGGGAAAATAAGAAAAGACAGATTAAAAAATATAGATACAGATTAATATTAAATATCAAATAGGTCCGGTCTGATTTAGTTTTCAACACTACACACATTTTCACTTCATTCACTATCACTTACGGTCGGAATATCTAGTCTCACTAATCGTGGAGGGGCCATCAGCGATGTAACGGTCGCCTTGTCGACACTAAATGTTGAGGTGCGCATCTCACTGTGAGCGCCATGTGAAACTTCCTGTTGAGCGTGCGGGTGGAACACCACTGGAGCGGCCGCTGCCGCCGCAGCAACGCGCCACTCGCGCCTGACGCCACGCCAGCGCTGCACGAGGTAGTAACAAGCCAACAGGCCTAGTATCGCTATTACAATATATAGCACCGAGTATTGATGGATATCATGTACGCTTAGTGTATCCTCAATCCGTCTATGTAGATCTCTCCAGGTTTCGTCGTGGTTCTCCGATATGAAAGACTCCGGAAGGGTAGAGTTAACGATATCGTTTAAAACCGATGTACTTGGATCTACTGATATTCTGTTTCCAACCTCGATTTGACTGAAGAAGTTCTTATGTCCGTAGAGTGAAAATGATTCTCCTTTAATCACACAACCTTGACCTATATCAATCAGTCCATTACCGGTCAAGGTAATCAGCTGTACGTTACCGGAACAAAATATGCGAAGAGGGCATTTCTCGCAACAAGAGAATAGCCACCTGTTACCTGTATTGTGCAATTTGATCCATCGCTCCTCGCATCGCGTTTGTTTTGAACTGCATATTGTTTTATTATTTATACGTATGTCGCATACATGCTTAGTTAATCGTACACTGTATATCGGTTTATCGTAGGAGCACAATATTTTTTCCGAAGATACGTGTATGCATGATTCCATTTCTTTCTCTGTCAACAAGAGAAGTAAATTCTTTTGCAAGTTAAATGCCAAATATGGAGTCAGGGTTTCCATGACATAGTTATTTACCGATAAACTGTATACCTGGTCAACCTCATATTGTTCTTTCCTAACTAATGGTATTCTTACTTCTATAATTACAAATCTAGTCCCTACCTTTTTTTTTTTTTTTATTCAAAAGAAAAAAAGGGCTTTGTCGCATAAGCGAACATGCCGCCCTGGTTGAGGATTAATACAAAACTAACATAATTATAACTTAAGACTAACTTAAGACTAACTTAATTAATAGGTCTATGACTTAATTTGGACAACATTTTTGCGAGCTTTGACATCGGGTCTGCCAGAATCACATTACATTGCCCTACGGACCTTAGATCTAAGTTAAGTTTTGCTCTCGCTGTTTCGTTCTGAGCACACTCCATCAATACATGCACGAGATCATAGTCCCTACCTTAGCATTTATTTTAAGTAACTTATACAATGATTGAATATCGCTCTTATCAACAGGTAAAGATAAGTCGCTAGAAATGTGACCTGATATAAAATTAACATTTTCTTCAAATTGCTTAGGCGGTAAAATGTATGGGTCCATATGACCTTGCCAAATATCGGTTACAGTATTAATCAAATTTTGTTGAACACTTCTAATATTTGATATAATTATTTGAGCAGATAAAAAAGAAGATAAAATATACAATTCATTTCTATTATGTAACTGAACACCATTCAATGTTAAAGATATATTTCTAATATAATCCTGAATAACACCAAACTGTTTGTTCATTATGTATTCATTTCTACGTAAAATATTAGACTGTGCCTCTATAACACTAGTCTGGTTTTTTAACAATATTTGTAAGTGATTTTCGTTGATTTTAATTTTCTCAATGTCTTTCTCGTATTGTTTTAAGAACCTATCATCGAGTACGCCAAATAAGCTGTTTGCTAAATAACCAATTCCGTTAACCAAACCTCTTTTTAGCCTACGATTTTTATTGTGAATCATAAGAATATCGTTGTAGTGATTTATTTCTGATAACTCATGTTCTAGTTGGAATTGGATACCTTTGTACTGTGGTAATAACTCTAAATCGTTTGTTATTTTACGCATATGACTGACATACTTATTTACGCTCTCTAGGCCTAGCCAATAGGAGGACATGTTGTAAAATACAACTAGTTTCCATTCATCCCGAATGAGGCTCATATCTTTTATTTTATGAAAGTAAACGCTTTGATTGTTATCAAAATAAGAAAAATTATAAGATGCGTGTATAGAAGGTATAGTAAAAAGAAATAGCATTAAAAATGTTACTATAAAATTATAAAAACGATTTCGTGAGGCAGTGCACACTTGACGTTGAGTTTTCGGTAATACGGTGGTGACGTCACGAGCTGTGGTTTGGTCGTCAGGGGATGACGTCATCACCTTTGTTTCCTCTTTTACTGGTAGAGGGACAAGCTTAATAATTGGCCTTTTTATGACGCCGTTTTTGGTTTTCACTGATACGACGCGAACGTGACCGTCCTTGCCGGGATGAGTTTCTACAATTCTCCCCAGAGCCCACTTACCGGGAGGCAAGTTTTCTTCTTTTATAACGACAATGTCATCTAGTTCTAGATTTTTGGTAGTTTTACGCCACTTCGAACGAAATTGCAACTCTTGTAAGTATTCGGCAGACCACCTTCTCCAGAACTGCTTATTCATGGATTGTATCATCTTCCATCTGGTAGTTAAACTAATATGTTCAGGGTCTGTCTGTGGTCGAGAGAGTAAATATCCTCCGACCAAGAAATGCCCAGGGGTCAGATACTCATCCTCTGGGTTTTCTGTTAAACCAACCAGCGGCCGAGAGTAAAGACAAGCTTCTATCTGATGAAGAACAGTGATGAACTCCTCGTAGGTGAGTTTTTGCTCCCCAATCACTCTTTTCAGGTGATACTACATGCGTTTAACGGCTCCTTCCCACAAACCTCCGGCTTCTGGATTCCCCGGTGCGTTAAATACCCACTCAATGTTGTAGTTGTATATGTTACGAAAGAAATCCTGGTTTATAGTTTTTATGATCTGCTCGTACTCCCTTTTGAGCAGCCTGTTAGCGCCCACAAAGTTTGTTCCGTTGTCACTGTAAACTCGGCGAGGGCAACCGCGTCGAGCACAGAATCTCCTAAACGCAGCTAAAAATCCCGGAGTACTGAGATCAGATACCAGTTCTAAATGAACTGCCTTGGTAGAGAAACATACGAAAACTGCTACGTAGCCCTTTGAAGTTTTAACCCCGCGTCCTTTGTTTATTTTTATGTCAAAGTGACCCGTAAAGTCTACACCTGTATGTGTGAAGGGACGTGATGGGGTAACCCTGGGTTGTGGAAGATCAGCCATCAATTGTTGTGACTTCTGTTCACTAAAGCGCCTGCATTTGACGCATTTCCGCAACTCCCTCTTAACGGTGCGTAGTCCACCTATGATCCAATATTTCTCCCTGATAAAAGAAAGTGTTAGTCGAGGGCCACCATGAAGCGTTAATGTATGTGCTTCAGATATAATCAGATTTGTTAGACGACAGTGACTTGAAATTATAATTGGATGTTTTGCTGATGAACTTAAAAGTGAGTTATTGAGCCTTCTTCGAACTCGCATAAGTTCATCGTTTTTGTCTATAAAGGGACAAAGGCTTGATAATTTACTGTTTCGACTAATGTTTTTATTATTAACTAAACGTTGATAATCCTCATCAAATTCATATTTTTGTACCGTCCTTATAATTACGTTATACGAACGTTGCATTTCTGCGGAAGTTAAGTAACTAAGTCGCGGTACGCTTTGTTTATTTCGCAATGACACTATGTAACGTGATAGCCAGCCGAGGTTAATAGCCGCGCGCCTCAGCGAACTGCATTCGTTTATTAATTGATATATAAATGCATTGTTCTTGGTTAAGGCTGCGTTCACACTGAAGTTAGAAGGATTTCCTTTAACTTCAATATCGGGGGAAGGGTAGCATTCGCTTTTTATAGTTTTAGAATCGTACTCTCGAAGCCATTCTGGGCCCTCCCACCACAGGGAATGACCTTTCAGTTGTGCTGCGGTCATCCCTCTCGTCGCACAATCTGCTGAATTATGCTTTGATTCAACATGATGCCAACATGAGGATGGAATAACGTCTGTGATCTGTTTGACCCTGGTAGCCACGAATTGCTTCCACCGGTTGATATCTCCGTGGATGCAGCCAAGGACAATCATACTATCTGTAAAAGCATGTATTTTATTAATCTTACTATGTAGCGCTTGCCTAACTTTTGTTATAAGACGTGATAATAATAAAGCGCTACAAAGTTCGAGTCTCGGTAGCGTTAATTTATTTTTTATCGGTGCTAACTTTGTTTTTGCGGTGAGTAACGTTATTGTGTACTCACCCTTAGCATTTCTAGTGCTTACAAAAATTGTACAAGCGTACGCTTTTTCTGAGCTGTCACAGAAAGCGTATAAGTTAATTTGATCGCTTTCTCCAAAATATCTCGGTATTTCAAAAATTTCAATAATTTGGAGATCTCGCTTTAGTTGTTGCCACTCCTCTACTAAGTGGGGCGGTAACCTTTGATCCCAGGTCATGTAATCATCTGACCAGGTCTTCTGAAATAAAAGTTTAGCCCTGATGATCAGCGGAGCGAGCCATCCTACGGGGTCAAAGACTTTAGAAATATGTGATAGCAACTGCCGCTTAGTAATATGTGTATCATCATTAATATCGTAAAATATATTTTTAAATGAGAATGTATCATATTTTGGATTCCATCGTAACCCCAGTGTTTTTCTGGACTCCGTGCATCGGAAGTCTAAGGAGGAGTCTACGTCCTCCGATGATAAATTTTGAATAAGATCAGGGTCGTTACTACTCCACTTACGTATTTTCATGCCGGCTCTCTTCAAAATATTGATCAGCTGTTGCTGAAGTTCCTTAGCCTGTTCAAGAGTGTTACATCCTTCTAGAAGATCGTCCATATAAAACGAATTCTTTAAGGCGGCAGCGGCTAATAGATATTTTTGCGCATCATCGTCTGCGAGTTGTCTTAATGTGCGCATAGCGAGGTATGGGGCGGCCTTTGTACCGTACGTGATAGTAGTAAGCTGATACTCTCTCAACGGGTCTCCTCGGGATTCCCTCCACACAATACGCTGTAGATGCTGAGCTGACTCATTTACAAGTATCTGACGAAACATCTTTTCGATATCCGCAGTAATTACATATTTATGTTGACGCCAAATTAAAATAAGGCTGTGCAGATCCTTTTGCAAATTTGGCTCCCGCTCCATCAAGTCATTTAGGCTGTTATCTGATGATGTTTTCGATGAAGCGTTAAAAACTGTTCTTAATTTAGTGGTAGTTGAGTCAGCTTTTATAACTTCGTGGTGGGGAAGGTAACATGACGGTCCTTGTTGACTGTTATCAACAGGTTTCATATGACCTAGGCTTAAGTACTCGTTCATAAATTGTTTATAACTTTGAGAAAATTGTTCATTACTAGCTAATTTCTTTTCTAAACTTATGAATTGTGCGATGGCCTTGTTTTTTGACTTACCTAAGTTTTGTTCAAAATTTGGCTTCATAGGAAGCGCTACCTCGTATCTACCGCTCTCAAAACGTTTAGTAGTACTTTTAAAAAGTTGTTCGCAATATTTTTCACTTTCCGTTATGTCAGCGGTACACTCGTTTATTTCCTCAGATTCCCAATAATTCGATATCTCAGATAAATTATTAATAACAACACTACAATTGAATGTTCTCACATTTCCTGATAATATCCAACCCAACCTTGTTTGTTGGGCAATGGGTGCTTTGCCGGGGCCCTTAATTAAGCCACTCATTAAGATATCGGAATAAACACTAGCATCTAATAATAAATCTATGGGTTTTGAGATATTGTAATCCGGGTCAGCCAGCTGTATATGCTGGAGATGATCCCAGGTCTGTTTAACAAAGGAAACGCTGGGTAAGCTATTTATGACATGATTTATGACTAAGGCTTGTGTTTCAAAAACATAATCGCCGTATATAGACTGACACGAGAGATTAAGTACTCCTTTACTTTGTTTTGAACCATAACCTATACCGGAAATAGATGCATGGTAACGAGATCTCGGTAGACCTAGCCACTGCGAGGCATTTTCAGAGATAAGCGAGATTTGAGAGCCCTGGTCGAGTAGAGCCCTCAGGGTGATGTATGAGCCATCCGCTGCCTTAACTTTTATTAATAATGTCGTAAGAAGAATTTCCTCGTCATCATTGGAAACGTAGTTAACGCTATGATGTCTGTCGACAACGGCTGTAAGCAATTTGTTCGGCGCGGAGGCCGAGGGAGACGCATGCATCAAGTTACTAGCGGCAGCGGCGGTAAGAGAGGGGGGCGCGGAATATGACGCAAATGAATCGTGTAAAATGGAATTATGTTTACCGTGACAAATTTTACACAATTTATTAGAATTGCATGCGTTGCCATCATGACTGAACAGACAATTCATGCAGATATCCAATTTCTTTACCGTTTTCAGTTTCGCATCCGGTCCTAATTGCGCAAACTTATTACATTTAAACAAATTATGTTTTTGCTTACAAAATGGACAATTCCAAACACGTGTTGTATTGCTCTGGAATTTTCCATTGCGATTCGATGAACGAAATTGGTTAATATTACTCGATTTGTTTGCAGGCGATTGATTTGTATTCAAATTAGATCTATAAACATAAGTTAAATCTTTCTTGCTAATCTCTTCGAGTGCTGTAAATTTTCCCTCTAAAAAGCTCATAAGCTCTTTAAGCAAAGGCAAGTCACGTGGTGACTTACGGGCTTCTTTATAATCATTATAGGAAACAGGATCTAATTTTTTACATATTAAATGAACTAGTATCGGATCCCATGAAGAAATGTTGACCCCTAAATTTTGTATAGCATGAATGCATTCCATGCTAGTGTCATAGAGACGCTTAATTTCGTAAGCTGTTTGCTTTTGAACAGTAGGTTGATTCAAAAAGGTCTCTAAATTTTTTGTAAATAACAGTTGGGTGTTATTGTACCTACGGGTTTTTTTTTTTTTTTTTTTTTACGCAGGGGAATCCATTTACGGATGATATCCAGGATGCCCGGGTCGGCAGTCCTAACCCTATGTCGGACTCGGCACTTTGGGAGTGAAATACCGTACTAAACCCCTGCGGGAGCCTTCAGCCGCTTTAATTGGAGGGTCCCGGATCTGCAGGCAACAGGATCCCTCCAGCGACAGGCTGGCCTTGGCGAAAAGGCCAGACTTCTCCTCCATGGGTTAACAGATCCCACGCAGTATCATAATTATCTGCAGAAATATTAAGATGCTGTATTAGCCTCTCCGCTTCCCCCTTCAACTTCCCCTTTAGGTGTTGCATTTTTTGACACTTAGTTAAAAAGTTATTGTTGTGAATTGTTTCGTTAAATAGATCAAAGAAAGAAGGCCACTGAATATACTTTCCTGTAAAAACCGGAATATCTATTGTAGGGGTGGATTGTTGAAGATGGGAAGTGGCTGACAATTTTTGATAAATTGACCTTCTCATATTTTTGTATATTGTTTCATTATAACTAAAGTCATACGCATATTGGATGTTGGAACCCTGACTCATATGATCGATTTTAAGGTGCAATTTATCGATGGTATCCCAACGCGTCTGCAGATTGCGAAGCTCCTCTTCCAGCTCCCACTTATCTATAATAGTATTTAAATTTATACCTTGTATTTGTCTCGACAAAGCTCTAAAATTTGTTCGTTGTTGCGACAATAATTTTTCAAGCTCTGACTGCAGCACGGGTGCGGGAGCGAGCTGTTGGTGAGAGTCACGCGGCGCCGGCGCGGGCAGCGGGCTGGGCGTCCCGGCGCGACCGGTTACGTCGCTTGGAGTGCTAACTGCTGTTGTGACCTTTAGTTCGGCGTCCTGGCTACTTACGACCGGCTTATGCTGCAGAGATGGAACGGGCTGATGTGACGCTATCATAAAGCGAATCCTGGTGTAGTATTCTTTCGCTCGGTCGTACTGTTCCTCCGCGAAGTATTGCGAGTCGTCTTTAAAAGCCTCTAGCTTGTTGTCATTGGAATTAAATTCCGACCACAGTTTGTCGATGGACTCGAGCTTGGCGTCCAAATATTGACGTGTTTTGCGGCTGCTAGGGTCTTTCTTGAAATTACGCTCTATTTGCTTAATGGCGTCGAGAATTTCAGCCTGGCGGTGGAGTAGCATATCCATGGTGTCAGAAAAAGGAAAGATCTTACTTGTTAATATTGTTATTTAGCGCCTTACGGTCCGGTCTCTGATGTCCTCTGGGCGTGCGAAGAGGTCACACTAGAAGTACTACTCATTCACAGTTTTAATGTCTAAATCACTTTATTAGCACTAAAACGTTAATGTTCTGTTCACCAAACACCGTGCCACGTGTCGCGAGGATGTGACTGTTTGCCACGTGATTTGTTTAAAAAATTCAATAAAAATGTGCTGTTTGCACAGGTGTGATTGTTATCACATAAAATTAAAACTTTACTGAAATTGTTAATTTCTCGAAGGACCAAAAAACTATTGTATGGAACTGTTTGTACACGTACAATAAGTTAGGAGGAGTTAAGGTGCGAAATGACTTTACTCCACGAGTGCTGTTTTTACACTGATTTATTCATGTTAATGTGCATGTGAAATGCTGTGTAGACAGAAGTTGTATAACATAAAAATATATTAAATATAACAAATTCAATGTACGAGTATGTTTGTATATACTCTGTACAATCATGTACCGAGTATTCTCCTTAAATATTGATAGTAATTCACCAGTCACTCTGTATATAGACCTAATATTGAGAGAGCTATCGGAGGGATTTCAGAATAAACTTTAAAATATCTCCTTTTAAATTCGAGTTTTACTTAAATTCATTTAGTAGTTTTGGGAGTGATCCACGATCATGATGACACAGACAAAAATTTAAAAAAAAATACACTTTTTAGATTCTAGTGCCCACCAAAATTTTTTCGTAATATCTTTAATATACAGAATTGGAGCTGTTATTATAACTATTATAAGTATACATTACATTTAATGTTTCTTATTTGTAACAATATTTCAAAATAAATGTAAATAACTATTAACACTTTCAGACAAGTTTTGGAGGACATGGAAATGCTATCAGCGTTTACAGGCGTGCTGCACGTACCCAACCTATCGCAGCCTGAGCACGTCATGGCCGTGCTGGAGCAGAGCGACGCCTTCTCGCGCCGCGACCTCGCCTCCATCCAGCGCGACCTGCGCGGCGCCAGGTTAGTATACACACAGACGTGGAGGTGACGCGGGCGCGCTGCGCGTGCCCGACCTGTCGCAGCCGGAGCACGTCATGGCCGTGCTGGAGCAGAGCGACGCCTTCTCGCGCCGCGACCTCGCCTCCATCCAGCGCGACCTGCGCGGCGCCAGGTTAGTATACACACAGACGTGGAGGTGACGCGGGCGCGCTGCGCGTGCCCGACCTGTCGCAGCCGGAGCACGTCATGGCCGTGCTGGAGCAGAGCGACGCCTTCTCGCGCCGCGACCTCGCCTCCATCCAGCGCGACCTGCGCGGCGCCAGGTTAGTATACTTACTACATACATACATACTCGCGCCGGGATCCTAAAGTCCGGCCTTGTGAAAGAGAGTCTAACTCCAGTTGCCGTCAACAATGTCTCGAGCAAGGATGAGCTCGAAGAAATTATCGCGAAATACGTTGCGATCATTCGTGCGACCATATATGTGAGAGGACCATTCCGAGGATAAAACCGTGGAAAGGCGACCTCCGACCACCCTGGTGGTCGGCTGAACTAGATCCTCTGAAAAGGGAACAGTTAAGAGCTAAGTGTCGCATTAGAAATGCTGCATGTTAGTAGGTCGATAGCGGCGCCGATCAGACATGGTTTCGTCATATCTAACCAATTAAGTGTGGTATCGATGCTGCGCTCATGTAAATAAGATGTTATTCTCTTTAATATATATGCCTTTATTTTAATTATAAATTTGGGATCTATTCGGGACTGTATAACCAAATACACCACATACACCAATAAAACCTGTTTAGGTCTCGGTACCCTTCCTGTAGACAGCGGCGTGCACAGGATTATGACACTGGGTATGCGGTCACAAAAACTTTTTCTTTTATAGATTTTTAGCATAGCTACAGCCACGCGACGGATCTCTGTCGGATCAGATGTTTTTTGTATGGTCATGCTTCTTTGCCGCGGAATAGAAATTATTTAAATCTGAAAATCCCGAATCAGTCCCCACTATATTAAAATTACTAAACAATGTACAAGGAAAACAGTATAATTTAATCGTGTGTACATAACCACACAGCCAGTTATACGTTTCATAACTTTTAACATGAAACTTTCGAGTTACATTTCCTTTTTTGCTGGTTTAATTGTTGTAACTCGGGTACACACCTACCTTTAGACACAATTTGAATATTTTCACTGAATAACAATTATGAGAACTTTTTCATAAACACACATTTTCAACACAAACCTCACAATCAAATAACATTTAAAAAAAAACAAAAGCACTAGTAAAAGCAAATCACTACAATTTTTACAGAAAATCAGTAATAAACTGTTAAATGTACACACTTTCAAATGTTAAAATGAAAAATCTTCTAAGAAATCTATAAATATACTGGCGCAAACAAAGTAGTAAACAATGCTTATCACATGAAAAAAGCAAAGTGGCCCCCACGAAACACAATTAAACATTACATTACTCGGATTATAAGCAACGAATATTTCCGATTATTCCCGACAACTGCCGAACTTTCGTAGCCTGCCGCTGGAGTTGCGGCTGGTCGCGGCTTTCGATATTCATAGGTGTGGGCGTTTGCGAACTGTGCACGGACACCAAAATTACTAAACACATGCGAACAAATCTCCTGCGGGACGCGACGGCATGAGTTGGTTGATTAGGTACATTTTTTGCAGCGCCGCTTGCTTGTCGCCAAACGCCTGGTAAACATAATGTTTGTGTGCTTGCAAATAGGTGCTATTTTTAAATATTAGGCGTTTTTAAGTTATTATATTTTGTTTATTAATTTATTTACTATTTATTAATTAAAGTCATCTAAAACGTACGAACTTTTTATTCAAATATCTGTGAATGGCAAGTAAAGCACTGCATTTCTGCCTACAAGGAGCGCACGCCCCTGCCTGTAGATAAGCAAGAAACCATTGGTGGTGGTCTAGTGGAGGGACTAGAACCATCGATAACAGGTGGTGACAAACTAGATTGCTTTGCCTCGTGATCCATATGAAGCAAGGAATGATGACGCTTGTCACAAACTCTGCAAGTCGTGACCTTTTTAAAATTATACATGCTATAATTACTACCTAAACAGTTAAAACAAATAGTATTGTTCTTAACAAAGTCACGTCTTGTTCCAATTGTTTCTTTAGCAAACCTTTTACAAAAAAAGAAATTTTTTGAGACTCAGCGTGAAAGAGATGAGAGAGAGAGAGAGAGAGAGAGAGAAAGAGATGAGACGTGGCGAATAAGTTGTTCAGCTTCACCAAAAAGGTGACCTTTTAGATAGTGGAGTTCTTGTATATTATCAAGAGACTCATTTTTGTGAACTAATGATATAAAAAGATCATGAAATGTAGTCCATTCTCCATATTTGCCAGAAAATATTGGTATTGTGATCTTTGATAACTTAACAAAAGAATTCGGCGACTTAGTTGGACAAGAATTAATGTCGCCTTGTATAGAACCCTATATAAATATCAACATCTTTTTGACCTAGAAACCTTTCATATATTTTAGTATTAGTATCTTTAAAAAAGGACCAATTTTTTTCTAGTAATTTCTGTTTTGCTTCTATATATTCAACTGTTAATCTGTCTTTACTACATTTCTTAAAGTTAACAATCATTTAGCTATTACATTTTGTAAATCCTTTAAAACATTAACCAATCCGTCCATTTTCTATAGTGATAGTGTATAGTGTATACTTTTTCAAAGATATACAATTAATCTATTACATTACAAAAAAAAAAAAAAAATCTAATATATCAAAGTAAATATAATACCTATAATACCTATTAATATAAAAATCGAAACACTAAGTTAATAAAACAATTTCAAAAGCAAGACCAAGTTGTGTTCCATAAAAATATTACAAGTTAAACTAAAATAAATTTCACAAAATTTTCTAAGTCTCAATTTTTTTTTTTAATTTTACAAGTGTTTTAGACACATTTAAGTTTGGCGGAAATCGGACACAGATTCTTCGTTCCCTCGTTTTCTATAAAATATTCAAAGTCCTTAACATGCACAGTTGACAAAGTTAATTTAAAATTAAAACAATAATGTTCTAAGGCAAAAAATGTTCACTTAATATAAATCCAAAATTCTTCGAAATTCTTTAAAGTTGAAATCTTCATATAATTTATATATATATATATATAAGTTCAAATTAGCTTGACAAATTAACTAACTTAAATAATTCACAGTAACAAACAGTGGAGCAGCGTGGTGGATTAAGCTCCAACCCTTCTATATGAAGAAGAGGTATTCGCTCAGCAGTGGGTTGTTTACAGGCTGATACATTACAGCAGTAAATAATTCAAAATAATGTACTCACAAAATTGCACCTTACACAAACTCAATATGATGATCTGTTAGTGGCGCCCTCTGGTGTCCAGTTGCGCGAGTCCGACGCTGGTGCTGCTGCGCCAGCTCACCAATGCTGGGCTGCTTTGCCGTTGCCTCCGCCCCGTCACCGCCTCTGAGGTGACCGGCGTGCACCCTAATGCAGCGATCCTCTGGGGAAACACGGGCGACACGGATGAAACGAACGAACCGTTCAACTCAAAAATCCCGAACCGATCCGAACTCGATGGACCAATGTTTGAGGGGCCCGGTAGCATTGCACTGATTTCACTTATTCAATAAAACTACCGGGTTCAATTGTTGGTTAGACGAGATTTTATTGCACTAATTTAAACTAAGAATAAACGGTGAGGCTCGTTTCGCTCAAAGAAAATATCAATTCTCAACTCGACTCTCAATAGTTCAATACAATTCTCAATTAATACCTGGTTTGGATCTTATATTATGACTTCTATGTTAACCAAACCATAGCGCGATTTACTTTACAAGTGACGACCTCTTGTAATTAATAGAAACATTATATAAAAATAATCATATAAAAATGATCATGAACAATACGAATATTGATTATATAAAAAAAATTAATTCTGGTTCTGCTCTCACAGGATTTTCATCGGCATCAAGAAGCTTTTAGCCCTGATCGACATGGTGAAACAAACCGACGAGAAGTCGAGAGTGTTGAAATTCCTCACGAAAATGCAAGAAGAGGGCGGTCTCGACCTCGGAACCACCGTACAATAAGATTTATTGCAACCTTAGGGATTATATACGCATACCACACGCACGCCCTCACCCGACACACACGCACATATCTGTACATCCAAACCCAGCTACCGCGCTACCGAGAGTTCCCCCTGCGCTTCTGACCTTAGAAGCTTCGAGATCGACTACGATGACGTGAGTGTGTCCGAGTCTTTGGATTCCAATCACCACAGATTAGGAAGAACTGCTAAGGGTAACGAGATATCTCCCGTCAAGATGCCCCTGATGAGAATACGAAGTGTCGAAATCGTGTTCGAAGACGAAATATCGACTTACACTGACACCGGCTTGCTAGATCGTAGCATTGAACTTATCGTTTCAGACAGTGACGATTCCACCAGATGCGTCGATGATTTAGAACATTTGCAGGAAAGAGACGACGATTCAGTAACTCTAAATGCAGAAGCGGATTTATCCGACGACAACTCGTTCTCTCCAAAAGACAACGCCATCGACAGCATACCCAAGTGTGAACGCAACGTTCAAGAATCAGACTCCACTCGGGAATCAAAGGAACCCGTCATATTGGCTCGCGAAAACAACACTATATCATTGAATTTATCAGAACTAGGGGACTCGGGTCGTTACACAGAAGAGGCTTCCTCATCTCATGCCGACGTGCCCTTCATAACTTACGACGATGCTGTGCTTTCCCATTCGTATGACGCCGTCAGGGTGGACAATATATCTCCAGTAATTAGTATGTATGAAGTTAATGTGGAAGAAAAAGACAAGAACAGGTTATATGAATATGTCGATAGTAACAGTGACAGCTCAGATAACACAGCAGTGTACGATGGGGACAATGCTGTGGTAACACTTCAAACTGCTTTGCCCGATATCTTTAATATAGAAGATCAGAACTTTGGCGACAATAACGATCTGCAGTATGACTCGTTTGTTGACATTGGTAAATTTTAACTATTTAAATGCTTTATTGATGTTGTTTGTTTAATACTACACTATATTATTCAGACATTATTTAGATTTTGAATTACTTGCCTTTATGTTAATGATGTTACAGTTGTTGGAAAATTTTGTAAAAAATATACATTCCACTTGTTTTGGAACCGATAAGCACGGACGCATATGTACTTATTCTGAGCTATTTACATCCTATGAACCTTCTTTACACAGCTTAAGCTCAAGGGTATGAGTGGTATGCAACTCCAGTAACCATGTATCGTTTTCTCCAAATATCTATCTCTTCTTTATAGAAATTACAATAGTGTCTTTGTAAATATTGTTATTTTATAGTAAAGGATCCTATCACTTAGCTGTTTTGCACGAATACATGGTTACGGAAATCCCAGGGTTGTAAGTCTAGGCAATAGCTCAATTTTTTTGTATAATGTAATATATAGTTTCAAAAACAATATTATTTATTTTTTGTTTCGTAAATGTATTGCAGCTTGACGCTGTTTAATTTAATGAAATGAGTATATTTGATCGTTATAAAATAATAATAATAGGCGTAGCTTTTTAAGGGAAAATGTCAATACGAAGTATTTATTATTCTAGTATTATAGACTTGCAAGTACTGTTGACTGTAGAGGTAGAACCTTTACAATTTATGGCGTAAACCTTCTATTATATTGAAGAGTACAATTAATTTTTAATAAAATAATGTTTAGCTTTTGATGTTGTACTTAGCAGTTCAAATATTTATCAATAAGAAAAATCGAGAACTCTCAAAATCAAATTATTAGGTTACTATCAAAAATATATTATGTTGCCAAATTGATGATAATTTATGAATTAATAATTGATATATTTGAAGATATAACTTGTTGAAACATATTTAATAATTACCATCGCATCTGTTTGTTGCTGTTTGCATGCATAATATGCATAGAACATTCCACGTCGCATTCATTGAGCTATGTAGTCAATCACATAATAATAGTGTTTAATATTTAAAATATTATGTTAATACGTAATACACGTATAATGTTTATTGAAAATCTCTATTCAAATTAAACTTATAGAACAAGTAGTCTACATGAAATGGTTAATAGAACTAAGACATTTTATTGTGAGTGTATTGTGAATTTTCAAACTCAAATTAGGTATATCAGCAAGATTTGGGGTCACCCAGTAGTGGGAAGGAATTGATGTGAAAGTATGTTATATAAATATATAAAATACAATCCATTGTAATAGAATGGTACAGAAAAAAATGAAAAAAAAGTCAAAATTGCCATTTTTAAAATATATTCTAATGTTTAGCTAATGGAAGTTTTCATTTAATAAAGTTGTCAAAAGTATATATTCATGTCTTAATTTCGAAAATTATTCGTTTACTTGACATACATTCTATTAAAATGGAATGTGATAAATCATATCTTACATATATATATATATATATATATATATTTATTGATGTAAGATTTACTGGCAATTGCTGATACAATTTATTGTTATAAACTAATTGAAATTAAAACAACTGACAATCCATTATCCTTGTTTCTTTCTTTTAATAAAAATCTAAAAATTCAACTTTTGAGTGAGTTTTTAATGTCAATGATGAGATTTATGACCTGTATTTATTACTTTTTTCTAGTTTTTATATAAAAATATGATGTGTAAAATAATAAATGAAAAGCTCAAAGAACTAAAATAAAGTATATTTTCAGAAAGTAAAAAAAAAAAAGAAATATTTTACATTTTGGTTAAAGAAACTCATTTCTTATCCATAATATTAAAAATGATGATGGTCACCACTGATGTTTTTAAAATAGATTTTTTGTTGTAAAAATAAAAACCATGACTAATTAATTCAACAAACTCAGTAGTAAAGAATTAAAGTGTCACAACACTTTTTTTTTGTTAAAATTACAAAAGGAAAAATAGTAGAGTTAATTTTTGATTTAAGTAAATTATGTATATATCTTATATCTTTAAATGAGCAATTCTTGTATATATATATCTAATCTCTTTCATCTTTGTAGACGTCGAGTTGCGGACACAAGCCCGTGAATACATATATATATATATATATATATATATATATATATATATATAATCTGAATCTCGGAAACGGCTCCAACGATTTTCATGAAATTTAGTATAAAGGGCTTTTCGGGGGCGATAAATCGATCTAGCTAGGATTTATTTTTAGGAAATGTCGTTTTATCCTTTTTTTTACGCAATTAAAAAATATCATTAGAATACGAAGGTAAATTTCGCTGTGAATGATAAGCTTATAATAGCTCGGATGAGAATCGGGCGGATTCGAAATCAGAAAACCTGGGTTCGAATCCAAGTGTCTACAGACCAAGTTTTTCCTTTTCTTCTTTTGTGAGAAAAACTATTATTGAGAGCTCTTTTTATTTTTTATTTCAATAACCAGTTCCTATTATTTTATTATTATGTTGGTAAGATTGAAAACATTATTTATGTTTCATCAGTATGTAATGTATCTACATACCTATAATTTAACCGAGCAAAGCTCGGTCATCCAGGTACTGATACGTAATATGGTATAAGGTAAGTAGGTAGATACTACTTTTGGGGGTGCAAGGAACAGAGTGTAAAATTTCTCATCCACCATTGAAAAGGGAGGATCCTCCAACCAGACGGGTGTGTATGGTGGGATGTAATTTTAATTATTTTTGAGGTGTGAAATATAGACTTAAGTGACAGTCCCTCACACACCTACTTTAACTTTACATAGTACAAAGAATTTAAAATGTAATGGAGAATTATTAAAATGCATGATTTATTTTAATAAATAGACACTTTGAAAATATATTTGATATGAAATAAAACGATAAATTAAACTAAAATAGGTCAAAAACTTTTAGAATTGAGGGAAAGAAATATATCAATAGAAATAAATAGCCATAATTAAGAATACTAGGAGTAAATGGGTGAGTAATGGGTGCATAGGCCACTATCATCACTACCACCTGATAATGCTTTCAACCAATAATAAAACTTATTAATTAAGCATTTCTATTAACAAATCCATACAGAGCAAATGCATATGAGCTATAAACTGATACTTAAGTATTCCTAGTAGTGAACATAAGATATTAAAAAAAATTAACCAACACAATAGAATAGGATACAGATAGGTAACTAACTTTACAGATATTTTATAAGAGATTAGAGCTTAGTGGCTATTCAAATAAAAGGTTTTTTTTTTCAAATTAAACGAAACACATAAATTATACATTGTTTATGATAAACTAAAAATAACCTTAAAACTAATTAGCAGTTTCACAGGCATCCACCCAATCATTATAAACGTCTATGGGTTCAGACAAAACATTGGTTGTTGTTTGAAAATCTTCTAGACAAACCCGACATTGTATTCTAGCTGTATTCCTTGCTCGATCCCTATAAAAGAAGCAATAAGATGAAATAAATTTTGTTATGATGATTTTATGAATTATATAAATAATTATAAAATATAATTTTACGAACATTTTTACTTCACAAGACTTTTCATGGTTACAGAAAGGGCAGTTAAACTGTTGATCTAGTGGTTCTATAGCTTTCCTTTTTGGTGGAGGCTTTCGTTTTGATTTGCGGCGTCCCATGTCTACAACAAAAACACTACTTATAAACCAGTTTCTACAAATAGCATTGAGTATTAAGCAACTTGTAAAAGTAATTTACGTTAAATATTATTCAACTACGTTATTACTAAAAGCTAGCCTACCGGTACTTTTTGTTTATTATTTATTATAATTTTTTAAGAAACCACTAACGCACTAACTTTTTATACAAGAATTGTCAATTTGACATTTTGACACACTGCGTGACTCTTATGATTAGGGATGGCGATCTGAGATCGATTAATCGAATAATCAATTTTTCAAGCCAAAAAGGTCGATTTTTGAATCGATATTTAGTACTGAATCGATCCAGTGAATCGATATTTTACCGTCGATAATCGACATTCGATTTTTATGCTTTATTAAAAATATTATCAATTAGCTTACGAAAAGTAATATAAAAGGATAATAAAAATGTACACAACAGACGAGCTTAATAGCATTTTTAACAATTAAAAACAGCATCAATTTCGAATTAATTTTTCTAAACACTTGTTGGCATAATGATTTTACATAAAATAAGGATATTATTCTTAATAGATTAAAAAGATCGATTTTTGAGAAATCGATCTTTTTGACTTCGATTTTTTTATGAATCGATTCGAATCGATTTAAAAATCGATATTTTTTTAGAAGAATCTCCATCCCTAGTTATGATGTGGTTATGATAAAAGCAAGGATAAAAGGTGGATAAAAGCTGTGGATAAAAGGGTTTGAACTTTGAAACGACCGTGGTTTGAACCATGGAGTAATACCTCTGTGGTTTGAACTTAATCCACTTCTTGTTAGTTGTTAGTGAATAATTTTTAAACCAAGAGTGACCAAGAGTAACGATCGTTATCAGGTGTTTAAGGTAACAACCGATATCGCCAGTATCGACAGCTAAACGACCATTCCGAAGCACATTGGGATGTTGAGACTCACAATTACACATTCTGCACCATAACTATTTAATTTTTATTCAATCCTTTTAAAAATTAATTAAACAAATCTTGAATCGTGTGATTTATTATTTTATTTTTACGACACCTTTAGTGTTAGGCCCTCTTAGTGTTTTGCAGTAGGTATTATGCAAGGAATTTATATGTATTATGTATCTGTATTCTCTAATCAACATTATTATATACTCTTTGATCAACATTGAACATTTACAAATGGCCGACTATAGATTGCGTTTTTGAATTTTCTCTGAGTTCAGTTTTATTATTAAATTAATGTGGTATGAATTTAACCATTGCTGTAATTAACGGAATTAATCCAAAAACACTTATGTCATTTTGCTCATCTTAAAAGCTCTTGATGCTAACCTCAAAATTTAAACAAAATGGAGCTTCCACAACCACCGCAAGGTAATTCTTAATTCTTGCATTTCAATGAATGTAAATCTTGGGACCTTGTATGAACCCTATTTTAATTTTTAGATCAAGATCTGCGCAATATAATCGACAAACTTGCGCAGTTTGTCGCAAGAAATGGCCCAGAGTTTGAGAAAATGACCAAGACAAAACAAAAAAACAACCCCAAGTTCAGTTTTCTGTATGGCGGGGAGTACTTCAATTATTACCAGTATAAAGTGACGACAGAGCAAGCAAGTAAGCATATATTGACGATGGTGGAAATAGATAATCGCGGTCGCGCCCGATCGCTGCTTGCGTTTTGTTATAACCGTTTCAAGTGACCCTCCGCTGTTTATAGTTCTAAAGCAATCGGCCGGTGGCCAGGCGGCACCCGCTCCCGCCGGGGCTTATATGGCACAGAACAGGCAATATGTAATGCCCCAACAGGCCAGCGCGACGCCAGCACAGCTGGGCCTGGTGGCGTCGATGGCGGCGGCTCCCGCGCTGCAGCAGTGGCTGGCAGCGAACTCCGCGCCGCCCGGGGCGCCGCACTCGGTCGACATCGACAACGTGAATGCTCAGATCAACATGCTTAAGGAACAAATTACTCAGTCGGAAAACAATCTCAATGCCCAGCACACGGTACGATTCCAATTATTTATATGTAGCTTATTTTATTTTCAATTTTAACTTGTATTAAAATAATATTTAACAATTGTTTTATTGTTGACTGGTGACATGCTTAAAATTGTTTCAGTTTATTTATTTTTTAACTCTTTAAAATGTTTTTATGATAAACTTTCAGTATATTTACATAACAGGCAGGTAGTCTTTACTATACAAAATGCATGTTTTCTCTTTTGATACTATTTGAATCTCATTTGCATGTGATTAATAAATTTAGAGCTATGTAAATAAAAATAGATTTAGACAGCATTAAAGTGGTCTCATAATATTTTGAACAAAGTCTTTTCCTAACCAATTTTTCTATTTCTATAAGTGATATAAATTTATGGGGTTTTTGGCAAATAATATAAAATGTATTGTAGGTGTTGATACAACAACAGCAAGCTAAAATCAATGAACTGGTGAGCAAAGCTCAAGTGGAGACCATTCAAATAATGGCTGAAGAAAATAACATAAGCCTCTCAGAGTTGGATGCCATCTTGCAACCAATCATTGATACTTGTACAAAAGACAGTATTTCTACAGGTAAAGTTGTCAAAAATTTGGATTATAAAAAAAAAGGATTATAATAAACATCTAAAATGTTTAAAAGTTATGTGATAATATATACATTAATTAAACAAATTGTTATATTCCTTTTAGGAAAAGGCTGGATTTTGCAACATGCGACTTCACATGATGCGGGCAAGGTGATATCTCAGCATCTCCTGAGAAAAGTCACGCAACCTGGTGCAGCATTCTCTCAAAAGCTACACATCATTTATCTTGTCAACGATGTCTTACATCACTGGTTAGTTGATATATTAAAGTTCTATATTGTGATAGTTCATGGGGCTTATATAATTATTATAAAAAGAGTGTTGCACAATGTGATAATTAAATCATTCAGCTTTTTTCACTTTGTTATATTTATATTGATATGTATGTCACAAAAAAAAAAAGATATTCAAATTTAAATTAATTGTATTTATTATTTAATAATAAAATAAAAGGCAGGGTTTTATTTATTTGGTTCTATTTATACTTGCCTCTACATACTGAAGTGTTCTTTATTGTTTTTATATCATCACCCATGCAATCACTGCAAAAATTTGGTGTCTATGATACGATTATTCCTAATTACAGTGCACGCAAAAACGCAGAAGATCTCAAGAAAAATTTGGAAAATGTGGTGGTTCCAATGTTTTGCAATGCCAGTATAGGTAACATATTTATAATAATGTCTTCAAAGATTTAGGTCTCTTGTCCGATTGTGCATATTCACCTACATTTAAATCATCTAGAACGTCATCAATTGTGGTTGACCAGTCAGGTAACTTGCTTGATTCATCTTGGCTTGTAAGACAACTCTTTAATTATTCTCCTGTTTCAGCCGTCACAGAAGAGCAGGAAGCCAAGTTGAACAAGTTGCTGCGTCTTTGGGAATCCAAGTCAAACTACTTCGACTCTGCAGTTATTGAAAAGATGAAAAGCCCTACAACCTCTTATCAGGAATATCAAAACAACCTGATCGCCCAGCACTCTAACGCCATCGCACATTTGACACAACAAACTAAAGCAACATTTGAGAAGTATGTATTTGTGTATCTTACAAGAGATTTTTCTATGTATAGATTATATCTTAATTTGGTTTGATTTCAGTTATCAAACACAACATCAAGCTTTTGTCGCTCACACAATGCAACAAATACAACAAATGGAAATGCAGAAACATGCAATGGAGTTACAGAACACTCATGATCATAACAAAGATAACCAGCAACAGAATAACATGCAGAATCCTTTTCAAACAAACAATTTTGGTGATCAAGGTTACCAACAAATGGGTGGTTATGATCCGAGTTTTAATTCTAGTCACCAACAATATGGTAGTGAGAGTGGTGACAATTACGCATCTAATAATAGTATAAGTGGAAATGAAAATAGTTATGACAGTCAGACATTTGATCAAATTATGAGTCAAAAGAAGCAAGAACTTATAGATGAGCCAGATTTATCAAATCTTCCAAATGTAAACTTCTCCCAACCGCCTCCTGGTTTTAAACCACAAGAAAGTGCATTATTAGCATTCCAGAATGGCCTGCCCGATCTCAGTAAACCACCTCCTGGGTTTCCACCATTCCCTGAAATTAACAGTGAAGAACTAATGCCTTCTGTACCATACTTTGAATTGCCAGCTGGGTTAATGGTGCCTCTAATTATGGTAAGATCTTATAATATTTTAACTGTGGCTTTTATGATGTGTACTGACACGAAATGTTCAAAAATACAATATTTATAAAAATATTACCCTCCGGCAGTCGGGTAAAAATAGATTATAATATAGCTTATTGTTTTTTTTTTTTTTTTTTGCCAAAAGTAGAAATTTCCCTTTTACATTTATAATTACTTGATGACAACTTTCTACAACAATGTTACTATAATTCAAATAAAATATGAGCCCTGCTAATTTTGCAGATCGTTTGACATTTATATTTAGCTCATTGTGTTCAAAGAATGAAATTCAATTGTTTGTTGGGTAAAATTTTTTATTATAGTCTATTCGCGTTAAGAAAATAGTGACTCATCAAAGTAAAGGCGTATTCATACTGGGGTAAAAATGAAACCATTGATATTAAAGCAAACTTTTTATGACAGTATTTTAAAATATTAAAATTAAGTAGTTATTAAAAAAATGATTAGAATCGTCAGGACCGTATTTTCAGAAACACCGCATGCACTAGCATTTTTCACTACTATACTCTCCATAGTCACGTTTTGGTCACCACACTGTTTAAAGTACTTAAAAACTTTGTAAATCACTTGTCTTTCTCCGCTATGTAATATTGATCACTATTATTTTTAAGAATAGGTGAGATATTCATTTTTAAAATTGGCAAAGAACACGTCTGTACTGTCTGAAGGGCTTCAACTGTTCAAAGTAAACACGACTTTATAATTTACTGTGATCTTATTGGTCAAGAGGCGTGGCTAAGCTGAGTGACAATGATGAGTCACTATTTTCTTAACGCGAATAGACTATAGTATACAATCATTGTATTTAATAGCTATGTTATTTTTAGCTGGAAGACGACAAGTACAAGCCACTAGATCCTGCAAAGATCCGTCTTCCGCCGCCTGCGCCGCCCAATGAAAGACTACTGGCTGCAGTGGATGCTTTCTATGCATCACCAAACCATGAAAGACCTCGGGACAAGTAAGGATATTACTTATATACTGTAATGTACTGTAAGAGCTTGTATGTCGCTCACTGCTGAACGAAGGACCTCTGTGAGACATATGTATACAAATAGTAAGGATTTGTATTAAAATCTAATTTGAGGTTATGATATATCTTTACCATGTTTTAGCAAAACAACAATCACAAAAGGGGATTTTTTTTCAACCCAATTTATTTTCTCCGATTTTTTGTGCTCTTGTTAGTACTAAATGTTTAAATTGAATTTTGTTGTTTATGAATCAAAATAAAATCATATAATTAATGAAATATGTTTTGCCTTGCATTATCTTATAAAAAATGTGCATTTATCATATGTAATAAAAATAAATTTAATATACCTATGATGAAATAAGCATTTTTAAAAATAAATATTATTTTTCATTTTTAGTGAGGGGTGGGAAAAATTAGGTTTATATGAATACTATAAAGCTAAGAATGCGGCGAGAAAGAATAAAGAAGATGCAATTGCTCAAGGTGTAAGACAGAAATCAAAATCTCCAAGCCCCGTCCCAAAAGACTTACAAAAGCAACCGACTCCACCTGGGAGGAGATACAGGTATATGTATATTTCATAACATTATTGACATTACTTAATTAAACGTTTTTAAATAATCACTTTAAGGAACTGTATAATTTTTATTATATAAGATAATCTTATATAAATATAAATAAATCTTATTAAGATTAAGTTAAAAGTTTTTTTTTTTTCATATAGGTATATTTTGCAGTTCTTAATATATATATGAAACAACGAATAACTTTTATTGTTGTAAAATAAAATAGGTCGTTAAGTAGGACGCCAGAAAAATCGTCGCCAAAAAAGTCTCGATCGAGATCGCCTTCACCGCGCAGAAAACCTTCGTGGAGGCGAGACAGAGAAAGGGATAGTGAGTTTAATTTATTTTACTTATTCTTTACTAGCTTCGGTTCGCGGCTTCGCCCGCGTGGATGTCGGTTATCGCGACAAAAAAAAAGTATCCTATTTTACTTCTAATACCTCCAAGTATAAGTACCAAAGTTTCATGATGATCGGTTAAGTAGTTTTCGCGTGAAAGCGTAACAAACTTACTTTCGCATTTATAATATTAGTATGGATTGTATAAACAATCAATTCATATAATAATAAAATTGTACCCAGCCAATTTCTGCACATGAGTGATATTTAGGAAAATGGAGAGGTCATTATATATTATAGTCTTTATAGAGCTACAGAAGTAAAAACAATTCTTTTTAGAATTATTCTGTCTATGTTCCACCATTACGTAAAATCTGCTGAACGAAATGAATCCGGTTGTGATCCTAAATATCTAACAATCTAGTGTAGGTTTCATCTTAATACACCATCTATACTTAGGCCAAATTCGATTTGGAATGTTTACCAACAAACCGTTGCTTAGCAACCAACCATAATCAGATGTCAACAACTTATTGGAAAATAATTATAATAATTATATTGTTTAATATTTCGACACTCCCTATGAACAACAACTTAACTTGAGTTACGTCAAAAATGAGTTAAGTTCATAGCTTTTATTATCATAATTTTCTCTTTATTTGTGTCCAATAAACGTGCCTCTAAGCACAGTAGAACCGGAGTTATCATTGTGTTACATCAACTTAACTCGGAGGTCTTCTTGCAAAAACTATTTTTTGAGCGTTTTTAACACACTATATTGATCTACAATTTTGTTACGCGAATCAAATATTGTCTCTCCAAAAATTGTATATATACCAATAATTATACCTGCGTTTTTTCCCCTGCGTTATACCCCAGACCAATGGGCAACTTTAATTAGAAGCGCAAAATCTTCAGGTGAACCATATAAATTGACCGAAGTCACGCAAGATTTAATATATGATTTTAAAAAATATGGTCGACTATACTCTACAATTGGAGCTTGGATACAATAGGTCGAAAAGTTCTATGGACAAAGATAAAACATGTTCATTTCTCTTGTGCTGAGCCTCATGTAATGCACTTCCAATACGATTTCTTTGACGAAACTAACTGTACAATTGATATTCTAACGAACTCCAGTCTAGGCGAGAGTGTTTCTCGTGGCAGAGGACGTGGTCGTAGAGATCGAGGTCGAAAACGTGGTCGGGGCCGAGGCTCACATGCAAGAGCTCGAGGGTAGGATTCTCATAATGCTGTATTTACTTATGGAGTTTGTGCAAGGCAAAGGCAATTCCAGATGTATATCATGCGTTCTATAAAAAATTATTTATTTTATTTATTTATTTATTTAACTCTTTATTATACGTACAGAAAATTACAAAAAAGATACACGTCCTTGAAATGAATGTATAAAGGGTTTGCTTATCCCTATAAGAGATTTCTTCCAGCACACCCGAAAAGAAATCATCTTAGACATAAATCAGATAAGGTAGACGTACAATTACACACACAAAAAAAAAACAAAGTAAACTAAATGAAAATAGAACTACATTATCAAACAAAATTATGGGCGAAGAAAATGTAGAACATACTATACTTATTCATATCTAATATGTATACACTAGACATAATATATAACATACATATACATTACATAAATTATTACTTAAATACAAAATTAAATATATAAATACATATTTATATACTATAAAATATTATGTCAAGGACAAAAAATGCTCTTTTAACTTTTTTTTAAAGATATTCATAGATTTACTGGTGCGAATCGATGATGGTAACGAATTCCACAACCTAGCTGCATGGACGGTATACGAGTAGGAGTAAAACTTGAAAGAGTGTGATAGAATTTGCAGGAGGAGTTGAACATTGGATCGACATGAGGAACCAGGAGGATGTAAAAATTTAAAACGCTCGCGTAGATAGTTGGGAGACAATGGATTGAACAGGATATTATAAAGGAGACAAAGGATGTGAGTATCCCTGCGAAGTCGAATAGGAAGCCACTTGAGTTCAGCTCTAAACTTAGAGATGTGATCAAACTTACGAAGTCCGAAAATGAATCGAATGCATACATTTTGTAGCCTCTCAAGTTTATTTAATTGTTCTTCAGTAGCATCGAGGTAACAGGAATCGGCATAATCAAGAAGAGAAAGTAGAACCGATTGAGCAAGAAGAGTTTTAGTTTTAATTGGAAGGAAGTATTGAAGATTTTTAAGGGACTGAATTGAGATATGTACTTTTTTAGAAATTTCGTTAATATGCTTAAACCAGAACAATTTACCTGTTGCGGCAAACGATAATAATTATTATAAATGAATCTGATGATAATGATGATTACTAAAGAATCCACAGATGAGCAATATAAATGGGAAAGAATCCTCAAATAAAATCAGTTTTGTTATTCCCTCTTGCAGTAAGCAATTAAATTATTTGTCTTTTATATTATTACATTGTGTTAAAATAATAACTAACTAAATTAACAGAAATAAAAACTCACTGTCCTTGAAAAGTATGATTCTAGCTAGATGCTCGATTTTAGTTAAAGTACATAAAGATAAAATAAACTATCTTCTTTATTAAATTAATAACTATTCATTGTTTCCATTTCTAAAATAAAGAAAATACTTTTTTTTAATTAAGTATATTATTATTACCCAAAATACTTACTATTTTTTGTTAAATTTTATATTTATAAATAAGATAATATTATTACTTTTCGTTGGTATGGGAAAGAAGTTTATTTTTGTTGAATCAGCTATGTTGATAGGCCTGTTAAGTCCTGTTAAAAATTCCTAACACACTATAAACTTTGAGGTCAAATATGTAATAACTAAATAAGATAACTAAAACGTAACTCAGACATACAATGATATTTACCGTTAATTTCAATCATCTTTCTATCTTTGAAGCATCACTATCTCAACTTACAACGTTATAACATGTTCTAACATCGTATGCCTTTCAATGTAAGTCATAAAACTCTATGAAATCGAATATTTATGATAAAAATGCATAAAGAAATATATAAAACTTGCTACATTTATTCTGTATATCCAACAATCGTCAAAATAAATACATAAATAAAAGCTAGAGATTTTTTTTAAACTTTAGATCGCTGTACTGAAAAAACACCAATATTGAGTTAAGTTGTTATTCATAGGGAGTGTCGATTTATACACAGTAAGTACAAGATACACAAAACTAATTGAAATAAGTCAGGGAGTTAGATAGATTTGTATATTATCTATAATTATCTGTTATAGACGTAAAAATTATTTGTTAATGTGGGGAATTCTAAATATTTTCATAAATATGTATATGCCTATATTAAAAATAGGTACACTATCCCTAGACCAGTGCCTTTGAAAATGGTAAAAACTAAAAAATAATAATAGTATGATGAAACCCATTGGAAAACGAAGAGAATATAACAAAAAAAAAATCGTGGAAATTTTTTTTTGTAAAGGATAAAAATACAAAACCACAAACTTATTTATTATTTATTTCAATTTTTTACATAAATTTTGAGGTTATGTGAAAAAAGTGTGAATACAAAAGTTGTAGATCTTTTTATTACCTACAACTTTTCCATTTAATTTTTTTCCATAGGGCTTGTAATTTTGCCGGAAATTGCGATAAACCGTTTTTTAACCTTAACCATTACATTTAATTACTATTAAAAAAATCTGTGTGTGTCAGCTCCGACGCACGAGTGGAGTTCACTCCTTAAGAACGATTCTCTAGGCACAAATAATGCGTATGTAAAATAGAATAAAACTTATCGCCTATTTTACAATTTTTACGCGATGCCCTTTAGATTTCTGAGGCAATAAATTGTCCGTTATTAATATGGCTTCATCATCCAAATTAAGAATAATATAAACGTGCTTTCACGTCAGGGTCGTTACTAGTAGTGGGAGAGTGTGGGGAATGAACGCCGGTCGCTCGCGGACACTCAATACGACTTAAAAGTGGAAATAGGTTGCGCGAAAAAACGTAATGCGATCGACGATTTTACTCTTCATATTTTTTTCACTAGGGCACTAGGGCCTTATATGAAAATATATTCTTTAGGAGTAAACTCCAAAAAAAAAGTAGAAAATCTTTTATTTGTATGTCTTAACTATTTTTTATTCGCTTAATTAAAGATTTCATCAAAATCAGTTTGCTGCTTAAAAATATATGGAACAAAATGATATTTAATTGACCTTTGTTACATGGCTTTATGGAGACTACATAAAATTAGTGCTTAGATTTAGGGATCTATCTTCTAATAGTCTTTCAACACAAGAAACAGTACTGAGACGTGATGTTTAAGAATACAAAGTAACACACACAACTTAGAGTGTGACTCCACTAGAGCGGAGATATGCGGAGATGTGTTTTAAAAAACCAATAGAATTTCGTTCAGTGGTATCCACTGAAGCGGAGGGGAGACGAGGTGTGTGAATAACGAAATTCTATTGGTTGTTTAAACACATTTCCGTTCTGGTGGAGTCCGGGCCTTAGAAGTGGACAAGTAGATAGAACACAAAATACGTCCGATCACTGCGAGATGTAAAAAAGAACTTTTGGAAAACTTAACTTAAACTTACTTTGCTTTGAGAAGTTTTGAAAGTTAAAGCGATGCCTGTATTATTATTATTATCTTAGTTCTGGTTTATTTTCTCTCTTATAGTCGATATCCTCAGTGCTGAGGGTCGTGACCACCACTAAGCGCTTTCCTTGTTATATCCCTCCAACGTTTGCGGTTTTCAGCGCCTTTGAGAGCATCCTTGAAAGTAATGCCAAGAGATGTCCGGATCTGATCGGACCAACGTATTGGGCTTCGTCCTCTAGGCCTCTTTCCTTCGATCTTACCGGTAATCATAAGTCTTTCCAGATTATCATTGTCTTTCCTCGCGATATGACCGAAGTACTCTAGGACTCTCTTGAGACATGTGGTAGAAAGCCTCGTTTGTATGTGCAGTTGTTTAAGGATTGATACGTTGGTCCTATGTGCTGTCCACGGTATTTGGAGCATTTTCCTCCAACACCACATTTCGAAAGCATCTATGCGGTTTCGATCTGCTGATTTTATGGTCCATGTCTCAGCTCCATACAAGAAAATAGAGAATATCAGTGTCCGTACCAATTTTATCTTGGTTTTGATCGATATTTTCCTGTCCCTCCAAATTCTCTGAAGCTGTGACATTGCGCTTTTGGCCATACCTATGCGTCGGCGTATTTCTCCCTCACAAGACCCGTTGTTGCAGATGTTAGAGCCCAGGTATATAAAGTTCTCTACAATTTGTAGGTCAAGCAAACCACGAAGATCCAACTGGTTAGTGCGATCCACCACCATAAGTTTAGTCTTCGACTTGTTAATGGACAGACCCAGGCCCGCACTAGCCACCTCCATTCTCCGCAGAAGCCTATGCATTTCCTCCTCACTTGAAGCTATCAGCGTCGTATCATCAGCGTAGCGGAGATTGGTAACTTTAATTCCGCCAATGCTTACCCCACCATTCCAGTCATTGCATGTAAGTCTCATGATGTATTCTCCATATACATTAAAAAGGATTGGCGAGAGTATACATCCCTGGCGCACGCCTTTCCCAAGGTTTAAAGGATTTGAAATTGTTCTGTCGATTTTTACTTTCGCTTGGGTGTGGACGTAAAGCATTTGGAGGAGAGCAATAAGATGGTACGGGACTCCAAGTTCTTGCAGCACGGTCCACAACTTATTCCATTTAACGCAGTCAAAGGCTTTGCTGAAATCTACGAAACACATGATGACAGGCGTGTTGTATTTATAAGCTTTCTCAACTAATTGTCTTACATTGAGAATTTGTTCACGGGTGCCTTTGCCCTTGACAAAACCCGCCTGCTCCTGCGGTATTTGCCAGTTAAGGTAGTATCGTATACGGTTGTTTAATATGTGAAGCAGGATTTTGCTGGCATGCGACATTAAGGACAGTGTTCGATAGTTGCTACAATTTCTTGTGGACCCTTTTTTATGAAGAGGAAGGATGACAGTCTCCGTCCAATCCCTGGGCCACACGCCGGTTGTCCAGATTTTGTTACATATAGTGTGTAGCGAGTTGATGGCTGTGTCGCCCAAGGACTTCAGGATCTCTACGGTGATATCATCAGGACCTGGGGCTTTATTGGGCTTAATGTGATGCAGTGCTGATGTTATTTCCGAACGAAGGATATTTGGTTCGAGTGTAAGTGAGTTCCAGTCTGGTGGACTCACTGAATTTCTTCTGGTTTATTTTACAATACGCAAAAGGTAAAATAAAGCCGTCCAGACACCCTGACGCCATACAGACTATATCAATTAAAGATAATTCTGGTAAACCAATAATAAATATGCATATTGTTTTGAAATGTTAGCCAAGATAACAATTCATGATTCAAGATATTTATTTTTATCAAAAGATAATAAATGCACATGATAAGACCGTTTTATGTCTTATCGCTAATAATACATTCATATATAAATAGATACAAATTTTAGATGTTCACCTTTTCTATTTAATTTCAAATAAATTTTTCTAAAATACATATACAGTGACTCCACAAAGTATTCGTACCCTAATAAAATTTATGATATCTTTATATAGAATGAAATTTATCCGTAGCTACTTATTTATTTGTGGCGTTTTAGATTAGTGTAAATGAAATATACAGTTATTTAAAGATTATTTATATTTTATTACGTGTAATAAAATTTTTGCAAAAATATGCTCACCATAAAGTATTCGTACCATAACACAAAATGAAATATATATAATAAATAATTTTACTCTGATATTTTATTAATACTTTGTAAATAATCCATTAACTCAATTAAATTTTGGACATATTTAGCGGATACAGAATACCATTGTGATTCCAAGTGTTGTTTCATTTCATTTTTATTTGATATTTTGAATGTTCTAATTTTCTTGTTAAGAAATGACCACAGTTTTTCTAAGGGATTTAAATCGGACGACTGGGGTGGAGTTTTCAGCTGATGAGGAACTCTAATCACGAAGCCACTTCTAGACAATCCGAGCAGTATGCTTCCGATCGTTGTCTTGCTGAAAATAAAAATTGTCACCAAGTCCCACAATTTTAGCAGATTCAAATAATTTACCTTGCAATATTTTCAGGTACATTTTTGCATTCATTATACCTTCAATGAAATGAATTTTCCCCACAGCATTATTTCCTATGCAACCCCAAAACCATGACACCACCACCTCCGCATTTAACTGTTGGAATAACATTTTCTTTCAATAACGCCATACCTTTTTTTCTCCAAACTTTTCTTTTGCTATTAGAACCGTAAATTTGGAGTCTGAGAAAATAACAGATTTCCAAAATTCCAATGGCTTACTGAGATATTCTTTAGCAAAATTTTTTTTTTTTTCTGTCTGTGCGGTTTTTATAATTTCACTGTTATACGGTTTTTTAAGTGCAGTTCGTCCCTGATATCACCCTTTTCTGAATACTCTCCTTACAGTCGCAGCACCGACACTCTTTCCTCTTAATATCGCGAGGTCTGTTGCAATTGTTTGTGCGGATACAAAAGGATTGGCTCGTAGTTCATGCATAATGTGTCGTTCATCTCTGGTACTTAAAACTTTAGAACGTCCCTTTCTTGGTAAATTACTAGTAGTACCAAATATTTTCCATTTTTGTATAAAGTATTGTATAGTCGACTTACTTTTATGAAGCATTTTCGCAATTTTCTCATAGCTATTCTTTTCCATGTAAAGCGAAATAATTTTTAATTTTTCATCACTAGAAAGTTCTTTCGTTTTCGCCATTATAAGTATGCTCACGTAGAAACTGAATAAAACTGTTTGATCGTCCACGTGTCGCGACATGCATTGCTTTGTGTGATGCATCGCGATCGGCAGCTCATGTTAAACATGATGCTGATGGTAAGGAGGTGGGGCGTACGAATACTTTGTGGTGCTAAACTTTTACATGTTCATGATTTTTTTTTCTAATTTTTACAGCTAAACGGTAAATAAATAATGTGTAGTGTAAATACTAATGATGTACAATATTTCACAAATGTTACATTTAATTAAATATTAGCATTAATAAAAATAATATAGTATTTGCCATCGTACGAATACTTTGCGGAGTCACTGTATATCAAAAAGAAAATTGAGGGAAGATTGTTAATTGCAGAATAATTATAAGAATATAGAATTACGTTATACGGTAATTGTGTATACCACGAAAATTCGTAATTTTTTCAATTTGATTAAACTAATTGATTAAATTTTGTAAACTAAATTTTGATTAAATAAATAAGATGCGTAAGATCACCTTATAGATTTAATGTTGGATGCCGATGTAACAAACATACTCACAAATATATCTTTACCTTTTGTATAACAAATGAACAAAATACAGCGAATCAAGTTATGGTTAGCTTGTTTAGATCAAATTCTGATATTGACAGAAATTGCAGAAACAAAACAATTAAATTAAGCAATACACACAATTAACACAAACTATTTATCTCAAACAGTTTAGCCCTACCTATAATATTGAACTTTAAACATGATGACAATATTTTTATTGAAGTAAAAGGATAATAAAATAATTAAAAATTAAATATTTTAAAATATCTTAGGAAAGTATTTAAAAAAAAATCTCTAGAAATGTCGGTTAGACTGAATTGATACAAAAAAGAAAAATAAGTAAGAAAAAAAATATTAGTTTATTTTTTATGAATATTTAAAAAAGTAGGGTATTTTTTAAGTTATGGCCGGCTTAATTGCAATTTTCTAATGCAAATATCTCTTAACATGATTCAAGACAATTTTTTGTAGTTTTTTATTCTCTATCGAAATTGTTTAAATGTTTTTTCGCTGTTTTTACAATTTCTAGGAAAATTGCAAAAAAGTGGTTTTGAGGGTGGTTTTTTTTTACAACCCCTACAGTCTAATTTCATTTTTTAACTACTTTTAATTTTTTTACCCTTGTTCATGTAAAAACGATGGTATTTTAAAAAATCTCTATCCACAATAAATATTAATTTAAAATCTCTTGGACTTGGAGTTGGACTATTATGCCTTTTACATTGATTGTATCAACGTGTTCCAGGTCGGAGAAGATCGCGCACGCGATCACGTTCGCGCTCGCGCTCGCCACGAGGTTCGCCGCGAACACGCCGTGTGGAGCGCTCGCGCTCGCCCTCACCACCCGCTTTCCTGTTAGTGAAGTATAAAAAACACGTTTATAATTTATATATAAGTCAAACTTATCTCCAAGTCGAAATGGAAATTAAAAAAAAAATATTTCAAAGATTTCCATGATGAAAACTGACAGCCATACACCCGATTTTTTATTGGTTTCAAAAGTCTGACGTTACGGCAGTCAATGTTAGTCACATGTAGGCGCGGCGTGTCCAAGGCATCTTCAATACACCCTTGAGTAACTTCAGTTCAGGTCTCGTAGGGAACGCCCTCGTCGTATAAAAGTCGAATGTCGCATGTTCGACGTCACTTTATCGAGTACTAGCTTTTACCCGCGGCTTCGCTCGCATTAAAGCCATTAAATAAGTATCAGAGATCATTGCAATAGAAATTAATCAATTACTTGAATGCTAGATGATGTTGATGTAGCTAGATTTTGAGATTGTTTGACAATTTTTTTTTATCTTTCGTAAATTTTTTTTTAAATAAAATGTATCCTATGTTACTTCTTATAGCTCCACGAATAAGTGTAGAAAGTTTCATGATGATCGGTTAAGTAGTTTTTGCGTGAAAGCGTAACAAACACATAATATAGGATTATAATTTTAGAGGCGCCTCGTTAGTGAGCTCCTCTAGCGCGTCGGGCGCGTCGGGCGCGTCGGGCGGGCTGGACGCGAGCAACAAGGGCCACCAGCTGCTGCAGAAGATGGGCTGGAGCGCGGGCGGGCTGGGCGCGGCCGGCCAGGGCATCGCCGAGCCCATCAGTGGCGGAGCCGTGCGTGACCGCCAGGACCAGTACAAAGGTAAAACATGCTTTTACACTTTCCCACTACTTTCAATGAGATGGCCCCATCTCACAAGGAGATGCCGTCTCATTGGAGACACAGTCACTCAACCTGGTATATCTGAACTGAACTGAATCAGCCTGTAAACTTCCCACTGCTGTGCTAGTAGAAGGGTTGGAGCTTAATCCACCATGTTGCTCCACTGCAGGTATGCGGATAATATGTCTACCATGAGTAACGATCGTTTCCAGGTACCTATGATAACAACTGGGACCGACGGCTTAAACGTCCGGTGGGGAAACCCACAAGGACGTACACCCTTTTTCCTTTTCTTATTATTATAGTGTATTAGGACACTTGTCAACCTAATAATTGACATTGACAATTAAAACTACTACCTTACGTTTTACAATTTAAAAATTATTCATAAATGAACCCAAATAAACTAGTGACCAAAATGTGTACAAATATTTTGAATGGCCTAAAACCTAAAATATGTTTACAACCTATAACAGGAAAGAATAGGACTAATTGTTATAAGTATGTTATCTTGACCTGACTGCTGAAGGATTTTTTTATAATAATAATATACTTTATTGTACACTGTACAGTAAATTTCAACAAAACGAAAGATTGACTAACGAGAGCAGAGCAGCAACGTGGGGCCCACGCCCCACTGGGGGGCAATTTAAAAATGGACTCGACACGACTTTAACTTTCGCTTTGGGTTATTTCAATGCAATGCTATACCCTGTCCAACCGTTTATTATCTTTTTGACAGCTTACGTCTATAAATTTCAGTATTTTTTTTTTCATTATATGTTTTGAAATTTTACTTACGATGTTTTGATAACAATTTCATAGTGATTTCTTCCTAAAAGTTATCATTTATATTTCTTAAGGGAAGAAAACAATTTTGAAGGTTAAAAAAATGCATGGGGGCATAAAAAAATTTAGAAATGTTAAGGTGGGGCATGGCCTGAAAAAGGTTGGGAAACACTGAACTAGAGATTGACGTAAGATGTACAATAAGGAGGCACAATATATTTATTGATTTTTTAAAAAGGCTAGTTTTTCATGACAAATAAATGTGCTTATTTGCATTTTTTTTTATATTGTCATATACGTAAATATTTAAATTTGTATTTATAATGTACTTGTTAAAATGGTTATGTGGCAAATGTATTATCTTATTTTAACCGAATATATATTTTATTTATTTATTTAGAAACCGAACCTAAAGTTATGTATTTCTTACAGGTGTTGGCGTTAATTTGAATGACCCCTATGAAAACTTTAGAAAGAACAAAGGTGCAGCATTTATTACAAGAATGAAAGAAAGAGCGCTAGAACGGTCCTCGTGATCACCATAGATAATACTTAGATGTAAATGTGTATAATTGAGATTGTGTGGATGAGATTGATTTATTTTATCTAAATCATCTTGAATAAAGTTATATGAATTTTACTTTATTTTATTATAAAAATACTTTTACATTATTTGTAGCTTATTTATTAAATTATGTTAAACAAAAATATAATTCATAAAAAACGCTTCTGTAGTTTCAAAGCTCAAAATCATCTTCATAATTGTCCTTAAACTCTGACAATCTATCTAAACTTTCTTTGTAATCGGCATATTCTAATCCCTCTTGTTGGAACTTATGCAGTTTAGCAAATTTAATTCTGCTCACATCTCTATGAAGTTTCTCCAACATGTCAGCCATGAAATTTCCATTATGGTATCCAGCTATAACTGGACAACTTTCGACTTTTTCTGCTTGACTACCATCTCTAACAAATCCATTCTTATTTAAGTTATTTGAAAAAATTGATGGAAATGGAGTTTTTAACTCCAGTGCTTTCTCACAAACAGTTACATTGGTTGCTGATAAGAAATTATTGGCTTGAAAGTATAATTCAAACATTTCTCTAATATTGTTGCATCTATAAGCAGGAAGATTCATCTGCTCCTTTGCTTCCTTTAAAGGTGCTTTCAGATAAGTCTCAGGAATTCCTCTAACAGTTATAAGTTGGAAAAGCTTGTCTGTAGCAATTTTACAACTGGGTGTTATTGATTTATAAAGTGGTTTAGTTGTTTTATTTAAATAATCAATGAGGTATTCTGATTCATTTAAAGCTAAGGGGATTCCAAGAGATGCACAAGCCATCTTTCTTCCATACCCAGTCATATCAGTGCATATGTCAGACATAGTATAAAAATTATTTTTGTGTCTATATTTTTGACTTAAAGTATCTAAAGCTGATGCTATTAAAGCAGAAGAATGATAGTATAGTTCAGGTTTATAATTAACATAATCAAATAATCTAGGATTGCCAGGTTTTCTCCATCCTTTTTCCCCCATACATAAAGGAACAAATAAAGTAGCATATTGTGACAATTCCTCAATTGATTGGGCAATGTTAATTAATCTCACTGAATCTTTTAATGTAGATTTTTCTCTTTCTTCTTCTGTTGATGGATTATTATCAGAGAAATGAGAAGCTATTATTGGATATGCTAATATACTCTTTGTATATTCATCAGAAATATGTTCAATGCAACCCAAAGCTAGCCCTGCAAAGCCATCTGTACAATCAAAGTTTACTTGAAAACCTTGCATACTGTCACATTCTTCTACATATTTTCTGATATTATCAGCAAATGATTCGCCAAAATCAGATTTCCAAATTTGCCGGCCAGAAAGATTTATATCAAAGCTCTCCTGCAACAATTAATATAAATGGTAAATTATACTTTTTAATAATGTGAATGATTAAATTATTGTCATATCCTATTAATATTATAAATGTGAAAGTTTGTCTGTATGTTTGATACTCTTTCACACAAAAACTAATGAAAGGATTTAGATGAAAGTTTATAGTAATATATCTTATACATCAGAATAACACATAGGCTACAATATATAAAGATTTTGTTTAATTTGGCTATAAACATAGTTTGAAAATTATCACGAACATGTAAAGCTAAAATGCGTAATTTCTGCCTTTTTATGACACTTACAACCTTTTTTTTCGTGAGAATTCATTTGGCCAAAATGGAGCGTCGGGTAGCGCGGCACGCAAGGCGAGGGTAGAGGGGCGGTCCAAGTAATGACACGCATTTGCTAAGTGTGCGAACCAAATTCAGGATACATGGGGTCGCGAGCAGACGTGTGACGGCAGATGTCGTTGACGGTAGTGTTCATTTCAAGTTTTTCTTACAGCTTATTTGATTCTCGGAGCGATTTATTATTTAGTATAGCAGACATTATTATTGTTTTTAGTTAGTATATTTTAAGTAAAAATATAGATTATTTTTTATTTTAATTTCAGTCGTATTAGAATTGATTTTTTAATTTTTTTGATTAATATATTGTATTTTTAGTTATTTATGTTATAATAATGTAAATGTATGTTTTATGGCTAATCTGCATAAAGCCGTTCGTGATGAAATTTGATACGAACAGTCTAGCCTAGGGAAGGGCATAAGCTACTTTTTATCAATACATCCACGCGGGCGAAGCCGCGGGCAGAAGCTAGTCCTATATACATTTATGCATTAAATAAAAAATACTATTCTTAAAATAATTAAAAGAAAAATTACAGAACAAGCTTCAACAAATAAGTACATACATTTTCATTTCCAGATTGATATTCTTTGACGATATTTACAGTTCGGGAGTGAAATCTGGGATATAAATAGTCAGTCCATGTATCTACTTCCTGATCTAAATTATATTGTTTATTTTCAATGTTAGATGGATTTTCTGAATCAATATCTTTTAAATATTCATTTTTATTAGGTTCTGGCTGTTCAATTTTTTCAACAGCATTCCATGGCAGATTCTCTTCTACATTTTGTTCTTCTAGTCCACCACATGCCGGAAGGGTTTTAAGAGAACCTTTTAAATCAACCAAGAGCAGCCGAGGGGTATAAGTAACCTCACCTGTCGCAGTTCGACCCTCTCGGTATAAAATATCATGATTACACTCAGTTTTTACAGTACCAGTATAGTCGAAACTTAATTCCTGTATGTTCCAGAAATGTGCTCCGACATAATTTGAGTATTGACCAAATTGCAGTGTGAGTATCTCTCGTGTAGACATGTCAATAGGAATTAAATATTATTTCTTTTTAAAATGTTAATTAAGTACATCTGAGAAATATTATATCAGAAATTAATACTTCTAAAAGTTTCAATTTATTGTTTTGATGTTTTCATATTGAATCAAAAACAAATCTCGAGATGACTGTCAATGTCAAGATGCTATTTTGAGCCCTAGAGAGAGTATATTATTCTCTGTCTACGTTTTGAGTACGGTCTAGGGATGTGCGATTATTATCGATAATTCGATAATTTTTCATTCGATAATTATCGATAAGCGTTATTCGATAATTTTAATCCGATAATTATCGATAATTATTCATTCGATAATTATTGATAATTTTTTTGATCCGATAATTATCGATAAGTATTTTGTGTTTAGGTATTCGGATAGGGTACAGAGGTACAGATATAGATATAGATAAACAATATCGATACTTGTCATCCTTCATCCGATAACTCTACCGATAATTATCGATAATATTCAAAAAATACTATTTATAATTTTAATAAATTTGATTTATGGTTTCAATTTCATCGTTTTAAATTAAAACTTCATTAACATTAATTTGATTAAAGTTTATTTCTAAAAAAATTGCTCATAATAATAATAATGCCTAAATTACCAGCGAGCATTTATCACATGTTGCAAAAAGCAGTAGTACTGAATACATGTAGATTGGTAAGAAAATTTCTTTAATGTGAGCTCAATCACTGTGGCCAATCACAAACATAAATTATTATATATTTTTGTTACATTTCAGCAAAAATAAACAATCAGGTAAATAATAATACTCTTTATTGCACACCACTAAAAAAAGAAAGATGTACAAAGGTTTTAATTAGGCCGTTTATGTACATTTGGCTTTGGCCCATGCCATCAACTTCCCAGCTATTATATAACTAGCAAACCCGGCGAACTCCGTTTCGCCACCAACTTATTCTCGTGAGGGATACTCACACCACGTACTGGCACCGTCGGCTCCACCACCATGCAAAACCATATTGGTTTGTAGTACATGCTATCTATCAGAGATGGCGCTGTATGTGAAAAATGATTTTCCCTGTTTTCCTGCTTTTCTGTTGACATTTTTCCTAAATTTTGTTTGCTATAAACCTCACGGAGCCCGAGACCTTTCTAACGAATGCAAAACCGTGGAAATCGGTTCGTGCGTTCTGGAATTATAGCGTCAGGAAGGAAAACCCGACTTATTTTTATATTATAGGGGTTGATCGTAGTGGGGTGAAAATTGAGAGTAATATGAATTTTTTTTATTTTAAGTCAGAATAAAAATTTTTTTTGCCAAAAAATGAGTTTATAATTCACAAAAAAAATAGGGTTGATCGTAGAGGGGTGAAAATTGAGAGTAATATGAGATTTTTTTATTCTAAATAATGACATAATAAAAAAATAATTTTTTTTAATTACCAAATAAAAAATAAGGGTTGACCGTAGAGGGGTGAAACTTTAGGGTTGCATGTATTTTTGTATGATGTATCATAAAAAAATAAAAACAAAAAATTTTGTCTGAAAAAAAAAACTTAGGGTTGGACCACCCTTAACATGTAGGGGGATGAAAAATAGATGTTGTTCGATTCTCCCCCCTGGCTAGTATCCTCGCTAAGGATCACGAAAATCGGTCGAGCCGTTTCGGAGGAGTTCAATTACTAACCCCGTGACACAAGAATTTTATATATTAGATAATAATAAGTATTAATTATCTATATCTATATATGTATATTATTGAACAGGTGGAGTGAAGGAGTTAGATAATAATAATATACTATATTGCACACCAAAATAGAGAACTAAATTAAGGACACAATCTAACATCATTATAAGCTGTACAACCAGGCGGTCTTATTGCTAATGCTAAAGAGCAATTTCTGCCAGACAACCTGAGAGTGACAGTAATATTGCATTTGCAAATGTGCTGATGGTATAACAATAATTATATATATTAAATATATATTATACAAAATAATGATAATTCAGTGATAATAATTCAATTCCATTCATAAAAGTATGCACTTATCATCAATGTTTTCTTATGACGTTATCACGTAAAAATTATCGTCCGTAAACCGACTTTACAGACACCCATTTTTTTAGCTAATTAATGAAATAATCTACTTATGTACCTAAAACTATTTTATGAAAACCTAAAACCCAACGTTTAATTATAAATAAAATGTAGGCATTGTTATTCAAAATGACGACGCAATCAAGCACAGATCCTTCCTGCACACAATGCCATAGCCGACTGAGGTGAGAGTGTCGAGCGGGATGTCGAATTATGGTTTTCTCGTGAGTGAGGAATACAGAACGATAGACGTGTAATGTATTTTTTAACGACGTAAGCGCCAAAACTGTTTATTCCTAATTAAAAGTTAATTAAACAACCAATCAATAAATTAAAAGATGAAACTGAAGAAATACTTCTAGGCTACTTGACTAAACAAAAACCCAACAAAAGTAGTGTGCCTATGCTGAGAAAAATAGCAAAACGTATGCAAAACATGTTTTTTTCGAAAAAATATACTACCGAGAAATTTTTTACCAATCGTGTTTTAAAATGACATAATACAAGATAAAAGTTCGAAGTATCATTTCTCCAAATATGAAGGTCGTAAATTTTACAAATCCTGAGATAAATAACGATTTCAAACTACAAAATTGCATAATGAACACTCTTAATAATGTCCGAGCATTTCGTTGACTATTGGTATTTTATCTCTTTCTTACGAGTTGCCATGAATTTGTGGTAGAAAGAGATGTAATCCCTCTCTTAGGAACGTTTTTTGAGTGCATGTGCGCATTTCATTGTAATATTTATTTGATAAATTACTTACCGAAGTAGCGCCATGCTGCTTGCAGCCTAATGGGCCGGCGCGCCCGGGGAAGTACTTCGCTCTCACTTAACACCGAAGTGAAATGACGTCGTGTTTCGTTCGGTTTGTGAGAGATCCGGTGGCCCATGCCTTCCCTTCCCTACACAGGTAAAGTGGAACATCCCTCCCCTCCCTAAAGGCCGGCAACGCAACCGCTAATCCTCTGATGTAGCGGGTGTCTATGGATCAGTGTGACCGTTTGTGGCAGATTTCGCTCTTGAATTTTGTCTGTGGCAGATCATTATAATCATATAATATCATTTAAAAGATTTCGGAAAAATAAATAATACTTAAAATTTTCAATGAGTTATCTTTTTTAAAAATAATTACATTTCGTTTATTATATAATTAGATCAAAATTTATTTCACCGAACTGGCAACATCTATTTCATGGCCAGATTATACGGGGATTTCCCACTTATTCTGTTTTTAAACGAGTACGTCATATGATTATGAACTGTAATTAAAATGGAATAGTGTTCATCACAGAGTACATTGAGTGTAGGGGTGTTCATATTCATATGATAATAATATGAACACTTTTCTCCTTTATTGATTTTATTTTATTTTAAGTCATTCTCATTTGGCGTGTAACGTTTGCGGTTCTGTGTTACGAATAATAAATTATGAACAGAAAATGAGAGCGTGCTTATCGACCTGAGTGGGAGCAAGATCCCTTGCTTTCTTCCTGGTTATCGAGGGCTAAGGATGATCAGGACGTTGCATTCTGTAAATTATAAATTAATTGCGAGATTATCTACTTTAAAAGTGCATGGATCATCTCAGAAACATAAAAAGAACATAATTGGGTACAGGGACCAATCATCGGTAAGTACTTTAGAATAAGTAAATATTAGTAATTAATCAATTTGTTAGATATTTTTAAAATCACTTACATACTTTATCAAACTGTTTCAGGTTCAACAGTTTTTTAAGAAATCTCCATTAGAAGAGGAAGTGAAAAAGGCCGAACTAAAGGACAATGGCAGATCCCCTAACAAATTTTTGTTGGCATAAATTTCTAGCGTCTACTAATGAAAAATATGTGATAATATAGTACTTAAATTCCTGATCACTTTTGCCTAAAGAAGCACCACCGAAAGAAGTAATGAATTGAAGATATTCCAGGTTGAACATTTAGAGGTTATGTTTCGACAACTTATAGGTAACTAATCAAAAACTTAGTCAAATACATGTTAAGTATAGTCCGAAACTATGTTTTAAATAACTAGATAGATTGATTACAAAACATTGTAGTAGGTATGTCTACACTTTTGACGCAGCCACAGAAAAATAAAAAAAAATTATTAGACGCTTTTTTTTAACCCTCAGGCCTAAAATATTTCATATTCCGGGATTTTCTTTGTTATCTGTCCTTAGGTATTTCCTACTTAGGTACATCGGCGTTAGCTGTAGATGACATAAAATTGACGATCGACAAAGACGTTCATCTTCTTAAATTATGAGCGCTGTAGATCAACAGATCTAATAAACCCTGCTCTTAGAATTTCTAGACCTAAAGGTGGTCTGTCTAGATTCAGTCAGTCAGGATCTGTTTAGATTTTTCTGTAATGATAATCACCATAGATAGTTAATTACGAGGACCATCCACTTATCGTGCCCTTTGCAGCATGGCATCATCTTTTTATCAGATAATCAGATGAGCAGCCCGCAAGGTCTTAACCAAATAAGAAACAGTCTACAATGGCACACAAAATGGTTGTTCCCTGCAAAAAATTAAAGTGCGGCCTCTATGTTAAAAAGCAGACTCTAGAAACCACTTATCTACAGATACGTGGTATAAAAACAGTGGATCTCATATATAGTTAGTTAGAGTATCTGCTCATTTTTTCTAATAGAAAAAAGGCATGTTTATAAAATAAAACATTATTTTCTTATTACGAATTATTATTGTATTCATGAAATAATTGGGCTTAGTAAATAAATAAATAACGCGTTATTCTTTGTAATAAAACAAGATTTCGGATTGATACAATATAAATCGTGTAACGTGATGCAATATAATACGTGTAACGTGTAATATTTATTTAAAGGCAAAAAGTTCATGTATGTTAATGAGAGAAGATTTATTACCATGTGGCAACATTCAACGGAACCATCGTTAGTACTTCATATTCCAATGAAATGTCAAATCATTTTTACAATAATCAAATGTTTTTTCATTAAAAATGATATTTTTCCTAGACTTACACAGATCTTAAAAATATATTGAAAAAACGTAAGAAATTATTTTATTTACATTAGTCATTAAGACATTTATAGACGCTTGGGAACATTCAACGGAACTATCGTTAGGTACTTCATTTCCTATGAAATGTCAAATCATTTTTACAATAATCAAATGTTTTTTAATTAAAAATGATATTTTTCCTAGACTTACACAGATCTTAAAAATATATTGAAAAAACGTAAGAAATTATTTTATTTACATTAGTCATTAAGACATTTATAGACGCGTGGGAATTCTATCAACAACTTTTTCGCCATTGTCCTTTTTGTGCTATGCTAGTGGAACATAGTTTACCTTTTCGCTTAATGGACCATTTGAACCAAATAATATCTAAAAGCTTCCACGATTCCGAAATCACCAAACTATTTTCCTGCCAGAGGACTAAAGCGGCGGCGGTAACGTATATAATGTTTTGAAGCCTAATTTAGAAGCAGAAATGCTGACCGATTTAAAATCGTGTGAAAATATTAAAACACGTAAAGCAATGTTTTCCTTAATTATTGATGAGAGCACAGATATAACAACCACCTCGACGCTTGCAGTTGTAACTAAATATTATTCTGAAAAAAATCTCCAAGTAAAAACTAAATTTTTAACTTTGGTCGACTTGAACGGGGCTGATGCTAACCTTGATATTAAAGATGCTATTGGTTTTGGGGCGGGCACTACTAACGTTATGTTTGGAGAACAAGGTGGTATCATTCATATCATTGCAAAAATAAGACATGTGAATCCTCATTGCATGTTCATTAAATGCGTATGTCATTCCACTGCTTTGTGTGTATCTCACGCTATTAACCAAATAGTACAGGAAGTTTACGGATATTTTGCACATAGTAGCAAAAGACAAAAATAATTTATTGAATACCAAGATTTTATTGGCACTGAAAAGCATAAAATATTAAGGCATTAAGAAATTCGCTGGCTAAGTTTGCATGCTTGCATTAAAAGAATTTTAGAGTAATGGGATGCCCTTAAACTTTTTTTTGTCAACAAACTAAACATTATACTTCAAAGAGATTAACGATAGGAAAAATGCTGGACGCGAATGGGAGCTACAAAATATCCAAATATTGCAAATTTCGCGAAAGCTTTATTATGTTTGCCTATGTCAAACGCTTCGTGCGTCCAGGTATTCGTGGCCGGTGACCTCAACGCCAAGTCCACGGCTTGGGGTAACCCGCTTACGAATCCAAAAGGGAGGGAGGTGGAGGAGTGGGCACTAGCTGCCGGACTGTGCCTGCTCAATTTGGGGGCAGTCCAGACGTGCGTGCGATGGTCGGGAGGTTCCGTGGTGGACGTCACGTTTGTCACGCCGGCCATCGCACGCAGAGTGGAAGGGTGGAGGGTGGAGACGGAGGTGGAGACTCTCTCGGACCATCGATACATAAGGTTCGAGGTGTCTCCAGCTCCCGTACGTCCGGCGTCATCATCGCCGTCAACGTCGTCCAGGGGGCGTAGCCACTTTCCGCGTTGGGCACTCTCCAAGCTCGATCGGGAACTGGCAGAGGAGGCCGCAATCGTCGGCCGCTAGAGCCTCCCGCTGCTGTCGGAGTTTGGGGTGGATGAGGCGGCCAGCCGGCTCTGCGACGCATTCACTGCTGTCTGCAGAGCGGCCATGCCGCCCGCGAAGCGTCCATCCCCGCGGCGGGCACTCTACTGGTGGTCGGCTGAGATAGCCGGTCTCCGGGCCGCCTGCATCGGGGCCAGGAGACAATATACTCGGAGCAGGCGGAGACGCCCCCAGGACGTGGACAGGGACGACAGGCTGCGCAGGATCTACGTGGAGAAAACGAAGATCCTGCGGCAGGCCATATGCCGAGCCAAGGAGGAGGCCTGGTTGGAGTTAGTTGGGGGTCTGGAGAGAGACCCCTGGGGCAGACCGTATAATTGGGCGCGGAACAAGCTCCGCGCCCAGTCGGCCCCCACCAGCGAAACGCTCCAGCCGGACCAACTGGTAAGGATCGTCGGGGAACTCTTTCCCGACGAACCCGAGGGCTTCGTGCCCCCCAGAATGGCTCGGCAGACGCCGGACGAGGAGGATGAGAATGATATGAAGAGGGCGCCGGGTCCAGACGGGGTGCACGGGAAAGTCCTTGCGATTGCTCTCGGGCACCTCGGCGACAGCCTCCGGGAGCTGTTTGATCGCTGCATGCGGTCTGGCCAGTTCCCGGGGGCCTGGAAAGAGGGTTGGCTCTGCCTACTTCCTAAGGCAGGGCCCGACTCAGCTTCGGCAGTGCGACCGGTGGTGCTGCTGAACGAAGCTGGGAAGGCCTTGGAGAAGCTAGTGGCCTCCCGGCTCGTTCAGCACCTGGAGGAGGGCTCGGGACCTGGACTGTCAGAATTCCAGTTCGGGTTTCGAGCACGCCGGTCGACTGTCGACGCCCTCAAACGCCTACGGGCGGTGACGGATGAGGCGGAACATGGGAGGGAGGTGGTGGTCGCGGTGTCGTTAGACATCGCGAACGCCTTCAACAGTCTCCCGCACGTGGTGATACGGGAGGCACTAAAATACTTCGGAGTGCCCCCGTATCTAAGGAGGCTGTTAGAGACGTACCTCTTTGATCGTAGGGTAGGCCTCGAGAACCGGTCGGGGTCCGTGGAGTGGCTGTGAGTCGGCTGCGGTGTCCCGCAGGGATCGGTTCTGGGTCCGATCCTGTGGGACATCGGGTACGACTGGGTCCTGCGAGGCCGTCTTCTCCCCGGGATGGGTGTCATCTGCTATGCGGATGACACCCTCGTTTATTCCCGGGGACGAAATTACAAGGAGGCGGCGCGGCTGGCCGAGGTTGGACTCGACCTCGTGATCAGCCGCATCGAGAGTTTAGGGCTTCGTGTCAGGATTGACAAGACCGAAGCCCTGCTCTTCCGCGGGACCGGCCGTAAGGGACCTCCACCGGGGGCTATCCTTCAGATCGGAGAGGGGAGAGTCAGGATGAGCCCCCAAATGAAATATCTCGGGCTCATCCTGGACGGAGGGTGGACCTTCGGCCCACATTTCGCGATGGTGGGACCGAAGGTCGTGAAGGTGACGAGTGCGCTGGGCAGACTCCTCCCGAACCTCGGAGGACCCAGCGCCGCCTGCAGGCAGCTGTACTCCGGAGTCTGCCGGAGTATGGCGACGTACGGTGCCCCGGTTTAGGCGAATCGCCTCACCGCGAAAAATAAAGCGGCACTTCGTGCTGCGCAGCGAACAATCGCGGTGAGGGTGATTCGGGGTACGGTACCCCCGATACGGTATCGTGGGCTGCAGCTACTGCTCTAGCCGGCGACCCCCCGTGGGAGCTCGTGGCGGAGGTTCTTGCCGAGACGTCATACGTCTCGGGTAGGAGGGCTCTTGGTGAGAACCCTACGTTGGACGGGATCCTGCGGGTGCGTCGGATGGGGCAGGAAGCGCTTATGCGGAGGTGGGGGGAGGACCTGGCGGGGCAGCCGTATGGCACACGCGTAACGGCTGCCATTCGCCCGGTCCTTGAGCGGTGGATGCGTCGAAAACGCAATCCCCTCACCTTCCGTCTGACGCAGGTTCTCACCGGGCACGGTTGCTTTGGTGACTACCTGTGCCGGACGGCCCAGAGGGAGCCGACGACTGAATGTCACGATTGTGGCGCGGCGGTGGACTCCGCCCAGCACACCCTCGAGGTGTGCCCGAGATGGGCGGCGCTGCGTCAAAGTCTGACGTCGGTCCTCGGAGGGGACTTGTCGCTCCCGAGCATTATCATCGCGATGCTCGGCGACGACGAGCCCTGGAAGGCGATGGTCTCCTTCTGCGAGACAGTAATGTCCCAGAAGGAGGCCGACGAGCGGGTGAGAGAGGAGGCCGCCGACGTGGCCTCCATCCGCGGGCGACGAATGGGGGTGCGTAGGAGGCGCTACTTAATGCGCCTCCAGTAACGCCCCTGTGCCCATATCGGGCCGGGATGGGAACCCGGTCCTGCTAGATACGGCGTCGTTGGGACTGTTCAGAGGTGAGCCGGACAGTCCCCATGGAGGAGAAGTCTGGCCTTTTCGACGAAGCCAGCCTGTCGCTGGAGGGATCCTGTTGCCTGCAGATCCGGGACCCTCCAATTAAAGCGGCTGAAGGCTCCCGCAGGGGTTTAGTACGCTATTGCACATAGGTCTAGGACTGCCGACCCGGGCATCCTGGATATCATCCGTAAATGGATTCCCCTGCGACAAAAAAAAAAAAAAAAAAAAAAAAACTCTTCGTGCGAGAGAATATTCTCGTAGGTAAAGCTGAACAAAAAAAAAATAATAAGGAGTAGGTTCTTAAACAAACATGTTTCAGCTACAATTATCACAAAAGAGGGGATAAAGGAACACGGAGATTGTGTCTCCTTTAAACCAAGTAAAAAAATGTTAAAAAACATATCGTTTAAATCTATACACATGAAGAATGAAGACGAAAATTTGCAGGCAAATGTTGATACAAACTAATAGTAGTATGTAGTAGATGTAATACAGCTTATTGAAATTGTAAAATAATTATTTTTTGTGTTGATTAAAGAAATTACGTTCTATTCGTTGTTTTTTTTTTTTATTTTCCATGATGGCATAGTTTTGGCATTTTTGTCGTCAAGTGTGGCAGATTTTGGCTGATTTTTTACCCAGTCCGTGGCAGATTCGCCATTTTTAAGACGGTCACACTGCTATGGATGTCCTTTTTGCTTACCACCAGGTGAATCGACTGTCCGTTTGCAACTTCTAGTATTAAAAAAAAAATTACACCTATATATGGAAAATCTATTACAGTAGGAGTGATAAATATTTATTGATATTTATGAACGTCCCATCACTAGCATTTTGTAGGTATTTAATAGTAGGCTTGAAGTAATAAAAGGCTTGGCCTAAGACAAAGTAGATACTTCGTCTTAGGGCTTGGCGTAGAAATATATTATGTATATATACAGGTGAGTGGTAAATTACTATCAATATTTAAGGAGACTACTCGGTACATGATTATCATTCGAATTATGTAAAAAAAAAAAACAGGTAAATATATAATAAACTTTTAAGTAAAGTTATTCAACAATTATCCAATTATGTACGCGTCGTCTGGACATCCTAGCAGCTAGCTGCACTTTCGACACAAAACAGGTAGTTTACCTACGTCCAAACGCCGCCACGTGTTAATAGGGTAGCAGGATAAACAAGCATGATCCAGTCCCCTTTAATACTTTAATCGGGGCTTAGGATAGGCAAAAATACTAAGATATTTTACTCGTTTAAGCAACAAATTTGTTGACTAGGTAAATGCTGTGAACTTTTGCAATTTTTAGATGTGAACAAGCGGCACAGTACAACACCTGTGCACGTGCCGCCGGCATGACTGTAGGGTGTCAACGCTTCATTTACTTGAATTGAAATTTATGAAAATTTGGTCAAAAATTAAGTACCTATATTTTTTACATAATTTGAATGAGAATCATGTACCGAGTATTCTCCTTAAATATTGATAGTAATTTACCAGTCATCCTGTATAAGTGGCGCTTGCGCCCGCCTCACACCCACGCGTGCCCCATGTTCCTGGGACGAGAAAAACTCTACGACTGTTGTGGCTGTTTTAGTCGGATGATTCGAGAGTATAACAATAGTGGCTATTTTTAAACCTTTAGTTTTTGGTGGATAAAATGTTATTTTCTGTGATTTTTATAATTATGGTGATGTAAAAGGTGTAGCCGATATTAATTATGCAATAAAAATAGAAAGACACAACGGCCATAGTGGCTTTATTCGTAGGATACGACGATTTAAGGATAATAATTACCAGTCGTCCTGTATATTACAAGCATTATAGTTATAATGAATAGGTCACTGTGAAAAAAAATGTTTGAAATAAAATTGTTCTTTTCCTAATATAAACATGCAAATTGTGAGGATTCTTTAAATTAAGACGATTAAAAAGCGCTTAATGCTCTTACGACCCGGCATCTTTCACCGGCATCGGCCGGTGAAAAAAGTCGTAACGTCTATTGTTTCTAAGTTTTCACATTTTATTCCGAAGAATAAAAATAAGATAAAAATAACATAAGGGACAAATTTGACAGAAATATTTACAAAAAAAGTCATATTTAAGATTTTATTTTACAGTTCAGTTCAGTACAACAATCCCCGAACAGTTTATCAACACTTCAAATGTCAACAACTCTAAAACGTCTCGTAATGTTTAAATAAAACACAAAAAACCTTCTCCTGTAAAGTTGTCAGTTTGCAGTTACGCCTTTATTCGTAGGATACGACGAAATATTAATAGTTTAATACTAATTTACCAGTCATTCTGTATAAGACTTTGCGCTGCGCTTGGCGTTCAAAGGGTTAAGGTAAAAACGAAATATAATGAATATTAAAAAAGATAAATAAATTGGATCCTAATTTTTTTTGAGCCTATTGATTTTATTTTATATAATATAGGTTTCCAATATATTTCAAAAACTATATGAAAATGCATCATGTTTTTAATTGGAACAATGTGAGGGAACCCTAAAGTATATAAAATACTTTTGTTATTTCTATCTTTTATTGGTGTACAATAAAGAATATATTATTATTACTATTATTACCGGAAAATTGTCTTAGGAAACAGCAACTCTTTTTGAAATTATTTATTTATCTCTATTTGAAATAGTATTGTGCAAAAAATTTTGGCAGTTAATTTTTTGGTCAAGCGTGTGTTCTTCTATTTCAATACAAGAATAATTTAATTGAAATGAATGAAAAAGATCATAAATATTATCAATTAGAAAAGAAGATAACCACATATAGTGAATTCATTTTTATTACCAAAATTATTAAAAATCATTCAACTTAGCTGACTTAACCTAATACTAATAATCTAAACTACCTCTACCCTTATGTTCTAAAACTTAAGTTTAATATGGATGTTGAAATACTGGCAGTGGAAAAATACATTTCTTGTTTTATGATACATAGCAATCACAATTATTTGGCTATTGTGAGCATTATGGCCATTAATTGTTACAATTTTTATTTATTGCAAAAATGTATAAAGATCAATGACTATTTAAAAATGACATCTTAGAACTTAATTTCATATTTAAAGCGTTAGTAAATTATAAGCAAGATTTCTAAGTAGGACCTATGAGAGGGAAGTATTTACAAAATTGCACACTATAATATCAAACATTCTTAAACAACATTGATTAATAAAAACCTGTGGTGTAAAAGATACAATCATGTACTAGATCCAGTACGACTATATAATTATCAAACTATACTCAACTCCTAGAATTCACTCATACTACAAGCCCAGCGATATTTTCGCGCCACTAACACAAAAAGGCCCAAATTATTTCTATTCTTATTGACCGCTATATACTTTTTTTATCAATCAAGACCAATTGCTAATTGTTCCTAGGTACGACACACAATTACGTCCTAGTATATCCTATGTCATCAAAATGCATATTAAAATAAGAGACCCACATTCTATTTTCACATAATATTTTTTTACGCATTTATTCCTTTTTTTTCAGACATAAGTACGTTCGTGGGTCCCATCGTAATTTACGTGATTAAATAGCAAATCTCATATCACAGTTTTTAACTAATCTAAATGAACTTTAATTTTTAGAGATTGCTATGCTGTATTTCTCAAAATTCGTCATTGGATATTAATTGCAAATATTTAAAGGACGTAAACATGTGTCTGAAAAACTCGTATTTTATTTTTTAGAGATCGCATAATGCAGATTTATAATCAGTCGACAGTTTATTCTTTGCCAAGTTATAGCTGAAACATTAATATCATTTTATTGCACCACAAATGTTTTAGTAAACTTAGGCAATCTGATATAACTATCGTCGTAAAACAAATCTACATTGATTGTCAACTTTTATAGGTACAATATTAATTTAATAAAACTAGTTAGTAAGCAGAATTCTTATCACTTCATTGCCTTCTACTTCCAACGTACCAACTTTAACCAAACCAAGTCACAACCAACCTCTACTACAACATTATCTTATCACTTGCCTACACATACAAGTTGACATTCCTTAAGATAAAATTAAAGTAAATATCATTCCTAATTGTATAGTATACAAAATAATGCCGTACTCACAAACAAATAGAAATTATACTTAATGTAATTAAGTTTATTAAAATACTAAAATGCAACAATTAAACATATACCATAATTTATAAGGAAATTTGTTTTGGTATGTATTCTATAACTTTATTTGTTATAAGGAAAATGTATTCAAAATTAAATCTTAATTGTTAAATTGTCATCATAAAATATATGTAATTTTGTATTTTATAAGTTTTATTTAATGATGAAAATTATGACATAATTAACAAAACAATATTTCTACTTGTATTTATGCACTTATGCACTGCAATTTATTATAGAAATATTCAGAACTACATATTTTATTTGTATATATTAACACTAATTGAAAAATATATAAAGTAAAAGAAATGAAGCATGAAGTAATGAAGAAGCCTTGAAGCAAGAAGGGTTGAAGTTTAATCTGCTACAAGATACCCGTTTTATGTAGGATAAAAATGTTTTCTATTTTAAAGAAACCACTGTTTTTGTATTTCGTAGCAGAGTAACTTCAATTATAACATTTATAGAATGATAGATTATGAGAAAAATTCAAACACAGAAGATCAGAATGAAAAAAAATCAGTAAGAAATAAATTGAGTTTATTACAAAATGTACAAAAGATTGATTAAATAGTAACATAATCATTAAATAACAATGATTTTGTTGATGATTTAATCAAATCCCTGTTTTTTCATCATCATCAATCATGTCATGTCAAAAACTTTTGTTACATATTCATAAGCTTATCAAATGCACTCGTGCTTTTAAAATAAAGTATGAGCACATTCAATAGTGAATATGTTTCACAGAATAAGTCAGAAATATTTTCGAGAAACAAGAACAAGCTGCCAGTGTCAACAAATAAAATGCACACAATAAAATAAATATGTACAAGCGGTGGGAGCTTTATTAATATACCCGCTATGATTTTTGCTACTTTTAGTCATAGTTTTGGTATTTAAAAAAAAATACTATGACTATGATATATATATGAACTGATCACTAGAGTAGCAAAACACATGTTTTGTACTGATAGTGTATGGTTAAGGCCGTGTTCCGAAATACACTGGAGCACTATGAGGTGTGACGTCAATTCAGTATACTGTGAAGCTGTTCCTTTTTAGTTTGCTATACTGTGCTATACTGGTTACTGTTTATAACGGAACGCAGTCCAGTATACTATCATGCTGATTTTTCGACTTTATTTTCAAATGAAAATATTTATCATGTACACGTTTTCTATTCAACAAGAAAAATTATCATTTAAATATTGTTGACATTTTTGAATAACAATATTAATTAATAATAATGACAATTATTCGCGTTGTTATATTTTTGATCACGTGATCACAGTACTGAGAGCACCTGACCTCGAAAGCGCCCAGTGTTCTCAGTACAAAAATGGCAGCGATTCATGACGTCATTTATTTCTCTATGGTACTTCGGCAGTGTACTGGCGGTCTATAATGGAACGAATTTTTCAGCACTGACAGCACTGGACAGCACTGAGCAGTGCTCGCAGTATATATCGGAACACGGCCTAAGAAACCAATTATTTATAAGTCTATTCATTGATTTCGAGACAAAAACAAATCCATTTCAACAAGGCAGTCGATACAGCCGTAGTGTCGTTAAACTTAATAATTAAAAAATTTACAGTGTACGATATGTAACAAGTGTTCCATTTTCGTAAAACGTAAATACACATATCTGGTACAGACTATCACTGAACTGTCACATACGTCACACGCACACTACTATATTAACATTACACTTATATATACTTTGTTTCGATATTGGAGCCTTCACTGGGATAGACTTCGTTTAATCCCGTGTCTTGCGATCACATTGTTCCACCAAGTACATGACGTAAGGATTGAACAATGATTAAAATGATTGTATTTTAATTAAACTAGTGCGACTCTGTTGACAAGTGGAGTTTTTCGTCTGCTCGTGTGCGTTTGAGTTGCAACCGGTTGGTATATGAAGCTGGATTTCGCCCTTTTCGCTGTATGAACTGAAATATAAGAAACGTGAACTTTATTAGAAGAAACAGAGCGGTATTAATAAAATATACTCATTTATATCATCTGAGATGTATTGAAACTCAAAGCTGACGAAACCGTGCAATTCGAGTATTCCCTTTTTGATTAAAATTTTTAAAAATAAAATTGGGTTACATAATACACATGCATGTAAAAATTAAGGAATTACGGAAGTTTGATATAAAATTCTTTAAGTGCGAATAATTTACACATGTGTCATAAATATTTCTCACTCACTAGTCAGTAATTAACATGTTATTTATAAAACGTATAAAAAACTAATAAGATAATAAGTAAAATATATTCTGAAAAAATGGCATTAATATGTAAAATATGATAGGTAGCTAGAACATATACTCACTCGTATAATTTTCTGAAACAGATAGATCTAGTTTGACAGGTTTCATTAAATCGAAATCGATTTCTTCGTAAGACTGATCCAACACCTGTCAACAAAAGTTTTAGCACATGAAAATACAATTTATTAAGGACAATGATTTTTTGTTCGAATTTCAGTTATTTTTACGTAAAACCTTGTCAATAAACTTCAGAAAGAATTAAGCGAAAAAATTAAGCTTTTTTTGTGTTTATACTACAATCTGTTTCCTTCTGTGGGACATTCAGTAATATGACGGACGTAGCTTCTCATCGCAAGTGTCTTCATATAGTCAGTGAATTTACTGTGTCTGGACTGAATCTTTAAGTAATTTTATATTCAGACGACGTGTTTTTTGTTCATTATTCATTAGTGGTCGGGCAAGGGTGTTTGGGTGCTGTGAAATGTGGTCCTTATAGGATTTGATATTCTAAGGTCGTGATGTAGTAGTTCGATGGGTACAAACCAAGGAGTATTTAGATAATATAAGTATTTCGATGTGGAAGTGTGCTGCGGTACCCCACGTATGTTAGTTGAGATTTGTGACCAATAAGCTAGTAAAGCTGTCTAGTTTGGATGCCGAGTTACTTTCTTATGTGCTTTTGGCGGTAACGTTTGTTGTCGGGTTCTGGTATATATACTCAATCGCTTCGAAAACTTCGAGAGCGCGATGTAGGATACGTCAGTTCATATGTGGCGAGATAGATGTCGCTACATGCTTTTGTCAGTCTCTTTTCAAAATGCAGTCTAAGGTGACAAACATGGTCTGCTTTATGACATGTCACTGTTATTGATTGTTGAAGGGCAAGATCCTCTTCTCAGTGTGAATATTACATTTATATATTTGGCTTCCTTCGCCTTTATACGCGACGTTTTGAGCCAGAGGATTTGTCATTTAAGCCTTTTTGGAGTATTTTTGACGCCCTTATCGGATCGCTATGTGAAGTTAAGGTAGCAGTGTCGTTTGCAAATGTACCAGTAGTAACTGTCGCTAATGTAGGCAAATCTGCAGTGAAGAGCATGTAGAATATGGGCCCCAACACACTACCCCATGGAACGCCTGCCTTAATGGAGCGAAGATTTGTCGTTGCATCTCCATTTTGTATGTAGTAGAAGTTTTGGCCTTAAGAGATTCCATGATATTTTTAGTTAAGTCTGTGTAACTGATCCACAGTGGCATGTTTACTGGGTCATTCCATGTCAAACCAACAAGGCACTCAACCTGACCATTTCAGATTTGGCTGAAACTTGGTTTATTTATACTCTCTGACATCTTGAACACAAATATAATTTTCAATTTTTTTTATCCCTGATAGTTTTTTTTGTTATAAATTTTTTAAAATCACAAAATGCCGCGTTTTTAACGTGTTCTGAAATCTAAAATCTGCAATAACTTTGGTTCTATTAGTGCTAGAGAGCTGAGAGATAGCCCATTTTAAAGAGAGTTTAATGGGCTTTAATTTGATATCCAATTTGACCATATTGGAGGAAAAAGGTGAGTTTGAGTGAAAATAAAAAATCGTTTGTGAAAAAAATGAAGTTGATGTTTTTTATTTTTTTTCAAATTTATATATGTTTTTATGTATAATTTTGTGAGTACACCATAAAACATTTAGAGTGGGACCATGATGGGATCAGGAGATATGTTAAAAAAACATCACTGAAGTGTCACAAATTTTTTTATTTCAATTTAATCTTGAATAATTTAAGTTATGTAGGCCTAATTCTTATGTTTTTTTTTAGAGAAAAAAAGAGAGTATGAGTAAAACTCGAAAATCGTTTTTGAAAAAAAATCGAGTTGGTGTTTTTTAATTTTTTTGAAATTTATATATGTTTTTATTTATAATTCTGTGAATACACCATAAAAAATTAATTAATAAATTATTCTTATGTTTTTTTTTTATGGTGTACTCTCCTTTTTCCTCCAATGTGGTCAAATTGGATATCAAATTAAAGCCCAATAAACCTTCTTTAAAATGGGCTATCTCTCAGCTCTCTAGCACTAATAGAACCAAAGTTATTGCAGATTTTAGCACACGTAAAAAACGCGGTATTTTGTAATTTTTAAAAATTTATAACTAAAAAACTATCAGGGATACAATTTTTTAAAAATTATATTTGAGTTTAGGATGTCATAGAGAATACATAAACGAAGTTTCAGCAAAATCTGAAATGGTCAAGTTGAAAACATTTTTTTTTTGGTTGGTTTGACATGGAATGACCCTACTGCGGAACCCAAACTGGTGATCAGGAATTAGTTTATTATTCGTGTGAATGGCAGTATACGTTACAGTAGTAATGACTCTAATATTTTCGACGGAATGGGCAGCAAACTTATTGGCCTGTATGATTTAATTTATTTTGGTTTTTTATGCGGTTTTCGTGGATTTCCACAGGGGATAATCTGAGGATTCTGTAACTTCTAGCCCAGGGAGATAATGACGAAATCTATTATTACAATCTTGTTCTAGGGAATATTTGAAATATCTGATAGTGTGGTTAAGATGTTTTTTTTTTAATATTTTATATAGATATTTTATAATAGATTTTTTCAACTTATCATTGCACGCTGTGCTACTTGGAGCTTGTTTAAAAGGCCCATACTCAGAGACCACGTCTCAGATCCGTATGTCATCACTTGTAACGCACATTGGACGAAGTCTTTCGAGTTCAGGCACTGAAGTATGACGGATGAAAAGACGTTTTTTAACTTCCCGAACGCTGCCCATCCTAGCTGAATTCGACGATTGACCTCTCTCTCGAAGTTGGACCTACCAAGTTGAACATTTTGTCCTAGGTAGATGTACTCGTCAACAACTTCGAGAGTAGAATCTCCAATCGATATGGGCATTCAACATGATTTTTGTCTTGTCCATATTTATTTTAAGGCCCACCTTTCGGGATATTCCATCGAGGTCACTGAGTATAATACTGAGGTCTTTCAGGTATTCTGCCATAAGCACGATATTGTCGGCAAATCGATGGTGAGTGAAGATTTTCTTTATAGATAATTATCTTTATTAAAATTCGGTTTCAGTTCGATGTTCCACTTTGTAAGGGCTTCCTTTATTTTCCTGTTTTAAATATTCCTGATATTTACAACTCAGAGGTCAATCTTCTGCCGTTTTTATTTTTTCCTTATCTGTTGAAAAATGAATTTGTATTAGCACCACTCTAAAGCTTCTATCTTGTTTTGGTTGGTAGGTATAGAATCCTGAGTTTTTTTTGTTAAGTTCTTTGTATATGATGGAATATGATTCGGCTGACTTCGACTGTATTTTTAATCTATCTTCTCGTAATACCTTAACTTCACATTTATCTTGAGCTGCTTCTTCTAACATTTTGAGCAAGGGCTGGTTGTTGTCGACTCTGGAGGACTTGCTGGTTTGGGTACAAATTTTTCAGACGTGTTATTATGTTTTAGTATCTCAAGTTCCTTGAATCTGTTAGATATTAGGGTTGCAGCAAGTATTCCTAGCCATCTGGTTACTAGTTAAATTAATTGAAGTGGATTTATTATTGAGATAAAAGTGTAAATTAGAGAGAGGGGTGTGGTGTGAGTTTTTATAGCGACAGTTTAAAAAAAGATTGGAAAATAAAAAAAATCACAAGTCATAATAAATGATGTAGTGTAATGGATTAATATTTTATATTAGGAGAGGAAGTCTTTAACCAGACGTGCGAAGTGAGATGTAGCTATTTCTAGTAGGCGGGTAATATAATTAAATACGTCGATTCGCAGTGAAGCGGTGGATTAAGGAGCAATAAATTTCTTCAGCGAGAGAGGTAGCAGGGGAGGGAGAGTTAGAGGGGAAGGGAGAGTAGCGGGGGAGGGAAAAGTAGTGGGGGAGGGAGAGGTAGTCACCTCGACGTCGCTGCCGTCGTCCGCATCGACGTAGGAGGCGAGCGAGGGCCCGGCGGCCAGCAGGCGGTAGGTTCCGCCAACCATGCCCGTGCCCTCCACCTCCTCCACCTCCAGCTCGGCGTCCGACACCTCCTGCGACACACACACGCACGTCACGAATCATACTAATATTATAAATGCGAAAGTAAGTTTGTTTGTTACGCTTTCACGCGAAAATTACTTAGCCGATCATCATGAAACTTTGTACACAATATATTCTTGGAGGTATTAGAAGTAACATAGGAAACTTTTTATTTTTGGTCGCGATAACGTTAACGAAGCAAGTGTTTGTATAAGCCAACGAATGATCATTGTAGTGTGTTTTCGGACGCCTGATACAGAATTCATCAAACTATTATGTTGAGTGTGAAGTACTACTTATCTACACTATTATAACACAGCTAATCTAAAAATTATATGATATTTGTATTGTATCATGGGGAAGGTTGGTTGATTATCCTTAACACAGATTATACTAATAATCCATATAGGATGTTCTGAAATCAATTTTTTTTTTTTGTAAAATAAGTAAGTAGTAATTGATATCACTTGTTTAACCAAAAAAAAAAAAAAAAAACACTCGACTGATGAGAAAGGTTGTAGGCTAAGCATCATGCTACGACCCATAATAGTCGAGCAGATGCGGGTGAAACTACGCGAGTCGTTAAAGCTTATAAGTAATAATAAATATTTTTATCGAAATGCTGCTGATGTAGACGTATGCGATATCGAGCCTACACGCACGCCTTGAGTGAGATGTATTTTATGATTTTAGTACATTAAAATATATATATAAACAAAAGCGCAGAAGCGTATGATTAGGAATGTCTCCTATGTTAGTTATCGGCTCTCTTAAAAACACAAGATAAAAACAATGGAACAAATATGGTTCATATATACTATTTTAATCTACATTTACAATACAGTACCGAACATAACTTAGAATTATTAAAATATTTAGTATATTAGCTACGATTAGGCTTTTAATTTGCTCATTATATTAAATTGACCACAAAATGTAATGTGTAAATGAGGTAGCAAATTATTTGTACCAGACACTTTACTGAAGATCACTCAAAACTTCTGTTACAGCTATGGTTGATGACATGACTGACTATAGAAATTTTTATAATAGCCAATTACCATAAACATTTCGAAATTCATCAAACTTGTCTTTGTTACATATATTCGGATAAATAAACAAAAATAAACGAATTCTGTACCCTGACCCAAAGAGAGCTCTGTGATAATCTATACATATAAAATGCTTTGTCCTGAATGACTGACTGACTGACTGACGGATCAACGCACAGCCTAAAACGCTAATCGTAGAGACCTGAAACTTGGAGGGTCTGTTCTTTGTATGACGTAGGCATTCGCAAGTTTGTATGAGACAACGTGAGACTTTAACAGAATTGATTGAAGATGTGTTTCGTATTTTATCGAAATTTATCACCTAACGGGGTTAAAAGGGGGTAGAAAGTTCTTTGCTTCGAAGTTGATGTCAATACTCCTTAGTGCTTTTGATTTAAATTACATTTTATTTTAGACACATGTTCGAATACTCAATCCGTCTTAATTATAATTTTTTTCCAGTAACGACGTAGGTATAGGAGATTTTTTTTACATCAATACTTGAGGGAAAGCTGCTTCTCCCACAGCCAATTGTAGGTATGTGGTATGTTTCAGAGTAGCCTGGTGATTCTAGCATCCAAAGGAAAAACAAAAATATATGGTTTATAAAGAAATACTGTAGGTGTAGTATTTCGATTGCGTTATAAAAAGATAATACCACCGTGTAATTTTCACCAAATCAAAGGCCGAGCTTTGTGTTCACAAAATATAACAAAATTTTATTTTATTTTTATGTTTATTTTTTGTAAAATGATATGTTGTTTAATGTAAATTCCTACTCTATAATAAAGATTGTTATATTTTATAAGTTTTCAAACATGTTAAGATAATAATAATTAATATTTAATTATTAATTTTTAATCATATATATATATATATATATATATATATATATATAGTACTCTGTGGTGATAACTGACACGAAACAAATATTTGTGTGTCCACCTATCGATGTGAGTGTAAACAAATCATGAAATAGTAGTAGAAGTGTCATTGATAAATATAAACATTTTCTTAACCCAATGAATATCTATTAATTCATTGAATAAAAAAATAATAATAACAAAATAAAACAATAAATAAAAACAACCTGAATGACATTATGCCTTGACATTGAATGTTTGCTGTCGTGTCATTGAGTAACGCGATATTATTAGCATTCAAGAGGTCACAGAGAATAAAAGTGCATTTTAAACTGACTGAGAATATTTTTAATGAATGATTTGAGTGTTTTTTAAACAAAACATTGTTATGTTATGTTTATGTACCGTTGTTCATAGTTACTTTTTTAAATAATTTGAATCGAAATTTTTTAAAATAAACAAAATAAAAAAAGAATTATATGGATTATATAACTTAATTAGGATTACTTATAGATCTTAAATTCTTGAGACATTCGCATATTTGATAGTGAATCAAAAAGAATACTTTACAATTTGTGTATTGAATTTGATGATTAAAATGCACTTATATAGTTTTTAAATTAATCAAAACTAGTGGTCGCCCAGTGGTCGAAATTCGACCTTATCTATAATTGACAGCATTTTCAATATCATAAAAATATGATTGCGCATAACATGGTGAGCATATGCAGCAGTCATTGGACCTGATCTGAGATAATAAATTTCGATCAAAAATTCGTTGCAAGACCTGTATTTAAGACCGTGTTGACAACATACATGTATATTTACATTGTACATATGTGTGTTTGTCGTAGTGCGTGTATTATGTTTTTTAATTAATTAAATTTATTTTTGAGAATTATTATAAAAAATATTAGCATTCTGCACTTCTCCATATAAACTTTAACTGTAACCAAATTTCAAACTTCTCCGTCCTCGTAATTTTCGTAAAAAAGGGTATAAAGTTTTTGCTTCACGTATTAATATATAGATAATTATTAATAATGTACAAATTATGTTGAAGTGCAGTATGTGTGCATGGGTGCTTGTATTGGCTAACTATATATACCACACAACTTAATAAAACCAAAAACAGGTCTGTTTTTTTTTCTTCATATAAACTTTAATAAAATTGTGTTGGTATTTCTAAATAATTTTATTAATTATTATGATTTTTATATAGATTTAAATAATTGTTTATAAAAATATGTTACACAAATTTAATAAAAATTGAATACACTAATGCCAGTTTTTATTAAAAAACGATTAATTATATAATTGTCTGAAATGGCATCTTATATTAAGTTTTAATGCCTTTTCGTTTACGAGCTTTGTTATCATAATTTCAAAATACTTTAACTGAATTAGATATGAGATATTTAGTAAATATTATTAAACATTACACGACGTTAAAAAAAATACAGACGAATTGAGAACCTCCTCCTCGAAGTCGGTTAAATATGAAAAAGATCGTAATTGTATATATAATAATAAAAATAGCGGGTTTTGAGTAGCACTAGCTGCTTTTAATGCTGTGATATTTTTATAATTATATGTAAAATTATAAAAAATATTATAAAATAACGATTGAAAAAAAAATTTTTTTTGCCTACTTGAATAAAGTATATTTTGATAGCAATGTTTTTTTTTGCCACATTGTAAACATAACTAGCCTAGGTCTAACAGTAGATCTAACCATTTGCTAGCTAGATCTTTTATCTAGCAAACTAGTAAGATAATAAATAGCTAGAATCTAGCTATAAATTGATACGGTCCGCGGGCCGTATCTTTGACATCCCTGCCCATATCCGTCAAGCGCGTCACCTGCTCGACGACGGTCTCCTCGTTGTCCTCCTCCTTGACGTCGGGGTCGATCTCGAAGTCGTCGAGGTCCGCGTCCGCGTCGCCGTCGTCGTCCACGTCGTTGTCGCTGCCGAAGCCGCTGTACTTCATCTCGCCTCGCTCGAGTGCTTCCAAGCTCTCTGGAATATTGATGCGGACTTATTACCCGACTGCACCAGAAGAAAGGTTATGTTTTCCGAGAGTATATATGTATGTATGCATGTATAATTGTTTGACACGATATGCGGTATGAACGGCTCGATAGATTTTAGCTCTCAAGCTAGGTGTCATTAGATTCATATTTACTGTGAGAGTGCCACTGGTTATATCAAAATAAAATCAAAAAACAATGTGGCGGATTTTTGGCGCTAAATTAATTTCATTTCAAAATCACACAGAAACGAAGTCAGGTTTTTTAAATTACCGTTTTATTTTGAATATCTGTTGTCTATAATAATGCTAGAGAACCGTTGTAGCCCAGTGGCATGGAGTATTGAGGTAAAGGAGCACCTATCTCTTATGGCCGTTTTACACAAAGTGTCCACAAAATAGGATTAAATAAAGGGGGCGCTGGTGTAGTGAAGAATCTGATGTATTAATAATTATTAATTATCTGATCTGAACTTTTTTAGATGACTTGAAGTTTTCTGAGTAGAAGTAAGTATAATTTCAAGTATTCTCATAGACTAGAGTAGTTAGTAAATGTGTTGTTATTGAAAGTTTAATGGCTAGCGAGTTAATATAGAGCTTTACGTTTAAATTCAGTTTAATTAAGTATTTTAACACTAATCTTGTGAATCCACTAGTTTTTTTTTGAAAAAGTATTTTTTTGTGTGTGTAATATGCATATACTCGTATATGTACTATGAAATACAGTAGCGAATTTAAATTTCTGTGTTAACTGTTTTCTATGTCTAAGATTCTATATTAACGTAAAGACAAGATAGATTTGCCAAAAGTTTTAAATCAGGTACTATAGTAAAAAAAAATCATATAAAATAAACAGTTTATCATTTGAATTTCTGAAAAATCGATCTATTTAACAAATTTCTGGACTTGAGCCGAAAAAGTAGGTCACAAGTGAAAAACATTTTAGAATTTTTTGAATACCTACTATATTTTTTTTGTATATTTTTTTTTTAATGGAAAATAAAACCTGTTTTATTTCGAAATTGTACAATATTTTTACGAGGGACTGCTGATAAATCTGCGGCCTATTCTATTTTTAAATTTTCAATATAATATCCCTCAAGTGAAACACATTTCTCACATCTCGCATACAATGCCTTTAAGCCACTCAAAAATATTATGTATCTTTCTCTTCAAAGTGATGATCAACCGCAGCTTTCATTTCGTAATCACCTGCAAATCTCCGCCCTTAAAGTCCTTTATCAAATTGGAAACCAAGAACAAATCGCTAGGTGCTAGATCTGGGCTATACGGAGGGTGGTCAATCTCTGAGAACCCCGTGTCTTTAAGGGCGTGTGAACGGGCGCGTTGTTGCAGAAAGAGCACACCACGCGTCAGTTTCCGCCGCCATAGCCGCCCGAACCTAAGTCAATAAATTGGCCATTCATCGTAGTTCTCCTTGGTAGGTAGTCGATAAGCACAATTCCCTCGCTATCCATAAAACAGTCGCCTTTAGCTTGGACGCCGACTTTTCTACTTTGAATTTCAACGGCGGCCTTTCTCATTTTTTATTCATTGCATGGACTCTTATTTGGACTCCGGATCATATTGGCGAATCCATGTTTCACGGTGACTGTCTGTTGCCAAATGATTTTTTGTTATCGCCGACTAGCTCCTAAAAATCTTTGCAAATTGCGAATCGACGTTGCCCGTGGAGCGGTGTGAGCATTTTCGGTTCCTAGCGCGCGCTAATTTTTCTCATATTCAAATATTTATGTAAAATTTCTCCAACTCGTTCTTTGCTAATTTGCAGTTCTTCAGCAATCTGCCACAATTTAATTCTTCTGTCACCAAGAACAATTTTTTCGACTTTTTGGACGTTTTCTTCCGTCAGTACCGTGACAGGGAGGCCCGGGCGAGGGTCGTCTTCACAGCTCTCTCGTTCTTGTTGAAATAAGCGGGCCCATTTTTTTACCTTAATTTTCATTTCATTCACCATGAAGGCGCAGATTCTTGAAGAACCGATAACATCTCTTCAAAAATGTCTTTCGGTGTATTTCCCTTCTCTACGAATTTCCAGATTCGGCTGACATGGTGATGTATGTTGTTAGTGATTGCTTTTATAATACTACTGAGTGGCACAACTAGTGACATAAGTAACAAGCAAATTTTTCATCGTTAAGTATCCTAGGCCGCGAACTTTTCAGCCGCTCCTCGTACATATTTACAATGTAAAACTTAAACTAATTATTAACAGACAATTTTTGTATGAATCATGTATAATTATAATTCATTTTATGATAAGCAATGAGAAAAACACATTAAAGGAAGCTGTGTTTCAAAAGAAATTATGAGTACTGTATCATCGAGAAGCCGCTTTTAAGTGGCGAGCACTGGGTGAAGTATGTTCTGCCTCTGCTGCTGCAGAACGTTAAGCTTTTAACTTCAGAGCCTTGACAATTATAATATTTTTAAAAGATTATTTATTCTTGTATGTACTCGGTGTTATTTTTTTTTAATTTTATTTACTGATGATTTATGAAATGTTTTTGTGTTAGACTTAGAAAAGTATGTTTCGTATAAAATAATTAGTTATGTTACCTGGATAGATCATAGCTTTCTTAATAGCTTGTGGATCTTTTCTTGACCACTTTTGAACTTCTTCGTCCATTTTTCCGACTTTTGAAGGATTCATGGCCCACAAGCATCCTATAACAGTAACTTTATTTTAATTTAAATATATAAAAGTATTAGAATAAGCTTTTCATAGAAGTTAAACAAACAATTTATTTAGATCAGCTAGTAAATCTTACCTTTTCTTTGACTTCCATTTGTCGAAGGTTTCTCTATCTTCTCAAAACATTTATTTAGACTAAGATTATGTCGGACGGAGTTCTTCCATCCATTTGGTGCAGTTTTAAAGTAGGGAAAATGTTGACTGAAATAAAATACAGGTTGCAATAATTAACGCTATGAACAGAAAAGACTATATTTGAAGATTAAGAAAAAAAAATGTATATATAAAATGCTCACCACATAAAATTGTAAATTTCTGAAACGGGTAAACTTCCTGTTCTGGAATTCTTTAGCGCCATTGCAATTAAACATGAATACGAATAGGCCGGCTTTGGAAATTCTCCCGCTACTGTTTTGCTAGTGTTATTTACATATTTAGCTTGGCTCGTGTCCACGGTGAATGCGCCGCTGACTGCTGTTTTAATTATTTGCCTACTATTATTTAATGAATTGTCAATCAATATCGTCGCTTGATTTTTGTTACCATTAGCTAAAATTGTCCTAGATTGTTGAGCATCCAGTATGTGTATATTACCGGATATTATTGTTTTGGTTCCTAAAGATTGTGTTAATTTTTGACTACTATTTAAAATTGAACAATTCTTATTGCTCACTTTCAACACTTCAGATTGGCTTGTTTTTATTCGAACTGTAGGCGTTATTGTTGGTATACTACTTATTTTTGTTTTACTTGTATCTAAATCTTTTAATAAATCTTTTACGACGGTTTTGTCTTGTTTTCTCACGTAGATGACCATTTGTGTCGCTTCTTCAAGAGGTTTTTTAGGAGGCGGTTCATCGGACTCCTGTACTTTTGAAACTTTTATGGCATTTGGAGAGAATGTCAAGTGACTTTTTTCTTCTTTGGGACTCGATAACGAAGTACTATTATTAAGATCATTATTGGCAGCAGAAGTTAGCAATAGATTGGAAGCCTCTTCCTTTACAACGCTTTTAACTGGTGTTTCCGCGAACGTGGACGGCATAACTGAATTCGGATTAACCATAACAGCATTCGCTTCGGAACCGTATAAATCAAGGTTATGTACAAAACTTGATGAGTGGTTGAGCCATGTTACAGAGTTATCTGTATCCATGTCTAGTAACGGAGGCATTTCTGAAAAATTCAATCCCAGCGAGTCCTGAAATTTATTTAATATTTAAATAGAATAAATGTTTTAATATAAATTTCTATTATATGGAAATAAAGTATCTGATACTAACCGAAAAATCGGTTATGCTGCTTAAGTCTGTTGCTATTTCATTTTTAATGTCCATATCCAGCATGTCCTGGAGTGAATCGGTTATGTACAAATCCATGTCTAAGCACGCCTATAAATAAAAAATAAAATACATATAATCATTTATTCAAAAATAACATTTCTATCATTCTATCCATTCATTTTTTTTTGTACAAAGGCAAGAAAACTTTCGCGCCATTTTATTTCATAAATAACAAGCATTTTTCGTAACGAAAGGAAGACGGGAATGGGTTCTACTACTCTGTATTTCTGTAGTGAAACCTGTTTTTGTCTTTTGGTATGCGTTGCCCTAGCAGTGAAAGAGAAAGACTATATTTATAATGCTATCTCAAACGGGTTCATTACAAGGACGTATCTGTATACTCAATTAATTTTATTCGAACGTAGGTTCATTAAATTACTCTGGTTTATTTAGTTACGTACATTATGATTGATAAAAGTATTTGAAGAACTATAGATATGTAAATTCTTTGAGTATTTATTTTGTCACTTAATAGGAAAAAAATTCAATTGATAAATATTCCTCATATGCATTTTAACAAAGACCTACATCAACAATTTATTCATTATTTGTCGAGGGACCGGACTGGATCACACGTCGTGTTACTACCCAGTAGGTACATGTATAAAAAACCTTCGCACCGAATGCTACATCGGAAAGGTTTCTTTACAAGTTCAGGACGATATTTTTTGTCGAAACTTAACGTTACTATAAATAGACTTCTTGTTCTGTTACCAGTTACCACGTGCTCTTTTTGAAGTATATGTAAGAAAATAATTCACTTTCATCTTCCGATCGGAAGTTGTTACATTTATAAAACATATTCAGAGAAAAAGTTATTTAGTATTTATTCTTTTTTATTATTACAATTTATAATCATATTGCTTATATTATCATAATACCTTACTGCATAATTATAAATAATATATAAATGAGAAAGCATATTCGTAGTCAAGACAACGTAGTCATTATTTTGTGTCGTTATAAAAAGACAACGATAAAAAACAACAACGGATTATAATATATAGTCAAGGAATAAAGGTAGCATAGAATAAAGTAACGTGCAATAAGTTACATAAGCAATATATTATGTCAACAGTATTAGTTTCATCGCTTTAGTATAAGAAATTTACATTCTACGATTATTTTAACTTTGAGAAACGATGTGCACTTTATTGCATTAAATTACCACACTGATACTTTTGATGTCAAACGATTTTAAATGTGTTATATATAGTAGTTTGTTTCGTTTTAGTTTTTATTATTAACAAATATTTATATATACCTACATATATATTTGTTAGTAATAAAAACAAAAACATAGGTTAATTTATGTAGGTAATTTGTATGAATTTTTATGTTATTAAAATAAGTTTTCATAAAATAATGACAAAATATTGCATGTACGTTCAAAGACAGTTAACAATTTATTTAATATACGTAAGTCACTACATTTTTTTCGTACTTTCTTTCTTTTTTTTGTTTTTTTTTTCAATATAACCCCCATTCGCACTTATACGTTCGAACCATGTACTAAATAAAAACTTCTCTCCAGAAGCTATTTGGAACAGTACTGCATATCTCTTCAAATGAAGCTCTTCATCGTAAGAAAGCTTGTATCCTTTTCATTATTTTTTCAGACGAGGAAAAAAGCGCAGTCACATGGCACTAAGTCTGGGCTGTAAATAGGTTGTCCCAGTAGTTTTACTCCAACTTCATAGTCATTAGTTCTGTCAGCCCTATGTGCAGGAGCGTTGTCCTGAAGAATAAACTAAATATCAAGTCTTGAAGTTCGGTCGCTTGTTTTTGAACGATTCCAAAAGTCGAGGCAAACATTTTTACGTGTACCAACTAGCAGTAACAATCTTCGGTTTATAAGCACGACAATAGATACTATTCCGCGTTTTGAAAAAAATACTAACACCATTCTTTTTTTAACTGATCGAGCAGAGATGTGACTTATTTAAGATACAAGTATCTGAAATACAGATACAAGATACAAAATACGTATTTTGTATCTTGTATCTAAAATACTTTTTTAAAATGTATTTTGTATCTTGTATCTAAATACCTTTTGTTGGGTATCTTAGTATTTTGCAAATACTATGTTTGGTAAAATACTTTTAGTAATAGTTATTCTATGCATTCATTCACAAAATATGGCATAATCCAGTGATTTTAGGCATTTTAAGCCCCAATCTGCGGATAAATTCTAAGTGAGCTGAATTTTTGTGTACACTTTTATTACGGCGTTGTAATAAAGATGTGAAAAATCGACATTGTAATCGTGCCGGCTAAAAAAGTTACAAAGGTCAAAAGGTCACAAAAATCAGTTTTGTTGCAAATATCTCGCGACCTATTGCTCGGAGGTCATTCCAGGTCATTATAAAAGTTATTCATCATAAAATTATCTACAAAAAATGTTTCATGCATTTTTCTGTAAAATTAACCGTTTTTGGAGTAGAGCGCTGAGAAAGCGACTAGAATGTACTCACATACGGTTTTGTATACCATACACCAAGGCGTAAACTCTATTGATTTTTATTTGGAGTTTTAACACAAAAACTTTTATTAACTATTTGTGAAACTCTGGAAATTATACTGAGTCAATTGAAAAATATTTCTTGAGTGTTAAAGACTTTATTTTATTAGTTTCATGCTCTTCAACAGTTGATCAACCAATGATGAAAATAATAAAGATTTCGATTTAAATATAGGAATAAGACCACTCGACGTTTTGTCAGCAACTGTTAATGATATAAAAACTGAAGATATCGACAATTATTGACAAAAAAAAAAAATTGTAAGTATACTTACTATATATTATTTTTTCTGAATTTATCATTCAAATAAAAAATTATTCACTCTTAAAAAAAAAATCTATTATTAAATATCATGGATTATTCATACGGGGAAAACCATGTAAAAAAAAAAACGAACCTTGGATTCTTCTCGAGGTAGGTAGTGAGGAAAAGTGCATGTAGTCGCTTTCTCCGCGCTCTACTCCAAAAACGGTTAATTTTGGAGAAAAATGCAAGAGGCATTTTTTGTAGATAATTTTACGACAAACAATTTTTATAATGATCTATATTGACCTCCGAGTAATAGGTAGCGTGATATTTGCAAAAAACTGATTTTCGTGACCTTTTGACCTTTATAACTTTTTTAGCCGGCATGATATCAATGTCGATTTTTCACATCTTTATTACAACGCCGTAATAAAGGTGTATACAAAAAATCAGCTCACAAAAAAAAAATTCCGCAGTTAAAACCTAAAATGACTGGGTTGTTTCTATGGTGACATTAATTTTAAATGTTTTTAGAGGATTCTGATTCCTCTATTGCAAGTGGCGAAAACACAGGGTCTACTGGTAACACTGCTGACTTAAAAACACTGCAATAACTTAACAATAAAGATACCAACTTAAAGAGTTTAAATGCTTACTCTACAATAAGAAAAATATTTTTCAAATATAACACCTGTTTGCCAAGTTCTGCTCCTGTGGAGCGACTCTTCTTTTTTGGAGGTATGATTATCAGGCCTTATCGAAGAAAAATGAGTGATAAAATGTTTGAAGAACTGGTTTTACTTAAGTCTCAATTAAAACCTTAATAATATAATATTTTATCTTCTCACTTTTACGCGATCAACGCGATGTAGGTATTTGTAAATAATACACGTAAAAAATTAAACTTACATTCAATAAAATGTTATTTTCTTACAAAAGTATTTGTATCTTTAAAAAGTATTTGGAAGATACGTATTTTGTATCTAGTATTTCAGATACCATTCCAGAAAGGTATTTGTATCTGGTATCTGAAATACTTGATTTTAAAGTATCTTGTATTTTGTATTCCAGATACTTTGTAAAGGGTATCTTGTACATCACTGTGATCGAGACATTTTGACCGATGTCGGCTGATCTTCATCTTGAAACACCTATACTTCACCTACTCTGGGATTTAGTTGGGGCATCAAAATAGTAAAGCCAAGTTTCGTCACATGTAATGATTGAATTGACGTATTTAGATTGGCCGCCTTAAATTTTTTTAACATCTCATGGCACCAATTCATACGTTGTTCCCTTCGTTCGTCAGTCATCGAATGCGACACCCAAAGTCAATAAAGTTTCCTAACTTTTAAATCGTCGTGAAGAATTTGATGAACAGTTGTTGCACTTAAATTCTTCGTTCTGTCGATACGTTACTTGCCTATCTATGATATCCTATCCTATATATGATACGTTACTAATCCTCCAAGTTATAATTGCCGCGATTAAACTGAATAAGCCACCTTTCGAAAGTCCTTAAAAAAGGACTCGTTTGTCCTAATACACCACTAATTTCTTCAAAACATTGTTGCTTAGTTAAGCCACGCTTAAAATTATTACACGAACGTCGCGACGAGTAAATTCAGTAATGTTAAAAATCGCAATAAATCTGCAGAGCTACTTTATTTCAGAAAACTTGTACTGTTGTTGTCATTGATCTAAAAAAGATCAATGGTTGTTGTTAATGAAAGTTTACCTTTATAAATCTACCCTCGTCTAAACAATATCTTACATTTATTTTGCGTACGACAAAATTTATGTAGTGACCTACGTAACAACATGATTTTTTTATCTATGTTGTATAACATACACATACAAAATATTATTCTGAATTCGAAATGAGTGCACTGACAGATAAGAGAAAACGTGAGTACCATATCTTTAGCCAATCACAGACAAAGTTTACTGTTTTTTTTTTTAAATTTTAATTATATAATTTACCTTTAAATAATCCTTATCGTAAAACTTTTCGAGTGATAAGAATTCAAACAAACACTATATTTCACTCAATGTTATGAGATTTGGTAAATAATTATTGTTCTTTATTATATGTGAATATATTTTTCCGAATCCGCGAGAAACTTAAAAGTTGGGGTGGCAGACAGAGATAGCTATATGAGATCGAAAGAGGGTGAATCGACCCCTAATGACATCGCGGCCGCCATAGCGCGCCCTTTGAGCTTAGGCAGGCTACAAGCATTTTACAATAAATGAAAACAAAATTATACATTTTATCTTACAAATTTACAATATAAAATTGTCATACATGAGATACGTACATGAAATAATGTATATTTTATGTTAATGTGTATTTACCTTATTTATTTATTGGTTTTTGTTAAAATAAACATAAATCACTTTGTAGATAATTAACGTAGTTATTTTTTGTAGGGATGATTGTTCTACATATTTTAGTAAAATTTATACGTAGAAGCATTCGTATTTGAAACATTCTTCTTTACAATTCGAATGAATAGGTACATAAAACGTGTCATGAGCGTTTTATCATTCTCAGTTTTTATGTTAAAATGTTACACAAGCCGAAAACGTCTGTACATCCGTCTCGCGAGTGTCGGAGTACAGCCATGCCGCAGAGGGCCATGAACTCGTTCTTTATTACTTAGAGTTCATCTCGCTTACGTGCGATATGAAATAGGAACTATTAAAAGATATTTTTGAAATGTTTCTCAAGTACTAATATAACCGAACTTTTTACATCTTAAAATGTTTAAAGTGAATCTTTGTTTTTTTAATAACTTGTATATGTAATAACAATGATATTAAGAATTTTATCTTTAACGTACCATATACCAATATAACATCTATCGCGAATGGGTGCTCAAATTTATAAAGGAAACGATTACTAATTTACGCATGATTTTAATTGAAACTTGTTCCCATAAACAGGATATATGAATTATTTTTTATCTTTATTTTTTACCTTAAATATATTTAGCCGCTAAAAAATACGAATTGAATTATTTCTCATATTTATTGATATCAAAAGCTTTTGTATGTCGATATAATACATATTATACCTACTTTATGTGTTATAAAGGAGCAGGTAGTTTTGCGAAGGGCAAAATCCGTCCGTTTATTTTTTTAACATATCTTTTCATTATTCACAGGCTTATAAAAACCAACCAACCGTTCTACCATATTTACAGCATTTTTTCAATATATTGTTCGTCAGATGAGACCATCAATAAAATTTTCTTTTTATTTTCCGAAATTATTATTTTTTTTTTTATGTAATAAATTAGAGGCATAATTTCAGCATTGCTCGTGAAAATGATAGTGGGGGGCCATAGAGGCGCTGTGAGGGGCCGCCTCGTGTCCTCGAACCTGACCGCGCTCGATCGCCTTGAACTCGTCGTAGTCTGCTTGTACAAATTACCTTATGTCTACGATGGAAGTTAGTACTATCATGAAAATCGTATCGCAAAACAAAATCACCCTATAAAAGTAGTCCAACTGATCCTACTCCAATACTACTGTGATTTGCTCTCATACAATCAATAAATCAATCAATCATTATTTATTTATATACGTTGGCATGATTGTTGCTTTTATGTAGGTTTTGTTGTTTGTTGTTTTCAATACATAGGATAACTTATACTATATCACCTTTATGTTTATTCATACATTTTACGAGTAATAATGTATTCATAATAGACAAAAAAAAATCATACAAGCAAAATGCATCCTTGGTATATATAATAAGTACGATAAACGGATAGAAAATACAATCCTTCATATTAAAGCTAGTTCTTTCTAAAATTACTGCTCTAATGTAGCACGATATTTCACGATTCATTTAAATAAGGTTAAGGTTTATGGATAATGTTCTTAGTCTAGACACTAGACGAATGATTAGTTTTGGAAATTGGATCTAGTGAAATGTAAATACGAGAGAAGTGAAAACTGAAAACCGATAATTTGCTTGGCGCGAAAATAATTCTGTTCGAGTTTTCTTCCTGCGCGCGCAGTGTTGTTGTCAGAAGGTGGGGTTCCGTATTGATTGGATGTAGTGCGCAGTCACCCCCCTCCGTCTACTTCCCCGCCAAAAGGGAGGGAAACTGAAACATTCCTTGCGTAAACTTTTATATATTTAGATGATGACAGATGTAAACTTTAGAATAATTGAACGTAAGGATTAAAATACGCTTTAAGAGTATGTTTTTAAATAAGTTACAAATAAATAATTATGTATATCATAATATAACTTTCATTAATAAGAAGCTTTAAAATGCTGTACATAATTTTAATTCCAATGTTCAAATTATTCTGTTATTTGTACAATGATGACACCTGCCAGGTCGACGCCCTCTGTGTAAGTTTTACTGACTCGGCCTTACTATACGTGATAAGTAGGTATCTAGTAGACAACTAGACATCATTCATGGGTAATTTACAGACATTTTTATTAAACTCTTAATAAAAAATTAAGAGGAAATTAATATAGATGTAATTATTACAATTGTTTTTTTAATATATTGATGAGTATGCATCTATACATATAATAAAATGGTAGGAAAGTCAAAACTGTACATTGAATATTTTTTTTAAAGAATACTTGGGGTTGTTATCTACAATCGATACCGAAGCCAAAATATAGTTTTTAGAATTTTTGTCTGTTTATCTGTTTCTGTATGTATGTCCGGGATAAACTCAAAAAGTACTGCATGGATTTACTTCAAATTTGGCACGAATATTATTAAGAAGTCGGGTTAACATATAGGCTACATATTATCACGCTATCACCTACGGGGAACGAGTAGTGAACCTTTATTACCCGACTGCGACAGAAGGAGGGTTATGTTTTTCGAGTGTATGTATGTATGTCCATTTCTTTGGCACGCCCTACAGCCCAAACGGCTGGACGGTTTTTGACATATGAGGTGTCGTTGGATTTATCTAAATTGTAGTAGTGACATAGGCTATATAAATTTTCCAAATGGCGCCCGCAAATGGCGGAATGGGGGGGGGGAGTAGTATTTTTTTTCTTACTGTAGCAATATGGGTATCAAATGAAAGCTAGTAAATTGTTTTATTCTTTTTAGTTTATAATATGAGTATTTTACGCAGTCGGGTTTTTTTTGATTTTTCAATTCAGCATACTTGTTTCTTCAACGCATTCTATAACAACGTGTAATCTTATAGCGTTCACGCAGACGACGTCGCGGGCAGCAGCTAGTTTCAAATATTTTATTAATATCTAATAGGGTTTGTCCACAATAAAAACATATTTTTAGGAGATTATTAGAAAAGATTTTTAGGAGCACGTGAAGGAATTATTAGAAAAAAAAAATCTTTAACACAAACAAAACTTACGCAATCAGCTAATTTAAATTTTAGCAGTGTAAGTTAATTTCTCAAAGTAAAAAGTAATAATTCTTCGACTACATACTCACCCGCCTTAAATTTTGATGTTTATCAGAATGGTCATATTTTGATATTTTATAGCCATAACCTTCCTTAATAAACAGATTTATTAATACATACATAATTTCAGTTTATCCCATACAACCTGAGATTAACACGTTGTAACTTATAAACTATTCAGCTTAATTATGTTACTAGACTAGACGACCTACGCCGTTTTACTCGTTTATTACTAATTACATTATGTTTACTACTCTACTCTTCTATATATACGTCAACGTGACGTTTTACAGCTTCTATTTTTCTACATAAACAGGCTTCCTAATGCAAACATGATTTTAAAATCACTCCATGTCTCGTTTAAGTATACACGCAAGAATGTACACAAAACAACATGTTCAAGTTATTGATTGATTTATTATCGGCGAGTGTGTGCAAGTTATGAAATTTGGGTAGTAGAATAATTTCTAAGCTAATACTAAATAAGACGGGTCCAAAAGTTGTTGGAAATTCTGACACTTAAAACAAACATGATATAATGTTGTCGCAGGTCCTCCTGCTTTTGTGTATAAAGCTCTGTTTCAGTTATAATATTTCCCGATAAATAGACTTTCTACCTCAGACTTTTACTTCAATTTCATTAAATTCACTAATTTCAGGTTGTTTATTCTAATGGCCAAATTATTTAATTTTTTTAGTTTTGATTGCAATGACGGGAAAAATTACAATTAAAAGGTCAGGATCATGTAAAAGAAGGGATTGAAAGACAAATTTAAAGTGAAATTTAATAAAATAGGACGGAACCTTTTGTTTTCGCTTACTCCGAACTCCGACCGTTAACATTAGGGGAGACTGTAACGGCTGACAGAATAACTATAGGTGTGCGTTGGTATCCGTATACTAAAACTACTATATTCACATACACGCACACAACAACAGGTTGCAGCCTGTCCCTTTTTCGAGTGTACTTCTCACAGACTAGTTCAATCAGTTTGATTAAAAGTGGAATTTAAAAATTTAAATGTTTATTAATAGAACACTGATAGGAACTAATTATTATTTTGTTATTGTTTTTATCAGAAATATTAATTGCAAATATAATTTATATTTAAAAAGAAATTATTTCATTATTAATTACATATAAATTAATAACTACTGTTTATTCTTTTTATGCAAAAAAGGATAATTTTTATACCAAGAAATAAAACTACTAATACTAAAAATAAGCCTAAAAATGGCATATGAAGTCATAGTTTATATTTATTCTTAAAATCTTTATAATTAATGTTTTACTTAACAAACTTCTTTACGCTGTGGCAAACGACACACAAGCATATTTGTTCGATAACACACAACTACATTGACAAGGTGCACTCATTGTTAAACGTTTTGAAATTCTCGCTCGGAACCGGCCGTGGGAACCGCAATACTACTTCGTAGACAGAATCAAGAGCTTTTAAAAATATTATATGTATATCAATGATGTTACAATTAAAATATGATGTATAGATAACTCAGAACAGATGTATTAAGTTATGCAAACCTAAACATGAGTATTTAATATGGTATAATATCGCAAGTATAGTTACAACTTACGTTATATTCATTGACGGCAGATTGGCGCCGTGTTAGTATTTACCTATATGAATAGTAATGACTTTTCAATCAGCGTAATTATTGTTTTAATGTCAATGGCTTAATAAAACAAAACACAATTTAGTCATTACTAAAATAACTCGATAAATAATAATAATACGCCATCCTTATCTATTGCCAAGTCAATGAATGCGCGAGAAAGAGACAAAACATGGAACAATTTTGTCCGTTGCAAATACTTATAAGCCGCGTGTTTAAGAACGTGTTATTGTACTAGTAAATAAAAGTTTATACTTTATTTTATTCAATAGTTCTTCCAAAGAAAAATGTATATAAGATAATATTAAATTTTGTATGACAGTTTAACACGTAATACTTCTAACGAGAACGGCTACGTAACAAAATGGAACGATTTCCCGCCACTTTTACACATAATTAAAGACAAATAGGTTTTTTGTAATCTTTGCAAAGGACACTTCCTCATGAATACAACATATAAATTATATTACACGAAGGATGTTTTATGAATGAATGACATTAAAAAGAGCGGGACATAGGTCTGTTACTTTCTCATTACTCTTATGATATAAAACATGTAAAAAAATTACTTCTACGAACACAACTTCACTTACCGAATATTTATTGCAATAAATATCCTTATGCTCGATAGAATAATCCTGAATTTCACACATTTACGTTTTTAGCGTCATGAAATTGACAAATATAACACCACTCACTCCATAGACTATGTATTCTGTTTTGCTATTATGTGAAAAGGTACACAAAGAATAGTTCGGCTTTCTATTGGTTGACTTGGACCACGTGACAGCCTAACAATTGATACCATTGGTTGAGAATATGTCGTACATTGACGTCGTATTTGTTAACCTCCTTTTTTTATTAAATATATGTGTTGCATTTTAAAATAAAAAAAATTACTATTTATGGAGATAATATAAAAAAAGTTCGAATTTTTTTCATATTAATAACTCTTGAAAACGAGTTAACTAACGACTTACCATTTAACGTGACTCGTCTATTTTCAACAACATGGCGGTTTGTTTACACCGGCATGATAAGGCGGGAAGTGTTTTCATAGTTTGTCTGCTTGAAATGTAAAAATCATCGTGTTTGGAATAGTTATTTTCTGTTTAAATATATTTTTACAGATAGAAATAATAAGTTGCTGAATTTACAATTTATATTTAATTGAAAACACGGCACATGGGCGATACCAATAAAATTTTAACACAATCTCCAGCGCCATCTACAATAACATGAAATTAAAGTAAAACGAATTGGCGCGAATTACAAACGGCCATTATTAAAATAATTAAAAAAGTAGTATGTCCTTAAACAAAAACATGTCTACAAATATAAGCCTAGTGGTAATAATCACAAATTTAATATTACAAAATTATTGAAGAATTAATGTCAACAAATTTTATACATTTGAAATGGAATAAACATTTTATAAAGACGACACAAAGATTGAAAAAATTAACAAATGTTTAGTCACATAGTTACTTACATAAACAAGTAATTGTAAGATTAATAAATATAAAAATACACAAATGACATGAAAATTAAAAACACTAGAATTAAACATACATCTCCTTATTTTATATCACTTGTTTTTAATAAATTTACTTCTAAGCAGTCTTATTGAGGCACTGAGTAAAAGTCAAGCATTATTAAATATTAGGATAAGTATGTAGGTCTAATACTTATATGACATATTAGAATTTTGAAATTTTAATGTTTCTATTTCTTTTGTATAATTCATAGGTTCCCTGACGCTTTATTTTTTTATGAAATAAATAATCTTCTTTAAAGTTACTGATCACATTAGACTGAGCGACAAATTTTATTTCACTTGGTATTACATTTACTTTAAAGTTAGATGTATAACCACTAGCAGAAGTCAAAGCAGTAGGTACGAATGGTAAAACTTTAGGCTTTTGAAGGCGTTTTTTACGTTTTTGATCCACGGCTTCGTCGTCATTAAGGTAAACGCTTTCTTCTAAATAATACGACGGTTTATTTTTTCGTTTCTTTGCTTCCACAACTGCGAATTCAGTTGTTGAAATTACTTTCGGCTTCTTAGGTGTAGGGATTTGTTGTGGTTTGTCATCCAGTTGCTTTAAAATGCTAATAGGCAAACGGGGAACATGTACTTTATCAAATGAATTTTGTTTGATAACCTGAAAATAAAGAATAAAAGAATAACAATAATTTAATATTATGAGTTAGAAAAAAAAAAAAAAACAATACTACCTTAGAAACCTTATTATGTCCTTCATCCTCATCTCGCTGTTTCCGTTTGTTATTCTTGCTTAGTTTTGGCACATCTATACAAAAAAAAAAAAAAAGTAAATAAATAATACATATTTATTTGTAATACTATTCAAGTAAGGAGTTTAAGTGATTTTTTTGTTTGATAAAAATTACCTGTATTAATAATAACATTTTGACGTTCCTTTTTAAATTTTTTCTCTTTACTAACATTATGAGTCTTTAAATGTTGTTCTTCTAAAGTGGGCTCTGCAACTATATACATGAAAATTATTTAGGATTTAATAACATAACATATTGAAAGTAAAATACATTATTTTATTATTTAACTATTAATGACTTACTTGAAATAATGTCTTCATTTTGAGAAATCTTCCTTTTTTTCTTTTGACTACCAATCAATGAATCGTTTGCCTCTTTACAAGTATCAACATCTACAGAATAAATATTTTTTTTACATTTATTTTCATTTAAATGATAATTAAGAAGTAGGAACAAATATTATAATGGAATTTTTTTCAAACAGACAAAAAAGTGTTTTAAGATTAGCTTTCATAGTAAATACAACAATTAAATTCTGACATGTGGTTTAACAATTTAAATGTTTTAGTTTGTTTGCGTTTTTCGTAAAATTAGATAAATTACTAGTTATCCTATTTCCAATGGCAGCTCCGAAGGGTAGGGGTATGTTTTAGAATTTATTTTAAGTTTAGATGCCAAAAATACATAAAATTTCTATTAATAATTTCAATAATGTACCTTCATCGGTTTTTTCTTGCGTATTACGAGATTTCCTTTTACGTTTATTTGCACTAGTATCATTACTTTCGGAAGGTCCAGCTAAAAAATAAAATAATTTTTCATAGTAAAAAATTAATACCTTTTCAATAAAGAAGTTTCTTTTATTAAACTGTAATTTTTACCTGATGTTGATGATAATAACGGTGTTTCAATTACGAAAGAGGTCGAGCTAGTTTTCTTGGACTTTTTAGCACTTCCAAAGCTTATATTATGTTCTTCATTTTCAATGGCTAAAAAAATATGAGTTTAGACAAACAAGTACATGTTATATTTAACATATAAAAATACTATTAAAAAAATACAGGATGACTCGTGAGTTACTATCAATATTTAAGGAGTATATTTGGTACATGATTCTCATTCGACTTATATAAAAAAAATAGGTAAATATTAATAAACTTCTAAGTAAAGTTAACCACCAGTTATCTAATTAATTACGAGTCGTCTGGATACCTTAGCTGCACTACTTACGTCCAAGCGCTGCCACGTGTTAACAGGGTAGCAGGCTATGATAAACAAACATGATCCAATCCCCCTTCATATTTTAATCCTAGCTTAGGACAGGCAAAAATACCCCGATATTTCAGTCGTTTAAGCAACAAATTTGTGGATTAGATAATTGATGTGAACTTTCGACAAAAAATAATATGAACTGTTTACTATATTGGTATTTCCGGCGTACCTTACAAACCTTACGGCGGCGCTCGCCCAACCAATCGATCGAATTGAATTAGCGGGAATTAGAATTAGCCACTGGGCGGGGGGTGCGGCGGGCAAGCGGCACAGTACAACACCACACCGCACGCACCGCCGGCATGGCTCCATACTTCATTTATTTAAATTGAAATTTATGGAAATTTGGTCAAAAATTAAGTCCCCATTTTTTTTTAACATAAATCATCGAATGAGAATCATGTACCGAGTATTCTTTTTAAATATTGATTGTTCACCAGTCATTTCGTATATTTGTTGACAACTGTTTAAAAATATAGTTTGGTCAGATACAAATATTTATATGCTTTTACAATATTTTTAATTTATTAATAAATATGAAACATACGTCTTAGTTCTTGTGAATCTGTAGCTTTCAACTTGTTTTGGCTGCTCGGTGTTTTTACTTTGGTATTATTAAGTGATAACTCAAATACGTTTTCTGAAAAAAGATATTGTTACATATTACATATTAGGCCGGGTCTATACGAGTGTAACGTGTAATGTAATTCACCGTGTAATGTAACACGAATTCTACGTGTGGACTGCACTAAGAGCATTACATGTAACGCTCGCGCGGCGCTCGGGGTTTATCCATCGGCTGTCGGTTTTTGCGCGAACACAAAGGCGCTCTCAGTGCTCGTTTGGACGGCGTTCGTGACGGTTGAGTCGTGTGTACGTTCATGATGAGAGATTGCTGAGATTTTAATTCCGCAAGTAAAGAAGATTTTCTTTATACAATTTAGTTTTCCACCATCGACGATTCCGACGTTTCCGGTCTTCAGTTAGTAAATACAAGAAAATAAAAGCCGCACCAGCTATCACGACCTTCCTGTTTCGCATGTTCGTAGCAACTGAGTGGAAACATGTTTCGCGTACACAATTCGCTTCACGTTCGTGCGCCGTCCACACTGTTGACGCTAAATTACATGTAATCTTACATTACACGTTACACTCGTCTAGACCCGGCCTTAAGTAATAGTTTGCAACTATTCAAAATAGATAATAGTGGGCATGTATACTCTAAGTTAGAATACCAATATTATTTTAGTTATGTTATACATGATTAAAATAATTAATATTGTAATAATAAATGACTTTCACTGAAATTATTAAATTTTTCTTATATATAAAATGTGTAATATATAAATAAAATGTTATAGGTTTATTTATGTGACTTTGAGTATAAAGGTCAGTATGTAATTTTTCTCATTAAAAACCTCTTTGTTCCATTTCCTGGGGTTCTGATATTTTCTTTTTCTTCTGGCTTCCGGGTGTCTTGAATATAGAGAGATGCAATGACTCTTCTTTCGATTCTGTAAAAAAAAAGAATTAACAAATTTAAATAGGTATTAACCTAAAGAAAATTATACGTAAAATTTATTATTAATTGATTAATAATCAAATTTAGTAATAACTTACCATTTTGATTGTCCTCTGATGTTTCTGAAAGATTTTTTTTCTTTGCACTCGTGGTTGTTTCACTGAAGGACATGTTGAAGGGGATATTATTCTCATCTGTAATTAAATTTAACAAATATTTATGGTATTTTATGTTGTATTTTTTTTTAAAGTTAGAAAATAAAATATAATGTGTTGTAAAACAATTTATCAATGTTTTCAATAGCCCAAATAAGGCTTTTAATCGAGAAATTATGGTTTTGTAACTGCTTTTTAAATCGAATTTGGATAAGACAAAATTCATACCTAACAAGTCTAGAAGTATAGTAAAGAGTATAGTTTTGATGCAAAATAAAAGTTTGATATATTTTTTTACCTTCTTGTTCCTGTTGTTTTGATGAAGTATTGTGTTTGTTCTTTTTATTACTACTAGGGGTTTTTAGCAATGATTTGTCACTGGCTTGGTTTGTAGAATCTGAAAACAATTACAAAAAATGTTGTTCATTAGTACAAAGATTCACATGTACTATATGCTACGCAATTTAGATTTTAGACATCGCATTGAGGATTTGATCATATTTATGTTTGACACATTGATTATATAGTATTAGGATTTTCAATAAGATTTACCGACCTTATAGGCGAGTGCAAATAAAAAAAAGCGTTTTATATTTACCGTATTCAATAAGTTCATTAGTCTCACAAATAGATTTCTTCTTTTTCACTCTGCTGCGTGATACATTTAATGAGTCTTCCTTTATATTTTCTAACGAGTCTTCGTTTATATTTTCTGACGAAAACAGACAAATTTTAGAGAATATACAAAGAAACAAAACAAGCAATTGTAAAAAACCAAAACGAGAATGAAGTTTTTTAAAATATAATGTGTTTAATTTACCTATATATGTATATTTATATGAAATTAAACATTAGGAATATTAAATAACATAAGTCATGCTAATTTTATATTCACATGAAGATTTAAGTTTAATTTTAATTCTGTTCACTATTTTAAGTTGCAATGTATGTCGGAAAGTATTTTCATACCTTTTTCTGCTAATATTTGAGAATCTCTAGATTTCTTTTTCTTCTTTTTTTCACTCTTTGGTGTTTTAGTTATTGATGTACATGAATCTATGCCAAAATCTAAAAGAAAAACAAAAACAAAATTTTTACTATGTATTTATGAATTGCAATGAAATTTTGTGAAAATCTAATTTTATTATTATGGTTAAAGTTTTTCTGTGAAGGAAAGTAAAAAGATTTCTACACTTTAACGCTATAACTATTTAATATTTTACAATGACTTGTTTTTAATTATATTAACTTTTGTGGCTCTTGCCATAATAATATTGAGAGTAGTTTTTTTCTTAAAATTCACACAGGATTAGGACTTACGCAGGTAAATTCGATAACGAGGTACGAGTACAAAAATGAAAAAAATAAAAAAATAACCTGTCTCAGTCTCCTGATCTTCAACTGTGTTATCTGTTGCTTTTGATATCCGTTTTTCTTTTTTGATCGGTACATCTATAGGAGCATCCGAATCTGAGTTTTCGTCAGCAACTAAAAAAAAAAATGGTTGTCTGTAAATTCGGTTTACAGACGCTAAATTTACGTGATAACGTCATAAAGACAACATTGATGACAAATTGCATACTTTTATGAATTGAATTATTATTATTACACGCTTTTTATTTTGTATAATACAAAGGAATTTTTTGAAAAAAAAAAATAAAAAAATCGGTAAATTAACAATACGAGAAATAAATTTGCACACGTTAATTCAAATATTTCGTCTCTTCTACTCGGACGCATCTGCCGATGGAGTGTAAGAGAGATAGAAGCGTCACAACTTCACAAGCCGATCGTGTATCTCTATCATTAGTTCCGCGCTCTCGCTCGCGGAACGTGACAATGAGTTATGCTTTTTCGTGCGTGCAGCCGGCGTTCATCGATTTACAAGACGTTATCACGTCAAAAAATTAAATTTATTTATAATATTTCTGACCACACCTTTCTATTAGTGACAGATTTATAAACATTAAAAAAATATTAGATATAAACGAATCAATCTCTTTCTATTATTAGTATAGATATACATATTATATATTTAAAAACTAGACATGGTAAAATTTTATTAATACCTTCTACATGTAAGTTTTCGTCTTTTTCAGTGGCAATTTCATTAGAATCTGAATCCATATTGTCTGAAAAAAAAATACAATGTTTTTAATGTCATCTACAAATATGAGTAGATATAGATATAATATAATACTTTATTGCTTCTTTTATTAGTCTTACCATGTTTTTCGAGGGACATTTTCTTCTTTTTGCTCTTTGAAATGCTTTTGTTCACAGAATTATTGAGTGCCCCTTCTGTATCAATAAAGAAACTTTTACCATTTTCATCTGTGTCCTCTGCAATGTTTACATAATTTAAGAGGCAGTTTTAAATGAGAACTAAAATTAAAAGGCAATAAATAATGATAAAAAAAATAATGATAATTATTTTGTCTTATAAAAGTACTGAGAATATATTTTTTATGTAAGTGGTATAAATAAACAAATTAAATCTAAATATTTTCTATTATTCATTACATTTAAAATATCAAATTAAAATAATTTACCAGGAGAAATGCTTATAGAATTGTCTTTCTTGTTCTTTTTATTATAATTTTCATTGAAGGATGTTTCAGATTGATCAATGTTAGTTTCTGGAAAAGATGTATTTAGTATAATAAATTAAAATTATGTTATGGTATTAATGAAAAACATGCATTGAAAGTTACCCATATTTTCTTTTATGTTTGTTTTGCCTTCAGTCCTTTTTAATGGGATAAAGTGTTCCTTGTTAGAACTAGAGGTATTATGTTTGTTTTGTATATTGTCACTACTATTACTATCTTCAGAAAATAATAAATGTAAATCAATTGAATGTGATGATGCCTCATCATCTATGTCTAATTTTGTTGTTTTATTTTCTGCAATGTTTTCTTTTTGTTTTTGTTGATTTTTATTCTTTGGTTTCTTCGCACATTTAACTTGAGTTAAATTTAATTCGTCGACGATAGCCGTATTTTTGTTCTTCTTTTGTTTTTTATCAATGTTTAGTGAAATATCAGATGCTTTAGATTTTGTCTTATTTGTTTTATTTAAACCTTCAAGCACAGAATCATAATTTTGAATGATATTTTCACCATCGCTGCTAATAGACTCGTCTTCTGCCATTGAATCTTTTAGAGGGTCTTGGATTTGAGTTTGTGTTTTTGTTAAGTCACTTTCTAAATTTGGATCATTATTAGTGTTAATAAACGCTATTGAAGCGTCGCCTTTCTGTGGTGTTTTTGGTTCTTCTTTCACATTAGCAGATAATGGATCTGTTTCTTTTAAACTTTCATTGCAAACTGTTATCTCATTTTCATTGTCATTACCAATGCTTTCAGATAAGCGGTTAGATTTTTTATTTGTAAGCTTTTCTTTTTTCTTATCTTCCAGTAAACTGAGTTCCTGACTGGAGTCAAATCTCATTCTGTTATGTTTCTTAGTTTTTATTTCGACTTCATCTTCAGATTCTGAGCTGAACTGTTGTTCTTGTTTACGTTTTTTCAAATTTCCTTTTTCAGAACTCTTATTTAATTTATGTCGAGATTCAAACATTTCCCTAGAAGCTTTTTTCTGTTCTTTCATTTTCCGTTCATTGAACTTTTTCTTTGATTTTGCCGTCATTTTTAGTTCATTATCGCTCATAGACAGGTCGTCTTCACTACCTTCCAATAATTCATTATCTTCTTCAGCTGAGCTTACAACGAAAGAATCTTTTTCATAGTCAGAGTCATTAGATAACTCATTTTCCGATGATAATGTTTCTCCTGTCTCCATTATCTCACTTTCTTTTAGATATTGACGTTCATTTTCGTCTAGACTATCACCCGATTCATAGTCACCGGCATCTTCTGCTTCATCATCAAATAGGTTACTAGTTTCATGTGATTCATCATCCAGTTGTGCTGATTCATTATCAGAATCAGTGTTCTTTAATGTATTTGATTGATTTGGTGTCTTGTTAAATGAGTTACTTTTATTTTTTTGATTTTTACTTTCATGATTAAGTGGTTCTTCTTCTGAATCTTCAGTTGTAGAACTATGTACACTTTTACTTGCACTCTTATCTATTTCATTGTTTGATTTATTATTAGGACTTACAGAATTATTTAAATCTAACTTGTTCTTTGAAGTATCATCTTCCACAACATTAGATACTTTATTTTCATTTTTAGATTGATTACATTCATTCGTTACTACTTCTTTTCTATCATTGTTGGAAGCAATAATGGATGTATTAATATTAACTAAGTTAGCCATTTTTTTCTGTTGCAAAGGTGTACTTGTCGTTACATAATTAAGTGAAAGGTTTCTTTTATTAACATCATTTTCTAAAGTAGTATTTAAATCGTCTGAAGTTTTTAGTAAAATTGTATTTTTATTTTGGAGAGATTTTGTAACATTGTTAATGTCAGTAGAGGTGTCTCTAAGTTGTGATAATATTAAAGTGCTTTTATTTTCATTTTCACTTTTATTTAAATTTTGTGATAGGGATGATTTTCTTTTAGATACATTTAATTGATCCTTAGATTGACTTTTATCTAATAGTACAGCAGGAGAACTTGTGTTTACGTCATTATCTTTGATTTCAGATATAAGTAAGCCTTCTGGTATTGTTTCATCAACATCCATTGGTTCACAGCTATCATTTACAGTACCACCATCTGTAGGTTTATTGACAATATTTGAAACCTTCTCTGAAGACATAGATATTGGAGAATTTTCCTTTTCTAATTGCTTTGCATAATGTACTACGGGAACACATTGATCCTCATGGTCATATCTGTTTTGAATATTTACTTTTCCAGAATTTGTATCTGAATCATCTTCAATTAACACCATTGTATGTATGTTAGCACTAGGTTCTTTTTCGAATAGTTTGCTTGTTTCATAAACTTTTTTATTTTGAGAGTTATTTAAATTTACTGAAGAATTTTTATCATTTTTTCTATCTACAGACTTATTATTGATGTCTATTAAAGATGTGTCAATGTTTTCTATCACAAAGCAATTGCTGTTTTTCTTTTTCTTCTTTGAAATCGATTTGTCAGCTATGTTTTGTACCAAACTAGTATTTAAACCATCACCTGAATTTAATTTACTTGTTTGGTCTAAGGAAATTCTCTCTTTGTTTTTTTCTCTGAGTTTTTTCTTCATGTCCTCATTGTCACTGTAAAAATAATCTTCATTTGAAACAGTTAAAGTAGTACATGATTTTGTTCTTTTTCTTTCGGGTTTTTTCTTCAATTGGGTTTCTATGGATGATGTACTTTTATTCAAGATTATGCTTAGAGCCTTGACTTGATGTTCAGTTTTTAATTTTTTTATCAAGTCAGATGTAGCTGATGATAGCCTATTTTTTTGAGAATCTTTTACTTCAGTAGACTGTTTATCTTTTGATTCATGAGTTGTGTTTTTTATTTGTTCAATTTGTATTTGTGGCACAGTTTGTACAATATTTTCTTTCTCATTGTCAGGGTTATTTTTTTTAGCTTTGCCTTGTAGGCGCGGACTTTTACGTATATTAGTTGGAGATATATTAGTTTCATTTGTTCCACCTGAAGACTTCCTTGTATTATTTTCTGGTTCTTCTATAATAACATCAGTGATTTGTAATGCTGGTTTTGTACTGGATGGGGCGTCAACTGAAATCATTAATTTGAACACTGGAATTAGTACTTTAATCCTATTGATATTATAAATACGAAAGTTTGTTTGTATTGATGTTTGTTACTCTTTTCACGCAAAAACTACTGAACGGATTTAGATGCAGATTAGATTTTGCAGTAATATAGCTTATACATCAGAATAACACATAGGCTACAATTTGTAAGGGTTTTCTGTATAACGGCCAAATTGGCCCGGTGGGAGGGATGCGCTGTGCCGCGCTCCCGGCTGCATGGGTACCACCATCTTGCTTATTTCTTCCGTGAAACAGCTTTGCTGTGTTTCGGAAAGAAGGGCAAGACAGGCAGTGTAATTACTGGCACCGAGACTTAACATCATATGTCTCAGGATAGGCAACACATAAATGAGTCGGCTGGGCTAGTTCCAGGTGAACTAGTTTATGTTCATGGGCGACGTCGACCACTTACCATCAGGTGGCACGTCTGCCAGTTTGCCTATTCAACTAACATATAAAAAAAAAAAAAAAAAAAAAAAAAATTGGCCGTAATATAACAATTTAAAAATTATCACGCGAAAACGCGTAAGTGTCGCCTATACCACGGTGCTTACAACCTTATTTTCGTCAGAATTCACTAGTGTCGACTGAGCAATATTACTGTACACATCGCGCACGTGGATGAATGTTTTTTGTATGAGTCTTTGTTACAGACCTGTTGTAAGAATTTGATATGGATAGTCTGAAGCCTGGGGAAAGACATAGGCTGCTTTTTATCAATAGAACCACGCAGGCGAAGCCGCGGGCGGAAGCTAGTTCTTTATAACTAGAAAGAGTCAATAAGTAATTTTCAATTTTAAAGTTTAAATTTTATTAAAAAAAATTATTCACCTTTTTCAACACTAGAAGCAGAATCCTTTCTAGTTCTTCGAGTCTGTCTGACTGGTGTTGTTGGTGCTTCAGAGTCACTGCCTGCAATAATAATAATAATAAAAACAGGTTAGGAGATTGATTTTGTAAAAAAGGTAAATTATATTCAATAATATTCACATAATAATAAAATTAATTATCTAATACATACCAACTTGTGATAGCCTTCTAGCAGCCCTTTTAGCTCTCGGAGAATCAATTGCTAAGGCAGTCTCTGATACTATACTTAAGTTTGATTTAATTCTTGTACTGCGTCTTGATGGTGTAACAGGTTTCTCTTCAATGGTGTCAATCATATCCTTTATTGGTGCTTTTTTTGTAGTCTTCTTTGTAGTTGCATTGTCTGGAGCTATTAAAAATTTAATCAATCAATCACAAAAAAAAATAATTAAAGTCACATAATTAATTTTTTGCATAACTAGAAAATAATGATTTAGTATTAAATGGTTTTAGTATTTTAAAACTCAGATGTCATATTGCATCGTTGTCACACACATTGGTCGAAGACTTTTGACTTAAGGCACTCAGGTATGCAAAATTTAAAGACGTTTTTTAACTTCCGAAACGCTACCCATCCTAAATAGATTCAACAATTGACCTCTCCATTAAGTTTGGCATTTTGTCCTGGGTAGATGTACTCACCACAATTTCGAGAGTGGAATTTTCAACTGATATCGGGGCATGCACGACATGGACATTTGATATGATTTTCGTCCTGTCCATCTTAATTTTAAGGACCACCTATTGAGAAATTCCATCAATGTCACCAATCATTATGCTGAAGTCTTCCCGGGTTTCTGCCATGAGCACGATATCGTCAGAAAACCGAAGGTGAGTGATGTGCTCGCCGTTAATTTTGATGCAGATATTTTCCATTCCAGGAGCTTGAAAGCGTCTTAATGTAGCGGTACAGTTTCAGAGGGATAACAACTCGCTGCATTGGAGTAGCTCTCTTGCTATGCTCCTGTATGGTCCGGTCCGATATAGCGAATATTGGCGTTAGTGTACTAACACTGCAATATACCGGTAGTTAACGTGGCATCGCTGGAGAGACTGCAGCACTGCCCAAGTTTCGATCGAATCGAAGGCTTTCTCATAGTCCACAAACGCCAAGCATAATGGCCGATTATACTTCGCGGCATTTTGTATAATCTGCCGCAGCGTATGTGGGTTATGGTGCTAAAGCCGTTTCGGAAACCGGCTTACTCGGGAGGCTGGAAGTCATCCAACTTTAGGTTAGACGATTTGGAATGAATGACCCTAGGTAACAGCTTATAAACTTGGCTCAAACCTAAAATGGGCCTATAATTCTTCAACGAGGTGATTTCGCCCCTCTTGAAGCAGAGCTTCAGTTCCAGACTTTCGGCGTTACGTTCTCAAGCACGTTTTGCTTGTATTTAGGAGTTTCTGAAGGATTTAAGTACCGGTGTTCCACTTGCTTTCAGAAGCTCTGACGTAATACAGTCTTCGCCTCTTCTTGACTTATTTCTTCGTGACTTATTTTTAAGCAGTCCCAGAGTGTCACATAAAAAATAAAAATAAAAAAATTTAAATTACTAAAAAAAAAACGTTAATTAAATAAATTTATTAAAAGAATAAACGTTGGGCGCCAGTGTCACATAAAAATAAAAAAAATTAAATTAAAAGAAAACGTTAAATAAATAAATTTATTAAAAGAATAAATGTTCTCGGGCGGTGTTCGGCACTTAATTCACACAAGTTAATCTGTTCCGGTTCAGGTACTCTCCTGCGTATAATAGTGAACCCGTGTGTCGCGCTCTGGAAACCGCAGGCGACCGGAGGCGGCACGAGTTGGTAACCAAACCCGGCGAAGAGTACTCTTGTCGTTGTCTTGAATGCGAGGGGCTGTGAGAGGTTACTGATTAATTCGGTAACCCGAGCGTTGAACCCCAGTTTAGGGGCCGATCAACACTCTCTAATTGTATTATTTATTTGAGGAACGCTTAGAGACGACACAAGAATTATTATTTTTACGGTTACGGTCTTTTTAACGAAATTCCGTATTAGAGACCATAAAAATATATTCCCGTGACGTGCGTTCACTCAACTAGCTCGAGATAAGGTAGATATTGAAATGACCGGCGCCGGGTAGGTAGTGCAGTTTTAACTCAAGCGTACAAAAGATTTACTTCGCTAAAAAATGTTGCCATATAAGGACTGTATATATATTTTAATTATTGTAAATAGCCAGTTTTGATTATTAATATTATTTATTTATTTTTTAAAATTAGTTATAATAAAATTGTGTTTTATACTTAAACGTAGATTTTAATATAATATTTAATTTAATAGTGATTTTAATTAGTTTTATGTATTGTAAATATTAAGATTAAATGTATTTTAGTGTAGTAATATAAATTATGTACGTATAACGTTACAAGAGTAAAACTAATCTGATTCAAGCTTATATCCGGGATGTCTTAAGAATAGTGTTATGTAAGCTCGGCTCTCGGATCTTTAGCCGAGCTACGGACAGGCTGGGTGACCGAGGTCCATAAAACTTCTCAAGCTTACTGAATTTTTCGGCTCTGGAGGACGTTGTACCTCCATCCTCTGTTTTCAGCTTCGACAACCAATTTGAATCAATAGCCGAAAGTCTAGTCTTGTAATTTTACTTTGGGGCCTTGATTCCGCTCTATCCTATCTTTAATACGAAATAAAATTTGGCATTAAAAACACGGATATCGTGTCTTAAAAATTTCCATATCTGTCTGTTGATCCGCCTATATGCTTCAGCGTCATCAGAGGACTGCAGGTTTAATGAGCGTCGTTCTGCCATGAGATTTGGGTTTGGTCAGAGAGCTTTCGGGGGCCACTTTGACCACCGGGCCTGTTGTTTATATCGTCCTCAGAAAAGCAAGTGTCAAGACAATCGAAATTGTTAGATAATTCGAGCTGAAATCTTTCGGGGTTTGGGACATGTGCGTTAATTGATAGGTAGGAGTGTAGACTTCAGTGAGACCATTCTAGTCTAACATTATAACCTAATGGTTATGGGTACATTGAATAATACCTATTTGTGATCACTCCCAGTTTTAATCCCATCACAGAGACATCATTGAATATTTGTCACCTGGTTGATTAAATTGATAGGTAGGAGTGTAGACTTCAGTGAGACCATTCTAGTCTAACATTATAACCTAATGGTTATGGGTACATTGAATAATACCTATTTGTGATCACTCCCAGTTTTAATCCCATCACAGAGACATCATTGAATATTTGTCACCTGGTGGTCATGATGAAGTCTATCTCATTTCTACTGGAATCATCAGGACTCATCCAGGTCCATTTCCTGTGAAGTGGATTCTGGAAGAAAGAGTTTACTATAAAGAGTACCTCCTTCTCCAGAGAATCAGCGAACCTGACCCCTAGGGTTCCCTGGGGTCCTGTCCTCTTCCTTGGGGTTCCACTACCCATGTCTAGGGAGAGCTGCCTGGGCTCTTTATTGCTGGTAATTTTGGGAATTTGGCATTACTCGCCAAGCTTATCAGGCGGATTGACGAGCGCAGTCGATTACGCCAGGATATAGTGATGCTGCTGCCAATCACCTCATATTGTTTGGTGCAGTTGTTCACACCATTATGGCCTTAGTAGCCCTTTACGAAAGAATGAGGTCAAGACTATTCTTTGTACTATATGGTGAGTTAAAATTATTACTTACTAGCTGTGCGCCGCAGTTTCATCAGCGTTAATTGGAGGAAAAAAACTTACTTAAATATTTTTAAACGATTAATCTAAGAGTGCCCACCTCGTTGGTGGAGTGGTCGCAAGCGCTACTGCCGAGCAAGAGGTCTCAGGTTCGATTCTTGGTTCGGTCAACGTATTATTGTTTTTTTTTTATTTTCCGAAAATTCTTAGTAAATAGCATTGTCTGGAATAGTACCCGATGTGTGGAAATAGACTCGCCCCCTATTACATAGGACTCATAATTGGTGAAAAGTGGGTGTTACATTTAATATGTGCACCTCTGCCTACCCCTTTGAGGAATAAAAAGCGTGATGTTTACTTTAAAAGTGGAACTATAGTAAAAAATGTCTTAGGATAAGGAATAATAAAGATTATTTTTTCCCGTTTTTGTAGCGTTTCTTATTATTGCACAGCCCCAATTGGTCGTAGCATGACGTTATATAGCCTATAGCCTTCTTCGGTAAATGGACTATCCAACACAAAAATATTTTTTTAATTGAAACTAGTAATTCCTAAGATTAGCGCTTTCAAACAAAAAATTCTTCAGCTTTATAATATTAAGTATAGATTACTAATACATAAAAATTAATAAAATACTTTTTTCATCAATAAGCTCTAAGTCAGGTTTAGCAGTTCTTCTTCCTCCTCTCTTTTTAGTCGGAGTGTTGAATGCAGGTGACTTGCTCTCTTCAGACTGTTCTACGGAAATCCTTCTCCTTAAACGAGTCACAGGAGCTGAAATGTTTATGTATTTCTTTATTTATATGATTTAAGTAGTAAGATAAGGTAGCTAATTATCATGAGAGCATCAAGTTTAAGTAGTAAGATAAGGTAGCTAATTATCATGTGAGCATCAATATCCATTACTTACAAATAAAACTATTTGTAAGTGATAAAATAAAACTATTTGATCAAGATCAGTCTGAAATGACAGTTTGTATATTCTAACTAATACAATATTTACTAAAAGAGCTGTAGAGTATTGTTCCATAACAGCCCATATATTTCCCCTTGGGAGAAAGCCTGAAGAGGCTGTAGGAGAAGTCCTACAAAGGAAAAATAGGTAGAAAAGAGGTAGCAATTCTGCCTCTATGACAGGTTGGCAGATTTGAATAAAAATCCATACTCTAAAATCTCCTATGGGTTTTAAGAATCAAAGAAGGAATAAGTTAATAATAAGAATCTTTACATTCAGATTAGTGTTTATCAGTTCTCTCCATATTTGTTTTGTTTTACTCTATTTTATATCTGTCTAAATTCTATCCTCAATGTAATGTGTCTGAGGTCTGTTAGCCTTTATAAATTACATTTAAATAATTTTTTCATCAATTAACTATTAAAGAAAAACTTCAATAATTGAGAGTAAATAAGAAAACTTGCGTAATTTATCTTATCATGGAATGTTTAAGTTGAATTTTTAAGACAGTTATTCACTTAAAATCAGTTTAAAAAACTGATCTCAATCTATAAAAACAAGAAATTTCAAAGGGCATAGCCAGATAAATATGGGAATTTTGCCCCCATGGCTTTTTTGGCTCAAACTTTCGACAACAAACAGGTCGGTTTGGTGTCGAATGAAAATAATTCACCTCAATTTTTAGCTCTTTAACTCAAACGGTTTTCGAGAATTTCAAAAAAACCTGTTTTTTCGAAATTATTTTTATAGTAAAATTCGGAATTAATCAATGATAATTTTTCCCCTAATTATTACGAGTTCAAAGCATGAAAAAATCATATGATCATAATTTTCAAATAGAAAGGTGATTTTTAGCGGAGAAAAGAAAATTATAATCTTTTTTTTTAGCATTTTTGAAATATGTCACTCACCAAAATTCGTCAAAAAACCTCTTTTATACCCCTCTATACTCAAAATTTTTTTTGAAATTTTTTGATGTGGTGGAACAATAAAAAAAAAAAAATTAAAATCTCATTTAAAATCCGTTTTAGACACTAATTTTTTTTGTACAAATAAATACGTAGATTTTGTTTAACCATAAATATATCTTTGTAAAAGATAAATATAAAGAATCAGTAGTCTAAAGTAATTAGAAGGGTTATTAATGATTCAAAAGACACTTATAGGTAATACTTATTTATTTTTTCATACTATTGGGAAATATTTTGAATTTTAATATAGAAAAAGTAAAAATTGTAATTAGATTAGTCTTCATCACTGTCTTCATTTAGACAACACAAGATTTTTTTGATATCATTCTTATCTGGCTGATATTCAACAAAACGATGATGAAATCATCATGTCTTTTATACTTCTCTATACTCAGGAATTTTTTCCATCTTTATTTTTAAGAAAAAATATAACAGTCTTCAGAAGTCTAATTAGTATGTTGTAAAATATTTGGAGGATTTTTTTTAAAACAATATTTTTGCCAAATTATTCAGAAAAACGGCTAAATTGAGAATGAATTCAACTTTGACCTCAAATAACTTTTGACCGAATTGATTCATCGAAAAATGACAGTAGACCTATATTGTACAGTGTTCAATTCTCTACAAAAATATCCGATAGCAAAAGAAGTGCAATTTATCATTCATTAGTTATAAAAATCAGAAGAAAAAAATTTTTTTTCCTTATGGGAAATCGAAGAGTCATGAATGAGGTTCCATAAAAAAAAAATTTTCTTTGAAGTGCCCTAATATACTTATATATACAATAAAAGCATCTACAATTGTGTAATTGTGTCAATTTCTACAGTAGAAACTATTGTATGAACAATTTTAGCATTCATTGATAGTTATTTTAAAAACTTGTAATCTTACAAAGAAAACGGTTATGACCTGACATGTCAGAAAACTAGATAATTTGCGCTATTTAATGACGATCTTATCAATATTTTTGTTGTATTAGTGTTGTGTGCTGTGATGAATATAGGATTTTTTTAAAATAAAAATTACTCAATACCTAGCTTACAGTTGAGAATTAATGCCTAAATCTTGTAATCTTAGTAGATTATTTAATAATTTTATTATTTTAGATAAAATAAATACCCTCGAAAGTGGAATGCCCATGCACTAAATAATTTAAGTGTGTTATGTTTTTATAATATTTTCTAAATTTGCATTTCAGCCGTACAACAAAATACAAGGTAATGGTAAACTGGTAATGGTCAAAATATATTTATAACAACACCCACAGTCTGTTATCTCATATTAATTTCAAAGCATGGGGTGTACCGGACAAATTATTGATAATGCGTAATTCCGTAGAACTAAATTTTGTAATTTTAATACGAAATATTTACAAACCTTTGATCCCTGCGTCTTCTTCCATGCTTAAAATTAATATTAAAATACGATAATTATAATTCCAAATGAGTTTTGCAAACACGTGTATAACAAAAACTTTTTCAAAATCGTTCTTTGAGGTTGACGATAATGGTATGGTCGAACAGCTGTTGAGACGCCGCGAACTGTCAATTCAAAAACGACGCGTACCAAATAATGGTAACATTGTGCATTTCCGCCTGGGAAATAGACAATGAAAAAATTTTTTTTTAACGAATTAATGACTTAATTATCTTACATATTTTTAGGCTATTATATTTGTATAATAATTCAAGTAACCAAACAATTAGATTAAAAACGCAAAAAAAAATTATAATACCATATTAACTCAAAGGTTGTCACAATATACGTAAAATCATTACAATAAAACCTTTCTGTTCTATTAATATACTGCTATGCTTGGGCAACTATAACGAATTAATTGATTTATTTTATTACATTTTGATTTCTTCTCATTATTATTCATCTCGTTTTCAACAAGTATTTACTATTGAATGGAATTATATTTCAAATACAGATAAATAGCGAGATTTTGAGGAATCGAGAAATTATGAGATTATTCATTTACATAGTTTTCCAAATGATTAGTTTTAAAGTTACAGTTGTTTGTAAAAAAAAAATTCCCGTAGGCTGATATAAAAGTTTCCAGGATAATAATAAAAATAAAGATATTTAAAAAGAAATTGTTCCATTAACAAAGTATATGTATCAGGAAATAAAAACGCAAGCAGGTTAGTTCGTTAAGAATATTACAAATCAATCTAAACCTATTTTTTTTATTAATAAAACATAATTATGCAATAATAAAAAAAAAGAAAGAAACATGTGCGTGGCGGGACGCCCGATATTAGTGATAACTAAAACTGATCTAAGTTGAACTATTTAATATTGTTTATTTATAATATATTGTATAATATATTATTAGTTATTTATACAACTGTTGTATAATAAGGGGTATTAAAACACGAATTTGGGTTTATCATGATGATTTTGATGATGATTCATGATTTTATATGATAATAGTAGGTACCTGTCACATGAGTGTTTTAATACCTAATTATCAACAGTTGCATACAAATTTGTATCTACACCCATAATATGAGTAGTTAGCTTACTGCTAACATTAAAATGGCTAGTCCTAGTAACTTAATGTCATGTATTCATTAGCAGTGGCGTAGCTTGACTTAGATTAGATGGGTTCTGTATCAAAATCTGTAAAAACGGAAGAGTAAAAAATTTTCAATAACGGAACACTTGCATTTAATTGGAATAATGACATATTAAGTTATTACTTAGAATTAATACTCCTGTTATTTGTTCGGGGAATATATTATATCGGTATTTTAATTTATTTAAGTCATTGAAAAGTAAAGACGATTTCAGTTTTTGTACATTGTCTGCCTCTATACAGGGCCCGAATTATAAGTGTGGAGGCCCGGAACAACCGGATGTCCCTTGATCTGAAATTTTGAAAATATTGTTTTCCATATGACGACGAAAAAAAAGGTCGTCGCGATCTCACACTGATATTTTTTCTTTGCGGCCTATATTGGAAAACAAAACATTACTTCTTTGGCCTATATATGTATTCCTAAAAAAAGAGGTCGTCGCAACTCCGAACCGCTAGTATTTACTCCGTTGGTATATCATTTAAATTTCTGTCTCGAAGTCTCTATTGTGCGGCCCCTTCTTATGTGAAAACCCAAGGCAGTTGCCCCGGTTGCCCTCCCCTAAATTCGGCCCTGCCTCTATAAACAAGTCTGATAGTCTTTCATGTCCCTACGCGTTCGGGGCCCCTGTAGGCCGGGAGCCCCGTATCATTGATAGGTACGGCTGATACGGCGGTAGCTACGCCTTTGTACATTAGTGAGTATATACAAATATACTAAGTATTAATGAAAGAATTATTTATTGTAGTAGTAATTAACATTTTGTATAGTGCAATAATTAAAATTCACTTGAATATGTTTTTTAATGTTAGATGGTCCCGATCTGTGAATGACAAATTTCTTTTATTGAAATTCATACCAGATACCACGCATCGAGCAGTAAGAATGTGGCTGTCTGTTGAGTAAACACTTTGCGCAGAAGCGATCGAAAAAAAACAAAAAAAAAAAAAACAAAAGAGCGTTATTATGAAATTCAGTACAGCATTACCTATATCATCCGTTTGGATGCTATTATGGTTAATAGGATATTGGATGTTTTTATGTTGGCAATAAACTGTTTCAGAATCTTTTATGTAGGATTTAAAGCATGGGAGTAGATAAATAATATTATAATAATTTGTTAATTTATAACATTCTTAGCGAACTTAGCCTGCTTGTGTTTTCTGTTTTCCTTTTTTTTCGTGTGAAAAATTATCGATATTTTCATCCGGTACTTATCGGAGTTATCGATATTATCGATTTTGAAATCCTTATGGAGATCTATATTACGAATGTACCACGGGGAAGCCGTGGCCGTCCGTAAGAATCTATTTTGTATGACCTGGAGTCTCTGAAGGAGCCCGGGCTCGCACCGAGCGAAAACTGGGCAACCGTATGTTAGTATAGGTCTAACACAGGTTTTGTATAGTGTCGTCTTATTTCTAAGAGACATTTTACTTTTACCGTTGATCATGAAATAGAGTCGGCTCAGCACGAAGGCGGCCTTGTTACGGACACGTTTAACGTGTTTATTAAACGTGAGTCGTTTGTCGAGAGTGACACCTAGGTAGGTAACTTGATCGGATCATTTAATGGGAGTACCGTAGAGAGTAATCTCATCCGGTCGACCTGGGTAGTTCACTACCTAAACGAAAAACACAGCGGCGCTCTTATCCGGGTTTACTTCGATTCGCCACGTCCGAAACCAGTCGCCTAGTGCATCTGTAACGGATTGTAGTCGACTCGTGATTAAATCCGGACGATAGGAGGTTGTGAATAATGCAGTGTCATCTGCGTATAGGGCTAGTTCGACCGATTGTCGCTCGGCGAATTCTATCGGAATGTCGTTAGTGTACAGAGAGTACAATAACGGAGAGAGGCATGAGCCCTGAGGGACTCCGGCACGGAGGGTGCGGGGGGAGGATAGAGTACCTTCGACTCTGTATCTGAAGGTGCGGTTTGACAGATAGTCTCGTATCAGGAGTACTAGTCTGTCTGGCAGTCCGAGTTTGTGTAGCTTATAAATCAGGCCGTTATGCCAGACCTTATCGAAGGCCTTAGCGACATCGAAAAAAAGGGCTCCTGTGGCGTAGGCCTTTGAATTTGAAAATCCTGCCAGTATGTGCTCCGTTATGCGGTGCACTTGATGAACACAAGAGTGTCCGGCTCGAAAGCCGAACTGCTCGTTTATGAGGATAGAGTTGGCCTCTACGATAGCTCTGAGGCGGGCGAGTATGATTCTCTCGTAAATTTTACCGAGAGCGTTGAGAAGGCTGATTGGTCTGTAACTAGTAGTGAGGTTGCCGGGTTTACCGGTCTTTCGAATGCCTATGACTGTCGCCTCTTTCCACTGACCGGGGAAGGAGCAGCCGGCGAGTAGGGCGTTGAAGATCATTACTAGTAGTAATACTAGTTGATGAGGTAGACGTTTTATAGCCTTATTTGAAATGAGATCGGGGCCGGGGGCCTTTTTTTCATGTAGGGATTTTATAATCGATTCGACCTCCTCGACCGTGGTCGGTGAGAGGGGTTCGCCGGTCGGCGGAGAGGCCGCCAACCGGTTGACCTCCGAGTCGACCTTGAGGAGGTGCTCAGGGTCCACGGGCTGTGAGCTAGGGGAGCATTGACTCTCCAAGCTGTCGGCAAGGCACTCGGCCTTATCGAGATCGTCTAGCGCGGGTGGTAAGTTCGCGACGCGACAGTACGCGACGTGCGATGGCGCAAGCTCTCCGAAGCGTTTGCTGTCTCTGTTCTCCCTGAGTTCGGCAAAGCGTGCTTTAACCTCCCTCAGTAGAGCCCAGCGCAGCCTGCGGTTAGCGTCAGTCGGATATCTGTCATGGGCTCTAATCGCGGCGTTTTTACGTCTGATGAGTGCTTTGAGGTCGTCCGGTAGATCCAGTCGCTCGTGAGGGCGGATTGGAACCTCTCGGGAGCACTCATTTATAAGTGATTTGATGTGACTAGTGAGACCGTTCGCGGCCGTCTCGGCGGCCTCGACGGGCGGTATATCGCTCAGTGTGGGAGCGTCGACCGCCTGTAGGAGCTCGCCGAGTCTCCCCCCGTCGGTGACGACTTTAGTACGGAGAGCAAGCTGGGGGTCCGGTCCTAATTGAATTAAAACGGGCCTATGGTTGGAGTCAAGCTCTGGTAGCCGTCTCGATAGAACGTAACACGAGTGTTACGCCTTTCAAAATCGCTATGTTGAGCACGTCAACTCTGTCATTCGTTCTGTTAGGAAATCGGGTAGGGGTCGCGGGAGCAATGACATTAAATCCTAGAGAGGGAAGTGAGGTCATCATATCCAATCGAACACCGTGTCCATTGGAGACCCGTGAGTTCCAATGGGGGTGCTTGGCATTAAGGTCACCGGCCAGAATGACCGAGTTGCTCATAGAGAGCAGTGACCTCACGTCGCTCTCTAGTAGTGGTTTACTAGGAGGGAGATAGACTGAAGCGATCGTGATGGGCTGATGGCTCGTTAAACTGACCTGACACATCGACGCTTCGATGCCCTCGAGCGGAGGACTGTCGAGTGGCACGCAGTGCCGAGACCTTTTATAATAGATTGCGGTGCCACCTACGCGAGTGGTGGCCCTGTCGTTACGAATAAGTCGGTAATTTTGTATGTTAGGATTTCGGTTACTGGGTTACAAAATTAATTAATTCATCCGCCTTATATTATTTTTTGCTAACGAAACCATAACGCGATTCAATCGACCTATAACGCCATCTATGGAGCTCGAATGAAAACTATGATCGCTGTTGAGTGCCGTGAGTTCTGCAAGAAACTACTGTAAAAACACGATATTTGAATGGAACACCGAACAATCATACGGTAGAAACATTATGGAACCTATGTGGTTTACACAGTGTTTCCACGAACACAGTGTTTTCATCGTGAAGTCAAGTCCGCGACCTATTAATAGGCCCATCGGATTAGAATGTGCGTTGTCTGTTAGTCATTATTAGGCTTTTATTAAAATTAAATAGATTGTTTTATAATTTGAACGGTATCTTCATATCATTAGGCGATAAAACAAATAAGTATTTTCGTTGGCTCGTCGTTATTGTTCATGAACATTTGAGGTAATGAACATTATGTTTGGCCCTTGAACGAAACTTTCAAATTCTTATTATCGTCTTTTTCGTATCTATCTAATAATCAAACTTTCTAAATTAAAATGAAATTAAAGTTCAGACTGATCATTATAAGATATCAGCTATGTTCAAAATTACAAACTTAAAATATAAGTAGAAAGAAATAAAGAAGACAATTCATGACGCTAAATCTTTTATTCCTATTTTCATCCGTAATTGCGAAGCGTAGACGAGCCAATAGTCCGCGTTAGGGTTAAGTGGGTCCGCACTTAAAAAGACATCAAGGATACAGAAATAGCATTATATCTTCCTGATGACCCTTAGAAATTACGCCAACGACGTTAGACCCGTTTCATTTCGGCTCGTAGTTCTCTGTCCTTCCAAAGAGTCGATAATATTGTCAAGGAAAGTAAATGTCTAACTGATAATTGATTTGAAATCATTATTATTGTAGCCTTACTAAATTATTTTATTATTTGTCGCTATAGCGGTCATTGTACCCAATATATTCTCTGAAAATTTCAAGTGTCTTCCTGTTACGGTTCTGAAGGTATAGCCCGGAGCCTGTTCTGAGGTATAGGCGAACAAATTGTCAGAAAGCTAAGGTGTAGTAATAAGTTTTAGTTTGAACTCTTTTTGTTAGGCCTATGTTAAGACAAAAGCGCTACAGTTACCTGTAGCGAAGAAAAAATGTTGTGTCATATAATATGAAGAAGTGAAATGTAGAACAAGTACGTACGACGAAAATACATTCCTAGTTTATATATACATATTTATTGCCATGACCTGTCAATTCGTTATAATTTCGACTAAATCTAACAAAAATACTACTATTCAAGGGATGCACAAAGAGAAAAATTAGCGGGTATAGATATTTTTAGGCAGGTGCCCTGTAACGTAGGTAAGCTTATTGATCTCTTTTTTATATCAGGAAATGTAGTTACTGTACTGTATCAGTCTATAAACCACCAACTGCTGAGCGGAGGCCTCTTCTCCATATAGAAGAAGGGTTGGAGCTTAATCCACAACGCTGCTCCACTGTGGGTTTGCAGATAATTTCCCTACCATGAGTATCGATCGTTATCAGGTGTCTATGATAATAACCAGGACCGACGGCTTTACGTGCTCTCCGAGGCACGGTGGGGAGATCCACAAGGACATACATCCAGACCGGAAACAAATATTTGTACAAATACAAATATCTGACCCGAGCGGGGATCGAACCCACGACCGCCGGCGCGCGGCTTTGATGCAACTACTCGCTCCACTACACCAGAACGGTCGTCGTATATTGTAGCTAAGCTCAAGTCTAATATGTATTATAAATCTAACGGCGGAACCTAATTGGACGGCACGTAGTCTGATCTGATATGCTAGACTAATTGTAAAAGCAAGATGTTATTCGACTGCATAAACTTGTGTTAGGAAGATATGCAGTGGCGTTAGCAAATATATATAAATATATATTAAGCAGGAAGGCTTCATAAACTTTAATGTTCCTCGAGAGTTAAGTAATTAAAACATGTCTGCATTACTAAGTTTTGTATAAAATGACTGGAAAGCGCTGGTAAAAATTTGTTTTTCTACTGAAAACTGAAGTTTTTTTCCTGGGACAAAAGCGACGTAGATAACAATACGTGAAGCTTGGGATCAACCGATCCTTTGAATAAAACACACCGCATATTTTATGATACTGCCCATATTACAATAGTAAAATTAAAAATGAAATATGAATGTACCATACTGAAGTTGAGTTGTTGTGGTTTTATATCTCCTAAAACTATTTTAGTTACCTTATAAAATGTATCTAAAATAGTAACTATTTATATTATTTAGTATATATTCTATTAACTATGTTTGAGGGCATTTAACTTACATAACACGGTTTCATAAATTAATGATAGACATTGCTTGTCAGAAACATGGGTCAGAAGGAAGAAATTTTTGATGTTTTTTTGACAAATGTCACTGAGCAAGGTAATTGTTAAGTTGTCCTATATTTAAGGCAAATTCTATTTGGAATGTTTACCAACAAACCGTTGTTTAATAACCAACCATAGGCAGATGTTAACAACCTATTGAAAAATAATTATAATAATTTTATTGCTTAATATTTATACACAGTATTACAGGCTACATAAAACTTGAAATAAATAAGTCAGGAAGTTAGATATGTTATGTATTGATGATAAGAAATGAGACCGAGTCGCTTACAGTCACTCAACCGGCATGCACTCATCGATAGCAGCGACGTACAGCGGCGTTGACGCGAAAGAAGCTATATCACGATCGTACTAATCTCTCAGTACTGAAATTGGGCTTCGTTGCAAGACCTTGTATATAAGACCGTGGTAGAAATCACTGAATGAATTAGAATGAAAGTTAGCATGATTTAAGTTCATACTATGAGTTTGGTCAGTGGACTTTTTATCCCGAAATTTATTACGAGTTCCTTGGGAGCGGAATGAAAGTTATTATGTGTAATCACGAACGAAGTCGCGGGTATAATTAGTAATAATAGCATTATATTATCCATATATCAAAAGATCATGTTATTAGTTTTGCGATGAATGATGATTCTTTTGAAGAAATGTCACTCCAGATACATGTCACCTGTTAACATCAAAAACAAATCTTATTAAATTAAGCTTTTAATGTAGTACACATTACAAATATACAATTTAGAATATATAAGTTTATATAATTATGTAAAGGTAGTTTTATAGCTTATAGCGATCTCTTTGAGTTAATCTTTATTAAATGGAATTAAAGACGAACGTGTCGAAATAGGATGCAAACAATTGAGAGAAAATTCGTTATATGATGATTGGATACACAAAATGAAAAAATATGTACAAAATGAAATGTTAAAAATAAGAGATATCGATTAAGCTATTATCATATAGCATTTTATACAAACTGTTTGATATTTGAATTCGTATACAACACAGCAAGAAAATTAGTGAGTGATATCAATAAAGATATTATAACAATTGTAGTACTAAACTTTAAACTAAAGCTGTATAAAATATAGGAGGAGAATTCCCTCTTTTTTTAATTTGTTTTATAAATACCAATTTTTCAAATGATTTTGGATTCTACTGAAACGAGGACAATCTTAAATTTACAAATAGCGTCTGCCTTTAATTCGCATATAAAATTTAAACGTAAATCAAAATTTATCCACGAATAAACACGAATGTAAGGATGAAAAAGAAGGATTTAAAGCCAGATTCAAAATCAGAGGAAAATGAGTTGCGCGTGTCAAGCATATGTCCTTGGCGGCGTTTTCTGAATTTTGAATACATAAATGGGTCATAAACAAAAGTGGACATTACAAATATAATTAAAATAAAACTTCACGATTTTTCATAAAACATTATATTAATTCAAAGTTAGTTAATATTATGTTTACAATAATATCATTCGAGATCAGTCTTGGATATTCTAGGAATTAATCACGTTTATAATTTTTTGGCGTCTACAGAAGAGATTGAGTTGTCTACAGAAAGGAACAAAAATTGACCTTATATACTCAAATCAATAAGATGTAGAATAGAAACAAAAGAAAATAAACTTAAAATGGAGTTCTCCTCAACCCCTAAGCAAAACATAATCAACATTCTGTACCAATTCAGTACAAAAAAATAATCGAAATTTGTCCACAGAACAGACATTATGCTTCTGTAGGCATATAAAGAGACAGAATATTAAAATATATTATCCTCGTCAGAATCATATCACATGGAATCCGTCAGCCGTATTTTATGTGGTGAATCTTCTGAGACTTCAGAGTCGTCTAAATAGATTCTCCTCTTCTGGGGCCTATGCCTTTGGTTAAATATTTCCATAGAAACATCTGGTGTCAGTCGATCTGAGAGTCCTGGTTAATTTGGATTAGTTGGAGCCTCAGGACTAGCTAGAGTCACAAGAGAGTCACGGATCGACAAATGCTCATATGGGAAGTCTGGTGATTCTGATCTTCGATTTCGACGATCGAGAACTTTTCTCTTTAAATTAAAATTTAAATTTTCTTCAACAAATCGTTGTCTATTCCTTGCAGCCACCGCTCTGCCAACATGTATACACGACAACAAAGGTCTTGATGAAGGTGTGTTCTCTCGCATAAAATCACGTTCTCTTTTCTTCATATTTTCCTTATCGCGTTTCTTTTTTGCTTTTTCTCCATATTTTTCTTATCTGCCTTTGCTTTCTTGTCGCATAGTCATTAACAGTCTTAATTTGACCTAACTGCTATCCTCCTTTTCCCTATCCTTCCTTCTTCTTTCTTCGAGAGCTACTTCATCCATTTGTGCCCGAGCACGGCGTATACTAATTTTTTTCTGCTCGCGCCTGCGTTTCTTTTTTTCTTCATAGGAAAGCTCATTCCCTGATCGACTCGTTCGTAGCATAGTAACTAAAACAAAAGACCCCAACCGTCATGCGCTGTAAGCAACATAATAAAAAAACAAACCAAAGCGGAAAGCAAAAGTGAGCAAAATTAATGATGAAATGATTATTTGTAGTATAAGGATTTAACTTCGAAATCACACATAGAAACTATTTTTACAAAACTTACTTTAATTATCTACAAAATCTTCCTCCCGTTTAAATAAATCGGTAAAAAGCGCTATTTAAATAACGCTACTTTTTTTGCAAAAGCTGAAATTTCATTGCTTATAAGCTTGTTCTACAGTAGCTCTACAGACAGCTCTACAGTAAAGATGTCTACATGAGACACAAATTTTCATAAATCAAAAAAGGGCATCCGTCAATATGAGGTTAGAATTTAAGCAATGCGTTATTTGCATACCATGCTCAATAAGCTTGTACTATCTTGATGTTTTTATTTATTTGTAAAGGCTACTTACTCAGATATCCCTTGTACAGGAAAGACACACTGATCTTGACCGAAAACTTGTTTAATTAAATAAAATTGGAGTTTTTCGTGTCACACGCACTTTACCTTAAATCACAACCAAGCAAATGATTGAGAACACAGTGCTGCCAATATAAAAAACGTAATTAAAACGATGCGCTCATAATAGCCAAATGTTGGCTTATTTTATGCGTCTACAGGAGTAGACCTAATATTTGTGAACAACATGTTTATTCGTTTTATTACAAAATTTTGAATTATATATTTTTTAACACGCTCTGTTATGAGTATTCGATAATATAACTAATGTAATGAAACCATATAAAATTGTCGAAAGTATGTTTATATATTTTTAACCATCACTTGTACTCAACCTCTTGGTATCCGAACAGTCTACAGAAGGGGAGTTTTTCAGATTCAAAATCAAAAATATTAAAGTAAATTTCAGTATAGTGCAATTTTTTCATGAAACATTTCAAGATTTCAAGACGAAATAATTATTTAATGTATTTAATGTTGATATAATATTGAAATAACGGTTTTAATTTGCATGAACACTTATTTTTCTATTTTTGTTTTTGACCCAAATATATACCTACACGTTTTTCATTGTTATATTAAGTCTATTATTTGGTGTTGTAATTTAAGATATAAGTTTATTATGTTTATATCGTCTAAGTTGCTATGTTTATTAATAAATAATAAATAAAATACTTATACGTAACGTCTCGCACGGTATATATAAGTCGCTTTTGATTCACCTTCCTTTTTTTGGCCATATGCCAGCAAGCTTTATGACTCCATTGTGAATCAGCTCCAACGAGCATCAAGCTTGTTGAATTTAGCTTATCATATGAAAGTTTTAGTATTATCAGACTTTATTTTTTTCGGTTCTAGCCAATAGAACATTGTTTATAATTTCAAATCCTTCATATCTGTTTCAAGATATATTATTGGAACGAATATAAAAATTGATTAAAGAGAAAAATAAATTGTCTGTAATTGTTGTTTGTTAAAATGCATTTACTACTGGAAGAATCTTCAGAGTAGCACTGGAATGTGTCTCCAAGGCATTTTGCAATGCAATGAAATGTTTCAGGCTCTGTAGCAATGTAGGTACGACGAAACATTGTTTTAGCGTTTAGTAGTTTAATATCGTAGGTCAAAGCGTTCTCTTTGAAACGGGGCCAGGCATTTCTAACAGGGCGTAGGTACCTGATAAGTGTTGCTATTACTGAGCGCCTGCTATATGGATTATCCTTAGTAAAATACATTGTTACTTGTAGCAGTGTAGTTTATAGGTCACCAAATTTGGAAGATAAATAGAATTATATGGAATTTTTATATAAAGACATCCAATGTTTAAAGTACAAAGCTTATTTAATTAAAAAGAATTAATGGTATTGTCACAATATCTAGTACAGTGCTATTTAAAAAAAAAAAACTACACTTATACCTAGACTTGCGTTATCCAGATCCTATGCGTGTTTGAATCTTTTTAATGTTATGGAAATTACTTTGTTACAGATAGTTTATCCAAATTTTTATATTTTATATTACCTTCTTTCAGTTAAACATAATTTATAAGTATCTATCAATACTGGTATAACATTTATACATTTATTATTTACTAGCTGTGCCCCGCGGTTACACCCGCGTTAACTTGAGGGAAAAACGTACTTAAGTATTTTTAAACAATTACTCTAAGAGTAGGTGCCTCGTTGGTAAAGTGGTCGCAAGCGTTACTACCGAGCAAGGGGTCTCAGGTTTGATTCCTGGGTCGTTCAACGTATTATTAAGTTTTTTTATTTTTCGAAAATTTACAGTAAAAGAGTGATGTTATATTTACTTTAAAAGTGGAACTATAGTTAAAAAATCTCTCGAGAAGAGAAATAATAAAGGACGCAACGGAAGCTCTCAAAAAAGATTATTTTTCTCGTTTTTGTAACATTTATTTTTAATGCTCAGCCCCTATTGGTCATAGCATGATGTTATATAGCCTTCCTCGGTAAATAGGCTATCCAACACAAAAATAATTTTTCAATTTGAACCGGTAGTTGTTGAAATTAGCGCGTTCAAACAAACAAACAAACAAACTCTTCAGATTTATAATGTTAGTATAGATAAATTAGGGTAAAAAATTCTACCACGATAATTACGATACGATAACGCGGTTAGCCCTTGGTCACACCTATTACGCAAGTTTACGATACTACTGTACTATGGGTGTCTATGGATGTCGCTTTGACTTACCTAGGTGAACCGACTGTCCGTTTCTCCGACTGTTTGAAAAAAAAAAAACATTATTAAATTTCTTTTAAAATTTTTTCCCTCATTTACTTTACTTCACTAAAATTACATTCCATCTTAAGTGGTATTGAGTATGTACTAGTTGTAAGAAATGTATATATTTATGACAATATAAACCTATAGTATTAAACACGGCCGGCCTAAGGAATGTGCGAAGTATGCAGCGACACTCGAGCTTTTTGGGAGGGCATACGATTGGGGCATAAAAGAGGGCATAATTTTATCATAGGGGCATTGTTCATGTACTAGTGATGACCTTTTTTAGCCTGGAGGTGGAACATCGGTACGGGGATCGCGATGACATTTTTTACGCAGAATAATTATGGATAATAAAAATCGATAATGTTTTCCATGAACATCCCTAATATAAGTCTTGCACACTCGCTATTTTCACCTAAGCCCGGTCCTGGTATTAAATATATATAGTATATAAATAAATAAATAAATAAATATGTTTAACACACACACACGGTCGTCTGTCTCTAAGGTAGGCAACTTAATGCCTGTGTTTTAGGTAACAGCCGACTGATATACATTTTTTTTAAATAAATATATTTATAAATAATACATATATAAATAAACATATATTACACCCAGACTCGGGGCGGGAATCGAACCCACAACCCTTGGATCAGAAAACAGGGTCACTGCAAACTGCGCTAACGGGTCAGTCAAATATATCTCAATATATATTACATATTTTAAATTATTTATGTATATAAAATGACCATCTTGCATAAATGTAATATTTATGTAAGTTTATCATTGTCATAATATATTTTTTATTACCCGACTGCGACAGAAGGAGGGTTATGTTTTTCGAGTGTATGTATGTATGTATATATGTATGTATGTATGTATGTATGTATGTATGTATGTATGTCCATTTCTTTGGCACGCCCTACAGCCCAAACAGCTGGACGGTTTTTGACATATGAGGTGTCGTTGGATTCGTCTAAATTGTAGTAGTGACATAGGCTATATAAATTTTCAAAATGGCGCCCGCAAATGGCGGAATGAGGGGGGGAGTTGATTTTTTTTTCTTACTGTAGCAATAGTGGTATCAAATCAAAGCTAGTAAATTGTTTTATTCTTTTTAGTTTATAATAAGAGTATTTTATGCAGTCGGGTTTTTTGATTTTTTTAATTAAGCATACTTGTTTTATTAAATTCATTTTTTCTCCCTTATGGTTGACAATACGAGCTTGTATATACCAATAATACTGCCTACCTGCCTATCGATGCCACCTACGTTCTGTCTCTACATTTTTTGTTGTGTTTTATTTTTATTTTTTGTATGCCATATATTTGAAATCAAAGAAATAACTAAAAATTACTAAATAAACTTATTCCTACCAACATCAATGTTACTAATGAAGATGTCAGAACTCGCGTGTGAATAACTCAATAACGTCATAAAGATGCTGGTTTCTGGTTTCATTGTAAACTCATACAAAGATAATGAGATTCCTTTAGTATCTAACAACTATCGTACATTAACCAATTGAGTACAAAATGTTATGTAAATTACAATCATTTAAGTACACAATTTATAAATGTACACTCTAGAATTGTAAAAGTTTTTTTGTTACATTTTTCGTATGCGATGCAGGGCGTCCTTTTACGTTAGAATTTCGCTCGTTTTGAGGCACACCTCGAGCCACAAAGTAAATACAACGTGTTGAGGAAAATCTTTCTTTAACTTCGGAATTTCAAGCGCTCCTAAAATCTTAAATACTTCTTGTATTTATATTTTAAATTAGTAATTTTACATATTGATTGATATTATTATGTTAAAAAAATAAATTTTTGTTTCCATTCTTATATTAGATAGATAAGATATAAGTTATTATCAATGGCGTATTGTGGACATAATTAATTAGCTTTGGCAAAATCGTATAAGTATGTGAAACACATTTTTTACCTATTTTATTTACAAGTGCGAAAAAAATGTGCGAGGTTCTACAGACGTCATAGATAGTTGGGTTCATTTTGAGTTTTTTTCCTATTCTTTAGCTAATTCGATTCTCAGAGCATTTATTACTTACGATTAGTACAGCAGGCACAATTATTATTTTTAGTTAGTATATTTTATGAAGAAACATACATTACTTTTTATTTTTATTTCAGTCGTATTAGAAATGCTTTTTTGTTTTAAAGATTATAGGATTGTAGCTTTAGTTTAGTTTGTATTTATGTACATGTATGTTTCGTGGCTAATCTGCTGCGCCGTTTTTGATGAATCTTGATACTTTTTATAAGTTACTTTTTATCAATGTATTGACGACCCACGCGGGCTAAGCCACGGGCGGAAGCTAGTAGGTTATAAAACAGGATTTTGGTATTGGTTGGTATGTATTTAATTTAGTCACTGTTTCGAAAATTTATACAAATTTAGTATATAGTCGTATATAATTTTATCATGCAGTTTTAAATATTGTATTATTTTTGTTTTAATGCCGAGATGTCGTAAAAAGCGACCGAGGCAATAGTGGTGCGAACAACTTTACACCAACTAGGATGGCGATGTGCAGCAGCGTTAGCATATCCTTTTTTTTGGGGAGAAAAAATGTACCTGAACGCACACCCCGTCGTCAGGGGAGACAACGGGGTAGTGTGGGGCCCTCACTCACTAAAACAACCCGCCGTGCGCCCCTGCCCGCCCTTAAGGCAAACCACGGGTACCGCGTACGTTGCTCCGTGGCCCGCAGGCGGCCTCATCGGGCACTCTCTCCTGTGCGACGTCCCACGCACTTCGGTATCGCATCTTCGCGGTAGGCTATTTCAGCGGACGATGGGCAATCCACGACCCTACTGTCCGCAGTCTCAGCTAGAATACTAATTCTCCCGGGCCCTCTCCGCCGTCTCGTTCTGCGAAAAGGAGCTGGCGGAGAGGCACGCCCGAGGTCGCCACCATCCTTGCAGAAGGTGGCGACCGCAGTCCAGGCCCTATCACCGCCTACCATCGCTCGCGCAACGGCCAGCAGCGATAGGTCCTCTCCAATGACTGCAGTGAGATCCCGGCACTGCTCGGCCCAGGTCGGGCACGACTCGAGCGTGTGTTGCGCTGAGTCCTATCCCTCGGAGTCGTCTCCCTTCTTGCGATGAAGTGCAAATATTTGCCAAAGCAGCCGTGCCCTGACAACACTTGCACGAGTCGGAAGGTGAGGACTCCGTGCTGCCACACCGTCCACTCCATCAATATCGGCTGAAGCGACCCTATGGTCCGAAGACCAGTTCGGGGTATCTCCAGCCGAGCATTCCACCGTGTGAAGGTGGCGCGGCGGGCGTTGTCCCGTCATGTGGTGATTTCGATCGGCGGGAGATTATAACCTCCCGTCCGCGCCACCGATACCCGCCTATAAACGTCAGCGAGCGCTTCCGCCTTCAACTCCCATGGAGGTTCCTAGCCAATGCACATGCAGCCTCAACATCTACCGTGCGGTAGCCGCGTATAGCACTGACTACGATGACCCTCTGTGGACGCCACAGATGGGCCCTATTGTGGGCAGTCAGGGACTCCGCCCACACGGGGGCGCCGTACAGCGCCATCGACCGGACCACCACGGCGTAGAGTCGACGTAGAGGCGTAGAGTCGTCGAGAGAGTTGGGGTGCTATTGTCGGTGACCTCCTCGTGGTGTACCCTAGAAACGGAGTCAGCAGCAGTAACGCAGTTTTGCGAACTACTGCTGGCTACGGCTGACGAGCGTTACCATATCCCGCCACGACACACGGCGCTCGCCAACTCGCCTGCCAAGCGTGGCGAGTATTGGCAATCACACCCCGAGATGATAAGGGAGGCCTACGTTCAGCAGTTTTTTCCAATTTACCCTCAAAAGTTAAAAAAATTAACATCAGCATTCTGAATCATACAAATCAAAAACTATTTTAGTAAACAAAAAATACCTACGTATTATTTTTGTAATTTTTAATAACGGGTTATTTTTCTAGACTGTGTATAGTTGAAGTTTATTTTAGACTAAATTTTAATAATTTATAAAAAGCAAATCTGCTGGCGACATTTTAAAAATGACCAAAGAACTTTGTTTCATTCCTGTTGCATTTGGACTGCTCTGTAAAAGAGAATTTTGTATAATTGAGAGTTCCAGTTTACTTTGGAAGTAAAACAGTTTTAATTATTACTAATGATAAACTCACAAACACGTCAATTTTCGAGATTGAAATTCAACGTCAATTTTGATTTCTTGAAATTATCATTTATGTAATTTTTTGTAGGTTAATATTTTATCAATTCAGGTTTTAAATTATTTGGACCTAATACTGAGGGTATGTACTGATTCCATTGTTGTATAAATGTATTCGCATTTATATATTATTTCTATTAAGGAAGGCGCTGTTCAGCGTAGTGTATTAAAATCTTTCTCATTATTAGGAGAAGAGATCTTTGCTTTGCAGTATAGTTTTTTTTCAATATAAGGCAGATTTATGTCAGGTTTTCTATTAAACGTTGTGTTAAAGAAATATACATAAATTATCTCAAAAAGTTTCGGAAACCGATGTTAGTGGCAATGCATGAAAATTTACTTATACAAACTACGCTGTGGCTATTCTTGGTTTCTATTGCATCTGAATGCAAACATTTGGCTTTCTGTTTCTCATTTAATTTTTTTATTTATGACTCTATATAGGTAGAAAATATTCAAGCTCTGGTGTGTTATTTTGTTGCTCAGATATAATTTATACATATTGATTTTTTTATCAATTAAATATTAAAAGAAAAGAAGTAGACTACAATCATATCTGAAACTAAGGCCTTTAAACACCTTAATCCTGTACAAAGGCCTCCTCTCCATGTAGGAGATGGGTAGAGCTTAATTGGAGCTTACTTAATCATACCACTTCACTGCAAGTTGCAGGATAATTTCTCTACCACGAGTAAAGATCGCTATCTCATGTGTCATAATAACAGCCGGGCTTTACGTGCATTATGCAGACAAGTCATGAACGTAAGCAAAAAATATATATTATGTAGCGTTATAATTCGTCTTCCCCCTCGGAGACTGTCGGAAGATTGTGTTGTGTATGTGGTCAGCCTTCGCTACGAAATATGTCTTATATTAATCTCCGTGACGTGAAGATCATGTATGTGCTGGCCACAGATTCACTTTACGCATAAGCTTCAGCTAGTTCTCATCTACGAGCATTATGTCATCGTTATACATCATCAGCCATGAAAGCCTGCTAATTATACAGCACTCTCTTGGCATCTCTCTCTTAGCATAGTACAGCAGACGTAATGGCGGCTACTGTTGTATCCGTGAACTGTGCTCTGTACCCGTGGCGCCGTAGATGTGCTTTGGTTTGGAGATCTCGTAACATGACTGTTCCAATGCCACATCAGTAAAATTCGAAGTCTTTTTTGAAGATAGGCTTTTCACTGGACACTGTAATTTATGTCAAGATAACGTATTAAAAATGTTTTTCTTTTGTCTTATACAGTAAGAATATGTCTAGAAACAAGAAGTACTAATACACCGGTGCAGTGGTGAGCAGTCAGCAGCATACGGTGAGTAGTCGTGACCAAGTAGTACAAACGAATAAAAAGTATTAACTAAAATATTAAAACAACTACGTCGAATATAGAACTTGGTTATGAAGTATAAAAAGGTTTATCGTAGTTTTTCTCGATACAAAATAATTATATATTATTTCCATTTTTGAGTTATTTAAGCTAAAAACCGAAGTAGTAGTTGTAAGTAAGCTGTTGAAGAGTTCCTTTGATTGTCACTCGTCTCCATCATTATTTAACTTCAATACATACTAGGGCTAAAAGAATCGGTCCAGAGGAAATAAACCAAAATTTATATATATATATATATATATATATATATATATATATATATATATATATATACATATTATATGTATATATTATATCTTGTCACCAAAGCCCGTTTATTTAGATTTTTTTAAATCTTTTATTTGATGTGTATCCAGCTTTTAAAACTTTTGGACGTGAATAGGTTTATGATTTTTTGCCTCGTTTTGAATGTGAGGCATTTAATTCTTTTGGTGAATACATCCTATTGCTATCCGTTACATGTATCTGACTATTTTTGCCTAAGACAGTACCTTCGATTTTGAATTCATCTATTGAAGAAATTGTAAATAAAGTTTGAATCAACGCTCATTTTTACTACATTTTCACGCGAACAAAAATGCGGAAAAATCTTTATATAAGTAGATAATAAATTCTTTTTGAATATACATATTTTTAATAAAATTTAATTTTGTTTAGTGAATAAGTTAGGTAACATACCTAATGGCATCGCGTAAAAGTTAAATATTAACAGTAACAAAAACTTTTTGTGATTTAAAAAGTTATTTTCAGGTATTTTTTAATCTATCTTTTAAACCGTTAAGAGTAAACCTACCCGGGCTTTGCACTTGAAAAAAATTGTTATTTTTGTAGTAAATATTTCAAAAATATATTCCCACAAGTCGATCGAGCCAAATTCTCAAAGTTAACGAGCAGTAAGTCTCCGCTCCTTCTAACTATAGTTCCGACAGCTGCGGACGCTCATAGGGTCAGAGCGCAGCACCTATATAAGCCGTAAATATATATATTTACATGTGTACCTATAATATTTTGAAAGAATACGAGGTATAATATATGGATACGAGTATCAGTGTGTCCAGTGTGTTGTGGATCGTTCGATCGGGCACTTGTGTGGTATCGATGATTCAGTGCAAGTTAAAAAATTATTATTTTATCTTCACTTTTTTAGCTTCTAAAATATTAAACGAGTTTTTCTCAAAACCATTTTTTCAAAGTCGTTGTTCACTACAATTTTAAAACTACTTGACCGATTCATTTCAGATTTGGTACACACATTCTGCATATAAAATAACTCCCCCCAAGGGTGAGTTTTATTTTTTAGGGACTTTTTTACTTAAGAAATGGCGGATTTTTTTGTAAAAAATAGAACTTTTGACTTTAAATGGCTGGTAAAATTTTTAACGTAAACAAAATAATAAAAAATAACAGCCTAAGACCGTTGAGGGAAGGATTCATTAACATGTGGCTAAATTGAAATGGTTTTAGATTTCAGATAATTTTCAGCTGAGATATATAGTAAACACGGCAAATCGTCTTTTTCCAAAGGCGCTCTGGGAAAAGCTTGAGCAAAAGCTTGTTTTTCTATATTTTTGTATCAAAATGTTACAATAAATTCTTAAAGCCATAGTTAATAATGTACAAAAGATTTTATAATAAATTAACTAAAGCCAGTTGTCTAAAATAAACCATAAAAAGTGTATTTTTTCACGAAATAGTAAGTGAAAATAAAAGGGTTTATTATCCAACTTCGTCACTCGTAAAATTGTGAACCATAGGTACTTAATCTGTGAAAACAACACATGGACATTCTTTTAATACTTTTTGAAACGCGTTAGTATTTTTTAAATTGATATCACAAAAATATTTTTTCATTATATTCGACGAGTAATGACGTCAAGCAATCAGCTTCAAGTTCCGTCCCGTTCTTGTTCACAATAACAATTACGACAAACAATGTTCTTCATATATATGTTGGTTTATTACTCATTCTGTACTTGAAAATATATTAAAGCGGAAATATTAAAATGAATGTCAAAATTTTATCTATAATTTTTAAGATTTTTTTTCCATTCTTGTGCACAATAACTATTGCGCCAAAAAAAATTCTTTCATTCTCGCAATTACAAACACAACAACCAAAAGCACCGAAATCGGTCAAGTTGTTCTAAAGTGATTTTTTTAAAGAAGCGCTAACCGATTTTTAGTTGTACTTAGAATAAAAAAAAATCTTGAAAATGGTAATATAACAATAATTTTTAATAACTTATAAAATTGCTAATGAAGTAGAATTAAATTAAGTATTAAAATGAAATGAAAATCAGTATCACGGATGGTTTATAGCGAGTGAAATAAGGACACAGCCGTCTCAAATTGCTCGCGAGTGTTCCATTTCGCGTTAATTTATATCATTAATTCGCTTGCAAATGAAAGTTTTTAAATATATATAGTTATAAAAATTTAACTACATAATTTACGTGTAATTATAATGAACATTAATTGAAACTATTAAGTTTTCGATAAACAAGGTTATTGATTTCATCATTAACTTTATTTTGTATATCTTATTAAGTTATATATATTATACCATGATGATGTAACATGATGGTCAAAAAAGATGGTGTCGTGAACGAGGGCCGAAAGTTTCATTTTAGTGAATCTACCTACCTACAAATATAGTTTCGAAATAGCTTTAAACTTTTTCCCATTTTTTAAACAATTTTAAATATAAGTAATTTTTAATAAATAAAAAGTCTTAATAAATCTCAATTACATGTGATAGAAACCTTGATATAATCCAACGAGTATTAAGCTATTTCAACAAAAAAAAAAAATGCTTGGTAAAAAAGAAATACGATTAATGCTGCAAGTGGTGCACTTAAAAGATCTTAAAGTTAAAATATTCCCTTAAATAGGTAGCATTTTTAAGAGAATAAATATCTCGAGAGGAAGATTTGCCTGCTTATTAAAGTTTCTTCTTAATAATGATATTTTTGATTTATAAATAGGTAATTGCGGTTTTTATATATTTGTTTAAGAAACTGCATTTTGCTAATTTTTAAATAGTTAACGTTCGAATTTTGCATTAATACATACATCATACATGAAATACTCCTATTGCATACTTTATAATTTCTATCTCTATATTAAAACGTCTTTTTCTTTATATTTTACAGTGGTGAGTACTACAAAAGGCATGTATTTTATATACGAAAAGTAGCCGGATTATTCTACAAAATAAAAACTATAGAAGCGAAAGCGTGAATCCACTGCTTTTTGTTCATTGCAGAAACAACAACTTACGGTACGGCTTACTGAAGCTAAATGTGTATGATTTTATATAGTATTTTATTTGTAATTTTGAACTTACTGTTTAAATTAAAAATCACAGAAAGGTGCATTTTCATATATTAGTTATTACTTAATATAAAATTTACTTAATCTCGATATTCGATCATGTTAATTATTACAATTGGGTTTTAAAAACCGTTATGATGTAACTAAAAGCAGGGTTACCCCTGCTCTATTATTCAGGTAAGTTTGTAAATCGTAATATTACACCTTGATTCGGTTTATTAATAATGTACAACAAATATCAGTAAATAAAGTTTCAAAGTTCAATTTAAAATAGTATAATATATCAGTCCATATTTACGTAGTTTAGTGTATAAAAACGTGGTGGTCAAATTAAAAAAAAAAACAGAAAACCTACAAGTAACGGACTCTACCGTTTGAATTAACCAGTACCAAATTAACTGACATAACAGATTTATCATAAAAATAGCCATTATGGTCTACAATAGTAATCATATTCGAGACATATTAAATTCTCGGTTTTCATAATGTCTTACCAGGATAATGACGACCGTTCTAGTGTAGTGGTGCGAGTAGTCGCCTCAAACCGACGGACGCGGGTTCAATCCCGGTTTTACGGTCTGGATGTATGTCCTTGCGGGTCACGATCGTTACTCATGGTAAAGAAATTATCCACCAACCCGCAGTGGAGCAGCATGGTGGATTAAGCTCCAACCCTTCTTCTATATGGAGAAGAGGCCTTCGCCCAACAGTGCGTTGTTTACAGGCTGATACAGTACAGTTACCAAGATAGTATGATTTTAATACAGGTTCCATATACAAGCATGTGATGTTTAGTATATTACACCAATATAATGTTAGAGGAATGCTTTCTAAAGATTATAGTTGTAATTTTAGTATAATTGACAACAAAATGTCTTATAAAATATCTTTGATTACAAGTATATTAACAACTAGCCATATCAGCGACTTCTTTTGGGATAGTTATCCCTTTCATCAAGTCTGTAAGATTACCAGACCAGGTTAAGATGAACAATACGTCCAAAGATTTATTTACATTCCTCCGGTTATAATGTCTCTAACACCCTCAAGATAGCAATTCACCATAGAGATAGCGTCGTCATTGAGGATGTGCTCGCACAGCCAGGAGCCGGTGCCGATAAGGGCATACCATGATTATGTAAGTGCAGAAGAGCATTGTGGTTGGTGAGTAATAATAAATAGGAAATACTTATTATTACATGTAAAGAGAAAAGTAAAAAAAAAAAGAAAAAGAAAAATACACAAACATAAAAAAAAACAAAAAAAAAACAGAATTAAGCGGTAGAATTAAGATGTCAATGTGGATTCATGGTTCCAGAACTAGAGATCCTAAGTATAGTTCATAGGTAAATAATGATATTATATGGTCTACTGATGTAATAATGCCCGTGTAATAACAATATATAAAGGCAATAAAAAGGTTACGGGCGCCTGAAAGCTCGTAGAAGAATTGTAATTAACAAAACAAAAAAAAATGTCTCTAACCTCTGAACTGACGGACCAAAGACGTTGTTATATTTAGCTATCCGGTATAATTTCTAAGATAAATTAAAAAAAAGAAAATATAGTAAAAAAAGAATATAATAAATAATAACTAAGTACATATTTTGACTTTCATTCCTTCAGCCAAGGGAATTGTGCTGAATTTCGGGATAAAAGGTATCGTTAGTATCGTCGTAGTGTTCAAGCTCGTGCCCAGTGCTCAAATCGTGCCCAGTTTCGTGTCCAGTTTTTTCATTTAGTAGAATGCCCTCCAAAATATTTTTTTTTAAATATCTTCATTGTACAGAATTGTATTGGTATAATTTTACTATACATACAGATTAAAAATATATTAAGTTTTTAAAAGAACAAGGAGTTTTCATACTGTTTTCTTATATTTACGAGAATTTTACTCATTTAATTCAAAGTCTATAACGGATTTTATCGCGTTTATTTAAAACTTTATAGTTTAACAATATTTTAAATTATTTCCTGACGTTTCGAACCCTTTACAGCGTCTATGGTCTCGGGGGACTGAGGTGGTACGTTTCCGAATAATGAATTACTTGTTACATACCCCGCTTTTATACAATTTTAAATTATTACTTTTACATTAAATTCTGCGTGAATAGGAACGGTTAAAAGATTCATGAATGAGTCCGATTCGTACCTACTTTGTCGATTTTATAGCTATCAATAAATATTATGCCTTATTATATAAGTTATATCTTGAAGTAAATGTATAGATAGATACTGATACGGCAAATTATTTATCTAAATGTTATAAAAATCCTAAATTACACAATTAAAACTTTTGTAACATATAATTTCTTTCTACTAATCAAAAATATTATATACTTTTTCACTGATGAATAGATTTTTTGTATATTCAAGTGAGTTTTTAATATACTTATAAACTCTTTAAGGTACACACTGACATGTATGAACAATTTATTAAAATGCTAAACTTTAACAAGTCATATAACTTATATTTTACGTATAAAACTTCTATCCTACAAGTGACATGTCAGAACTAGCGGACTGCAACGAAGCGTAAATGTTGTATAACAGTTGACGACTTGCGCGTAGCTGTTTCCTTTCACCTGTCGTAATATACATGTATGTCTAAAACAAGGCAATTAGAAAGTTTCGAATGTGTAGTAATAAAAGGCCTTTTAGAAGTTACGATAAAAGACTTTCAAGTTATCAAAGAAGAAGAGTCATTATCAGAATTTACTGTTAAAAAAAATCTAATATTGATCGAGAGGCTGTTTGCGCATATATTTTTTTATAAAGATCGCGCATTTAGAAGTTTTTAAATGGAAGCTTTTGACGATGTGCTTGCTGCATTTAGGTACTTTCCGTTAATAGTATTTTTAGTTTATAAGTTTATTTTTGACTGACCCGTTGGCGCAGTTTGCAGTGACCCTGTTTTCTGCTCCAAGGGTTGTGGGTTCGATTCCCGCTCCGAGTCTGGGTGTAATATATATTTATTTATATATGTATAATTTATATGTAGGTATATTTATTTAAAAAAATATATATCAGTCGGCTGTTACCTAAAGCACAGGCATTAAGTTGCCTACCTTAGGAACAGACGACCTTGTGTGTGTGTTAAACATATTTATTATTATTATTATTTATTATTTACTTACTTTATATTTTCGCTGCAGTTGTACAGATAATGGATCGTCAACTCTTTCTTTCTTCTTGCCAATTTACTTGTATGCATTATAAATATTGGACGTATTCAAAAGACCCAAACGAATAGAAAAAATAAAACCGATCGCAGTATCAGAAAAATAACATAAATGAATATTAAAAGCAAGATTGTTTTGTAAGCTAAAGATGAAAATATCTTGTACACTTCGGCAAGATAAAATATCAGCTCCTAATAGAATCAACTTGAAGAGAAACGAGGGCACAATTGCCACCAAAAAATATACAGACCCGAAGTGCTCGTAGATATTATCAAAGTGCAGATGGAAATTTTTGGGCTTAAATGGGCACTCAAAAATATCTGTTAAAACAATTTCGTTGTTGGTACATTTGAATGGATTTTATTTTTTATTAACATTCAAAAAATATTAGTTCGTTTTGAGAAGAAAATTTAATTATCTATCAAAGTTATCTGCTCCACACATCATCTTGAATGAAAACAACTAGGTTACATATGTATAAAATATTAACTGAGATAATCTTTTGAGGTTTTTTTTAAACATTTAAATGAAAATTTTGAATAACTTTATTTTATCTTCCTTATAGTTTACTATAAACTTCTGAATTGCTACAAATTGTATTACAGAAACGGATTCCTTGCCTTAAGACTTTATCCGAGCGGTTTGCATCTACGTGAGATGAATACTTTTAATATATATATATGTCTCGTATTTCTTATTTAAGTATATAACTAAATACTTTTTAAAATAAAAAATTTGTAAGACTTATAATTGTATCTCTATATCACAAGTATTTTTATGGAAACGGATTGTAATTGTCTCCTTAACGTATTGTTTGTTTTATCATTTCTTTGTTTACTTAGATAGACAGCATACTGTAATTACCTTAACGCATACAATTACAACTAATAGGTTAAAATAAACTTCATAGACTAATTCAAGAAAATAATAAAAATATATTTTATACTAATAGTGATATAACATTAATGGTTTTCAAATAATTAAAAAGATTTTTATTGCATATATATTCTCTATTGTATAATGAATTTACGTGAAACGGATGAAGATGGGATCGTAGGTGAAATATGTTTGCGGTTGATTGATGGAGGGTTTTCTGGTCTCAACAATACGTCCCGCACTGACATTTGAATATTTTTAGTTTTTTGAGAAGCCGAACTTGTTTGCATTACAAAAGGGATATGTTATTCCGTTTTTCCTGTATTGTGTACTGCTTTTGCGCTTTAAATTGGTCTTATGTCGTTCTTTATTGGTGACAGTTTTGCAATAAAACATATATTGCGGTAATTCATATAATTTTTACTTAATTATTATATTATTATTTTATATATATTACCATCATGATCATCATCATCATATCAGCCATTGGATGTCCACTGCTGAACGTAGGCCTCACCCATCGACCTCCAAAGCGACCGGTTTGAAGCAGCCTCCATCCAACGGCTTCCGGCTGAATGTAAAAAAAAGAAGATATGAAAAATAAAAATACGAGCAGCATACAAGCGAGAACATAGATAAGTTGACAAATTAATTGTAAAAAACAATTTCTGACCATGTTAGATGACAAGTAAAAAAAAAAAAAACGGCTTTCGGCAACTCTCTTCGTGTCATCTGTACATCTCGAGGACGGCCGTCCGACGCTGCGCTTACCGGTACGTGGTCTCCACTCGAGAGCCTTTCTACTCACTCATCACCAGTGAACCAACGTATTAAACAAGTTTGAACCAACTTAGTGCTACTCTTACTGAAACTGCATTAGTTCCATAAACGTCACGATTTTTTTCTTTTTTGTAAAAAACTTTAGAAAGTATCTAATTTCTTCGTTAGATTCACGCATTTTGATGGACAGAAAAATAATTTAAAAATGGCGGGAAAGTGTATTACTTTATTACTTTTTATTTTTCTTTTTCTTATTGTCCTATATTTATTGATATTAAAACCAGTCAGATACAAAAAGTACAACCAAAGAGATTTTTCTTCTATTTTATACATATAAAATACGAAAAGACTTTTCTCCGACCTATTATGTGTATTTTTATTAAAAAAAAAATGTATATCAGTCGTCTGTTTCCTTAGTATAGCCATTAAAGTTGCCTACCTTAGGAACAGACAATCGTATGCGTATGTAAAGCATATTTATTTATTTATTACATTTGTTTAGTTTTACTACGTCTAAATATTCCAGACATAATAAAGCATCTTGGCGCAGGCACTACCGTATCGTCAACTGAAAATAATGCAACTAATATCGGAAGTCATTATTGGACACTGTGATTTAAGGAATGCGACTACGAATAGTGAATAACGAAAACCCGCAGCGTTTCGGGCGAAATGAGCCAACTTTGTAACTTATTTGCGATTTTACAACTTTATCTACGTGTTCTATCAAACAAGGTAATTTAAACATTCCTTTCAAACTCTACGGATTCAAACACATAAAATTTTCTGCGTTTATTTGAAAAAGTACATTTCAATTTAAATGTTTGCTCAGAAACGAAACATTAATGCTTTTCGAACTTGGTCGATTTGGAGCCGCTCTTGGGATTGCTTTGGTAACGGAGGCGATTAAAGATACAAAGCTTGGAAATTGTCTGTAATACGCAGCCACAAGCTGTGATATAAAACCTTAATATTTAATGTTTGTGAATGTCTTTAAATACTTTTTTTTTATGTTCTACCCATAGTGTAATTTTGATTTATTTTATAAAATGTTTTGTAATGCGGAGTATTAATAAAACGATCGACCGTTTGTAAACATTATCATGCCTGAGAAATAATTATGATGGGTCAGTGATTAAAGAAGAAATATTTGTAGTATACTACGTAATCCTATGACATGTAAACCAAGGAAATAAACTTGTATTTAAAATCAAATGTTGCTAAATAAGCATAATTATATTTTATAAACATAATATTAATTATTTTATAAACATTGAACATTCTATTTCGCTGACAAAAGACAATGTGATCTTTTTACAAATAAGTAAAATACTATGTTAAACAAGTCACGTACCGAACTACATGCAAGCCACTATAAAAACCCTATATTTTTACATAATAAATGATCAATTGAGAATTAACGTTCGTTGTATTATTACATCTCCCGCACCGCACATCTCATAGTGTTAATACAGTGATAAAAAAGTGCGTCAATATACTTGTATAATCAATATTATAAAATTAAATTTAGTACAGTATACAAACGAAAAAACTTTTTTTTTTTTTGTTGGGAAAATCCATTATGGATACCACTCCGGCGCGGGGGCACCGAAGTGATTATGCCCGACTCCCGCGGGCTAAAAACCCCACGTGTGAGCATTCATCCCCCTGGGTAGGGCGAGATTGGGTCGCGCTAGCATTCACCTTTTTTTTTACGTGGAAATACCACTCCGGCGCGGGGGCACCGAAGTGATTATGCCCGACTCCCGCGGGCTAAAAACCCCACGTGTGAGCAGTCTACCGCCTGGGTGGGGCGAGATGGGGTCGCGTTAGCATTCACCACCTCGCCTCGGCGGTAGGCCCGGATGAACATCCGGGGCCCCGGCACAAGGTGATTTTTAACGTCAGTTTTCGATAGTCCTACAAATCAGGATTTGAAATATTGTTTAATTTTATTTAGAAAAAAAAAACATAATAATTGTTAAAGGATTAAACAAGTGCAAATAGGATGTAGGTACAATTTTGGATTGGCGCCAAAGTATATCGAGGCAAAAACATGGCGTTGCCAAAAGTACATCCAGTGATAGATGGCAATAGCTATTTGCGATTAGAATACAGAGCTTACTAAATGATAAACATGTAGGTCATAAAATGAAAATAAAATAATTACACATTGAATGAAAATTACGTAATGTATTTTTTTTCTATATATTGCTACAATACTACAATTCCTTAAGGTTCGTTCGTAATACATTCAAAGTATACATTTGAATAACGCTAATAAACGTGTTTAAATCAGTACAAAACTTGTGACGTCACATTAATAATTTGTACCCGTGTAAAGCCGGGGCGATGGTACTCGCTAGTAATGTTTGAAACCATTTATCATTTGCTGTTACAAGCTTTATTAATAATTTATCATAAATTTTGCTTCATAATCGCGCTAAAATGTATATTAATTTGTAAACGTTTATTTGATAAAATATTGGTAATCTTAAAAACTTTTTTATGATGCAAAAGGTGGAGCTGAAGATCGAGTTCAGAGGAATGCCTGTATCCAGCAGTGGACGATGATGATGGTATAAAATCACAGAGGTATTATAAATAGTAGGAAGACATACGACTGCCTGTAAGTGGAAACGGACAACGGTTAGAAAGAGAGAGAAGATCGCGGTACCCCATTGGCCTTGCGGACTTAAATTCAATTCTGGATAAAATAATATTTTTTTTTTATTGTAAACATCAATTAATTACTTCTATTTTAATTTTTCGACTACAAACAAATAATAGAAACAACTCTAATATGCACAGTAATATTATATTGGTAACTAAGTAATTCAACCGGTACCGCGATCGTCTCTCTCTTTCTAACCGAGGGACTGCTGGAGGCCTGCCTCCCCTGCTCTATTTATAATACCTCTATGTATAAAATACGTATTTTTAAAAATTAATTTATTTTATAAATCTACCATAATAATAATCTATTAATAAAACTTATTTCACAATGTGGTAGAATATCTGTTTATTAAAATGATAACATTATTATTTTTAAAAATGATAATATTATATAAAATTTATTTTCCTTTTAAAATTTTATTTGGAATCCATATTTCGTTCACGTGTTGAGCTTATACCATATAAACGATCGTTTTGATAGTTTATAATATTTAAATGTAGCATTGTATTTACGACAACCGTTCTGGTGTATTGGTGCGAGTATTACTTTTAACGACGGCGGTCGCGGGCTCGATTCCCGCTCGGGACAGTTATTTGTATTTGTACAAATATTTATTTCAGGTTCACGCAATTCAATTACCTATTTTATATAATTTTAAAATCTTACACCTGCAATGATAAATAATTAATGTATATGTACCTACTTTTCATCCATACAAATTCACAAACTTTCGCGATTACAAAATTAATACGGATTTGTAGGGTTTGCTGTATTAAAATTTTTAATCTATAAATAAATACAAGTTATTAATCCGTTTGGTAGTGGTTGTTCCGTGAAAATTCCTATTAAATCTTCTGAGTTACAAACTAAACAAGTAATCCGTTCCGGATTACTCACACGAAGACATCGATCCGTGATGTCTTGCATAAATTTTAAACTATAAATACCCTTTATAATAAAACTTTTTTGAATCACATTACGAAACTGATTTACAAGATTGGTCTTAATCCCAATTACTTTAAAGACATTTTTGTATTTTTCAATCTACAGTATTTTGTATTAATAAACGAAATAAAAAGATTATAATATCTAAGCAAGTAATAGCTGTTACAACATGCTTAAAAGCAAAATCTTTCGCAAATCAGCTAACTTTTTTTTTTGGGCTCAACGGAAAATGACCTAATGCACATGATTGTTAATATGGACTTATGAAGTTAAAGTTATGAATATTGTTCTTTTTTTAATAATTTTTATCTTTGTAACAAGAAAAATTCAACGTTAGTTAAATTTAATATATTTATTTAGTATTTTCAAAAAACAGGAATATTTATCACTTAACTCAATATAAACATTTTCGTGTGTTGGATTACTCTAAGCCGAGCCTCTCATTTATTAATTTTGCTACGGAACATTAGTTCTTGTCTTAATCGGTGCTATTTAAATAATTTATTTCTTACTTACTACTTACTTACTGGCTTATTAAAATATTGCTTATTTTATAGTATAAAAATTTATTTTTAAACACATAAATATAGTATAAGATATACTCAACTCATAATATTATTACTTAGGGCTCCCATCCGTACGGGTTTCTCCGGATTTTTCTTACTATGAAGGCGGGAAGGATTTTTGAGACAAGACAAATAGAATTAAATGAATGTTATGTAATAAATCTATTCGCGTTTGATTTCGCTAGATGCCAGATTGGTTGATTTTTACGATTACTATATAAGTAATGTCTTCGGGTTTTAGATGTTTGCGCAACTTTTTTCTGCTCTGTGTTTTATCAAATTGGGTGTGATTGGGTATTTAATTTACAATAAAAATCTCAGACATCATTTAAGAATCACTACCTCCTCGGATACTTTAAAGTAGGACAGATTTTTGGAAAGCCGGACGGAAAATACTTCAAGAACATACTAATTAACAATTAGTTTACAGTAGTATACTATCGTATTTAACTAACTGTAAATTACCATCTCAATATATGAAGCAACTTAAATTTACTTACAATAAACCGATACTAATAAGTTATTTAATTCCATAAAATAAATTATATACACATAATAAATTTGTTTCGATTCAAAAGTGTTTAGACATTTGTAGCAAAAAAAAAAATACGTTTTCATGAAACGAGTGATAAATGTGGTTATATAGTATAAACGTTTTCAGTATAAATTCATGTCATTGCCTTTGGTCATCAGTCATCCCATTACAATTCACCCCAAAAGGCATAATATATAATTTAAAGGCATATACCACTGAAAACAAATATCTTCTTCAGCAACATTAATGTTTCGGCACCTACAAAAAGGCACTGATAAATGAAGGCTCTATGACACGACGTATGCGCTATATCTGCATATATACTAATGTATAGGAACATCGTTTATTCATAAATCACATCGATGGGACCGACGCGAGAACAAATCGAAAATATACCTCAATAGAGATATATCGGAGCTTTAGAATACTGAAGGCTATACGTCCCAGTTTGTTTTCTCATTCGAGTATTGAGTGTTCTGGAATTTTCGTTTTTCTCATTCGAATTCCAGGAAGAACTTAAACGAATGTCCCATTTTTATTGTGAATTTTTTGTATGTAAGACAATATGTAATATTTTTGTTATAAAGAAAGATTTTTGTTACTAGGAACCTATTACACCATTATGATATATGTAGGTATATAATTCGATGATGAAAAACCTTATTTTTTAATTAAATTAAATAAAACTAACATAGAAAAAATAGACATATTTGATAATCGAAGAATTACTAATTTTCCAGTGCAAAGTAAAGTCGCGTCTACGTAAGTTAACGCGATTCGCGAGTGCTACGGAGATTGCTACGACGTAGCTATAAATATAATTATGCATTTTAAGAGTATGCTCGACGTTCCTCTTTTATTTTACGTTGTTGTCCTAAATTCTGAAAATGGTAATTATTTTGTTTTACTTTTTAATGATTGTTTTTGTTTCATGACATACATTACATTATAAAAGTATTTTTTTTTTGTTCTGAACGTGTTGCATTTTTCATTTTAATATTCAATTTTTTCCCAAAATTTTCAACAAAAAGGACATGTTTTAAAAAAATAATGGAAAACATATTAATATTATTATTTTAATTCTTAACATATTAAGGGCTTGTGTATAAGTAGTTGAAACTTCGCTTCTTATAAATGTTATGAAAGCGGCTACTTGCAACACGTTGCGACCACTAAGTTTATAACATATTTGCGTAAGTTATAGGAAACTTAAAAGCTTAATTAGAAAATATACTTTTACAAAATAATATACAGCCACGTTTTGAACCAAAGTTGTTCAAGACTTTCTTCGTGTTAACTTGAATCTATTATTATTACAAACCGTAATTACATTTTCATTACTTATATTTATTGTATACAAAGTTATGATATATAAAACTCAGTACATAAAATCAGGTCAAACTTGATTTTAATCAATTTGAAAGCAACTGCCATTTCTTAGCAGAGCATCTTTATTGTCCTTTTCAAATAAGTATTTTTTTCAAGAAGAGCTGAACAAGAGAATGTTATTCTATAGTATAGGCATTGTTGTGGGAACAGCCATACATACTTTTATATGAATGGGTTCATTTTATGTTATATTTTAATTAGCGATAGTATATATTTTTTATTTCTTTATATATCTCCTTATCTTTATTTCTTAAAATTTGCTTGATGGGTATATTCAACTAACAATAAGTGAGCTACGCGGTTTTACCCGCCTTGACGTTGTTTACCATCACGTATTACACGGTTAATTACCGTTAAGTATTTAAGATTTTTACGTACGTATTTTTAAAATACGTATTTATACATAATTACACCAAGTTTTATCAAAATTGTTCAGTAATTTTGGGATTTGATCGTTAATAGATTTTTTATATTTATAGGTACATGCAAAAAATGTATACTTATTGTTCTTTCCACAGTACATATATAATTACGCTGTACATTACCATTGATGTCTTAAAAAAAATTCAATGTACATAATTATTCTCTCGCCGATTTTACTATATGTACTATAAAGATACATATAATAAAAAAATAAAAAAAACTTTTAGGAAATTTGTTGCAAAGTTAAAAAAATAAATAAATAAATAACACAAAATACCTATAATCTGGAACGGTTAATGTTTTTATGCGAAAGTTACACGAGATTATGTTGAAGAGATGCGCGATTCTGGAGGCGTGCCAAAGCGCCTCGAGGCATCGATGCTCTGCCAAGAGTTAAATGATCGATGGCCTCAGGAATTTGCGACTGGATATCGGAATATAGACTTGAATATAATGCACGTTATCACTATAATATATTGCGTTACAGGAAGTACGACGTCACGTACTGTAGTTTATTATGGGAATTGACTTTTTATTTAATGAATGTTAGTCTGTAATTAATTAATTTAGTTTTTAGTATTTACATTCGTTTAACTACAATTATTTAAATCGGGATATTTACCATGTTTTTTATTTTCAATTGGTGGAGCTCGATATTTCGACATTATCTACGAATGTCTTGTTCACGTGTATTTGTAACGTACGTAGTATTTGTGAGATTATAGTTAGTAACAGACTAACAGTATTCAAAATACAAAATTTAGATTACAATAACTTTTTATTGAGTAAAGCGATTTTGATTAAATAAAAATTAAATGTTACTTAGGATATGTTCTATGATACTTTATATAATAATATATACACATAACATATATCTATGTAGAATATATACACATAAGCTGTGATTCGTGTTCAAATAAACAAACAGACAGAAAGACAGACAGACCTTTCTAAAAATAATAAAATTGTGTACAATTAGTGTTTTAAAATCCTTATAAAAATTTTCGGTAAATAATATTTATTATACGTATGGATATCGTTTAACTAATATTATAACTGTGAAAATACGTAACCTTGACGGCGTATTGTATTGAAATTTAGTTGAATATAATGATAGTTTGAATCCCAAACAAAAGCACAGACGTACCCCGTTCGTTCCCTGAGCACGTTCGTTTCCCGTTTTATATAAGTACGGAATAAAATGACATGGATAAAAACGGATGAAAATGAAATTTGACGCGTATGATGTCAAAGATGACTCAATAAATATAGGAATCCAGAAAAAAAATATATAAGAAAATCGTTTTCAATTGTAATATTTTCAAATTCTACTTAAGATTATTCGTTTGGAATTAAAAAAGAAAAGAATTAAGATGTTCTTTCATATTTTAATACTCGTTACATTAAAACGAAGACAAAGTTAGAATTTAATAAATAAATAAAACATTATAGTTCAGTTGGGAAATTCCTCAAAACGCATTTAAAACGAGAACCTAACATAAGATTGATTATGTAGCTGCATTCTACTATTAGTATAACCGTTGGATAGATAAATGGAATGTCCGCTTTTCAGGAAAGAGATCATCGGCTTGTGTTTGTATTGCACAGGATTTACATAGTTTATCTCTGATGCCCTTTGTGTCCTGTTTAGCTTTCAGCGGACGGGTATGCATTTAGACGGAACAAAGTGAAGCTATGTCATAAGCTGTATTGATATAATCTTATCGCATTGCGTCGCTTTGTATGTTCTGAGCTACTTTATGACTGTGTTTGAAATATAACGAATAACGACGGAATGCTCTTTAAAACAAATATTTTTTGTACGTTTGCATGAATGTTGTTTGATATTTCTTAGTATAAGTGGAAGGTTTATTTATAACTTACTATACGAAGTAATTTGAAATATTTATAAGTATTAAAAAGTTAATTGAACGTCTCCAAAATTTCAAAAAAATGAGTATTAACTTTTTTCCAGTTACGTTTATAATGTCCATTGGACATAATTATATTTTAGCTTTGAGTGTTCCTTAAAAAGGGCATAAAATGATAATTTTTAATGGATTGGTTAATAAGAGTATCTAAGTATAATTATCATACTTAGACATAACGAAGTATTTATAGGTACAGTCTAATGTTATGTTATACTTCGTTGTGTTTTATGTTATATTTTTCTAAATGTAGAGGTGTGACACGTCGCTTATATACAGAAGTAATTGATTTGATAATATTATTCCTACTAGCATTGACTATTGGTGGTAACTCGAAGATAAGGAGTTTGAAAAAAAAAGGTGTGTTAGTTACAGTAGCCGAGGGTATTACACTATTTTTACCGTGGGTGGTTCAATTATTAAAAAAAGAGAAATGGAAAAATGTTAATATCGATACATTTTAAAAATGATTTTTTTACCCAACTGCGACAGAAGGAGGGTTATGTTTGAGTGTATGTATGTATGTATGTCCATTTCTTTGGCACGCCCCACAGCCCAAACGGCTGGACGGTTTTTGACATATGAGGTGTCGTTGGATTTGTCTAATTTGTAGTAGTGACATAGGCTATATAAATTTTCAAAATGGCGCTCGCAAATGGCGGAATGAGGGAGGGGAGTTGATTTTTTTTTCTTACTGTAGCAATATGTTTATCAAATGAAAGCTAGTAAATTGTTTTATTCTTTTTAGTTTATAATAAGAGTATTTTACGCAGTCGGGTTTTTTGATTTTTTTAAATTATTATTTATTTAAGACACAATTATAACATCCTAATAGTACAAATTCAATACGATGTTACAAGCAGATAAAGGAAAGCATGTGTTCATGCAAACAACACATGGATAAACAGACAGATACAATTTTACATAAATTATATACCTACATTATATAATTTACCATTAAAAAAAAATTCAGCAAATTAAATAATAACTATAAAATCTCTGATATGTATATTCTGATCTTTGAATTAATAATATTCACACGTAGTAACTAACACGAGATCAAATTGTGCTACTGCTATTTGCAACTATCCGCTAATGTTATGCAAATAATTTTCGAAAACCACTTGGTCTTCTTGAAGTTGACATTAAACCCCATTAATTTCAAATTCTATGCTTATAATTTTGACTAAGACGCTTACATGACAAGTATTATTATTAAAATATTTAAAAAAGGGAAAGATTCAGCAATGATATAACATAACATTTTTGGTGTAAATTAGGGATAAAAAATAAAAATTCAAGAACTATCGTTTGAATCATTTAATAGTGCAAAGACAAAGGCGTATATAATGGATATATATATATAGCAAGAGCAATAGCATAAAGACTGTTAACATAAATAGGAGTATAAATTAGTGTTAAAAAGCGAGCATACTCGTATACTAAAAAAGTTACTTGTTGTATCCGTATTAAATGTTGTGGGTTCTAATTCAGTCTAGCTCTGCTAAATATTAAAGTGCATGTTTAAAAATTCACTTTATACTAGGCATAAAAGGAATAAGTATATCATGAGTAAGCCATTATGTTATATCTGGGAACCAGGAAAATTTTAGTGTATATATGCGTTAATCCACGGAGAAGCAGCGCATTAAGCTCCTTTTCTTCTCCTTATCAAAAGAAGTGGTCTTTGTCCAACTGTAAGATATTTACAGCCTGTTATTAAAGGCAACACCGTACCGCAGAATCCCTGTAGCATTAATTTTCTTGTAAATTATTCTTAATCCCACTATTCGTCTTATTCCCACTTCATCACTCAATTCTTGCCATAATAAGCAAAAAATAAACTATAGAAATTAAAAATAAAACTATAGAAATAGAAAAAAAGTACCATACAACTAGAAACGAACACGAAAAGTAATGTAAAAGATAACAAAAAAGTATATATAAACGTCGAAATGACGACGGTAGTTTGTTAAGAAAACTGCGCACTTACACTCTTTTGTGTCATCAAAGTTCACGGGGACCACTGAGTTAGTTGAAAAAATGGCCACCTTGTCGCAAACCGCGCGCGAATTAAATGGATTTAAAAAAATATTGCATCGATTTGACGTAGGTTATCTTTCTAGGGCTTGAAGAAATTCTCGCAAGTTGTCTTGAGAAATCATACTGTTGTCTGCTTTTTTTAAACTTTACTCTTTCTATTTAGTCTACGTAATTAAGAGCGTAATAGTCACTTTCATTTTATTCATTGTTCCTAATTAAAATTTTCTCAGCGTCCCAAAACAGCCCAAAAAAGCCTGCCAACCGATGTAGAAACTTTTTTTTTGACCTCGGTCATAACGGCCAAGCTTCCAAGCTGTTTTCTGACTTAGATGCAAGCTTGGTATTCGATTTGAAATGAGTGATTTATGTTTGACGTAGATAGTTTTAAAGAATTTCCGGTCTGTTAGTTCGAAATAAGTTGATTTAGTCTTTATTACTCTCACATATTTTTGTAGCAAAATCATATAATGTTTGAAAAAAAAAACACACGATATGGTTGCTTTCATAATTACTGATTCATTGTCTACGCCTCTCAGGCTCAAAGTTGACAGCTGTTCAGTTAGTACTTTGTTGTCGCATTGAAATTGTGTTGACTAAAGCACTTTACTATTGATATAATAATTAACTCTGTAAGAGCAATTGAAACATCGGAAAACGCTTCGGAATAAATATGATTTTAAAATGTAATACTTTTTTAATTAAAGTGTTTAGACTAATAGTTTTATTTTTTTATTATACGTAGGCTCTGAAATGTTCAATGTTTTTTTTTTTTTTTTTTTTTTAATTTGTTTTAAACTTATTTTACATAAAATTACAATAATACACTCCAAAAATCGCGGAGATTTGTCCGGAGTGTGAATACAGTTCATTCAGTTAATTAATAATAATGTGGGTAATTCTATAGAATAAGGTAAGTATAAAATTTTATTTAACATGAATTAAGTAAATGCGTCCGTAGGGAATGCGATCGAGACACAAACCGGTTCATTGCAAACAGTTACAGGATGTTCAGATAATACGATTTAAATTCATTTCTTATATTTTTAATTGTGATTTTGTTCTTAAAGGACACATCCAATTCATTTAATAAGCGAGGAGTCAAATATTCCGTGGTCCTTTTACCATATACGTTATTTGTTGCAGTAGTTGTTATTAGTTTTTGTTTTGTTATTTGTCGTGTATTTATTTTATGGTGGATTTTATGCTGTATGTCCGTATTAAAAAAGTTTTCTTTTAATAAGTTATACTGAAATTTATATTCTACCGGTAACACATTGCAATGTTTAAAAAGTTTATTGTCATCATTTTTATATTGTTCTTTTATTTTAGGAGTTACGATATTTTTTAGGATTCTAATTTGTAAACTGTGTATAGTGTTAAGATAGGTTTTAAAAGTTCTACCATAAGTCGTGATACCATAGCTTATGATTGAATCAGCCAAAGCATTGTAAAGCATAAGTAGAATTTTGAATGGCGTTCTCTTCCTAATGATAACTATATTGGCTAAGAAGGCTCTGAGTTTGTCACATACATTACTTATATGAGGTTTCCAATTAAAGTAACAGTCCACCACCAATCCCAGATAAGTATGCTTTTCAACAGTTTCTATGACAGGACACTTGCATTGGTGGATATTTAGATGCAAACAATTGTGATTATGGGCCTTTAATCTATTATTTGTTTCAAAGAACGTGTTAGAGTATGGTGAGCGTATATGAACGAGTTTTGTCTTGGAGGCGTTAATCACAAGCCCGTTGTCATGACACCACTTGTTTAGCAAATCAAAGTCTTGCTGCATTTTTTCCAAAGCTTTGTTTACGTTTGAATCTGCTATTAAGAGGCAAGTGTCATCAGCGTACTGATACGATGAACAAAATTTAAATATATTATTTACGTCATTTACGTACGCTATGAAATGCAGTGGGCCGAGCACCGATCCTTGCGCTGTGCCTTCAGAAACAGATATTATATCACTGGTTACATTTCCTATTTTGACAAAATAGGATCTGTTTCTTAGGTAATCATTGCACCATTTTAATACGGGGCCTCTAATACCTGTATTACTAAGCTTTTCTATTAGGGTGCTATGGTTAAGGGTGTCAAATGCCCTAGAAAAATCTATAAAAAGAGCTAAAACGTGTCTTCTTCTACCTAGATGTCCATTTACTGCATCCGCAAACCTAGATAAAAGGGACGTGGTACTTTTTGTTGGCTGAAAACCGTATTGATTTTTACTAATTATTTTATGGTCACCGTAAAAGGTATAAATTTGAGTGCTGAAGTATTTTTCAATTATTTTATCAAGAGACGGTAAGAGAGAGATAGGACGATAGTTACTAATGTCGTCTTGTTTACCCTTTTTGTGAACAGGACGTACGCAGCTTTGTTTAAGGTTATTTGGATAAGATCCTGATTTAATACTAGTATTAATTAACTGGGCGATACTTACTGATATTTTTTTGGCAACTAATTGAATATCTATAGCTTTAATTCCATCGTTACCGGGTGCTTTTTTATATTTAAGGTTTTTAATTATTTTTTCAATATTTTTTGGCTCTGCTGGTTTTAGATAAAAAGTTACATCGGCTGGTTTACTGTACTCGTTCTTATTCAAAAGCTTAGTTGAACACGTTGGTAAAACATTTTTAACAGCATCCTTAAATGCTAAAGCGAATTTGTTGGCAATTTCAGTGTAATTTTGGTTATTTGTATCGAAAGCTTTTAAAATTATGTCATCAATTGATTTCGTCACCCTGCCACATATTTTATTAATTATTTGCCATAGAAGACGAGGGTTTCTGATATTTTCATTAATTTTATTTCGATAGTAATTATTTTTGCTATTTTCTAAAATTTTATGTAGTTTATTACGTATTGTGTTATATTTTAATCGAAGTATGTTATCTGTGGGATCTTTTCTCCATTTATTGTATATGTTATCTCTTTGATCTGCTAATTTTAACATAAATATTTTAATCCATGGTTGCTTTATATTCTTTTTTGTATGTTGGTTTTTATATTGTAGCGATTTATAGTACGCAGATTCATAAGCTGATTGAATAAATTTATATATTTTATGTGGACACGACATATTCGTTGTTTTTTCCCAATCAATGTTATTTAACTCCTCACTTAAAATTTTTCTATTATAATATTTTATTTTAGAGCTTTCAACATCATTCTGTATACGCAACGAGCGAATTCCCTCGCACACTATCAAAACAATGCGATGATCTGCCAGAACCGTATCGACCGCCGCTGTGCACGGTTCATAGTGGTTAATCGAGTAAACACGTGATCAATACATGATTTAGTTATATTACCAAGTCTTAATTCTATGCGAGTGTAATCTGTTATACCAGCCATGAATCCGTGCCCAGAGAGCATGTCGATATATTTATTCTTTATAGTAGTGTTTGCCTTGAGGTCTATGTTGGCATCTCCGAGTATGATTGAATTATAGACTACATGTTCATTTATCAACTGCGAGAGTTCCGAAATAAATCCAGTTTTGCTAGAAGAAGGAGGTCTATAGAATGCACACAAAGTTACGGTGTTATTGTTCGCGGTTTTGAGTGTACCTTGGATCGTCTCAAAGTGCATTGTTTTTACAATTACGGGAGTAAACTTGAGATAATTCTTAACGTAAATAATTATACCGCCTCCTTTTTGTTTAGAGCGCAACTTAGTGTGCATCCTATAACCCGGTATAGGTACTATATTCGCTATGAGTGCGACTGCAGCGCCAGATAAAATATGAACTACAGGAGGCTGTCATAAAATGTTTTTATACGTATGGCAATAGCAAGGAAAATAAAAATAAATAAATATTATAAACAATAGTAAAAAGAAAAAGTTATAAAAAATATGTGAGATTTTTGTAGTGATTGCCGTTTTGTGTTTTAATTAAACGAATCAACAACAAGTAAGTATAATGATAAAAAATAATAAAGAATGCAGTAAACATTCAGGTTAAGTTATTTGATATTTATATCAAAGTCAAAAAGTGATACTAAGAAAAAAATTAAACTGAAGAAAAAATAATTAAATAGTTATATCAATGGAATATATTAATATTTATTTAATTAATGTATTTTTTTTGTTTTATTAAATTAGAACTAAAAAAAAATTTTTTAATTTCACTTTGAATTTATCAAGTTTTTTACAAAATATTTTTTTTTTAATTTTTTCGTAATGATTATTTCGATAAAAATAATTATTAAAATTTTTGGATGTCGGCTAACTTAATTTTCATTTAAATTTTCCGAATTATTGTTATTGATAAAGTTAAGGTTATGGTAGTACTTACTTCAGCCTTTTAACTGCAGCTATCCACTGATTCCGTTGATTTCTTTTCCATTGAGCAATCGGAAATTTATAAAACTTGCACTCAATTTTTCTGCTGGTATTCTTACAATTTACAACACAACAACTTTGGTGTCTCATTTTTCTTTAATTTATTTAAATTAAAACAAAATAAATACTCTCACGTGTACTTGCTTACAATTTTAGGAATAATAGCCCCCCGTAGTACCGAAAGTGACCACTGCGAACGCTTCAGTCGATTTAATTTCCCCTACCATGACTTCACTCACAGCGAATAAGGCACTAATATCATCGCCAATATTCACCTCTGTCAGAACAATGACGTCTATAGGAATATTCGAGGATTCTATCACAATGAGAAGTTTGTTGAAGTTTTTAATTATTGATCGGATATTTATGTGGATACAGAATAACTCAATATTTTGTATATTATAGGGTACGTGCTTTATAAAAGAGTTAACTGAAGGGCAGTCAAATATTTCATGTGTATGCAAGTAATCATCAATTATATCAATAGCCATTTTAACGAAAATAATTTATAAGGTGTATTGACTGAGTAATTATTGGCTTTTTTTTTTCGTTTTTTTTTTTTTTTGTACACTTTTTTTTTAAAGCTTTTGTTGTATAGTGACTAATGTATCAATATCAGACATGGAACGCACTATGTGAGGACGACTCTTATCTTCGTTCTTCTTCGCATATATTACTTCCGACTTGCACCACACGAACTTATATGAAGGCTTGAGTTTTTGTTGAGCATTGTATAGTAGGGTCTTGGTGTGGTGTGTCAGAGCTTCACGTATATATATACGACTTTTGTTTTGTTCAGTGATTACTGGCTGAGTAAGGATGTTACCTACTGTTAATTCATTAATTTTCGCTGCGTTCACCCACTGATTACGCACAGAATTTGATTTGACTTCTACCAGTATATGTCCCGGGTGTGGCCTGTCCTTGGGTTTTGGCATTCGGCGCGTACTCACAACGTCCTCGATATTGACGTCCAGATTCTCCGCGATTTTTGCCAAAATTTGATTGAGATTTGTGATAGGAGTTTCTGGGATTCCAGCTACTTCCATTGTGCATGACAGCATTTTTTGTTCCGATTCATTAACATTTTGTTCCACGGCTAATACGCGAAGTTCTAGATTTTTGTTCTTATTAATTAATTCCGTATTTCTATTTATAAGATTTTTTATCGTGACGTCTTGCTTTTTAACAGTGTCTTCTAAATCAGCTATTTGTCCACTCATATGATCCAGGGCCTTTGTTAGTTCACCCAGCTCTGTTCTTATTATCTTTTGCGTCTCTCGCGTGATGCTTTCAATTAATTTGCTTTGATTGATACCAGAAACGCGGTCTTCATCATCAGAGCTGTATTCATTTGGAACAAATAGAGATGATCGCCTGGAAACGTTGTTGAGGCAGTCCTCACAACTCCACTCGAGACTTTCAGAATTCCTTAGGGCAGCTAGTTGTTTGCTGGTTAATTTAGAACAGATACATAGTTGATGCATGAACGGACCTATTGCATCTACTGCATTCTAGACCTGGAGATCTTTGTGTTATATTTTTATTACAACAAAAACACTTCTTAGGAGCCATTGCTGGTATTAACGCAGGTATTTGTAAAAAACAAAACTAACCGATTGAAAGTAAGCGCGTCCGACGCGATTGCCGAACTGAAATGAACTGTATGTGAATGTGAATGAAAATGTTATTTCTTAATATTCCGAATATATACAGTAGAGAAATTTAATAATTTCCTCAACATAGTCTGCTATTAAGAGATTAATAAGTAAATGAAGAAAAGATCTTTAATGTACAAATATATTCTTCGTAGTCTTTTTGGAATAAAATTCCACTGCTGGAAAAAAGCTTCATCTTTAATGATGAAAAGGGGTTAAAGCTATTACGAAACGCTACACTTTAGACACGATGAAAATTTGAGACGTGTTTGTCTTGCGAATATAGGTAGATACATAGACTGTGTTCAAAAATCTATATTTAACTTTATTTTTCTCTTAACATACGTACATTTTTTTATTATGTATCCCAAAAAAGGTGTTGGATTTTTTCGCTTCACAATTACTGTTACGACTGTAGAGTAAAATATGTATTTAATTTTATGATTTAAAAAGAGGAGTTGTAAACCTATAGGTCAAACAATCTGAAAAGTATAAAAAATACTAAAACGAAAATAATAGAATCGAGAGGCGTATTTATTTAATAAAACAGAAATAGTAATAAAAATAATTTGCAATATTCTTTTTCAGTGCGTACGCGTACGTGGGTTCATTGATATCATACCGTTGAAGCTTCATGACCTGAGCTACCTAATAAAACTTCACAAGGCATGTTGTCTGCAAATGAGGGTTGACGTGAGAGAAATATAAGTAGACAGAACTTAGATGTAAGGTGTTCGTTATAGTTTATTTATGGAAGAAATTGCAACGAGTTCAATTAAAATCTTATAAAAAATTACAAGGTAACGAAACAGAGGTAGTAAAATGTTTAAAATTACATTTAAAAAAAGAAGAATGTAATGCAAATATAAGTGCTTTTCTCTCCTAAGAAAACTCACAATCATACAATTATATATGTATGTATATTCATGATATTTTTTTAAATCCCGAATATGAAATTGTGCTGTTCGGAAAGTAATTATGTGCTTATTTTTATATCTAGCTGAAAATAATGTTGATATTCATAAAGATGATAGAAGAATTTTTTTGTAAATTTCGGGGAATTAATACCGATTTGAAAATTATTTTTATTTCATTCCAGTGGCAAATGTTCTATAAAATATTTTTAATAATTTTAAAACAAATTTTGAGTCTGCATAAGAATAAAATTTAAGCTTCATTTAAACATTTCCTTCTTTTATACTTAAAATGAAACTTTTGGGTTTTTTTAATAGGAAAAGGCCTTCGTCCAAAAAGTTTGACCGCAACAACCTATCAATGTTCACTACAGTAGCAATGAAAATATCAAAATATGTTTTTATGTGTCAATAGGTTATTTCATACGAATTTTTTGATAAAATCATTTAGCTTCTTCTTCATTTATTTAAAAATTAAATGGGGTCTCCATAAAACAATTGTTGCGAGATTGTAGCGAAGTCTAAGTTTTTCTGATACCGATAGCCGTTATCTTTTTCTTTACTAAAAATGCGTACGCAGTAACGGGTAAAAGCTAGGTTAGACATAGAGCTTGTTGTTACCGAATACCTAGTTAAAAGCATTAGGAATATGGTGACGAAGATAGGATAGTGTAGAAAGTCGTACGTTATTTAATGCTACTTACTCCGTGCTTATGTCTACGGTTATAAACTAATTAGGGAAGCTCTGTGAGTGCCCCGATCGCTGTTGACGTGAAAATGTTAGTGTCTTTTTGCACGTAAACGACTCATATACGTGCTTTACTTAAATAATATTCACTTACTTTGCTTATGCTTTGGTCTCATCGGCTTTGATTTACTTTTCTATTCGATGATACTAAAATTTTGTGACAAATGAAACGTCAGCAGATTTCAATGGACTAATCTTGAATAGTATTAGAATTGACTTATTTCTAAAGCCAAATATATTAAGTATTTAGCCAATATTTTAATTATAAGAAGCTTTAAGAACGCGGTTATTAATAATGTACTTTAGTATTTTTTAAACAAAAAACTCAAAGCGTTAAAGCTTAAACAAGCTGAAGCAAGGCGACCATGAGCAGTTTTCGCAACAAAGTTTCCGTTTTCTAGCGGTTTTATGAAAAGCCGAAATATTATTGAGAAAATATAATTTGTTATAAATTTAAAAGCTTTCAAGGTATAGTTAAATAGGATAGTAGTTTTAAGCTTAAAATAAACTGAGTTTCAGTTTGCTTTTTAAAATATGTTAAAAAAATTATTATCAATTATAAAATATTTTTTTTTCATGTCCGCAAACAAATGCTATTTTGTAATTATTTATTATACAAAATATGATTAAAAATTTAAAGTAGTTGTCATTTATGAATTAAAAAATACTGCGTTATTTATTTAAAAACATATTTTTACAATAATAGAATAGAAAATTGGGATACTTATTTACGTAACTCATATAAGATTTTATGTTTACGATATATGACAAAAATTTAAATAAAACTATCGACTTAAATAAGGCTCGAAACTCTTTTAAGACATCCTCAGAATGCTGTCCAATGTCTGAATTTAGTTTTTATTATTTAGTTGTATGATATCTAGTCACGTTTTACTTTCTTGTACGAGATAACTTTTATCTCAGATTCAAATAATATTTTTATTAAACTTTTAATATTCCGAATATATACAAAAAAAAAAGGTTAAAAAGTAAATTTACAATAAAACATTGTTTGAAAGGGTACCACAGTTAGGCTTATTTTATTTACTTTAATAGAATTTTATCGGTCAGTCAGACACGTAAATCTCGACTACCGTACAATTAAGGGTTTATCCCGGATTAAAATCAAAACATCGAGTTCCTATCGTTAGCTTTAAATGTCCTTCTCAAAACATCTGGTAAAAATATCATATGGATTTCGAATGATACACGAAAATATAGCTTTAAAGTTATTATTATGTTTTATTAATATTACACACACAAAAAAAATCCATTAAATATGTCACTGTTATATATTAATAATTCCCTGTTTACTATTCATCGTAAAATTTTGAATAGTTACTGACTGTTGAGGTTAGATCATAACTATAATATGTAAAATAAATTCGGTTATATTTCTTATATTATTTACTAGAGGCCGCCCGCGACTTCGTCCTCTTGGAAACCCTATGAGCGACTTCTTCCCCTACCTCACGCACCGCTTGTCGGACCGCTCGACCCGCCCCCGCTCCCGCTACCGCCTTCGGCGACGTGGCAGCGGCCTGCTGACATATTAGGTTTAAAGAGCATTTATTTCTCATTAAAAACATACAGTCACTTACATGAGAAATTAATAACAATATGTAATGTGGGTAAAAATACAAAAAGTGTCCAGCAGTTCACATATACATCGGGAATTGTTTTCTGTATTATATTGTACTTACTATAGAATTCCTATAACTAAACATTTTACATACTAAATTAGACCATTGACATTTTTTATTATACAGAATATTGAATACACAAATTCGTTTATAATCCTTATTTATTATTTCATTATATAATAAAAATGCGAAAATGTGTCTTGCATTACGTTAATATCGGCTTTTATTAAAAATGTTTTAAGTTGCTAGACACGGAATATCGAGAATAGTCTGTCTGTACAAAATACTATTAAATATTCCCTATGATATTACTATCTATTAATAAAAATTAATATAGCTTTTGAAAATATATATCGCATCTATCTTGCGAAAACTATCAAGTTATTCGGTAAAAATTAGTTTTTGTCGTAGGTAATGTAGACTCTATTTTCATTATGGCAATCAAAGAAGATCAGTCAGCAAAGAAAAATCAGGAGTCTACGTAAATTAATTCAACATTGTCCAAACAACCAATCATATCCTATGCAAATTAACCTGTGTTTATTTTAGTATCAATGAGTATTTCATTTTTTAAAGTCACGTATTTAACTATATATCTTTAACTAATAAGAACATCATAGTACTTAATATTATAAACGCGAAAGTAAGTTTGTTACATTTTCACGTGAAAACTACTTTACAGATCACCATGAAACTTTGTGCACATATTCTTAGAGGTATTAGAAGTAACATGGGATACTTTTTTTTGGACGCGATAACTGACATCCACGCTGTCGAAGCCGCGGGCAGAAGCTACTTTAAACATATAATTATGCTTTGCTGTAGAGTAAAAGTACATAATAAGCATTTGAATAATGTACTAAATGAATTGGATAATAAATTAATAAGGACATATAATGGAAACTCGATAAAATTACTTTACGATGAAAGCATCGTGAGAGGTAAATTAGTTGCTAATACAATAAACCGTGCTGGAGACCATTTGAGCATGAACCTCGAGGTGAGCTAATATCTCCCGGGACATATTATCTGAGCCTACTTTACTGATCTTTTGAACTCGTTACAAAATGTTACGTATCACAAATATCCATTGAGAAGAAAATTAATCGTTCCAATAATAAATAACCAAATAATATTTAACATACACACACGGTCGTCTGTTCCTAAGGTAGGCAACTTAATGCCTGTGCTTTAGGTAACAGTCGACTGATTTTTTCTTTGAATAAATAAATATATACATATCTCAACCCTGACTCGGGGAGGGAATCGAACACACAAACCTGGAGCAGAAAGTAGTGTCACTGCTAACTGCGCCAACGGGTCAGTCAAAATAATAAAGGACCAATAATTTTTCAGGAATCAGTGTTCTACTATAATCATATATTTTGTTTTAAAGAATGGCGGTAGTGAAAATTGCGTGTGCCGTTTTCGTATAGGAAGTAATAAAATGCATTTTTATCAACATCATAAATTCTTTGTGATGTATTCGCTTTTATTGCAATGCATATCACAGTACAAGGGCCTTGGTGTTACGGAGGGGGTATTATGAATAATAAATTTTTTGAATACATGTAGCAAATAAGAGTTGACGCAAAGCTAAGCAGGTGATGCAAGCTGTTATGAGTATAAAGGTGTTAACGCCGTTATAAGCGTACGGTATATGCTACCGGCTGCCTGTATAAACTAATTAAAGAACCTCTTTGAAGCTCCTGATTGCATTTGATACGGTATCTATTTTCTTAAGGTTAAAAATTTAAAGAAATAAAAGGCTATAAATATATTTAAATATATGGCATGTAAATGAAATTACACAACATAAGGTATGAATTTGATGAAAATTATTAAATATCCCTTATACTATTATTTATTATTTTTATTCTATAATATTTAACAATTATCAATTTTACATTAAATGATTAATTAAAAAAAACATGATTAAGTTGCTCTCTTTATAAAAATAGTACTTGGAAATTCTTCAAAGTCGGATAGTATATCGATACTATACGACTTTCAAGAATTTCCAAGTACTATTTTTATAAAGCTATGTCACAGAATTAAGATTTTTATAATGACAAATAAAAATATACATAATAATAACTCAAAAAATTAATGAAAAGATATAATGATATAATGAAATGAAAGGTATATTAATTCCTACTCTAAAACCTAACTGAAAATTATTTTAATTATAAAATGAAAATACCCGTCTCTTCGGGATTTTCATTAATAAAACGGAACTCGGCTTAAATTAGGACTCAATTGGGAGCTGATGAGAGGATGAAAGGGTCGAATTCGGATTTAAAATTGGTCTAACTCTGATACGCGTCTCATCAACTGAAGGCATTTATGTGTATATTTAGCGATTACCTATGTTTTTTTAAGCTTGCATACATCCACACAAAAAGGAGTAATATATTGTGATTTTGTCGATGATTGCTCAATAAACTGCACGTTGCATAATAATATTATTTTATTTTATTTTTGTAGTATTACTACAATGTACATCTTAAATCGAAATACCTATATCGATAAAGTAAAATTTTGACAGTCAAAATGATTTTTTTTTAATTTATAAATATTGTTGTTTTTATACAAAAATGTGATCCGAACTGAAACGAATCAGTCTGTAAACTTCCCACGGCTGGGTAAAGGCCTCTTCTTAATATAGGAGAAGAGTTGGAGTTTAATCTAATTAATCCAAATCAAATCTAATTGTTGTTTGGCGAATAATTTCCCATTCAACATGAGTAACGATCGGTATCAGGTGTCCATGATAACTCCCGGGACTGACGGCTTTATGTGCTCTCCGAGGCACGATGGGGAGATCCACAATGACATACAACGACAAACAAATATATATCCAAATACAAATATCTGCCCCGAACGGGATCGAACCTAGGCCTTTCGGAGTTCAGGTGACTGCTCGCACCGCTACACCAGAACGGTTGTCTTCGACCATAAGATATTTTGAATAAGGTTTCCATGAAATTAAGGACCGTTACCAGTATAATTAACTCAAGTTCCTCGTCGTCAATTACGAAACTAAGATTAATGACTATAAAATTTTAAGCCGGATAAGATTTATTACCACAACAATCTTAAAACTTACTTGATCTATATCTATAGTTAAAAATATAACAAAATTAATTTCTAGATTCTGAAATATTAAAACGGTTGACTGTGACAAACGAGTTTTCTTTGCATTTGTAATGAGATTTAGAATGTTGTCTCCGGACAATTCACTTATTTTTTTTTATTAAAGTCTTTTGCAAGGACTAAACCACTTCTAGTTTAAAGCTTGTAAATTTATTCAGCGGTCAAATAAGAATATTCATGAGAATTTTAGCAAAGGTACCAAATCTAAAACACAAATAAGTTATGGTTCATATTTCATTTAATTGAATCTACTGATATTCTTTATTTTAATTATGATTATAAAAGACATGAGTAGCTTTGCATTAATTAGACACGTGTAAGTAATGCAAGTAATACATTTCGCTTAATATAGCCTTATCGTGAGCTGTTAACATTACTCATTATTCAACAAAATTAAACATTTCACGACTCTCTTAGAGTCAAAACACATAACGGCGTTGCGGCGACGCAACGCTAAAATCGGCGGTATGCGTTGCGGCGTTGCGGCGCCGCGAAAAAGAGCGTTGTTGTAGGGTAACCAGTTCTTCGTGATTTTTTATTGTGGATATTAATTTAATTATTTTGAATATTATAGTTCACGTGAAATTTGTTAATTATTGTTTGTGAAGTTGTTATTTAGTAGAATGCATAAAAAGTAATCCTTTGTACCGGAAATAATTTTGTGAATCAAGTTTGTATGCTGGTAGAATTTTAAACAACTTTTGTCTCATAAAGCCTAAACAAAATTGAAACAAAGTGATACATAAATTAATATCTTACTATATTAGTTTTATAGATTAAATATAAATAAATAGGTTTTGTCCGCGGCTCCGCTCGCATGGTACAGGCACCAACGGTAGTCGGTACGTAAAGTAGGTACTCTATGTCCTTTTCTGTACCCCAGACAACTGGTATGCAGAATTTCATGATGATCGTAATTCAGGTGAATAGTTAAAGCGTGAAAGCGTAAAACAAACAAAGAAACTCACTTTAGCGTTTATCATATGCATGAAATTAGCATTCCCCTATAATTGTGTAAGATAGAAAAAATATCACTATAATAACTTTTCGAAACGCTGCTTTATTACATATTTATAATTTAGGTACATCATACATGTCACTTGCTTGAACCGAGTCTTAAATTAGCTGTAAATCTAATAGTTAAAAGTAACAACATAACAACAATTGAGCTGAACTGTGAGCAGGTTCACAGCTCCGGTTCAAGCATATGGCTCATGAGCTTATCTGCAGTTCATAAAAATTCATTGAGATACCCATGTCTAATAAAGACACAAAAAAATAAAATATAAAAATAGACACAAAATGTCAATAAATCATGGTCAACAAATATGACGTCACAACGCCGGAATTGGCGGTGCCGCGCCGCTAAAATTGGCGGTGACGCCACCGCCGATTTTAGCGGCGCGGCGCCGCAACGCCGTTATATGTTTTGGCCCTTAAGTTAAGAGTAACACGACGCGTACTGACAACCGGAAGCATACTATATTATTTGATATTACTCGACCATTGCAAATCTCTCTCAACATCACGTTTACTGTACGTCTACCATGAGTTTCCAGAAACGATACACGTTAGCTAGTGTAGTAGACAATTTCAACAATTTGTATGGAAAGTTGAGCAGTGCCTCTACCGGATACTATCATTAATATTGCGTTTCTACGTTTACTACTGTAGTTATGTCATGCGCGCTTGTAACAAAAACTCATGGTAGACCTACTGTTTACCGAACGCATACTTTATTTTATAAATATTAGCACGCATAATTACGCGACCAAATGAAATTTAATGCGCGCTGTTCTGTGTTTGTTCGAGCTGTAGTTGAACTAGTAAACTCGGAAAGATTCGTGTAACTTCGTGCTTTACTAGCGTAATCGTATTTCTCATATTATATAAGGTTTACATTCTTAATTAGACTCGGGTGTAATAATTTTGTTTTGCTTTTCACTACCAGTAACTTAGCACTTTCTTGCTTCTTCAGTGCATATATTGTATGGCTTGCTAAGCAAACTTTTTAGTAATAAATAAACTCAGCGCTGTGAGTAAATTATTTTACTTTAATATAAAATTCTTATATCATTATCATCACGATAACAACCATTGGATGTCCACTACTGAACGCAGACCTCCCCCATAGACCTCCAGAGCGAGATATATTTTTATTTATCGCTTTTTTCTACCTTATTACTCACAAATAATAAAAAAGTTTGACATAAAAGACATAAAAGGTGATTGTGCGTTAATTTGTTTAATTTATAATAATTATATACTATATAATAACTTCAAGTAGTAATTGTATGTCTGTTCTGTATATGCTCTTTTTAATTATTTGTGTTTCTTATAATATATTTTTAAGAACAAATAAGATATAGTGAAGCGTTTACATTTTTTGATAAATATTTTTCAATTTTAAGTATGTAAAAATCTGGTCCCTTTGTATTTCTAGACATTTAAGCGGATCATTTCATTATAATAAAAAGATAACAAGTTATGTTTTAGTGATGGTGTGATCCAATAAATAATTGGATATTATATTAAAGATAATTATGATGCTTGTTTCTTCCGTGAAATAGCTTTGCTGTGTTTCGGAAAGAAGGGCAAGACAGGCAGTGTAATTACTGGCACCGAGACTTAACATCATATGTCTCAGGATAGGCAACACGTAAATGAGTTGGCTGGGCTAGTTCCAGGTAAACTAGTTTATGTTCATGGACGACGTCGACCACTTACCATCAGGTGACACGTTTGCCAGTTTACCTATCCAACTAACATAAAAAAAGAGTTGTTTTGTGCATTTATATGCATGTAAAAAAAGGTTTTACGTACCTATATGTGAGATCAATACTTTAACAGAAATACCGACATAGTAATAATTTTTTATAAATTTATTACAGAAATTTTACAATATTATACATATTTACAATTCAAAACTTAAAATAATTATTTACAAACAGTTTTGGTATAAATCATGTCCGCGTGGAATGGTGCCAAGAATACTAGCAGCATTTCCCCGTTGAATCGCAATTCCGATTGTTTGAGCAAAAAATGCACCAGCCCTCCTGTCACCAGTGGAGGCTATGAGTCGTGGGGGTAATTCTTTTAGATAATTTTTTCACTGCTACTCCAAGGTCCAAGTGTTTCGATTGCAAACGGCACAAAAACATAACTTTGGATAAGTGACGAATATTTGTGCCGTTTAGTCATTTCAGCCTTCTCCGCAGCGGCTCCCATTCTTGAAGCCGTTTCCCTGACATGAGACGGAGCCAATGTATCGACGCAGGTTGCATCCCACAAAAGCGCCCGTCCCCTTTCCCAGGGAATCAGTGTTAAACCATCAGGCCTCTTGCCATCATCGCGACTAATTCCAGTAGGCTCAATAAGAGCAGGAACATCGATGGTGCCAAGAGCCCTTTTAATTGTCTCATTCAGGGAACCGTGGCGGGAAAACCTACCTGAACTCTTGTTGCAAGAAAGACCGTATAGTCCGAAAGAATCAACCTCCTTTCCGCACGGACATCTGTGTTCAAAACACAGACGTGCTCCCGACCGGAGACCTATACAAATTCGAAAACTTTCATTATCTAAAAGTGTCCCAAGGTTTTTTGACGGCATTGCGTGTAACCAGTGACCTGACTCTTTACTTGATAAAGCTAGAAGCCTTGCACGGTTTTTGTCACTTGTAAGATTTTGCGTCAAATTTTCACGAGTATTGTGAACTAATGGCGCATCCCAAAGTTTTTGTTTTGTAACTTCCTTGGGGATATCGTCATTAGGACACCTCAACTTCCAGTTTTCTACTGCGTCTGTAGCATCTGTAATTTGGACTGAACTTGATTTTAAAATTTTGGAACATAGACCTTTGATACTATGTACAGAAGCAAGAAAAGCAGGAAGAGCGAGACTAGAAATTTTTCTCACGCCGATGCCACCATCTCTAATTGGTAAAGTAGCTTGGGTCCAAGAATTTTCATCAAAAGATAAATTTAGAATTTTTTCTAAAGAGCATTTTAGAGTGGCATCAATTTTATCGATCAAGCCTGGGAATTTCCAAATTGGGCTCGTGCGAAGTATGTACATTAATTTTGGGACAAAAAGACAATATTTCAAAATAGTATAGGCTATATGAGAATTTAGAGTACCCAATTTGTCAGTATTGTCCAGGAAAATTTTAATTTTGCTGTCTAAAATTGACTCTATGCCTTCATCAAAAAGTGGAGCACCTAGAAGACAAAGTGTATTTTTTTGAAGTATTTTCAAATTAGGTGCAATTTTATAAAATAATTCCGTTGCCAAATTAATTTTTTTAGGAGATAATATATCTGTGAAAAAAATTTCACATTTCGAAAAGTTTAGTTTGAGGCCAATGCTATCGAACTCGTTTTTAATTTTGATTAAATCTTCAATGACATCATCTACTTTGCCTCCTATGGTTCCATCATCTAGGTACCATATGTTAAATTTAGATTTTAAATTTGAAATGCATTGTGGATACCTAGACTAAAAAGAGCCGGACCTAGTGGGTCCCCTTGCTGAACGCCGACATTAGAGAAAATTGTGTTTTCGCCAAAGAGTAATTTACATGGTGAACTGTAACATTGCCAAACATATGGATAAATTTCAGGAAGATTTAATGAGACTTCGTTAAGCAAGGTTGCTCTATCTAAAGAATTAAAAGCATTCTTTACATCAACTTTCAGCAGCACTTCCGCCTCATTTCCTTTTAAAAAGGTACGGGCCGAATGAACTGCTGCTTCACAGCCTCCTTTAATTCCAAAACCCACCTGTATTGGTTCAAACTTTGTTTTTAGAGTGGAGATTATGTGCTTACATGCTAATTTAGACGCCAAGCGGCGAAATGTGGTCCCAATAGCAATTGGACGGATGCTACCGTCTTTTTTTATTAAAAGCGCATAATCTTGCACCATAAATATGTGGCAAAAAAGATGAAGTCACCTTACCAGATAACATAAAATTACAAAGTTTAGTTATGTCATTCAAGAGAGCCCTGCCAGCGTCCCCAGCTGAAGCACTCACAAGATCTTTAAGATGTTGTGGTGTGATGCCGTCTATGCCGCTAGCCGAGCCGCTTGTGAACGACATAATTGCGGCATAGGTGTCTTCATCCTTAACCTGTAAAACATTATTTGAACAGGGTGGATCCGGAAGCAACGAGGCCGGATTTGGTAACGGATGCTTTTCGCGTAAGGCTTCCAGCGTTTTGTTATCAAACGGTGCGAGGGTATCGCTAGAGAAAAGAATGCGAGCAGCATTCTTAAGATCTCCATCCATTGCTTTATTTTCAAAAAATTTTTTTGAGTCAGAATACAAAGGTCGTAAGGAGTTTTTAGGAATAATAATCGGGGTATCTAATAAGCTATTTTGTTTTAATTTAGCTGATAAAGAACCATTTTTGGTTTTATCAGCATGTAAAAATTTATAAGAAAACAAAAAGAGATTTTGCCAGGCCGAATCAGTGTCCGAAAAACATTTTTGAATAATAGCTGATAAAGATCTAGCTAGAGATATCCTCGCTCCTCTAGGAACTCGTTTAACGAGCGGTATATTTTGGTGACATTTAATAATAAATTTATCGAACGGAATCGAATTAATATCACTGGTTATGTTTGTAGAAATATCTGATATAATAGGCAATGAATGCACCAAGGGATCGCTGTGGCAACGGGAAATGTGAATTTTTAAGCCTTTGCGGCCTCTAAACAACCTTCCGTTAGTGCATTGGGGACATGTCAAAAGTTCCGGTTGAGATGCGTTGGTTGTTAAAACATTGTATGACATACCTATTATTAAATTATACACTGTACACTTAACTAAACACACATAGAGTCACAGAGACGACAGCACGGAGACCCGTTGTAGGGGCTGCCGGCTGTTACCTCAGGCCGCTGTCTCTGCTCGGCAACGCCACGCTCAGGAAATCTGAAAAACGAAAAACATTTTAAAAAATATTGAAAATTTTATATATTTCCGAGATTATTGAATTTTTTTATTCAATTAGATGTCAATTTAATAAAGAAATATGGTCAAAATAGAAATATATCAAAATAAAATTTAGAGAGCAAAATTTTGAAGTTGAAAAAATTTTGATTTTGACATAGTTGGATGTAATATGCTCAATACTCTTGTGACTGATTTTTAATGTAATTATTACATTATCTAGGTTAAGTTAATAAATAATATGAAGAGGAAACGAAATGAAAGCAATAAGGAGCAGCTATAATTTAAGTGATAAAATAATGTCGTTTAAATGGAATTTTTCCTTCTCGTAACAGTTTCATTAACTAATGTTATTAAGGTCCTCGAGAAGGCGCTTACCAGTTAACTTTGAAGAATTTCACTTATTTCACTTATATCACTTGTGGAGGCTCGCTCGATCTAATTACCGTCGTACGACGACGTTTACCAAGAAAATTAATTATTCGCGTAAATTAAATGATAACTAACTTTTACTACTTTCACTCACCAAACTTCAAGTAATCTAAGACAGTTAAGTCTGGCCCCTTTATTTAATGCTATTTCATGGATACATTTTGAGCTAAATAGCCATATGAGAGTATACTCCTTACCTCTACACTGTAGTACGAACTAACCGCGATTCAGAAAGCGCCATCAGCGCTATCTGTAAAAATAATCATAATCCGACATTATGACGTTTTATTTTTCATCTTTTTTATTTACTGAGGTTCGAATAAAATCATCATCGTCATCATCATATCAACCATTGGATGTCCAACTACAGACTAAAGTATAAGTTATGTGTGGGCGATGCCGTAGGCATAAATAATAATTGAAACTTACTACACAATAGTACCTATTATTAACATTATTTGACGATATTTTAAATTAGATATATGATTTAAAATGTACTGTACATTTAATATTTAATGCAGCTAAAAATTATTATATCGTCCGCTCATGAAGTCACGGAATAAATGGCTAAAACTGACGCAGCACAGTCCAATGAGCGTCTGTTATTACAAAGCGACGACGCCATGTTTCAATCCTGTAATTTCAGTCGCGTTCAGACAGCTTTAGCAATTAAATAAACTTGTTATGTAGGGTGTTTTCGGCTAAGTTCGGATATACGATAATATTGTACAACCTATAAATAAAAAATACAGGTACAGAAAAATACATAAATTATTTTACTGCGCCCCAGGGCCGGATTTAGACTTGTGGAGGCCCGGGGCAACGGAGGAGTGGAGGCCCCTTGATCTGAAATTGAATTGTTTTTTTTCTTGCAGAAAAAATGACGGCGAAAAAAAAAGGTCGTCGCGATCTGACGCCAATATATTATTTCGTTGCCGGGTGGACACATTCCTAAAAAAAAGTCGTTCCATCTCCGAACCGCTGATTCTTATTTCATCGGAGTATAAATATTCATTAAAAAAAAAAAACTGTCGATAAAAAAAGGTCATCACCTATTTCTTAAAAAAGGTCTTCCCAACTCCGGACCGCTCCAACTCGGTTGGCTCTATTGTGGAAGCCCCTCTTTTTGTGGATATGGAGGCCCCTCTTATGTGGGGGCCCGGAGAAGTTGCCCCGCTTGCCCTCCCCTAAATCCTGCCTTGCTGCGCCCCGATCTCAAATTTGCTTTTGACGCTGTGACTGATAATACCTGTGCTACATGCAATTAAACGAAAAAAGTCAATTTTGCGTATTTTCTCATTGACCCGGACTTCCCGGATTTAATGAGTTTTTGTTTATTTAAATTATATTTAAATAGTATAATCATTTTACCTAAAGTTTCATCGACGTCATTTGCGCAAATCTATGTTAGATTTATGCTGAGATACGATCTTACACTAATTTTGGAAAGATCTGATATAAAAAATGCCCATCATTTTTGTTAAATATTGATATTACTTCTCAAAGTTTTTTAATTAATTACAAAATAAAATTGTATATTGAGATGTAGCAACCTGAGAATACTTACTGTTTGCCCAAGGCAACTAGAATATGAAGAATTAAATTTTTTTTTGTTATGTAATCTACAAAAAATCTACAAAAAGAAAGTTCTTTTTTTAGCATGCTTTAAATTATATTATTAGCAATTATACGATATAGAAATAATATTATTTTTGTAACTTTATTTACTGAGAGAAGCATAAGATATGCTTAAAAACAATTGTCAAAAATCTCAACGTGGTATTTCCTACGCAGTACAAGATATGAAAGTTGCAATCGAAAAAGTACGAAACAATGAATTGATATATTATGTCAATCTAATAGTTGTTATTAATAAATTAATTGAGACCATTGATGTCTGATAAATTCATTCGGATCATTGATCATTGATCTTGATTATTTTAACTTGTTAAAATTATGGGCGGCTAAAGTGTATAGTAAACATGACGTCTAAAACCAACTATCCCATCAAAAAGTAAAAAAAATATATAAATAATTTGAAAACAATCTAGACATTATCCCAAAAAGTTTAAATATACCTAAACATAAGCGGTGTAACATCGTACTGCCCTCATATTAAAAAATAAACTTGTGCCATTTTTTTTATTGTGTATTCTGACAAAACACTCGGGTTCGAATCTAGGTTGTCTACAGACCAATTTTTTTCCTTTTTTTTCAAGTTTCTTCTTTGGTGAAAAAAACTATTATTGAGAGCTCTTTTTATTTTTTTATTTAAATAACCAGTTCTTATTATTTTACTATTAATATGTCGGTAAGATCGAAAATATTATATATGTTTCATCAGTATGTAATGTATCTAAATATAATTTAGATACATTACATACCTGGTCATCCAGGTACTTGACTATAATGAAGTTTCAAAATATTTTCATAAGTAATACGCGTACTTACTGATATTGAAGGGGCACACTATAGTTTAAATAAAAACTCAAAGGAATCTAATTTCTTTACATAATATATTGGTGTAAAAATATTAGGTACAATCTTCACAGATATACACTTAACCGAAAATACACCACAGTTTTTATCTTCACACTCCAATAGATTTATTTAGCGTTAAATAAATCCAGAATAAATTGATGTTAGGTAATTGAAAACAAACATGAAGTGTGACAAGTGAGACCTCGTCTCTCCGGTCCCCACTTCTAGACGCAATAAAATTCATGAGGCTCTCCGCTCTTGTTACATTCATGAGTTGTATTGGCTAAAAATGGCGTTTACACGCGTTTTCTGCCAAATGAGGAACAGATATATATAAATCGCCTGCCTTCATATTGATGATTTATTTTATGTAGTTGCAACTTATCATAACTATTGCCTTTTTTATTTATAATACTTCTTTATTGGTTTTTATAGCAATATAATTGTAATTCTAGGTGTCTTGTTATATTATGGCTATACTATAGGTATTATAATATTTGTTATTTTAACATTAGCCGTCTTATGGTATGTACAACAATATAAAAAGGTAAAAAGTTCACTAGCATAATTGTTTAATTGTATTCGAGTATTAGATAGATATAAAATATATATAATAGACATTTAAAGACATTAGAAATTTAAGCGACTTCTCAATACGGCCATCCGCTTCATATTCAATCTACGAAACTTTGATCACGTATGTTCATATCGCTCGCGCCTGAATTGGTCGTAGATCGATGAGAAATCTTTGCATTTTGTACTCAATTCTGAACAATGCTAACTATCCCGACAGTGGCCTAACTACCGGAGGGCTAGACGGTGCCTTGCACCGGGGCCCCCCAAGCTCAAGGGGCCCTCAGAACCTGGCCAACACACTATAAATTGAACTATTGAAATTTGTGTGTAGAATAAAGATACTGTGTATGATAATGAGCAGATGATAAAGTAGCTTTGCAAGTTTAAAATATTTAAATATAACTATGTATTTATATTTTGGCTTGTATTGATAAAAATTAAACAGTTTAGTTGGCGCCCTAGTTTATTTTTTTTTCACCAGGGCCTTTGGTCACCTAGCTACGCTATTGTATCCCGATTATTTATTTAGTAAATTTTTGTTCAGAGCCGACGCTCATGATAAGCTACTCCGCTTCACCGAAAACTTTCTGTTGACATTCCCATAACATCGATCAGGATTCATGTCAAACTCTTTCGTTGTCAATGCCGTACGACTTTGTAATACATTGCCTGAAGAGATCAGGAAAGCGCCCTCTAAGAACTCCTTCAAAATCTCCGAAAAAAATATCTCCTTAAACAGGAGAATATTAGTCGCAATGGCTTAGCTGGAGTAATATCATATTATTTTATCACTTTTTATATTTGATTACATTATATTCTTTTGTATTATATTTTGTTGTATTATATTATATTATATTATGTTGTCTTATAATATGATATAATATAATATTATATTAATTGTATTATTTTTTATATTATAACCTACATACTATACTAGTAAAAGTTTCGCTTCATTGTTATTGTCTATATTATGTTAAAGAATCTCTTGTGTAAAAAAAGTTAACCATTAAGATTTAACTTTAATTTCACTTATTACTTTTACAGTAGGTACGCATATTTTATATGATAATCTGTTTCTTTTAATAATTATTGTAAAGGCAATTCGAATACACGAGGATAAACATGATATACATATAAAATATACTTCACTCAGATATATTATTATATAAACTACCTATAATAATTATAAACAGAAAATAAATTTTAAAATATGTAAGTAAATATGATATTTAGTGTAAGACGAAATTGATTAAAAACATCACAGACAATGTACGATTTTATATAATTATACAATGTATGTAATGAGAGACTGTATTTATGTTTGTATGTAGGTAACGGTCTTTGTGGTAACGGTAATAAAAATATTTTTTAAGCTGTGCCCGCGATTAACAAGCGACAGAAAACATTATTAGCGCCATCTATTATTATAGAGTCGTACTTATATGTATTAAAAATAAATCACAATCCGACATTTTAGTGTTTTCTTTTTAGTCTTCTTTTGTTTACTGAGTTTTAAATAAAAATATCAATTATTAAATATTATTATTTTAATGCTATAAAACATTATTACAAAACGTCAATGTAAGTATTAACTTACCTACTCTTCTTTAACGCCGTCATTTTAAATACAAAGTTATAATAACTTTTGATAAAATGAAGTGATTTTGATGAAATAGATAAATATTAAATGTTATTGACTAATGTTATGGTATGTTTTGGTATGTTTTATGATTTTGTCGTCATTTTTTAACCTACACTTAGTAGTACCTTACTTTGCGTTTTTAGTAGAGATGCTTGTTCAAATAAACAGACAGACAGACATTCCTAAAAAATGATAGATATATATATCGTTAGTGATTTATTGTTAGTGATATATATATCGTTTATAATTTTATTATATCTATAGATATCTAAGCTAATAAAAATATAAATAAATATTGTTGGTATAAAAAATATATTTTCTTTTAAAATTAAATAATCAAAGCTATTATAAAGTTGTTAGTAGATTAAGGAACTTCAGATATCTAATAGGAAGGAATAATTAAAATGTTAAAATAAATACGTGGTCTTTACATTAAATTAAAATCAAATACTTCTATCCGGTCATATAATGCATAATTATGGTGACATCTCAATAAAAAAATATAGATTCTAGTTCTGAATTAAGACCGCGGTGATCGGAGAAATTGATAGATTTGCCAAGCGTTCAAGCGTAATCTCTAACGCCTCTGACTTTTCAGTTCGAGTCGGTAACGTGATTTTGATGAGCTGATCGGCAGTCAGTGTGAATTTCCTGTTCATGTGCCGAGTCGTTCGATCGAAAAGTAATTTTTAAAACAGAATTTACTGAAATATAAATAAAATATCATATTTGTCAATAATATTTATTAGATAATTAATTATATTTGAAAAATTGAAAAGAATTTTCAGTTAGTGTATTTCTAAATAATAAGATGATGTAGTTTTGTACTTTAGGTATTAGTATCAGTAGTTATCTTTTACAATAAAAAAAAAAAAATATCTCTACACATTAAACGTATTTCAGAATTACTTGCGGCGTAATGATCGGTCAGATTTTACATAAGTATATTATCTAATTTAGCTTTGTTTTGATATTCATGGCAACTGCACCAGATATTCGTTGATAACTGAACTACTCTTTGATGTTATTACTATTTGCAGTACAAGGATACTCATTTCATGACTTTGAGTATAGTTAAGAGTTTGGTGACCGAGATATAATTTACATGTATATTTTATACAGACATATTATTCTATTGTATAAAAGTTATATGTCTATAGTTATACTTTGTGTTTTATGTATATTAATTATATCAGCTTCGCAGAACTAGTATTTTGCTATGTTATATACTCTAAGCTATTGATAAACAAAGGATGATGGAATTAAGACTTCAAACCTATATTTCGTATACATCGTAATACACAGGTTGGAGTAAAAAAGTTTTTTGAGTATTATATTGTTAAAAGCGTAGATGTGATGTATGTACCTACATATTGCAAATATAAGCTTTTTTCTATGTCACGTAACTTTTTTTTAGGTACGTGACAGTAGATGAATAAAGTTAAGCATTAGAAACCAGTTTTTTATTCGAATTAAGAACGTTATTATGAATTATTTTATTAGTACATATACATTGTGTTTTATTTTAATAGCTTTCGACCCCATAAAACTTTGGAAAGTATATGCAAATTATTCTCATTCATTTTATGTAATTTTTGTTTGGTACTCATTCTTATTTATTTAGTATACAACTACCTACAACAAATAATGACATTAAAAGAAAAATAATTTCGCAAACTTGTATTATTAATAAATATGGTGACAAATCAATTTGATTTTATCTGGACATAGTTTATTTTACTAATTACATCTTTAAATCATATTTGCAGATCATTATTAACTTTCATTAAAATTCTGAGTTCTTCTTCTGAATCATATATAACATTTTGAATCGGCCCCAATTAACGGCAAAAATATATGGACTTGGACACTCAATTTCTTATCTTGTATATTTATGAAAAGTTCAAGAGTTTGTCTTTTTCAGAGAGATGAGGGATATCAAACCTTTTTTGAGTACGTTAATTACGTATTATACTTATAGTAAGGTATAAAGTTTATTATTCAAACAAATATTATACATTCACCTTTGTATGTATAGGGTCTTAAGCATTTTCATTATGTAAACATTTATCACAACATGGGACCCATAGATTTATAACGACCATAAATTTTACTTAAAGCCTAGAAACACATGTTGTTTTCTTTGATGCGCTTATCTAACATTTAATTATTTATTTTTCAATAACGTAAATTTACAATAATGTACATTTATTTAAAATACTTTGATTAAGAAAATGTTTTACAATATATTTTCCTTTATACAAAAGATAAATTTCAAACATTAAATTAAAATAAAGTTCAAGATAACATTTAAATAATTAGTGTCTATAGGAATCTAAGAACAAATTTGGGATTGTTTCAATAACAAAGAAAAATAAGTAAAAAAAATAAATAAAAAAAAATATTCATGCTATTTACAAGATTATAATGAACAATACAACTTTGTGCTTTTTCCAAGGCTAGCTGAGACGCAATTTTGATCTTTAAATGAACTCAGGCGCAATTTTTATCTATATATCGTCTTCCAATGATCAAATAGTGATATTAATTTTTTTAATGCATTAGGAAATAATTACGGCCCTTTATATAGGGTTATTATTATATATAGTCTATTCTTTTAATATAAAAACGATTACATACCACGATACAGTTAATTACTAACCGGTACGGACCGGAATATATAGTCTCGTCGTGACTGGTCCGTAATATCGACAAAAATCGTCAAAAAAACTATAGCGTGGTAAGTACTCGTTTTTATCTTTAAAAAATAAACTATATTTAAAAATCGCGAGTGTCTAAGCCTAAAAAGGTTCATTATTATACAATTGAATAAACATTATACCAAATTTTTTAAAATAACCATAATTAAGTTATTTATTGTCTCCACTAATGTAATAGTAGAATATGGACTTTGGTCTGTTGAAAATAAATAAATAAATAAATAAATATAAATAAATATTAACCAACAATCACACCACGTTAACTTAGCCCCGTGCTAAGTTCGTAAGAACTTGTGTTACAGGTACTAGGAACGGAAATAAATTTAAGATATAAATACATATATACATAAATACACATCCATGACCCGGTGCAGACATCTATATTCGTCATACAGATTATCTACCTGGTGGGATTTGAACCCGCGACCGCTGCGTAAAGTGTCCAGTTGCCTGACCACTCGACCAGCCGGCCGTCAATAATAAGCACTTTACTCTCCAGTAGGACGAGAATCCTGTGCTGGGGTTCCGGAAACACACACAACACTAAAAATAGTGTTAGACAAGAATTTATGTATTTATAAATTTGAATATATCGTTCAAAATGTAAAAGTATTAAATAATAATTATTTCACGCATTGTACGAATTCACGTACTTCAGTCATAATTTTACGTTAATAGGCATTCTTATGTCACGTTGAAAAAACTACTAACAATAAGTTTTAAGAATATCTGACGATATAATAAATAGTTTACAATAAATAATAAAAAAAAAAGTTAAAGTAGATATATTATACTGTTGAAGTTATTGATTAGAGGTCGAATAATTTATTAGTGTGACAGTGCCACGAAATATAGACCTGAGAGTCGGAAAATATTTGCGTAATGAAGGCTTTGCGGGCTCCGTTGGTTAGCCGATGAAATGTACTTCATCAGTGTCAGTGTGAACAAAATATACTTAAGAGTTTTGTTGTTTTGATCTTATTTTTCTAAAAAAACTCTACTAAAAAGTTATATTACACTTAATTATTATACACTTAAACTTATTTTGTCAATTTGCGTAGACTTTTTTATCGTCGTCGGCCGAAGGTCCTCCACTGCTACGTCCATCGTTGACTTCCAATATTCTTTGTTCTGCGCTGCAAGAAATCAGACACTTGATAGTGATGTGCGCGCCATTGATGTTGATGCTAAATCTGTTTCAATCCTAAAGTCTAAAAACGTCTTCTAACGCAGAGGTAAAACGCAACACATATACAACATCTCTCTCGCTGCAGTTGAATTGGTCTCGTAGCCTTTAAATACTTCGACACGACTGTATGGACAATTTCAGAGCCTATTTTTATATCGATTGTGACACTTCACAATTCAACTTCCAGCTATCATGCGATACAATTATGTTACAAGGTCTAAATCGTTGGGGTTATAAGTGGAATCTTTCTTGGAGTTTCTTAGCATCCTACCCGCTGACAGGCCCAGAAATACTGGGTCACTCGGTTTGCGCGACAGAGGGGTTAGAACTAGACTGGTTGGCGTCGATGCCAATGCTGTCTATTATCGCCACACGTATTTTTTTAGGTGTAGCCTACATGAAACCATGAACGGGTTATGACTCATATATATCGCTTTTCATCGGTCCTCAGATCTTTCATCGCCAAGTCGTGTAGGCGAGGTTGATTTTAGGGACGCTAAATTTAACTACGTCGTCTCGTCGCTACAAAAACTACCTTGATATCGGTTTAATAAGATTTGATAAAATTTTCATCCATAAGAATGCACATTATTAAATAATTAAATTCATTACCTTTCTATGAGAAGAAGCCGACACTGGAATCAAGAAAGTTGGACGGGCGAACTCGTTTGACTTCAGCCTTCCGCCCAATAAACGTTTGTAATTCGAGAGTTCCATCTCAGCTACCTAAGAACTTTCCTTTACAACTTTTTGGCAGCTTCATTTTAACTGGACAGCTTTTTGTACGAATAGTTTAGAAATATGAAGACAGAATTTCGAACAGAACTTTTAATCCTATTTTTCATTTATTATATTTTTATTCAATCTTTATTGTACACAACAATATATAAATACAAAATAATAATAATAATACAGACAAGTTAGTTACAAAATGTGTAGTACAAGGTGGCCTTATGGCTAGATAGCCATTTCTTCCAGACAACCCGAAATATGATAAGTATTTATTTGAGAGATCGGGTAAGTGGTGCAGTTATATTATAGAATAATATAATAAAGTAATAAATATAACACCAGTATCACATTTATTTATTGATATGATTAGAATATCAATAAAATATACACTATCTCACAAGCATATTTTTTGTTATTGTATATTAATTGTTCTGTATAGGTAAAACTAAGTGTTCCCTAACAAATGTTTATTATTATTGTCAGCATACCCTCTATTATTTTAATACGTTTCGTAACGTCATGCAACAGCGTTAATAAAAATAGTTCGCTACCCGCTCAGTCTCTTTCGCTTCTCGGCTTTCGGAACGATAGGTCGTTGTTTCATGACGAGCACGTTGACCATTTTTATATTCAAATTAACGGTTGATTGTTTGTTTAATTTAAATTGCAATTCTTAGTGATTGTTAAGTCTTAATAATTGTTCGATTTGTAAAATTATTAATAAATAGAAGTTTAGTGTTGCGTTGTGTCTTTTTTTTTAAATAAATAAATTTGTTTCTCCTAACATCAGAAGTTGGATAGATCCTTACGACACCACTTCATAAGCAAACAGCCGTTAATTTGAAATCGTCATGCCGCGTTCGCGATCATGCAGTTCCCGTTCACGTAGTCGATCATGTAGGACTCCTAGCCGTGTAGATAGGCAGTCCCGCGGTAAATCGATAAGGGATCGAACAAACGTGCAAAAGGCCGTCGCGGGTAAATCGCCGTCGTCATAGATCGCGAAGTGAATCTGATGATGAAAGGTTATCTCGTTCGCACAGTGCTGTCGCTTCCTGTTTTTAAGTTAATTATTTTAAAGTGTTTAATTATTTTGTAAATTTGTTATTCAAATTTTTAATTTCAGCTGCAATTTCGTTCGAATCTTGGATTGTGTTGTTTAAGTGTATATGTCGCTAAGAGGTACCCTTCTGTAGGTCGGTAACTGTAGGTCGTCTTTGAGTTTACAATGTCGGTACGTTCTTCGCGGTTGAAGAAAGAAATTGATAGGTCACGTACGTATCATAGTAGGTCACGCAAGGACCGAGATCGTAGTTCTTTTAGGCGGCGACGTTGCGACGACTCGCGTAATCACCGCGATAGATCCCGTAACCAAGTACTCGATACTATTCTTGTTAGATTTAATACAATTGAGAGTAGACTATCTACCTCGGATTCCATATCTGAACCGTTACGTCCAGCCCGTGAATGCTATACTCCACCTTCACTGGTAGCGACTTATAAAGCCACTACGTCGGTAGAGCCGGTTTGCGAAACAACGAAGATAGTGAGCGCGTTAACGTCGATAATACAAGCTAAATCTAGTCGCTATTACATTTCATATTTTGGTCTTAGTATTCCCGATTTCGTTGTTTTGAAGTAGACCGAGGTGAACTTGCGTGTTCTAGTCCATACATCGTCATTTGAGATGCTTTTTGTTGGCTGTTAAAATAGAACTTTTTTACGTTTCCTCCTACCCTCAAAAAAAAAATGTGGTTAAGTATAACAACAGTTTTGGTGAGTACGTTCCAGTTCTCCTTTTTAACAAAAGAGTGAACAGAAGGTTTACTTCCACGTAGGTAATACCCCTGCTTTATTTCCAAAACGGCTATTTTGTGTAACTTTTTGATACTTGGATTTGAAATACGCCTAAATTAAAGTAACTAATGAAAAATATGCTTTAAAAAAAAGCGAAAAGGCAGTAGCCGCTCGCGTAATCGCAGTTCACATTCTAGCCAACGTGACTCGCGTCACAGACAACGTATTCCTTCTAACAATGCTTTAACCGAAACAATGCAACAAATTTTTAACAGATTGTTGTCACTGGAAGAACAACACTACACGGCTTCATCTCAACAAAGAGAGCGGAGCGGCTGTGCTCCTATGGCGATGGTAGCTGAGGCAGCGCCTGTGTCAACCGTCGGCGCAGAGTCCACGGCGGTGGCCGAGCCTGCGAGCGCGCCTCAAGAGCGTGCAAGGGTACCGGCTTCAGTGACCTCGTCCTCACCGGAGCGTCCCGTGAGTGCCTCGATGGACCACTTCAGGGATGCTGATCGCATCGTTGATGCGATACGATTCATAAATATACCGGTGAGATCTAACCAATCTTATTATATCTGCAGTTTTGCTTCGAATGTCAATGATATAGAGACTTTGTGCGAGAAAGTAGACCGTGCTGGGTTTTCTATCAATTTAAAGAAATGTTCTTTCTTGTCAACCAAGATAGAGTATTTGCGACGACAATTAATGTTTGTCTAGAATTAGTAATTGTGTCAGGAGTGATGCCAAGTCTTGGCTCCAAGACTGGTTTACCAAAGATCGCAGTTGGACAAATTTTAAAATAGAATTTAAGCCCATATGTGCACGAAGAATCGATGTCGCTGACATTTCATTTAATGTAATGTGCTCAGATTTCGATTATTATACCACGTTGTAGCAGATTAGGCAAGGCGATCATTATTGCGCTTAAACATTGTTAAAGATCTAAGTGACGAGTTAAAAGTTGCGATCATCATACGAGGTATAACACGATCCTTAGATTCGTGCGGCGGCGCTAAATTCTAAATTATCCCCTAAAGATTTGGTAGGTTTCTTTTCTATTTATTTAAAGCCGAAGCGTTCCAATGCCTGTGCATAGCGTACGAAATATTAATGAACGAAACTTACGAAAACGTTCGTATAACAGTCACAATTTTAAAGCCATAAAATGTTTTTCGTGTGGAGAGGTAGGTCATACTCAAAAATCATGCTTAAAGCATTCAAACATTATAATAAATAATAAGCGTACATACGATAATTTCATTAATAATAGTACAAGGGAGACTGTCAAAATATCGTGTTCTATTTTAAAAAAAAGAAGGAACAAGACGCGAGTGAGTGTTTCTTTTTTTTTAAGAAGTTTTAGAAAAGCGTAAACAAAAATTAATTTTTTGTTCTAAATTGGAGGGTCGATCGATTGATAACTATGTAGTGACCGCGGTGATGCAGAACGTTCCTACCGACGTACTAATAGATAGTAGTAGATCGCCTGTTTATCTTATTTCCTCGACACTACTAAAACATTTTAACTGCCGACAAATACCTACTCAACGCCGAGCACTGGCGGTCACGGGTTCGATTCCCGCAACACTAAAAATAGTGTTAGACAAGAATTTATGTATTTATAAATTTGAATATATCGTTCAAAATGTAAAAGTATTAAATAATAATTATTTCACGCATTGTACGAATTCACGTACTTCAGTCATAATTTTACGTTAATAGGCATTCTTATGTCACGTTGAAAAAACTACTAACAATAAGTTTTAAGAATATCTGACGATATAATAAATAGTTTACAATAAATAATAAAAAAAAAAGTTAAAGTAGATATATTATACTGTTGAAGTTATTGATTAGAGGTCGAATAATTTATTAGTGTGACAGTGCCACGAAATATAGACCTGAGAGTCGGAAAATATTTGCGTAATGAAGGCTTTGCGGGCTCCGTTGGTTAGCCGATGAAATGTACTTCATCAGTGTCAGTGTGAACAAAATATACTTAAGAGTTTTGTTGTTTTGATCTTATTTTTCTAAAAAAACTCTACTAAAAAGTTATATTACACTTAATTATTATACACTTAAACTTATTTTGTCAATTTGCGTAGACTTTTTTATCGTCGTCGGCCGAAGGTCCTCCACTGCTACGTCCATCGTTGACTTCCAATATTCTTTGTTCTGCGCTGCAAGAAATCAGACACTTGATAGTGATGTGCGCGCCATTGATGTTGATGCTAAATCTGTTTCAATCCTAAAGTCTAAAAACGTCTTCTAACGCAGAGGTAAAACGCAACACATATACAACATCTCTCTCGCTGCAGTTGAATTGGTCTCGTAGCCTTTAAATACTTCGACACGACTGTATGGACAATTTCAGAGCCTATTTTTATATCGATTGTGACACTTCACAATTCAACTTCCAGCTATCATGCGATACAATTATGTTACAAGGTCTAAATCGTTGGGGTTATAAGTGGAATCTTTCTTGGAGTTTCTTAGCATCCTACCCGCTGACAGGCCCAGAAATACTGGGTCACTCGGTTTGCGCGACAGAGGGGTTAGAACTAGACTGGTTGGCGTCGATGCCAATGCTGTCTATTATCGCCACACGTATTTTTTTAGGTGTAGCCTACATGAAACCATGAACGGGTTATGACTCATATATATCGCTTTTCATCGGTCCTCAGATCTTTCATCGCCAAGTCGTGTAGGCGAGGTTGATTTTAGGGACGCTAAATTTAACTACGTCGTCTCGTCGCTACAAAAACTACCTTGATATCGGTTTAATAAGATTTGATAAAATTTTCATCCATAAGAATGCACATTATTAAATAATTAAATTCATTACCTTTCTATGAGAAGAAGCCGACACTGGAATCAAGAAAGTTGGACGGGCGAACTCGTTTGACTTCAGCCTTCCGCCCAATAAACGTTTGTAATTCGAGAGTTCCATCTCAGCTACCTAAGAACTTTCCTTTACAACTTTTTGGCAGCTTCATTTTAACTGGACAGCTTTTTGTACGAATAGTTTAGAAATATGAAGACAGAATTTCGAACAGAACTTTTAATCCTATTTTTCATTTATTATATTTTTATTCAATCTTTATTGTACACAACAATATATAAATACAAAATAATAATAATAATACAGACAAGTTAGTTACAAAATGTGTAGTACAAGGTGGCCTTATGGCTAGATAGCCATTTCTTCCAGACAACCCGAAATATGATAAGTATTTATTTGAGAGATCGGGTAAGTGGTGCAGTTATATTATAGAATAATATAATAAAGTAATAAATATAACACCAGTATCACATTTATTTATTGATATGATTAGAATATCAATAAAATATACACTATCTCACAAGCATATTTTTTGTTATTGTATATTAATTGTTCTGTATAGGTAAAACTAAGTGTTCCCTAACAAATGTTTATTATTATTGTCAGCATACCCTCTATTATTTTAATACGTTTCGTAACGTCATGCAACAGCGTTAATAAAAATAGTTCGCTACCCGCTCAGTCTCTTTCGCTTCTCGGCTTTCGGAACGATAGGTCGTTGTTTCATGACGAGCACGTTGACCATTTTTATATTCAAATTAACGGTTGATTGTTTGTTTAATTTAAATTGCAATTCTTAGTGATTGTTAAGTCTTAATAATTGTTCGATTTGTAAAATTATTAATAAATAGAAGTTTAGTGTTGCGTTGTGTCTTTTTTTTTAAATAAATAAATTTGTTTCTCCTAACATCAGAAGTTGGATAGATCCTTACGACACCACTTCATAAGCAAACAGCCGTTAATTTGAAATCGTCATGCCGCGTTCGCGATCATGCAGTTCCCGTTCACGTAGTCGATCATGTAGGACTCCTAGCCGTGTAGATAGGCAGTCCCGCGGTAAATCGATAAGGGATCGAACAAACGTGCAAAAGGCCGTCGCGGGTAAATCGCCGTCGTCATAGATCGCGAAGTGAATCTGATGATGAAAGGTTATCTCGTTCGCACAGTGCTGTCGCTTCCTGTTTTTAAGTTAATTATTTTAAAGTGTTTAATTATTTTGTAAATTTGTTATTCAAATTTTTAATTTCAGCTGCAATTTCGTTCGAATCTTGGATTGTGTTGTTTAAGTGTATATGTCGCTAAGAGGTACCCTTCTGTAGGTCGGTAACTGTAGGTCGTCTTTGAGTTTACAATGTCGGTACGTTCTTCGCGGTTGAAGAAAGAAATTGATAGGTCACGTACGTATCATAGTAGGTCACGCAAGGACCGAGATCGTAGTTCTTTTAGGCGGCGACGTTGCGACGACTCGCGTAATCACCGCGATAGATCCCGTAACCAAGTACTCGATACTATTCTTGTTAGATTTAATACAATTGAGAGTAGACTATCTACCTCGGATTCCATATCTGAACCGTTACGTCCAGCCCGTGAATGCTATACTCCACCTTCACTGGTAGCGACTTATAAAGCCACTACGTCGGTAGAGCCGGTTTGCGAAACAACGAAGATAGTGAGCGCGTTAACGTCGATAATACAAGCTAAATCTAGTCGCTATTACATTTCATATTTTGGTCTTAGTATTCCCGATTTCGTTGTTTTGAAGTAGACCGAGGTGAACTTGCGTGTTCTAGTCCATACATCGTCATTTGAGATGCTTTTTGTTGGCTGTTAAAATAGAACTTTTTTACGTTTCCTCCTACCCTCAAAAAAAAATGTGGTTAAGTATAACAACAGTTTTGGTGAGTACGTTCCAGTTCTCCTTTTTAACAAAAGAGTGAACAGAAGGTTTACTTCCACGTAGGTAATACCCCTGCTTTATTTCCAAAACGGCTATTTTGTGTAACTTTTTGATACTTGGATTTGAAATACGCCTAAATTAAAGTAACTAATGAAAAATATGCTTTAAAAAAAAGCGAAAAGGCAGTAGCCGCTCGCGTAATCGCAGTTCACATTCTAGCCAACGTGACTCGCGTCACAGACAACGTATTCCTTCTAACAATGCTTTAACCGAAACAATGCAACAAATTTTTAACAGATTGTTGTCACTGGAAGAACAACACTACACGGCTTCATCTCAACAAAGAGAGCGGAGCGGCTGTGCTCCTATGGCGATGGTAGCTGAGGCAGCGCCTGTGTCAACCGTCGGCGCAGAGTCCACGGCGGTGGCCGAGCCTGCGAGCGCGCCTCAAGAGCGTGCAAGGGTACCGGCTTCAGTGACCTCGTCCTCACCGGAGCGTCCCGTGAGTGCCTCGATGGACCACTTCAGGGATGCTGATCGCATCGTTGATGCGATACGATTCATAAATATACCGGTGAGATCTAACCAATCTTATTATATCTGCAGTTTTGCTTCGAATGTCAATGATATAGAGACTTTGTGCGAGAAAGTAGACCGTGCTGGGTTTTCTATCAATTTAAAGAAATGTTCTTTCTTGTCAACCAAGATAGAGTATTTGCGACGACAATTAATGTTTGTCTAGAATTAGTAATTGTGTCAGGAGTGATGCCAAGTCTTGGCTCCAAGACTGGTTTACCAAAGATCGCAGTTGGACAAATTTTAAAATAGAATTTAAGCCCATATGTGCACGAAGAATCGATGTCGCTGACATTTCATTTAATGTAATGTGCTCAGATTTCGATTATTATACCACGTTGTAGCAGATTAGGCAAGGCGATCATTATTGCGCTTAAACATTGTTAAAGATCTAAGTGACGAGTTAAAAGTTGCGATCATCATACGAGGTATAACACGATCCTTAGATTCGTGCGGCGGCGCTAAATTCTAAATTATCCCCTAAAGATTTGGTAGGTTTCTTTTCTATTTATTTAAAGCCGAAGCGTTCCAATGCCTGTGCATAGCGTACGAAATATTAATGAACGAAACTTACGAAAACGTTCGTATAACAGTCACAATTTTAAAGCCATAAAATGTTTTTCGTGTGGAGAGGTAGGTCATACTCAAAAATCATGCTTAAAGCATTCAAACATTATAATAAATAATAAGCGTACATACGATAATTTCATTAATAATAGTACAAGGGAGACTGTCAAAATATCGTGTTCTATTTAAAAAAAAAGAAGGAACAAGACGCGAGTGAGTGTTTCTTTTTTTTTAAGAAGTTTTAGAAAAGCGTAAACAAAAATTAATTTTTTGTTCTAAATTGGAGGGTCGATCGATTGATAACTATGTAGTGACCGCGGTGATGCAGAACGTTCCTACCGACGTACTAATAGATAGTAGTAGATCGCCTGTTTATCTTATTTCCTCGACACTACTAAAACATTTTAACTGCCGACAAATACCTACTCAACGCCGAGCACTGGCGGTCACGGGTTCGATTCCCGCAACACTAAAAATAGTGTTAGACAAGAATTTATGTATTTATAAATTTGAATATATCGTTCAAAATGTAAAAGTATTAAATAATAATTATTTCACGCATTGTACGAATTCACGTACTTCAGTCATAATTTTACGTTAATAGGCATTCTTATGTCACGTTGAAAAAACTACTAACAATAAGTTTTAAGAATATCTGACGATATAATAAATAGTTTACAATAAATAATAAAAAAAAAAGTTAAAGTAGATATATTATACTGTTGAAGTTATTGATTAGAGGTCGAATAATTTATTAGTGTGACAGTGCCACGAAATATAGACCTGAGAGTCGGAAAATATTTGCGTAATGAAGGCTTTGCGGGCTCCGTTGGTTAGCCGATGAAATGTACTTCATCAGTGTCAGTGTGAACAAAATATACTTAAGAGTTTTGTTGTTTTGATCTTATTTTTCTAAAAAAACTCTACTAAAAAGTTATATTACACTTAATTATTATACACTTAAACTTATTTTGTCAATTTGCGTAGACTTTTTTATCGTCGTCGGCCGAAGGTCCTCCACTGCTACGTCCATCGTTGACTTCCAATATTCTTTGTTCTGCGCTGCAAGAAATCAGACACTTGATAGTGATGTGCGCGCCATTGATGTTGATGCTAAATCTGTTTCAATCCTAAAGTCTAAAAACGTCTTCTAACGCAGAGGTAAAACGCAACACATATACAACATCTCTCTCGCTGCAGTTGAATTGGTCTCGTAGCCTTTAAATACTTCGACACGACTGTATGGACAATTTCAGAGCCTATTTTTATATCGATTGTGACACTTCACAATTCAACTTCCAGCTATCATGCGATACAATTATGTTACAAGGTCTAAATCGTTGGGGTTATAAGTGGAATCTTTCTTGGAGTTTCTTAGCATCCTACCCGCTGACAGGCCCAGAAATACTGGGTCACTCGGTTTGCGCGACAGAGGGGTTAGAACTAGACTGGTTGGCGTCGATGCCAATGCTGTCTATTATCGCCACACGTATTTTTTTAGGTGTAGCCTACATGAAACCATGAACGGGTTATGACTCATATATATCGCTTTTCATCGGTCCTCAGATCTTTCATCGCCAAGTCGTGTAGGCGAGGTTGATTTTAGGGACGCTAAATTTAACTACGTCGTCTCGTCGCTACAAAAACTACCTTGATATCGGTTTAATAAGATTTGATAAAATTTTCATCCATAAGAATGCACATTATTAAATAATTAAATTCATTACCTTTCTATGAGAAGAAGCCGACACTGGAATCAAGAAAGTTGGACGGGCGAACTCGTTTGACTTCAGCCTTCCGCCCAATAAACGTTTGTAATTCGAGAGTTCCATCTCAGCTACCTAAGAACTTTCCTTTACAACTTTTTGGCAGCTTCATTTTAACTGGACAGCTTTTTGTACGAATAGTTTAGAAATATGAAGACAGAATTTCGAACAGAACTTTTAATCCTATTTTTCATTTATTATATTTTTATTCAATCTTTATTGTACACAACAATATATAAATACAAAATAATAATAATAATACAGACAAGTTAGTTACAAAATGTGTAGTACAAGGTGGCCTTATGGCTAGATAGCCATTTCTTCCAGACAACCCGAAATATGATAAGTATTTATTTGAGAGATCGGGTAAGTGGTGCAGTTATATTATAGAATAATATAATAAAGTAATAAATATAACACCAGTATCACATTTATTTATTGATATGATTAGAATATCAATAAAATATACACTATCTCACAAGCATATTTTTTGTTATTGTATATTAATTGTTCTGTATAGGTAAAACTAAGTGTTCCCTAACAAATGTTTATTATTATTGTCAGCATACCCTCTATTATTTTAATACGTTTCGTAACGTCATGCAACAGCGTTAATAAAAATAGTTCGCTACCCGCTCAGTCTCTTTCGCTTCTCGGCTTTCGGAACGATAGGTCGTTGTTTCATGACGAGCACGTTGACCATTTTTATATTCAAATTAACGGTTGATTGTTTGTTTAATTTAAATTGCAATTCTTAGTGATTGTTAAGTCTTAATAATTGTTCGATTTGTAAAATTATTAATAAATAGAAGTTTAGTGTTGCGTTGTGTCTTTTTTTTTAAATAAATAAATTTGTTTCTCCTAACATCAGAAGTTGGATAGATCCTTACGACACCACTTCATAAGCAAACAGCCGTTAATTTGAAATCGTCATGCCGCGTTCGCGATCATGCAGTTCCCGTTCACGTAGTCGATCATGTAGGACTCCTAGCCGTGTAGATAGGCAGTCCCGCGGTAAATCGATAAGGGATCGAACAAACGTGCAAAAGGCCGTCGCGGGTAAATCGCCGTCGTCATAGATCGCGAAGTGAATCTGATGATGAAAGGTTATCTCGTTCGCACAGTGCTGTCGCTTCCTGTTTTTAAGTTAATTATTTTAAAGTGTTTAATTATTTTGTAAATTTGTTATTCAAATTTTTAATTTCAGCTGCAATTTCGTTCGAATCTTGGATTGTGTTGTTTAAGTGTATATGTCGCTAAGAGGTACCCTTCTGTAGGTCGGTAACTGTAGGTCGTCTTTGAGTTTACAATGTCGGTACGTTCTTCGCGGTTGAAGAAAGAAATTGATAGGTCACGTACGTATCATAGTAGGTCACGCAAGGACCGAGATCGTAGTTCTTTTAGGCGGCGACGTTGCGACGACTCGCGTAATCACCGCGATAGATCCCGTAACCAAGTACTCGATACTATTCTTGTTAGATTTAATACAATTGAGAGTAGACTATCTACCTCGGATTCCATATCTGAACCGTTACGTCCAGCCCGTGAATGCTATACTCCACCTTCACTGGTAGCGACTTATAAAGCCACTACGTCGGTAGAGCCGGTTTGCGAAACAACGAAGATAGTGAGCGCGTTAACGTCGATAATACAAGCTAAATCTAGTCGCTATTACATTTCATATTTTGGTCTTAGTATTCCCGATTTCGTTGTTTTGAAGTAGACCGAGGTGAACTTGCGTGTTCTAGTCCATACATCGTCATTTGAGATGCTTTTTGTTGGCTGTTAAAATAGAACTTTTTTACGTTTCCTCCTACCCTCAAAAAAAAAATGTGGTTAAGTATAACAACAGTTTTGGTGAGTACGTTCCAGTTCTCCTTTTTAACAAAAGAGTGAACAGAAGGTTTACTTCCACGTAGGTAATACCCCTGCTTTATTTCCAAAACGGCTATTTTGTGTAACTTTTTGATACTTGGATTTGAAATACGCCTAAATTAAAGTAACTAATGAAAAATATGCTTTAAAAAAAAGCGAAAAGGCAGTAGCCGCTCGCGTAATCGCAGTTCACATTCTAGCCAACGTGACTCGCGTCACAGACAACGTATTCCTTCTAACAATGCTTTAACCGAAACAATGCAACAAATTTTTAACAGATTGTTGTCACTGGAAGAACAACACTACACGGCTTCATCTCAACAAAGAGAGCGGAGCGGCTGTGCTCCTATGGCGATGGTAGCTGAGGCAGCGCCTGTGTCAACCGTCGGCGCAGAGTCCACGGCGGTGGCCGAGCCTGCGAGCGCGCCTCAAGAGCGTGCAAGGGTACCGGCTTCAGTGACCTCGTCCTCACCGGAGCGTCCCGTGAGTGCCTCGATGGACCACTTCAGGGATGCTGATCGCATCGTTGATGCGATACGATTCATAAATATACCGGTGAGATCTAACCAATCTTATTATATCTGCAGTTTTGCTTCGAATGTCAATGATATAGAGACTTTGTGCGAGAAAGTAGACCGTGCTGGGTTTTCTATCAATTTAAAGAAATGTTCTTTCTTGTCAACCAAGATAGAGTATTTGCGACGACAATTAATGTTTGTCTAGAATTAGTAATTGTGTCAGGAGTGATGCCAAGTCTTGGCTCCAAGACTGGTTTACCAAAGATCGCAGTTGGACAAATTTTAAAATAGAATTTAAGCCCATATGTGCACGAAGAATCGATGTCGCTGACATTTCATTTAATGTAATGTGCTCAGATTTCGATTATTATACCACGTTGTAGCAGATTAGGCAAGGCGATCATTATTGCGCTTAAACATTGTTAAAGATCTAAGTGACGAGTTAAAAGTTGCGATCATCATACGAGGTATAACACGATCCTTAGATTCGTGCGGCGGCGCTAAATTCTAAATTATCCCCTAAAGATTTGGTAGGTTTCTTTTCTATTTATTTAAAGCCGAAGCGTTCCAATGCCTGTGCATAGCGTACGAAATATTAATGAACGAAACTTACGAAAACGTTCGTATAACAGTCACAATTTTAAAGCCATAAAATGTTTTTCGTGTGGAGAGGTAGGTCATACTCAAAAATCATGCTTAAAGCATTCAAACATTATAATAAATAATAAGCGTACATACGATAATTTCATTAATAATAGTACAAGGGAGACTGTCAAAATATCGTGTTCTATTTTAAAAAAAAGAAGGAACAAGACGCGAGTGAGTGTTTCTTTTTTTTTAAGAAGTTTTAGAAAAGCGTAAACAAAAATTAATTTTTTGTTCTAAATTGGAGGGTCGATCGATTGATAACTATGTAGTGACCGCGGTGATGCAGAACGTTCCTACCGACGTACTAATAGATAGTAGTAGATCGCCTGTTTATCTTATTTCCTCGACACTACTAAAACATTTTAACTGCCGACAAATACCTACTCAACGCCGAGCACTGGCGGTCACGGGTTCGATTCCCGCTCGTGAAGGATATTTGTATTTGTACAAATATTTGTTTCCGGACTGGGTGTATGTGCCTCGGAGAGCACGTAAAACCGTCGGTCCCTGTTGTTATCATTGACACCTGATAACGATCTTTACCCATGATAGATAAATTATCCATCAACCCGCAGTGGAGCAACGTGGTGCATTAAGCTCTAACCTTTCTTCTATATGGAGAAGAGGCCTTTCCTCAGCAGTAGGTGGTTTACAGGCAGATAGAGTACCTACGTAGCAATTCTTATGAGGCGTTGGTAATGTCGAATCAACTAGTTACGTCACATTAATTTTCGAATTCAATGATATATCTTTAGAAGCCGTTTTTTTTTTGTTGTACCCGCGTTTGCATCAATGTACCCATAATTATAGGTACGGATGTATTAAACCGAAAGAGCGTTGCGTATATACGGGTTAATAAACAACAGCGTTTGACGCGTGTCGACAAAGTCCCGTGTATGAACAGTGTATTTCACATTAATTTCAGTGAGGAATCGTTCGTTAATACAACACTTGAGGGATCTGATCCCGATGAATTACTGTCGGTTTTTGTCGACTTTAAGAATAATTCAATAAGAGGCATAGCAGTGGCAACCGTTAGTACTGGTATCATACGTATACAGTCGAATAGTTACACACCGGTTTGTTACAAGCCGTAAACACTTTCTCTTGACGAGAAGATTAGGGTGCGAAGTATTATAATTCAACACTAACTAGAAAAGAATATTATCCGTGAATCAAAATCCCAGTATGCGAGTCCTATTATTTTCATTAGGAAAAAAGACGGGTGAGACCGCATGACATAGACACTATTACGCTCTGATAGCTTTAGAGCTGGCAGTTTTATTTTTCAGTTAATTTAAAGAAAAGTACATTTGTGACTACGGTACTTCCGTAGTAATACTTAGGTCGCATAATTAGTCAAGGTCAGGTTAGGCCAAGCGGTAGGAAGGTACAGGTTAGGTTAGGTTAGTTTAGGTTTATAGTCAATTCGCTTAGACCCACAAACGTAAAGCAAGTTACAGTTATTAGGTTTAGCTGGATACTTCCATCGTTATATAGCCGATTTCGCTTTTAAAACTGCGCCTAGCGCCAGTATCACACCCGTGACAAGGTCTCTCATACGCGATGTTGCTCTGAATACTCCTAATCCGAATCGTGAGGCAATGCGAGAATTACACTGTCAAAGAGCATCTGAACTGATGGAGCGCAATAAAGAAAAACAAGATGCTTAAATTTTTGAAACTAATGATTTCGTATTCTTTTCTAAAATTACACAGACACGCGGCAAACTAGACTCTGGAATACGTGGTCCTTATCGCGCTGTGAAAATCTTATCTCACGAGCGCTATGAACTGCAACTGTTAAGAACGTCACTTGGTAGAACCACTCAAGCCGCATCACAGAACTTGTTGCCGTGGAAAAGGGAATGATGTCCCGAGTCTTGTGCAGCATTTTTCGATGGCAAGCTGTTAAACATTTTTAATGTTCTGTTATGTTTCAGATGTACTACAGGCAATGGCTGCCTTACGTATGTCTGGTGTCTGGAGTGTATGATCTCCAGTGTGTGACGCGGACCTTGGTCTGATTAGAGCGTATTTTTATACGTACACGGCAAATGTCCGGCAGACGCAAAGTGGTTATGCGTGCAGACCTTGGTTCAGCGGTCACATTTTATAATGTGTGCAGACTCTTGTCTGGTTTTGGGCCCGAGGCCTTGTTGAACGTTCACGGACTATGTCCGGTTGGCACATTTATGTGCGCGGTCCCTGGTCTGATTAGAGCGTATTTTTATACGTACACGGCATATGTCCGGCAGACGCAAAGTGGTTATGCGTGCAGACCTTGGACCGACGGACACGTTATTGAATATAGCGTGTCTGTAGGGTTGCATGTAACGCGCGTTCGCTTTTATAAAATGAGTTGATAGAAGATGAATGAAGAAGACTGAACGATTGGTGAAGTTGTAAACTGATCGAAAGGTTTTCTTAAAACTTTAACATGTGTGAATAAGTGAATGAGGGCCTTGAGAGCGAGAAGTATGAAAGAATAGGCAGTACTTAGCCAACTGTTTATAAAACTCATATTTTGTTATGTATTTCTCATGAACAGAGTCTGCTACTGACGATGAACCTGTCAAATGTTCAGCTTGGGCCTTCGACGACTCCCGCTATTGCTCCTCCAGGAGTCCCACCTGGAGACGGCGAGCTCGAGTCCTCATCAGCATCCACCGACTAGTCAGCGCTCGTGGTGAAAATGTGCACCGGGGACGGCGCACGGTCAGGAGAGGCCGTGTCAGCATACCCTCTATTATTTTAATACGTTTCGTAACGTCATGCAACAGCGTTAATAAAAATAGTTCGCTACCCGCTCAGTCTCTTTCGCTTCTCGGCTTTCGGAACGATAGGTCGTTGTTTCATGACGAGCACGTTGACCATTTTTATATTCAAATTAACGGTTGATTGTTTGTTTAATTTAAATTGCAATTCTTAGTGATTGTTAAGTCTTAATAATTGTTCGATTTGTAAAATTATTAATAAATAGAAGTTTAGTGTTGCGTTGTGTCTTTTTTTTAAATAAATAAATTTGTTTCTCCTAACATTATAATTAAACTTACTATGTATTTTTTTTTATAAAACTTTTAAAATCATAAAAGCATCAATCATATTTTTTAAAAATGTTTCATATTACCATAATATTGAAACGTAAAAATCATGTCAGAGTTATTGAGCGAATGAATCACAGCCTGCTCGGGAAGTTACGGTACGATACCCAAATCCGCCATTTTACGATTTGGTAACTTTTGCTGTGAATTTGCAATTGACACTTTGAAATATTATAGATTTTTACGTACAGTAAATGTCGACGCAAAAAATTTTTCATTTAAATAATAAAATAAGTATTTATTTCCGATTTGCTCTTGGGGGATAATAATATTTTTGTATATGTAGGTATTTTAATTTTTTTGGCATGGTCTGTACTTCAAAGGTTATTTATAATATTTTATTTCATTTTATAAAGTAGAAGTTTTATTTAATTTGCACTGAATAAATAACTTTATTACCTGTCACCGCAGAAATAAAGCCGAAATTGCAAACTGTAAAGTTGGACGTGGAACGCGGAACTCGTCCGACTTTCCGCTCAATAAACGCCTGCAACTCGCAAGCTGTGCCTCGGTCGGCCGCACGGCGCACCGTCCTGTCTCGGTACCGTCGGTACCTGCTAACTTTCGTCACGGCTATTATATGAGTTTCCATTAGGATAACGCATTTCCACAGCAAATAAGAATAGATAAAACAAAATTTAAGATTCTTGTAAACACTTTTAAAGGCATTATTATGTTTTTTATTGTTATTATTTAACAGAATAATACTTTATATTAATAAAATTTAAATTAATTATTTAAATGTTTTTATATTAACGCATAATAAAAATGCGGATACCGCATTTCCACAGCAAATAAGAATAGATAAAACAAAATTTAAGATTCTTGTAAACACTTTTAAAGGCATTATTATGTTTTTTATTGTTATTATTGTTATTATTTAACAGAATAATACTTTATATTAATAAAATTTAAATTAATTATTTAAATGTTTTTATTATTATTATTATTAATAATATTATCTAAATTAGAATTTCATAAGGATTTTGCAATATAAATAAATCAGAATCAGAATCAGAATCAGAAAAAAAAAAATTATTGTTAAGAAATTAATTTACAAATATCTGTGCTGTACAGAAAAAAAGTGGCATGCGGGTGAAGTTCATCGCACTCGTGACGTAAAAGGCGACCCGTATTGCAAAGATTGTTACTGACCGTTAGAAACACGGCTTTGATTTCGAGAGAATTTCGAACGAAAGTTCCTTGTTTAGTTTTTCACTGGCATTCGTTAGTTGGGATGTCGAATAGTAACGAAGTGATTGGCACGTTGAATATTTGTTATACTTTGCTAGGTTATTTCTTAGAATGACATTAAGTGGATGTGGCGGATTTAGAAACTAAGAATATTTAGATAATCCTTACTGTAGGCTAGATTTTATTTTGGGGTGCAATCTGTCGGTGACCTCCACGTGGTGCACTCTGGTAACGTAGACGGCAGCAGCTCCACTGTTGCGGAGCTGCTGCTGCCTACGGCTAACGACCGACTGGGGGGGAACGCCATATATGCGATTGCGCTCCGGGGACTGCTCTGTCTATGCAGAGTCGACTTGTTGAGCGGCCGCATGGCGTGGTGGAACATTTGTTTCCACGGGGGCTTTCCGGTGCCACTGCGCTCGCGCGTGGTAACGCCGTGGAGGACGGACGGGTCTGACGTGCACTCACCCTGCCGTCAGACAGAACGGGTAGGGTTTCTCTTGCTTGTTCACCGTCCTCTCGTAATCCCGCTACGTGGTGTCGTGGTCATGTCTCGCGGCCACGTGCGGGACCGAGGGTCTTGCCTTAACCGGCCGGACCGCGAGGAAGAAAACCTCTATAAAAAATTACCCCGAATCCCAAGCGGCGACGCAGCGTGAGGGGATGCATGGCTGACGGGTGGATCAGTCTCGACTGCGATCCTCGTTCGGATACCGGCCGACACCCGCGACGAGTTACGCTAGGCTTACCCAGGTACAGGGGGCACTCGTCATGGCGAATGCGAAAGCGACCCCATAGCGTCCCATTACGGCGCGCGACGTAATCGATGGGTTTTAGTTAGGGTATTCGGCCTGCTGGGATTGACGTGCAGCCCTGGCGTCTGGCCGCGAGTCCCACATACCCGCCGCTTTTGTGGCGGGATGCGTAAATGCATTTCCCATCGTTAAAAAAAAAAAAAAAAAAAAAAAAAGGTACAGGGGGCACTGCCTGGGCGGACCGTCTTTCCCCCATACTCGTGGGACCAAAAATGGAAAAATTTATCATTACACACTTTGAGAATAAGGACATGGGATCGGAGTCGACTGCCGTCGACTCGGATGATTATAGCTCGGCGGCGACGGCTGGTGAGACCAGCAGTGGCCAGACGAGGAGCGGCAAGCGATTTCGCAGCAGTCCGCGGGCGACCGGCGAGGGGAGCGTGATTCTCGCCGGATGTAAAAAGCGCATCTTAATGCGAGAGGAACCCTGCACCGAGGCGGAGCGAGCCATAGAGGAGCAGGTGCGAGCGGCCGAGGAGGGCCGCAGGGCGCTCGGCCTAGACGTGGGAGACGCACGTACGGCCGACGCCCTCTGTAAACAGGTCGTCACGGATGTCGACCTTATTTACAAGGTGGCGACGAGGTCGTCGAACCTAAAGAGCACGTTCGCGCGCGCCTTAAAGGATTCGGCGGCCTCGATAAAGGCGGTAGTAGAAGCCCTCCGGGATAGGTCGGCTTCGGAGGAAGTGCGGAAGCTCCAAGCCGAGAATAACCGGCTACGACGTGACCTAGACGACCTCCATAAACAGGTGGTCGAGCTTCGAAAGCATCGCTCTGAGCTGGTCGCTTCCACCTGTCTACCAAGGCAGGGAGGGGGCCTCGTGGAGGAGGTGACTGCGTCGGTCGTCGATACAGTAACGCGCATCCTTGACGCTCGCCTCGCCGGAATTGAGGAGCGGTTACCGCCGGAGAAGGTGCTCCGCCCACCGTTGGCAGCAGATAGACGGCGTGAGGAGGCGAAAATAGCGCCCGCGTCTGTGCCGATGGCTAAGAAGCCGAAGAAAAAAAAAGCGCCCGCGGCAAAGGCTTCGTCAAAGAAGTCGATGCCGAAGACGGTGGCACCCGAGGAGAACCCTGACGGCGGCGGTGAGTGGACCACCGTCGTCAAAAAGAAGAAAAAGAAGGCGCAGTCATACGCCGCCGCCGCCGCCGCTACTTCGGCGCCGAGGGAACTGCGGATTCAGCCGTCGGTGAAGAATAAGAAGAAGACTAGAAAGCCCAAGTTGGTGGCCCCTCGCTCTCCGGCAGTGCTCATAACACTTGAGGAGTACGCCGAGAGTAAGGGGCTAACTTACTGCCACTTACTGGAGCGGGCGGCGGAAACCGTCGATCTGAAGGCACTTGGGATCGACGGCGGCCTGAACATACGGCGCGCCGCTACCGGGGCCAGATTACTAGAGCTGCCGAAGGGGCAGACCCCGGAAACGGCAGAACGCTTTGCGGAGGAGCTCCGTAAGGCGTTTGGCAGTTTGGCGAGGGTCGTCCAACCTACGAAGCTCGCGAGTCTGCGAGTTTCTGGGCTAGACGACTCCGTCACCAGCGAGGCGGTGGCCGCTGCGGCGGCTAAGATGGGCCGGTGCGATGCCGGCTCCATCAAGGTTGGCGCAATCGCAGTCGGACCTGGCGGGTTGGGATGCACCATTGTGCGATGCCCGATACCAGTCGCTAAGGCCCTGGCCGAGGCTGGCAGACTCCTCGTCGGCTGGAGCTCGGCCAGAGTCCAGGTTTTGGAGCAGCGCCCCATGCGCTGCTTTAAATGTTTGGGAATCGGGCACACTCGCCCGACCTGTCCGGCTGCGGTTGACCGCAGCGGCGCGTGCTTCCGGTGTGGCCTAGAGGGGCACATCGCCCGTAACTGCACCGGAGCACTGCGCTGCGCCGTATGTGCTGCCGCTGGCAAATCGGCGGCTCACTTGATGGGGGGACGGGACTGCCACCCCCCCAAATCGAAAGGTAGAGCGGTCGCTAAGACCCCGGCCGCTCCCCAAAGCCCAACGCGCCAGGTTACGGAGGAGACTGCGGCTATGTCGTCATGACCTGCCGCAGTCTCTCCCGTTCGCCGGTTCCTGGTGCAGAGGAAATAGAGCGCTCACGGTGCCCGCGAACGCTCTATAAGCGAAGGCGGCCCGCATAGGCGGGCCAACCGTCGGGGCGTCACGGTGGCATGCGCCAGCGATCCCGTGGCGTCCTTGTACGACGATGAGGTTTAGTGGGTATTCTGACTTCACAGTCAGCGAGTCCCACATACCCGTCGCCTCCGGGTGGCGGGATGCGTAAACGCATTTCACAGCGTCAAAAAAAAAAAAAAAAAAAAGGCTAGATTTTATTTCAAAATAGTTGACAAAATAGGATTTGGGCGCGGACAAGGAGCAGTTTGATAAAAATACCAAATTTCCTAAAAGGGAATTGTGTGTGTGATCATGTTCCTACCTATACTTGAGCCAAATTCGATGTGGAATTTTTGTAAACAAACCAAATGTCATCGTGTATAGGGTTATCAAACTTTTATAAATAAAAATTGTAATTTATCACCAATTTCCTAGTTATACATTAAAAAATTTACTTTAACACTGTTGCCTAGAACTTAACCGCCAAATACGTCATATGCAAAAAAATTAGCTTATAACAAAAATTAACAAAGTTTTAATTACTAATATATATCTAACAACCCTAAATTTTAGCACTGACAGGAAAATTTCGCAGATAAGCAACATTTGGTCTTTTTTTTATCAGTCCTTATATATATTGTTAAAGGTATCTACTACTACACTACTTTAAATATTATAATTATTATGTTTTTTCAACGTAAGTAAAGTAAAATAAATAATAAAAGAGAACGAGTGTCTGAACATAGATTATTAATCATAATAAATTCATTTTAAAACAAATGTTTTATTTTGAATGCTATTCAGGGATAATGTAGCTATTTTTAATAAAGGTATAATACATTTTCATGAAAATATTTAGAAATCATTCACTGCGAAATTATTCATATCCACGTTAACAAGTAAACTTTACCTCTATAACACATAATTATAGATAACATATAAATATATCTAAATCCCTGACTTATTTATTTCAAGTTTTATGTAGCTTATACTACTGTGTATCAATATTAAAAAATATAATTATTATAATTATTTTCCAATAGATTGTTATTATCTGCCTATGGTTGGTTGCTAAGCAACGGTTTGTTGGTAAACATTCCATATCAAATTTGGCTGAAGTATAGTTACCACTACAGTAGCAAGCTGTTAATGTCTTATTTTGAATGTGACAGCTACGTGGATACATAAAAAATTAATTAAAAATTTATTTTTTTCGGTTTTCGAGTACCTACGGGTTAACGAATACACATGTCTGTGAATTTGTTTAAAACATGTAAGTTTCCTCACGTTTTTCTTTACCGCAGAGCAAAAGACGTAAAGTGAATATAAATTAAGCATTTGGAAAACTCAGAGATGTTTGTTCAGATTTAAACTCTAACATACGTTGATAGATTCATGTAATCTATGATATTACTTTATATTGACTATGATGTTACTCCATAATTTAGGAAAACAAAATAGAACTAATAAATTGTATGATTAAGTTTAATTTAAATATCAATTACACATTTTATTCATTAAAACATTATTAGGTAATGATTAAATAATATTTATCATTTGACACTTTTCTCTAGATTCTAGAGCATTTTGAGGTTTCGAGGTTATTAAGATTTTAACCATAGGTATTTACCGCTACATGTCCTAATTGCGAGAGTTATTATGTAATAAGCTACACAATATATTTAAGGTAACCAAGATTTAGCTCCATCACCAGACCCTGGTTACCATTGAAAGACAAAATACTCGTCCAGACGATTCAAACAAGCCCGAACTCGATAAGGTTGTGTCGTTTCATTGCGAAGTTCCTATGGCCACCTTTCAGCTTCATCATCCGATCAGACCCTGGTTACCATCTAAAAATAAAGTACTCGTTAACACGAATCAAACGAGCCAACTCGTTGGGGTTGCGTTGTTTCATTACAGAGTTCCTATGACCACTTTCCAGCAGCTCGATCATCAGACCCTGGTTCCATTTCCATCATAAAAATTTACACTATCAAGAAGTATACTACTTCTTCTACTTCCCTACCGTTTCTTATTCTCTGTGCCCTGTCCTATGCCCAAAGGTTGTCTGGAAGAGATCGCTCTTAGCGATAAGACCGCCTTTGTACATCTTTCTTTGTACATATCAATTTTGTTTTGTTGTATATGGTGTACAATAAAGAGTATTTAAATTAAATTAAGTATAAGTTCAAATTACAAAAGTAATTTTGACTAGTATTTATTTTTTTGTATTATTTATTTATTTCGTGAATATATATATATATATATATATATATATATATATATATATATATATATATGTATATATATCGGGGCGAATACAATAATTAACCTATTTCTTAGTTAATTTCAATTATTTTATTATTTGAAATAAGTTAATTATATTTATTATTTATAAAAAATTAACTTATATTTCATAACCACTTTTATTATAATTACCTACAGTTCAGTTTTTGTAATTGAATTTAATCGGAACGGAATCATAAAAAAAATTAAATTAGAAAATTTTGTCAAAAAATAAAAATAAAAAAGTTTGGGGTGAACCACCCTTATCACTTAGGGGTATAAAAATAGTTTACATCCTATTTTCACACCTATTAAATACACACAAAATTTCATAAGAATCTGTCGAGACGTTTCGGAGGAGTTTTATTACAAACACTGTGACATGAGAATTTTATATATTAGATATCCAAACGTTGTTGAGTTTCGTTACTATTAGCCTAAAGTTATATTGTATTTTGGCACGATGCAACTAGATAAATGTACTTTAGACGAATGTCTGACATAAACTATCTAAGTTTGTGTCTTCTAGTTCCTAATATTCGACACAACTCCAAAACTTCGTAGAAGTTCGTCCGCTCATAAGCTTATTACTATTTGCGTAAGAAAATTGCATTTTGTTACTTTAATTTTGATATAGAATATTTTCTGATATAACGTAAAAAAAGATATTTATACCTACTTTGTTTAAAAATATTCTTAAAATATTAAAGGAGATATGTAGGTATATTTGTATTTAATAAATATAAAAATTATCGTTATTGTACGTTAATCATTAGTCATAATCGTCATATATAGGTACTTCTTATTAAACCAAATATATATAATAAAAATAACGTGTTATCATCAATAAAAAATATGCCTTAAATTCACTCCCAAGTAAATTATCACATATAGTTGAACAGAAGCTGTGTCACTTCCGTTTAAACCTGGCACACCTAATGCGCTTCTGTCTGTAATTACTTTGGCTCACTTACATTTCACAGTGCATGCTATTGTTGGTTGCAGTTAAAATTTATACTGAGTCACTGGCACCTGCTCAAATATTCCCGTTGTACTCCTTCGGGGAAGCTTCAATCAACGTAGCAGTAAATTATAAAGCAATTTAATTATTCCATTCAACGCTTGATCCGATTTGAAATGAATTTCTAATTTATTTTTTATTACATTAGAGGTTCTTGGTTTTTACTTCAATGAAAAACTTAAGATTACACAGATCTAATTTATAATATATGATTAAAAATTTTGTTACGTTTGTTTCTTTCCATTCTTTCTATTATAAGATATTAATCTCATAATAGTCTCTACTATCAAATCAAGGATATACAACTCTTGGCACAATGAAATAATATTAATATTATAGCAGCATTTTTATATTTGACTTGAAGCGGTTGGAAAGATATAGTGCACTTTTTGTTTCAATCTGTTCTAATATTATAGAGCTAAAGTTTGTGAGTTTGGATGTTCGGGATAATCTCCGGTACTACTGCTCCGATTTTGAAAATACTTTTACTGATAGAAAGGTATATTACAGGGATAATATGCTATGGACTATTTTTTGTTTTGGTTAATATATATTTTCAATATTTTATCACAATAAATGTAATTGAAGTTGAAATGTTAATGAAGCAAAAATTCTATAATAAGCCTTCCGCTGCCTGAACGGTTTGAAATAAAGGAATATATATCTATAACATAATAATTAGCTTTACAAAAAAAGTCCGCGATACTATACATCTAAGTTTAATATCTCAGCCAAAAAGAAGGTTTTTACGTTAAATGTAAAATAAATTTTATGAGATTTAGGGCCTGTTTCACCAGTTGTTGACGAAGCGTAGTACGCACATAAGTTACTGATAATATTTATCAGTAGAAAGGTAACACAAGTCCGTAGAACTTTTTTTTTTCTTTTGACGCTGTGAAATACCAGAAACTCGCAGACTCGCGAGTTTCATGGGTTAGACGACTTTCGCCATACTGCCCAACGCCTCCTGCATGGCCTCCGCCAGGCGTCCCGCCGCTTCCGGGGTCTGCCCCTTCGGCAGCTCCAACAATCTGGCCCCGGTCGCGGCGCGCCGTAGTCTGAGACCACCGACAATACCGAGATCAGCAAGATCAATCGTATCTGCCGAATTCCTAAAAAAAAGGTCTACCGAGATCTACCATCAACGTTTACCCTTGTAGACTATGCTTTTATATATATTAGTCGAATATATGCAGATACCTGAACTTTAAAAAATATATCGATTTTGATATCCGAAAATAAATATCAATAATCGATATATCGCGGATCGTATATATCTTTGATTTATATATATTATTTTCTGAAAAAATATATATATTATTTTTGTCCATCCCTACCAGGGTGCACCACGTGGAGGTCGCCGACAGATAGCACCCCAAGTCCGTAGGATCTATTTCATCTCAACTAATACACTACAACTTTTGGATTTACAGGTTGCGAACAGAAATATCAGACAGATAAAGAGGAGTTTGATGTTGAAAAAAATATATGTCATGAACGTTTTATCTGTTAAATACCGCTAAACGACAGATAGCTTTATCAGCAACCGGTGAAACAGGCCCTAAGGTATACTTTACAATTTCGTATAAATAATAAATAAAAAAGTCTTTTATTATTTACCAATATTTTACATGCAATTTTTTTTACGTTTATAGGTAATACAATTGTTTTCACATGTAGGTACAGTAAACAACATTTGTATTAATTTCTTTCATCATGTTATAATATATATTTTTAATAGTATTTATTCCTAAGTTTAAAGTTTCATATTTTAAAACATTATTAACATATTATTTTTAACACACATACATAACATTATTAACATAATTATTATTATTGATCTGTTGTAATGTGTATAATAATAACAGTGCTTTAGAAATTTCATATGCTATGGTATATTTTCTTTCAAGTTATTTAGATTTTATTACAGAAAAGGGTTGGTTACGGCATATCCTTTCCACAACATATGCTCTAATATATAAGAGTACATCGGTCCTTTCGTAAACTGTCCGTGTCATTTCGTCGTAAATTTCTTTCAAAATATAACGAAGTAAACAAATTTTAGTGTTCATAAACTTCGTTATTACTGTTTGCAAGATACAACATATTCTTCAGATGATGTGTTTTGTAGACTACGCGGTTATTGCCTATATTAAAAATAAACATACGCAATATTAGGATGACGGAAACATTAGCTTGCTTTATGGTGTTAATAAAGTTCGGTAAATGACTTCAAAAATTGTGTAGAAGACTTTTAACTGATTCTCTTTAATAGAGTAGGAGTATGCTCGATTGAGAAGATTCTCGCTGCCCGCCTCGTCCAGCACCTCGAAGAGTCGGGGCCGGACCTCTCAGACGCGCAGTTTGGGTTCAGGGCGGGCCGTTCCACACTGGACGCCCTGAACGCCCTGAGGTCTCTCTCCTCGGAGGCGGTGGCCAGTGGAAACGTTCTCCTGGCCATCTCACTGGACGTGGCGAACGCCTTCAACAGCATTCTTGTTGAGACGATTGTGGAGGCACTGAAGTTCCATGAAGTGCCCCACTATCTCCAGAGGCTGTTGGAGGCGTACCTTCAGGAGAGAGAGGTCCTCTGGGAGGGGGGCGACGGTCGACTCTATCGACGTAGCGTTGGCTGCGGCGTTCCACAGGGCTCCGTCCTGGGACCAACCCTGTGGAACGTCGGCTTCGACTGGCTGCTGCGGGCACCTTTACCGCCCGGGCTGAGGGTCATCTGTTATGCTGACGACACCTTGCTCACGGCCCGGGCGAGGAGCTTCGAAGAGGCGGCCCGCTTAGCAGAAGCCGGCACGTCGATAACGGTCGACCGTATCGAGATGCTGGGCCTGAGGGTCTCTATATTCAAGACAGAGGCCCTCCTATTCTATGGCCCACGCAGAGGCCCCCCTGAGGTGCCGGATCGCCGTCCAGGGAACGGAGGTGGAGGTTTGGGCGCAGATGAGATACCTGGGCCTAACCCTGGACGGGCGATGGAGTTTTGGTCCACACTTCGACCAGCTCGCTCCGAGGCTGCAGAACGCCGCCGCTGCGTTGGGACGACTCCTCCCCAACGTAGGCGGACCGGACTCTCCTTGCCGGCGCTTATACGCCAGTATAGTGCGGAGCATGGCACTGTACGGTGCTCCCGTATGGGTCGACGCCCTTAGCGCTCATAACAAGGCTCTCCTGAGGAGACCCCAGAGGGTCATAGCGGTAAAGGTGATACGGGGATACCGTACGGTGTCCTGGACGGCGGCGTCACTTCTCGCGGGCGATCCGCCCTGGGAACTCCAGGCGGAGGTGCTCGCGAAGGTGTACCAGTTCCGGTCCGGGCAGAGAACGAATGGCGAACGTCCAAGTGTGGACCAAGTCGGCAGGATCAGAAAAACGTCAACGTCATGAAACCTAACTAAAATGCAGGATTTTATTTTAAAACAAAACCAGAAGTTACGATTTTTGTTTTCATTAGTAGTTTTATTTCAACGTAACACCCATTTTGACGAATAAATATAGCCTTAAATAATACGAACGTCGTACGAAACACCTCCGAGTTAAATGCTAACAAAAAGTTGTGATGGAAGTTGCTAATGGATACCACCGACGCAGCGCCGAGGTGTAGTTGAAATACAAACGTTCAATAACTCAACGCTGAGATATTTTTTTTATAAAATTTTAATAAATTTTAATAATTATAAATAAAGTCATTTTTGATAAAATTGCTCTTAATACTTCAATGCACGATAATAACTTGAGTTAATTAATTCAAATACAATTATTTATTTAAGTTAAATAATTTGTCCATATTTTACAGATTAACGCTAAGCGCTTTAGCCTTTTATAATTAAGAATATAAGATTATTTTTGCTTTAAATTAATTCAAATATTTATTTAAGAAATTTATAATACAATATTATACATATTTATAATACAAAACTTAATACTGAATTATTAAAATATATATTTAATTCGAATTTTTTAATAACTATACTTACATACATGTTTATAATGCAAAATTTGATATCACTACATATTATACAACAAAGTCCTCCGCCGCGTCTGTATATATATATATATATATATATATATATATATATATATCGTTTTAAACTAACGCGATCACTATTCATATTTAAATTTATATCATATATCGGCCAAACTAAACGAACAATATCGTGTCGCATAAATGAGCATATCAAGGCCGTCACAAAAAATGAACCCCAAAAATCGGCTATAGCTCAACATCTGTTGGAATCAGGTCCTAATCACTGGATTGAATTACACAAGCCACAGGTTTTATCATCCGAGCGTCATCATTTCCTTCGAATAGTAAAAGAAGCAGTTGAAATTAAAAAATATCCAAATTTCAATAGGGAAGACGGTTTCAGAATACCGAGTATGTGGAATCCGGTGATTAGTTTGTGTGAAAGTGTGTCACGGTATCGGTGCTCAGGGTCCAAAAAAGACACTGTCAGTATAGTGTGCCGTAGTGAACAAGTGCGTCCGTGTGCCGAAATTAGTCGACCTAAACGAAGAAGAAAGAGGGTAGACAGATTTTTCTGATCTGCCACCATCCACCATCTCCGTACGTCAGTCTCCCCGTGATCATGGCGATTGAAACATTGCGGAAATATAGGGAACTCAACAAAATTATAAACGCGGTAAGCACCCGAACGAACAAATATAAATTTAAATATACATATATATACACCGGGCGCAGCCGCGCCGGACTGCTAGTTGTGGTATAAATTATATTCGCGTGGAATGATGGCAATAATTGTGGCAACGTTTCCCAGTTGAATCGCAATTCCGATTATTTGGGCAAAAAATGCACCAGCCCACCGTAGAGGCTAGTGAGACGTGGCGTAAGTTCTTTTAAAAAAAAATTTTGCATTGCTACTCCAAGGTTTTCGACTGCAAACGGTACAAAGATATATTTTTAACTAAGTGACGAATATTTGTGCTATTTAGTAATTTAAGCTTTCATCGACCTAAACTCTGTAACCTCTTTGACATGAGACGGAGCTAATGTGTTGAAAAACACCCATTCCCTTTTCCAGGGAAATAGTATTAATACATCAGATCTCTTACAATTATTACAACTAATTCCAGTAAACTCAAACTCGAGTTCTAGAAGAAGTTGACGACTATTACAAAAGACATGACAGTAAAATCGAGTACGATGTATAAATGAAATGCCATTTTTACACGCGTGTCTGGATGAAACACTTCGCCTTTACCCAGTTCTGGGTGTCCTCACTCGCGAAGTGTCCGAAGATACTCTTCCGACAGGCTTGTGATTAGAAAAAGGTACTCGTATTCATATACCGGTGTACCACTTACATCATAACCCAGAATATTTTCCGGAACCTGAACAATTTTGTCCCGAAAGATTTTATGGTGAAGCAAAGAAGAATATAAAAGTGTGTGCATGTGCATACATGCCTTTCGGTTAAGGACCTCGAATATGCATTGGTAATTCCATTTCTAATACTATTATGTATTCGTATATTTGATATTTAAGAAAATAATTATTGTAGTAATAAGTATTTATTAAAAAAATTTGGAATATAACAAAACCTGTAACGGTAGTCACTACAATAGTATAAAACGTATCGCAGGTATTAATGTATGCTTCACAAACGTGCACAAACGCCCTAAAGAAGTTTGTCGTAGTTATGCTTATGAACACAGCACAATATGTGAATTCGGCAGCGCTAGTCCGCATGTTCCATTCGCTGCGCCATGTATCCTATCTACCTCTAGTATTTCTAATAGCATGTACGAGTAGGACAATGTTGTTTGAATCAACAATTATTTTTATGATTAAATATTTAGATTCTTCTAAATATTTAATAACGTGTCAATTTAGTATGTCCTTAAGAATGTTAATGTTAAAAAAGAAAAATTATTTTATATAGTGCGACTAGCTTCTGCCTGCGGCTTCGCCCGCGCAGGATTTGAAAATGGTTCTAATAGGATTTTATTTGTTTTTTTACGTTATTAATTTTGTTATAATATATACATTATAATGTAAAAAAATTTGAATACTTATAAAATATAACAATCTTTATTATAGAGTAGGGATTTAAAGTTTAAATTAAATATTAAAATAAAATAAAATTTTGTTATATTTTATGAACACGAAGCTCGGCCATTGACCTGGAGAAATGTACACGGGGAGAAGCAGCTTTCCCTCAAGTATACTCCCGCTACCTTAAGTGTTTGCTTTGTTTATGGTAAATACATACTCATATACACTCATAAATTATATTATTATCCAGTTCCCGGAAATCACCATTTCCTATTTTAAGCAACAGGTCTGAGAGCTATCCGGCTGTAACATCTAGTCTAAGATAGACTCTCATATTTATGGTAAGGCTCATTTTTGTCACTGAAGACCACAGTTGCTTCTGTAATGTACTGTATCAGCCTGTAAACAACCCTGCTGAGCAAATTCCTCTTCTCCATATAGAAGAAGGGTTGGAGCTTAATCCACCACGCTGCTCCACTGCGGGTTGGCGGATAATATCCCTACCATGAGTAACGATCATTACCAGGTATTCATGATAACAACCGGGACCGACGACCTTACGTGCTCTCCGAGGCACTCTGGGAAAACCCACAAGGATACCCAGACCGAAAACAAATATTTGCACAACAACAAATATCTGCCCCGAGCTAGAATCGAACCCGCGACCACCGGCATTGAGGCGAGGCGTTGTGGCGACTACTCGCACCAGTACACGGTCAAAAATGCTTTACGTACGCTTTAACTTCGCCCGCATGCTTTCCTCTGGGCACTACTGGTAAAGTCGGCCCGAAATAGCCTGCTAACAGTAAAGTAACTCCTTCCATTTGACAATTATTATTCCTAATATCTTGATAAAGATCTATTTAGGACTTCGAAACTTTCTTTATGAGCCATAGTAATCTCATCCCAAACAATCAATTTCGTTTTGCGTTTGTTTGGGTATAGTGCACGAAGAGGTTTCGGTTTGTATCAAATTAAAAGGAAGTTTAAAAGCGGAGTGTGCAGTTTTACCTCCTTCCAGCAGCGTGGCAGCAATTCCAGACAATGCGACCGCTAAGGCGATATCACGATTGCTTTTCACTTTGGCCCACACTAAATTTCACCAAATAATATCAAAGTCCCAACAGAAGCATCACAGAGTTGTCAAACATGTATCAAAATAAAATGTAATTTAAATCAAAAGCACTAAGGAGTATTGATATCAAATTCGAAGCAAATAACTTTCTACCCCCTTTTTAACCCCGTTAGGGGATGAATTTTGATAAAATACGAAACACGTCTTCAATCAATTCTGTTAAAAAATATTTATGCAAAATTTGAAGTAGATTGAAACAAGGAATCACGTTGTCACATACAAACTTTGCCCCCCTTTTTCACCCCCTTAGGTGTAGAATTTTGTAAAATCCGTTCTTAGCTGACCTCTACTCGGCAAAAGGAATATTCTTACCCACAAAATACCAAATTTCAAGTCTCTAGGTCTTATAGTTCCATAGATATCGTGATGAGTGACCTTTCGCTTTTATATATTAAGATTACAAAATATATGGTATCAATAATAAAATTGACAACACATGTCTTGATGTCGTTCCCTAAAATATATGCACCAGAGAATTATTAGTAATACACTATAATTTGTTATCGCTACCACTAACGGTATTACGTAAATCATCAATTTTTTTTTAGTGTGGAATGAAAGAGTTATTTAAAATAAAACAGAACCATATTTATTATTAGTTTTTCATTTTTATAGTCGGGGTGTAAACTTAAGATTTATTTCACACATGGGATGAGTAAATATGGCCCGTGGTTGAAAGTCGAGCGTCCGAGGCATGCCTTCGGCTAGTTCTACACTGTGTTTCTTCAGCACAGTAAGAATTCCTGCTGTTATTGGCATCTTAGCGAACCGTAGACCTGTAACAAATAAAAATGTATTTAAAAAATAATGTTACATTAATAATTTAAGCATACATTAATACCTGCGATACGTTTTATACTATTGTAGTGATTACTGTTACAGGTTTTGTTGCAATATATACCAAAATTTTTTAATAAATATTACAATTTTTTTTTTAAATATCCAATATACGAGTACATAATAGTAATAGAAATGGAATAACCAATGCATATTCGAGGTCCTTCGCCGAAAGGCATGTATGTACACGCTTTTATATTCTTCTTTTCTTCACCACAGAATCTTTCGGGACGAAATTGTTCAGGTTCCGGAAAATATTCTGGGTTATGATGTAAGTGGTACACCGGTATATGAATACGGGTACCTTTTTCTAATCGTAAGCCTGTCGGAAGAGTATAATCTTCGGACACTTCGCGAGTGAGGACACCCAGAACTGGGTAAAGGCGAAGTGTTTCATCCAGACACGCGTGTAAAAATGGCATTTCATTTATACATTCGAACTCGATTTTACCGTCGTGTCTTTTATAATAGTTGTCAACTTCTTCTAGAACTCGAGATTGAGCATCTTTATTTTTAGCGAGTTCGTAAAGAACAAAGCTCGTTGTAGTCGATGTTGTTTCAAATCCGGCAGCAAAAAACAGTACACATTGCGCAATCAGTAAGTCGTCGTCTACTTCTATATTATAATTTTTTTTTATCTCCAGTGCTCATGTTACTTATACTATCTCCACTTAAATATTTCTGTTTCTTCCAACTCAAAACCTGGTCAACAAAATCATTTCTCGCAGATTCCTTATATCCACGACTTTCAAACACATCGGTTAGCAGTTTATTGAAAAATTTATGTATATCACTCTCGAATACTTTGAATCCTAAACTGTAGAAAAAAGCTGGCCACATCGAGCGACTGACGTTTTTAAAACCTCCAAAGTTTGAAATATCAAACAGTTTTTCACCCATTACCGTGAACGGGTTAGATTTTGAATCGTTCACCAAAGTACCGGCATTTATACCAAAAGCACAGGTTCCGATGCAGTCCATTGTATATCTCGCTAAAAGATTCTTTATCTTAATAGTATTTTGTTTACTTAATTCTTTATTTAATACATTATCCAACGAGTCAGCGCAATTTTCTATTAAATAAAACATATTTTTCATCTTAGAGGATGAAAATAGTGGCGTTAGGTTCTGGCGTAAAACTTTCCATTGGTCGCCTCCATTAGAAAATAAGTTCTGTGTGATCTCCTCCTTATGTATATACTGAGATACCTCTCTTTGGTTAAAGTAATAGAAATCTTTTGTCATCACAAGTTTGATCAAGTTCGGATCTTTAATGATTAGTGCAGGATCTGTTCCATAGAATACTCCGACTTACGGTTCGTCAGCGAATTTTTGACAAATCTCTTGCACCAGTCGCGGAAGAAATTTCTTAAAAAGTATGTAGTCCCTATAATTACCAAATAATAACGAAGGTTTTAAATAGGGCACGTTCCTTTTCTTCCAATAATCATAATTCTTAGTGATGTGATACAATAAGTATATAAAAACAGAAAATAATAAGGTTAGAAGTGAATAATACGCTATCATTTTTTTCTATTTTCTTTGACTTGCTATAAAAAACACACAACTCCGCCTGGTATAAGTATGACTCGTAAACTTGGTCTTTAAGATTATGAAAACCTTCTGCTGTCACTTTAACTGTTTCTAAGATTACACACACGTGTTTATATATCTACCACTCGTATGCTCTGTCTCTATATGTAGGCAAACCATATTTTTCTTAAAACCACGGAAATCGGGAAACAAACAATTATTTTTTACTTTTTGCTAAAGTACGAATAATTGTGTCTTTTGACTGTTTATTAGATTGTTATTTAAACATTTCGGGTACAGATTTTGGTAAATTCTGATGTAAGTTTAATTGTCTTAATCTATATTTAAAGAAAATCATGATGGTGTCGCCTCTCTTCTTATATATATATTTAATATAACAGCTGACGTTTAGTGATTTAAGATTTTCATTCAATTATATAAGGGTTTTAAATTTTTAATATTATAAGAAACTATACTTCATAAAACCTGAAATAATATTATTTCTTTTATATTATATACATAACTGATTTATGTATATTTATTTATTTTGTTTGTAAATAATCTACATATATTAAGCTAAATATCGTAAATAAAACTTTTATTTTCACAGATAAACGCACTTTAACCGTCTTTATTTCAATATTCTCATTAAACCTAAAGAGAGTACACTATAATATGTATAATATCATTTTAACTCTTATACTATCCCTGACAGCCGCGCTTAGTGATGATGAATAATGCAGAAGCATAAGTTAATGGTACAAAATACGAGTTTTATTTAATTTTCACTAGATCGATCATGTAGTGTAAAATCATTTATTTTTTTAAACAGTTACACCCGCTGTTACACTTGCTGACAGGCATCGCACATATAAAACCAATGCTTAAAACAATATCTATATCTGTTCAACTGGACCCATTAGGTATACAGTATAATTTATTTATTTTGTTAATATTTGGGAAAAAATTGTGGTCACAATAGTTGTTTTTAATGATAAACTATCTGTACAACATGCAAAAAAAGTGTAAAGATAACACGTAGGTATAGGCAGGTCCAGATTTAGAGGAGGGTAACCGGGGCAACTGTCCCGGACAGTTATATATTATGTGGAGCAGTTGCGCCGGGCAGTGTTCCAGGGCAACTGCTCCACATAAGAGGGACCTCCACAATAGAGACTTCGGGTATATTTCATCCGATATTTATCGAGTTATACCGATAGGTAGAAGCGACGAGGTTTTTTTATATATGATATTGAAGTGATGACCTTTTTTTTGGTCGTTGTTTGCATACAAATATATTGAGAAACTAAATTTGAGATCAAGTGGCCTCCACTCCTCTGATGCCCCGGGCCTCCACACTTCTAAATCTGTCCCTGCGTATAGGCAATCTGTCTTATAGCTGAAAAATAAGAATATTTGTATTTGTTATGTTTGTATTGCGGTCGAACCACAATTACATACAGCAATTTTGATGATTTTTTTTATTAAAAAGTCGTAGAAACGTATAACGTTCGATATTTCAAGTCACGAATGATTAATTTTTCTATTTACATATTAATAATCAAGATTAATAGCTAGGGAGCTGGTGGCAATTTAGATATATGATTTCATCGTCGTTGATACCAAGACGTAACGTGGTCTGGACCTATGTTAAGTAGAAAAAATAAGTGGCGAGCTCAGGTAGCTCTGATTTTTTTAAATAAATAATTTCGAAATTAAAAAAAAAAAAACTGTCAAAAATTACATTATCATTTCTATCGTCAATTTCATCTTATTAAATACATTTTATAGATAGTAAAATTAAAGCTGGCAGAAGTCAGGATGGTGTGAGTTCTTATAAACAAATGATTAAACTGTAAAAAAAATAATTACTGGTATATCATTCCATCGTCTTTTTAAGAATTCTTTAAGAATGAAGATGTCTACTTCTTATAGTTCCTCTCCAACTGGTGCAGGTTGGCTATCAGCTTTCTACTGTCTTCTTTATTTATAGCTCTGCAAATAAACTCAGCGGCGCTGGCTATTCCGGTCCACTCTCGGATGTTTCGTAACCACGACTTCTTTCTTCTGACAACCCTCCTCTTTCCAGCAACCTTTCCCATCATGACGAGCTGCAACAGACTGTATCGCTGATGTCAAAGAACATGGCTCAAGTAGGAGATCTTCCGTTGTTTAACGGTGAGCATGAATGCGCGTGTAGCGACATTTATCTCGCCATATACGAACTAGAAGAAACTAACGAATCCAACATCGCGCTATCGAAGTTTTCAAAGCGATTTAATATATATACAAAAACCCGACAACAAACGTTAAGTGGCGCGTAGCCCACCAGACACATCCGTCTGGTCGAAGGATCCTTCCTTTTCAATGGCAGCCTCCTTACCTATAAACTGGTGACCCCGAGCATGAACGTCAGCGCAGCCTTCGTAAAATCTACGTCATCGTAACGTCATCATCACTTCCTCAAGCTTTCGAGCAGCGAGTCATACAGCCAGCCAGCATCCACGGCTACAACGGGTATCCTGACCACAAGCATGCAGCGGACGCGCATTCCTGGTTATCGCCCACAGCCTTCGCAGCGACTTTGGCACAGTACACTGCACTTCGGCCGGTCAGCAAGCAGAGACGCACTTCTCTCCTGGTCGACGCAGCAGCCAGCCACTATGCAGCACTGCACCACCCTGACTCACTGGGGCATCACCGCAGACAGTTCCGACTCACCGTGAACTGCATCTGGTTCCGACTCACTGGAATATTCCACTGGCCCGGCAAGCACCACAAGATGTAGTATGGACGACTCAACCTGCTATCGACCTCCGGTCTCGGAGGGGGAGTGATGTAGCGACATCTATCTCGCCATATACGAACTAGAAGAAACAGACGTATCCTACATCGCGCTATCGAAATTTTCAAAGCGATTGAGTATATATACAAGAACTCGACAACAAACGTTAAGTGGCGCGTAGCCCACCAGACACAACACCGTCTGGTCGAAGGATCCTTCCTTTTCAACGCAGCCTTTCCAACCCCAAACGCGTTTCTGGAATGAAGATGTACTCATCAACAACTTCGAGAGTAAAATTTCCAACCGATATCGGGGTGGGCACGACATGGACATAAGACAAGCCACATACCGGCAATCGCAGCGTCCTACGGACGTCCGCGAGATGAATAGACGACTTGAGGAAACGCCAGAAGCCATTGGATGGAGCCTGCTTCGAACCGGTCACTCTGGAGGTCGATGAGGTAGGCCTACGTTCATCAGTGCAAATCCAATGACTGATATGATGATGATGATGATCCACCATGATGAAATCTATCTCGTTCCTTGTCAGTGCCAGTGTTGGTATTGAAGTCTCTAATAACAACATTGTAGAAGGCCCACGTAGGACCATGTATGTTTTTCAAAATATCTCTTAGATGGCATCAACTTTATCATCAGCATGTGATGAGATCGGTGCATATTACCTACACCACTTTCAGGGAACACCTGTCAGTGAGTTTGAGTGCTAAGTATGCTGCTTAGCTTGAAACAAGGCATAATTAGTGTTCTTAGACTGCTAAAAAGATTTTCGATTGTAAATTTGAAAAAAAAAAAAAACAAAAAAAAAAAAAACTGACACGTGGAATTTACAATTGTGTTATATGTAAGTATTGTGTTAAAGTTAGATGTAGATAAAGATATGTAAAAAAATTGGCACATGTTTCAAAGATTATCTCTTGAAAACGCCTCTAACGGTGTGATCTTAATTATTTTCGTTGGGTTACTATCCACGCATTATGATACAGTACCTGGATGACCGAGCTTTGCTCGGTTAAATTATATTTAGATACATTACATTCTGATGAAACATAAATAATATTTTCGATCTTACCGACATAGTAGTAAAATAATAGGAACTGCTTATTTAAATAAAAAATTAAAAGAGCTCTCAATAATAGATTTTCTCACAAAAGAAGAAACTTGAAAAAAAAAGGGAAAAAAATGGTCTGTAGACACCTGGATTCGAACCCGGGTTTTCTGATTTCTAATCCGCCCGATTCCCATTCGAGCTATTTTAAGCTTATTAATGACAGCGAAATTTACCTTCGTATTCTAATGATATTTTTTAATTGCGTAAAAAAAGGGACAAAACGACATTTTCTAAAAATAAATCCTAGCTAGATCGATTTATCGTCCCCGAAACCTCCTGCATACTAAATTTCATGAAAATCGTTGGAGCCGTTTCCGAGATTCAGATTATATATATACAAGAATTGCTTGTTTAAAGATATAAGATATTTTTTTGGAAATTAAAGTCGTGCTCTTGTATAGAATTTTTCTATGAAATACTCGATAAAAATTATTTCATCTAAGTTGATTTCAGCTACTTTATTCTTGAATATTATGAATATTGTTTTTCTTAATAGTTATAACATACTGACAATTATATAGTAATCAAGAAAAATAGCTGGTCATCTAAAAGATTTTTTTTTTATATATGGCGTGTTGAAATGAGTTGAGAGTTCAATAAAAAACATCAATTCACAGTGATTAAGCAAATGTGTGACTTTTAAGTGATAACTGACTGTTCAACGACTAATGACGATTTAAGGTTAAACTATCAAGTTCTATTTAAGTTCTATCAAGGATAAATTATTGTTGATGTTTATTCGTGAGATATTTTTCTATTAATTAGAATATTAAACATTCGTGGTTCCATTAAATGAGGTTTGGTAGGTACTCTACGAGCATCTTATTAATATATCTTTAAACGAGCAATTCTCGTATATATATATACAGTAGAATCCCGATTATCCGGATCAAATAAAACCAGGGGTATTCGGTATAATCGAAAATCCGGATAATCGATTTCAAAGCAAATCCACCAATATTAAAATTTTTATATTTTTTATTATGTAATGGGTTTTACATGCGTCGTTTAGATAATACGATATATGTATAAAAAAAGAGGAATAACGATAGATAATGAATTACATAATACCTATGTAATTAAAAATTTTGTCTGTTATATTTTTGGTCGAAAACTAAAATAAAACATGTGCGTATATCTTCTTAAAACCAATTTAAGAATTAATATTAATATCTATGTTTTGTCTTTGCACTTAATTCAAGAACTGCCCGGTGGCAATGCTACGTCAGCGGAACAGTCACATACTAATTTAAGACGGAGGGCTGAGGTGCATGCATAGCTATCTTTCAATTGAACACTGTCAGAAAATGAAATAATAACTAACACTATCTTGCAAACAGCGGGAGTACACGGTCGAAGGTGGGAATAAGCTTGTCGTAACATGTCTCGTTGCGCTGTCAAAACATTTTTAAATTGACAATTAGAGCTGAGATCAATGAGTCCGGATAATCGGGATTCTACTGTATATATATAGTACCTGGATGACCGTGCTTTGCTCGGTTAAATTATATTTAAATACATTACATACTGATGAAACATAAACAATATTTTCGATCTTACCGACAGAATAGTAAAACTGGTTATTTTTTAGCTCCCAATAATAGTTTTTCTTACTAAAGAAGAAACTTGAAAAAAAAGAACCAATATTTTTGAAGAAGTAATTCCTTAAAATGATAAAAAAATAATAATTTGGTAATTAGGTTATTATTGCAGAAGAAAGAAATAGGCTATCGAAAATATTTATTCTACGCAGATTAAGTGATGGACTAGAATGAAATAAAACGTGAATATAATAACAAAATCTTAGATAACCCGTGTCCATGCAATAAGCATTAAAAAAAAATAAAATTCTTAAATAATGAGTAAAATAATTATCGTATAAAAAAATTAATGAACATTTAACAGTATTTAATTAAAAGTCTAAATCAGATTTTATCGCGTTTATTTGTTTTAAAACTTTACAGTTTAACGATTTTTAATTAAATTAAATTATTTCCCGACGTTTCGGACCCTTTACAGCGTCCATGATCTCGGGGGACTGAGATGGTGGGTGTCCGAATAATGAATCAATTGTTACATACCCCGCTTTTTATACAATTATTAATTATTACTTTTAACCGTTCCTATTCATGCATATGCATATTCTTTTAATTTAACAGTATTTCAAAGATTAAAAAATATCAAACGTGTTAATTCATCATGACATTGTGGAAATCAATAATATATATACTCGTATATTAAAAAAAAAACTTGTTTTCGTAAGCGACTAATGATATCGTTATCACAAAGTTGTTGCATATTATACCACTACGCTAGCATGATAGGGCAATTTTTATAATTTTTAATTTTTATTAAAACAAAAGAAGTATTATATAAAGGTTGCCTGGAAGAGATCGCTATTAGCAATAAGTCCGCCTTTACATACATATTTGTTTGTACCTAGTTCTAAATTGTATCTTTTTTTCTTTTTAATCATTCACTCAAGTTCAAATACATTTTTTAAAGCTTGTAGTGGATTGACCCTTGATTTTAATATAGTTTTTTCAAATATTAATGAATTAATTGAATCCAGTTAGTTTATTTTATTTTTACATGGATGAAAAAAACAATCCACTGCTGAGCGAAGGCTCTTCTCTATATAGAAGAAGGGTTGGAGCTTAATCCACGACGCTGCTCCACCGCGGGTTGGCAGATAACGATATACATATACATATTAAATAGTGTGAATTAATAGCAGGAATTGAAAAAATTGTAAATATTTTTACAAGTTGACTAAATAATGAAAAAGAAACGGACAAAGAAAAGCCTTATAATCATAATCAATATCATAACTTCTTCGGTTTTTTTCTCTCATATAATGATGATGATGATGAAACTACATTTTTATATTTTTATGTAACAACATCTATGAGAATATCATACGTATAAGTATCATTTTCACTTAATCCAGGACTATAATATAGTTTTATTAAGTAAAACTTTATATAACGCGTAATATATTTTTTATGGCCACCAAATATTAATAAGTAGAAAAGGTTCACACACATTACCCGGAAAGCGGATACTTTTATAAACATCGGCGCTCGTAAACTGCTCATGTTGTAATCTCCCAAATATAATAGGGTATGAAAACTTTAGTGTCTATATATTTTTCCCAATACAAGCAAGTTCTAAGGAAAAAAAAAGTAATTTAAGATCTATGGGTTTGTGTCAAGGTAATAAATCATAATAACAAGTCAGATCAGTTGTTTCTATGGAGTGTTTATTTACCACCTCCCTTACAAAAAAAATATTTTAAAACATTTTATACATAATTCTAACCGTGTATTTGACACTAACGTAATAAATAATGTACTCTTTATAGGAGACTACGATATAGGAAACATGTCTTGGCGTAACTGCTGTCCTGATAAAAACTCAAGTCTTTTCAGCTAATTGCTGACTGACTTCATTACGTTACATTCCTTAAAACAGTATAACAATGTTCCGAACACGAATGGGAAAATTCTTGATTTGGTACTAAGTAATTATTGCATCTTCAATTTAAATTTTAGTACAAATCTTTTGAAATACTCCGAAAAAGATTTGAACAATTACAGGTAACTTGTAATCATAATTTACGATTAGAATCAGTATTCAAAAGCAATTCTTAACTGTTTTGGTCGTTTCTTAAAAGTAAAAAAATGTTATAAGCGTTCTATCCCTAGTGTAATGACCCTTGATGATAAAGAAGCTACAAACGGTAATGATATATGCAACCTTTTCGCGACTCAGTTTTCATCCGCGTATCACAGAGTTAAGCACTTCAATAAGTTCTCTATTAGCCATCTTGATGAAAATACATTGAGCCTTTCTGGAAAAATATCATTTACGAAAGACGAAATTCTGAATGTGTTAAACAGAATGGACATTTATAAAGGCACTGTTGTGGACGGAATTCCATCTGTGTTCTGTTAGGAGCTTCAAGGCGAGAATCCTTAAAAATAAAAGAAAAAAAAGGAGAACTTAATTGTAATGCACACGTATAGCGCGGATGGATGATGGCAATGAGATTGACTGAGGCCGATAAGTATTAACACCTGCTAAGTGTTAAAAGTATTAAATAGGTAGAATAGGGATGCTGAATAAGGAATAAGGCTTATTATCAGGGTTATAACAGTTCGCAGTTAGATGTGCATCAGTACTAACACTCTCACTCTCATTGATAAAATATATATATATACATACATATATATATATATATATATATATATATATATATATATATATATATATATATATATATATATATATATATATATATATATATATATATATATTAAGTCTTTGTCTACTGGATGTTTCCCATCGCAATGGAAAAAACTCCTTGATTATGCCTACATTTAACCCACAAAAATACTTATTAAATACAAATATCTACCCTGAACAGAAATCAAACTCGCAACCGCAGACGTTCAGAAAACTTCTTGCACCAATATACCAGAATGGCTGTCACTAAATAGTACGAGTAGTTGTAATAAAGCGATAAGTGATAACCCGGACTCACGTTTCCCAAGTAGTCGCATGGTGGTTTGGGCTGTCTCGCAGCCTGTAGCGACGTGTATGTTATGCAACTGTATAAAAGATATATTTGACTGTAACTGTGTTTTACTATTATTATTTTTAAAAAAGCCCAAAAATGTTCCCTTTAAGTATCTGAGACATTAAGTATAAATGACGTCGCGACTTTATATATTTAAGCGAAGTGGTATTAATAAATTATAATTGTATGACGTAGCAAGCAAGAGGTTTCTAGCGATTCGCAAATTACAAACAGCCGTCCTTTTGCATTATTCAAACCTTTTCAACTTAATAAAAATGATTTAAGTACGCATTAAAAAGGTATTTCTTTCAGAGAAGACATAAAATTTATAATAGCGGTATCTCAAAGGATTTTTTTTCTCTAACTATTTACTTATGTTAAATAAGAAATGAAAACGTTTCTATATATAAGAATGTAATTAAAAAAGTAAGATACATAGTTAGCCATAATATATTTTTACTGTAATAAATTTAGGTGAATAAATCATTTTACAATAGGAATTTAGATCTTTAGTTAATTTTTTAAATCGTTATAAAATTAATAAAAAAAGAAATTGTTATTTGTTGTATTTTTTTTTTAGCATGTTCACAAAAGATTACCGCACAAAGACTTTTAAATTTTATATTGTGTTGCTGCAGCTATCAATTTGTCTAAAACGGCTTACATTGTGCCTGGGTCTCACTGCAGGCTCTATTTGCTAAAACAAAAACTCGGACGGTGAATGCAGACAGGGATTATAGGAAAAAATATGGGCATTCTAGTGGCACAGTTTACACTCGAACATACGGATGAAATTTAGTCACATGCATATACTCCTACCGTTAGGCAGATTTTTTCGGCCATTTAGTAGAATTAACCATGAAGCCATTAATTTACGAGTATTAGACCCGATGTTCACATTCAAAAGATATAGCTTAGAATATTAATTTTTTGTCCAGCTATATTCATAAAATTGGACTTGGCTGGACCTTAAAGTGTAGAAGCTGTAAATCATTAGTGTAAAAGTGGTTTGGCGTTGGACAGGAATAGGGTGGCTGCCGTTGAAAAGGAAGGATTCTTCGACCAGACGGATGTATCTGGTGGGCTACGCGCCACTTCGCGCCAGTCGGGTTCTTGTATATATACTCAATCGCTTTGAAAACTTCGGTAGCGCGATGTAGAATACCTCTGTTTCTTCTAGTTCGTATATGGCGAGATAGATGTCGCTACATCACTCCCCCTCCGAGACCGGAGGTCGATAGCAGGTTGAGTCGTCCATACATCTTGTGATGCTTGCCGGGCCAGTGGAATGTTCCAGTGAGTCGGAACCAGATGCCGCATAGTTCACGGTGAGTCGGAACTGTCTGCGGTGATGCATCACTATGCCATCAGTCACTACTTGGCTTGTTGCGTCGACCAGGGGAGAAGTGCGTCTCTGCTTGCTGACCGGCTGAAGTGCAGTGTGCTGTGCCAAAGTCGCTGAGAAGGCTGTGGGCGATGACCAGGAATGCGCGTCCGCTGCATGCTTGTGGTCAGGATACCCGTAGTAGCCGTGGATGCTGGCTGGCTGTATGACTCGCTGCTCGAAAGCTTGAGGAAGTGATGATGACGTTACGATGACGGAGATTTGCGAAGGTTGCGCTGACGTTCATGCTCGGGGTCACCAGTTTTGGAGTATATGAGGCTGCCGTTGCATCACGTCGGGGTCACCAGTTTTGGCGTGAAGAGGCTGCCATTGAAAAGGAAGGATCCTTCGACCAGACGGTGTTGCGTCTGGTGGGCTACGCGCCACTTAACGTTTGTTGTCGGATTCTTGTATATATATTAAATCGCTTTGAAAACTTCTATAGCGCGATGTAGGATACGTCAGTTCATATGCGGCGAGATAGATGTCGCTACAGTGGTAAGAGCAGTTAACATAACATTCAATCAGAAAAAAGAGAGAAAATTAAAAGGAGGTAAGGTGCCACATTGCGCTAGTTGACAACGCAAGTCAATCAGAACAAGAATGAACCAACCTAATTGCTTGTTAGCGACTGCAAAGATATAAAGAGAACCAATCCAGAACTGATGATGAAACGTTATGTGTTTAACTTGGCAAGAACAATGTTAATCAGCCATATTATTACTAGCTGTGTCCCGCGATTTCATCTGCGTTAATTTGAAGAAAAAACGTACTTAAATCTTTTTAACAATTACTCTAAGAGTGCCCGCCTCGTTGGTACAGTGATCGTAAGCGCTACTGGCAAGCATCTGCAGCTGCAGCTTCGCAGTAAGCAGATCGTAAGCAAGGGGTCTCAGTTTCGACTCCTGGATTGATCAACGTATTATTGTTTTTTTATGTACGTTGTATGGCAATAGGCTCGCCCCCAATTACATGGGACTCATAACTAGCGAAAAGTGGGTGTTACTTTTAATATGTGTATCTCTGCCTTCCTCTTAGGGGAATAAAAAGCATGATGTTATGTTTACTTTGAGTGGAACAATAGTAAAAAATGTCTCGGGAAGAGGAATAATAAAGGATGCAACGTAAGCTCACAAAAAAAATTGTTTCCCGTTTTTGTAACGTTTCTTATAGTTGCTAAGCCCCTATTAGTCGTAGCGTGATGTTACATAGCCTATAGCCTTCATCGGTAAATGGACTATCCAATACAAAAGTATATTTATAATTTAAGCCAGTAGTTCCTGAGATTAGCGCGTTCACACTACCAAACAAACAAGCTATTCAGCTTTATAATATTAGTACAGATTTCTAAAATGGGATTTTTCCAGGAGAGCCTAGATCTTTTAAAATACTTAACCAAAATTAATAATTCATAACAATTTTAATCGATCGAATTTTAAGCGAATCGGCAAACGCAGTGTAGGGCGCCCTCCGGCCTGCTGGACCGACGACTTACGCAAGGTTGTCGGCAGAGGCTGGATGAGGATAGCGGAAAACCGGGATATTTCCGGGGGACTGTCCGGCTCACCCAGTGTGACCAGATAATTTTTTATGAAAATACTGAAGCACTTCAAAAAAATACTGAAATATACCAACTTGCACAGGGAAAAAATACCAATAAAAATACTGATTTACAAAATTTTAAAGTTTATTCAATTATCATCATAGTATATGTCAGAATTATATTTTAACCAAGGAATTTTATAAATTCCTTGATTTAACATTCTATTTGAAGGATTAAAATTAACACAACCTCCTTAATATTTTACACCTTGCTTTTGTTTTTAAAATTGCTGATACATTTTTGTTTATAAATCTGTTTCTTTGCTCCGTTTTTATTAAATTTATCTGTGAAAATATGCGCTCGCATGCAGAATTCGGTACCAATGTACATAAAGGAGATTTACTGAAACTAGTTAAATTTTTGTACTTGAACGTGCCATCACTGTTAGGGATTTTCCCAACTTCCACCCACAATTGTTCACAAGAAAGGGGTGAGCCAGTACTCGAAGATTGTAAAAAATCACTTACATCGCGATCAAGTTTAAGAGTTCTATATTCTTCATCAATTAACTGCATTTGTTCTGGCTGTACCTCGTATGGGAAAGTTTCTATTACATTTCTTAAACTGCGAAATTCCTTATTCACGGCAGTGTGTGGGTCAAGAAATTTCAGTTCTCGGAAATATTTTATTTTCAAAAAGCAAACTTGATTTTAATTGTGTGCTTAACTCAATTAAAAAAGATTGGCACCTTCTGAAAAAATCAGCAATTTGTTCTTTCATGTTTATGTTTTCCCTGTGTTTAATTAATTCTAGACCCACTTGAATTCCTAAGCACATATCATTTAATGGCAAATAATTTATATTAGACTTTGGGTCAAACGTAAATACATTGTTCGTGCTTTTGGTATAATTAGTTTTCATGAAACAATCCAAAATCGACAAGTACATACTAGATGCATCATCGTATAATCTTGCAATGCACGGATAGTCGCCTTGAAAAATTATGTTAAAGGCTTTATACTTTTTTTAGTTCGATTTATGCTTTTCACTATTTGCATGTTTTTTATAGATGCTAATCTACTTTGGAGTTTCGCACTGTATGCTTTGCAAAAGGCGGCGTACTCGTCATCTTTATAACGTGTAAGCGACGAAGAAAACTCCGGAATTTGTTTCCACTTATTGTTAGCTAAATAACTTTGCTGAAAACTAGATATGTCGATCCGGATAGATGCGTCAAGTAAAATAAAAACAAAAGGAAAGCGTTCTATTTATATGATGACAAAAACATACTACAAATTTGGGGAAATTCCCGATTTATCGAAAGCATAACCTCAAAGAATAAGTTGAGTGCAGAACAGAAACTTATTTGACTTAAACCATACTAGATGATTCAATACTATTAATAATTTTACTTCGGCGGACACCTGCCATGTCCTATCTGTAACTTACTGATCTTTGCTTGTGAATGAAATGTAGACGTCCGGGAATTTCCCTGGGGGAAGCCCCTGAACATTATCGTTCGCGGGGACGTTCGCTACGGTGTAGCCATAACTTTTTATCCAAAATATACCCAAAAATACTGACTTCCACCAATATACCTACAAAAATACTAATACTTGGAAAACTCGATAAAATATACCGAAAAAGTATTAAAATACTGAATATGGTCACACTGGGCTCACCTCTGAATAGTCCCGACGACGCCGTGTCTAGCAGGACCGGGTTCCCATCCCGGCCCGACACGGGCATAGGGGCGTTACTGGAGGCGTATTAAGTAGCGCCTCCTACGCACCCCCATTCGTCGCCCGCGGATGGAACCAAGTCGGCGGCCTCCTCTCTCACCCGCTCGCCGGCCTCCTTCTGGGACATTACTGTCTCGCAGAAGGAGACCATCGCCTTCCAGGACTCGTCGTCGCCGAGCATCGCGGTGATGATGACCGACGTCAGGCCTTGACGCAGGGCCGCCCGTCTCGGGTACACCTCGAGGGTGTGCTGGGCAGAGTCCACCGCCGCGCCACAATCGTGAAATTCAGTGGTTTACTAGTTGTTTTTTTTTGTTTGTTTCATATTTAGGTATTTGAAAGGGAAATTCGCCTCTTCATTCCTAAATCAAAACATAATAACATTATCAATAATAATTCAATTCGAAGCTAGCAAGATGAAAGCATTGAAGTACTTAGCTATTAATGTAATACCCCTCGGAGGTATTAACATCTCCACTTTCGAGAATAATATTATAATTTAGCGTCAATAATATGGATGAAAGAGCACCGTGACCTTACACAAATTACGTATGATTTTTTTATAGACAAAATACACCTCGGAGTTTTATTTGCGTAATTTTGTTTAATACTTTTTACATCGGTCATATTAATATAAGTAATATTAGTAGATACTTAAGCTACATGATGTTTTAAATAAAATACACAGTTGTGCCGAGCCGAAGGCGAGGGTGGCAAACATGCGCGAAAGGATGTAGTACTCTCGTCCCGTGTTGCACATACTTATTTTTTTCCTACCTAGGCTGAAAGTTCGAGTTTTATGAAAAAAGTGTTAATTTTGTCCCGCTTCATAGGGACAAAACTCGAGCTTTCGGTGGAGGTAGGAAAAAACAATGTACTTTTTCGATTATGACGATTCAAAAGTGCTTTTGAAGACTTCTTGAATACATTTTTTTTTTATTTTTACTTGAATAGCATTTCTTCTGTGGAACAAGCTGGGAGTTAACTTGGCACGACCACCAACCAAACGAATTTGACTATTAACCAAAAGTATTTGTATTAATTAGCAAAATTTTTATATTACTTCTTTTGTGATACATCATTCATCATCATCATTCATTCATCAATAATTTTTGTCTCTTAGTATTTTATCTGCAACTTACACGTTCGTTTCATTTGAAAGATTGATTGTATTTACCACGGAGCAACGTGTAAGTAACGTTATTTAGAGCCGCCTGTGTCGGTAAGCTAATTAGTGAGCCTCGTTACCTATCTTGATTACTAACATGTAAATTCCATTTTCGTCATCATGAAAAACTTAGTGCAATAAAAGGATTTACATATAACTGTGTAAAAAGGTTAAATCAACATGGTTGCTACGAGTATGTTGATGATGATAAAACGACAAACATGGTAAATATCCCATTTTACATAAATCATAGATTTAGCTATATTCTTAGTGAGTCTTTTTTCGTACGTATAATGCACTCAAGAGATTAATATACCATCAAATAACAATGATTTGTGTTTTTTACACTCATGTGAACGGTGAGTGGACTGATGTAATTAAGGGCACAAAATGTAACAAGGGACATAACTTTTCAATGCGGCGCGGCTAATGTTTCTAACTCTCCTAATGTACTCGTACTAAACCTTGCTTTTACAGACTGCTTTTATATAAGTAGGTTTATTATCTATACTGTCAATATAAATCAGTTTTGTGAAGCCTTTGGGAGAGATCAGATGACAGAAAATTTAAATACAACAGAAAAGTATTATTTACAACTTTTTTTTTTTAAACTTTATATCAACAAATTAACAACTTATACAATAAATAATAATGATAAAAAAACTAGCTTTTCTGATGATTTTTATAGTGGTAGTTTTTAAATGTTAGTGTTGTTTTAAATGTTAGTTTAATTTATTCATTTTTTTTTAATTTAGTACCATAAATTCAAATCAATTGTTTCGCGTTTGTTTTATTTTTGCCATAAAGTTATAAATATGGTATTTCTGCCTTATTAATTTTATTATTCTGAAGTCATCATGTCGTTAACCCCTGAAAAATGTTCCAGGATCCTGACTATGCTTGAAGAGGAGCACAGTTAGCGAAATACAGCGAGAACTGTTAGTGTGACTCTTTCTACAGTTCAGTGAATACTCCAGCGTTTTCATGAAACTGGATCCACTCTTCGAAGACCAGAAACAGGTCAAACGAGGTGCACGACGGCATAGGAGGATCGCTATAGTGTGTCGACAATTTTAGGAAATCATTTTCTTACGGCTGTTGAACTAAAGAATCATCATTTACGAGCTGGAGAAAACAATCTGAGTACGGATATAGTAAGGCAGCGTCTGGTTGAAGCCAATTTAAAGCCATTAAGACCTGCAAATGGCCTAAATCTAGAAAGACAACAGAAACTCAAGGTCAGAGTCATGCTAGAGAACACGAGAATTGAACTTTGAATGACTGGTCAAGAGTAATATTTTCAGGCGAGCCTAGATTCTGTTATAATCACGATGGGAGGAAAAGAGTATACAGAAGTCTGGGAGAGCGCTATAACCAAATCTATATAGAAGAAAAAGTACCATGCGGAGGAAGCTCTGTTCACATGTGGGCTGGGGTTTCTTCCGAAAGCCGCACTGAGCTAGTGGTGATGGAAAATGGAAATTCTGAATGACTACGTTGGTCCATTTTTATTGGAAATCGGCGAGAATGCCGTTTTTATGCAAGACAGTGCCCAACCGCATACAGCTCAGATAGTGTTTGCCTATTTTCAAGAAGTCGGTATAACACACATGGAGTGTCTAGCGCGCAGCTCCAACTTAAAACCCCATTGATCATGCATGGGATGAACTGGGACGTAGTGTACGTCGGCGAAATCCGCCGCCAATCACGCTACGTGAAATTAAAAAAGCTCTATAGAGGATGGCAGAATAATACACAGCATCGCCTCAAAAACTTACTAGAAAGTATACCAAATCTATATTTACGAAAATACTGGAAAAAATACAAATTTTTATTTGTTTTACATTTATTAAAAATAAAAAGCTTATGTAAATTATTATTTTTTTATTTACACATTGAAATGTTTTTTTATATAGTTTTTATTTTATAAAGCTAACGCCGAGTTGCACGAAACAAATTTTAAAATTTAAGTGTTTATTAAACTAATTTAATCACAAGAATCGTAATTATCTGTTGGCTCTGTTGCACGAAACCTACAATCTGAATAAGTTAAATAAAAATTTGGTTTAATTAAAGACCTGTCTAACGGATGATTAATTCCAACAGCTTTAAATTTAAACATGAGATCAACTAGTTTTAAGATTAATTTCAACTTAACTAACGGAAAATTAGCGACGGTTTCGTGCAACTCGCCGTTAATCACAAGAATCGTGATTATCTGTTGGCTTTGTTGCACGAAACCTACAATCTGATTAAGTTAAAAAAATTAGTTTAATTACTAGACCTGTCTAACGGATGATTAATTCCAACAGCTTTAAATTTAAACATGAGATCAACTAATTTTAAGATTAATTTCAACTTACGGAACTAACGGAAAATTAGCGACGGTTTCGTGCAACTCGCCGTGAGGTAATTTAAGGATATTAAAGATTTTCTAATCGACCCTTTTTCTTTGTGGTCTAGTATATATATATATATATATATATATATATATATATATATATATATATATATATATATATATATATATATATATATACATATATATAGATATATATATATATCTATATATATATATATATATATATATATATATATATATATATATATATGTATATATATATGTACATTTAACGGGTGAAGTGAAACTATTTTAATAATATAACAGACATTTCATTGGTACAGCTAGTGGCTAATTTATAAAGGTATATAAATAAGAAACCTTGAATATCAGTTACGATTATGTAATTAACATTATATAAGCATATGTGAGTAATATTTTTTATATAAAATATAGGATTCTTAAAGCAGAAAAGTTTCAACAAGTTGAAATATATATATATATATATATATATATATATATATATTTCAACTTGTATATATATATATATATATATATATATATGTATATATATATGTACATTTAACGGGTGAAGTGAAACTATTTTAATAATATAACAGACATTTCATTGGTACAGCTAGTGGCTAATTTATAAAGGTATATAAATAAGAAACCTTGAATATCAGTTACGATTATGTAATTAACATTATATAAGCATATGTGAGTAATATTTTTTATATAAAATATAGGAATCTTAAAGCAGAAAAGTTTCAACAAGTTGAAGCAAGGCGTAAAATTTTTAAACAAGTTGTAAAAACTTATCTGTTTTGTTCGTCCTGTTTCAGGGTAAAGTCGAATTAAGATTTAGAAAACGTAACAAGTTTTTTTATAAGTATGGAAGTATGATATTACTTTAACGAGAGCCCGTTTAATCAAATAAAATTTGACTTTCAAAGTAAAAATGCGTAGAACATTATCTAATTTTGGCGACATTATCGTTACATCAAGCGAGATGATAAATAGCTTGTGATTAATCATTTTAAATAAATTTTGTTTTATATTTTATATAATATTACATCATGAATATTTAAACTTATAATTAAAAATAAAAATAAAAAAAACTTTTTGTAATTGATTGGAATTATCTTAGTATCTAAGACATGCATATGTTTAAAAAATACTAATATTTGTTACTCACATCATATCTATACATATATATGTACATTTAGCTTATACAACAGATCTAGTCTGAACTTAAAAATTCTTCGATTCAATGAAAAATATGGTTTGGGTTAGAGTGCTATAGGGATGCCAAATTCAGTATCGGTACTTTAAGATATTAAGGAGCTTGTATAAAAACAAAGTATACCACATACGCACTTCTTACCGATGATTTATTTATTTATTATTAAGGTTTGCTAGCAGTTGTTACATTTATGATACATTACAATATTAATTTTATTATAGACTACATTTCTAAATGTACAACCATATTAAAGCAAACACGACATGCAAAGTTATCCTGTTAATGTAAAAATAGAAACAAACTTGATCAAACAGTAGCAAAAAAATAATACAAAAAATACAAAATACAAAATAGTTTATTGATAAAAATAAATTTTAACAAACAAGTCGCAAGGGCCCCTGTACTGGGTGGAATCCCGTATTACTGGGTACCCCGCTCATCCACAAAGCCTTACAAAGAATATACAAAATTAAACAAAAAACAAAAATAATAATATAAAAACAAAAAAAAAAATGTAAGTTTATGTGTGAGAGTGTAAGAGTTTGAGCATACTTGTGTGTATGTGTATGCGTGTGTGTGTGTGTGTGTGTGTGTGTGTGTGTGTGTGTGTGTGTGTGTGTGTGTGTTTATGTTTGTGAGTGAGTGAGTAGCAATGGAGCAATATGAAAACAATAAAGTAAATATATATTATATACGTTTATAAAATGAAAACTTATTATGCATTATATACTTACTCTTTTTAATAAAATTTCAGTTTCATTGTAATTTAAAGATAGTAGAAGTTTTGTTACCACGTCTGTTGTCTTAAATTTAGTTAATGGGTAGATATTTAATTTGTTATTTATTTTATTATATAGTAATGCAGACTGACATGCGAATTGGTTCTGTTTAAATTTAGTTTTACTTAAAGGTAATTGGCAAGCAACAGCAATTCTACGTTTACTAACAGATTTTTTTATAAGGTAATTGACGATGTAATTTCTGAATAACCCTTAAAATGTATAATTGACGGATAGTAAGCAATTTATAAGAGTTATACAGATCGAAAGACGGGAATCGGGATGGCTTGCCAAAAGTAGCTTTGAGAAGAGCACGTTGTCCTCTTTCTAAAGTCAGTAAGTGGGTTTTCGCTGCTCCACCCCAGACTGGGATGCAGTAACTCACTAAAGATTGTGCCAAAGCTTTATAAGTTGTTGTTAGGACCCTATCATCCGCCACCTGTTTCAATTTTCTGAATATCCACATCAACTTTCTCATCCTGTCAGTAATCATAGATAGATGACGGTTCCAGTTAAGATGTTGGTCAATTATTACTCCAAGATATTTTATATGAGTCGTATATTTCCAAACACCGCTAACTCCATACCAAAGCCATTTACAGCAGGTCAAGTAATTCGTACCTTATTGTGTGATAAGTTATTTTATACACTGTTAGTTTTTCTGAAAAGATTTGTATATTATTATTTAATTAAACTTCTGATTAACCAGATTTATCTTACCCCATTTGAGAAAATTAACTTCATTTTTAGAGATAGCTGATTATAGAACTCAATAGTGGAGTTAGCGGTTTCTGGAAATACACGACTCATATGGTCACTGCCACCAATATCATCACAATTGCAGTTATTTGTTTGCATGCGTATATATATATTTATATGCGTATTGACGATAGCACTGGAGACGCATTCTACACAGGCCGTGCAAACATCCCTCGTTCCGCTGTGGTAGAAAGTCGCGAACAACTTGTGTCTCAAATCGAGAGTAGTCTTTCCAAAGTCTCCGATTGGGGTCGAGACAATTTAGTCCAATTCAACCCCTCCAAGACACAAGTTTGTGCGTTCACCGCTAAGAAAACCCCATTCACTGTGGCCCCTCAATTCCAGGACACAACCCTTACCATCTCTAACAGTATTGGTATCCTTGGTGTCGACATATCCAGCGACGTCCAGTTCCGATGTCACCTGGAGGACAAGGTCAAGATGGCATCTAAAAAATTCGGTGTGCTTAACAGAGCGAAGCGGTACTTCACGCCGGGGCAAAGACTGCTTCTGTATAAATCGCAAGTCCGCCCCCATATGGAGTACTGCTCTCATCTCTGGGCGGGAGCACCGGCATACCAGCTTGGCCCTCTTGACTCGGTTCAAAGGAGAGCTGTGAGAATTGTCGATGATCCAATACTGACGAGCGATATCGAGCCCTTAAGTCTTAGAAGAGATGTTGCATCCCTATGCGTGCTCTATCGTTTGTATAATGGGTTGTGTTCCGAAGAATTGTTCGAAATGGTGCCAACGGCCACTTTTTATCATCGCACCGCTCGCCATCGACAGGGAATTCATGCTCACACATTGCAGCCCAAATGGTCCCGTACAGTTCGGTATCAGAGGAATTTCCTCCCACGGACCATTCGGCTGTGGAATGAACTCCCTGCCGAGGTTTTCCCACAGGACTACAGTATGGGGTCCTTCAAGAGGGGAGTAAATAGGTTTTTAAAGGGTCGGCAACGCGCATGTGATGCCCCTGGTGTTGCAGGCGTCCATAGGCTACGGTAACCGCTTACCATCAGGCAGGCCGTATGCTTGATTGCCACCGTCGTGGTATATATGCGTGATTGCATGAGGCAATGTGTTTTTGCGAATCGAGTATGGTACAAACTTAGATTTGGTAGTATTTAATGACAATAGATTGGATCTTAACCAATGAGAGACATAAAAGAGTAAATGTAATAGCAATTTAAATGTTATAATAAGTAAATGTGAGTAATAATGAAGTCATTCTGGCAGGAACTCTTGAAGACTTGCGTTCCTATTAATAAATATGAGCTAAGACGTTTTGCTTATGGTCACTTCTAGGATTCTTAACCTATTTCTATGACTAACACTCATATTTCGGTTGACCCACTAAACGCTTAGAGCTTTGTTTTCGAAATTTTTGTTGAAGTTATTCTTCTTTTAGCGTCGTTTTCGGGAAAAATTATAAGAATATTTTTTTACGACGCGCGCACACTGTGACAAAAAAATCCGACTCCAGGAAATTATCTCGTAGGCGTCGCGCAATTGCGCTAACTCTAAAACACAACACTGCGCACTGCTCAGCATTATACGAGATTTTTATAAATTGCAGATTTATATTTACTTAAAATTTATTTATTTAAATGAAAGACTTGAAAATATTTCATTTTGTTATATAGTGTAGTGTATAATGTTTTATTTCGTTTTAAATTACTTGAATAGTGGTGCAAAGACAAACAAATATGTAGGTAAGTATTTCTTTTTTTTATATGAGTAATGAATGTTTCATATTTAAAAAAAAAAAGCTTTTGCTAATAAGAGATGACTAATATATATAATATTGGTATTGTAATTTATTTCTCAGTTTTTACTATTTCGTCTATTACCTATTAATTATTAGAAAATATGATGCATTGCAAGTAGTGATTCTAGTTTTTCATAATAAGAATCATATTAGCTACAAGATATAGATAACTTAACTTTAAAATTTGTATACAGAAATTGGTATCTTTTTACAATGAGTTAGTTTTATTAAATTATTTTATAGTTCATATCAGTTGAACGATATTTTGCCGACGACCGATGACACAGACGAGCTTCCAAAAGTCAGTCGCGAGGAGCATTGGCCCTGAATCAAATATAAAAATGGGAAAGCCCCTAGCGAAGACAGAAAAACAGCCGAACTAATCAAAACCGGAGAAAAAGCAGTTGTGAACGAACTCTGTAGGATATTCGATTCCGTCTTACAAACAGCGAGAACTTAAAGGGCGTGATACAGGAGCATTGTAGTTTTGTTTCATAAAAACAGTAAAACACTATTTAAAAACTATCAACCCATCTCGCTCCTGAGCCACGTCTATAAGTTGTTCTCAAGAGTCATTACAAATCGCCTCGCAGGAAGACTTGACGAGTTCCAGCCACCGGAGCAGTCTGGGTTTCGTAGAGACTTTGGAACCACACAGTCTTTTTTTTCAGTTTCGTTATAATATAATCAGCCCCTGTGCCTGGCATTTGTAGACTAAGAGAAAGCCTTTGACTTTAATGAAACTTGGGCTTCTCTGGAATCTCTGCAGCGCTGCCAAGTCGACCGCCGATATATCGACGTGCTGAAGTGCCTTCACAACGCCGCTACTATGTCCGTCCAAATACAAATGTCCTACACCAGACCCATCCAATTGCACAGGGGCGTGAGCTAAGGAGAAATGTTGTGGATTATTATATATAAATAATAGAAGTATTTAATAGGACAGTAGTGGAACAAGGACACTATATTACAATACAGTACAGTTTAAATTTAGTTGAACTTAAATGATCGTACCGATAATGAAACGTTACCATCAATGAACAGTAGTAATTTTATTTCACCTCAAATGAATAATTGGCGGGAGTCCCTTTGCGGCAATTGCCAAACCGAGATTAATGAGCGTTAAAACGAAAACGTGGTACGTAAAATGAAATACAACAGTAATAGGTATTATTATAATTTAAATATAAATTTTACGAACCTATTGTAGTGAAGCTAAAAAGCCGAAACTTGTGAATTTAAATGTATGCATTATTTTATTTTATTTTCAAATTATATCACATTTTAACATTTTATGCGAATTTTGTAAATCGATTTCAAGTACGGTCTAAAAAATTTAATTTCTGGAAAAGTACCAAGAATTTAACAGTTTAATAAATAAATATCTTGTTTATTAAAGTTTTTTTACACGGCAACTTAATGCCTGTGTTTTAGGTAACAACCGACTGATATAAATTTTTTTTAAAAATAAATATACATAATACATATATGAAAAAAATATTTATTACACCCAGACTTGGACGGAAATGGATCCCATAACCCTGGAGCAGAAAGCAGGGTCACTGCCAACTGCGCCAATGGGCCAGGGTATTTAGTATAAATAACAAAGTCAAGTTTAAAATGTGTTATCACAAGCTATTATTTATATTTGATAATTATTTTTTATTCTTTATTTATGATTTGTTTCGACTTAAGATTCTATATTAGGTTAACTGACTATTTTGATTTCTCTTCTAATTGATGTGTAAATATCAGACTCATTTACTTTAAAATTAAAATATGTTTTAAATATATTTTCCTATGACAACGTAATAGCTATTTCAATTATCTTTGTTTTCATTAGACACTCGCTCGTGAAGGCATTTAACAATTTACTCTGAAGAATTTCACTTATACCACTTCCTCGAACCCCACTCTACCTAATTAATACGCGAAACGTTTGGTCTAGAAAATTAATTACGTGCTTAAAATATTTGATATATATCTGTGACATAGCATTAACAAATTAATATATATGAAATGAAAGTGTCTATTCATACGAATATCGTACGGAAAAGTTTTTTGTTATTTATACGATTATCGTATAAATAATAATTTTTTATGAAGATTACCGGAAGTATATTTTTTTAATCATTTCTTTATTTTTGACATTATTTTCATACAATTATTGTATAAAGAAATATTGTTTTTTTAATTTTTTAAAGTAAATTATTTAAGACGATTAATAAATTTGAACATGAGTTTAAAGTTAATTAGTATTTTAATATATAAATGATAATACTCTGTCAAATTGTTTATTAATGGAAAATCTAATATGTACTCCGTTTTAATACAGCATGTATTAAGCAGGATATTTAAGTTTGCTACACTTTATTTTATGTTTTATCAAGGATGTTTAACAGAGAAATGTTTTTCCACCGGTATATTTGGTAGACTTATGAATAATAGAGTGGTAGCATTCAAAAAAAAAATCTCGTAAGTGACCCCGCTGAAGCGGACTCCAGGGTCGTGGGTTCGATTCTCGCCCGGTATCTGAGTGTGATATTAAAATATTAACTTACGTAAAGCTATAAAATTTCAAAATATTCATTTAAAATTTAAACTTTAAATGTTAAGGTATGGTAAATTAATCCCAGAGGATGTCCTTCCAAGTATCTGTACGATATTTGTTTAAGGATATACGATCTGCCAGTGCCAAGACTCATCCAGAGCTGCTAAGCAATCAGCACACGTATAGTCTTCTACCTGAATTACCATCTAATCTTCGAGTTAAAAGCCTAAATACACTTGATGTAACTAGAGTTTGTTTTCACCGCACAAATAATTGGAACGCTTTCCGGGGTCCTGACGACATTCCAATCAAGGCGTGGAAATTATTGAGCTCTCTTGATGTGCGCATGCTTACTGATCTTTTCAACTGTATCTTAAATACTGGAAAGATGCTTGTGGCCATGCATGAATGATGCCAGTGATGCCTTAGCATTATTACCCCTATATACAAAGGCACGGGCATTGTCCAGGATTGCGGTAGTTATAGAGGAATTAAGATAATATTTGATTATTATGAAGCTCTTCGAATGCGTGATCGACCTCAGGCTGCGCCAGGTGTTTTTGCCAGTTTGCCCTCAGAACTTTGATATAGGTTTACAGGGACAAAAGGAGGGTTTTGCATTAATTTGGCATTCTTGATATTTTGATTACTTTAAAGTTTTAATTTGTAAACTGACGATTCGAAGGTGCTCGTGGGTCCTATTTGTATAAAGTTGTTTTTGATTTTGATTTTGATATCTTCAATTGAACAAATGATATGAAACATTTTCATGTCGTCGGCGTAGAGTAAAACTCTACAAAAGGTAAAACATTCGGTTATATCGATAACAAAAACGGTAAAAAGGAGACGTCCAAGTTTGCTTGGACGTCTTTTTACTTCGACCTCTTACCTAGAGTTCTTTGGAGCTCTGGGGAACACCTGATGAAACGGAAATCACAAAACATGAAATACTATTAAAAATAACAGTTTGCATTCTTTTAACAATATAGGAACTGAACCAGCTGAAAAGATTTCGTCTAATTCCGGCAGCATACAGTTTTTGTAGGAGCATCAAATGATCAATTCGGTCAAACGCTTTGGTGTAATCAGTGTATATACCATCGACTTGGGATGGCTCAGGGATATGGTGAGTTAGGAAATCTTTGAATAAAATTAATAAGATTAGAAGTAGTATATTTGCCTTTAATCAAACCATGTTGTTCATAAATAAATGATTGTTTGAGGACCAAATAAAGTTGGTTAAAATTTGAATCGGATTTTGGCGAAAAGACAAAGTTTAGAGATCGGTCTATAATTCTCTATATTATTTTTCGCTCCTTTTTGTAAATGGGTGTAACATATGTTGACTTACCTATACTAGGAACGATTACCTCCGAAACTGATTTGGAAAATAAAAAGGAAATTGGTGTTATCAAACTCTCAGCACATTTAATGATTATTATAGCTGCGATACTGTCCAGTCCAGCAGACTTTTTCACGTCAAGGTTCCCTTGACAAGTGATAAACTTTACACTTGTTTATTTTATTTGTTGTAATGTCTTGCATAAAAAAGTATGGTAACTGACAATCATCAAATGTGAGATACTCGCTTCTCGAAGTTTTGGCATCGTGTTGTAAAAAGTTAGAGTAAAAATAGTCTGTAAGAGGTACGCGAACCATATATCATTACAGAAGGGTAAGCTTTATTCGGCTTAAGACTTTTGACATGATCAAAATGCTTGTGGGTGTTTACCGATGTTATTTTCAGTATAGCTATTGAACATTTTGGTATCCATTTGCCTAGCTCGATCTCTTAATAAAATAAATGAATCCAGGTCCGCTTGATTTTTATTTTTTTGAACTTCCTATGGTATTAATGCTTTTAATTTTTTTTTTAATTTTATAGTATGGCCATGTTACGCGCCGATCTGACGATTATGTCGGAAGAAATTTCCTTGGCATATCTGTCTCTGGAGCACGACATTCTTGGTGCCCAAGAAAGCAATTGCTGGACGTCGTGAAGCAGGATATGAGTGCCAATGGACTAACAATAGTTGATGATAAAGATCATGTAAAGTGGAGAAAACTCAGTCGGAAGGCAGACCCTTGCAACAGCCGAGATTAATAATTCCAGGCAGAAGAAGAAGTTGAGGCAAGGCAGTAACTAGTTCGATTCAAAATACTAGTAAACAAAATGTTATCGTAAGCTGGTTGGTATTTCGAAAGTCATCAACATTATCTAACAAACTAACATCTACATAATCTAACGGCTTATTTTCAATAACTTTATACTTCGTTAGACTTAAGTATTCAATTAACACTTAAACATAATATTTATTATATTATATAATAAATATTTTCATTAGAAGATCGATTTAGTGGTTGATATTTTAATAAAAAAAAATCAATAAAAATCAAAAATAGCAATAAATTTATTTCGTTACCGAGATTAAAAATGAAAAATTTTGTTTTTGTGATTGTGTCTTGCAAAAGATATACACAAATACAATAAATTTTCGAAAAAGATTTTATTAAAAAAAAAAAATATGCTCTACGATTATAAGAATATATTCTTGTATTCATTTCCACTTTTCACTTACCGGAGAACATTAACTGGTAAAGTTGGGTTATAAATAAGGTCAATAAATAAGCGATCCTTATGAAAGAAAAAAAAATATAATAAACCGTAAACTGGAGGTAGGTGAACCTACGATAGTTCTTGACTTATGTTTCAATTTTAGGTATACGTACGTAATATTCTTATTACTTTAAGTGAAGTTTAGGTAAAGCAGGTAAAGCCGTCGGTTCCGGTTGTTATCATAGACACCTGATAACGATCGTTACCCATTATAAGGGAATTATCCACCAACCTGCAGTGAGAAGAGGCCTTCGCTCAGCAGTGGGTGGTTTACAGGCTGATGCAGAAGGTTAGGTGAAAGCATAAGTGTTTGAGGTATAAAGACATAGCCGTTTCATTTCAACTTTTAAGTTTCTTTATATTTTATATTTTCAAAAAGTATATATTTTTATTATGTTGATAAAAATTACATAATATAACTACTATACATATAAATTAAAAACCTCCATCACGCTTTTATTCGCTTTTAATTTTGATACCTGTCAGGTTGGCTGACATTTATGTTGAGTAAGCACTTCACGTCTTTGAGTTGTGGCGTGTTTTATATTATAATGTTTATTAAATCTGTACAATTAATTTTTTTAATGGTTAAATAATTTATAAAATTAGTTCCATACTTTCAGAGTCTATCGATTACCCACAAATATTATACTTATTATAAAATACTTTACTCTTTATAATAATTGTATCCATCTAATATTATTTACTTGTTCACAAAATTAGTTTTAGTACCGACCAGTAAAATAAAACATTTTTTTTGTTTTGCGAAACAAAATAACTTAAATTATGTAAATGTTTTTTTTTTAATATATATATTGTGTGAAACGTAATAAGTCGTTAACAGTAAACAGTAACAACTAGTATTTGACTAGTTCTGAAATTGAAAATTAGTCATCAATTGCTGTTGTTACAGTATATAATAAAATGCATGACATCATCAAAATCGGGACAAATAAAGGTTGCTTTGTTCTCGTCCCACAGTATCTATCCTATCACGCGTAGGTATATTGACATTGTTGATCGATCATTTGTTGATTCTGATGCCCGATCCGACTATAATGCTCCGTGTTGAACGCTTACAATTTCAATATTTTATAAAACTTATATTATTATACACGTTACATATTTATAGCCTTTCATACTAAAATAAAAAACTTCTTTTTATTACACTAATAACGTACAGATAATGTTAAATCCTAGGTTTTAATAGTAAATGCATTCAAGTTATAAAAATAAAAAATTAAAAATTGATACATGTAAGGTTTTATACAGTAACAGATAATAATTTTCCGGACTTTGTTATTACAATTAAATAAATAAATAAATAAATATTAACCAACAATCACACCACGTTAACCTAGCCCCGTGCTAAGTTCGTAAGAACTTGTGTTACAGGTACTAGGAACGGAAATAAATTTAATAAATTTATATAAATACATATGTATATACATAAATACACATCCATGACCCGGTGCAGACATCTATATTCGTCATACAGATTATCTGCACCTGGCGGGATTCGAACCCGTGACCGATGCGTAAAGTGCCAGATGCCTGACCACTCGACCAGCCGATCGTCAATTTAGTTAATAATATAATTATAAGTTTAATGTTCTAGGATTTATCAAAGACATTTTATTTTATTTAAAAAACTTCATCAACTTTACCTTTTGTTAAATATTATGAACTACAGATTAATTATGAACTACAGATCGGCAGTCCTAAGGACTGCCCTGTGAAGATTGAGTCGTGGTTCGACACTCGGTGTTTTTTTTTCACCATATACTTTTTTTTAATGATCATAGTGATTATACGATACGATATGATTAAACGCGATTTATAGGGTGATAACCGGTGAAATAATGTGAAATAAAACTACCGGTTTGAAAATAAATTACGGATACATTTATAATAACCCACTCTGTAAAATGTTCAATATTATGTATTACACTATTAATACAAATAAGTTTATATTTGAAGTAGGTACATATTATTTTAAATCCTTTTATGGAATGATTTTTTATTTTATTTTATGATACATAAATATCAGTTTAAAAGTCGTGTTATTTTCGCACTACAGTATAACTCACAATCGTAAGATTACATTTTGCTTCCAATCTCATTTCGGCGACAGTTGCTACGCTGGTAATGTCATTAAATACGAATAAACTCGCTGATTTATTATCAGCTCATTTAGGTTACGAAATTATATGTATTTATCTATTGTTGTTGCTTCCTACAACTATTATTTCGAAATCCGTCTTACTAGTAAAAACTCATTTATTAGCTTTTATTAATACCGAATATTGATTTCAAGAATAAAGGGAATTATTCATAACTGACAAACCGACAAATATAATTAAACTAATAAACTGCTATGAATATAACAATGAATTAAAAATATTTCTTATTTTCTTACTAAAATTACATAATAATATAAATATTAATTAATAATTTGAATATATATAATCAGTTATAAAAATACACAGAAATAACAGCGAATTATACCTATTTAATTATAATTTTTTTTTAAACACGTAACACTGTACTGATGTAGAGCTAGCGGGTGAGAGAGCGATAAAAACTCAATGTTGAGTGTAATCCGGGATAAAACCCTAATTTCATGGCCACGATTTACGCGTTGACCGCCAGTAAAGCGTTATTTAAAAAAATAATTAGAATAGTAAGTACTTTATTTTATAAAAAAAAATGTTGAGTTAAAAAAACTATACATAAGTTTATGCATTAAAAGAAAACAATGGATTTCGATTAGACCTTTTATAAAATACTGACCATATCTTATAGAAGAACATTGAAAAATAAAATATTTTTTGCTGCAAAAAATGTAAAAACCTAACATAAACGCGAGGCAATTGAGTGAAAAAACTGCAATAAATTACGAGCTCTGCTCTGGCCCGCCTCACTTCACTCAACGTCTGACAAAGATTTCTATACACAGAATTGAAAAAAGTAAGTGCTATTTTTTGCAAAATTTGAAAAAGCAGTGAAAACTTTTAGATGTGTAACTTAAAAGACTGAAGTGGGCAGGCCACTTGGAAAGAATGCCGGAAATCAGGGCAGCCAAAATAATAACTGAGTGGACACCACAGCAGAAAAGACCGAGAGGAAGACCCAAGAAAAGATGGAAGGACTGCATAGAGGAAGATCAGAGGACGTTGGGCAAGTTCACGAACTGGAGGATGGTCGCCAGAGATCGTGATAAATGGAAGAAAATTGTAGAAGAGGCCAAGACCCACAAAAGGTTGTAGCGCCACTGGAAGTAAGAAGTAAGTAAGTAAGTGTAACTTAAAAACAACAGTTAGATAGAGATGGCATTATAGTGACCTTGAGCTTGACAACCGTCGCTTTAACATTGACGGCTGTGGATTCAATTCCCGCTCGAGGTAGATATTGATTTGATTATTGTATTGTACAAATATTTGTTTTTGATCTGGATTTATGTCCTTGTGGGTCTAGTCACATGAAGAGTCCACCGAACTTTTAAGCGGTTAATTGAAAATAATTGTATTTCGGAACAATTGAGTGTATGCACAAGTAACTTGTGTATACAGTCAGTATGCTTTTGCGGTCGAATAGCTTTATACGAGGATATATTGCGAATTACATAAATACTATATCGAACCCAAAGCTCGGTCCTGGAATGAACTTCTTAAAGAACTCTGCAGTCTGCAGCGATCCGTAAGAACGAAATGTATGGTACTTGGAAAATTACGTTCATGAATGCCTCGACTGACGGATATCCCAGATCCGGATCTGCTGAGAAGGGTGATCGATTCGCTCTTTCCAGCAATCCGGTGAAGTTCCCCGGTTCCCTTACGACCGCTAGTCTCCTAGTCGGATGAGCTGGGTATGACCGAGCAGAAGTTAGATCAAGCACTTGTACGACTGCGTTCTTAAAACATCACATCTAGGCCGGACAAATGAGAGATGCGATCAAATTTTCGCAGGCCAAAAATGAATCTTATGGCGAGATTTTGGAGTCGCTCTAATTTTCTAAGTAGCTCCTCAGTCACATCCAGATAGCATACATCAGCATAATCAAGGATAGGCAGCAGAAGGGTTTGCGCAAGCATAATTTTGGTTTTAGATGGGAGAAAAAATTGGAGACGCTTGAGAGAGTGGAATGTGTAGTGATATATATTTGAAATAAATATAAATAATACATAACAAACAAACATATTACACCCAGACTCGGGGCGAGAATCGAACCCACAACCCTGGAGCAGAAAACAGGGCCACTGCCAACTGCGCCACGGGCCACTCAATAGTATGAAGTTAAATGAACAAACCTGTTTTGTAAAATTACAATGTTGTACATTCAATCGCTGTTCATAAATAAAGTTCATTATTAATATTTTATTTTATATTAAGAATTTTCTTACATTTACATAAATATACACATTATAAATATATATTACATAAACGTTATAAAATAATACAATCACAATCGAAATACCGAATATTATTATCATGAGTAGAAAACAGTCATACTATGACAATTTCAACTAGATCCATTTTAAACAAAAAGTAAAATTCAAAATAAAAGTTTGGCCCTCATGTTGCGCAACAGTAGAATTGACAGAGCACAGTTCAGTGGCTTCAAAGTTAACCTTTGGTTGCGTTTCAATGATTACGAAACAAAGGGTATCCTGTGGCTATTGAATGACGAGGATTTTAGTAAGACTTACAGTATTCTCGCATTAGGATTTCTATTTTTAGAAAATTTAATATTTTGATTTAAATTAATCCATTGTAACTATGTATATTTGTATGCGTGATTTATTTTTTATATATTTATTATTATTCTTGATTACTATATAATCAAATATTTATTTCTCAACGAAATTCTTTATTGCAAAATAATGAAAAAATATGAGCGCATTACAACAATTTAAAAAAAAAAAAAGCTATTTATACGGCAATGTAAAAAAGTGTTACTTCAGATTTAACAAGTAACGAAGTGTACATTGGATCAAATCGCCATTTCGTATATTTTTACTAAAACTTTGTTGTAGTGTGCGCTTGCAGTATTGTGATTCGTGTGTCGCATGTAGACTAAATTTTTCTCAGGTTCAGGTGTAAATTTTTGTGTGACTGAGTTTAACAAGTCCGGTAAATTAACGGTGAATTAAGATCCAACTCTACTATTTCAAGTCACGGTAACACCGATGCCGGACTACATTTTACTGGTTTTGATTGATTGATTTGATTCCAATCTATTTGTAGTTGATTAAATAAAATAATTAAATTAAGAAAATTATGTTTTCTACATTGTGCTTGATTTTCGATATTGTGTTCATCTCGTGGTGTATTTTTATCAATTATTGTACTAAATAAAAAATAAAAAAATGTATGGAATTTTAATTTGAATATATATATATATATATATATATATATATATATATATATATATATATATCAGTAAAATTAAATAAAATAATATTAAAATCATATCGCAGACGCATTGTTAAAGATTTCCGGAATGCTTGGATTAATCGCACGCTTTCAGAGGCGCGATTGTACATTGAAAGTTCACTACGTGCCCTGCATCGCACTATTTTAAAGCGACTCTCTCGGGACTGGCTATTCCAGTTATTTAAAATTCTTTTGTTATGTTCTTAATTGCGTTGATTAAATCTAATTCACGATACTCATAACTATATGTGATTAGAACCATTACACGCAAACCCAGTGCGTCTTAGTTTTGATTTAGCTAAGTACCTATGAATAATATTATATCTAATTTAATTATATTCTAATTTTTGTTTAATTAAAAATCTAGAGCTTTTTCTTTAATTTTTTATTTCAGAATCCCTTCAAATAAAATATCTGTTCTATCGCACATGTTATATAATATGAGCATAGTTTATTTATTAGGGCGTTTTGTTTTGTCACCCATGAAAGTTAATAAATACTCGTATCTTTGCTTTTTTACCGTAAACCGTGTAAAAGAACGGCAAAGCAAGCTTGAGGGTTTTGCTTTCGGCGGTGCAATTCCATACGGATAACGCCACCCCCACCTTGCCCTCAATCTTGCTGCTGTCCGTAAAGATATTTAAGTTATGGCCATCAATCCTTGCCCTTGTTTTGCTCAACCTGAAGCTTTGCAGTCTTGAGCCAATAAGGGCCTTAGCCTGGCTGGTACATTTTTTGTCATTAATGCAGTTTAAAATATTTAAATTTATTTTTAGTACGAGTACATATTAAGAACAATACCTAAAAAGCCTTATAGCTATGAGATTGTGCAATGCTGCTGCAGATTTAAATATTTACAACAAAATAAAAATATAGTAAAATAATGTTAAAAGTAAAATTAAATGTACGTAAATGTAATGTAGATTGTAGGTATGTACTCGTATGTTGTGTACGTAGTAATAGTATTAATTATTGTTAGTAAGTAAGGTATTTATATATTTTTGACTTAAGGAAAGCAATACTGAAATGTCAGGTGAGCCTAGTTACTGTTCTAATAGTTCCCAATGTACGATCATACACAAACATTGTCGTGTTTTAAAACATAACAGAATGCTATCCCTATGAAAAAACGTGATTTGGCATGGTCTGGCTCTCGCACGTTTCCATAATAGTATGTTCGTTGCTTGCCTTTTCCGTTAACCAATGTACATAATTGTCAATTAGAAAAACTACAAAAGGTCTCTTGAGATATAACTCGGCTTACATTTAAGTTGTTGAAAAGAAATTTTGACCTGATTTCTTAAAACCCGTTGCAATATGATAATACTACGTTACTGCTTTATCATTCATAATTCATATCGAGGTTCCATTTCAATATAGTAAGAGATGGATACCGATCCTTTTGTACTTTTGTACTTTTCATTTAATGAAATATTATTATTCATTATTACTTATATCAATTATTTTTAAAATTATTAAAATTAAAAATATGTTAAAAATAAAAATAAATTAATATTATTTATAATTAATTATTATTATTTATAATTAATTATTAATTATAATATTAAAGATAAAAATTGTTACAGTAAGTGACTTTTCTATTTTTCTTTAATTGGAACATAAGAGAAAATAATATAATTATTGAATACAATATTTTTATATTTTAAGGTGTAACCATCATAACACGTGCTGGAAAGTTGTTTTGGTTTTTGTTGTTATTTTAACGAAATATTAAATTTTCTCATTTATCCCAAAAAATTTAAAATTCTTAAAAATTTCAACCAAAATTCTCTAAAAGACACTAAAAACCGTAACGAAACCCGTTCCGTTATTAAGAAGAAAATAGCAAAGAATACGACAATAGACGTGTATCTTATACTAGCTGCTACGAAATTCCTCGCGACTTCATCCTAGTGGAATTTAATAACACTGATCATTGAAGTGCATTTTGTTAATAAATTCTTTCTTTTTTAATTTTTAAATATTTTGAATTAAGCTGAATTTTTTTTTTAAATAAGCTGTTTCTTATAGCTTCCACTGTTCCCAGTTTTTTTTGGTAAGTCGAAATAAATAAGAGTAAAAATATTTTTTATTTTTATAATATGCTGAATTAGAGAATGACTCTATAGGTATAATTTCTACTACATGTTTTACACAAATAACAACTTCATGTAAATAATTTTAACGGAAACCTGAATTGAACTAGAATTTAAAGGAAAATCTAGAAAAAACCATTTCGCTAGAAGAATAGAGGAGAACATTTGACTCTTAACAAAAAAATCTACTTTAAAACTTAGTAACTATTATAATTCGAAATTTACATAAATCAAGGAATTTTTCTTGCCCACAGACAATACTTTTGAACGAACAACGCTCATCATGGAATAGACGATTTAATTAAAAGTCTAAAAACGGATTTTATCGCGTTTATTCAAAATTACTGTTTAACAATTTAATTTAAATTATTTCCCGACGTTTCGGACCCTTTACAGCGTCCATGATCTCGGGGGACTGAGGTGGTGGGTGTCCGAATAAGAGATGGATACCGATCCTTTTGTACTTTTGTACTTTTCATTTAATGAAATATTATTATTCATTATTACTTATATCAATTATTTTTAAAATTATTAAAATTAAAAATATGTTAAAGATAAAAATTGTTACAGTAAGTGACTTTTCTATTTTTCTTTAATTGGAACATATGTTAAATTGTTAATGTGCATTCCTACTGCGCATCTCAGAGGCTAGTAGTAGAGCTTGCCGTCGATATGACTTACTCTATATTAAGTTAGTCCAATCAATATCAAATCAGATAGTCTATATTCTGAAATGTCGCAAATTCCTAAGGCCATCGATCAGCTAGCTCTTGGCAGCGCTACATTGTTACCTCGAGGCGCTTTGGCGTTCCTCCAGAGCCATCGTTGGGTCATAATCTCTCATTTCATACAATCATATTTACAGCTATTAAATATCTATATGAAAAGTAAAATATTTATCTATTTTCAGAAAAATGGGGAATGCATACGAAGAGTCTCGAAACTATATTTATATACCTTTTTGCTGAATACATTTCAGCAACTAGCAATGGTTTGTACCCTTTAAGATTATGTGATTGATTAAACATTTGGCTTTTTATATAATTAAGGTTTAAGTCTTGATAAATTCAGAAGAAAAAATTTAAATTATATATATATATATATATATATATATATATATATATATATATATATATATATATATATATATATATATATATATATATATATATAATATTATTAATAAATAACCTTTCCTTACATTATCATATTAATATACATAAAATTAAAGTAACCTTAGCTTTTCTCAAGTTAAACAATTTCAATGTTAATTAGTTCAACTTAGTTTAACTTATCACTTCTGTTGGGCGTCCCAAGACGCACACGTAGTTATTTATTTATTTTAATATAATTATAACATATAAAAAATATTACTAATTTATTATTACAAAATGTACAAACAAAATTTGTTTATATTATAATATACTATATAAATCTCTCATAATCTAATAAGATTGAATATTCTTGTAATATTCCATCATATATCGAACCAGTCAGTTATGTGAAGGAATGGAAAAGGGAGTGTTAGGAAATAAGGTCCCGGTAGATTGATGGAGGATTCTTCCTGTGTCGACAACACGACGACACTAGAACCGTTTTCGATTTTCGAACGCTGTAGCGATTTGAATTTCGAAGCCGGATGTGTTATTGCGATTTGATTGGAATTTAATTTCGACTATTGGAATTTTATAAATCATTTAATAATAATTTTATAATATAATATGTTATTTGATTGTAAAGTTATCACTGTTCCAGATTATGTTATTTTTTGTTAATAATAGGATTTATATTTTATTACTTTAATTTAATTCTTATAAAGTAGAAGTGGGTCTTGTAGCGCGACGGGGCATTAACGAGCGCTTTGATATATTTTACCCTCTGAAGAATTATTTCTTAAACAACTGCAGACATTAATTATCGTTGTCTCTTAATCTATAAGAAAATGTTACGTTCTAAGAAATGAAAATACACGTATCATCGGAAGAATAAATGAAGAGGAACATAAAGAGAAACATGGGCTCATGATACAAAATCTTAATGTTACAGAGAAATATAATAAAAGTTAAGGAAAAAAATATTTCATTTATTTCGATATGATATTTCTTATTTTCATTATGATTATTATTACTTATATTTAATTATGGTCATTTATGTCAGTATTTTTTCAAATAAAATATTACATTGTTAATATTAATATTATAATAAGGTAATTAAACGTAATAAAACCATTTTTATGTACCGTTCTGCTATAGTAAGGCAAGTAATCAGGTGCTTGCTGGTTCGATTCCAGCTCGGGGCAGATATTTGTATTGTTGAACAATAGGCATTTTAGGCTTCCGAAGAAAGGTATAATAATATTCCATATATATTATATAATAAGAATATTCCAATTACCAAATTTAGTTGAAAATTAGTTCAGAAATTTTAAGTTATAGGAAATTATCCTTCTTAGATCTCCTTGTTTAACTTGTAAAGCTAAGATACATCAAACAACCACGATATAATAGATTTCCTATAAAATTCGCTCTGTATACTATAAAAGCTGTTAAGTTATCTGGGTGAGGAGGTCTTAGTTTTTAAAAATAATCAACACACTAAAGCTTTTTCTAATATATTATTTTCTAATATATTATTATAGTACGAAAACGGATCTCTAAATCGAAAAATGATTCTCACGCAATCGCAATCTTTTGAAACGACATGTCCAGTATATGATAAATTGAAATGGATATGGAAGAACGAGAAAAAAATAATTCCCGCATTTTATTACATCAAGTAAATATCCTAATAAACATTATTAATCTTTATTATTATGGGTAAAATATTATCATTTTAACAGGGTGATTTTTTTGTATATTACCTATGCCAAATTACACGATTATCAACTGTTTCTGAACAAAGCCGCAGACAGGCAAGCAGACGGACGAAAAAAACTAAAGTGTAAGAGTTTAATTATATCTCGGAAAATACAATAGTTTATTTCTTCATTAAGGAATATACCTTATAATTATATTAAATTATAAATAACATAGAACATGTTAAATTTATATAATAATATTCTTATATTCGTTATATACGACATATTCATACATCGTTTTATTTGGTTTTGAAAGCAAATGCTTAAGCTATCTTACGTATTATTAAACTAGCGGCCCGCCCCGGCTTCGCACGGGTCTTTAACTAAAAATTTAAAAATTATACATTTATATTTTTTATCACCTACACCTGCGTCGATACTGGAAAATATTTTATAATAGACGGATTGAGTGACAGATTTATTATATCTATATACATACATACATACATACATATATATGTATATAGATAGTACGGATGAAACATTTGAACTGTTTTTTTTATTATTAATTATTTTCTCATTGATGAATACCATATTTTAATAAGTATTATTCCCGACGAAGACAAATCCAAAAATACAAAAATCATAAAAATCGTTCCACTCGTTCTCGAGTTATAAACGGTGTAACTAACACGACTTTATATATTTATATATATATATAGATTACAACTTAAATAGCTATAACCATCCAACTTTGTACAATCAACAAACAAATAACGACCAAATATTTTAAATTTTAACAACGAACAAACAATCAAGATCGTAGTACCCTAAAGTATTTAATTATATACAAAAAAGAAAAACAGATTTTTAAATACGGGCGAGTGTCATTCTTTTGGCCGAAGTTTTGGTAAGCGCGATTCAGAAAATTATCTGCGCCATCTATCGTATAATTGTAGAATATCGTTTTTATATTTAGTGACATTTAACATAATTAATATTTAACATAATAGTATATTAATTGAAAATGATGTTTATCTAAAATATTAAAACGATTTCTATTCCTATCCGACATATTTAGTAAACTTTTAAGTTTAACAAAATAGTAACTCAAATATAAGTTTTGTGAGTTTTAAAGATTCCTTAGACCAGATGGCGTTGGCGGCGTAGGTACCTATTTCTATTTTCTTAAATATTTATTTTTAAATTTAATTACAATGAAACAAAAACTAAATTATACTGTGAGTTATGTATAATTTTTATGTATTAAAGTTATTTACATTGGTTTTGTACTTTTTACGTGATACGTGATCAGAGAAAAACACGATAAGAGATGGCGCTGATACAAAAAAATACGCGCTATTGAAATTTATTCTTGATGATATATAGTGTATTAATAAAACGGAGGTTTTAACAGATTTATTATTTGTATAGATAAAAACTGGTATATTTATTAAAATTATGCTAAAGATCTAATTTTAAGCTATTATAACGTTCTAGACATTATAATAGCTTTCTTCTCCTCTTGAATGCAATGGGTATTGTTTGTGTTATACTCGTAATAATATATAATATTAGTTTTTCTCGTTTCCTAAGACTTGAGCACATTGACGGTACAACACGGTAATTACATCGTACCTTAAACTAGATGTGACATCTATAGGCACATGGAGAAGACTTTTGGCACGCCGAATCATACAGATAACACATGAGTAGTATTTTAAGTAAGTTTTGAATAAGTACATAAAACAGCTTAACGAACTAAATATAGCTTTTTAGAAATACACAAATTATTGTGACTATTTGCGCTTCTTTTTATTCATTCGAAAACATAAAATGGAGATGAATAATAATTCTTATAATAGTTTTGGTTCGTGATTTATCTAGTTGGACTGGATCTGTTAATTTAGAGCGTCAAAGGTAAATGACTAACTAAATGACTTTAGTGAGTGTTGAATAAAATCATAAAATTAAATTTGTTATTTTAAAAATATAATTTATTTATTTTCTTTCTTAGTTTATCACACTCATAATCATAATAGCTATTAAGGGAATAAATATAGTCAGAATTTTGAAAAAAAAAAAAAACAATTTTATTATTAAACAAAAATTGTAATCTTAAACTACGATATTTCGAAAATATTTTCTGAAATTTCAATCTGATGAATGGTTTACTAGATATTCAGTTATTACAAACAAAAAAATCTTGCAAAATCAACATCGAAAAACTTCGAACGCAATTTTCTCGAAACTATGTTTTTCAGGTTGGTGACCACTGTAACTCAACAACTACTCGATGGATTTTGATCAAACTTTCACGTCTTATTTTTGGCATGAAAAACTAGTTAGTTAAAAACCTTAATTTATGATTTTAATTTTTGTTAAAAATTACTATTTTTGTAAGCAATTAACCATTTTTTTTTAAATCGAAAATTGGGTTATTATGTTTAAGAAGTTGCCATTTTGTAAATTAAAAAAAAAAAAACTTCGATAAAAGACTAGATTTATTACTTAGCTAAAGATTTCTTTTTTTTTTTTTCGGATGATCCAGAAGGCTGTTCTGATGGTCACTGCGAAGTACTACTCGTAGAAGAGGGTCCAACAAAGATGGCGATATATTAATAAATTTTTTTTCAGTGAAAGTTTAAGTCAAAGCATTAATTAAAAACTGTGTAGTCAGTTTTGTAAAATAAACTTAATTACTGTAAGAGCCTGTAAATAACCCACTGCTGAGCGAAGGCCTCTTCTCCATACAGAAGAAGGGTTGGAGCTTAATCCACCATGCTGCTCCACTGCGATAATTCCCCTACAATAAGTAACGATCGTTATCAGGTATCCATGATAACAACCGGGACCGACGGCTTAACGTGTTCTCCGAGGCACGGTTGGTAGACCCACAAGGACATACACCCAGACCGAAAATAAATATTAGTACAAATACAAATATCTGTCCCGAGCGGGATCGAACCCGCGACCGCTGGCGCGCGGTGTTGAGGCGACTACTCGCACCATTACACCGGATCGGTACTTTTTTTTTAAATTTAAAATGGACATTTTTTTACGTTTATGTTTACATCTACCCCTTTAACTAGAAACCTAAAAGTAAATAGTTTATTATTATAATATTAATAATGCCATCAGAGTCTAAGCAAAAATATTAATAATGATTAGGGATTGTGAAAGCATTCCCTCAGCAGCTTGAAGAGTAGCTGGCTTCACATTCGTCCTGACACAAAAGACACAAAAAAAAATTGCATACGTGAACTCTAATTATATAATTCATAATACTTATGAGTCCTTTAAAAAACGAACGAAGAGCAGTTTAAAATACTTCCGCACTCGTTTCATGTACAGTACGCAGTTCAATGGGGTTGTGAGTCACAGCATAATCTACGTTTTAAACGTAGCCGCTTAAGGCGTAGCTTATAGTGTGATTTTTAGCCGGATTATTAATCCGCTGAAGCCTTATTAAAAGTCGAAGCCAAGAAACAAGCTCTGATATATAATTAATAAAACACGTGTTAATGTTTACGTAGGCACTTTCAAGTTACCTAGCTAGATAAAGTGTAAGAAACTATGTATAGTAAAAGGTGGGTACTATAGTCTCAAGTCCCAAACACACAACTAATAACTACATAGGTTTCCTTACAGGCAACAGAAAGAAGTAAAGCATGAGGTACTACTCAAGACAAAATTGACTGTCGGGACTTGTGTGCAAGAAGAACTAAATTTTTTTACCTGTCATTATTTTCACTGAAATACGTTCAGTTATTTATTTCAAACACAATAAAACAAAAAATAAACATTTCTAAGAGAATTTACGAGAATTATTTGAACTAATGTTGAGTTCATTTTACATAATAGGTTTTTAATTTATCAAGTTTTTATAATTATTTGTAGCTATATTTCGATTCTTATATCAATGTTTTCATTATATATAACATACATTAATGTTTTTTGATATCCTTATATAGTTCAAGAATGATATAAGGCCAAGCCATTGTACTATCTACTAGTAAATCTAGACTAAACGAGTTAATAGCCTTCATAGATCTGAGTCTACATTAGGATTTCGCTAGCTGTAACTAGCTGATAAATAACCAAAAACTTTTTCCACGTCCGAATTTACTTCCTTACTACGTGATTAGATTTTACAACCAACTCATATGTCATTTTATCCGTCTCAGTAAGAATACCCGCTTACTGGCGGCACGGTAACGAAAGACATTTCCATGTGTCGTATAAAAATTTTACAGCTAAAAATATATTATAATGAATTTTTTAAATTTAATGAATATCATGATAGTTACAAAAATAAAGTTGTTACATTTTTAGGCATTGTTTGTTTTCTGTTTTCTTATTTAGATGTTCTATACCCTTCAACATGTTTAAATAAGATGCGTCATTATTAGTTTAGAAAATAGCAATGTGGCATATGTTGCGAATTTAGGAGAGTGCGCTTCGATGTGCTTAAATAACTCGAAATATGCATAGTTGCCAATATTTTTTGTCAGTGGGCGCAGGCCCTAATAGTATCTTACTCTGTCGACTTAGAAGGACAGCTTGTGATAAATGAAGTTTTTTCCATGAAAAGTACACTCCTAAAGCTTTTGGTACATTTTGAAGATATATAGCGACCTTTTTTTGTAAACAATGACTTCCTTACATTCTTTGTTTTTAGACATACGGTGAAATATGTAGAGAGTTCTGGAAATATCTGTAATCATTTAGGTGTAGATGATTTAAATAAAATGTGAGCATAAAATATTAATTATTCCATACTTTATAAACTTATTTTTTGTTTGAACGTAATTCAATTATAGTTAAATTTGATGTTGAACTACTTCATGTTATTACCTATATTATATTATGTTGAAGCTTATAAATAATACTTTTATTTAAAATAATGAGGTTATCTCTACCAATTATATGAGGAGAGGCTCAATAATAACACAGGACTAACAGAATTATCCGATTTGGAATAAGCTTATTGTAAATCAGAGTATTTAATCACGACAAAGTACTGTGAAGTAAAATTGTTCATTAAAATTTCTAAAACAACGAACGAACGAACTTTAGTAAATATTCCAATAAACTCCTTTCCATTTGTAAGGTGCAGCACCTTATAAACTTCATGAAATACTAATTTAAAAAAAATCAACAAATAAACCACTACACACAGGAAAAAACTTTTGTTACAGATAATAAATTTCTATTATAACGAAAAATAACTCACAACTCACAAAAAAAAAGTTACTCACAGTGTAAAAGAATGAACGTTGAGAGTCCTTCTTCTTCTTTTGTTTGAATGGTTTTCAATAGTGTGGTAAAAATAGCACAAGTTATTTCGCCAATGTCACGTAGAAATGAAGAATCCTAAAGTATCAGACTTATAGTTTTGACTATCACCGTAGTGCCCGATTAAAAAGGCATCCACCGATAATGACAAAGAAGTGGTTCTATTCATTGATTTTTACTAGACCAAAGATAAATGGAAACGTGAACCAAAAAGACGAATCACAATATATTTTACTAAATTATAAAACGAAGTTCATTTTCTTAATATCTAAAAAAAAATGTGTTAAGATTTTTTTAAGGATGTGGCTAAAGAATGACAAGAGACAAACCTGATGTTTAAGAATCAGGTTTGAGTCAAAAAATGTTTTATATTACGAGAGGAACGTCTAGCACCAAAATAAACTGAACCGATCTGGACTAAAACGTCTTGAAAGCGTACCTGTACTGTTCTTTCTTGCTTCTCCATGTAGGAGAAGATGTTTATTAAACGTAGCACATGTACATTGCTTGCTTACATTACACTGCTTTTTATTATTAATACTTACGAAAACTAAACAATTTATAAAAATACTTTTGATGGATAACTAAAATAAAAACTGAAATGAAGACTGAATGTTACGTCAGGCTGTTTTACGATTTTCATGTTGCTTTTTTTACCTAGACTTGGTAATTTATCTGCGATGCATGTTCAAAACAGACAGGCAGACATTTCTTAAAATGATAGATTTGTATTTAATTTGTGTTTTTAGACCCTTACAAAAATTTTGGTCATCTGCTCCTAAGTGTTTAAGGTAATTGCCGAGTGATATATATATATATATATATATATATATATATATATATATATATATAAATGGATATAAATGAATACAATAAAATACATCAATCGAGAGCCGATATAAAAGCCAGCATTTTATAAATTGATAATACCATTAAAGTAGTAGTTAACTTAGTTTTTTATTTTTATTTACGCACTATGCTTTATGAATTATTTGATCATAATTTCATATCGCTTATTCATCTCAGCAAACCCTTTCATTTGACACCCATATAATGGGGTGGATAGAAAATAATTGGTCCGCCATCTTAAAAAGTCTACCCCATTACATTACATACATATTATTATACATTGAATGTAGAATGCTGTCACTTAGTTTACCGTGCTTTATGCAGATTAAACATGTACATACCTCGTTATATGCATGTTTTTTTTATTATTATTATAGGTTATTTTTTTAATTATTGATATTATTTTTAATATTTATTTTTAAACGCTGAATATGTTTATTTCGAACGTATGTTATACACGTTTATGATCCTCAGGTTCAGCAGCCATGTCACAGTGGCGCTCCACTAGCTATAGCTATAGCAACAATTCAATTTCATTTTTGCGTACACAATTTTTTATAGACCGAAGACTTATAGATAGAGTCCAATTTAAAAGGTCATGTTTACTGTAAAAATGCATTGTCATTTGAACTAAAAGAACATGTAAATTTTCAACTTTGTATAAAATGGTTGCAAGAGTATCTACTAACACTAACAAGGCAAATAAAAAAAAAATCTTGTATCCCTTATAAAAACCATAATAACACTGAAATTTCGTTTTAGACATTTCGGTCTCACAACGACCATAAGTTCACTTGAGATATTGACAAAAATACCTTATATCCTAATTAATTCCATTTATCTTTAAACATGTGTGGAGGACACAAGCACTTAGCTATACTTTATACTTACAACTAGTTTAATGTGTAATACCTTATCATCGATTGCTAATAAAGTATTGTTATTAATACACAACATATCACAGCAGTTTAAACAGGCAGATCTTAACAGAAATGGTTTGCCATCATTAAATGCAAGCTCTATTAAAAAATCATTTTAATTAGTCCATAGTAAAGCTGCGTCGAGAATTAAAACATTCTCCGTGGGTATTTTTATTGGGAATAAGCTTCTGGTGTGTCCACATCAAAGGTTGGATAGCGAATGACCCCGATAGTTTTTTTTTTTTCGAAATGTCTATTTCTGTTACCGGGTACTGATTTCCAGTTGTGAAAACACGGGAGCTCCCTAGTGGGACTGAGAATGATCGTACGTCCTAAGGGTGTCTCGTGTCTCCTAGAAAGATCGCACCTCGGCTTAGGACGACGGCGGAAAGGGGGAAGGTGCTATTCAGAGCATGGAGTCGATCGAGTGATAGCCTCACGCGTCTAGGCGTATGCGGGCTGTCGAAGCGCTCGAAGCTGTGTGTGTCTTTGTGTGTTTGTAGTCCCTATATAGGGAGCGTTAGCTAGTGTGATCCTATCGTCAGGGTCGGTCAAGTATCCCGATTGACCCTTTTACACCAACAAACGGTAACGCAACCAGCAGCTGTTTTAAGGAGCAAAATTGCAAGTGTTTTGTACACTTCTTTTTTTTTTTGTTCTTTCAGTAAAGAAAAATAATTAATTTTATTATTTTGTGATCTCCATTTTTTTGCCTTTAAAATGATATCCAACATTACCCTCATTATTGATGCCAAATAGGGTTTTAATTCTTTGAAGTAGCTTTTTTAGAGGTGCGATGTTTCTATTTTAGAGTTAAAGTACTTACTTTAGTTAAAAGAAAATAGAAATATTAATTATTTTTCGCATAGAAAACTTCGCTGAATTGGTTTATTATAAAAATTAAAGTCGCTAAATTTCTATCTATGAGCTACGAATAAAATAAAGCAGAATAATTGAAGATGTAATTCTTTATTTCTATTTTGTAAATAAAAATCTATATCATTGTCAATGTAAGAATATTACGGTACCTAATAATAAAGCTAAGGAGATATTTATCAAAGTGTTAAGTCTAAATTAAATTTACGATATTATATATTGTCACATTATAGCATTTCTTTTAAAAACTGTTCTTTATAAGTAATTTTAGTAAATCGAGAAGCGATGTACGAATGTCGTCGTAGCAGAAATGAAAATACTCAGTTATTTTTCGTAGAAACAACAGACGAAATAAACCCGAATTTATGAAATAATACCCAGTTTGTTCAAACAACAATGCGAACCACGTGGATATTGCTTTTCCGTAAAGATTTTATATAGCTTTTATTTGAAAATATTTTAAAAGTTTTATTTGAATAAATGGTGACTAAAATCGGATTACGATGATGTCTTTTTTTTTTAAATCTTTATTTGATTAAAGGAGTTTGGTCACAAAGTGATCATATCACCCCTGTAGGAGCAGCTTCTGTACAAATAACCTCTAATACAATCGACGTCTTAATCCTATTAGCACTAATTTATATAGCATTCTTGCTTCTCCAGACGTTGGAAAGGCCAGAACACTATTCCATATTCCTGAATCATATGAGTTAACATTATATCTGATAAGAAATTCAGCCCTTTCTGCTTCGTTTCGGACACATTCAGCCATTATGTGAAACGCATCTTCTATTTTGTTACATCCAGAACAATTTGGTGACGTAGCTTTGCCCATTAATGCGGCAAAACTATTTAGCGGGACATGTCCGGATCGAAGCCTGAAAGCAGTTACAATTTCGGTTCTACTCATATTGGCACCCAGAAACCAAGGTTGGTTACATAGATTTGGTTGTACGGTTTTGTACCAAATTCCCTTGCTTTTTGACCGTTCATCGAAGTATTCCTGCCATAATTCAATCACTTTTGCTTTTAATTTACTTAAAATATCGGAATAAAGAGGTAGACATTGAAAATTTATACCATCAGTCCCTGCTTCTTTAGCCAATTTATCGACCCTTTCGTTTCCTGCGATGCCAATATGAGAAGGTATCCATTGTAACGTAACATTTTTATTGTTTGCTTGGAGCTCTGATAAAATCTCTATAATATCATAAACAATAGGAACCCCTCGAAAACTAGAATAACCACAATGAGATAAATGTTGGAGAGCACTCCTCGAATCAGTGAAAATTACAAAATCTTTATAATCGATACTCTTAATATACGACACAGTCTCCGCAATGGCAATTAATTCTACATGCATAATGGAAATATTACTGTTTATTTTAAGTTTAACGGAGGATGCGTTTTGTGGATCGAAGACCGCTGCTCCAACATCGCTTTGATTTTTAGATCCATCCGCAAACAAACAATAGTGATTTGGAAAGTTTTGCTGTATACAATCAACAAACAATAGTGATTTGGAAAGTTTTGCTGTATACAATCATTACACATAGTTCTTAGTATTTCGTGATCATATAATTTTTTTGGTTTCTTAATTTTTTCTAAATTTGGTTGAACTATTTTACATAAATCAAAATTGCTCATCCATGTTTGTAGATTAAACATATCCAAATTACTCCTAGATTTTATAGAATTTATTTTAAGAAAATCGTGGATTGATACTAATAAAGGTTTTTTCTTATTTCTCCAATAAAGACTTTGACAAGCACATTTTAATTCTTCTAATAGCCTAATAATTTCATTATTTGCGAACGATCTACATTTTAGCCAAAATTTACCTCCTAGATAATATCTACGAAATAAATGTGGTTCAATGTGGAGTTCAGACTCCATGACATGGACTGCCGTACTTTTGATAAACCCTCCTATGATACGTAAATACTGATTTTGTATTAAATCTATTTTTTTCAAATGTATCTGAGCGCTGTTATCGTATAGAAAACAACAATAATCTAATTTACTTCGGACCAAAGCTGTATAAAGTCGTCTTAAATGACGTGGATGTATGCCCCATTGTGAACCTGCTAAAATTTTAAAAATGTTAATATATTTTAAAGTTTTGATCTTTATTTCGTTTATATGCTTGGACCACCTTAATGATTTATCAAGCCAAAGTCCCAGATATTTGTAATGATCTACTATTTCTAATACGATGATGTCTTCTCTGAAGTAATATTAAATTCTGGATTAATGAAAATATTATTATTACAATTTACATTGAAATTTAAAAATGATAAATTGATGAATTATTTCATTCGAAAGACCTTCAGCGACAGTTTATTAAAGTAAGTTTACAATACAGAAAATTTATTTTAACTCTGAGGAGAGCATAACGCCGTCTACGAATCTCTTGACATTTATTATGAAATATATAATAAGCATGCAATAATAATAATAAGCATGTAATATGAAATATTTCGTTAAACCCGTGTTTATACACCTCGGACCTGTAAATCATAAACGATAGTTAACATTATGGCACGGAAATCTTTAAAATTTGTGACCATTTTTGTATTTTATTTTTGTTTAATAAAATATTTTTAAGTGATAATAAATCAATAAAAATAATCAAAGTATACTGTGACCGTAATCTGTATAACCTATAAAAATGTTTCTTATGAGGAAAATCAAATCTGCAATGTTCTGAAGGATAAATCCATATAATAGTGCAACTACTTTATCGCTATTACGTAAATGTATTTGCCATCAGCGAAACAGATCTTGCTGGTAAAGTTGAACTGGTTAAAAATAATGGCGGTTATATATTCTTTTTGAAGAATATTTCTGCTCCTAAACCTACAAGACTATGTGTTTTCTCTTACGATCAAAAATATGATAGTAAAGCGTCTTCAGCAATATCTGAATATAAATATACAAAAAAATATTTGACATATATCTTTGAAAATATTTTTTTTTACATGTATAGTATATATTAGCAATCGCAAATAAGTAACGAAGTTGATTCAAACTTCTCCGTTACCCGAGGCGAACTCTCGTTAAATTTGAATCGAAGTAGGTACTTATATCTTTTAAGATGCAAGCAAGTTATTGCGTGATACAACTTCCGTTATATGTACATCTTATTGGTAGTTTTTAAAGTATAATTGAATGGAAACTGGATTAACTTCGAAGTTTTAAAATAACTGTACCAACTTAATTGAATCATCCTTTCAATTTTGAATGATTATATGTGTATCAATTAATCATTAGTTGCTGTTAAAGAGCAAGTTTCGTTCTTCAGTTCATAAATATTTTATAATATTTTGATCCTAGTAAAATATCTAATAAAAGCCGACACGATAAAAAATAATGGATGAACTAAGATCGAATAAAACCCAACCAAATTAAATGTCATTCTTCGAAAATCTCTTATTTTTGGCTGGTTAAAAATACCATCTGTTTACGGAAAAGTTATCTAATTACAGCAAACAGCCTCAACTCTGAAGGAATAGCGTATCGTACGGTACGATCAAGTTTCCGTAACGTGAGCAGTATAATAACAGTATTACATTTCTCTTCGTTTGTTCGACTTCGTTTCATTGCGGGAAAAATTAAAAATACGATTTAACATGCAAATGCTTTTAAAGTTTCCATAGTGGTATACATTTTGGGTTCTTTTAATTGTTCCAATATATTTTTTTCAGTGAGAATACTTTAATTTTGAACGTTATATTCTATTTAGACAATACGTTCGATTTCTTTTGCGTTTCACGAAACCATTATTAACAGTATCTGTTCTAATTTCAATGTTTAATATTCCCCAAAAAACGATTTACTAAAGCAAAGTAATTGTTTAAAATCAAATAAGGAGAACCTGAGATAAACACGTTCGAATAAACAATTTTTTTTTTGGTATGTAATATTAGTAAGTATTAGGTGGAGTTGTATATCCTAGGGAGATATTATCCAATCACCGATAATGCTACCACCTAGTAACAGTCTCATAAAGCTATATTCCAGTATAAAGGTAAAATGAACAAGCGTAACTACCTGTGTGAAGTGAAGAAACGTTATTTACTTTTATGATACCAGTTTCGTCGGATTACTCTTTATATTATGCTTTTCGAATTTCAATGAAAAGAATTATAAATAGGACATAAAGCTTTCCTGTTTTAATTTATTCAAAGATATACTGGATTTAATTATAATTAATAAACATCTTCATAAAACCTTACAGTAATGAGTTAAAAAAAAAAAAGAACACGACTATGGTTAAAAACGATATTAAAATGATTAAGTTCTTTCAAATTTTTTTAACAAAAATTTCTGTAGGGTTCTAAAATCGTTAAATATATGTATATACATTTCTATTATATCTGTCTGTCAGTTTGTTTGAACACGCATCACTACTAAAGTACTAACTGTAGGTTAAAAAATCACCATGAGGATCATAAAGCATATTTTTAGGTAATGCTACCAAGTCTCCATTTCATCCAAATCGCTTCACTCTATTAAAAGTTATTTTACGAGTAAATTGATTTTTGTTTTTTGAATGACGGTTTTAGTTAAGAGTAGGTAAGCTAATCTTAATGTTATTACAAGAATAGTAACGAAGTTGCGTAAAATAATATTTTATAGCATTTTAATAATAATATTATTTGATATTATTTTATATTCCTAAACCTACTTTTATATCATGCTTGCGTTAGCTGTAGTTTACACACGTGTTAGAAAGATTTTGGTGTTTTAGTTAGATTTCAGGCTTAACTTGTACCTACTCCCCTCTCTTTGAACTTAAGATAAACACAATATATCCCATTGTAACCTCTTCATTTATTCTTCCAGCTGAACAATCTTTTCGTCAGACCTCATAGTGCGAATGTTATTTGTTACCAGGGCTACTTGTGGTTTCAGGTCGTAACCGAATTTCTTCCGGAGATTCTTAGCACCCCCTGCCCTACCGTTACCCAGGCCGCTACCATAACCTGGATTAGTAGGGCCATCGGGGACTGGGGACCTGGATACTTTGTTGTTGGTCATTTTGTGTAGGGATTTGTCAATACTTGCCACGCTTGGCGGGTAGGCAGGTTGGCAATCGCAATGTGTTAGGCGCTGATTGCCCACTGTTCTCCGAAACAGCAGCTCACAACGTGAGCGTGGCGTTGCGCAGGCGAGAGTGCCCGATGGGTCTGCTACCTGCGGGCCACGCGGTTCACGTGGTCCGCCTTGTAAGGGCGGGTGAGGGCGCACGGCGGCTTATTTTAGTGGGTGAGGGCCTCACACTACCCCTTTGTCTCACCGGATGACGGGGTGTGCGGTCAGGTATAATTTTTCCGCCAAAAAAAATATCTGGATATGGTGACACTTCTGTCTATCAGCACTCCGTTTGATGAACAGTCGTTCGCACTCTTATGTTTTTTTTTTTTAGTTTTTATAATTTTTTTTAGTTTATATTATTTTTATTAAGTTTTATTTACTTATACCACCACGTTTACATACACCACTTTTATACACACATTACTTGAATTTACAGACTATTTAAATTTAAAAAGGCGGTCTTATCGCTAAGTAGCGATTTCTTCCAGACAACCCCCGGGCTACCCGGGTCTTATCCATAAAATATATAAATATACTTAAAACATAAATTAAAAAAAAATGTTTTTTATTGCAAAAGGAATACAATTATCATGAACGTATTAAAATACATTACGTTTGTATCGCTGCTGAAAATAAATAAATAGGTAAAAAAATAGAAATAAACTTAATTATATCAGGAATTTATCAATTTTATGTTAAAATTAAATATTTATGTCCGAGTTATTGATAGGTGCAAATAATTTTACTCGAATGTGTTGTTGTCACAGAGAGATGGCTGTCGATAAAACTACAAGAAGATTTTAATTGTAATTGTAATTTAAAATATTTCGTTCTCTATTTAATTTATCGAAGTTCAATCTACTTTCTTAATCCGCTATAAGAATTATAAAGGACTGATCTAAATCAAACAATTATCCGAGACAGGGACCTAAATCCGAGCTTAAAACTTCGGTACTAAAAATATAAACAAAGATTTTATCAAGCTATACTTAACTTTGTACAGTAAATCTGTCCTAAAAATCTAGAAGCCTTAAAGAAAAAGCCTCGAGCTGTAATTATGAAAATATAAAATAATATTGATTAAATCATGTTGTAGTATATATATTTCGTAGCCTATTCAAATAAATCTCTTAGCTTTTATTTCATAAACTAAATATATAATTATTAATATAATTTACCAGGTTACCAGGGTTTCAATATTAATTAATTTATTTTTTGTGGCCCTTATAACAGGTTTTTTTTTATATCTAAATTAATATTGTACTAAATCCTATTAATATTATAAATGCAAAAGTTTGTTTGAATATTCTCTTTTACGCAAAAACTACTGAGCGGATTTAGATGAAACTTTACAGTACTGTACTGTACTGTATCAGCATGTAAACAACCCATTGCTGAGCGAAGGACTCTTCTCCATATAGAAGAAGGGCGGAAGCTTAATCCACCACGCTGCTCTACTACGGATTGGCGGATAATTTCTCTACCATGAGTAACGATCATTACCAGATGTCCATGATAATAATCGGGACCGATGGCTTTACGTGCTCTCCGAGACACGGTGGGGACACCCGCAAGGGCATACACCCAGACCGGAAACAAATATTTGCACAAATACAAATATCTGCCCCGAGTGATAGTCGAACCCGCGACCGCCGGCGTGCGGCGTTGAGGTGATTACTCGCACCACTACACCAGGACGGTCGTCTTTATTTTATAGTAACTGCCTTTAACCTTAAATTTACACTAATATAGCTTATAAATCAGAATAACACATAGGCTAAAAACTAAAGATTTTGTGTAATTTAGCCATAATGTAACATAATTTAATAACTATAACGCGAAAACACGTAAGTAACGCCAGTTCCATGGCGCTTACGACTGTCTTTTCGCGAGAATTACTAAAGTAACTCTTTGTTACCGAGCTGTTGTAAGAATTTGATACCAAAAAAAGGCTACTTTTTGTCAATATAACCACGCGGGCGAAGTCGCGGGTGGAAACTAGTCTTATATAAATAAATTAAACCGTTGTTACTAAAATTATTCGTACATAAAAAATAAATTATGTATGTATCCATTCATGAAAAATGCATAAGGAATTGTAAAGTTATATTCATCGATATATCAAGTTTTGGTAGCATTTTACAAAAATCGAATCAGGATTCCAAACTAGACATTCATATCGTTTTTATACATGTTCCCTCTGATACGAAACATACGGTGACCCATTACCGAGCTTTCGCTTCCATGAAAAAAATTGTGCATCAAAACCAGAGCTCTCATTGCAGGAAACAAAGATGAGTACGGAGTACGATCGCAGAATATGAGCACGTGAAAATGTGTACATGATACTACTTTCATTCCTTTATATATTTTTTGAATAATATATGTTTTTTTTTCGTAATGTTATTAATCTAAAACTTTAAGGACATGTAATTGTAATTTGGTATTTTTATTTGATTATTGACTGTAATGAATTTATTTCGTTACTAGCGGCCCGCCCCGGCTTCGCACGGGTATTTAACTAAAATTTTAAAAATTATAAATTTATATTTTTTATCACCTACATGCGCCATCTATCGTATAATAGTAGAATATCGTTTTTATATTTAGTGACATTTAACATAATAGTACCTTACCTTAGACCAAATGGCGTTGGCGGCGTAGGTACCTATTTCTATTTTCTAAAATATTTATTTTTAAATTTAATTACAATGAAACAAAAACTAAATTATACTGTGAATTATGTTAAATTTTTATGTATTAAAGTTATTTACATTGGGTTTGTACTTTTTACGTGATACGTGCACACAAAAAAATGATAAGAGATGGCGCTGATACAAAAATAAACGCGCTATTAAAAATTTTTCTTGATGATATATAGTGTATTAATAAAACGGAGGTTTTAACAGATTTATTATTTGTATAGATTTTAATCCTCGATAAAAAGAGGGGTTTTATAAGTTTGACGTATGTATCTCGGTATTCGTATATATGTATATCCGTGTCTGTGTATTTATGTAGAGCTTTGTAACTTTCAAACGGATAAGCCGATTTTGATCTCGTTTTTTTATATATTTGACTTTATTGATTTATTAAGTAGTCCTTTAGTGCGACGAAGCTTGGATCAAATTATTAATATTTACATTTACATTAAGGGACAACATATATTATTTTATTTTTATTTTTTAGGGATTAATATTTATGGGTGATTCTTATAAAATCTCGAAATTCATTATAAACTAACCAAACAAAGAGTATTGAAATAAATTCCAATTTTTTTTCTATGCATTTCGTAAAACTGATAATAATATATTTAAAATAAATATTCTTAATAAATTAATCGTAATTCATGTTCTAAAAAAATTTAACAACGCTTTAATTTCACATCAATTAGATTTCTGATATATACCGGATTATTTTCCGGACGAAAACGATCAAACAATTTTTTTTGTATTTACTTTTTATGCGAGTACAATAACACATTTATAGCTTTATAAATAATAGGCTTAAGTTCAAATTTGCTTGCAAATTTACTTATTTATAGGCCAGTCATTTGTCCGGCGTTCAGTCCTTTATACGCGTATAGAGAGCACATTGCTTGCAGCGATACGGTAGGTGAGAACGATTTTTCTGCCCGAAGCAGTTTTTCACAATAATGAGTCACTTGACGTATTGTCCCACAGGCGCCTTCTCGTCCAAATTACGTGGCCATTGTTACTGAGATATTGTTCGTCGCCTCTTGAATATGTGCGAAAGGAAATGAAACGGTTCCTTTGCTTCGTTTGCTCGGCTTACGATTCGCGAGCTGACAGCGACACATCCCCGTACTGACACTTCAACCGCAAGATGTAACGTTAGTTAACGCTCCACGCATTACGCATGATTGCTCTTAAGATTTAATGCCTCAATTACTTTGAACCACTTACCTATATGTACGTTACGGTAAATCTAATTAAGATGGTAAATATAAATAATAAAGTGATAACACAATTAAAAATATCTTACAATTTAGCTTGTTTAATAAAAACTGTTTAATTCATAACTATTAGTTGTTATTAATAATTCATGCCTGTCTGTTAACCCTTAAACAAGCTCAAAAGAACTTCTGCAAGAAATAAAGTGTTATATATGAATTTAGGCTTTAAATAACGGCATGCATGATTCTTTAAGAAAAAAAATCTGAAAAAATACTGAGCTGCCTGAAAAAAATGTGGGAAAACGTAATCCCATTGCCTAGTTAGAGACTATCCTATAATGTATAACTATATAGAAGTGGCGAATGTTTGTTTGTTCATTTTTTTTAATTTTTTTTTTTTATTAAAATGATTTATTCTTTTTTCAATTTAGTTACAGGCAATTTGCGTCAAGTAAAAACAAAATAAATATAATTGTTTATTTATTATTATTGTGATAAAGAAGCATTTTTATGCCTCAGAAAAAGATGCATATTCTTCATCCTCTTCTGAAGATAAGTTCTATTTATCTAGAATTTGTTCTATTTGCTTGTCTCTAAGCGGACCTGTAAAAAAAATTGTATAAATTAAAGAAGGTACTAATTTTTATTATGCAATAGTTCCGATTTTAGTAAAATTTGTGTAAAATAGTCTTAATAGGGTATGTAACAATTAATTCATTATTCGGACACCCACCACCTCAGTCCCCCGAGATCATGGACGCTGTAAAGGGTCCGAAACGTCGGGAAATAATTTAAAATATTGTAAAACTATAAAGTTTTGAATAAACGCGATAAAATCCGGTATAGACTTTTAATCAAATGAGTAAAATTCGAGTAAATATAAGAGAACAGTAAAATAGTCTTATTTTCTAGTAAAAATTTAACTGTCTTAAAAATCACAAACTACGAGAGATGTAATAGCTAGTATAGTTAAATTATGTAATTAGAACAGGCAAAGTATATATAGCTCCCACTAATTAGTTCGACTCAACAGGTTATAGTCACTTGTTCCCCCACATTATTATTTACCGTATTTCAGACAATTTACTTAGAAATCAACGTAAACTAATGTAAATCTAATTAGAAAACCTCAAAATCTAGAAAATATTTAAAAATTGCACGATTTATCTTTCTTTGTTTCGCCATAATAAAAACAAAAAAAAACTTCTGTACTCACTAAAAATCACCAGTTCAACGGTTCAACTAAACTCAAAAGACAGGTCAGTGTCACATACGTTCGAATAGACTGAATTTTCGAATTTGTAGCCATGGAGTATATATATCTTAAGGATTAAATTTTGACAGATTGTGGGCTTTCTAAAACCAAAACCTGGCTCTACAGCATCAAAAATCTATGTGGGAAGTATAATTATGTCCACGGCCTGTTTCAGGGTTAAAGTAATAAAAAAAACAAGAAACACGTATTTTTTTAAAATATTAATATTATTTATAATTTAAATATTTTGATAAAAACTGACCAATGAATCAGTTTCAGATTGGCTGATACTCAACGTAATATACGTTAACTATCTATCGATTTGTGACAGAAGTTTCTAAGAATTTATTTTCTTATAATCAAACAAATTAGTTGATAGTAATAAATAAATAAAATTTACGATAAAATAAATATTAACCACGAACAGTTCCACAATCACTTTTTACCCGACTGCGACAGAAGGAGGGTTATGTTTTTCGAGTGTATGTATGTATGTATGTATGTATGTATGTATGTATGTATGTATGTATGTATGTATGTCCATTTCTTTGGCACGCCCTACAGCCCAAACGGCTGGACGGTTTTTGACATATGAGGTGTCGTTGGATTTGTCTAAATTGCAGTAGTGACATAGGCTATATAAATTTTCAAAATGGCGCCCGCAAATGGCGGAATGAGGGGAGGGAGTTGAATTTTTTTCTTACTGTAGCAATATGGGTATCAAATGAAAGCTAGTAAATTGTTTTATTCTTTTTAGTTTATAATAAGAGTATTTTACGCAGTCGGGTTTTTTGATTTTTTTAATTAAGCATACTTGTTTGACTAGGAGCACCTCGCTAAAGATATATTCTTAATAATTTATTAAATAATTTACTGTTAAATGTTCAACTTTTTTTTTTGAAACGTAATTTATTCACTTATCTTTTAGTAAGGCAGGCAAGGTATAGGAAAATCAAGTTTTATTAAAAGTAAATATGTTATGTATGCCGATTAAAATGACAGTATTAGTTACATAAGCATTAAATGTCCTCGCAAAGAATTTAATCAAAGTTGAAATGAAACGTTTTACTTTCCTTTCATTGTTTTTTTTTTTTGGTCAATCGGTAGACGGAATCCTATTAAAGACGCTGCGCTACAACTCTCAATAATTGAATTGTCTTTAACTCACAGTCTACAGTCGATACTTTAACACGGCCTTAGGTAATACTTTTCCGATGATTTTTCTTTCTTCATTCGTCTTTCTCAATAGTATTATAAAATGTTTAAGATTTTTTTTTATTTCGTAATTACTGCATATACAAGGCTATTTTTGAAGTTATGTCCTTCCTTTTAGGGACAAATATGGATACACAAGTATCTGTATTTGTTCAGTTACAGATAATTGCTTCTAAATTGACCCTTTTTAAAGAAATGTTATGGGAATCTGATTAATGAATAGTTAAATAATTAGCATAGAGCTGAAAATGACGTGGCTCAGTCATTGAAATATTGGTCAATAGAAGAAAAGATTTAAGAAAAAATTAAAATTTAAATCAAATTTATTTTCAGGCTGAATATTTAACTAAGTTCGGAGCATCCAAAAACATCAATAATACCCATTTTCCTTTAACTCAGAGTGATAGTAGTCTAAACATTTAAGAGGAGATTTTTATGTAAAATTATGTAAAATATCCCTTAATTTATACTTGAAAACTTTTGGTTTAGGAATTTTTCTATTAAAATTTATTGTTTTCATATCATTTAAGAAAAAATATTTTGCTTTTTTATTTAGATTTGCTATAGTTAGCAATCATGATATTTGAAATTACAATGACCGACGGTATCGGATACAATCTATTCTTTTGTTTTAATTTAAAACGTGTTTCGTATTCGTTTATATCGATTTGCAGTATCATGGCAATGCTAATTAAATACGACGTTGTGTTTTGATTGTCATCACCGAAAAGGTGTTCTGGTCTTTATTTTGGGATGGTGAAATTCTGAACTGTGAATAGAATAAGGAATATGGGAGCGCAGATATATTGTTCATCTACTACCCCCACACGGTCGTTACGTATCAAATGAAATCCAGGAAGCGAATAGGAAGTAGAAAGCAAACATGGCTTAAGCCATAACTCAAATATAAGAATAGCTTGTATTTTATCAGAATTTAAGGATGATAATGACACGATGGTGTGCAGAAATACTCTGAGGGTTAAAATGTAAATTAAGTATAATATGTAATAAGAATAACATTAAAAACTTTCACACAGTCTGAGATATTTAAATTAAGGGTTTCACTAAGTAAATAAATACTCTGTAAGTTGTCATTACTGCTCAATCCTTCATAAGTTGAATTGTCAGAAGAAAAAGATAGAAAGGCATTGTTTAAATCGTCTTTATTAACATAGGTACATTTATTTCAGACAGTATAAACTATAAACATAATAATATAATGAAATAAATATAATTCTGTTAATAAACATGAAGATTATCTTATTACTTATATACAACAACTAACCTAATAGTTATAATAGTGATAAATAATAATACGATAAAAAACAAGAAAAAAAAAAAACTAAACAATAAAATATAATAAAAAAATATTAATACTAAATCAATTTAAAAAAAAAGTGATTAATCAATGATTCAAATAATATCACAAAATAAAAGAAAAAAGTAAAACAAGGCAAATATGTATTTTTGGCTCAAAGCCTATGCTTAAAAAGATTAAATTAACTTAACAATAAAAATTAAAAAGTTTCGCGAGGATTTCTGACTCAGTGACACCGGTGCCTTTCAATTTAGTTTTAGCAAACCAGACCTTATCACGTATCACTACGTCAGTGAATTTAGTAATCAAAGGTCGTGGTTTGTTCTCTGAAGGTTTTTCCAAACAATAACATCTCGTTACACTGCTTGTAGATAAATAATGCAGATCCAAATGCTCTGCGACAAAGTTTGCAATATGGGATGTGGCATTCTCTGGTTGTTCTTCAGTTACCTCATGGAACAGTACTTTTCGGAGTCTTTGCATTTCAGAACGATCCATTTCCATAGCCAGATAGTCTATTTCCTGCTGAAGAACACTCAGTCAGGATAAAAGTTTTAAGGCTGCTAAGCTCTGATGAGAGTGTGGCTGTGGTGACTGGTGTTGAAGTCTTGTGAAGCTATTGATGGAGTTTGTTCACCTCGGATCAGGGTTCAGGCTGAGAGAGCCCTGATCTATTGGTGGAAGGGGCACCTGGAGTCCCCAGCGGTGGGCCCAGTGACGATGGACGCCATACGTCCCCATCTTCGTCACTGGGTCAGAAGGCGACACGGGGTGTTGACCTTCAAGTTGACGCAGGTACTTATCGGGCACGGGTGCTTTGGTAAATATCTGCAGTCAGTGACCCTTGCCCGCGAGTACCTCGAGCCCGGGAGACGCAAACAAGGTCGGTTTTACCGTCGGCCGACATGCCGCTTCAGAACATACAAGAACCGTCTCCTGGATCCAGGCTTCGGCGAAACGTCCACCTTGTCTTCTGTACACTCTTTTGCGTCTATCGTTGCAGAAAAGGCACACTCTTGTCTCGTCTGAGAAGAGAACAGCTTTCCATTGTTCAAGCGTTGGGGTCCAATTAACGTGTTCGCGAGCTAATTGCGAGCGGGCTCACTCTACGCGCCGCTATTTTCAATTAAAAAATCAAAAGGATTATATAACTTATATACAATCTCTATGTATTTTATGATACAAAATAAATAAAACTATTCGTTTTATTTTCGTCGTTGCGTCTTTGGTATGTATACTTGTACTTACCAAACTTAAAATGCCAAGAGTCAAAACTTCTGGTTTAACTCAATATATTCGAGAACCTTTTAGACTACACCGCACGATCGAACGAATTCACTTTATGATTTACAAGTTGTACGAAAGACCAGAAGTAACTGCTAGTGGAATATTTCCCATAATAAGATTACTGTAGACTTGAACGATTTCACTTGCGTTCGATTTGAATACTTGATAGCTGGTAATTAATATAATATAATAATAATAATTTATGATTAAAAAAAAACAGTTTAAAATATTTTTATACAATTATTTACTTTAATTTTTAGTACTCTTAATATGGAACATATAAATTTACAAACACTATAATTTTTTGTTGACATAATGCTTGAAATTATTGGTTCAAAACAATGTAAGCAATTGAAGTGGTTATCATTAGTGCATCGAAAAAATATCATGTTTTTTTTTATATTCTATATATGTAAGTTAGCATACGACAAATCTTCCAATCGCTTTTAAAATAAAAAATATAGGAAAAAACATTTTATGTTGAGTCGAGTCAACCACTATAATAACTTTTAGAGTCACTTTATAAATAGAACACGTAATTGTTCTGTATTTTGAGAGTTAAATTCTGTATTTCATATTTCTTTTTTAAGTTTTGTATTTTTCTAGAGAGCGAATATTAGTTGCAAATACAAGCTTTCGCTGTCTTTTTACTAACGTTTTTAATTATTTACTGTCAACTGTCTGTCTTAATAATTTTAAGGGAGCTTTTATGAAATACTAAAAAAAATGTTAATAATCATTTCAAAAGCTTAAACTTTCGCAAACAATCGAACGTAAATATTATATATATATATATATATATATATATATATATATATATATATATATATATATATATATATATATATATATATATATAATATTATAAATCTCCTGTCACGATGTTTGTCCGCGATGGATTCCTAAACTACATAACCGAATTTAAATTAAATTGGCACACCGTGAGCAGTCTGGTCCAACTTGAGATAAAGGATAGCTTAGATCTTTAATTATAGTCGTAATTCTATAATATAAAAATAAATCGGGTTTTCATTTCTGACGCTAAAATTCCAGAAAGCACGAACCGATTTCCACGGTTTTGCATTCGTTGGAAAGGTCTCGGGCTCCGTGAGGTTCAGAAAAAATTTCAGGAAAAATTTCAACAGAAAAGTAAGAAAACAGGGAAAATCATTTTTCACATACAGCGACATATCTGATACATAGCATGTACTACAAACCAATATGGTTTTGCATGGTGGTGGAGCAGATGGCGTCAGTATGTGGTGTGAGTATCCCTCACGAAAATGATATATCATTTGCAATACCCCGGGCGGAGCCGGGGCGGGCCGCTAGTATATATATATATATATATATATATATATATATATATATATATATATATATATATATATATATATATATATAATTTTGAAAGTGGATAGACCGGAACTACCGCTAGGCTTGTTATCATAAGACAAAGTTGATCTTACCAAAACATTTTATCGTTACCAAATCGAACGAAATTAAAAAAAGTAAAGTAGTTTTTATGTTATGTAATTTTAAGTTGCCTGTAATTAAGTTAAGTAAGTTGTAGTAATTTACTTTTCTAGCTTTCTTCGTTTCTTTTTTAATATGTAAACCTTTATTATTTACAGATAAACTTTTAGCATATCATTCTCATACCTATGCCTGTCTACCAAACAGTAGTTTAACCGGTCAACGAATGATAATGTATGAGCAATATAAAGTAATATACAACAAACATATGAAATTTTCTAATTAAAAAACTAGTGTAATATTTAGAAGACAAAAAAAAAAAAACTTTGTTCGAATATTTATTTTTAAGATTCAATCTGTAAAACCATTTTAATATTGAAAAAAATAAGTTATCAATTCGATATCTGAATTTCACATTTTCAGTGATAAAGTAAAAACGATGTTTCATTGTTACAAATAATCAGAAGACAATGAAACGTAAAAATAATTTACGAATAAATTGATTATGTTCTTCATCACAAAAGTAAGCGTGGGAGGATAACTATATACTTAACGAATAAAAGCTGAGTGTTAGACAAAAGAATTATGTGTCGATGTAATGTAATTTACTACTAAATATAGAAATGGTTAATATAATAATATAAAGATTCAAATAAAAGTAATCCACGTTGTTATTTTCATTCATAGCAATTAATATTCATGTAGTTGAAAGTTGTTGTAAGTACGATTGTTTTATTTGGGTAATATATTTTTTGTACGTACGTACGAATAGTAGATATGAATAATGAATACTGAATAAATATTTTTAACAAATATATATAGTCGTCTGTTCCTAAGGTAGACAACTTAATGTCTGTGTTTATATTATATAAATACGAGTATTATAATACGAGTAACCAAGCAGTAGACTCTGATTATATGAATAATGATTGATATTTTTTTTTATCATTTCAATAGCAACAATTCTTTTCATAAATAAATATTTATTTATTTAACAATATAGGTAAACATATTTTCCTAAGATAATCTGTTCCTAAGATATGATATTTAATGTGTGTTTTTGGTAACAGCCGAATGATATACAAGTACCTACATATTCATAATAAATTTTAGTCAATCTTTGTGTTACATCCAGACTCAATGTGTGAATCGAACCCACAGTTCTGATCAGAAAGCAGGGTCACTGCCGACTGCGCTATTGAGCCAGTCTAAGATAATTATATTATTCTGCTACTGTATCTCGTGATTTTATTGGCACAATACCAGATGTCGCGGGATTTTGAAAATTTATATTAGTATTTTTTTTGTGAAAGATCAATAAATATTTATCCATCTATTTGCACAAACTTTTATGTACATTTACAGTAAGAGGTACAGGTACTCTAAATCGATTTACATATATCTATCGTTAATTGCCCAGCTGTGGGACATTTATACTTTTATTATTCTTTTAACGCTTCAATAAATATCTTAGAATATCTTCCTAATACTGCCGATTACTCACGATATTCTTCATCACCACTAATCACGTGATGAATCATAAGAACGAATTCAGCATTAGAAAACTCAGCCAGGATTCAAACCCGCTGCCATCCGGTATCGATTCAGGTGTTATTTTGACTGGGATTACTCGGTTCACCTATATAGGAATACAATGTATATAAAATCTCACTGTTGGTTTCTTCGTAGTTCAATATTTAAAACAATTTCTTAGTCTGTACGTAACATCTGTACAACGCCTAGTTTCCTTTGCAGAATATTTAAGTTTATTCTGGTTTTACAAGACTTAAAGTTCGCAATCCTTTGCGGTGAGATTAAGTTAAAACTGCTCTCTTAAACATGCAAGAATTGAGTGCTTTGTAAATAAATTGCTTGTGTATGTTATTTAAATACTAAAGCAACACTTCGTATGTGTTTTCTTTAAATTTTTCATTAAACTGGCTTATTTTTAAATGAATTGAATCAAAATATGACGCACGCGGATTCACATTATGTTAATTTTAGATTTATGCCATATTATGTGTTTTTTTTTTTGGTTTATGCTTTGCTTCTACGAGGATTTACTCTTTTTAAAGTAACTAGCAAACCCGACGAACTCCGTTTCGCCACCAGGTGGCTTCGTTTTTTGTAACATTTCGTTTGGGGTTTAAAATATGAAGTAGTACATGCTATGTATCAGAGATGGCGCTGTATGTGAAAAATGATTTTCCCTGTTTTCCTGCTTCTCCGTTGAAATTTTGCCTGAATTTTGTTTGCTATGAACCTCACGGAGCCCGAGACCTTTCCAACGAATGCAAAAAACGTGGAAATCAGTTCGTGCGTTCTGGAGTTATAGCGTCAGGAAGGAAAACCCAACTTATTTTTATATTATAGATATAATCATTTTCTTCGTATAATTTTTTATGTATATTTTATTTTTATATATTATTTTGTTTCAATGGAAATTTAATAAAAAAATAAAACGTTAATTAGTTGAACACTACATCTAAATATATAAATTATTATAACATTTTACACTAACAATAAGTATAATTAAGGCAAATAGGATATACGAAATTTTACAAACGTTTACATTCACGACAGTAACAATAGAGGTACTGAAATACCTACCCATAATAATATATTGTGGCAGATGTCGTAATCAATAATATTTGGTGTCAAAATCGAATAATTACTAAATTAATAACTTCACGCAATTAATGTGCCTAATGTAAATAAGATTATATAATTCATTAAAGAACAAAACGCTCATTACAATATGTACAGTTTAAAATATGTATTTTTTTGTCTAAGATTAAAAAATATGTCAATGACACTGTGAGTAGAATAAAATAATAGTAGATAATAGTAATAATAATAACATAATACAAAGGCAGCAGCTGCTGTTAGTATTAGTTCTCCATATCGTATGTTAATTGAAATATAGAATATAGTATTTACAGTACAAGTATTATCATCATCATTATCATATCAACAACGATTGGATGTCCGCTGCTGAACGTAGGTCTCCCGCCTAGACCTCCAGAGTGACCGGTTCGAAGCAGCCTCCATCCAAAGGTTTCCGACGAGTCTCCTCAAGTCGCCTGTCCATCTCGAGGATGGCTGTCCGACACTGCGCTTGCGTGGACGTGGTCTCCACTCGAGAATCGTTCTGCTCCAGCGGCTGTCAGTTCTACGAGCTATGTGCTCTGTCCACTGCTACTTTAGCTTGCAAATCCGTTGTGCTATATCGGCAACTTTCGTTCGTCTGCAGATCTCATCATTTCTGATTCGATCTCGCTGAGAAATACCAAACATAGCCCTCTCCATTGCTCTCTGAGCGACTTAGAGCTTGTTTAAAAGGCCTACAGTCAGAGATCACGTCTCAGATCCTTATGTCATCTCTGGCAATACACATTGGTATCCTAGGTATACGTACTTGTTGGGGTGCTAAATAATAGGTTAATAAAAAGTAATAATAAAGTAAAAGTAAAATAATAATTAAATGACTATGTGAATTGGTAACTTGCTATGACTATTTTGAGACATGAATATTTTGAGAGATCTCTGGGAGTTAAATGAGAGCTCGAGGTTTGACGATTTATTAAATTATTACTATTTCTGTGTCGTGTGAATTGAGTTACATCTGCAGATTTTTACTGATAAATGAATGTGTCTGTCAGTTACGAGTTACTTGTCATTGCAAGCTACATACTCTTATAATTGTTCGTTAAAATGGCCATGTACCGATAAAATATAAATATAATAATTATTGCTTTATAGTTTATATATTTTAAACGGTGATTTTAAGATATCATTCCATTGAAGTAGCATATGGAATTTTTAATCCTACCATTGTACTTTATAATGGCTCCCCGGATGTCAAAAGATTTAAGAACTGTTATAACCTACTTAGGTGTTGTTTGATAATTGTTGTATAATTGGTATTGTTAGATAGGAAATTATTGATTGTAGTTATAATATTTTTTTTTTAAATATAATACAAGAATGGTTTATTTATTGGCTATTGTAATTGATTCATTTCAATTGAATTTAGAAGCTATTATTATTATGGCTAATATGTTTTTGTTTTCCGCCGTATCCCTCATATTATGTATGTTGGTTTATAAATTACAAATCAAATAAAGGAGATGACATAACATGCTATCTTGTGAGATACCATCTTGTACGTAAGACTAGTCGAAATATGAATCCTGGACACGCAACTGCTGCTGATGCCGATACCAGTGACAAAAAGTATATCAGAGTGTATTATGTAAGACATTGATAAAGTTTAGCAAGGTTAACATATAAGCTTCTGATTGTCAAAAGAAAGTCTAATGTAATTCAAATTTCCAATGAGTGACGTAACCGTACTATGAGCTTTACGGATACTGGATTATTGAGAATCTTAAAGAATATTTGATGAATAGAATTATATTAATTGTTGATTGAAAACCCGCTTCAGTACTTTTGACAAGATTGGTAGGCTTAAAATTGAACGAAAATCGTAAAAGACAGATGAATTGAATTATTTCGGGTCTTTTCAACAACAAAAAGAAAATAAAGGATACAGGAGGAATTGAAATTTAAAATATTTTTTTGGCTTAGAATATTTTAATTATTTTTAATGATTTTAAGAATGCCCAGACTTCTTCAGAGTTATAAGAGTCAATAATGAAAAACCTTATTTTCCAGTCTTAACACATTATCTCTACACGACCTGCCGAGACAATTTTGAACCTTTTTATACTACTTTATAATCAACGGAATGGGACCTCTTAATGTTAAGTAGATTTAGCTTTCTTTTTCAGTTTTTGCAATGCTTTGATATCAGCTGTTAACCAAGGAGTAGAATAATTTTAATGTGAATGGTCGTAAACCGTAAACGTCATAATTTTATATGTACGTGTTTACGTAAAAGATTTATTTTTATTGCACTGAAATTACGTTTATTTATTATTTATTTTAATGACGTATTTATTAGAATTAAAGAAATTCTATTTAGGTTTAGATGTTTTAAATTATCTTGGTGCGCTTGTGGATGGTAATACAATAATAATACATATGTGGATCTCGAATCGAACTCATTTTGAATAAGTCCATATTTGTTTTTCCAAATTTGAAATAAGAGTAGTAAAATATTTGCCTCGTAAGTCAAGTTTTATTTTTAGCGATCCGAAAAACAAAGCCATATATATACCTATGCACATGCTGTGCTCGGACGATGACGACTGACGACGCGTAATAGCTGCCTGCATGTTTACAAGTATGCGTAGGTACATATACAGATGAACAAAAAGATACGTAGTCAAACTTTATCTTCAAGTCAAAGGGTTTTTTAAAAAAAAACTTATTTAAAATTAAAAAGAATATAAGAATAGAAATAAAACGAGAAACGTCTGGCCGATTTGGAGGCCGATATATTTCTGTTTTTAAATGTGTACATTAATACTACAACATTAATAATACAATGGGTCTCTTACACCGAATCCAAGAACTAATATTAATATTTATATTAAATCTACACTTACTTCTACGAACTGCGCGGTGGTGTTTGGTAACTCTACACCAGCGGGCATACGATACATGCATAACTCCTCCCTCCCCAAGAGCGAAATTATCGGATTGTTCGTTTTTAATAATCTTCCGATGATTTCGCTTGCATGTAAAAATCTATTTCGTAACACATTATAAGAGTAAAATAATAAAAGTTAGAACTAGAAATAATGTAATATAAACTATAACTACACTGATGTTAGAGTCCCTTTCGTTAAAACGTTCACTCACAAATTCACTATGCCTTAGAACACTATCCGTATATTTCACTTTGTCTAAGTTAATTCTCTGCACATTAAGTACACGTGCACCGGATAGTGTCACATCTGTAGTACGTACGGGCAACTGCGATAGATTTATAATAGGAATTGATTCTGTAGATCTTCATTCTCCATTACGATAGAGGGACGATTAATTTTAATCCCTTGAATCTCAACATCACACGGCTCATTGATGTTTATGATGTAGGTCCCGAAGATGGGATGCTTACTTATTTCATCGTTGCAGGTCGTTGTAAGGGTAGTTTTCAGCCTTGAGAATAATATCCAGCTTGTGGTGCTATTTGTTGAACTCTCACATCTTCAATGTTAATTTGATACTGCTTGCAATATGTGATATTGTCTCGGAATGCTATCAGCTGTTCAAGGCATGTCGGTTCGGGGTATGGCGCCAGATTATGGTCAGCGCACAGGAACTGGTCTGCGTCAGCAAGTGGTTGACACGGTTTCACGATCGGTAAGTGTTTCATTCCCTTTGCCAATAGGAGGGGATATTTGGGTAAAATGGAAATCGTTATATTTTGTTGTACACGGTAAATTTGTAATGAGTAGATTTTATCTCAGTATAAACGTGAATCTCTAGTATAAACGTGATCTGGTTGTACTTAAAATAAGACTTAACATTAATAGTTTCCTCTATTTTTATTAGGTTTTGCTCGACCGCTGCGTACACTAAATTCTCAGTTATAGATATCGATTTTAAATGGTGCAACAATTCGGTAGAATTAATAATACTTTAGTGTAATATAGATATTCTACTAAATGTAAGAGCGGTCTCGATTTCACCAAATTTAATAAAAATAGTACGGAAATTAATGGCAAATATATTAAACATAGTTATAATATATGTATTATACATCCAATCATTGTCTTGGGAAGCTAGTTGTTTCAATGCGGACTCAACTATTTTCAATCGTTTCTCTAAAATAGCGGAGTTTCCATTCAAAACTTCAGTGGTAATAATGAAGCTATCAATTACTTGAGAAACCAGAGTTAATTTATTTTTAATGATAATCTGATTGTGAGCAAGTTTTGATGTGATTTTATCGTACCTTAATGCATCACTATAGTTAAGATTTCCGGTAACAACTTTAATCAAAGAACATAATGGATTAAGAATATCCCTTTTGAATCGTTGTTGTGGGATTAATTGTTTGTATTTCTATTTAAGTCGTCACATAGTCTATCTAAATTTAAAACTTCGATAATAGTTCAGTAGTCTTTTTGCAGCAAGCGATTGTAGATGAAGGGCCAGCGCCGGCATCACTACGATCGCTGCGATCCACCTGCGGAGGACGTTTTACATTTTTAAGGGGGACCTTGGTCTGTCTTTGCCCTACTTTTATTGGCACTACATTCCTAACAACCTTACCTATTACTTTGGCTTTAACGTAACGCGGCTTATCTTTACTCTTTCTTTTATTAACGTCTTTCGCGAAAATGGTTTTTCCTTCGGGGAATTGTCTTTCACCTTCACCACCCTTCTTTTGCCTAACTCTTTCCTTGTTCTCAGTAATTTTTTCCGTTAAATATTTATATAAAAATTTGGTTCGTTTAGCGTGGTCTTTAACTAACTGTTGTACATACTGTTTTTCGAAATCAACGTTGAATGGACTTCCTGAATCCGTGTGACCGAATACCACCTCGAATGGGGTTAAGCCAGTAGCAGAGTGTATCGAATGATTATAAGATATAATGGAATATGTCATTACAGATGCAGCATCGGTACATTTCTTGTCATATTTTGCACACCTATAAATTTCGCTAATTGTGGAATGTAACCGTTCGATAACACCCATAGAGTTGGGGTTATTGGGCGTTCCGATATGGATTTCAACCTTATGTAAACTTAAGAATTCTTTCATCAATTCGTTGTTGAATTCGCTTCCGGGATCTGAACAAATTTTTTTAGGAATGCCATAAAATGAAAAATATTTCATAAGCGCACGTACTACCTCAGCGGTTGACCTGTTGGCAATCGGAATAGCTTGGCCTAGTTTGCTGAACGCGTCTATAAGCGTTAAAAAATACTGTCCTTCGATTTGGAAAAGATCGATAAATATTTCCTGGAACGGAGCGTCTTGCGTTTGAGTGAGTTGTAACATAGGTTTAATCGGTCTACGGTCGTATTTCATTTGACGACACACGTCACAAGCGTTAATTATAGCTGAAACGGTTTCATGCATATTATGCCAAAAATAAATTCTTCGAATTTTTGCTAATGTTTCTTTGATACCGCGGTGACAAGTCTTCCCTTCATGATAATTAAGTACTATTTCCTTTTGTACGCTTTCACTTTCTACATACACTATTCGCTCTGTGCATTCATATAATAATACTGTATTTTTCCTAAACAACTCTATTACTGCACTGCAAAATTGCTTACGATGCTCTTTATCATTGAAGTATATAAAGTATTTAGTTTTGGGATTAATGTATTCTTTCAAAAATTGTTTTATTAAATTCGGGTTATTTGTGGGTAAAGTTACTTCTAGAATCCTTTGTTTATCACGTGATTTGTCTCTAACCTGCATTTCATTTCGTAACCATGTAAATATTAAAAGCTGATTAGGTTTCGTATCTATTGCCTCTTGAAGAATTGGTATGCCGGTCGAGTCAATGTCTATAGCAGAATGGATTGTGTCAGACCTGCTTGTCTCGGATGGTAATCTAATAGAGTGTTCGGGTGTTTTCGGAATGCTTGATATTGAAATAGTTTCAGAGTCTAAGTCGGGGTTAGAGCTCGCTGTTACTGTAGCACTTGTATCAGAAATCGAGAGTGTGGATGAATCATTGCGTTCGGTCCTTTGCTTAGTCGTCAGTTTTTCATTGTCAATGTTCACTACCATTGAGTGGCCTTCGTTGTCGGAATTCGTGGCATTAACCTTAATTCGAGAAAGTGCGTCGGCATTTGAATTTTGGTTTCCTTTTTTGTAGATTATTTCATAATCAAAGTCTTGGAGACGTAAACGCCAACGGGTAAGCTTACTACTGGTGTCTTTATAGGAATCGAGCCATGCCAGAGGTTTGTGGTCAGTATAGATTATGAACTTTCTCCCATATAAATAAGGGCGAAAATGTTTGATGGCCCAAACGATAGCAAGGCATTCTCGCTCTATCGTGCTATACCGGGCCTCGGTATCGCTAAGGGTACGACTGGCGTACGCAACAGGCTTATCGCTACCTATGGGGCCTTGAGATAAAACGGCGCCTAGTGCAACGTTAGAAGCATCAGTCGTCAGGATGAAAGTTTTGTCATAATCGGGATATTGTAATAGGGGTGCATGTGTCAAAAGTTCCTTACATCTATTGAACGCATCGACATAATTTTGATCCATAATTATTTTATTTCGCTTTTTTAAACAAGAAGTCAATGGTTTAGTTACATGAGCGAAGTCCTTAATAAATCGTCGGTAATAGCCAATAAGTCCAAGGAAGGATTTTATTTCTGTTGTAGTTTTGGGTATTGGGTAGTTCATAACCGCTGCAATTTGTCATCATTAGGTCTAAGTCCATCTTTAGTTATGGTGTGACCAAGATAAATAACTTCCTTTCGTAGGAATTCCGACTTATCTAATTGTACCTTTAGGTTTGTCTGTCTCAGTCGGTCGAAAACGGTTCGTAATTTATGTATGTGTTCGTCTAAACTTGTAGAAAATACGATTACGTCATCAAGATAAACCATGCAGTGTAGTCCCTGCAGGCCTCTTAGTACATTGTCCATAGTTCTTTGGAATGTCGCCGGGGCTGTTTTAAGTCCGAACGGCATTCTTAAAAACTCATAATGTCCATTTTGCGTGCTAAAAGCGGTTTTTTCTCTGTCCTGCTCTTCTACTTCTATCTGATGATAGCCACTAGCTAAGTCAAGCGTCGTAAAGTAGAGGCTCTTCCCTAATTTGTCAAATAAGTCGGTAATGTTGGGGAGTGGGTATCGGTCATCAATAGTAATTTCGTTAAGTCGCCTGTAATCTATAACCATTCGCCATTTAATCTCACCGGACGCATCGCCTTTCTTGGGAACCAAGTGAACCGGTGCGTTCCAGGGGGAATGTGACTCTTGGATAACGTTGTCCTTAAGTAATTTCTCTATCTGTCTATTAATTTCAGCGGCTTGTGAAGGTGCCTGTCGATATGGCCTGACATAAATTGGGTCTTCGTTTTTTGTGCGAATTTTGTGTTTCACCTGATTGGTAAAACTCAATGGAATTTGATCGCAATAGAAAATATCCTTGTATTCATTACAAAGATTAAGTATTTTACTTCGTTCTTCGTCGTTCATATGGTCAAGTCTGAGTCTTTGTAAATTGTCTCTAAGTAGTTTATTCGTGTCTATTGTTGTATTATGGTCACTAAAATTCAACTTACATTCGGTCATGTCATATTTCATTACCGTGAAAGGTTTAGTTATAGTTATAGTATAAGGTACTTCTAAAGTGTTCTGAATTACTGTCAGTGCGTATCCATTAACACAGTTTACTAAGGCGGAAGGCATTCTTAAACCAGGAGTAAATTCCACAAAGTTAACTATGGCTTCACCTGAGTATATATCCGTAGGGATCTTAACACGCTGTTCTGTACGTGGTTGTAATTTTATAACATAATTTAGGTTATTAATAATAGGTATGCAAGTAGTTTTAGTTCTTAACTTTAAGTGTTTAAGGTCGATAATCGCATCTAGTTGTTTAAGTAAGTCGTTACCAATGAGTCCTTCATAGCGTTCGTCTACATCATATAAATGAAATTTGTGATAGTCCGTAGTATTAAAAGTCGGTAATAGGGGAATTACAATCGTTTCATCGTGTCGACTGGAGGCGTGAGTACTGATTACCTGAAATGGTTCGTGTCTAATATATTCTGAAAAATATTTGTAAGCGATACGGGGGCTCATGAAAGATCTAGTGCTTCTGGTATCTATCATTAGCTTAGCATTGATCTCTGGTATATAGATATAGGGTAATTTGAGATTGGGGTCGCAATTTAACTCTATTATTTCTCTTTCGGGGGTGAGGCTTCGATGTGAAAATTTTCACCCTCTGTTTTGTGTAAGTCCTCATTTTTCCACCCTTCCGATTCATCGTTGTAGTCAATTAGGTTCGAGTCATAGTCATACATTCGATATGTCGTGTCATGCTCATATCCGTCATTATTGTAAGTGTCGTAATAGTCCTGTAAGTCATCGTTGCCTAAGGTAAGTTCATTCAGCCTAAAGCTCTGTTGAGGTGTCTGGGGCTGTGACCTTGGGACAGCTGTTCTCATCGAGACGTCAGTTTCTTGAAAACGAGAGCCTTGCAACTGGGGTGGTTTATAACCAAACTGTTGAGGGTTGTTATGAAACTGAGGTGGTTTAAATCCTATCTGTGGGGGTTTGTAGCCAAACTGTCGCTGTGGTTCCAGCTGCGGGCGGAACCCAAACTGTGTGTTAGAGCCTAACTGAGGGCGGTAACCAAACTGCGGCAAACGGTTTCCGAACTGCTGCGGTTTAAATGCATGGTTTTGCTGTTGTCCGAATTGAAATCTATTTGGTGGCATCCCGAAACTAAATCTTTGTTGAGGTACAAAACTATTGGGTAACAAGGGCTTATATCCGTTTTGATTTTGTGACGTCATAGTGGTGTTACCGAATTTAAAACCAACTGGAGCTATGTTAGCTGGTAGCCTAGGTGTGGTTAAGCCACCATGGGTTCGATTCCGCGTAGCATATTGTTCGTGGAAGTTTACTTCCTCCATAACTATTGATAAGGCTTGCTCTAAAGTCGCGGGTTTATTTAACCTTACAACGCGGACCAAGTGTTCCGGTAAATTATAAAGAAATACATTTAACGCAGTATGATTATATATCGCGATTTTAGCACGTTTGATGTCTGCGTCGGTTAATAAATTTACTTTTGAAATAAGTAGAGAGCGAATATTTTGAATCCTATTGCAAAAGTCTAGATAACTTTCACCCGTCTTAATTTTGCATGATTCTAATTCTATATTTATACACTCCTCACTGCGAGGGTCACCGAAGTGTTGTTCTAACAATTCTTTTAAAGCGGACCACGTAGTTATGTCCTCGCGTTCCGATAACAGCGCGGCTGCGTTATCGGTAAGACGGCTAGTAATCGCGTGTAAAACATATATATTCTGTTCCTCGTGCCCTCTATATTTATTAATTACGTACTCGCACTTCCTAAGAAAAATGTTAAGGTGTCTTTTATCACCACCGAAATACGGGATAAGCCGTAACATTTCATTCGGAATAGGAATAACTACTATTGGCTCTGGTAAAGGAACATCGCTCGGTCCCGGTTCCATTTTTATAAAAAAAGGTAATCTTTATATGAGATTTAAACTAATCACTGAAGTTTCCAATGAATGACAACACAATAATGACACGACAAATAAAATCACAATATAAAGCACACAATAAAATAACACAAAATTAAGAGTACCTATAAAAGTAACAAAAAAATAAATGTGTAAAATACAATGTAAAATAATAAAGCAGTATAAAAAAATATAATTTCTACGTACGACAAATGAATAAAATTGATCGATTCTAAGATCAATTATACTATATAATAATTAAATAATAAAAATTATCAAACAAAATCTTAAAATAAAAATGTTTAATGCAACACAATTTTAATTTGAAATTATTTTTCAATTTTCAATTCTTAATTATAATTAAATATAACTTATAACTTCTTATAATAATATTTCAATTTATAAATTCTCTCACAATTACTATATTAAATTATTTTTAATTTATAAATTCTTAATAACTAATCCGGTACTCAATAGAGATTTATACTAAGTACCAGTCACGTTATACTGAGAAATGTTCGATCCCACGAATAACAATATTAATTTACACACGTAAAAAAACCCTTTAATGAAAAATACGGAAGTGGTATATGGTAAGGATGGCAAAGAGTTTTACTTACCAACCGACCGCTACTCCCATACTCGATGTCCTTGGTAGAGCTCGACAAATTTTGTTGGTTCGTGGATCGCCTCACAGCTATTCGCGCCGCACTCACGTAATCCAGGCGAATTTGGACACCCGGAATTATACGAAAGACGGCACAGCTTTATCGAAGCGATCCTACCGGCTGCGCCAGTCAAACTTTATCTTCAAGTCAAAGGGTTTTTTAAAAAAAAACTTATTTAAAATTAAAAAGAATATAAGAATAGAAATAAAACGAGAAACGTCTGGCCGATTTGGAGGCCGATATATTTCTGTTTTTAAATGTGTACATTAATACTACAACATTAATAATACAATGGGTCTCTTACACCGAATCCAAGAACTAATATTAATATTTATATTAAATCTACACTTACTTCTACGAACTGCGCGGTGGTGTTTGGTAACTCTACACCAGCGGGCATACGATACATGCATAACTACGTTGAACGATCATTTCAACTATCATAATATATAAATAAAACAATAACTCACAAATTTGACTTATAATTTTACAAAGAGAAGTCTTCTACAGTATGTAATATGATTTATTAAAATAATACACCAGACTTTTGTTTTATTTTACAATTCTTCCTTTTCGAATGGGACTGACTTTACTTTTCGATTATTTTTCATGTAGCCGTTTATTTCATTCGGTTTGTTTGTCCAAGGTCATTATAATATGAAAATGAGTTTTGAACGAGTTCCGGGGATTAATAATAAGTCTCTTCAGGCCGTTTAATTTCGCGACAATTGTAGGTATTCTTCAGTGATTTCTTTGATGTTTTCATTGAAATTTCTGACGTAATTTATTATTTAACTGGCACCCATTGTAATCGTAAATCATGATGTCTTATTTAGGTTATTATTCCAAATAAGATGAAAACTTATTCTGTACAATATTTAAATTTCGTTTCAAGTTATACTTTAATATTTTAGGCCTTAGACTTCTGAATCATCATGTTTTTAGTTTTTAATGAAATTACTGCCGATTTGGAGTTTTGAAATGACTAACATGTACTAACCTACTAAGTAAAGGATAGTTGTAATGTATTACTTACTACTTTACTGTACTTTAGTAGTACAAAACGTAACTTGTATTGTACGTTTATCAGAAATGTTGAACATTGGTAAAATGGGTACCTTTTTCATGGTAAATAAGTAATAAAACAATAGCAATTGTATTACTGAATCAGCCTGTAAATGTCCCATTGCTGGGCAAAGGCCTCTTCTCCATGTAAGAGAAGAGTTGGAGCTTAATCCACCACGCTGCTTCATTGCGGGTTGGCGGATAATTTATCCACCAAGAGTAACAATTGTTACCAGGTGGCTTTGAAAACAACCGGGATCGATGGCTTTACGCGCTCACTGAAGCACGGTGGGGAAACCCACAAGGACATACACCCAGACCGGAAACAGCGAGAATCGAACCCGCGACCGCCGGCGTAGAGGCGACTAGACCAGAACGGTCGTCGAAATTGTATTAAAGCACAAATATTTTATTATTGAATTCGGAAAATGACATATGTTTAATCGTTATTTAAATATGAACTAAAAATTTGTTAAATACATATTAACTTTTGGACAAAACAAACAACATTAAATGCAAGCCAATAATACAATTATTCCCACCAACTTGTTCATTAATGTTTTGCATAATAGAGTGTTAAAATGAGCTAATAAAATTGGACAAATAATTATACGCAACGACCGCAAAAACATATTCACTGATTAGGGACACATAATTATAATGAAAATATTATAAACCAAATATAAATAAATAAAAATTATTTTCTGCATGTTTGGAAGAACTTCAGTTGAGACTGTCCCGTCCGTTTAGATGAATTTCTTTATGAAGTTCATAATTACCAGAATAAGTTTCGTAATTTTTGTTTTTTTAAAGATATATCAGATAAGTTTTTATGGATATTTTTGGAGTTTACTCCTTAATAATCGATTTTCATATAAGGCCCCCGGTAAAAATATGACGAGTAACTTTTACTTATTGAATGACATTTCACTTTTCAGTCGTGATCATTAAGACGAATAGTCTGCGCGCGAGCTCCGAGGAATCGGTGGTTGAGGAGCGGGCAGGTGTGCACCGCGCCCGACGGTCGCTTCATACCCCGCACTCTTCCACTACTAGTGACGACCTTGACCTGAGAGCACGCTTATCGTATTTTTGATGATGAAGCCCAATTATATAGTATTTTTGATGATGAAGCCAAATTAATAACGGACAATTTATTCCCTCAGAAATCTAAAAGGTACTATATTTTCGCGTAAAAACTGTAAAATATAAATAGGCGATAAGTATTATTTTGTGTCACATACGAATTATTTGTGCCTATTTGAGAGTCGTCCTCAAGGAGTAAACTCTAGTCGTGCGTCGGGGCTGACACACATAGTTTTTTTAGATTCGTTGCTGTAGTAATAATCTTATCCACTAATCCGCAGTGGATCTGCGCCGTGGGTTAACTATATTCCAATTATTTTCAAAATCTAACAATGGGACATTTACCAAAGTATATACTCAATAAAGGCTAAAAAATGATATTTACTTTACCATGAATCTGGATTAGCAAGGAAAGAATCTTCCTACAAGAACTCATTTTAAAACTTTTTGTACGGAGCCATACATCCGTTGCACAAAAGACGAAAAGGTTTCATTGGGGCCAGGAAGTCGTTTGACTCAGTGACCGAAGTCGACAAACAATATGACAATCAAACGGAACTACTTAGCGGAATCTAATCAACAGTGCAATGGTTATTTTATTTAAACTAACAATAAGAGTATTTTAATAATAAAGTTAATATATGATTTTCAATATTAATTCAATAACAGGTCCTGAGTTTTGTGAAATGGAATAATACAATATGGACCCTACACGTTTGCAGCATCTGCGAACACTATGCATAACAAGTATTAAGAAAAGACAATCTGAAATGCTGTATCGGGAAAAGGAGGAAAATCCAGTTTAAGATAAAATGAGATTCAATTTCTTAACACAATGTCTCTCGAGCTTTACCTATATCGGATCTATTTCATCACATTGAATAACCATAATATTAGAGTTCATATCGAGTCATAGATTTAGTTTTTATGTAAGGTACTTATTTATATATAAATGTCGCAAAAATATTATACAAAATGGCGCATATATATAGAGAATATACACAACTAAAAAGTTTTCTCATATATTAAAAAAATATCGTAAGAATATTGATGACTTTTCCAAGTAATAACAACGATAGTTGCAGATTCGATTCCCGATGAAGTTAAATATTTATGTTTGAATTGATATTATCATCTATGTGCTTGTCCGAGTAGTTTTCCTCGCCGTTTGTGGGAGAACTCGATTTATTATATTGCAGTCCTCGTTGTTATCATTGTCTGATTAAAAGCATGGTCTCAATAGACCGTTCCGGTGTACTGGTGGCAACAGTTCCATTTACGCCGATTGTGCATTCGATTATTGCTCAGAACGAATATCTGTGTTTAAACAAATATTCATACCTATAGTCTTGGTAGAGAAATTATTTGCAAAAGAGAAAGAATAGAAATTATTGCAGTCAGAGATAAATTATTGCGGTGGAGCAGCGTGTTGAATTAGGCTTTCAAGAGAAAGAGTCTTTTGCCCAGCTGTGGAACTTTTGCAGACTGATTACTTCAGCCAATTCAAAAGAAATTTTACAAAAAATAGAGTTGAATAATAAACAGTCCCCACAAACAGAGCAGACGCTAGACAAAGAATCGATTCCATAAAATAATAGTCATGATATAACCGTAAAGAATCGAACAATTTCCGGTATACGCAGATACCAAACGAATACTACTAGGTACATACATTTGATACATTAGTCTATATATATTTAGATTTCTTCTGTCCACCAAGATTTTAATCTCGAGATGTTTGTGTAATTTATCTTAGAATTTAAAATAATATAACAACAGGAGCTTAGAGAGAATAATGTTAGTTTAAACTAATTTTCTTTACATAATGAAGATAAAGTAATATATACATTCGTATTTTTTTATTCTATAAACATTTCTTATGTTTTATAAACAAAACCCAAATCTTTGATAAATATTTACAATGGTATCTCGAAGCACAATAAATAAATATCAATACAACCTTTAACTTTCAGATGCGGAATCATTTTCTCAAAATACATTGCATTTACTTTGTGGTTTGAGGTGTCAAAGCTAAATTTATGCGGAAAATTCTCGCATAAAAGGACGCTCGGATTGCAAACGCAAAATTTTAGCGGGAATTTTTTTTATAACTTTTCTGTTCTATACTTAATGATTAATAACGTATTTGCAACTGTAGATAAAAAATGTTTTTAGGGTACACAAATTTCTATATAATAACGACGTAATCTTTTATTTTAAAAAAAGTTCAGCCCAATCATATGTTGTTTACTGTAGGTAGGGTAAGACTATTATAATTAATTTTTTAAAACTTATTTGTTAGAAGATCACTTCAAAACAGCTCCAGAGCCTCGCACATCGCCGTCTGGTTGCTAGTCTGTGTGTCTTCTACAGGTTGCATTTCGGTGAGTGTGCACGGGAATTGCATGAATTGATTCCCCCAGCACCATTCCACCATCGGACGACACGGCGCGGACAGGGATTTCATCCATATGTGGTCGACATTCCTCCGGTTCGTACCTCGCGGTTCGCATCCTCCTTCATTGTTAGAACTGCAAAGGAATGGAATTCTCTTCCTGCGTCACTGTTTCCCGATACTTATAATTTAGGGATTTTTAAGGCAAGAGTGAACAGGTATTATTTGAGTTTGCGTGCTCCACCTTAGACTTCATCGTTGTTTACCATCAGACAAGATAGAAGTCAAACGCACTCAAATTTTTTTGATAAAAAAAAAAAAAAAAAAAAAAGTCTTAATATGACATAAAACTTTATAGTGATGAATATTAATTCATCATTTTAATGGCTCGTGAAACGTTTTAGACTGATTTTTATCAGCGATACCGCTTGTTAATTAAATTTGTTTTTGAAATAGAAAAAAAAAATTAAAAAAAAATCGTATTCATACCAAAATATATTGACCGACTATTCCATGTAGTGACGACTTAAGGTTAAGACTATAACTTTAAGATAATAATCAATGAAAAGTAGTATTTTAATAATTTGGTGCTTGTAGTAATGCTGGTAGTACTAGTAGTCGTAAGTATAGGATTGTCACTGACCTTATCCCAATTTGGCGCTCCTTCACCCTCCGCACTAGAGTGGAAGGGGCACCTATAATCCTCCCACTCGCCACCAGGGCAATATAGCACTCACGGTGCTTACGAGCGCTCTATAGGCGAAGGCGGCCCGCATAGGCGGGCCAACCGTCGGGGTGCTACGGTTGCATGCGAAAGCGATCTCGTGGCGCCCCACTACGACGATAACGGCACCGCTGGGTTTTAGTGGGTATTCTGGCATGTTCTGTCATGTCAGCGATTCTCACATACCTGTCGCATTGTGCGACGGGATGCATAAACGCATTTCCCAGTGTTAAAAAAAGGTGTGCAGTGTGCAGGAATGTTAGGTTAGTTTGTTGTTAAAATTTATATAATGTATATTTATTTGATCAAAAGTCTATACCGGATTTTATCGCGTTTATTCAAAATTAATAATAATTATTCGGACACCCACCACCTCAGTCCCCCGAGATCATGGACGCTGTAAAGGGTCCGAAACGTCGGGAAATGATTTAAAATATTGTAAAACTATAAAGTTTTGAATAAACGCGATAAAATCCGGTAGGTACAGACTTTTAATCAAATGAGTAAAATTCGCGTAAATATAAGAGAACAGTAATGTATATTTATAAGGTTTTTCATAATATTAAATTTCCTAAAAGCAATTTTACTGATACAATATTCGATACAAATACATGTTTCAAAAATATAACCCTCCTTCGGCAGTCAGGTAAAGATACTAATGTATATTAACCCTTTTAACACCTTTGAAGAGAAGTTGAAGCAACATCTTTTCACTCAATCGAATCCGTAATTATTACAATGACTAGTATTAGGTTTTATTACATTTAATGTGTATATTTATTAAGTTTTAAAAGTGAAGTTACATGAAAATTAAATTAATATAGTAGTATATAGAAATTTACTTTCATTAAAGGTTGTCTGGTAGAGATTGCTGATAGCGATAAGACCGCCTTTGCACACTTAAATTGTAAATATCTTGTACTCTCTTTATCTAATATCCACTGTAAATTTAGTGACTGCAATAAAGCAATTATCTATCTATCTATCTAATAAATAGTTTAGTACTTGTAAAAAATGCTCGGATATAGTTTACTATAAAATCTCTCGTACTATAATTCTACTACGAAACAAATTCCTTTACAAATTAGATTTGCATGTTTCGAAATTTCGATGTAAATCCTTTCCCGTTGCAGTATTTACAAGTTAAGCTTTGGCTAGGAAGTGATAAAATTTCAAAAGGTAAGTTTCATTCTTGCCTTCCTACAGAGTTTTCTTAACTCGTTAAATTATCACATCTATTGGTGGGACTCAATGGTGTAATTTCATGGTAGAGTGACTCCACAGGCGCTATTCACTTGTCGACCGATGGCATTCCTTTCCTAATAACATTTTGGACCTCTTTATGTTCTTAGTGTTATATTTATACATTTACTTTATATGATATTTATATGCATAATTAAGTGCCGAATAACATAGGTATATACTTAACTAGCGGCCCGCCCCGGCTTCGCACGGGTATTTAAATAAAATTTCAAAAAAATATAAATTTATATTTTTTATCACCTACACCTGCGTCGATACAGGAATATATTTCATAATAGACAGATTGAGATCAAACATAATATTTTAGCCCGCGACTTCGTCCGCGTAGAAGTCGAAAATGGTTATAATAAGATTTTTGTTCTTTTTTTTTACGTTATTAATTTTGTTATAACATATAAATTATTATGTTAAAATATTTGAATACTTATAAAATATAACAATCTTTATTATAGAGTAGGAATTTAAAGTTAATTAAACATTAAAATAAAAATGAAATTTATTATGTTTTATGATGAAGAAGCTCTGCTTTTGATCTGGAGAAAGTTACACGGGGGTATTATCTTCTTACAACGAAATCGAAATACTACACCTTCCATAGTATTTCTTTATAAACAATATTTTTTGTTTTTCGTTCGGAGTGCTAGAATTACCAGGCTATTCTGGAATATGCCACATACAACTGACTGTGAGAGAAGCAGTTGTCGCTTAAGTATACTCCCGCTACAGTAAGAGTTTGACCATAAGCTTTTTTTATGGTAAATATATACTCATATACACTCATACATTATATTATTATATGGTTCCCGGGAATCACCATATCCTTTTTTAAGCAACAGGTCTGAGAACTGTCCGGCAGTAACATCTCCCTTAGATGGACTCTCATATTTATGGTAAGGCTCAGTTTCGTCACTGCAGGCCACAAATGCTCCTGTACTGTAGTGTATTGTATCAGCCTATAAATAACTCACTGCTGAGCGAAGGCCTTTTTTCCATATAGAAGAAGCCTTGGAGCTTAATCCACCACGCTGCTCCACTGCGGGTTAGCGGATAATATCCCTACTATAAGTAAAAATTATTATAAGGCATCCATGATAACAAACGGGACCGACGGCTTTGCGTACTCTCCGGGGCATGGTGGGGAAACCCACTATACACCTAGACCTGAAACAAATATTGGCACAAATACAAATATCTGCCCCGAGCGGGAATCGAACCCACGACCACCGCCATTGAGGCGAGGCGTTAAGGCGACTACTTGCACCACTACACCAGAACGGTCACCATGTTTCGTTCGTTGTATCGTAGGTATAATTACAGCAGAAGTCAATACGATTTTGTCTCTTAGATTTGAATAAACCCGCAAGTAAATATTTTTTAAATTTTAATTGACTCGGCACAGTTGGTAGTGACCCTGCTTTCTGCTCTAGGATCGTGGGTTCGATTCCCGCCTCGAGTTTGGGTGTAATATCTATTTATTTCTATATGTATTATTTATAGGTATATTTATAAAAAAATGAATATCATTCGGCTGTTACCGAAAATACAGGCATTAAGTTGCCTACCTTAGGAACAGACGATCGATCGTGTGTGTGTATCAAACATATATTTATATTTAATAATAGTCCAAGACAGCTTTTATTTCCTCCTTCTTAGTTTTAGTGTAAGATAAAGTTAAATGGGTACATGATTTATAAGATTTTTTTCTGATCTTGTTCCAACATTAGTCCGTGGTGCCAATCTGTACTAATTCGAGCGTTAATGCCGTATAATTCAAAAATGTTTCCAAGTTCACTTCGGTGTCTTCTATATCAGTATCATTGTGAACTACAGATGCGTTGCTGATGAGGAGTCATTTAGTTTAAAACCCTTGACTTAACACAACACCAACATTGAATTAAAAAATATTATATAAGACACTATTTTACAATAAAGCAATCACACGGTATAGTTACGGTATATTTACAACTCAATTTTGTTACGTTTAATATAAAGTCTTTCCTGTTCCATCAGGAGCACCCAAACAAAGATATCACCTACACCTGCGTCAATACTGGAAAATATATTAGACGGATTGAGTTGTCAAACATGTGTCAAAATTAAATGTAATTAAAAAAAAGCACTAAGGAGTATTTATATCAAAATAACTTTCTACCCCTTTTTAACTCCGTTAGGGAATGAATTTCGATAATATACGAAACACGTCTTCAATCAATTCTGTTAAAGAATATTTATGCCAAATTTGAAGTAGATTGGACCAAGGAATCACGTTGTCCCATACAAACTTTGCCTCCATTTTTCATCCCCTTAGAGGTAGAATTTCGTAAAATCCGTTCTTAGCTGACCTCTACTCGGCAAAAGGAATATTCCTTCCAAATTTCAAGTTTTTAGGTCTCATAGTTCCAGAGATATCGTGATGAGTGACTATATCTATAGAAAGTCTCCTATATATATATAATAATAAAATAAATAATAAATAATAAGAGAAGAAAAACTATTGTCATTATTATAATGTAAAATATATTTTAAAATACTTCAATGCTATTATATATAATATGTATCCAGTAGCTTTGTTATGATTTTCAAAACTGTATGACGACGATCAAAAATTTATTTGTTAGTAGTTACTGTCGATACAGTAACTACTAACAAATGTATGTAACTACGCCTGTAAACTACCCACTGCTGAGCGAAGGCCTCTTCTCCATATAGAAGAAGGGTTAGAGCTTAATCCACAACGCTGCTTCACTGCGGGTTGGCGGATAGTTTCCCTACCATGAGTATCAATCGCTATCATCTATGATAACAACCGGGACCGACGGCTTTAATTGCTCTCCGAGGCATGGTGGGGAGGCCTACAAGGACGTACACCCAGAGCAAAAACAAATATTTGTACAAATACAAATAACGCAAGCGGGAATCGAAACGCGCCCGCCGGCGCGCGGTTTTAGGCGACTACTCGCACCACTACACCAGAACAGTCGTTAGTAGTTAGATACCAGCGGCGTGCACAGGATTATGACACTGGGTATGCGGCGGAATACTCGGTCACAAAAACTTATTCTTTTATAGATTTTTAGCATAGCCACAGCCACGCGACGGATCTCTGTTGGATCAGATGTTTTTCTGTATGATCATGCTTCTTTGCCGCGGAATAGAAATTTAAATCTGAATATCCCGAATCAGTCCACACTGTACTAGAATTACTAAACAATTTGCAAGGAAAACAATATAATTTAATCGTGTGTACACAACCACACAGCTAGTTGTACGTTTCATAACTTTTATTTTATTAACATTTTTATTAATATTATATTATAGTTATATAACATGAAACTTTCGAGTTACATTCCTTTTTTTGCTGGTTTAATTGTTGTACCTACCTTTAGACACAATTTGAATCTTTTCACTGAATGACAATTTGTGAGAACTTGTTATTTTTAATTTTTAATAAACACACATTTTCAACACAAACCTTACAATCAAATAACATTTAAAAACAAACAAAAAACGCACTAGTAAAAGCAAATCACTACAATTATTATAGAAACTCAGTAATAAACTGTTAAATGTACACACTTTCAAATGTTAAAATGAAAAATCTTCTAAGAAAACTATAAATATACTGGCGCAAATAAAATAGTAAACAATGCTTATCACATAAAAAATGCAAAATGGCCCTCACGAAACACAATTAAACATTACATTGGTTACTCGGATTATAGGTAACTAACATTTCCGAATACTCCCGACAGCGGCCGAACTTTCGTAGTAGTCTAAGATCCGAACCTAAGTCGACCTTCACCGGTGTGATAATAGATTGAGACCTATTTTATAATAAATTTAGTATATTAAAAAATGTATTAAAAATGGGTTTACTGGAATAATCCTGGACAGGATATTTTTAATTAATTATAAAAAAAAATATTTGTGTTTTAATTTTGCAATATCAAGAAAATATTTTTTTTTTTAACAATAGACTTGAAGTATGAAAACACTTCAAATTTACATACATGATTTTTTTATAATTATTTATATAATATATAAATATTAATAATATAATATATAAATATTATTATAATAATATAATATATAAATATTAATAAAAATATTACATAAATGATTTTTTAATCTCATCACTACACTATCATCACAATCGTACACTCAATCACTACTCTATGCAGGGCCGGATTTAGAGTTGTGGAGACCCGGGGGCAACGGAGGAGTGGAGGCCCCTTGATCTGATATTGAATTGTTTTTTTATCTTGCAGAAAAAAATGACGACGAAAAAAAATGTCTTCGCGATCTCACGCCAATATATTAAAAAAAAGGTCGTTCTACCCCCGGACCGCTGATTCTTATTCCATCGGGGTATATGTATTCCTAAAAAAAAAGGTCGTCCCAACTCCGAACCGCTCCAACACGGTTGGCTCTATTGTAGAAGCCCCTCTTTTTTGGATGTGGAGGCCCCTCTTTTGTGGATATGGGTGCCCCTCTTATTTTGGGGCCCGGGGCAGTTGCCCCGCTTGCCCTCCCCTAAATCCGGCCCTGACCCTATGTTACGTTATGTGTTGTTATGATATTCTGTCTTATAACAATCAAAATGTAGCCAACCACCAAAAAGTATCCTATTACCTTCTTCTTGCCCAATAGTGAAACATTTACAGATTATTAAATTATTATTTACTTTTTTTGTTATCAGATTCCGAATACGTATAATACTTTGTAGTATTTTTTATACCTTCTGAAACTTTATGACGTGACATCTGGAAACTTCGTGAGTAATTATTATAGTATATTATAAAATAATATATCCACATAATATTACTGTTTTGCTTTTAAATAAATTTTAGCAACAATTAATATATTTTTTTATTGACGTGATAACGTTTTATAAATCGATGAACGCCAGCTGCACGCACGAAAAAGCATGACTCATTGTCACGTTCCGCGAGCGAGAGCTTGAAGCAAGCGATAGAGGGGCACAATCGGCCTAAGCGTTCGGCTTGTGAAGTTGTGACGCATCTAGGACTCTTACGCCGAGTTGCACGAAACAAATTTTTAATTTAAGTGTTTATTAAACTAATTTAATCACAAGAATCGTGATTATCTGTTGCACGAAACCTACATCTGATTAAGTTAACAAAAAAAATTCGTTTAATTAAAGACCTATCTAACGGATTAATTCCAACAGCTTTAAATTAATCATAAGATTAACTAATTTTAAGATTAATTGCAACTTAACTAACGGAAAGTTAGCGACGGTTTCGTGCAACTCGCCGTTACACTCCATCGGCAGATGCGTCCGAGTAGAAGAGAAAAAATATTTGAATTAAGGAGTGCGAATAAATGTTAATTTATCGAAAAAAAAAAAAAAAAAAAAATTTTCAATTATTTCCTTCTTATGATGATTTTGTGATAATAATTCAATTCATAAAAGTATGCAATTTTTCATCAATGTTTTCTTATGACGTTATCACGTAAAATTATCGTCCGCAAACCGACTTTACAGACAACCAAATTTTTTAAACGGAATTTTACAGCTAATATAATAATATGATTTAATAACTATTAACGGAATTTGTGAAAACTCATAATATGAGTGTGACTTCAACTATACTTGAGCCAAATTCGATATGGAATTTATGTAAACAAACCAAATGTCATCGTATATAGGGTTGTCATACTTTAATTTGTAATGAAATATTGTAATTTATCACCAATTTCCTAGTTATACATTAATAATTTTACTTTAACATTGTTTTCTAGAACTTAAGTTAACCGCCAAATACGTAATATACAAGAAAATTAGCTTATTACAAAAGTTAACAAATTTGTAATTACTAATATAGGTACATCTAACAACCCTAAATTTTTGCACTAACAGGAAAATTTCGCAGATAAGCAACATTTGGTCTTTTTTTGATCAGTCGTTATATTGTTAAAGGTAAATTGTTATCGATTTTTATACACAATTTTAAATATTATAATTAATATGTTTATTCAACGTAAGTAAAGTAAAATAAAAAATAAAAGAGAATGAGTGTCTCTGAACATAGATTTTTAATCATATTAAATCCATTTTAAAAAAATGTTGTTTTATTTTGAATGCTATTCAGGGATAGTGTATCTATTTTTAATATAGGCATATACATATTTATGAAAATATTTAGAAATCATTCAGTAGGAAATTAGTTATACCCACGTTAACAAGTAAATTTTACCTCCATAACAGTTAATTATAGATAATATATAAATATATCTAACTCCCTGGCTTATTTATTTCAAGTTTTATGTAGCTTGTACTACTGTGTATAAATATGAAAAAATATAATTATTATAATTATTTTCCAATAGGCTGTTAACATCTGCCTATGGTTGGTTGCTAAGCAACGGTTTGTTGGTAAACATTCCATATCGAATTTGGCTTAAGTATAGACTTGCATTATTTATAGATATCGCATTTGTCTTGTGCTACAATTCTAAAGTATCCGACTTTACGTGATTTATATCTTGTTACATTTTTATATTCTGTGAATAAATAGGTATACGTCTGAGTTTTCGTAGCCAAAATTTTTTATCGAAAAATGGTCTTATAGATGCTACTAATATTATTGTAACTATAGTTATTATTCTATGAAAATTTTATGGACAAGCAGTTGTCGATTATATATGACAAAAAACGTCAATTATAATAAGAAAATGATATCTTATAATTGCAGAAAAACTTTAGATTGGTATGGCTGCATGATTTAGGCGATATTAATTACGTATAAGTAACATTTAAAATTGTAAATTTTTAAGGATGAAGGATGTATACATTGTACATTCTGTTGGCTTTCTATAAAATAAATAAAGAAACATTTTAAAGATGGCCCGAAAGGAACTCGTCATTAGACAAGTAAAACATTTAAATAAGATAATATGAAGCATATTTGTCTCATTCCTAATATTAAATTTTGTTTGTAGATCATAAAGTGAGGTTGTCAGGTACTTTCTAGTAAAAGAATGTCTCGGGAGTCGAGACGCGTCCTCTCCAGAAGCAACACAAAGCCTTATTTATCTCAGCTTATACTGATAAAAAAATCGTTGACAGTTTCTGTACAAAAGAAATAAGTATCATAAAATAATAGCTTCCTTTTTTATTACTCATAAGGAAAATATAAAACTTTTGTTGTTATTGGCTCGTTACCTAATAAACAATATTTATTTAAAAAAAAAACCGAATTTTTCCATCTCATTTATCATTATAAGACAATATTGTATAAGAATTATAGCGTGCACAATTTCATATATATTCTTAGCAAAATTGTTTTATAGTAGATAATGAAAGCTGATCTTTCTACAAGGCTGTCGTATAAAAGGAAAAATAATATTAAGATCAAAGTTTGTAGGAGTACTTATGAAAGTTAAATGTACGGCCATTGCTTTTGATTATTCGCCTAATTTACTTAAAAGTATATAAAATAAATTTTACGTTTATCAAATATTTTATTATCATATCACATAAATGAAACGATACTAAAAATTAGACCATGTGCATAAAATAATCATTTGAAAAATTTGTTTTCATTCAACGTTGCTTTTGTTCAAATCAAGTATTTGAATTTATAAAGAAACTTGACGTTTAAGCTTCAACAAAAATATTCTACGTTTGAATATTTCGGAATGCGATAGTCATTTGTTTATTATAGGAAGTATACAGTTGTAAGACGAAGATTCAGAATGTCGCTAAGACTCTTCATTGCAACGACTACGCTTCTGTAGTTTTGTCGACAAACTATGTCGACGAGCACGAGACGTTGTTTCTGTATCTAGTCTAATAACCTCATATTGATTACCGAACTACTTGGAACGTCAAACATATACTAATACTTAATATTCATTGAGACATTTCAAAATGAACTTTGATATTATGCTCCGATAATATGATAGTAAGAGTTATGAGCGTTATTGTTTATTTTTTATGTAATCGTTATTGGTAAATTATTAAAGAAAAATTGTGACGCCGTTCAGGTGTAGTGGTGTGAGAGTTCTATTAACCCCGACGATCCCGACTTTCATTTCTGCTTAGAGCAGATATTTTTGTATTTATACAAATATTTGTTTCTGGTCTGGGTGATTGTTTATGCGAGTCCCTCACTACCTCAGAGAGCAAAATGCTCTAGAGCAAAAGGCACCCAGGTTCCAGTTGTAATTTTAAAAAACCTGATCACGATTATTATTCTTGATAAGCATTGTGGATTTAACTCTAACTCTTCTACTATATGGATAAGAAGCTTTTGCCCAGCTGTGTGACGTTAACAGGAGATTTCTTTCAGTTTATTCATACATAAATCTGAATGCGAGTTTGTTTGTTTGTCTTTCATGTCTCAGCGTTTGACAGATCCCTATGAAATTTAATACGCACCTGGTTTGGGACGACGAAAAGGATATAAGCAATTTTTTATCTCGGAAAAACGCATAATGCTTTAGGAATTAAAAAAAAAAAAAAACTTACGTGCGCAACCGTACATCAGTCGCCTTTATTGACAGTTCGACTTACGAATGAAAAATCAAAGATGACACGATTTTGATGAAAGTTAACGAATTAATCAAAGCACTATCTTACCAGTACGGTCACGTACCATGAAAGGTACAGTATCTTCGAAATGTAATAGGTCGGTAGGAAATCAATAGCTTCGCTCATAAAAGACGTGGATAATTTGACCGTTAAAATTACTATAAAATATTAAATACCAAAATAAAATTTGTTTAAAATATTACTCAAATATGGATATGATCTTTGAACATTGAAAACCTTAAGAGAGTGAAACGATAATTCGACGTGTCTATGGGAGTTATTGTAAACTATATTAACATATTTTTTTTCGTTTATTTTTAGAATATTGAAGGAATAAAAAAGAAAGAAGAAGTCATAAGAGAAATGATAAGCGATCACGATTATTGTTGAATAAGAAAACAATTCTCATTTCGTAACGCCACATAACTTCGTTTTGACTCTTATAAGATCTATCTTATATTTTGATATTTTACGGTACAATTATGTAGGTAATCTTTTTTTAAACATAAGCATGAAATGTTACATAAATTATTAATAATAAATTAATAATATAAATTACAAGCGCTTAGTACAAGCTTATGAAACTATTAAAATTTATTAAAACTTTTAAAATGAACGATCAATCGTTAATCAAACATTATTTCAGCCCGCATTTGCAACCAGATTTTAAGTTATGATCTACAGATTTTGTCTAATGAACCATATTAGTTAGCCCTATTGGCTTTGGCTATTATAATACGAGACGTGCTAAGAACATCACATCACAATTTAACGATTAAAAGTCAGAGCGGTAGTCATTTAATTGATTCAGCCTGCTGATCTTAATGTATTTATATCTTTGAAGGTAGAATGGAAAACTCCAAAACCACTTTAGCCGTTGAATGTCCACTGCCCCTTCCCCATCGACTCTGTATTGGTGGTCGTTTTGTGAGGGTTTGCCAATACTCGCCACGCTTGGCAGGCGGGTTGGCGAGCGCAGTGTTGCGGCAGGGTATGTCCATGCTGCTGCCCATCACCATCGTGGTTGGTGTAGTTGTTTGCACCTCTATGGTCTTAGTCGCCTTTAACATCATCTCGGCAAGAAAGAGGTCACGACTATTCTTCTCTGCCGATTACCGCACAGCAAGCTATTTATTAATAATTAAATTATTATTTACTATGTCAACAAAATAATAATAGCTTGCCACATACTTTATTTCACTAACACTAATATGATAAATCTCAAGACAACTCATATATTAAAACACTGTTATTATTTTATATTTAAGCTTAAGTTAATCGTTAATTCTTTACTTTATCTTCTTATATATCGATACTCGATACGACGCTACTCAAAATAAATGTATTGGTTTTATTTCTATTATCTACGATACTTTTGTTTTAAAAACTTTTGTATACAAAGAAAATATTTTGTCAACTGCTCCAAAGTCATTTTGTAAAATACTTAATAAAGCAGGCAAGTTTTAATAACGTACGGCTGAAATGCATAAGTGTTATGCTTCTAAAAAGGATTTTAATTTTATGTCACATGTCATTTACAATAATTATAAGTACATAAAACAGAAAAGATATGTGTATTGTGTTGACTCTTAAATTTATTATAATTTAAAATGTTGTATAAAATATTTTTATTGAATTTTATTATAAAAAATAACACAAATTATTTCATAAATTAATTTAATATTAACTAGGCCCAGTGTAATCACTCTGGCAAAGTTTGCCACTCCCAACTACCCATTATTATACGCTTCAACAATTTGTATAGTAAATTCATTAACTGACTTTGTATTATTTCGTCTATATTTGTTAATTTTTATCGTTGTGTTTGTTGCCTTTTTTAAATTCGTCTCTAATCTTTTTTATTGCTTTATTTAAAACATTGTTCAAAAAGTAAGAAAACCTGGATTGTGGCACACGGCTTCGTTTTAATGTTTAAAAAAAAAAACTATATGAAAATCTAGGTCGATCTGAGAGTCGTTTTACTTCTTAATCGAGATAAAAGTATTTTTTTACAAATAATGTTCTGTCATTTATTCTTTATCCTTTACATTAACATAAAAACGTTGTATAATAAAGTATTCTTCAAGAAAAGCAATCAATTTTGATACAAAAATATGTTGTGACTTATTCGTTTATGCCTTTCGTTTTTAAGAATGATTAATCATTTTTCTACTGACTTAAGGTATTCAGATAAGGCATCTTATTATAGACCTAACCCATATTATTTTTTTCTTTGACATTGGATTTTTATGGCGTTACAACTATTATCCAATAATAAGATGCTAAAAAAGTGTCATCGCAGCACACTCTGGACATGTTGAGACAATTTTCCTATTAGATGGGATCGCCTTTTTAGCATAATATCAAAATTAGAAAAATAGTTTGAAATAGTTATCTTTTGTTAATAAATAGCAATATCATCTTCCAATAATTCAATGTACTAATTCATTATTATTTTAAATCTACATTAGTTCACCAATTTTCAAGATTAGCAGGTTATGTGTTGTTGATATTGATAAAATATCAATGTTAATAATGTTTAAAAAGGCTTAGATGGTGACTTTTCACATATTTTATAAAATATTTGATATTACCAAAAATAAACAATTTTATCTAATTAATTTTATGCAGTCTGAATTATAATGATCTGTTCTGCATTTTTTATCATTGACTTCAAAGAGATAATCGAATTAATTTTTGAAACTACATGACCCCTTTATTAAAGAATATTGTGTTCGATGGTAGGTATGGACGATTCTTCTTATAAGCTTTTTAAATTGTTTTGTCATTTTCCTAATCGATGTGTAGGTAATATAAAATTTTATTGTAAAGAAAAGACACTTAAATAATGTAGTGCTAATGATAGATATTTAATCGGAATAAACTACCTGAAACTACAATTTAAATTAAATTAAAATATACAGAGTCATATTAACTGTAAGCTTTTATAAATAAAATTATTTTATAACATTTCAATAAAATTTTATATTTCAAGGAAATATTTATAAATTTAATATCTGAAGCTATATTATCTCGACTCGACTGTGAATCTGCTTCATTTACAAATTGAATTGCCGTTGAGTTATTCTCAGCTAACGTCATTGAAGAAAACTTTAGTTGTGCGAAATTCAAAACTTGTCGTTGAAGCCACATAATATTGTAAATCTAGTCATATATATAACAAGTAAGTATTTTTAAGAAGATTATTTATTATTTTTATTATTTATTAGAAGATTCGCTTTTAAAAATATTTGTATTAAAATTATTTATTGTGGAAAATCATAGACAGTAAATGCAAACAGTGTATATATATATATATATATATATATATATATATATATATATATATATATATATATATATATATATATATATATATATATATATATATATATAATCGTTAAAGTTTAAAAACTCTTGACATACACACACATACTTTATTTATTATAATAGGACAGGGAAAGTCTTTTCATATTTTGTACCTATGTATATAATTGAAGAAAAATCTCTTTTGTTGTTGTGTTTTTATCTGGCTGGTTTCAATTTCAATACATATAAAAAATTAAGGAAAAGAAAGAATATGTATAGTGAGACACATATTAGAAGTGAAACTTCAACGGACAAGTGGAAAAACGAATGGCAACAAAACGTATACCTACTTGAAGTTTTACGGGCAGATTGTTAATGTACTTGTCCAATTTGAATACTTATATAGAAGTTTTGTTTCAATAAAAACTACAAAACACTTTCCCTCCATTTTTCAATTATTTTTCTGATCGTCAAAATTAATGAATCTAACGAAGCAAATCGATACATTCTGTAGTTTTATTACAAAAAAGGGAAAAATGCGGCTAAAATCACGAAATAAAATTGTGACGTTTATGGAGCTAATGCAGTGTTAGTAAGAGTAGCTCAAAGTCGGTTTAAGCTTCTTCAGTCTGGGAGTTTTGATGTCAAAGATGTAGCTGGCTCTAGTTACGACATAGCCGAGGAGCTGAGGATTGACCACAAAATAGTTTCGAGCTATTTGAAAAGGTCAGTCTACACAAAAAAGCTCAAAGGAAACCTAATTTATGAACTTGAACCATTTTTGGAAATATTGATCACTTGTGATGAAAAGTTTATCACCTACGACAAGAACGTGAAAAACCATGAAAAACATTATGGTCAAAAGGTAGTCAAGTTCCACAGACTGAAACCAGAACCCGAACAAAACCCAGATTAACACGAAAATTGTTCAATAAAAAAGGAATGGCCTTTTACCATGATAACTCCATACCACACACACCTTTGGCCACAAATCAAAAATGAAGAGAGCTTGGTTGGGAAGTGTTAATGCATCCACCACATAGTACTGACGGGTCGTTCGGACGGTCTCTTCAGAATTCTTTGGGTAGTATTAGGTTAACATCAAGAGAGGACTGTCAAAACTAATTTTCGCATTTAATTGATCAAAAATCGGAAGATTTCTACAGAAACGGGATTATGTCATTACCTACAAGATGGCAATAAGTTATCGAACAAAATGGCACATATCTATTATACTTAAATTTAAAAAAAAGTCTTGTATTTGAATATAAAATACGAAGAAACTTTTTCCCCGACCTAATTAATAATATATAACATGCAAACTTAACATACATACACACATCATCGCACGTTAGGTAATAGAGCATGTTAATTATTAGTCATTAGTCTTTTGTATTGTCGAAATTTACTATGTGATGTATGTCGAAAATATTGGCGACTCCAAATTAATGGAGTCATCGGGATTCATAATGAAAGTCCGGTCACGATGAATTGTATTTTATTTTCATAGGAGAGATTCATATCGCTTGAGTGTTCAGTACAAAAGGGGCTTACTATAATTGTTACATTGTTTATATACCCTCTTTAAAAAATACATATAATCATAGCACTAAAAATATATAACAAAAGTGGTTTGATTAGTCTTAAATAAATATTAAGTTAATAAAACGTCTTAATGTTAAGTTAATATTCAATAAATTAAAATATGAAATTGACAAATAAATATTTGTATTCGCGCCTACATAATGATAATAAATGATATTTTAAGGAATGCTTTTTCATTGCTCAATTATATAGCAAATAATGTTCCCAGCATTACCTAGATACGAGAGCTGCAGAAATATTTTTCAACGATATCGCCATTTGCGATACAACTAATAACCAGTAACGAGGTCATTGCGAACATACTTTTACTCGTACAGCGTACTGTGTATTGAACATGTTTTTCTTACAAATAATATTTACCGCTATGACATCAAAAATATATTTTTTTCTACTGTCATGAATAACAATTGTGTAACTCTTTGTGTAAATGTGTTAATATTCTTTAAAGCTTTTTTTGTACTTACATATTCGGTATTTTTTTTTAGGTAATTAATAAAATACTTATTTGCTGGACTTAAAAAATAGATGGATAGATATATAAACACTTTATTGCACTCATATCAAAGTATACACAATATAATGAAATACACAGTGATAAAATTCATACTTTACTATATAAAATGATATAATGACGACCGTTCTGGTGTAGTGGTGCGAGTAGTCGCCTAAAACCGCGCGCCGGCGGTCGCGGGTTCGATTCCCGCTCGGAACAGGTATTTGTATTTGTACAAATATTTGTTTCCGGTCTGGGTGTATGTCCTTGTGTGTCTACCGACTACCTTTTTTTGTTTTTTGAACCTGTGAAATGCGTTTACGCATCGGGACTTGCTGACTGCGAAGTCAGAATATCCACTAAAACACAGCGGTGCCCTCATTGTCGTACAAGGACGCTACGGGATCGCTGGTGCATGCCACCGTGACTGTGGGTCTCCTTACCGTGCCTCGGAGAGCACGTTAACCGTCGGTACCGGTTTTTATCATAGACACCTGATAACGATTGTTGCTCATGGTAGGGAAATTATATGGAGAAGAGGCCTTCACTCAGCAGTGGGTTGTTTACAGGCTGATACAGTACTATATAAAATAATTCTCAAACATATTTCTAAACAAGTGTACCTTTAAAATGTATTTTACATATATATAATGTATATGATAAATTCGGAATCTTGCTCTTAATATCATAATTTTAATAAACCACGAGACAATGTACAAAATTTATATATTTGATCGCCTTCCGAACGTAACTTAAACTACATTAATATATTATTTATAGTAAGGCTTTAACTATTTCTTAATAATTCAGTTCTGTACACCGTTACTTAATGTAGCGTTATTAATAAATAATGGTTTTACATTTTCCTAAATCGAATTGAAAGTCACGTCCAGAATTGCTAATGATTGATATTTTCATCAATTACCTAAATGACAACGATAAAAATAGACAATAATATTAATTAATATTACAAACATAATCATAAATAAATTATTAAGACTACTGAATAAATTAACATCGCATGAAGTGATGGTAGAGTAGAGTAATATTTCCATTTGAAACATTTTTTTAAATAAGTTTCACCTTTTCATATGGTGACCGACAGAGAATTAGTATAGTCCCAAGATCTTTCTTGCTGAGGTGTCGTAAAAAGCGACTATGGCCATAGTGGTCCGAACAACTGTACACCAACATGGATGGTGATAGGCAGCAGCATGACCATACCCAGCCGCAAAACTGCGCTCGTCAACTCGCCTGCCAAGCGTGGCGGGTATTGGCAAACTCTCACAAAATGACCACTTACCAGTATGCCATGAAGAGTCGATGAGGGTGGCCTACGTTCATTAGTGGACATCCAACCGCTGATGTGGTGGTGGATTTTTGCATTCTAACTTCGAAGATTTAAACACATCAGGTTGAATCAATCAATCAATCAATCAATCAAGGTTCATCAACGCTTTTTAGACTTCCGTAGCCAAATGGCAAAAATGGAACCCTTATGGATTCGTCTTGTCTGTCTGTCTGTCCGTCCGTATGTCACAGCCACTTTTTTCCGAAATTATAAGAGCTATACTGTTGAAACTTGGTAAGTAGATTTATTCTGTGAACCGAATTCAAATTTTCACACAAAATTAGAAAAATTCAATGAATGGGGGTTCCCCATACTTAGAACTGAAACTCAAAAAATTTTTTTTTCATCAAACTCATACGTGGGGTATCTATAGATAGGTCTTCAAAAATGATATTGAGGTTTCTAATATAATTTTTTTTCTAAACTGAATAGTTTGCGCGATAGACACTTCCAAAGTAGTAAAAGGTGTGTCTCCCCCTTGTAACTTCTAAAATAAGAGAATGATAAAACTAAAAAAAAATACATGATGTACATTACTATGCAAACTTCGACCGAAAATTGGTTTGAACGAGATCTAGTAAATAGTTTTTTTTTTTTTATAAAAAAAAATACACTATTATTAAATCATCGATTTAAGTTACAACGAACTACAAGAACTTTTATATGATGTGACTTGCTGCTACGGAACCCTTCATGGCCGAGTCTGACTCACACTTGTTTCATTTTTTTACAATGCTTAGAACATTACCAAAGGAACGCAATAGAATTAAATAATGGCTTATTGGCCAACCATACAAAGGAGACCACAACATTCAAGTATAGAGAAACCAACCATTATTTTTTATTTTTAAAACTAAAACGTAGAAAAGTCTTAATTAATATGAAAAAATAGTAAATTGAGAGATAAAAAAAATTAATATTATTTTTTTATTGTTATTAAGTAATAAACAAGAAGGTGTAATTAAGGATGAATTAATACTTACCCATGAAGTCGTTTCAGCATGTTTTACAGACTTATGTGCATTAACACCGTTTTCTTAATATAATCCATTGAAAGAATGACTTTTAATTATTAATTTAATTTTAAATATAAATATATTATATTACTCATGTGATTTCTAGATTCAACGATATAACATCTACCGGGCTCAGTGCCAGGCAACAATCGTTTCTTTTAATAGTTGCGAGTTGAAAACCAATATCGGCTAGTGTATGAAAAAGTTTAATATCTTACTAATTTTTCTCTAATTCTTTACGTTATTTGCACGTTGCGTTACTTTTTTATTATAATAATGATAATACTGGAAAACATATTCCTAATATAAGCCGGAAAACCAAACTTAAAATAGGCTCTTTGTTAACAAATTCACATTAGCTGAAATACCTTGTAGCAAAATCAACGAGAAAACGACGGATGTCAAACTAACTACATATATTCAAGTAATAGTCTCTTTGTCATGTTACTCGCTTCGCTCCAAAACCCTCCTCTGAAGTTTGAGCCAGTACTCGAGGTTATTGCTATTTGTGTTAGAAGTAATTTTCCTGTTTCAAATAGAGGCATTATGAATGTTCTGGTTTGAATGCGCGGGCGCCTTTATTGTATTTGTGTTTTGAAATTGAATTGCGGTTCACATTATACATAATACATATGTACACATAAGTACGTGTGTTTACATATTAAATACTTTAATAGACTTTAATTACCTGAACTTCGTAACTAACTGAAGTCGCTGAAACGAGGGTAGTCATATCTAGAATTTTTGTAAAAGAAGACCAACTATTAATTGAATGGTCTGTTTGGCAAGAATTTTCATTTTGTTGGTTTAACTTATTGTTAAAATCTGTACGTTCTAGTTGAGGGTAAAAATTAATATTGACTTTGAGGTTAGATTAGGAAAGTTCTTGGGTGCGAAAAGTTAGTTGACTGGTTTGTATTGCTCCACACGTTGTCGTTCAATGCAGTAATGTTTTTCACACATCATGCTTTGATACGCTTGACGTATTTTATGGATATCGTTTGATTGTTCACTTAATCAATTTATTTTTTATCAAATGAATTTTTGATTTCTTGGTACGAAATATAAAATTCACGTATCGTACTACACTTTGACACTTAAATAACATGCACAAGGTTGCATACAACATTGGGCTTGAGAAATATAGAGAAACGTAGAAGAATAAGAAAAGTTTTATTTACAATATCTAGGTTTTAGATATTTAAAGTTAATATTATATTTCTACTAAACTTTTGGTTTCAGTATTTAAAAAGTGTCATAATTCATACTGTTTCAGAAAATAACTTTATGTTATTTTAAAATCAAGTATTCGTTTGATTTAAACACAAAATATTCTTTTTTAAACTGTCTCTTTATTAAAAATAACTAGTCTAACATTTTTTTGGTCTTGATCTAAAAGTATTTAATGATGATTTAGTTAGTTTGTTTAAACGCACTAATCACTGATATTTGTATCTGTCTAAAAATCATTTAGCATAAGAAAACGAGTTTATTTAGGAAAGTTATATGCTAAAAACATCGAGAGAAACGGAGCAGTATGGAGTCCTTAAATATAAAATTGATGTTTTATATCGAAAACAAAAAAAAATATATTATACATATGTTTAATTTCTCACAGTATGTATCATTATTATTTATGCGTTTTTGATTTATTTTCGGTAGTTCATTGAAATCTTTGCTGAAAAAATTGTGTAAACTTAAATCAGTAAAATCGCTGAATGCGATTTTGATTGTCTCATCGGAATTAAAGGTTTTTCCTTGAAATAAATTATCAAAACTACGGAAAAAGTGGCAATCTGTTAGAGCAAAGTCCAGGGAATATAGTGGTTGTCGAAGACATTTCAAACGCAGCTCCTCTAATTTGATGATGTTGTGCAATTTGGGGTAAAGCGTTGTCTTGAAACAGTCAGTTCGAGCAAGCTGAGGGCTTAATACAAACACTTGTGTCACCGGGGCGATCGACTAGTATAAAATAAAAGCAAATTTTAAATTAGAAAAGGGATGAAGTATTTGTATGTGATAGAATATCCGGGGTCAATCGCATTAGTTTCGATCGAATGTTCAATTTGTCGAATATATATAAATATTTGTATCAGAAGCGAGTTCATCAAAGCCGTCATTGGGCAAATATTCCCGACATTCAGTACACTAGCGCCGGGCCTCCGGCCGACTGACTTAATTAATTAAAGGGCTATCTAATTAGTCGGCCGGGCAATCAATCGACGACCCACACTAGACTCGTGCTCGATCTATTGAGCATAATCATCGATTATATACGCAGTTTAGGCAGGAAGCTAAAAGGACGTGACAAATAACGATTATTGCGTCCATTGTACCCTTTTTATGTAGTTTCTGTTTGAATTTATTTAATGGATTTGTAATAAAACATATAACGTAAAACGATATATACTACGGATCGACAGTTATTGAAGTGTTAGTAGTAGTTAGTAGAGTGTCACCATATCCTGCAACACCACACTACGCCTACTAAGCGTGGCGAGTATTGGCACACACTCCCAGAGATGATAGGGGAGATCTACGTTCAGCAGTGTGGACATGCAACGGCTGATCTGGTGCAAGCGTTAGTGATTACATTCCGAATATTCTTTTATTATACTATTGATAAAACAAATATTCTTACCTTTTTAAGTACTAAGTGACAAATACGTTTTAATTAATTATATTTCACGGCGCATAACGCCATCTTTTAATTTGCAAAGGAACGAGATTAGACACCTGGTCGATCTGGTGAAGCGTCACGTCGACGGCCGGCGCGGCCATATTAAACGCGGCATGACGGAAAACGACAAGGGAAAGCGCACCACGGCAGCGACGAATCACCTTTGTTCCTTTGTGAAATATTAATATAATTACGAAACCCATGTCTGTTAAAGGAAGGGCCTTTATATATAATAGGTCTTTACCTATGAAATTGCCGTTTTTGATGAAATCGGTTAACGTAGTTTTTTTCTATATTTTTTATTTTTATTATTCAAAGTAATTACCTATGGAATCAATGCATTTTTGCCAACGTAGTGGTAACTTATGGATGCCTTTCTTGACAAACTCTGCTGGACGGGAGACAACAAACTCTTTAAAGGCATTTTGTACTGCCTCTCGGGTATTGAATTTTTTTCCCGCCAAAAAGTTATCCAAATTTTGGAAAAAGTCTGTAGGAGCAAGATCAAGATTCTTCACAGTACCCATCTGCAGTAATGCCCATGCCATTTGGTAAGAAGCTGTGATGAATTACACTGGTGCTAGCCCACCAAACAGTTACCATCACTATCTTACAGGTCATTTTTCGTTTAGGGCATTGTTTAGGTACTGAACCAGGATCTAACAAACTAGCTGAGTGCTTGCGATTGTCGAATAGAATCCATTTTTCGTTACAAGTAACAATACGATTCAATATGCCTTCGTTTGTGTGTCTGTTGAGCAGTGCAAGGCATGTCTCGACGCGTATTTCGGGCTGGCGTTCATTCAATTCGTGAGTCACCCATTTGTCGAGCTTCTTTACCTTGCCAATTTGACGCAAATGGATCCATATTGTTTTAGAGCTAACTTCAAAAGCTGCTGCTAATTCAGCTGTAGTTTGAGAATCATTAGCCTCCACAATCGCCTTTAATTCGTCATTGTCGACCAACATTTTCGGCCAACCACGTGGTTCATTTCTTAGGTCAAAATTTCCGTAGCGAAAGCGAGCAAACCAATAACGGGTGGTACGATCGCTCTTGCCGCTTTGCTACCACGACGGAACTCATACTCCATAATCACTCGAATTTTAAACATATCCATGATGACGAAAAATGTACAAATGCGATTTAAACAAAACGACTAAAACTTAAACAAATGACTAATTATAAAAAAAAAAAGAATTCTATATTTTTAAAATAAAAATAATTTGAAATTCGAGTTCTTAGCGAATTTTTATTTTAGTTTTTAAATAGCCTACTATTCATAGGTACAACAATAAAAACAAAAGGTTTACCTATTTTGTTTTGAACATTTCACTGATTCATTTGGATTAATGGCTTTCAATTTCGCCACAATATCACGGATAATTTCGATAATGTCACGAAAAATGGAAACGACACGTGATTAATTGGTGCGGTCGAGATTACAAGCGCAATAGAATTTTCATTTTTTTTTTTTAATATGCTATTCTATTTGTAAATTAATTAATTAATTCATTCATTGGGATTAATGGCTCTCAATAGTGTGTAAATTCCAAGTCTTATTTCATTATAACACTGAATGTCAATCAACGAATCATAATTAGACAATTTTTATCGATGTTTGGAAAAAAAATAATAATTCGAAAATTATATTATAAATAATATTATTTATATATATAAATAATATTGATGGTTCAGCTGGCTTTTTAAATAAAACTTCTTAATGGAATACATATTAAACGTAATAGTCGTATACCTTCAAATGAACCAAATTGTAATATTTTAAAATATTAAGAAAACTTGCATTAATTATAAAGAACTTTATATACGAGTACAACGTCATAAAAGAATAAAGAAAAGTACACATTTCCTTTGTATTGTCTGTCGCGTCAATCAAGTGGCGATGCCTACAATGTCATTCAGGAAATACGCTATATATTTTTATATGCTTGTATAAACATTACTGGAACTACTACGGCTATTTTTTTTAACTTTTTTAATTTTTTTTTTATCTTAGATAAGCCTTTAGCAGGTAGGTGTTTAGCAGGTTAGGTGTCTACTGATTTGAATGTTTCATAGTGCTAATTTATTCTTGATGTGGATTTGATTAAATTTAATTTGGTTTCACATAGTTTAATGTAATGTTATTTTATTTCACTTAATTAAGTTTGTTGTTTTTATTAGGGTCCATTTTATTTAACTTAATTTAATTTAATTTGTTTTAAATTTGATTTTATGTGACATGATTCAATTAAGTATAACTTAATTTTATTTATTTTTATTACCTAGTATTTAATTTAACTTGCTTTGACTTGACTTAATTTAATTTAGTTCGATTAGATTAGATTTGATATGAGTTAATTTTAATTGACGAATGTTGATAGCCTATAACACTAGTAAGTTTGAAGTTAAAAAGAATAGAAACATTGTTTTTTGAATCTAGATAGTAAATAAATAAATAAATTCTGCATACACAGTGTTTTATTTATTTGACCTTCGAAAATTGAATAATTTTTATTCAAATTGGCCAATAGTCAAAGCTGGTGTCCCGCAAGGTGGCACGCTGTCCCCTCTATTATTTTAATTTTTTATTTATACCATTAGTAATGTAATAACTTCTTTTTACCACCTCTAAGCAGACGATCCCCAGATATACTCTCACTTTACTGTTAATCACTTGCCTCAGTGTGCATCGAATATAAATAGATACTTATTAGCTAGTACTAAATGAAGTGTAAATATTATGGTTTAGTAATAAATCTTAATAAAACTGAGACTATAATTATAAGAAGTTCAAGGTTACTCAGCCGTATAAATAAATCTCAATTACCTTCTATCACTTTTGATGGATTTGAAATCCTATATAGTGAAAGTGTAAAAAATTTAGGTGTTATTTTCGATCAAAATTTTACTTGGGGCCCATACATATTCGAAATTAGTCGTTAGGTTTTCGCTTCAGTTGTATCACTTCGTTGATTGCATAAGTTGCTCCCTATTCCTACTAAAATTACTACTGCACATAGCCTCCTCTTACCAATTTTTGATTACTCGTGCTACCTTGACATTACTGAAGAGCAGCTTAATAAACTTAAGCGCATCCAAAATTTATGTTTTCGATTTATATTTGGACTCCGCAAATATGTGTATATTTCAGAATTTCGCAAAAAAACTCAAGTGGCTCCCAATTTGCCTTCGCAGGAATACTCACATTTTTAACTTACTATTCTATATTCTATTTATTTATACAAAAATAAAATCCTCATAGTGGGAAAAACCTATCTGAAGAAACACAGAAACGACATTCAAAGTTTATTGTCAGATTCCTTTAAATAAAATTCATATAAAACATTTCTTTTATAATTGACTACAATTAAGTGTAAAAATATTTTTATAAGTAATTCATGCACTACTGCTATAAAAGAGGTTACATCATAGTTTAAATAGAAACTATGGCAAAAATATTTCTAGTGAATAATTTGGTAGTCAAATTATAAATAACTAGCTTATTCTAAGTGTGTGTGTGTGTATATGTCGGATCTGGTATTGGTATATGACTGAAAGACGAATGGAGCGCTGTAAACGATGACAGCCTATAACAATAACACCAAATATTCATTTTTTGAATTCATTGTACTTTTATTATTATCTTAACTAGGGGTGTGCGATAATTATCGATAATTCGTAACCACTCGATAATTTTTCATTCGATAATTATCGATAAGTATTATTCGATAATTTTGATTCGATAATTATCGATAATTTTTTATTCGATAATTATCGATAACTATCGATAAGTTTTCATTCGATAATTATCGATAATTTTTTGCGATCCGATAATTATCGATAATTTTGTGCGATCCGATAGTTATCGATAAATTTGTGGGATCCGATAATTATCGGTAATTGTTTTTGGATCCGATAAGTATCGATAATTGTGATTTGATAATTATGGTATGGCGGATGACCTTTTTTTTTAGGTATTCGGATAGGGTACGGAGAAAAATGTCGCTAGTAGTTGGCGGACGACCTTTTTTTTTATAGATATTTTGATAGGATACGGAGGATTATGTCGAGGCTGGATGGCGGATGACATTTTTTTTTTTCATCGTACAATAATTGGAACAATAATTATCGATTATTTGTATCCGATAATTATCGATAACTGTCATCAACTATCGATAATTTTTATCCGATAATTATCGATAATTGTCGCCAGCTATCGATAATTTTTTTATCCGATAATTATCGATAACTATTCATTCGATAATTATCGATAACTATCGATAACACAATACGATAATTATCGATAATAAAATTATCGATAATTTTTTCCGATGAACACCCCTAATCTTAACTAATAAATCTCAAATTACATCTCTATAACAAATTATTATTAAAAAAAAAAATAATCAGTAAGGACATTGGAGAGCGTCGTATGAACGGTGTGTGTCAGCAATGAACTCAAGATGAATTTTGTGATTTGAAGAAGAAACAATAATTACGATTTCTCACGTAGCTGTATGGTCTCCAATCATGATTCCAGCAATGGCGTCTACAACAGGTGCATTGAAAATACGAATGTGCTCTCCACCTGGTGTTTTATCAGAATTGACGAAAATAACGTGATTGTCAGTTTGTAATTTATGCATGTGTGATTTGAATAATTTCAACAATTCATAGTGCTCATTCAATAAAGCGTCCATTTCGCCGACGATGCATCTGGCAAAAGGTGAATCGAGGTTATTGTAGCTAGAACGTGCATTCATGCAATTGGCGAGTACGCTTTTGAAGTCCCCACCGCCCATAAGGTAAATTTGTAAAGATTATGTGGTTTGTTTGGCATTAGCAGCAATGAGATCACTTTGTGATAAACTTGGCCTTTGATTTTGAATGTTGAATTAAATTGTTGACCATTTGCAGCATTACTTTTAACTATTTCTGTAACTAGATAAAGCGTTACTTTTCCAGAATTCCTGTCTTCTTAAAAATATTTAAGGCTTCCAATTTTACATGAATTGAATTTTAAAATCTATATTAAGTGTGGAGTAGAATATTTGAAGGAAACTTTTTCTCTTTCTCTAGAATCTGATAAGGTTAGCTGAAAGTATTCCTACTGACTGAACTAAATCAGGTGTAAATGTATCATTGCTGAGAAAACCTCTCTTTTCTAAGAGTATTTGGAACACAATCGATCACACTGATACACAGCGGATTAGCATTTTAATTCTCTACCATGAGTAATGATCGTTACCAGGTGTTTATTGGCATATTGAAGAATGGCATAGTGAAGAATCGCACGAACCTACTGAACAGAACCTATGCCGAATATAATTGATAGAATGACCGCTCCGAGCGGGAATCGAACAGTAACCTTCAGCGTTAATGGAATTATCGGCGGTAGTCTAACAACTACCTAAATAACTTTTATATATATGTAAAGGAATGAGATTCCTTTGAGTGTTTATATAAAGTATAGTGTACCTCTTTTATAGTAGTTGTGAAGTGTATTATTTATGAAAATATATGGACACTTAACTGTAGTGAATTTTATAATTAGGTATAAAAGAAATATTTTAATTTAGTTTAATTTAAAGGAATCGGTTAAATACTTTGAATGTCGTTTCTTTGCTTTTTCAGGTAGGTTTTTATATTTTATTTTTTGTATCTTTGTTTTTTCGGAGCATCACATAGTTTATTTTCCCGTTTCCAATATCTAAATATTCACTAAGATAATCGAACTGTCTAATATATATATATACATTAATATAATAAAACTGTAGAAGAGTTCAATTCTGTACATTGAATAAAAACTAAAAAAATAAATATACCTAGCGATCTTCATACAAGTGACACGAGCCAAAAAAAAATATTTAAATTTTTTTGTCTGTCTGTCTGTTGTCCGGCTTTCACGCAATAACTACGGGACGGATTTTGATGAAACTTGTTACATAGCTATTAGTCCTCGGCAACATATAGGCTATAATTTATTTTGAAAATCGGATTATCAGATTGAAATTTTTGTCTGTACCTATGTCTGTTGTACGGCTTTCACACAAAAACTACTGGACAGGAACAAGCGTTGTGTTTGTCAATGTCTCCTTGCCATAGAGTAACTTGAATATCGGGCATAAGCCGGCGCCAAATATTGACTACCTACCTGTAAAAGTACTATATAACATATCTATAAAACAATGATGAATGTATAACTTGGAAAGTATAGGTTGGGTCTATAGCATTAATGCATTAACGTTATAAAAAAAAAAAAAAAACTTCGATATAAAAAAACTTCAAACTTTTTTTGAATCTACGGCTTTATTGCTCCATGATAAAAACTTAAAATTTAATCATTTATTTTTTTTTCTTTGACTATAATAATACAATAATGATTCACTTTGTATCGCATCTTCATTATCAAGTGGTCGTCGGAGAAAAACAATCAATACAATGCCAAACAAAACAAAAGACAATATTCGGAAACCGTAAAATCAAGCTAAGCCATCTTTTGAAATCGAGCAAAATCGGAAAAAACACCATACCACTTTCGAGATTCAAAATTTGAAAAATGAATGTGTTTGACATTTGTTGCAGTTAGCTGTCATGTCATCTGAATAAGTTTCTTTTTCTTATCTAATCTTCAAAAATACTTTTATATTAACAAATTGACACTTATTTTTTCATTAAAATTAAAATTTTAACGTTTAAAATAATTAACAGATGAAGATTGCGTGATTTTATTAGTTTACAATAATTTATGTTTCTTTGTCAGGAATGAAACGACATTCGTGTTTTTATGATTTATCGGGAAAATGTCAAATTACAACTATAAAATAACTATCCGCTTAGATTTAAACGTGTGAAGTTTTCATTAAGTTTGGGTTTTCGCATGACGATAAATAAAGCCCAGGGACAGACTATGAGTCATATTGGTGTAGATTTGCGAAAATCATGTTTCTCATAGAGCCAAACTTGCTTAAATCAACTTTGTTTTGTTTCTCTGTCTCTCTCTCTCTATATATATATATTAGCGTCACCTCGTTACCGGTGTCATATTACAAACGTCATTTCCACTGAAAAATATTTCTGCAGCTCGCGTATTGAGGTAATGCAAGGAATATTACCTGCCATATAATTGGGCGATGCAAATGCACTGCACATCCTAAGACATTTTTATTGCGTCTGGAAGAGTTAGGTAATAGCGCTTTACGTTAAATTTCAATGCTGTAATTTAAACGTGCACCGTTATCTGCTCAGTTGGCAGATTTAATTTTATGATGGATGAGTTTTTGTTTCGAATTTGGAGAGGGAAGTTATTAAATTGATTACTTGTTCTAAAGTTACAAACAAAGCTATTTAGTCTGATTATTTATATTTAATACAAAACAGAAAGAGAATTTTTGTTTTACTAAATGTACTTTTTTATCTTTAGAATAAAAAAAGGTTGAATTCAAATTCCAATTTTGACTGGCCCGTTGAAGCAGTTGGCAGTGACACTGCTTTTCGCTCCCGGGTCGTGGGGTCGATTGCCAAGACGAGTGTAGGTGTAATATTTGTATATTATGTATGTATATGAATATTTACTAAAAAAATTATTAACGTAATATCAGTCGACAGTTGCCTAAAGCACAAATTAGAAATAGAGAGCTCTGATAGTAAAGAACTTAAGATGCGCCATATATATATTAATAATAAAATATATTTTATTGTATATGAAATAAATAAAAAATACTACATAAAACAACAACAAAATATCATAAGGTACAAAGGATAGTCTTATCGCTAAAAAGCGATCGCTTCCGGGCACCCTTGGGGTAGAGGAAATGGTCTCGTGTCGGCGTAGGTGTAGTACAAATCATTATATATTTATAGTTAATATATAAGAACATATGCATTTAAATTTGTGTTATACCTGTAATAAAAAATCGAATTGTCTTTTTAGGCGTTTAAGGGCGTTAATTTGGTCTTAAGTGAAGCAATTTCGAAAATTTTCTTTTTGAAAATAATACTTAAAAGTTTTCAAATTTTTTTCTTCGGGGAGATCTTAACACAAGTTTTCTATCGCAGTGATAAATAAAGTAAGTACATCAATATTCAATAATAATTACTTATATATTTACGTAAGTATCATAATATGTGTATATTTTTTGTAAGTATATTATGTTATAGCTAACGACGATTCTCGTGCAGTGGTATGATTAGTCATAACAACGCGAGTTCGATTCCACCAACACGTATGGACCTTTGTAACTTCTGTTTAATATTTTATTTCTAATATTTAGCACCACTCCCAACATTGTATGTTATTATTTCAAAGCCAATAAAATTTACGGGAAGAGATCGCTACCAAAGATAAGACTGTACTTTTTTACTTCAATGGACCTTTGTCTGGAATATTAAACTTAAAACTTCTCTGACTCTTTTAATTCTGAAGGAAAGATAAAAGTCTAGGGATTTTTCATTTGTAAAAATGTTAGCTTCACAATTCCTGTTAGGAGTATTTTATTTTTATACTTTTTAGTGTTGATTAAAAATACCTTATTTATTTAATATATTCTTTTACATAATTATTTTGTTTTGCGATGATCATTTGACCGGACCGAAATTGCATTTTTGTATAAATTACTTACCAGTAAGGATATAATGTACATAAAAACATACTGTGTGTGTAATCGTCATGTCTAACTAGGATAATAAATATTCGGCTTTAAAGTTGTTTGGTAGCTTTAACTATAATGAAACCTATAAATTACTTAACGGTTTCGTAAATTCACCGATGTTCAATGTCAATTGTTTTGTTGGAGTTGACGAAACCGGCGCATCAGGCGGGTATCGGGCATCCCTTGATCGGAGATAAATGAATTATGTCGGGAGCCACCATCCATCACTGTCTGTTATTTTAAGATAAAAGCTGTAATGTGCAGGTTGCTCACTTCAACGTCAGGCTATGCTCCTGAGAGTCAGCTATTATTATTTTTTTAATAAGTTATACTTATTTTTAAGCGTAAATGTTTTCAGAGTTGTTTCATTAGTTTTTAAGTATACATAACATTTATACCGACAAATATCTTCGATGTTTATTATGTCAATAAGTTACAATATATACCTTATATAGTTATTCAAAGTAATATGGAATAAAAAACAAGTAATTTTTTTTTTGTTTTTTGGGGTTTAATCTCAAATCTTTTTAAATATTTTACCAAACTGATGTCGTCAGTTCTATGTGTATTTTATATATGTATAACAGATTTGTCAGATTATCAATGCTTTTAAATTTTATTTATGTTATATAATTAGTAGTATAATAACCAAAACTCTAAATCTCAAGATTAATTATTCAAACACTTCAGTGGGTACTATCCTTGTGTGTTGATAGATTTTACTACGTTCAGATTTGTGTTGCATCATATTATTTTAATGACTATTTTAAATACATAGAGCTAACTTAATATATAGAATATATCTGAAATAGAAAATATTCTATTAATGAAAACGAATCCAAAGTGTATTAGCTCAATTATGATTCAATATAGCAAGATGATTCATAGGTACTATTGTTTTGTATTGAACTACAAATATCTTGGAATCTTAATGGTAAGTAATCCTTATTTTTTCTTAATTTTAGCTCTTAAGATTTAAGAACTACTTTAATTTTCCAACACTTACTAGGTTCTTTCATAGTTTAGCACAAACAGATTCATATGGGTAAATACGATTTTAAAACATTTCATCAAAAATTTAACTGACTATAAGAAAATGTATAATAAACGAAATGTAAATAAATATGCTTTATTGTTTATTGTTCTTATTTTTGAGGATATCAGAAAAATGTGATCTATGCGAAAGAAATTATATTAATTTAGGTTATAAAACATTTAAAATCATATTAAATAATTCTTCATGATAATATTTGTTAAATTAGTAAATTTTACTTAGTATAGAATTGTCTATTATTAAAAAAAAACATTTTTATTTGCAAAAATATAAGAGTTAGACTGTATTTCACATAAAGATTTGCAAATCGTCGAGAAAATTTAAAGTCGTATGACTCCTAACGTTTTCTATCGAACTTTATCGTCGACCCGATTCAATTACATTCATTGAATGCAAATCTTTAGCGAAAGTCGAGTCTGATTGAATCGATTAAACTTTTACCTTTTCAATACCAATTCAAATTGAATGTTTCAAAGTAGAATTACCTGTTTACTACCGACCATCGCCGGTCTTTGTTTGTCGAACCGCTGAAACTGTAATGAAAGGCTTGGTGGAGAATGAAAAATATTTCTGAAGCGTATCGCATCGAACAATACGTTGCGACAGTAAAACATTTTAAGACGACGAGGGTTTGTCGTTTTTCTCTGAAATTACTTGCACTCGGCATTTATCGTTACTTACCTACTTATAATTTTCAGGGAACGAAACAAAAATGTTCCTATAAATGCCTAGAAATTCAGCGTACATTATAAGCTATATATTATGTCATTACTGTAACTACCAAATGCAGAAAGTATCTGTTTGAAAAGTAAATGTTAAAAAAGGTAATATTTATAGTAATTGTAGGATAATTTTAGCTTATATTTTTAAATGTAGATACCTATGTTATGCATACTTTTATCAGCTTAATGATTAAATATCGTTAAAGTTAATGTAACAAACTATAACTTTTACGGCTTTGCTTCATTATTTACGACATTGTTTATGATATTGCATGTTTTGTTTTGTGCTTTTAAGCGGGCTGTAAACAAAAGAATTGTTTGTCAAACTTTACATATGTTTGATCAAACATTTGTCAGTTACAAAAGACGGGTTGGTGTAGTGGTCACTTCTAATTCTTACGCTATCGCAGCTTTATCGTTGTTCATGACAAGTATTTGTATAGGCCATACAGATGATGACCGTTCTGGTGTTGTGGTGCGAATAGTCGCCTCAACACCACGCGCCGGCAGTCGCGGGTTCGATTCCCGATCGGGACAGATATTTGTATTTGTACAAATATTTGTTTCCGGTCTGGGTGTATGTCCTTGTGGGTCTCCCCACCGCGCCTCGGAGAGTAAAAGCCGTAGGTCCGGGTTGTTATCATACACACCTGCTAACGATTGTTACTCATGGTAGGGAAATTATTCGCCAACCCGCAGTGGAGCAGCGTGGTGGATTAAGCTCCAATCCTACTTATATATGGAGAAGAGGCCTTCGCTCAGCAGTGGGTAGTTGACAGGCTGATATAGTATACAGATGTTTGTCCTGGTCTATGTGTCTGAGTACTAATAGGTATTTATGTCGTGTGTTTCCAGAACCCGAATATAGGGGCTTTTCAACCTACTGGAGGCGGGTTGCAGCTCTGTTTAATTCGTGTCTCAAGCAGTCTTACCTGTTCTACGTGTTCCACCATCTAACACAATTTCCAAATATTGTTGCTGATATAAATACAAATTAATATATTAAAGTAGTTACAAACACAACAATCTCCATTTTACTCAGACTGTTTCAATTACTCACAACGTAAGGTTGTCTGGAAGAGATTGCTTATGAGCAATAAGACCGTCTTATTGTGCAATAATCTTTAGACATTATATCTGTAATTTTTCTTTCAAAAATGGGGTACAATAAAGAATTATAAATAAATAAATAAACAAGCAAATATTTTTATAATAAAACAAATTGTTACTTTTTTAAATCATTTAATAAAATAAGTGATGTGTTAATTTCTTATACGGAACACATAAAGAACAGTCATCCGATTTCAAAAAATTACATTAAGACATTACAAATAAGTATACCGGGGCATCTTTCGTGAGATTTCATTTTCTTGGAACTGTTGATAATATCAAGGGAAAAATTTAACGAGCTCCTGAATCTATTTTGTATTACGTAGCGAAATACCGAAGTATCCTACCGTAAAACTTAATTTGAAACGAGACTGAAATATTCCTGATGACAAATAATAAGTAAACTCGATTACGAATGAAAAAAAAAAATCCAATTTACGAGCCCCTAAAGCAGATTCTTGACTCCGATTATCTTACTGTAAAGTAAATTTAAAATGAAAATTTTCCATAATAATTTATACGATTACTATAAACGTAACGAATTTCTAGGAAATAATTTAAAGGCGGTTTCCTACATAATCATTTCGCCATCCATCAAAAACTTCGGAAGTGTAGACATAAATATCTAATTCTATAAAGCTTTGTCGACATAAAAGAAAAAAAAATTATAATAGATTTACATAATTATATAAAAAACATTACATTATATATCCAATTATTTCTTTTCGTTATATAACATATTTATATTATCTATAATTTGATCGGAGATAAGTTTTTTTTTTTTTTTACAGAGAGAAGTTTAAGTACCGACATCTATTACAAATTAATAGTATTGTAAAGTCTGTTCAAATATCAGATCGTATTCCCTCGTCGATAAATTTATGCGTATCAAAATATATTCCAAATACACTATTTACTTCACTGTGACGTCACTTATCAATCGTACTCATTAATATAAAAACAAATTATTCTATTTCGATAAGCGATGTCGCGGTATAACAGCTGCTACGTATTGCTATCCCTTTCTCTCGATCAAGAAAGAAAAAGCCAACAAATATATTTTATATAATAATATAATTTAAGCTACTATAAAAAACGAATACCTGTTAACGTTACAGTGGTTTCAGAAATGATTTGCTTGTGCTTAATCAAATATTTTATCGTTAAAAAAAGATATAAAATCTTAACCGTAGGACTAGTGTCTTGTTCTTTACGAAGTATAGTGCCATTGTCGAAATATTTTCTATGATTTTTTTTAAGTTATTATTTGTAAGCGTTCTTTGATTATTTAACTTTGATTAATAAATAAAACGCATGTTAATCGCATTCACATCAACAAACATTCACAACTTAGAAAACAAAAATAGTTATTAGTATAAATGGCACCGAGGGACTACAGTATTGAATATAACTCTTCTAGATATAAAAGAGATACGTACAAAAATTAACTATAATGTACAAACAGCATCAGGTACGTACATATAAAAATACTAAAGTAAGCGTGTCTGACGTTCGCGTGGAATGAGATGAATCTGATATGACTACGACGTAAAAACAACTTTATTTCGTATTGCAAGTTCGTTCGATTCCTTTCGCTAAGAAAACTCGTTATAACAATTTAATTAAACTAAAATATCATGTTATAAAGGTGCTTCATATCAAACATAATCAACGAATAGCACCTATACCGATACACGAACATATCGGAACCGTTAATGGCTAAGCTAAAAGGTATCGGGCAAGCAAAGTTGTTAACATTAAAATTCATATGAACACTGTATTACTTACGGTATAAATACAAAATAAAATTACAATCTACATCGAAATAAACACATCTCGTCGTGGAACGATGAAACCTTACATTAAATAATTATTATTTTTTTAAATATCACTCTGAATATATTACAAGATTCCATAGACAAAGATAACACTCAACAAGGATACTCTCACATTGAAACACGATAAACTTTACGTATTGCGAACGTCCACAGTTCATAACTTGGACTATAGCGTCCACAGTTCATAACTTGGACGATAGCGTCCACAGTTCATAACTTGGACGAGAACGTCCACAGTTCATAACTTGGACGAGAACGTCTCTTCACGTTATGTTCACGACACACACTTTTATCAATCCGTTAACTATTTTTTTGTTTCTTTGCAACCTTTTAGGTTGAAAGAAATGCTATCCGTTCGTAGTGAGTTCCTCTTTGAGCCACTGGGGAACCGGACGACCGAGTCTTACTAGAAGTTTGGACAGAGCCGTATTGTGAGTGGAATAGTACCGTCTAAGAAATTTCGCTGAACGGTCCTCCATTGGCGGGTATATACGACCTTTCGATTTGCCCAGACATTTTGTTTTTTCGCCGCTCACCGCTTGGCAGAAGAAACCCTTCTTAGCGTCGTACCTGGAACAAGAGATTATTTTTTTTATATATATAGCTAGCGACTTGGACATATGAAGAGGTCGCTCTGGACGTTGTTGGGGAGGTCAGTAGTGGACATCTAATGGCTGATATGATGACGATGATGATGAAAGCTAGCAACTCGCGACGGCTTCGCAAGATTACTATTACTAATTAGGAAAATGAAGAGTACACTTAACAAATAAAACGAACTACACATTTATTTCACTAAAATTCATACAAAAATATTATCTGAATTTCAGAATTTTTCGTTTAACTTTCTAAAAGTTTTCTTTTATATAAATCTTGCCCGACAATTACGAACCCAGCAAAAAAGCCAACTAAAATTATTGTTTATGAAGAGGTTTCTAGTTCAGTTTACTTTTAAAGAAATTTAAAATATGAGAATATTTTTTTCTCTTATAGAATATTTACTTTTTAACGAAGTTCTTAAAAATAAAAAATAAAAATTATTGTATCTTAGAACATGAAAAGTAAAGCAACAAAGGAACAAATGTTCAGCATATAAGAAATTAGATACTATAATGGTAGTAAGTAGTAATAGTATAGGCATATACTTTACAAATATACTAAAAGTAAAAAAAAAAAGGTATTTCTACACATATTTAATACTTTGTTTGTTTGTGGCGTAAATTTATTTTTCACATCTTCTTTTCTTGGCATATAATGTTATTACTATAAATACAAAGTCCTTTCAGCATAAAATCGATACGGCGTTCTTTCGCCCGTACGACAGCTAAGGTTACTTAAGGTAACAGCCACACAATAGTGGCTTCAGTAAATTAGGTACATCTAATACCTAGCTCCAAAAATATTTTAGATAAAAACAACTCACTTAAGAAGCTTGTTGTAATCCAAGTGCGGTATTTTCAGGAACTTCTGTAGTGTGTTCATAGCGGTTGCTGGTTCAGTACGTAATAGTGATCCATCTAATATGTGTACTTGATGAGCGTTGTACTCCGTCAACCAACGTTCTAGGTAATGGCTGTACTTTCCCGGATTCAAACAGCGATTCCTAATTGTGACAAGATAAATATATATTTATGTTATATATTAATAAAAGCTATATATTAAAAAAAAACTTCAGAAATTATCTAACTAATTTCATAAAGACTAAAGAGATTATGGTTTAATTTTTATCACGTATGAGTTCTCGAACTGGAGCAAGTGAAGTGACATAAAATATATATATATATATAACTCAATTTTACACTTAACCAGCAAAATTAGTCATTTCTTATGTTATATTGATTACGATATGACGACATCAAACATACTTTCATCTCACTTTCTGCTGAATTATTTTTAGAAACGCCCCTGAAACGTTCTCTTCATTGTTTGCCATTGCACTTCAGCAACGAATATTATACAAATTTAAGTTAATGGCAAGAGCTAGATACTGAAAAGATAAATAGCAGCTCGAGTTGTTGTTTTATTTAACAATTATTAGAAAAAAAAAAACTATGTTTAGGTATAAACGGAACAATGAACACTACCTTCTTTTGTAATAATGACATAATTGTAGCGATTAGGTTATTAAGGTGGGGAGACAATTGAAGACAGGTAGCAATTAATATTTCTTTTTATTTATAGTACAGTACAGTTACTACTTTATATTGCTTATGGACATTGTTACCAGAAACAAAAATAAATTCTTTATAATTATAATATTGTTATTTAAAAAGTACATTTGTATTTTAAAACACATTACAAGTGTACATCAACCTCATTTAACGTAAAACATATATGAAAATTATAAACAGAAAACTCATTCAGTCGTAAATGCATGCTTTGTAGACGGTAATATCATTCCCCTTAATCGCGAATCGAACGCTTTCAATCCAGCCTACATTATTATTCGTCGACTTTATTTTCCAATCGATAACCGCACATGAATGGTAATTAGAACTTTATAATAACAAAATAAGCTATTTTTTAACAGATTAATTTAAAAAGTCATAGATGTCGAATATAAAAAAAAAAAGATTTTTAACAATATTATTTTTATATACAATAATCTATACCAACATTATGAAGATGAAGAGTTTGTTTGTTTGAACGAGCTAATCTCAGGAACTAATGGTTCAAATTGAAAAATTCTTTTTGTGTTGGATAGCCCATTTATCGATGAAGGCTATAGGCTATATAACATCACGCTACGACCAAAAGGAGCTGAGCAATAATAAGAAATGTTACAAAAACGGGAAAAAAATAATCTTTTTTGAGAGCTTCCGTTTCGTCCTTTATTATTTGGCCTCTTTAGACATTTTTTAACTATAGTTCCACTTTTAAAGTAAATATAACATCACTCTTTTACTGAGAATTTTCGAAAAATAAAAAAAAAACTCATTAATACGTTGAACGACCCAGGGATCAAACCTGAGACCCCTTGCTTGGAAGTAACGCTTGCGACCACTCGACCAACTCTTAGAGTACCTAAATATTTAAAAATATTTAAGTACGTTTTTCGATCAAATTAACGCGGGTAAAACCGCGGGGCACAGCTAGTTATGTATAAATCTACTTAAGTTTTGCAAATTTTTGCTTCTTCAGAACAGTTACGAAGAACTCGTACGTAAAAAGATTATATAAGTAAATAACAAGCTGACATATTCAATGATTACGTTTAAATGTAAAAGTAGCCAAATTATAAAATCGTGGGCGGTGTTCTGAGACGTATAATCTCGTTAAAATACTCCGATGTATTAAAAAAAACCACCTACGAGGTACTGAATTAACCTTGGTTTGTAACGCAATGTCTGCGTTTATACAACGTTTTTTTTTGACTAAAAGTAAATGTCTCGAACAATTTGTTAGGATCTAAGCCAGTGTTTCCCAACGTGGGGCCCACGCCCCACTGGGGGGCAATTTGATAGTTATGGGGGGCAATTTAAAAATGGACTCGACACGACTTTAACCCTTTCGCTTTGGGTTATTTAAATGCAATGCTATACCTTGTCCAACCATTTATTACCTTTTTGACAGCTTACGTCTATTAATTACATTTTTTTTTTTATTCGGAATAATGTACTACATTTTGAATTTCAGTTTTTTTTTTCATTTCATATATGTTTTGAAATTTTACTTACGATGTTTTGATAACAATTTCATAGTGATTTCTTCCTTAAACTTATCATTTATATTTCTTAAGGGAACAATACAATTTTAAAGGTTAAAAATTATGCATGGGGGCATAAAAAAATTTGAAATGTTAAGGTGGGGCATGGCCTAAAAAGGTTGAGAAACACTTATCTAAGCTATAATAAACACTCAAAATAGAAATCTATTAAGGGAGTAACTAACTTAATTAGAACAAAATAACGATTCATTTCGTACATTTAACGTCTTAATTCATAAAGGTTTTGTTCATAAGCGTTAAATTGCTCGGTACAAACTATTATAGGTACAAAGTAAAGATAATAAATATTTGGTTCCGCGACTCTAAATATAGCGGTAATTATTTCCTATATGAGTATTAAAATACACACGTGTAACCCATATACCGTTATTTAGGTACACAGGTACTAGTATAAGTTTTCTCTACACCCAATTATGCAATATTTCAATCAGAACATTACGATGTAGATTTGAAAATATAATTATTATGTAATATACGTATATTTATAAATAATAAATAAATAAATATGTTTAAACATATACACACGGTCGACTGTCCCTAAGGTAGGCAACTTAATGCCTGTGTTTTAGGTAACAGTTGACTGATATACATTTTTTTAAAATAAATATACATATAAATAATACATATATAAATAAATACATATTACAAACAGACTCGGGGCGGGAATCGAACCCACAACTCTGGCGCAGAAAACAGGGCCACTGCTAACTGCGCCATGGGCCAGTCAAATTTGTTTCATCCTTATTTATATTTAAAATTTGAATAATTCTGAGATATGAAATTTTATTTAATTGCTAGAAATTATTTCAATAGCAAAGATAAAAAAGTTGTTATTATTTATCGATAAAAATCGTATAGTAACACAAATTAACACTTACCTGAAATCTCGTAGCGGTTTCGGACTCGAGTCGTTCGCTGTGATAACGGTGTGGAAAGTGTAATTGTTCGCAACGGGGTCGCCGTGTGAACGTATGTGCTGGTACCAGGAATACGCTCTAAGGACGAAGTTTTAAAAATTTAACGCGTAAACTTCTTCTCTTAAACAGTCATTTCAAACATGTTATTAAAATCTTCGTTTATGAGACTTCGCTTACAAAAACTTAATTAAAAGAATTAATTCTAAAAAAATTTATATCAAATATTTACGTCATTTGTATAATTAGCAGTATTTGAATATCGATAAAAAATCTTTCTGAAGAACAGTTAAATTTAATTAGATATTTTCAATTATTACGCTTATAAAAACGCTTAGTTTTAAGAAATTTAGTGAAAATAATATACACTTTGGAACTTTTGGTGTACAGTTACTAATTACGATATAATTAACTTTATCGCGGAGGAGCATTAATTGTCTAAGTTCGTGAGTGGTTCATCCGAGTTAGGTTCATGAAATCTGATTACCGATACTAACATTGAGAAATGTAGGTACGAAACTAAAATAATGGACGGCTGAGGAAATTTTCCGCGAAATATAATACACTGAAGAAATTGAATCGAGCTATTATTTATACAAGAAGATTGAAATTTTCATTAAGTAATGTTTTGTTACAAAAGTGACTTGAGTAATTTATCGCTAGATTTAATAATTTTTGCGTAAATAATTAAATGTCAATTATAACCAACTTGGATTATATCTGTAATGTATATTAAAATAACAATGAAAAAATTAAATATCAGCATCTATTAATCGATTAATTCTTTTAGTGATGTTGTGATTTGTTTTAGGCTATAAAAGATCACACACAGATTCATGGGAATAGAGCTGTAACTTTATCTTATACTATACTATATCTTATACTACACTTTAACTGTACTTGAGCTACGTTGACGACATGGTGCTGTTGAGCCTGCCGATTGGAGGGTTAAGAAAATTTTAGAGATTTGCGAGTGGTATGCGGAGGCCCATGTCTTGGTGTATTATGCCAAGAAAAGTGAAATCCTGTGTGTTTAAGGCTGGTAGGCGGTTGCCTGGTCAACATTAAGTAGAGTTTGCAAATTTAAATATTTAGGCCATATTTATCTGTTTATTATTGTCGTATAAAAAATGAAATCGAAAATTGTTGTTAACAATTAATAATCAAAAAATCATAGAACGAATTAAGTAGAATATGTTATGATTATTGTTAAAACGGGACGACATACAACATAGTCAAACAATTTTTTTGACATTTTCACACACAGAATAGAATTTTGTTAGTTTGCCATACGTCCATAAAGCTAGAACAGTCGATTGGGCAGAATAACTCAAATTTGTTACGAAAAATAAGTGCTCATTTAGTGCTAATTTAATGCTGCAAAATTAAATTGTACGCTCCAATAGCTTAACCAAAAATTAGAAAACTGCTAACTTTTAATTAAGCTAGCAGTGTACTTCTTAAACGCTAACCGCTAGATAATTTAGGGCTCAATTAGTGCTCTTGCACTAAGACGAAAATATGAAATAATAATAATTATTTTTTTTTTAATACATAACAGAATTTGCTTATTTAACAGTATGAGCAGAGAACCTGCTGAAAACTTGAAATCGTTGAAACGTAAGTTGTTGAACTAACTCAGATTGAGTTAGTTCAACAACAGCTCTAATTGAGCACCAAATTATTGACTCAGGTCATTAAGCGATTAGTAAATCAGATTTCAAGTTTTCAGCAGGTTCTCTGCTTATACTGTTAGTTTAGCAAGTTCTGTTATAAAAAAAAAATATATTTATTATTATTTCATATTTTCGTCTTCGTGTATCAAGAGCACTAATTGAGCACAAAATTATCTACATTTCGATATGATACTGATTCAAGCGGTCAGCGTTTTAAGAAGTAGTACACTGCTATCTTAATTAAAAGTTAGCAGTTTGCTTAAGTTATTGGAGTGTAAAATTTAATTTTGTAGCATTAAATTAGCACTAAATGAGAACTTATTTTTCATGAAACAATGAGTGATTCCGCCCAATCGACCATTCTAGTTTTATGGACGTGTGAGTTGTGACGCATGCTGTTTTTAGCAAGTTAATTTCTGACAAGTAACTGAGAAAAGGCTTATTGTAATATTCTATTATTGCAAACATTTTATTTTCTTTATAGAAAACTCAACCAATTAAAAATAACATTAAAAAATCCACAGACTTCGTCGCGATAAAATAAAATAGTAAAAGATATTAATATGATTACACGCGAGATCTACAAAATACACATGTAATACGTGTGTCACTTTACGTTAGATACCTAGGATACGGGTATGTACCTGCGCTGGAAAATATTTCTAGTATTTTACTATGACTTTCAATTACCGTCAAAGATAAGTTGAGTTCATTTTACTGTATATTAAATACTTATAAACGGACTGGGAATTTTTCAGAGTAATCCTCTCGAGTAGATAATGCATTTTCTTTTTACCCGACTGCGACAGAAGGAGGGTTATGTTTTTCGAGTGTATGTATGTATGTATGTATGTATGTATGTATGTATGTATGTCCATTTCTTTGGCACGCCCTACAGCCCAAACGGCTGGACGGTTTTTGACATATGAGGTGTCGTTGGATTTGTCTAAATTGTAGTAGTGACATCAGTTTAAAATATGGCGATCAGTTTAAAGTATACGACGGCCGGCTGGTCGAGTGGTCAGACAACTGGACACTTTACGCAGCGGTCGCGGGTTCGAATCCCGCCAGGTGCAGATAATCTGTATGACGAATATAGATGTCTGCACCGGGTCATGGATGTGTATTTATGTATATATGTATTTATATCTTAAATTTATTTCCGTTCCTAGTACCTGTAACACAAGTTCTTACGAACTTACCACGGGGCTAGGTTAACGTGGTGTGATTGTTGGTTAATATTTATTTATTTATTTATATGTAAATTATGAAGTACTTTTTGTCTATACTAATATTATAAAGAGAAAACGTTTGTTCTTTATAATCAATAAATTCTAAAGCTACTGAAGACAGAGCGAAGAGATTTTATTAATTCTTTCAGCATTAAATCTACATTATCGAGTAAAATATAGTGTAACACATAACACTACGACTCAGAGAAGCGGTAAAATAACCATAATTGTCAAAGCGGGTAAAACCGCGAAGAAAGTCAAGTTCATAATAATTGTAATTAAGAAATCAAGTAATTAAACACGAGGCTTTAAGATAACCACAAACTTCTATAATTATTTCCATATTATGTTATCAACATAAAGATATCATATTATAAAACAAACTCAAGGCTTTAAAGAAATGTGTTTCTATACTCATAAATAAGTTTCATTTCATAGCATAAGACACGATATAGACTTTGTTTTTCTTATAGCGCACTGTCTCCTATTGCATTATCTTCCTATTATATTCCTTGTATGAAACCGCACAAAGTCAGCAAGTTTATTGTTATTTGAAGATGATATTATAACAATATTCATTGTGAATAAAAATATCAAGGTTTAAAAATTAGTTCATAAATATTATCAAAGAAAAATAAAAATAAAATTATTTATTAGGCAGTCGGTGTAATCTATTCTTAATGAATATTCTCTAAGAAATATAGCGTTAGAAATAAAAAAGATAGCATTAATTGCCTGTTTAGGGAGTGATACAGTGGGACCAAATTAACCAGCCGTATTGCGGTAAGGCACTAATTTCCTACAGTTCTCTACAAATGAGTTTTTTTTTTCATACAGACGGTCGGTTGGCTTGGATATTTATGTAGCTATTTACTTGAACCTGGATTACCGCAGGAAAACGAAAATTAAGTATTTAAAGCACGTCTTTTGATACCAAGTTTTATGGTAGCAGTATTTCTCGTGGAAATCTAAAATTTTCCGTAATACAGCCTGCGGAATGCGACATTTCCTTTATTACTTTGAAAGAAATTGTGCCTTTTTATTAAAAAAAATATGAAAGGAAAATGTAAAAAATGTCAACGTACTTCGTTCATCTGTAATATTCACTGCATTTGAGCACATACGGTAATGATACCTACTCTGTCAAAAAATGGATTCCGGTGTATGTCGTGTCACTTCTACGAGTATAAATGTAAATATTGTTACATTTTATACAATGACGTTAAGTGATTCTCGCATCTTAAGACTGAATAAAATGTTTGCAAATAAAGTTTCAGAGAACACCGATGACAATTTTATTTTACAATAAAAAATATTACGGAACTAGATGAAATCGACCATTATGGAATGGACACTATAAATATTAATTATGTATTCATTTTGACTTTTAAAACGGACTCTAGGTAATTGACAATGCGATAGACAAAATACGATATGAGCAGGAAAGAGTAAGAGATAACCAATTAAAATGGCACGACTGATAGTGTCAAACTACATAAATAAATTAGTAACGATAAGGGTCGATGTTCAACGTAAAAAGATATTATGTAATTAATGTTAATTATCAACGTAAATAATTTATAAGCCTCATAATTATTTACTAACTTTGATGACTAGCTATAATTAGCTTAGTAATTATAAATAGTATTAATTACTTTTTTTTAAATTAATTTTTCATACTTTCTATTAGCAAATTTTAATAAAAATAGAAATATTTATCGATGATTAAATGAAAGAAAAATCTTTTTATTTTTTTAATGCTCGTCAAATTTGTTAAATCCTTTTTGTATATCGTGTTACATATTAAATACTAAAATCTAACGCTATGGCTGATATTAAGTGATTAACATCAAACAAAAAAAAAAATGTTATAATTATTAGTTAGCACGGATGAAACCGCAAAAAATTATAAAATGAAATTGTTACATTTGCGTCAAAAATACTATTTGAGATGAGTCATAGGCTATAATAAGATCACGCTAAGATGAATAATAGAAATAGAGCACCACATCGTTTTATAAGTAAATAAGTTTTATCCCTACTAATATTATAAATGTGAATGTAAGTTCGTTTGTTACGCTTTTACACGAAAACTACTTAACCGATCGTCATGAAACTTTGTAAACATATTCTTGGAGGTATTACAAATAACACAGGAAACTTTTTATTAAAAATATTTTTTTATCAAAGATAAAAAATGTTTTTGTCAAATTCTCAAAATCTAGCTAATTCAACGCCATCTAGTATTCCAGTGATTGATTCATTTCTATTGTAATGATCTCTGATACTTATTTAATGGCTTCATTGCGAGCGAAGCCGCGGGTAAAAGCAAGTAACTAAATAAATCTTTTGTAATGTATTGTAAGAAATATAGAAAGCGACAGTACCTTTTCGATGGTGAAATAAGTATAGCAATTATCTTCGCGTTCGGCAACAGTGCGTGAGCTCTCCGCGGCACGAGGTCTCCGTCGAAATATGTCGCCGACTTTTCGAACGTTATCTGGGTGTTGTTGCTCTGGCTCGGAGGGAAGAAGTTTAAATACCTGGTATAAAATACGAATAAACATTTTAAACATATATATATATATATATATATATATATATATATATATATATATATATATATATATATATATATAGAAGAGGGGGCAAACGGACAGTCGGTTCACCTGGTGGTAAGTGACAGCGACATCTATATTCCATAGACATCCGCTACATCAGCCGATTAGCATGTGCGTTGCCGGCCTTTCAATTAAGAGTATGCTATTTTCTTGGTGGCAGCTGGTTACATATATAGTTGTCGTGCGAGACAGGAAATGCCGTTAAAACCGAGTTGTTGTAGATTAACTTAACAGGAAGGAGGAATTTTATCCTAAGCCTCGTATCACTACTATATATTATTTTAAATAAGTTCCCTATCACGTCAGTATGTTCGATTAACTTTATATATATATACAGTGTTTTATGAGGAAGGTTTAGGTATATAATTTGTTAAGTTTTGTGTAGATTGGTTAAAATGTGACTATAATTGTTGAAATTGTCGAAATAATTCAAGCCGCCTGTGACCTTTCATCGCAAACTCTGCCTGATCCTTTTGAGAATTATTATTCTTTTATAGGTCTATAGAAAAGTCCATTCAAAATTCTAAATTCAAAAAAAAATGTCAAGTACAATGTTTACCATTGGAAAGCTATTTAGACGGATACAATACTAATTGATATCAATTTAAATATATTACCTTAAGCATTTCATAGATATTATGATAATCCTCTATGACATATAATTTAAATGAATTCTTTAGGAGTTATCGCAAAATGAAAACTAACGCGCGCGAAAATAAATTCTAGCGCGGATCTCACACCGGTGCATGATGAAACTCTCTTGGTGCGACCACACCCGCGTCGCTCCCCTAGCTATCGCAAAAACTTCATATACTACCCGTCTGAAGCTGGGGCGGGTCGCTAGTTTATTACAAGGCTTAGAAAGACTTAAACAGGTTACTTTTGTGTTCAGAAATTTGCACGCAAACGGATCTATGCGTGCAACTATGTGGGGTTTTGTTTGTTATACAAATTTTCAACATAAGTTAAATCGAATACTAAGTGTCTCAGAATGTATTCTTAAATCATCACGGGTTAAGATAAGGTTCATATTATTTTACTTCAGATTAATAGTCCCCTCAACGCGTTAAATATGCGCAGTCTTTTTTTTCCGATATGAAATTATAACAATATTGTATAACCAATTATTATGCTAAAATTGGTAAGAAAAAAAAGGAACGACATTTATAATAAAAACTAAAATATAAAATTGGGACAAATTTTTTTTTATGTGATATTTAAAATAAAATTTAATTTAAGAATAGAACATATTATTTTAATCTCGACGGTTCGAAAACGTTGCAGCGATTGTTTGCTGACTGCTGACTTTGCTTGCTGACGTATGGCGGGCTGTTAAAAATAATTAATTGAAGCGATATAAAATCTTTTAAATCAAAAATATAAAATTACCTGAAACACGTTTGGTAGTAGATTTTATCCAACTGATTTTATAGTACTTTAGTATACGACAAAGCATAATTATAATTTTATACACAAGCTTCGAATAATTTCAATTACAACTTAAATGTTCAAGTATTAAGCAAAATTGTATAGAAAACTTTAACAATCAATCAGAAAAATAAGTATAAAATAAATAAGATGTACGTTTCGTGCTAACGCTACGTTCACTGAATATCTAATTCGTAATCTAAAAAAACGACACTTTCAGTCGAGATATAAATTATGTATATCTTCTAAATTGAATAATTTAAATAAAACTCTTTAAGAACACAAAAAAAAGAACATTCAGGATCCATGAAATACTCGTCTAAGAAACTTGAAAGTATTTTAGAGGCAACAATAAAGCGGTTTTATGATCGCCATTTTGTAACGGGCGAGTGTCGGGCGTGGATCGATGGCAGACATTAAAATGGTACCACTGTCACAAGGTTGCGTGCACAAATTACAACCGCCTACTTCGTCCTCGCCAAGCTGAATCCACGCGAAAAGCATTTAAGCTAACATGAATAGGGACTTTACGTTTAACTTAAACGATTTTATTTTACGTTCATTTTCCACTTAGCTTTGTAGTTTACTGTTTTAAAAGTCATATTTAAGATATTAAAATACATAGTCACCGTTCTGGTGTAATGTTAACGAAATTTCCATTTACGTCGACGATCATGAGTTCGATTCTGACTTGGAGCGGATATTTATGTCTGTACAAATATTAGTTTCTGGCCTGATCGTTTGTCCATGAGGATCTCTCCACAGTGCTTTGAAAAGCATGTAAAGTCATCGGTCTCGTTTTTTATCATTAAAACCTGATTACGATCGTTACTCTTGATAGGGAAAATATCCGTCAACCACAATGGAGCAGGTTGGCAGATTAACCTACAATCCTCCCTCATACATAGAAGAGAAATTCCAAATATGGAAAAAAAAACTCGCTTGCTTACAGGCTTTTATAAATAAAATTATTGTAACGATTGTAAGAGGAATTATAAAACTAAAACATGATCTGATATAAAAGTAATCGTTAACAAAAATAACTAATGTTTCAATAAAGATGTCGACAAGTTCATAGTTTTGTACAACGGAGGAAGTAAGTAAGGAGGAGGAAGAATAGAACTGTAAATCAGAAGGTAACAAATTGACGTTTGTCATGTTCCCCAAAGTTAGCCTCTGTGACAACGTACGGGTACGAGTCAAACGACGTACAGCGTAGGCGGTGTTATTACGAATCAAACATCCGAACATTTATTTCCTAAAGGCAATTTACGAACCCTATTCACTGTTACATGTTGCTAGATAGACAAATTTATTCATGCAAATAAATATATGAACCTATTTTAATACAGAATTTATTAAAAAAACTACTGTCATATGTATGACGTAGATATTTAACAAACCACTCACTTCTTGTTAGATAACACATTTTTGGGTATTAGTGCTTTTGATCTTGTTTTCCGTGCGGTGGCCAGCAAAGAAGAATAGTCCCGACACACAGTGGTTCGACTCCATACGAGAGGTGGGACATAGGATTTTTAAAAAATAAAATGCGTTATTTTGGAGAAACAAAATTACCAATGCATCCTATAATCAAAGAGAAATAACAAATATAAATTGAGTTTCTTTATATGACCCATATTTTATGAGTAAATAATTAAAAACCATTTCTTTAGTATGGAGAGTAACATAAAAATATTAATATCTCATGATTCCCGTCTGTTTTCGGATTACGAAAAATAGCATTAACATTTTATTTGCTACATTTCATCCTTTGACACATGATGCCCCTAACGTGCCCCTTAAGAGATATGATGATAAAGGAAAAATAATACCATGTTAGTGCTAGATGTACCTACATGCATGATTGCATAATTCTTAAAACTCATACCTAGGTACTTAATAAAATAATGAGTACCTGGGTAGGTACTTAGTAAAATAATGAGTTTTAAAACAGTCAAATATATTAAACATTAAGGAACAACAACACTAATGCAATTAGTTAATGACATATTTTTTTCTGGAAATCATTTTGCTTTCTTTTAATCGGGGTTCGATCAAGAAGGTCATCTACTAATTACGTGAATTGTTCATATTGTGACTGCTTTTATGCGATTAGTTATTGTCTGGACTATAACTCTCTATATTTAAAGGGAAGGGATTTGTATATTTAAGAAGCATTTCGTCAACTAGAAAAGTAAAAAAGTAAGTTTTGATATTGATTTCGTCCGAGTCTTATCATGGCTTTTCGTTGTTTTGTGACACATCTTGATCTTTATGTTGCCTTGCGCAGTCATGAAGATCTTCGCGACTTCAGCTACTTATTTGATGTTTGAGGTCAAACAGTAATTTGCAAATTGGTGAAGACTCTGAAAGAGAGTTAAATGACTGGTGCCGTTGACTTTGCTACAGACTTTTTAACAAATGGAGTCAATCCAAAAGAAAGTTTTGAAAAGTCCATGAAAAAGAATTCAGAATGGCTAAGTTCTGAGATCAAATGGGCGGATTCTTTAAAGGAAAATTTGGTCCCCCCACAAAATTCTAGTGTTGAACTTACTGAGGGAGTGATTAGTCTATCCAAATCGGATGTTTCAACTTCTATATCTATATATAAATAGTTGTGCGCAAATGTTTTGAAGATTTGAGTAGCAAGCAGAAAAGAAGGCGTATTGAAGACGGGAGAGTCGGTTACAGCAATGATGAGCGTTTTTACTCAATGGAATGCGCGCTGCGATCTTCCGGAAAAAGTGACATAGCAACCATAATGAAAAAAATATTAGAAAACCCTGAACAAGTTTCCAGAGTAATGGATGTCATAAAGTGAGTCCATCCAACAAGCTTTTAGGCGAGAAAAAGACCTGCTTTTGGATGTGGTGAAGCAGGGTAGTGGCAACACAAACGCAGGGAACACTGCTAGAAGATGTTTTGGAAACCCTGAATTAACAGCTCGTCTGACAGGCTTAGATGTTAAACTAATAAGAAGAATGGCCGTCATTCTGCAGTGCATCTCATCAGACGAAAAAATAAATACGGAAAAGTTTTGGCTGTATTGCAGTGAAACAGCAGATTTATATGTAGAGCTTTATGCATAGTATTACATGCCATCGAGTTTCCACAAGCTACTTATACATGGCCATCAAATTGTAGAGCACCATTAAGCTACTAATGAAGACATCATTCATAGTCTGCTTCTCTCATCAAATTCACTGATTACAAGGTTGCGTCCAACCTTTACGAATAAAATCCCTAAATCCTCATTTAAGGAACTTGATGATTTTGTTGCAAAATTTTGCTTGTGTTGCAAAGAAAAGAAATTGAATTCGTTGATGTTTCTACAATACCTGAAGATGATTCAGATGAGGATAATGATGATAACGATGACGATGATGAAGTTAGTGAAGAGGATGATTATTATGATGAATAATTAGGAACATACATTCATAATTTTGATTTTTTTTTTAACTTTATGCTACCTAGGTATAACTATTTAGGTTTAGGAGTATGTATAATATTGTGCATAATATAATATTATGTTTCAATAATTGATTGTTGTTATAGAACAGAATACATACTTAAAATGTAAATAGTTATTTGTAAATTTATTATAATATAACATTTTATGAAAATAAAACTAAATAAGTTTGATTGTATTTTTTTGGCAGTAAGTTACCTTTATCAATAACTGCCACCAACTAAAATGCCTTGAAATGACAGTAACTAGCTCAGAAACCTTTGTGGGCTCATGAACTACAACTTTGGTAAAGATCATCACATGATCAAATGCATAGTTTACGATTCTATAAAGGACATACAGACAAACATTCATTTTATATATAAAGTTTTAAAATAAAACATTTGATACCCAATAATTTTTAAGGGGCACGTTAGGGGCACAATGTTTCAAAGGATGAAATGTAGCAAATAATATGTTAATACTATTTTTCAAAACCGTAATCCGAAAACAGCCGGGAATCATGAGATATTAATATTTTTATGCTACTCTCCATACTAAAGAAATGGTTTTTAATTATTTACTCATAAAATATGGGTCATATAAAAAAAAACTCATTTATATTTGTTATTTCTCTTTGATTATAGGATGCATTGGTAATTTTGTTTTTCCAAAATAACGCATTTTGTTTTTTAAGAATCCTATGTCCCACCTCTTGTATGGAGTCGAACCACTGTGCGACGTCTTTCTTGCCGGGGTGTCGTAAAAGGCGACTAATAGTGACGGTTTGCGCCCGCGACACGCGACCGCTACAGGAGAGACAGAGACAACAGAACCGAGACGACCAATGATATAACTTGTCGCGGTCTCTTGTTTCTGTCTCTCCTATGTCGTCGCCTGTCGCGGGCGCGAACCGCCACCATAAGGCCATAGCGGTGCTAACAATATTACTGTACACCAAGCAAGATGCTGCCCACCGGGGCGAGTATTGGCAAATCACCCAGAAATGATGCCTACGTTCAGCAGCGGACATCATGTGTTGTGTAGTGGTGCGAGTAGGCGCCTCAAACCGCGCACCTGCGGTCGCGGGTTCGATTTCCGCTCGGGACAGATATTTGTATTTGTGCAAATATTTGTTTCCGGTCTGGGTGTATGTCCTTGTGGGTCTCCCCACCGTGCCTCGGAGAGCACGTAAAGCCGTCGGTCCCGGTTGTTATCATAGACACCTGATAACGATCGCTACTCATGGTAGAGAAATTATCCGTCAACCCGCAATGGAGCGGCGTGATGGATTAAGCTCTAACCCTTCTTCCACATAGAGAAGCGGCCTTCATTCAGCAGTGGGTGGTTTACAAGGTGATAGAGTACAGTACAGTACAGGTGGCTTTTGATCTTTCTTCCAGTACATACAAAAAAGCAAATGCGAAATTCCGCCGTTGAGCAAAGGTAAAGCCAAGCTTATCCGTTAAAGAAAAGAATTCGAAGCATTCCTTGGGATGGATGTTTTCTTTCATTGTAGACGGTTTATAAATAAATATTAAAAGTTAAAAACCTGAGGCGCTTGCCTGACTCGCTTTATCCTTTACTCGTGGTCATTTCAGTAACAGTGGAATGATAAAAGGTGTATTACTATTTTTCTTTTTAATTTATCCTAAAATAACATTAACTATTATAATAGCGTAAAGCCAATACCAGTTTCAATTGAAGGGTAATCGAATAATTACCTCTTAATATATTTCTAAAACGGATTACATGAGAACAACAATACAGAGTTAACAATCACTAATCTATTTGAAAGGGTATCGAATGTTTGTACTGAAATAGCGGAGCTCTTTTTGAGAATTGCTAATACGTTCATGTTAAACAATTAGTTATGTTTTTATTTGACAAAATATTTTTTATAACCGATTAAAAGAACTGATAAAATATTATCTGACTGACTGACCCGTTGGCGCAGTTTGCAGTGACCCTATTTTCTGCTCCAAGGGTTGTGGGTTCGATTCCCGCCCCGAGTCTGGGTGTAATATATGTTTATTTTTATATGTATATTTATTTAAAAAAAAATTATATCAGTCGGCTGTTACCTAAAACACAGGCATTAAGTTGCCTACCTTAGGAACAGACGACCTTGTGTATTTTAAACATATTTATTTATTCATTTTATTTATTTAAGAAACACTCAGACGTTTAATTACTATTTTTATATTGCTCTATTTATTAGAAATTATTAAAATGTTTCGAACATTTCTAAAGTCTTCGGACGCAATGTAATCTCGACAGATTATAATACAACTTAGACGTTCTAATAATGTTTATGTACTGTACCGTGTCTACTGTACAGGCGTCGCTATATTTTATTCAGGCGCTTACAGTCAACGTGAACGTAAATCTGGCTATTTGTCTTTATTATATGCAGAAAAATGGAAAAGTCCTGAGCGAAATGCGAAGTACGTCAGCTGGTGTAATATTAAACGTTCCAAAATACCATTACACTTATATTCTATCTTTACGATAATCCTTTATCATACTAATATTATAAATGTGAAATGTAAGTTTGTTCGTTATGCTTTCACACGAAAACTATTTAACCGATCATCATGAAACTTTGTACATATATTCTCGGAGGTATTAGAAGTAGCATACGATACTTTTTTTTTACAAAACATAGGCGAAGCTGCGGGGGAATGCTAGTATCAATATATATAACGCGATTTACCCCAACTTTACGTAGATTAAATTGAGACGTATGGAGAACACTTTTTTTTAAAATTGAAGTGAAAGATCTTTCATAATATAGTTCGTATACCTATCGAATAATATTTCTACAAAATGTGAATTTCTCATACATAAACATATCCGTTATTAATGTACAGGATATTTTTACGTTATCCACAAAGTGCAACGTCAGAAATAAAAGATAAGCGAACATCGTCAACACACTACCGTCGACGATATAAGAAATAAAAAAATAACTATTGAATGTAAATCTGCAATTAATCGAAATAAATAAACATATACAAAAACTAGAGCAAATTTTATAAATTCAAATAGTTAAATTAGAAATAGCATGAAATATTTTATTTGAATCCGATTGCACGCGAGAGCACTGCCTATGTGTTTTATGACTCACATAGCTATTGGTTCAATTAGAATTTTCGAATAACTATCAATCAAAACAAAAACATGATCATGTTTTTATGTGTAATTTCATACTACTCGATTGAAAAATGACTGAAAGATTTGATTCATGGTATGAAATATATGCAGTTTATTTTTGTGACGTGTTCGACTATCGTATACGTTATTTCCATCTCTCGCTGCGAATAACATCATACTTATATTATATACTAGCGGCCCGCCCCGGCTTCGCACGGGTATTTAACTGAAATTTCAAAAAAAATATAAATTTATACTGTTCCACCAGGAGCACCGAAAAAAAGATATTACCTACACCTGCGTCAATACTGGAAAATATTTTATAACAGACGGATTGGTTGTCAAACATGTGTCAAAATAAATTTTAATTTAAATCAAAATCACTATGGAGTATTTATATCAAAATAATTTTCTCCCCCCTTTTAACATCGTTAGAGGATGAATTTCGATAAAATACGAAACACGTCTTCAACCAATTCTGTTAAAGAATATTTATGCGAAATTTGAAGTAGATTGGACCAAGGAATTATGTTGTCCCATACAAACTTTGCCCCCCTTTTTCACCCCCTTAGAGGTAGAATTTCGTAAAATCCGTTCTTAGCTGACCTCTACTCAGTAAAAGGAATATTCCTACCAAATTTCAAGTCTCTGCGCCTTATAGTTTCAGAGATATCGTGATGAGTCAATGTATACGTGGAAATCTCTTTTATATATATAGATAATATAATATACAATTTAATATCCCGATAAATCGAATATTACGAATTTAAAAGTGTAATATCGACGATTGTGGGTTTTTTTATTTTGTTTTTCGAATGATATGATATTAATTAAATTTTCGACGCCATTTATTTAAAAGGAAAACTGACAATATAAAATTTCACAATATTAAAATTCTCTTTAGAAACATCATACTAATACTATAAATGCGAAAGTAAGTTTATTTTTTACGCTTTCACGCGAAAACTATTTAACGAATCATCATGAAACTTTGTACGCATATTCTTGGAGGTACTTATTAGAAGTAACATAGGAAACTTTTTTTGGTCGCGATAACCGACATCCACGCGGGCGAAGCCGCGGGCAGAATCTAGTTAAAAGATAAATTCTAAACTATATAAGAAACTGTATCAGAAATATAAAAACTCACCAGTCCAATCCTTTCAAATAGTTGTTGTTATTGAAGAATTGCAATTCCTCATAGGTCGTCGGGCTCGGCAGGTTGGGTACTAAAGTGGGGTGCATGGCAAGGAACGTATAAAGTGCTGTGCTGCCAGTCTTCTGCGGTCCTATCACTAATATCTTCGGTAAGGTGTCGCACCATTTACTCTTCGACCAAATCCTCCTGTGACGTATATCATCGCAGGGATTCTGTTAAAAAATTAGTATGTATTTATTAAATATTTTCTTATCCGACAGATGTCATCGTTCTTCTATTGTTAAAATTCATACGAAACACCGATAAGAAACATATAGTTTTTTTTTCGATTTTATCATTTTTCAGAAAATTTATAACCTGTCTTGGAATTCCTGTACAGTTTTGGGAATTATTCTACTACGAATATTTTACAATAAAAATAAGCTAAATTCGTCCAATCAATCTAAAGTTATAAACTCACTAACAAATAATCTGGTATTTTTATTTATAGATAAAATTAAAATATAATAAGATTAAACCTATAGAGAGTCATGGCATTAATTCAAAAATTTTAATTATGAAAATTGTATTGGTAAAGTATTTCTGGAATGAAATATTAATTCGGCTTCTGCCTTCAATGTTTTGAATTAATTTAATATCGCGTTGTGGTATAAGATTGAAGCATTTTTTTTATATAAATACATTTATGTTAAAATATTAATCCGCGACTGGAGTTTCGAGGATAAAAATATTGTACAAAAAATATGCAATATTTTGTGAGCCATAGCCATATATTGAGCATCGAATGTGTAAGAATCACCGAGGGAATCAATTCTGAAAATTGAATCAGCGGGCGGTTTAAAAATTGCTTCAGTGAATATGATGTAACGTAACATTTTACCTCACGTAAAAATATTTGTAGATTTTAAGACGTCTTTTTTTTCAACAACATTTAACATTGTGACTTTTGTTTATATTTATACATACATATTATATTACATTATTTAAACAGTATCGTTGTAACAAATCTTTATTTGAATTTGAAGAAACAAATATTTATTTTGTATAAAAAATAATTTTTCGCCTATTACGTTTTGTGAAGAAATTAATGATGCTGTTATCTTAGAGGCCACCTAAAGGGCTTGAGTAAGTTTTATGATTGAATAGCTTACATACATACATATAGATCACGCCTCTTTCCCGTAGGGGTAGGCAGAGACCACTTCTTTCCACTTGTTACGATCCTTACATACTTGTTTCGCTTCGTCCACTTTCATTATTCCCTTCATACATGCTCTTCGGTTTAGGGTACTCTTGACCTGGCCTTTTTTCAAGACGTCCCTGATTTGGTCTTGAAACGTTCGCCTAGGTCTACCCCTTCCCGCACTTTCATTCACACTCGCCTTATACACTTTTTTCGTCAACCGTTCTTCATTCATTCTCTCGACATGGCCAAACCATCTCAGCATACCTTTCTCAATTTTCGTCACTACATCTTCTTTCAGACCACAACGTTTCCGTATCTCACTATTTCTTATCCTGTCACTCAGTTTAACTCCTATCATACTTCTTAACGCTCTCATCTCAACTGCATTTATTCTGCTTTCATGTTTCTTCTGCCATACCCAACTTTCACTTCCGTACATAAGTGTCGGCACAAGCACCCCCTCATGAACAGCCAAACGAGCCTTGTTAGACACCTTCCGACTCCTCATAAAGGAGTGCAAAGCTGCATTTACTCTTCTTTCAATATCACTCTCACACTTTCCATCTCTTGTAAACTTTGAACCCAGATACACAAACTCATTCACCTGTTCAATTTGTTCATCTCCAATCACGATATTGCAGTCTGTCATTGCCTCCTCTTTTTCAAACACCATCACTTTCGTCTTCTTTACATTCATTTTCATTCCCTTTCTGATAAAAGCTCCACTCATAGCAGTTACCATCTCCTGCAACTCCTCGGCGGAAGACGCAAGTAATACTTGGTCATCAGCATATTGAATAGCTTAACCTGTAGTAATTAGTAAATTAGTAAACTTTACACATACAGTCAAACACTTAAAATAGCCATTTAATTGGATTACCTACTACTTTATTGAACGACGCCATTTAACCAAACGGTTAAATGTGTCAGCGAAACGATGATCGGCTAACTGGTTGAATGTTAATTACGTATCATACTTTTGACATTATAATCTTTTTACTTGGCAACAAAACGCTGTAGTGGGTTATTAGATTAAAGGATTATAAAGTAATATTTTATATATATATATATATATATATATATATATATATATATATATATATATATATCTAGGTATATATTAATACGTGAAGCAAAAACTTTTTATCCCTTTTTACCCGACTGCGACAGAAGGAGGGTTATGTTTTTCGAGTATATGTATGTATGTATGTATGCATGTATGTATGTATGTATGTATGTATGTTTGTATGTATGTATGTATGTATGTATGTATGTCCATTTCTTTGGCACGCCCTACAGCCCAAACGGCTGGACGGTTTTTGACATATGAGGTGTCGTTGGATTTGTCTAAATTGTAGTAGTGACATAGGCTATATAAATTTCCAAAATGGCGCCCGCAAATGGCGGAATGAGGGAGGGGGGAGTTGATTTTTTTTCTTACTGTAGCATTATGGGTATCAAATGAAAACTAGTAAATTGTTTTATTCTTTTTAGTTTATAATAAGAGTATTTTACGCAGTCGGGTTTTTTGATTTTTTTAATTAAGAATACTTGTTACGAAAATTACGCGGACGGAGAAGTATGAAATTTGGCACAGTTAAAGTTTATATGGAGAAGAAATGCAGAATTCTAATATTTTTTATACTCGTAATAATGCTCAACAAATACAATAAATTCATTTAAAAAAAAACACCACACACACACATATGTGCAATGACATGTATACACAAATTAACACAACAATAATACACGTTAATTACAAGTTACAATGTGCTATTAACAATTTATTTACAACTTATATAGATGTGTGATATTTAAGATCCTCCAATCTGTCTTATTTTTCATTCACAAGCCGAACGCTTATACGTTTATTGTCAAAGTCTTTTGTGAACACGGTCTCAAATACAGGTCTTGCAACGAATTTTTTATCGAACACGGTTTTAATAAATACAGGTCTTGCAACGAATTTTTTATCGATTTTTATTACCGCTCACCATATTATGCGCAATGATATTTTTATGATGTTGACAATGCTGTCAATTATACATAGATTAAGTCGAATATCGACCACTGGTCGACCACTAGTATATATAATTACAACTAGTAACAATAATTGTAAGCATACTAGGTTTTAACACGTGTTCCTAAAAAAAGACGAAACGACCCAGTGAAGGAGATACACATAATTCAATGTTACATTTTAAGTGAGTATGTAGCATGTATGTAGAATATTTTAAATTTTATAATGATACAAATAAAAAAACTAGGCGTGCCGTTCAATGGTGTTATTCAATAAAAGGGCTAGTGCTCTTATGAATATATAATTAAAAAAATTGGTTGTCTGTAAAGTCGGTTTACGGACGACAATTTTAGTTACGTGATAACGTCATTGATAAAACAATGCATACTTTTATGAATTAAATTGAATTATTATCACTGAATTATCATTATTTTGTATAATACAAAGAAGGAGTTAATTTAATTAGTTACAATTTTTTCGATATACTTATTAACATTTTTTTCGATATTTATATGCACTTGATAATTCAAATATTTTTTTTAACTTAAATTATACAGATTAATTACAAGTTACAATGTGCTATTAACAATTTATTTACAACTTATATACATGTGTGATATTTAAGATCCTCCAATCTGTCTTCTTTTTCATTCACAAGCCAAACGCTTATACGTTATACCTCTCTATCGCTTGTTTCGCGCTCTTACTCGCGGAATGTGACAATGAGTCATGTTTTTTCATGCGTGCACGCGGCATTCATCGATTTACAAGACGTTATATCACGTCAAAATAAAAACTTTGCTATTCATTGTGTATAGCAGTGATTCTCAACCACTGTGCCGCGGCACTTTTGTGTGCCGCCAAATTTCAAAAGTGTGCCGCCAAATTTTGCAAATTTTAATATTGTTAAATTATATCATTTAAAAAGAAAAATATTTCCTTAATAAACGTTTAGTTATTATTGTAGTATATATTAGTTTATTTCGTATATTAAAAATTTTTGTCATAAACTATTTATGCAGTGTGTTGTAGTAAGTAAATAATTTTTATCTTTTCTTTGTGTGCTGCCAAATTTTGAAATCGTTAAATATGTGCCGCAACAAAAAAAAAGGTTGAGAATCACTGGTGTATAGTATTTTATTGGCGATATAGAGTAACTAAAAAGTTTCCAAAACTCAACTATTGAGGAATTAATGTCGTAATAATGATAAAATTATAGATGTATAAATTATATTATATTTTATTATACTAGTAAATGTAATCCGTATAAAATATTATAAAAGCGATAGTTAGTTGGATGGATGCATGAACGAATGAACGTATGGATGGATGGCTTTTTGTTACTTCTTCGTGATAAAACAATAGAACCGTTTAACAAAAACTTGAGAAACTTACCTATGCTATACCTATGTAAACAGTAGAAAGGTCAGACTGAAACAAGTTTAAGCCCATACCTACTTTTTATCACGAAATCCCTAGGAGTCGGAACTTAAGTAGGTAAAACCGTGGAATACAGCTTGTATTAATTTAAAAAAAATAGAGTACATATTCCACATGCTACTTTCCGGTGCAAAGATCTCGTAAATTTTCTAACAAAATATCACAAAACTATATGATAAAAAAACTTATTTCCTATTCGCCTTACTCTTCACCTTCTTGCCTTTATAAAAAATCTTGCAAGTTTGTTTATAGAACATTACATTAATCGTTAAAGTATGTAATTTATTCGCAAAATTCACCTTGTTCTATTTACTACTTTTATGAAACAAGAAAATTCGAAGAAAGATTTTTTCATAATTATTTTCATGCTATCAAACATTGTTTTGAGGATAATTTATTACAAAAATAGTGACATTGAAATTCTCTTTAACGGATATTTAATCGTACCTACAGTTCAAATAAATTGGTAATTGATAATAATAGTAGTAGTAATTGGTAATCGTAGTCTTCTAATAATATAGGTAGGTAGGTATAATAACGTCGAATAATTACAAGTTAATAATTATAGTAGTAATTAAATACCGAATACGAAATAATAATTTCATAGAAATACTTAGGAGTATAAAACTAATATTTGTCTGTATTTACATTATTATGCTAAACGTGACGAACGTTCTGGCGTAGTCGTGCGTGTAGTTGCCTTAACGCCAGCGGTCGCGGGGTCGATCCCGCTCGGGACAGATATTTGTATTTGTGTAACTATTTGTTTCTGGTCCGGGTGTCATTGTGGGTCTTCCCACCGTGCCTCGGAGAACACGTAAAGCCGTCGGTCGGTCTCGGTTGTTATCATAGACACATAGCGAAAGTTCCTCATGATATAGAAATTACCCGCCAACCCGCTGTGGAGCAGCATGGTGGATTAAGCTCTAACCCTTCTATATGGAGGAGAGGCCCAACAGTGGGTTGTCTACAGGCTGATTCAGTTCAGTTCAGTTACGCGTATTCAGAATTTCATGTTTTGGTAAAAATTGACAACCAATAAAGATTGTTACATTCGAGAAACTTTTACGGAGATATTGATAAATAGAAAGAGATGTTTTTGATCAGAATCAGAATACCTTTATATATTGTCGATTTTTATATGTAGGTATATTTAAAACTCGACAAACCACACGATTACACTTGTTTTTAATTTTGACCCTTTTCAAGTTCACATAATTGTCTTAGATACGATATTTTATAGCTTATTTCGGATATCACTTTTTTTATTTTTTTATTATAAGGAAACAGTAAATTATTTACATTATTTTTCTAATGTTTGCATTGTTAGCAGGGTTGGAAAAAATCATGGTTTTTTAAAAAAATCAAATAAAGTACGATTTTAAAAAAAAATCCTAATTAATCACGATTTTTTTGATTTTTTTATTTTATTATTTAATTTAACAATATTTTTGCGCAAAATTGAACGTGCCCTCAAGGGATTTGTCTGACATCGAATGGCAAGCAAAAGGGAAATCCCCGTGTAGTGTTTTGTACATTTCGCTTGCAATTGCGGTCTTACTTTTGTTCTGACAAGCATTCATTCGTTCGTCTGCTTACTATTATTATTGCTGTGACGCGTGCGTGACCAATTTATTATAAATAAAATGCCCCGTCAAAGAGATGGGATTCGGGAACCTTTCAAAGAAAAAAGCACTAACAAAACTGGCTGTCGGGCTATATGCAACAAATGTAAAAAAGAAATTTAAGGTCTGGTTGCGAGGATGAAAATACATTACGAAAAGTGCAAAAATACTTAATATTCCGGAATCTAGTGACGATGTTGAAGTTGTAGGTAAGTTATTATTTACAAAACTAAGTAAAAAATACTAACTTGTTTTCTATATGGTTTTGGTGATCGTACTTATAGTAGACAACAGTATGATTAGTGGAATTTTTTTAATAATAATAATATATTCTTTATTGCACACCACAAAGAAAAGAAAATACAAAAACACTATTACATGAAGAAAAAGTTAATATCTAGATGCACAACAGAACAACAGGAACAGTCAAAAAATTTCCCAGCGGTGAAACAATTGTTTGGGGCGATAGCTTCTTCAGCTGCTGTGGAAAGTGTTTTCCACCTTTGGAATTGTTCACAGCAAATAAAGAAACCGACTGGGAATTGAAAAGGCTGGAAAACTAGTTTTTTCATTTAAATATTATAATGATATTGATTTCTCAGACTTAAACGACCATAGTTTGTAACTTAAATTAATTTCTAAATCTGTTTTTTTTTATGTTGATTTCTGTAAAAGAAAGTGAAATTAAACATTTTTGATAAAATCAATGATTTTTATTTGCCGCTAAGACTGTAAACTGTCTTTGACTGTACTTTTTAATTTATTTAAAAATTAGTCATTAACCGTAATCTATTTATATTTATTATCTAAAAAACAAGAATCAAAAACCAAAAGTTAAAATTATATATCCAATTAATTCTGAATATTAAATAATTTTATCGCGAAATCTATTTCAAACAGAAACCTGAAACGCCCAAACATAAAGCCTATAAACACTTGAATATTCACGAAGCCCTCATGGTCGAACAACGATCGAGTAGTTTGCATTGCCGTACCCACCTGGCATTGAGATCCTTTGTGACTCTACATACATACATCTATGACTATAATCTACACACGGTACTGCCTATAGTTAATTATGAGGTTTATCACATGCCGCGCTATAGGTACTCTTGCTAAAACTCGAAAACGGATAGACCGTTTTGAATGTTTAATCTTTGTTTTTCTTAACGTTATAACGTCTTATAAATCGATGAACGCCGGCTGCACGCACGAAAAAGCATGACTCATTGTCACGTTCCGCCTGAGCCGAGTGTGCAAGCGAAAGCGCGGAACAAGCGATAGAGAGGCACGATCGGCCTATTTGCATTAGGTGGCTTCTCCACAAGTTTATTGTGGTAAGATGCATTATCAATCACAATAACGCTATTTTGTGGTAAATTATGTAGGAATCAATTGTTTTCGCAACCGCTTCTCGTATTTCTCCGCATTCATCTCTTTCTGATAATCTCCTTCGGGGTCCGCCGATTTATCTAGCAACAGAGCTCCAGGCACGAAACCCTTTTCGTTACCTGCGAGTACGATTAGAAATCTTTGACCTTTGGAAATGGGTTGTTTCATCCTTTTATTAGCAGAATCCGTCCAACTTTTGGCTTTGGAATGTGTGGTGTGGATAAACGATTCGTCTGTATAAACGATATTTTTACCAGCAACCTTAAATTCCGAATTTCTGAAGATTACATTTAAATATTTTATGTGAGTAAATTCTAGGATTTTGTTTATTCTATGTGAAAACACGAACCTTTACGATTTAAACCGAGACATCCCGAGTGTCAAAGTGGAAATAATCGTACTAAGTTCTTCAAAAAAAAAAAAAAAAAAAATTGAAACGTTAAAAAAAAAAAACACGAAACAAACTTTGATCATCTTTGTAAAATATTTGTGGTATATAAATAATCACTCGTTTAAAATAGTAAAGAAAAATTAATATAAATAATACGTATGTATATGTACTTACACCCCAAAGTGGATTCAATTCGTCAGGCCTCAGTTGGAAGTACTTCTCGGCGAGTGCAAGCGGAGGTGCGGACGCGAGACGGACGTTTGTCCAGCAGCGAAGAAACTTCACCACGGATTCGAACGTATATAGCGCCAGTCGATCGTTACCGTAGTTTGACATGTGCGTCATAAACACGTTGATCTGTTGAACAGTTTAGTATTACGACTTCTGTCTTTGATTGAATTCAAAACCACACAGGGCAGACATTTCAAATATACAACATAACTGTTTGAAACGTCTGTGTCGTCACTATTCTACGACTATGACGATATGTCTAAAACTATATTTAAAGAATGACCCAGTATATACAGGTATCTCAAACTACCCTTTATGTAAATTAGTATCAGCCGATGTAAATCAAATTTAAATTGGGTCGACCAATATGAAGATATACACAAATAGACAAAAATTAGCAACAGTTTTATATTTTAAATTTAATTAGGTACCTACTATGTAAGAATATGGTATGCATTAAGTAAAAGCTGTTTCGTAGCATTTTGTCTTTATAAGCATACTACATGTATCCATATTTATTAATTTATTTGTATACATATATGAGAATAAATCTAGGGGACCAATAAAAATAGCTAAACTGTCAACTAGAAAACAAAATTAAAAAAGGAGAATATTTCTATAAATTGATGTAAATTAGATTATTATATTTCAATAGGTGAATACAATACTGATAGTTAACCAAAACCCGTATTCCTACTGTACTTTTAGTAAATCATTAATAATGGTCCTAAACTTCAAAATTTGATAAAGTATAAATGAATTAATTCATAATTTCCAATGAGTTGAACTTCTAAGTATGTTTTTTTAATCATTAAATGACACTTTCCCGTCGACCGTACAGACACAGAATGAGCAACAATGCTATTTACTAATCTAATAAAACAGAATAACAAAACATTATTTATTTAAAATATATTTTTTAGGACTGGCTTATCCTATCGATCTTACCATTCTACGTCATTTTTATTTGCAGTGAGAATAAAACAATGATTGCAATATGATTCAATGTAAGTTAACATCTATTATTCCAGTCACAGCAGAACAATATTGTAACTAAATAAAAACAAAATAACTAAAATGTATGTCACAACTTGAATATATACTAACAAAACCGTTATGTTTTGAAATAATATTCCAAATATTGAAATAATCCTTTGAACTAACAATAAAGGTGTGGCTTAAACAGCAACACAAAATTGTGTATAATGTTAATTTTCAAACAATAATTTAAAGTTTAGATTACAAAAATAAAAATTACAAAGATTGCTTTTTTATTATTTTCAAATTGTAAATGAAACAAGTAACCTTTCTAGATAATATCACGGTGTTATTTACCAGAATAAATAAAAAATATATTTTATTCATTGTTAAGTAATTGAAAGTTATTAATTATATTATTTATTAGTTTATTTATTATTATTAGTTCGATAAAGAAACAAATGTTTTTTTTTTTTTGTACGTTGTTGTCTTGGATAAGGTCATTGGATAATTATTTATATAATTTTATCCGAATTCGGTAATTAGGATAACATAAAATGATTAGAGCTAACGTTACAATAATGATATAAAGGTTATCATTCGAAACGATTCAACTGAATAATGATAAAAATCCCTAAATCGACACGCAGATTACATAATACAAAAGCGGTTTGGTAGTATGTTTGTTTTGGGCGTGACAATTAGCAACATGGAAATTCTGATATTATTATATAAAAAATAATTCATCAAAAATAAAATATAGCTATGGTTATTATTCTTATTTAGAAATCAGGAAATGAAATAAAACTATACATCAACTAGACTATTAACCAAAGAAATAAAAAATATTTATTCTTATTTAACTACGTACAGCAGAAAGTTTAGGATAAAAGTGTAAGTCATTTTCAATTTTAACGCTTTCGTAAAGAAGAAAAGAGACTAAAGTAATAATGATAACGCAATTGAGAAGTTCAAGTGAATAGAGGAACATTTGACAAAATCCAGTAAAAGACCAGTGGTAAATTGAACTAGCGATGTTATTGACGACCGTTAGGAACTCTTCACATGCGGCGCTCGACTCCACTAGTAACGAGACCATCGACATACCACACGCTTGTTGAGATAAATTTGATGCAAATTCCGAACCGTTTTATCTAAAATAACATATCATTTGATTGAAAATTGAAACCGTTTAAAATTTGTAATGTTTTTATTGACTTAAATAAAATACATTAACATTAAATATTAAACTATGTGAACGGTATACGTGTATTGAATTAATAGAACAGTGAAGTGGTAATAAAGTCAGTAAACTAATGTCTGAATTCGTGTGACAAATAACTTCACGCAACACTTGTTACAATGATACATCGTATTCACTATTAAGATACATAAAAGCAACTACACTCGAGACCACTTTTGGAAACTTACACACAACTGCACCCGCATATTGCGAACTCTGAAACAACAATTACAAATGCAAATGGTCAATAGTAAATCCAACTTACCGGGTTACTGATGACCGTTTGGAACAGTTCTCCGCCTTGTATGGAGCGGTCGAGACGCTGCCTGCCGCCTGGATAGCGCTCTAGGAGTAGCGTGTGGGTGAATAGCCCGCATGTTTGACGGGGCAGTACCATCACACCTCTGTGGCGAAAACCGCGTCGTAACCTACGTAGATAAACGAAGACAAACTATATTTCTATTTTTTAGGATTCCGTACACAAAGTGTAAAAATGGTAAAACTCTATTACTAAGACTCCGCTGTCCGTCCGTCCGTCACCAGGCTGTATCTCATGAACCGTGACAGTTATAGTTAGACAGTTGAAATTTTCACACATGATGTATTTCTGTTGCCGCTATAACAAGAAATGCTAAAAAACAGAATAAAAAATATATTTAAGGCGCTCCCATACAACAAACATGATTTTTTTTGCTCGATATTGATAACGGAAACCAGTAGACGCTGGAAATTTTCACAGAATATTGAGCTATATTATTACTCAGTATTCTGTTATATTCTAGTCTCTTATATTATTCATCTAGTCCTATTACATTATTCACTTTAAAAATAAATAATTAAATTAAAATAAAATTAAATTTTAAGGGTGATCCCATACAAAAAAACGTGTTTTTTTTGCCATTTTTATAGAAAATGGTATGAAACCCTTCGTGCACGAGTCCGACTCGTACTTTCAGCCGGTTTTTTAACGTCTTTTAAGAATTGTTTTAATAAAAATTAAGAAAACATACGGCGACTGACATTTAGATGATACTAGTGACTCGAATTCCTATACCGTTGACAGTCACAGATTTTTTTTAAATATTAGTTCGATAGGCAAACTGGCAAACGTTCCACCTGATGGTAAGTGGTTGACGTCACCCATGAACATAAACTAGTTTACCTGGAACTAGCCCAGGCAACTCATTTATGTGTTGCCTATCCAGAGACATAAGGTGTTAAAGTCTCGGTGCCAGTAATTACACTGCCTGTCTTGCCCTTCTCTACGAAACACAGCAAAGCTGTTTCACGGGAGAAACAAGCAAGCAGTAGATTCGACTACTGAGTAGATATTTGTTTGTGAATAAATACTTCTTTGATCCAGGTATTTTAGTGTATCTAAACAACGTAGGACACGTAGGAAGACCCATAAAGCTGTCATTATCTATCTACAAAATAAATCTGAAAACGATTGTTACTTTTGGAATGATTTTTTTTTCTAATTTAAAAAAAATATTATTATCCGCTTATCCGCGGTAGCGTGACAAATTTCACTCTAATTTTTCTAATTCATTGCAGAATAGGGAAATGTCTACCTAGCCTACCACTGTTTGTACCAGTTCTGGTTCACTTCCTCGGCCCTTATAAGCTGACGACGGGACGACTGATACCAAAAAAAAAAAACGGTTTTTGCGGTCATCTAAATCGATTGCACGAATTCATTTTTTCTAACTCTAACGGTTCGCAACTTAGGTTTCTGCATTTGCAACGTCCATTATCTTAATTAGGTATTGTGCAATTAAGTAATTAATTACTATTTGATTTATAAGCAATAAATATCGACGTCATTAACAATATTGACTAACTACTTTTCGAACAACATTCCTTTGTTATGTTTTCAACAATTAAAGCGGATTCTTAAAATAAAATTTTGGTTCAATTTCAAAGAAATTATTTATTCCTTTCCAATGTGAGCCTGGTTTATCATCTGTATCCAAATTGCATATTATATACGTCGGTACGTGGGTATACATGGGCAGTCTATTAGCAGCATAAACATTATTTTCTAGACTGGGGTGAATCTTTTTCAGATGTTGTTGTACATCTAGTGTATCCACGATATTACTGCTATTAGTAGTTTATTACTAGACCAATCTATTCAATGGTTAACATAGGAATCGGGCGGCGGTGCGTCAAGGTCTGACGTCAGTCCTCGGAGGGGACTTGTCGCTCCCGAGCGTCATCACCGCGATGCTCGGCGACGAGTCCTGGAAGGCGATGATATTCTTCTGCGAGACGGTAATGTCCCAGAAGGAAGTCGACGAGCGGGTGAGATAGGAGGCCGCCGCCGTGGCCTACATCCGCGGGTCGCTGGAGGGATCCTCATCATCAAGGGTTTAGTATGGTATTGCACTCCCAATGTGCCGAGTCCGACATAGATCTAGGACTGCTTACCTGGGCGTCCTGGATATCCGTAAAGGAACTCCACAGCGACAAAAAAAAATCTTGTTTAACGTAGGAATGATCAGTTATAGTGATTTGTAAATATTAAATGAAATTCTTTGTTGATTATTTGTATGAGTCATTACGAAATAATGCGAAATGAGGTTGATGACTTATAAAGTTACTATGCAATTAATAAGCAATTACTATCGATGTCATTAACAGTATTGACTAACTACTTTTCAAAGAACATTCCTATGTCATGATTTCAACAATTAAACTAATGACTATCATTACTGATGCTATATAAGACCGAGCAACTGCAGTCATGGAGTCAGTGTATGGTCGTTTGACCGCAGTGGATCTACCAATACTACGTTTGTGTCACTTCAACGCTTCAATGATCATGGACGTAAGTGTTTATTCTATCGATAAAGTTACTTTTCTTTCTGTTATTTTCTTACGTGTGTGTGATTAAGTGTAAACAAATTGATATTAACATTATAACTGTGTTGTTGCAGAAATCATTCAACTTCGATGAAGATACCTATGAACAGTATTACTACTCGTCACTCTCCCCTCAAGGAGAGAGTGATAACATCGTCATTAATAATAACACATGCGATGGTGGAAAAAGAAAATCGCAATCGATTGATCATTTTTTTGAAGCTGAATCAAGAGTAAAAAAGAGGAAGCTGTTATCGTCAACCGTAGCAAGAGCCGCTAACCAAGATAAATATAAAGGTATGTATTCAAAAAGATCTAAGTGTTATCTCAAAAATCAATGTTTTTTTTTATTATTATTCAAAAATTGAGGGAAAATTGAAATATATCCTCACAAAGTGTGTTCGAGAACGTAAATTCTAATCCAATAATTATTGACGTGAAATGAACATATAGATGTGGCTCAGAAACCTTTACTTTTAAATTACATTTCTATCATTATTTGAAAAAAAAAAGAAATGAAAAAAACGCAGAATACATACAGAAACACATATTATCCTTACCTTTTATTATTAAAATTTATCAATAATTCACAAAATCACTTAAAACCGTTTATAGATACTATAATAAATTTTTTATAGAATTTTATTAAAAATTAATATACCTATATATAGTTACCTAGAGCATAGTCGCATATAGTATAACATTTAATATCGGTTAAAGTACAGACTAGAATAAACAATTTTTTTTTAATTATCAGTAATATAGTTATGACAGAAATCTAAAAGAAAAATTTGAACAAATCACGTACTTTATGTACTAAAAGGCAATGCTTGGGTGGGGCAATGTGTAAGGTAATCGATTTTTTAAAAGCTAACGTTTAGTTACGTGAGTAACGTTGTGGATGCTAGCAAAGAAAAAATGGTTACGCCTTTTTTTGTAATTTTAGATTGTTTAGTTATAAACATAATTACATCCTGATCATATAGGCTGAATCATATTATTTTTATTTTATAATTACAAGCATTATTACTTTAGTTTTCTTTTCGGTATCTTAGTATATATGCATAATGTCTAGATAAACTAAAATTCACTGGCTGAAACAAGAAATTTTATAGCATGAATTTCCTCATTTTCGTATGATGTGTAGCCAATCAACTTGTATACTGAATTGTGTTGCTTATTAAGAATCATGCATTAGTTGCGTATGGTGGTTGATAAGCCTCTCATACATATACTCGAGAAATGTAATTTTGCGACAGAGTTGTTCGACGCAGCTATAACATCGCTAATATATATGATGAACTGAATCAGCTTGTAAATTACTAGCTTTCCGCCCGCGGCTTCGCCCGCGTGGAATTCGGTTATATCGCGCGACATGGTAAGCCTACTGCGCCCCCCCCCCCTTTCCCCGTGCACGCTTTTTTGTCTTTGTCTTAAACAATTGAACAATCTTACATGATTTATTTTTATGTTTGACAATAAGGAACTTCAATTCAAATTTTCGTCCCCTATTTCAACCCCTTCTACCCTTATTTTCGCGATAAAAAGTATCCTATGTCTTTCCCGCACGCGCACCCCAGCCTTGGTGACGCCCACTTCGCAACGGCCCGTGCAGCAGAAATTGTAATATTTTAATTTCGCCATAACTTCAAAACCAAACGTCAAATTTTAATCATTCAAAGACCAAATATTATCTACATAAACTGTACTTAGTGATGAAATAATTTATTTTGATAAGGATTAATAGCATGAGTAAAATAAACGCGTTTAAATGTAGTCCAAAAAATTCAAGATTTTTAAATTAAAAAATGGTTGTTGTGCCTCACTCGACATAGATAGGTATAGTGTGTCGCGGACTTTATTGTAGATATTTATAAGATCTACAATTAATTGGAACATTTTATGGATCTATCTTTTATAGTTTAGGCAGCGTACGCAAACTAAGTAACTTTTCTGGTTAATTTTTTACACCTTGTGTCCGAAAAACCCAAATATCTTACGGAACCCTATTTTTTTTCAAAATAAAATATATCCTATGTTACTCGTAGATAATGTAGCTTTCAAATGGTGAAAGAATTTTTAAAATCGGTCCAGTAGTTTTTGAGCCTATTCATTACAACCAAACAAACAAACAAAGTTTTCCTCTTTATAATATTAGTATAGATTATCTTTTTTTTCAGTTCTACAACAAATGTCAAAGTTTAATTTTGACACACCTATTAAAGTTGCAGTTATAATAGAAGAAACGGAATCTGATGAATTGAATACATTGTTAGATACAATGATTAATGATACTGTTCCTAGTTCTTCTAAGATAAAATTGAATAAATTAAGAACAGAATTACGAAATGAATCTACAAATAGTTTTTCTGATGTTTGTATTGATACAGTGGAGAACAATATACTAAATTTGAATTATGAAAAACCTTTTAGAATTGGACAGAATTTATCTAATATTAATGTAGAAAATAATTACTTACCTACTTCTAAAAACATTAACAATTATGGTACCCCTAGACGGGAAAAAATAACCCAAAATGAAACCAGTATTATTAGTCAAAATGTTGAAACTCCAATAAATAGCCCTTTGGAAATAAGAAATAGAAATATTATAAATTTGTTAGATTCAGTATCATATAGTTTAATTGAAATTTCAAAATTTTATCACACGATTATACCATATCAATCCAAAGGAAATCGTTTAAGTCAAGAAGCTATGGAGAAATATTTAAAATACAAATATTATTGTTATAATTATTCCTACCAAACTGTAAACTTTTTAATACTACCAACAGCTACTAATCAGGCTTTCATTGAAAGTTTTATTGAACGAACAATTGAACTTGCATTTAATATGTGTTGGTACAGAATTACAAAAGAATTTTTAATCGATATTTTAAAGGATATGATAAGCTGGTCGAAGCAATATAAAATATACTTAGAATGTAAAAATCGAAATCAGAATCGGAGGCAATCTTCTACAGACGACACACTAAAGAAGACACATACAAATTGTCGTATTAATGCGGTTTCAAAGAATCATTTAACAGACAACGTAGATAGAGTTTGTATTTTCGCCTGTGGACCCGAAAGCAGACAACTAACTATCAGTATTGCACCAGAAATCCTGAACAATCATATAAGTTCTAAAAAAGCAGTTGATGCGTATAAACAAAGTCCACAAACTCGTACATCTCGAAAAAATATTTAAGCAGGTGATGCTCGTTACGCTAAAATAAATGAATATTACGACTTTCATAAAAAAAGGAGCAGAACATAAGATTTGTGAAGTAGTACTAGATGTGAACCGCAAGCAAATTTATCTTCTACTGACTTATTAATCAATGATTCAGGAATAATTAATTTAAATAGTGAAGATGATCAAATTGCAATGTCAAGATCATCAATTTCTTGAGATAGTGGCATTGTAAGTTCGAGTTTTAGACCGTGCTCAGGAGACTCAATGGTAACCATGTTATTTTTAACTACTTTTTTACTATCATAATACACAAGTTACATAATGATTACATTTTTAAATATATGATTATAAATTCAAAGTAACACAGATTTGCCTGTAACCTTTCTCGTATTTGTTCTTTTAACGTAAATTTTAATGATTTTTTTTTTAATAACAATATTATACTTCTGTTTTATTTAATAAATATAAATAATAAAAATAAATGAATATTTTTATACTTTCAGATAATATTTGAATTTAGTTGTAGTCATTGATGACAACGAAATTAAATATCTATTTATTTTATAGCAGCTTGCCCTACAAGGTAATATGTTTAATAAATGTCTGTATTTTTGTTTTAGATTACTACACACGACAGTATCAAAAACCATTTCACAGCTCCAACAAAATCAATATCTACTAATGACACACTTGTGAGCATAACTGAATGCAAGGTTTGCTACTTAGAAACACATAGGATATGCCTAGGATGTAGTCGAGAACATTATTGTAGCGAAGAATGTCAGGTAAATACTTGTTTTTAAATTTTCCAGCTATAGTAACTATGATAAATGATGAAAAATGAAAAAAAAAATTATAATACTCTTTATTGTACCTACACCACAAGGAAACAAACAAGAACTGTGAAAGATAAAAAAAGATGTAGAAAGGTGGTCCATTAAATATTTTCTAGGTCTTATATAAGACAACCTCTTCCAAATACCAACCAACCAACAAATATACTAAAAATAGATGAAATCTCTCCGAATAATACGATTTCATTTTATGGCAAAGGCAGACTTTTAATAATTAGGTCAGTGTAACTTATAAATCGCATTTGTTTTAGAGGATAGACTGGTCCAGTCACAAGAAGCAGTGTGGAAGACAGTACTTTGTAATCAATTAAGCACTAAAGTTACGTTTGTGATTCAGGAATATTACTGTTATTGTAACACAATATGTAATATAAAATATAACTAGTTCTAGTATTGCAATATGTGTTGCATATTTACCTCCACCTGTACAAAAACAAACTCTTAAACATTTTATGGATAATTTTAATTCAGTTACAGAGAAACTAAATAAATACCATAGTATAGTAATAGGGGACTTCAATATGGGCAGTATAGACTGGACTCAGTTGCAAGTCGCTGCAGGCCTTACAGTCCCCAGTAGTACTCATTCCATATTATTTAAAGACTTTCTAGATTTTACTCATTTAAATAACTTAGAACAATATAATACTGTTTATAATGTTAATAATAAAATTTTAGATTTGGTTCTTGCTGATCAGCTTTTTTGTCAAGTAACAGAAGCTACAGTTAGTCTTAGCAAGATAGATCCTCATCACCCTCCCCTTGATATTGTTCTAGAGTACCATCCCGATAAAGCTCTGAAGCCTAATAAAATAATTAGATACAACTACTACAAAGCTAATTACGAAAACATTAACTCTGAATTAGGAAAAATCAATTGGCAAGAATTATTCAAGAACATCATGGATCCTAATCAAATGCTTGACATATTTTACGAGCGCATTGATAGATTGATAAAATTGTTTGTTCCAACGACTACCAAAAGTAATAGCTCTAAACCTCCTTGGTTTAATAAAACATTGAAAAGATGCATTCGCGAAAAAAGCAAATACGCTAAAAGATATTATAAATATAAAAATCCTATGGATAAAATTTCTCTACAACTGTGCAGCAAACGTTATAACAAAATATCTAAGGAGTGTTACAACTCGTATATTAATTATATTGAGGAGAAAATAACTACACAACCCAAATGTTTTTGGTCCTACATGAAGGCTAAAAGAGGTGGAAATGGTACCTATCCGAAGACTATGTCTAATGGTGAAAGTTCGACTGATAATGGAGACGATATTTGTAACATGTTTGCGTCATATTTTCAGTCTGTATATTCTCCTAATACAAAAGTGGGGAGTGAGGTCAGCACTTCAGCATTCTTAAGTAGGTTTAAAAATACTTCAGACTCCTTCTCAAATATAAAGATAGATATGGATGCAATTATCACTTATCTTAAGAAATTGGACAGATCGAAAGGTGCCGGCTCGGATGATCTGTCACCAATTTTTCTAATAATGTGTGCTGATGAACTTGCAGTTCCTCTTAGTTTAATTTTTAATCTGTCACTAAGTACTGGGATCTTCCCGGAAAAATGGAAACTAGCAAAGGTTGTTCCAATACATAAATCGGATGCTAAAGATATTGTCAGCAATTACAGGCCAATTGCCATCCTTCCCGCCCTAGGTAAAGTTTTTGAAGGCTTAATAGCCCCTATTCTCCAAAGTTACTTCAAAAAATATGTGTCCGATTACCAGCATGGCTTTACTCCTGCAAGATCCACACGTACCAATTTAGTAACATTTGTGGAAAACATAATCGAGGCGGTGGATTCTAACAAACAGGTAGATGCAATTTATACTGACTTCAGTAAAGCGTTCGATAAGGTTTCACATGACGTACTAATCCAGAAACTCCACGTATATGGTTTTACAGATCCCTTTCTAAAATGGCTCGGTTCCTACCTAACCAATAGGTACTTTTATGTTGTAGTCAATGGCTATAAATCAAACATCTTTCGTATAACATCAGGAGTACCTCAGGGGTCACACTTAGGACCTATTCTCTTCAATATCTTCATCAATGATTTGCCTGAATGCTTTAGCAATTCCACAGCTTACCTGTTTGCCGATGATTTAAAGATAATGCGAATAGTAGATAGTGAGAGAGATGCCTTATTGCTTCAGAGTGACATTAATGAACTATTAGATTGGTGTAAAAATAATGGCATGGAACTTAACATCAACAAATGCTCACAGATAACTTTTACCCGGAAAAATAAACCATATGTGTACAACTATCTTATCAGTGGGTCGCTGTTGAATGTAGTTGATACTATCAAGGACTTAGGAGTTATAATTGACCGTAAGTTAACTTTTATCCCCCATATCGATACGATCATAAAAAAAGCGTCAAAATCTTTAGGTTTTATAATTAGAAATACCAAATCATTTCGGAAAACAGAAACCAAGGTTTTTCTTTTTAATTCATTAGTACGTGGCTTACTTGAGTATTGCTGTGTTGTATGGCGACCTCATTACGCGGTGCATAGTCTTCGAATAGAACGACTTCAAAAACGTCTATTATATCATGTGGTATACTCAGCAGGCGTTGCCAAGAGGATCAAAGGATACGCTACACGTCTTGATTATTTTAAAATTAAAACCTTAGAAAGCAGAAGAAAGATATTAGACTTATTATTATTATCAAAAATTTTAAATGGCTGCATCAACTGTCCTGATCTTTTATCAAAATTCAATCTCCGAGTTCCCGCTAGATATCCCAGAAATCCCATTAATCTCCTATCTCCCCCCTTCCGTAAAACCGTACTTGGCTCTAACTCTCCAGTTTCAAGACTTTGTAAGCTTCACAACGAATATGCTCAAATAGATATGTTCTGTTCTTCTCTAGGCAAGCTCAAATATCAGCTTCACTTAGAAATTAAGTAGTTCCTTATATTAAGTATTTATTTTTGTTACCGCTATTTTGTTTGTGTTATTTTCTTTTTTTCTTTTGTTAGCGTTGCAACTTACCTTGGTATTCTTTGTTTGCATGCGATGTTTGCCGATTTATTATTGTACACTTAGCTCTAAGTCATACATAGCTTATTTAAGAAATGTATTTTTAGTGTAACAATTACTGGTGAACCTAATAAATAAATAAATAAATAAATAAAATACTGTAATTTTTGTATAATTATATAATATTGTAATTTTATGAAAAGCTACTAATAATATAGTAGTCACTTTGTCTTTATATTCTTAGATATCTTTCTGACAATTTACTTGGACATACAAATAATGCATGCACCTATAGATGCTTTGAATCTGATGTATGTGCTACATTACACTCTTGTTTAGATAAGTCAATTTTATTACATAAAAATTTTATTACAGTTGTTTACTTGAATTGTTTGGTTTAAAATAATTATATTTATAACAAAAATTCTATTTTTATTTATATTGACTGGACTCCTACAAAAAAAAAAAGACGAGTAACACGAAAAATAATAACTGGCGCGTACAAGTTGTAACCTACTCAATCATGCTTTATCTACATATAAATAATTAGGTAATCCGACAGGGGGTGCCCGATTAGACAGGGGCCGGATTAGTATTCAACCAGACATTTAACCTCCATTAAAAATAACTTTTAGTTTCGTTACAGCTAAAAATTTAATCTGCGCTAAGATTACATGTACTATAAAATCTTGTGATTTGAATTTACAATTATTTTAAGGTCTGTGCCGGCTCTTATTTAAACAGCAATGCAGAAATAACACTGTGGCACTACTAGAATTCTCTTTCAGCAGATGTGGAAATGTAAAAAAGACCTGCTAAAAGCGGACCAAAGCATATTTATCTTACTTATTAAACAGTTCCGCATGGCGCAGAGTTTTCAGATGCAAAAGTTTGACTTTGTTAATTATGTTACAATATGATGATCAAAGCACACATGTTTTTAACAAATTTAATATAAAAAGTTAACATTTTGTTTGATCATGCTCCGAAGTTAAAAAGTACTTTTCGAAATTTAACGAAAAAATTGTATTAAAAAAATTCATTATATTTATGAATAAGAACGACAAAAAGTAGGCAGCTATTTTTGGTTTAAGTTATTTTATGTAACATAGAACGGATGTATGTAAGTTTAAACGAACTCCATTCCATTTCAAACGACAGTCGTAACGAAACATGCCATTTTGGATTGGATATTCGATGTCGTCTGTATTGCATAGTTGAGTATCTACAGAAATACGTTAACGGTGTAAAGCGATGCGTCGCTGCAACGCATCGCTTGCGGTCCGTAGGAGTTTAGAGACCACAATGCCACCACTAACAATTCCCAATATCACGCTAGCCTCATACACCTCAATGTAACGTACATGTACTTACAGTTTAGCCCAATTTCACTTGGACAAGTATAAATTCGCCAGTAGATGCGTAAGTAACCATCCGAAACGTTTTAATTTATAAACGACGTTTACAATTTATTGCTGCTCGAATCACATGGTTCAGAATGTATTAATTAGTCCCGGTTTCGAATTCAATCACATTTCTGTATCGTATTAATTTTTTATATTGTAATAAATTTTTCAATTTTTTATCGAAAGTAATTTATATTAAAAAATTCTGCTGGAATTTTAATTTTCTTAAAAAATTTGCTTACTGAGAATTAGGAAAGTAGTGGGTTAGTCGCTGTTTTAAAGTACTTAGTTCTTTTGCAATTAATAAAAAATAAAAAGGTAATACTCTGATAATATAAATATTATAGATTAAAATTCGGGCTTGCACTGTTGACTTTCAAGTGCTTAATTTGTCTTAAAAAATTAACCCCTTACTCGGCGGTATCATAAATCAAATCAAATCAAAAACAACTTTATTCAAATAGGCCCCACGAGCATCTTCGAATCGTCATTTTACAAATGAACACTTTAGCTAGCTACCACCGATTTAGAATGTAGATTCTGCAGAGAAGAATCGGCAATAAGTTCACACATCTTTATCGCACCGAATAATACGCTTTATCTATTAATTTTTTTTAAAATAAAATCTTTAAATTTATTTTGAGACAATTCCAAAATTGTAAACATGGTGAGACCTCTAGTCCATCTCTATCATTTGAAAAGAGACTATTGCTAGTGGAATATCTACATACTGTTACGGTATTATTCTATAGTAATAAAAATGAATTACTTTTTAACTTATTGTTTTTTTCTAAAAAAATCAAGCTGTATTGCTGTATATTTTGGAGTAAAATTTTTGGAGTAGTTAGTATACGTGTATGAACATAAATAGTTACAAACAAACATAATCGTACAGATATATTGTATGAACCCTTACTAAATACACAGAGTTTATTAAATACGTAGCAGCTGAAATAGCAAGTTTGAATGTGTATCGCCGGGCAACTCGATATAGGAAGTCATAAACAAGTTCTGTATGGTCCAACGAGCTATGAACTGAATTTAATAAGGTTGTATGGATTGAATCGAAGACTAACTTTGGGTGTTGGGGGTAATATTTGAATAAACAATTTCGCTTGAGTTTGTATTTTTGTTTAATGAAAACAGAACTTATACAAGATTACTCTTTAAATGCACTTAGTTAGATTTATTTTTAAATTATGGTTTCGGTGTTTAAATTGATTTGATATTTTACATTTCAATACGTATTTCTGCTGAGCATCTCATTACGAGTTTTATTTATTCTCAATAATTAGAATAAATAAAATTCGCTTATTGATCTCGATAAATAAATAAAATATACACACACAAACCGTGAAAAACTAGTTTGAGTTATATAAGTTATATAATGTAGTAATTAAGTTATATGGTATAAATTAAAAGTATGTATGTATGTATTCTGAACTGAACTGAATCAGCCTGTAAACGTCCCACTTCTGGGTAAAGGCCTTTTCTCCATGTAAGACAAGCCTTGGAATTTAATCCACCACGCTGCTCCACTGCGCGTAGGCGGATAATTTCCCTACTATGAGTAGCGATCGTTACCAGGTGTCTATGATAACAACCGGGACCGACGGCGTTACGTGCTCTCCGAGGCACGGTGGGGAGACCCACAAGGACATACACCCAGACCGGAAACATATATTTGCACAAGTACAAATATCTGCCCCAAGCGGGATCGAACCCGTGACCGCCGGCGTAGAGGCGATTACTTGCATCACTACAGCAGAATGATCGTCAATGTGTATATATTATGTTATAAATCTCTAATTTTACTTCGTAATATCCAAAGTTTTTACACTAGAAAGCACAAGATTAGTCGAATAACGGTAAAAGTATTACATATATTTTTACCAAATATAAAATATATTATGACATATGTATATCTTACTTACCTAGCTGGTCGTAAATGCGGATACTCTTCGGTACTCGTCACTTTTACGTCCCAGACTTTTCTCCACGCTTCGTAAAGGGGTTCGTGCACGGGATACACTCCCGAATGATGCGGGGATACCGAGTAGCAGGAATTGGTAGGTATTCCATGTTCAATGGCGAACTGTTTGTTCATTGTCATCTCAGCTTCGAGATGAGTAACATTGTTGTACAGATGCGGTTGCTGGTGATTCCACATGTGACAAAACCTATTGAACGTTTAAATTTTAATACCTAATATCTAAACAAGTAAAAATACAGTGCGGTTTAAGCCGCTTAATTTTTTTTTTATCCAGTCAAAACGTTCGTAGGATTCTAAGTTCAAAATTTGAAAATAAGCAAGAGATTTTTTAGAACGACTTAGAGGTGCAATAAATACGATATCGTAATCCTGAACAATTTGATTAATTAAATGAATCATTCTTGGGATCTACTAATGTGCTTAACGGGGGAAAGTCAAAGGCTAAAACACATCACGCTACGTCAAATAGTAGCAGAACAGTAATCATAAAGTCGGGTAAAACCGAATTGGTAATCTTGTAAATGCACAATTTTTCACCGTTTCTTAATGCCTAATAATGAGTTACAACATACCAGTTAAAGTGCTCCCTATTTTTCAAAAGCGCATCATCTCCTCGGTTCTCCAATACGGTGCCATGGTGGTAGTACTTAGCGCTGAAACCCAAGTTGAATCGGAATCCAGGCACGAGACGCTGCAGAGCCGCCTGTGACGCCAGCAACGCTGACACATCCTCTTCGTGTAGACGAGTGCCTATATTAAAAAATCTATACTAAATATACTTTTCTTATGTTTTATATTTTTATATAAATACGAGACATTGATGTGCTTGGAGATAGTAAACAATAAAAATATTGAACAGATTTTAGTGATTTTTGTTAACATTAGAAAGCTGACTTCCCTAAAAGTAACAAGGAATAAAACGAGTCGTGACTGATCAGAAGTAACTATTACGTTAGTGCTTACAGCAGCAGAACAGAACTGAAACGAGGGATCTAATTATGATGATGGCATCAAGACTAGATCTGATAAATTAAACTTTTGAGTCCTCTAAAATAAAATCTGAAATAATTTATTCTTATCTAAAAGCTTTTGTAATTTGTTTTTGTTTAGAGATCAAACGATCACCTCTGATCTTTAGACACTTATCCTACATATTTACACGGTAACTGTTTTACAAGATTTCACTTTTACATGGTTGACAAATTAAAGAATTTTGAAAAACTTTTAAAAATATGTATATAGTTGTATATTTGCCTATGCATATCGATAAAAACATTTTTGGTCTATTATTATGTTTAAAACGGGTACATACCACGATATAACAGTGATTTTGTGTCAATATTTCGACCTAGTTGCATGGATCGTGGTCACGACAGGACTCAAGTTGAGTTGAGTTACTGCTAAATTAAAAATGTCTATTGTATTACTAACAATCTTGCAGTTGAGTGTACTATTAAATTTATAGTTTGGTACATAATGCATTTCCATGTTTTTTATTCTAAGTTTACGCACCCCGTTACATACACTCGTTATTTATTCTTAATTGTAATTATTTAAAAACCAATTAATATATATATTTAATTTACCAAATATAAGTAAAAAAAATAAAAAAATAAAAGCAACACGTGTTTTTATTTTGGTAATATGTGTATGATTAACACGTGTTTTAATTTTGTGGTTTTTATGTGTATAATTTATTATTTACGGTTTATTACGGTTTAAAAAAAAAACGAGTCACAAACACATATATCATATTTTAGTTACCATAAAGCTATAGTTTCTATGATAGAACATAATTAAGGCTTAATTATTGTTCATGTAAATAGTACTGTATCTTTGAAATTATTATTATACATTTTTATGAATCATTGTGAATAAAATAAAATAGTTTTAGATAATTTTGTTAAGTAGTTCTTGATTTCATCGATAAAAAAATCACAAAAATAAATTTATACCCGAATAATTATTTTCTTTTTACCTCGACTACAACTTGAAATTAATATTTATGTAATAAGGAACTTTGTTCCTGTCTGGTATCCCACGACACCATACTTTTTTTTTTTCAAAATAACTACTGAAAAACTTTCAGAGATGAGAAAAGACGTCTGTTAAAAACGGAGCTTTTAATATTAATATTTAGAGATCGCTCATCGCGGTTTTCTATTTCCCATTTAAATAACACGTGAAAAAAAAACAATTTTTTTTTCAATCAACGGATTTCAATGGGCAACTTATATTTTTGTAGGAAATTGAACACTACAAAAAATGTCTCTTACAATTTTACTTTGATAAATTTACTTCTTTCAGTTTATTTCTGTACAGTTAACTTTTTTTATTAATTCGATAACTTATTGTGAGACAATACAATTTTTTTATATAAGCTTACGGACCGTGAAATTGTTGAATTTTCTAAATTAAAAATTATCAACGAACTAGTCTTTTCGTAGAAAATCACAAATTATAAAGTTTTTCAGAAAGTTTAATGATATTTAGTAATAAAACCTAACAATTAACAGATATGAATTTTAAAAAAATGTATTTTTTTTTATAAATACAATTATGAGCGTTTAAGCATTACATAACTTTGGAAGGAGTCAATTTGATTTGGGTTTTAATATTTAAATGTTTTTAAAATTGCCTGTTGTTTGTGCTTTTTTGTTAAAAAAAATATATTTATTAAGTACACCTTAAAGTTGTATTATTTTCCCGATTTATAAAAATAAATTTAGTCATTAACTAATTTAGTAAATGTAACGTAAGAGGGACGGGGAGAGGGGTTCCAACCAAATCTTACAAAATCTCATACATAACCTAAGAAGGGGAAGGGAAGGGGGGGGGGTGTTAAAATTGAATGAAAAACTGGTGACGTAATTAATGAAGGTCCCCAACGAATAAAGGATATATAACGTAAAAGGATAAATTCCGTCTTTCTAGTCTCGTTACACGGACTGAAAATACATTAGCGACTAATCTGTGAAATCAGTTAAACAGTTCATTGTTATGTTCTAACGTAACTTTCAACTAGAGTAAATGAAATACCTAAGTTGCCCGAGCGATGTCTCTCTACAGATTTAGGTTAATTAGGCGAAGTAACTAAGAGATTTTGATCTAACTTAACTCTAGAACGAAATACTTCGGAGTACTTGTAAAATTGTTCAATATGTTGCCAGTAAGTGTAAGCGATTAAATTATAATAGCTAGTGAAAAGATTTTTTCGTATTTTGTTTGTTTAAAATTTAAGAAAAATATCTTCGGTTCTCGGTATTTCGGTACTGTTTGTATCTGGCTGCTTTTAATATCAATAAATATAGAATATTAAGAAAAAATAAAAAGCACATTCCCGCCATTTTCCAATTGTTTTCTGTTCGTCAAAATGAGTGAATCGAACGAAGAAATTTGATACATTCAGAAGTTTTATTTAAAAATAAAAATAAGGGAAAAATGCGAAAGAAATTTGTGACGGTTTTGAACCTAATGCAGTGTCAGTAAAACTAACACAAAGTCGGTTCAAGCGTTTTCAGTCTGGGAAATTTGGTGTCAAAGATGCAGCTCGCTCTGGTCGCCAACATACGGATAAAGTTGATGCCGTTTTTGAAAAGTGGAGCAAGATCGGCATATTAGTAATTACAATATAGCTGAAGAATTAAGGATTGGATTGATTGCATTTCAAATTTAAAATCTAAATTTAACATATGGTACCTAGATGATGGAACCATAGGAGGCAAAGTAGATGATGTCATTGAAGATTTAATCGAAATTAAAAACGAGTTCGATAGCATTGGTCTCAAACTAAACTTTTCGAAATGTGAAATTTTTTTCAGATATATTATCTCTTAAAAAAATTAATTTGGCAACGGAATCTAATATATAAAATTCTTGTGTCACGGGGTTAGTAATTGAACTCCTCCGAAACGGCTCGACCGATTTTCGTGATCCTTAGCGAGGATTCTAGCCAGGGGGGAGAATCGAACAACATCTATTTTTCATCCCCCTACATGTTAAGGGTGGTCCATCCCCAAATTTTTTTTTTTTATTTTTCAGACAAAATGTTTTGTTTTTATTTTTTTATGATACATCATACAAAAATACATGCAACCCTAAATTTCACCCCTCTACGATCAACCCTTATTTTTTATTTGGTAATTAAAATTTTGTTATTTTTTTGAGAAAAAATTTTATTTTTATTTTGTGATGACTTAGAATAAAAAATCTCATATTACTCTGAATTTTTCACCCCTCTACGATCAACCCCTATTTTTTATTTGTTAATTATTAACTTTAATTTTTTGGCAAAATTTTTTTTATTCTGTCATTATTTAGAATAAAAAATCTCATATTACTCTCAATTTTCACCCCTCTGCGATCAACCCCTATTTTTTTGTGAATTATAAACTCTCATTTTTTGGCAAAATAATTTTTTTATTCTGTCGACTTAAAATAAAAAAAAAATCATATTACTCTCAATTTTCACCCCTCTACGATCAACCCCTATAATATAAAAATAAGTCGGGTTTTCCTTCCTGACGCTATAATTCCAGAACGCACGAACCGATTTCCACGGTTTTGCATTCGTTGGAAAGGTCTCGGGCTCCGTGAGCTTTATAGAAAACTAAATTCAGGAAAATTTTCAACAGAAAAGCAGGAAAACAGGGAAAATCATTTTTCATATACAGCGCCATCTCTGATACATAGCATGTACTACAAACCAATATGGTTTTGCATGGTGGTGGAGCCGACGGTGCCAGTGCGTGGTGTGAGTATCCCTCACGAAAATAAGTTGGTGGCGAAACGGAGTTCGCCGGGTTTGCTAGTTATTTTATAAAATTGCACCTAATTTGAAAATACTTCAAAGAAATACACTTTGTCTTCTAGGTGCTTCACTTTTTGATGAAGGCATAGAGCCAATTTTAGACAGTAAAATTAAAATTTTCCTGGACAACACTGACAAATTGGGTACTCTAAATTCTCATATAGCCTACACTATTTTGAAATATTGTCCTTTTGTCCCAAAATTAATGTACATACTTCGCACGAGCCCAATTTGAAAATTCCCTGGCTTGACCGATAAAATTGATGCCACTCTAAAATGCTCTTTAGAAAAAATTCTAAATTTATCTTTTGATGAAAATTCTTGGACCCAAGCTACTTTACCAATTAGAGATGGTGGCATCGGCGTGAGAAAAATTTCTAGTGTCGCTCTTCCTGCTTTTCTTGCTTCTGTACATAGTATCAAAGGTCTATGTTCCGAAATTTTAAAATCAAGTTCAGTCCAAATTACAGATGCTACAGACGCAGTAGAAAACTGGAATTTGAGGTGTCCTAATGACGATATCCCCAAGGAAGTTACAAAACATAAACTTTAGGATGCGCCATTAGTTCACAATACTCGTGAAAATTTGACGCAAAATCTTACAAGTGACAGAAACCGTGCAAGGCTTCTAGCTTTATCAAGTAAAGAGTCAGGTCACTGGTTACACGCAATGCCGTCAAAAAACCTTGGGACACTTTTAGATAATGAAAGTTTTCGAATTTGTATAGGTCTCCGGTTGAAAGCATGTCTGTGTTTTGAACACAGATGTCCGTGCGGAAAGGAGGTTGATTCTTTCGGACTACACGGTCTTTCTTGCAACAAGAGTTCAGGTAAGTTTTCCCGCCACGGTTCCCTGAATGAGACAATTAAAAGGGCTCTTGCCACCATCGATGTTCCTGCTCTTATTGAGCCTACTGGAATTAGTCGCGATGATGGCAAGAGGCCTGATGGTTTAACACTGATTCCCTGGGAAAGGGGACGGGCGCTTTTGTGGGACGCAACCTGCGTCGATACATTGGCTCCGTAAGAATGGGAGCCGCTGCGGAGAAGGCTGAAATGACTAAACGGCACAAATATTCGTCACTTATCCAAAGTTATGTTTTAGTGCCGTTTGCAGTCGAAACACTTGGACCTTGGAGTAGCAATGCAAAAATTTTTCTAAAAGAATTAACCCCACGACTCATAGCCTCCACTGGTGACAGGAGGGCTGGTGCATTTTTTGCCCAAACAATCGGAATTGCGATTCAACGGCGAAATGCTTCTTAGCACCATTCCACGCGGACATGATTTATACCAAAGCTGTTTGTAAATAATTATTTTAAGTTTTGAATTGTAAATATTATACAAATAGGTAAAATTTCTGTAATAAAAAAAAGGATTGACCACAAAACAAGACATATTTGAAAAAGTATATATATTAGGCATGAGACCGATATATCAAAACGTAACTAATATCGGTTACGCGTCCCCATATCATATCATATCGATATACCAAAACAGATAGCCGTTTTCACATAACCAACGAAAACTTGAGCGCAAACACAAAACCGAAACTGGTAGAACGGAGACGACATGTCACGGGCGCGCAACGGCTAAGAGCGGCGTGACAGCTAAAACCAAATTATCTGCATCTCTTTCTTATAACGGTAACTTCATACTGAATACAAGAGATGAGGCGAATACGGTTTTCGATCCGATTTAGCGGTTTTAATGCAACTGTGTACATCGCAAAATATAACTACAAGTTTAAGCAATAAAGTCGAGAGTTTATGTTTATGATAATTTAGTTTCCGTAATAAAATAGTGTGTGTATTTAAGAAAAAGTTTGTGAAACGAATCATTTTTAGTTTTATTGAAGTATTAATAATTATTATATTAAAATATTAAAAATTATAATAATACCTACTATAATATTACTACAATATTTAATATTTTATAACCATAAGACGTAGTTTTTCAAAACATTTGATATAAACTTGTTATAGTTTATATTTAAACTGTTTTAACCTTTGTGTTCAAGTGTTCAACAGTTTGCGTTTGTTTCGGTTTGTGTTTACGTTACGCAATTGATAACAAAACATTACTACTGATATCGATATTTGAAAACGGTTTTCAATATCGATATGGAAACTTAATATCGGCTACGTAGCCGTTTGATCTAAAAACCGAAAACGCCCATATCTAATATATATATACATATATATATATATATATATATATATATATATATATATATATATATATATATATATATATATATATATATATATATATATATATATATATATATATATATATATATATATATATATATATACTTTTTCAATAGGCTATACAAATAAGTTTCTTATTTGGGTGACACACGATCTCACTGAAAGAATGAATCGTATAATAATTTGCGATTTTTTATTGAAACGGAATGACACTGAATCGTTTTCGAAAATATCGATCACTAGTGATGAAAACCTATGACAATAACGTGCGAAAAAGATCATGGTAAAAGGGTAGTCAAGCTCCACAGACTGAAGCTAAACCTGGATTAACACGCAAAAAGTTGGTGCTGTGTGTTTTGGAATTGGATTGGAACGGTATCGTTTATTATGATTTAACGCCGTGCAAAACTATCGATTCGTATCTCTATTGCCATCAACTAAAGAGACAAGGAAGAAATTGAGAAACAACGGCTGGAATTGATTAAAATAAAAGGAGTGGTGTTTTATTGTGATAACGCCAGACCATACACATCTTTTCTACAAATTAAAACTTGAGAGAGCTTGGTTGGGAAGTGTATTAAATTATTTAATTGCATTAGCATCTGCCATATAGTCCTGAATTCGCATTCTCAGGTTTTTACCTGTTTCGGTCTCTTCAGATTTCTTTGGGTGGACTGTCAAAACAACTTGTCGCGTTTTTTTAAACAAAAACCCCACAATTTCTACAGGAACGGGATAATGAATACATAATATTACAAGAAGGCAACAAGTTATCGAACAAAATAGCAGATATATATTATAATTAAAAGTCTTGAATTTGTTATTACAATACGAAGAAACTTTTTCCTCGACCTGATAATATAAATATAGAAAATAAAGCTTTTGATCAAAAATGTTATGACAACTCTAAGACAGTAATTAATTAATTAATTAAAATAAATTTAGTCAAACTGTTACTTTTTGAGAGATTGGTCAAATTAAAAGAGCAAGAGTAATACAACGTGTTTTCTCTTCCTAACAGTACCACCCAATTAAATTTTAAAAGGTTGTCTTAGGCGTATTTCACGCGCGTTTCGTTTTAATATTGTGGACTGTTTATATTTGAAGCTGTATGGAAAAACATTTTTAGATATTTTCACCAATCCGTTGTGAATCCTCGTGGGTAAAAATTCGGGTAATCATCAACTTATGTATGTTAGAAGTTACGAAATAGGTGTTTTATTTAGGAACGTCTAAGTTAGCTGCGATCAAAAACATACTTTAACTCGAAACAACTAAGCAAAGTTAAAATTGTTTACGAAGCTTTAGACCCTTAGGTATAAACAATTAGAACAAATTTATTTTTAAGTATTTTTCTCTGTTAATATAGATATTATAAAGTTTTTGTTGGATAAAAGTGGAAGGTGCCTAGTAGTCAGTATATATAATAATCTTTTCAAAGAAAATTGATATTCTTGTAAATAAATTAAAACGCGCTGTAGGCAAGTAAGAAATAACATAGGAATTAAGACTGAACCAATATATATTTCGTTTAATTTTAAACGAGTAATTACATTGTTCAAACGTCTAGTCTTTTACCAGGAACAAAGTGATGAAACAAAGTAATGAAATTGAAAAACAATGATATAACTTTTTACTACTATTTATCACACAATATTTTCATTTCAATTTCACACGTCTAAATTTCGTGCGTTTATTTTTTCTTTTGAGTTCGATTTATTTTTACAGTTGGGGTCTATCATCGTAATTTCCGCTCGCAACATTTACGTATTATGTTAATAACGCTTTTTATAGTTTCTGAAATCATAAAACTGGCAATAAAAGAAGTAAATTTCAGTCAACGTTTATAAAGATAGGCCAACCAGTAAATTAATTACAGTAAAGCGAAAAACTTTGCCTTGAAACAAAAAATTGTTAGGTTATTAATTAAAGATTTTTTTTTTCAAGAATTTGTTGAAAAATATTATAGATACACAATTATTTAAATTGTTTTATATTGGGACTATATCCTTATTTGAATATAAATGAAATAAGAAAATAAATTTTTTTTTTTTTTTTATTCGGCACGAAACAAATTAAATGACGTTGAAAGAAATTTTAATAAAGAAATATTCCTATGTATTATATAGTACTGGAATATGATTAATAATTGATAACGGTTTTAGTTAAACTTATGAAGAATAAATTTCAATACCAAATGAAATTAAAATTTTATTCATAGTAAAAATTTTAAGATATCGGTTATTTTTCGCTTATTCAATGAGTACAGGTTGCAGTGAGCATGAAACGACCTGTAATGTTAATAAGCTGAGCAATATTTGTATAATCTATTCAGCATAGATTGCTACAAAATAATACAGAGTGAATTAAAAAAATATTTCAATACTATTTAAAACCCGTTTGGAAAAGCAACGACGTTAATAAAAAAAAAAAAAGGAAAAAAAATTGGTTATCTGTAAAGTCAGTTTACGGACGATAATTTTACGTGATAACGTCATAAGAAACACTGATAAAAAAATTGCATACTTTTATTAATTAGATTGAATTATTATCACTGAGTTATCATTATTTTGTATAATACCGAAAAGAACTAATTCAATTAATTACAATTTTTTTCGATAAATTAACATTTATTTGCACTCGTCAATTAAAATATATATATTTTTTCTACTTAAATTAAACAGATTAATTACAAGTAACAATGTGCTATTAACAATTTCTTCACAACATATATGTGTGATATTTAAGAGGAAAGGATCTCCGGCTCTTTCTCCATACAAACGTAGTCGACTGTCCTCCATGGATAATGACACTAGATCAAATATTTTTGTAGCTTAAAACCTTTAACTGCCATGACCATGCCCCTATGTCTTGGTTTTTTTCATATTCTTATTATCATAGGGCGTAGGAGTCTTCAAACTCTAGACCTATTGCCTAATTCTTTATACATTTACAGACACTCAATCGAAAAAAAAATTGGATATTTACAAAAAAAAAACGAAAACATAGGGGCATAGTTGAAGGTTTCTTTGTAGTTACATTTAAAAAAAAGAAGCCATGTTTTGGGCAGGAAATAGTCAACTAAGAAATGCTGTTTTGGTCAATAATTATCTACCTAAAGCGGTCTGAGCTGCAGTTGTCGCTTTCTTACTGTTTGTGGATGGGCTTGGGGGAGCGAGACAGAGACATTTTATTCAAATACCTATTTTTCAAATGTCTCTCAGGTACCCTTTCCTCTTAAGATCCTCCATCTGCGTTATTGTTTTTCATTCCCAAGCCGAATGCTTAGGCCGATCGTGCCTCTCTATCGCTTGTTCCGCGCTCTCGCTCGCGAAACGTGATTGTGAGTCATACTTCTTCGTGCGGTGCAGCCGGCATTCATCAATTTACAAAACGTTATCACGTCAAAATAAAAAATATTATTTTATAAACCTTTAAAGGAATACGAAAAAACGTGAACGACATGAAAACGAATGACAAAAAAAAACAACGAGTATGTAAACGGAAATTACGGGACTCTACTCCCGTAAGTTATATGTCAAACTGAATTCATTAAATAGGTAATATAAGCTATTTAGCCTATCTTACGTACGATATTTTCAAATACGTTCCGAAACTTTTGACCTTAATTATTTAAGGACTCGGTAATCCATGTGGTATCTATAACCTAGATTAATGATTGTTGTCACACCTCTTATCTAGTTTCATAGCGTGATGTTATGTAATGTATGTTAAGTCAGTTTTTTTCAATAAATATATTTCCTAATAAATAAATCTTCTTGGCTAAACAAACGTGGTACATCCTTAACGCAAGCTAATAAAAACTCTTTTCCGCTAGGCTAAATTCACTAGGTGCCGCTTTTAGCCTAATTTAATATACACCATATTATAGAGTAAAAACATTTTAATTTTAATTTATTTACTAAAAAATAATAATTCAGTGGTGTAAAGTTTACGATAGCCTCGTCGATCAAGAGATATTTTAATAGTAATCTTAACAAAGACAAAATCAATTACTCACTGAACAATTTAATTAAATTTAAAACAGTTTTCCATTCACTTTACCCGAAATTAATGAACAAAATATAATAATATAAATATATATTGTACTGTATCAGCCTTTAAACAACCCACTACTGAGCAAAGGCCTTTTCTCTATATAGAAGAAGGGTTAAAAAAATATAATCACGTATATAATGAAAACTTTATTAAATCATACTTCGATTAAATCTATCGTTGCTATTAAAATACCAAAAATTAGGAAACAAATATCAGATATACTATACAATACTATATTTATACATAAAAAATCTGCTTTTTGGGAGCTCTCAGCCAAGTACGAGATCTTACACACAATCTTAAAATTCTTTTGCCCAAAAAATCGGAATTCCGATTCAACGGGGAAATGCTGCTAGTATTCTTGGCACCATTCCACGCGGACATGATATATACCAAAACTGTTTGTAAATACTGTTCTCTTATATTTAAGCGAATATTACTCATTTTAGTAATCAACTGTGGCAGTCCTCTTCCTCCGGGATCTGTGACGCTGACGCGGTGCTCGGAGCTTGTTGTCTCGCAATACCTGCTTGATATGCTGTAGCTCTGCGTCCAGATGTTTCTCGTCACAGATCCCGCGAGCTCTCTGAAACAGAGACAAGTTTGTCTCTGTTTCACACCAACGGTCGACAAAGTCTGCTGTGTATCAACATACTCAACAAGGTACCAACCACTACATTAGATTTGATAAGCCACAAATTCTCGCTAAAGAACACTGATTCCTACCAAGGATGGTTCGCGAGGCTATTGAAATAAAAAAACATCGTAATTTCAATAGAGAGGAATGTTGGAACGTATCACCAGCTTGGGAACCAGTTCTGAAATTAATTGAACCCAAGGAAAATAAGAACACAGTACGATTTCCAGAGAACAAGTTCATTCTGTGTGAATAGGAACGGTTAAAAGTAATAATTTATAATTCTATAAAAAGCGGGGTATGTAACAATTAATTCATTATTCGGACACCCACCACCTTAGTCCCCCGAGATCATGGACGCTGTAAAGGGTCCGAAACGTCGGGAAATAATTTAATTAAATTAAATCGTTAAACTGTAATGTTTTTAAACAAAATAAACGCGATAAAATAGGATTTAGACTTTTAATTAAATGTTTGTAAATAATTATTTTAAGTTTTGAATTGTAAGTATGTACCTACCTATAATATTGTAAAATCCACATTGTTATTGTTTCCAATACAATCAATAAAGCAAATATTACAATATAAGTTAAATATATTTTAATACATCTCTTTTATCATATTTTTGAACTTTAAAAGAGCTCTGCAAAATATTCAAAAATTTTTTTAATTCAAAATGGCTACTTATATTTTTGACTGGCCCGTTGACGCAGTTTGCAGTGACCCTGTTTTCTGCTCCAAGGGTTGTGGGTTCGATTCCCGCCCCGAGTCGGTGTAATATATGTTTATTTATATGTATATTTATTAAAAAAAAGTATATCAGTCTGCTGTTACCTAAAACACAGGCATTAAGTTGCCTACCTTAGGAACAGACGACCTTGTGTGTGTGTGTGTGTGTGTGTTAAATATATTTATTATATTTATTTATGACTATAATTTAAAATTACATCTAGTCAGCCAATCTACAATATTATCTAATTTATTTATCTAAATTAATAAAGTGTAAGATGAAATTAACAGATAAAGTAAATATATATACAGAATTTGACCTATCTGTAGGATAAAGTTATTTTTTTATGATCTAGTATTTTACAAGAGAGCGAAGTTTTTTCTGTACTAACTTTTTATTAATTAATCTAAAGTTTTGATTTTTTGCCCGTTTTATGTTATATAACTTTATCATTAGATGGTGAGTATATGAATGTCGTCTTGTAGGAAAGTTTTAAGCATTATGTGTATATAATATAAAAATATATTATTTAAAAAAAAAATACGAAAAAAAAAATTTTTACTAATTGATAAACTAGAATAATTAAGCAAGACTTCAAGATGCATACCAAAATTTTGTATAAATATTAATTTTAAGACAATTCATTATTCATTTTTAAAATTACTCGCTTAGTTATATAATAATTAATATATTTTTAAACAATATATTTAGTTAATAATAATATAATTAATATATCTTTTGTTACAACAACATTATAATAACACAAGCAATAACATATTTAGAATTGTTTTTAATAAAATAAACAAGAGCAACTACATCATTAGTGTATCACAGAGTATTGTTTCTTCATAGTAATCTTTGTTTTAATTTACTTACAAATTTAGAGATACTCCGAATAATTTTCTAACCGAATATTGTGTATTACGTAGAACTATAAATATACGTTCATATCCTTTTAGTATCCATATAAAGGCGCATGTTTAATTTTATATTAAAAATCATCATCACTAAATATAGCAATCAATCACTAAATATAGCGTATAGTAAGGTGTCAAATAAGAGCTGTGCTCAGGGGCGTGCGCTCCTTGTAAGCAGAAATGCAGTGCTTTACTTGCCATTTACAGATATTTTAATAAAACGTTCGTATGTTTTAGATGACTTTAATTAATAATAAATAAATGAATAAACAAAATATAATAATTTAAAAACGCCTAATATTTTATAAATAGCAAGCACACAAACATTATGTTTGCTATGCGTTTGGCAACAAGCAAGCGGCGCTGTAAAATAATGTACCTAATCAACCAAGTCATGCCGTCGCGTCCCGCAGATTTGTTCGCATGTGTGTAGTAATTTTGGTGTCCGTGCACAGTTCGCAAACGCACACACCCATGAAAATTTAAAGATTCGAAAGCCGCGACTCCTGCGGCAGGTTACGGAAGTTCGGCAGTTTTCGTGCGTAATCGGAAATGTTCATTGCCTATAATCCGAGTAATGTAATGTTTTGTATTTCGCGGGGGCCATTTGCCTTTTTAATTTCATAACCATTGTTTACTTTTTTTTTTTTTGCGCCAGTATATTTATAGTTTTCTTAGAAGATTTTTCATTTTAACATTTGAAAGTGTGTACATTTAACATTTTATTACTGAGTTTCTGTAATAATTGTAGTGATTTGCTTTTACTAGTGCGTTTGTTGATTTTTTTTAATGTTATTTGATTGTGAGGTTTGTGTTGATAATGTGTGTTTATTAAAAATTAAAAATAACAAATTTTCACAATTGTCATTCAGTGAAAATATTCAAATTGTGTCTAAAGGTAGGTGTGTTACCTGAGTTACAACAATTAAACCAGCAAAAAGGGAAGTTAACTCGAAAGTTTCATGTTAAAAGTTATGAAACGTATTATTGGCTGTGTGGTTGTGTACACACGATTAAATTATATTGTTTTCCTTGCATATTGTTTAGTAATTCTAATATATGAAAATTGAGGCTGACTAGGTGAGTAGTTATAATATTTTAGCTTATTATTATTATTTTACTTATTAGAATTTCTTCCGCCGCGACGATCGATCGCTTTTTTGTCTGCGTTGCCGTAGAAGATGTAGGTAAATGAATAGTAGTACATCTAAGACTTGTTCTGTTGGCATGGTTTCCGACTTAGAGATTCATCGCGTAGCTGTAGCTATGCTAAAAATCTATAAAAGAAAAAGTTTTTGTGACCGGGTACTCCGCCGCATGCCCAGTGTCATAATCCTGTGCACGCCGCTGGCTGTACTAGTCCTCATTTAAAATTAATGCGTGAAAGCTCTCATACGTACCGAAAATTCCGGCTAAAATATAGTTGACATTTGACTACACTTTCACAAGCTTTAAAGGTTTAGTTTACAAAAGATGCGCTCGTAAAGAAACACGATATTCCATTAACATGCAATGGTATTTTTGATGGCGGCGTTTGGACGCCGGACTTACATACCTGTTTTGAGTCGACAGCGCAGCTAGCTGCTAGGGTGTCTAGACGACGCGTAAATAATTAGATAGCTGTTGGGTAACTTTACTTAGAAGTTTATTAATATTTACCTTTTTTTACATAATTCGAATGAGAATCATGTACTGATTATTCTCCTTAAATATTGATCCTAATTCAGTTACTCGATAACCAAAAATTCACCGCCTCTTTTCAGGTATAAATCGAAAAATATCGATCCTACGAAAAAAATGATAAGAACCAAAATTGTAGGAAATTTAATTTTAAACAACTTTTGTAATAACTATTTTCCATGTCAAATTGAAAATGAACGAGTTATTCAAGAGACGAAAAATAACCCTTTAAATCAAGATGGCGGATGAAGCGAAAACTCTGGTACCACTACTTTTTGAATTTAGACTAAAAATTTTTGTAAATCTAAAATACTAATTCGATTGGGCTAGTAGTACTGTTGTTTCATAAGCAGTCATAATTTAAAAATAAGGATATATAAGCATTAAAAATATAATAAAAGGAGTCGGTTTCACTGGCATGTATAAAGTTATTCTATCATAAAATAGAATTTCTATATATACGGAGTTTTTGTTCTACTTTTTAAACATAAATTTTAAAATATACCTGGACAATATGGAGTAAAATTGATACAGTCACGTATTTCTGAAGGGGTTTGGTCGATCCTGAACAAATATCATTTCACACGCTTCGCCGTATTATTGAAAATAAAAATGTAAAACTGCTTATATCTTCGTGCAATTTATTATACTTACGGTAAAAAGCGGTGTTAATTTTAAATTATTGTTTCGTATGTATTAGATAATTGTAATTTGTTCATTTATCGACATCTTTTTTAATATAGGTTAATTAGAAACTCAATATGTTTTTAACCTTATAACCTATATTATACAGGGTGACTGGTGAATTACCATCGATATTTGGGGAGAACGCTCGGCGCGCGGTTCCCATTCGGGTCATGCAATAAAAATAGGTACTTAATTTTTGACCAAATTTTCATAAATTTCAATTCAAATAAATGAAGCGATGACACTTTTCCAGTCATGCCGGCGGCACATGCACAGGTGTTGTAATGTGTCGCTTGTTCACACCTAAAAATTGCCAAAGTCACATAATTTACCTAGTCAACAAATTTGTTGCTTAAACGAGTAAAATATCTTAGTATTTTTGCCTTTCCTAAGCCAGGATTAAAGTATTAAGGGGGACTGGATCATGCTTGTTTATCCTGCTACCCTGTTTACACGTGGCGGCGTTTGGACGTAGATAAACTACCTGTTTTGTGTCGAAAGTGCAGCTAGCTGCTAGGGTGTCCAGACGATGCGTAAATAATTGGATAATTGTTGAGTAACTTTACTTAAAAGTTTATTAATATTTACCTATTTTTTTACATGATTCGAGTGGGAACCGTGCGCCGAGCGCTCTCCCCGAATGTCGATGGTAATTCACCAGTCACCCTGTATAATACAAAACTGGGCAATTTATGCACTACAATGCTTATATATATAATTCTTCAGAATTTACTCCACGGTACTACAACGTAATACTAGTTTACTATTACTTAAATAAAATTTAATCAATACGTCAAAGTAAAATATAGAAACATTCCTCGATAGAACCGTATTCGTATTACAATTCTACAAATCGAAGCCAATTCATTGGGTTTCTGTAAATTAATCGCGGATTAGAAAGGTTAACAGAATTATCGGCACCGCCTTGTCAGCTATCAATCAATACATCACTGATCTAAGGACGTTAATTCTATTAAATAGTAAGGTGTTTTGTTTCATACAACAACCTTTAATACAACTGTAAATGTGTTATTTAACGTCAAATCAAATAAAAAGAAACAACGATCACTTGCCTATTGTAATGTTTCTTTTTTTTCAAAAGATTATAACATCTATACCAATAAAAATAATAATCATAAAGGAATGGCATCTGCGATACAAGCTGTGCTTAGTACAGATGCCGTTAGAAATAAGTACTATTGTATAGTTTCATGGCAATAAAGATTATTATTATTCTTATTATTATTTTATATTTGGTTGTTGGTGACCTATCTGAATTATTCACCATTCGAAGCATAATTTTACTAGAATAGTCTATAAGACATCTCTCGCTATAATTTACAGCAGCGAAACGATAATTATTATTGTCAACACGAGATAAAACGCAAGGGACATCTAGTTAAACATTTTAAGTTTTGTTTTTCTTTTAATCAGTATTTATATTACGCAGTTTACTGGTTAAAAACTCAGCATAGTACCTACTCTTGTATCCTGAGTCAATAATGTATACAAATATTTTTATACCTAGCAATGAAGCATATCCCAAGGGTTAGTTGAAAATTCTACCTCAATATGAAAAATAACGTCGAACGAGGTCGTCGATACCATTAAATATATAAACCGTATGAATTGGAATATAAGATATCAAAGCAAACTAACTAGTAAACTCGCAATAGAGTAGGAATGCAAAAGTGATAAGTAAAGTATCATTGAACTAACGACATTTATCTAAGACGATTATGTACCTACTCGTAACATAATTTTCATGATAGCTTCGATTTTATACCGATGAACAAGATTAAAATTGTAAAAGTTTGAGACTTGCAAATGGTTGGAATGAGGTTATTTTGTTTCATGTACAACAATGTAAATGGTTTGAAAAAAAACTAAAAAAACAGTTTGTTATTATTTTCTAATAAAAAATCAGAGATAAAGATTAACTATAACTTAATCAGCCTTTAAATACCCCCCCCCCCCCCCCTACTAGGCCTTTAAGGCCTCTTCTTCATTTTAGAGAAGAGTTGGAGCTTAGTCACCAAGATGCTCCACTGCAGGTTAGCAGATATTGTTCCCTATCATGAGTAACGATCCTAATCAGATTTTGATGGTAACAACCCGGGCCGACGGCTTTACGTGCTCTCCGAGGCACAGGAGACCCAGAAAAACCCAGACTCCCTCGAGCGGGAATTGAACTTGCGACCACCGGCGTTGAGGTAACTAATCGCACCACTACACTAAAACAGTTGTCTACAAGCTATGAATTCTCTGTTTCCATTCGAATAAATCAAATAAGCCATTTTAAAAATCCTTAATCCGTAAAAATATTATAAATTCAGAAATATATGAATATAAATTGATTAACAGGTTGATGGATGTTAAGTTAAAGACCTGGCTAAACAGACGAGTTATTTTTTACCTATAAATTCCCATGGAATCGAGACTTAGGAGCGTCAAACTACGGAACACGGCTAATTTAAATATTCTATTACTGAGATAAAGCTATTCAAAATATACAATGACAATTTGTTCTTAAATTAATTAATATTTCAATGAGACTCTTCTCGTAATTGAAAAATAATCAAAAATTACGTAACAATAATATCAGAACAATCACCACAGGGTATTATTACATTACCAGTTTTTTTTTTTGTATTTTTTTAAAATTATATTCGCAATATCTTTGTTATTGTCCATATGCTTATAATCGTAGAATTTCTGTTGCGATCAAATCTAGTTCATTACGTTATTATAATAAACAATATTTGCTTATAATCTTGGAATCAAATTGTCTTGATCGCTTCTAGACCTGTTCGCAAAATGACTGAGGGTCGATTTATAAAGTCAAGCACATTGGAAGCACTAAAAACAAACGCCTATCGAGAGCAGTTACGAACTTGATCAGAGTCAAGGGTCAATCTTTAATTTCTTATTAATCACGAGGGCAACAAAGAACACATTTTACGAAAACACATTTCACAAAATCTCAGGCTCAGAGAGCGAATATTGATATCTACAACAAAACATACCTATAATTGTCAAGGGCCAGAAAAATGTGTCATTTTTTTATTCAATTCCAGTAAGAGAGACAATTTGGCATTGGAACCCAAAAGATGCAGTAATTGTAGGTATTCCAAAATGCATGTAAGCGATCATGGACGATCAGTTACTGGGTACGCTTTGGGTTATGCAACTGTTAATTATTTGTTGTGCAAATTCTTCTTTTTCGCCCCCCACAGTCACGGGAAACAATTGGAATACAACAAAAAGTTCGTACTCGGAAGTGACATGATCGTTCGATAGTTCTATCGTATATCATTAATAATGCCAATATAGGTTAGGAGGGAGAAACAAGCTTTAATAAATAGCTTTCATATTGGTAAATGTTCGAAACAAAGAAAGCTTCCGACTCTCTCACTTGCCATACCAAATGCAGCCTAGATGAGACTGATTTTCTGTGAGCATGAGATTCTACTTCGATTAGTATAAGTATAATTATGTATATACGGTTTTAAAGTGTCTAAATCTTTTTGATGATGAACATTTGAAATGAATTGCTAAACATTAAATATAGTATATCAAAATAACGTTTAATATTAATTTTAATGGCTAGTAATAAAACGATAACAGACAGTGGTGAAATAAATTCTGAAAAGTAAAAACTTTACGACCGCTTATGACAATAAACGTTCAGAACACTGACAAGTAATTACAATTAAATGATTTATTACGTGTTTTGTATTGACAGATTGGATTAAATTAATGTGCTATACACATACGTATACATATTATTATGTACCATATAATAAAATATTACCGTGGTCTATTTTGTATAATGAATAGATTTTTTACGGTGTTGTACTAATACGTTTGCCAAAACAACATTAACCATTTAAGACTGCTGTTAATAAAATATGATATATAATATATAATGTTTATAAATAGAGGCTCGTGAAAAAAGAAAAGAAAAAGAAAATACAGTGATTCAAAGAGTAATTTCTGAAAAGCATTTATTAATGAAATAAATAATGTTTCGAAGACCTTGATATTTGGTACAAGTTGTAAATTATAAAGAAAATTTCGTCCAAAATGATTTTATCTATTTACCTACAACGTTTTGCAGATCCTTTATAAATCAAACTGTATATTTATTATATTGCTTTGAATTTTAATAAGCATGAAATGTAACCAGTAAATATTACTGCAAAGAGATTGGAATTCGCAATTTTGTAAGGAAAGCAACGCTGCATATAACTTCATAAAACGGTGACTTTGAGTCAGTTTTCAATTCCGTCGGGTCTCTCTCCAATTTAATATTAACATCATTTTCTAAATAGTTTTACAATTAGGTACTTTTACGTGGAATCACTTGAAATTGTGAAATTAATTCTTTGTATTTAATGAACAATAACGTAATAAAATTCAGTGAAATGAATAAACGAATTATTCTTTTACAGTAATAAAGTTAAATTAAAAGTTACTTGTTTCTATTCTCTTGCCATACAATGTATTTGTATGATGTTACGCGTTTATTTTTGAAATATCTCAATTTTTATGTTTAAAATGAAATGCTTCTCAATTATTAACCAATTGCCATACACACTTGAGGATTAACAAAAATCACCCCTAATGCAGTGTTTATTAATAAATAGAAACCTTAACACCATAGTTATAAACAAATTGTAAACATCGATATTCCAAACATAAAGTCGTATTACTTTGAAGCTAAAATGTAAAACAACTATCAATTTCATACAGTCATATGTATAAAAATCGTCGAATTTGCCCATGTTGCGGTTTTTATATAAAATAATAAGGAACGTAGTTAAATGGTTGACATTCTTAATTATAAAGACGTAGAAACTATTGTAATTGTAAATTCTATTGGTTATAATAAGCTGAATAATAACATTAAAACCACTGATCTGAGTATAGTTGCAAATTCACTTACATAGATAAAATAATGCATACACATACGCAGGCACGCACGCATATATGCATACTTATTTTTATAACTCAGAAACTACCCTTTTCATTAAAAGGCCTAAACATTATAATAATAAATAAACAATAAACGTCTCACACTCAACGGCCCCCAGTAGGATGTGAATCCTGTGTTAAAAGCACACACGCCCAGACCACGACAAACATCTGTATGGCCCATACAAATAATTGTCATGTGTCGGGATCGAACCCGCGACCGCTAGCGCATCAGTCACTGGCTGTGACCACTGCGACAAAGCGTCGTCAAACATTGTGTTAATTGTTTTTTTTTTTCTAACTAAGTACATTATATAAGAAATTCCTGTAGAAAATTCTCTGCTTCGAGACTAATTCGTGTAAGCTGTGTGATGTCTGTCAGTCAATGTTTCATTGATACATTAATAAAACAATTTCTGTGAATATTTTGTTTGTTTTTCTTTTAGTCAAACGATTGAATCTATTTTGACGTTCTTTGATAAATGATAATTTTCGATATAAGAAACATCAATTTGATCACGTCAAACTGGCTTTTGAAACAACTAAACGGTTTAATTTGCGAAGTTATCAACAACTTTAGGAGTCTGTAAATTAATGTTTTAACTTTTTCTTTACATATCGAAACTATCGGTGAGAATTCATAATATACAGAAAGCATTTGTTTAAATTACATTAAAGACAAGGAGTCTTTGTTTTGGTTCATTATTTCGCTCTTTTCTATATCATGTAACAAAAATGTGTGTGATTATACGAGTAAAATAATTGTTAATATATCAATTATAACGAGTAAAATTTAATTCGTTAATAATATGCCTGTGTAGTACACCACAATTGAATCTGTTACTGTGGTCTTTTTATTAAATTTTAATATTCCGATAAATCGAATATTACGAATTTTAAAGTGTAATATCGACGATTGTGGGTGATAAAATTTATACTTAAATTAAATAATTTCGAATGATATGATATTAATTAAATTTTCGACGCCATTTATTTTAAAAGGAAAACTGACAATCTAAAATTTCACAACATTAAAACTCTCTTTAGAAACATCATACTAATATTATAAATGAGAAAGTAAGTTTGTTTGTTACGCTTTCATGAGAAAATTACTAAATCGTTCATCATGAAACATTATACACATATTCTTGGAGGTATTAGAAGTAACATAGGATACTTTTTTTTGGTCGCGATAACCGACATTAAATACAATTAGTGCAGAATCATAACACTGAATTATGTTTGTCTGTCAATAGTAATTAAAAATTAAATAGTTTCCCTTACCTCGTTCACCAACAAAGATGTCGTCGATATCCACAAGTATCCATCTGTCGAGGCTCAAACTGAGCTGGCCATGGCTCAAATAACTCAACGCATCCAGGAACAAAACGCGGTGAAGCCAAAACTGGAGACCCGACCCGAACAGAACTCTTTGGACGCCGTCCAAGCGGCCGTGGTCTTGAACTACGGTCGCCAACGGCATTCGGTCCTCTGTATGGAAATCCAATTATTATAATACTTCAGATTTATTTTCTTATTTAGATAAAAAAGTTGATAAGCATATTTTTTATCTTTTATTTTGATTATATCCCACAACTGTATATTGTTCCAAACAACCAATTCTCATTAATATATATATTTAAATATATAAATTAAGTACGCATTTTATATAGGTAGATCTATTTCTCTATTCGTTTTGTGAGTGATGAAAACAAAGCTATAATAAAATTATATTTATAGAGGTATATTTTATTATAGATAATAATTAAGGACTCAATTTGGCGAACAAATCTGTGGTAATGAACTAGTTCATCTAACTTCCAAAATTGTTAGGAACACTAAATACCGAGAACAATTTTAAATGTTTCTGTTAGCTGAGCTTGTTTGCGGTTCACAGAACTGACCCAAAATACACACCCACGTAACGAAACACGACTTATTCCGGGAAAGCCTCCCGAGGTCTCGTATACTACTTAACTTCTTCCTGATAATGAGCTTAAAATTAAATGTTAACAAAACGGCAGCCATTTCGTTATTAATTAAAATTATTTATACAGCTTCTTATGTTAATGTCTTTATATTGTTTTTTTGATGTGTTTTTTTTTATAATTAAAATTAAAATTGCTCTGTTAATCTGTTACCGTTCAAAAATAGAATTGTAACTTTTTAAGTGATAATCGACGTCTTAATTCTAAAACGAAATATATTCCCATCTTACGATGTTTTATGAATGTCATAAAACTTCTTTTTTTAAATGTAATTCAGTCTATTGTCATACGTATATTAATACTAAAGAGATAATAAAAGGGGCATGAAAGCAAATAATATAGGACAGGAGGCTGGGGTCTGTCAATTTGTGTATTTTTATAGACTAGACTCCGAGTTCCCCTCGAGATAAGAATTGATTTTTTATTGGTCTGGCTATCAATTTAAATAAGTAATTGACTTTCCCACACCGGGGCAAAGGCCTCGTTGAAAATATTTTACTCAATAAGTCGTATTTGTCTTAATCGTCAAGGACGATCGTTACAACCACGCCACTTATCTAATGTGAATCATTCTAGCGTAAAAACTTAAGTAGGTCTGAACAAGAAGTACTCGTGTGGATTAGTGTTTGCTAAAATGTACCTTTTTTTTCCATATGATTTCGAGCTCTGAACCAACGAGTTTAGAGTTCATTTTTCTATATCACATATAATTTAATCAATACAAATTGCTCGTACATGTCCTTTACATAAAATCAATATACAGCGAAGCGAAAACATATGACAGTTGAAAAAAAGTCTCAAGTCAATATAAATTCTGGACGATAAAATATAATAATGCCAATGTCCTGATCGCGTCGGTCAAGAAAAATTAACGATATAAATACATAAAAAATGATCGCACAATATTCTATATAGATACTTCATATATTATCTAGATAAATAAACTGATAAAAGTCTGCCGTCTTGGGAGCATCACGGAATAATTACTGGATAGATTTAAATTAGGTCTTATAAGTTTTATTTCTTAGATGATTGGGCCTAATCTAAAAAAAATCCATAACTTTATATATCAATATAAATATAACGTCAATTGGAGATTAAAGAAACAATGATTTTTAAAAGCACTGTTTTTGATGTGTTTTTTAGTAAATTGTTATTATAATAATCAACCCGGACGAAGTCATTGGTATCAACTAGTAATAGATGAAATAAGTTTTTAAATATGCGTAGCCACGCAGCCAGTAGTAAAAAATATAATAACATAAATCAGATTCCGTCAAAGAGCACGTAACCTATTGTAGACGATTGACCTAGGCACAGTTTATGGTGTGAATCCGGCCGGAGCAAACATAGACGATCCCTGCTAATGAGATAGTCGGACGGTGTTACACGACGTACCTACACACCTAACTTAGATTATGTGTTAATATTATTTTGTATAGAGTTATAGACTATAGAGGAATATGTACAATATTTTAAAGATTATAATATTATTTGTTTATATATTATTTTACTAACTGAAACGAAGTCTTATAGGTACTGTTCTCTTATATTTACGCGAATATTACTCATTTAATTAAAAGTCTAAATCGGATTTTATCGCGTTTATGATCTCGGGGAGTCCCCCTAGATCATGGACGCTGTAAAGGGTCCGAAACGTCGGGAAATAATTTAATTTAATTAAAAATCGTTAAACTGTAAAGTTTTAAAACAAATAAAAGCGATAAAATCCGATTCAGACTTTTAATTAAATAAGGCTTATAGGTACTAAAAAAAAAAGCTTAAACCGGAAAAGCGTATTATTCGGTGCAGGATTGCTTAGTCGATAAAGATGTGTGGACTTAGTGGCGCTGTATTTCATGCAAGATATTACTAATTTTTGTACTAAAACACAGTTTATATATTTTTAAGTTTTGAATTGTAAATATGTATAATATTGTAAAATTTCTGTAATAAATAAAAATTTGATTAAAAAAAAAAGTTTATATATTATTTTTCAAAAGAGTAACTGCGAAGTTTCTTGCCCATTCTTCTCTGCAGAATCTACATTCCGAATCGGCGGTGGCTTTACTATTACAAAATAATAATCACTTTAAAGTGTTAATTTGTAAAATTACGATTCGAAAGTGCTCTTGGGGCCTATTTGAATAAAGTTGTTTTTGATTTTGATTTGACTCGTACGAATACTGACTTTTTCGTAAGAGAAAAGTATGTACTGTATCTATGTCTCATTGTCATCATTGGGCGAAGAACTTTACTTTGTTTAACGATAAGGAAAAGGATTGGAGCGTTATCCGACATGGGGGGACATGTAAGGGTGGGTATTTTTAGGTACTTTTTTAAGAGAATTTTTTGGTGATTCCGAATAGGAAATATAATACGTTCTTTATAAACATTTCCTATTTAGTCTTGCCTGTATTTTGAATATCTGACTTATAAAGCTAGACATTTCATTCTTAATAACCTATGTATTTATATTGCTATTGAATATTCATTTAAATAAATTTTCGTTTAAAATAATCCTCATCACTAGAATAATTTAAATCAGTTAGTGTCTAGCTTTACAGACAGGCAATAGCCAATAGGTTTCACGGGTCATTAGCTCGGTGTCCTAATGGCGCCAAGAATTTGTATTCATATGGCGTGGCAAGCGTGCCGGAATCCCAGTGATGTCATCAAATCCGATAGCCTACGAATACTGTTCCTTCTCACGTAACCCTTCCGTGATATAAATTTTTATTTTTTTTTTTGATATAATAACATATTTTAAGCGTGTTTGCTGTAGGAAAGAAAATGTCCACGCTACGTGAGCGGGTAGTTAATTCTTACAGTAGGTATATCAACATTCGACACTACTTTAACAACAATCAAGAAAATTCTCTCAACTTACTTATTGTTTAGATACAACTATAACATTTTTAGAGACAACACTTTTTTACCCGACTGCGACAGAAGGAGGGTTATGTTTTTCGAGTGTATGTATGTATGTATGTATGTATGTATGTATGTATGTATGTATGTATGTATGTATGTATGTACGTCCATTTCTTTGGCACGCCCTACAGCCCTAACGGCTGGACGGTTTTTGACATATGAGGTGTCGTTGGATTTGTCTAAATTGTAGTAGTGACATAGGCTATATACATTTTCAAAATGGTGCCCGCAAATGGCGGAATGAGGGGAAGGAGTTGAATTTTTTTTTCTTACTGTAGCAATATGGGTATCAAATGAAAGCTAGTAAATTGTTTTATTCTTTTTAGTTTATAATAATAGTATTTTACGCAGTCGGGTTTTTAGATTTTTTTAATTAAGCATACTTGTTTCATGATAAAATAATACCTAAACGTAAACTTGAAAAACAAATTCTAACAAAATTTTACAGTTAAGGTATAAAGCCTTTTATACATAGCCCAGTGATTTGAATCGAGCTAATTACGTTACATCAGTATTCTGTAACAAAGATAATAAAATTAGAATCGTTCGAATAACTACGCCGCTAACGTTAAAAGCGTACACAACAATGTTACCCCTTAACCTCATTAATCGATGTTACATTTAAAATTTTATCTCATTCGTATAAACTGAACAAGTAATTGAAATTTTGTAAGTATTTTATTATAACTAATTCTAAGATATAGTAATAAAAATGATTTTATGTTGTAGTAAAAATATTTGCGATTGTCATTACCGAACAAATTCAAATCCTTTTTTTGACAAAAAAGGCGGGAAGGACATTGCTGTTGCGTATGTGTGAAGTTTTTATAATTAATTAAATTTTCCACGCAGTTTTATCTGCATTTATGTTTGTAATATTATTACAGATAAAGCATCATACTAATATTATAAATTCGAAAGTAAGTTTGTTTTTACGCTTTCACGCGAAAACTACTAAACCGATCATCATGCAAAATTTGTACACATATTCTTGGAGGTATTAGAAGTAACATAGGATACTTCTTTTTTTTTGGTCGCGATAACAGACATCCACACGGGCGGAGCCGCGGGCAGAAGCTAGTTAGGTATATATAAAACTTCATCAAAGCGATAATGACTCACCAGTAGTGCCATAATCGTGCTCTCGTATCGCCCAAGCGACGGGTTCGTAAGTTGATGAATTCGCTCTGAACACGGTCCAGTGATCGCCGGGCAGCGGGCCCCACGCAGTCTCACCGGCGCGAGCCAGCCGCAACACCGGCGACGCCGGGTTCAGCGCCGCATCCTGATATGACATTAATATAATTGGAACTGTATTATACTGTACTGCACCACTCAAAGCGAAGGCCTCGTCTCCATATAGAAGAAGGGTTAGACCTTAATCCACCACGCTGATCCAATGCGGCTTCGCGGATAATTCCCGACCATGAGTAACGAATCGATCGTTATCAGGTGTCTATGACAACAACCGGGACCGACGGCTTTACGTGCTCTCCGAGGCATGGTGGAGAGACCCACGAGGACATACACCCAGACCGGAAACAAATATTTGTACAAATACAAATATCTGTCCCGAGCGGGAATCGAAGCGGGAACTACTTGCACCACTACACCAGAACGGTCGTCAATTGAAACTGGCGAACGTATAATCGAAAATTGTTTCTATGATAAAAACGGATTTTAATAATCTGCTGCCTTTAATGGATGGTTTTTCATCATAAAATTTATATAGATCCAAAATCATATACATATACCATATTCATTAGAAACAATAGAACAGAAAACCTGTTTTCAATCTGTTAAATTGTATTGAGTTGGTATTTTTGGTGAATACATATTTACAATCGAAATTGTTTACATGAATATAATACTATTTTATACAAAACGTGCACAGATTAAATTTCAATTGCACGTTTTTATCTTTAATTTCTATGCATATTAATAATATTATTTTTTTTTAACAATAAAATACATTCAGCTCTTTAAATTAACACTCAACTATTACACTAAAATTTATAACAGATCAATAAAACTCGAAGCTTCAAAGGCTACAAAGACAATACGATAAACAAACGTTTTATTATAAAGGTAATAATAATATCACTGAGACGCTCGATAATGTGGGCGACAATATGCTACACAATAAATTTCTATTTACCTTAAGCCTTAGATTGGTATGCATGAAGAGTGGGAATCCTTTTAACTGAGCGCCAACAAGGCTCTCCTCCCCCGGCGTTGCGAACCCGACGACCCCTACTGAATATTCTCGACAGTATTTATCGAGTAGTTCTCGATTCCACTTGTCCATATTTGCATATTTCGACAGCGACTCGAACACAATCACTCCGTATCGCCCCTTGTCCAAAGTGGTAAGCACTGGCAGACTTTTGCCTGCGACTTCCACTTTGTACCTGTGGACGAATATTGCAAGTATTAAATAGTGGGTCTAAAATGCATAATTACTATAATGCATAAATACATATTCAATATCGTAGCAGATTTTGAAGGCATTTTTTCACATAAAGTTTTCTTGTATCTTCTAAGTTTGGCTGGTATGCTTCTATCATTAACATACTCTACATATTCGCATTTGTGCAATAAAATTATGTATTGTGTACTAAAGTATAAACATAAAATAAAATAAGTATGCTTTTACAAAATATTAATTTAGAATAATAAGTTGAACGTTATCAATTTAAAACGACCTTTAACATTTAAATTTGTATTTAATTAATCGTTATATTTAATATATTTCAATATATTTTTTTATCGTTTATAATAACAAAATATTTTTATAGACGGAGAAAAGAAAAGATTTATTATTCTTTTAATCTTTGCAATTAGTGGAAGAAACTCGAATAATATTCAATTATTCGCCGACGTTTTTCTATTGTATTTTTATTTGCATAATTTTAATATCATTTTAAGAACTCCATGATTCAACTCAGGATCATTGTAATTTCATGACGACTATCTTATTTGTATGCACCAATCACATATGATTTTATCAATTATGTTATGTACTAACGGCTAAGTAGAACAGATCTTTAAAGCAAGGCAAGATGATTCTAAATGTTATTTAAATTCTGTTTGAAACATACATATTAATTACTATCTGCAAATATAATATGTATTATTTACGAGTTTTTACATAATACTTTTTTCAGGATTCATATTCTACTATTACATTTCACAAAGGCAGATTATCCAGTCTTCATAGCAGGCCAGTTTTGGTTTGTATTATTGGCGTTTATGACGTTCTGTTGAAACGTTAGTTTTGTGTCTTGTATTATGGTAGGTATTCTTGCGTAGATCATTAGTTCGGATAAACATACTGAATAAATCAAGGTACCATAATTATTATTTTATTATTATTTTATTACAAATATTTAATTGATTTGATATACCTTTTTTAATTAGCTTCAATGGATAAATTAACTATTTTATTTAAATAACGGTCTAATTTTTTATTAAAAAAATATTATAAGTAATATTAAGATTATTTTAAGGTAATATTTTATTTCAAGTATCGATTTCATCGAAATTTTCAGTAATAATAATAAATAAATAAAAAGAATATATAGTTATAAGAAACTCTCGCCAGACTGCTGGATCAATGGTCGGATACAAAAGGCATAGCTGAGACGGCACGCACTGTGTGTAGGTTTCTCAGTCTGGAGTCCTAACTAACGGCGGTCTGGATCTCTAGCTGCCACCGGAAGATAACTATATTTTATAGTTTTTTAATGTATATATTTAAGAATGTATGCATAAGTTTAATATAGAAATAAAAGGAAAATAACTTTAAAAGCTTAATATTATTAAGTTAAGTTCTATCACAATAGTTTTTAGGGCCTAGTTGGATAAGGAAGTTGAGGTCAACCATCTCAAAAATTCATCTTAGCCAATATAAGAAAAAAATATGCGTTTTAATAATTATTTTGGCGCCAAAACCCATATTATTAATATTATTTAAATAATATTTCTTCAAGTTTCGTCGGTAACAAATAATGCTTATCCATACACTTATAAAGACTTTCGCGTTTTTATAATACCTTTGACTCCTGACTTCTGCGTTGCATCATGTGCGTGGAATACTTTTTTCCAAAAGGAAAAGATAGGTACCGTTAATAGCGCGATACCATCTTATTTACAATAAATTTGTTTATTTATATTTGATTTTAATAATCTAAATTTAGACATTTTAAATAATAATTTTAAAATGTCAAAAAAAAAAATTTCTGTAGGCGTAAATAATTATTATTATAAAATTGGTAGAAGGTAAAAACATACATAGAAGGTAATAACATATTGAACTTATTGCAAAAAAAACAAATAAAAAAATAAAGGCCTTTTTGCACTATCAAGGTGACATGTGACACATGACCTCAATCCTAGTAGGTACTACAATAGATAGGTATATAATGTAGAAAATAAAAACCAATCTCTTACAACCTCAAGCATAGGTGAAATAGTGAGAAAGACCTTAGAGAGAATAAACTTACATAAACAAAACATACGTAAATAAGTAAGTAATATTTAAATTAAAAGCAATATACAAAAGAAATATTTTTTTTACAATTTAGCCATGGGGGCCATTTCGGATAAGGAAGGTTATTCGGCTATCCTTTATCCAGGCTGAAGTGACGAATAATAGAGAGGAATGGAAGAAGAAAACATGTCGTGCCGACCCTACATAAGTGGGATAAGGGCAGGGAGATGATGATTCGGCTATCCTTTTAGGCAAATGTTTTTTTTAATTGAAAATTTAATTAAGAGATTGAAAATGGTTAATATAAAAAAAAAACATACAATAAAAATAAACATACAATTTAAAAAATATGAAGGTACTAAAGATGATTAAAAATAAGTAATTTTAAAAATTAAAAGTTATTTTAAATTAATATAATATATAAATGTAGCTTTAATTAAAATATTTATCAATTTCAGAAAGCGTTTCTATAGATAAACTTGTAATTAAATTAAAAAGTGATAATTTTAGTTGCTATTTATGATAAAATTTTAAAATTAACTCAAATAATTTAGTGATATAAAATATACGATACGATAAAATGAGCAACATGTGTAAATAGAAAAGTACAAATTTAATTCGGTACGAGCTCAACGCCAACTGTTGATCTACTTTACTTATCCTAGAGAGATCAGATCAGAAGAGTGAAGAAAGCGAAAATTTAAACATTTCTGCAAGAAAACCTTCTGTAGTTACACGACAAGATAGTTTCAAATTCAACATAAGCGAAAAATTCGAATCAAAATTTTTAAAGAAAAAGCGGAAGAATCCTACACGCTGAGCTGGGTGTAGAACGTTAAAAGTAAAGATAGTTTCGAGCTCGATAGCATCAAATAGATCGTGCATTTATAAAATGAAATAGTCCGAACAATTTGTTAATATCTTAAAGCAAAATATGAAGTTATCAAATTCCGCAAAAGGTCAAATTTATTTCAAACTGCGCGATAGATCATTATCGTAATTAACTCAACCATTCGTATGTCTCAAAAACCATCAATTTATTAATTTCGCGACATGGTGAACTTCTTGAATACCTCTACGTAGTCCCGAACTTGATTCCTATTGAGTTTCATAGCGCTAGTGACTATTAACATCGTCGGAACTGCAAAATCGTTAAAAATTTAATCACTTAATTTATAAATGTCGGTATTTAAAAAATATATTTAAAAAGACGCATGTAATTTACATTTGCATCGCTCTCCTGTAAAGTTATTTTTTTTTTCATATCCGACATTTTTAATAGTCATCGGCGATAGGATTATTTAGAACGAAAAGTAAGTCCATAAAAGAAAATTTTATGTCGTAAATTCAAAGAAAGAATGGGAAGTATATATAGTCCTTGACCAAAAAAGTGGTAAAAACGTAGATTAATGTAAAATGTATTGTAGAACTTATCAAAGATCAAAAATATCACACTAAATATTTAGACTAAATTACAGAGAAAGAATACTAATAATACTTATAAATTCTTAATTGTATGATTAAATTAATGTTTAACGAAAGAACGCTATTTTATTATAATATAATTAAAAAAAGAGAGAAACATTAACCATTGATATAAAATTTTTGGAAATCGTTATTTATAAAGTGGCATTGTTTCTTTGCCATGTGATTTCATTCCTTGTTCATAGTATACTCATTACTATAAATTTAACTATTCATGGATTTACAATGATAAGGGGGTAAATAACGGTAAAATCAAATGATAAATTTAAGAGATGAAACACGGTTCCTAAAAGCATTGTTTTATTTATAATATCAGAGGTTGTTATCGTAATTGGCAATTAAATTTTAACCCTGAATTATACGATAGTAGTGACATGTTTTAATTATCTCGTTATTGTATCAAAGAGTCAACCGCCGTGAAAGTTCATATAAATATATAAATGGGTTCATATAAATATATTAATTTATTTATAAAAAAATAGCTATATACTATTTTAGGGAAATAAGTCTAGTATTAGTAAGTTAGCATGATATCCAACACTGTAAAAAAAAAATTATATATATGTAAGTAAACACACTAGAGATTCTAAGTTTAGAGACACCAAGTTACTAATGTAGCAGCTACAATGTACTGAGTACGAATTGATAAAATAATAAATCGAAATTCAAAAGGCATGGGCAAAATGAGCCCGTGGGTATAAAAAATTGTTAAAAAAAATATATATATATATATATATATATATATAAATAGGACGTGTATATTATGCATTGTGTGTAAAGATAAAAGTTTAGTTTGTATTATGTTTTAAAGAATTTAACGAAATTGACGTACCCAAAATACAGAGAAAGCTAAATATCTGGAAACCATCAGGTAGAGAAATGGAGCGAAATATAAAAGCAGTCGTTCATTTTGAGTTAAGGCCCGTTCAATTTGGCAGTTCGAGTGCACACAGACAGAAGCAACGGACGCTAACTTGCAAATACTACACCGCTCGAAATTCTTGTAATATGTGTATGTTATATTCGCTGCACTCGTTGCAACTTTCTCGGTATATTGGCAATGTTGCTAACGTTATACAGCGATATTTTCTATTAAAATAATTAATAGAAAAATATTGTATGTAGAAGATATTATTATTTATTTATTATTTATTTGAATTCTTTATTGTACAACAAATACACTAATATAAGTGTGTACAAAAGGCGGGCTTAACGCTAATGCATTCTCTACCAGCCAACCTTGGTATGTGCAAGAAAGTATAGTGTGTAGCTGTACAATAAACAATAAGCAATAATATAATATGACATTATATAGCATAATACAATATAATACAGTACGATACGATACTATATGATACGATACGATACGATACGATACGATACAATACAATACAATACAAAACAATAAAATACATAACAATATAATGTAATGTAATCAAATATAAAAAGTGGTAAAATAATATGACGATACTTCAGCTCAGTCATTGCGGCCAATATTCTCCTGATTAAGGAGATATTTTTTTACGGAGATTTTGAAGCAGTGTTTAGAGGGCGCTTTCCTGATCTCTTCCGGTAGTCTATTCCACAGTCGTACGGCAGTAACAACGAAGGAGTTTGACATGAATCCTGATCGATGTGATGGAAATGTTAACAAAAGGTTTTCGGTGGAGCGCAGTGGCTTATCATGAGCGTCGGCTCTGAACAAAAATTTACTAAATAAATAATCGGGGTAGTTACCACTGTTCAGAATTGAGTACAACATGCAAAGAACTCTCATCGATCTACGACCCCGTATCGTAAGCCAATTCAGGCGCGAGCGATATGAAGATACGTGATCAAACTTACATAGATTAAATATGAAGCGGATGGCCGTATTAAGAAATCGCTCAAGTTTGTTCACCAAATCCTCATTCGCGTCAAGATAACATACGTCACCGTAATCTATTATAGGTAAAAGTAATGTATTCACAAGCTGAACCTTGGTTGTAATGGGTAAAAAATGTTTTAAACGCATCATACCATGCAGAGTAGGTACTATAAAATTCACGGGACAAGTCTCACACATGATCAGACCAGTTCAAGAATTTATCCAGCGTAATTCCGAGAATTTTCACGGATTCTGAAAATTGAATTGAACAATTCTTGTAACAAAGATTGTGTGTCGCTATATCAATTTTTGCTAGCTGTTTACGACTACCAATGATGATAGCCTGACACTTCGCCGAGTTAACAGCAATATTATAACAATTATATATTTTTTATTCAAACAGGTTCAGCAATTAAGCAAATTTGATATCTAACATTTTTAAGTTAAAATACTGTCAACTTATTAAAATTATATATTAATACGTGAAGCAAAAACTTTTTATCCCTTTTTCTTTGTTTTTACGAAAATTACGCGGACAGAGAAGTATGAAATTTGGCATAGTTAAAGTTTATATGGAGAAGAAGTGCAGAATGATAATATCTTATATATAAAAATAAGTCGGGTTTTCCTTCCTGACGCTATAATTCCAGAACGCACGAACCGATTTCCACGGTTTTGCATTCGTTGGAAAGGTCTCGGGCTCCGTGAGCTTTATAGCAATTAAAATTAGGAAAAATTTCAACAGAAAAGCAGGAAAACAGGGAAAATCATTTTTCACATACAGCGCCATCTCTGATGCATGTACTACAAACCAATATGGTTTTACAAAAAACGTAGCCATCTGGTGGCGAAACGGAGTTCGCAGGGTTTGCTAGTTTTTTATAATAATGCTCAAAAAATACATTAAATTCATTAAAAAAAACGCTAAACACAATACGGCACACACAGATATATGTACAATGTACATATATACATAAATTTTGTTTATAGTCAAAGTCTGTAGTCAACACGGTCTTAAATATAGGTCTTGCAACGATTTTTTTATCGAAATTTATTATCACAGATCAGGTCCAATGACTGCTGCATATATGCATGATTAGGTCGAATTACGACCAGTGGGCGACCACTAGTACACATATTTATGTCATGTTAAATAATTTTTAATGATATTTTGCAATTTAATCGCTTTTTAAAAAACAATTAAAACAACGTTTAAAGACTAAGCTTAAGCTTTATGAATGACATACAGCTATGAAGCATTCTGGGTAAAATCTGACAAAATTGAAGGTATCCTGACTATACCTTGCGTTAACATGTTTCTAATTGCCTTAATTAGCGTCCTGCCATTACAAGAGATGGCGTTTAATTTAAATTAGAGCAAGCGAAACAGTGCAATTTAACCGTGAACCAAAAGCGAGGGCTAATTCGTGATAAGGGAACGAGTGAGTTGAATAACAGGGCGGGGGGCGTGTTGCGATTAAGATCCCACGATCCCTAAGATAATAGAAGTTATCGTTAAGAGGTCGACGTGTCATTTTCATTTAGTTTCATTATTAGCTAAATAGAAAAATATAAACTTGTTTTTTGTACACTACGAGTTAATTGCTACAAAGCAATTGTTTCATTTTATGAAAATATTATTTTAATTATCATAAAGACTCATGTCGATGACAGACTCGTTATATATATTTGTAGTTAATACATATATATATAAACACTAATAGATAATTTTTTTATTTATATATTAAGTATAAGTCGACAAACACAATATTAAATGTAATTAAGAGGTAGGTAAATTATTGCCTACATATACATATAGAAATCATACTTATATACATTAAAGCCAGACTCGAGGAGGGAATCGAACCTACAACCCTGGAGTAGAAAGCACTGAGAGTAACAGTCACTGCCAACTGCGCCAACGGGCCAGACAAACCATTGAAAACTACATTGCGGAAACACCAAGGAAAAGAAAAAGCAATAAAACTGTTCATACTAAATAAGTGGGCGAGGAGTGTTATAAACAAGAAGTTGGGAGAACACGAGACGTCACGATAAGGAGCGCTCGCGGTGGAGACTGGTTCTAATGGCGGTAGCAAAGTGCTACGAGTTAGTAAACTAACGACCACAGCAACTGCCTGCCTCTATACAACTTAAGGACAAGTCTACGAGTTACTGACTTTGTTATTAGCCTCTCAGCTTGAATCTTTTTGGTCTATTAGTTGCATTTTTTTATTGATATAAAAGTTTATTCGTGCTTTAAATCTAATTAGATTTTAAAAGTAGAATGAAAACGTACTACTTTTACAGTTATTGGTAAAAATCGATTTGTATAATAATCATATAGAGAAACTATTATTTTTTTCACAAGGATGTAACAGGTAAGACTAGGTACCCAGTAACAATAAAAAAGCGATAAAAAGATTGAACTGAAATGCGCTAGGGAGGTACTCACTCCACGTCTGAAGCGGTCGTTAAATCAGTAAACGACTATTATGTAAATTTGAGCCATAAAAATTTCCATTTCCAGATCACTTGAACAAATCAAGTATTATCGCCACTTCATTTTATACGTTAAGTTTTTAAGAATATTTACCAGTTTTAGAAAAGCTTTAAAAATATCCCTTTAGGTAATTGAGTCATTTGGACTTAAACGACGTATAACAATGGGGGGTAAGGAAAGGAGGCGCGACACCGTTTCGTATGAAATTAACCGTGACCGCAACGACTTCGGCGAGACGAAGCGGGGAGGGAATACTAACATGTTATAATTTAAATTCACGTTCCATAGTAACACACCTTACCTGTGCGAAACTGTGTAATAATTAGGTCGCATCACATGTGCGGAATGAGCATAGCTAGTAACAATTAATAATTCTCGAATATATCACCTGAAATGTAAATCTACATGCTACGTGATACATACAAGGGACTAATTAACGTCACATTAACCCTTACTGTAAAATATGTATATTAGAGCTTTACTAACAGGTCTTAGCTACTAAACACGTGTATAATATTGTTATTTTTCGAGTAGTTGTTTTTTATTTGGTTGACTTTAGTATAATTTTTTTTAAATTACTCAAAATAAACTGCACCGTTATTATAACAATTATTTTTACATAAAAACTTAGTTATATTGAGCAATAGTTATTAGAAATAAAGATAAAAAGTGGTAAATAAATAAAGAAGATGTGATGAAAGGCAAAAAATCATGGGACTGAATAATAATATTGTAGTAGTTATTTTCAAAAGTTAAAATAAAAATCAATTATAGTACTTAGCTTGTATGGCCGTTATATAATCTAATAAGATACAATTATCACAATCACTATTTGATTGACTCCAATAGCATTAATAACTAAGTATATTTTTAAAATGCTTAAACTTATAATAATAATTGATTTTAAAATATTTTAGAGTATCATTGATATTAAGAGATTTTTAATAAACTTTAAACATTCTATATAAACCTGAATCCCTCAGTAGACGTTTATCATTAACGCAATTGAGCGTGCGTTTACTCCGGGGACAGTCTGACCCTCCACGTTAATTCGCAAAATTACATCCAGCGACTGTGTTTACTTCCCGTTTTATTAATCTTTTAGAGGCCAAAGGCAAATATAAGTTGGAAATTGACAATTTAGTACTCCACTATTGCAATTTACGTGTACCTAATCTTAAATGAACAATGTAACGGACACCCACTCCTGAAATTCATTGCGTTATTATGAAAAGACAACTGTAGTATACACGTTTAATAATTCTAGTACGTATGAACACTCTAGATTTTGATAAGAAAATAAATGACGTAGGTATATTACTCTCATGTACCTACTCCATTTAAATATTTTTTAAATCCAATATCTTAAAATCATATTCCCATACAATAACTTAATCGAAATTGTTACGTCATTATTATTCTGATACGTTTGGTAACAACGTGCGTTTTATTCAATCCAATCCAAGAAAATTTAATGGAAAGATCCAATGCCTAAGAAAAACAGCACCGAAGTAAAAAAATAATAATCTGTCAAGGAAGTCGTCGAAGTTCGTGACTCCGCAAAAAATATTAGAAAAAAAGCAATCCCTAACCCGTCAAACATTTCATAAGCAAGCGCAGCTTCGACATCCAGTTTAGTTAGTTCGAGTATAAGCGATTTTTATATCGTACCTTGATTTACAGCAATGGATAGGGAGCGCATTTATAGCAAGCGACATCAATAGTTAGTTACAGAGTAAATAAGTAAATATTGCGACGGATTAAATACTTCTATAAATGCCTTTTATCAATTTTTATTTACAAAGATTATAGGGGGATAAGCATGGATAACATATCTGCACATATTGCGTTGTTTCCTTTTTAAAGTTTCTAATGATAAGGGAGAAGCATTTCGATTGTTACGAGAAGATTTTTTTTAAATTATATACCGAAAAATATTTATATTTTTCGAAAGGCTTAACCGATTTGGACAAGATCATTGCTTATGTTATGTAAGGATAAATCGTATATAAAAAGTACGAACCTGAAATCAATATAATTATATACTGATAGATATAGATAATAATATCATCCTACCCGAGACGTATGCTACGAGTGGCAGAGAAATACCAAGCATAGCCCTCTTCATTGCACGCTGTGCGACTTGGAGCTTGTTTAAAAGTCAGAGACCACGTCTCAGATCCGTATATCATCACTGGTAACACACATTGGTCGAAGACTTTCGACTTCAGGCATTAATTCTGCCATAAGCACGATGTCGTCGGCAAATCGAAGGTGAGTGATGTACTTACCGTTTATTTTGATGCCGAATCCTTTTCATTCCAGAAGTTTGAAAGCGTCTTTCAATGCTGTGGTAAATAGTTTCGGAGAGAAGACATCTCCCTGCCTCACACCTCGCTACATTGGAATCGCTCTCGTGCTATGCTCCTGTACTCGAACCGGCATAGTAGCGTTATTGTACAAGCACTTCAACACTTTGATATACCGATAGTCAATGCGGCACCGCTGAGGAGACCGCAGCACCACCTAAGTCTCGATCGAATCCAAGGCTTTCTCATAGTCCATTAAAGCCAAGCACAGTGGCCGATTATACTACTCGGTCTTTTGTATAATCTGCCGCAGCGTATGTATGTGGTCTATGGTACTATAGCCTTTTCGAAAACCGGCTTGTTCGGGAGGCTGAAAGTCATCAAACTTTCCCGTCAGACGATTCGTAATTACCCTAGAAAAAAGCTTATAAACGTGGCTCAGAAGCGAAATGAGCCTGTAATTCTTCAACAGGGTGTTATAACCCTTTTTGAAGAAGAGTACCACCACGCTCCTGTTTCAGGCTACCGGCGTTACGCCCTCGAGCAAGACGGCATTCAAGAGTCTCTGAAGGACTTTAAGTATCGGTGTTCCACCAGCTTTCAGAAGCTCTGACGTAATACCGTCCTCACCCGGTGCCTTATTGTTTTTAAGCTATCCCAGAGCCGTACTAATCTCGTGCAAGCTGATGTCCGGGATATCTTCGGAATACTGTCTGTAGTAAATTATATGTTATGTATCTATTTATTAAGAAAATACATATCTTAAATTTTACAGTAGACTGTTACCTAAAACACAGACATTAAGTTGCCTACCTCAGTAACAGACGACGTGTGTGTGTTGGACATAAAAAAATATATTAAAACTTCAAAAAATATTATCCTCTTTTTGAAACTCGCTGTTGGTAAAATTATAAAAAAAGAAAAAAAATGTCTACGTGTGCGATAAATCTTATTTGACATAATATGTATGACTGCCACGCTGTTTCTGTATTTTTACAACAAAAACATTCATGGATTGACATATTTTCTTTAAAAAATTATGTACGAGTATAAACAAAGATTGTATGCATTTGTTTAGTAACGTGGTTGTTTTACAGAACCATGTAAATAAAACCATGTACATAAACCATGTACATAATCTTACCATGTACCACGAAACACAACTCAAACTATATGTACCTACAAATGTGAATTTATAGTTTTATTTTAAACTTTATTATGAGCATGTGAATGGAAATAAGAGTTCTTATATATAATTTTAGTTATACATAAAAAATAATACATTTAAAAAGATCCTAATACTTATTAAGCTGTCATGCGTCACTCATATATCACAGAATGTAAACTACAGAACTTTACTCAAGAGCACATCTGGCTTATGCCTCGGGATAATCCCACCATTACGTTTTATCGAATATCGAACTATTTATTTAGCAGACGAGACACGAAAAGAAATACAATTTACCATCTTATAAGTATCAGTCGAATAAAACACGATTTTGTTTACTGACAAAATACGAATTGGCAAATTAACAATAATAATAAACGTTTTAGACTCAACGGCCTCCACTGGGATGATAATCCTGAGTCAGGGGTTCAGTAACAAACACAACACGAACACAAACGTACAGATCACAACAAATATCTGTACGGCGAAAGCTAGCTGTAGTTTGCAGCAGCCAGTCGTGTGACCACTGCGCCAAACCGTCGCAAACCCGTCGCAAAAGCGTCGCCAACCCGTCGCCAAAGAGTTTATTAGAACAGTTTAACAGTATTCACAACTAGTCTAGTTATAGAATTCGTCAACCCGTGGTCATGATAGCTCTTACAAACGATTTAATAGACTCTTTTAGTACAATATTGATAAACCCATACTTCACTCTAATTGTACCTATAGTCCATGAAAGAAAAAAAAAGCAATGTGCCGTACTGTTGACGGAGAAAAGCAAACTACTACAACAAAAAGTGTCAGTTAACGAATGGTTGGTGTTCATGTGTCATCAAATAATTTATTGTTGTTATTTGATTGTATATGTATAGTAGTATGTTTTTAAATTAAAGGCAGGTGCCTATGTGCAATTCCAGGATTTAATTATCATTAAAAGAATTATTTCTAATTCCACAAAATACCAGTTCAATTTAAAAATTTCATTGAGGTCAATATATCCGCGTTACGAGTACTATGATACACATTACATTTGATACTAGGTACTGAGGAATTTTTATTATATTTACTGGATCGTTGACGCAATTGGCGGCGTTCCTGCTTTCCGCTCGAGGGATTTTTTTTTAGTCTTTATAATTTATGTTTTACAGAAATGTTTCAAAAAGATACAAGTCATTTAAAGAAATATATAAAGGGTTTGCTTATAGCTAGAAGAGATTTCTTTCAGCACACCCAAAAAGAAACCACTACAGACAGAAATCAAATAAGGTAGACGTACAATTACACAGAAAAAAAAAATTATAACTATAACTACAAAAATAATTATAGGATAAGGAAATATAGAACATACTCTATATCCAATATGTATATTATTATATTCTAATTACATTCTATACATATATACCATACATATACAATACAAAAATTAACACTTGAAAATTAACAAAAAAAAATTAAATTAACACTTAAAATATGTAAATACATATTTATATACTTATTATGTCAAGGAAAGAAAATGCTGTTTTAACTTTTTTTAAGGATACGAGTATGTATATCGTACCTATATATAAAATTTCCAAAAAAAAAAAAATTATATGTATACAGTTGGTTTTTACCTAAACACATGTATTAAGTTATCTAGGTACGTTAGGAACAGACGACCGTGTGTGCATATTAAATATATTTATAAAAATATATATTTATCTATACGACTATATAACTATTATATAATATATATAGGTACTATGTCTCGCCCGCACCTTTGCTCGTGCAGAAAAAAAAATATGAAAAATCACAAATAATAAAGCTACTATTTTCTTAACTTCAATTCAATCTTAAAGCTTCAAAAATAGCAAAATTCCTGTCCAAATAATCTCTCATTTTGATGCTTATTTTTTTTAAACGCATGAACATGCATTCGTCTATTTGTAATGAAAACATAAAAAATAAATTAACCTTAAAAATGACTTCACTTCGATACCAATTTTCATCTCCGGGTCACCCCGTAGGTGTTATTATAGTTTCATATTCGAAGGTTTAACATTAACATCACTCTCATATACAATTTAATTGTATGTTTCATTCTCCAGAAAGAATAGAATTTCCAAAACACGCTGAGCGACGTATTTCTAATCAAAAAAAAAAAAACTCCTTGCTTTAAAAATAATAAAAATACAATACTAAATCTCAACCCCCATTCTATTTATCGCCTTAAGGGTAGAATTTTAAATACAGAAAATCGTAGTAATTAATTTTTATACTATAGCGCAAAAATAAATGTTTATCATTGTTACTTCTAAAAATTATGGACTTTCATTTACTATTTCAACTTTCGTCCGCTATTTCATTAATCATAGGCATTGAATTCCCTAGGATCCTTCTTTACTGAGAGTATAAAATTAATATGTCTAACACCAATACTTAGGCTTTGCAATGAATAATTTGTTAGTTTGTCACTCGGTCAATCAGGGAGGACACGTTAATTTTAAAGTATAGATAATTGTATATTATTATCACTAAGCCTGATAAACATGATACACTCGTTACAAAAAAAAAGCTACAAAAGAAGTGTAATAATCCAACACAAAGTAGACCAGGTCGGTGGTAAAATTATGGATCTTTCATCTCTTATTGTTATGGAATCTATTGTGAATATTACAATAGTCTTTAATATCTATAGAAATCGAAGATAGCTACTACACATTTATTAATTACAAAAAAAAAAAATGTTTAAAAGTAGATATTTATTTTTGAATAAATTTTACAAAATATTAACGTAACTCAAGTAATGTTTAGCATTTAATTTGAATAATCTTTCATTCTTTTATTTTTTTTTTCCTTTTGTTTATTTGAACACTAAACAATACGCACGATTTTCCTCTGATCTTATCCTATGAGGAATAGCGTTTTGTTATATAGACTTGTCTTTGTCTAAAAACAGGTTTTCTAAGAACAAAAAAAAAATTATTTAAATCGGAAGAAAGGTGACTTTCTTTAGTTATAAATAAATCACAAGTTTACAGATAAATCATATCTAGCCCTTAACTTACCGTATCCGGTTTGCGACAAGAAGTTCAGCAATGTCACGTCCCAGCCGCGAGTATAGCGATTCCGCTATAACAAGCACTTTGGCGTCGATACGTAATCGCGCGTCCGAGCGATGATCGCGTGCGGTCTGCTGCTGCGAAGCGAGCAACGAGCACTGCGACAGCGGACGCGGTATCCGATCGCGCCATACTAGGCTGTAGGTAAAGAAAAAGTTTATTAAATAAAAAATATATTTCTAATGCAAACTAATATTATGGAGATATTTTGGAGCTTAGAACTAGAATGAGAAAAGCAGAAAAGGAAAATTCCTAGCGGACGAAGTCGGTGGCTGACTCACGCACCTAAGCATAGTTCTTCGTAAATTAATTAATTAAAACATAATATAATTTATGTAAAGTACCGTAAATAATGGTATAATAATTTTATAATACCTATATAGAAATTTATAATTAAATAAATATATAAAAATTGAACAAACCTCGAAAGAAAATTTTACATGCGACAAGTGATCGTATTTAAGTTAAACGTGATACGTCATATGTATGTATTTTAAATTGAATCTTTATGTCATTTATTTAATTTAATTAACTTTCTAGTGTTGATGGAAGTTTAACTGAACATTGGGCTAGTTCCATTTATTCCGTAAGCCAAACACAGATCGTAAATTCGAACAAACATTAGGTTCTCGTTAGGACTAAACTGAACGGCTTAATTTACTATAGCTAAGAATTGAGAGGACGGTCGGGCGTTAATAAAAAAGAAGCTACTGATTAAACGTAGAAATACTGTAAAATAAGTAGATTCGTTAGTGTTGAGTGCTTAACAGTCACGTATTTAAAACAAAACTCACTCGGCTTCATTTGTATTTTTAAGTATTGCTCCACTCAAATTATAGGGTGAAATTTTAAATCCTGTATAAACATTCTTATAAACGGACTGGGAGATTTTGAGGTCAGCAAAAATATTAAGCGAATTCGTAGATTTTATAATATTAATTAAAAAAAAGTATGTATTGTATAAATAACAGGTTGTCTTTCTATACATAAATTAATTTATTCAGGTAATTAAAACTCGAATTGAATACTCTTTATCAACAGAATTTCGACAGGAATCAATCAAAGTGAAGGCTACGTTTCAAGTCGCCACATCAAAGAGTGATTACGACCTATCTTAAAAGCGTGAGAATAAATAAATGACCGAATTTGCGGGAAATATTTATACGTAAGCATGGATCCGTGCCGAGGCTGAGTTGCCTCCTGGCTCTTCACTTTAATGAAAGCCCCGCCTCTTCCGACCGGAGTAAAACTTTAACGAGCAACTGAAAAGAATAACTGAAGCAAAGGCTGTATTTGCTATCTGATAGAATAAAGTTACCACTACTGCAAGCAAAGCACTTTATTATTTAATTTATATTTGAATTTAATGTATCAGCAATTTCCTGTTGATTTTGAAGGGAATGCAATCTGCCATATTAATTAGTCAAATAGAGTCGGTAATATGTTAGATTTTCCACCGTATATTTTTCTATGTAAATTACAAAATTGTAAACAAAAATTACGTTACGTAATGAAATCGGATACGAATTATTTTTTAAACGTTGAAATTACTAAATGGTCTTAGCTTGAATTTTTTAGTTGGTTAAATTAAATAAGTATGATTCAAAAACACAATGTTTTATTTTTATTAAATAGGTACCAACTTTATTTTTACAGACCGACAGATAACGGAGCCTAAATGATAGTATCCCATTCTCGGATCGGTTGGCACTTTTTGGGAACAGAATCAAAACTTATAAAAAGAGAAGAATGAAGTCGCTTGCATAATCTCACTTTTAATTGATAATAAAAAAAACTTATTTAACGATTTTTTTACAGGATGGTTATTCAAACGAATCTGCTATAAGTGATAAGGTTGCAAATGCATGATTTTAAAGTTAGGTTTTCTCTTGCAGTAGAATTTATAAGTATATTAATAACATAGGAACTCGGTACCGAGTAAGCAAATAACTTAGCTAGCTTCCATTGCCTCAGATAGTTTTTTGCTTTTATTATATTTTAATTTCTTATATGTTTATTATATTTAATTTTATCGGGAAAAAAACGGTTAAAAATAAATAAATAAAAATTCACATATATAATAGCTGTGTTAAATACACTTAGCTTAATATACGTACTTACTAGCAGTTCAATTTTCAGTGTGTTCAACAGTGAAGCGTATAAAGTCATTAGCATTATATTATCAGTATACAGACAGTATAATAATACAGTATAACATAAATAAACAATGAAAAAGTCAATAATAACGTCAAGGTCATAAATAACGTCATAAATAATGAGTAAGAAAATTATAATTCCTTGATAAATAATATACATTTTCGATTAGAAAATTATATTTGCAAGAGAATATTTGTTTTAGTAATAAGGTATTACCGTTATTGTCGAGTATCGATTTCTTCGCTCGAAACAGAAAATAAGTGGGTTTAAGTATTATTCCAATAAATGGTATTAAAACAATAGTCGTTAAAATCATCAAATTTATAAGCGCAAGCGAAGCAGCTTTCATTAATTAGGCAGAACAGAAGTTTCGCTATAATTCACGGGAGTCGGGGAAAACTTGCCGCCCTAGCCGCTCATCGTAGCGGTGTAAATTTAAGCCGATAAAATAAAATACTATCGTCCTAGGTACACGACATTTACCCTAATTACATAAAATCACGTAATAAATTACTCTGAAATATTCGCCTCCTCGCTCTAATTTAGAAGTGAAAAGCTGCCAAACAAAGGGCGACAAGAACGTTCGGCACAAAGTAAAACGCTTTTAATTCTTTTGCGAAGCAATTTCCTGTGTTAACGGCTAATTTTATGCGCAATAAATCTTTTGCGATATTTGAAACAAACGACCATCATATTTTAATTTCATTCGACGCTGTACCTAAAATCAACTAAATAATTATCGACATATGATACAAAACAAGGTTTAAACATTCTATTTTAATAGATGTAAAGTAGCCGCTGACCCGTGTTTCATAACTGAAAGCAAAATAATGTTAGAATCTATACACATATAATAAAATCGTAGTGAGGCTAATTCTGTATACTGAATATTTTATTTCTAGAAAATAATTATTACACAATTGTAATTTACTTATGTAACTGTAGGCAAAACATTAATTTTAAGAAAAAATTATGTTTATGAAAGCATGTCAAAAATTTTTTATAACTAATTTTGAAACTTACTATGTATTATTAAAACCTATACAACCATACCATGACTTAGTATTTAAAACGTACTCTATAACTTATAAAAACGGAGAAGTAGGTAAGCATTAACGTGGCCGCAAGTATAACCACGCGAATCAGCTAGTATACAGTATTTGGATTGAAAAGCTTTACCCGTTGTCACGCAATTCAACAATAGAACTCAGGAAAGTCCACAACTGTCAAAACGATACTATTCAGTAACTTTATACGAAACTAAAGGGACGTTTCAAATTTTCGTCATACTAATATTTAGAGACTCCGTAGGGATTGAAATTATTATGTATATTTATAAATGTCGTTCCCTAATTAGAAATATTATATTCATGGTGTGACTGTAATGGTACGTTATCGAACGAAACTTTAAATCAAAACCCCATTTAATTAAACTTGATATATATATTTGCTTTCCTTAGTTAGGTCGGCAAAGTTAGTTACGTATAACTTTGGTCAGCTAAACTATTAAATTTTTAGGATTATCTATTGACATAAATTAAATCATTGGAGCAAATGATATCCTAAACATGGGACAATCTTTCTTATTTTAGACTTAATACTCAAACGACTAATATTAAGCATTTAAAAGACTAACCAGTATTTAATTTTATACTAAATTCTTACTAATAACATAAACAATTCCCTTTAAATCTTCTCGCAATACTAGGCAAAGTTTTCACAATTACACTAATACTAAACTAATACACACGTATTCAATTATGAAGCGAATTTCGGTTGGTTGCGGTCAGCTCGCATTACTATCTAATGAAGCACCAAATATGTTTGAAATAAGCAAGATTAGTTATGACGGCAGTAATGCTTACTGAAATGTATGCTGACCGAGTAAAGTGAAACATCGAATGCATTAAATCTCTATAAATGCGGTTTAAACTAATGTTATATTGTAACACAATAGAAACAATAGCTCGCTAATCCCAATACAGTACGAGGTGACCGAGCGTAATAATTTCATAATATTAATTTTCCCAATAATGACATGTTTGCCACAGATAGTTAGCAAGTAAAATGGATTTTGTTGCATATGACATATATTTCAGTCGCATTAATTAATTATGTTCGAGCATGTTTTACGACATTTTAATTTTAAATTCAATATCGAGTCGAATTAAAAACGTCATATCTGGTACAAATTATGGACGACGAAAGTCAAACGTGAGCTTGTCTTTTAAATCACAGCAAAATATGATTTGCATCGACGTAATGTTCGATGTTCAGAGGAATTAGATCGAAACAAAGCACTGCACAGAATAATTAATGTACAGTCGATATTTGAACGGGCTGAATCATACCGACTATTACCGTACCGTAGGGTGTGATTTGTATGTTGTTCAGAACTTTCGCAATGTTAGAATTATTGTGTATTTTTAATTGGTAAGTAAACTTTTCAAATATTAAAAATAAAAAATATATACGTAGTTACGTACGTCAGTTGTTGCTATGTCTATGTTACTTGTGTCTTTATTAAAATATTGTACACATACGTTATATTATCATGAATACGTCGGTAATAATATGTAAGTGAAATAAGATAAAAAGTAACTGGAGGAAGAGTAATCATATTATTAAGAGTAAAAAAAATTATAAAAATGTTTAAAGTTACCTTGTAAGCGGCATTGTCACATAATATGTATAGAAGAATATGGTGAGGACGGAGAGCAGCATAATGCCGGCAACGCATTTCCTCACATTGACATGGCTGGCCAACCATATACAGCAGCTAGGCGTCGCTTTCTTATGCATGTGCGCATAATCACCGCATTCGAGCAGCGGCGTTCGCGCTCCCCTTCCTTCGCCCGTCATATCTACCATTTACACACCACTATATTTACACAACACAATTAAACTTAGGCCTCTAAAAATGTTCACTGTACAATCTCTATCTGGGTACTCTAATGGCCGCGTTTGTCCTTGGTGGTGATTTTTGACGCCACTTGCCGTGTTTCCACATTTCATAGTGACGTAGAGGGGTGCAAATGCGTTGGTTTGCTGGAAGGCTGTATGTGTGAACGCCGTGGACGGCCATCTCGTAACGACAAGCGTGTCAGTTGCCTATTTAAAATGGCCGCCGACACATTTTGGCGGGTTGTGCTCATCACGGCGACGACGTGCGCTCCTGGTGACAGAGCTCACGGCAGCCGCATACAACACTTGACAGCCTTCCCTGTCGATCTCATCAGATTTATCTGAAACAAACAAAAAAAGAAAAATAATTCTCGTTATAAACAACTACTTAACAAGAAATATCTTTTACACTTAATATTACTAGTGGAATTGTACTAATAGATAATGATAATAAAAAATAAATCAAAGTCTTCATCATTAAAGCTAGAACGAACGAAATGATTTAGACTCGTTTATTTTTTATTTTTTTTTATAAAATAATAATAGAATTTAGAAACGTATATTTTTTATAAGTTTAATTTATTTTCGTTTTTGAAAAATATCTTTGATTAATTCAACCTACTAATAATGTAAATGTATTTAAGCCTTTCAACCCATAATGGAAAAATCCACCAACATTTCAGCCTTGGATTTCCACTGCTGAACATAGACCTTCCTCGTCATCTCTCTTGAGGTATGTCGATACTCCCCACGGTTGGTAACGGGTCAGCGAGCGAAGTTTATTGTGGAAGGATATGATGACGCTGCTGCCCATCACCATTCTGGTTGGTGTAGTTTTTCGCACCACTATGGCCTCAGTTGCCTTTTATGATACCTCGGTAAGAAAGAGGTCAGCACTATTCTCTGTCGATCATCGCATGGTAAGAGAAGAATAGTACAGAAAAAGATCTGTCACGTAAATTACTTCAAAATATGTGTATGATAATTCGATTTCTCTGAGATCAACAAAATTGTCGCATCCTGAAAACTAAGCGGTCGGCGGTTCCAATAATTCCGACCTTCGTATTACTTGAGCGAAGGATTACATTGAAACACGTCTTTGCACTGAAACAAAGTTGTTCAACCATGAAATTGAACACGAACCTCAAAATTCTGCATAAAATCTATATGAAAATTCTAATTATTCACGATTGATGCAATTCTTTTGTAATTTATTTTTATTACGGATTTGCATATCTAATGACTAGTTATAAAATATCGGGCCAAGTGAGAGTGGAACTCGCAAGCGTAAAGTTTCCTTACCACCATATAATACCATTAAATCCTATATATTTTGTCCAGCATGTACAAAAACGCCAAAATCGCGTTCTTATATTATTATGAGGAACGCCTTGAATTTGTAATATTATATTTTTGTTATTTTATAATAAAGTTAGTTTACTTTAAAATATTTTTTTAAATATATTTTATATGTAGGTATCTATATATTTTACTTAAGAATTATAATTTTTCATATTTTAAATGAATTGACTCTCAATATTTGATTAGTTAACTGAAGAAGCAGTTTTGAGAGCACGATTCGATGAAACGCGTTCGGAATCCATCATAGTATGACCTTTTGAATATTAACTACTGCTGCTGACCTGCTTATATTCAGGACATGAAACAACGGGACACAAAAGTTCAATTCAGTCTTGGATCAAAATTATTTTACAATTAAAATTTGAATTCGAAATAGATTTAGTTAAAATTAACATATTAATCACGGTTTATGTGTCGTACTTCGTATATTATAAAAACATAAAATAAAAAGATTTAAAAAAAAATTACTACTGCTGCTGACCTGCTTGTATTCGGGACATGAAACAACGGGACACAAAAAAGTACAATTCAGTCTTGGATCAAAATTATTTTACTACTTTTACTACTTACTTTATTAATTAAAATTTTAATTTGAAATGGTTTGAGTTAAAATTTACATATTAATTATAATTTATGTGTCGTATTTCATATATTATGAAAACATAAAAAAAAAGAAAAAAAAAGCTTTAAAACAAATCTCAAATACGTTTCTTAGAATTACTGCGAAGAGTTAGTACGAGAAGAGCAATTAAAGTTCTTAATTAAACTGAAAAAAGACGAGCCTTTGCTGGTGTCGGTTATAGAGCAGACATAGCGATAAGAGTTTGAAAAAAGACCGTAAAGGCAGAGAAAAATTCCTTAGCACGATAGACAGTAGGTATTTTGTATCTGTCTGAGGTACCGGTTACTAACTGAGCGAAAAACAAATAAATATAAATTACAATTAATTACATTTTTTAATTCAAATGAACAACAAATATTTGATACGACTAACGTAATCCGTAATTTGAATATAATTAAAACAAAACTATAAGATCCTAAGTACATATCCTCACTATAACACTGGGAGGTAATTTTACGTCAAAAGACAATACTCTCGCATACGAGCCGTCCCGAACTTATTATAACTTTGCTCGTTCGCCACACCTCGTCTTACTCGAAAGGATCGGAAATCCGCATAATACGGTAACCGTTAACACGAAACTCCCATAATGTGGGGATCGCACATCTACTCGTGAAATATTACACTATTATGAATCAGAATAGGACGTCTTCGATAACATGGGTCCATCTGTCGAATGTTATTAAATAACTTCTTTACCCTATATATTTTGTCATTGTATAACAGAAACATTGGTACAGGGATCACGTATTGCGATTAGATATTCTTGACGTAACACAGATGCAAGATATCCGAACTATTCCTTTTTTGTTTTTACGTTCAATGGGTTTTATATTTAGACGTAATATATTCGAAATTTAATTGTTTACCATATACCATATTTATATACACGTATTTCATTCTTATCAACATAATGCAGACTTGAGAATGTCGTAATAAGGAATTAATAAAACAAAAGTTATCATTAAGGCCACAATTCACGAGCGTTTTTGGTCGAGAAAGATTAATTGTTTCTTAGCGTCATCTGTCACTAGTAGAATAAACTAAGGACATCTGTATACCCATACAAATAACACTACACATCAACCTGTGAATACAATGTATGCGTTAACATTAATAAATTATTTATGTAAATGAGGACGACATATTATAGCTTATTTTTCGCAGAACCTAAAGAATATAAAGCTTAAATTAAAAATGGAGTAAGTTAGTTTACAATATATTTTCAGTTATTTATATTATTGCTTCTAATACTTAAATACGAGCTTTGAGCTATTATACATGGACATAATTTAAAAAAAAACACCTATACTCTATGAATTGTGGATTTTATATGAGTATTCTCACGTTCATTTTAAAATACTGACGACGCGAGCGAGAAAACATGTGACAGCGGAAAAGTAAAGCGGAAAGACACATTTTTTGAGATATTCTTAAAAAAATACCAATCATATTTTCAACTTTTCTGGTTGATTTTACACAACAAATACAGCAAAAAAAATAATGACAAGTAGCTCGTTTGTTTGTAGTTCTTCGTAAACTTTCTATAGTGAAGATATTTAAAAGATACGACAAATCATTTCTATTTACATATCAATTATAATTTTGAAAGAGTAGGTATTTAAGAATAGTAATAAGAATCGTCCATGTGAGCTATTCGACGTCAACAATAATAGGTCGCAAATTGATTCAATCATCAAATGGAATCGACGCAGGGTTTTCAAATTAAACTTCTATAGGCAGCAATAGTCCGTTTCATAGAAGTTGCATCAAACAGGTATCTCCAATTAGTCGAACATTTACGCGATTAAACTCGATGCCAAGGTTTTGTGTCAATCAATTATTAATGACCCCATCTGTAACCATTCACTTCAAACTTAAATTGAATTATTTTACATCTACACGTATGATATCCTAACGCTTAATCCAGGAAATTTTGTAATTAGAGCTTTTTTTGCAATTTACTCGTATATATTACACATAATAAATTTTATCCCTAAGGTGGTTAAACAGGGGATGAGCTTTTGTATATAAGTCTGATATTTGTGTCGATAAAATTATGAATTTTAGTTCAGACGTTTTTCATTAGTTAAATAGTTAATTAAATAATTATTTCTTGAGGTTAGAAATAAAAGTTTTATTTTTGAGTTTCTGGTTTGAGATAAATCAAAAATTGTTATAGCGTCTTCTATCATTGAGGGCTGTCACTTTTTTAAGTCAATTGAAATTAAAATAAGAAACATTAATAATTTGTCCTTTGATTAGAAAACAATTACTGAGTATTTTAGTATACTTTTATATTTCACCTCTAAGATTATGTAATAAAGTAATGGATCTTTTTTTTTTAAACTTTGGTGATTTTAAATACATTTTACATTAAATATAATATATATTATACATGATCTAATTTTGCGTAAGCAAAGCCGCAGACAGTAGGTATTTTATGTGTCCTACCTATCTTTAATTATTTTATTAAACAGCATAATTTATTATTTTCATATTCATACCGTAACAAATTATTATCACAAAGTGAATTAATTTCTAGAAACTTAAAATACATTTTTATATAATGCATACTTTGAAAGTGAGCCTTCATATATGTATAGAAACGTTGTCTTTGTTGAGGGATTCTTTTTGGAAGCACTGACTTACCGAGAGAATTTCTGTTTCAAAGCAAGAATTTCTTTGTATTTATAAAAGCAGAATGCTCGGTTACCTTAAATTATGTTAGCAGCGTTGAATTTACACGATTACTGTAAATTTATGCAAGACGTTATCCAAGGACAACGGCGTTGCATAACGCCTTTAGTGTCCGACCACCGCTTTGCCGTCTCCTTTATGAAACCCCTCGGTATGATATATGAGCGTGCGCTGTCAAGTTATTGCTTTCCAGAACGACTTCGCATTTGCATTACATTACAATATCGGTATCAATTTGAACCAATCAATTATTTTTGTACATTTATACATAAAACCCTATACGTGTCACTATTGATTGGTAAGTTAAAACTAGTTGTACAAGTTGGAAACTTACAGACAGTCTATAGTTATATAAAACTTAAGAGTTGATTTCGTTGTTCACAGAACGCAACAATCTCGGGAGTTACCAGATCAATTAAAATAAATGCGTTAAAAAGGCTTTTTACTGAGAAATGTTGCAAAACATCAACCCTCATCAGTGGACTGGAGCTTGACGCGGAAGAAGCCGGCAGGGATGTGAAGTTTTTTAATAAATTAGTAGGTGTTGTTGATTAGTTACTACAAGTGAAGTGAATTTAGACCTTCCATATGTTAATCGTTTCAAAAATTATTCCTGAACCTGCACCTTTCGATCCCATTAAACCAAGTGAATGAATGGACACCTGAAACTAAAATTTCTGGTAAATAATATAGATCAGAGACTCAATAATACTACCATCGAAATTAAGTAGGGTTTTATGAACACTTCAGACAATTGCGTGTAAGGTTACATATTCTAGTTAATGACGTACCTACGAAAGCTTCTGCAATAATCCAAACGACCATTAGATTCGACCAACCTTGCAAATCGCCCGCATATTTTGGGCTAAGATTAATTGTTCTTGAATATCATCTATCACAGTGAGCTCTTTCGTGACGGTTCCAGTTATGCGTGCGACGTTTTATTCGAACCACAAAACGCGAAGGGAACGCTAATCCAATTATATTGAAATATTAAAGCATCCAAAACTCTGAAAACATATTTTTATTCTACTGTACCCACTGAAAACAATATTAACTAATAATCACAATGTTCAGATTTTTATAGATAAATGGTTATTAATAATTAGTGAAGGTAAGTACATATATAGAATTTTTAGATTTTAAAAATAATACAGGAAATGAATAGAGGAAAAGAATAACACTAAATTAAACTGTCACCAATATTTCACCGCTTAAACCATTCAAGATACTAATTTCGTTAAATGGAATTAGGACGATTACAAACTCCCCAAAAGATAAATCTTTCGTTAAAAACATCCCCCTGCGAGTTTATTGCGCAGCGGACAGGAACAAATGGAGTCAATCTTTTTTTTTGCTCGAAATGGAAAAAACGAAACTGTTACATTTTCAACGTGTAAAGTTCGATATCAATCAAGTCGACCTTTTTTCAATAAACCCACCGCAAAGTTCCCCAGAGCAATTTTTCGAGTAATTTGACTCTTAGATACGCACCATTCATTGACTTTCGACACTGTCAACATTGTTTCCGCCTATCCACGAATCATCCACAAATCATCGATAAAATACGAGTCGAGTTAAGAATTATTTGATTAGTAACTCCGTGTCGTTTCTAGAAAAGAAAAACGTCTTTTGAATAATCTTGACAGTGTCGCGAATAAAACTGGTTTACAATAATTGTTTTGAAACAGTATTGCAGCTGTCATACTTGCCATTAGCGGCGGAGATTGTGTGCCGGCAAAAGGAGAGTTGATTAAAGAGCTCCAGTTATAGTATTCTACAATGAATATTCAGTATTTCAGTGCATAAGCATAATGCGGCCACAATCTTAGTGCCACTGTCGCAACCGCAATGCTGCCCATTTCTCATCTTAAACGCCAAGAGCAAGTCGCTTGATTTCCTTACGGATTTTTTTTGTCGATTTTTTTTTGAATAGATTTTGGAATAAATAAACATTACAAGCTTTAAGATTTTAGCTCGATGTTCGGATAAAAGTGAATTAATCTACAATATAACTTTACGGTTATGACCACTACCCCAATTAATTATACCGTTTTTGCTCCGCACGGGTGCAATGCTGTTACTAAATATACTACAGAACGTCTTTATATACAACGTTCACAGCTTTTTTGTCATTAGACAATACAAACATGTTTTTTTAGAGGTTACTCTTGAAAGTTTATAGGCACGCGTCACCGCTAAGTCCCTGTATTTTAAATCTGTTATATCTTCGAAAATATTAATTTAAATTACATGCTGTAAAGGGCCATATTGATCTATATTAAATTCACAATGTATTTAAAGTACTTAATTGAATAAGGATTAATGCTGTCTTTCTTAAAATCGCTTCGTAAATAAACCATAATTTCTCGTAAAAAGTGAAGGATAAAAAATGGTTATTGTGGGTCATCCCTAAGAGATAAAAATATACCATCGCGGACTTTTTTGTAGGCCTTTTTCAGGTGTACAATACTGTAGTACGTTATTTTGACCTATCTTGTAGGGTTCAGCCAGCGTTTGCAATGTGTTTATTTACGACATCATATTAGAAACCTCTAAAATTATCAGTGTTTCTCTATTATATTATGCATGTTATGTACATATAAATCTTGTTTCTCTATTATATTATGCATTTTATACATATAAACCTTCCTCTTGAATCACTCTATCTATTTAAAAAACCCGCATCAAAATCCGTTGCGTGGTTTTAAAGATCTAAGCATACATAGGGACAGACACCGGGAAACGACTTTGCTTTATACTATGTAGTGATATGCTAAAACATTTTTCGATGATCGGACGGTAGATGTATGTAAAATAGTAAGTCTAAAATAGTAAGTGCGTTCAAACAAAGAAAATTTTCGAATTTATTTCAAGCTATAATGTACATAAAATAAACATGATATATGATATGAGTACCCAAGTGGAGAAAGTCCTTTTAAAATTTTACAAACAGAAATATTACATTCATTGTTAAATATTATGTAAAATAAGGAAATAATGTATCATAAATTCATATAAAAAATTTACAGTTTATATATATATATTACGATTTTTGTTTAAATATAACAAAAATGTAACCGAAACAAAATTCTCGTCAAGCTGACTCCCAGGCCTCTTTCAATAAATGTCTGGCTTCATTCACTAATAACAAGAAAACAATGGAATACAATCTGTCACTCGAGTTTTGGTCTTAAAACCAAGCAGAGTTGATATTTCATGTAGGTATATAACTGATATAATAAGAATTCTAATATTTGTAATAATTGCATCTTATATTTCAGCAAAGGGGATATTGAAATAAAATTACAAACAGGAGTACAAAACACACAACACGTTATTCATCAAAGGTCTATCATTTTATTGTTAACCTGATTTAACCCCAGAGCACACTGGTCTTCTTCGTGAATAGCCGTGGTGCACTTTGCTCAGAGAAACCATTAGACATCTTAACCTCGTAGAGTGTTGCGCATTCATCATACACTGAGCGAAAAGCAAACGACATAGAGTAAAAGCATTCTATTCTATGTATGAGTCACCGCTTCAAGTGTTATGTCAAGAAAAAGCGCTAAAAGTGTTTTATGTGCTTCGAATACACCTACTGACATCAATTTTACAAGTATTGGCTACGATCTTGAGTTAGTTTGTTTTTATATCATTGACAAATAAATGAGAATGTTATTGAGATATAATTGCAACAGTTATCATAAATGTTTTTAGATACTTGTAATGTATACGTGCGAGTTATCACATGAGACTTGACATATACTGAGGCGTTGAAAACTATTTATTTTGACAAATGACAATCGGCAACAACATGCTTAGTACGTTTATATTTTGGATGATTAAAATCGATTGTTATTAAAGGAAGTCTATTTCATTTTCATGCTGCTCTTAAAAAAGAAACATTAAACTATTTTTTTGTTTTGCTTTTATAATATATTCTGTAGGATGAGAAAAGTTAAGTCATTTAAAACAGTTAGTAATCAATTTGTTTGTGTCAGACGTCAAATGTATTTTATCTTGTTCAACTCACCTTAAACATTTGACATTTGATCCAAATCGTTATCAGTGAAATCAACTAGGGCAAGCAATAAATAATGCACTTTTAAGAAATATTTATCAATACGACATCATGTTTTAAAATAGACATGAGTAAGTTTTCTTTGTGAGTTCTAGATTTATTGAATTTATCTACAGTTAAATAATTCTACATTTTTATAGATAAAGTTGCTTGAAAACAGCTATTCAATGGTTCAAGAATTTATATTGTCTCGCCCCTATAAAGATTTATGTTCTTAGTAGGCAGAAAAACTGTTCGGGCCTTTTTGCCGCGAAGTTGTTATGTAGAAAGCAAGCGTAGAAATATTGGATCTTTGTCTTAAAAACCTGCCCTTCGGGAATAAGGAACAAGAGATGAAAGTTTTTATGTCCGTTTTTATTCTGCCTACGCTTCTCGATCCATAACTGACTATATTAATATTTTTCAGCTTTTTGTAGAAAGACACTCTTGACACTCTTACACTCTTATTAATAGCACTCTTATTAATAGCACGCAATACTAAGAGTATTCGTATGGAGACATAAGTTGTTTGTAAAATATTACCTTCACTCGCTAAATCTTACAGATGATTAGTAAGGTTAAATCTAAAAGAATTTTCTACTACTCGGTAAACTGAAACACAGTGTAAACTTTTAGGCCTCTTCTGCTTCAAATGAGAAGAGGAGAGAGAAGGTCAGAGATTGGGAAGAGTAACAATCGTTACTAGGTTTTATAGGTATATAAGATATTATATATACCTATATACTATCTTATATATATACACAATATATAATAATTAAGAATAAAAAGTATAAATTCACAAAACAAAAACAATTGTTTGTAGTCATACAAATATTCGTTCCGAGTTTAATCGAAACTGATACCTTTGGCGTTAATGGAACTTTTGTCGCCACTACACCACAAAGGTCGTCAAAATTTTTCTAATATAATGCTAATTATTTATTTAGCGGTCTAAGGACACGAGTTGGATTTAAACGGGCAAATCATTAATATAGAAAATGAGTAATGCTCACATCAAGTTCATCAGTCGAAATCGTCACGATTTTTTGTTGTTAAAATATATATATATATATATATATATATATATATATATATATATATATATATATATATATAAATAATATATATATATAAATAATATATATATATAAATAATATATATATATATATATATATATATATATGACCGACTGAATTGTCAAACTGAACGTCACTGATTTATTTAAATGACATTTTCATAGTAAAAAAGATCCACTTTACCAAGCTACTTATAACAGCGGTTTTCTAAACAAAAAAACTGCAAACAAAACCTTGTACTTACAAAAACGAAGATAAAAAATTAATACCTTAATTGTAACAAATGGGTCTCTAATCCAAAACCAAATATTTTGTTTATTCGTAGTCATAGTAACGAAAATTACACGCAGAACTAGTTCAGTTCAGGAACTTCTGAGATCGAACTTAATGTACCCAAAAACCACGTGTCATGTATGGGAATCACCTTTAATTTTTAATTATTTTTATTTCATTATCATCATCATCACATTAGCCATTGGTTGTCCACTGCTGTATGTAGACCACCCCCATCGACCGGTTCTCGACGGACTCGCTTCAAGTCGTCTATTCACCTCGCGGACGGCCGTCCAACGTTGCGTTTGGCGGTACATGGTCTCCACTCGCGAACTTTTTTCCACCGTCAACCGTCAGTTCTTCGAGTTATGTGTCTTGCCCACTGCCACTTCAGCTTGCAAATCCGTTGGGCTATGTCAGTAACCTTAGTTCGTCTGCGGATCTCATCATTTCTGATTCAATCTCGCAGAGAAATATGCACGCTGTGTGACTTGGAGCTTGTTTAAAAGGCTCATAGTCAAAAACCATGTCTCAGATCTGTACGTCATCACTGACACACATTGGTCGAAGACTTTGGACTTCAGTCACTGAGGTATATATATAATTTATTTTAATGTTATAGCGCCCATAGTAACACGTAAACATTTAGTAATGTTTTCGAGTGTCTTTCTATAACGTTTCTAAATATACAACAGTGTGACAAACGGAGGGATGGATTGAGCGCGAATTCTTAGTAATAAGATTCCACTTGAACCTTTGTGTTAAATTCTATTTGTATTGAATCTTGTCTATTCTGTTCTTCAAGAAATCGCTATGTATATGGTAGGTTTCGTAACTGTCTCACATTATTTGTGCAGCGTGAGTCATTGAGGAGACAGGCGGGGCGGCTATAGCACCTGATACCTATCTCTTAACATTATCTTTTAAACTATAGTTCCAATTAAAGTACTATAAAGGTCAAATTATCCTTTAGCAAAAATATGTAATTATTAAAGTATTTATATATTTGATACATATAAGGAGTACCAAATAATTACATGTAAAAATCAACTTACATTTTTCATGATTAATTTAATCCAAAAGATAACTTTTTGAGTATTTAATGCAGGCAGCTACACCTTTTATAGGTCTAATTAATATCAACATTTTATTCATACATTACAATCTACATAGAATAATTTATGCAGCGTACCCCGATAAAGCAATATGATAACACCATTTGTTACTGATATTTTTTTGTTAAAACAGTAATGTAATATTAATACTTAACATAACTAAATTAAAAAATACCAAAAACTAACAATTATTACCTCTTACTAATATTAGTGTAGATTAATTTATCTCACGTTAAAGTTTTTTAGGACATATTATAATTGTATATTTTCATACAATTAGGGCCTGTTTCACCGGTTGCGGATAAAATTTCGAATAGTTACCCGATGTATAACGGTAATCAACAGATAAGAATTTTTTTCTGTTTCACCATCAAACTCCCTGCTAAATTAATTGGCAGTTAACTTTATTTGACGCATAAATTTGACGGTGCGGCAACAGCGCTTTTTTACGTTTTGAAATTCGACGAAAAGTATTGTGATACGAAAATACTTTTGAAAACTTAAAAATAATATTTATTTTTTATTAAAAACTGTATAAATTAACATGCGTAGTATTGTTAAGTGTAAATTTACCATAATAGCAAGATTTTTTTTTCTATAATTAATAATTAATAACACTGGCGCACAAAAAAAAAGTTATCTGTATACCGGGCGCCACCTAACTATGTGCATGTTTTTCGACATTACGACAAAAAATTCTCTTGGCAAAACATCGAATTTTCGATATTTTTTGGGGTTTTTTGCAATATACTCGAAATTGAAGGCTGGACGGCCTAAACTGACTTAAAATTCGTATTCAGCGGGTCGAAAAACATGCCCGTAGATAGGTGGCGCCCGGTGTACAATTTTTTTGTGTTTTTTTTGTGCCGGTGTAATTATATCTTTGCTTTCGAAATGTAATAGAGTAGAAAACGAACACTTATTTGACATTTACGTTTGACTTCGATTTAAGATTGAAAAATTTATTTAAATTTGTTTTGTTATTAGTTGCACTTTAGTCTATTTTTATCAAAGTACATATTTAAAATTGAAACAAAATTAAAAAAGGTTTAGTCCGAGCTGTGCTATATAACATGTGGTGGTCTAAGCAAATTATAGAAATGTAAATAAGCATATTATGAAAAGGTGGATCTATTAGAAATCTTTATTATTATAGACCGTATACAACTTTGAAAGATGCATCAATCAATAATTATCTTTTTATAGATAAGTTAAAAGAAAAAGAGCCAGAAGAAAAGACTGAAAATAAAAAAATCTAAAAAGAAATATTTAATTTGAAGAATTAGAACAAAAATTAATTAACAGACTTTTTTGAAACATAGTTTGAGCTCAAGAATGATATATTAAAACTAGAAAAACATACTCTTCCTAAAATCAAATTACAAAAAATAACAATAAGGAGAAAACTGAATGTTTTATATATTAGATATAAGACAAATTATTTTTTTAATAATAAATTAACCATATTATTTGAAGATGATTGACAAATTATTTTAATAAGATTTGATACTATGAGTCTTTATTATGTAATGGTAAATAAAACAATAAAACCACAAAGATTATAATTTTATTTAACAAATAATTGACATGAGTCCTTCTAATATTTATTATAAGCAAAGTATTGCAAATGGCTAGTCCCACTACTCTGTTTTATATTATATTATGTAAATTTTAATTATATATTGTGTAAATTTATATTTTGATTCTAGTCCATATAACAAAACTATAAAGTTAATTGTAAGGTAGGTATAGATTTTTTTTTCTTCTTATATAAATTGTTTTTTAATTATTTGAAAATTGATCTTTTCTACTATTATTAAATTTATATATAAAAAAGACAACAAAAGTTTTTAATTTCTTATTATAAGTGATAAAAAATAATTTATTACAGAATTTCTAATGATAGGTACAATCACTATAAATATTTATTAGTCACTAAAGTGCTGTTAATGTTAGAAACTTCATCAGTATTTTCTGGGATGGTAATCAAATATAATATCTATTTCCAAATTCTCCATCAATAAGCCTTTGCTTAATTTATTTATTAGAATAACCAACAGAAATGAAAATAGTAACACAAAAAATATTTACATAATAAAATAATAAGAGTATAATAGAATTACTTTTTAGAGGTAATCACAACATGGATTAATTGTTTAATATTTAAACAGTGATAAGAAAAAATACTATGTAATGAATTACAATAATGGATAAATTAATATAGATTGTTAAAAACAATTATACTACATTGATATATATTTTACAATTATATATCAATGATATTAAAAATGATACATCTATCAATTAATCAATTAGTTATTATTAAAGAAATAAACTAACTTAAACCTAAAGTTTGGTAAGCTATTGCAAAAAATATTGAGGACAGATCGCTATAAGTGCATGCCAGTTTAGCTAATGGAGAATATTTCCCCAAGTTGGATCTGTAAAAGGAAACATTTAATAAAGCCTGTGGTTACCTAGGTAGTCTTGATAGCACATTAAAATTAAATAATTTATTTATTAGTGAACAATGATGATGCTGTTATTGAGTATTTTGAATAGGAATCTCATGTCTGAGATACTTCTACGGTTTTATTTTTGAGATTCTTCTTGGTTAATATGATAGTTGTTGAAAATAGTTTGCACATGACATGACATTTAAAACAAATGGAAAAAGACATAAAAAATAAATAAACGCTTTTTAAGCATTATATTTGTAAACGAAATATTTATTAACATAACATTAAAGGTCTTTAGCTTTCATAACGTAAAACAAACATTTTATACTAGAAACAAATCATCTTACCCAATGTATGTGGGACGTACTGTATGTGTCAGAACAAATTCACGTAGTTGAAGTAAAATATTTACAATAAAATGTATACTGTGTTATTAAATTGAATAAAAATTAAAAGTCTTGTCGTATTATTTAAAATTTAAATATTAAAGAGGAAGCAACACTTATTGTCACACATTTCCTACGCGTGTTTTGAGCGAATTCGCGGAGCGCGACGCGTCAGACTCTCCGTGCGTCTCGATGCATACTGAAAACAGCGACGCCTCGTAATGGATCGGCGGCAAGACGATACAGAAGCTAAGTTCGTAGGCGTAAGCTTTCAGGCGCTACGAAACTCTACGTATGGCGAAAAATTATATCCTAAGGAAAAATTAGGCGCGTTCCGACCGCGACAGTCCATTCATTCAGGAACAACGCTTGGCGTTTCGATACAGCGCACGATCTCGATTAATGCTGAGCACGCCAATAAATATTGATGCTGACTCCTTTGTCTTGCCGGGGATTCGTTCCATTTTATTAATGTTTAGGAACACTCACATTTTCTTGATAAATCGTATGTATCGTCCCATTTTTCAAGCCGACCAATAAACTCAAGATAAATGACGTTTAGGGTATTATTGAACGGTATCAAGTATTTTCATATTGTCTTTCTTCTAATAATAATTTCATGGAATCTGTAATAATAAAACTAAAGAATAATATGATTGTGAAATGTACTGTGATAATTGTATAAAGAAGTTCAATATTATTGATTTTCTTATTGGTATTTCAATGTTTTTGGCTTGAATAATCATACCAATTTATAAATATATTACAAATATTAAAAACTACGACACGATTAAATTGATGATTTTTGTAATTTACGTTGTTTTTTTTTTATTTTGTTTGAGCGCTTTTTGTTTAAATTAGAATGAGATTTTTTTTACTCAATATATAAATATATAAACATAGACAATCTATTAGTCTTTGAATGTTTTATTTTGAAATAACTCTATTAGAATATAAGAAGTCACATTTAATTTCAAAACTCACTATTAAAAATAATTACTTATGATAAAATTGCCTACATATACGGTATAATAAATAGGCAGGCTTCGTAGTTTCACATAATTATGACATTAGTATTCAGGGCATCATGACACGTGAATTGATATAAATTCAATAAGCGTATATTTAAATTTATAGTAAAAATGTAATATATACTTGTTCTTTAAATTTAAAGATTGATTCAAATATATTGTTATTATTAATATTTAATAACTTATATTCTTTAGTAGTCTAAATGGTCAGATTTCAGAACACTTAATAAAATTTACGTTTTCATGTTAAAAAAAATAAACATTTATATTTAAAAAATGATACCTATGTATCGTTTGTTTTTTGTTCCTTTATACAATTTAACAAAAACGATGACAAAATATATTATAATTTGAAGATTAAACATTGTTCACCATATTGCTATAACTTTTTTTTTTTTTGATGCTGGGACATAAGTTTACGTATCCCGCCGCCCGAAGTGACGGGTATGTGGGACTCGCTGACTGCGAAGTCAGAATACCCACTAAAACCCTGCGGTGCCCTCATCGTTGAACAAGGACGGCACGGGATCGCTGGCGCATGCCATCGTGACACCATATTGCTATACCTACTCAAAAATGACGAAGTTTTCTATTTACAAAAGCGAAAATAGGAATATAATTTCCAAAAATCGTTTCCACGTACCTCATCTACTTCAGTTTCGTCTAAGTGTTTAGATTCTGTGTCCGATGTTCACTATCAATACCATCAGATTAGAATAACAAGACGATAGTATGCATTATAGTGGCATGTTTTTTAGCCTAAATTACTTGGAATTATATAGCTTTCTAATAGTAAAATAATTATTAAAATCGATTCTGTAGCCACAGAGTTCATCTATTATAAACAAACAAATAATTCCAAAAAAATATAGTATTAGTATAGAAATGTACTATATGAAAAAAAAATTACAATTAATAATTGTGAAAATACCAATTTTTTGCCTACTATATGAACAAGTGAATCGCGTATAAAAATGAAGGTGAAATCACGCAATCGCTCAACCAGGTACAAGTAACGCTCACGCAACTCTCGTTACTATCATTTTCTATCGCATTCAAAGGTATTCTTTATTTAATCATTTGGTCAGTAATAAAACGTATAAGACGTAATAAGACGTAGTCTCTAACTATGGGGCTTTTAAAAAGTTCCGAGTCGCACAGCGAGCAATTTTGCTTGGTATTTCTCTGTGAAATCGAATCAGAAATAATGAGATTCGCAGACAAATGAAGGTTGCCGACATAGGCCAGTGACGTTGCAAGCTCTGTCAATGGTCAGGGCACACAGCTCGTAAAACTGACGATGAAGATGGTCAAACGACTTCACCGGAGTCACCGGAAGCCGTTAGGTGAAAACTACTTCGAATCGATCGCTCTGGAGATCAATAGGGGGAGACCTACGTTCAGCAGTGGACGTCCAAAGTCTGATATGATGATGATGAAATTGATTGATGATGATGATGATTTAATAAGAAGAAACTGATAGGTAATAGACAATATCTTTCAAGATAATTTATGTTATGTTATGTTACAAGTAACAACAGATTTAGGTAATAAAAATTTTATATTTTCAAATAATAAATAAAAATAATTTCTCGAGAAGATTCATTACTTTTTCGAATCAATAATTTTTATACATGCTACACGAATTTTTAGATAAACGTTATTCTAAACAAATATAATAATTGAAAATGCGCTGAAATAAACAACGATTATGTTACTGAGGTGTCTTAAGAAAGTGTGTTACCACTACTACTAAAATACAACACAATGTGCACGTGACGTTGAAATCTTTGCGGTTTAAACTAAATTAAACATTATTATTAATTTGTAAATACATAGATACGTACACAAATATATTACTTCAAATTTAACTGACATAGCTTAACGCCTGTATAAAGACGAACATTTTCTAAATTTTTTCCATAAACTTTTAACTTGAAGAATATGATGTCATATATCAGTTATCTTGTACGCTTTATCTTCGACAGTGTCTAGTTTCTTACATAACAACAGCCTTTTAGTCACTTTCCACAGAGGTGAAGTTACTTCATTTATGAAAAGCTTTCAGGTTCGGCACAGCTACAGGGGCTCTATTCAAATCACTCCCGACAAGACTTTACATAAATCAAGTATTGAATAAGGAATTTTCACACCATACGTATTGTTTGCTTAAGAATGGCATACATAAACAACGATGGTGCCTTATTCGAACATTGTTGATTCAATATTCTTAATTAAAGTGAAGTATCCAGTAGTGGAAATGTATTATTTTATAAACATAATATGTATAATTTAGACAATTTAATAGTTATTTATGCAACTGTTGTATAATATCACATGAGTGTTTTAATACCTAATTATCAACAGTTGCATAAAAGACTATCTACACCCATAATATTTAATCCTCTGTAAAAGATTCTGAAACAGTTAGCTTACTGCTAACATTAAAACAGCGAGTCCTAGTAACCTAATATCATCCATTACTGAGTATATAAATAAATTTAAAATATCTGGCGGAGCTATCAAAACTTGAATCGCTCATTTTTTTTTCATCAAAACGACAAAAATATCGAAGAAAAATGGCGGGGATTCGAATAACCTATTTTTTCTTACGGTGCGCTGCGTCCTGGTAGAGAAACGCGCGTGAATGACAATGTCCTTTTTCTGAAATTCATACAGATACGACGCATCGTACGCAGTAAGAATGTGGCTGTTTGTTGAAAATCTTTTGCGCAGTAGGAATCGAAAAAAAAACAAAGGAGTGTTATTATGAAATTCAATACAACATTAGGTGTATCATCCGTTTGGATGATATAATGGTTATTAGGACATTGGGTGTTTTAATGTTGGCAATAAGCTGTTTCAGGATCTTTTATAGAGGATATAAAGCATGGAAGTAGAGAAACTATATTATTCAACGTTGTGATTTAATTTTTTTTTTAATGTATTTATTTGAGAACGTCATAAAAATACTGTTTTTAGCGAAGTATTTAGAATGGCAGGCAACAAAGCACTATTATCATTATAAACTCTACTAAAATTTTAATATATAATACAAAAGCACTCCCTAAAAGTTTCTGTAAAAAATATCACAAAGAATATCTTCCTGACTGGTACCTATGTTAAAGATTAAGCCTCTTAAAACAAAAACAACATTGAGCATGCTCGAGGTAACCGGATTGCGAACATTTCTGTGTAAATAGATAAGGCAAGTGTCCGGCGGTCGTAAGCCGGTCAGGATCCGCAAGCGTTACAATAAGCGACATCTTTGAAGTGTACATTTAGATCGTAACACTACTGTCTTAAAGATCATAATATGAAAAAAATATAGATATTATTATTATTATTATTAAATAATACTTACTCAAGCGATATAGCAATAAACAGTCATATTATGGCCGATAACGCTATAACAAGTATTGAATAAAAACTAAAGATCTCAAAATCGTTATTCTTTTCGACGCTATTTCACGTGTGATAATAATGAGAATTGCAAAATTCATCGCCAGCTGAATAAAGAAATGAAAAACTTTCGAATTTATGAAAATATTTGAAGTCGGGTACCGGTTCATTATTCGTATGAAAAATAATATAAACAAAAACAAATATCATACAAATAATATAACAATACAATGTGTCTGTAGTCTGTACATGTGTGTCAAATTAAAAGAAGTAAATTACGAATGTTTTATAGAATCATTAATTTATATGTTTTATAGAATTTTTAAATAATACCCACTAAAATTGTTTACATCTTTTTTACGATTTATGAGTGTAAATTAATGTCCTATGTACATACGAGTCCCAGATGTCATCAATTATGTTAAAAATATATATATTACATTGATAAATACAATATATTTATTATAGCTAATTTATATATAACAGGACTTAGTAGTTGTAGACTGCAACGAGTGAAACTTTTTTCATAAAAATACAACGAGCCATTCGGTTGCGAAGAAGCACAAATAGACGAACAGTAACTTATTAACTTTTATAACTGTTGTAATATTCGCTCGCAGCTTGTTGCATTAAATTTTCTGAACGTGAATTTTTTTTCACTTGAATCATTTTTAACGTGTTTAGAACAATTCAAAAAAATTCTGTAACATCTGTCTGATCGAAATTTACTTATGACGCTAATGTTTTAGAGTTCGTTTTTTACTTTTATTTAACTAGCAATTTCTCGAGACTTTGGAGCTGTTTGTGGCAGACCCAATTGAATTTGTGAGAATTTGTGATTGAATTTGTGACTATGGATGAAACCTGGGTGCACCACTATACTCCAGAGATAAAAAATCAATCTAAACAATGGAAAAGACCATGATCTCCAAATAAGAAAAAAGCTAAAGTTGTTTCGTCGGCCGGTAAAGTGATGGCGTCAGTTGCTTGGGATGCGAAGGGTGTAATCATGGTGGACTACTTAGAAAAGGGTCAAACAATAAACTCGGCCTATTATTGTAACCTCCTGCGACGTTTACGTGAATTAAGGACGCTATTACATTTTGAGCTCGCTTAAGTTTAGGTATCTAAATCGCAACACAATAACATAACGCGTACACGCACACATTGAAACCGCTTTACGCTCGATTTTATACTGACGTAACTAATCTTGGTACTTGAAAGTATTAATTTTTAATTTTACTGGTATTGATTAAGTAAAAGTATTTAACTATAGTCGGATCGCGGAGCACGAAGAATTTTGTACATTGACCTTTTACTACGGTCAATGTACAAAATTCTTCGTGCTCCGCGATCCGACTATAGTAAGTATTTAACTTACCCCACCGTTTTTAAAGGTATCGCAGACAGGGGCACGGGTGGAATATTCTGAGGGCAGATTGTTCCGACGCCCTCAAAGATCATAAATTGATGATTTAGGAGTCATTCGTTTATAACGTAACACGATTTAGGGGGGAGGGGGGTCGACCATGTCTTATTTTCTCTTACAAGGGGGTGGGAGGGAGTCTCGATAGTTCTTACGTAAGATCACAAAAATGCGCAAAGTTAAAATTATTCTTTGAAAAAACGAGGGCAAACGCACGAGTGCCGATGTTCTCTCGGATGTTCTTCGGATTAGAGATTTTTCAATGGCAGATCCACTTTCCGAGTGGGTTTTGACTTTTGCATGGACTTCTTTTATTGTAGGTAAAGATGAATAATTAAAACAAATAAACACTTCTAAAAATTGTTACTTTGAAAAATAAACATTAAACAAATTTTTAAACATTTATTAACACCAAACCAACATTTATTGTTTTTTTTTAACTTTTGATTCTTACGTAATAAATATTTAACAGGGGAGAGGGGGTTGGCCTATTCTTATTTTTTCTTATAATAGGGGGAGAGGGTCGAAAACTAGCAAAATTTGTAGCAAAAAAAAATCTTACGTAATAAATGAATGGCCCCTTATGAGGATGTCTAAAGGCGTCAGGGTATCTACTACTCGTTCGCCCCTCTATACAATAAAATATAATAGATAATAATACGCTTTATTTTTAATAATTCAGAACCACATACAAGTTATATATAATTTAAACATCTTATATTTTACGTAGATAATTAGGTAATAAAGGAGTAGGAGGTAGGAGTAGGAGTAGGAGTAGGTAACAAAGAGTGTTCGATTGTGGAGGCACTGAAGTTCCATGAAGTGCCCCACTATCTCCAGAGGCTGTTGTAGGCGTACCTTCAGGAGAGAGAGGTCCTCTGGGAGGGGGGCGACGGTCGACTCTATCGACGTCGCGTTGGCTGCGGCGTTCCACAGGGCTCCGTCCTGGGACCAACTCTGTGGAACGTCGGCTTCGACTGGCTGCTGCGGGCACCTCTACCGCCCGGGCTGAGGGTCATCTGTTATGCTGACGACACCTTGCTCACGGCCCGGGCGAGGAGCTTCGAAGAGGCGGCCCGCTTAGCAGAAGCCGGCACAACGATAACGGTCGACCGTATCGAGATGCTGGGCCTGAGGATCTCTATATCCAAGACAGAGGCCCTCCTATTCCATGGCCCACGCAGAGGCCCCCCCCGAGGTGCGCGGATCGCCGTCCAGGGAACGGAGGTGGAGGTTCGGGCTCAGATGAGATACCTGGGCCTAACCCTGGACGGACGATGGAGTTTTGGTCCATACTTCGACCAGCTCGCTCCGAGGCTGCAGAACGCCGCCGCTGCGTTGGGACGACTCCTCCACAACGTAGGCGGACCGGACTCCCCTTGCCGGCACTTATACGCCGGTATAGTGCGGAGCATGGCACTGTACGGTGCTCCCTTATGGGTCGACGCCCTTAGCGCTCATAACAAGGCTCTCCTGAGGAGACCCCAGAGGGTCATAGCGGTAAGGGTGATACGGGGATACCGTACGGTGTCCTGGATGGCGGCATCACTTCTCGCAGGCGATCCGCCCTGGGAACTCCAGGCGGAGGTGCTCGCGAAGGTGTACCAGTTCCGGTCCTGGCAGAGAGCGAATGGCGAACGTCCAAGTGTGGACCAAGTCGGCAGGATCAGGGCTCTAGCTCAGAGAGCACTGATCCAATGGTGGAAGGAGGATCTGGGGTCCCCAGCGGCGGGCTCAGTGACGGTGCACGCTATACGTCCTCACCTTCGTCGCTGGGTCAACAGGCGGCATGGGGTGCTTACGTTCCGGCTGTCGCAGGTGCTTACCGGGCACGGTTGCTTCGGTAAGTACCTGCACCAAATCGCTAGGCGAGAAGCCACCCCTGCCTGCCACGAGTGTGGCGCGCCAATCGACTCGGCGCGTCACATCCTGGAGGAATGCGCCGCTTGGGAACCCCAGCGCAGGGCCCTGGTGGCAGTGATAGGTGGAGACCTCTCGCTGTCACCTCATATTGTGCCACCACGTATACGGCCGTGACCTCATATTGTGAGGAGGTCATGGCACTGAAGGAGGCCGCGGAGCGAGAGCGGGAAGCAGCCGCACACGCTGACTCGCTCCGCAGAAGACGACCAGGGAGGAGGAGACGTCAATACGCACTCCTCCACCCTCCGCAATAGAGTGGGAGAGGGCACCACATCCTTCCACTCGCCACCAGGGCAATAGAGCGCTCACAGTGCCCGCGAGCGCTCTATAGGCCAAGGCGGTCCGCATAGGTGGGCCAACCGTCGGGGCGTCACGGTTGCATGCGAAAGCGATCCCGTAGCGCCCCACTACGACGATTAGGGCACCGCTGGGTTTTAGTGCGGTATTCTGGCACGTTCTGCCGTGTCAGCGAGTCCCACATACCCGTCGCCCTCGGGCGCCGGGATACGTAAAAATGCATTTCCCAGCGAAAAAAAAAATTAAAAAAAAAGGTAACAAAGAGTGTTGCGAAGTTGAGTATTGCGTAATAAATTAATTTATTATTATTATTATTATTAATTTACTTTCTAATACTCTAAGACAATAGATTACAATAGAATAGATACCCATAGAGGACAAAAGCATAAATTCGGTTATCTATTTAAAACTACTATTTAAAAACTTTGTACAATAGTAATTATAAAATATAAAAAAAAAGCAGTGTAAAGACAACAGATTGCGAAGATTGTTATGTTGTTCCTTTTATTTTATTTTTTAATATAAACCAAATGCATCGCAAAGACAATTATTTTATTTCGGTCCGAAAAAGTATCAATTTCGTTCAAGCACAGTATACACAAGGCACGCCCTTTTTTACGTAATTATTAATTGCGCTGAAGCGATACACCCGTGCTTCCACGAGCGCGTTTGGGCGCAGAATGACGAACGACGATTGTTCAGGAGTAAAAATTGTATGAAGAAATTTGAGAGCGTTTCTTATTTTTCTCATAAATGGAAATATTATTTATTTTTATTTAATATATTTAGCTATTCGTACAGAGGACTAAATAAGCAACAATTTCTTAGTATATTTATTTTTCTTAGTGCAGTTTATTTAACTATATTGGTTCCTATTCAGACCCCTCTTTTTTTAATTTTTTGCGATTACTGTGATGGTTAAAACGAATTTGTGTAAAAAATGTGTATGGGGCTATAGATTTTTTATGGTGTTACTCTGGAGATGAATATATTATCTTTCATTTGAAACCAAGATATCCTCGCAGTGTGACTCCTAATTAATTAAAATGGTACCTGAAAATCACTGATATTTGTGGAAAAATGTGATAGCGTCCTTAATTAAAGAAAAATGTCCTGGATTGTTACGAAGAAAAGTTTTGTTTCACCAGAATAATGCGTGAGGTCACACGTCAATCGAAACTATGGCAGAAATCCATCAGTGTGCCTTCGAATTGTCACCCCATGCCCCGTATTCTCCTGATCTCGCTCCAACTGACTTTTATCTATTCCCAAAGCTCAAAAACCACTTAGGTCAAAAATTTAGTACAAATGACGAGTTTAAGGCTGCTGTTGACGCATGTTTTTAAGGTATGGCATAAGATTTTTTTAAAACTGTTATAGAAGCCCCGCCCGGCCGATGTAAGAAATGTGGAGAACTTGGGGGAGACTGTCCCTGTACTGTCCTGGTTAGGCTACGAACTTTTCAAATGCTCAACATTTCCATAAAAGTTATACACTAAAGTGTGTCGAAGTAGATTTAATGAAAACAAAATAAATAAATAAATTAAAATAAAAAAATCAAAAACCCGACTGCGTAAAATAATCTTATTATAAACTAAAAAGAATAAAACAATTTACTAGCTTTCATTTGATACCCATATTGCTACAGTATGAAAAAAAAATCAATCATTTTGAAAATTTATATAGCCTATGTCACTACTACAATTTAGACAAATCCAACGACACCTCATATGTCAAAAACCGTCCAGCCGTTTGGGCTGTAGGGCGTGCCAAAGAAATGGACATACATACATACATACACTCGAAAAACATAACCTGTTCTGTCGCAATCGGGTAATAAATAATAGTGAAACTGAATTCAACCATAAATAGTTTAAAAAGCCTTGTTTTCAATCTGCGGCACATAGAGCGTAGAATAATGTGAACGCTATGTGTATAAAGTACATACTATTTATATTACAAATAATTATTTAAAAAAAAATCCTCAAAAAATGATCTATAATTTAAACATTTTGCAGTTACAATAGATAACAGGACAAACAATCTAGTATCGTGGAGCATGAGATTGAATCAAGAGGTATTGACTGCAGATTTTTTTTTTTGTTTTGACATACACACACGATCGTCTGTTTCTAAGGTAGCTAACTTAGAGCACAGGCAAAAAAAATTATATCAGTCAGCTGTTACCTAAAACACAGGTTTTAGGTAACAGCTGACTGATATAATTTTTTTTTTAAATAAATATACATATAAAGGATACATATAGAAATAAATACATATTACACCCAGACTCGAGGCGGGAATCGAACCCACGACCCTGGAGCAGAAAGCAGGGTCACTGCCAACTGCGCCAACGGGTCAGTCAATTGACATTTATAGTTACTACCCCGCACCTAAAGTCGTAGCGTAATCTACTATACGATAATCTCCCTCAATAAAAAGCAAAGTTAAAGTAATTTTTGCTCAAAAATTAAACAAATCTTTATTATATTAATATAAATAAATAAAATAAAGGTAAATGAGATATCATAACGATGACAAATAACGATGATATATATATATATATAATTATTTAAAAAAAAATCCTCAAAAAATGATCTATAATTTAAACATTTTGCAGTTACAATAGATAACAGGACAAACAATCTAGTATCGTGGAGCATGAGATTGAATCAAGAGGTATTGACTGCAGATTTTTTTTTTTGTTTTGACATACACACACGATCGTCTGTTTCTAAGGTAGCTAACTTAGAGCACAGGCAAAAAAAATTATATCAGTCAGCTGTTACCTAAAACACAGGTTTTAGGTAACAGCTGACTGATATAATTTTTTTTTTAAATAAATATACATATAAAGGATACATATAGAAATAAATACATATTACACCCAGACTCGAGGCGGGAATCGAACCCACGACCCTGGAGCAGAAAGCAGGGTCACTGCCAACTGCGCCAACGGGTCAGTCAATTGACATTTATAGTTACTACCCCGCACCTAAAGTCGTAGCGTAATCTACTATACGATAATCTCCCTCAATAAAAAGCAAAGTTAAAGTAATTTTTGCTCAAAAATTAAACAAATCTTTATTATATTAATATAAATAAATAAAATAAAGGTAAATGAGATATCATAACGATGACAAATAACGATGATATATATATATATATATATATATATATATATATATATATATATATATATATATATATATACAGGGTGACTGGTGAATTACCATCGACATTCGGGGAGAGCGCTCGGCGCACGGTTCCCACTCGAATCATGTAAAAAAATAGGTAAATATTAATAAACTTTTAAGTAAAGTTACTCAACAATTATCCAATTATTTACGCATCGTCTGGACACCCTAGCAGCTAGCTGCACTTTCGACACAAAACAGGTAGTTTATCTACGTCCAAACGCCGCCACGTGTAAACAGGGTAGCAGGATAAACAAGCATGATCCAGTCCCCCTTAATACTTTAATCCTGGCTTAGGAAAGGCAAAAATACTAAGATATTTTACTCGTTTAAGCAGCAAATTTGTTGACTAGGTAAATTATGTGACTTTGGCAATTTTTAGGTGTGAACAAGCGACACATTACAACACCTGTGCATGTGCCGCCGGCATGACTGGAAAAGTGTCATCGCTTCATTTATTTGAATTGAAATTTATGAAAATTTGGTCAAAAATTAAGTACCTATTTTTATTGCATGACCCGAATGGGAACCGCGCGCCGAGCGTTCTCCCCAAATATCGATGGTAATTCACCAGTCACCCTGTATATATATATATATATATATATATATATATATATATATATATATATATATATATATATATATTTTCTTTTTTTTTGATAAATAATTCGTTTATATATATTATATTATTTCGTATAGTAGAGACCTGGATTTTAGTATACGGATTGTTTAGTGATATACTGCGGCCACACACTCGACGAGTGACAAGGGAAATAGCGAGGGAAGTGGGCAGGGAAGTAGTGTGGCTGCATTACTCGTTATGCTGCTCGTCATGCCGCTCGTCCTGCCCGGCGATCCATTTTTTGTCGGTTTTTGTGGCGCGAGTCAAAGGAGCGGCAATACGAGCGCGAGTGACCAGCCACACATTCGCGCACTTACTTCGTCCTGTTACGATGAATCGATGTCACTCACCATCTCCTTTGACGAAGACGACGTCGTTTCAATACATTGTTTTTTAAAACCTTTAAATACTTCGATAAACTATAAATGCATAAAGCGCACGCTGCCGCAATGTTGTCATCCATTTCAAGGCGAGTACTGAAATGCGGAACAACGCGATGAATGTCGCGAGTAGGGAATAGTGTGGCCGCTAGGGCAACATTCACGGCAGAGCGACGAGCAGCGCGAGCAGCAGCGCGAGGAGCATAGTGTGGCTGAGGGGTTATAACGAAACAACCAAAGTCCGCGATATGAATATCGCTTAACATTTTACGCGACATGAAAGGACACAAGGAATAGTTTTTCAACAACGACTCTTTTATTCGTAAAGATAATAAACATGCTTTAATCATTAAACGTATACACCTGTGTATTTTCTTTGACAAATCTTTATTGTACATAAACATTTCATAAGGGTGCTGAAAAGAGTTGTTCGCGTAGCGTATCGTGAATACATTTCATAGTAGATATATTATATTATACTATATTATAATACATTGTTCTATTGTACACCTATGCACTTTTACTTTTTTTGCACATATCCAGGTTATCTGGTAAAAAATTCAGCAGCGTCAAGGCCGCCTTTTGTTTCTTATTCAATAATAATAAAGTAATTCATATAATAAATTATATATCTTAATGTTTTTTTTATTAATAACTTATAAACTTAATATAACTTAAGCTATATACGCAACTGGTTACAGTTCTTGCGCTATATTTAGAAGTTGTTTGTGTTTACTTCGTTTCGAAGAGAAAAGAAGAAAATTTAAATATATAACCCAAATAGGTACACATTAAACATCGACTTGAATGTTCGTTAACCCTGTCCAAGAAATAACACATCGTTAATTACTTCACGTGCTACACACACGACATGACAGCGAGAAAATTGAATTTTAACTTTTGAAACAACTCCTCATTGACGTCGCGTGCGTGGAAAACGCGTGATGAACAATTAGGGTTTAATGAAAAATTAAAACATTAAGTGTTGGGAAAACGATTTTTTATATTTTATTTGTCGTCCTTTAATCATAATGTATTACCTCGTCCTTTAACCTATCGCTGACATTTGTATAACAAAGCCGACGAGTTTGTTTGTTTCTTTAGAATCTAACAAAATTATTTAAAAAGTTCTTCTGTCAGAGTTTGTCTATTGAGCAAGGTAAAGTATACGCAAAACATCAGTATGAAAGAATCTAAACTCAAAATTTTAAATCTATCTTATTAATGGTGTTTTTTGAAATATTTTGAGTTGTATATGACTTTTCAAACTAATTTCATTACTAAGTAAAATTTAATCGAAACTTAAAATAGTTTCAAGTAAGATTATCCAAGTATTCAAGGAATAGTAGGACGAAGTTGAAAAGGCAGAATAAATTCGACAGTCGACAAGACAATGCGAAGGATGTAGGACAAAAGTTTTTTCATAAATGCGCACGGATCGCAGAACTGAGAGAGTGAACAGCTGACGACTAGCTCGAGGCACGGCCGCTGTACTTTAAGACTTGCTGGCAGATGTATTAAAATGGGAAAATGGGGGATATTTTGTCAGATTTTATCACTTAGCTCGAGGCGACATGAATAGAAAACAGTTAAATGTTCCTACAGATGTCCGCTATCTTCTTTTGTAACATTTTGAATTAAATGAGTTGAAACTGCCTCGGGTAATCTGGAACTTTTATATTATGGTATCATAGCAATATTTTCCCTTTAGTGTACCTTAATATCCAATTATTTTCATCAATAATAATATTAACTCCCACGAGGGAAGAAAGGTTTTCAGTCCCCCGAGATCATGGACGCTGTAAAGGGTCCGAAACGTCGGGAAATAATTTAAAATATTGTTAAACTGTAAAGTTTTGAATAAACGCGATAAAATCCGGTATAGACTTTAATCAAATAAGAAAGGTTTTGCCAACATATTTAATTTGTTTGAGAGGTTGTAGAGTAGGTAGTGCGTCAGTGTGGCATCTCAATTATTAAGTTTCATCATACCTGCTGATGATAAAACGAGAAGTGTTTTCGTCTTTTTATTTATGATCTTTACCATATTATAAACTATTTACATTTAGGCTTATTGATCGATATAAAGATATCTTTATATTTTTAAATGAAGTGTCGTGTTGTCGTCGTAATGACTTTTCATTTATTTGACATTACCGACATATTGATTTCGGCCTTGTCGGGTAAAAATAGATAAGAATATAAAGTAGCATTTTAATATGTACCACTCGTTATTGCGAATATTCGACAAGCTACGCTGGCAGATACGAGTCGAACAGGATCTATAATTGGATTCGTTATTGTTACTACAAACGGATTGTCGTGTCTAAACTAAATCAAACTTTATTTCCGGCGGGAGTTACCAGCGAAACAGTGTTGTTATGGACGATATTGAGTACAAACTATAACCCACTACTGTTCATTATCATAGCTATCCTCGCCATGAGGAAGTCGTCGACGGTTAGAATCTATGGAAAGTTAAGCGTAATAATTTTAGTGGATTTTAAAAAGTTCATACAATCAATATAACTGAGTATTTATAAAAACCAAAGTAAGTTCATAAACCTATAAATAATTGTTAAGTAGATAAAGCATGTAGATTTTAATCATGGTAGAATTATTAACGTTATGATATCCGTTCTGGTGTAGTCGCCTTAACGCCAGCGGTCGTGAGTTCGATTCCCGCTCGAGACAGATATTTCTATTTGTGAACATATGTGTTTCTTTTCTGGGTGTATGTATGTCGGTCCCGGTTATTATACATATACACCTGATAGCGACCGTTACTCGTGTTAAGGAAATTACCCGCCAACCAGTAGTGGAGCAGCGTGGTGGATTAAGCTCTTCATTTTTCTATATGGAGACAAGGTCGTCGTCCAGCATTGGGTTGTTTACAGTCTGATTCAATCCAGAATTATCTCAAGCCCTTAAGTGTTTAATTATCACCTTGGTCTCGGTGCCGAAAGAAAACATCGTGTACATGCTGTATATATGTAAGACAGCCACAGCGTTACAGATGAGATTTCGTAAAAGTCTTCTTGGTAGGAGTTAAATCTATTTATATATTGTTTTTTGTACTGTACCTAATCGTAAAATAGTAGGTACCTTTAATTATAATTGCGTGTGACAAAAATAACACGGAAAACAAATGTACTGCTTTAATATAAACTAACGATTCAACTGTATTATAGTATAAAATCCTACAAAAGTTACCTTTTAAAAAAACTATTGCGTTAATAAACATTACATCCATCCATGCACGTCGACGCAACGACGCGGACGAGAGAGCGCACATCGCGAAGTGAAATCGAAAATTAAATGAACACCTGGATGTCGCTAATAATTTCACTTTTAATAAACTGTTAATTAATAAATTGCCTTATATAGAATAGAATCAAAAATTTAGTATCAAATATAAGTTTGAATTTTGGTAAATTTTCAGTCGTACACTCGAAAACATTTTATAATTTACTAAAGTTTAAAATAATTTATAGATCGCGAAAATAATAGACCTGACACGGTAGCTTGCTGATTTGAATAAGAACTATAAAACATATTTATGACTGAGCATTAGACAAATCTTGAGCAGGCGTCGCCACTTAAAATAAGCTGGCACGATTTCAAGTGGCGTCAACCTTAATACAAACTATTCAGTTCATCAAAAACAGATGTTTCCTAGTCCTATGTTGGGACTTTCGCGAAAGAGTAATCAATGCCAAACATAGCAATACTTAGTGAATTTATGACTATTAGTATAACTGCAAAATTATAATACTAAAACAAGTAAAAAGTTTTCATTGCAACGTTAAGACAAGAGCGAGATAAAAAATTGAAAATTAAAGAAATGAGACAAATTTTGATTATTCGTCCCATTCACCGAAATATACTTACATTTTAATTGTTTGATAATAGAAAAGATAGTTGTCTAACAAGTTTTATAAAATCAGTCGAGAGCAACACAAACAAAGAAGCATATAATAATATACAAAAAAAGAAATATTATTTATCTATAGTAGATATATTGCTAATAATTAATATTGTATAATTATTACTAGCGGCCCGCCCCGGCTTCGCACGGGTATTTAACTAAAATTTCAAAAAATATAAATTTATATTTTTTATCACCTACACCTGCGTCGATACTGGAAAATATTTCATAATAGACGGATTGAGTTGTCAAACATAATATTTTAGCCCGCGACTTCGTCCGCGTAGAAGTCGAAAATGGTTATAATAGGATTTTTATTTGTTTTTTTTTTTACGTTATTAATTTTGTTATAACATATAAATTATTATGTTAAAATATTTGAATACTTATAAAATATAACAATCTTTATTACAGAGTAGGGATTTAAAGTTTAAATAAACATTAAAATAAAAATTGTTATATTTTATGATTAAGAAGCTCTGCCTTTGATCTGGAGAAAGTTATATGGGGGTATTATCTTTTTACAACGAAATCGAAATACTACACCTTCCGTAGTATTTCGTTATAAACAATATTTTTTGTTTTTCGTTCGGATTGCTAGAATTACCAGGCTATTCTGCAATATGCCACATACAACTGACTGTGAGAGAAGCAGCTTTCGCTTAAGTATACTCCCGCTACAGTAAGAGTTTGACCTTAAGCTTCGTTTATGGTAAATACATACTCATATACACATATACACATTATATTATTATATGGTTCCCGGAAATCACCATTTCCTATTATAAGCAACAGGTCTGAAAACTGTTCGGCAGTAACATCTCCCTTAGATGGACTCTCATATTTATAGTAAGGCTCAGTTTCGTCACTGCAGGCCACAAATGCTCCTGTACTGTAGTGTATCAGCCTGTAAATAACCCACTGCTGAGCGAAGACCTTTTTTCCATATAGAAGAAGCGTTGGAGCTTAATCCACCACGCTGTGGTGGGGAAACCCACTATACACCCAGACCTGAAACAAATATTGGCACAAATACAAATATCTGCCCCGAGCGGGAATCGAACCCACGACCACCGCCATCGAGGCGAGGCGTTGAGGCGACTACTTGCACCACTACACCAGAACTGTCATCAATGCTTCGTTAGTTGTATCGTAGGTATAATTACACCACAAGTTAATACGATTTTGTCTCTTAGATTTGAATAAACCCGCAAATAATTATTTTTTAAATTGTAATTGACTCTGCACAGTTGGTAGTGACCCTGCTTTCTGCTCCAGGATCGTGGGTTCGATTCCCGCCTCATGTCTGGGTGTAATATGTATTTATTTCTATATGTATTATTTATATGTATATTTATAAAAGATGTATATCAGTCGGCTGTTACCTAAAACACAGGCATTATGTTGCCTACCATAGGAACAAACAATCGTGAGTGTATCTCAATCATATATTTATATCTAATGTTCCGTTACCGGAATCATTATTAATACCGATCATTAGGGGCCACGATGTTCGCGCAGGTAAGTGCACACGATGGTAACAGTTCACATTCAAAACTGTCATGTGTGACGTACTTGTCATCTGTGGCATGTTGTATCTGTGCCAGCCGTCGGCGATCGGACGTTCCCGCGATCCGCCGAACAGAATCGCATCGGACGTGTAACGGTCAACATTTTCAAACACCACCGCTCATCGTGCACAAAGAAGCGCCTACATCATCATCATCGCATCGTGTTGGAATTGCTTCCCCCCATCGACGGCTGGATCAACGTGCAGCTGCATACAAGGTACGTCATACATTGTACTTCGTTTGCGCTGCTTGTCGTGAACATCGTGATCTCTGTATGTATGTGACTCCGCCACCGCCCAGGTGCAATTTCCGTACATATTTTTTGGTGCCGAAACCCGGGATTCCGGCCTATTTCATAGTTCGATCTAGGTATATATGGTATTTTCTGGTGAAATCGTATCAATAATCGTAATAACCAAACGTGAAACATAATCGAACATCGAGGTTTTAGTTAGTCCATCATCATCAAACGGTCCATTTTGTACCTAGTATCAAGTAATTCTAACAATTATCACTATCAAAAGGGCGTTTCTTCAATTTCATATCGTAAATAAAGGAAATATCTAGTGTAAAATCGTAGGAACAAAATTATGCAATCATAACAATATCGGTGCTTAATTTCTTATCGGCTTACATTTTACATTAAATCTACAATAATTCCTTTAATTTACATTATTATACATCAAATATAATTATTATTTCGTTTTAAATATCATAGCAAATCCATCTAAATAAAATTTTAACCAGAAACAAAGGAGTACACGCCGCGACACAAGTTACAACAAAATTTGTTCAATTTTCATACAATTCTCAAACGAACTCGTGTCGCTTGCTGTACTTGTTTACATTAATCCTTTAGCATTCCACAGTGTATTCGAGTCAACACAAGTAAGTAGTAATTTATTCGAACTTATTTAAAGGCGAAACTAAAGAATATTTCTTTAGGAATTAATTTTTATCTACCTACATATTTCTTTAGAAATTAATTTTTATCTACTTACATATTTCTTTAGGAATTATTTCTTATCTACTTAATATATATTTCTTTAATATTTCGTTAGGATTTATTATTTTTTTTCTTTTCGACCTGCGTAAACGTTACATTATCGAATTTTCACTATGTCTTATATATTAAATAAACCTTCAACACGTAAAATGAGTGCGATTAAGAAAAGTAAATCAAAATCTATCGATGTTGAGTATACAACAAAAGATTTACCTATTTTGCGTAGAAAACGAACTATTGCTTATAATCGTTTGCAAAAGGCGTTGGAACTCGGAAATTTATCATTAACGGATCATTCTCAGCGCGACATGTTTCTATCTTATTATCAAGAAATAAAAGATATTGCAGCAACATTTGAACAGGCGCATCTTACTATTTTACAAATTTTAGAACCTTCGGATTCTGATGACCTTGATGACACTTATGAACGTTTCGATGAGATGTATTATAATGTATTAGCTATCCATCGATCAATAACAAAGGGACAATCAGATAATTCATTACGCGCTTCTTCTAACTCGAATATTCGGTTACCGAAAATCGTACTTCCTCATTTTTCCGGTGACCTAAAGCGGTGGCCTGAGTATTTCGATACTTTTAATGAATTAATTCATAATTGCGCTTCCTTAAGCGATATCGAAAAGTTTCATTATTTGACTTCATCCTTGAGCGGTGAAGCGTTGTCCGTTGTCAAACCGTTTCCTCTCTCACACGAACATTATGAACATGCATACCAAGCACTCATCGCTCGGTATAAATGTAAGCGTGCCTTAACATTTACATGTTGGAAGGATCTTTTAGCTATTGAGTTTAAATGTACTAACGGAATTGAATTTAGGAAATCGCTTGATTTGTTTGAAGAAAATTTGAGTATTTTGAAAACTGCTGAGTTACCTATTCAACATTGGGATTTTATTTTAGTTTATCACATATTATCGAAACTTGATACAACCGTACGTCGTAGTTTTGAGGAAAAATATTCAGATGTTGACCTACCTACATATAAACAATTAATTGGTTTCCTTCGAAGTAAATGCGAGGCTTTGTTACGCGATACACATTTTGCTGAAATAAAACCGAGTAAACCGGTCATCAAGCCTACTTCATCGACACCTTTTCAAAAACATTTCAACAAAACGCATACCTTGATAGCTTCAGCTGACGTACAACAAAATAGTAAAAATGTTGCCGTATCGAATCAATGCCCGTTTTGCGCGCAGGCGCATACGATCTTATCATGTTCTGAATTTCTTAAAAAACCTGTAGAAGAACGTATTAAAATAACCACCGAGAAGAATTGGTGTTACAACTGTCTTAAGCCGTCTCATCAATTAAAAAACTGCAATTCCATTTTCTCGTGCCGTGTTTGCAAGCGTAAGCATCACAGCCTACTTCACCGTGAGAAAGCTATCGAAAATAATAATACGTCATCGTTAGTGTCATATTCTAAATCTAATACTGCAGTTTTACTTGCAACTGCGATTGTGCAGGTCAGGGATGCGTCCGGTTGTATGCAATCGTTTCGGGCCTTGTTTGACAGTGGAAGCCAAAACAACTTTATAACCACAGCAGCAGTGAATCGCTTGCGACTGCAGATATCTCCATCCTCTTCTCACATAAGTGGTGTAGGTGAAGCACAAACTTCAATCGTAGGGCATGTTCGTTGTCGAATTGGTCATAATGATAAAGTTCTATTCAACTTAGATATGCATGTGATTAACTCGATTTGCGGGGATCAACCCATCGCCAAATTGAAAACAACCGAGTGGTCACATATTAAATCACTACCTTTGGCGGATCCAGGATTCGATATTCCTGGTCCAATCGATATTTTATTTGCTGCGGATGTATTTACCGAATCGTTACTAAATAAAAAAATTAAAGGTGGTCTTAATCAACCCACCGCATTTAATTCTGTCTTTGGGTGGCTATTGCTTGGCAAATCACAGCTAGCTTCATGTTCGTTGTTGAGTGCGTCATCGCAGGTTAACAATGAATCAAATTCATTGGTTAAGCAGTCTTGGGAACTAGACTCATTACCACAAGAGTCATCCTTAACTCCAGAAGAATCATTGTGCGAGCATAAATTCAAAACAACTCATACACGAGATGAATCGGGCCGATATATCGTGACGTTGCCGTTTAAACCTGATTTGCAGCCAACATTTGAAGGTTCTCGTGATGTTGCGTTGCGGCGATTCAATGCGATCGAACGCGGGCTTTCTCGTGATCCGGAATTGTATCGTCCATACTCTAACAATGGAAAGATTCAGGTACGTTTAATTTGTTCAAAGGTTCGTGTAGCACCTTTAAAGAGAATATCATTACCCCGCTTAGAACTTTGCGCTATAGTCCTTCTGTCAGATCTCTACAGATTCGTGCGGGACACTTATGTTGATCGAATCCCTTTGAGCACAGCTTATATGTGGTCTGATTCTTCAATTTTATTATCGTGGTTAAGGTATCATTCATCGCGCTGGGTTACATTCGTAGCGGATCGGGTGAGCCACATACATGATATAATACCGACTGAATGCTGGCATCACGTGTCCTCGGGAGAAAATCCAGCCGATATCTGTTCCAGAGGACAGTTTCCGAATGAAACCGCTCACAACTCCCTTTGGTGGGCGGGGCCGTCCTGGCTATCAAAGGATCGAACTTCGTGGCCAAATTCATTTGAAAGTTTATCTCCAGCTGATGAGGCAGTCGTAAAAGCCGAATCAAAGTTATCATCCACGCTTTTAATTGAGAAGAAATTAACCGAATCTGATCAGAATATTTTCGAAATGTTACTATCTAAATTCTCAACTTTACAAAAATTGTTGAACGTTCTGGCATACATCAATCGCTTTATAAAAAACGCAAAACTTTCTAATCGCACTAATTCTAACCTTTATATCACTAACGTCGAGCGACATAATGCGCTTATGCAAATCGTAAAACATGTTCAACAAATTTCATTCTCTAAGGAAATCTTAAATATTCAAGCTAAAAGGCCAGTCCTTAAACAATTCAAAAAACTTAACCCTTTTTTGGACGCTTGCGGTATTCTTCGTGTTGGAGGCAGAATATCACGGTCAGGGCTTGAATATGAACATAAGCACCCTGCATTATTACCACCTGACCATCCACTAACTATTTTAATTATAGATTTCATTCATCGTACCTACTGCCATACGGGCATAAATACAACCCATTTTTTATTATTACAACAATTTTGGATTATTTCAGCAAAGCGTGTCGTTCGCAATCGTTTATCGAAGTGTATTCAATGTTATCGAACAAATCCAAAACCGTTACAGCCTTTTATGAGTGACCTTCCATCCTATCGCGTTAACCAAATAAAGCCTTTCTCAGTGGTAGGTGTAGATTTTGGGGGACCCTTTCGCATTAAACTCGGTTCTCATCGTGGAGCAAAAATCGATAAGGCATATTTATGCTTGTTTGTCTGTCTCGCCACGAAGGCCGTCCATCTCGAAGTAGTTTCTACGTTATCTGCGGAAGGGTTTATCGCTGCGCTACGCCGTTTTGTTGGAAGACGCGGTCGGTGTAACGTGATTCATGCTGATTGTGGTACCAATTTCGTTGGTGCTAGAAATCAATTGTCGACTCTTATGGAGAGGGTTTCGGCTGCTGAGAAAATCGATTTCAAATTTAACCCGCCCTCGGCACCTCACTTCGGTGGCATTTGGGAAATCCAGATTAAGGCTGCAAAATCTCACTTATATCGAGTTGTAGGCGATCAAGTACTCACCTTTGAAGAACTGACTACACTCTTCGTTCAAATCGAGTCAGTTCTGAATTCGCGTCCATTATGTCCCCTCAGTTCCGATCCTAACGATCTGTCTGTGCTAACGCCCGGACATTTTCTCACCTTAGAACCATTAACGGCCGTCCCCGATGAAGATCTCACTAATATTAAACTCCATCGGCTTCATCGGTGGCAGCTTTTACAAGCTTTTCATCGGAATTTCTGGTCTAGGTGGAAACATGAGTATCTTAATTCATTAACCGAACGCGCTAAATGGACAAAGGAATCAAAAACGTTATCAATAGGATCGATGGTGATAATTAAAGATGATAATCGTGCGCCACTTCAATGGTCACTAGGTAGAGTAGTTGATCTACACTTTGGCGTTGACGGGATAGCTCGAAGTGCTGTTGTTAAAACTTCGCAAAATCACTTGATTCATCGTCCACTTGTGAAGTTATGCCCTCTTCCAATCGAACAATAAGATAATTTTTTTTTTTTTTTTATATTAGTTAAGTCATAGGTTAAATATTTTCGTTCTTTCTCCAATATTATCTTTATTTAATTTACTTTATCGTGACAATTGCTTGTTCAACCTTGCTAACATCGTATCGTTCATTTAATTTTACTTTCATCGTATCGAATCAGTTATTTTGTTTCTATTCATTTTTTTTTTTTGTTTACCAGAAAAAACCATAGGTATTTTGGTGGGCGGGATGTTCCGTTACCGGAATCATTATTAATACCGATCATTAGGGGCCACGATGTTCGCGCAGGTAAGTGCACACGATGGTAACAGTTCACATTCAAAACTGTCATGTGTGACGTACTTGTCATCTGTGGCATGTTGTATCTGTGCCAGCCGTCGGCGATCGGACGTTCCCGCGATCCGCCGAACAGAATCGCATCGGACGTGTAACGGTCAACATTTTCAAACACCACCGCTCATCGTGCACAAAGAAGCGCCTACATCATCATCATCGCATCGTGTTGGAATTGCTTCCCCCCATCGACGGCTGGATCAACGTGCAGCTGCATACAAGGTACGTCATACATTGTACTTCGTTTGCGCTGCTTGTCGTGAACATCGTGATCTCTGTATGTATGTGACTCCGCCACCGCCCAGGTGCAATTTCCGTACATCTAATAATAGTCCAAGACAGCTTTTATCTCCTCCTTCTTAGTTTTAGTGTAAGATAAAGTTAAATGGGTACATGATTTATAATGTTTTCTGATCTTGTTCCAACATTAGTCCGTGGTGCCAATCTGTACTAATTGGGGTGATAATGCCGTATAATTTAAAAATGTTTCCAAGTTCACTTCGGTGTCTTCTATATCTGTATCATTGTGAACTACAGATGGCTTGCTGATGAGTCATTTAGTTTAAAACCTTTGACTTAACACAACACCAACATTGAAGTAAAAAATATCATATAAGACACTAATTTACAATAAAGCAATCACACGGTATATTTACAACTAAATTTTGTTACGTTTATTATAAAGTCTTGCCTGTTCCACCAGGAGCACCCAAAAAAAGATATTACCTACACCTGCGTCAATACTGGAAAATATTTTATAACAGACGGATTGGTTGTCAAACATGTGTCAAAATAAATTTTAATTTAAATCAAAATCACTATGGAGTATTTATATCAAAATAATTTTCTCCCCCCTTTTAACATCGTTAGAGGATGAATTTCGATAAAATACGAAACACGTCTTCAACCAATTCTGTTAAAGAATATTTATGCGAAATTTGAAGTAGATTGGACCAAGGAATCATGTTGTCCCATACAAACTTTGCCCCCCTTTTTCACCCCCTTAGAGGTAGAATTTCGTAAAATCCGTTCTTAGCTGACCTCTACTCGGTAAAAGGAATATTCCTACCAAATTTCAAGTCTCTGCGCCTTCTAGTTTCAGAGATATCGTGATGAGTCAATGTATACGTGGAAATCTCTTTTATATATATAGATTACAGCCTTGCCGTGCAGTGACCGGCAGAGAAGAATAGTCTTGACCTTTTTCTTGCCGAGATGTAGTAAAAGACGACTAAGGCCATAGTGGTGGTGGGACCAGAATGAAGAAGATGAAGATGATGAAGGAACCAGGATGGTGATGGGTAGCAGCGTCACCATATTCAGCCGCAACACACTGCGCTCACCAGCCTGCCTGCCAAGCGTGGCGAGTATTGGCAAACCCCCCCAGTGATGATGGGGAAGCCAACATTCATGAGTTGTCATCCAAATGCTCATGTGGTGATGGATTTTTCCGTTCTTCTCTCAAAGGCGTAAATACATTTACATCAGCAGGCCAAATCAATGAATCAATCAAATAAAAATATTCAAAACACAGATGAAGGTATGTTATCGTTTCGTTATATATATATTATAATATTATGTTTATTTAAATTGACGGTTTTCGCTATATTCCTTTAGTAGATGTTACACAGCATAGCGAAGCTCTTTTAAAATGAGAACTAATCGTTCAATTCGCGTCTTTAAATATCTGTTGAGATTAGCGGCAGATACAAGAAACATTTTATTTACATTGTTCCAACTATTAATATAATCTAAATTGCAAATGAATGGTGAACGTGATTTTCCATTAATGGACCTATTTTAGATCACGTCACATAAAACACAAGCGCAATGGTTGTAAACAAGAATATATATGCGTTCGGAATTTCCGATCAACAGTGCTATCTAAATAATGAAATATTTTAAACACAACGTAAAAGAACAAGAATGTAAATAATGATATATAAAATTATTTGTAACAAATTCTACAGATGAAAAACCAGTGCCGTAATAATTTATTATTGATAATCAAATTATAAATTGAATAAAATAATTTTTTCATAAATATAATAATTTACTTTGTAAATATATATATTTAGGTACATAAATTAGTTTCGGTTTTATATTTAGCGAAAGAGATAAGAATTTGCATGAATCTTTAGCTGTATTCAAAGAGATACATTTCGATGTTATAAAAATGAAACGGAGAATTTCAGCGACATTATACGAATTAATATAATATACAAACAGTCGGATTGGCTTCACTCCAAGTAGGTTGGGGCGCCAGCGCTACTTTGCTGCGGCGTGCCGGCCATTTACTATGCAACTATAGCTTCTTCTCTCAGTTTAGATTAATAGCTAATCTTAAACGTATCAAAAATTTCCGGAAAACTATATTGCTTATTCATAATTAATCGAAAAATTTTATAACAAATATTAAGTTCCCCATGTTCCGAGTGATACATCAATAAATAACAGTACGTGAAATGTCAACTTTAACTAGTATACCTATTACCTCTATACTTAAGCCAAAGTCGATATGGAATGTTTTCCACCAAACCGTTGCTTAGCAATCAACCATAGGCAGATGTTAACAACCTATTAGAAAATAATTATAACAATAATTATATTTTCTAATATTTATACACAGTAGTACAAGCTACATAAAACTTGAATTAATAAGTCGGGGAGTTAGATATATTTATATAATATTATCTATAATTATCTTTTATAAAGATAAAATTTACTTCTTAACGTGGGTATAACTAATTTCTCACTGACTGATTTCTAAATATTTTCATAAATATGTATATGCCTATAGTAAAAATAGCTATCCCTGAATAGCATTGAAAATAAAACAACATTTGTTTTAAAATGGATTTATTATGATGAAAAATCTATGTTCAGACACTCATTCACTTTTATTATTTTATTTACTTTACTTACGTTGAATAAATATAGTAAATATTATTTAAAGTTTTGTTGATTACAATTTACCTTTAACAAAATAACGACTGATAAATAAATAAAAAACAAATGTTACTTATCTGCGAAATTTTCCCGTCAGTGCTAAAATTTATGGTTGTTAGATGATGTATATTACGAGTAGTAATTAACAATTTGTAAATTTTTATTAAGCCAATTTTCTTGCATATTACGTATTTTGCGTTCAGATTTAGTTCTAGGAAACAATGTTAAAGTAATTTTTTATGTATAACTAGGAAAAAGGTAATAAATTACAATTTTTCATTCATAAAAGTGTGACAACCCTAAAAACCATGACTTTGGTTTGTTTACAAAAAAATCTACATCAAATTTGGCTTAAGGATAGTTGTTATATTATAGGGTACCTAATAAATTATAAAACAATAAAATTCCAACCGATAATTTAACAATTTATGGCACAAATACAAATTTATTTATTTATTAAAGGTATACTATACACCAACCGGGATGGTGATGTGCAGCAGCGTCACATACATTATCAATGCGTATTAAATGTTTTTAATATTAAAACGATTTGTACAAAAGCATGTGAAGTGCTTGCTATTGAACTTTTTAGAATAGCGCAAACCTACGCCAATTGCGTAGACTCGCACAAAGCCCAAGTTAATTCACGATTTCAATTAAATCGTAGCCTACCTCATAACTCGCACAATATTAGAGGTTCTATATTATCTGCATGAAATTTGACTCACAAACCGCAGTCTCCTAAGTGGATTGACATAACTCGACCCAAGTTGAAAGCTTCAATTACGCGAAGTGAGTTGTTCACGCAGGTGACTCCTTAATTACGGGGTTGAAATTGAGCTGCCCATTCGGCTGTCACGTTTGCAAATGGATTATCATGTGCTGTTTACGTAATCCGAACCGTTTATATCTTTAGATCTCATAAAAGTATGGTACAATTGAGCTAGAACAATACCCGGAAATAGAACAAAAGAATAGAAAAAAAAGGATTCACTTTATCATTTTATTAATGATTTTTGAATTAACTAGCCAAACATCACTTAGTACTTTGTATTACAAAATAAGCTAAACGCCATAGCATCTCGAGACTGAAGTACTTTCAAGTTTAAAGTTATTTATGTGCTCAAAAATAGGATTCATTTTAAATTTAAAGTTACTTCAATATTTTTTTGATTTACAATTAATGAACATAATTAAAATGTGAAATGAATTCATTAAGTTTTGTCAAGGTTTTAGCTACAAAATAAAAGGCAATTTTTTAAAATAACTGTTTATGCTTGACAATTGTTTGAAATTCGCCATAACGTTCATTTTAAATTGACCGATTTCAGAGACGTTTTAATTAAGCTCAGAATCGACATATTGGATAGTCCCGGAATAAACAAGCATTTTTGAATATTCTCTCTCGAAGTTTGTTTTTTATTAAACACGGTAGAATATGAGAATACCCGATTGTCAATTTAGACCTTTTTTTTTTGTAATGAGTATATTTTATAGCATTGAGAAGGACGTATAATTATGTGTCAAAATAATAAATAATATAAAACAGTAATACATCGCCAGTTGCCAGTGCATTAATGTAGTTTAATCAGATGTACCTATCGATATTATAGTGTAATTTACTTATCTATACTTATAAAATCGAAATATGTACTGTAAATTGTAATTATTTAACGTGTAGTCCTATTTCATTAAAACTTTTTTTTTGTTTTGTTTTAAACATGATATTTTAAACATGGTTCCGTAAATTTTAAGGCTTTGGTTTGACAGTGCAGAAATTACAGACATCATAAACCTCAGGTCAACAACATTAGGTCCAAATTACTAGAAACTGAGAAATTACAGAAATCTTTGACAGTACGGCTCATTTTCAGCTAAAGTACATAGATACTTTATCTTGTAGGCTTTATCAAAGGGATGTCAATCGCGAACGTAGTAATAAATCATTTCTTATACTCGTACCTATGTCCCTCGTACAATGTAGAAATAATTATAAAGTAAAAAAAAAACTAAAATGAATAAACACTTTTTAACTATTTGTTGAGCAATGACTAATATTCTTTTGAATAAAAAAAAACGAAGTTTAAGATTTGATTAATAAAATAATGAGGTACAATTTAATATCCTAAAACCGGGCACTTTTGTGAGATAAACGACCGTCTGATCCCGCTGTCTCGTTAAGAATCATGTACAATTGTATACTTACTAAATAAACTAAGTTCGCAAGCTTACCGTTGCCCAAAGGAATGACAAATCTTGCTCAGCCCAGGAGTCCTGAGTTGTTCTTAAGTAAATATTTTTATAAGATAGTCTTCGTTACTTTCATTTGTTTCAGTTCTATTACCTTTTTTGTTCTATTAAGATTTATTTTATAACAATTTATTTTCTTTTTTTTTGCATTTTTTTAATATCTGCCTCAGGGATTTCAGTAACATTAGTAGGTGATACAGACGTAAGCCTTCCGTATAATGATGTTTAATAGGCTATACACATGAAACTACAATACATCAACATACGACATTATACAATAGATAGGACCTTAAACTGCATAGTTGAGCTAGTTTTAAAAGAAAAAAAAATATCTTAACAATAGAATTTTCTACAACTACAAAAGTTATTTTTATTTCGGAATATTCTTCATTATTAAAAATGTTTAACATAAAAAAAAAACAAAAGGTATACCGTATAATTTAAAAATATCATTATTAGTTTTTCTCATATTATATCATTATTAGTCTACCTTATCCGTACGAATGCTGGTATCACGTCGGGGAAACGGGTCGGCTTTAAGACGATGCTGCCTGAATTACAATACAGTAAATTAGTTCTTGATTGAGAGCGAATGAATTTTTTTATCTTTGTCTTTTCTAAATGTAGACAAAACTGAAATATATGTATGTACAAATATGTGTATTTTAAAGAATTATGAAGGTATATATTATAAAGTGAATCAGTTGTCAAGGTGTTCTTGTATTAGAGTTCGGTAATCTTTGATTCTAATGGATCAACTTGAAAGAGCTTGAAATAACAAAAGCTTTAGTTTAAGAACCAGGTCCTAATGGAAAAAAGGAAGAATAATCCGTATGTAAACTCACGAAATCCCACGTCGGATCGGGAGGGTCTTTAGCATTACCGTGTAAAACGTAGTGTTTACTCGATGTTACTACACATTTATGCAAGTTTTATTAAATATGTTGTCTCTATATGTAGGAATATCATATCGATATATCCAATCGGTAATAGGAGAAAAGTTTTGGTTTCTAATAGGGACATCAGATATCTTGTTGATTGTACTAATCAAAATGGACGATAATTATTATTTCAATCGGTTTGAATGTGTTTTTTATTCTAAACCTCAATAAATTTATTGTATATTAAGATATGAAAAAAAAAAGATTTATTTTATTTTTATTAAGAATTTATCAAGACAGTTGACAAATTTTAAAGTAGTATTCGTCGTTAGAACAGAATCCAATCTCGACATATTCCACGTTTCATAGACAATTAATCTGACTGATTCGCGGAATACTGGCGATTTTTCGACGTAAGCCACTTAAAATGCCACCAATAAAGGCAATCAAATAAAAAAGTGTAAAAAATGAACCACATTGTCAACAAGCATTGAAAAGGGGATACATACAAATTTGAAAAACCTAAGGGTTGTTGCGATCTTAACGAAACAGTATTACGTCGAGTGAGAACATAAAATAAGCCGACAGAAGCATACAAGGCGGAAATCGTAGCCGTCAAGGAACCATCATGACGTAGTCGAATTGACCTGTAACGTAGGGTCCTATATCCGTCGTGAAATAGAACGTGATTCCATTCCTGCCATACGATCCAGTTTCGGCGAGATATGTGTGTTACCCAATTTCTCTTCGAATATATTACGGCATGACCCTCATGCATTTACTATTTAGACGATCTATTTTCAACGCGTTTATTTGTATCATTTGTTATATTGAAAATAAATGTAATTTTGTTTCACAATAAAATTAAATTTCATTTTTCCTAAACTCTAATTTATAATAAAAGTAATTTTTATTTTATTCGATAGACGATACAATCAACTCAATGTACGGACTTCTATAAACTCGATGTTAGCAAAAACATAAATATTTTAATTTTAAAGTTGTATTGAAGTATATATTTTCAAAAGGATAAATTAGTATAAATATTTTTTTTATTTAATCGTCGCAACAGACGTAATGTAAGAATTTGAATTATAATAAAATTCAACTAAAATAAAATATGGATAAAATCCGTCGAGGCGCAAGCTGCCACACAACAGTAGCGGCATCCGAATTAAATTCCTTTGGTCTTCACTATGGCACAAAATTGTACGTAAAAATTTTAAAAATTGTAAGGAATGAAATTTAAGTTACAAGCTTACATTTAGTTTATACTCGTAATTAACATATGCGATTATCCATACACAAGCAACAGAGACGTGGTCTCTGACTAAGGCCCTTTTAAACAAACTCCGAGTTGCACAGCGTACAATAAAGAGGGTATGCTATGCTTGGTATTCTCTTCGAGACCTTATCAGTAATTATGAGATCCGCAGACGAACGAAGGTTGCCAACATAGTCCAACGGACTTGCAAGCTGAAGTGGCAGTGGACAGGGTAGATAGCTCGTAAGTAAATTTTTGTGGGATCTCGACCTATATAAATCTTGACAGTACGTCTAACTCTACAAGAAATTAAATGGCAGCAAATTTAATTATCGTGTTTCCTGGCTATGTAAATGTGCTAAGTTATAACAAAATGATTCCCATCTAATTTCGCTTTAACGATGCATCGTATTCATATAACTGAAACAACGATGGAACGGAAGAGAGAGTTACGGGTGCAACGAAGAAAGAGGACGGGTGAGTGTATTAAGATAAAGAAGAGCTTTGGACCGCAGCCAGTGTCTCAAGTGTCGGGCACTGGCAACCGTACCCAGTCGCACAACCTGTAAGTAAATATACTGATTGATTGATTGATTATATTAATTTAAATTAAAACAAATTGATGAATACATACAGAAACATGTTCTTTTTTCAATAACGGACTTATATATATATATATATATATATATATATATATATATATATATATATATATATATATATATATATATACATATAATAAAATGGTAGAAAAGTCAAAACTGTACATTGAATATTTTTTAAAAAGAATACTTGGGGTGTGATCTACAATCGATACCGAAGCCAAAAATATAGTTTTTAGAATTTTTGTCTGTTTGTCTGTTTGTCTGTTTGTCTGTATGTATGTCCGGGATAAACTCAAAAAGTACTGCATGGATTTACTTCAAATTTGGCACGAATATTATTAAGAAGTCGGGTCATAACATAGGCTACATATTATCACGCTATCACCTACGGGGAACGAGCAGTGAACCTTTATTTCTTCAACGCATTCTGTAACAGCGTGTAATCTAACGACGCATATTTGAATGTTGTTATTATGTTAATAACCATGCTATAAGCTATCTTCACACTATAAAAATCACGAAATATAAGTAACTTAGGCTGATAAACATAATAAATGTAAGAATGAATGTAATATAAGAAATGAATATAAGTAGTATCAAGACAAGCAGCGCCATCTATGAGATTTTAAAAACATCAAGTCGAATTACATGTGTAAACCCTTTTTGGATATAAATAATTTAAATTTGATCATGTTGGCGAGGTTAATAGTTGTTTACAAAAGTCATAGATGGAGTTGTGCATTTTAATAAAAATTAAAATGCACAACTCCATGATGAGCAAGACAATTTAAAAAATGTGTTTATATAAGTTTTAAGCTGCTTCATCTATGTCTTATAAAATTCATCGAGTTTTTCTGTGTGTAATAACAAACAGAACTCAAAAAGAACTGAATAGATGTATAACAAAATTTAAACTCGAAAACGGCACGCTATTGCTGTAAGCAATTTGAGCTAAATAACGAAGAAAGAGGAAAATGAAGCATGCCATATATGTTATAAAGATAAGAAATGCTTATGCTTCTCCGGAACCTATTTCCTCAAAAGTTGTGGAACGGGACCCGCCTTAAAGTCATCTCGCTCCACAGACACACCATTGAGGTGGAAATTCTTACGGGTTGTGGCGTCGGCGAAGCAGTATTTATACCACGCATTCCCCTCATTCCTCATAACTTCCCGTTCCAGTTCAAGCGCGTACAGTTCCTCGTGAGTGTTTGCTTCGCGATGACCATCAATAAGTCGCAGGGGCAGACACTGAGGGTAGCTGGTTTCGACCTCAGGACGAGCTGCTTCACACGGGCAGCTGTACGTCGCGTCGCTTGCTCCCGCGTCACCAGTCCTGACTCTCTTTACATTTTGGCTGCGGAGAGCCAAACTACTAATGTTGTTTATCGAGAAGTCCTATAAATATGTATTTTTACCCTATTCTGTATTCCTTATTTATTATTTTCTCCATCCGTTTCAGTCACAACTTATGACTTAATTCAGCAGAATCACCATAAAGTCATTTATTCAAAGCAGGCTAAAAATGAGCACTTTTTGAAAGTCAATTTTACAAAAGACAGTCTCCCTCTGTTACTGTACTTTCTGTAGATATGAAATGTAAAGAAGAAACGGGTAAATGAATGTTATTTTAAAAGGTATAATCGTAGGTATTTTTGTTGCTGTATAGCGTTCACGCAGACGACGTCGCGAGCAGCAGCTAGTATATATATATATATATATATATATATATATATATATATATATATATATATATATATAATTAAAGTCAAAGTCACGAAAATTTTTCGTTTAAATTTTGACTATTTATACAAAACAGTAGTGATTAAAAAGAAAATCCATTTGAATATTCTAAACGAACGAACGAAAAATAAACCAGATTCTAAAACCCCTTGGGGCAAACATAAATATAGTATAGACGCAAACAAAACATATACGAATCGAGAACATCTTCCTGTTTGTTAAGAATCATTTAAATAACTAAAAAAATCCTCTTTCATATATTTAAAAAAAGGAAACTGATTTTACACTAATAAATTAATCACAAAAAAAAATAAACAAACGATAAAATTTTGACAATTCGTAAAATGACATGGTATATGCAAATGTCTGTGACATTTCGTCCAAAAAGTGATCGTTAACTGTAACCTTATGAGAAAAGCTCAAAATTACTAAGTGGGCGATAGAAAGAGCCAACGCTGAGACACAAACAGAATGCACTCAAATTTAAAATGAGGAGATAAAAGAAAAACCATAGTAACCGATACAGTTCAACGCATCGCGAATCTGATGTGGCAATGGTCGGCCCACAGAATTTGAAGCACCAGTGCAGTGGTCATTAGGTTCTTATGTTAGCGGTTCACGCCGCGACCGCGACAGGAGACCGAGACCAGAGACAAAGACACGAGAACGCGTGGTCGCGGCGCGAACCGCCACCATTACGGTACTAGAATGGCGACCCCGAACCGAGAAGTTCAAAGTTGACAGACACCCTTCAAAGTGTACAGATTACCGAACAAATGTGGGGTGAAGTGAAATCGGTTTCCGGCCGGCGGTATAAATGCGACCGGTGCAAATCTATGAAGTACATCTACATACGAGTACACAATTATGTCTAGCAGTGAAATTTCATTACTTGACGATTTGTAGAGATTAAGTTTAAAACAGGTAATTTCTAAAACTAGCGCAATATACAATGTTACAATAATTGTCTTTATTGTCTAGACACAAATTAGTTCCGTTTTCAAACAGATTCAGGTCATGATAGCCCGCATGTGATTGAGTCAACTTTACGAATTCATTAAATGTAATTCCGAAAACCAAATGTTGTCTTAACAATAGATTAAATTATAAGTTTTTATTCTTATTACAAACTCTTCTTCACACTTAAGTTACCCATACATTACTTTTAAGTATTCTAATCTGGATAAACTTTATAACAAATTAAATTATAATTCCATTAAGCTATAAAGATTAAGAGAGAAGAAGAAGAAAGTCTATAAAATAAAAGTCGAAACACTTCGAGCATTTATGATGCTTTCATTAAGAAGTTCTGACGCGAAGAGATTAAGAATCTTTCCGCAGCTCTCATCCGAGGATGCAAGAAATTCTATAATAATACTAAAAATAACAATCCAAGTATTCCCTTTACTGGTATATTAAGGCAATACGGATTGTTTCGGATTCTTTCAGAACGTTATCGTTAGCCAGACGAAATGTTTAAATAAAAGTAATGTCAATGTCAATATTAAGTTAAATAATAACAATAAATTGAAAAAGTCGTTATCTATAGTTACAAAACTTCCACATGCTGTAATGTGAGTAAGATAACTCAACGTCTTTAAAGCGCTTCCTTCTTAGACAATTCAGGCTGTTAAGAGAAACTCGAGTTGGCTCGTTTAATAGTAGTTACGCTCTTATAAAGCGATTACATTATACATTTTACTACAAATCCACATTACGTTACAATTTTGTGTAAATCTACCGTAACAAACGTATGAAAATATTAAATAAACTCGCGTTAATGTCACAGAATAAAAATTGAGTGAATCAACTCGGCCGTTTGACGGGGCAACAACGAGGAACGGTATTAAATAGTGGGGGCGTCCTTCACAGCCCGCATCGCCTGTTCAGGTCGATTTGTACGGTGGGAACGAAAAGTTTAGGTCTGTGTTGTGTACCTGAAATATTTTGAAGTTGTCAATTGTAGTTATCGCAATTATATTATTGTTAGACATTATGATTTTTAATTTTGTGAGGTTTAGAATTCACTATATTCGTAAATGTAATTAAATTACTTAATTTAAGTAAAAATACTTGTAATAAATACTACAAAATAAAATAAAAAATACGATCTATATATAACAAGACGTAAAAAAAATCGAAACGCAAAATATACATAAATATATTTTTAAAGAATGACAACCCTTATATACTTTTTTTTTTTTTGGTTTCCCATTTTGTCAATTTATTGTCGGGATTTACGACATGTCAAAGGAGTTAGAATTTATTATACTATAGTTCTTATGTCACAGTTGATGTAAAAACACTATTTGTTAATACTTAAATATTTTAATATTTAATTTTATGCTATCTTTAGCTATGCTATCTTATGCTATCTTTTCAGATAACAAGTAAACTATATTAAAATAGTAATAATATTCTCCTATACACTTACTTTTTTATGTGCATAAGTAGAAAAAATTCAAAAATGCCGCAACATTAAACACCAGTGTAGTTTATTATTTGATAGAAAAAAAGTGATTTAAGCGAAAAAAAAAAGATGAACGGCTTTTACAACCAAATGACTTTCATTTATGTTAACAGAATGTCAACTTCGCCACAAAGATATGTCAGTCTTGTGTCCGGGAAATACATTTCCTCATATGTAAATATATCCGTAGCAAAGAGTTGACGACGCGAACGTATAAAATTACCTTTAGATAATAAAAAAATCAAATGATTAGGTATTATACATTGATTTTTATTTAAAAAAAACCGATGGTCACTGGAGCAGACGTGTCCTGGGGTGGAGACCGCGTATTGGCAAACGCATTGTGGGCGTTTCCTGGCCCGCCGGACAGCCGACTTACGCAAGGTCGCCGGCGGAGGCTGGATGAGGATTTCGGAAAACTGGAATATATGGCGCGAACTCGGGAGAGGCTAATTTCCAGTAGAGGACCTAGGCGCTATGCTGAAGCGAAGTGAATACAAATTTCTTGAATTATTATTATTTTATTTATACATATGATAGTCTGGCCATAAATACTGTTACAATTAAAAATAAACAAAATATTACATTTGAATTTGGAATCTGTTATTTTATATGAGTGTTCATTGAGTTTTCTCATTTTCGCGCCAATACATTGTAAAATATTTTGTGCTATTAAAATTGATTGCATTACACGCAGTAGGTATGGAGCCAAATATAATTTTTAAAACTCTCCATACGCTTGTTTTTAATCAAATGTTTCTGTACCGGGCTATTGAAAAGTCATGGAAAGAGTGCGTGCTTCTATTGATAACTGGCCTCAACGTTTAAAGGACTGTATTGCAGCCAATGGAGACCACTTCGAATAAGCTTCATATATTTTTAATGGTTTTATAAACACACTGTAATTGTAATAAATGTTACGTGCAATAGATAAAATGTTTTTTTCTTTGTAACAATATTTAGGGCGAGACTATGAATAAAAAAGGGGCAGACGAGCAGTCAGCTCCGACTGATTTTAACTGGTTACTGCCACCAATAGATATTTGCAAGATCAAAGAAGTTTCGTTTGAAGGTGCGTTGTCGGCTTTAAATTATTCAGCTTATTAAAAAGAGTAAACTATTCCCCATTATCCATTTTTTGACATTTTGAATTTTTGTTTCCATAAATACCTAATTCGAATTATTATGAACATTTAAAAAAATAAATTCTATTATTACATTCTATCTATTTAAAAAGTTTGCATATAAATCTGTATTTTAGTCTTTTATACTATTGCAATAAAATAACAGTAACTAACATATTTTTCAGTCATATTATAAGAATGTTTTACTAGGAGTATTAAACATGTTAGCTTCTAAACACAAACCCTTTAAACAAGTTAGCTAATGGTTGCAAGACATGTGCGCATTGTTAGCAGACATTCGAAAACAGCAATCTACTGAGAATTTAATTAATTTACAATTGTTTTCGATCAATTCGGAGCCTAGCATTAAAATCCCTTTCATCTACTCGTAAAATTTCGTTTAGTATGATGTTTATCTCATTAATTAATTATTATAACAACATTTTAAAGCATTTAGTACAATTTTATTTAAATACTAGCTTTGTGGCCGTGGCGTCGCCCGCAAATTAGTTTTAATTTATTATGTAGTTGTGTAAGGTACTAACTACTAACTAACCTCGATTCAAAAAGCGCCATCAGCACCATCTATTATTAAAGTGTCGTACTTACTACTTAAGTACTCGTTTAAAAATAAATCACGATCGGACATTTTGATGTTTTTTATCTCTTGTTTCGTTTACTGAATTTTGAATATTAATTATTTTGTTCTAGGTCTTAAGGGCTTTAAACTAAATTACTACTATTTTCCATGGTCTTTTTTTCTCTTTAATTTAACGAAGGTTATAACCTCAATCAATCTCCCTCGTGTCTTCTCCATTCTACGTAACAGAACATAACATTTATTGATATAATGCTATACAATATTATTTTACACCATTCCTATTTTTCATATCAGGTTTCATGTATAGTGCAACCTCGATAGTTATATCGAAACTGAAGGGAACTAGAAAATATTCGTTATATCAAGTAATTCGTTATAATGAGGTTTGTTGTATAGAAGTTAGGTTGTTCTACGATTTGTTTTAACAAGATAAAAAGGGGGATTAAGTAGAAATAACGAATAAGATACGTTATGTCGGTTCTAAATTGAAAAAAAATTCGTTACATAGAGGTAAAAAATACCTTTTAAATTAATTAATAAATATATTTTTTTAATGTAACTTATAAAGAGGTGTTTGATAAATGTTATTCATAATGTAGATGTATATTTTGTATTAGCTCTTACGGGGAGTTCTAGGGGATTTCAAAAAAATCGTTAAATCGAGGAATTCGTTATATTGAGGTTCGTTATATCAAGGTTGTACTGTATTAATTTATCTACTTTTCTCTAACGTTATTCAAAATACAAAATTCAAATTACACTTTAGATAGAGTGAAGCGGTTTCGTCGAAATAAAAAGTAAAAGTTACCTCAGGATATGCTTTATAAATTATATAAAGACTTTTTAACGTACACCTAGTACTTCAGCTGTGATGCGTATGCAAAACAGACAGGCAAACAGACACTTCTAAAAAAATATAAAAACGTACATAATTAGTGTTTTTAGACTCCTAAAAATTTTCGTCAAAAAAATTCTGAAAAATAAAAAACATGTTCACTATATAATAAAATGTTACATACATGATTTTAATTTAATTATGACATGATTAACTATGATGTTATCTTTTATGTTATGTAACAATTTTATAGTAAACTGAAAACACAGTTCCGGGTCTATCAGAATCAGTCAATACTTAAACAAATGTAACTCGGTCTATATCCAGTTTTTATTAGACATGGGCGTTTTCGGTTTTTAGATCAAACTATCGCGCCGCTCTTAGCCGTTGCGCGCCCGTCACCGTTTTACTAGTTTCGGTTTCGTGTTCGCGCTCAAGTTTTCTTTGGTTATGTGAAAACGGCTATGTGTTTTGGTATATCGATATGATATGATATGGGGACGCGTAACCGATATTAGTCACGTTTTGATATATCGGTCTCATGCCTAGTTTTATCTATTGCTGTTGATACAGTATAAGAAAAATGTTTTATGGAATTTATTAGTACACTAGTAATAACACATAAATCTTACACTAAAGAGCCAGATAAGGATGAGATCCTGTGTCGGGATTAGCGTTGCCAAACGTCCGGATAAAGCCAGACATAGTTAGGCTTTTTGATTCTGTGTCCGGCCAAAATAAACGGTGTCCGCTTTTTCCGGCTTTTGTTAGGCTTATTACAATTTAACAACATTTATGGTACTGATCAAAAAAGCTTGATTTTAAATACAATTTTTTGTCGTACCTATTAATACTGAAACAAAAAATCCTCAATAATGTAGGATGTCCGGCCTTTTTACCCAAATGTCCGGCCAAACTGGCTGATCTGTCCGGATATTAGGTTTGGTTACCTGGCAACCCTAGTCGGGATCCTATGTAGTAAATATGTTGTTTTATTTAAGTCCAAATCATAACAATTAGCTACATGGCTACTACAAACATTTTTTATACAACAATCGTAGGACAACAGTAGCTATGCCTAACGACCACGTCAATATTATTTATTGACAATATATCTAACAAATGAGTGTTTGTATATATTAAGGTTACATAATAGTGTTAGTTAGTGGAGACTAATTAACTCTGCACAACATTTATCAGGTAATAGATTGTTATCTATAATCACAATATTATAGGAAAGCGTTCGGGCTCGTGACTTGGAATCAAGTTAGGTCGCTAATGTGTAATCAAATAGAGTCAGTGACTGCTAGTTAATTATGCGAACACCGTGTGAATACAAATTGAGCTTGTAACATTCATCAGTAATGTATGTAGTTTTTAGACGACCGTTCTGGTGTAGTGGTGCGAGTAGTTGCCTCAAAGCCGCACGCTGGGGCGGTCGCGGGTTCGATTCCCGCTCGGGACAGATATTTGTATTTGTACAAATATTTGCTTCCGGTCTGGGTGTATGTCCTTGTGGGTCTCCCCACCATGCCTCAGAGAGCACGTAAAGCCGTCGGTCCCGGTTGTTATCACAGACACCTGATAACGATCGTTACCCATTATAAGGAAATTTTCCGCCAACCCGCAGTGGAGCAGCGAGGTGGATTAAACTCCAAGCCTTCTTCTACTCGGAGAAAAGGCCTTCGCTCAGCAGTGGGTGGTTTACAGGCTGATACAGTATGTAGTTTTAACATGGATGTTGAATCTACGTAAATAAAACTTAAATATATGAGACGAATAGTTCGCTGAAAAGTGCTTTATTTGAGAATAGTTGAACCAATTTGGTCTTTTTTTTTAACATTCGTAAAGTCAAATAATGTTTTAAGTTTTATTTGAAAACAATAAAAATCGAAAATAAAAGCAAAGTAGGTTTTTCTACAAAGAAGATATCATCTGTCACGTCGGCATATTAAAAATAATAAAAACGCTTGTTAATTGTGTATACAAATTATTTTTCGTGTTCCGACTTTTAGTATTCTTTAATTTTCGCCACACAATAGTCGCAGCCGGTTCGTGAAAACGATAAGCGTTTGAAATGTCGGGTCGTCAGAACAATATAATTAATGAACGCTATTTGAATTTTTCAGCAATATACTTTTGTCATATTTTAAACGAATGTGTGTGTGTACATCAATATAAATTTTTGATAAACCTTTAAAAAAAAAACTACAAATCAAAAATAGTGTATAATTACGTGAAAATATAAAATATGTAAAATTACACTTCACATCGCCTTTTCAAAAAAAAAGGAATTTTTTTTTTCTACATCGCTTCACAATTGACTTCGTCAATTAAGGTATAAATATAGGCAAATAAACAAAAAAAAGCTTTCCTAAAGGTAAAAAAATAAAAGTGCCATATTACCTTAATCAATAACTTACAAGTGCATTTTTATTAAACACATAGTTCTAAGTTAATTAAAAAATATAACTTTATATAAAGAAATTACGTGCGGCACTACCAATATTTTCGAATTTTCATACCAACCATTCGAAACCATTATTTGAGCGAAAATTCTTTTCTAAAATAAAAACCCTCTTCAATAATTTTAATGGTGGAAAACATTATTAAATATTTTTAAACCGTCTAGATATAAAAAAATAAATAAATATGTTTAACACACACACGGTCGTCTGCTCCTAAGTTAGGCAACTTAATGCCTGTGTTATAGGTAACAGCCGACTGATATACATTTTTTTAAATAAATATACATATAAATAAAACATATATAAATAAACATATATTACACCCAGACTTGGGCGGGAATCAAACCCACAACCCTTGGAGCAGAAAACAGGGTCACTGCAAACTGCGCCAACGGGTCAGTCAACACCGTCAACAAACCGTCTAGATGGGTCAATTCTATGACAAATCTGAAGTTATATCTATACAATTCATTAAAAAAAAAATAGATTTATAACAGGCTTGCGGTTTTATATGTTTAAAAAAAAGTAGGTATGTAAATTTAGACAATGTTCTTCTTTTAAAATCGGTTAAAATGAGTGAACTCTGTAATTGGTCTTTCGAAGCAACAGCATCTCACTTTGTCTTATCGTAATTGTAAGCAACATTATGATAAGGCGATATCATATGAATTTCCTTCATTTTTTCCTATAGTTTCCTTGCGATACGTGTACGAATATTTTTAAAATAGCTAGTATTTAGTTAAAGAACAAAGAACAAAAAATATACCGGTGGGAGGGATGCGCTGTGCCGCGCTCCCGGCTGCATGGGTACCACCATCTTGCTTGTTTCTTCCGTGAAACAGCTTTGCTGTGTTTCGGAAAGAAGGGCAAGACAGGTAGCGTAGTTACTGGCACCGAGACTTAACATCATAATTATGTCTCAGGATAGGCAACACATAAATGAGTTGGCTGGGCTAGTTCCAGGTAAACTAGTTTATGTTCATGGGCGACGTCGACTGCTTACCATCAGGTGGCACCAATTTGCCTATCCAACTAACATTTAAAATATATATATATATATATATATATATATATATATATATATATATATATATATATATATATATATATATATATTTACATATATATATATATATATGTATATATATACACATTGCAGCCCAAATGGTCCCGTACAGTTCGATATCAGAGGAACTTTCTCCCACGGACCATTCGGCTGTGGAATGAACTCCCTGCCGAGGTTTTCCCACAGGACTACAGTATGGGGTCCTTCAAGAGGGGAGTAAATAGGTTTTTGAAGGGTCGGCAACGCGCATGTGATGCCCCTGGTGTTGCAGGCGTCCATAGGCTACGGTAACCGCTTACCATCAGGCGGGCCGTATGCTTGATTGCCACCGTCGTGGTATAAAAAAAAAAAAAAAAATATATATATATATATATATATATATCACTGCTAACTTTTTTACTTTGTGTAGCAGTTTTTCCTTGCATTAATTTATTTTCGATACATATTACATTGAATGATATTTGTAGTTACAGCTCCGCTATGAAAAACCACATTATCTTATGAAAATTGTTTTTCTACCTCAAAAAGGTTTATTTCAAATAGGTGTTACTGTGATGTGTACTGAGGTAACCGATCACATAAAAATATAAATAAACAGTCAATAAATCATACCTTTCAGCCTTGTAACATCAGTATACAAGTACTATATAACAAAACACAAGTAACTTTTTTACACATAAATAATAACAATTAAAGTAACTAATTGCGAAAAATTCTCGGTTAAAGTCGGAACACTCGTATATATTTGTTTAATAAGTAAATATAAACAAGAAGTAATTCAAAGGGTGAGAATGTCTCAACCTTACCGCCGCGACCCGAATTTTGTGCCAAATATTTACTTTAATCACATCTTGGTTTCTTTGGATTCAAGTGAAATGTTTCGATCGGTTTATAAGGCACTTATATAAATTAATTTATGATTATGATCTAATCAAGTAACGGGTGCAATTTCATTTTGTATCCCTACACTGAAATTGCAATTATTGTTTAATGTATTTCAACGTTTTATGTCTTTGAAAAATTTACTTATCAAATAGGATTGTTAATATAATAACAGTACCTATATTTCAGTAAAGTATAGTATTTTAGTGAATTAGGAATTATTAGTTCCCGTCTAACCTATTTATCACTACATATAATGAAAGTAATGTCTAACTAGAACTCATAAAGGATTTCAAATGATAATAATCGATAATCAATTAAATTTATTTAATTAAAATTTATTGCGATATGTTGCGAATTAAATATTTATATTAATGTATCACCCACCAACACATCAGCCGTTGGATGTCCACGGCTGAACGTAGGCCACCCCCATCATTTCTGCGGGGGTTCGCCAATACTCGCCATGCTTGGCAGGCGGGTTTGGACACACGACAAAAAAAAGTAAAACAATATTATCAATTAAAAGTGAGATGGTGCGAGTGACTTCCTTTCTTCTCTTTTTACACGCTTTGATTCTGTATCCAAAGAATGCCAACCAATCTCGGCAATAAAGAAATCGAGGGGACTATTCTTCTCTGTCGGTCACCGCACGGCAATATATAATATGGATATAATTCAAAGCTGATTGATTTTAACGTTGCTCTGCTCTCATTTTCTTCATTAAATTAAATTCCTAACTGCACATACAAGCTTGTATTCTACTACTACAGTCTTGTCACAACAATATATCACTGGTCGATCAATACTTTCATAATAACTGTTTTTGACACGTATGTTATGATTGATGTCATGATTTCAATTGTAACGAAGTAATGACACCATAACGATCTCGGATGACGTACCAGTAAAATTAAAAATTTATTACCAAAAACTCGCGTAGGTAATAAACGTCTCTGAATGATTATCGGAAAGTAATTGAAATAACATAATAACGCCCAAGGTTGAGTTGCTAAGAAGTATAAAAATCAATAAAATACTTACTTACCCACGATAACAGCATAGACTGCCTCATAATCGAACCAAGTCCCACTTTCAATAAGTAAATAAAGTCACCGAATGCGCATAGCGATTGTCAGGGACGTAGTAAATTTATATCAAAAATTGTCTATGGTTATATGTATATAGGTGTATAACTTATAATAATTATATTTTTAAAAAATTTATTATAACAGTCCTTTGATATTTAAATATTTACTAAAATCTTTTCTATTGTGAAACTTCTACACTTGCGGATTGATATGTTTTTCTTTTAGTTCATATGTTTTATATATGTATATTATATTATATACTGACTGACTGAACCAGCCTGTAAACAACCCACAGCTGGGCATAGGCCTTATCCCCATATAAAAGAAGGGTTGCAGCTTAATCCACTACGCTTCTCCAATGCGGCGGATAATTTCCTTACATGAGTAACGGTCGCTATCAGATGTCTATGATAACAACCGCGACCGATGGCTTTACGTGCTCTCTGAGACACGGTAGGGAGACCCACAAGGACATACATCTTGACCAGAAACAAATATTAACGCCGGTGTTAAAGCGACTATACGCACCAATACACAAGAACGGTAGTTATATATTATATGACAGGTGTAATTGTTAAGAATGCATAGTCTAGTCTCGTCATAGTAGAGATACAATCATTAACTTTTAAAATAAAACGAGACTTCTAAGATTTCTATTTCAATCACCTACATAATATATTTACTATGACACTAGCAAACCCGGGGAACTCCGTTTCGCCACCAGATGGCTTAGTTTTTTGGAACATTTCGTTTGATATATATTGGTTTGCAGTACATGCTATATATCAGAGATGGCGCTGTATGTGAAAAATGATTTCCCTGTTTTCCTGCTTTTCAGTTGAAATTTTTCCTGATTGTTCGCTATAAACCTCACGAAGCCTGAGACCTTTGCAACGAATGCAAAACCGTGGAAATCAGTTCGTGCGTTCTGGAATTATAGCGTCAGGAAGGAAAACCCGACTTATTTTTATATTATAGATTAGTCAGTAAGAGGTTTTAGTTTCTTTATTATAAAATAAAATAATAATCTTACCGATACTCTATGTAACCGACATGGACTCATTAAATAATAAAATTAACTTTAAATGGCATAAAAACAAAGTTAAACATATTAATATCAAGACACAAAATCTTAAAACCGATTGTCCAAAGTGACGTCCCTGTTGAGCAATACAGTTTTTAATGTATTTACTGTTTCTAAATGAACATTCATTGAAATTTGCGTTTTTATTACTGTATCATGTAGTATGTTCCCTCGCCATTAACCTAAAATAGACACTTAACGATTAGCGTTGTTATTTACTTGGTTATTACGGCTCCAAAAAGCATGGACGTGTAAGATGCAGGGGGCGTAATTCTTTATTATGGTTGTAAGTCCGTCGTCGTGTGCTGCCAGTGTTATGAAAATGGTGGTACTTACACCTGTTGTTGTTGCTAGCACGGGACGAAAAAGACGTAGAAATGGTGGTGGAAAAGTGTACAAATAGTTAAAAAAGCATAAAAGGATGTCCGTAAACAATACCAGACATCTAAGGGCTAGGTGAATCTTGAAAAAAAAGCCGCCACCAATGATAGATTATCTTAGAGACGAAGAAAACCGAAAATATTATGCAACTATTTTGAACTTTTTTTTGTGTCGCAGGGGATTCTATTTACAGATGATATCCAGGACGCCCGGGTAGGCAGTCCTAGAACTATGTCGGACTCGGAACTTTGGGAGTGCAATACCGCACTAAACCCCTGCGAGAGCCTTCAGCCGCTTTTATTGGAGGGTCCCGGAACTGCAGGCAACAGGATCCCTCCAGCGACAGGATGGTCTCGGCGAAAAGGCCAGATTTCTCCTCCATAGGGACTGTCCGGTTTACCTCTGAACAGTCTCGACGACGCCGTCTAGCAGGACCGGGTTTCCATTCTGGCCCAACACGGGCACAGGAGCGAACTATTTTGAACTAAGCTAACATTTATGTTACGTACTTTTCTTTTTTTTTAAACTTTGACCTTTATTTATAACATAGCGCAAAGCATAGAGGCCCTTATTAATGCTAATTACCACTGGACTTAAAGTTTTCTTCGGACTGATTAGAAAATGTAAGCTCATTGTACTAATTAATAGCTTGAGATACTTCATTTTTGTTTCGCAAAAGCATTTTATTGTAATAATAATAATGTCCATTTTAAAACAAAACATTAAAAAAAAATGTCGCAATGATGGATTTTTATTTAAAACGTACCTAAATTCCTCCACTTTTTGTTTTTGGTACTGAGAGCTTTTTTTATTTCTGGTATTCAAGATTTGTTCGTAATCGATAATCTACGAAACGATCGTATCTATTGTACTTGAAATAAGTATTTCGCTACAATACACGATGATTTATTAGCGGTACAGTAACCATATCGTATATCAAAACGAGTAAAACCGCGAGTGATGTTTATTTACAAAAAATCTATTACATATATATTTATAAATATTATACATGTTTGCTTAAAAATAGTGAATTAAGATTACTGATTTTCTCATAAAAAAAATCATACTAACTAAACACTGGTAAGCATAAAACAATACAAGATTTTTTACAATAAATGGTAGGTAAATCAATATTTGAAAATTTCAACAAAATGTCAATCACATTGAATTTTACAAATAAATATTTAATAATAGATAAATAATAAAGACAAAGCTAACCTTAAATTATAACAAAGTTATTTTCTTTAAATTGTCGACGTTACTATAAAACTAGGTCTTTCGCGATCTCATTTCGCAGACCTACAAAAATATTAATCCATGAATTCAACGAGTTCCCCCGCAATCGGGAATGAACATTCAAAGCCGGCTTAATTAAAACTAAACGGGCCTATAAAGGGGACAAAGCCTGCGGTAGACAATAACGTGCTATTTGAAAATAGAACTACTGTCAAGTACAGGTATTGTCTACGATTAGTTCTTAACTAGTTTAGCGTTAGTTTTAAGCTAGATAAAAGTCAAAATATTATTAAACTAGCTGTGCCCTGCGGTTTCACCCGCGTTAATTTGAGGGAAAAACGTACTTAAATATTTTTAAATAATTACTCTAAGGGCCAGTTTCACCACTTGCTAATAAGTTTTGGATAACCTAACTGGTACTTATTTTGACAGATAACCCAATACAATTACGTGTCAAAAAAGTGCCAATTAGGTTAGCCGGAACTTAATAGGAAGTGGTGAAACTGGGTCTAAGAGTAGGTAATCGTCTCGTTGGTGGAGTGGTCTCAAGCGTTACTGCCGAGCAAGGGGTCTCAGGTTTGATTCCTGGGTCGTTCAACGTATTATTGAGTTTTTATTTTGTATTTTTCGAAAATTCTCAGTAAAATAGTGATGTTATATTTATTTTAAAAGTGGAACTATAGTTAGAAAATGTCTCGAGAAAAGAAATAATAAAGGACACAATGGAAGCTGTCAAAAAAGATTATTTTTTCCCGTTTTTGTAACATTCCTTATTGCCCCTGCTAGTCGCAGCGTGGTTTTTTTTTTTTTTATTTGTTCAAAATATAAAGAAACACATACATAAAATTAGTTTAAAAGCCTGCCGCGAAAACTCACAAGAGCTTATCTGGACAAGCCGCCGCGTCGCATACCATATTAACAGATATTTATACCGTAGGTACCGTACCATATTATTTCATAAAGAATATTAAACGTTTAAAGATTTTAATAGGTGTTCTTTTAGCGATCTTCTATATTTGCGTTTGTCCCGGTATAACTCTTGTAGGTCTGCGGGAAGTTCATTAACTAATGCGGGTATTATGGTATTTAACATTCTAGCTCCGTACAAATTTCTAGCATTCGGTATCACAAATTTTTTTGAATGTTGAATATTTCTTAAGGTATCGGGTCTACATTTTTGATTAATAATGACGGATCATTAACTTCATTTAGGACATTGAATTTAACCAGCGCAAATACATCCATAACATTGCAATATTTAAAAATATCATTTTCATTCAAGTTATCGTTACATTTTGGGATAATAGCTTTTAATAGACGTAATTGTAAGGCATAAATATTATTTAAATGAGTTTTATAGGTCCTACCGTAGCTACTTAGTCCATAATTGATAACAGATTGAGATAGGGCTAGATATACTAGTTCTACAGATTTTATATTAAACGTCCTATAGCCTTCCTCGATAAATGGGCTATCCAACACAAAAAGATTTTTTTAATTCGAACCAATAGTTCTTGAGGTTAACGCGTTCAAACAAACAAACAAACACAAACTCTTCAGCTTTATTATATTAGTATAGATTATTAATGTATCGGCTTCGTAAAAACGTTAAAAATATTAAGTCAAGTCTGAGTTATGCAACTATTACATTTATTTTTAAATCAATTAATTATTTAATTATAATGTTTTAAAAGATTTGTAGTAAATATATAAATTATTTAGGAATTGTTTCTTTTATTCTTTCAGTATTAATAAAACGATTTTATCTGAATTTTGGTAAGTATAAGATATAAAAACTAAGCGCAGTAGGTGAGCTTTTATACTTATTACATAATAATGAGCAAAAAAACGTAAAATTGTATTTTCTGTTCCTAAATTTCGTTTAAAATTTCGTCATACGCTAAAAAATTAAAACATCGTTAAGAAAATGTAAGACATTATGATTTCTGAACACGTCTTAAGATATTAATTTATAAAGTGGAAACCAAGCAGCGACAGGCAGTGCTACGTAGACTGAGAATTTATTTAATTAATTAATTGAACCAGAATTAACGAGGGAGTGAATACTGGAACGAATGAGATTCATTCGTGATGTTATAGAAAAGGAAAAATAATATATGGCAAATAAATGTTGGTACTTTTCGAATTACCTTAACAGTATTACATTAACTTATTGACTACCTTGTACTGACTAATTAGTACTTACTTTTGTATATACTTATGTCATAAATTTTGTAATTAACTTAACTACACAGCACGACTTAGTCTTCGTTAAATTTGTTCCAGGGGTTTAAATTATGATGAATGATAAATAATAATTTATTTTGAGCACATAACCAACCCATAACCCGTTTTCCTCCGCAAGCAATAATCTCAAACATTTTTCTATGCAATGCGAAAACATCGTATATTATCACGTTAATCACATGAATTAATTGATCCCGCTTTGTCGCATCACATCGTAACGCTTCGCGTTTGTCAATACCGCGTCGTTTACATAAGAGAGCATATAAATAGTTTCTCTGGAAAATCTTTTCGACCCCGTTACTTAGTTTACACAAACGAGAATAACTTATCTCTAACGGTAAAACGTATGATTTTCATAGAAAACTAAAGTATTTAGAACCGCTTAATTAATCTGTCGAAAAATCCATTCTTATCTGGTATTTTTCACCTATAAACTACCTTATAACAATACCTCTGTTTCATTTTTTGTGTTGAGTCAATATTTAGTCAATACTGCACAAAGAACATACAGTAACTAACCAATAATTTGAAGCTGAGCTTATGGCTATATTAAACGGGTTTAATTTAATTCCCGCACGAGTGCTTGATTTACTTGATTACAAGCTAAATATATGGAAAGTAATTTAAAGAGCTAGAGCATAATATCCAATTGCTTTGGATAGTTGGTATACAGTCAATAAATGAGCCTCGTAAATATCAATAGTCTATACGAATAACATAAGGAATTATTTGTTTAGTTTTAATGTATAATTTCTACAATTCTCATCTCTCATCAGCCTATAGCAGTCCACTGCTGGACGTAGGCCTCCCCAAGCTCGCGCCAGACATCCCGGCTTTCCGCAATCCTCATCCAGCCAACACCGGCAATCCTGCGAAGATCGTCGGTCCAGCGGGTCGGAGGGCGTCCCACACTGCGTTTGCCAATACGTGGTCTCCACTCCAGGACACGTCTGCTCCAACGGCCATCGGTCCTACGACACAGGTGACCAGCCCACTGCCACTTCAGCGTGCTAATCCTCTGGGCTACGTCGGTCACTTTGGTTCTCTCGCGGATAGTCTCATTTCTGATCCTATCTTTGAGAGAAACGCCGAGCATAGCCCGTTCCATGGCACGTTGAGCGACTTTAAATCGGTGGACCAGTCCCTTCGTCAGTGTCCACGTTTCAGCACCGTATGTCAACACAGGTAGGACGCATTGCTCGAAGACTTTCGTCTTTAAGCTTTGCGGAATCTTCGAAGTGAAGACCCGACGAAGCCCGCCAAATGCCGCCCAGCCCAACTGAATCCTCCTCTCGGCTTCCTTCTCGAAGTTGTTTCGGCCCAGTTGGATGGTATGGCCTAGGTAGATATAATCCTGAACAACTTCGAGGAGGATACCATCAACCGATACCGGTCTCGGTATGACATGCTTGTTAAACATAACTTTCGTTTTATCAAGATTCATACCAAGACCGACTCGTCGGGAAGACTCATTTAGGCTGCTCAACATTTGGCCTAGCTCCTCCAACGTCTCCGCAAAGATGACGATATCGTCAGCGAAACGAAGGTGAGAGATGTAGTCGCCGTTGACGTTGATGCCTCGTCCCCCCCAGTCCAGGGTTTTAAAGACGTCCTCCAGCGCAGTGGTAAACAGTTTCGGTGATATGACATCGCCCTGTCTTACCCCGCGTCGAAGGAAAATCGGTCTTGTCTGCTGGTCCTGGATATGAACGGTCATCTTCGCCGCGTCGTATATACACCTCAACACCTCGATATATCGCCAGTCGATATGACATCTCTGCAGAGAGTCCAGAACAGCCCAGGTCTCGATGGAGTCGAAGGCCTTCTCGTAGTCCACAAAAGCCATACACAGCGGCTGATTATACTCTTCGGTCTTTTGTATAATCTGCCGAACAGTATGTATGTGGTCTACGGTGCTGTAGCCTTTTCGAAACCCAGCCTGCTCCGGTGGTTGGAAGTCGTCGAGCCTTGTGGCGAGACGATTCGTAACGACCCTCGAGAAGAGCTTATAGACGTGGCTCAGAAGTGAGATAGGTCTGTAGTTCTTCAAAAGAGACTTATCGCCTCTTTTGTAGAACAGTACCACCACACTCCTGGACCACGCCTCCGGTGTGGTACCTCGTTGGATGACGGCATTAAAGAGTCTAGCTAAGGCCTCCAGGACAGGTCGCCCTGCGGCCTTAAGAAGCTCAGTCGTAACGCCGTCATCCCCCGGGGCCCTCCCGTTTTTAAGCTGCCCGAGCGCCGCACTAATCTCACCGACTTCGAAATCCGGGACGTCTTCCGAATAATGGCGCAGCAGTGGTGCACGTGGATCTTCGGCGCCCTGGGTCTCAGACCTCTGTACGCTCGACGAGTACAGCTGCCCATAAAATTTCTCAACCTCTTCTCGGATCTGAGGGCGGGAGCAAACGGTTCTGCCATAAGCTGTTTTTAGCTTCGCAAGAAGACTTCTTCCCAATGGTTTTCGGAAAACCTTTGACCCCCTATTCTGCTCAATTAGAGTCGTAATGTCTCTTGTATTTGAGCAGCGGAGGTCTCTGCGTATGAGTTTCCTCACCCGCTTGGAAAGAGCCTTCTGCTCTGGCGAAGCTGCTTGAGCCGCGGGCATCTCGCGCCTCCGCCTCATCAGATCCAAGGTTTCGGGAGAAATTTTGGACTGCTTAACTGGTCTCGTCGGCGTAAAATGTCTCCGACCCAGTGAATACACCGTCTTCACCACGTTGTCGGTCATCTGATCCACGTCGCCAGTGGTTTCCAGCGAATCGAATCGGTTTTGGAGTTCCAGTTGGAACTGCTCGGAACCACATAGTATTTGGGGCAGCGTGGGTCGGATAATAGATTTCATCAAGCGGACTCGCTCTTTGCGTAGACTTATATTCAGAGAGCCCCGCAGGAGCCGGTGGTCACTACCGGTGTTGAACCTATTAACCACTGAGACATCTCTGAATATATGCCTTTTGTCCGCTATGATGAAATCTATCTCGTTCCTCGTCACAGTATCCGGGCTCTGCCATGTCTATCGCCTTTGGGGCTTCTTCTGAAAGAACGAGTTCATCAAGAAGAGCCCCTCCGATTCGAGGAAGTCGACAAGCATCTGCCCCCTGCGATTTCTGCGCCCCAATCCGTGTGGTCCGATTACCGATTCGTCGCGGTCTTGTACTCCCACTTTAGCGTTAAAGTCTCCCATAACAACGTTGTAGAAAGCCGAGGTCGTGCCATGCAGAGCTTTCGATATATCCTCATACAAGGCTTCGACCTCATCGTCAGAGTGTGTCGAGGTCGGCGCATATACCTGTATCACTTTCAGGGAGTACCTGTCAGTGAGTTTAAGTACAAGGTACGCTACCCGGGTCGACACACTGCTGACCTCTACAACGTTGTTACTGAGAGTCTTGTGGACCAGAAAACCGACGCCACCTTGGGAAGGACCATCACCTTCACGGAAGTAGAATAAGTGTCCGGAGTCCAGGATCATCGTGTCCTCACCCTGTCTTCGGACCTCAGACAACCCCAGAATACTCCATTTTATATGGCTTAGTTCTACTTCGAGTTCGGTGAGGTGATGGTCCAGCCGTAGACTGCGACCATTATACGTTGCCAGGTTCGTCACAAAGCAGCCTCCCGTACCCCGGAGATTCTTGGCACCCTCTGCCCCACCGTTACCGCAGCCGCTGCCGTGGCCGGGAATAGTGGGGCCGCCGGGAACTGAGGGCCGTATCCTTCTGCGCGCACTCATTGGGGGTGATTGCCCATAGTCACCACGCTGGGCATGCGGGTTGGTGACCGCAGGGCCGGCTCTATCGCACCGAAGACGCTGCTGCCCATCCTCGGCCTGTGTATTTGAAAAGCCAGCATTAGGATGGTTATCCCGCCATCTATCGGCTTCAACAGTTCCAAGATGGTGGTGGAACTGTGGTATCCCTTAGTCGCCTCTTACGACACCCACGGGAAGAGAGGGGGTGGCTAGATTCTTGATTGCCGAAGCCACACAGCAGGTTCTACAATTACTTAACGGATTTTAAAAATAACTTTGCCATTCAAATGTCGCATTATAAAGAAGTAACTTTGACTGAAAAACCATCACGAAACGACTCAAAATAGCGTAACAGTATCCATGAATATAATTGTGGGCGAAACTGCGATGATTGTTAAGCTATATTTATAAGCTTACATAGATTTAAAAAAGTAGCAACATTTGTAGAGCATTAAACGGCTCTAGTACCATCGCGGTATCCACTTTTCCAATAAACCAGCCGAGCGAGTGCATAACGTGCCGAGATTACTTATAGCCTCTGGAGCCGGCAACCAAACAACAATATTTGTTGGCACGAGACACTAGATTAATTTTTCCTCGGGCGTTTAGTTAAGCTATTCACGACCACACCAACATTCGATTGGTATGAGTTTACCTTATAAGACCTATATAATAAATAAAACACACTCGTTCTTCAATCTGATACGTTACATTTGTTAAAATATATGGTTATATTGTTTGTCTATAGATATTTGAAAACATGTCCTGATGGTCTAGCATTATCATTATCATCGCTAATTAAAATTATCAATACTAGAAATGAAATTAACGACTGACCAGTACCTAAGTTCCTTACAAAACGTATACACATAATTAGGAATTGTTAAAATTCTTTACCGCTCCTCAAGACACAAGGCGAAAATATTGCACGGATGATCTGTAAAGTTTGAAGGTAGAAAACGCTAGCTAAAAATGAAAAAAAATTTTTTTTTTTCTAACACCACAGGCAACAGCTAACATTATACCTTTCTAGGTAATTACTAGATAATGTATAATATGTTACAGAACTTCAAATATTTTTTATAAATCAAAAAAAAAAAAAAAACTATGGACAAATTTTGGCTTCAATCCAAATCGGATTTTTGTCTGTTGTGTAGGTGTAAACTATTATGGTTTGCGGAAATAGAAAACTAGCACGGTTTTCTTATTCTCTCAAATTTATGCATATATACATTTCATTAATTTTATTTAGATCATTAGCTTGTTTAACAGAAACTTTGATAAATAAACTATTGAAATAAGATTCTTTCTTTAACCCCACAAAGTCACCAAGTTATTTTAGTAGTTTTAGATCGGTGTAAGTATATCGATTTTTAGAAGTGTATAATTAACTTCCAAATGCCATTTTGATAAAATATATCATATTAAAATGTCTTCAATCAAAAACGTCAAACAAATGTTAGCATTTAAAATTTTCCTAACTTTATCATTAAAATATTTGATTCTTATTATATTGAGTGCAAAGATGGCGAGACTGTCTTCCGAATGATTAATACTGATTTCTGATTGATCTGATTTCTGTCGCCATCTTTGTGATCTATTTGGCGGGATTGTTGCCCTATAAAAGAGGTTGTCGTAAGAGACTAGAAGCCAGTTATTTTTGACTATTGTAAGTATTAAGTAATTATTATTGATATAAGTTGTGTATAAAAGTCCTGAAATTAGTGGTTTTAATTTGTTTAGATGTAATTTGTGTAATTCTTATTGTGAATTAGTAATCTACCTGCTCTCTAAAAACAAGTATTTTATTTGAGTGTTCGTACAAATATAGTAATCTGTTCTTTATAATTGAGTGATTGTTATAATTATTGAATATTGTATTGATGCTTTCTTGTTTAAAAGAGTAACTGTTGAGTTTCTTGCCGACTCTTCTCAGCAGAATCTGCATTCCGAATCGGTAGTAGCTTCACAATAATTATAATCAATTAATACAAATATTAATATTTTGAAAAATGACTATTCGAAAGTGCTTTTGAAGCCTACTTGAATAAATGAAGTATTTATTAATATTTTGTGATAAAATATACAATGATTATTATTATATTATTTATTACAATTATTCCTTAACTGAAGGTATCAAAATAATTATTTCAAACAAAATAATAAGAGTTGCTGTTTATTTATTACAATAAAATAATTACGATCCCTTATTCGAGTAGTATAAACTTGTTTGGTTATTATTTTAATATATATTTTGAAATAATTCATTCAGAAATTTTATATACAAACATAATAATCTGTTTGCTTACACAAATAACAGGAAAATGTCGGATTGATTAAGTTCCATTTCATTGTTTTCCAATTCATTCACGATGCACAATTTATTATACATATGAATTGCTCGTTTAAAGGTATTAGATAAACTCTAATACCTTTAAACGAGCAATTCTTGTTTATATACATACATCTATATACATATAAAATGCTTTGTCCTGAATGTCTGACTGACTGTCTAATGAATGTCTAAACCGCTGATTGTAGAGACCTGAAACTTAGAGGATGTGTACTTTGTATGACGTATGCATCCGATAAGAACGGATTTTCCGAAATTCTACCCCTAAGGGGGTGAAAAAGGGGAGCAAAGTTTTAAGAGACAACGTGATTCCTTGGTCCAATCTACTAATATAATTTTCATAAGCATTCTTTAACAGAATTGATTGAAGACGTGTTTCGTATTTTATTGAAATTGATAATATATAATAAATTAACATAATAACGAGGTTAAAAAGGGGTAGCAAGTTATTATAGGGGTGATTTGGTAAGTTAATATCAATACTCCTCAAATATTTAAATATTATTATTTTCTAAAATACTTTTCAGTATCGACGCAGGTGTAGGTGATATCTTTTTTTGGATGATCCTGGTGGAACAGGCAAGACTTTTCTATTAAATTTACTGTTGGCCGAAGTGAGAAGTAATCGTGATATCGCCTTAGCGGTCGCATTGTCCGGAATTGCTGCCACGCTGCTGGAAGGAGGTAAAAAAACTGCACACTCGAAAACGAAATCGTTTGGGGTCAGAGTACTATTTATGGCTCATAAAAGGGTTTTCGAAGCCCTAAATAGATCTTTACTAGATATTAGGAATAATAATTGTCAAATGGTTACTGTATTGTTAGCAGGCAATTTCCGGCCATGAAATTTAGTACGTAGGCGGTTTCGGGAGCGATAAATCGATCTAACTAGAATTCATTTTTAGAAAATGTCGTTTTATCCGACTTTTCAAGTAATGAAAAACTTACAGTATCATTAGAATACGAAGGTGAATTTCGCCACCATCTACAATGTTATAATAGCTCATGTGGGAAATCAGGCGGTCCCGAAACCAGAAGACCGTGGTTCGAGTCCAGATGTCGCGTGTCCGATTTTTTTTCAAGTTCTTTCTTTTGTTGGAAAAACTACTATTGCGAGCCCTTTTAATTTTTTATTTAAGTAACCAGTTCATATTTATTTATTATTATGTCGGTAATATCAAAAAATATTATTCATATTTCAATAGTATGACACGATATACCAAAAAAAAAAATACCGGTCATCCAGGTACCTACTATGTATTTTTTCTACCTATTTCAACTAAAACTATGCTAGCACAATCTCTTCTTCTGTTCGTTCTTGATTATGCTGACGCAAGTTATACTAACCTAACCGAAGATTAACTTAATAAACTTGAGCGGCTTCAAAAGCCATGCCATCCGGTTCGTGTTTGGGTTACGCAAATTCGACCACATTTATGAATTTCGCTCTAAGCTCAAATGGTTACCTATCCGTCTTCACCGGAATCTATACATATTATCCCTTCTGTACTGTGTATTATTTAATTAGATGTGGAACAAGTCCTAAATTAAACAAAATAAGATTTTTCAAAATCGAAGTTGATAATCGATAAAATAACAGACAAACACAAAACATCCTCCTAAAAGTCGATTAAAAATAAGTTTATAATAATTCTAACGCTATATTATGTATCACAATCAATTCACCTCTAGGACCTACAACACTAACAAAAACTGCAAAAAAGGCCACGACAATCTTCTGTACCTATGACATATACATTGGAAGTCATGAGCTCGCATCGAACAAGCGGCCTGTTAGCGTTGTTTAGCTGTTTAAAAAATGTAACATACAGTACACAGTAACTAAAAAAGTCTTGTAAAAAGGAGAACCACACGGTTTTCCTTTTCATAAGACTTTCGAACTTCCGCACTATTACATAAAAGAACGTCTAGAACGGTTTTCAATCTGTAGCTAAAATGTTTTTGCTATAACGATTAGTATTAGATATATTTATCGTTGTTGGCTTATAAAGCTTACTTTTTGCTTAAACCAATCTTGCGAAATCCAAAAATAGCATAAATTCAATTTATTTAATTGAAAATATAAAAATATCTTTATCAGAGAAAACTGTAGAATAATAAAGGATTTTTTTTTTAAATATTTACTTTACAACCTTTGATTTACTTAATATTTACGTCAACGTCTAACCCTACATTAATGCTGCATGATTAATTTACTCTAAGGCCTGAATGTAAATGTAAGACATTACCTGTCTGTCAATCATGGCTAAGCTAAGCTCCAAGCATAGTTTGAATTAAGAACATGTTTTGATATTATATCTATGTATGTATAACAAATATATTTCTAATTCATTTATTCCTGTTTGGAAAAATAGCAAACCCATTACGGTAAACATCGATTTCTTACTGATTTTTTGAAATTTCCGAAGTATGGGAAAAATACTTTACTTCTGTTATATTCTATGTTATGCTAATTTTACCACAGACCCAGCAAAAGATGTTTAGATTTAACGAACATCGACAGCATGATCAAAATGAGGTATAGGTAATATTTATCATTTAATCAACACAACGATAATGAATGCAATGAGAAAAACATAAGGCCCGGACTCCACCAGGCGGACATGTGTTTAAACAACTAATAGAATAGGGGATCGGACAGTAATCAGATTAAAATGTTAAATGTGGTTAGATAAAATAAATATACTGTTTTACGATTATTTACCTAATAATAATTTAATATAATTCATTTAAATATTTTTAAATGAAGAAATAAAATGTTGTTATTTTCAATATTTTTAAACAGTACTGAAACACCAATCACAGTGCGTGACGTCATCTGTGGACAATCATTGACTGCATGGGTACTATCTACTTAGTTTACTCAGTTATTTCCATAATTTTGTTGAAATTATAAAAGTTCCTAAAAGATTATTGATAAATTAGGATACGGTAATCGATTTAAAAGCTGTCACATGATGTTTAACCAGTTTTTTTATAATGAAAACAGGATTTACGAAAGCCGACAATCGAAATCTTCCCAGAGTGAATACGTTTCTGATTTGCAATTTCTTTGCAAGTAATTCAGACTTTTGTGACAAAATTTGTGTTTTAAAATGTGAAAACTTCTGTATTATTTTATTTATATATATAATAATATATTATTTGCCATAAATACCTAAGTACTTGAAAAATTACCTCCTTGAAAAATAACCTCTAATATTACACAATATATGTATTGTACCTACTGAACTGTACTAGCCTGTAAACCACCCACTGCTGAGCGAAGGCCTCTTCTCCATATAGACAAAGGGTTGGAGCTTAATCCACCACGCCGCTCCATTGTAGGTTGGCGAATAATATACTACTATGAGTAACGATCGCTATCAGGTGTATATGATAACAACCGGGACCGACGGCTTTACATGCTCTCCGAGACACGGTGGGTAGAACCACAAGAACATACACCCAGACAGAAAACAAATATTTGTACAAATACAATTATCTGTCCCGAGCGGGAATCGAACCCGCGATCGCCGGCGCGGGTTGTTGAGGCGACTACTCGCACCACTACACAAGAACGGTCGTCGCAAGTAGAATACTGTCAACACTATATCACATTCTTTAGTGTTACAAAAAATAAATTACAAAAAGAAAAAAATCTATAATAGTAGTTGACCGTAGAGAGAAAACAATATAATATATTTACTAAAAATTAATTTATTTATTTGTAGTAATTAATGTATATTTACATGAAAATAATCTTTACAAAAGTAATTATTATTAAGTAATTAAAACTGGTGAATTCATTTCGTTGCATTTTCTACTCGCTAAGTCTACCCATTTTTTTCGTTTATCTGCTTTTCTTGGCACATCAAATGAATATTTTATTTGGAGTACTTTTTGATGTGTTCGTACATTGAGGTACTGCACACCAACGATATTTTTTGCGTTCCATAAGAACAAATAAAAAATCTACTCCACGAAACAAAACTTCTCGTGAACTTATGCTCATGCAGCTGTTTTGTTATAGCCCTAGATGACGTCACGCGCTCTCAGATGATATAGCGTGGCGTTTTGGCGGGATTTTTAAACAGACAATATTAAAACATGATTTTGAGTACTTAAACGGCTATAAAAAAATAAATTTTTATTTTTTATGGGAATAAGTATCCATAAAGATTAATTTAAAACACTTTCTGAAAATTTGTCCGATCCCCTATTTCGTTATTCACACACCTCGTCTCCCCTCCGCTTCAGTGGATACCACTGAACGAAATTCTATTGGTTGTTTAAAACATCTCCGCGTTTGTGGAGTCACACCCTAATTGAATACGGCTGCCGACGTTAAAAGTTTTTCCACAATACTATGTATACAAAATGTCAAAAAATTATGCAATTTTTTTAGTTGACATAAACCCGTACGTTGTGTTTGTATTACGTGTTTACTTTACTTATTGGTCTATATCAGTTACATGCAAACAATTTAAGTAGTTTATACCTATATACATATAGAACTGTTTTAGGTACACTTAGTACCTACACGTAAGTTATCAGATTATGTAAATTACTACTCAGAGCACATAATTATACTCATTATCTTCGCGTCGTGTTCAAAAATATCAAAGAACCGCGACAGACTGTAAGTTGCCACTTTCAGTTTGTCAAAATAATTATAATTTTTCATATTTGGCACGACACGAGTTCTTTTAACTAATTATCTATATTATTATCGTATTTTAAAACGGTAAAAGTATTAGTTCTAACGCGCTCATCTCAGGATCTAACGATTAATTTTATTAAATTTAAATTAATAATTAAAAAAAAAATATTTATTTAATAACGATTTCAAACATTCTGAAAGGCTGTTTATCTGGGTACGGCAATAGACTATGAACATAGTACAATGCATAGAATTGAAGTAATAAACATTAAAAAAAAAGTTAATAGTAAAGTTTAAAACTAAAAACAAAGGAGTCGGTGTGTTGGTAATTACTTCATATACGTAATTTAGAGTCTGACAAGAGCACGTGACGCATATGTCGTATCTAACGAACCTCGCATCTTTAATGGTCTTACTTATTAAGTACTTATGTATTTATTACAAAATAAATTGCAGACACGAAAAGACGACGCTTGAATAGGTAGTTTTAGTATAGATAGATAATAATATTATAATCATAGTAAGTACTGCTTATAAAACTATGTTATTGTGTAACATATATAATTAAGCAACCTTTGCGTAGGGTGAAATTGCTCACGTGAATGGATAGGCGTGTTGGTTGTTCAATGTGGGTAGCATTGTAACACTGATGCCCGGTTTCTGAAGTCTCCAGATAACTTCTCATTAACTATTGATTCATTAAAGTTAAACATAAGATAAACTTGGTTTAACTGTCGCTGCGTTTCTGAATACAAAACAAGCCATTCAATAACTATGTAACTGATAACTAGTTCCTTATTTGCAGCTAGATGGCGCTGTTTAAGAGATCGTGTCTAAAAGTGATTTTATTAGTTTAATTTGTCTTGAATACTAGTTTTATTTACTAGAATATTTTTTCCGAGAATAAATAAGTAGCTTAGCAATGTTTTAGTTAAAAAAAATATGATAAGTAATTATTTATGAACAACATCATTGTCCACTTTATCTGTGACCATATGGTGAGCATTGTCAATGTAAATCGTGTTTAAAACGAAACGTCTTTCCCTCGTTCTCGTTTGATCGTTTCACTTCGTTGTTTTTGCTTTGCCGTGTGATTTTAGAAGTTCAATATCGTAATAATTAGTTTTATATCGTGCTTTATCAATTCTTTTTAATTTTGACCATAATGGAACCTGGAAAACGCAGTAAAAATTTTACTGAAAGAGAGAAGATACTTCTTATCGAAGTAACTAAATCCATAAACATTTCGAAAGGATTTCTCCTACGCCTTAAGTTTCTGGTTACGGATATATTAAAAATAAACTCCATTACTTCCATATCAGACTCTGATGAGTTGCTCGTATTCATTATGTTAACACTGATTGTTTTCTGCTTTGAATATTTTTATCGACTTTGATATTTAGCTTTCACTGGTAATTAAATATAATAATATCTACACGTTACAAGTACATATAATTACAATATAAGCTAAAAGAAGACGTAGTTTGAGAAATGAAACGTCAAATTATAGTTATGGAACCGATAAACGCCGCCAATTGGTTAGTTAAGTTGAACTTAGTTTAAACGGAGTATATCTTACATCGCCGTGTTCGGAAACGCACTTTCACAAGTTATCGAACCAATAGCGCTAATGAATAGATAAACCACCGTTAAAAGTAACTCAGAAACCGGCCATGAATCGTTTAGTGGGGATAGGAGGAGGAACCGCTCGGGGCCTTATAAAAGGACGGGCTCGGTAGAATCTTTCCTTTTTCTCGTCTCTTCGGTACAGGGTGCGAATTGTTGGGTGAGTCATTGTAATTATTATGTAGAAGCTTGTATATGCCACTCAGTAGGTCATTTTTATCTAGTGTGTTTATTAATGTCCGACCGAAATTTCGGTTTCGGTTTCGGTTTCGGCCAGTTTCGGCCAAGAAATCTAGTTTCGGCCTTAGTTTCGGTTTCGGCCAAAAAATGGCCGAAACTTTCGGCCGCGCCGAAACTCGTGTATTGAACTTCATTTTGTTAAGTTTTATTTTTAAATGACAAATTTACGTGTTTATAGGTAATTGTCGTTGGATTTCATGACCTTTGTTTATTTAATTTTAACTATGTGAGAATCGTAGGTATAGCTTATGCGAATTACCTACTCAGTCATCTCGCCTCATCCTTTCCCGTTGATCGCGCGTGGTGCCCAGTCAGTTTGGATAGGTACTGTATTTTTTTCTATTTATAATTCATATTTATTTACCCCAATAAATTTTCCCTAATTTAGACAGAAAGCCGTGTGCCTACCTCATCAGTTATTACAGTAATTTTATTTTATATGTGATCTATGAAATAAGTATTATTTATTTATCTTATAATAATTACTTCATTTGTTTCAAGTAAAAAATGTCATAAAAACAAAAAAACAAAAAATCCGATTTGGCAGTTTCTTTAAAAAAGTATTAGCGATTCATCTAAAGCTTTTTGTAAACTTTGTATCTGTATCATTTTTTTCTTTTTACAAAATAGAAGGATTAACAGCCGGGACTCATTTAAATTTTACAGGGCTCCTTTTAAGATTTGATCGGTTAAAGAATGGATTCCGACTATAAATCCTTCTATTTTGCAAAGAGTTTATGATTTGATTATGTGTGAATCGATTATAAAACTATTTCAATGGTCTAGTTGTTCAGTATTAATTTTGACAACATTATAAACTACTGGGCTTGTTTTTTTCTTTTTAATTTATTTTTAATTTCATCTATCTGTATCTTTTAGCTGTTTATCTGTATCTTTTAGTTTTTTTTACGCAGTCCGGTTTATTTTTAATTTTATTTTTATTATACACTTTTTAGTTAGGATTCATTGGCTTCGTTATTAGAATTATAAGATGGTAAATTTCGCAATCACAGTCCGAGACCCAAGACGCCGAGATCCACTTCTCTTCTCCCTTGTTTTGTGTGCCTTGGATTTGAACCCCACCTCTGCTTTCGCAGTCTGCAGCCATACCACTAGCACCAGGATATCACTGCTACTATCCCCGCCTAATAAGGGCAGAATAACGAAATAATAAAGTATATCAGTACCTATTTTATGTATGAAAAGTAGCGAAACTGGTTGTTTAAAACTTAATTTAAGTCGTTATATATTCTAAACCATTATTTGAAAAAAAATGAAAGAATCCTAAAAATCATTTTTGAATACCTATTCAACGAAACCCCACTTGACGTAATTCATCTTTTTTGACAATATGGCATCTGATTGTGGCTGTGGTGAATATTTATTATTATCATATATTTAGTGACATTCGCGAAGTTAAGATGAATTGATTGACGTAAGAGTCATTAAAACCGGTCAACGCATTTGATCTCAACAACGCCACATAGAAACTAACATACATACATAGATACATAGGCTGATAAACACATTATCCTTCTTTCTGTCGCGCAGTCCCTTCTTTGCGTCGAGCAGCCAGGTAATGATAAACACATTACCCTTCTTTGTTTCGAGCAGTCAGGTAATGATAAACACATTACTCTTCTTTGCGTCGCGCAGTTAGGTAAAAACGAACTAGATTTTAGTTGTTAGTTACAATTAAAATTTTAAATATGTTTAAGGTAGTTCCAGCATGAAACTACTTTTCGATAGATTCGGCTAAAAACTTTTTCATGGGTTCAAAATAGCTTTATTTATGAATTCCTAAAATTTCATAATTTTTGACGGTTTAGATCGCGAGATATTTAAAGACAAAGTTCGCGATTTTGAGAGTAATGTCCCATTTATGTATGTAAAATTTCGGATTTTTTATTATATTAAAAAATTCGCTCGACAGAATTGGGGGAAAAAAAACTAGGAGTGTTGAAAAATATTTTTAGAATAAGCTAAAAAATAAAAGTAGCACGTCACGGTTTTGTTATAGAGATATTAAAATTATAAAAATTAATTTTAATTTTAAATTTATAGTGATCTGGCAACACTGTACACAACGCTCTCATTTTTTGAATTTAATAAAACTATTATTAGAAAGCGCAATACTATTTGTATTTACTAAGACCATATAAACAAAAATATATAAAACACCCAGAGCAACGTTACCAGATTACTATTATTATAACGATATAAGGCAGAAGGTATTAAAGTAGGACTACACTTAACCACGCTGGTTTCGGTTTCGGTTTCGGTTTCGGCCGAAACTGAGGGCAAGGCCGAAAGTTCGGTTTCGGTTTCGGTTTCGGCTGAAAAACCTGTTTCGGTCGGACACTAGTGTTTATTTAAAAAATTGTGTTTCTCTATAAACCAATGGTTAGGTTGTGTCATCTTGTGGGCCATTTCCATGTCAACCGCAACAGGCTTTTTTTTTTTTTATACCACGACGGTGGCAATCAAGCATACGGCCCGCCTGATGGTAAGCGGTTACCGTAGCCTATGGACGCCTGCAACACCAGGGGCATCACATGCGCGTTGCCGACCCTTTAAAAACCTATTTACTCCCCTCTTGAAGGACCCCATACTGTAGTCCTGTGGGAAAACCTCGGCAGGGAGTTCATTCCACAGCCGAATGGTCCGTGGGAGGAAATTCCTCTGATACCGAACTGTACGGGACCATTTGGGCTGCAATGTGTGAGCATGAATTCCCTGTCGATGGCGAGCGGTGCGATGATAAAAAGTGGCCGTTGGCACCATTTCGAACAATTCTTCGGAACACAACCCATTATACAAACGATAGAGCACGCATAGGGATGCAACATCTCTTCTAAGACTTAAGGGCTCGATATCGCTCGTCAGTATTGGATCATCGACAATTCTCACAGCTCTCCTTTGAACCGAGTAAAGAGGGCCAAGCTGGTATGCCGGTGCTCCCGCCCAGAGATGAGAGCAGTACTCCATATGGGGGCGGACTTGCGATTTATACAGAAGCAGTCTTTGCCCCGGCGTGAAGTACCGCTTCGCTCTGTTAAGCACACCGAGTTTTTTTGATGCCATCTTGACCTTGTCCTCCAGGTGGCATCGGAACTGGACGTCGCTGGATATGTCGACACCAAGGATACCAATACTGTTAGAGATGGTAAGGGTTGTGTCCTGGAATTGAGGGGCCACAGTGAATGGGGTTTTCTTAGCGGTGAACGCACAAACTTGTGTCTTGGAGGGGTTGAATTGGACTAAATTGTCTCGACCCTAATCGGAGACTTTGGAAAGACTACTCTCGATTTGAGACACAAGTTGTTCGCGACTTTCTACCACAGCGGAACGAGGGATGTTTGCACGGCCTGTGTAGAATGCGTCTCCAGTGCTATCGTCCGCATAGCAATGAATGCCATCAATAGACAGTAAGTCATTGATATGCAGGAGAAACAGCGTTGGAGACAGCACAGAACCTTGCGGGACGCCAGCGTTTAAGTCTAGTTTTGCGGAGCAGCAGCCATCTACAACGGCTCGTATGCATCGACCAGACAAAAAACTGGCAACCCATTTGCACAAACCCTCGGGTAGTCCGTACGATGGCAACTTCGAGAGAAGACCCCGGTGCCAGACCCGATCGAACGCCTTCGCCATATCTAGGCTAACTGCTAATGCCTCACCTTGACTCTCGATGGCTGAAGCCCATCGGTGTGTCAGATACACTAGAAGGTCACCAGTCGAGCGACCGTGGCGAAAGCCGTATTGCCGGTCGCTGATCAAATCGTGTTCCTCTAGGTACCTGAGGAGCTTGGTGTTAATAACACGCTCCATAACCTTGGAGAGAAGGGAGGTAATAGCGATAGGCCTGTAATTCGATGGATCTGATCTATCGCCCTTTTTGGGTACCGGGTGCACATGCGCGGTCTTCCATGAAGACGGTACTTGCCTAGTGTGGTAGGAAAGTGCGAAAAGTCGCGTTAATACAGGGCACAACTCTGGAGCACACTGTTTCAGCACCATCGCTGGAATGCCGTCGGGCCCACTCGACTTATGAACATCGAGAGTAAGCAGCTCCCGCCGGACATCTCTTTGTGAGAAGTTTATTTCCGGCATGGAGTATCCACACCGCGGGATGGTCGGCGGTACGGCGCTCTCATCGACATTCAAAGTCGAGTTTGAGGCAAAGAGTGTACCTAGAAGATCGGCTTTCTCCTTGGCGCTATGGGCCAGGTTGCCGTCGGCATTTTGCAATGGTGGTAAGGACGACAGACAAAAGTTTCCCTCGGCAGCTTTGGCGAGCGACCAGAAGGCTCGACTCCCGGAAGGGTAGTTGGCAAGCCTTTCGCCAATTCTCCCGATGAACTCGAATTTAGCTCTGGCAATTGCTCTTTTACAGGACCTTGAGACAGCATTTAGCTTGCGTTTCACGTCAGATACGTTTGGATCGCTGTTACTCCGAGCCGTGGTCCAAGCCCTAAACGTGGCTTGCTTAATGCGTTTCGCTTCCTTACAAGGCTTAAACCACGGTCGTTTCCTTGTCCCGGCAGCAACTAGCGAGTTCGAAATGAAATATTCCATACCCGCCAGTATCGTCTCAGAGACAGCAGCTGCGCAGGTGTCGGGATCTTCTGATGTGAAGCAAAGCTGCCTCCACGGGTACGATGCATAGTATTCTCGCAATCCATCCCAATCTACTGACTTGTACTGCCATATGCGCCGCAAACTAGTTGGCCGAGGTGGATCTGTGCGCGTGCATGGTGCAAGAGTCCGGATGAGGCAGTGGTCGGACGAGCCGAGTGGTGCATCCACTGAGATGGAATATCCATCCGGACGTTGAGTCAGCAGAAGGTCCAGTATAGAGCTCGTATGGTCCTCAATATCTGGTATTCTTGTAGGAGAATGTACCAGTTGTGAGTAACCATAGGCCAGAGCAAATTCGTGAGCACACCTCCCCGCGTAGTCAGTGGACCGAGAACTAAGCCATTCAGTGTGGTGGGCATTGAAGTCTCCTAAAATCACCAACTCCGTAGAGGGGTATAGCTCAAGAACTTTGGCCGTCGTCAATTGCAGGTGCTCGAAGAGCCGCTTTGTTTCCCTGTCACCGCTATGAGACCTGTATAAGCATGCGTAAACACGGGTGTGGCCACCGTAGTCCACGCGCACCCACAATATCGACAGGTCCCTGTCCTCTAATGGCCGGTTTCTGAGTTACTTTTAACGGTGGTTTATCTATTCATTAGCGCTATTGGTTCGATAACTTGTGAAAGTGCGTTTCCGAACACGGCGATGTAAGATATACTCCGTTTAAACTAAGTTCAACTTAACTAACCAATTGGCGGCGTTTATCGGTTCCATAACTATAATTTGACGTTTAATTTCTCAAACTACGTCTTCTTTTAGGTTATATTGTAATTATATGTACTTGTAACGTGTAGATATTATTATATTTAATTGCCAGTGAAAGCTAAATATTAAAAGTCGATAAAAATATTCAAAGCAGAAAACAATCAGTGTTAACATAATGAATACGAGCAACTCATCAGAGTCTGATTTGGAAGTAATGGAGTTTATTTTTAATATATCCGTAACCAGAAACTTAAGGCGTAGGAGAAGTCCTTTCGAAATGTTTATGGATTTAGTTACTTCGATAAGAAGTATCTTCTCTCTTTCAGTAAAATTTTTACTGCGTTTTCCAGGTTCCATTATGGTCAAAATTAAAAAGAATTGATAAAGCACGATATAAAACTAATTATTACGATATTGAACTTCTAAAATCACACGGCAAAGCAAAAACAACGAAGTGAAACGATCAACCGAGAACGAGAGAAAGACGTTTCGTTTTAAACACGATTTACATTGACAATGCTCACCATATGGTCACAGATAAAGTGGACAATGATGTCGTTCATAAATAATGACTTATCATATTTTTTTTAAACTAAAACATTGTTAAGCCACTTATTTATTCTCGGAAAAAATATTCTAGTAAATAAAACTAGTATTCAAGACAAATTAAACTAATAAAATCACTTTTAGACACGATCTCTTAAACAACGCCATCTAGCTGCAAATAAGGAACTAGTCATCAGTTACATAGTTATTGAATGGCTTGTTTTGTATTCAGAAACGTAGCGACAGTTAAACGAAGTTTATCTTAGGTTTAACTTTAATGAATCAATAGTTAATGAGAAGTTATCTGGAGACTTCAGAAACCGGGCATAAATGAAGGAGACGGCGACAGCAGATATCCTCCCGAACGAACATACATACACCGGCACGTCTCAGGAATTTATGTTCGAGTTTGTAGCCGGGATAGTGTAGGTATGAAGTGTCGGCCGGGCAAGATATATGCTTTTTTCTTGATCTCGCTACGAGAAGGAAGCAGGGGGGAAGGGAAGCCCCTCCATACAACCGTTCTACGGCGAGAGACGTCGAGCGTCGGACGGGGTACGCCGTCCACGTGTCCCGGCGCGCACATCCTGCCCGACACCTACACCAAGGCGGAGACCGGCTTGGGGTCATCCATGCTCCACGTGCCCATAGTTAAGTGCCCGTCCGGTTAACCTCTAGACCTGAACCAGGAATAGTTATTGAACCACGTAGCTCGTGATCTTTTAAAAATTAATAATAAACATTGTTATTGATAAATTTCTAACATTTTTGTAACTTGCCTACCTGCATATATCACAATGAAAATAAATGTTGTAGTTTTGTTCATTTAATATTTTTTTATTTATTTCTCTCTTTTACTTAAATATCTCTTATTTGTTCTTCGATATAATATAAATATCATACCGCGACAATTGCAATACTTTACAAACTGTATAACGTGTGCTTGTTGAAAAACAAACGTGGAAATAGAGGACAGAGGCGTGGATGTTATCAGCACAAACAATAGGAAGGATGGAATTCTAGTTTTACACATATGGTAACCCGTTCGCGAAGCGTAAGCGCTACAAAGCCAATTGCCACAATTCAGTCTTAACGAAAGGTAATTTAATAGCTGTCGCCATATGTGGATAACGCCTTTTGCGGTAAATTCTTGCGTATAACGCTTTGGACAGTGTTAGCGAATATTTGGCTTTTACACTACAACCTAGTGTTATATAATATTTTATATTGTTTAAAATTGTATTTGAGTGAAGTAAAACTTTTTATACATAAATTAGGCTGTGTGAACTTGGCACCGGATTTTGAAAAAAATAACTTTTTTTGGTTCATTTGAAAGGTTTCGATATACAGTGCAACCTCGATATAACGAAACTGAAGGGAATTAGGAAATATTCGTTATACCAAGTAATTCGCTATAATGAGGTTTGTTATATAGAGGTTGGACTGGACTGCGATTCGTTTTAACGAGGTAAGAACTTGGAATTAAGTGGAAATAATTAATAGGATACGTTATATCAAGGTTTTAAGTTGAAAAAATTCGTTAAATAGAGGTAAAAATACCTTCTACCTATATTCTGCAATGATTGAAAAATCGTTATAAAGAGGTTTTTGATAAATGTTATTCGTAATGTAGAGGTATATTTTGTATTATCTCTTACGGGCAGTTCTAGGGGATTTCGAAAAAATCGTTTAATCGAGGAATTCGTTATATTGAGGCTCGTTATATCAAGGTTGTACTGTATAATTGATAGTAGTGACGTTAACTTTGTTTGTAGTAGTGTAAAAAAAATTGACACACAAAAAAAAACGCATCCCTCAACCTTAAAAAAAAATTTTTCTTCGATTCTTCTTAGACAACGTTTAGTAGTGGATTGATGTAGATTTTTTTCGTTTGTAGTAAAATAGAAAAATCGAAAAAAAATAATAATAATAAAGAAGTCGTTAGTTCGTAAGAGTCGGAGCAAAAATTTTTACTCCGTAAAATCAGTTTAAAAGCTTATTCATTTACTATTACAGCTAACAATGTAAGAAAAACCATGATAGAGATCAGTAGTATAAATATTTTCAATTGTAGTAGAACAAATGTGACAGAAAATCGGATCAGAAACACTTTATAAAAAAAATTGTATGCTACACATATTATAAAAGCGAAGAGGTTGTTTGAGGACGCTAATCTCTGTACCTATCTGTACATTTCAAAAGCTGTTTTATTCTGTCAGTCAGAGTTATAAGTTTTTAGAAACCCGATGATAAAAAATTCACACAAGAATATCGAGTTATTCCTTAAACAATATTCGATGATGATATTTAAAAAAAAAAAAAAACTACAAAAAGAAAGTCTGAATTAATTTTGATACTTAAACAATATGCAACTAAAATAAAAGTTTTGATACAATTCAGCCCTTTAATTTTGTTTCAACAAAAAAAAAAATCTTTGTCATAAATCAAGAAAAGATACACATATAGGATAACTTAAAGTTTTTCGTAACGAGTCGATAACATGAAATTTATCTTTTTTTTTCTTTTTCGCGTTATATCAGATAACGAATCCTTAAAGTTTGATAAGAAATAAATCACAGAATCTTTTACATCTAGGTGCAACATCTAAATCATTTGAAACATTATAACATATCCGTGTAATGTAGGTAATTTATCTTCGATTAACGCAAATGAAGCTTGAATAGCATTGTATTTGACGTTATGGCACTTATCGCTCACTGTGACATTTACAGAAACAATAGTCCAGTCTGCGTTAGTGTCCTGGCCTATTATAACACGAGACATTAACTCTGAGGGCGACTAACAGTTAACCGACGAACAGTTATGTTGTATTCAATCACGTTGGAATTAATTGATGACAATATTTTTCATCCATATCTAGGTATATTGAATGTTATTAAATTGAACGATTTGTGTATAGTTTGTTAAAACGCATTTATTATAAAAATTATTACATATGTTTGAAAACGATTTTTATGTAAAACAGCAACTTTATTGCGAAAAGTCAAAACAAATCAAAATGAATGAAAATGACAATTACAATAATTATTGTAATTTTTATCTATTGTATTAATGGTAATTTTTGATGTTTCGATAGATTCTACTTGTAGACAAATTTGCTACCACTTAAATAATTTTGTTTAACTCCCTCTTGATATAAACAAATTAATTCAATGTGAGTGAAACCAGAAAACACACCTAACACAATAATATGAGACTGGAATTTTATACCCTAAGTCTAGTCGACAAATTAATAAGTATTATTAATTTGTCGTTAAGTTTAATAAGTACCTATTATTAATTTGTCGTTTGTGTTAAAACGACAAAACAAATGTATTACAAAAAAAAAAAATGGTTTTTACTCCTAAAAAAAGGAATAGGTTCAATTCCACAGTGTTATAAAAATGAAAAACTTCTTTCTTTGTATTGTACCGTAAATATGAAAGTTAGGGAGCTGAAAATTTCAGAGCACCTTTAGTTTTCAACTACAAATCGATTAGCCGTATAGGTTTTGAAAACACGCTGGGAGCACTTTATGTTTCCTAATCAGATTTACATTCTTTGCATTTAAAATATTAAAAAAAAAATTAAAGCATTAATGTATAGGTAATAAGAGTATCTACTGAACTATTATAGAAACTTTAATGTAAATAGATTGCTAAACAGTCTTGAAATACATTATAGTTTAAGTGTTTCACACATCTTAAGCACTCAAGGTAAACGTTAGGTATTGTATTACATAGTCACGTGAGGACGTAACGGTACACCACAGGCGACACGTGTAATAAGATAAAGTAAGTCCCGACAGCGTGCCCTGTTAAAACAAAGGTCTTCCGAGTTCCACGTCTCGAACAATGCCGTACACAACGCCATCCCACTTCATGTTATCCCCTTTTTATGCTACACATTATGAAAGTAAGTAATAAATAAATATGTTTAACATAATATAAGTTCAATACAAATAATAATTCCGTGAACATAATTTTTATATAATACTTATAAACTTTTAAGTCATAAACAATGGATTTTTAGAATCCTACACACACATATTTCAAATCTATATATATATCCAGTATCGACGCAGGTGATAAAAAATATAAATTTATAATTTTTGAAATTTTAGTTAAATACCCGTGCGAAGCCGGGGCGGGCCGCTAGTTATAAAATAAAACAAAATATCGAAGGATAGATTAAAATATCAAACATTATTCGAAGAAATTTATCCTTATTAAAACTTATAAAATAAAAAGTAATAAAAAAATATACATATATATTAGAGATGTGCCGACTATAACTTTGGCCGACTAGCCGACTAGCCGACTAGTCGGTTGTGAAGACGCCGACTAGTCGGCCGACTAGTCGGCTAAGCCGATAATGGTTTCGGCGGCGGCAAAGTGGGTTGTTTCTTTATACTTGGTTGAAACATCGGTTAGTTTTAAAAATTTGTCTACTGAAGAGTGGGAAGTACTCGTAAAAAGCATTGAATTGCTGAAGCCATTTGAAGAGATTACGAATATTTTAAGTAAAAGTTGCTTTTCGGTGTCTGAAGTAATACCTCATTCGAAAACGTAACAGAAATATGAAGAAATGTACATTGAAGAAAACCAAGAAACCATGCAAATGAAAGTCTTGCTGGACAATGTTTTGAAGAGTAGGTTCGACTTGGAGCATGACAAAGCCTTCACCCTGGCTAGGTACATTGTTGGATACAAGCTATCAATGTTTCGAATTTTTTGTACATTAGGTACGTCATGTAGGTACATGTCTTGGTTTAATACTAGTCTGTTAAAATCTAGTCTTTTATTCAAAAATAAAAAGAAATATTTATAAATGTTTAAGAATAACAAGATATTATATTCTTTGGTTTGTTAATAATAATATGTAGTAATTTTGTTTGATCATTATCATAGATATTTTTTTACAGTAAGTAATTTTAGAGACTTTAGAGATTTTAAAGACCAAAGGAAAAATTCTTTATATTTCAAAATGTATTAAACTGATTCTAAAATAAAAATATTAATTAACAATCAAGGTAATTATTAATTTAATTCCTCTGAAGTATATACATTTTATTGATAAAATACATACAAATTTTAAGCCGGATAGTCGGCGCTCTTTGCCGGATAGTCGCCGACTAATCGCCGACTACAAAAGTGGCCGGATAGTCGGCTTAACCGACTAGTCGCCGACTAGTCGGAACATCTCTAATATATATACTATTTTTACGTATAGTTAATAATAATTTGTTTTGCCTTAGCCAAAACTTACCAACATCCAAAATTACAAAAGTTTTCTAGCGACTGCTTCGTACCTTAAAAAAAAAATATAATTGTATAAACAAAACACCAATAATAATATACCTCGCAAGGTGATTAGAAAAAAACTTGAATAAACGCGAGAAGCCTATATTTAAAAGCTCGCAGCTTATCTTGAACGTTAAACGTCGAGGCATTCTGCAATATCGAGCCTATCTTTCTACTAATGGCCTACATGTGAAAGGTGAATGGCTTCATCGCACGGTGATGTTGTATCGGGTTTTATTATACTTTCCATTAAAACGAAGCTTTAAACGTTGTTTTACATTACTAAAAAAATCATTTAACCTAGGGGAAACTTTTGCTATCGCAAAAAGTCTGTAACCACGAGTAGTCAAATATTTACAAGAACAGTATAACAAATACTTTTAAATACTTTACTTATACTTTTAAAGAGTTTTGTCGTTATTAAATAGTTTTATCTAGTATATAATGAATAGATGAAGGATTTTTCCTACCTAAGTTTTTTGATACGGCAGAAATTTTAGTGAAAGCGACAATTATGTATAATCAACTCGAAGTTGACACTAAATATACAACGACAATTTTGTAAGTTTCTCTTAAGTGGTGTTGCAACTTTACTTTTATCATGACTCTTAGGTCTGAAATATACCTAGGGATGGCTGATTCGTTTTTAACCTAACAATAGCAGGTTAATTCGGCCTTATACTTAAGACAGTTAGTAAATCTTATGATTTACAAGTAAAACCTTGCTTTATAATTGGATTAATACACGATAACCGTTCTGATGTAATGGTGCGAGTAGTCGTCTCAACGCCGACAGTTGCGCATTCTATTTCCGCTCGGAGCAGATATTTGTATAAATATTTGTTTCCGGTCTGAGTGTATTTTCCTATGGGTCTTCCCACCATGCCTCGATGAGCACGTAAAACCAGCGGTCGCGGTTGTTATTTTAGACATCTGGTAACGATAGTTATTACGTTACGTTACGTTATGTAGAGAAATTATCTCCCAATCCGCAGTGGAGCAGCGTGGTGGATTAAAATCCAAGCCTTCTGTATGGAGAAGAGGACTTTGCTCAGCAGTGGGATGTTTACAGGCTGATTCAGTTCAGTTCCGTAATACATGACGAATTTAAAGGTTGAGTTAATAACAATAACATAGATATAGCATAATATATCTGTATAAATATGGTTAGGAGGTTTAAAGGATAACAATTATAATAGTAGATGACCGTTTGATTGAATGATAGGGACAGGATGGGACAGTTCTGGCGATCGGTAATCGCGGTACTGAGCTTCTGGCACCTGAGACCCACGAAACTTCGCCTAATGGCCTGTCGTGCGTCCATCGCGCCGGTGATTGATCGACACACCTCGCGACATGTGTACATAGCCTACATCACTTATATCTCTGTAATAAATCACGCATTTGAGCTCGATAAAAGGTACTACTTCATACAAAGTAACATCGCCATTATATTGAGGCGAGTTTTGTTTAATACTGTTGCAAATATTTGTGTTTCTTGTTTCCTACCAATTTTTTATTCAAGCTATTGCGTAATATTAAAATATACAAAGATGCATTGTACATTAACTATATATTACAATAAAAACTAAATACAGTACGATTCAAACTGATTTCCCGGCCTGAATACACGCCGTCTCTGAATAGGTATACGGATTGCACACATTCGACTGTTTAAAAAAAATATTATTGTTATATTGTTTATGATTTTGAACATCATTTATTTGTTCTATGAGTTTATTACATTCAGTATTTTTATTCCAAACTTTTTCGAGTAAAATTCGAAATTATAGAACTACATGAAAAAGACAATAACGAAACATTTAAACAGGATCTCGAATGACAGTGGTAAGCGATTTCATCAGTAAAATACTAAAATTTAAAAAACAACCATTCCAAAGTGTACAGTAAGCATACGAGGCCTGAAACGTGTTACAGAAGTACGTATTATCACTAATCTAAGTAGCTAATAACTTATATGATATAAATTTAAGATACTGAAATGATTTCTATTAAATACAACTGACAATAATCATCGCAACCAAAACAATAATTGTAAAAAAAAAAAAAACATCTCTACATCGTTAACACAAAGTCGAAAATACTTAATAATTTTTCACATTTACAATCCGTGCAAATCTGAGTAGATCTCCAGAAAACTACAAATCTAATACGCATTAAAACAACAATGAAGTTTGTAACAATACGTCTTACAAAAACGTAACGAACAACAGGGTTGAGTTGTTGGAGTGGAAGTGATTAATAATTTTCTTAACATTCTCCTCGTCATCTCGAATCTTTTCAGAGGCACAAAACATTTAGTCAATTCAGCGCACAGGAGCTCGTCCATGATAATACACCCTATTGGCTAGAAATTGAGATGGACAGTCTTCGTAAACATACACCGTTATCGTGTTTCTTTACTTTTCTTTTTTTTATTATTATTTTTTATTAATTATTATTTTTATTTTTGAAATAAAAATAATAATTAATGTACATAATACAGACATAATACATTGACTGACCCGTTGGCGCAGTTTGCAGTGACCCTGTTTTCTGATCCAAGGGTTGTGGGTTCGATTCCCGCCCCGAGTCTGGGTGTGATATATGTTTATTTATATATGTATTATTTATAAATATATTTATTTAAAAAAAATGTATATCAGTGGGCTGTTACCTAAAACACAGGCATTAAGTTGCCTACCTTAGGAACAGACGACCGTGTGTGTGTGTTAAACATATTTAAAAAATAATAATAAAGTATATTACTTTAAAGTATCTATTAATTAATCTTTTGATACTATATTATGTCGACTCGAATCAGAAATTCCACTTGATAGTGTGGTTATAGCTGATACTGTGCGGTCACACTCTCTTGGACATCAAGTGCTTACGACAGTCCATAGCTATGAAATCTACCCATTCTCTCCAGAACAAAGACCCTCTGATCTAATCAACGCAACAATACACCTCAGATAGCCTGGAAAATAAAGCCAGCGGCACTCTTGCCAACATAGCCGATTTAAATTACGAACAATATTACACGGTGCGGATACAAACGAGTCCATTGTAGACCGTGTGCGCCCGACAGCTGTTTTAGATAACGTGTGACCTCCCCAGAATAAAGCGCGCCATGAACAATTAAAACAACAATGATGTCGAGCACGCGTACTTATCAACGATTTACGAAAGATAAATATTTGAACGGAATGAAAGTAATAATCATAGAGAAATACAGAAAGTTGCAGTATATGCCGTGTTGTACTTATAGAGTATGCGCTACTGCACTAGCTTTAGCTACCTAGGATAGTTTAGATTATAAGATGGAATGTAAAAATTCAAAGTTTCTTTCGCAAGCCAAGACAGTTTCTTTTTACATATCTAAAACAAAAAAAAATATTTTGCGAAAAGTACAAGCGTGGTTTTGAATAATTTCCTTCATACAAAAGAGAAAAACGAAAAAGTAATTTTTTTGTCAATATTTAGATTTTGATATGGGGAATGAATATAATAACAAAATCTAAATATTACTACAGTTTAGAAGAAAAAAAAGTTACATTGAAATAAATTATTATTGTTTTAGTTACTCACACGCCTATTTATCACAAATAAAAAATCTGGCATTATGATCTATAATTAATACTTGACCTTTTTTACATATGTGTATATAATTATATTCTATGTAATATAAATAAAATTCATAAAATTTATATAAGAATAAAAAATTGAAAAGTATACCGTAAGAAATACAAGGAAATAGATATATCCTTCATATTAATTCGCTTCAATAGCTTTGATCTTCGACCCTTTGAATAATGTCATTCAAGATTTACAAAATACGCTCAGGTAAATATTTTTGGGTGACGTCTCTCTCATTCTTTTACAATGGAATTTTTATTTCCCCATTGTTAGGTTCTTAAAATTGTTAAATGGGTTTATAAGAAAAACTTGCCTTCTAACGAGTCCTAATTTCATACTAAATAAAATTTCTCAGGGCTCAACCAACAGTTTATAGTTCCTCTCAAATAATTTACAGTCCGATTATTTCCCACCGACTATTTTCTGAATATCATACAAGATATAGGGTCCAATTTCAAAAAAAGAGAATAATCACAAAATTTTTATGGAGAAACATGACGTTCGGTTAAAGAAAATCAAATTCTTTTTTCAGCCTTAATTTCTGAATTTCAGAAATTCGGAATTTAAGGCTGCTGGTAAAAATATCGTTTATATAGACGAATCGTTTATCCACACCACACATTCCAAAGCCAAAAGTTGGACGGATTCTGCTAATAAAAGGATGAAACAACCCATTTCCAAAGGTCAACGATTTCTAATCGTACTCGCAGGTAACGAAAAGGGTTTCGTGCCTGGAGCTCTGTTGCTAGATAAGTCAGCGGACTTTGAAGGAGATTATCATAAAGAGATGAATACGGAGAAATACGAGAAGTGGTTGCAAAAACAATTGATTCCTAATTTGCCACAAAATAGCGTTATTATTCATCGTGCCACAAAAAATGGAGAAGCCACCAAATGCAAATATCAAAAAAAGGAGATATGGTTACTTGGCTAGAAAGGCACCACATTCCTTTTACAGCCGGTGCCAAAAACTTCAACTTTATGGTGTTATACAAAGTCATAAAGAAAATTATTCCGAGTTTAATGTTGATCAAGTTTTGGGAGAGTATAGACACACTGCAGCTCATGTGCCACAGTATCACCCAGATTTTTATCCCATATACAGTCCCAGCTAGGGGGGGGGGGGATTAGGCGACGGCCCAGGGCACCAAATTTCAGGGGGCGATCGGTGGGGGTAAGATGATTTTCCCGCCAAACTGGTACGCGCGGTGGATGGTGGGGATAGCTAAACGTTCAACCGTAGCGCGAGATCACCGATTTATGAGCGACAGTCTATCACACAAGGCGATAATCTTCTACGGCTGTTTACAATGTTTTACAACAGAGGGCAGAATTATTTGTGTTACAGCAAAGTAACAAATGTGCCCTGTAGTATTGATGGTTACACCGCTTATTGCTCGGAATTCCATAACCAAAAATATGGTGTTATTATATATGCTAAATCTAATTACATATTTATTCATATTATTTTATTAATTTATGGCCAGTGACAATGAAGACTCATTTTAGTATTTCTCCTCCTCTTCTGAGGTATATAGTGATGACTTAAGTTTCAATAGCATTTCTTCTCTTAGCGAAACTCTTGAGTGTCAATTTCAAGATGTACTCAAAAACTTAAATATTATTCACATAAATGCAGAGAGTATTCCTGCTCACTATCCTGATATGTTGTCCTCACTTCAATATAAACATATTCATGCGATCTTGGTAAATGAATCATGGCTTAAAACTTGCTTACCATCATCTTCCTATTCCCTTCCCGGTTTCCATTTAATCCGCAATGACCGTATTGGGCGACCTGGGGTGGCGTCGCCTTCTATCTTCGATCACATAATATTCCCTTTACCATCGTCAGTAAATCTATATCCCAGGACGGGTATGACCCAGATCACCTCTTCCTTGAAATAATCGAATGACTGACAAGTTCACCGATAAATCTGCAAGCACAAGCACAAGCACACACATGTGCGGACTTGTCCAGCCGAGCCGTGAGCCGCGCACCGAACCGAGAACCAATACATTCACACGCAGATTTGTCTGCGGAGTTATCGCCAGCGACAAGTCCGGCGGATGGGCGCGCCTGTGAATAGTAGCCTTAATAGTATATTGATGGTGCATGGAAATAACAACGATTAAGCCGGGTATATTCATAATAACTTCTACTGAGAGCATTTTGACTTAGCAGTATAACCGTTTGTACAGGTTAAGTGAATAAATCTATTATTTTATTGTGTTTTTATATACAATTTCCATTTTATGTATGTTTATTGGTAGATTACATCCTTATTTGTAAAAGAAATTATAACGAAGTGTTTTTCGTTGTATATGTACAGAGTATTCTTGTTTGAAACACTACTGTACCTAGTTGGGTACAGCGGTCGAATACATTTCGCGGTCGCACTTTTTTTTTCAAGTTTTTACTATAATGACTTCGAAACGTTTTGACCTTTATAAATATTGCAACGGTATAGAGGAAGTAGTTCAGGCCGTTTTAGAAGATAGTTATTGTGATGCCGATTATGACCTTGCGATAATACCGCCAAAATCAAGTCCTGTGACAAATAATGATCATGATGACAGTGATGATGATGAGCTGAAACAATGATCTGTGGGACATTTCAGTTAAATTAATTAGTACTATCATTGATGTCCTGGCTCCGTACTTAGCGTTAACTTTTTTTGCTAAAATATAGTAAAGTTTTACAAATTTTTAAAAAGGGACATCGTAGTGATTAGCCCAGTTATTATAGACCCATTTCTATCTTACCGTCCTTAAGTAAAATTTTTGAAAAAATTATACTAAATCAACTTCTTTTCCATTTTAAAGTTAATGGAATTTTTCACAGTGAACAATATGGTTTCACTAGAGGTCGCTCTGCGACAGATGCTGGTGTGGCACTTCTCAAACATATATATAATGCTTGGAAGAGGTCACAAAATGCTATTGGTGTATTTTGTGACTTATCAAAGGCATTTGATTGCGTGGACCACAAGATTTTATTAAGTAAACTAGAATATTACGGTGTTAATGGTAAAGCTCTTGATTTCATTGCTTCATATCTATCTAATAGAATTCAACATGTATCAATAAACGGAACGAAGTCTTTTGGATCTGTGCTAAAAATGGGCGTTCCACAAGGATCAATTCTAGGTCCTTTTTTTATATATATATAAATGATCTGCCATTTTATGTTAAGGATATTTGTGATATAGTGTTATTTGCAATTGACGCATAGCTTATATTTAAAGTTGATAGGAAAAAAGTAAATTATGATGACGTGAACAGTTCTTTGTCTCGAATTCAGGATTGGTTTAAAACAAACAACCTTGTTTTGAACGCCAAAAAAACCAAGTGCGTTGTATTTTCATTGCCTAATGTTAACCCTTAACTTGGCAGAATTTTATTTTTTTAAATATCACAATAATATTTATAGCACTTTATTCTTATGACCCAAGGATGTCTAGAAAAATACTAAAAAAAATCTCATGAGGGTAGTTATAAAAAAACCAAATGTATCTTGTGGGATACATTGCCAAGCGCATTAATAAATACATTACCCTTACAATGTATCTCTACAGATACATTGCCAAAATAAGCTAGCTGATGCTAAGCTGATTCGATTACATTTGTAATATATTTATATTTATAATTAAACCGCGTTTATAATCAGTAGTCTGTACCATTTATTTTAGTGACAAAAATATAACTTCTGTTAGATAAAAATAATACAAAATCAGATTGATTTTGGAAATTTATAATGTGGAAATTGAAAAAAGTCTCTACCCGGTAATAGACACAACCTCATACCACATTTTATGCACAAAACAGTAGTCTAGCCTCAAGAAATTGGCACGTACTTTTTCAATGAGGGGCTCAACTTTAAAATATCAATCACGTCATCAAGCAATTTGTCGTTAAAGCAGAATACGAAGGTACCTTCGTATCTGCTGAAATTTTTTGAGTGTCAATATATTAGCTATTTGTGGAAATCTAAATTCTTGAGAACAATAGTATAAATCAGCATATTCACAATTTCCATGATTTAATCAATTGCGATAAAATGTTTGATATCTTGTTTTGAAAAATTAAGAGAGCGACCGTTTGCTTTGCGTTGAGTATAAATTACTTTGCAGTGTAATCTTATGAAGAATGTCATCATAAAAGAAATAATGAAAATATTCTAGTGGTGTTTTGATGTTGTCAATAGGTAACAGTTCATCATGTATTTCGGCATTATATTTAAATTTGTTGTTTATCAAATGGAAATTCGATTGCTTTCTTTGTATAGGCGCAGGCCGTCTTACAGTTAGCTTTGGCTGTTTTGAGCGTGTATTCTTTATATTTGATGGCGATGGTGAGGCTGCTACTATTGACTCAGGTGTTTCAGGCACTTTTCGGTCAAATCTAGGCCTTTTATTTTGAACAACATTCACTATGGCGGTTGGTGAAAGAGGTATAACCAATTGAAGAGAATCTTGAGCTAAAGAAAAGATTTTTAGTAGCTGGTTTCATTGATACTGGAATGCAGGAAGCAGTAATTTAGGGCATGGTGAGGTTGTTTTCATCGTCAGAAAGTATGTGAAGATTTTAAAGAGCAGAAGGAAGCAAAGGACCTGGTGAAGATTCAGTACTGCCACGTTTATGAAAATTAAAATTCTTAACTTCACTACTAGAATCCGAACTTTCTTCATTATTTGATGATTGATTGTGTTTTGGCACCAATGTGAGTATTTTGCTAGCTCTTGAAAGCATATGTACCTTCAAACAATAGGAAATAATCTGAAAATGCATAAGCATATGAACAGTCAATCAGCTTGGCAGTGTGCACATACAGATACAGGACGATTCTGTATAATTTGTTAGCGAAGCTGGCAGTGTGTACCATGAGATACATCCATTTAAAAAGTCAAATAAAGCATCAACCAGATAATTATAGAACATCCAAAGTAATTACTTTAGTGCAAAATATACTTATAATTTATAATTTTACGCACCCATTCATAAAATATGTAAAAACAAAAATATTTTCATAACTTTTCTCACCTTCTTTCATGGCAATATGGCGGAACTTAAAATAAAGTGAAGTTTATCAGCTTATTAGTCTGGCAAACAGAAAAAACTAAACGTGCGTTAAAAACCTAAGAAATTACCTAAAAATTCATATACAACAACAAAATATTAAGTTTGCACTAAAAATAATGGCACTAGATTTTTTTTTTTTATTCTGATGTATCTCCAGAGATACATTGCCAAGAAAAGGGTTAAACATCCAAATTATAATTTAGAAATAAATAACGAGAGGCTTCTTGATACTACACTATTCTTAGGGATAAATTTGGTCTCAAAACTTTAGTGGAATTCCCATTTTCATCCTTGAATGATAGATTCAGCTTCGCAGCTTTCACAGTATTTTAGCTATTTCCATAGTATTATGTCTTATGATCTGTTATTGTGGGGTAATGCTACAGATATTGAGACCAGTGGCGTGCCTAGTACTTGAGAACAGGGCAAGCCCGACATACATTTTTTGTTTATGATTCCATTTTTTTTTTTTTATAAATTTCATGACAATTTATAAATTCCATGAAATTTTGCAACCCTTCACTCTTCAGTCTTCATAATAATTGCCGTCGGCGAGTTTTGACAAAGCACACTGAAGGCATGTTACTACTAGACAGAAAATCACAAATATGTCAGCATTGACAAAACCCCACGCGTTGCGTTACAAACCTACATGACAAACTAACAAACAAAAAAAAACACATGAAAAGTTAAAGCGCTATTACAGAGGCATTAAAAAAGCTTATGATAGGTATCGAAAACTGCACGATTGACTTTTGAAAAATTTATTGGTTGTTTAACGTAATAATAATGTAACAAATGAAAATTTCAAAAGTTTACTTTTGAAATTTTCAGATTTCTATCTGAACTCATTTTAAAATCAAAATCACGAAAATGAAAAATGTATCAGTTATCCGCTCAATCACTAAACAAAATGTATATCATCATTATAAATATTTACACTCTTTGACATGTACCGTGAAATTTGAAAACAACCAAGTTCGTGGCGCTAGTTTGTGACTAACTTCATAGTGAAAGCCGGGCTTATTCTTTCATACTAATTGCTATAGAAACACACAGTAGTTATATCTATAGACATAGCACTTTTTCATAGGTTAGAACGGTGCAGAAATACACGCCGGCGAAGCCCCGTTGCAAGCCAATGAGTGTGAGCGAGATGCATACGACCGTCAACGCTACGTAGTATTTAGCGGCCGGCGGGCGCGGCGCGTTCGGACACTTCTTATAATAGTCATAGATAAAAAACAAAACGAAGTGAAAGAATTGGCGCGCGAAAATTTAAATATGAAAGTCAATGTTTTCGGTCGGTACGGAATTTGAAGTAGGGCAAGCCCGGCTTTTTGGCTTGTATGAAGCTACCGCCACTGATTGAGACTGTATTTATTTTGCAAAAAAGGGCTACAATGAAGAAGTAAATAGCACCAGGGATAAAATGTTTAAGGTTCGTTCATTTGCTGATATTATAATATATAAATTTATTCAGTGGACTCTGATTCACAAGAATATTTCAATCGATGAATCAATGGTAAAGTATTTTGGTCACCATCGAGGAAAACCGGTGCATTTCGGCTACAAAAAATACGTTGCAGCAAGCCTTATGGGATACTGCTATACTTTTTATTTTTTTTGTGGAAAAGGCGTCGATCCTCTAATCCCTCTCTGTCCGGCCTCTGATCTGACTAATTCTATAAGATCAAGAGTAGTTAAAATTACTACTACCTTATGCCAGAAAACACAACACAAGACTCGACCATCGTCTTCACTGGTCCCAGGCTTGTCTCAAGACGGTATAGGACATTATCCTCAAAAGCTCGAAAAACCATTAAGATGTGTTTTATGTCACACAAGAGTTTGCTGGCAATGCAAAAAGTGTCTTAAAACATGTGTAGAAAAACAATGTTTCGAAAATTTTCACTTTATTAGAAGAATTATTTTTTTCTACTTTTTTTATACTTTAATTTTTATTTGATTTATAAAAAATATGAAAATAAATGTTTCATAAAAATATCATTGCTGTTTTTATTTTGGCAGTTAAACTTATCGTAGTATAGTGGTTTATTTTTGCTGTCTTCTTTCTTGTAAATAAGAATTATAGAGCTTGTTATCCATTGCATTGGTATATTTTCAGTGGTCAATCTTGTTATTGTTTCTGGCAGTCTTGCTTTCATCATCTCATTGGTAATATTGTCGGAGAAAGACCTAGGAGGTCTTTCTCCTTTTTTTTTTGTCACATTATTGCATTCTGGATTTCCCTTTCTAGAATTTGGGGTATTTCTTCAGAGTCACCTTCGATGTCTACATTCATTTCATGGGTATTTCCAGATGAATACAGTTTTTGATAATATTCTGTTGCAAGTTCTAGAATAGGCTGTCTCCTAGTTTCATGTTTGTTTAATTATTTTTTATTTTTAAACTTGAACATAACTATAAAACCTAAGCTCCTATACATTATCACATCAAATATCATATACTCTATTTAGACTAACAATACGGACCAGATAAAAAAAAAAAAAAACTATTATTTATTTTTAACTATTGAACTTATCTTACTCTTTAATAAGAATATTTTTATGACATGTGTACTTCAAAAATCAATTAAATAAAACAATTAAAAATATTTTCAATGGACTTATTAACTTTATTAAAATTTAATTAACATTTTGCTTTTATATTTTCTAATAATTGATTAATAAAAAAAAAATTACATCTTGTTTCAATAACCAGTCACTATACTGTTAGGCTTGTTAGGCTAAAGGCTTTTTGGTTTCAAAATCGGTACAACGTTTTATCTATAGAAATTCAATAAGTTAATTATAAAAAAATTAATAGTAAAACAAACATTATCTAAACAGTCAGGGTTGTACATAGACTTTGTAATTATCATTTTGAAAGCAAGTATAAGTTAGTAATCATTTCCATTTTAAAAGTTAAATCCATTTATCACCCATTTCTATCCATTTTAAAAGTTAATATAATTATAAGTTAGTAATCATACCCATTTTTCTTTACAAAATTAAATAAGTTTAGTAGTTTGTGACTCAGGAGTACAAATATATAAAAAAAAACCAAACTTTTTTTATCATGTAACTTGTCAACATTATTACTTAAAAATCGCTATTTTTGAATACAGTATTGACATATATATAGAAAGAAGAAGCTTAAAATTATAATTTAAATATATCAAAATATTTACAAGTCTTATTTGAATTTAATGACACAAATTTACATATTATAAATAATTATAAAATAAATACACTAAGAACCGTCGAAGAATATGAGCTATCTGTAAGCTTTAAGATCAGTAACAATAACTAATAAAGTTTTAAATAAAATGTTTAAGAAGATAAATAATAATTAAGGTTTTAATAGTACATACCTATGATGACTCTTCAAGACGTCAAATATATATGAAACTTAAGTTAAAAACCACAAAAGTAATTCAAAAACTGTAAACAACTGTTCACGACCACATTGTTTTAAGATCAGCCTTATGTAAATGACTTTGTAGCACCTAAATTACTTTTATGTTATCAAAACAAAACCACTATTAAACAAAAAAATTAGTGTCGTATCCACGGTCGAGCTCATCCTTCACATACTGTCATTATTTTATAAAATATAAATTTACCTATGGGCTATGAGTCTATGACCACAGTTTATTTTGGAGCATTTTGGAGTATAGATAATAGAACTATAGAGTTAAAGGTAGGATACGAAAAAAGTATCAATACTTTGTGGTATCGAGTACGTTTCGTTTCGATACCGATACTTTTGTACTCGATAGTTTGTATTTAATACTTTTACTCATTGAGTACTTTTTAACAGGTATCGTATCGAATAAATCTTGGAAGACAACGGCATGCAGTTCAATTGTACTAAGCTTTGGAATTTGGAAAAACTACAGAGGTAAACATGGTGACGGAGTTGCGACAACTTTTTTTTTTTCGTGTGCCCTTGTATCGAATACAAGAAAATTATCGATACACTTCGTTTGATAATTATCGAACCCAAAAGTACTCAATACTTTGAAGTATCGATACTTTTGTTTCGATACGTTTATGAGTAGGATACTTTTTTTCGATATAACACATGTATACAGTATCGATACTTTCTAATCGATATTGTGGCCCTAGTTAAAGGAGCGCAATCTTGTGTTTCAAAAAGTGTCCGTCGAAATGCACCAAAGTAGAGTGGCAACACATTAGCATCAGGGTAAATCTTAAAGAAAGCGCCAAATAACAAAGCAGTCATAACACGGACTGGAGACATAATAAACAATATAAATTAACAACAATAAAATACGTAATGTAATATAAACATTATCAATAACAAATTAAATATGACTTAAGTTTTCAAAGCCTCTAAAAATACTAGTTCGAATAGCTATTTCAAAATGCCCGTTTTACTATTTTTTTGCATATTTCCCTTCGGTTTGATATTACCAATGGAAGACACGGTCAACCTGGCATCCAAAAAAACTCGGTGAGAGCGAAGCGGTACTTCACGCCGGGGCAAAGACTGATAATATTCTATATAAATCGCAAGTCCGCTCCCATATGAAGTACTGCTCTCACCTCTGGACGGGAGCATCTTTTGTGTAATTGGTTGTATCCCGAAGAATTGTTCGAAATGATGCCCATGGCCACTTTTTACTATCGCACCGCTCGCTATCGACAGGGAATTCATGCTCACACATTGCAGCCTTAGGCCCGATCCACATTACAGTGCTGATCTCGGTTCGTTCTCGGTCCGATCTCAATCCGGTAAAATGTTTTGTATGACAAATCGTTGCTGGAGCGTGACTTGATCGGACATTGACTGCCACGGATAGTATGAATACTCTCATTGTTTCTTGTGTAACAATATTTTACCGGATCGAGATCGGACCGAGAACGAACCGAGATCAGCACTGTAATGTGGATCGGGCCTTAATGGTCCCGTACAGTTCGGTTTCAGAGGAACTTCCTCTCATGGACCATTCGACTGTGGAATGAACTCTCTGCCGAGGTTTTCCCACAGGGCTACATATGGGGTCCTTCAAGAAGGGAGCAAATAGGTTTTTGAAGGGTCGGCAACGCGCATGTGATGCCCCTGGTGTTGCAGGCGTCCATATAGGCTACAGTAACCGCTTACCATCAGGCGGGCGCAGGGATGTCAGACGGCCACTCGAAATTCCTGGTACCGAGAGGGTTGAAAAGTTGGTATTGATGACGAAAAACTGGTACCCCTGAGTTGTGTTGTCAACATTGATATAATATATCGATATGTAAAAGCGATGACCTTTTTTTTTAGCTATATGTCGAATCGACGACCTTTTTTTTAGGTGTAATGTGGAATTGACAACCTTTTTTTAGATGTAATGTGGAATTAATGATATTTCTAGAACCGACGACCTTTTTTTTCGCTCTAATACGGAATCGACGACCGAGTACCATGATTGTCGGCCATACCACTTTTTAGGGTCACGTACCATGTACCAAGATTAATAATCTTGGTACATGGTACGTGACCCTAAAAAGTGGTATGGCCATTGCCCTGGGCGGGCCGTATGCTTGATTGCCACGGTCGTGGTATAAGAAAAAATCGTACCCTAAATGTTACATGTATACATATATGTATATATTTGGTATATACAGAGTGACTGGTAAATTACTATCAATATTTAAGGAGAATACTCGGTACATAATTCTCATTCGAATTATGTAAAAAAAACCAGGTAAATATTAATAAACTTTTAAGTAAAGTTACTCAACAATTATCCAATTATGTACGCGTCGTCTGGACACCCTAGCAGCTAGCTGCACTTTCGACACAAAACAGGTAGTTTACCTACGTCCAAACGCCGCCACGTGTTAACAGGGTAGGAGGATAAACAAGCATGATCCAGACCCCCTTAATACTTTAATCCTGGCTTAGGATAGGCAAAAATACTAAGATATTTAACTCGTTTAAGCAACAAATTTGTTGACTAGGTAAATGATGTGATCTTTGGCAATTTTTAGATGTGAACAAGCGGCACAGTACAACATCTGTGCACATGCCGCCGGCATGACTGTAGGGTGTTAACGCTTCATTTACTTGAATTGAAATTTATGAAAATTTGGTGAAAAATTAAGTACCTATTTTTTTTACATAATTCGAATGAGAATCATGTACCGAGTATTCTCCTTAAATATTGATAGTAATTTACCAGTCATTCTGTATAATATAAATGTTTACAGTAATTATGGACTTGAGAGGGCAAGTTTAGATAACAACCATGCCTAGTATACATCCTAACTTTGAAATATTAGAACTATAAAAAAATATATAATTTTGTTCCGTGTAGAGTTTCTTGAACGGAGAAAAATATATATAATATATTCAACTATTAGATTTTTGAATTTATCTGTTATCCAAGCATATTTATCAAGCTATATTTTAGTATTTATAAATAATGTTTATGTTCCAAATATTAAAGACGCATATAATATATTCAGATTCGTAGTCAAATGTGTCGTCTATAAGAAGCTTACGTATTCTAATTAATATATTATACTCTTTGATTCTAATATTATGAATACTACCTACTCTACTACTACTACTTAGGGTACGTTCGCGCGCCCTCTTCTAATTGATAATTCACTTAGACAATAAAAACAATATATTTATTACATTTCCATAATTTACATACGCATGCTTATCAATTTCAGTAATATCATTTTCACTTGGGCAGGTTTATCGACATATATTAAAAACACAATATAACGTTTAGCTAAATATTTCATCGAGTAAATTTTTATTTTTATATTTACACTTTTTTTTTCAAGTGAAAATTGCTGTGGTAATTTACAACGCAAAGGTAACAAGTTAAATTCAGTTTTTGATTAAAGAAGTATCATTTCCGCGCATGTTGTCTGTGGAATGCATAGATTAAAAAATCCTATAAAAATGATGTATTATCAATTAGAAGAGGACCCGCGAACGTACCCTTAGTAGAAAAAAGTAATGGCAGCATTGACTTTTGTTTTGACTTTTAATTCTATCATAGACATGACATAATTGAAAATAACCTCAGAATATATTTAAAAATTAAGTTATTACTTTTCTGTATATAATCACTGTCGTAAATTGGAGTAAAGATGAATTTCTCCTTATTCCGAAGTGTGTTGAGAAACGTAGCTGCAATAACATATAAATCTAATAATATTTTTAATGTTCGCGGAGTGACACAAGTTACGAAAAATATACATATAACATGTAAACACTACGATTTAATGGAGTTTTTCGACGAAAAAAAGAATTGGAACGAAACAAATATTCGTGTTGGGAGAGCTTGGAAATTAGATGAATTGAGAATAAAGTCTAACACTGATTTACACAAATTATGGTATGTGTTGCTGAAAGAACGTAACATGCTCTACACCATGGAACACGAGTGTAATGAAAAAGTACGTCTTTTTCCTAATCCAGAGAGGATTGATAAAGTGCAAGAATCGATGGACAATATTGAGACAGTTATAAAAGAGAGAAATATTGCTTATTATAAGTTAGAAACTGGGGAGACTGGTGAGCGTCCTGTAGAAGACGTGGTGAACCTCTTGGGTCTCAGTGAAAAATATCAAAAACAAGAGTATCATTTACCTAAGTTTATGAACTCACGTTGGGTCCGATCATATTTTGAACATGGCTACATAAATAGTTTTGCAGTGAAAAAGTTTTATAGATTATATAGAGAAAAATTGCATAATGAAGAAAGAAAGGCACGGAACAGAGATTTTAATCATGTTCAACAGTTACTTAAACGTTTTCCAGATATGGATATGGAAAAATTAAAAGCTGAATATCCAAATGTTGATATAGAGAAAGCAAAGCGATCTAAGAAAGCAAGAGGGCATTTTATGCCAAAATATTGATAGTACCATTAAGTAATGTTTTATTGAAACCTATTTCATTGCAATAAATAATAATTTGTTAAAGAATGCTGTTTTTTTTTAAATAATTATAGCCTAATAATTGCAATAAATTTAAAATTAAATGCTTTTCTAATGAAACAAAAATTGGCACAAGCTAATTTTCACACATTTTAAAAACTTATTTTCTAAAAGATAGATGATATGTTAAATTGATTATATTAATGTAACAGTAATAATTTTTTTATTATATAATTATTAATTCATTAGCTTATTTTAGTGGTATTAGGGATATAATAAAAACACAACTATAAAATATTTAAGTTATATTTAAAAAAGTAATAAAACATATAAACATCTAAGTACATATTCATTTATAAAATAATTTCTAAAAAAATTAGGACACAGTAAAAATAATATATGTATAATTTTTATATAAAATTTTTAAATAGTATATCATATTTTTTTAATGTCAGGTAGAAATATATTGCATATACCCATTTAAATTTATTTTTATATTTTTAGAAATATATTTTTTCTTGTCTGCAATAATAATTGTAATTTATTATTCAACTAATTTGAACTAGCATTGGTTTTTGTAAGAACATGTGTGAACATGTTTTTTTTATATGTTATAATATTTATCACAGTTTCATAGAAGTCCAGTGAATTAATTTCAATAAGACACTTATGTGTTTTAATTGCTTTGATATTACTAGTAATAAAGAATATATCAAAATTACCAAACTATAAAAAATGAATAAAAATAACATTTAAACAGATACTTGTCAATGTCAAATGTTGTGTTACTTTTGAACTAACTTGAGCCAAAAAATGTTTTCAAAAACTTGTATCTCTTTTGGTAAATTGTTGTCATGATGCAAGTTTTTTAAAACTAAACTTAGTTCTTCTAAGAACTTATATATTCTTTCATAAGCCTTCACGGTTTCATTTGTGATAAAATAATGATCTGATTTTTTAAAGTGAATTTCAGTTTTTTCCGTAGAGTTGTTATTCTGTTTTAAAATTTCATGAACTTTTTTAAAATTATATGCCTCCATATAAGCGTCAAGAATAGTATGTATTGCGCTTATAACAACATTTCGAGTTATTTTATTATAATTATAAGAATGGAATTTTTGATACATTGGAATTGTTTTGTTGGTTTCTATTTTTGGTGCATTTTTACAAATTTCGGATAAATGATGTATAATATTATCTGGCGGTACGTATGTTATATCCGAAATTTTTAGTAAATTTTCATCATAGTCACCTCTTGGAAAATTATTCCATAAAGAGTTTGTAAAAAAATGTAGTATAATTTTCGTTAAATTATCCTCGTTGACTTTAAGTATTGATTTTATATACTCTAAGCCCACTCTGAACTTCATATAGTTTGGTTTTATTCTCTCTAATATCTTCAAAATAGATTTATGTGGAAGAACTGAAATAGAAAAGTGGTTTACATTAGAACTGAACAATCAATTGTTTTAAATAATATATATATGTATGTATTAGGTCTTTACTCTATGAAATTGCTGTTTCGTCGTACTGGCTATTTCAAAACTAAAAAAAAATCGCTATGAACTCAAATTTCAAATTATTTTTATTTTATAAATATAGAATTCTTTTTTTATAATTAGTCATTTGTTTAATGGTTAGCGTTTCGTTTACATCGCATTTGTAGGTTTTTCGTCATCATGGAATATGGATATCTTAAAAATTCGAGTGATTATGGAGTATGAGTTCCGTCGTGATAGCAAAGCGACAGAAGCGGCACGCAACATCAACGACGTTTACGGTGCGAATACTACTAACGCTCGTACCACCCGTTATTGGTTTGCTCGCTTTCGTTCCGGAAATTTTGACCACGAAATGAACCACGTGGTCGGCCGAAAATGTTGGTCGACAATGACGAATTAAAGGCGATTGTGGAGGCTTTCGATTTTCAAACTACAGCTGAATTAGCAGCAGCTTTCGAAGTTAGCACTAAAACAATATTGATCTTTTTGCGTCAAATTGGCAAGGTAAAGAAGCTCGACAAATGGGTGCCTTACAAATTGAATGAATGCCAGCGCGAAATATGCGTCAAGACGTGCCTTGCATTGCTCAACAGACACAAACGAAGGCATATTAAATCGCATTGTTACTTGTGACGAAAAATGGATTTTATTCGACAATCGCAAGCGCTCAGCTAGTTGGTTAGATCCTGGTTCAGTACCTAAATGATGCCCTAAACGAAAAATTACCCCTAAGAAAGTGATGGTAACTGTTTGGTGGTCTAGCGCTGGTGTAATTCATCACAATTTCTTATCAAACGGCATGAGCATTACTGCAGACGTGTACTGTGAAGAGCTAAACACAATGATGGGGAAGCTCGCACGTCTCCAACCAGCTTTGGTCAATCGCTCGGCTCCGCTGCTCCTGCACGACAACACGCGACCTCATACTGCACAGCAGAGTCTCCAAGTTACAAGAGCTGGGGTTGGAAGTTCTCCGTCTCCACCGTACTCACCAGATCTTGCCCAAACAGACTTCCACTTTTTCTAGAATTTGGATAACTTTTTGGCGGCAAAAAAATTCAATGCTCGAGAGGCAGTAAAAAATGCCTTTGAAGAGTTTGTTGCCTCCCGTCCAGCAGAGTTTTACAAGAAAGGCATCAATAAGTTACCACTACGTTGGCAAAAATGCATTGATTCCATGGGTAATTCCTTTGAAGAATAAAAATAAAAAAAATATATAGAAAAAAAGCGCGTTAACTAATTTCATCAAAAACGGCAATTTCATAGGTAGACCTTTTATATATATGAAAGACTCGATGACACCAAGATTTACAGTTATTTACACTTTCGTTGCCGACAAAGTTCATAATACACATAATAACATAAGTTATTGATAGGCTACAACTTGGAAAAACTGGTTGTGAATAGAAATATCTGTAAGATAAAGTGAAGTTTGATGATGAAAAATAAAATATACCATATAATTTTATCTGTTGTTTACCGTTATACGTTAGATAACTTTATCAGTAAATGATGAACCAGGCCCGTAGATGTTAATTATTAGTCTTAATTTAAATATAAATTTATTTATTTAAAAAATATACCTGAAATAATTTTGTAAAATTCTATTGCGAATAAACGTGTGATAGCAGTGACAGATGGGTAGTCGGAGCGACTATCGTTACTATAATACCCAAATTCAACCACCGTATTTAACCAAATCTGCAATAAAAAAAATTAAAATATTTTAGTCTTAGATGTAAAATTTCCCATTGTTACAAAATATAATACTACGCATCTGGTAGGTTTTAAAAAGGTACTTATACCTAATAATAATAAACAATTATTGCACACATCAATTAACTTACAAAATTATACACAAAGCAAAGCTTAGAATTTAGTACAGAGCATGCAACGGGCGGTCTTATCACTAAAAAGTTATCTCTTCCAGACTACCCAACATAAAGAATCTATTATAACGGATGTACCGGACCCTAGTCTATGATGAACGAGTGGACTGTATTTAGTAAGACGTCTGTTTCCTAGAGCCGGTACTTTGCGAAGGGGCGCTGGTTCTGGTTCGTCGTGTTTCTTCGTAGAGGGATTCGTCCATAAAACGTTGAAGATTTTCCCGTGAGGAACAGATCGTTGGCTAGCTTCTATTCTATTCTTAAGTGATCCTTGCTGTACTATAGTCCAGTGAAGATTTGAAGAATGACGCATGACACCCGAAATGGTGTCGCCTTTTATAATATGATCCTGTTTTGCTGGCCAGCGATCCTTTACCTTACCCCCGGACAAGTACTTTATTTAATAAATCTTTATTTACAAACTATTGAGCTTAAGGTAGTTCCAGCGTGGTGAAGTGTAGTCCTACCTTAATATCTTCTGCCTTATATCGTTAGTTATAGTAATCTGGCAACGTTGCTCTGAGTGTTTTATATAGTTTTGTTTATATGGTCTTAGTATATACAAATAGTATTGCGCTTTCTAATAATAGTTTTATTAAATTAAAAAAAAAACGAGAGCGTTGTGCACAGTGTTGCCAGATCACTATAAATTTAAAATTAAAATTAATATTTGTAATTTTAATATTTCGATAACAAAACCGTGAAGTGCTACTTTTATTTTTTTAGCTTATTCTAAAAAAAGTTTCAACACTCTCCTAGATTTTTTCCAATTCTGTCGAGAGAATTTTTTAATATAATAAAAAATCGGACATTTTACATACATAAATGGGACATAACTCTCAAAATCGCGAACTTTGTCTTTTAATATCTCGCGATCTAAACCGTCAACAATTATGAAATTTTAGGAATTCATAAATAAAGCTATTCTGAACCAGTGAAAAAATTTTTAGCCGAATCTGTCGAATAGTGGTTTCATGCTGGAACTACCTTAAATCTATAATTTACCCATTACTATTTAACATCCTTTATCTATTTATCATACAATTAATGCGGCGCGCGCGCTCATTATTAATAAAAGAGGTCGATTTTTTTTAATTCGAAATGACTTGTGCTGTTGGCCCTAACGGCCTTTACAGCGTCACCGGGTGGGGGGGCCGGGTACGAAGACACCGGCCGAGAAAACAATAGCAGCTCCCAGATAGAGCTCACAGTGAACGATCGCACCTCGGCTTAGGACGACGTCGAACCGGGGAGAGAGTCGTTCACCGGAGGGCGAAGCCGATTTAGTGACGGTCTCTCGCGCCTAGGTGTGAGTAGGCCGTCGAAGCGTGGGATGTCCACCTCCGAGACCGGCGGAGGCGGGCGCTGCTAAGGGGGCATATATTGAGCGTTCGTCCTAAGGGTGTCTCCTGCGAGATCGCCCCTCGGCTTAGGATGACGTCGAAACGGGGGGAAGGCGCTCACCACAGAGCGCGGAGTCGAATGGGAAACGAGGTCGAGTTCTGGCCACGATATTTATATTTACCTCGTCCCCCACCGTTAGGTATAAATACTACCCGCAGATCCTTGATTTGCGCTAGTCCTACACCTGCGCGCGTTGCTTACGTTTCTCAGAATCTAGCGAACATTTATTAACGATTTTTGTTACAAAACATAAATTATTATCTATTAACTATAAATAAGCTATAAAATCGTTCTTAAATTAACAATTAAATGATTTAACATCCTTATTTCAATAAAAGTATCTTTATCCTTGTCTAAAATATCCTTTTTCTATACAAAATTCTATCGTTTATGTCTTTCTATATAAAACTTTGTAAAAAATCTATTCATTAAATTTACAAACAAAGAAAATAATACAAAGAAACGATAAATAGCGAATATCTTTACATCTATTCAAATTATTAAACTATTATCCTATAATTTCTATTGTTTTTTGTTAAGAACAATACATTCTTACGTACGATAAGGACCGCAACACTATGTTGTCTCGCTCGTTAACGAGGGAGAAAGATGGCAAGCCTCACTTGTCTCGCTCACACGCTAGCGAAAGAGACCGCCTTCGACTGCTCTCCTCGGTTGTCTCGTACAACGGGCTTGTGCATTTTTAATGGTATAAATTTATATCATATATAAAACCCATATATACGCAATATATTATACAATATTAAACCGTACTTACATATCTATTTATATAAAGTAAGACGTTACATATATATAATTAAAAAAAATACATATACACGGTAAAAAATATTATTTCATGAACTTTCATGTAGATACTGGGTACAAATATAAAAAGTGGAGGACAGGTATTGAGTTATAATTAAGTAAAAGTTTTTAGCGCAGTTTTTGAAGGTAGATATAGAAAGAGATTGACGAATTTCCGATGGAAGGGTATTTCGCAGTCTTACTGCCTTTATAGGAAAAGGGTTAAAATAAGAATTCGAGTTACTAATTGGTATACTTAACTTAAAGTCGTTTTGTGAGAGAAGGCTTAGGTAAAGAGATGAGTTGCCAAGAAAAGAAAAATGTTCTTCAAGGTAGAGCGGAGTAGAAGGAGAAAACAGAGTGGAGTAGAGAAGAGTTAAAACATGGAGGTTACGGCGATGCTTTATCGGGAGCCATCCGAGCTTTAAGCAGTACTATAAGACACGGGATCGAATTTCTTGAATCCAAATATAAATCTTAGGAATAGGTTTTGCAGGCGAGCAAGTTTATTAGTCAACTCTTCTGCTGAATCTCATGCATGTGATGCATGCATGTGCATTCTAAAATGAATATCTTATCTATTCCTAAGAACAAAATTAGTAGTATTCAAGGCCGAGAAAGAGCTGATATATAAAACATAAATTTAATTTTAAAAAGTGTAACTATCGAATTTCTAACCGGCTTATTTTGATACATAATAAACTTAAAAAGTTGATTTACAATTTTTCAAAAAGACCATTTATATGTACACATATTTCGAATTATTAAAACGAAAAAGGAGGTACTCCTCTTCGCCTTAAGTAAATTAAACCAAAACTCACATGAACAACAAAACACAATGAACACCGATGTTTGGGTAGTGAATTTGACGGCCGGCTGGTCGAGTGGTCAGGCAACTGGACACTTTACGCAGTGGTCGCGGGTTCGAATCCCGCCAGGTGCAGATAATTTGTATGACGAATATAGATGTCTGCACCGGGTCATGGATGTGTATTTATTTATATATGTATTTATATCTTAAATTTATTTCCGTTCCTAGTACCTGTAACACAAGTTCTTACGAACTTACCACGGGGCTAGGTTAACGTGGTGTGATTGTTGGTTAATATTTATTTATTTATTAAAAAAAAAAAAAAAAAATATTGTAACAAAAATTCATACGTACACACGTTGGGTCGCGTGAATTTATGTAGTTAAGCCCTTGTTATATGATTTTAGCTATTAGAAATTTACAGAATCAGGGTTAAATAAAATATACAAATGAGGTAAAATACAAATATACAGAATGAATGGAGAGTCACTATCAATATTTAAGAATACTCGATACATGATTCTCATTCGAATTATGTAAAAAAAAAATATAATAGCATTATATAATTATAATAGCATATAATATATTATGTATAGAAAATTATAATTAGCAATTGCAACTCACAGTCATAGTTTCAATGTGTTCTTCCGGGTAATCCAGATGAATGAAATAGGCAAAATTTTTTATTATTTGTTTATGCAATTTCGTAATAATATTAGCATTGGTCATTCCTTCTTTGAGGAACAGTTCTTTCATTAGTGTATTTTTTCTTGTTTGTCTGCAATTCAATATTATTATAATATCAGTTGTCAACATTTTAAATAGACTTTCAAAACCTTATAGTGTGTTTTTAACCCATTTTAATTATACTGTTCTCTTATATTTACGCGAATTTTACTCATTGGATTAAAAGTCTATACCGGATTTTATCGCGCTTATTCAAAACTTTACAGTTTAACAATATTTTAAATTATTTCCCGACGTTTCGGACTCTTTACAGCGTCCATGATCGGAAAAACGTCGTCAAACAACGTCGGGAAATAATTTAAAATATTGTTAAACTGTAAAGTTTTGAATAAACGCGATAAAATCCGGTATAGATTTTTAACCATTTTAATTATTTTAAACAAGATAAATAATTTGGGCTCTGTAAAATTTCTGTTAATATTACAGCAGCAATTGAAGCTACCGAAGATTGTCTGTATCGTGCTATTTTCCCACTACATTAATTAGGGTTCCGTAGCCAAATGGCAAAAACGGAACCCTTATGGATTCCTCATGTTTGTCTGTCTGTCCGTCCGTATGTCACAGCCACTTTTTTTCGAAACTATAAGAACTATACTGTCGAGACTTGGTAAGAAGATGTATTATGTAAACCGCATTAAGATTTTCACACAAAAATAGAAAAAAAGTCCAATAATTTTTGGGGGTTCCCTATACTTAGAACTGAAACTGAATTTTTTTTTCATCAACCCCATACTCGTGGGGTATCTATGGATAGGTCTTCAAATATATTGAGGTTTATAATATCATTTTTTTCCAAGCTGAACAGTTTGCGCGAGAGACACATCCAAAGTGGTAAAATGTGAATGATAAAACTAAATATATATATATATATGATGTACAATACCATGCAAACTTCCAGCGAAAATTGGTTGGTACGAGATCTAGTAAGTAATTTTTTTTTTAATAAAAAAAGACACTATTATTAAAACATCGATCAAAGTTACAACGAACTACAAGAACTTTTATATGATGTTACTTGCTGCTACGGAACCCTTCATGGGCGAGTCCGACTCGTACTTGTTTATTTTTGTAATCTATAATATAAAAATAAGTCGGGTTTTCCTTCCTGACGCTATAATTCCAGAACGCACGAACCGATTTCCACGGTTTTGCATTCGTTGGAAAGGTCTCGGGCTCCGTGAGGTTTATAGCAAACAAAATTTAGGAAAAATTTCTACAGAAAAGCAGAAAAACAGGGAAAATCATTTTTCATATACAGCGCCATCTCTGATACATAGCATGTACTACAAACCAATATGGTTTTAAATGTTATATTACAATCGAATGTTACAAAAAACGAAGCCATCTGGTGGCGAAACGGAGTTCGCCGGGTTTGCTAGTAGCTTTTATAAATAGGTGCTTGATAAACATTGGTTACCACTTATCAGTGTGTTATCAGTTTCATTTGTTGCCATTACACAAATGTAATTTATTATTCATTAAAAGTTATTATATTTGAGCATAACATATTCCATTATTCTCTACCTTTTTCATCATCATTGGTAGCTGAGAAATAAGAAATCTGCAGTCTCAAGTATTTGAATTTTAGTTGATGAAAGTTCATGGCAGTCAGAATATATATTTTCTAGTTCGGCTGTGGATATTTTTTTTAATAACATAAAAGTGAACACATCAATTGGTTCCAATTTCCAACCAAATCTCTTTTGTACTCATATTATTATTTTTGAAAGTGAAAGGTAAAGAATTTTATATATTTATTCTGATAAAATAAAAATTAATAAAATTTCTTCTTAGAATTCCTTTTTAGTGGTAATTATGTAAAGTTATTAATAAATAATTTCAGATAAGTAATATAAAAGACAAATAAACTAGTTTAGTGGTGCAAGAAGTCAGGGGTTCGGTTTCTGCTCAGGGCAGATATTTGAATTTATACAAATATTTGATTCCAGTCTGGGTGTATGTTCTTGTATGTCTCCCCACCATGCTTTGGAGAGCATGTTACGCCGTCGGTCCTAGTTGTTATCATTGACACCTGATAGTGACTATTACAACATGACAGTTGGAAAGGCATGTTCATTCAACCCTTCTCTTATATGGAGAAGAGGCCTTTGTCCAGCTGTGGGACATTAACCAGCTGATTCAGTTCAATGCAAATGTAATAAAAATTATGATTATATGTAGTGATAATGCAACACAAATTACAAATTTAAAATTACCTTGACTTAAAAATGAGAAGATTGAATTGTAACAGCTCTATTATACTGCTCAGGACAGCCATTAGCCTTTTTATTCTGTCTGATCGTTCTAATAGCTCATATAGTATAAGATGTTCATTTTCAAAATGTTTTATTCTAGTGCCTTTCAATTCCTGTGGAGTAACTTCATCTTTATTTATCAATGGACCATCCTTACTTTCAGAACTCACTTCATAGTCCAATCTATTAAAACAAAATTTTATAATTCCTTTCTTACATTCATATTCATGCCTGTTAGAATATTGTTTTTCTGTTTTGTTTTTCTCACCCATTAAAAATTCTTGATAAACATTTAAAATGTTTTCATGGTTAAAACATGGAGGATGCATGCGAAAATGGAATGCAAGCGTTTGTTCACATCTGTTTATGAGATGAGCTATTGTATACTCGGAATTTTCATGGTCATGTGCATTCTGGAAAATATAATGAGAATTCATATATTAAAAGAAGTTTGAAAGTATTCTGAAATTATTCATTTTTTTAATATATTATATAGTTCTCGTAAATTACTATTCAGTAATATTAATAAATCTTAATTGACATCATAATTTAAAAAATTAAGTTTCAATACTAATATTTTTACTTTTCTTGATGACCGCTTTGGTGTAGTGGTGAGTGTACTCGCCTTATTGCCAGCGGTTGCGGTTTCGATTCCCACTCGGGGCAGATATTTGTGTTTGTACAACTATTTGTTATTGGTGTGGGTGTCTGTCCTTGTGGATCGCCCCACCGTGCCTCGGAGAGCACGTAAATTTTCGGTCTGGTTGATATTGTTATGATATGTGATAATTTTATAATCTAAAGTTTTACAATACTAAAAAAAGAACTGCCATGGTGCTCTTATAGTAGTTTGTAAGTTTCTAAATGTTGAACAAATTTTATTTGATATTTTCAATGGCCTAATTTATCACTAAAATCAATAAGAACTCCATCATCATAGCATTTTATAACATCATAGATATCTAATTGACCATTACTCTTGGTAGGAAAATTATCTGCCAACCCTCAGTGGAGCAGTGTGGCGGATTAAGCTCCAACCCCTCTTTTATATGGAGAAGAGGCCATTGCCTAGCAGCAGGTTGTACACAGACTGATTCAGTTCAGTTCAGTTTGGTTAATATTTCAGGTAAAAACATTTACCAGCATGATTTCCACAATGTCAGAAAGAATTTTTGCAGTTAAATATTGCTTTGGTGTTATACATAAGAATATGTTTTCTAAGGCCACATGCCACATATTTCCATTTACATCTGTGTTTATAATATTTGAAGCTCCAGGTGATAATTGTTGTATCTTGTCACAATTTGTTTGAAGTTTCTAAAAAAATGTAAAATATATAAATAACATGATTAAAAAATTGGGTGCAATTCAGAATCATCTGGCACGAATTCGGGCGAGAGGATCTAGTAAGGGGAGGAGGGGTCTCCCTTACTTCTTCATACCACTCGCAATACTAGGCACCAGTCTTGAAAAAAAAAAAAAGAAATCCCATCGACCTAACCTCAAAATTAGACCATTAATTGGTATAATTTTGTTCCGTGACATCTCTCGCGCTGCAGAAGCCCTTCGCTCGTGTCAAAAAACAAATGTAGACAATCACGCTTGCAACAAATGCAATGGTAATTTTTTTTATTTGGGAGGAATCTTTGTATGTATTACGAAGTATATATTAGTTCCATGACTTCCATAATATTTACTTGTCACATATTCTGTGCTCTTTGGATTATCAAATATCAGAATACATCCATACAACATTCCACTGGTTCTCTTTGTCTCGCGAGAATGTGTTGTGCTTTCTTTGACTTATGCCTCAAAATGGTCACAGAACGGAATCATCTTACCCTGACTCCACATAGTCTTGTTTGTCCTACCCCTAGAATGTTTTTTAGAAGCTCCCACCCGCTGTAACAAAACGCAGTCACCCGGGCTGGCGTGGGTGTCTTCCTTCCGAAACGCCGGTGGCGTCACGAAACGAAATTATGCCGATGAACGGTCTAATTTTGAAGTTAGATCTATGGGTTGGGTAATTCGTGCCAAACGATTCTAAATTTCGATTAAAAAAAGTTCTCATAGTAAAAATTATGTAAATATAAAATAGGATAAGTATACAAACTTTTTTAGAAACATGTTTGCAATTATAATCATTTGTACATGTCGGTAAAAATAGAACCTGCAAACGATCCACATAATTCAAATATGCATTTTGAGATACGTGCTCACACACTTTTTCAAACATTTCAAATTTAAATTCATTAGTAGAACATTCAGAACTTCCATATTTTTCTGTCGTTGAAGTCATTTTTTTAAATTCTAATTGTAATATTTTATCACATAACCATACAATTTTTGACTTGATATACACTTTTATGGAATTAGGAGTTTTCCTGTTTCAAATAATTTTTATTTTTTGATAACAAAGTCTTCTTCTTTTATATTTGGACTTCCATAGGAATTCCTAGTCAGTGTCAGTGTGTTTTTCCTCAATGACTTCTGAAGACTCTCTCTGCTCATAAGATAACTTTATGATATTATAAGATTTATAAGATTATAATGTTATGTATGGTTTGCTTCACACTAGGATCAAGTATACTCCTTTGGTATACTCTGGATTTAACAAGCGTGCCACACCCGAAAGGGACATACATAAAGTACATAAGATAACCAGTGTTGCAAGCCCCTACCAAAATTACCCCTTTTTTTAATTAATTTATTTTATTGCTTTTGAGTTTTGATACTCGAATGAAATACGACAGTAATATTTTGTAAGGTGTAACCTGAAAAAATGTTCTCCCAGGTTCGACTAGGAGTTGGACAACTCCTAGTCGAACCTGGAAGTTTAACGGAACTTCTTTAGGATGATTTTATTACATAAAACATAATGAAACAAGTTACTTCAAATTTAAATTTTTATTGTCCTTTGAATATAATTATTTTTGTGTACATATTTCTTATGTTGTCAATTTTGTTTGTAAAAGATTTTGTTGCATAATGAATACGTACATTCAAATATTTTTTACTTATTGACTTAAGAGAGTAATGGTTCTCAAAAATAGGTCGATCTGTATAATCGTGTTCATCTTGAAGTACCTGCATCTGAAATTTAAAAAATAAATATTATTAATGGACTGGGATGGAGTAAAAAGTAGATGGACATCATATAGATAATTAATTTTGTATATGTATTCATTTCAACAGTACAACAAAATTATCTATATAAGATACAGTAATATCAATACAGTTTAGTAGACACTACTCGGACTCTGAATCTAATATTATAACATAATGATCATTCTTAGAGTACATACATTAATACAATAAAAGTAACTAACCTGTTCGACGATATGAAGTGTAGGGATCGAGAATGATTTGAAATATATCATATTTCGAACAGTTTGTTTAAAACAACTTTGTTCAAAATGTCTAGAGCATATCCGAGTATATTTGGTTGGTTGCCAGTTTTGTCGCCCACTGGCGTGAATCCATAACTGGCGAATTGCAGTCGTTTGGAAATCTGTAACAACAGTTTCATTAAGTACTATGAAATTTAAGATTGAATAAAGAAATACCCCACTTTTAAGGTAATTTATCAGTAACCCCAGCTGGTATCATTAAAAAATCTATAACCTGATCAAATTATAAAGTAGTTAAAAATGGCGTACCAGCCTGACGTTTGTTTCGAGGATGACAAATTAACATTACCACTTAATTTGGTTGGTTAATATATTTATTATTATCTATACATATAATAAAATGGTAGAAAAGTCAAAACTGTACATGGAATATTTTTTTAAAAGAATACTTGGGGTGTGATCTACAATCGATACCGAAGCCAAAAATATAGTTTTTAGAATTTTTGTCTGTTTGTCTGTTTGTCTGTTTGTCTGTATGTATGTCCGGGATAAACTCAAAAAGTACTGCATGGATTTACTTCAAATTTAGCACGAATATTATTAAGAAGTCGGGTCATAACATAGGCTACATATTATCACGCTATCACCTACGGGGAACGAGCAGTGAACCTTTATTGCTTCAACGCATTCTGTAACAGCGTGTAATCTAACGACGCATATTTGAATGTTGTTATTATGTTAATAACCATGCTATAAGCTATCTTCACACTATAAAAATCACGAAATATAAGTAACTTAGGATGATAAACATTATTAATGTAAGAATGAAAATAATATAAGAAATTAATATAAGTAGTATCAAGACAATTTTAGAGCAGCGCCATCTATGAGAGTCCAAAAACATCAAGTCGAATTACGTGTGTAAACTCTTTTTGGATATAAATAATTTAAATTTGATCATGTTGGCGAGGTTAATAGTTGTTTATAAAAGTCATAGATGGAGTTGTGCATTTTAATAAAAAATGTATCGTTGATTCGTTTCAGAGATGAGCGAGACAATTTAAAAAAACGTGTTTATATAAGTTTTAAGCTGCTTCATCTTCGTCTACGAACTCAAAAAGAACTGCATAGATGTATAACAAAATTTAAACTCAAAAACGGCAGGCTATTGCTGTAAGCAATTTGAGCTAAATAACGAAGAAAGAGGAAAATTAAGCATGCCATATATATCATAAAAATAAGAAATGCTTATGCTTCTCCGGAACCTATTTCCTCCAAAGTTGTGTAACGAGACCCGCCTTAAAGTCATCTCGCTCCACAAACACACCATTGAGGCGGAAATTCTTACGGGTTGTGGCGTCGGCGAGGCAGTATTTATACCACGCATTCCCCTCATACCTCATAACTTCCCGTTCCAGTTCAAGCGCGTAGAGTTCCCCGTGAGTGTTTGCTTCGCAATGACCATCAATAAGTCGCAGGGGCAGACACTGAGGGTAGCTGGTGTCGACCTCAGGACGAGCTGCTTCTCACACGGGCAGCTGTACGTCGCTTGCTCCCGCGTCACCAGTCCTGACTCTCTTTACATTTTGGCTGCGGAGAGCCAAACTACTAATGTTGTTTATCGAGAAGTCCTATAAATATGTATTTTTACCCTATTATGTATTCCTTATTTATTATTTTCTCCATCCGTTTCAGTCACAACTTATGACTTCATTCAGCAGAATCACCATAAAATCATTTATTCAAAGCAGGCTAAAAATAAGCACTTTTTGAAAGTCAATTTTACAAAAGACAGTCTCCCTCTGTTACTGTACTTTCTGTAGATATGGAATGTAAAGAAGAAACGGGTAAATGAATGTTATTTTAAAAGGTATAATCGTAGGTATTTTTGGTGCTGTATAGCGTTCACGCAGACGACGTCGCGAGCAGCAGCTAGTTGATTATAAATGCCGTTTTCATACATTATTTCTATTAATAATAACTTGTTAATATGCTAAGACTCTAATGGTGTAATATTTTTGCTTAACAAGGGATATTTTTAAAATTGTACTTACGTATGAAAGGTTATGTCTTGTAATTTCTGCTCAGTACGGCTTTTACAGCCGATTATATAACATATAACCATTATAAGTCTTATAAAACAATAAACTACGTCTTAGTTTCACAAGTTAAATTACTGTAAATCACTTAAATGACAAATTTACGAAGTAAATATCGGTCTCAACTGATTTGTTGGTCACAAGTCACAACTTTCAGTTTCAGTTGTGACCAACAGAAACTCTGACAAAGACAAAAAATGTTGTTGTCGTCCTTTTCATTCCTTACAGTTTTCGTATGTTGTGGTTTCGTTCACACATGGTAATAATAATTTCGTAGCATATCCAGAACATACTTCATCCTAGGCTTCACACCATTTATTCGTCTAAAAAAACAAACAACAAAATTTGTTATGTTGTCATGTTTCCGTTAAAAAAAGAGACCAGTCTCCAATTTTTCCCCTCCTATGCGAATTCGTGAGAAAATTACTCGCACTTCCACATAGTAGCGCCAACGTTGAGAGATTGTTTTCTGCAATTAATAATATGAAAACCTTCCAGAGAGAATTTGCACGGAGACTCTATGAGGGATTGTCAAAGTACTAAAAGATTCATAGCAAACAACGGGCAGCCTTGCGCAGAAAATTTAAAATTTTCCAATAAAAACATTTCAAGTAGAGTTCATGCATTTTTAATCTTAAAAAATCTTCTAAATTGAGGTGGTAGATCTACCAATTTTGCATTTTACATTCTACCAACTTCTACCAACATTTGGCACATAATCTACTAATTTTCTAAAATTCGGGTTGGCAACATTGGCCACAGTGCACAGTCTAGTTGTAAGTATCATGTCCAGTGCAGCGACAGTCATTTTGTAAGGTGTGGGTACCAACTTTCAATTCCTGTAAAAATTGGTAGCATTGTTTGTCAAAATCAAAAATTGATACGTCAAAGAGTATGTCGATATGTCACTTCAATAAACAATCAAAAATGGCCGCGGACTCGCTATTTAACTTTAAGTAAATTAAACAACAAACATTTTCCTTCCAACCGGTAGGTGTTTACGAATTTTTTATTCATTCAAAGTCTCCGAAAACCTTTGTTTAGATGCTCGTTCTTTTGTTTTTTTGCTAAGACTCGTGTTGATACCAGGAAAAAGAAAAGACAAGGTCAAGATGGCATCCAAAAAACTCGGTGTGCCAGTGCAGCGACAGTCATTTTGTAAGGTGTGGGTACCAACTTTCAATTCCTGTAAAAATTGGTAGCATTGTTTGTCAAAATCAAAAATTGATACGTCAAAGAGTATGTCGATATGTCACTTCAATAAAAAATCAAAAATGGCCGCGGACTTGCTATTTAACTTTAAGTTAATTAAACAACAAATTGATCATGTCTCTGGTTTTGTCAATATTGAATTGAAGTAATGTCAAATAGTGAAAAGTTGATAATATAATGTAATGTAATAATATAAATTAATAATATATAAGTAAATAAATGTAAGTTAATAATATAAAAGTTAATAATAAAAGTTAATAAAATCATAAAATGGTTACCATAGTTTATTACAACAATAATTGCAGCAAAAAAGGGAATTCATTCTTGCATTTTAAGAATCCGATTAGCGATATAATCTCATATATTTGTTCTTTGATTATAAAATAAGTAGCATTGGTGGACGAGTGCAGTAATATTAGGTTATATTACAATTTTGACTAAAAAGTTGGGTGTACTTCCGAAAAGCAGATACCGAATTTTCTCATGAAATTTGGCACGGACATTCCATTTGACTATCTAAGCATCCCCTTAAAAGGATTTTTGGCGGATCGTAATATTTTTCGAAATATTGAATTTTTTGAGTACGCTGTTTAGTACGCTCTATATAAGAAAGCGAAAAGTAGATACCGAATTTTCTCATAAAACTTGGCACAGACATTACATTTGAATATCTAAGAGTCCCCTTAAAAGGGTTTTTGGCGACTCGCAATATTTTTCGAAATATTGAATTTTTTGAGTATGCTGCTTAGCACGCTTATAATATAGCTATATATTTATCGCCACGTTACACACACACACTACAGGTGTTATTTATACACATATATATAATCAATCCACTTTTTTATTTTCCCGGATACACGCTTTATATTTTGTAATAATTCATTGAACGGATTTTTGTTCAATTTTTTAACGCGACGATGCCATAAAACCTCGCATAGATGATCGGCCATTGTTTCACTACGTATTCTGCCACTTTTTTTTTTTTTTTTGAAGGCTGAGAAATTCATTCCGCAGTTAGGGTTTTTTTTAAAGGTTAGGTTAGATTAAGATTTTTTTTAAATTGTTAGGTTAGGTTAGGTTTTTAGGTCTTTTTTTTTAATAGTTAGGGTTTTTTTTAAAGGTTAAGTTAGGTTAAGATTTTTTTTAAATCGTCAGGTTAGGTTAGGTTGTTAGGTCTTTTTTTTTTTAATAGTCAGGGTTTTTTTTAAAGGTTAGGTTAGATTAAGATTTTTTTAAATCGTTAGTTTAGGTTAGGTTGTTAGGTCTTTTTTTTAATCGCTGTGAAATGCATTTACGCATTCTAGGATAGGTTAGGTTAGGTTTTTTTTCCTTCTTCTTTTGATCGACTCGCTTTCTTATATAGAGTGTGCTAAGCAGCGTACTTAAAAAATTCAATATTTCGAAAAATATTGCGTGCCGCCAAAAATCCCTTTAAGGGGACTCATAAATAGTCAAATAGAATGTCCGTGCCAAATTTCATGACGAAATTCGGTATCCGCTTTTCGGAAGTTTATCCAAAAAGTTATTAGGACTCATAATTACGATCGTATAAAAAGTAAACTGTTTTTATTTAGTATATTTTAACAATTTTCATAAGTGGTTAATGATAATCTAATTTGTTTTGCTAACTTTAAGTTATTAAACTTAGCTTCTTTATTAAACTTGACTATTTCTTGTATTACATATCAAAGTATTTAACTTTATTTCGCTTTTATATTAAATACAATTAATTACCTGTAGCTTATATATATATATATATATATATATATATATATATATATATATATATATATATATATATATCATAGGAACATTTATTAATTAATAGCTCTTATATATATCCTTAGGTATGTACATGCTTTTGAATATACGTGCTGGATGAGTGTAATTTAAGTCGAGCATTTGGTAATATTATATAATAAATTATTTACAAGAAGATTGTGCTAATTGAACTTAAACATTGATAAAAAGAAATAAAACTGCTGATAAGGCAACTCAGTGTGAAGAATATTTCGTGAATTACAGACGAACACCTGAGTTCGAAATACAAGTTAATTTCGATGCACTCCAATCTCCGAGATTTGTATGTTAACAGCCTTTCTGTATTAGAAACGAATATTTTTCTAGTTAGGTTGCATTTGAATTGGAAAAAATGAGGCCAGAAAAAAGATTATGCTATGGGCAGATCATAAATAGGATAAGGAGATGTCGTGGAGAAAATGATATTTCGTGACTTTCTGTATATTCGTAATACAACAGCTTAATATTAAACGTGTTTATTATATTTTATATATTATTGTGTTTAACCATTACCACATCGCTAAAATAACCATATTTTCTTTGAAGCCATACGCCATTGTCGTTTTTAAGCGACAAGTATAGACGTTACTCTCATTTAAGGGATGGGCTTTGTTCGATAAAAACTTGTTTCGGTGAACTTATGTCTAGAAGAGATCTCTACCAGTCAACCCATGATGGTAACAGATGCTGTTACCGCGGGGTATAGTTATAGTAGTGCAAGAGACAAGACAGTAAAATATAGTTTAAAGTTTAAAGTTTTTTTTTGTTATTCATGAAGGGTTAGCCATCGAATATGAAGATCACGGTTTGAAAGCCGTGATTTTTAATAAACTAAAATATTTCGAACAATAAAGTTGGTAATTTAAAAAAAAAAATAATAAGTTGCCACTACATTCTTAGTATCCGTAAAAACTGTAGAACTGTACACATAGGTATAAATACATGCGATAATCTTATTGTTTAAAATTTTATGTTCAGATTTTAAACAATATTTTTAAAATTCTTAAAAAATTGATAATTTCGATCAAACTATACCGTGATTTTTTTTGCATACATTTATTTTACGTAAATAAATAAATTATCGGTTAACATTGTTTAGTAAAACAAATGTATGTAATAACTGGTAGGATATTGTTAAATTGATATTCAACTGGTACAAAGTAAATGTTTTACATAATTTGTTATTTATGTACAATAATAAACGTATTATAATTACTATGCCTGCCTTCAGTTAAATATTGAAAAATGTTGATTCATAGTTTGCCGCAATCGATAAAATAATTTCGTGATTACCTATACTTTCTTAAATAGCGCTCAGGGTATAAAACCACAATATTAGCTGATCGGACAACAGTTCCGTAGGCAGCGGTGTAGAGATTCTTAACCGTTGCAATTTTCAGACAAAATGGCTTTCGTATTTAAGGTATTATTGAAATATTGCTTTGCACTCATTTATAAATAATTGATAAAAAAAAAAAAACGAGGCTACTTGAAAGCTTAAGAAAATATATATTAAAGAATAAAAGTGTATTAAATAAACGCATTATATTTAAAAATAAGCAAATAATATTTTGTTCTTTTTTTTTGGTTAAATATTGGCGTTCTAATATTAATTGTTCTAATATTCTATTATTCATTGTCACTTTTACTTTGAAATTTCCATGTGAAATAATCGTAAAGGTCAATGGTGCTTTTTTTAATAAGATATGCGAAGAAATTACAAAATTTGTTTGTAAATAAAGTTATAAATTATTTGAATAAAAAAAATATTGATATACTCGGATAAATCATTGTGTTTATTTTTCAGACATTCACTATTTTAGCTGTAGCGTCATTAGTATCGTCAAGTCACCCTCCAGGGGGTTATTCATACAACCGTTTCAGCGGTCCAGTAAGCGGGAAAATAATCGAAGTCCAGGTTCCCGCGGCACGGGGTATTCCCGCCCAACAGCACGCTGACTATGGTTATGATCACCAAGCTGGAAAAATCGATCCGGAAACTGCTAAATATGAACGTTTGAAAACAGTTGACTACAAAGTTAGTTTTTTTATTTTTACTTTATATGTCCGTATATATATTATAAACGTGCAAGTTTGTAATGATAGATGTGGGATTTTCATTACACTCAGTCGTTGATCTATGTACGATTCGTATTGAAACAGTTTTATTATTATTCAATTACAGTAATTTCAGAACACGCGTGCTAAACCATGGGACGTCGCAGTAATGTATGATTTTGTTCAACTGATTTTTATAATTTCAATTATTATATTCAAAGGCTAAACCCGATTACCACTACGCTTATGGAGTTCAAGACCCTCACAGTGGAAATCATCAAGATCACAAGGAGTATCGTGACGGAGACGTAGTACATGGCGAATACTCACTAGTTGAACCTGATGGTTCTATTCGTCTTGTACGATACACCGCAGATCCTAAGAATGGTTTCCAGGTATCCCAATTTTAATTAAAAATAAAATTATTTAGTTGAGAAAAGAAAATAATATAAGTTAAAGTTAATAGATTTTTAGTTTTGCTATTGATAGCATCCATCGCTTTTGAAAACGTTACAAAATTGGTTTGTAATTTTTATGTAATGCATTGAATTGATAATTTATTTTTACAGGCTGTGGTTCATAAGAAAGCGGGAGGTCAACCCAACGCACCAGTGCATTACACTAAAAAGCAACAACACGAAGAAGATTCCGAAGAATATTAGTTATATACTAGTTTTTATCGACTGCTTAGTAGATAATAGTTTTTCCAGTTTAGTAGTAGGTGTTGTTTAAATATTTATTATGTTGTAAATGTTGGCTGAATAAAGACTTTAGAAAATAATAAATACATTTTAATTTCACAAAAACCAGACTTATTACAAATAAAAAATGTCATTTGTTAAATATCTCCTTAAAGAGTTCCACTGAAAAGGGAAATACAATAGTATGCGTTTTTTCTCCGGCAATTGTGTTGAGTGATTGTAAATATCTAAGCTGCAATAAAGTAAGCAAGCGTGAGTAATTAGTTTTACTAACAACTTAGCGCAGGAAATTGTTTTTATTGAGTTAATTTAACCACTTATCATTTACATGAAAAAACGGAAGGATTCTGGCAATTTTAGAGATCTGCAGATTCAAACAATTATGTAGATAATGTTAAGATCTATTAAATTTTCCTATTTTAATTAAAAATAATTGCTATTTCAAATCCTACATTTTATTTCATGGACAGATTATGAGTGCGGTATTACTGCATACTAGCAGTATCCTTGACTTCAATATAAACAACAAAAAGTTTGCTTTCATCATATTAAAAAAATTATCTTTAGTACATAATTGTCTATTGATATTTTTATAATAAACTCCTTAACAAAAATAATATACAATATTTGGTATTTCTAGGATTAATAAGCTTCGGCTCAATTGTTTTCATAACTAAATTAATACTAATGAACGTATGTTGATTAAGATATTGCGTTTCATATTCTCTTTATTATTTACCAAATTTGACGAACCTGCATGCAAACTGGGTTGTCCAAGAGAATATCCGAAGCCAGTTGAAGGTTCTTCGTTGATTCGATTTCGGCTTGTGCAACTATTATTTTAGCATTTGCCAATCTTGTCGATTCGGCTTCAACCGCCATTGCTTTTTGTAATTGTGTAGGAAGACGAATGTCTTTACTGAATATATGTTATATATGTTTGATTATTTTTGTTTCATTTTAAAAGAAGTTTGGAAACGAAAAACAATAAAAACAAATATAAATTTCTAATAATATGAAAAGTTACATAGTTAAAATATGTACCTACATCATAAAATATGTAATCCACCATTATAATTACTTAATAAAACTTTTTGTGAAGTTAACTATTCAGTTAAATGCTCATTGTAAGCAATAATACGAAATAAGTCATTATTCATGTAAATAAAAAAGTACACTAAAAAAAGTAAAAATGTAAACGCACATTTCAACTCTAACGACTTGAATTCCCCAATCTCGGATGATATGTTTCATGAGTTCGAAAACTTGGTGACTTACAGCCGGTCGGTTTGCCAACACTTCCGATAGTTTTCTCGTTCCAAGGGCATTACGAAGTGTAGTTGCAGCTAGGTAATGCGTCGATACCCTAAAAATAACTTATTACAATGCACTACTAGTGGTGATATATATAAGTTTCAAGATACTTCTTTGTGATTGTATTTTTATATTTTATATTTAATTTTTATTTTTAATAAACATGGCATTCTGAAAGAGAATTAGTAAATGATGGAAAGATTCTTAATATTGAATTCCTGCCTTGTAATATCTTATTTTATTTTAATTTTTTATTTATTGACACATCACCAGCATAAAATACAACGTATTGCAAAATCTTACTTCTAATAAATAAACATACACAGTATGCATGCAAATTAAAGGTCAGACAAACAACACTTAAAACATCCACATGTTACTCGAAAAAGTATTTTAAAAAAAATTACGATACAATTTATTGTCTCATGGTATTAAGTGACAATGGATTGAACAAGGATAATATATAGACCAACTATTTTGTAAAAATAATAAAATTGTACACAATTATAATCGATTGTGCAAGGTAATACAAAAAAATAAAAATAAAATAAACAAAACAAATAAAAACATTAATAAGCAGATATGTGCGGTAAACTTTTTTCAGGTTTGGACCTGAATATATATAGTTTTAAGAGGGCTTATTTTTATTTTCTGTCGAAATAATAGTAAGTTAGAGCGATTAGTTAATCATAAAATTTTAGTTGGAGAAGTTACTAACTTTTGCTCCATTTCTATAATTGAAGTGACATTTTGTGCTTTAGAAGTGCAAACAAAAAAAAAAGTAATAAAATAAAAAATAAAAATTAAGATACTTGTAATCAGTAACACTTAACACAGCAAGTACTGGATCTATTATTTTGTAAAATACAACAGCATCCACAGAAACAGTCAGCGAGTCCTTAGTGAGTGCCTGCATTTATTTATTCATTTTTAAATAAATAGGTAATGAGTAGATAAACCGAAAAACAGAAAAAGAGACATTATCCTAAAGGTAAAATGAACTTACATCCTGAGGTGGAACAGCGTATACATAAGTTCGCAAATCTATAAATTTGACTGAATCAACACATGGTAAATAAAATGTAAGTCCCGGGCCATAGGCCTGATTTTTATATACTTTGCCATTGCGTAATATAACTGCTCTCTCAAATTGCCGGACAACCTAAAATTTTACTCTTCCGCGTGAAATAATGAACAAAAAAAAAAAACTTACGAAAATTCTATAAAACCACAGTACAAACCACAAATATGCAGAAAAGAGATAATGGTAAAGTGAATACAACAAAAATAACAGACAGAAGTATCATAATTTTTTCAATTAATTTGTCTGCTTCTGAAATTAAACATATTTTAGACAAAGTAATTTCTTTCAATTTAAATATATTTCAACAAGCCTTATATTTTTAGTCTAGACGACCGTTCTACACACTTTCGAAAGCCCACATAAGTAACAGAGTTTAGAAGCCAATAGCTTTGTTTTAATAATTCTAATAAATCTTTTATAATCGATTTTTTAAATCTAATCATATTTTTCATCTACTTATATTATATACAGTATTCAGTCATACAAAATTACAGATTCGGTCGTTTATCAAAATTTTTGTGTAACATAACATATAGATATACATATAACCTGACTAAATATTAAATGAATTAAATCTTTTACCCTGAGTTTCTTGCATGCGTGGTATTCTTGCGTGTAAATCATCAGTTAGATGATCTTCAATACTGTTTTTCAAGTTCCTGTTCTGTGGTTGTACCGGCAATTGATTTAAATTATCACGTAGTCTAGGATTACTACTTCCTGTGCTACTTTTGTTAGTTTTTCTTCCGTTCATGTTTTGTGATAAAATTAGTATTGAATAAAGTTAAAAAGTCTGCTGATATAATATTTTAGTAAAATAATTAATTACTTTATTTATTTTAAAAGGGAAATAATATATACCTTGTAGTTACAATATGTCTAAAATATTTTTTGACGTATGTATTTGTCATTTATTACTTTTATCAGCTAAAAAATCTGTATGATAAGTTATTTAACATTAGATATAAAAATATAATATATAACATACTTTTTTCAAGTAAAAACAATGTCAAAAGTGAAACTATTATATAGTTCCATATATTTTGTAATTATTTTTGTTGATCTGGAATATCAATTGGAAACGGAAAAAATATTGTTGTACTCTGTTGCGCTGCAATGTAGTTAAGTGTTTGCAAGTATCTTAACTGAAAACCAAATGGTCAAATTATTATCAATAATATTAGAATTTCTAACAAGATTCGATAACTTAAAATTAATCTTTAGTTTTTAAGCTGAAATATTGGAAATCTCAAAACAATAATCGCGGTAACTATCGTTTAAATGATAGTATAATTAATCTTTATTACAACGAGTTTGAGATAATGACTTAGATCCTATCTATGATAAAAAAATGTAATAAAAAAGTTTTCCTACAAGTATAGTTTGCGGCTTTTCCAGTATAACTTTTGAAGCGTCTCTAAGGTTTTCTGCAGCTTTTATTTCACCTTCGGCTTCAATGATTTTTGCTTTAGCAATACGTGTACCTTCAGCTTCTGCTGCTAATGCCTTTTGTAATTCATATGGCAGAATTACATCTTTTCTATCAAACAACAAAAAGGAAATACGTTTTAAATATGATTTAGTAACGTTGATTATTTTTATTTAGAAAATTATTTCAGCACTTTCTTTGATTCGTCTATCCTAATTTCATATTTGAATAAAATGAAATCAAGGTTAAGTAACGTTATTAAGTGCTATGAAATTATTACATTTCTACACGTTCCACTTCAATGCCCCACTCCATAGTTCCTTTGTCTATTTCTTTGCGGACCGCTTGACTTATTGATTCACGGTTTGTCAACAAATCAGTCAATGTATATTGACCCAAAATATTTCTTAAAATAGTGACAGCTAATAATTCCGTTGCATGTCTGTAATTAGGAATAATACATTACCAAAAGAAGTGAGTCGGTCACAGATGAACAAATAATATTTACTATTATTTTTTTGTTTACTTATAAGACTGGACATTTAACAAACAATTGAGCGGTTTCAATACGTGAAAGTAAACCACAGCATCAACAGTTATGGTCACCAAATCTTTTGTAAGAATCTGAAATATTGATATTTATTTGAATTTCATTAAAAGTCTTGACCGGATTTTGGACGCTGTATAGGGTCCGAAACGTCGGGAAATAATTTAAAAATAGTTAAACTGTAAAGTTTTTTAAACAAATAAACGCGATAAAATCCGGTCTAGACTTTTGATTAAATGAGTAAAATTCGCGTAAATATAAGAGAACAGTATTTATTTAAATTATCCAATATACTTTTATCTTTAAAGTAGAACTATTTCATGTACCTATAGAATTAACACGACTGCTCTATTTATACGTATAATAAAACTGTAACAAGTCCAATTATGTCTAATCGACACTTAAGTCAGAAAGTATTTATAATATTTGTTTTATTTACAAATATGAAATCGCTTCTCGGTTCATATTTTAAATTTTTAACCTGGTAAATACACAATACCTAATAATAACAAGTATAAGGACGTTTATCTTGATAGTTTTCAAATCAAAATAAAAAAATATTTTATTCAAGTATACTTTAAAAGCAACGTCATTGTGCAATAATATTTTAATATGTTAATGAGATATTACCACTGGTTTGAACGTAGATTCTGCTGAGAAGAAGCGACACGAGTCTATTTATCACAGTAACATCCGTTCTTATAGATATAACTTTATTTTATATTTACTAATATACCTTTGAGGTTACAGATAAAGTTTGTATAAATAAATAAATGGTCAAATTGGGCTATAAACAACGAGCAGACACTGGTGAGAAGTAATATCCCTCTTAGTCTCATCATAATTATTAAATCTTAACAAAAACTAACGTAATATAAATATAATTAACATTATAGAATATTAATAAATACCTCTTGGGGCAGCAAATTAAAGGATTGAGTTCTAAGATCAATTAGTTCAATGTTATCTGTACATGGAACTACCCAAATAATGCCAGGTCCGGCGGGTGAGACACTTCTTATTCGTCCGAAGCGCAAAATTACTGCTCTTTTGTACTGTTTCACAACCTTAACAATATTACATTTAAATACATAACAACACAATACATGAATAGATCTATGGTTAATCAAAAACAATATTAATCGATTAATTTTAATCAATAATATCCTTTTTCCTTGTTGTAATTCTCTCTTTAGATTAGAGTCATCATCTTCTAGAATTCAGTTTCTGCATAGTTTTCTGGTAGTAATATATTTTCCTCTCCTATATAGAGAAGAAGTCTTTGCCCAGCAGTGGAATGCTTACAGGCTGATTCAGGCAGTCAGTCAGTCAGTTAGATCTATTTTATCATTATTTTTACAAAATCTACTTAAAAAGGAAAATCAAAATCGATAAAAACAGCGGAGATACTCGTATATCTACATATGTATATTATGCATAAAATTTTTTAACTGAAATAATTTTTTTCCCTTTTTGAAATTAGTTAATAATATAAATTACTTATATCTTACCCTAAAACAAAACAATAAACATATCGGAAACAATATTATCATCAATATTGTAAATAATCGAATTATTTTCTCCTTCAATGACTCTTGTTTGAAGTCTAGAAAGAAACTTCGAAATTTTATAATATATATAAATAAAATAAAGAATAAAATTATTCGTAGGAGTATGTTCGAATCATAATGTACCGTAAGCAGTGTATTCAGAAGGCGTTATATGCGTGTTTGATTTATTTTCCAACATTATGTAAGTCATAAATTAAGTATATTATATATTTGTAAGAAAATTGACTTTTTGTACTTTATTTTTTTAATTAAGAATTCAATTAATCTATTTATGGTATAAAAAAGTATAGTAAATATTTAAAAAATCATTACCTTGAAAGTTGATTGAAATAATCAATGTCATTTGACGTAACAATATTTTTATAAGAATTGCCTTAGGTACTTGAAAAATTGTAGACAAATAAGACTTCTTTATGTTCTTTTAAGTCACTATATATAATATAAAAAAATAAAAAATTAGGCATTTCAAATTATTGTATACTTATTGTATTAACTGAAATAAAAGAAAAATTATATTTATATTTCCGTCAGATAATTTATAATTATTAATTCTAAGTAATTTTATTTCGGTGTTTTATTCTTGAATTATTTAAATAATTCAGTTTAATTAATTTTTTCTCATAAAGATAAATAGCATTTTTTAATAATTAATAGCCTCAATAAAAATATACGCAATATTTAATAAAAATAGTTTATTAAATTGGCAATGGTGATGGAGGTATACTGGGTCCGGCACCGCTTAAGAATGTCTTGAGGAAATCCATTGGAAAAGGAAAGATAATTGTCGAGTTCTTCTCAGCTGAGATTGTATTAAGTGATTGGAGATACCGTAACTGCAAAAAAGGAAATAAATTAATATAGTATACATTTATATATATAACATCATTATAAAGCGAAAGAAGAGTAAAAGAACGGTTTTTCATATTTTAGGATTTATTAGTAAATTTAAAAAATATATTTGTCTTAGACTCGTAAGTTCAAATACTGCTAGCTTAAAAAAGCAACAATTTTTATAAATTTCTTGTTAATATCTTACTTGTAAAGCGGTTGGATTGTCGATCATAACAAGTGATGCTTCTCTTAGAGCCTTCGAGGCTTTGATTTCTCCTTCAGCTGCAATAATTTTAGCACGAGCTTCCCTGTCAGCTTCAGCTTCGGCTGCCATTGCTCTTTGTAATTGTACTGGTAACCTTACATCCTTGCTATATACAGGTACATATTGTAAATAAATTATTTATTGTTTATTATTGTACATTACGCTTTTTAGTATATACATATATTATATCTTATAAATTATTATTATTTTAAGTAAAAAAACAATGCTTTCTCTTTCCAACTTGATAAGGATGAAGTTAATGATTTGAGTAATAAATAAATGTTTAAACAAAAAAGTTTTCATAGAATAATGGCATAAAACGATAAGAAGCGACGCGACCAATGTTTTACAGAACGTATTAATACTAATTCTACTCGTACCAGTGCAGTCAAATGACCGCTTTTGAGACTAATTAAAATTTTTAAATTCTAGGCTTACATTTTTTGAAGTCACTTTTTTATAATATATAGCTACTTAAGAAACCTCGCATCGCATCGCATCGCATCAGCCTATCGCAGTCCGCTGCTGGACATAGGCCTTCCCAAGCTCGCGAAAAATATCCCGGTTTTCAGGAATCCTCATCCAGCCTCCGCTGGCAACCTTGCTTAAGTCATCGGTCCAGTGGGCCGAAGGAGACCTCACAATGCGTTTGCCAACACGCGGTCTCCACTCCAGGACGCGTCTGCTCCAGCGGCCATCGGTCCTGCGACATACGTGATCAGGCCACTGCCACTGCAACTTGCTGATTCTACGGGCTATGTCGGTTACTTTGATTCTCTCGTGAATAATCTCATTTCTAATTTTATCCTAACTTGTAAACCTAAAAAACCCAAAAAAGAAGAATGTAAACCTAGAATTTAACTATTTAAATTAAAGTCTCAAAAGCGGTCATTTGACCACTCTGGTAGGTTTAGTTTTAACACTACAAAATGACCTGAGATACTCGTAACTTCTAGGTATTTTTCGTTTGAATGACGTCACGTCATATTGTTGCCTTTGTTATTCTAGATGAACTTAATTTAGAAATTATTTTGCTCTTGATAATATAGAAAAAAATTATGTATCATTTTAATTTTTATATTTAGCTAGGGTAATACGAAGAACGAAACCGCAAGTCTTATCAGATAAGTTCGCTACAGTATAAAAGCTTTAATTGGGGTGCTTAAGAGTGTTATATCAGTTACAAATCAGTTATATTTAGTTTATTGTCGATGATATTTTGTTGATGACAGTGACAGAATGTACTTTAGTTTCGAGTATTCGTTAAATCTTTAGTATCTATGGTAAGTACATAAAATTGCAAGCCTAGGAAGTCTGTTGTCGATAACATCTATAGAAACATTTATTTTGAGAATTAAATAATTTCCGATACGAAGTGTTAGTAAGATAGTATGGAAATTATTAAATTGTTTAAGTTTAGTCGAAATCCCAATTAAAAATATATTGATTACATTTCAACTCGTTCCACCTCGACTCCCCAAGGATCAGTGGCTACATCCAGGTTGGTTTGCATCATATGACTAATAGCTTCTCGGTCAGATAACAGCTGGGCTAAGTCTCGCATACCAAGTACATTGCGAAGAGTCGTTGCAGCAAGAAGACGAGTAGACGCACTGAAAATTGTTAACAGAACGTCTTTAATAAAAACGATGCTATGTTTAATGTTGTATTTTTGAAATTAAAGTAGAAAAAAACAAAATTTTTGTCTGTTGTAAAACTTTTTTAATTTTCTCGGCCAAATTATCGGTTTTCTAAGAATATTGTTCAGACTAATATGAATATTTAAAAGAAATTGTCAAATCGGCCCAACAGTTTTCAAGTGATGCGCTGTCACACGAATAAGATGTTTTTTACAATATACACTACTGGAAAAAATTAAGGGATCAAAAAAATATTCCAAATTTTTGGGCAATTTTCAACAGGCCGTAAATTCGAGAGAAATGGTCGTACAGGAAATTTAAAAAAAGGAAATTGTAGCTCCAAATGTCTAGTTTTTGTAATAGAACTTTAAAATTTTGTAACCTTCGCGGTTTTTGAGTAATCGTAGAAAAGGCAGCAACAAAAAAATTCAAAATTTTTTTAGTTTTTTGTTTTGGTCTACGGGCGTGGATTTTTTTTTAGCTAAACCACTATAAGGATCGAATACTTTGTTTATTTAGCTTTATTTTGTTTTTTTAAACATCTTGATACGTCCACTACTCGCCGAGATATCGGTCTTCAAATGGAAAAAGATTCTTTTGTTTTTGATTATCGATATCTTAGCAACCAATGATCGCACAGAAAGTTAAAGGTCAGTTTCAAGAACTTGAATAAATTTTCCTTAACGACTAGCCATTGCTTTTACGAAAAAATTTTTTTTTCTTTTTGTCACATGAATTTGAAAATGCAACAAAAAAGGGCTTTTGGTGGTTTTTTAGAAAATCAAGCACTAGATCGAAATTATTGAGGAAACTACTAATGTTAAGTGTGCATTTTACAGTTCAATATGTCCACGAAAACCTTACAAAAAACCAAATTAATCCAGCCAGCCGTTTTTTTGTTTCACTCGATCGAATTTTTGAAAAAATTAAAGGATCACGTTTTTGCTTTGACAAGAACATAATTTTAAAAAATGAGAAAAATAAAAATTTTCTGAGCTTTTTACACATTTTTGCTCCAGAAAGTGCTTAAATTTAAAACAAAAAAAAATTCAAAAAAATATTTATTTCGAATTTTTTTTCTCGGGGTGGTAATACCCGGTATTAAGTTTGAGAATGAGTTTGGAGTCATTAAATACGGTGGAACTGACGAGCCACCGGAGTCAATTCTCCTGAAGGACCATACACAACACACACACACACACACACACACACACACACACACACACACACACACACACACACACACACACACACACAGACACACACACACACACACACACACACGAACAGAAGCGTAAATCCGACCGCGCAACCTCCACGTGGTATTAAAGCACTTTCTGGAGCAAAAATGTGTAAAAAGCTCAGAAAAATATTTTTTTTTCTCATTGTTAAAAATTATGAGCTTGTCAGAGTCAAAAACGTGATCCTTTAATTTTTTCAAAAATTCGATCGAGTGACACAAAAAAACGGCTGGCTGGATTAATTTGTTTTTTCGTAGGGTTTTCGTGGATATATTGAACTGTAAAAGGCACACTTAACATTAGTGGTTTCCTCAATAATTTCGATCTAGCGCTTGATTTTCTAAAAAACCACCAAAATCCCTTTTTTTGTTGCATTTTCAAATTCATGTGACAAAAAGAAAAAAAAGTTTTCGGAAAAGCAATGGCTAGTCGTCAAGGAGAATTTATTCAAGTTCTTGAAACTGACCTTTAACTTTCTGTGCGATCATTGGTTGCTGAGATATCGATAATCAAAAACAAAAGGATCCTTTTCCATTTGAAGACCGATATCTCAGCGAGAAGTGGACGTATCAAGGTGTATAAAAAAACAAATTAAAGCTAAATAAACAAAGTATCCGATCCCTATAGTGGTTAAGCTAAAAAAAAAAATTTCCACGCCCGTAGACCAAAACAGAAAACTAAAAAAAATTTGAAATTTTTTTGTTGCTGGCTTTTCTACGATTACTCAAAAACCGCGGAGGTCACAAAATTTTAAAGTTCTAATCCAAAAACTAGACATTTGGAGCTACAATTTCCTTTTTTTTATTTCCTGTACGACCATTTCTATCGAAGTTACGGCCTGTTGAAAATTGCACAAAAATTTGGAATTTTTTTTGATCCTTTAATTTTTTCCAGTAGTGTATATAATTATGGTTAACATCGAATTGAAATTTGTATGATTATTTGTTCTGACACAATTACTAACCTATAATCTGCAACCCGAATTACTGCATTTAAAGGTTCTTTTATTCTGTAGTAAACAACTGCGTCGACAGCTACTGTCACCGAATCTCTCGTGAGCACCTACAAACATAAATTAGGAAATAAACGATTTATTCTCTACGACCGGTCGATACAATTACTCAGTCCATAACATATATTTGGATGGCCAGCGCCCTATAAAAATATTTATTATGAGTGCGAGTCAAACCAGCGAACGCTAGCACAACGGCCAGTAGCTGTGATCACTGCGCCAACCCTTTAGCAAATATATTTTTTATTTATTTAAATTAAGGTATAAGATAATAACTCTATTGTACACCAAGAGTAATCAATAGCACAAAAAAGGAAACATGTAAGTAAAAAGGCGGCCTTATCGCTAAAGAGCGATCTCTTCCAGGCAACCTTAGGCCCGGATTCGACCAAAGCGGAGACGAGACGAGCGAAGCAGAGAGGTGTTTTAAACAACGAATAGAATTTCCTTATTCACACATCTTGTCTCCGCTTAGCTTCAGTAGATACCTGAGCGGAGATGTGTCGTCATATTTGTATGGCGTGATGGAATTGGAGATGTGCGCTTTGTCTGCTGGTCGGCGCCGCGCGGCGGATAGCGGAGATGTGAGCGGCGTGCAGTGAGCGGCGCCGCTAAGTGTCATTAATTTGTAAGTTTCCGTTATAAAAAAAATTTAAATCAATTTTAGTGTCTTTTAAAAAATAAATAATAATTAAATACAAAATATTTAATTATGTATTATTCATAAGGAACATTTGAATCAAACTTTAATAAAGTCCTATTATATTTCATGGAATTACGGAATTATAATTTGAAATTTGTAAAAATAAAAAAACTAAAGATTACGAAACGCATTTTCAGGGATTCCCGAAAATAAAGGATACGTTTTGTTAAGAACACCGACGCGCCCGACAGCGCCCGACGGGGCGCTGTCGGGCGCGTCGTTCTCGTCCTCGCGTTGGGTGCAGAAATATTTTGGAATATAATTGGAACGAATCGTATCAATTTAGGCAAAAATAAGCCTACACTCTTTGAAACTAGGTTAGGCTGGCTCGTATCTGGTTCCATCATAGATAAAAATTATGATAACAATCAAAATCCTATATGCATGTTAAGCAACAATTTAGAAGTTGACCTCACTCGTTTTTGGGAGCTTGATTCTGTTTCTTCTAAGCACAATTTTTCCCCAGAAGAACGTGCATGTGAGGAACATTTTGTAAAGACTACAAAACGCAAGGCAGACGGACGATTTGTTGTGTCGCTGCCCCTTAAGGAATCACCTACAATCTTGGGAGACTCCTATCGTTTGGCTGAGCGTAGATTTTTATCCTTAGAACGTAGATTAGAACGAGACGCTATAATGAAACAGCTTTATGTAGAATTTATGAGAGATTACCTCGCCCTTGGTCACATGACAGAATCTCAAATGAATAAAACTGTTTCTTGCTATTTACCACATCATGGTGTGTTGCGAGAGTCGAGTTCTACCACGAAGTTGCGCGTTGTTTTCGATGCATCGGCGGTAACAACATCAGGTGTCTCGCTGAATGATATTTTAAGAGTAGGGCCAACATTACAAGATGATTTATTGTCTATATTGTTGAGGTTCCGACAACACAAATATGTTGTGACTGCCGACATCGAAAAAATGTACCGTCAGACGGAAGTCTGTGAACAGCAGCGTGCAATTCAACAAATTTTATGGAGATTCCATCCCTCTCATCCTATAAAAAGTTATCAGCTCAATACTGTTACTTATGGCACATCGTCAGCGCCTTTTCTTGCCACCAGATGTTTGTATCAATTAGGGCAGGAGTCCACAGACCCAGATATAAAACGAGCAATTTGTAAAGACTTCTATGTTGATGATTTTTTGTCAGGTAATAAAACTATAGACGAAACAATATTTCTATGCCGGGAAGTAAGTAGAGTTTTAGCATCAGCTCAGTTAAATTTGCGAAAGTGGCATTCGAATGAGAATAAAATATTGCTGGCTATTTCCGGTGAGTCTGACATTTCTGGATCTGTGGATCTCAGCAACGATCATCTGTCTAAAACACTAGGATTATACTGGACGTGCTCGGCGGACACCTTGTCATTTCCAATTTCTATTCAATCAAGGGACAGTATAAACAAGCGTCTTATTTTATCAACAATTGCTCAAATATTCGACCCTCTTGGCCTTGTTACGCCTAGTATTGTAGAGGCTAAACTATTAATGCAGCGGTTGTGGATAGATAAATGTGGCTGGGATGAGTCAGTTCCTGCTTATATTGGAAAGGCTTGGTCTGACTTTGTGGTTTCATTGCCAGCACTAAAAACTTTAAGTATACCAAGATGTGTTATTTCTCAGGTACCAACTGATATACAACTGCACATATTTACAGATGCATCAGAGAAGGCGTACGGCGCATGTACATATGTGAGATGCCTGAATGTTGATGGCATTGTCATTACCCGTTTGCTTGCTTCCAAGAGTAAGGTAGCTCCATTAAAAACGGTCAGTATTCCCCGATTGGAACTTTGTAGTGTACTACTGGGAGTGAGACTAGCAATCAAAATTTTGGAATCTTTAACAATTACATTTAATAAATGTACATTATGGACAGATTCCACAATCGTTTTGTGTTGGCTCAGATCTTCTCCCAGTCTACTGAAACCATTTGTGCGTCATCGTGTATCCGAGATACAGGAAAGTTTTTCAAATTACGAATGGCGTTATATTCCTTCGAAAGATAACCCCGCAGATATAGTTTCTCGAGGTTTGCGAGCGGATATGCTTAGTAAGTCTTCTCTATGGTGGTCAGGGCCTTCTTTTCTTCAATCAGATCCAAAGGACTGGCCAATTCAGCCTAAGCAAGAAATACAATTTCCCGACTTACCAGAAACAATTAGATGCTTACATATTGTTCAGGAGAGTAACATGTTTACCGAATTAATTGCAAGGTATTCATCATTTTCAAAATTACAACTTATTGTTTCATTTGTGTTCAGATTTATAAATAATTGTCGTAACAAGTCCAAAAGATTAAACGGCAACATAACAATTGATGAACGTGCTAATTCCACTAATTTTCTTTTAAGAATTTCGCAACAGGATTCCTTTCCAGAGGAATATCAATTACTTATAAATAAGCAGCATTTACCTCATAAAAATAGACTTTTGTCTCTTTCACCCTTTCTTGACAATAATAAACTTATAAGAGTCGGTGGTAGACTGTGTAATACTAATTATGATTTTAATGTTAAACATCCTATATTACTGTGTAGTAAGCATCCTTTATGCAAATCTCTTCTTGAAATGCTGCACATTAGATACTTACATTCGGGTCCTCAACTATTGCTAGCCACAGTAAGACATAATTATTGGGTTTTAGGAGGTACCAATTTAGCAAAACGCATAGTCCGATCATGTGTTAAGTGTTGTAGAATTAAGGGTAAAACACTTCAACCAATTATGGGTAATTTACCTCAACAACGCGCCACTCTTGAATTTCCTTTTCTTGACACGGGCGTAGATTATGCCGGGCCAGTAATGATAGCAAATCACAAGGGAAGAGGTTGTAAGCATATAAAATCTTACGTTTGTGTGTTTGTATGTTTAGCAACAAAGGCATTGCACTTGGAGCTTGTTTCGGACCTGACAAAGGAAGCTTTCGTAGCGGCTCTGAATAGATTTACGTCTCGTAGAGGTAAACCGCGAAACATTTATTCTGATAATGGAACTACATTTGTCGGTACATTCAATGAGCTATCTGCATTGCTCAAGCGGCTATCACCGGCAGACATGACTGAGGAAGGTATAAATTTTTCATTTATTCCAGCCTATGCTCCTCATTTCGGCGGTTTGTGGGAGTCGGCCGTCAAATCCATAAAGCATCATTTGCGACGTGTTTTAAGTTTAACATTTTTAGACTACGAAGAAATGAGTACTTTATTAATTCAAGTAGAGGCAATACTAAATTCCCGTCCCCTTACTCCTTTGTCAAACGATCCTTCTGATCTTTGCCCGTTAACACCAGCCCACCTTCTTATTGGACGATCTCTCTTGCCAGTACCGCAGTCTCAGATCGCCGTTACTAAAATTTCGACTCTTGCGAGATTTAATAGAATCCAACTTCTAAAACAACACTTTTGGAATCGATTTGCTAATGAATATGTCACTTTGCTTCAGCAGAAAACAAAATGGACGCAGTCCCAGCAGACGCTAAAGGAGGGGGCATTGGTTGTAATAAAAGACAAATCCAGTCAACCACTTGTGTGGCTATTGGGGCGGGTTCTTCGAGTGCTTCCAGGTGGAGATGGAGTGGCAAGGGTGGCAGACATTCGGACCAAGAAAGGCGTGATCAGACGAGCATACAACATGATTTGTCCCCTGCCGATAGAAAATATTGAAGACATCTCTTCAACGCCGGGAGTGTGTTAAGAACACCGACGCGCCCGACAGCGCCCGACGGGGCGCGGGCGACGGAAGGAGCGGGGGGACACGATCGGCGGGGCGAACGTGAAGGGCGCATTCGATCTTTTTTACCCGCAACGCCGGACTGTCTTCTTTACCCACGACGCCCATTTTATATTTCTTTTTTTTTGCTTGTACCGATCTAGATACCGCGTTAATATACAGTCCATTTATTTAACCATCGTTTCATTTAACCATCATCGGGTACCCAGTTCTCCCTCACCAGCACGGCACAGGGCACTGGCCCCACCAGTTTTGTACTCGCTTAGAACAGAGTGAATGAACCGAGTAGTGGAATTACCGCGCTTAAAAATGATAAATTATTCGTTAATTATTTAAGACAGTGTTTTATTTCTGTTAAAAAAAAAAATATATATATATATATATATATATATATATATATATATATATATATATATATATATATATATATATATATATATATATATATAATTATTTTTAACTGGCCCGTTTTCGTAATTAGTAGTTCTATTGTTGTTATATTGTTTTGTTCTCTGTTATTATGTATATCAGTCTCATTACTTATTTAAACGGTGACGAAAACATCTAACAAAACATCGATTTATCGTTCATAAATTTCGATGCGCACATCTCCGCTATAGTCAGCGCATATCTCCGTCCGAGCCAGCATACATCTCCGCTCAGTACGCATCTCCGCACAGTTTCGGTGGATACACCCGAGCTGAAAAACATCTCCGACACCGCTTCAGACATCTCCGCACATCTCCACTGTTGTGGAGTCCGGGCCTTAGTAGGGTAATAAAAGGATAAATAATGGTCATAATCCATTCGCTTATTATCGATATGTTTTTTTTTTATATCCGGCTTGCTTCATATTCATTTCTTTCTTGAAAAATGCGGTATAAGACAAATAATTTTAGTCGACCATCTGTTATTTAACCGAAGATTTAGATATTGAGGCCATTTCAGTACATTTTTAGAACGGATAAAATAAGATCACCTAAGCCAGATACCACGATTCCGAAAAAAACGAAATATTTAAATGAACACCACTTTCATGAATTCTCGATAGTAAACAAATTTTACATTTAGTAGTATAGGTATAAAGTGATTGACGTAATGTATTGGTACTATTGATAGTATGAAGAATTTTTGTTTGTTAGTTTATTTAAACGAGCTAAAACACAACCACCGGTCCTAATAAAGTTGTACGTAAATAAATATGATTAAACACACACACAAGGCCGTCTGTTCCTAAGGTAGGCAAATTAATGCCTGTGTTTTAGGTAACAGCCGACGGATATATATATATATATATATATATATATATATATATATATATATATATATATATTTAATAAATATACTTATAAATAATACATATATAAATAAACATATATTACACCCAGACTCGGGGCGAGAATCGAACCCACAACCCTTGGAGCAGAAAACAGGGTCACTGTAAACTGCGCCAACGGTCAGTCAGTCAGTCAGTACTTGCCTGTTTACTTAGAAAGATAGGCTAAAACATTCTCTGAGAATTATTTGTAATCAGAAGTAGTAACTGTAAATGTCAATTAATTTTTGTCTTAAATTAAACGCAGATGAAACCGAAAAAGTCGTCTAGTGCATCGTAAATTCAATCTTCAAGTATCCTACTAATTATATAAATAATAAGGTTTCTGAGGATTGATGGTTGAATGCATGGATGGATGAATGGAGAGATGGGTGTTTATTATTTTTACGCAAAAACTGTTTTTCTGAGTGTATTAAACTAGCTGAAATTCCAGAATAATTTATATAGAATACTCTTTTTAATTAAGCAGATAAATTCATGTTATATTTTTTACTTTTGCGATTAACAAGTTTTATATCTTTTCAACAATAATTATTTAATATAATTATTTTTAAAGTTTAGTTTAAATTTTATTTAATTTATATTACATGTAAGAAAAAGCCTTATAGATTTTAATTTCAATTTCAATGACCAGAAATGCAAGTTTTCGCTATAGAAAAAAAAATAGCTACTTTAAACTTGCTTTTAACTTTTATTCTAATAAAAATTATGATACGATGTCTGAACAGACACGCTTCTGCACTGCGTTGGCGGATATATCTCACACTTCCACATAATATACATATATACATATACAGTACATGATGCAAAAATATAATTTTAAACATAATTTGAGAACTTTAGAACATAATGATCAAAACATATTATGACTCTCACGATCGCTATTATTTCGTTTAGTAAGTTATGTTATACCCGCCTGTCGTATTTTTTAATAACTTTTAATCTAGTGTATAATGACTTTAACATTTTGTTTCGTACGTGGGCGCTGTCGTTACAGCTGTATCAGTAATGAATCAGTTATGAGTTAGAGCAGTTCAAACAACTAGTATACAAGACACAATTGTTTGTGCATCGTAAAACTTTGATTGATAGTTTATAGGCACATCAATTAGACGCAAACCAGCTGAATGGCAGACATTCGGGTTAACTGTTTTCAATACCAATGCCAATTTAGAATAGTCTTTGTTCGTAGCCATGTGTTCTCTCTACATTGTAGTTATGCTTCAGTTATCTTGCGGATATTTAGTACATAAATGTTTACGTGTATGATTATGCTTTTATAACTTTTAATATCTTTAAAAAAAACATAAATATGTAAATATATTTACGGGATATTTAGTCTTGCATACATGGCTTATAATAGATTACATTAACATATATATATATAGGTAAATTAATATACCATTAAGTATAAATATAAATAGATTCTTAAAACATATTGAAATACAGCTAAAAGTAAGTGATGGTACATTCGTCAATACATGCATTTATAAATTATAAAACTTGTTAATAGTAGTAATTTAAAGACGTCTTGCATAAAATGCAGCGCTGGTAAACATACTCATATTTTTTTTTCAATAATTTTAAACTAAATAGCCTGCTTTACTTGTTAATAAATTTTTAAAATAATTATAATGGAATAAAAATACAAATAGTACTTTGATATAATAAAGAAATATGGCTATGACGCAGAGGCTGTAGAAATTGAAATATTCGTACCTATAGATGAAAACTTCAAGTGAAGACAGCGTATACAAACTATACAGCATCTGATTTTACGCGATATGTGGGACTCAGCAATAACCGCGAAAGCCGAATCCGCGTAAGTAAGGGATATATTTTCGCATTATTATTATTATACAAGTTTATAATTTTTATGAATTATAGACGTTGTATATTATTTGATATACAAGAGATTAGTTTGTAGGCTGTAGTAATTTTAGTGTACACGGCTTCATAAAATCTAACAAAGATCCAAAGATTTTTTTCTCACGCAATATTTCTTTTTTAAATTTATGTGGTATGCCAATCTTTTAAGAAAAAAATACGTTCTTCGTTGGAGTCTATATTTACTAAAATTTGCAAATCCTTTTCAATCATATATAATAATAGTGTAGGGGATATAAGAGTAATATAGAATAATAGTGTAGGGGATATAAGCCTTTCGATAATTGAGAGATTTTTGAGGTTAAAACAAAAGACGAATCGACGAGATTTGGAAAACAAGTAACTCGTTTACGTATATCGTCGTATTATATTTACAGCATCACATGCCTATTCATCTTTAATAAATTGAGGATAACTATAATTGCATAGTATATATATTTTTTAATATTTTGCATTACGAATTTCAAAGTGATATTTACTATAGTCTGACACTCAAGTATATATTACTCACTCAATAAAATCACTTAATAAAATTGTATATTCAAATATGCACCTTGAAATAATTGACATGAGGTTGACATTTGTTTCCAACGTGTAAAGTGAAGAAACCGTTCCGAGCTTTTCGTTGACTATTGGTATTTTGTCTCTTTCTTACGAGTTGCCTTGAATCCATGGTGGAAAGAGATTCAATCCCTATCTTAAGAATGTTTTTGAGTGCACGTGCGTATTCCAGTTCATTTATTTAATTATTTATTTCAATCAAAACTTACAAATTTAAATGTTTTATTTTTTAAATTTTTTATAATTTTTTAATTTTATATATAAATTCCTTGATTGCAACTTATTATTTCAAATAAGTAAAAGTTTCGGATATAAGTCACTAAATGTCAGAACCATCGCTTCGCACACCGCTTACTAGACCAGGGTCGATAATTTTTTAATTGAATTTTTTTTCACTTTTTATCATTTTCAAAGGCAATATTTTCACAAAAACTGACTTCAAAAATTTTTAATGATAAAAATATATTTATTTATCAGTATGCAATTGATAAGGATGTTTCGTAATATACACATAAATAAATTAAAAAAAAAAAAACTGATTGTTATAATTTGTTTGATATAACTTTTTTTAAGATTAAGAAATCAAAAAAAGTTTAATATTAATTCATACCTCTTGCGGTGGAACATCAAACGAAACAGTTCTCAAATCTACTTTTCTGTAAGTGTCGACGCATGGTAATATGAAGAAGAGTCCAGGCCCTCTTACTCCTCCTTTACGTAACCGACCGAGACGGAAAATAACCGCACGTTCAAACTCTTGGACAACCTGGGAAGAATTTATGAATAGTGATCATTTATTTACTATTATATAAATAATATTGTAATAATATTTTGTATACATATATATGTATATACGTTAGCCTGTGTTTGGATCTTTATTTGTTTGATATTTATTTTTCCCTTCTATTTAATGAAATACGAATTGCAATAGCATATGAGCTGTATATATGAGCAGCGATATTAAAGTTTCTTTTAAAATTATTCTTCCGATTAAATCGGTGGACGTAGTATTATAATATAAAAAACATTAAATAAATTCAAAAATAAGTTCAAGTATGAAAGGACATAAGTAAAATATATCTTACCTTAAAACATTCGAATAATGAAAATGGAAAAGTTATAATGACAAGTAGGAAGGAAAAAAATGTTGCAAATTTTTCAACGCATCCAACGGCATGTGGATTTGCTGAAAAGAAAATTATATTAAAGTGCTATATTTAAAATGGTATATTTATTACATTGCAGTACAAGTCTTATATACATTGGCAACTAATCGCATATAAAGGTTTTTTAAGTTTATTTTAACGTAACGTACTATTTTCACATTGACCGGTATATACCTAAGCGATAATTATAATTATCTATGATTTCTTCATAATCACGTTTTTCGATGTTAAAATACTTACGCATTTGTATCGTGATAGCGCAAGTCGTACCCGTATCACAATCTAAAATGTATAATTTATACAAATTAATTTTTAATCATACGTACGTATAGTCAGAATTTGTACACTTTAACTATCACTACTTACGACTGGGTACGTTATCACGTCTAGTGCTCATTGATCTTATTTCCGCGTGCATCGTAAATTTGTTTAAGATATTAAAACGTGAAATTTATTTATCGAATAATGCGAATTTCTCAAAACGCGTTTAATTCGACTAGCAATCACAGACTGAGCTGACATTCAGACTTACTTACTGTCAGATGAGCGCATGTTTACACGACCCAAAAACAACACGATTCAAACTAAAAATATCAATTACAATTCTTGAAATGTTTCGAAATCTAAAATAATAATACATATAATTTTCGGGATATGTTTCGTTTTCAGATATTTACGTATTTCGAAGTAGCACTCCACTTCGCCGGAGCCCTTGTCGTGACAACCGAAATCCATGGGGAATAAGAGGCGCTATGTGACGTGCATTTATCGATTTCGGAATCAATCAATCTAAGTGTTTGCAGTGTGATCTAACCGCTGTCTATATTGGTACTACGTTGAACACGGATAGGCAAGTTGACGGTAAAAATAAATAAATAACGCACTTCCCATGTCGACGGACGAACGGGCGCACAGTGGGCCGCGATGCAGCGAATTGTTCTCCTGGGCACTTCGGGAACAATATCTATAATACACTGCATGTGAGGATGTTTAGGTCATAATTTAATATTAGAGTTTTATAAATAAATTAATTTTTACACAAAATGAAATATTTAACCTATCGATTTGAGTACACCTAAACAGAATTTAAAACACTTTTACTTCCACTATTTAATAAATCTGTAACCATTATTAGTAATATAGTCACTTTTCTCAAATCAATATTTCACAAATTTAAATTTGGTATTTGATTATTTCAATAACAATAAATAAAAATAATAAAAACATCTTTTTCTTCATCTGCTGTTTGAACACATGGCTAAATTTATAATCATGTGTTAAAACATTAAAATAAATATAAATCTTTAACGGCGAGTTGCACGAAACCGTCGCTAACTTTCCGTTAGTTAAGTTGCAATTAATCTTAAAATTAGTTGATCTCATGATGAATTTAAAACTGTTGGAATTAATCATCCGTTAGATAGGTCTTTAATTAAACTAAATTTTTTTGTTAACTTCTTCAGATGTAGGTTTCGTGCAACAGATAATCACGATTCTTGTGATTAAATTAGTTTAATAAACACTTAAATTTAAAATTTGTTTCGTGCAACTCGGCGTAAATGACACAGGGGAAAAAAGGGAAGCGATTGGTTTAGCTGAATCAGCGCATGCAAAGTCTTATGACGCTTAGAGCGAGATTCCAAAAATAAGTCCTTTAAAAATCTAATGTGCTTAAAATGTGTACTATTAAAAATTATATTGCTGATTGCACCTTTATTGTATTTACGCCCTTGATGCGTTACCAGGTTATTTGCTAATGGAATGTCATATATGTACCATACTACATTTCTTTAGATTGTGATGTTAAGTTAGTGATTTCGTAATATATATCTACATATAATTTTATATACTTTTGAAAAGTATAACTAAATACATTATTGTTTTAATTTTAAAATAAAAAATATTTAATATAATTTTAATAAAGATATGTATGTTACATCTATGCAGTCGTATCTCGTATTTTTATAGTACATAGATATCAACAGAATATAAAATCTAAAAAATTTATGTGTGTTAAGAAATATTGGTAACAAATTGTGTAATAAGAAATATATGTACGTTAATGTAGTGATAATTTTCTTGTAAAGTATATATTTCTTTTATGATAGAATTTTGTAAAAAAAAAACTTATATAAAATAATAAAAATACCGTACGTTAAAAAAAAAAAAACCGATAAAGTTATTTTTCGGAACGTGATGGATGAGCTTTAAATTTACATTAATTGTTTCCTTTCCGTTATCATGCATATGTAACAGTCTTCTTTTTTTTCACAATAAATACATAGAAAATTGTGATTTAAGTTCAGAAAATAATTTCAATCTATATAAACGTATATTTTTCAAAGTAAAACTATGTTATGAAAAATTAAAGTATGATTACAATATTTCCTGTAGCCGTTTATTTCACTCACCACATAATGCGAAAACCGAAACAGATGGCCGAGTTACGATGAGCCTTTGTTTATACAATCGCGCATGCGCACCACTTGTCAGCCAGATTTATACAAATATTATATTATAAAGCTAAAGAGTTTGTTTGTTTGTTTTAACGTGCTTATCTTAGATTCAACCTCTCTGAATTGAAAAACTCTTTTAATGTTCGACAGCTGGTATTAAACAATGTCAAAGGCTGTATAAAGTCACGCCCAGGCTGAAAAAAGCGAAACTGTACCAGGAACAACAAATCTGACAATTTTGTCGTAAATTAAAACGGGTGAAACCGCGAAGAATATTTACTTTAACATAATTTAAGCGATCGATCTATATTAAGACGAATGCATTATAATAACAAGTATCAATAAATCGTGGCATATTGGTTTAACAAGATGAATGACCCGATGTAAATTATCACCTCAAACCAGTTAAATTGTTTAAATTCGATTAGATATATTTATATCTTAGAATATACAATACAAATAAATATTAGGATATTTAGAAATAAATAAGTGGTTTATAAATACTGTAAATTATTTATTGAACATTTAATTTGGTTTTTATATAATTGCATTTGATAGATTAGTATCGTTAATATTCGTTAATATTCTTAAACACATATTTAAATATGAGCGTTTCTACTTTAACGTAGGTGAGTAAAGTTTTTATACACCTTTAGTTCGCGCTACCTGTGAAAGGGCCCCGCTTTCGAGGTAGCAAATACGCATACTGTCTTAACTACATAGTAGACTAGAAATCCTCAAAATTTCAGCTTTGCTAAAATGACGTAGGTCTGGGGGCACTGGGATCTTACTCTAAAACATTTCTAAGCGTTAGCAGGTGACAAATGGTTAGACATTTTTGTGCTCATATGCAGGTAATTCTGCAGTTATTACCTATAGATAAGAAAAATTTAGTTTAGTTTCGTATTGTAAATACATATAATATTATATTTTGTTAAGATGTCATTAAAGGGCTTCTTCTTTTGAGGAATATTTACTTTTGTTGAATTAAAGCTCTAGCGAGTTGATGATTTTTGTTCATGAATATTTTTTTTTCATTTTATGTATTTTTTTAAAAATTAATTTAATGTTATCCTTACTGTATTACATACTAGTCACTACGCCACGTACTGATGTCAGATCAGATAATAATTATTTATTCATATCTCAAAGGAAAAAATATGTAAATAATCCTACTACGCATCACAGATATCAGATGGACAGTAAATAATTGAATACTCAGCATACATGTTTATGGTGCTAACAAACCGGTATATCTTCAAACATGTTAAAATCCACCAGCTACTAGCTTGTTGAACTTTGCAATTTTATCAACCTTTCGACCCGTATATAACAAGATACCTCTGTGTCATACAACAAATCGACATTTAACAAGAGCTTCATCTACTATGAATATAAATACTGTTATTAACATTAGTGGGTACGTATAATGTTAGTTGTTGGGATTTTTTATTTTCTAATAAACGAATCTCGCTGTTTCACCCACGTAACATTTCGATAATTTAAAGATTGTTTGACGTTTTTATTATTCTGTAATCTCGTATTCTACTATTACAATTGCATTACAATAGTAGATTAATGATATTTTAAGAAATTCTTAATAGTTTATGTAAATATGTATCGTTCCTGGTTAATATTATTCTGCTATCTTGTGAGTACGGGATATTTTATTAATACGCGATGAGGAAAATTTCGGCCTATTTTTTAATGTTCATCTGATTTGGGATCGAAAATTTTTGTACACTAAGCATAAACAAAATTTTGTTAATCTAACTAAATAAACGATGTCAATTCAACCAAAATATTTAAAAAGTTTAATTTGCACACATTTAATTAGAAAATATTTGCCATATTCTTAGACCACGAAGTGGCATACTTATGATTTCTACAAAGTTCTATTTTAGTCTCCCTATTGTAAGGAATTCTATCAGAATAATGAATGGAACAGAAAGGAACACTATCAGTTTGCTGGATCATCCGCATGTGACGCTCGCCGATGTAATGTCAAACAGATGAGAGACTTATAAGATTGTCAAATCGAAACATCTTATAATGTGCGACGAATCTTAATCGTATAACTGTATCAAACGATTTTGTTACCAAGTGAGTTGTGTGAAGGTTTTTGAGACATAAATATCACTGTGGAGTGTAGAGTGTTGCATTCTAGGGTAAAACTAAAATAAACCTAAATAGAGAAAGTTGTTTTGCAAACAAATCTTAGTAAAGTATGTCAACGGAACTTATCGATCGAGATTCTAAAATAGGTTACATATTAATTTATATAAACAATATTATTATGACTGATAAATTACTAAAATAAACGGTGTAAAAATATTCCATTTTTCTTTTGTAAATGCATTCTATAAATTAGTGTAGAATAAAACCTACTAATATGTAGTATATTATTAAGAATGTATAATTAATGAAGGATTTTTCTTAAAATGAATATTTAGCATTATATAATACATTATAATGATTTTTTTAAAAGTTAGAACGGGGAAAATAGTATCTTAATAAAATAAAAAAATAAAAATCATTAGGTTTTTAACATATCCATGATGACGAAAAACGTCCAAATGCGAAGTAAACAGAACGCTAACCATTAAACAAATGACTTATTATTAAAAAAACGAAGAATTATATTAAAAAAAAATAATAATTTGAAATTCGAGTTCTTAGCGATTTTTTTTTAGTTTTGAAATAACCAGTACGACGAAACGGCAATTTCATAGGTAAAGACCTACTATATACGAGTATATAATATAGAGTATTTATAATTACAGTTTTAATACTTCTGTTACGAAATTTCACCTTTAAATAGTTTTGAAATATATGTTGCACGCTAGATTATGTAATAGAAAATATATCCGAAAGAACTAATAGTTTGATTATATAACATGTTACGTCCTGTCCCTACGAGCACAGGTGTACCTTATTATATTTTGTAAGGCTATTTACAAAAATATTTTCCCTCAAAAATTTCTTCAATACCTTCATTATTAGAAAAGTTAAGAAGAAAATGAATTTTCTTAGGATTTGAAACAATTTAAGCTCAGCGAATAAATGCCCTAATTTCGCGAAAAATAAAACCGTCGCAATTCGAAGCCTATCGTAATGAAATTAATTTTTGAAGTAAGTCTGTAGAAGAAAATGGGTTATGGAAATACGGAATACTGAATAAATGAATTAAGCTTCATTTAAACTGATTTGATTAACTAATCAAATTAAAAAAAATAGAAAAAAAAGAAAATATATTAAGAATTTAAACAAATATGAAAAATTACAACAAATATATTTATTAGATTTTCCGTTTATTTAGGAATATTTAGGCTTCTAAACATTAATGCTAATTTAATAAAGAGGAGTAGTAATAGTAATTGTGAAACAATAAGCGAAATTGCGAGAATCTCTCTATTTTTTTGTAATAAAATATCCTTTTAGATTTGCGGTTGCGATCTGTTAAATATTTATTTTCTTTGAATATTTAGTTCTATTTACTTGTAAACTTTGTTATTGCTATTAAAGCGTATGGAGTTAGCCTAAGACTTTGATCTGGCTTCAAATTTAGGTTGCACCACGCTCAAATGCACTAACTTTGAACCAATTTCGACACACAGGAATGCTGTATAGCTTTATTTTGTTTTTATAGCTTTATATTGCTCGTATTATTCCAAAATACGAGTACAATTTGATATTTTAGTAATAAAATAATGATGAGATTTAACTATATTTAGATGATAACAATTTAAGGGCGACACATATTTTTAATTCATAATATTCAAATATTTTTTGTTATTATTAGGTTGTATAATGTTAAAATATGTTAAAAAATCAAACTAATAATCGTTTTAGTATAGTATTTTTATTAAAACAAAACTTGGTTAAGGATTTGAAAGAAAAAATCATATTTATAAAATACTAAACAATATACGTGGTTTCACCTGCATTGTATATCTCGCTAGATTTATTATTTAAATTGTATAGTCTTGGAGCAAAATATATCGAGAAAATAATCGGATAAAATCAGCGTAAAATATCCATAATGAGCGCATTTAAAAGCTTTCACTACTGTAGTAAATACAGTTATATTAGTTTTTAAATTTACTTGTAGTTAAAATTAATAGAAATTGTAAGTTTTAAGTATTTTACAAGCAAGAGAATTTATATCAGTGCGAACTTTTTTTTTTCTTTGTATTGACTTTAAAGTTGTAGTTAAAACAGATAAAATGCAATATATAACCAATTATATCTAATCATTTTTGTTATGCAGCAAATATTTACTGACATTAAATCTATACATATAAAAATCTTTTAAAACCTCCGTTTTATTCATACACTATATTATATCATCAAGAAAAAATTTTAATAGCGCGATTTAATTTCAATTTTGTCTGTGCGCGTATCACGTAAAAAGTACAAAACCAATGTAAATAACTTTAATACATAAAAATTATACATAACTCACAATAACATTTAGTTTTTGTTTCATTGTAATTAAGTTTAAAAATAAATATTTAAGAAAATAGAAATAGGTACCTAATGTGACGCCATCTATTAACAGCTGGTCTAACGAATCGTAACAAGATAGATGGCGCAGTATACAAAATATAATTTTTTGAATCGCGCTGTCCAAAACTTCGGCCGAAAGAATGAGCCTCGCCCATATTTAAAGAAACACTTTTTTTTTTGCATTTAATACCTTAATGTACTAAGGTCTTGGTTGTTTGTTTGTTGTTAAAATATTTGGTCGTTATTTGTTTATTGATTGTACAAAGTTGGATGGTTCTAGTTATTTAAGTTGTAATCTTAATATATAAAAGCGAAAGGTCACTCACTCAATCACTCATCACGATATTTCTAGAATTTTATGACCTAGAGACTTAAAATTTGATATAAATATTCCTTTTGCCGAGTAGAGATCAGCTAAGAACGAATTTTACGAAATTCAACCCCTGACGGTGAAAAAGGGGGGCAAAATTTGTATGGGATAACGTGATTCCTTGGTTCAACCTACTTCAAATTTTCCATAAATATTCTTCAACAAAATTGATTGAAGACGTGTTTCGTATTTTATCCCCTAACGGTGTTAAAAGGGGCTGAAAGTTATTTGCTTCGAAGTTGATATCAATACTCAGTGCTTTTTGCAGTTTGAGAACTCAATCAATCTATTATAAAATATTTTCCAGTAACGACGCAGGTGTAGGTGATAAAAAATATAAATTTATAATTTTTGAAATTTTAGTTAAATACCCGTGCGAAGCCAGGGCGGGCCGCTAGTGTAACATAAAATTCTAGTGTGATTTTTTTTGCTATGTAATTCAATACTGCATTTTTGGTAATAAAAATTCTACTGTATTTCGCAGATACGTTAGCGCGGGAATTGTATGGGTGCAGTTGTAAAGGTGTATGGAGGGGCCCATACCTTAAAAGCGTAGGACATTCATAGGTAAGTCCAGCCTGACGTACTATCGTACTATCGTGTGTCGTGTGTTACTATAGAAGTTTCAATATGTGGGTGAGTTATTAGAAATATGATATTTTAGAAAAAGTAAGTCGTGTTTTAATTATAAGAGTTTTTATAGAATAGTATTTGACGGTTGTATGGATATAAAATTCAAATAAATTTTGTATCCTTTAAGAAATTTTTAAGATATTTATGAAAAAAAATTAATACTTTACCCAACTTAATTAAATAAATAGATATAGATTAAAATACAGAAATTTAGAAAATGATGAACTATAGCTATAAAAATGTATTTCAGTGCATTTATCTCATTAACATAGAAAATAGGATATTTTCTTTTCCAATAAGTAAAAGTTTTTGCTTTTATCATTGACTAACATTTTAGTTGTTTCTTTATTATTTTAATAAAAAAAAATTAATTTGTGGTAAATTTCTGTTAAAGTGTACGGCCTACTTATATTAAATTTATATATGGAGAAACAAAAAAAATAATCGTATGAATTTTTAAATTTTTATGTGTTAATTGATGTTTGAATTAAAAAACTATTATTAACTTAATAATATTATATTAATATTGTCATATATGTTACAGTTATTAACTCTATTATCCTGCATCAGCGTTGCTTTGGCGGTGCCTATTGAATACGGAGCGGTGTATTCGCACGCGCCAGTTTTCCACGCCCCAATTGTTCACGCACCGGTCGTGCACGCGCCTATCGTGCACGCTGAGCCTGTTGTGAGTTCAAGTTTTCTTTATAAAATATATTTTATTTTAATGTCAGCCTGAGCAACACGAGTAATATTAATATTTATTAATTTTGCATAAGTATTAATTAATTTTGGATTTAACTTGCTCATCATGATTTTATAATATATATTTTGTAGAAATAATAAATTTCATTATATATATTTCTTTAAAGTGCTAGTCAAGTTATGCGATTGTATTTTATTTAAGTTCTATTTTAATTTTTTTTTTTGGTTTAGTATTAAAATATTTCGATTTTTTTTTAATAGTATGTATCTAGTATATTTTTTAAGTTCAAAATAATATTTATTTAAATAACAATGCAATCTAATAAAGACTACAAGTTTAATTGTAATTAGGCCTATCCAAAGTACGCCTTCAACTATGGAGTGAAGGACACCCACACAGGTGACATCAAATCTCAGCAAGAAGAGAGAGACGGCGATGTTGTTAAAGGTATCAAACTTTTATTATATTCTTACATAAATCGAGGCAGTGTAATTTTATATCAAAAACACTAGATTACTGAATCAGCCTGTTAAAGTCCCACTAATAGGCAAAGGCATTTTCTCTATATTAGAGAGGATTCGATCTTACTTCACCACGCTACTCCAATGCGGTATGAGTAACGGTCGCTAGCAGATATCTATGATAACAACATGTGGGGAGACCTACAAGAACCCAGACCAGAAACAAATATTTGTACAGATATAAATATCTGTTCCGAGCAGGAATCGAATCCACCACCGCCTCACTACACCAGAACGGTTATCACATTAGATTAGCCCTATAACCAATTAAATAAGATCCTTGAGATGTACGTACTCTATTCATTAAAAAAGAGTCTCTTTCTAGTAAATCCGGGTCGAATTTAAAGATAATACCCTTTTGGATATCGACGATGAATACTACAAGTTTTTGTATACAATTTAGCGCCAGGAGGAGAGTTTCCAAAATAATTTACTATAGTATTCATACTCGTATGTTATCTACACACTACTAACTACATTATTAGATATCTCAAATCGTTTTACCCATGGTAACTATTCTGCACTCGTGAGTATGTTTATAGATAATATAGCTTTCTTATGACGAAAGAGTTTTTAAAAATCTTCACTTGTTTCAGAGCTTAATAATTAAAATAAAATATTTTCTGCTAAAATATTCTATACAAAATGTTTCAAGACTTATCGGCTGAAGTAGTACGTTGTTTGTTAGTTTTAGGGTAGAATTCAACATCTAAAAAACAAAAGAAAAAGTAATTTGTGATATAATTTGTAATAATAATTAAAGTAAGACTGTTTTTTCTGATATAATAATTTTTAAAAAGAACCTTTTTAATATTGAATAAATTGTTTATCGATTTTTCCCATTTACAGGTAGTTACTCCTTGGTAGAGCCCGACGGTACAACACGAACGGTAAACTACTCCGCGGATGATCACACCGGTTTCAATGCCATCGTACAAAAATCTGGCCACGCTGTACATCCGGTTAGTTTTCACTTGATAAGTTAATTAAAGTATTTTGACTGTAATACCGAGATGGTTAAGCGGATAAAATACGTAGATTAAAACTGAGTATCCCTTGTTCAAATACGACCTTAACACGACTGATTGACATTTGACAAATAAAATCTTTAATTTATGCGTAATTCATTTAGTTCCGGGCTGTGAAGGAAAATTGCAATCAATGTCTGAACATTTTTTCCGAGATAAATTCTATAGTGTGTACATCTACTTGACAAAAGGGGAGTAATTTATTTATGTAAATTAAAGTACGTTTACGAGTATTAAAATAAAGTACGTTAAAAATTATAAAACAGTAAAGTAGAATAAAAATAGTTTCATGATCCGTATAATTTATTGGTTCGTTGTGTTTGTACACAACTAAATGAATACAAATTTTGTTTCTCTATAAGTTAATACAAGGCCTATTAAAAAAGTAAAAATTCATAATAAAACTTACATATTTCTAAGATCTTTATGTGTAGTTTGAGGAAAAATTAAAATTACATTGTACTATTGCTTTTATAATGTACTTTTTTTACAAAAATATGACTCAAGATTTTCAACTAAGTTGGAATTAATAATTCGCTAAGGAGAAATAGTCGCGGTTACTGGCCCTTGCGCAAATCTAACGGTACATGGCGTATAAGGAAACGACTATTGAAATGGTAAAGTCGACTAAAAATTGTTTTTTATATCTTCTACGTGGTTTTGAGCCATTCGAGAATAATTATACGAGTAAGGCGTTTGGAGATGATGACTCAATTTTGTATTATTATTTAGCACAAATATTTACGAATGAAAAATTATAGCCTTTCTTGAAGAAATGTACTTCTTCGATATAATAATTACTAAGCATACTTACATTTTTAATACCACGCATAAGTAAAAGTGTAAATTTTTTATCTATTTTGGATAGCATAGCGATAGTAGTCAATACTTATTATAATATACGTAATAGAGCGTAGATTTTCTATCATATAATCACGAGACGTAATGATACAGATTTGTTAATGTAGACTTTAGACAAAGTGACTTGTTTGTCAACCAGTCAAAATGTATGAAAGTGATACCAGTTGTCGATAAGTCACGTAATACTTTTTTTGACGTTTCCATTCATGTCATATCGATAAATTAATTAATTACAAATAATTTTGCTATTAACTTGACACGTTTATGCCTAGTTCAACTTGTCTCCTTTATGTTTAAACGAAGTCGTTGGCCAAAAAAAGAGATAAATATCATATAACACACAATACATAGTGAATCAAGGATTCCTAGATTTGATTTATATTGAGAATTAATTATTTTTTTAAATATAACACCAGTAATTATTATTTTAATCGTTGGTAAATGTTCTATATATGTAAAATCACGTTACGAGTTTGTTAATAATTACTTAATTATTTTTAATTTTTCGTAGGTTTTGCAATTTTTTATAGATTGTAGCCATGTAAGAGCCAACTGAAAAAAATTTCATATAATTTAAATATAAAACTAAGCTTTGAGACGTCGCTGTAATATTTTTGTCGATTAACAATTAATCAACTCTGAATGGTAAATTACGAACCCCCAATATGTCTCTAGATCATAGACTTTGTAAGACGCCCTAAATTAAATTATTTTAATATAAGTTTCGTACAAGTTTTAGATCAATGGTACAAGTCCACAATTTCTCGGTATATAGATTACAAACCAAAAATGTTCACAATAATACGGTGACAGAGACAAGATGTCAACATTTTTGTTTACAAATTATTTCGTAATGGTTGAGTAACGATAACCTTGATTTCATCGATAACTCGCTTTTGTTGAGAAAACGTGGCTTTCTTTTATTACACTAGCTTCGCACGCAGCTTCGTATAAATGAAATTTGAAAAAAAAAGGTGTATTTATATTATATTATATAGATCGGTATTGACCCATGTGGTATCATCGTGGTATCATCTGCCGTGAGTTTTATCACATTATGATGATGAAATTTGGCCAACACTGATTTATGTATTCAAAAAGTTTTTCTTACTAAATTTCGAATCATAAGGAGAAGATTTTATTGTCCTATTAGCATTTCTGATAACTATACACAGTTATGAGTATATAATATTAAACGTCAATAATTTATTTTAATTTTAGGTGAAGGTAGCACCGGTCGCTCATTATGCAGCATCACCGCTTCTCTTGTCTTCCTACGGCCACCACTACTAATACGTTTAACGTATATCCTACGACGGTACTTCTTAGTCTTCTCACACTCGCAAGAATTGTAGCTGTTAATTTTAAATAGTTATATATCTAGAAATAAAATAGAAAATATACGTTTGCCTGGAGTTACAATGTGGATAACATTTATAAGACATTTTTTTTTGTCGTAAAATTACGCTTAGTAAAAGAAAAATCTCATTATGTAATAATGTTTTGGTAGGTTTGACGAAGGCTCTCTCTTTGACTTTTAAATGTTATACACAATGAAACACAAGAATGTAAGTTGTAAAATAAGTTTTCCACGCGACATCCAAAAGTATTTTGATTTACTTTCATGTGTTAAGATTTGCTTATGTTAATTAATTTGATATAAGTCTTCCTATTCGTAGCATCTGAAGTACAATCTCTACAAATTAATGTTATTTTAAATTATTGTATAAATATTTAATAAATATTTATGATATGGTACACGTCGTTTATATTGCTTAGGTATATCACATTAAAAAAATTTAAGATGAGTTTTATATCAACGGCACTATTAAATGATTCTAGAATTTTTTTTTCACTACATTCTGAAGATAAAAGGTATATATACATATATATACTTAGTATATTACCTCCATATACTAAAAATGCAGTGCTCAGCAAAATTCTAATTCAAAATTCTAGAAATTACTTTCTTTGTAAAATAACTTGCAATCTGTTTATTCCGTCTTGCGTGTAATGCGTGTCCAGTTGTACTAAGCACAGTCTTTTTTCAATGATAAAAATAACGTTAGTACAAGTGGAGCATTTTAAACAAATGTTATAATTATGTTTATTTATTTATTATTATATTTAAATATATCTGTACAGTGCCTCATAAACATAAGTTAGTTTTGCTGAGCACTGCACTTTAAGTATATGGAGGTAATATACTAAGTAATATACTAACCTTATATCTTCAGAATGTAGTGCAAATAAAAATAAAAAAAAATAAGCCAACAGAACTATCATCTATATAGATTGCTCTAAAAGTAGTTTTTGATTTTATGTTTATAATTTTGTCATTAATTTCATCTTTTAGGGTTTTCGGGAGTGAATTCATAGGAACAAAATATTTAAGAGTATGTTTGCATTAGTTATTAAAGACTCCAAAGTCATGAAGATTTGTAATTTCAGATTCTTAGGATTCCTCAATCTTTTACACTAATCAACTTTTATTTTTATTTTTGTGTTAACATATTATTCTGTTAGTACAAATTATTTTATTTTGCACATTTAAGTAATACATAAAAAAAGAAACAAAGAAAAACATACAAAATAGAGTGATTTCTTCCAGACGATCCTTGTCTATATAGGATATCCTGGTAATCAGACAGGCAAACGGTGTAATTAGTTTTTAAAATTAAACATTTAAAATATAATATCATAAGTTATACCTAAACATATGTATGTGAGATTACTGTACGTGAGATCATACCCATTAATACGTAAGTTGTTTATTACTTGATCAAATCGATGGGATTTGCTCGTAATACCTTACAAATATCGTCAGAAAGTTTAAGTGGCGTAAATAAGCGGTATTTGAACTTATTACTTATTACTTATCGCGACTAGCATTGCTAACGCTTTAAATCTGCGTAAAAATAAACTAAAAATAAACGCGTTGGCGCAGTGGTCACAGCAACTGGCTGATGCGCTGGCGGTCGCGGGTTCGATCCCCGCACATGACAAATATTTGTATAGGCCATACAGATGTTTTTCGTGGTCTGGGCGTTTGTGCTTGTGTATTGTGTGTGTTTCCGGACCCCCGACATTCACCGGATTCACATCCTACTGGGGGCTGTTGAGTGTGAGTGTGAGACGTTTAATTTAATCTGTAGTGTTTTAAAGTAGTTTGTTCGTTTTTTTTTTTTTTGTTTCTTACAATTCCTCTACGAGATTTCAGGCGCCCGTACCTTTTTATTGCCTTTATATATTGTTATTACACAGGTATTATTACATCAGCAGACAATGTATTATCATTATTTACCAATGAACTATACATAGGATCTCTAGTTCTGGAACCATGAGTCCACATTGACCACTTAATTCTACCACTAACAGCAGCTTGTTTATTAAAATCAGGAAATAACGGTCTGAGTAGATTAGATTTAAAACAAAGAATATTTTTTTGTTTCAAAATACGTCGTTTTTATATAAACATGGCAACATGCTGTAACTCGTTTGACGACAGCAATAAAAGTATACCAACCTTATTAAAATAACTTATTTGATAACTTGAATGAAACCGCGAGGCAGTTCTAGTAAAATATATTTTTCATAAACAGTATTTTGTCAAATTCATATTAAGACTGGTGCTACATTTATGCTTGTCGTAAATTATACAAATATGGATTTACTTAGATACTGAGAGCAGGCGGCCTATTAGTGTTGGGGCGGTTATATCACTTTTTGCCATACTAGGTACCCTGATTTTATTGTGTCGAGAACATAAAATGTTTACTTTAATCTCAAAAATTATAGCTTTTTGACTGTTTACATCAAAATACGTACGAAATGTCTTTATAATCATGTAATAAAAGTACCCGTGTATTTGAACATTTAATGTTTGTACCGTTTTTGTTATTTTTTTATTTTATTTTTTATTGTTCAATATAACATCATTTATTAGGTTAGTGACTACATTTATTTGTTAAGTGTAAGAATTGTGAATTTCATAAGTGTCCTTGTATTTTAGTATTAACCCATTGAGTCATTTTTACGAAATCCTGTTGCAGTCATGACGTCACTAAATTTGTAGTTACCAGTGATCTATAATACACCTGTACAAAAATAATATTCTATATAAGAAAACACTTTGAGTAATCCATATAATATTAACGGAAGCAAAATACATGAGTATTTTTTTTTGTGTCCGACCCTCGTAAAAGGAGGTAGGTTTTGCAGTAGCAAGTCTTATTATAAATCTAAAGTATATTTTATCGCTCGTCCAAAAGCAATAGTTTTACTGTATTGAATCCTAAAATATAGGTCTTAAGCCCTGTTAAAAGATTTTAGCATCTGTTTTCGGATGCTAACGAAAATTTTATAATGGGATATTTTAAAAAGAAAGTTAGTTTATTCAATACATGCTAATTTTATGTCGCGTAATTAAGAGGACAGTCTGAAGTCATTATGAAGAAAGATTTCCAATCCTTAAGACTTAATATGGAAAAATGACTGTGACATATCAAACGCAAAAAATTAACAGTATTTCGTCTCAATGCCGTTACTGGTAACAAGCACTATATACATGGAAGGAGTGATTTCGGACTTCCAGGACACTACATGTTTTTTATATACACCCATTGGTAAAGATTTATATTTAAGCAAAACAAAACAAAAAAAAAATGTCAAAATGTCTAAAAACGATAAAATATTCACAAAAAAGCAGTATTCCATGTTTTTGAAGATAAACGAATTTTATATAAGTCCATGAATGTATTATTATATTTATTGTCACGAACAATTTTGGTTATACAATCTATCAATGAAAACTTAAAAAGCGCGTGGCAAAATGTGGGCGTAGCGAAAACACCGTCGGCTATCTCAAAGGCGTCTGGAGTCCTTAATAGTCATTTGATATACATCGTTGTTTTAATCTCGACGCCTTTTTTGAAGAAGTAAAATAAATGTGGCTATTTTTCATTTGGCTGTTTTCGTCCATGATGACAGAATTATGAGATACGGTCGAGAAAGTCGATGTGACTCTAATATATATACTTAATTTTTCTTAATAAAGTTATGAATTAAATAAACAGCGTTTAATCCTATTTTTAATTTTTTAAGTATAAATTTATAGCAAGAGTAAGTTTTTTCTATGAATAATATATATTATTTTTATCGATTTAGAATTATCGATTCGAAATAATTTATATTCAAATTGAATATAAATTATTCAAATTGAATATAAATTATTCAAATTGAATATAAATTATTTCGAATTGTTTCAGTAATGAAAGATTATCAGAAATTTTGTAAACTTCTTTTTTATTAGATTTTGTTACGGATACGAATAGATTCGGATATCCGTTAGTTTTAGTTAAGGTCATAACAAATCTAATGTAAGTAGTCAGGGACCTCTTTCCCTATTAAGAAGAAAGAATTCAACTGTATTTGCAAGAGAACATTTTAAAAATAAGTGATATATTAAAAATAGTGATAGCGTTTATAAAACATTTGGAATATAAATAAGCTCAGTAATTTATGTCACATACCTAAAACTAGTATCCATCACCAAAAATTACTATAATAAACATTTAATAAAAATATATTTCTGTATTTGGTCAGAGTCAAATATTGCTTATATTTTAATAAGCTTCTAACGGAGCTTGTCTAATTAAGGCTACAAGTAGAGAACCAATTAAAAACACCATTAACAAAGACTTGAATGGCCATAAATCGTAGAATTCGCAAATCCTAATTGAGTAACGCTGTTATCTGCGAAGCTACCGTTAATGGCCTTAAAGAGCTTATCACCTCGTAAAGTTGTTCCTTATCCTGTACCTAATGGAATGACATCAGTGTAAACGGATATGGACGGATTCGCCTTCACCCACAAAGACAGCTGGCTTGTTTTTACCGGCTAAAAACCACTAAAAGGAGTCTGAGGAAAGTTCATACATGTTTAAGACATCGTTTTGTGAGGTTCATACACTTATCCTATGAGAGAGTTTTGTTACACCATAGCGTGATAAAAATGGATTTCACTTTGAAGGTAAGAATATTTTTTCTATTTTGTTATTTCTTAAAATTTCTATTTATTTTAAAATATAAATGCAAAGCTTTTGAAAAAAATGAGCTTTTCATCTTAGTTTTTAGTTTCATTATTACTTACAAATAATACATATGTTTTTATTTTGTGTTTTAAATTTAGTTAAAACCATGAACTTCATTCAGAATTTGTTTGGATTTTAAGTTATTTGTAGTGCAAAAATAAATGGATTATAGATAATGATGAATTATTAGTTTTAAATTTAATTATAATTGAAAAATATTTTCGTTTTCGTATATTTTTCAATTACAAGAAGTTTAAAAAAAACTTCAAAAATAATATTTCGTTCATATAATTTGCTCTTAATATTTATCAGGAGTTAGAAATTTAAATTGGCAATATTTAATATTATTTTTATATAGTTTAATAATTTGATATTTGGTGTCTATTTTAACTACTAATAATATTACAGTTTTTACATTTTAATTTATAAATCATGAACTCCAAATATTATTAGATTTATGCAATAGTTTTTTTTAGTTATAAAATAGCAAGTTTTGTGTATTTTTAAATATTATTTAAAGTTTATACATATTTTAGTAAATAATGACATTTAAAAACTTGTTTGAACAACAATATAATTGATTTACAAGATTTTTTAATTTATTTTTCAATAAAATCAATTAAATAATATTTCCACTTCAAAACATCGTTTTTGTACTTAATACATCGGTCATAGAAGTTAATATCGCGTACATAATTTAAGAAAACGATTAGTAACATATACTACAGTTGGCACTAATATTAATGACACGTAATAAATAAATTCATATTACAAATTATACGTTATAAGCTTGACACAAGATTAATAGTGTACATTACTCTAGAAATTGATTCTAAATGATAATCTCACTTTCGTTAAATATTATTATATATGAAGTGGTTCGAAGAATATATTAAGACCAAAAAATATAATTATGTACTATAAATAACTTACAATAGACTTTAAGAGAGCTATTGTAATATTAATGAATGATATATACTTGATTCTAAATACTATAGCATTAGCCGTTAATTCAATTATATGTGTAGGGTATTGGTCTATTGAAATGAGTCAGAAAAATATTTGGCTTAAGGAATTAAAAGATAGTTTTCATAAATGTGGGAATGGTTTTTCTTGAATATTGCCTATGTTATTTTGATAACAGTTTTTAATACAAAATTAGTATTACCTCAATTAATTGTCATTTAGTTATAGCAGTTATACTTAATTATCCTAAATTAAAAAAGCGTGTATCTTTGTTTTAAAACGCAAGTTAAAAAAATGATACAATTGTACACGTGTGTAAATGGTACAGTTCGAAAAATTGTTACCGGGGACAATATGAGTTAGGCTATTAAACATTATACTGAGGCTCATAGAAACGTAATATGAATCGTAAACTTAAATTTTTTTTAATTTTTTTTTTTAAAGATAGTTTTCATAAAGTTCTGTAATTAAATAATTAAAATTTAAAAACTTAAAATAATATAATAATAATAATAAAGCTATTTATTTCAAATCTCACTTTCTATAAATATTACAATGTTTGTTATTAAGTTATTGCTTAAATTTAAGAATAGTTACTTATGATTAATGTTAGTATTATTTATGAGATTTGAACCCCTGTTTGGGTAAAGGCCTCCTCCATCCTTATCCACCACTTCTTGTCCTTGTCTGACTTTATTCAGTCATTTCCTGCGACGTGTGTTATATCATCAGCCCACCGTCTTAATCGTCTACCAACATTCCTTTTCCCTATTGGTCCTTTCCATCGTGTGGCTTCAATTGTCCATCATCTGTCTGAATATCGTGAGATGTGTCCAGCCCATCTCCACTTAAGTGAGAGTGCGTGCCTGAGAGCATCGGTGAGTTTAGTTTTTTGACGAATGTTTTCGTTCCTAATTTTATGTATTCTCCGAATTTTCAACATGCTCCTTTCCATAGCTGTTTGACTGCATTTGATATTTTGTTTTATTTTATTTGTAAATATCCAGGTTTGGCAACCATACAACAAACAGGTTAATAGGCATGTATCAAATATTCTCCTTTTCATATGCAAGCTATAGTTGCCTTTTAGGATTTCTCTTAGTGCCCAGAATTTATTCCAAGTTGCGTTGATTCTTCTTGTTACTTCTTCTTCGTTGCTTGACGTTTTGAATGAGATTTGCTTTCCCAAGTAGATGTATTCGCTGACGTATTCTATATTGTTGCCTTTTATCATTATCGGGCGTTCGCAATTATTGGTTAATATTTTAGTTTCATTTACATTCATTTCTATCTATCAAACAATATAACGAATTACGAAATTTAAGATGATAATCGCGAGTAAACAATATTATACAAAAAATACCATTTTAATATGTATACCTTAAAAAAAGTTGTACTTAATATTGTAACACGTAAACTTTTACTTTAACTTTTAAACATTAACTTTTAATCATAACATAGTATAAAAAGTTTCATATAACTTTCAATAAATATTTGGTTTTTTTCCAGGTCTTAATTGTAGTAACATCCTTATGGAGTCACGAACTTAAAGCCGCTCCAAGAAAACCAAGATTAAGTTTAGCGGTGCAAAATCCCAGCTATTATTACTCAAATGTCGATGGTAACAATGTAGAACCTATTATAATTAAAATACCTACTATTTTTACGGTCTTCAAAATTATATTGAGGCTGTAACCTCAAATACACCGATCAATCTCCTTTGTGACTTCTCCATTCTACGTGACATTGGCGAAGTCGTCTGTGGTATCTTGGCACTATAGTCTGTTCGCGTTAAGAAAATAGTGACTCATCGTTGTCACTCAGCTTAGCCACGCCTCTTGACCAATAAGATCACAGTAAATTATAAAGTCGTGTTCACTTTGAACAGTTGAAACCCTTCAGACAGTACGCACGTGTTCTTTGCCAATTTTAAAAATGAATACCTCACCTATTCTTAAAACTAATAGTGGATCAATATTACATAGCGGAGAAAGACGAGTAATTTACAATGTTTTTAAGTACTTTAAACAGTGTGGTGACCAAAACGTGACTATGGAGAGTATAGTAGTGAAAAAGGCTAGTGCATGCGGTGTTTCTGAAAATACGGTTCTGACGATTCTAATCATTTTTTAATGTTATAACTACTTAATTTTAATATTTTAAAATACTGTCGTAAAAACTTTGCTTTAATTTTTACCCCAGTATGAATACATCTTTACTTTGATGAGTCACTATTTTCTTAACGCGAACAGACTATAGTGAAAACCATTAAGCCTAATTAATAATAATAAACTATTATAATATTTCTAAAATATTAGAAGATTATTTAAAATGTATTAAATCATTAGAATACACTGAACACTGGGATGTGTGAAATAATTAATTATTTCAATTCTGTTTACATTTTGACGGATACGTGTTACAACACTGATTGTAGTGTAAGAATACTGACTGACTTACAATCAAGACATCTTTACATGGTAGTTTAATAGTTTTTATCAGTATCTGCTTATTATTTTAGTCTGAAAATGGTTAATGAATGATTTTTATTGGGCGAGTCAATAACCCTTTAAAGTAGAATACTTTTTTTAACGAGAGTAACGATAATTATTTGGTGTTACATCCGATTAGAAGGTGTTATGTTCTCCCTGCAAGTTTACCCTAAGTCATGATGGAAAGGCCCACAAAGACAAACAATGAGACATAGAAATAAATATTTCTATAATTACATATAATATCCGTTTCGAGTGGAAATAGAAGCCGCATTTATTGGCGAAAACGGAAAATCGTCAAGACGTGTCATTCACACGTGCAGTTAAACAAGATATCATTCGTTTAAGTTACTATGCTTATTTTTTGTCATACGCAAGGTATACCAGGGACATACTCCTTTGGCTATGATGTGTTTGATCCGGATACTGGCAACACTCAGTTTAGGAGTGAAGAAAGATATCCAAATGGTACTGTGGTTGGGAGCTATGGCTATGTTGATCCACGAGGTAGATCGCAACGGTTCGATTATATTGCCGATGAAAATGGATATAGGTATAATAATTTTTTCATCTTTCTTTTTTAATTACAAATTTATTACTATTAACTGGTTCGTTACATATTTTCATATTTTATATAACCGCTTTGCACTTAACTCTCTTACAATTATTCTAAGTTGCAAAAATTGTTAAGTGCTATATATAATATATTAAAAAAAAAACTTTCTGAATTTGTGTTAAGGTTCCTTCTCGATTTATATAGGCCACCTTCTCAATTTATATAGGCCATATTGAAGTTTGACGTGGTCTGGGCTTTTCGGATCTCCTACACACTTCTACTTCAGGCTGTAGAGTATGAGGCGTTTATTTATTTAATTTATTTATTTTTAGAGTATTACATGACGTACCCGTGAAAGAGAAGTACGTTCAAACGACCACTGAAATAAAGAATACGTCAACGGAACCATCGATAACGTGGAGCCGACCGAAAAAAAGCAATAAAAAGAAGATAAATACTTTAAAAGCACCATTGAACATTCTCGAGCCACCACCGCTTATAGTGCTTGAATAAAAAGTTTAAGTTATTTTGTCTTTCTTTCATTTATTTGAAAAATTACACTTAATAAATATATTTTCGTTCACGTTGAAAATAATAATCCCTTTTATACATAATATGTATACACTATATTATAGTAGTTTGTAAAATAAATATTGGAATATATTGCTGGTAACTATTAACATAGTCGGAACTGAATAAACGATTTATTTATTTATTTATTTGATAAAACGTTCCTAAATAACCAAGTCTATCATCAGCTGAAAAGAAAAATATTATTTTATGCATAGTTTTTTAATTACTTAATTTATAAATGTCGGTATAAAAAAAAATATATGTAAAAAGACGCATGCAATTTACACTTTGCATCGCTCTCCTGTAGAGTTATTTTTTTCATATCCGACATTTTTAATAGTCATGGGCGATATATAATATAATAAACTCTTTTGCAAAAAAAAAAAAATGGGCACTTAAGCAAAGAACTATTTTATAGTTACTATTAGTTTGTTTGACAATTTTAGGTATTGTTATCCTCAGAATTTTATAAATTAATTAGGAAGGAATAGTTTTCATCAGTTTTATCATAACATTTTAATTAAATTATTAAGAAATAATGTTTAAGCTCAAAACACTATGATTGTACCTGCTCGCTAAATAAAAATGAAATGCGTTAATTTCTTTGTTTTTCTTGAATACATTAAAAGCAGATAAAAGTTTAGTATTGAGTGTGACCCCCTCTTGCTGAAATCACAGCTTGCATTCGTCTGGGCATGCTAGTGAGTATATCTTTTATGGTTTCTTGGGGAATACGTTCCTACTCCGCGGTAATCACATTATTTAGCTCTCTGATGGTCTGCGGAGCCGGCTGCACTGATCTCACTCGTCGCTTCAGAACGTCCCAGACATGCTCTATGGGATTGAGGTCCGGACTTCTAGCTGGCCAGTCCAAACGACGAATTCCGACTTCTAGCATATACGCATCCACACCGCCAGACCGGTGGGCGCGAGCGTTGTCGTCCATAAAAATTGAGTTTTTGCCAAGAGCGGTTAAAGCGGGTTGTGCATGAGGAATTAGAACTTCCGTTATGTATCGGTGTCCAGTCAGTGTACCGTTTTCGATGAAGACTAACTCCGTACGATCCATAGAATTTATTCCTGCCCAAAACATAACAGAGCCCCCTCCATAAGGTGTGATTTCTTCAAAACATGCCTCTGCAAAGCGTTCTCCTCGTCTACGTAGCACTCGCCGACGTCGGTCTTCACCATGCAGAGATATCCTGGCTTCATCGGAGAACAATACCCTATCCCAGTATTCATGAGTCCATGACACACAATTTCGAGCGAAGCTAAGCCTGGCAACTCGATGTCCACGGAGTAATTTAGGGCCGCGTGCCGGGCGATGACTGTGTATATTAGCAGCGAGAAGCCTTCTCCTGACCGTCCATAGACTAATTTGCACATTTCTTACTTCTTCGAGGGTGTTCTTGAGGTCCACATAAGAAGATTTGCGATTTCTCAACGCTTGACTAACTAGAAAACGATCATCCCGTGGTTCGGTACATGTCTTTCTGCCAGAACCAGGCCTTCTCTTGACGGAACCGGTCTCTCGAAGCGCTGCCAGGTCCTTTGAACTGTCGACCGACTCACATTTAGCCTCTGAGCCACGAAGAATTGACTGCAACCTTCTTCAAGCAGCGCAATAATTTTGCTCGCTTTTATCACTTTATCTACCATTTTCGAGATTGCTAAACAGCAATAACAATACTTTTAAATGTCAAGGACACCAGATAATTTAATAAAAATTGACAAAAAGTTAATTAGAGTCGATATTAACTATAGGGAATTCGCGCCACAAAATGTAGTTAAAAGTTATTTTCTTTGAAAACCAGGCTCAGTCAAAAATTTGTATTTGGAATGTACTCTTATAAACATTATGGCACTTTTATAACTGGCCAGTAACATGTTCAAATGATTAAAACCTTTTTGGTATTTTATTTTTTTCAGCCAGGAAGAAAATCGAAACCACCCGTTTTTTTTTGCAAATGAGTATATAATAAAATATTACATTATAAAATATATATAATATAATATAACGTATTATAAAATAAATTTAATATCAATATTTTTTTACTTAGTGGCTCTTTCAGTTTTGTTAGTGTCACAGATTATTTTGAGCTTATAAAACACAAAAGAGATCGATTATATTATAGATTTATTAATAAGTTTTAATAACATTTACGAAGAATGTTGTGACTTCTTGGAATATCGTTAACGTTACATTGACGTGTCGTTATCAAACTTTGTCAATATTTTAATGAAAAATTGAACGCAACTATAATAAAATGCACTTAATGTGTATTTTATTGTACATGTTTATGCCTAAAATAGTTCGTACGTATTTTATAAAAAAAATACATACACAATGGTCGTTCAATGTATATTGAACATTATAATATAGTGTTTTATACAGATGCTGCGCTTAAAAGCGAGGATACAACTACTAAAGCAATATTTAAAAATGAAAGAAGTTTTCCAAATGGCTCCGTAATAGGCACGTATAACTATAAAGACGAGAATGGTAACATAGTATTTGTTACATATTATGCTGATGATTCGAGTTATGGGTGAGTAAAAAATATTCTTTATTATAGAATTATTAATGACCTTGATGGAGTTTCCGAATGGATGGGCCTTAAAATAAATGTGGATAAGACAAAAATTATGTCGAAAGTCCATGTCGCGTCCGCCCCGGTATCAACTGGAAGCTCCATGCTCGAAGTTGTTGATAAGTACATATTACCTAAGACAAAAGACTCAACCTGCTAAGTCCAACTTTGAGAAAGAGGTTAATCATCGAATCCAGTTTTTTGTTATTTCCCGAATTCTGCCCAGAATGGGAAAATAAAAACATCTCTTCATTTGTAATACCTCAGTGCCTTAAGTTGAAAGTTTTCGACGAATATGTGTTACCAATGATGAAATACGGATCTGATACCTGATCTCTAGTTATAGGCCTTTTAAACAAGCAATGAAGAGCTATGATTGGTATTTCTCTGCGAGATCAAGTTAGAAGCGGGGCACATGGTTGGTAGAACTGACAGCCGATGAAGCAGAAAGGTTCTCGAGAAGAGACCACATATCGACAAGAATAGCGGTCGACGGCCGCCCAAAAGATGAACAGATGACTGGAAAGAAGCTGCTTCGAAACGGTCACTCTGGAGGTCAATTGGGAAGGCCTACGTTCAACAGTAGGCATCCCATAGCTTTTATGATAGTGATGATGATGACTCGTTCACATCATTTGTCTAGTCAACAAATTTGTTGCTTAAACGAGTAAAATATCTTAGTATTTTTGCCTATCCTAAGCCAGGATTAAAGTATTAAGGGAGACTGGATCATGCTTGTTTATCCTGCTACCCTGTTAACACGTGGCGGCGTTAAAACGTAGGTAAACTACCTATTTTGTGTCGAAAGTGCAGCTAGCTGCTAGGGTGTCCAGACGACGCGTAAATAATTAAATAGCTGTTGAGTAACTTTACTTAGAAATTTATTAATATTTATGTTATATTTTTACATAATTCTAATGAGAATTATATACAGAGTATTCTCCTTAAATATTGATATTAACTCACCATTCACTCTGTATAAACGTATTATCATATTTTACAGTGTGGAATTCAAAAGCATGAGAAACATTGAAGAAAATTCAGAACAAACAAACAAGCAAGACAATTTGTCTAAGATTGAAAGTACGATAACAACGTCAAATGCTTTTGAACCGGCAATTTCTATGAATACAACAAAATATATAACATCTAACGAGTTTTACAAAAACAATTCTTACAATCCATATGATGTTTTAAATAGTTACCCGAAAATGATTAACAAAGATCATCACAAAACTAATGACGATTACGAAATTTTCCTTGAAAATGTTTGGAAGCCATCTGAGAAACATAACAAAGAGAGAGTTCGAATATACGTTGATAAATATAAAAGAAAAACTAGAAAAATTCCAAGTGGATCTAAAGCGTCTAAACATTAACTGTGATATCAAATTGGATCGTGTAATATGTCATTATTATTTGGTATATAACTTTAAAACGTATATAATATGTCTTTAATCATAATGCACTAGCGACCCGCCCCGACTGTGCCCGTGGTATGAATATATACCTAAACCTTCCTCATGAATAACTCTATCAACTGATGTAAACCGCACGAAAATCCGTGCGGTAGTTTTTGAGTTTATCGCGAACAGACAGACAGTCAGACGCGGCTGAGGACTTTGTTTTATAATAATTATGTAGTAATATCTATTAATTCATAGAATACAATTATATATTGATAGTTAAATTTTTCTCAATAATTATAATTTTTAATATGTAAATGAAAATCGTTATAGGTAGATATCTTTATAATAATAACATATTTTAAAACATTTGAAATCAATGTTAAAATTATGTTCGTAATATTGTCTGTGATTGTAAATTAACAATATTCATTAAAAAATAGATTAATTCAAATGATTTTAATCTCGTATTAAATAGGAAAGCAAATATTGGTAGTTTTATTTGCGAGAATATACATATATATGTAACGCGTTACGTAACTATTTTAAATACATTACAGTAAGTAAAATACTAATGTCAGTAAGGTTGTCAACTTTGCATGCAAGCTTAAGTTAGAGATAAGTAGATAACACACACAGTGGTAGAGTTCTGTATGGTTTGCTTTTCACAAAATTATTTAAAAGTACATTGCGATATGTATTCTTAAAGTCTACTGCAGATTACTTAGTTCATAGTTGGTATCTAAAAAGTTTTTATTGTGAATAAATAAAAGTTTTGAGTCGAACATAAAAGTTGAAAGAAAAGACTTAGTGCTTGTATAAAATAAAAAGACACTTGGTTAGTCAAAAAAAAAAAAAAATTCAATACATACATTTCACACGTCGACATCCCTGGTTACAAGAAAATATAGTAACGGACGTGGTTAACTGTTTCCACGCGTGCTCAGACTAAATATGAGTATTTGGAAGTTAAGTAAGACTTGTTTTATATTTTGCTATTCCAATTGTTTACTTATGTTAATAGTGATTTGAACTGATCTATTTCATATAACACCTGCAGTGAGTTAGAAAGTGTGTTGAATTCCTGTTATGAACTGAACTCAACTGAATCAGCTCGTAAACCCCTCACTGGTGGGCAAAGGTCTCTTCTTTATATAGGAGAAGGGTTATTTACCCTACGCTGTGTTAAATATATATATTTTTGACAAATAAATTATCAAGAACGATGTGGCGATCACGGTAGGAAATTTATTGTATTTCCTGACAATGCATACTATTTTTTAAGCATAAATATGAATATTTTGACGATAACCGTTGGGTGTATCTCCTTGTAGCTCTACCTACCGTGCCTCGGAGAGCACGTAAAGCCGCCGGTCCCGGCTGTTATCATAGATACCTGATAGCAAACTTTACTCATGGTAGGGAAATTATCGGCCAACTTGGAGTGGAGCAGCAAGGTAGATTAAGATCGAACTTTTCTCCCATATAGAGAAGAGTCCTCTGACCATAATTGGGACTTTTCAGAACTGATTCACTCATAATTATATTAATTCATACTAATATTGTAACAAGAATAGTACTTGTGCATATGATCTATGAATTCTATGGTATTGGCATTTTCTATCGGCCTGATAAAAAGAACTTTTTATATTAGAAAGCTTGTTTTTAATTAAGATTGGCTACAAAACATTATGCTATGACTCATAGTAGTAATGCAGTAACCATAATTGTTGGGTTGAATATAAATCGCTCGGATATCTAGTTAGTAATACAAATATTGCGATCGTTTGTTGACATATCAAAGGCGATACAGTCGGCTTTCTGCCGTATTTATTTAATCTTTTCAAATTCATATTTAGTTTAAGGGTTTGGTTCAGCACGTCATTGCGATAATATTAAAATTTTATTTTGTAATTATTTTACGCAGCACGTTTTCAACAGATAATCGTTTAACAATATTTCACTAATACGCGAGAAAGGTTACGTAAGTGGGCGCAATGTCAGCCTACTTTCCTCGCTCACTTTAGTTATGTGACAATAGTGTCATAGTGTACATAACGTACTTTTAATATATATTCGCTTTAAGAAGTTAATGTATAGTATTTATATAAAAATTACCCTGAAAAATAATATACATTTATTGTATATCTAAACCAAGGAATTTATATACAAACTGGAATGCTCACGTTCACTCAAAAAACGTTCCTTAACCCGTCCACCGCCGCGCCACAATCGTGACATTCAGTCGTCGGCTCTCCCTAGGCCGTCCGGCACAGGTAGTCACCAAAGCAACCGTGCCCGGTGAGAACCTGTGTCAGACGGAAGGTGAGGGGCTTGCGTTTTCGACGCATCCACCGCTCAAGGATCGGGCGAATGGCAGCCGTTACGCGTGTGCCGTACGGCTGCCCCGCCAGGTCCTCCCCCCACACACTCAATACTCATGAGCTACTTATAACTAATCTTAAAGAAATACTATTGTAAATAATTATACTTTTTTTTATCAAAGTATTCACGTTTATATTATATTAACATTAGACTATAGACTAATGTTGTTTATGAATAAAAAAGTGATAAAATTAAAAACACACATTTAGGCTTAAACAAGGTAATTGATGTTGTTGTTATAGATTTAGATTTATAGTCATTTATATGTTTAAGTGGAAATATCAGGATAATTGCCGAATAAAATCATACATACGAGTATAACATTGAACTAATGCAAACAAATTAATAGAATTTATATTAATCTTAAAAGTTTTATCAAGTAAGTTTTATAAGTAAGTAAAACAGTAAGTAAGTAAGTAAGTTTTATAAGTTTTTATAAGTAAAGTTTTATTATTAATCTTAAAATTAAGAAAAAGTAATAAACGAATAATTAAGAGTTTAATTTGCACATAACATTATGTAATAGTAGTTTAATACATTATTACCCATTTTAACCCATGTAACGCTTTTTCTATTCTCACGGTGTAAACTGTACCGCGTTCGGAAGGAAGTCAGTGTTTGTTTTTACGAAATACTGCATCTATTATTTGATTATTCAATCATGTCTTCACATTTAAACTATGCTTTTCTGTCTCGTGAGTAGCCATAGCGAGTGAAAGGGAGAGCGGTATAATCATTGAAGATTACTTCAATAATAATCGATGTGTAACAGGTAACATAGATAACGCCTTGCTGTTTCTTCCAATAAGATTCTTTGTAAAGGTATTCTGTGCACATTGTTTGTGTTGTTAGTATTTTAAAAGCGAATCGTGATATAACTAGAGCACAAGTTGATTGCATTATAGCATGTGCATGTATTATGTTTTTTTTTTGTTATATATATTAAATATTAGTATATTGAGATCGAACTTCACCCAGACTCACATATGACATAAGTAGCATTAATTATTGGTCGCAATGTCACATTAATTTTATATACCCTATTAAATATTCTATTTAGGTACCCTAGATTTCTCATATATATTTATATTTTTAAGTTATATAACAATCATTTAACGATCACGTTACTCGTTGGTCGTAAAAGTATTGTTACTTTAAATATATATATTTCGGCGTATTTGAAAATGTGTGTTAAAATAAAATATTAGCAGGAGTAAGATATAGTAGGATAATAAAGTCATGAACATATAAAATAATTTTTAATTTGTATCTAATTAGTATGTAATTTCGCATGTTTTTTTTTTTTGAATCAAATAACATGAAAGTTATATTTATCGTGATGTGCTCTAACATATTAGTTTATAAACCATAAATTGTGTATATTTTATAAAGTACCTAAATGAATTAAAGCGTCGTTCTAACATAACATGTATTTTTCAAGATTTAAGATTAAAATATTTAATTTATTTAAATTGTAGCTTTCATTTCGTAGTCTAGATGAGCGTAGACGAGTAATGACAATTTTGTAGCCAAACAATAGTCCATCTGATTTTTTCCTATGCTCTACTCTACCCACCACCGACTCTACCTACTTTCATATATAATCTTCGTTAAGTTTCACTCAATACACACGTTAACAAGCCTTCGAGACGAGTGAATTTTATTTTCATTTTAAAAAAAGTGTTTTAAAAGTTATCGATAACAATGGTAATTAAGGTAAGATGAATATTGTTTTTTTAAATTAGATTATTTCGAATTTAAATAATGTTTTTGTTTCTAGAGTCGTCATTTAATTATTTATATTGTTAAATTTCTTTGAAAATAATTCAAATAATTTTAATTATTTGAATATTTCAAGAGTTTAACTTCAGAAAATCTAGATTAAATAATTTTAGCTATTGACAAATTTGACAAATCTGACTCAATCATATAATGTTTTTGTCATTTTATATCCCTGTATCTTATGAGCCATGTCATAAATTTTTGACATTACTAAAAATCCAAGCCAGCGTCCGGATTCTAGACAAATTGATTTAAGCGATTGACAAATCCGTTTGTCGGTAAGTTATAATCTATGCCGGATAAATCAAAAATTTGTCAAGTAACTAATCAGATTCTTGTCGTATTTTCATAGAGTTTTATTAGTAATCAAAAAAATATGACAATTGCTAAATCTCTATTTCCCGTTCCACTATAACAGCACATTTCAAAGATTTTCTCGAAATTGTTTTTTTTTTAAGCTTCACATACCTTTTTCTCACCAGTCACCATTATTGAAAAAAAAACACATACAAACTGTAATGAATTAGATAAAAAAAAAACAGACGTAACGATTACGACAAGTATTGAAAGTCTTGGGAACAATGTGTAGTTACATCTTTTTCTTCTAAAAGTCACCATTTGTAAAACTCGTTGTCAACAAATAGTGATGTTCTCTTATAACGAATGGTAGTAGGTATAATACACTAAATTAATAATAAAAAAGGCGTATATTAATACGCCATTAATATACGCCTTTTTTATTATTAATTTAGTGTAAACATTATTTGCTAATTTGTTAAATAAATCGGCTTCTTAAAAATTCCGATAAATTTTTTATTGTGGCTTGTTAAAAAGGAACGTCGTTGTCGCAGTAAAAAATCAAACCTTATAACTTTACACTAAAATAAACATTTTTGTTGATTTAAAACAAACAATCAAGTCCCGCTTTATCGTTCTCCTTTATTTAGATATCTAATTATGGTAAGTTAATTCTCTAATTGATGTTTAAAATAAAAATTATAAAATGTTTTATAGTAGGGTCTAAAACACGCCATACAAACTCGCCTGATAACTTTTTAATAAATAATTTTTAACTATTCGTCTGTTAAATATCATAATATAATATTCCACTTACTTTTTCAATTTTATGTTCATTGATGCGTATGCGGGTATGTAAAAGTTTTATTAACGATATCTTGAATCCATTTTTCAGTACACACTTCTAGCCTCGGCGCTAATTATATGCGTGTATGGACGCGTCTTTACATTTCTAAGACCTTTGGATCAACATCAGCCATCACCGAACTTCGTTCATGCGCAGCCTAAAATTTCTTTCGATCTGTATCATCACATACCTGAAGATGAACACGTTGACTACTATGTGAGTCTTTTGTAATGGTTTTAAATACTCATAGTAACTAATATGTCGTTTTATTATTTATTCCTCACGATTTACTGTATCAGCCTGTAAGCCATCCACTGCTGAGAGAACGCCTCTTCTCCATATAGAAGAAGTGTTAAGCTTAATCCAACATGCTGCTCCAATGCGGGCTGGCAGATAATTACCCTGCCATGGGTAACGATCGTTATCAGGTGTCTATGAAAACAACCGGGACCGACTGCTATACGTGTTCTCCGAGGCACCCCAAGGACATACACCAAGACCGGAAACAAATATTTGTACAAATACAAATATCTGTCCCGGGGGAATCGAACCCGCAACCGTCAGCGAGCGGCTTTGAGGCAACTACTTGAACCACTACACCAGAACGGTCCTCTCACAATTTAAATTAACATAATAACTCTGAATACATCTCAAATAAATATTCCAAAAATGGTGTCACAATAGATAAATTATATAAAATAGTGCATACGGAATGCATTGCATAGGGCATGTTGAGGGTAAAATATGTTTAAGGCCAACGAATATGCTATGTACTATATACTATAGTAACATAGAAGATGTTGTATAAGTACTTTAATGTACTTATTTACGTAAAAAAAGAAAGTGCAGTATGAGGCGTGAAGCCAATTTAAATATTATGCGGATATTCTAATTCCGATGGAAATTGACTCTGCTAATTTTACTTCGTTTATAAATGACTAAATTTTAATGAAGTCAAAAATGTTCATACTTTCTTATTACATCTCGCATATGGATTTCAGTGTATTACAAAAGTATGTAGCTAAAAATACTGATAAAATAAATTATTTACTTATTTAAATTATTGATTCATTTAAGTGAATTGAACTAATTTACCGTCGACTTTTTAAATAATAAAAAAAAGTTGCAATGGATATCGTTGAAGTCACGAATTTGGATTATAATTCAATTGAAAACTCCGAGAAGTAAAATATATCTGTTAACCAATCATCAATTAATCATTATAGTCATAATAAAAAGCACTTGAGAAGAATTTATAGCAACATCGGAATTAAAACTTTCACAACCTTCCGAGTTTTGACCGTGGCGAATTTGAACTGATGTTTTTCTCCATCTCTCATTGTTAGGTAGTTAATTTAGATAAACAATAGTTAATTTATTGCACCTTTACTGCATGGAAGGTTGTAAACAGAATCCACGAACAGGAACCAGACAACATAGGACTTCCTGTACAACGTTGGGTTCGTTGCGCTTGCGATGCGTGGCAGCTACATTTATAATGCGGTATCACTTCGAACGATTCTCAAACTTAAGATATATTTCTTCAAGTAGGGTTTTAGAAGCATTATTGAATAGACACAGAACAAGTTTGCCATTTCAATCGACAAACAAGCTGGTAGTTACATATTTAACAATTTAAATATAATTTTATTATTAGTTATAAGTGATATAAATTATTCTATAATATGCATATAATTACATGTTATAGATTTTATTGATTTTTTTAAAAGCCTTCCATAAGTATCTATTTATTACCTACTCTTTTAGGTAGGTATTAAGACACATAGTAAATATATTATATATATATATATATATATATATATATATATATATATATATATATATATATATATATATATAAGTTTTTCAAGTCAAGTTTAAGTAATATTTACACTTGTTTATATCTTTTTAGTTCATTTTAGATGCACTATGGTTTTTAGTTTTATGTTATAATTTTTGCTAGCGACGGTCAGTTTCATATTTTGTACCTTTTGGTTCTTTTTTGTTTTCCCAGTCACATTGCTTAATATGCAATTAAATGCAACAGCCCTTAAAGTTAAGGTCGTCTGAAGTTATGTTTTTATATCTGGTATATTTTTATTTTATATACGCTATTTAGAATATGTTAATTCTGTTTAAAATAGTGTTTTTGTATTTTATGAGTTCCTATGTCACAATTAAATTTCTTAGTAGCATTTCTTTTTGCTTATATTATATTCCAATTACTAAATTTTAATGATTGGGATGTCACGAGAATCGCGATGTTCCCAGATCATAATTATTGTGATTTTCTTTTTTACGTCTCTTTTATTTTTAACTATTGACACCACAACAGAGCTTCTGAACTGAATTGATTATTATCAAACAACGATTATAATTTATAAAAGTAGAATTGTATATATTAATAGTTACTAAAGTACCAATTTATTGTCTACTAGCTGTGCCTGCGGCTTCACTTGCTAGTTTTACTTTGTGTGTATTTGTGTAAGTTACTAACTAGTTGCTATTCAGAAATCGCCATCAGTGCGAAAGTGTCGTACTTCAGTCATGTGAGTAAAAATTAATCGCATTCCGACATTTTGATGTTTCTCTTTTCGTTTATGAATTTTAAATATGACTATTATTATTAATTAGATGCTGTAAAACATTATTTTGCTCAACGTTTTTGCCATTTTTTTGATCACATTTCAATTTATAAAATTACATACTGTTCTCTAACGACGTTATTTGGAATACAAAATTCTAGTTACAATAACTTTTGATAAAGTGAAGTGATTTTAAGAAAATAAAAACTAAATAATTTTTCACTCGTTCTCAGCACTTTAGCTGTGACACGTGTTCAAAGAAACTGATAGAAATACATTTCTAAAAATGATAGAAATTTTTATTATACATTATTTTATTTTATTTAAATAAAGGTATGAATCGTTGCGTATACGTTTTAGTAAAAAGTGTATTCTTGTTTATTTAATGCATTTTAATTGCGTCTTTTATCTACTAATATTATGTCCATCATTTTACGACGGTCAAAGTAGTTTGTCTATAAGTAAACATATTAAAATGCGCCTTCCCTTAAATTCTCTATATTTTTTCTAATACTAGAATACTGTTATACCAATTGATCAATTGATTAATGTAAACCGTTTTAGATTTTTTTTAATAAGTTGAGAGTAGTATCGTAGAGTAGATCCGATATTCATTTTAAGAAATAGTTATCCGTCAGTGTATTAAAATCTAATTATTTCTCAGTGATTGAAGTCGTTAATTGTTGAAGCCATTTTTTTTTTCTATGCACAGTTATATCATTTTAAATTATATTTTTAGGCGTACCCGAAGTATGTATTCAAATATGGAGTGAATGATTTCCACACAGGTGACATCAAAACACACCATGAAAGTAGAGACGGTGATGTTGTAAAAGGTAATATTTAATTTAAATTTTTATTAATTTATAATTTTGAATCAAATAGCCCGATATGACAATGTATTGTTAAGAAAGATTCGATAGATTAAAATATTACAGACTATCTAATCTTTAACAATTACTATCCGAAGCAAATTATAATCTCTTTAGTAACTGATTATTAGACAGATTTTTGTATAGCGGAAATTAAACAGGAATTCCGGAATAACGTCCAATTAACTTACATTATGCACTTCAGTTAAATCGTTATCTTTATACCGTAACCAGTTATCGGTAATTAACGATCATGTAATATCGTATAATCTAAAGACTTTGATCATGAATTGATTAAGGTTATTCATATATTTGAATAAAATTATATAACTTTTTGATACGGACTTTAAAAATAAACTACGTGCAATTGTAATTTTTTTTTTTAGATTTTATTAATTCTTTTATACCACTATTTATAAAGAAAAATATTTTTGTTATTGTTTGATTGTAATCGATAAGATATGAGACTTTGATTTAAACAATTGTTAAAATAAAAAGCTGTATTAGCTAAACTAATGCCAAGCAATGTAGGCTATTAAGCCTAAGACTATGAATTTATGCCAAGACGTGTGAAACTACAAAAGAGGTCTAATATTAAATATTTTACTAACATTTCAGGTCAATACTCAGTTGTAGAGCCTGACGGTTCAATACGCACTGTGGACTACACGGCTGACAAGCACAATGGATTCAATGCCATTGTCCACAAGACCGCCCCCATATCTGCTCACGAGGCTGCACACCTTCACCATATTCACTAAGTTATACACTCAAATTGTTTTTTTAGTTAAGAAATAAGCCTGACAGAACCTGACGTGAAAGATGACAAATTTTTTATGTGTTTTTTTTTTGTTCTTATATCAATTAGGTAGAGAATATTTCGAAGAAAGGATTATTACGCCGAAACATTAAAATCTGCAATGTAAATATCATTTTAAATATGTTATGAGATCAAAATATTCCAGCGATCTCTTATAAATACTTAGGTATATAAAGTGTTTGTTATTTATGTGCTAAAATTATGTTACACTAAGTACCTGATAATTGTATGATAGCTGTTTAAGTGTTTCATATAATAATAAAAGTGTATTGTTTTATAATTTTATTGTTATGCTGTTTATAATTTATTTAAGTACTGAAATAAATAAGTATTAATATTTTATTTTCTTTTAATCAAATTCATTACCATTTTTTTTATATAGAACTAAACAAAACTGAACTCAAACGCTGTTCTACTATCGGTTGACGAATAAAGAGTACATTATTTAAAAACTCTGATTTACGATCTATAATATAAAAATAAGTCGGGTTTTCCTTCCTGACGCTATAATTCCAGAACGCACGAACCGATTTCCACGATTTTGCATTCGTTGGAAAGGTCTCGGGCTCCGTGAGGTTTATAGCAAACAAAATTGAAGAAAAAAATATCAACAGAAAATCAGGAAAACAGGGAAAATCATTTTTTACATACAGCGCCATCTCTGATACATATCATGTACTACAAACCAATATGGTTTTGCATAGTGGTGGAGCAGAATGCGCCAGTACGTGGTGTGAGTATACCTCACGAAAATAAGTACGTTTCATTTTAAGTAGTTTAAGTTTCCTTTTTAAATATAAAACAAAAAATATAATTTTTCTTCATCTTTTAATCCCCAAACGAAATGTTAGAAAAAACGAAGCCATCTGGTGGCGAAACGGAGTTCGCCGGGTTTGCTAGTAAATTAATAAGTTTCGATTTTTATTAAGATTATGATTTGAAATAAAATAATTTTAATAATTGTTAGTTGTATGATCTAAAGAGCTCTAAATGATTAATTAGATCTTAAAGTTTTTGAATATGAAATAGAATATTCTGTAAACTATGATTTCTTTATTCTTTTTTTTTTAATTTTTTTTTTTTAAATTAGTTATGATATATGTGTTTTTAATTTTCATATCATTATAGGAATAGGTAACTTAGTTGTTAAGACATATAATGTATAACGTAAGTTAAAAAATATTGTTAAGGAATTTTCGTCTTTATCTTCTACTTTTATAGGAAAGTGGATCAGAACATTGTCTTACTGTTGGAAATTCTTATGGAAATAACAAGGACATATTCTACATCATCTTCTTGTATCAATGATTTATAAAACGTGGCAGTGGGACTTATTCTTTCAAAAACTGGTATTCATAATAGGCTAGAGTTTAGAGTCTGTAGCTTATTGTTAAATGGACAGAAGAAATTAATTGCAGCTCTTAACTCGGGGAGATTGGTATTTGTCTAGTGAATGGCGACTATTCGATCCCTGTTTGAGATTTTTAGTGGAGTGAGAAATTTTACGTTTTACCTTAGGTGGTGTGTGATAATTATTTATATTTCGCTGAAGATTTGTTATCTTTATACAACCAGTAATTACTTAGCAAGTGCTCTCTGCATTTGTTAAACTTTTATTATAAGTATAAATTCTGAAAAAACACAATCCAGATTATTATTTTTGTTCTATGTTTTGGAATTCCCATTCCTTTTTCTATCAATTTAGAAGTTCTTTATCATATAGGCGACTAATCATTCTTATATTCTTTCTTTGAGAATTATTTACATAATGGACTCATATATAATGGACTGGACTTTGAAAATACATATTTATTTCATCTCCTGTGTATTAAATAAAAAATAATATATTAACAAATAAAATATAAATAACTTACTATATATTTAAATAAGGTAGACGTTATAGATAGAGTAGAGGCTGTTGAGATTACAAATTGAATAAAAAATAAACTAACGACAGTGTATTTAGATTTGTCCTTCTATTCATAAGATATAATAATTACTATCATACAAAGTTTGTATTGTCTGCCAAATTCACACGATATACAATTATTGATTATAAAGTTATAAATGAAATTTTGTAACAATAGCACGTATGTTACATCATTTCCATCGATACTTTAGTTTTTAAGCTACTTCTGCCTTCACAATAAGTAAGAAATATTTGATAATGTGTACTTTATACCTATTGGGTTCCGTATTCATAGAGTTCCAAAGGGACCCTTATTATTACTAATACTCCTATGTCCGGTAACTTACGGGTTAGTAGTCTATAGAAGCGTTATAAGTTGACACTTGAAATTTTTGGAGAATTACTATTGCCATTTCGTTAATAATATAAAATTTTCAATTGAATATAGTATATTTCTTAAAATTATCATTTATGTTACTTGGCTATCTGTGAAGTTGACACAATGAGCCATTCAGTTGAGATTGTGGAGACGGGATCGTAGGTAAGCCAGAAGGACTTTGTGTGGATTCTTCTCATAAGTTATCGAATTTATATAATTATTTATTATTTATATTTAATTATTTATTATTATTTAATTATTTATTATTATTTAATTATTTATTATTGATAATTAATTAATGAATGTTTTATTTTCTACTTTCAGTCGAATGTAGAAAATAAAACATTAATTAATTGACACCAAATAAAATAAAATTGAAAATTAAAAGGAAAATGGGATCCAAAACAAATAGTTTGTTTTCGACAATTTTCTAGTCAATCTTAGCAAATAATATGTATTATGAAACATTACAGTAGAATCTTTGTTGTTGTGCGCGTTCTTGAATATTTGTCTTTAGTATTGTTTATTTACTATCTATAAAACGAAGCATGTTATTGTGCACAATTAAACTTAGTACGGGACGTAATTCTTGCTTATTACCAGAAGACATTAGAATATAGATGAGTATATATATAACACTATCTATAAAAAAGCTATGAAAACGTAATATTAATAAATTTATATAAACAAGCGCTTAATTTTTTTTTCCTGTGAAACAAATTATACCTTTATGTATTTGTATTAAAGTCATTATATTTCAATTATAAATCTTATTATTATATATATTACAATGTTAAACTTTTATAAGTTATGTAATATATTATTAACAGATAATTGTAGTCTAAATCATATCCGTAAATGGTGACAAGATTTCGTTATTAGGACAAAAAATGAGAGATCTCTTGCCCACAGTGGAAGCTTTAAGCATTTCTGTATGATTACATTTCGAAAATATAAAAAGAAAGTATGATGTTAAACTGTTGAAGATACATAGCTCGTAGAACTGACGACGAAGGAGCAGAAAGGTTCTCGAGTGGAGACCACGTACCATCAAGCGAAGCGTCGGATGGCCGTTCATGGGATGGACACTGGACAGACGACTTCAAGGGAGTCGCCGGAAGCCGTTGGATGGAGGCTGTTTTGGACCGGTCGCTCTGGAGGTCGATGGGGGAGGCCTACGTTCAGCAGTGGACATCCAATGGCTGATATTATGATGATGATGATGCTGTTGAAGTGTCTATCTTGCGGAGTTTATCATTATGAACATAAATTGTTGTGATCCTCGCAGGATGTGGATGAGCGAATATTAGAATATACGAAACCTAATTGATTCCTAAAAAAGATTATATTTTTTCAGGTAGACTTTTATTTAATTAATTTAATTACATGGATATAGCACAGTTTTGCATTCACTTTGCGTGTAAAAGGATTCGATTTCCGGTAATTTATTATTTTTTAAGCGAATACCATTTAAGGTTTAAAAAATAACATAACAATTATGCACAATATTTTCAAGTCATAGTTAAATTTTTGAGAGATAGATACAAATTTTATGATACGTATTGTCTTAATATCTCGATAAGTGTTAGTGAGCGAATATATAGATCGTACCTATACAAAATGGACTAGTGGGCTAAAATTCGAGCTTACACTGGTAAGCTTCAAAAGAATTTTTTTTTTGAAAATTTATTATTACGTTTTCAAGGAAAATCACGTACAAATCTTGTTTCGGGAGAAATTCTGAGATAAATACATCTCTATTTGATCAATGTGGGGAAGTAAACTTAAATTTTTCTCGTGTTTCAACTTTTCCATAGACGAGAAGGCTCCTGCCGGGATATATACGCATACTAGATGCGTACCGAGATATATGTATCTTGACGAGAGAGAGAATGTGTCTACATCAAGTATTTTCTCGATAACCCTAACATGCACACTACGAGAGACAAAATTCTCTTCCGAAGAAAATTAATTTTAATTACTTTATCTCGTCGATAATATTCTTCTTCAAACGTCAAAATCACGTTAAAATTCGACAAAATTACTATGTCATGTTAGCTCCCGTAGGGATAAATAACATAGATATCTAAAACTTAATGTTATCTCTTTTATTGACGTAACGAGAAGAGTATCACGTGCACGCATGTTAGATAGAGATAGTAAGAAAGAGGGTAGTTCGCTACTACCCATGACAGTTCCAGCTACACACCTCGCGATACCGCAGTCCTGTCGTGACTGTCCTGTGTGTCCATGCAACTGGGTCGAAATATTGACACAAAAATCACTGTGTTATATCGTGGTATGTACCCGTTTTAAACATAATAACTTAAAAAAGTCGAAAAAATAATGTTAAAAACTTAATATACTAAAATATAATACATGATCGATATTTACCTTAGGCGATAAAAATATTGAGCAACTATTTGTTCTGTTAAGATCCTTTAAAACCCTTAACTATTTAAGAAACAGACGAGCTTCACAACAATTTTTCTCTACAGCTTTCGTTTGGATACTTTCTTTTAAAAAATTTACATACATCAAAATCAACGAATTTTTTTTCCAATTTGATTCGTGAATTGAGCTAAAAATCACTGGATAAAACCAATATTTTCTAATTTTCTTAAACAATTACCGTTTCCTATATATAGACGTATTAGGCAAGAAGTGATTACTGAGTAATCACGGAACGTTTTAGTTCACACGTAAATAGGTTTACTAGGAGCGTACCATTTAACTCTGACGAAATTAAGGCTTCTATCACAGTGGCAATCGTCTAGTTTCAAACGATTAATTTAAATAAATTAAAAAATAATAATTAAAATCCAACGTATGCAGATACATCATATGAATCTATCGGGCATATATCGTCTGTGGACATTCGAGTATATTTATGCTTTGTATTGTGAGTAAGGCTGTGCGATTGAAATTGTAGGCTTAGGGTTTAAGCATTATGTAATTATAATGCCTTATTTATACACTCGTATTTAAGCGTTATTCGTGACAACCGTTCTTGTGTAATTGCGTGACTAGCCACCTAAACGCCGGCGATCGTGGGTTCGATTCCTCGCTTGGGGTAGATATTTGTTTTTGCGCAAATATTTGTTTTTGATCTGTGTGTATGTAGTTGTGGGTTTTTCCACCGTGCCTCGGAGAGTACGTTAAGTACGTCAGTCCCGGTTATTATCACAGACACCAGGTGACGATAATTATTCATGGTAGAGAAATTATCCGGCAATTCGCAGTGGAGCAGCTTGGTGGATGAACTCCTTCACTTATATTGAAGAGGCCTTTGCCCAGGTGTGGGACGTTTGCAGGCTGATTCAGTTCGGTTCAGTTCAGCTATTCTATTATCTATTCATCTATAAAAAAATTTACCATTTTTAAAACAACTTCTCTTATCATACTTCTAACTTTTGCTTACTATGTCTGCCTGTAAACAACTGACTGTGGAGCGAAGGCCTCTTCTCCTTTTGTTTACTTACCTATTCTATGCTTACGCTTCTGTTTTCTTCTGCATTATACACTAAATATAAAGACAGCTTTCGATATATTGCGTTCACTTCCCAATATTTCAATTTGCACAAAATATTAAAATATATAATAACATGCACTATTATTATTGTATTATGTTAAAATACAATAACATATTATTGTATTTTGATATGAAGGTCTTGTAGCAATTTAGATCCTATAATTGGTATCACATTAATTGTATATGGAATAGCTAATGTTACATACAATAACATTATCTATGAGTACTTATTATAGTTATAAAGTTGACTATTTGTCTGTCGCCTTGTTAAAAAATCATTACAATAACTAAAATAGATACTTGTTTATAGTTTCTGTTTTCTTTATTATTTTTTATTTTTATTAAGGTACCTAATCTTATTTTAAAGAGGGGTATACATTAAACAAAATTTTATTGAATATTTCAAAATCTTGTTGCGATTGATGTATATTATTAACTGATAACAACAGTAGAAAAATCTATAACATAATATCTGTTTTAAAATTTGGTGACGCTATTATCCTTGTATGCGCCATCTTTCAGAATTATTATTCGAATTTTTATTGGGAGCTCGATTTAGCTTTAGGAAATATGTAGTGTTCATTTCATTAAATATTGTAAAACATTAAGAATATAATTTATTATTCGCGTAAATAGTGGCGTGCATTTTTATACTTTAAATAGTAGAATAAATTAACCAAATAATATTCAAATAACAAAGATATATTTGAACAATACAAATTCATACACCTGTAAACGGCTCCCATAAAAGTGTTGCAATTTAATTTACATGCGACGTCATTGTAGCGTGCGAAAGTTTTCTCAATTAGACGCAGGAGTATAAGGAAACATCTTTTCGGATTCGGCCGGCTCCAAGGCCGATTCTACTAAGGCCATTTATAAAGGCCTGTGAACCCTCCATTGTGCTATTCAGGGAACAAACATATAGTGCTACGGTCGCATGTTCGTTTTTAAAATGTGTCGGTGTATTTGTGTTTTTATTTTTGTTTTGTTTGTGTGTGCACAGGCGAGACCGAAAGTTAGTCCTGTGTTCAGTCCCGCGTTCGAACCGGGATACGAGTATTATGATGTAAGGTCTAAAACTAATAAAGATAAAAATATTTACACTTTATTTAGATATTTCTATCTTATATTTATTGTGCATATTATAAAAACTGAAATTTTAATTGAGATATAAATTAATTGATAAAACAATTTATTGACAAAATTGACAATATTATTATTGTTTTGTCTAAACAATGACGAAAAATATTGTGAATGCAAAATATATAAAAGTTATTGAAAAAGTGTTTAGAGAAGTAAAGTAGTAATGCTCTTAAGTGTCCTTTCATACCGTTGGCCATCATACTTTTTTAAAATGTTTTTGCCGTATTTTATAATACAATTAGAAAAGTTGTCATTGTACAAAACATATTGTATTATTTCATAGCCTTTCATAATAATTATAACAAAATATTTTTCCAATTGTATCATCCAAACCGAAGATTAACATAAAAATAAATAAAAGCAAAAATTCTTCCGCCACAAAATATTGCTATTGAATATTACTAAACACAATCTCTTCTTAGGATCGTCCTCGATACGCATTCAACTATGGTGTCGCCGATCATTCAACGGGTGACATCAAATCACAACACGAAACAAGAGACGGCGAGGTTGTCAAAGGTAATTAAGATAATGAAAAAATAGTAAAGAATTAATTTTTCTTGTAACCTGCGTTTATTTAAGCAATATAGTATTGTTATTACAGTCTCAGTAGTAACCAGCTTGTATCAAAAGAATATTATATTATATACATATATAACATATAACTCGACGTTAACAATAATACAAGAAATAGGTATGTATCTGAAATTTCCCGAAAGATATGCTAATAATAATTATTGTTTTTTGCATAAATGATTTTTTTGTGCTATTTACACTATATGTGTAAAATTACGTATTTCTACGTTTCTTACGTATTTCACTTGTTTAGGCTGTGTATTTTTCATCAGTCAGTCGAAATTAAATACAATGTACTACCTACGACGTACTAGATAATGAAGCATTATTACTAAACTTAGCAACATCACAAATTTTTTCATCACTTGACAAAATAAAAGACTATGAAACACAAATTAAAAACAATTATCAAGGTAATAAATTAAATAACCGTCCTCTACCTGAAGAATCTGAATATTTTTATGATGAGTATGTAGATTATCCTTATAATGCAACATTATTAGAAAATATGAATAACTCTGTCGCTCACATTGCAAAACCTCAGATTCATCCAGGTGATACACAAACAATTTATGCTGCAATGCCAAACACAACTCATAGTAGTAGTGTACATTGCTAGTTTTTAAAATTTTTACATAAAAACGTCTTAGTCATAAAAAAAATCTACAAGTCAATATTATTTACATGGCAAATTATTTTATCATTTTTTTTTTTGTGAATATGTTACTATTAATGAGTTAGTTAATATTAATCAAAATTTAAATATGAGAATGCATACGATATGACTCAAGTTTAAAATTTCATAATACTCCAATAAACATTTTTCTTGGCATACATAAACAGAATTTTATTTCTAAACAACGCGCATTGTTTGAAAACTATGCCGTCATTAGCGTTTTGTTAGTAGAAACACAAAATAATGACGAAGCATGGGATCGAGAAAATTTGCTGCACCATTATCATTTTATCATAATTAACAATAATGAGCACTATTGTTTAGAGGAAAATATACTCGAGTAATGTTTAACTAATAGTAATATTTATAATTAATTAGGATTTAGGTTCATAGGAATTAGGACATAGATTCATACAATATTGAATAATTCGTCATGTGGTGGTAGGACACGCAAAGTAATTTTAATAATTTAGACTTTAGATACTTTTGAAGGCTGTTAAGACAAATCTTGTAATTAATTTGTAGTGTAATTAGAGATTTACATTTGTGTGCACACAATAATTAAGATGATAAGTATTCCATATGAAGTCTAAAATGTATTATTATTTGGTTTTACAGTTTAAGTTTTTTATGATTATAAAATATATGCTATTGCACATTTAATTAAAAGTCTAAATCGGATTTTATCGCGTTTATTTGTTTTAAAACTTTACAGTTAACGATTTTTAATTAAATTAAATTATTTCCCGACGTTTCGGACCCTTTACAGCGTCCATGATCTCGGGGATCTCGGGGGTCTCATGATTCATTATTCGGACACCCACCACCTCAGTCCCCCGAGATCATGGACGCTGTAAAGGGTCCGAAACGTCGGGAAATAATTTAATTTAATTAAAAATCGTTAACTGTAAAGTTTTAAAACAAATAAACGCGATAAAATCCGATTTAGACTTTTAATTAAATGAGTAATATTCGCGTAAATATAAGAGAACAGTATATGCTATTGCATTAAAAAAGTATTGTTTTTAAATACGTAAATTTGAATATTGTAAGTTTAATTAGCATTTTTTCTCTGTTGCAGGTCAATACTCTTTAGTCGAACCTGATGGTTCTATACGCACTGTGGACTACACAGCTGATCCTGTCCACGGTTTTAACGCAGTGGTATCAAAAGTGGGACCTAGCGTACACCCGCAACCTGAAGTGCATCGCCCGGTACAACCAGCTGTACAGTACGTGGCGAAACCTGTGCCAGTCCCTGTACAAATACCTAGCCATTATGTACCGCAACAGATCTATGCGTCTCCGGCACCGTTTTGTAAGTAATAAATTTTTACGTAACTATTTTATTTATACAATTGAGTAAATTTAAAATGCATTTTGCTATTTGAAGTGTTTCTTAGAGTATATAGTATAGTAAGTGAATAAAATAATTTGACATAGTAGGTACTTCGTTAAGATCGTAAAAAAATAGTAATAATGGAACGAATTCATTGTTTTATACACGTTTGCTACACAATCTAAGCGTAGGATCAAAATTGTATTCAAAGACAATAAAAGATACAAAAAGTTTAGTCACAAGACAGGTAGATATAATATCTAATTAGCATTAGATAACATGCCGTAACATCATTGTTTTATTATTGTTTGCTATATTGTATTTCGTTTTACAGTATATCCCAAGGTTGGCAGCCAATTTCCAGAGTACGACGGCTTTGAGTTAGATGGACCTTCAAACCACTTCTATGGACGTTAAAAACTATAGTTATTATAATTTTTAGCTATAAGGGTGTATATTATTAAGTGTACTATTATATAAATATATTTTTAATTTTTTTATTTTATAAAACAACAATATTTTACTTAAAATTGTGGAAACCTATGTCTTTCTTTCTCTTCAAATCCTTTAAAGCAGACCACTTTTATTGTTAAATTAGTTTACATTTATTTTTCTACAATCGCTCTTAATTGATACAACGATATTTGAGCACCACAGTTCTTCATTTTAATTCACCAACTGTATTACAAAGTTTTCAATATCAATACTAAAGGATGAGAAATTCATTTTTGTTACCGTACCATTCAGAGGTTTTATTACAAAAGCTCTATGTTCTGCTATTCTGAACTCTTCGAACTTGTGATAAAACTTTACTTCATATTTATCAGCGTTGCTTTGAAATAGCAACGCTGAAATATAAAATACTAGCAAACCCGGCGAACTCCGTTTCGCCACCAGATGGCTTCGTTTTTTTTTAACATTTCGTTTGGGGATTAAAAGATGAAGTAGTACATGCTATGTATCAGAGATGGCGCTGTATGTGAAAAATGATTTTCTCTTTTTTCCTGCTTTTCTGTTGAAAATTTTCCTGAATTTTGTTTGCTATAAAGCTCACGGAGCCCGAGACCTTTCCAACGAATGCAAACCCGTGGAAATCGGTTCGTGCGTTCTGGAATTATAGCGTCAGGAAAGAAAACCCGACTTATTTTTATATTATAGATTACAAAATTTATAATTTTTAAATCATTTGATGAGAGTCAATGATGACCCTTCTTCTATATGGAGAAGAGGCCTTTGCCAAGCAATGTGTTGTTTAGAAGTTGATTCAATGCACTTCAGTTCATTATGAGAGTATAAGATTATATTATTATGATTTTCCCTGTTTTCCTGCTTTTCTGTTGAAAATTTTCCTGAATTTTGTTTGCTATAAAGCTCACGGAGCCCGAGACCTTTCCAACGAATGCAAAACCGTGGAAATCGGTTCGTGCGATCTGGAATTATAGCGTCAGGAAGGAAAACCCGACTTATTTTTATATTATAGATTAGACTTACTTTCTCGACAATCTTTTAATAGGTATGGAAAGTGAATTACGGTTTTTCTTTCAAAATAATTTTCAGCGAAAAGCGGAATTCGAATGAAATCAAAACTTCTAATATCGAAAACATTGTGTTTCCAATTCCTTGTAACTTACGATGAAGCTGATTTCGATGAGACAACATCAACCATTAATTAAAATTGCTGGATCCATAGATCATTCCTTAGCTCGGCATAGTTAACAAGTTTTAAAAGGTTTCCTCTCGATAACCAACGAACCTTGTTATGCGGTGAAGATCTGTATACTCTACCTCGATAAGAAATTCTTTAACTTGGCGATGGTAAAGAGCTTTAGCTACAATAGAGTTGATAATTTTAATCACCAATTTCATTAATTTGCAAAGGACATTTTTCTATGAAGTTGTCCCGGTACGTGCCTCGACGTGTACAGAAAATTGATATTTTAAAGTATCCTTTATTAATTGAAACTAGATTTTTAATAATAGTCTAGAAGGAAACAGTGTTGTCAGATTGCTGTCAATTTTTTCCACCTAAATCTTCACAAAAATATGCTTTTGGAAAAAAAAAATTAAAAATACAAAAGTCGTTTTGAGTATTTATATTCTATATTTTTTATTTATTTAGTGTTAATATAAATGAATTAACAGTTATTACTGTTATGACTCATTTAATCAATTAGGTGCATTGTAATAATGACAGGCTATATATAAATTCAAAAATGATGACCACCCTGGTGCAGTGGTGAGCGCTGCTATATATTTAGAGGGAGTTCCCGGATTCAATCCCCGGCATGGTTTATTTTTTTTTCTCTGGTCTCCTTTGGTGGGAGTCTTCGGTAGTGGCCAGTTACCACCCTATCGGCAAAGCGATTGATCGTTTTCCTACAATGCAGTGTAGAAACCGATTAGAGGGATGGGTTTAATATAAATTCCAACTCGTAACAGGTTAGCCCGCTCCATCTTAGACCGCATCGTCACTTATCACTTGTTTTTAAGAACTATATAACAGTCATAATATACCGATATAATAATAATAAGTCCTATCGATACTTTTTGCACGTGACAATACTATCGATAAAATCGATTCTTAAACAGGATTAAATAATATTGCTCAACCAATAGTATTGATACAATCGATAGTATCACACTATTACCGATAGACTCGATCATATTGATGGTATTAAAACTTGAGTTATACTATCGAGAGTAATGCCAGAGGGTTGGAAAAAAAAACATTTTTTTTTTTTAAGAACAAAACATTCCGTATTAACCAAAAAATTAAAAAAATATATATTTACGATGTTTCTATGCAGCTGTTTAAAATATTGTTTTAAAATCATTAATAATATATGTATATTTTAAGTACAACCGCCATATTAAATCTACTCTATTATACTGGGTGAATCTAGGATGACATTTTAACCACATGATATAATGGTCATACTGAACAACTTTACCCAAGAAACATACTCTCGCAAATGAAGTTTCTTTTTCGATCTCCTATAAAAAGTTCGATACCTACTGTGTTATTTTTATATATTTATATTTTTTATATCATCTATCCAAAAATGTAAAATTAGGATGCGTTCAATTAATCACTACACGTAAAAAAAAACAACTAAAAAAAGCTATCTTGTAGTGGATAAAAAACAAAAATAAACTCCTTAAAAATAAGGTACTTTCTAACTCACCTGTTCTAACTCAACTGATCATATTGACGCAATCGGGGCGACAAATAAAGTTTTTTTTTTTAAATATATTTAATTATAAACTGCGACTTTGATCATTTTTAGACTATTATTAAAAATCTAGTTTCAATTAATAAGCGATACCTACTTTAATTATCAATTTTCCGTATATGAGGGGCAGATTTGAACATGGTCCTTTCTTCAGGACACGTCGGCGCACATAGTGTTTCTTTATGAATAATAAAATGGTAATGATATCGTAATTAATTTTTTCTTTCAAAATAGCGACAAGCTCATCTCTTGCATCTGTTATTCTTTTCGCTTCTTCTTCGAAAAACGGGAAAATATAACCTTTTTTGAGAGCTTCCGTTGCGTCCATTATTATTTCTATTCTCGAGATATTTTTTAACTATAGTTCCACTTTTAAAGTAAATATAACATCACTCTTTTACTGAGAATCTATACTAATATTAGAAAGCTGAAAAGTTTGTTTGTTTGTTTGTTTGAACGCGCAAATCTTAGGAAGCACTGGCTCGAATTGCAAAAGCAATATACACAAAACAAAAGTCAAAAAGTACATTAAATACGTGTGGAATTTATCGATGGAAAATTGTATATGTAGGTATAACTGTATTAAATAGATGAATATCATAGATTTTAATCTATGATGAATATCGTGCGTACAGCAGTAAACTACTTACTTACTTAAGGTCCTATGTCCCCTAGATGGGGCAGAGGGCGTTGACAGTGCGTGGCCAACCCGGTCTGTCTTGAGCATCTCGCTTGATCTCTCGCCAAGTCTTGCCGATAGCCTTCGCTTCGTCAATAATAGTCCGCTGCCAGGTCTGGTTTGGACGGCCACGTTTGCGCTTTCCTTAGGGATTCCAGTCAAGGTCTTGCCTCGGGATGTGGTTTGGTTCCCTTCGGAGAGTGTGGCCTATCCAGCCCCATTTGCGACGTTTGATCTGTTGGTCGATCGGGACTTCACACAGCAGTAAACACGAGTAGGTAATTTTATGAATTTAAAATTTGTAGATAGACTTTTATGTCACTCGAAAGATTTACGGATTATAATAATTTAATTACAAGTGAACTGTAAGTCTGTTGGCGGAGTAATGATTGTCTCGCCGACCGAAAGAAACTCATTTTCTGCTTATCCCTTATTATTTTTTTTTTGTTTTTTGTTTGCCCGCTGAAAAAAAAATATTTTTTAGCTCCAAATATTAAAAATTCATTTCGGCGCGAGCAATTAGGCGAAGATAATGAATAATACAGATGTTTGCGAGCGCCTATCCATGCTATTGTTGCTATCTATAAACACATCATTTTTTATAGGCTTTCGATTCAAATATTTTTATCCTCTCTTACAAGGTAAGGTGATAAGTAATATCCCGTTCCTGCACTAAACGTTGCATGGAAGAGCAACAGCCGAAGAGTCAAAGACCCACATTCGGCTCGCGAGCCCCGGTTTGCCGACCTAGATACGATAGGTCTTGTAAATATCTATTATTTTTCTTTTTGATTTTATATTTAAACTATGTTTTGTAATTAAGAAACATATATTATTTTATATGTCCTAGATTTATTGATTAAGATAAAACCATAAGAATTTTCTAGCCTTAGCTTTTAAATTTTCTGACAATTAATGCAAACAACATCACGCTATCATTCAAATTTCGAAAAAATAAGAATTATAGTTGACAGAAATATACCCAAATTATTAATAATAAACTGAGAAGCTGAAGTAATCGTCCTACAATTTTTTTTATAGCGCCTGAAAAATAAATTAAATTATATCTAATTTACAATCTTTGCCTTTTCAAAAGATGCAGGAGTGTTGATTAGGAATAAAAAGGAACAACATTATATCAATACAAATAAATATTTTATCAAAAATTTTATCAAAAACTTCAAAACATTTGTAGGTCCTCTATCTATATAATTAAATATGTTATAGAATTGATCTAAAAAAGAATTTAAACTCGACACATTTTTGTTTACTTTTTGAAAATTAAGCAAATTTTTAAAGTATTTTACGGCATCTGCCGTTTTAATATGTTATAATATACCTCTAGAAAAATTGAAAAATAACTATGGCTGCTGATTTTAAGGGTTGCTACACCACGGCAGCCACTTTTGAAAATTGAAAAAAAAAATTTAAAGTATTTTACGGCGTCTGCCATTTTAATATATTATTTATTGAACTATTTTTAGCCAATATTGAAAATGGCTGCAATTTTGTCCGGTTGTAACTATCCGTTTTACAGCGTAACCTATCAGTCCGTGCATACGTATATATTCATAGGTGGAATTTTCACATTCGTAAAATTTATATAACATTGAAATTACACTAGTAAATGTAAAACATCTTATAAATATACAAATAAACGAACACATCTACTACTCTAAATGTGCATAATAAGGAAAAAATGTACATTGTAATGCCGTAGCAAATATGAAATTAAATTTGAAATTGACATTTGTTGTAACTATCCGGTTTACAGCGAAACCTTACCTGCAGTCCGTGCTTAGAAAACATGTAGTACAGTAAGAGTAGTAGTTTATCCTACTTCCATACTTTTATTTTAAACAGATTACATTGACCGAACACTTTAAGATGACGGATGTCTACGACATATCGACGACTATCACAGAGGCATTCAAACTCATAAGGATATATAATATGTAACAACGAATTACTTTGTCGACGACCGCGAACAAAAGCCAGAAACGCGATATAAAAATGTGAAGGGTAGTGTGTAAAACCCATAGAAATATTATGTTTCCAATATCTGTGGTAAAATCTATTATATACTGGACTATTATGATACGTTCAGCTAAAAAGGATGCGTTATTAGTAAGCCGTTGTAATTACATTCTTGTAAAACAATTTAATGTAGGTGTAAAATAAAATAAAACTAACAATTTCTTTTTTTTTTAGTATTGATGTACCTACCTGTATAAATATAGTTTTGATATATATAAATAAAGTTTTTCGATAATATATATTTATTAAGTACATATGATTTTTATATTACGTTTAATTACTATTTTAGACAAAATATATTTCAATAACCTTATAGTAAATGCCAAATTTAAGTCAAACAGTGCAAAATGCATTCATAGTTAAAGTTGCGATCTTAAATATTGAGAACAACACGTCACACCTGTACTACGCGCATCTCCAATGCATACAGATACAGAATGCGAGTTGTATGTTGAAAGTATTGAGACATAATAATGTGAATAGAAGTTTTCATTTGATTTATTAATTATAAATTTCTTTTCCATTACTTCATAAGAATGGCTGATAATTTAAAGTGTGTTATTTGTGCCTCAGAACAAGAAGAGAAAATGCTTTTATTTTGTGAAGAAACTTTAAAAAAGTGTCGGTATGTACAATGCTAAAAAATCCATCGATGTTGATGATGAGAGGTTTCAGCTATTTGTATTAACAAATAAAAATTTAATAATAATAAATTAATTAACAAGGCTGTAGATATAAAAGATAATTTTAATAAAAAATCCAGAGCTTTGATGCAAGCTTGTTGTGATTTTATAAACAAGTTATTAGTTATTACACATTATATTTCCAGCATTTGGGAAAATGCTCAATTTCAAATTTAATTTTATAATTGCTACGGCATTATTGTACGAGCCAATAATGCTCGCACAGCAATTTCGTTTAGCTTAGGCTATAAATTGATTCGTTTTACGTATTTTAAACAGTCGCAACTAAACATTCGTCTCGCAATAATATAACAACATATAGTGCGGCTCAGATAACTTAACTATAAACGTTATTTAATAAAGCGTTTAACATAACAGTGGTTTGGTGTAACCTTTAATACCTACTATAATAACTGGAGTACCGTCAACGACGAGATAACCCCAACATCTTTTTGGTCCTTCGAGCTTTTACAAGAAGACCTTTTGGTCCTTCGAGTATTATTTAGTATTTGGTGTGGTATTTTCAATTACGTTAGGGAATCGGTGCGGTTGGCCTCCCAGAAGCGGGTCTCACCAACAGCATTGAGAAGGCGCACATAACGTGAGAAGAGAGTGCTACACTGAGTGCCAACAAATCGGGAACTTAGCGGAGATAACGTCTACTGCTTACCTATCAACTAACCGGCAGGGATAACGTCCACTGCTTTACATACATCTTACTAGCAGAGATAACGTCTACTGCTTACCTATCAACTAACCGGCAGGGATAACGTCCACTGCTTAACATACAACTTACCAGCAGAGATAACGTCTACTGCTTACCTATCAACTAACCGGCAGGGATAACGTCCACTGCTTAACATACAACTTACCAGCAGAGATAACGTCTACTGCTTAACGTATAACTTGCTAGCAGCGATAACGTCGACTGCTCCTACTACATAACTGTGAACCTTTCTGAGTACACGAAATCTACTCGCCAACCAACTGTTAACAATGTCGATAGAAACAGACAAGCATGTATACACGCTATTGCGTAATCAAATGTGTAGTTTTAACGCCTTAGAACGAGCTGTCTCCAAAATTAAACTACAGAATTTGAAAGAAAGTTGGCAGCTTCAAGATCAACTAAAAGTCTTGCAAACTAAGTGGGAACCCATCGACAAGAACCATTGGGAACTGAGCTACTTACTACAAGGAAGCGAAGTGGAGTATGAAGCGAAATTTGACTATTGGGAAAAAGTCTACGACGAACTAAAGGAAAATATTAACAGAAAAATCTTGGAAACTTCCCACTACGAGAAAACTACGCCGCCATTCATGACAATGGAAACTGTTCGGACTAAAAAGAGCAGTCAAAAACAAAATTATTTTACGAATAATCAACACAAAAATTATAATGAATACAAGTCAACGAACTTTAACAAAGCAAAGAAACGTACAAAAACCTACTATGCTACACTTCGAAACTGTCCACTTTGCAAGAATAGTCATGCGCTGATGCAGTGTCCTACATTTTTAGGCATGGATATCGTAACGCGAACTAAAACAGCAAACGAATTAAACGTTTGCAAGAATTGTTTATTTAATCACAGGGGAAATAATTGCACTTCTATGAAACGATGTCACACGTGCAATTATAAACATCATTCTCTTCTCCATGACGACAACTTGAGAAGACAACATTCAAGGTCACTCCCCTCATCAGCGGCTGAGCAATTATCTAATCACATTAACGGCGAACAAGAGATACTTTTGACGACTCTACAACTTAGGGTCAGAAACAGAGAAGGTGATTACGTCATCCTGCGTGCGTTGCTTGATCAAGGCTCTCAAGTAACCTTGATCACAGAAAATGCCGCACAGCGATTAAACTTGCCCCGAAACAAGATGAAAGCGGCTGTCACTGGCGTCGGCTCGATAATGGGCACCAGTAGGGGTATGATTAAACTGGAATGTAAATCGATCCATTCTGAGTATACATTCCAAACTGAAGCATTAGTAATGCATAAACTAATAAATAATCTACCTAACTCAACATTCGACGCGAAGAACTGGCCACACCTCGATAACATCAAGTTGGCTGATCCGGACTTCAACATCTCTGGTCCAATCGATCTTCTGTTAGGGGCAGATATTTACTCCAATGTGATTATTGAAGGAGTATTGAAACACAACAACAACTCGCTAGTAGCGCAACAAACGAAGCTGGGTTGGATTCTGTGCGGTGCTACTAAGCAATTCAACTGTCTCGTTACTCTTATACAGCTAGAAACATTATCACAATTCTGGGAGACAGAAGAAATTCCTTCGGAATCAGAACCTTCTGTGGACGATGAATACTGTGAAAAATATTACACAGAAACAACGGAGAGATTATCTAGCGGGCGATATGTTGTAAAAATGCCTATGAAAAATAACTTCGAGCAAAATCTGGGCGATTCGAAGCAGCAAGCCATCGCGCAATTTCTTCATTTAGAGAAGAAAATGGCGCGACAAGAACACTTTGCAACATTATATAAACAATTCATACATGACTACATACAATTGGGTCACATGAAACCAGCGACGACAAACATAAGTCTAGTGCAAGCCTACCTACCTCACCATGCTGTTATACGGGAGAGCTCAATGTCAACAAAACTCCGAACTGTTTTTAACGCATCCATGAAAACAAACTCCGGCTATAGCTTAAACGACTTAATGGAAAAGGGGCCGAATTTACAAAAAGACATTTTGTCTCTTATAATTAAATGGCGTAGCTATAAATACGTTATAACGGCGGACATTGAGAAAATGTATCGTCAAATCCTTATTCATCAAGATCAACAAAGCTTACAAAAAATAATCTGGAGGGAATCTACTAAAGAACCACTCAGAGAGATGCAGCTCTGTACGCTAACCTATGGCACCAAGGCTGCTCCATTTATCGCAATGCGTACGCTCCAACAACTAGCTAAAGATGAAGGCAACGCTTTCCCATTAGCCCGAAAGGCACTACAACAAGAATGCTACATGGATGACGTCATTACCGGAGGAAATACCATCGAAACAACAAAACTTTTACAACAAGAGCTCTACGAGTTGCTGAAAAAGGGAGGTTTCATCCTAAGAAAATGGGCTACTAATGAACCATCTGTTCTCGAGGATGTACAAGATACAGAGAAACGTCATAGAAACGACTATAACTTTAAACAACAAGAGTTCAGTAAGACACTGGGACTCTCATGGAATGACTCTACGGACACATTTCATTTCATTGATTCATCATCATTTCATTCACTTTATTGATCTCTGTACTCAGAAGAAACCAAAAAATGCTCTTAGATGCATTGACCGATATTTATAGAGGAAATCTCGATATGAAACTGTTTACACCCGAACAATTGGCAGAACAACTCCATTACATTGCCGGAATTATACCTACAAGATTAACTTTGCCCGTTAAAAACAGTATCGCAGCAAACATTCAAAATATTTACAAACTTATTTATGTTAAAGCCCGTCTCACAGAACAATACTTACTCTTCGAATTACATATACCGTTACTAAGCGATGAAGAGTATACATTATATCATAATATACCGATTGTGCGGCACGTGCATGATCAATGTCTGGCGATCACAACGACCACGAAGTATATTGGAGTGAACTTCGTCAAGAATACGTATATACAAATAGAAGAAGCTGACCTACAACAGTGTACCGCTATGATGGCGGACAACTACATTTGCCATGCCTACACGCCAATAAGAAATTTGCAAGAAGCGACAGCATCCTGCGAAGCGAAATTGTTGAGTCAAAACGTAAACATAACGTGTGATTGGGTATTAAACAAATGCGCGGATCAATGGACTAAACTACGGAGACCAAACATATGGCTCTATAATTGCATAACTGAGTGTTCGACCCGTGTAGTATGCGAGAATCAAGTTACAACGTTCATAACAACAATGACGGGGCTTCTTGCCCTAGGTCAGGATTGCATTTTGCAACATAAGGACTTTACAATTCATTCACATAACGTTTTTAACAGTAAAACGAAGATCGGACTAAGTCTTGACGTTCCTACTATTGACTCATCAAATGATATGCTGCAGACGTACAAGAATACAAACGTCATACTGACTACACGACTACATAGCTTATCTGATGAACACAGGTTATTAGAAAATCAAATAGCCGTACAGAAAGAACGAGAGCACCAGCTGCCACACGACTTGTCTGTTCATGATATCAGCAACTACGCGATAAGCACTTTGCTAGTGGGAGGAATCGTCGTCGCAACCCTAATCTGGCGACTGAGGAAACACCTTTCCTCATGTAAAAGAAATAAGACCCAAACGACAAATCCATATAATACGGAAAATATAGAGCTGGAGGAAATCGCACCATACTCTACAATAAAGGATGGACATTCCAGGAACGTCCCGCAGCCGATACAAAAAGTTGAAACAGGATTTAAGCTTTGAAATTAATTTGAACCTTAAACGTTCTGTTAATTAATTCTATTTTATACATTTAATTTTATATACATTATTAACTTGTTCAATTAACTTTTAACTTAACTGAGCATTTTCATGATTTCTTTATAACTATTGTTAATTGTATTGTGTAGTTGTAATAATTGTTTTGTAAACTTTATACCAGATGTACTTGTAACACAAGTTTGGTAATCTGAGTACGCACATCTTTCCCTCGGGAGCATGTACGAGCCAATAATGCTCGCACAGCAATTTCGTTTAGCTTAGGCTATAAATTGATTCGTTTTACGTATTTTAAACAGTCGCAACTAAACATTCGTCTCGCAATAATATAACAACATATAGTGCGGCTCAGATAACTTAACTATAAACGTTATTTAATAAAGCGTTTAACATAACAGTGGTTTGGTGTAACCTTTAATATCTACTACAATAACTGGAGTACCGTCAACGACGAGATAACCCCAACAATTATAATGTACATTTTTTCCTTATTATGCACATTTAGAGTAGTAGGTGTGTTCGTTTATTTATATATTTATAAGATGTTTTACATTTACTAGTGTAATTTCAATGTTATATAAATTCTACGAATGTGAAAATTCCAACTATGGATATATACGTATGCACGGACTGCAGGTAAGGTTACGCTGTAAAACGGATAGTTACAACCGGACAAAATTGCAGCCATTTTCAATATTAGCTTAAAATAGTTCAATAAATAATATATTAAAATGGCAGATGCCGTTAAATACTTTAAAAAAAAATTTTTTTTTCGAATTTTGAAATGTAGCTGCCGTGGTGTAGCAACCCTTAAAATCAGCAGCCATAGTTATTTTTCAATTTTTTTAGAGGTATATTATAACATATTAAAACGGCAGATGCCGTAAAATACTTTAAAAATTTGCTTAATTTTCAACCTGGCTAACCCGAGGGACTCCAAACCTACTGCGGCCGGGCTTAGCTAGTACCCATTGCTTGTTCACTGGGTATAGCAGTATCACTAGACGAAATTTCAGGTGTCGTAAAATATGTGTTGTCAGCTTTAAGCCAGCTCTCTAACTATTATGAATTCATTCTTATCATCTACGCCAGTGATTCTCAACCTTTTTTTTGTTGCGGCACATATTTAACGAATTCAAAATTTGGCGGCACACAAAGAAAAATATAAAAATTATTTACTTACTACAACGCACTGCAATAATTAACATTATTATATAGCATATTTGCAAAATTTAGCGGCATACTTTTGAAATTTGGCGGCACACAAAAGTGCCGCGGCACAGTGGTTGAGAATCACTGATCTACGCTGTAGTTGCTTTTATTTAACAAATTAACCAAAGCGATAACGTTAATTTTATAATAACATTTTATTAACATTCAAGTTATTTGTCGAATATTGCACATCGTGGTCATATCGCTACAAATTAAACTAACAAAATAAAACAGAGAATAATTTTCAAAGACAAAATTTGTTACATGACTTAATTATGTTGTCAAGAATGTTGAGGTAATAGGAAAACATTAAGCTTCAAATGTTTTCGATTTAAACATAACTATACATGTTGACTATTGTCTAAGCTTTTGTAATGTTAGTTAATTATTTAATTATTTAAAGTGGTCGCGCAGTGGTCGAAATTCGATCTAATCTATAATTGACAGCATTGTCAACATCATAAAAATATGATTGCGCATAACATGGTGAGCATATGCAGCAGTCATAAAAAATTCGATACAAAAATTCGTTGCAAGACTATTTAAAAAAATTCGTTGCAAGACCGTGTTGACAACAAACTTTTATAATGAACAAAATTTGTGTATATATATGTACATTGTACATATGTGTGTGCGTCGTAGTGTGTAGTCTTTTTTTAAATTAATTTTATGTATTTTTTGATATTTAAAAAATATTAGCATTCTGCATTATTATAAAAAATATTACCATTATGCACTTCTTCTCGATATAATCTTTAATTGTGCCAAATTTCATACTTCTCCGTCCGCGTAATTTTCGTACAAAGGGGTAGAAAGTTTTTTCTTCTCGTATTAATATTTAGATAATGTATTTTTATACGTTTAATTAATTACGGGGTGTTGTTCAACAATATTTGATAACATTGCGTTCCTCCTCAAATATACACTGCGGCGTGTATGCATTATTATGATAATATAAGTATTATTTATTTATTTATTTATTTATACTTTTTTGTACACTACAAATATTCAAACAAGATAGATTGATAATTACAAAATGTGAAGTACAAAGGGCGGTCTTATGGCTAGTTAGGCATTTCTTCCAGACAACCCGAATATACGAAATGTCGTTTTATTAAAAGTTTCTTTTAAGATGATTCTATTAATTATGCAACTTCTAGTCTACTATTTAATAGGCGTTTAAAATATTCAATAAGAATTGCCATCTTAGATTTTTTTCTAGATAATTTCTTATATGCATTCCTTAAAACTACCAAAAATTACAAAATTAGCATAAAATTGAGATAAACAAACTGATGAATAGCATTGAATAATCTAAATATTTTTGATCCATCGCAATAATTCACATCAATCCTATCTGATTCGAGATCATACAGTCGTGTGCTCAAAGGTATTTGACATTTAATAAATCGTGACTGGTATACCTAAACCGGAACGAATTAAATACCCATCTTCAATTTTTCATTGCTGCACTATTATTTTAAACTATGGATACATCATACACGATGGAAATTAATAAAGGAATATTGTTATTTTTAGAATAAATCACAAAGCCAGAAATCGTTTCTCTCATTAGGTAACTGATATGATAAAAAAATAAAATAAAAATAAAATAAAGTCGGTTTACGGACGATAATTTTACGTGATAACGTCATAAGAAAACATTAAAAAAAATTGCATATTTTATGAATTTAATTGAATTATTATCACTGAGTTATCATTATTTTGTATAATAAAAAGAGTGAGTTAATTCAATTAATTACAATTTTTTCGATAAAATAACATTTATTTGCACTCGTTAATTCAAATATTTCATTACTTAAATTATACAGATTAATTACAAGTAACGATGTGGTATTAACAATTTATTTACAACTTATATACATGCGTGATATTTAAGATTCTCCAATCTGCGTTAATCGTGCCTTTCTATCGCTTGTTCCACGCTCTCGCTCGCGACACGTGACACTTCTTCGTGCGTGCAGCCGACAATCATCGATTTACAAGACGTTATCACGTCAAAAAAGAAAAAAAAATGGAAAAAAATCATAAAAGACAAACTAAATATCCTAACATAATAATATCATATAAATAAATGTAAATGTTTGTGAGGATGAATATGTCGATGAAAGTTTGACACATTAGCTACTGAACCTATACTTGATATATAAGTTTCTATTCTTTTAAAATTTCCTAAAATCTTTCCTTATTAAATATTGAGGTAATGACAGAGCTCAAATTAGTAGTATGTAGTATTATAGTATGTAGTATGTGTATATATGACACTTTATAAGCATGGTTAATGTATATAATATACATAATACATAAATAAACCTATATATTTATTTATTTATTTATTTATTAGGTAATCCAACAGTTTCGATACAAACTTTTTACTTAAAATATAATATAACAATTACTAAAAACCAAAATAGGATTACACTGTTTGTTCTTAAATATATTATTTTACAAACTAGAAGACATACATTATGGGAATTTGCAAAAAAATAATAATAATAATAAGTTGAGAATCTAATTAAGTGAATAGTTGTGTGTGTGTGTGTGTGTGTGTGTGTGTGTGTGTGTGTTTGTGTGTGTGTCTGTTTAATTAACTGCATCTTTACTTTTGACTTTTTTCTTAAAAGTTTTTTTTGGCATGTTGAACAAATCTATTTCTGAATAAAACTCATTATATGTGTTGACTATACGGCTAAGGATAGAATTACGTGCATAATTTGTATGTACTTTAGGTGTATAAAATAGTTCTGTGTGGCGGGTACGACGATTGGGCACTCTGAAATATAAAGCACTGACCAAGTCGTTACAATCAATATGTCCAGCCAGTATATCATATAACATATACATATCACATTGTCGACGTCTGATTTCTAAGGTTTCCATTTTATAATGTTTACAGGTTTCTGTATAATTTTTATATTCTCTAAAATCCACAAAGCACAGAAATCTTAAAAAATGTTTTTGTATCGCTTCTAGTTTATTCTTATACTTTGAATAATTTGGTGACCATATGCTACAGCAGTACTCTAAAACACTTCGAACGTATGAAAAATATAACATTTTTATGGATTCAACGTCAGTAAATGTTTTGCAGACACGCTTAATATAGCCTAGTTGTTTATATGCTTTGTCAGTTATAAATTCTATATGTTCTGTCATCAGTAACTTATGATCCAACTGAATTCCAAGATCTCTCACAGAGTTTACCTTTTGAATGGGATTATTATCAATGTAGTAGACAAATTCAATATTTTTTACTTTCCTTGAGAATGTTATACTTACTGTTTTTTTAATGTTGACGATTATTTTATTTTCTTTATAGAAATTGGAAAGATTATTTAAGTCATGCTGCAATTCCACACAATCCGAAATTTTATTTATAGCCTTATAGATTTTCTTATCGTCTGCAAATAGTAAGAAACGAGAGTATTTGAAACATCTATATATATCGTATAAATAGGCGTTGTATAATAATGGCCCCAGAAGAGAACCCTGCGGGACACCCGACGTTGCATGTACAAAATCACTACGAGCACTGCATATGACAACAGCTTGCTGTCTTTTTGATATATACGAGCAAAACCATCTATGTAAATCACCCTTGATTCCGAGAGCTTGGAGCTTTTGTAATAGAATTACGTGATCTACCCGGTCGAACGCCTTCTGAAAATCCGTGTATATCACATCTACTTGTTGTTGTTTATCCATAGCCATATGAACAAAATTAGTAAAAACAGATAGATTTGTTTGTGTTGATCGCTTAAGCATGAAGCCATGTTGCTCTAGCGGAATTGATTTATGGATAGCTGGCGCAATTGCATTATAAATCAGTCGTTCAAAAATCTTGCTTATAGTATTCAATATTGAAATAGGCCTATAATGTTCTATTTTGTGTCTTGCTCCTGCTTTATGGATTGGTATTATTAGTGCATCTTTCCATTGGGTTGGAAAAGCTTCAAATTCATTGATAGATTTGTCAAATATGATTGATAGTGGGTCAGCTAGGTTATTTGCACATTTCACATAGAATATAGCTGGTATTCTGTCAGTTCCTGCTCCTTTATTTATATCTAGAGCTTTAAGTATTTTGAGAACTAATTCTTTATTAATATTAAGATTACAAATAGTATCGTCTGCATAAGATATTGGGACATGAGTTTTATCTTTATTATGATTCTGTTTTTCAAAAACGCTTTCAAAAAATTCACTAAATCCCTCACATATTTCTTTAGGACTGTTAAACCGACGGTCACCCAAGGAAAGGGAACTTGGATAACCACTATTATTATTTCTTAAGTATTTCTGATATCGCCAAAAAAACTTTGGATCTTTTTTGATGTCATTTTGCATTTTTGTTTTAAATTTCTCGTAGTAATAATGTTGTTGTTTCTTTTGTCTTCTTCGTAGTAAGGAAAATTCGTCGTAGTCTCTAGGATTCTTAAGTGATTTCCAACGAGCATGAGCTTTTAGTTTTTCTTGAATGATGTGGATCAATGATTTGTTATACCAAATAGGATAGTGACAAGAAAACCTTTCTGTAACAACCGGTATATGTTCATTTAATATTTTGTTGATAGTTTCATAAAATTTATCAACTATCACATCTATTGAATCACCTCTCAATATATTTTGCCAATTTAATTTACTGAGAATTTCATTTATAACACTGTAGTCAGCTTTCTTAAACTTCATTTTATTCAAGGGTGGTTTCGAAAGTTCTTTTAGAAGCAAGTCAGAAGCGTCAATTTCTAAACAGGGATGATATTTGTCCTCAGTGACTAAAATTTGATCAGATTTTTGAACATTTAAATAGATGTTGCTAAAAATTAAGTCTAGAGTGTTATTCATTTGATTAAAAGTCTATATCGGATTTTATCGCGTTTATTTAAAACTTTATATTTTTACAATATTTTAAATTATTTCCCGACGTTTCGGACCCTTTACAGCGTCCATGATCTCGGGGACTGAGGTGGTGGGTGTCCGAATAATATAAAGTTTTAAATAAACAAAATATAATAAATATAAAGTTTTAAATAAACGCGATAAAATCCGATATAGACTTTTAATCAAATGAGTAAAATTCGCGTAAATATAAGAGAACACTAGAGTGTTATTACTGACATTTGGTATTTGATTAAATTGTTTCAGGTTAAAGGAGCTACATGTTTCGATGAAATTACTTGATACAGTCCGCAATAATGTTGATCCACGATTAAGATATAGTGGCCCTTCATATATTCATATATTTATATATATATATATATATATATATATATATATATATATAAATGTGTTTAACAAACACGTTCGTCTGTTCCTAAGATATCAAACATAATGCCTGTGTTTTAGGTAATAGTCGACTGATATACAAATTTATAATATTTTTTTTAAATAAATGTATATATATATATATATATATATATATATATATATATATATATATATATATATATATAAACATTTATATATTTAGTTATATATTTTAGATAAATCAGTAGAAAATCATATTTCATGAATATGATTCATATCTAAATATTTTATCATCGTAACCCCGAAGGTTTGTTTGTAAAATGACATACACGCTTTTTATGTATGTATAAGAAGAATGTGATACTTTAAAAAAACATTAAATAAAATTTATTCTGCATTTAATATAAAATTAAAAATGAAATATATCTTATTATTTAAAACGAAATAAAAAATAAAACAAGAAAAAATCTAGATCATTTTTTCTAGTATAGCATTAGCTCGAAATCAATGCTGCACTTTAGTGCAACTTAAGCAAGAAATAATTGTTGTTTAAACTTTAAAATTATATTGCATCAAGCAGTACAATCTTAGACAACATCTATCGCTTTAGTTGACAGATAAATCAAATGCATTATATTATTTATTAATTACCAATGTAACGTATTATTTAATGACTCATATCTCAAAGATGATCATAATTAAATAGTTAAAAGCTAAAGTTTTAGCTAAAAATATTTCATCACTATATTTACTACGACATTGATGATCACTATTGCCATATATTTGGTCATAACTTTAATAGTAAAGAAGTAAGTTATCGTGTTAAGCTAGGCCCCTGGCATTACTGGACGAGTGACATTAAAAAGTATGAGAACCGAAAGACCTTTCGAAGCGTTACTATGACATCAATAGACAGTTCGTCTCACTCACATCTTTCTGGTGAATTATTACTTTGATTGGTCATACGTAATTGTACATTCTAATCTGTGAAATTTTAACAACGGTGTGTACTAGATAACAATTTATGTTGCAGTATTTGGGAAACCGTTTATAAGTCGTTAAATTTTGTTAACTACTATGTTGTTCTGTAATTCATATCTTTAATACTCTCTTGTTAGTTTGCGTTATATTTTATTTATTTAAAAATAGCTTACGAAAACATTTTGTAACAATCTAATTGCGATTCAAACAATAATCAATTTAACGCCTTTAACATTCGTAATCATAAGATGTTTCAATAGTATTTCAGTGGATAGACTGTATGAAATTTAAAGGTCGTAAATGTATGAGTATGTAATTAAAAGTATGCATGGATGTTAATCTTACTATTGTAACTTTTATATTCAATTTTATATCGACTTTTGTAATATTATTACAACAATATCATTCAAGGTGCTTAGATATTTTCTACGGTAGCATTGATCTTTAAAACGGTCTTCATTATATAATTAGTGATTTTAATATGTCAGTTAAATTGAATGGGACACACTATCTGACAGACATTTTTTTTTCAATTCTTAAGAAAAATCTTCTATGATTACACTTAATATAATAAAGAATAAAATTTGAAAGTTATTATGATGCAAGACAAAAATTAAATATTTAGACATCAATGACAGTATTTTTACGACTTTGTCACCTTTGTAACATCCGTTTTTCAATGCCTCAAATGCAATTCTGTTAATATGTCAGTAGCATAATATCTTACAAACTTGTTATAGATTTAAAAAGCTGTCTCATTCTGAAAGTTAAGCAAGCCTAAGTTGCTTTAGATATAATACGCGACGTCGATCTTAGAACTTTTAACTATGTATCAATATCCTTCTGTGAAAAAATTCACTTTTCGAAAGGCATCTCAACATCGTCGCTATGTCTGTCATGATATTTAAATAACACAAGTTAACATTGGTCCAGTATAAGTACGGGTGCCCTTGACTTTTAAGCGTAACGCTTCCGACGCGACAGTAAGGGTGAGCGCAGATATTCGTCAAGACAGATTTTCAAGATTGTTTTATACGCCAGTATACATTTTTAAATGTTTTTAATAGAGAAACTAAATAAAAAACTAAACTCCATCAAGCGGATTTTACCTACTATAACATAATATTTAAGTGGAATTTATTTGTTTAGATTTTCCCTATTGATATTGTATATACAAGTATGTAATATGAACTGTTAACTTAAGTTTAAGTTACCAAGTATTTTAGTAGCTAAATGATAATAATATAGTGGAGAACATAATATTATAAAGGAAAGTATGTATAAGATATTATTCGTTTTATTATGTTCAGGCTGATTTAGGGGTTTCCCGTTCGATTTCAAAAAAATAGTGTGAGAGTAATATTGCATTATGTTTACATATATATAAAAGCAAAGGTCACTGCCTAATTTACTGACTAGTCACGAAATTTCGAAATCTAGATCTACGAAGTTGAAATTTTGTACGGGGGTAGACTACGAGTAGGAGACGTCAACTAAGAAAGAGTTTTAGGAAACTCCTTCCGTAAAGCGGTAGAATAGGGGATTATAATTTGTTAATTCTGGGCTATTGATAATATTTTCGGTATAACAATTTTTGGGTATTAAATGTTGATGAAAGTTTGTATAGAGAGATTGCCATTTTTACAGTTTTATATACATATGTGATTTGGGTATTAGATTTGAAAAAGTCATTGAATGAAATTAAATCAATAATTAGATGATTACCAAATTATTATTATTTTGTACTGAAAAGCTACTGACTGCCGATTAAAACCGAGGTACGGAGCTAGTTATTACATATAACTGATTATAAATGAAGGAAGTCAATATATTTGTGATATTTTAATATACATCTTACCACACTGAGTCTACTTTCTTGACATGTTTCGATAAATGGGATTGTTATTATATTTGTTGTAATATCCAGGAACTTACATAATATTAACTAAAAGCATCGGAGGAGATTTGTTATATGACTTGATAAACTTTTGTAAATAATTAGTATTTTTTATGTATTTACGTAATGCATAACATCATCCACTGTGTTGCGACAGTTGCAACAAAAATTTGTCTTGTTTCAAAGGTCTGCATAATAAAAATCGTCGGACTGAGAGAATAAATTATGTGTCTGTCTACACATTTCGGAATTGTGATGGAAGAGTATCCGTAATTTAATACTTGTAGTCATCTCTGTTCGAAATTAGGTATAAAACTTAAAGCCGGTATATTTATGCCTTAATCGGATAAGTTACGCATATTATGTCGTTTTGTTCAGCTATGTAAGGAATTATACCGCAAAATGGGTCTTGTTATCATATTTATTTATAATTAAAACGTGGTTTTGTGATACTATGGTTATATATGCTAAAAAAACTTTGTGTATCTTTAAAAGATAATATCTTAAGGCAAAGCAGGATAGCCGTATTTAATTTTCTTAAGGTTATGTTAAACAGTTACGTACCTATATGTACATAATTATGTATTGTTTCATTTCATATTTAAAGGAATAAGATTAAAGTCAAAATATTTTTTCTTTTTTATTATAAAATTTTCTTTATAATTTTATTATGTTATAACAAATTTTGTTTTATTTATAACTAGCGACTCGCTAGGATTTGTACAGGTGTATTTTACTAATAAAGAATGTTTATTTAACTGTCTTTAAGAAAAAGTAAGATTTTTTATTTTGTTTACATTATTTATTTAAAAAAAAAAAATTTCTTAAGGAATATTCAAGAGACCAATACCAATACGATGGATAGGAATACGATGTCGGAATCTCAGAGAATACTCAAAACATAATTCCGTATAATTCGTTATTATTTGTACGTAAATCGATTTTTTTTAGGTTTATTGGTCAATTTAATTCATTTTTTCTGTTTCAAAATGTGTCTTACCTAGAAAGTCCCATAAAAAAAGAAAGACCCATATTTCTATTTATATTTTTTTCATATTTCTTAAAGTCCCATAGAAATATGGTCGATAAACATCTTAATTTTTTTCAAATTAAAAGTGAAATAACATTTTTAATACAGGCAGTTTGATGGGTAGGGACTTAACAATGTCGTATTCACAGTAAAATAATTTTTATTAAAAAAATTAAATAACATTCACCCACATAAATAATAAATATTATTTTTTCGTATTTTTGATTATTATTGAAATATATAATACTTAGTTTTATGTATTTCTACACTTGATGCAAAAAAAACTCTAACTCTTACGTAGATCTTACTACGAATTTTTCTACATTAAAAATTTTCATTTTAACAATTACGAACTGTAAAGAATCAGCTTATTATTACACTTAATATTGATTATATATTAATATTGTTTTATGAGATTATTAGCATGATATGTAGACTTAAGATTGTATTTATGTTTAATGTTTCCATAATTCTAGGAAACAAGTTAAAAAATCTAACTGTTTATTAATCGTGATAATGGTTTAGAGATCGTGAAGTGGAGCGGTCTTCTAGTTCGTGTGTCGTCCGGCCCTGAGCTGACTTGGCAGAAGAACTACTGCTGTAGACTTTTTACACTTAGTAATAATAAAGTGACTTATATAATATATGAATACTTAATATCGTAAACCTGAAGAGTTTATTTCTTGTAACGTGTTAATAATTTACCAGAAAATTTGGATAATTATTTTTGCTTTAAGAAAGCCAAATTATTATAAATATTTTATAATATTTCTCTTCGATTAATGAAGTAAAGATTTAATCATAAATATTAGTTAAACCACACGGATATTTTCTTAATAATTATTAAATTGGTAATATATTAATATTGGTAGTCCTGATTGAAAAATAAATATAAATAAAAATTTCATCAAAAAAACTAATATTTTAGAAACATAGATTCGACCACCCGGCCGTCAATATAATTACGATGTATTACTTATCCATGAAATTGATAATGTAGTTATATTTTGTTCTGGTACGGAAGCTTACTCTCAACAATTCGCACTAATTTTATCGTTTTTTATTACAATATTTGATATGGAAACATTACACACATTGACATTATTAAATATAATCCATTAGACTATTCTATCAATTAATAATAATATATGCATTAAGACTTATTTAACGTAAATTTCAATATGTTGAAATATTCAAATGATTTTATTTTTATTATCTTTTTTATCCATTAGCCTTTTAAAACTATGATATTAAAATTAATTCTAAAGAATTGTAAAGTAGTGGACTGCCTCGAGTAAAATATCAATAGATGATTTTAAATAGGTGTGCCTGACTAGGTATAAGTTATAGGTGCGTAGGAAAACGTCTATATTTTATATGGGACTAGAAGACCCTACGATTTTATTTTTTCGTTTAAGGTTACAACAAGGTTTCTATGCCACGTAGGGTGATATTTTATAGGCCCCTACTCAATAATCGAGTATATCATCTCAATAATTTTAGACATATTATATAAAGGGATCTCAAACTCAGAGCGTTCAAATAAATAAAAACACAGTCAAAAAATTGTTCCTTTTCATAATATTAGTATAAATTATTAAGTTTAAATCATATATTAAGCTTCATTAAAAGCGTTCTTTAACATCATATAGTTCGCTCCATTTGATTTATTTTCCTCGTATGGTTATGTATACGCTTACGCTTGGACTTTACGCCTTCTATCGTTTAGCCTATAGTCTGAGGTAGATTCGTAAAAAGTATTTCTAATTTAATTCTGGAGATAATTGTATTCTAAAAAACAAAAATACTCTTCAGATTTACAACAACAGTGTAGAGTTATAGATCTAACTGAAGGATTCAGGATCGTGTTGAAATCGACCATGAACTCGATAATAAGACAAACCGATTGGGAGTGTATATAAATCCTGTTAAGATCCAGCTTCACTGTTATTTATTGAGTAATTATAGTCCGTTGAAGTATAGTGAATGTTTCGCCATTGTATCAAGAATTATTTTATTATTTGTGATATTAAAATTTGTTAGTATTATAATTCTATAACGAAAATTAGATTAATACATCGGATGTCCTTGCGTTAAGTGCTACAGATCATAATTTGTGCTAGAATCGAAATAAACTATTAAAAATTAATTAGTTTAAAAATAAAATTTCACAAACGCATAAAAAAAAATAAAGCATTATAAAAACTCGTAAATTTGAAATAGTCAATATCGCTATATATTTCCTCATATTTATTTTTAAATCTTTTTTTATGGATTTGATTATGCTATTAAGGCCAGTATATCCCAAATCACCTGTTTTTGATAGAGTTTTAAACATAGTAATATTCATTTTTTTGATCCGTTAAAAATATATGTTATAGTTTAACAAACGTTCTTGATTATTCAACGGTTCAAAACACGATAATTGTAACTTGACTCGATAAAAAAAACACAAAGAAAGGATGTTTTTGATTATTTTTCTTGTTTTATTTGAAGAATATCAGATTTTAAGTTACAATATTCACATGTAAAAATAGGTAATAACTTTTAGTAGAACATTTAACGGTTACTTTTTTAAATAAATGTTTCTATTTTTTTTAAATATTAAATATTTAAATTATATAAGAAAACGGCCCGCGCGCCTCGCTTTAGTTGCCTGCGAGGCGTCATCGAAGTAGGACCTGTATCTCTGCTGTCTGGCGGCGTCCCCCCCCCCCCTCTAAAGATTGGATTTTTTTTTCTTATAGCAAAAATATCCACGCGCTTATATTTGCCCGTGCCTTTTTTTAATTAAATGTATAAGATTGTTAATATAGTTTCATGCCTACTATTTTAGACTTACATTAGCTAGACTTATTGTCAGGATCTCTATGACGCGACAATTATTTATTTATTATTATTATAATTTTTTTTAATACATATAATCATATTTACATACATATAATCATTTTTAATAAACATAATCTTTATTTACAAATATAATTTACATATACAAATATACACACATACATATATATATATACATATACATATACACACACACACATATATATTATATATATATATATATATATATATATATATATATATATATATATATATATATGTATATATATATATATGTTCTTATTTTCTATGTACATGCGTTTATTCCTTGATCTAATATAATCTAATATTTCATTGCTTGTTAGTACATACATACCAGCCACCACATTTTTACGGCTTGTCTACATTTACATTTGTGCTCCTTATTTTTGTATTATTTATTGGAGACTCTGCCGCAGCCATCTCCCGAGGGAAGCTGTTCGAGCACATCCTCAATGACGGCGGTGTCTCTTTTATGTATAGCCATCTTGAGGGTGTGCTCGAGTATTTCCTTCGTTGTGGCCTCCACCGAGGCCGACAAAACGACCGATTGCATCATCACCGTCGTCGGTGTAGTAGACACAGGTCTTTGTGTGCCTGGTCACCGCGACCACAGCATGCGGAACACTGTCATGAATCCGCAGCCTCCTAGTCTTTGTCTGGACGATGATGACTGCCTCGCGTGTCTGTCCCTGTGCCTCGTGGATAGTCATGACGCTCGATCCCTGTCCGGTGCCGTATCCCTTGTCTATCAACGTCTTCTTTTCCTCTTGTGTGAAAACCGATGTATAGGGTCCGGTCTTGTCTCTTAGGAATTCGAGCGCCAGTGAACCTCTCTATCCTCAGAGAATGGATAGTGTGGTTTGAGGAATAGATTGGATAATTTTATTTAGTACTAGCTTTGCCCCGCGGTTTCACCCGCGTTAATTTGAGGGAAAAACGTATTTAAATATTTTCGCCTCGTTGGTCCAGTGGTCTCAAGCGTTACTGCCGAGCAAGGGGTCTCAGGTTTGATTCTTGGGTCGTTCAACATATTACTGAGTTTTTTTTTTCGAAAATTTACAGTAAAAGAGTGATGTTATATTTACTTTAAAAGTGGAACTATAATTAAAAAATGTCTTGAGAAGAGAAATAATAAAGGACGCAACGGAAGCTCTCAAAAAAGATTATTTTTTCCCGTTTTTGTAACATTTCTTATTATTACTCAGCCCCTATTTGTCGTAGCGTGATGTTATATAGCCAAAATCCTTCCTCGGTAAATGGGCTATCCAACGCAAAAATAATTTTTAAATTTGAACCAGTAGTTCCTGAGATTAGCGCGTTCAAACAAACAAACTCTTCAGATTTATCTATTAGTATAGAGTATAGATATAGATTGTATTTAGTACTAGCTGTGCCCCGCGGTTTCACCCGCGTTAATTTGAGGGAAAAACGTACTTAAATATTTTCGCCTCGTTGGTCCAGTGGTCCCAAGCGTTACTGCCGAGCAAGGGGTCTCAGGTTTGATTCTTGGGTCGTTCAACGTATTACTGAGTTTTTTTTTTCGAAAATTTACAGTAAAAGAGTGGTGTTATATTTACTTTAAAAGTGGAACTATAATTAAAAAATGTCTCGAGAAGAAAAATAATAAAGGACGCAACGGAAGCTCTCAAAAAAGATTATTTTTTCCTGTTTTTGTAACATTTCTTATTATTACTCAGCCCCTATTAGTCGTAGCGTGATGTTATATAGCCAAAATCCTTCCTCGGTATATAGGCTATCCAACGCAAAAAGAATTTTTAAATTTGAACCAGTACCTAGTTCCTGAGATTAGCGCGTTCAAACAAACAAACTCTTCAGCTTTATCTATTAGTATAGATTATTATTGATTATTTTATTAGATTAGTTTAGTTAGTACTCTAACAACGTTGGAAGTGTTTTTACTGTATAGCAGTGTAGTGTAGATATAAAATGGGGAATAAAACTAGAAATAAAAAAAAAAAAATATCTAGACGTGAACTACGTAAGCTTAGAAAAGCGATTAGGTAAGTACTCGTAAGTTTAATGAACACTGAATCTATTTTTAGGTAGAATATAATGATTATCATCGATGTCTTAGACCGATATATTAGCATAACCAAAATTTGAATAAGTTATATTAGTATTTTCACATAACAGCGGCTAGCTAGCAGCTAGCGGCAATTGAAGATTCTTCGACGGTCAGCGAATGGCGATGGGTCCCAACCAGGCTAAACGAAGCCGACGACGCGACGCGAGACGTACCAGCGGGATTCAGCAGTGGTCACAGATGGTACACAGGTCCTGAATTTCCTTATCATCCGGAGTCCACCTGGCCCACGGAAACGTCCGCCTCGTCGTCGTCAACCGAACCTACAGGCGAAGAAAGGACTCATCACGTCACCGATCGTAAACAGCCGCGACTCAAAGAAGGGTTACCAGACTGCACACGGTGCTCCAGCTGGAACAGACTCCGCTACACGACGGCTCGAGTGCTACAGTTTATAGAACTCTGTCGAGCCAATACACAACGACTCAACTATAAAAGTACTAAGAAAAGCGCGTTAAAAGACCCAGACTGGAAAACGACGAACAAGGAGCTGAAAACACGCCCGAAAATAAGAGTAGAGCTCGAAGAAACTTTGGAGGCTCGTCCGGTCTCCGCTTCATGAGAACAGTCCAAGAAGAATCTTTTCCAAATGAAGTAGAAAGCATTAAAGACGGGAAGTCGGTCACCCGAGACAGTCGCCTCAAGCAGCTGAGCATCGAGTGTGCAGAGGGAGCCCTCCGAGTCCCAAGTCGCATTAACGCCGCGAAGCAAGTATCAACGCGATCTAAAAACTCGATGACACTAGACGGAAATCATCACACAGTGAAGTTGTGGATCATAGCGATGCATAGAACGAAGCATCACCCGGGAGTTGAGGCGACTGTGAACGAATGTCGACAGCACTACTGGATACTACGCCTGCGGCCCGTCACAAGAACGCTCTTTCCACAGTGTCTACACTGCTGGATTAGGGCAGTGATCCCGCCATACCCGAGAACAGGAGACCTACCTGTGTGTCGCCTAGCTCACCATCAGCAACCCTTCACATACACAACGATGGACTACTTCGGTCCATTAACAGTCACCGTGGGACGCAGCCAACAAAAACGTTACGTGGCAGTATTCACGTGCCTCGCTGTAAGAGCGATCCACCTAGAGATAGCGACGTCACTGAGCAAAGACTCAGTGATAATGGATTAAAGAAGAATGAAAGCGCGACGAGGACAACCTGCTCAAATCTGGTCCGACAATGGGACTAACCTGCGAGGTGCCGACAAAGAATTGAGACAGTCAATGGACAGAGCGACGTCCTCACTTTCGTCGCTGGCTCAACAGGCGGCATGGGGTGCTTACGTTTCGGCTGTTGCCGGTGCTTACCGGGCACGGTTGCTTCGGTAAGTACCTGCACCAAATCGCTAGGCGAGAAGCCACCCCTGCTTGCCACGAGTGTGGCGCGCCAATCGACTCGGCGCGTCACACCCTGGAGGAATGCGCCGCTTGGGAGCCTCAGCGCAGGGCCCTTGTGGCAGTAATAGGTGGAGACCTCTCGCTGTCAAGTGTGGTCCGCTGCATGCTTGACAGCGAGAGGTGCTGGTCGGCTGTGACCTCATATTGTGAGGAGGTCTTGGCACTGAAGGAGGCCGCGGAGCGAGAGCGGGAAGCAGCCGCACACGCTGACTCGCTCCGCTCCGAGAAGACGACCAGGGAGGAAGAGACGCCAATATGCACTCCTCCACCCTCCGCAATAGAGTGGGAAAGGGCACCACATCCTCCCACTCGCCACCAGGGCAATAGAGCGCTCACAGTGCCCGCGAGTGCCTTATAAGCGAAGGCGGCCCGCAGAGGCGGGCCAACCGTCGGGGCGTCACGATTGTATGCGAAAGCGTGGCGCCCTACTACGACGATGAGGGCACCGGCACCGCTGGGTTTTTGTGGGTATTCTGGCTCCGCAGTCAGCGAGTCCCACATACCCGTCGCCCTTACAGTAGGCGGGATGCATAAATGCATTTCCCAGCGTAAAAAAAAGCAATGGACAGAGCCACCGCAGCTGAAGCAGCAAAAAAGATTTCGTGGCGCTTTATTCCCCCTGCGGCCCCATTCATAACTCGCTACTATACATACTAAATGTAAACACTAAGTATGAAATATGAACCGCGCCTTTTGGCCGATTTGGCATTCGACTCTCGGCAGCGCTTAGAACAAGAACAAGAAAATTTAAGAAACAAAGGAGTGTTTTTCTTCACAACATCCCAGCAAACACATGTGTAAATCCTGCACAATAGTTATTAAGTTATTTTTGAGAAAAAAATTATTTATTGGTAATTAATAGAAATTAAAATATTAATAGTAAAAATTATTTATTTTTTAGCTATAAACCCATAACAAATTAAATAATAGTTTTTATCTACTTCTCTTAGGTATTAAATGTTGTATTAAGTGTATTAAGTATCAAAAAAAATTTACTGATAATTAATAGAAATTAAAATATTAATAGTAAAAAATTTTTTTTTTTTTCTATAAACCCATAAAAAATTAAATAATAGTTTTTATCTACTTCTCTTAGGTATTAAATGTTTATGTTGCATTTTATACTGTGCCTTCAGGATCGAAAACAAAACCATAAAAAGTTTATTATATAATTTAATTATAAAATAACCTTAAGTAAAAAAAAAACCTAGTATGTTGCACTACTGTTAAATTATAAGTATATTTAATTATTTCCGTGCGCCGTCGCCGCGCGCGGGGTCATCGAGAGTTCATTTGATCGGAGACTTCGCGTAACTAGTCGCGCGGGGAGGGAGGTAGCGCTGAATACCTACAACGCTCGAATATACTGGCCTTAAGTTAATAAATAGACGAGAGAGGTAGTCGTTTTAAAAATAACGAGATTTATGATCACAACTCATTTAAATTACGTTAGAAATTACCACATAATTATTTTTAGAAATATTAGTACTAGATGTTACCCGCGGTCTCACTTTATTTGAAATTTACGGCTAATATTATTCAATTATCTCCTCATAGTAATAAACTTTAACGAAACACGCAAGTTTTTGTTACGTGATAGTGTTGTGCTTTTTCGATAATGTAGCTTTTTTATTTATTCGTTTAATTTAATGCCTTTCAATAGCACCACAATAGTCGATGAATGAATAAATAATGAATTGAGAGAGATATATATACATTGTAAAGACAGTCTCCCGCGAATAGTAGGAGGTCTAGTTTCTTAACAAGAAAAAAAGTGCCACAATAGCACGGATTTTTTTGCCAATATCATGTCAGAATGGAAAAGACACAAGAGAGATTAATCGGTGCGGTTGAGATCGAAACCTCAATAGAATTTTGAAGACCGAAGAAATTGTGTTAAAATGTGGAAAGCTTCATGATTTTGCATGCCATCCTTGTGCAGGGACCATGCTAATCTTTTCTATATCGTTCCTATTCTAGTATATGTACCTACTGTCAAAGCGAGTAGGTACCTGTAGCTTTTTTCTTACCTAAACGTTTTGGAATACGTCAATTATAAAATTCAAAACACTTCATTTACTACTATTATATTAATATAGTGGAAATATTTTTCTCTTTGTTTCTGCCGTTTAGCCTACGTAGAGTATGTCAAGATTATTCAGATACATAAAGAAAGCCATACATAAATATTTAAGTACATACATACATATATTGTTAGATATACACATGCGATCAAAGACATAACACTTCTTTGGCAACAACTTAAAAAAAAAACAACACGTAAACACATTTTTACCATAGCTTTATTACACGTGTATATGAACAGAAATAATTAAATGAATATATAAATGTAAATGTACTAAGCGAAGCAGGAAGGATTGTTAACTAAATTTATTAGGCAACGAACTTCAATTATGCGAGTAAAAAACGTAACCTCTAATATACATTATCATCTCGATCGCGTAACTAGTTAGTGGAGACAAAAAGTTGTTTCGTTGACATTTAGAAATAAACAACGAGTGGGTGAGTGAACTTTATTGTAGTTCTTGAGAAGTTGTTTTGATCTTGTTTTGTGGTGTAAGGGTTGAGGTTTCATATATTTAGCTATTTTTAGGGTTGTATTCTACTACATACAATATTTAGATAACAGCCGAGATTTTATTATTTTATTTTTATTTTATCAATACATTAAAATTTACATACATGCAGTGTATAATAAACAAAATAAATTTTAATGTATACTGTACTTAAACTACATGCAAGTAATAATACCTTAGTAAGTAATAATATAAAATTATATTAGAATGTAGTCTAAATATAAAAATAGAATTGATCCGTACATCGCATCAACGCCGTCAGCAGAACCGGTACGCCTTCACGTATACTCCAAGTTACGGTAATGAAATCCACAAAGATCTCGCCAGATCAGAAAAAATAAATTTTTACAATCATAGATATCTATTCCGTTCCGAATATAGCACTTTTATCCCCCTATAACAAAATAACTATAACAAAACAATCGTCTAAAATATATAAACAAAATAAAGTCCTCTAGATCTTACTTAATTAATTAATTTAATGGAAAACCAATATAATAATATACATATCTATTATATGTTTGGGTATTGTGATTATTGTTATACGATAAAAAAAGAAAGGCATATGATCTCTTAATGAGAGGCTACTACACCATACGCTGTATAAAAATAATTGTGTATCAAATCCTAAATATCATTAAATAAACTAAAATTAATAATCTTTAATATAATCAAATTGTATAATATCACGTGTCTGTTTTTTTTTCCAGAATTTTTGACGAAAATATCTGTAGGGGTCTAAAATCACTAATTATACGAGTATACGAATACATTAATATAATTTTTAGAAATGCCTGTCTGTCTGTATTTTTGTTTGAATACACATCACTACTAAAGTGATAAGTGTAGCTTAAAAATCATTATTAACAAAGTAAATCCTAAGATAGCATTTAGTCCTTATTTCATCAAAACGCTTAATTTTATTGAAAGTTATTGTTATTTGAATTTTACATTTTAAATGACGTCATTAGGAAACAGTAGATAATTTTATAAATAAAAAGTGATTCAACAGAATATAAAATAAACATAAGAATTAACATTAATAATATTGATAATGTTATCACAAAAAATTGGACAGAACGTAGGCTTGTGACAGGATGATTTATTATAATACTAGCTTCTACCCGCGGCTTCGCCCGCGTGGCTGTCGCTTATCGCGACCAAAAAAAAGTATCCTATGTCACTTCTGATACATCCAAGAATATACATATTTCCAAGAAGATATCAAAGTTTCATGATGATCAGTTACATAGTTTTAGCGTGAAAACGTAACAAATAAACTTATATTTCACATTTATAATATTAGGGATTATTTATCGGTATAGGAGGTAAATATATAAAAGAACTAACCGCGACTTCGATCGCTATCACACATTTTGACTTTCGTCCCATCTTAGAGGGGAATCGTACCGAATTTTGGGATAAAAAGTATCCCGTATCCTGCTCGTAGTATGTACTCAAATTGATAAGTTTCATTTCAATTAATTCATTAGTTTCTGGCGTCCAACGAGGCCAATGTAAAGACAGACAGACAGACGAAAATGACAGAAAAAAATACATTTTTGGCTTCAATATCGATTATATGTCCTTCAAATTTTTCACTTCCATCTTTTGGACCTGTTAAAGTTTTGTTATAAATACAGATATAGATTATAAAATAAACTAAATCTCAGCTGCAAGTTTAGTACCAGTTAATATTACAATGATTTCAATAATACAATGACAAGTCGTGTTATGTAAATTAGCACGAAGAATAATTTTTTTATTGTTAAAGCAAGACACCTCTGGAATTAATTTTTATTAAAATATTATTTTAATTATTATATTTAAAGTATGTTGAATTACACAAGAGAAAAACAGCAGTTTTTAAGTGGAACTTGGCAGTTTTTTTTATGTTCTATAATCGTCCGTGTAATATGAATTCAAAATATATTATTTATTAGTTAAATTGTGGTTAGATATTTGAAGAAAATAGGTCATCGACCCTTTCTGAAGTTTTCATGGTGGTAACTAGCATGTTTGACTTTTTTGTTATACTCGTATATATAATGACATTTTTTTTGGTTTATTTTAGTATTTGTATAGTTAACATTACAAACATGTACATTATTTTATGACCGCTGCACGCAAACTGATTATGTCAAACAAAACAAAATTAGACTAAATGACGTCCGTGATTTCGTCCTCGTTAAATTTCTATTCCTCTCAGATTCTCTCTGTTTCTCTGTTCTCATGGGACATAGTGTGAATATTATTATGAGCCTGGAGCCTTTACTAATTAAATATATAGGATACTTATGTCATAAAAATAAGTTTTCAAATCGGAAAAGGATAACCCAAGAATTTCGCTTTAAAACAAACAAACGTTTCAACTTTATTTTTACTGTGGATAGATGAAGTACTTACAAATTTACATATTTCTACAATTTGTTGTAGACGACCTTCAATAGTGTTTTTGTACGACATACTTCACACTACTCGTACTTCAAACAAAGATTGCGCATAATTATGATAAGCAAATATAGAAACTTACAAAAATATGTAATATTGTCTCGTATAATCAGGCAGTTAGTCATTGACACATGCGATGAATGTGTCTTGAATATCAAAATTGAGGTGGGTGGTGGAAGAGGGGCAAATTTCAAAAAGCTTAATATAAAACGTTACACAAAACAATAAGATTTTTCTCAACATTTATAAAATGATTTTTATTAGAAATGCCAGGAATATTCGGCCACTATTCGGTATTCGGCTACTTTTTTTTAATATTCTTTATTCGGCAGAATAGCATTAAGTATTCGGCCGAATAGCATATAGCATTCGGCCGAATAGCATACGATATTAATAAAGAATATTGCTATAATGGGCACTGTATGCTATTCGGCCTAATGCAGAATATAAAAAAAAAGGTAGCCGAATACCGAATAGTGACCAAATATTCGTAGCATCTCTAATTTTTATAGGACACAATAATTATTAATTTGTCAAACATGTTACTACGAATTTCTCATCTAACACGTCAAATACGTCGCCATTTTGAGAAACGCATAAACAATGTCGATTTTTTCGGGGTCTGCGAATATAAAATATAAATACCCAGATCAAGAAAAATATCTGTATGGCTTATAAAAACCTTTGTCATAATAAGGGTTCCAACACGAGACCGTTAGAAAATCGGTCAGTTGTCGAGACCACAGTAATTGACAAACAGCTTAATTACTTACTGGATACTTTATGTTTAGATAGTAATACTTGTATAGCTAGAAATTGTTTATTTCTTTGAAATAAAATATCAATAAACTTTAACGCCAACATATCGATTATTTAGATTAGATGATTTTCTTTATGTGTAATACGTTTACCATTTTGTCTAATGAAAAGCAAAGACGAGGTCCAGGTTGGATTAAATTTGCCTATTTACTTTTTACTCAAAGCTATATATTTTATAAACGGAAGGAAACATAGATGCTGGGAAGGTGTTCAACACATTAAAAAGGTGAATGATAAATGTTTTAAACGATAAAAATTTAAGGTTAACGATAAAAATAAGGCAGCCAATGCTCATTTCATCATTATACTGAAGAAATTTGAAGGAAATGTAAGGTTCTGAAATTCCTAAGAACTCTATCCAAAATTTATCTTTTTTTTTTTTTTTTTTTTTTTTTTTTTGTCGCAGGGGAATCCATTTACGGATGATATCCAGGATGCCCGGGTCGGCAGTCCTAGACCTATGTCGGACTCGGCACTTTGGGAGTGCAATACCGTACTAAACCCCTGCGGGAGCCTTCAGCCGCTTTAATTGGAGGGTCCCGGATCTGCAGGCAACAGGATCCCTCCAGCGACAGGCTGGCCTCGGCGAAAAGGCCAGACTTCTCCTCCATGGGGACTGTCCGGCTAACCTCTGAACAGTCCCGACGACGCCGTATCTAGCAGGACCGGGTTCCCATCCCGGGCCGATACGGGCACAGGGGCGTTACTGGAGGCGCATTAAGTAGCGCCTCCTACGCACTCCCATTCGTCGCCCGCGGATGGAGGCCACGTCGGCGGCCTCCTCTCTCACCCGCTCGTCGGCCTCCTTCTGGGACATTACTGTCTCGCAGAAGGAGACCATCGCCTTCCAGGACTCGTCGTCGCCGAGCATCGCGATGATAATGCTCGGGAGCGACAAGTCCCCTCCGAGGACCGACGTCAGACTTTGACGCAGCGCCGCCCATCTCGGGCACACCTCGAGGGTGTGCTGGGCGGAGTCCACCGCCGCGCCACAATCGTGACATTCAGTCGTCGGCTCCCTCTGGGCCGTCCGGCACAGGTAGTCACCAAAGCAACCGTGCCCGGTGAGAACCTGCGTCAGACGGAAGGTGAGGGGCTTGCGTTTTCGACGCATCCACCGCTCAAGGACCGGGCGAATGGCAGCCGTTACGCGTGTGCCGTACGGCTGCCCCGCCAGGTCCTCCCCCCACCTCCGCATAAGCGCTTCCTGCCCCATCCGACGCACCCGCAGGATCCCGTCCAACGTAGGGTTCTCACCAAGAGATCCAAAATTTATCTTAGCTTTTTCTTGTCTAACTACGACTAGAGTTTTTTTTTTGGTTTTTAAAGTGATAAGCAAGCAAAAGTTGTATTTTTGATGTGATCAAGCTCTTAAATGTTATTTACAGCTTAGTTTGAAATTTTAGCATTACTTTTTTAAAGTAAAAACTTGATAATGTTTACCATATCTTGTATCAATTCACGTTAAGGGATTAAGACGTGAAAGCAAATCAAATAAAAAAACTTTAACAGTCACCTTTTATTGAAGAATAAGAACTCAAATAAATTAATCTCTTGAGATTATGAAATTCACCCCCATTTATGTCATGGCTTTATGCGTTAGTTTTTTTATGTATTCATAGATAAGTTATTTAAAAACCCACATCATTAATTTACATAGTATTTTTAAGAATGAGTTAGCATTAAAATATATGTTTGCATAATTTAAGTACTCTAACTACGCTTTAATCTTTTGGTTTAAATGCGATGTTTGATATTTAATTTAATTTATAAGATATATACGTTATTCTAGTAAGTTAATATCTATATTAATATATTAAAAACGTAAAAAAATGTACAAAAGCGGAATAGCTTGTAGATTGCTCGAATGTTTTAATTTTAGGAAATACCAATTAAAACTTATTTAAACGTAAGAAAGCCTATTTATCGAGGAAGATTATAAGATATAACAAGATTACATATAGGGGCGGAGTAGAAACTTTATATTTTCTGCCTTTATAATACTCTTTATTCGGCACAGATGCCTTTAAAAAAATTACTTTTACTGTCATACTTTAGTAATGTGTGTAATGAAGGTTCCGGATCTGCAGGCCACAAGATCCCTCCGGCGACAGGCTGGCCTCTGCGAAAAGGTCAGACTTCTCCTTCCATTGGGACTGTCTGGCTCACCTTATGAACAGTCCCGACGACGCTGTGTCTAGCAGGACCGGGTTCCCATTATCTGGGGCTCATTTTTGGCGGAGGATGGACCTTCGGCCCACATTTCGCTATGGTGGGACCGAAGGTCGTGAAGGTGACGAGTTCGCTGGGTAAACTCCTCCCGAACCTCGGAGGAGCCAGCACCGCTTTCAGGCAGCTGTATTCCGGAGCCTGCCGGAGTATGGTGACGTACGGGGCCCCGGTTTGGGCGGATCGCCTCACCGCAAGAAATAAGGCAGCGATGAGGGTAATTCTGGGGTACCGTACGGTATCGTGGGCTGCAGCGACTGCTCTAGCCGGCGAACTCCCGTGGGAGCTCGTAGCGGAGGTTCTTGCCGAGACCTACTCTTACGTCTCGGGTAGGAGGGCTCTCGGTAAGAGCCCCACGCTGGACGGGATCCTACGGATGCGCCGGATGGGGCAGGAGGCGATAGTGCAGAGGTGAGGAGAGTATCTGTCGGAGCAGCCGTTTAGTACAAATATATTTGCTGCCCTGTGCCCGGTCCTTGAGCGGTAGATGGGATAAAAACGCAAACCCCTCACCTTCCGTTTGACACAGGTTCTCACTGGATAAGGCTGCTTTGTTGACTACCTGTGTCGGACGGCCCAAAGGGAGCCGACGACTGAGTGTCACGACTGTGGCGTAGCGGTGGGCTCAGCCCAGCTCATATTAGCGGTGTGCCCGAGATGGACAGCGCTGCGCCATGGGCTGATGTCGGTCATCCAGGACTCGTCGTCGCCGAGCACCGCGGTCAGTCAAAGTCATACGCGATGTCCCACTGGATCGGGCCCAGGACGGACTCCTGCGTGACACTGCAGCCGACTCGACGCCACTCCACGGACCCCGACCGGTTTTCGTGGTCTACCCTCCGCTCGGAGAGGAACGCCTCTAAGCCAGCCTCTTTAGATACGAGGGCTCTCCGAAGAGTTTCAATGTCTCCCGTATCACTGCGTGCGGGAGACTGTTGAAGGCGTTCGCGATGTCCAGCGACACCGCGACCACCACCTAACTCCCATGTTCCGCCTCACCCGTCAGCCGCAGCCGTCGGCCGCAAGCATTTGAGGGCGTCGATAGTCGACCGGCGGGCTCGGAACCCAAATTTGTATTCTGAGAGTCCGGGTTCCGAGCCCTCCTCCAGGTGCTGAACCAGCCGGGAGGCTACTATTCTCTCCAAGGCCTTCATGCATCTTTCAGCAAAAAGTGCCTAAGACTCAGTGTATACACTGTATTCACTACGTTGTTGATCATCTCGTCCACGTTGCTACTGGTTTCCAGCGAATTGAATCGATTTTGAAGTTCCAATTATAATTACATGGAGCCACATAGTATTTGGAGCGGCGTAGGTCGGAGAGTAGATCTCATCAAGCGGGTTCGCTCTTTTTTAAGGCATATATGTATTTAGAGTGCATCGTAGCAGTAAGTAATCGCTGCCGGTGTTAAATCTGTTTATAACTGAGATATCTCTAAATATATGCTATATACTTTCAGGGACTACCTGTCAGTGAGTTTGAGTACTAGGTACGCTACCCAGCTCGATACACATTATCTAAAATATTAAAACATATTTAGTAGTAGATAAACTGCTGACTTCCACAACATTGCTAGCAAGAATCTTGTGAACCAGAAAACCGACGCCACCTTGGGAAAGCTTATCACCTTCACGGAAGTAGAGTAAGTGAGCTGAGTCTAGTATTATAGTGTCTTTACACTTTTTTCGGATTTCAGATAGCCCCATTACACTCCAGTTAATATTACTTAGCTCCACTTCAAGTTCGGTGAGGTGACGATCCAGCCGTAGAGTGCGTCTATTATACGTTGCCAGATGTAGAATTGGTTAGCAGCCTACTATAGCCCGGTGATTCTTAACACCCTCCGCCCCACCGTTACAACGACCGCTGCCGTAGCCGGGAATAGTGGGGGTGCCGCGAACTGAGGGCCTAAATAATTGGGCAACAGGCAAGCGGGTTGTTGACCGCAGGGCTGTCTTTATCGCACCGAAGACGCTGCTGCCCGTCTCTTGTCTGTTCATTTAAGCCAGCATTTTTCGATGGTTATCACGCCATCTGTCGGTTTTTTAGAGTGTCATAGTTGGACGTGAAACTTTCTTATACCTTATCGCTTCTTAGGACACCTACGGGAAGAGTAGGGGTGGCTAAATTCTGTCCTGACAGAGCCACACGGCAAACGTATATATTTATCCTATATGAATTTTTAACTGCTTATAAGTATATACGTAGATGTGTGTGGTTATGTTTACATATATATAATCATTATTTGTTTTCGCAATATCCCATTATTCTTTCATGATTTCCTTTCCCCTAAGTCTAGTCTCCCCTAAATGTCTGTAAAAGATTGTCAAATCGTGTACTGGATTTTTATGCAATAATTATATAAACAAAACAAAAATTAAATTATTCAATGCTACTTTTAATAATAATTATATTTTGTATTTTTCTATTGGACGTCAATTAAAGGAAATTTGCAACTTTACAAATTACTATAATTATACTAACATTTACTATAATTTTATCAATAAGTATTTAAAAATATTATATATTTATTTTATAATTATGTGTTATATATTATAATTCCGGCAATTATAAACCGCACTTCCGAATATTATAACAACAACGTTATACACAAAGTCGGAGGCATTTAAATGTATTTGATAGTAGCTGTACGTTGACTCGGTAATTTTTTGCATACTGCGTCTTTAATTTTAATGTGACTTTTTGCTCAGCAGCCTTGATTTTTAAATATCACTACCACGTGTAATAGAGGCAGTAATTAAGAGGAATATAAAAACGTATTCACGTATTATTTACGATCTTTTAAAACTATTTAAATTAGATATACCTACAATTTATTTCTCAACTGGTGCTATCTGTTCGTAGTTTAAAACTATTTTTATGTAAATTTTAAGATGCTGGCAAATATATTATTAGCTTGTTATGGTGGAATGGTATGCGTTTAATGACGGCGAATAAGTTTATGTATAAATTATCTTCCTCTGATTGCCTAAAGATACGATAAAATGTATATTTTAATGAAAAGTCATTAAATGAGCAGACGGTCCACCTGAATATAAGTATTTATCATCGTTTAAGGACACACGCAACATACAGGTAGAGTTACAAGTGCGTTCTCGGCCTTCAAGGAAGCTTTGCATTCGACCTCTGAGAAAACTCTAGGAACTATAAAATTAAAAAAATATATATAGATACTATAACATTATTGCCTAAAAGATTGGTATGATAATGATGATAATAATTGTCGAAGTTCAAAAATTGTCGCAATGAGTCACGATCTACATTAAGTTATAATAAAGAGAAATTAATAAATAATTGAGATAGGGTACAGTGGGAAATATCTCGCTCAAACTTTGGAGCAATCCGACTGAAGAAGTACTTCAACTTTACAGAAGATCACAGCCAAATAATACTGGTCTCAAGTTATGTTCTGTTCCTGTGGTGAGTAAGGTAGCCAGAGTTTCTGAAGATGTGCTGTGTTGACACAGCTAGATTAGTGGTGCTAATAATACAATCATTGGCTGGTGTAAGCGCGGAGTGTTGACGGAGTCGAAAAGAGCCGATAAAACGGCTGACGGCTCACCAGCCGTCATCTTTAAGGGTCACCACCCTTTTTTTTATAATGACTTACATCTAATTACACGCGTTTTTTGATATTATTTTTGTGTTTATTCAATAATGTATTAATATTCTATTACTTGTTTTCTAACCAATCTTTACTCGACTAATTTAAAAAACTCACATACCTACCAGATAACAGATATGTCTACAGGGTCATCACCCTAAAATATGAATAGCTTTCCGTTCATCTTTAAGGGACAGCAACGCGCGTGTGTTGCTTCTCATGTTACAGGCGTCTATAGTCTACAGTAACTTCTTACCATCCGGTGGAACGTACGTTTGTTAACACTATATTGGTATAAAACAAAAGAACCATTGTAACGACTTTTGAAAAAGAAAGATTTGTAAAATACATCTAGAGGTGATCAAAGTGGCGGTTTATAATTAAATAAAAAATAAAAATATTTGATTGTCATGTCAAGGTCACGACAAGAAAAATTATTGAAGTGAAGTGTTTTTAGCCAGAAACAGTGTTTTCAGATTGCTGTCGATTTTTTAGGATACTTAAATATATAAATTTTCTGTACATGTCGAAATACATACCAGGGAAACAGCCTTATAGAAAGCTTCATAGGAAAATAGTCATTGTTTGGAGGACACTGAAGATTAAACGAATAGTATCACCACAACAGAGTTGTCGTACCTCACTCTTGGAAAAAACCAAGACACTCGTGGGACGCCTTTGCCAACGATATTATATGAACATGAAAATTGACCTTACCATCTATAGCAACGCCTAGGTCTTTTATCTTGTATTTACTGTATGTAAATCTGTATCAACTCTAAATTAAATATATATATATATATATATATATATATATATATATATATATATATATATATATATATATATATATATATATATATATATACCTTTTATTAAAAACTTAGAATACGAATACTAATTTTGGCTTGAACGACAAATCTGATAATGATTTATTTTATATTGCATTATTTCATTATTATATTTTACATAGTATGTGAAAAAAACTGTAATTACAACGATTCTAAGCAGACAAATATTAATAATATGAAATATTAGAATAAAGTTAAAACAATAGGTTTTATCTTTCCTGTTCTGTTTATTACCGATGATACCGAAATGATGTCAGTAATTACAGACAATATATACAAATGGTTGGAGATATAAAGACTAACACTTGCTCGATCGTTATCTTACGGAACTTAGTAATGTTGAAAATGAGTGATGTACACATAAAGATGCAATTTTATCAATCATTGACACGCCGTTTCTCCTACATCGTGATCAAACGACGTAAATCCTAAGATTGCTTTCTCACGATTGGAGATATCGTTATATCGATTCCTTAGATGGTAATTGTCATAGCATAAGATACTACAAGTAGTTATAGTGAAAGTTTTTTCCCTGTAAAAAAAAAGTATTGTAGTGTTTTAATCGTTCTTTGATTATTTTTGTTTAACTTAAATATTTATACATTCAAATATACATGTGAAATGTGTCTTAAAATGATTAACATTATTTACCATAGATAATTGGTTGAAATTAAATATAATGGTAATTATTTCTTATAACAAAGAAAAAAAATACAAGTTTGAACGTCTAAAAATTCGCGAATGTGAATCCAAAAATAAAAAGATATGTACTAACAATTACTGTTCGATAAACCAAATAAAATAAGTAAAGCTGGGTGCAGTAGCTAGTTACATTAATAATTATTAAATACGATACTCGTTAGTTAAGGTCTAACTAACATTGTAACAGAATATTTCGTATACTTATTACATTAGAAGGTTTCGGTATTAGTTTTGTCATTAAATTACCATGTTCCGCTTGTAAATTTCGATCAAAGCCTGGGTGCAGCAATGATAATGGATATTAAAAACAAGTAATTTGTTATAAGGACATCATGTAGGTCGTAGACTATATTTAAACGTATATTCTACTATTAAAGAGATGATGAGTATATCTGTTTGAATGCAATAATTTCAGGATTATTATATTCGTTATTGACCCGTAGAAGCGGAGATCATGACACTGAACTCTCATTTTTGTTATGATGCGCTAAGTAGATTTTTTTTCATATTGGGTAGGTGAGATTTGTATTTAAAATCATATTCTGTATTACAGTTATATCCATATCTGGCATCAATGGCGTATTAAAGTCTGAAATAATCACGCTCGTACTGTTTCGTTATATATTGTGTCTTAGAGAATTAAAACGCTGCAATAAAGACATTTAGTGTGAGTGAAACCGCGAGAGTCGTCTACTAATATAAAATATAATTGATTCAAAGAAATATAACTGGAACGAATAGCTCAAATACGTGTTAAATTTGAATGTATTTTTTAGTAAATAAAACTAACTGTAAAAAACTTTTGTTTCGACATCTTGTATTTTGACATTTGAGAGGTTTCACATAAGAGTATGGTAATATTTTAACATTTTGTAATTTTTTTGTTATATAGAATCATCGTATCGGCAATTAAATATAAGCTATTCGATGTCCACTGCTCTCCAATTGACCTGTTACGACACCTCGGCAAGTAGGAGGTCGGGTCTATTCGTCTCTGCTGTTCACCGCTATCTCTATCTCTATCGAGAATAATTTTAAGTATTTATAATGTACTTTAATTTAATTTTGTGTAAATATCTTACTGTTTAAAAAGTCTTTTTTTACTATTAAAATGAAAAATTAGAGATTAATTCGCCACGCTGCCCCACTAATAAAAAAAATCAGGGTTTTTCGAAAATAATCATCACTAATCCAACCATCGAACACGAAAATAATTTTTTAACAAAATTAAACACTTAAAAACTCAATTGACTTGAATTGAAACTTCAACAAAACAAATTTGCATTTGTTATGTATCTATTTACGTGTTCTTTATAATGTTCCATCTTTATTGCTTTCGGAGAAACTATAACAAGTATACGTATAATTAATTATAATAGCTACTTGAAATCATGACGCACGCTGTACTGTAACATTTTTTACTACTATTTCAATTATGTGTTTTATGTTCAAATTACTTACCAAAGAAGAATGTAGTACCATATCATTTGTTTTTATGATGATTAACATGGAGTAATAAGTATTATTACAACATTATCCTCATAATATGATTACTATAGATTTACTCTGTAACGTGTGTAGCATCATGATATGGTAAATCGCAAATTATTAATTTCCAGGCTTACAACTTTTTTGTTAATAGAAATAGATATAATTTGTTGCAGCGAATGCAATATATTCCAAGGCTAGTTACATTAAACTATAATCTTCATTTAACACGTTTATCTTGATCGTTACAGTTATAAGTGGAGGGTAAGAAGCTATTGATTTGCTATTATACAAGTACAGGATTCGTAGTCTAGTCATAATAAGTCACGATGTTTACAACATCGATGATATGATTCCATTTGCTGTTTCGTGGCGAAACTAAACTCAGAAGCATCTGTTTCGAAACGTAAATATTTAGTCCTTCCGAGTTAGGTTGTAAGACTTACTCGTACTTCGAAAAATACTCAACAATCTCGTTCGTTTTGCTACGGTTCAGGATTTCTTTCTCTTTTGACGACGCGCATGTGCGACGTGGCGCAGTGGTCACAGCAACTGGCTTATGTGCTAGCGGACGCGGGTTCGATTCCCACACATGACAAATATTTGTATAGGCCATATGGATATTTGTCGTGGTCTTGGCGTTTGTGCTTATGTGTTGTGTGTCTTTCCGGACCCCTGACACAGGATAAACATCCTACTGGGGGCCGTTGAATGTGAGATGTTTATTTATTTATTTATTAAATACTTTTAAGTTTTTTTTTTTCATTTTTTACTAAATAAAGAGATAATTGCTACTAAAGCATATGTGCCGATGCAGCAGAAAGGTTCTTGAGTGGACACTACTTACCGGCAAGCGCAGCGTCGCGTCCGTCAGCGTTCGCGAGATGGAAAGACGACTTGAAGAGCGTCGCGTCGCCGGAAGCCGTTGGATGGAGGCTGCTTTGAACTGGTCGATGGGGGAGGCATATATTCAGTAGTGGACACCAATAGCCGATATGATGATGATGATGAAGGCGTATTTGATGAGAGATCAATCGAAAATATAATGTAAAAAGGTTTAAGAAGATATTAGAATTATTTAAATTTATATTAAATAAAATAGAAGGCCTAAAGAGTTATTTGAAAAGGAATTCGATAGGTATTTAAGTTAGTAGTATTAGTTATTATTATTTTTGTTATTTATTAATTACGAAACTTTTTGTATAAAGATTCGATTGCTTCAAAAATTCAGATATCTATACTATATCCGCAACATCCTGAAAATGAAAAAAAAATATAAGTTTTAGCTTCTATATATTCTATTTTATTATAAAATACCCTTTAATATTTTCTTAATAATATCTTCAATGTATAGAATTAGTAGTTACAGTTTTATCATAAGTATAGATGTTAAGTTTAAGCATACTTTTTTATAAATAAAACATTGAAACTACGTTAAGACTGACTTGAAGAAGAAAACATAAGTCAGTATTTTTATCACAACATATAGAATTATCGAAATTATGTTTAAAAAATTTTACAGGGTAAAATATGTAAGAAGTAAGGTATACTATACTTTCAAAGAAACCAAAACCTTTTATAAAAAAAATAAAAAAAAAATTAGACAATATAAAAAAAAATGCAGTAATGCATATTTTTTTTCTGTCTTAAAATTATTATTTTTTTTGATAACGCAGGCTATACGCATGAAGTTATAAAGTTTATTTTCTTTTTAATTTATTTTCTTTTTAACGGTTCCCTGAATGAAACCATTAAAAGGGCTCTTGCCACCATCGACGTTCCTGCTCTTATTAAGCCTACTGGAATCGCGATGATGGCAAGAGGCCTGATGGTTTAACACTGACTCCCTGGGAACGGGTGCGGGCGTTTTTGTGGGACAAAACCTGCGTCGATACATTGGCTCTGTCTCATATCAGGGAAACGGCTTTAAGAGTGGGATCCGCTGCGGAGAAGGCTGAAATGACTAAACGGCACAAATATTCGTCACTTATCCAAAGTTATGTTTTTGTGCCGTTTGCAGTCGAAACACTTGGACCTTGGAGTAGCAGTGCAAAAATTTTTCTAAAAGAATTAACCCCACATCCCATAGCCTCCACTGATGACAGGAGGGCTAGTGCATTTTTTGCCCAGATAATCGGAATTGAGATTCAACGGGGAAATGCTGCTAGTATTCTTGGCACCATTCCACGCGGACATGATTTATACCAAAACTGTTTGTAAATAGTTAGTTATTTTAATTTTTTAGTTTTGTTATTTTAATTTTTGCACTGTAAATATGTATAATATTGTAAAATTTTGATTAAATGTAATTTCTTTTTTTATCTTTATCTGCCACGACCTTCTACTTTTTCTTGCATAAAATTATTATTGTTAATGTTAGTATGGAATCCATTACAGGTTTTGCCATAATAACAGCGTTTTTGGCAGCAAAAACAATGCTGAGGCAAGTACCTAGTTGGCCTTTCTTCCGTCAATCCTGTATATTATGTTGTATGTTATTGTACTTTTGTATTATTACTGTTATTGTTCTTTTTCTTGTATGTTGTTTCTGTTTTTATTTTTACTTTTACGTTGATGTTATTTTTACTTTTGTGAATAAGGCCAATAAAATTTGTTTCTTTCTTCTTTCTTTCTTTCTTTTTGTTAATCTTATTAGTATAGGTATAAGACCAGTCTATACTCAATGGGTGAGCTTAAACAGATGAATTAAAATATAAGTTGTATTACAACTTTTAGTTTAATTTTATTTATGAGAGCCAACTATTCTGTTGTTTCTTTAAACTATAATACATTTAACGTGGATGTATGTTATCTTTAGGTCTCGGTAGATAATTGTGTAATGCGTTAAATGGTCTGATATTTGTGAAGCTGTTATTAACTCTATAGCTCCATTTTCTCTGCAAAGATCGAATGTAATGACAGTCGATTTCATATCTAACGAGCCTACTTACAGTTACTCCAAAGTTGCTGTATTATATCAGCAACTGCAATGTTATATCTTCAATGATACAAAATGTTCTACTTATAAAGAAACGCAATGTTTTTGAATTTTGTGATTTGCCATCAAATGTTACGAAGTTCGAAAGTGGCTAATTTTGATGTACTTAATTATATATGTATGAACAGTGAAAGTAGCAGCATTTATTGTAAATCAAATTTTGATTTGATTTTGATGACTCATTTTGAAAGAAGTATTGAAAAAATTTGAAGAAAAGGTAAAGGTAAATTTAAAAAAAAAATCACAAAATATTTGTAAGTCTGTATCTAAGTAATATGTCTTTAGAATGATGACACTGATTTACACTGCTGTCTGGAGTAAAATTAAATTAATCAGATAAATTACAAAACTACTGTTTATTGTAACAGTCTAAAATCATCTCATTACTGGGCATTTACAGAATAGTCGAAATAGTAACGCCCAAAAGAAAAATTTAATTTCCTCACACCCAGGGGTATTCGAAAATACCCTATGTATGTTGGCCGACTTTTTGTAGTTTTCGAGTTATAATTTTTTTTTGTATTTTTTTTTGTTTTTGCTACCGATGGAGCTTCAAAAATTCATTTTTTTTCATAAGATTTTTTTTTTTTGACATAATATCATCATCATCTTGATAAAGAAAAATTTCCACAAAATATAATAAAACAATCCTGAAAGTATCGAAAATAAGAATTTTAGGTTTTAATGGGGTAGATTCAAATTTTTTAACTTCAATTTAAAAATACATAAAGAAGTCCATAGGTTTTAGATAAGTTTAAAAAATGTAAAAAAAAAAATGATAATAAAGGGCTAATATTCGCTGTATTCGACATTCGAAGCTTTAAAAAATTATTTTGCCTGTTTTTGTCATTGTAAATTAAAGTAATAAAATGTAATTTGTTATTATCTAAGTTAATCTCTAATACAGTGGTCTCTAACCTTTTCAATATTGTTACCCCTATGAGGAAAAATGATTTTACCCCGCCTTTAAAATGTTATGAAAACATACAATACAAGCAAATACAAACAGCTTTATCTATACAAATAATAAATCTGTTAAAACCTCCGTTTTATTAATACACTATATATCATCAAGAAGAAATTTCAATAGCGCGTATTTTTTTGTATCAGCGCCATCTCTTATCGTTTTTGGTCGTGCACGTATCACGTAAAAAGTACAAAACCAATGTAAATAACTTTAATACATAAAAATTATTCATAACTCACAGTATAATTTAGTTTTTGTTTCATTGTAATTAAATTTAAAAATAAATATTTAAGAAAATAGAAATAGGTACCTACGCCGCCAACGCCATCTGGTCTAAGGAATCTTAAAAACTCACAAAACTTACTTTTGAGTTATTATTTTGTTAAACTTAAAAGTTTACTAAATATGTCGGATAGGAATAGAAATCGTTTTAATATTTTAGATAAACATCATTTTCAATTAATATAAGTACTATTATGTTTAAATGTCACTAAAAATAAAAACGATATGCTTTCATTATACGATAGATGGCGCATGTAGATGATAAAAAATATAAATTTATAATTTTTAAAATTTTAGTTAAATACCCGTGCGAAGCCGGGGCGGGCCGCTAGTTAATCATAAATTGCACACAGCCTTAGAATCAGGGCCGTCCTAAGGCGAAAATTGTAAGTGTGCAAGACTCACATTTTATGTCCCTACCGGGGGTCCTGGGAGTTTCTGAGGTATGGAATACCCCCCAGGTAAAAAAAAAGGGGGGGTCCTGGGGCCATGCGCCGATTTATGGTCTACAAACACAGTTTTTGCGCACTTTTGCGCCTTTTAGAACATTCAATTTATTCTTCTCAATTTGATTTAGTATTGATCGACTAGAAAGGTTCAATACCCTTTTTTGTACTTTAGACCACTATTAGGTTAAATAAAGTAATGAAAGCTTCTGGGTCACGTTACAATGATTTTTACACTTATATTGTAAGTACTCTCAGAATAAATAGCTGAAACGGGAATCACCGACGGTGATTCCAAGGCTTGGACCTTGGTCAAGGGCATCAGATTACTGTATTTCAGAACTCATTCGGGTAGATGTATGAGATAACTTATATACGAGATAACCCATGTGCGAGATAACCTACGTACGAGATAATCTATGTACGTGATGACCTATGTACGAGACAACCTATGTACGAGATACCTTTGTACGAGATAACCTATGTACGAAATAACCTATGTACGAGATAACCTATGTACAAGATAATCTATGTACGAGATAACCTATTGACCCAATAACCTATGTACGAGATGACCTATGTACGAGATAACCTATGTACGAGATAAACTACGTACGAGATAACTTATATACGAGATAAACTATGTACGAGATAAACTTCATTAGGAACCTGTGAAACAGGCTCTATGTAAATGATCTTCGGTTTCACTTTGAAATTCAGCTGTAATAGTTGTGAGACGAAGTTCCTTCTAATTTAAATATTTCTGCCCAACATTTAAATTAATTAAAATAAAAAATTGCCAATGTTTTTAAAGCCATAATTGGCTAATTTTATGCCCCTACAAAAGGCTCGAGTGTGCGACTGCATACGTTGCACATCCCTCAGGCCGGCCCTGCTTACAATTTTAACGTATTTATACGTATAAACAATGGATCAATAATATACAGTTATATTGAGTAGTAGTAAAACTAATCCTAACATAAAAAAACTAGTGAATGTTGGCTCAGTGTGAAGTTAGGTATTGTTTTGCATGTACATGTTTTTTAATGTTAGATTTAGATTAGGTTCTTTGTTACCCCCGTCAAAAAGCTGATTTACCCCCCGCGGGTGTTATTAGTAGCCCCAGGTTAGGAAGCCAGGCTCTAAAAGTTATCTTCTGTTATGAAGAAGAAAGGTTAGAATTAAATGCGCCACGTCATACTGCGGTTTTACAACATAATACAACAAACTACAACAAAGTTTGTATGTACGTTTTTGATATTCACAGTTAATCGTTATTAATGTTTTTTCAAGCAATCTTACATAAATTTTGACAGTGATTATAATCGCATTTTATAAAACATTCCTTTTTGGTATGAGATTATAAAAATAACCGTCCGAACGTTGACCGTTTAAAATTAAAAGACATTTAATTCAACTATTTATATGAAAATATTAGTTTTTCTCTTTAATCAAAAAGAAAATATATATCTGTTAAAGTCTGTATCTGTTTTAGATTTATATTTTAATTCAACAATTTTCATGATCGTTCAGTTAGTTTTTTAGGCAAAGGGAAAACAATCACAAATATTTATAAAAATCGTCATCACAAATCAAATATTTTTTATGCTATTATATTATATTTTTTAAATGCTTCAAAAATGTTCAACCTCTTTCTGGTTGATTGAATTTAAGTTATAATATTGATAAAAATGAACCTATTGTGCTGAGATTATATCATTATATTATTATTAATAGGAAAAAAAAAATTCTAAAATTGGACTCATTTGTTTCTTCTTTCCTGAGTTCCTTCGCAGCCAGTTTTAGATTAACAAAAAAAAAATAAATTTTTTTTAAATGATATTTCTATCTAATAAAACATGGATTGCGCATATTTTTAAAAGAATTATAAATGTTAAATGTTAAGAATGCTTTTATTCTTAAAAATCAACATTTGAGAAGCAGAAGTTTGCTATTTCGTTAAAATTTCTAAGAAATCTTACAGATATGCTTTATAGTTCCCTTATGATGTTTTTTTAAATTACCTTCCACAAGGTGATTTTTTTTAAATAATCTTAAAAAATCTATTTTTTGTGCGCCACCAATAAACATTTAAAAAATCCTTTCCGTCCCATTATATAAAATTTAATTGAATAATTTTGAAGATATCACAGACTCAAAGTTATGTAAAGGCAAAAAATTAATGGAACTCATGCGAAGGTGTTAAATGAAAATTCATTTCACAATAAGAGACTTTGTAAAATTAAAATTAGTTATATTTAATTGGTACAAATGATTATCATTTAAATTCGTTTATATTTAGAATAATAATTACTTATTTTATAACATTATAGATATGATATTTGTAATTAGGTGACTCGCATTAATAACTAGAACACGTCTGCCTTGATAACGGATATGTTATCAATTACATATTAATTGGTTTCAACCATCAGAAAAATTAGTATGATCAAGTTGCGATCTTTATGTGCGAATTAAACTGCATGGTAATAAATTAAAAATAATAGTTCCAAATAGGATCGATTCTAAGCGATTTAGCTAATTATAAAAACTGTTTGTACGAAAATAGTTTTATATTTATTTAAAATGTGTGTATTTTATTAAGTAAATGATTTTCTAATAAATAAACAAGTGCTATTTAAAATCCTTGGACTTTTAAATACAAATATTATTGCCCATTTAAGTAAACAACAACAAGTGACAGTCCGTAAATATTTCACTATTTAGCAAGGACCACTAAGGAAGAGAAAAGTTACAAAGCATGATCCACTTAGTCTATCGTTGTATAAAATTATCGAAATTTCATTACAACAAGTACCACAATTATTTAATCGAAACCGCTAATCCACAGTGGAGTAGCATAGTGGATTAAGCTCCAACCCTTCTTCTTTATAAAGAAGAGGAATTTGGGGTATACTTCCGAAAAGCAGATACCGAATTTTCTCATGAAATTTGGCACGGACATTCCATTTGACTATCTAAGCATCCCCTTAAAAGGATTTTTGGCGGATCGCAATATTTTTCGAAATATTGAATTTTTTGAGTACGCTGCTTAGTACGCTCTATATAAGAAAGCGAAAAGTAGATACCGAATTTTCTCCTAAAACTTGGCACAGACATTATATTTGACTATCTAAGAGTCCCCTTAAAAGGGTTTTTGGCGACTCGCAATATTTTTCGAAATATTGAATTTTTTGAGTATGCTGCTTAGCACGCTTATAATATATCTATATATTTATCGCCACGTTACACACACACACTACAGGCGTTATTTATACACATATATATAATCAATCCACTTTTTTTATTTTCCCGGATACACACTTTATATTTTGTAATAATTCATTGAACGGATTTTTGTTCAATTTTTTAACGCGACGACGCCATAAAAACTCGCATAGATCGGCCATTGTTTCACTACGTATTCCGCCACTTTTTTTTTTTTTTGAAGGCTGAGAAATTCATTCCAAAGTTAGGGTTTTTTTAAGGTTAGGTTAGATTAAGATTTTTTTAAATCGTTAGGTTAGGTTAGGTTGTTAGGTTATCCGCATTAGGGATAATCGCAGAGGAGGACCCCACCCCAGTCCAGCTACACCGTGGTGGAGCCTCGCTCTGGGGGAACCTTACGGTATCCCCTACGCTACCATAGGAAAAGGAAGCATAGGCGGGCCAACCGTCGGGGCGTCACGGTTGCATGCGCGAGCGATCCCGGGGCGCCCCACTACGACGATGAGGGCACCGCTGGGTTTTAGTGCGGTATTCTGGCACGTTCTGCCGTGCCAGCGAGTCCCACATACCCGTCGCCTTCGGGCGGCGGGATGCGTAAATGCATTTCCCAGCGAAAAAAAAAAAAAAAAAAAGGTTAGGTTGTTAGGTATTTTTTTTTTTAATAGTTAGGGTTTTTTTTAAAGGTTAAGTTAGGTTAAGATTTTTTTTAAATCGTCAGGTTAGGTTAGGTTATTAGGTCTTTTTTTTTTTTTTTTTGAAGGCTGAGAAATTTATTACGCAGTTAGGTTTTTTTTTAAAGGTTAGGTTAGATTAAGATTTTTTTTTAAATCGTTAGGTAAGGTTAGGTTGTTAGGTCTTTTTTTTTTTTTTTTTTTTTTATCGCTGTGAAATGCATTTACGCATTCTAAGATAGGTTAGGTAATTTTTTTTTCCCTTCCTCTTTTGATCGATTCGTTTTCTTATATAGAGTGTGCTAAGCAGCGTACTTAAAAAAATCAATATTTCGAAAAATATTGCGTGCCGCCAAAAATCCTTTTAAGGGGACTCATAAGTAGTCAAATGGAATGTCCATGCCAAATTTCATGACGAAATTCGGTATCCGCTTTTCGGAAGTTTATCCGGAATTTGTCCAGCAGTGGTACGTTTACAGGCTTTGATTCATCATATATTCTAAAATACTAATTTACCTATTTTGTACATGTTTCTCACTCAAAACGTCAGTGTCAAACCTTACACAGTTAATATAATTTTACCACTACGCGAATTTAAGGTTTTACTGGACATCGGTTGTATGAATCTACTTTCAAATGAAGTAATAAATAAATCAATGATAAAACAGCAACTGAAAAAAAATATTTATTTATTTATTTGTTGTCGATTAAGTACATACATTATATGTATTACACTATACTAACTGAGATGGGCGGGAGCAGGGCCGGATTTAGAGGAGGGCAACCGGGGCAACTGCCCCGGACCTCCACAAAAGAGGGGCCCCCACAACAAAGACTTTTTTTTTTAGGAATAAAGAGAGGCGAATACTTTTTTTTTCGTATGCACCTACAACACAGGACCGTTACACGAAAGTTCTCTGTATTGTCGTCCGATAGTTATTGGGGCCAAGAGGCCTCCATTCATTTGTTGCCCCGAGGCCTCCACACCTCTAAATTCGGCCCTGGGTGGAAGAACTAACTGAGGCGTTGGGAGATAAAATAATACAACAAAAATTAATTCTCAACTGATCTTCTATTGAAGGAAACACAAGGATTTTATAGCAGATTTATAACTAAGTAAGTAGGTAGATACGTCACATTTTAAGTCATAACATTTTACATATTTGTAAATAGATCAAATTACATCCATTATTATGGGAATAGATATACGATATTTAATGTTCGTTTTAATACAAAGAAATCTTATTTGATAATGTATCAAGTTACAGTCATCCGATATTCTATCTTAATATAATTTAAAATACAATGTTTATTTTCTTTGTTTTTAATACCTACGTCACTGGTTTACGTCGTACACTACATTAACATTAAAGAGAAGAAATATTTGTTTTTAATTATCGATAAAATCTGAAACTTGTTAACCGATTTTAGTAATGTGTATCTCCCTAAAATATATCATGTTGCAACACGTTGTTGCAGAAAAGAAGCTATAACAATATCAACGCGTGTAAAACCGCCAGGCGCGTCTAGTGCGTTATATATGCGTAATATTGTTGTTTACTATTATAAATTTTTCATACTATGTATGATCTGCTGTACTATTCTTATTAATATTAATAGAGTTGAACTAGTTTTAAATATATCCTTCGTAATATTTTTGCAACATTGTAACGAGTGTAAACTTTATGTCTGTTAATGATAAGCTTATTAATCATAAAAGCTTGATAACATGACAATATTTTTTTTTCCTTTTACGTCCACCTTATTAATATGTATCTCTAGATATATTATAAATAACTTTACTAATATTACAAAGCGCAGAGCTTAACCACGCTTATTTTGGGTACTAAAATTCAGTCAAAATAATGTAAGACGGCTCTTCTTGAGCTTATTGGACATACATGTATACTATAAGGTTACAAAAGATAAATTCGCGGAATATCGCTGTTGTTTCAACCTTAGACGTTTATATACTGCTAAAAATAGACTTCCTATTAAGATCACCTTTCCACCTGGTTGGAGGTTTGCCTGAACTGCGCTTTCCAAAGCGGGGTTTCCTGTCTAACACCTTGGGACTTAACGATCGTTTGTTCCTCGAACAGTATGATCGTAGTAGAACTCATTTTCATTGGGTACAAATCTCTTTAATCACTGAATTGCTTGGATTTGCTTAATTTATGCTAGCTAGTGCTACCGTAAAATATGTGACCTAATTATGAAAAAGTTTTGTTTTGGATTATGTTTAAAATGTCTAAGTTTGACTACAACTTCGATCATTAAATAGCATTGCATTACATAAAGCACGTGTGTACACACTCCAAAACGATCGTATAAATAGAATCTTTATTTATTTTATTTTATTGTAGTTTAGTGTTTTTAAGATTATATTATTGTAATGTCGAGTTATATATATAATACAATACTCGTACTATTAAAATCAAACAGATCGTTTGGGCATATGACGGACAACTTTAGGAGAAAATTTTAAGTACTTAAATAGATGGATTGATTGATAAATATATTAGTTGTTAGTTCTTAACATTTGCTTTCAATTCAATATAGCTACTTATAATGAATGTAGATTATAAATTCAATCAGTGACATCAGTGGGTGGAGTATCACCACACCTTATGCTGTGACAGAGTGTGTCCTCAAATAAACGACACAGCATTCAATGGGAGGAGACCAAAATAGCTTCTGTAAAGGTACGGCTATACAGTATTTAAATAAAAATTTATTATAATATTTTATTTAAAGTGATCTTTAAATATACATTTACTTCGTTATACCAATTGATCTCTTTAGAGATGAAATTTGATTATTTCTTTAATTGTAGTTAACATATTATAAATTTTTGTAAAGGTTTCTTCATTTACGATATATTGAACAACATTTTTTGATATTTAAGATTAGATTCACAATAGGAGTATAATCCAGAGGTATATAAAAACAATGAAATGAGACATGAAATTATAATCCATGGAGAAATTTGCTCCTGTGTCATAAAATACATATTTTGCAGTCATGATTGGTGACCCAAACTCATTATGTATATATATAGCAAAATGAAATCGATATGAATATTAGATAAGTATTTATAACTAAATTTTGAGTCGATATAGCAAATGACTAAGACGTAGACCTAAGCCGAAAGGTCGCGAGCATAAGCCTATTTTTAAGAACCAAATGTATTAAAATTTTTATTTCATGTTCTCATGTTAAAAAATATTGTGGAAACCGAAGTGTCTCAGAAGTAATTATGAAATAACTAGATGTAGCCATTCACACTGTAGAAGTATGTTAAGTTATCTTATTTCTTCTCTGTAATTTATCTTCTTTGCAAAGCAATTTGACAAATTGAGACAGCAGCAGCGGGAAGCTGCTGTAGTAGAGTTAAAAATAAATCCTATTGGTATAATCTAGAACGTAAGTTTATGCATGCCTTAGCGGTATGTAGGTATAAGAGAGAATAAATTCAAAGATTCTGCATACTCGTTCTATAAATCGGGTATGTCACAGGTCCATACGCATTAGTCGAATCGATTAAATCTAAATAATGTTTCAATTTAAACATTTTAATCGATTATTCAATAATGAATAATAATCCCGCCCTTAGATATTATGCATTACCATACAATGAGCACCCGAAATGTACGCTTATTAATTCGAAGGTTGCACTCACGTTCGTGATGCTCACATTTATTATATTAAAAGAGTCTGATAAATCATATATTGAAAGCAATCTCGATGGTATTCGACCGTGGCTTTACTATGATTGGAAGTTGCGACATGACTATTGGAAGATCAGAACTGTTTTTATGAAGAGATGGTATTGGATAAAACTATGCAATTTTCAATTGCATTGCAAAACGACCTTAAAGATTATAATATGCCATAATGGCACGTGGATGTTAAGAATGCGTTAAGTGGTAGATGCGAGATATAATAATAATTATAGTTAAGTAAGGCTACTTCCTTAAACATCCCGTGGAAACATACCTCTTAATTTCCCGTGACCTTTCGTTATAAACTATGAAATTTATATATTTTTATTCACGTGCGCTTTATATCAGACTTCAGATCAGCAGTCCTTAGACAACCTAGAATAGCTAAGACGTGGTCCGACGCTGATGATTTTATACTGTTTCAAATTTTTGTTTTATTTTATACCTTGTGATATATATAGTTTATACGCAGTTATACAGCGCATATATTACGTAGTTTATACGCAGTTTGCAAAATTCTCCTTGATAGTAATATAATTATTACAAAATAATTTAAAGATATATTTAATTTAAATCCAATACTCTTTAGCACCTGTTGATTTTTTATTTAATAGTGCTATCTAAGCATAGGTGTGTCCGATGTTTATTTATTAATAGAATAAAGCAAAAGAGTATGATTATTTTAATGCTCTAATCTAAGATCATGATGGTTACTATTCTAATGAATGAACATATCTATGAAACGTTGAACGAATATTTCATGCACAGTAAATATAACATATCATTAATAAAATGTAGACAAACTCATAATCTACCCACAACAAACTTTATTAGGATCACTTAATTTCATTAAAACAACCCACAAATGTATCTTTCACAAGTCGAACGACGAGCGATGTCAAAGCCAGGTCAAGTAAAGAGCAACGTAATGAATAGTTACTTTTTGTAACCGACGTTCAATGAACCGCCAATTAATGTCAGTCTTTTAGTTTTTGAATCCGTGTTTGTATTATACGGAAATATATTATCTTCAAAGGTCACATATAATCGGTTATGTACAATGTACTGATGTCTTGTTGATTTATGATCGCTGTAGGAGGGCGTAAAAAGAAGACTAAAATATCTGTAATGTTTGAATAACCTACACTAAGTGCAATAGTGTGAGCGTGGGCTATGTTTTTTTAGTGTAATACTATAACGGTGATGACGGGTTATTAATTTCTTGTGGCTATAACTTTTATATAATAGTATGGTAACATTTTAGTTTATTCAAAATTACAAATTTGTTTCATGTATATTATAACAAATATATTTAAGATTTTAATTTTGTGAGGCTTACACATAATAAATAATGTATATATTTGTAAAAATCTTACTTTACCTAATATTTAACCGCAAGGGCAACGACTGAATTCTTTAAACAAAGTTACGTGAAATAATTAAATGAAAATACCTCGTAAGGAGTATTGAAGATTTATGCATAATTAGTACAATTACATATTATTAGGTACGTCGGTACATCAGTAAGGATTTTATTAGCATATGCTTTTAGGAATAGTATGAAGACTGCATAGACATGACTGACAGACATGCAGTTTTAATTATGTACGAATATGGTCTGATCCATTTGACCCCAGCCTTGGACACTTTATTTAGCTTCACCTGAATAACCGATAGTTATCTAATGTTGGTAGGCGTTTTGTATTCGCATTAGCTTTATATGGGCGTATAAAGCTATAGCTTTATTTTAATTTGGTGAAATTAAGTTTAAAGGTCAGGTATTCAATCAATAATAGCTCATAATACAATTGTATAAGCGTATAAAATGTGAGCGCGTCATTTGTAATGTAAGTGACCCGATTACGTATAATTTAATGTTAAAAAAATATCTTTTGTTGATGTGTGTTTATAATAAAATAAATATTTTTATTAATCATACTATTCTTAATTTTAATTGATTCAAAATTACGAATTCGATTAGAAAATTCTTACAATTTACTGACAAAGGTTATAATTGTGTTCTATAGTATTTCAATAAAACTTAGAAGAGTGAAGCAGTAACTGTAAACGTCTATTTGGGTGAAACTGTATGGGCCTTAAATAATAAAATAGGTTTACAAAGTACGTCTTACATTTATATGTGGATGAGATTTTCGCGTGACATAAAATCTCGCAGGAATTGTTGTGCAGAATATTTTTTATAGCAAATGGTAGTTATTTTGCAATAATTATACAGGTATTTGGTACTTATAATATTTCATAAATTTACTGAAACTTTCGAATGCATTCTATTAATAGCTCTTTGATGTTAATTCATGTCATTTTACAACTAACAAGGAAGTATATTAAATCTGGTTATATAAATATTATAGCAATGATTAGTTCTATTGAGTAGGACTAAGATGTGTGAAATATTGTATCGTAATTTTTTCTATTATTCTATTTTCCACTCTGTTAATAATATTTACGTAGCAAATTGATGTAACAAGGGTTAAATAAAACTAAATATTATAACTTAAGACGTATGAAGTTAGAATATACTAACCAGACATCATGTTTTTGTAAAAAAAACTTAAATCAAATTCAAGACTTATACCTACATCATACATCACAAAAAATCCTTTATCTATACTATATATTAATATTATAAAGCTGAAGAGTTTGTTTGTTTGTTTGAACACGCTTATCTCAGGAACTACTGGTTCGAATTGAAAAATTCTTTTTGTGTTGTATATCCCATTTACCGAGGAAGGCTATAGGCTATATAACATAACGCTACGACCAATAGGGGCTAAGCAATAATAAGAAATGTTACAAAAACGGGGAAAAATACTCTCTTTTGAGAGCTTCCGTTGCGTCCTTGGGAAAAAATGTCTCGGGAAGAGAAATAATTTCTCTTCCCGAGACATTTTTTAACTATAGTTCCACTTTTAAAGTAAATGTAACATCACTTTTTTACTGAGAATTTTCGAAAAATAAATTGAATCGTTGAATGACCCAGGAATCATCCCTGAGACCCCTTGCTCGGCATAAGCGCTTACGACCACTCGCGCTACGTTTTTCCCTCAAATTAACGCGGGTGAAACCCCGGGCACAGAGTCATATATAAATACTCAAAGCATTAAATTTAAACATACAACTAATTATAATTTATTAATATGAGTCGAGATATGAATTTTTGTTTCCGATGTGTTTATTGTTAAAGGTCTAGAAGGTTATATAAAAACGAGAAAAAAAAAAGAATGCTGTAAAATTACGGTAATATCAATTATTTAATCGGCTCTTCCTATTCAATCCTCTACTTATATTTATATTCATTTCTACCTAAACATATTTTTTTAATAATATTTTTTTCTAGAACTACCTTACTTTTAAATGTTAGCATTTTTTTTTATTTTAATTACTTTTACCTACCTACTTACCTAATACATTCAAATTCCCTTTGTTATGTATAAAATACCATAGATATTAAGATTTTCCATGCCAATATTAAGCATAATTATAATAATACGAGTAGATGCTATTTACGTATCTCGAGTCAGTAATTACACTAGTTTATTAGGTATGAGGATGATAAGTATAGACAGGCAGGGCCGGACTTAGGGAAGGGCAACCGGGGCAACTGCCCCGGGCCTCCACAAAAGAAAGGCCCCCACAATAGAGAGTTCAGGAAAAAAAATTGAAATTCAGGGATGACCTTTTTTTAGGAATACATATAGTTCGACGGAGTAAATAATGGCGATTCGGATTTGCGAAAACATTTTTTTTAAGGATACATATAGCTCGACGGAGTAATTTTTTTGGAATATGTCTACTGGGTCTGGAAGACGCCTCCACTCTACTGCTGCCCCGGGCCTCCATAACTCTAAATCCGGCCCTGTAGACAGGCCTGCAAGAGGCTTTATTGTAAATTAAATAACTGACTTATATTGCCGATAAATTTAAATCTAACAGACGAATTTACGAATATCTAAATAAAATACAATTGTTGGCTTAGTAAAAGATTAGAGTTACCCGCACTCCGTGTAATGTTTTTCAATATATCAAACTGTGAAATATTATAAGATAAAGAAAGCGATTTATTGCAAATTGCTTTGCTTTACAAACTTTACTTAATGTTCAAACAATTTCTATTTTAAATTAGAAATATTGCATACGATTCTAAGAATAAAGGAAACAATATTAATTGAAGTTATTATTCTTACTTAAGCAGTTTCTCTATTAATAAAGATAAGAGTTAGTTTGTTTATTTGAATGCACTGATATCATCTTCTCTATCCGATTAAAAACAAATTATTTATTTCTAAAATTAGATGTTATAATATAATACTACATTTCACAATATTTACAATTCAAAACTTAAAATAATTATTTACAAACAGTTTTGGTATAAATCATGTCCGCGTGGAATGGTGCCAAGAATACTAGCAGCATTTCCCCGTTAAATCGCAATTCCGATTCTTTGGGCAAAAATGCACCAGCCCTCCTGGCACCAGTGGAGGCTATGAGACGTGGGATTAAAATAATTATTTTATCAACTAGAAACCCTGTTTACTGAGTTTTTATGTGAGGGTAGTTTTAAAAAAATTACATTACGTATTCAATATACAGAAGTAAGCTAAAAATGTATTTGAAAATACCGCGCAGATTATCTTTTTAAGTTGCTATGAAGATTAAAAAATATACCTATTTTATTACTAAAAGAATTTATAAAAATATATACAACCTTAATTGAACTAAAAGATACATACATCATACACTGGAGGCAATTATTACTATAAATACTGATATTATCTTAATGTTCAGGAGATCTTAGTGGCACGTGACCAACGCTTATATATAACTTCAAAGTATTAATTTTGTTTTGCAAAAGGCAGCTATCTTGAGTACCTAATCAGTTGAGTACCTAATCATCTATCTTGAGTACCTAATCAGTATCAACTCGTTATATATTTGAGAGTAAACTATAACTTTATAAAATAGTAAAAAAAAATTGTGTTTACAGAAATATCATTTTTGTTCATCGCAGAATTCGGCATCATGGAATCTTAATAGTAAGAGTTATATCTTGACATGATAGAATACTTAGGAATAACTTAAAAAGAGCCAGCTATAAAATCTTAGTGCATTTATCATGTTTGTTTCTGTAATATTTAATTTCTGATAATATCACTACTTAATACTAAAAAATTGTTGTGCGAGTCACTTTTCAATATTAATTGCAATTGACGTTATAATAATATTAAAATTCAACTTTTATCTTGTATTTATTTATTGTCTATCAGACATTGATACAGGTACAGAGATTGGTTTTAATTCTATAGCAAATGTATATACGAGTACATCGTAACATGTTGGTGGTAATTAAAACGAAACAAAAGAATCAAACAGTGATAAATCCTACAGACCGCTTCACAAGGTTATTAGGTGTTTACACACCGTTTGAATGTCATGTTCAGTGGCCCATGTTTGACCTTGGACAAAACAGAAACTTTGAACGGATGCTACAATTATTATTGTATCTATAATGATAAAATTTATTGTTTAGTAAATATTCAAATATTTTCACAAAATAATGAAGTTATTTTTTTAGAGTGTATTTTTTAAAATATAAGTCAAAATAAAGATGTAGTTTTTGTTTATGATGTAGTTGTTGTTAATAATATAACTTGTTATTTGGAACGTGTGTTTTATTAGATTTTAGGGTCTCAAATGTTAAACATATACATATAAGTTTTCCTCGGATGGGACTTGTCGCTCCAGGGTGTCATCACCGCGATGCTCGGCGACGACAAGTCCTGGAAGGCGATGGTCTCCTTCTGCGAGACAGTAATGTCCTAGAAGGAGGCCGACGAGTGGGTGAGAGAGAAGGCTGCCGACACGACCTCCGTCCGCGGGCGTTGAACGGGGCTGCATAGGAGGCGCTACTTAATGCGCTTCCAGTAACGCCCCTGTGCCCGTGTCGGGCCGGGATGGGAATCCGGTCCTGCTAGACACGGCGTTGTCGGGACTGTTTAGAAGTAAGCCGGATAGTCTCCATGGAGGAGAAGTCTGGCCTTTTCGCTGAGGCTAGCCTGTCGCTGGAGGGATCCTGTTGTCTGCAGATCCGAGACCCTCCAATAAAAGCGCCTGAAGGCTCCCGCAGGGGCTTAGTGCGGTATTGCACTCCCAAAGTGCCAAGTCCGACATAGATCTAGGACTGCCTAACCGGGCGACCTAGTTATCATCCGTAAATGGGTTCCCCTGCGATACAAAAAAAAATACATAGGTATAAGTTTATTATTTATTTTGTTTTTGTTTAGTAGTCTTTTTGCTATTCGTTCACCGTATGGAACTCTATTGTAGCAGCTACTGGTCATTTACTGTGAGATTCTATTAACTCAGTACCCGAGCCAACTGTTACAAAAATCAGTTATTAGCTGCATCTACAACTCTATCGAATTAAAATTACGCTCTTTACATCGTTACCTGTCAAGTATTTGGGTCCAAGTAATTATTATTTTGACGACTGTCCTGGTGTAGCGGTGTGAGTAGTTGCCTCAAGCCTCAACGCCGTGCGCCGGGGCGGTCGCGGGTTCGATTCCCCTTCGGGACAGATATTCGTATTTGTACAAACATTTGTTTCCGGTCTGGGTGTATGTCCTTGTGGGTCTCCCCACCGTGCATCGAACACGTAAAGCCATTGGTCCCGGTTATTATCATAGACACCTGATAACGATCGTTACCCATTATAAGGAAATTATAAATTATAAAGTTCCTATCAGAACACACAGCGCTTACTAACCCGACAAGACAACAATGACAAGTGTGGTGAGTATTGGCAAGGTAGAGGTGATAGGGCAGACCTACGTTCATCAGTGGAAAGCCAACGGCTAATGTGGTGATGGTGTGGTGGAATAAAGATTTTAAACTTATTTGCTACTTCAACGTTTATCTTAATATTTTTGCTACTGTTCGTTTCTCGTTATACATTTTCGATTTTTCGAAACAAAAATCGATTTTTTAACCCGCAATAACTCAAAAGTACGCAGAGATAAGTAGAAAGTATCCTTCCATGAAATACTCAGAATCACTTGTTTTCTAACATGTGTGATCGCCATCTTGACAACTATTAAGAATTTAGAGAAATTAACAAAAATGTAATTTCTTTCATACAAAAAAAAAGTAATTATTTTTTTTTACCAAGAAATAGTCGTCATAGGATAATAATTTTTCTTTTGTCTTATTAGATATCCTAGTGTAAACCACCAGTAAAATTTTCGTGCCTCTAGCATCAATGTCCATTTTTTATTAAATCGGGACCACTGTGCGCCGCCACCGCCGCTCCGCGCCCTACCTGCCGCCCGATACACCCCCCCCCCTTTTCCCTTTTGTTGATATATATGTTTGACAATAAGGAACTTCCATACAAACTTTCGTCCCCCTTTTTTTTTTTTTTTTTTTTTTTTTTTTTTTTTTTTTTTTTTTTTTTTTTTTTTTTTTTTTTTTTGGCGGGAAAAAATGTACCTGAACGCACACCCCGTCGTCCGGGGAGACAACGGGGTAGTGTGGGGCCCTCACCCACTAAAATAACCCGCCGTGCGCCCTCACCCGCCCTTACAAGGCGGACCACGGGTACCGCGTACGTTGCTCCGTGACCCGCAGGCGGCAGCCCCATCGGGCACTCTCTCCTGTGCGACACCCCGCGCACTCGGGCATCGCACCTTCGCGGTAGGCTGTTTCGGCGGACGGCGGGCAATCCCCGACCCTACCGTCCGCAGCCTCGACTAGGGCGGCATCAGGCGCATGTGAGCGCGTCTGCGCCGCCCCGCGCGCCGGCGGCGAATTGGGTCCGAAAGGAGTGAGTCCTCCCGGGCCCTCTCCGCCGCCTCCTTCTGCAAGATTACGTTCTCGCAGAAGTTGGCGACCGCGGTCCAGGCCCTATCACCACCGACCATCGCTCGCGCAACGGCCGATAGCGACAGGTCCTCTCCAATGACTGCAGCGAGATCCCGGCGCTGCTCAGCCCAGGCGGGGCACGATTCGAGCGTGTGTTGCGCCGAGTCCTCGCTGCAGTCGCAGTGGTGGCAGCCCGGAGTCGTCTCCCTCCTTGCGACAACGTGCAAGTACTTGCCAAAGCAGCCGTGCCCTGACAACACTTGCACGAGTCGGAAGGTGAGGACTCCGTGCTGCCGCACCGCCCACTCCATCAATATCGGCTGAAGCGCCCCTATGGTCCGAAGACCAGCCCGGGGCGTCTCCAGCCGAGCCTTCCACCGTGTGAAGGTGGTGCGGCGGGCATCGTCCCGCCATACGATTATTTCACTCGGCAGGGGATTAATACCCCTCGTTCGCGCCACCGATACCCGCCGATAAACGTCGGCGAGCGCTTCCGCCTCCAAGTCCCACGGGGGGGTTCCGGCCAATGCGCACGCGGCCTCGACTCCTACCGTGCGGTAGCCGCGTATAGCCCTGACCGCCATGACCCTCTGTGGACGCCACAGATAGGCCCTATTGTGGGCAGTCAGGGACTCCGCCCACACGGGAGCGCCGTACAGCGCCATCGACCGGACCACCCCGGCGTAAAGTCGTCGGCACGCTAGACTCTGTCCGCCCATATTCGGCATTAGCCTACCAAGGGCGGACGCCGTGCCGACGAGCTTCGGCGCGAGTTGGCGAAAGTGCTCGTCGAAGCACCACCTTCCGTCGAGTACCAGGCCCAGATATTTCATGTGGGCCCGGATACCGACCACAGTACTATCAACCGTTATCGAGGCACCGGCGGGTGGACCACGTCGAGGCCCATGGAAGAGCAGGGCCTCAGACTTGTTAAGGGCCACCCTAAGCCCCAGTGCCTCGATCCTCCTGACCACCTCCGCGGTACCTGAGGTGGCCAGGGATACCGCCTCCTCGAAAGTCCCGCCCCGGGCTGTGACCAGTGTGTCATCGGCATAACAGATTACGCCCAGCCCAGGGGGGAGCCGGCCACGGAGGACCCAGTCGTAACCGATGTCCCACAGGAGCGGTCCGAGGACAGAACCCTGTGGGACAAAACTTTCGTCCCCTATTTCAACCCCTTCTACCTTTATTTTCGCGATAAAAAGTATCCTTTGTCCTTTCCTAAGTTCAGTCCTATCTTCACACCAGATTTCATCAAAATCGGTTCAGTGGTTTAGGCGTGAAACGTAACAGACAAACAGACAGACAGACAGACAGAGTTACTTTCGCATTTATATATTAGTAGGGATGATGTTCTTCGTAACACTAAACACGTTGTACTAAAATATTTTTCATAATATTTAATACCGATACAGATGTACATGAGTTTTGAAATCAGTACTTAAATATTTAACGTTTTTAGAGAAACCGAAACTGTAGGCAGCAACTAGTTATAATGTCGTTGACATGAATACATACGAGTATATATTTATAGCTCTTTAAAAATTAAGCGAAAAACGAATAAAATTTTATAAACGTTGTCGAATTATTTCTTCCTAAAATAATCTGATTTTTAAAAGGAATATATTACATATTAGAATGTAAGTTATCTAGCTGAGACTAAATTTGTTAAATGTGATGCTTATGAAATAATCTGTGAAATGTTTGAATATATCGAACCTTAAAATGCTAAAAGTTGATCCTATGTAATTTATGTGTACGTTTTACCTAATTCGTCACATGTTGTGAGGAAATATGGTAAATTTAATAGTTTTGTGGTATACTATGAACGATAACACTGCGGAAAAAAAATTTCTGCGGCATTAATTTTGCTAACGGTTTTTATAAATACTTGTTTCTAGACATACACGATATATGTTTACTTTACTGAATTGACTCTAGTTCATGAGATAAACGTGACATAATAAATCAATGAAAATATTGAAACTACTTTCTTCTAGTTGTAATAAAATTTAATTTCTTCTACTAAGTTTTGTTATCTGTTCACGTATTTAGTTACAACAATTTCTCTAATAAGCTATTTACGCCTTGAAGTTAGAAATTCGTGTCATATTTTAAGTATAAAAGTACTTTTTGTGTTAAAAAACATGAGTTCGCTGCGAAAACCTTTTGTTAACAATCCGAACAGTTTTTGTTACATATGTAGCAAATTTTGTTTTTACAAGCAAAGAAGAAAGCATACAGAGTTTGTAAAAAAAAATACTTATCAAGCATACTTTGGGATAAAACTTGTACCAACAAAAAATTATTGGGTGCCAGACATCGTGTGTAAGTCTTGTGTAGAATCTTTGCAGCACTGGTGACTGGAGCCAAGGAAGACGCAAAGGACTTAAATTTGGAGCGCCAATGATATGGACTGAGCCAATAAATCATCATACTCATCATAATGACTGTTACTTTTGTGCAGTGAATGTATTGTGAGTTAAAAGTAGGAGATAGACATATGATTATCCGAACATTTAAATCTACATTTATATTATCTTAGAACTTTAGATATATATATTTAAATAGTACATATTTATATATTTATTAAATATGTACAATATTGTAAAATTTCTGTAATAAAAATATATACCATTAAAATAAAAGAAAAAGGAAAGATCAGACGCATATTTAAATAGTACATATGTACAATCGCGCCGCTTAATAAATATAAATATAAGTGTATTAAAAAATATAACGTAATTAAAAAGGATGATGACCCGATTAGTATCGTACACATATCATATTATTTATAAATTTAATAAAGTCGTGATTAACTCAATCACGAGCTGTTAACATCTCATCTCGCGTTCTTTAGTTGATTAATGAGATCGCAATGTGTGGTAACATATCTAAAATTATTTAAACTATTTTTTTAATATAAATTGTTAGAAACTTCGCAAACTTGTCACTCAAGCATCTGTACTGTTCCGAGCTCAGTGACCCTAACCAACCGACAAGGTTAAGGGGCTCATAGTCGTGTCATAGAACCTTAAAAGAACCAGATACATAAATCATGTATTTGTTTTGCATGTACTTTGTTCTTGTAAGATTTAGTACACATTTTTGAATGTTAAAATTCATATTTTATATTTGAATGTTCTTGTTAATATGCAAAATCTAAAGATCGTCAGTTTAAAAACAATTGAAATATAATATGCTCATAAGTAGGGATATCTAACTTACATAAGGTAAAGTTAGGTAAAAAAAATGCTTATAACTTTACAATGGTATTATATTATATTTCAAATATTATATCATTTAATTTTAAGTAATAAATCGCGGTAAGGAGACGTGGCTTGAGAAACAACTTGACAATAGTATAATAAAATATGTGTTTGTATAAAATAAAATTATATATATATATATATATATATATATATATATATATATATATATATATATATATATATATATATATATATATTTAAAAAAAAAACTAAATGTTGTATAAAAGGCGGGGTATGTAACAATTAATTCATTATTCGGACACCGACTACCTCAGTCCCCCGAGACCATGGACGCTGTAAAGGGTCCGAAACATCTGGAAATCATTTGAAAAATCGTTAAACTGTAAAGTTTTTTTTTAAATAAACGCGATAAAATCCGTTATAGACTTTTAATTAAATGAGTAAAATTCGCGTCAATATAAGAGAACAAAATTTAATTGCAACTTGTCTGCCACTCTCGCTTCCGTAAACAATATCGAATTCCGTTGATGAAATGAAAGCTTGCTTACATTATACTTGCGACCCTTTCCTGATTCGTAACCAATATAATACATATTTATAGTTTACCTTGTTTATTTCGAAAAACATGCTGTTCTATGCTTAATAGTAACTAATAAAACAATTACATAAACAACTAATCAAAATAGAATAATGTATCTGTAATCCCAAAATGAAACCTTTGCACTGAATGCTTTTAAATGTTTACATGACATCATAATACACTCTTTTTTATTAAATAATTTTTGTTATTCTTTTTTTTCCATATAATTTCTGAAATGTCTGGACTGATTTTGACAGGACTTTAACTAACTATATCTAAGGTCACGAGGTTAAGATAAATTATGTTAATTTAAGAAAACAAATTTGGATTTTGCTGTAAAAAGTGACCAGCATCAGTTAATTTTTTTTTAAATCGTGTCGACTCTGAAGATCATTCTATATTTATAAAATCAGGATAATTATGATCAATCGAAGAAGGTCTTTATATAACACGTTGATTAAACGTTTAGTATGTATGTACATCAATTTTTTGAAGGTTTCTGAGAGTCACAGAAATATAGTGAACTAATCTTCACCATATTTACTCTATATTTATTTTAAGCACTGTTCTGTTATTTTTCAGGAGCTCTGTAGATATTCGACAGAATCGCTGAACGGTGGTTAGTAAATTAAAAGTGATACTTCAAATTTGTTGCTGCTGGTAGTAATTACTTTGTAAAAATACTGTTACTAAAAATTTAAATTATTGAATAAAAGTAAATTTTTCAAACTGACTTAAAAAATGTACATAGTACAAAATAATATTTTTTTGTATGTGTATAAACAAGTATGTGTATAAATAAAACGAAAATATTCTTTTTACATTAAAGAATTTATTTAAATTGTCGATTTTTTTTTATATTTTAATTTTTTTTATCTTAATACTAGCTGTGCCCCTTGGTTTCATCCGCGTTAATTTGAGGGAAAAAAGTACTTAAATATTTTTAAGCAATTACTCTAAAAGTAGATACCCGCCTCGTTGGTCGAGTGGTCACAAGCGTTACTGCCGAGCAAGGGGTTTCAGATTTGATTCCTGGGTCGTTTAACATATTATTGTTGTTTTTTTTTATTTTTTGAAAATTCGCCGTAAAAGAGTGATGTTAAATCTACTCTAAAAATGGAACTATAGTAAAAAATGTCTCGAGAAGAGAAACAATAAAGGACGCAACGGAAGCTTTCAAAAAAGATTTTTTCCCGTTTTTGTAACATTCCTTATTATTGCGCAGCCACTATTGGTCGTAGCGTGATGTTATATAGTCTATAGCCTTCCTCGGTAAATGGGCTATCCAACACAAAAATATTTTTTAAATTCGAACCAGTAGTTCCTGAAATTAGCGTGTTCAAACAAATAAACAAACTCTTCAGTGTTATAATATTAAATAAGATTTTTTTGTAGACTATTTTTGAAATAAGATGACTTTGAGTACGTTTTTATTTTTTTTATTAAATTTAATTATCAGTTTAATGATCATATGATTTTATGAATAGACATAATTATAATTAATTAATTACCGTAAAGTTTCGAAGTAGCTGCGCTATTTATAAATATATCTAACAATCTTGCTACTAGTTTATGGTCATTAAGTCCTTCAAATACCACAGTGTCATAATATAGATACACATTAATTTAAATCGTGCTTCTTGATGAATATAATATTTATATAAAATGTGTTAAAAGGTATTGTTTTAGTAATCCTATGTTAGATTTATTATTTGACAAAAAAATTATAAAACTTGAAACAGCAAATAGTTTTTCGATTAAGATAGAATATGTGTACCTAATATATATTAAATTGTAAGCATTAACTTTATTATTTACGTAAAGTATGATATTTTTAGTTTAGTCTTAAAATATGCATAAGACACAAATATATTATATTTTAAATTATAAATTTATGTGACTAACTTAAGAGTTATGGTTAAAGATGCTTTATTTCTAATTAGAATAACAATTCACTTACTGAGAAATACTATTAACAAGAACAATACAACATAGGGTAGAATGTGACTTAAGCTATTAGTTTAAAAATTACAGCAGGTAATAATTAAATTTTTTAACTAAAGACAACAGCACTGGAGCCGTTTACAAAGCGGAAATAATACTCTCAAAACATGGATGTGTATCGACAGAAACTAGATGTGGCATTGTTGTTGCGCATTCAATATGTAAACAAATATAAACTTTTTACTATTTTTCTTTCAGTCGAACCTTTAAATATGTACTTGATCGAGAAAGAAATATTTTAGTTTACGTTTGAAGCTACTCAACTCTAATTCTCAAGATAATTAACAATTTTGTATATGGTGAGTGAAATAAAACAATATTATCATGTCATCGAACAATTTCTTTATTTTTATGCATAATTTGGATTAATTTTATACGCTTGACATTATACTTTATTACCATACTTAATTAAAAACGATTAAACAAATTCTCGGATAAAAATAACCAAATCGAAATAGGATAATTTTATTCGATAGATGCTGAAACTCGACGCTGACCTTAAAAAGAACGAATATTAATATTTAATGCAAGATTTAAAACAGGTTTGAAGGCGTATCACCGATGACGGTAAGCTTATTTTTCACGATGTAAACAATATTTCGTTTTAATAAGTGTTTTTTTTTAAATTATTATTAAATGAATTGGCAAGGCGATCTGCGCAATAAAGTGAAGTAGTCGAAAACACATTTTAATTACTATCATGGTTGTCACCTTAAAGGAATTAATCCTTTTACCATTTTATTTCCTCATGAGCTAAAATTTTATTATCTTGTGTTAAGTGGCTTAAGTGTAACTTTGTACAACAACGATTTTGTATGAGTTTTTAAAGTCAACCTCAAAATATGTTTATTAGTCTTCACAGTGGAAAAAAATAGTCAAAAGTGAACCCAGTGCCGGCTCATAATCATAAAGTAGTTGTTAGTTCAGTTATTTTTTTAAAGTAAATTCTATGCATTTAAATATTTTTACGCTGATAACGGACAATGTAAAATGTACTCGTAGTAGTATTGTAATATATATGCTTATATACTTTATTATTTTTTATTTGTAAGGCGACCGAGACGATAAGAAGCTTTAATGCTACTGCTGGTAAAATTACGGAGGTTAGATGATCCGCAACGAGGGATGTGATTCTGACAGACGTATCCTCAAACTTTTCTTCGGTCACACCATGGAACAACAGCATCTTGCGTCGCCTCTTAATTTCCAGATTAATTTCTCCTTCTTTTGATCCTCTTAATTCCATTTCGTACATCTTGGAGTTGAAGAGATCAGAAAGTGTAGGAATCGAATCTTTTATGAAGTCCATTATCGGATTATGATGGAGGGCTTAAGTTTGAACTGTATAGTTCTTGTTCTAACTTGTATAAGTTAGCTTGATCTTTTTGACAGATGTAAATTTTCTGATAGACATAACATTGCAATGACGAACATATTATTTTCTTAATTTAAATGATTTTAAAATTTGTAAAAATATTAAAAAAGTACATATAACACAAAAGTCCCTACAGATTCAAGCGTCGTCCGAAAGTTTTAAGACTTTTATTGCTTCAAAGTAATGAATTTAATTTAAATAGGAACACTGAAAATAATAGATGCTTATGCTACAATGTTACATCGGTCAGACGGATTTTTGTTTGTACAAGCGTCTATTATTTCTCGTTATTTATTTGTAATTAAAATGCATGAGTCAAGCATAATTCGAAGATTAATTATTTAAAGTATCGTGAACATTTTGCTAAACATTTAGTAAAAACTCATTACTATTACATTACAAAACAAGTCAAAGTAATTAAAAAACAAAAAAAAAAACAGACTGCATTTCGGTGTAATTTGGAAATGATTATTGGAATGAAATGAAAAATGAAATAAATTTATTTTTATTTTTATTTTGATATACTCAGTATCACTCTCAAGCTAAAATCCATCGATCCGTTCAGGCTGCAGAGCAAACAATTATACATAAATACATACATACTCTCGAAAAACAGAACCCGCCTTCTGGCGCAGTCGGGTAAATACACACAATATTAATTTATTTAGTTTCTACAATTTTCTGTCAGTAGTAGTAGGTAGTCTAGTTTATTTTCAATATCATCGGACGCCTCGTACAAAATTGTCAACACATATGCTTTGTATATTTTCGTTCCGTCAACACTTTATATGTAACGGAAAAATTAAATTTATTATATAAATAACCGTTTTATACCATATAACATTCATCTTCCATAATTAACGTTCAGCTACTATTTTAGATAATAAAACATCATAATTATGGGTCTAATACCTAACCTTACTGCACGTGCTATCTCGTAGATCAGAACCACATTCCCTCGTGTGTTGTATCGGTATATAACCTGTGTAATACATCCTCTTTAGGTATATAATTAAAAGATACTAAATTTTAGCTTTCATTCCACACACATATTTACATTTAATTAAAAATTACGATGTTTTTTAAAGATTTTATATGGAAATGTAGGTACATAAATTACGTGAGTTCAAAATGATAAATAGTAAGAAAAATTCTAGTCCCTTAGCACAGTTTAACTGGCCCGTGGGTGCAGTCGGTAGTAACCCTGCTTTCTGTTCCAATGCTGTGGGTTTAATTACCGCGTCTGGGTGTAATATATTGTATATATTTTATGTATATTTGACGACGGTTCTGGTGTAGTGGTGCGAGTAGTCACCTCAACACTAGCGGTCGCGGGTTCGATTTCCGCTCGAGGCAGATAGATATTTGTATTTGTATAAATATTTGTTTCCAGTGCGAGTGTATACCCTTGTTGGTCTCCCCATCGTGCCTCGAAGAGCACGTGAAGCCGTCGGTCCCGGTTGTTATCATAAACATCTGATAGCGATCGTTACTCACGATAGGGAAAATTATCTGCCAAACCACAGTGGAGCAGCGTGGCCGATTATGCTCCAACGCTTCTCCTACATGGAGATGAGAACTTTGCCCAGAAGTGGGGCGTTTACAGGCTGATTAATGTTTATTACCTAAAAAAGATGTATATCAGTCAAATATTATCTAAGACACAGGCTTTAAGTTACTTTAGGAATAGACGACCGTGTGTGTATGTTAAACATATTTATATTTAAGTGTAACGAAAAACTTACACAAACACTATATTCAGATCACTATAAGTATCATGTATTTTATATATACAAATATATATTATAAGAAACAGGCACATAAAGTCATTACTACTACATCCCCATGATCTCTGGGGGAGCTTGATAATACTCGCCACGCTTGGTAGGTGGGTTAGGAAGCGCAGTGTCGTGGCAGAGTAAGGTGACGCTGCTGCTCCCATCATCATCCTGATTGGTGTACAGTTGTTCGCACTACTATGGCCTTAGTCGCCTTTTACGACACCTCGGCAAGAAAGAGGTCGGAACTATTCTTCTCTGCTGGTCACCGCACGGCTAAGTGATTAGATATCCCTAATTTAATACCGTACACATGCATTAGTATGTTTTACAAGTTTGCTCATAATGACTGCAAAATAAAAAATAACAGGAAATAATTTAAAAATATAATTTAATCTAATATATTAAAGTATATTCTAAGAAAATCAAATAACCTTGTGGCTAGAACTTCGGGTAACGGTATTAACAGTAAAAAAAAATCAACTAGATAATTATACTAGTAGTAAGTAAGTAATGACGGGCTTGTTTCTGCAACTCGACGTCACTGTACGCCTATTTTGCTTGTAGAAGTTGGCAGCTAGTCCTGCCACCCTAACTCCTGTAAGAAATTTATCAAACCTCTGGTGTCATCAATGACTTCAGGGAGAGTCCTCGGTGACCCCAGATTCTTGGCCCGGTAGGTGGTCATGCCCGTGCACTCCAGAACAATGTAGGCGGCCGTCTCCTCTGTCTCCAGGCAGGCTCTGCACAGGGGGCTGTCGGTAACACCTAGATTAAACAGATGTTTGTTAAATGGGCCGTGGACCGTAATAATATGAGTAATTTTGCGTAAATGTGGTCGAGTGAGATTCATTAACTTACGAGACAGTCTCCGGTCTATGTGTGGGAGAGCTTGTTTCGCCTGCCTGCATCCACTCACCTCCGTCCAGTATTTATTTTGTAGCTCTTTCGTGTGTTGTCGAATGACTGATGTAGACCATGCTGTAGAAAGGGGGACAATTGGTTCTGGTCCAATCGCAGCCATCTCCAAACACCTTCTAGCCAGTTCATCAGCGGCATCATTACCACGGGAGCCACTGTGACCTTTGATCCACTGAAGAGTTACGTTGTTGTTGTTATTACATACCTCCATCAGGGATGGGTGTCAGTTGTAAATAAGTCTTGAGGTGATAGAGTGACTTTGAAGAGCTTGTAGTACTGATCTGCTGTCCGAGAGGATTCGGGTGGAGTAGTCCTTCACCTTTCGAACAAGAGTAGCTGAGGCCGCTGCTATGATACCCATACATTTCGCCTGATAGACGGTGTTGTGAGCACCCAGAGGGGCAGCTATTTGTATGTTGAGATCTTCAGAGAATACACCGTATCCTGTGTCTGATTTAGTCAGAGCCATCAGTAAAGATTCTTACGTCCTTTGTGTTCAGGCCCCCGTTTGGATCTTCATGAAGCTGTATTTTATATTTTTTGTCGAAAACAAATTGCTTTGGAAACTTGTCACTTACCGCCAGCAGCATTGGTTCTTTTTCCGTCACCTCATTTAGAACCTCCGCTTGGAGGGACATGCCTCCTTTCCAAAGACGAAGCTCTTGCCTTATGAATAGGTGGAGGGCCGGGAGGTTCAGCATAGCTTCTAACGCTGCAGTTGGTGTCGTCCTCATGCCTCCTGTGATAGCTAAACATGCTTATCGCTGGAAGCTCTGTAGTTTGTTACATGCCGTTATGAGTTTGGTGCGTGGCCATCATACAATAGCTCCGTAGCATATTATAGGCCGTATCACTGCTGTGTAGAGCAATAGAACGATTTTTTGGGAGAGGGCCCACGTCTTACCTATCATTCTACGGCACTGCCAGAAGGATATGGTTGCTGTATTTAGTTTCGCATCTAAATGCGCGCCCCAATTGAGCTTGCTGTCGAGTATCACTCCTAAATACTTTACCTCGCTAGCCAGCTGGAGCTCAGTATTGAACAGCTTGGGCAGCTTGTAGTTGCCAAATATTCTATTGTTCATAAACATTACCAGTTCAGTTTTTGCAGGATTCACTGATAAGCCGTTGTCTCCACACCATTGCTCCACGATTTTCAATGCTGCGTTCGTAACCTCACATATAGTATTGACAAACTTTCCGCGTATCAGGATCGCGAGATCTGCGTCTGCGTAACCTAACGTATAGTAGCGATGGTCATTGAGGGCAGTGATGAGGTCATTGACCACCATATTCCACAGAAGCGGTAAGAACACGCCACCTTGCGGGCAACCTTTTGCTACAATTGCCTTCTGCGATTCACCCTCAACGAGCAGTAATATTCTATTCTGAAGCATGTTTCCAATCCAATTTCTTAGAGTTGTACATACTCCATGACGTTGTAGAGCCTCCTTAGGGTAGAATCACTGTGCATTACAATAGTCAGTAGGTACTCAATATAATTAAATGTAAAAAATAAATGCATTTAATATCGAATATTTGGAACATTGTTAATTGATATTTGATTTGAAAAATTTTATATAATTTTTCTATTGTTTTAAATTTTTACTTATGTCAGTAATCCTTATAACTGTCTATTATTTTTTAATTCTAAAATATTTTTACGTAACGACTACTTTCTCGTGGTGTATCGATTATATTAATTAAAAACTTACTTGTTTTTAAACGTAAAATAAATAATCATTACTTTATTAGGCCTACTTATCATAGCAAAGATTTAAATTTTTATACATTGATAAGAAATAGAAGTCAAAATAAATAAAAAGTAGAATTTTTTTATATACTATTAAGTTTAGTGATTAAGTTAGTGTAACTGCAGTAATTAAATATAAGCTCGTCTACGGTAGCTTAAAGTTATCTAGTACCTCTAAGAAAAAACTATAACAGAAAATCAGTATGAAGTGACTCAGTATGATATAGCTGCAATTCTTACGATGAGAGAGAGTCAGAAACCAACTGCCTCTCTTTCTCCATTTCTCTTTCTACTTTACTTTCTACTACACATGTTTTTAGTCAATAATGTGTTCGTAGTACCTTTGCATACATTTATGAACGATAGAGATCATTAATATAAAGTGAAAATAATAAGGCATTCATTTTACTTTACGCAATATCAAGTAATGCAAGCAAATTCTGTATTTTTTTATTAAAATATTTTTCCTTTATTTTTTAACTATGTAGATGTTATATCTTATATGTAGATACATTAGACCGGTATCTTTAACTAAAATAATAAGAGTGTAAAATTGCCTAAACAAAATATTGATAGATACTAGCGAATTCAACAAACAAGATAATGGAGCCTAGAACTTCTTTGTTTGTTGTTTTTTTTCTTTCTTTAAAAGAGTTTCTTTCGAAATATAATAAAAAATAAAAGAAAAGATTAAGTGTCATACAGTCTGTATGTATAAATTCATATGATCAATCCCGGTTTTTTTTTGTATGCCGTTAATTATTCTAGCTAGACCCATTATGTTGATGCAAATCGTTAGACAAAAAGAGACTTTCAAATTAGATAACTTTCTGTATTTTTTTCATGTCAAAATAATAATCACTCAAAACAATTTAATTAATTGGAAACATTCGGAGAACGTCTACAAAATTCGACAAAACAAGCGGGATATTTCAGCTTTCTTTAAGACATTCAAATAATCATTATTTATATCGCAGAAAACATATCATTCTGGAAAAGTACACTAATTTTTATAGTTTTAAAGATACCTATCAATGTTAGAAAAACGAATAAATCTTCGATAAAGACGACTCTCGTTCTACTAACAATAAGCCAAATATCTAATTCACACGGAGTTCACAGAAGATCCACCGAAGCGTGAACCGTCCATTCATAATAAGTCATCGATGTTGCAAGATTATAAAGGAATAGTTACTAGCATCATATTTCAATGTTTCGCAAATATTTTTTTGTATCGCAAGCTTATCCATGGAGTTATCGGTTATCACGACGCTTGAAGGTACGCATGCGGCTCGGAGGAACAGTTGATGTCCGCGCGTCGGAGAAGACGCATCCGCTGGTCGTTGCGTTTTGTGACTGTTGTGTTCGTTAATTTACGAGTGCTTTGAGGATAAAATTATTTGTTCGTGAAACCTTCACCGATCGACACTAAAGGGTGCGTTAGTATTTCTACAATCATCTACCAAATTGAAGGGTATGTATTATAACATTATTAAGTCATAATTTATATCATTTGAGAAAAATTATGTTGTTAACGTAATATACATACTATGAATAGAGATGTTTCCGGCTAAAACGATAATAAAAAATAAAAAAAAATTACGCAAGCGCCGAATTATGAGTAGATAATGAGCTTTCTCTGCATAAAGGAATGCAAAATCGTTGCCCATGACGAATATTTATGTCCGAAAGTACAATACGTTACAAAATTTACAATGTTACGATGCATACTAATCGTAATTATTTATTGCGGCTGACTATTAGATAAATACGGTGTAAATTAATCGATTAATAAGTTAGAGTGGTTTCTTAATTGTGAAGTATAAGCTAAAATACGATTTTGCGTGACAAATACTAGCTCTAAATTACAGTTTTTTTTTTTTGTTTTTGCTAAATGTATTGTTAATAATAAAATATATATTAATGGTATCATTTCATGTTATTAAAATGCTCTACTCGTGTTTTGTTATGTCTGTAGGTACTTTAATTAATTAAGACAACCAAGGAAAAATTGGATCTTTAAAAGGTTGGTGATAACAAGTCCAACCTACATGAAAACTAAATATCAGCTATATTTTATTATGTAAATTATGTTTTCTCAATAATTTATTACATAAACCATAATACGTGTTATGTGATTTGACTCTAATTCATGTAAATCTGTTTATAATTATGACCACGTACTGTCTGCAATAAAATCGTTGTTATTTTACCTAACATCTCGTAATTATACAAATATATTTATATGATTCTGTGCTTTACTATAATTTTGCTGTTAGTAACAACTCTTCATTCTTCTGTAATTCGGAACACATGTGAATTATTTGAGAACAACGTTGAAATGAAACCGACTCATTTTAATTTTAACCGAATAATAAATATTTGTATACATGCTAAAGTCTTTTGCTATAGACGTCATGTACGATAATATTATGAGGATAGACTAGTATTTCAGTAGTTTTTATCTGTTGTATTTTTATTCTGTTTTAAATTATTATCTTTTATTTATTTTCTTATTAATTATCTTACAAAAATTATTTTAAATTATAACAGTGTCGTATATATATCAATAGTGATGTTACTATATTATGAAATGATCTTCACTAAAGTATAAGTAACAAAAAAACAAAAGAATTCAAATTTGCTAGCTCATTGACATATTAACACACTACGACTATAACATTACTATTTCATTAAACTTTTTAGGGTTAGACACTCGAGGTTTTCAAATACTGTTTATTTTTTTAAGGATAAAAACGAGTACTTACAACGATATAGTTTTTTTATTACTACAACAATGTTACTGACAAAATTAATATGTATTCTATATGTTAAATTATTCATGAAAATAAAACTATCGCATAAGAGCATCTTCATGGCTATTCAACGTAGTATTGACATTGTTGTTCGAAAAGAAGCCACAGACATAACCCAGATCTTAACCCAGAGCTTAAACCAGTGTTTCCCAACGTGGGGTCCACGCCCCACTGGGGGACAATTTGATAGTTAAGGGGGGCAATTTAAAAATGGACTCGACACGACTTTCACCCTTTCGTTTGGGTTATTTAAATGCAATGCTATACCTTGTCCAACCGTTTATTATCTTTTTGACAGCTTACGTCTATAAATTATAGTTTTATTTTTCGAAATAATGTATTACATTTTGAATTTCAGTTTTTTTTTCATTATATGTTTTGAAATTTTACTTACGATGTTTTAATAACAATTTCATAGTGATTTCTTCCTAAAACTTATCATTTATATTTCTTAAGGGAACAAAACAATTTTAAAGGTTAAAAATTATGCATGGGGGCATAAAAAATTTAGAAATATTAAGGTGGGACATGCCCTAAAAAGGTTGGGAAACACTGGCTTAAACGATATTGTGATTACAATCGTATCAGCTGTTTGACTTCTTCACTAATCAATGTCTAGAAAACTACTTGTTATATTCAAAAAGTTAGCCGCAAAGCTATATCATAATATTGAATACTAGTGATAAGTTATGAACTATATAATGAACGTTTTGCCGTTATATGCATCATTAAACTAATAAAATATGATAAAAACAAGATCAAGGTAATGCATTGTTAATTACTTAATACATCAATTACTAACCCATGCGGTACACTTCGGAAATGAAGGTTTAGTAAAATTAAATACGCAAGAATGAGTATTTGATTATTAAGTCATTTTTTAAATTTTCTGGTATTATATTGTGTTTATGTTTTTATTTTAATTCTTATGAACTGTGGAGCGTAAACTACAAAACTAGGGACATGAGATTAGTAGGGTCCTTATATTATGTAAATATCCAACAAGAAATATTATTATTAAAATTCTTCTCCTATTAGGGGGTGGATAAGAAGTTGAAAGTGTTTCGTTTGTAGAGATAGACATATAAAACCCTATTTTTTTGAGAATTAAATTAGAAATAAATACACAGGTTTTTCATTATTATGAAATGTTTTATGTGGATAGGAATGTCGTTTTTTATTTCAATTACAGCTAAAAAAATGAAATGTTACAATTCGACGTTCAGACTGTTTTTAAAAACATAGACAAAGCCGCAAGTAATAACTAAGTCATATTTGAAATACGATTGCGTGTTATTTTAGTATCATTAACGTTCTCGAGTAGTGTATTATCTTCATTTGTATTACAGTTATTGAAGGAATCTAAGGCTGTTTGAATTAATTATTAAATTTATAATATGCATATATCGTTTGAACGCTATATACCTAATTATTAAGTTTAATTTACCTAATTTGCTTCTTTATTAAAAAAATAACGAATTAACAAAATTTGTATACGTTTTATTTGAGAACATTTCATTTGAATTTATCAACGAACGTTGAGTTGGCGTAGTGCTTACAGAATGTGGCTGTTGCGCTAGTTGTCGCAGATACGATCCTTATTTTTTAAGAAACGTTTGTATTAGCTACATATAAGTTAGTATGTGTTGTACGTCTGGCGGGGCAGCCGTATGGTACACGCGTAACGGCTGCCCTGCGCCCGGTCCTTGAGCGGTGGATGCGTCGAAAACGCAAGCCCCTCACCTTCCGTCTGACGCAGGTTCTCACCGGGCACGGTTGCTTTGGTGACTTCTTGTGTCGGACGACACACAGGGAGCCGACGACTGAATGTCACGATTGTGGCACGGCGGTGGACTCTGCCCAGCACACCCTCGAGGTGTGCCCGTGATGGGCGGCGCTGCATCAAGGTCTGATGTCGGTCCTCGGGGACTTGTCGCTCCCGAGCGTCATCATCGCGATGCTCGGCGACGACGAGTCCTGGAAGGTGATGGTCTCCTACTGCGAGACAGTAATGTCCCAGACGGAGGCCGACAAGCGAATGAGAGAGAAGGCCGCCGACGTGGCCTCCATCCTCCCATCCGCGGGCGACGAATAGGGGTGCGAAGAAGGCGCTACTTAATGCGACTCCAGTAACGGCCCTGTGTCCGTGTCGGCCCGGGATGAGAACCCGGTCCTGCCAGATACGGCGTCGTCGGGACTGTTTAGAGGTAGAGCCTGACAGTCCACGTGTAGGAGAAGTCTGGCCTTTTCGCCGAGGTAAGTATGTCGCTTGTGGTATTCTGTTGCCTGCAGATCCGGGACCCTCCAATTAAAGCGGCTGAAGGCTCCCGCAGAGATTTAGCACGGTAATGCACCCCCAAATGCTGAGTACGACATACGGTCTAGGACTGTCTACCCGGGCGTCCTGGATATCACCAGAAAATGGATTCCCCTACGATACAAAAAAAATCGCCACAGGATTTCGTCGTACTGGGAGCCATTGAGTGTAAATTGTATCTCTATATTTTATCATATTTATAATTTATTCAGATAAAATAATATAGCTATAGAAACTCCTATAATATTCCCACATCAATTATGTCAAACTCATTTTAATGTGACATACTCGTAATTTTGGGTGTTTTAATTTAATATAATTTTTGTGGTAATAGCTCAATTATTGTGGTTATAGCAATTACCATTCTATTACAATTATTCTAACATAGTACTATCGAAGTAACTCTTGTTGTCTATTGTGAATTTATTAAACTACGAATTTTCTAAAAATGATATGGGCTAAACATGTATATGTATAAAATAAATAAATATGAAAATAGCTCCATGTTTTAATTAAATGCTTATGTTAATAAAATCTTATGGAGTATTTTATGAGATCTATATATTCTAACACTGATTTTTTCTATGAATTCTTAGCACCATCATCGTCAGTACGTTATTTCAATATACATATCTATTAGGGTTTTACCTGTGCAAGCCTCATAAGCGTCTGAAAAGTATAATTTGGTGACTTGAATGCGTAACATTTTATTTAACTCTAACATATAAAAACTGTGTTTCGAGTGTTTTTATTTGTAAGGTAATTACCATCTACGTAATGATCGTTCGTAAAAAATTATTATAAAGGAAAAACCGCAGTAGCCACGGAGCATAATAGTAAATAATAACATTTTAAAAAATTTACTTGAATAACAATTTTATTGAAAAGTAACAAAATCACTCGTTAAAAGAAAAAATGTATATTTTTCGAAATAAATTAAATTCAACACAAATTAATTCCTTACGTTGTTTTAAATAAAAGAAATATAAATAAAAAGATAGGTAAAATTGTTTAAATGTGTAACAAACATAAATACATTTATGTTATATGTTAACAACATAATAGACGAACTCACAATACTTGAACGACTTAGACAAATATATTTTACTCGTATATACAATGATCTAATACTGGCACAAAATATCATCTTATATGAACTGTTCCGTTAAACTGTTTCATAAAGTCAAGCAAGGAATAACATTACTGAAAGGCGATTACTGAAAGTGTCAACTTTCAGTAATCGCCTTATGTTCCGTAAATAAAATTATTTCCCATAAATAAATTTATTATTAAATTATTTTCCGTAAATACGTTTATTATTCCGTAAATAAAACTACAAATATATCTCTGACTATTAAAAAGAGTTAAGACTCAAAGATTAATGATATTTAAAGTTGTTAAAAAATACATAATTATTTTTCGTTGTTCTTGTTAAATTTTTTATTTAAATAAGCTTCAAAACGTTTCAGTTATTATTAGTGTAGTACATGTGAGAAAATTGAATTGCAGCTCGTATTTAACTGCTGCTCTATTTACCTTAATATTTATTATATTGAATGTAAACACAATGAGATTGCACCGGTTTCTTTAGAATACAAAAAAAAATCTAAGAAGCTGATGCATAACAATAATTAACATACGATTATTATAATATTTCAAGGTCCATAAATTAACTAGTAGTTTCTTGTATTAAGTTTTTGCTCACATAAAGATCTTAATAATGATTTCGTTTTGTTTTTTTAAATACAAGTTTTGGTTCACGGTTTTGTTTAGTGATTTAACATTATGCAGAGTGCGTTGTAACTACAGCTTACTGTAATTATTACAGTAAGCTGTATAGCAGTATTACTACTGCTTATATATGCAACTAGGTATATTTTGATAAATTACTAAAACTTTATGAGAAAGTAATATACAATTAAAATTTCTTTAAATCGTCAAAAAATTAAATATGACTTAAAATTTTAAATCATATTATAGTGAGATTAATATTGTAGTATGTAGGCCTTTATTATTAATTCCTAGTTACTTATTGTTGAAAATATTGCAGATATTCAATAAAATTAAATGTTAATCAAGAGACGCTTAAATGAATTTAGTCGTCAGGTAAATTCTATTCCTAATTAATCATCTGACGTGTTTAGAAATAGTACATGTAGTTGACCGATTGTAATGGTAACACCAGGATCTCGGATACAAGACCGGTGAATCATAATGAGATGCAACCTTTAATGAAGTATATGTACGAGTACATCCGCGACAATGTTTATAAGTGATATAAATAGTCTATTAGAATTTTTAAATATTTAGAGCAAAACTTGAAGTAATCGCATTTTATTGTACTTATGGCAATTGCACGACTTATCGAATAAAAAATGCCATTTCTAGATACTGAGCGTGTTCAAACAAACAATCATAATTCGTCGGTCTTATTCGTATTAAAAATAATAATATAAAAAGTGTATTAAACGTGTTGGTTTAAGAACAGTTTTGTGTATTTAGTATTAGCTTTAAATGAACACAGAAATAATTAGGTAATTAAGAATTTGTAACAAAATTTTTGCGTAACATTAAACTAAAAAAAGAAAAAACTAAGTGCAATTTAAGTAAATTTAATATGTAATACATGCGTATTAAAATAGTTTTTTAGTCAGGTTGTACTAGTACGATTATATCGTTATCGTAAAAGATCTCCTTAAATTGATAGCTGGTTTTGCTTTGTAACAAAACGTAAATAAATTACGTAAGTACGTAGTAACGTATTATAATTAATTATCAATAGTAAACTATATTTTTTATACAAGTGAAAAAACTAATAACTATACGTTAAAGACAAATAATGAATTTTAATTGTGATCCTCAATGAAACTGTCAAAATTACCAATTGCCAATCTAGACCAGATGATTTACAGAATGACGAATTTATTCGCTGAGAAGTCTATTCTATGGAAAATTACATTAAAACATACGTATATAGTAATCTATAAATCTCCAGTGTGTTCTAACTTTAGGGCTGTTGTCATATTTTGTATTAGTTTATAAATCAAGTTCATTATAAATGTAAATGGGAAAATTAAAGTGTACATAAAAATAAATAAAGTACATCTAAAATATTCTACAATTAAACATGTCTATTAGGTTTATAACACTGGTTACAGGTTACATATATTGTTGGCTGTTGCGCTATCGGTCTAAAGTTTGACCCCCGCGCATGAAAAACGTTTGTATCGACCATAAAGATGTTTCTAGAAGTCGGGGCAGTTGTGCTCGTGTGTATGTTTTCCGGACCCCACAAAAGCATAAAACATAATATTTTTATACATAGGTTTATGGGATATATATATATATATTATAGTCGTAGGGTAGTGGTAGGTATATATATTATAGTATACATATTATGTTATGTGTGATGAAATGCATTTTTAATGAGAAATAAGTATAATTACTTTGAGGATACTTATACTCGTACATTGACACCTTGAAAATTTTCAAGGTAATAAAATCATTAAGGTGTCGATGTAAAAGCATAAAAAATGTATCACCCAAAAACAAAATCTCTTCTTTTAATAAAGCCGATATAAAGTAGTGTAATATGTAAATATATCAATGTCTGTTTTTGCCTAGCGTAATATTACTTATGTAAATAAGACGTTACATAAAAACGCCATATATCGTTGAAGTATGAGAATGAAAGGTTACATGCTATTATTTTTTATTACATAAAATGAGTTAGAATCATAATTTACTTAGAGACATAGAAATTCAGAGTCTATATATAATTATACTAATAGTATAAGTATATTATAGTAATATTAAGTTAATAATAATATTAAAAATAATACTAATGTCTTCTGAACTCTATTTTCGATTTATTAAAAATCCTATTGCAGCACTTGGAATTAGAAGGACTGATTTGGCATTTTTTAAATGTAACTCTGTGTACGGTATAAATGAAAAATTCTCTAAGTAATGTGTTTGTCCCACACAATAATTGTTTGTTATTTATCTCTAGTGACATTGATTAATTACATTTCAAAACATATTTAGCTTCCAGTAACGGTCCCGTTACAGTTATAAACATTAAACCTTAATGAAAAACGATCTCATATCGTTACAGTCAATTATTTCGCGCGGCCTTTTTGATCATTCTTGTGTCAATACCAGATGCAGGTTTAGTGTCAAATTTGTAAAATAACACCCGAAAGGGGGCTCAATTACAGAACAACCTTCGCTAAGTAATATTATATCAAAGTATTTTCTACTTATCACTTTTAGTTTTACATTAAAAGTCTAATATTTTTATTTTAATATCGAGGGAGTATACAATTATGTTATTGAAAATTGTCCACAGATGCATTACATTACTCATGTTCTAAAATGGAAAGGTTGTAAGCTTTATATCTACTGTTGAATAAACTATGACAAATTTATTGTTGATGAGGCTAAGTAATGGTTAAAGTGTTCATGTGGCAGAAGGCTTAAGTATTGTATTTACTTTCTAGACAAACCGCATAGTTACACCCATTTTTAAGGGCTTAGCTCAACTGCTATGACTTTTAGGGCTTATTTCACCAGTTGCTGAGACAGTTATCTGATAACGATACCCAACAGATAAAATTTTGTGATAGGTTTTCCTTTTTCAATAATAAACTCCACTTTATCTGTATATCGTATATCTCTATTAACAACCTGGGTATCAAAAAGTTGTAGTTTATTAGTTAAGGTGAAACAGGACCCAAGGGCTTGTTTAACCTGCTGATAAAATCTATCAGTAACTTATGTTTGAGATAAATTTTATCAGTAACAGATTATAGCAAAAAAAATTCTTTTTAAAAACAGAAATTTTCCTGGTTCATAAAATATGGAAGAAAGTGCTGGAAGAAATCTCTTCTAGTGCTGGAAGAAATCTTTTGTAGGAATAAGACAGCCTTTATACTTGTGTTTCAATGACATGTATCTCTCTATAATACTGTACGTGTAATAAAGTGTTAAAAATAAAATAAAGTGAAAAATATTTTTTTAAATTGATATATACTCGAATATCATATGATTTATACTCATGCATATATGTAATAAATTGATAGATTATATATGATATACCCGAATTATATTTATATGCATGATTTATTAATTAGTGTCGCAGAGGTATTATAAAACTTCTTCAATATTATGTATTATGTTATATCTCATTTTAAGATAACTGTAAAGTTAGTATGAGAAATAAAAGTCTTTAAACCTAATATCGACATCGTATGCTAGTATGTATAGTTTAGTAGTTTATAGTAGTTATGTTAGTAATATAGTTTTACTTCCCTAGAACTTGTTGATCCTTGTAAGTCTGATCTTTGTAATTCTAATTTTATTCCCAGCCGGGTTATCTCACTGCATGTTACGTAGTCCCTTTAAAATGGGAAAGGAATCAATGATTCAGTCCTATTCAAATCTGCTTATTAGCTATTGAGATAAGCCGTAAACTACAAGATCCGTTATGTGACAGTACGGATGACGGTTGTGTCTTTAAATATAATATCAAAGGATATACAGTATATTCTCATGCTACACATTGTCCAGATACGGTAATCTATAAGGAGCCCATTGTTTTGAGAATATCTCACGTTTTATATATGTGCGTATTTCGCCTTTTATAGTGTTTATTGGAAAGCTTTCACTGTTATCTGGTTTAAGGAAAGCAGATTATGTTACTCGCTAACAGTGTTCTGATGTTCGAGTTGAATAAGGAAGCGAACTAAAGATACGAATGATACACTTACATAATAGTCTGGTAAATCTTAAGCTAATAATAAATGTGTCCACTCTACTTATCCTAGCGGAATATAATCTAACACGCAAATTCTAAATATGAAATCTGAATTTATTAAGAATGTTTTTTTTAACTTTGGATATGACTGTATAGCTGGTGGCAAATAACGTCTTGACTGAAAGATATAATTACCATTTTTTTACCAATTAATTTGCCAACTGAAACTTATAACTTTTTTTAAATAGTTTTAGAATAATTTAGTCTAAATCTAAATAATATAATTGTCTACATTTATGTAAAAAAGTTATTGATGATTTTGTTAATGTTAGCTATATTAAAAACATAGGATATAATTATCACGCTTCGACTCCTACAAGTATAGAAGCTATAAATACAGGTGGAACTACGAGGGACGTCTAGTTTTCAATGAGTTTATTATAGGCTACTTTTAATCCCAATGTGCCCAATTATTTAATATATGTCATCACAATGTAGAAAAGGGCGTTGGTATCCAGAATTAATATTTATTACAATGCAACGGTAAACAATTACATCACGGTACAAAATAATTTACGATTCACTATATTTATGATAAATTGAATATAATACTGCTTTTGTCAAGACAAATCGACAGTATAGAAATGTAAATACAGCCCATGACACCAATGTATTAGCTTTGTTGACATTGTGCCGCTATCTAATATCCATATTTTTTAGACAAATAATATTTAGAGACGATTTCAATTTAATATTTCTGATAATCAATATGATACTTAATTGATTTATTACATTATACAATTTGATTGTTACTTAATTCTAAAATTACTGCAATAAACAATTTAAAATGCGAGCAAGCACTCAACAACTGAATATAAATGCTTATATCTTTAGAGTTGGTTGCTTCATCTAATTCTGAAACTGCCTTCTACCTAATTTTATTTCGACACGAACTTTAAGAGGTCTTCCCATGCGGTGTAAAACAGTCACGTTACGAAACATCTTAAACGTAATTCTATTAAGCCGTAGTGGAAGATGTCACATAACATAAATATTGACCTTCTCTGTATTAAATATAAATTCACGATGTCCAACAAATTCAGACATTCATTTGATATTAGAAAGAAACAATTTTATGGAGGCCACGAAAATGATCTACAATTTAATATGTGCATTTATTTTTAATATTAACCTTTATAGCATTAGCAATGAAGGTCATTTATGATGTGTACCAAAATTATTGCAAAATATCAAGATTTACATTAATTTAATATTAAACAAAAATTCTAATTTGATGTAACTAATTTTAGATTCATATCGTTACAGTTTTGAGTCTATTATACATTTAATCATAAAAAGTTATTAAGTTTTGTGTTTTATTATGATTATTATAATAAAAATACTATTAAATACTTTACTTAGTGAATGAAGCAAACGTAATAAAAATAGTATGTTGCAGTTTTTTTTAATTGAAACTTGCGGGTTTATTGCTATTTAATTTAATTAATATTGAATGATTCGAAACTGATAAAATACATATCAACACGTAGATAAGTTTCTTATAGAAGATTAATATGAACGAATTGGTGGTAATATCTTATATCTTTAAACGAGCAATTCTTGTATATATATATATAATCTGAATCTCGGAAACGGCTCCAACGATTTTCATGAAATTTAGTATGCAGGGGGTTTCGGGGGAGATAAATCGATCTAGCTAGGATTTATTTTTATAAAATGTCGTTTTATCCTTTTTTCAGGCAATTAAAAAATATCGTTAGAATATGAAGGTAAATTTCGCTGTCATTGATAAGTTTATAATAGCTTCCATGTGAACCGGGCGGATTCGAAATAAGAAGAACCCCAGGTTCGAATCCCGATGTCTCCAGAACTTTTTTTTCTTTTTTTTTTTTAAGTTTCTTCTTTTGTGAGAAAAACTATTATTGGGAGACAGTTTCTTCTTTTGTGAGAAAAACTATTATTGGGAGACCTTTACAATAAAACAATAGTCACTGGTTATTTAAATAAAAAAAAATAAAAAGAGATGCTAGTAATATTTGTTCTCACCAAAAAAGGAACTTGAAAAAAAGGAAAAATCTTCCGTTTTCGAGACCGCCCGATTTCCCACCTGAGCTATTATAAATTTATCTAAGATGGTGGCGAAACTTACTTTCTTATTCTAATGATATTCTAGCAGTTTTTAATTGCTCTCGAGATTTTTATTTAAATAACCAGTTTATATTTTTTTTCCTACCTCTGCCGAAAGTTCGATTTTCGTCCCTGTGAAGCGGGACAAAAGTGACATTTTCTGTCCCCGCTTCACAGGGACAAAACCTGAACTTTCGTCCTAGGAAGGAAAAAAAAGTATGTGTAACATGGGACGAAAGTACTACATCCATTCCCGTATGTTTGCTACCCTCGCCTTCGGCTCGGGCGGCAATTTCACATGAGGGTCAAAAAAATAGTACGTTCATCCCCTTGTGACACAAAATACTATATTATTATATAGATAAGATCGAAAAATATTATTCATATTTCATCAGTTCTATCGTATCTAAATATAATTCCCAAAAAAGAACGATTAACAAATAAATAAATAAAAAATACCGAACAAAACTCGGACATCCAGGTAGTACAGGGCTCTCAATAATAGTTATTTTTTTACAAAAGAGGGAACTTAAAAAAAAAAGCAAAAAAATGGGACTTGAGGCATCGGGATTCGAACCCAGGTATACTGATTTCCCACCTAAGTTATTATAACCTTGTAGATTATGCCGAAATTTACCTTCGTATTCTAATAATATTCTAACAGTTTTTAATTGTACTCGTGATTTTTTTTTAAATAACCAGTTCATATTTTTTTATTATTATTTCGTTAAGATCGAAAAATATTATTTATATATCATCAGTTCGTAATTCGTATGTAAATATAGTTTCCAAAAACATGAATTACAAAAAATAAAAAAATAAAATACCGAGCAAAGCTCGGTCATACAGTTAGTAAAGGGCTCCCAATAATAGTTTTTCTCACAAAATATGAAACTTAATAAAAAATAATAAAAAAAATAGTTCTGGAGACATCTGGATTCGAACCTGGGGATCTTCTTATTTTGAATCCGCCCGGTTCACATCAGAGCTATTATAAACTTATCAATGACAGCGAAATTTACCTTCGTATTCTAACGATATTTTTTAATTGCCTGAAAAAAGGGATAAAACGACATTTTCTAAAAATAAATCCTAGCTAGATCGATTTATCGCCCCCGAAACCCCCTGCATACTAAATTTCATGAAAATCGTTGGAGCCGTTTCCGAGATTCAGATTATATATATATATACAAGAATTGCTCGTTTAAAGATATAAAGATATAACAATTAGCGGACCCGACAGAATTTGTCCTAAACAAAAATCAAAAACAACTTTATTCAAATAGGCCCCACGAGCACCTTCGAATCGAATCGAATTCGAATTTTACAAATTAAAACTTTAAAGTTATTATTATTTTTGTAAAAGTAAAACTACCACCGATTCGGAATGTAGATTCTGCAGAGAAGAATCGGCAAGAAACTCCGCACACACACGTCTTAAAATCCAAAATTTCAACCTTTTTTGAATAAGTTCCATGTATATGTAAATCCAATGTAAAGCAACAATAACATAAGATCAACGATAATTAATAAATAAAACATTCATTAAAAAAAAACATTTTGTGGTAGACCATATTGTGAATCTAAACCATTTTCGAATACACTCGAACACAAAAAAAAAAAAAAACAGTCATATACATCAAAGTCTGTCCAATCGTTTAGGAGGAGTTCAGTTATAACATGCACAGTAGAATTATATATATATAAGGTGAGTGTGTGTGTGTGTGTATTCCCTATATTTTTTTTTTTTTCAAAAAGATAAAAGTTACGTAACTTCAACAGGATTACGGTTAAGTTTAGAATTTAGACACGTAATAACAGAATGAAAATAAAAGCCTGCCTAAAAATGGGATAGCCTTTAAGTCACCCTGTTGAGAATTAATAGTAGAGTTCAAAGCGTTACTCGTATATATTATTTTTGAAAGAATTATATGGTTAATTTAAGTGACAGAAATACCAATACTCTTTTATCTTTTATGTCGCTTTAGAGAGTGGGTTCAAAAATTCAATAGGTGGATGTGTAGTTTAATTCAATTATTTTGCGCAGAATTTTTCCAATCATATGTTGAATATGCTTGGCACGTACAAATATATATATCAAGTAGATTATGATACCTCATAAAAAATATGCATTTTTGATATTAAAATATTATATGAAATTTTTATCATTATTATGTACGAAATTTAATGTCGAATTAAGACGAAAACGTTGTTGGCAACATTGGGAACGAAGCTAGATTGATAAATCCGGTTATACTTGGCTAGTTGTTGCTACCAGCCCCACGGGACGATTATCGCAAATATTCTCAAAGTAAATTATTTTAGTAATATCAAGTGTCAACAAAACCACTATGAATTATTTAAATAACTATTGTGATTAGTTATTTGTGAAACACATTGACTAGGTTAGTTATTAACGCACTTGTTTAAAAAATTAAACAAGTGCGAGTCTGACTCGCCCATGAAGGGTTCCGTAGCAGCAAGTAACATCATATAAAAGTTCTTGTAGTTCGTTGTAATTTTAATCGATGTTTTAATAATAGTGTAAATATTTTATAAAAAAAAAAAGAAAAAAAAAGAAACTACTAACTAGATCTCGTTCAAACCAATTTTCGGTGGAAGTTTGCATAGTAATGTACATCATATATTTTTTTAGTTTTATCATTCTCTCATTTTAGAAGTTACAGGGGGGACACATTTTACCACTTTGGAAGTGTCTCTCGCGCAAACTATTCAGTTTAGAAAAATAATATTTATTTATTTTAATGTGTGTTTGATGAAAAAAAAATTGTTTGAGTTTCAGTTCTAAGTATGGGGAACCCCCAAAATTTATTGATTTTTTCTATTTTTGTGTGAAAATCTTACTGCGGTTCATAGAATACAGTCATCTACTTACCAAGTTTCAACAGTATAGTTCTTATAGTTTCGGAAAAAAGTGGCTGTGACATACGGACGAACAGACAGACACACATGACGAATCCATAAGGGTTCCGTTTTTGCCATTTGGCTACGGAACCCTAAAAATGCAAATGCAAATAAGGAGCAACAAAAAGTTGCGAGGTCAAATAGCTTCATCGTCATTAAGGATAAGATGACATTTATCTATATGTATATTAACTTTGTAAATGTCAGGCAAATGCACCGCACCTTTTTCTTAGAAAAACTATTAGAGCTTTTTAATCTGTCACGCTGTTTCATTGAAAATTGACAGATAAGTATTAGAGTACTTAGCAAATAATTTTATAACAAACTAGCGGCCCGCCCCGGCTTCGCACTGGTATTTAACTAAAATTTCAAAAATTATGAATTTATATTTTTTATCACCTACATCTGCGTCGATACTGGAAAATATTTTATAATAGACGGATTTAGTTGTCAAAGATGTGTCAAAATAAAATGTAATTTAAATCAAAAGCACTAAGGAGTGTTGAAATCAACTACACTAGTATTGTAAGTCTTTCAATGATTGGGCGACTCCGGGAATCCATAGAAGTAGGCAAAAGTTATATGATCTCTTACAGGAGAAATCATATAATACAAATATTGCTTTTTGTAACTATGTTAGAAATTACTCAAAAATATTTAAGCTTGTTTGTGCCGCAGCCAAGTCGACTTTCATTAGAAACAAGATTAAATTTAGTAATAATAAAATTAAAATGACTTGGAACATCATAAATGCCGAAACTGGATGAGTTAAAGATCGCAATGGTGTCAGTGAATTAATAAATGACAATTACTCTATTAAATCAGATCAAAAAGTGGCAAAAGCTTTGGAAAATCACTTTGCTAACATTCCACTTTCGACAACTAAAACGCTTATATCTTCACCTGAAGTCGCTGAATCGTTGCTAAAGAAAAAGGAGAATAATCATGAGATTGTATTGTTTGCTGATGATACTTCATTAATATTTAAATTACATAGACAAGAGACAAACTATGACGACGTAAACAATGCTCTCTCAAAAGTAGTTTTTTTTTTTTGTCGCAGGGGAATCCATTTACGGATGATATCCAGGATGCCCGGGTCGGCAGTCCTAGACCTATGTCGGACTCGGCACTTTGGGAGTGCAATACCGTACTAAACCCCTGCGGGAGCCTTCAGCCGCTTTAATTGGTGGGTCCCGGATCTGCAGGCAACAGGATCCCTCCAGCGACAGGCTGGCCTCGGCGAAAAGGCCAGACTTCTCCTCCATGGGGACTGTCCGGCTCACCTCTGAACAGTCCCGACGACGCCGTATCTAGCAGGACCGGGTTCCCATCCCGGCCCGATACGGGCACAGGGGCGTTACTGGAGGCGCATTAAGTAGCGCCTCCTACGCACCCCCATTCGTCGCCCGCGGATGGAGGCCACGTCGGCGGCCTCCTCTCTCACCCGCTCGTCGGCCTCCTTCTGGGACATTACTGTCTCGCAGAAGGAGACCATCGCCTTCCAGGATTCGTCGTCGCCGAGCATCGCGATGATAATGCTCGGGAGCGACAAGTCCAACCTCAAAAGTAGTACACTGGTTTAGTGTAAATAACTTACTTCTTAATAGTAAAAAAACTAATTGTATCAAATTTTCATCACCTAATGTAAGACAAGTCAATATGCAACCAGAACTCAATGGTGATAAACTGAATTTAGTTAATTCAGCGGTTTTTCTTGGAATCACTATTGATTCAAAGTTGCAGTGGGGACCCCATATCTGTCGATTGGCGGATAAACTGAGTTCTGCAGCATACGCGGTTAAAAGGATACGTCTACTAACGGATGTCGATACAGCTAGATTAGTGTATTTCAGTTACTTCCATAGTATAATGTCCTATGGCATTTTGCTATGGGGCAATGCGGCGAATATTAATACTATTTTCATTCTGCAGAAAAGGGCTATACCGTTACATATATAAAATGAAATGTAAAGAATCCCTGAGGGAAAAGTTTAAAGAGATCAATATTCTGACCTTTGCATCGCAATATATCTATGAAAATATAATGTATATACGTAAAAATTGGCATTTGTTTGTTAGCCGTAGTGATCATGCCTTGAATAATGTAACACTCCGGAACGGCCACAAACTAGCGCTACCTAAATGTCGGCTCAATAAAAAAAGTCGTTCCTTTATTGGAATGTCTATTATAATTTACAATAAAATACCGGTTGCGGTCCAATCTTTGCCTTTACAGAAGTTTAAAAAAACTATTAAGCAAACTTTGTGTCGAAAAGCTTATTATGACATAAATGAATTTCTAAACGATAAAAAGGCATGGAATTGAATATAACTCGGCCAGGCTATCAATATGTGATTTGTCATTAGATATAGTTATACAATTTTGTGAGCAGGTGGCATGTGATGATTTCGGCATATACGATTGGCTGTCTCGTGTTTGTCCTAATCATTTCATGGTCATACTGTGCATTATTCATTTATTTTGTATGACGCTTAATTATTTAAAAGAGTACCGAGAGTTTTTTTACTCCGGCTTTTTTTCCTCTCGGCCAACACTAGGGACATTAGATTAAGTTACTTATTGTAACATTTAGTAAAGCCGATGATATAATAGTAATGTTATGTCTACCAAGACATTAACTTGTAATCATTTGACGTATTTGTTTTAAACATTTAACATTCGTTAAGTGTGTAAAATCACCTTATGACGAAATAAATATTTTCATTTCATTTCATTACAAAGCAAATAAGATTTTACCCCCTTTTAACCCCGTTAGGTGATGAAAGTCGATAAAATACGAAACACGTCTTCAATCGATTCTGTTAATAAATGTTTCTGCAAAATTTTAATTAGATTGGACCAAGGAATCACGTTGTCACATACAAACTTATCCCTCCTTTTTCACCATCTTAGGGGCAGAATTTCGTAAAATCCGTTCTTAGCTGATCTCTACTCGGCTAAAGGAATATTTTTAGCAAATTTCAAGTATTCTCTAGATCTTATTATTCTAGAGATATCGTGATAAGTGAGTGAGTGAGTGAGTGACTTTTCGCTTTTATATATTAAGCTTTTAGCCCGCGACTTCGTCCGCGTAGAAGTCGAAAATGGTTATAATAAATAGTATTTTAATTTGTTTTTTTTTTTTACGTTATTAATTTTGTTATAACATATAAATTATTATGTTAAAATATTTGAATACTAATAAAATATAACAATCTTTATTATAGAGTAGAGATTTAAAGTTTAAATAAACATTAAAATTAAAATAAAAATATTATATTAATAGTTATATTTTATGAACACGAAGCTCGGCCTTTGATCTGAAGAAATTTACACGGAGGTATTATCTTTTTACAACGAAATCGAACATCAAGCTACATTAAGAGTTTGACCTTAAGTTTTGTTTATGGTAAATACACACTCATATACACTCATACATTATATTATTATCCAGTTCCCGGAAATCACCATTTCCTATTTTAAGCAACAGGTCTGAGAACTGTCCGGCAGTAACATCTCCCCTTAGATGGACTCTAATATTTATGGTAAGGCTCAGTTTCGTCACTGCAGGCCACAAATGCTCCTGTACTCTAGTGTATTGTATCAGCCTGTAAACAGCCCACTGCTGAGCAAAGGTCTTTTTTCCATATAGAAGAAGGGTTGGAGCTTAATCCACCACGCTGCTCCACTGTGGGTTGGTGGATAATATCCTACCATAAGTAACGATTATTATAAAGTATCTATGATAACAAACGGGACCGACGGCTTTACGTGCTCTCCGGGGCACGGTGGGGAAACCCACAAGGACATACACCCAGACCTGAAACAAATATTGGCACAAATACAAATATCTGCCCCGAGCGGGAATCGAACCCGCGACCACCGGGATTAAGCCGAGACGTTGAGGCGACTAGTCGCACCACTACACCAGAACGGTCATCAATGCTTCGTACATTGTATCGTTGGTATAATTACACCACAAGTCAATACGATTTTGTCTCATAGATTTGAATAAACCCGCAAGTAATTATTTTTTAACTTTTGATTGACTCGGCACAGTTGGTAGTGACACTGCTTCCTGCTCCAGGATCGTGGGTTCCATTCCCGCCTCGAGTCTGGGTGTAATATGTAATTATTTCCATATGTACTATTTATATATATATATATATATATATATATATATATATATATATATATATTTATATTTATAAAAAAATGTATATCAGTCGGCTGTTATCTAAAACACAGGCATTAAGTTGCCTACCTTAGGAACAGATGATCGTGTGTGTATGTCAAACATATATTTATATTTAGTAATAGTCCAAGACAGCTTTTATCTTCTCCTTCTTAGTTTTAGTGTAAGACAAAGTTAAATGGGTACATGATTTATAATGTTTTCTGATCTTGTTCCAAGATTAGTCCATGGTGCCAATCTGTACTAATTGGGGTGTTAATGCCGTATAATTCAAAAATGTTCAATCACAATGTTCAATGTTCCAAGTTCACTTCGGTGTTTTCTATATCTGTATCATTGCGAACTACAGATGCCTTGCTTATGAGTCATTTAGTTTAAAACCCTTGACTTAAAACAACACCAACATTGAAGTAAAAATATAGTATTAAACACTATTTTACAATAAAGAGTTCACACGGTATATTTACAACTAAATTTTGTTACGTTTAATATAAAGTCTTGGCTGTTCCACCAGGAGGACCCAAAAAAAGATATCACCTACACCTGCGTCAATACTGGAAAATATTTAATAGACGGATTGAGTTGTCAAACATGTGTCAAAATAAAATTTAATTTAAATCAAAAGCACTAAGGAGTATTTATATCAAAATAACTTTTTACCCCCTTTTAACCCTGTTAGGGGATGAATTTCAGTAAAATACGAAACACGTTTTCAATCAATTTTGTTAAAGAATATTTATGTAAAATTTGAAGTAGATTGGACCAAGGAATCACGGTGTCACATACAAACTTTGTCTGTTCATCCCCTTAGAGGTGGAATTTCGTAAAAATCCGTTCTTAGCTGACCTCTACTCGGAAAAGGGAATATTTCTACCAACTTTCAAGTCTCTAGGCCTTATAGTTCCAGAGATATCGTGATGAGTGACTATATCTATAGACAGTCTCCTATATATTATATATCCTATTATATATATATATATATAATAATAATAATAATAATTGCCGTGTGGTTCCCGGCAGAGTAGAATAGGACCAACCCATCCTCAGCCTAGGGTGTCGTAAAAGGCGACTAAAGGCAACTAAAGCTGTATAACATCAAAGCAGCCTCCTCGGGGAGAGTGAGCGACTCTCCGAGTGAGTATCTAACAGCTCTAAATGATGATGGATACACAAAGAAACAGAGTAAGACTAGGGCCGCTACCTGGGGGGCGCCAGGGCGCGTCTGGAGCTGGCGCTGGACGTGGCAGCATGCGGGACGCCAGTAACCCCCGCCGACCGGCACCACCACCTAGTCGGTCGGTGTATCCACCATCCCCATCAGCTGGTTTGGCACCGACAGAGTCTCAAGGGACTCAGCATTCGGCGCCCGCCTCTGGTGGAGTACGCCGCATGCGATGGACACAAGACATGAACAGAAATGTCATGCGCGCGTATTATAGGGCTGTAGGAGGGGAAACCGGACGGACTGGCTACCGAGCGGTAATGCACCGCGAGTTCCTGCTGCTTGAGCCAAATTTAACTGTCGCGGAGCAAAACCTGGCAGATAGAGCTCGGTACATACAACGAAAGGGCGTATTCAACGCCACCGAGCTCGAAAGGATTCGACGTGAGGCTGCTCCTGAAGTCGAATTCGTATCCACAGAGCACAACGCAGTTATAACGCAACAGGAGAGCGTTCTTGGCGAAGTGCCTGTGGATGCGATCGCTGAAGAAGCAGCCTCCCATAAAATAGAGCAGATGAGAGGGATTTTGGAGGAGGCGATTTCCGAGATCCGGAGCGCTCCTCTGGAACAGAGGCCACGACTTTCTCGTCTTCCTCTTAATGCTGCGACGCGGGGTGCCATTGAGGCAGCTAACAGGCTGCTACCTCGATATTTGGATGGCAGTCTGGGCTTGGATGATACGGGTTCTATTCTCTTCGGTGCCGCTCTAGCGGTACACCGCTTCACTGGAGCCAAGACCCAGGAGCCTGGACGCACTACTAATAAGAGTAGTGACGTACCAGCCTGGAAGAAGAGAATAGAACGCCGTATCAGCCTGGCCAGGGCCCTCATTGGCAGACTGCAAAGCTTCAGGTCGGGCAACACTAGGCCAAGGATTGTGCGCTCCGTTAGAATAGCTTTTAACGGGCTAGGTGTCAGGCTTGACCAGCCTGATATAGCTGAGAAACTGACGGAGCGCATCGACGGCCTGAAGCAGAGAATCGCGGCATGGGGGAAGCGTATTCGTAGGTACTCTGAGAGAGTTGAGCGCTTCCGACAAAATCGCCTCTTCGTGAGTGATCAGAAGAGGTTCTACAGGAAGTTGGAGAACCCGACGCCATGCTCTACTTCCCAAAAACCGAATACGGCTGACCTCGTCGCCTTTTGGCGAAATATATGGTCACGGGAGGTAGAGCATGAGGAGGGCCCTTGGATTGCGGCGGTTCAGGAAGCATGTGCTAGAATCGAACCGATGAACCCGATCGCCATCTCTTCGGAGAACGTAGCTGATGCGGTCCGGCGGGCACCGAACTGGAAGAGTCCGGGGGCCGACGGCCTGCATCACTATTGGCTGAAAGGGTTCTCGGTATGCCATGCGACCTTGGCCCGACAATACCAAGAGGCGATAGAGCGGAAGACGCTTCCGAACCTCTTCACTACTGGGATCACTCACCTAGCTCCTAAGTCCACCACCACCGCGGATCCTACCAACTACCGCCCCATAACGTGTCTGACTTCCATCTACAAGACACTGACATCCGTTCTGAGCTACAAGATCTCTCGTCATATTGACGAATTTAACATCTTGTCTGTAGCTCAGAACGGATGCCGTGGAGGCGGCCGCGGCACAAAGGAGCTCCTTATCATTGACTCTGTTGCGGGCCAGCTTGTCAAACGCAACCGTCGGAACTTCTCTGCTGCCTGGATCGACTACAAGAAGGCATTCGACTCGGTGCCTCATTCATGGCTTCTGAGGGTCCTCGAGCTGTACAAGATCGACGGTGCAGTTCGAGACTTCCTCGAAGTATGCATGGGGCAATGGAGTACGATCCTTTGTCTCCAGGGCGAGAGACTGACGACGGGTGCCGATGACCGAATACGGATACGAAGGGGTATTTTCCAGGGTGATTGTCTGAGCCCACTTTGGTTTTGCTTGTCCTTGAACCCTTTAAGCACTCTGCTGGAGCGTTCGGGGACAGGCTTTCAGTTTCGGAGAGGAGGTACTAAAGTCTCCCACCTTCTCTACATGGATGACCTCAAGCTGCTGGCACCTAATCCTGCACGCCTTATGGAGTTGCTGAAAATCACTACTGAGTTCAGCGGCTCCATCAGGATGCAGCTTGGAGTGGATAAGTGTGCGGTCGTGCATGTAGACAGGGGACAGGTGACGCAATCGGCTGAAATTAGCCTAGAGCTTTCTAACTTCAAGACCCTCTCCGAAGCTGAATCATACCGGTATCTGGGCATGTCACAATGCATAGGAGTGCAGGAGGTGGATATGAAACAGGCGGTTTGCGAGGTCTTTTTTGGACGGCTGACAAAAGTTCTTCGGAGCTACTTGTCGGGCGCCAACAAGGTCCGAGCTTATAACGGCTGGGTCATGCCCACTCTCTTGTACACATTTGGCGTGCTCAGATGGACTCAGACCGAACTGGACGCCCTGGACAGAAGAGTCCGCACGACTATGACTTACCATCGCATGCATCACCCGAAATCGTCGGTCATGAGACTGTACATCCCACGGAAGTGTGGTGGCCGAGGCCTATTAAGCGCCAAGTCCATGCATAACCGGGAGGTGTGCAGCCTCAGGGCCTATTTTGAAACGAGGAGGGAGGGCGCTATGCATGGTGATGTTGTAGTATGTGACAAAGGTCTCACCCCCTTATCCCTGGCCAAAGAGGAATGGCGAAGACCGGTTGTACTTAGCACCTCTGACCGGGAGACCGTATGGATGGAGAAGGAGCTGCATGGACGGTTTTACAAGGCGCTCCACGCACCTCACGTGGATGGTAAGGCCTCCGTGCAGTGGCTGCGATTCGGGGACCTCTTTGGGGAAACCGAAGGTTTTGTCTGTGCAATACAGGATCAGGTGGTTAAGACGAACAATTACCGAAAGCACATTCTGAAGGATGGCACTCCCGACTTCTGTCGAGCTTGTCGTCATCCCGGCGAGTCACTCAGACATGTGCTTTCGGGGTGTTCAGCGCTTGCCAACACTGAGTACTTGCACAGACATAACCAAGTGGCCAAAATTCTTCATCAAGAGCTTGCTCTTATGTATTGTTTCTTGGAACAGAGGATGCCGTATTACCAGTACACACCGGTGCCAGTACTCGAACGCGACGGAGTCCGGCTCTACTGGGACCTGCCTATTGCCACGGACAGGACGATACTGGCGAACAAGCCTGATATCGTGGTGATGGATAGGGCACAGTCGAGGGTGTTTTTAGTGGACATTACCATCCCTCATGACGAGAACCTCGTGAAAGCCGAAACAGAGAAAAAACGTAAATATCTGGATTTGGCACACGAGATTGTCGACATGTGGGGTGTTGAGTCCACTGAAATCATCCCTATCGTGATATCTGCCAACGGTTTGATCCCGGTTAGCCTCGCTCACCACCTGAGGCAGCTGGGTATCTGTGACGGTTCGCTCGCAGCCAGGATGCAGAAGGCGGTATTACTCGACTCAGCTAGGATTGTCCGCCGATTTCTCAGCCTACAACCCTAACCCCTGGCCGTTTGATCTCCCTGCCGGGGCGTAATCCTCCACCCGCTTATATCTATGTAAATTTATGTAAATTTATTATATTCCTTATATAAGTATTGTATTATATTATATTTATTCATATGTGTATATGTATATATTAACCGGGTGGAGTGTAGCAATAAGATAATAATAATATAAAATATTATATATAATAGATAATAGATTAGTTTCAAAATTAAATTTTTTTACAAAAAATTCTGTGGAGTTAGCTCGCATTTGAAGATCTAGTAAAATATTCTATGCAATAGGAATAGACCGGCTCGGCTCTTTCTAAATTATTATTGATAACTTAAATTACTAAATCTTTCATTTAATAAAGGTTATGTTGTTAACGCTATAAAATATAAATAATAAGTAAGTGAAATTTCATCCTACACCATTAGCAGTCGGTTAATTAAGAAAAGAGCTAATAAATTTGTATTATTTTATTTTAAAATCACCATAAATTGTAACTTCTTAAGATCTTAAGATATTGCAATTTCATGACAAACTGAGTACGAATAAAAATAGACAAAGCCAATTTATCAATATTATATAAATATTAATTTTTGTATTAAAATAAAATACGTGACACATTGATATAAAAAAAATACACATTTTATATTTATCTTCAGTTTTGATTGGATTAAAGTTTTGTAAATGTAAATGTTTGGTTCATTTTAAACTTTTATTTTAATGAACTTAATGTATATTATATATTATATGATCATTAATACGATATGTACGTATTATACATACGGATATGTACTATACATAGTATACAACATTTTATATGATTTAAATGAACCTAATGATTTTAAAACTATAGTTCAAATATCTAGAATTACTTCGTTATTACGTTACATATAAAACTTGAATAGATAGTGATGTGAGGTTTAACCTTTACGGCAATGTCATATTTGTAGAATATTTTCTGGTCTATGATACTGCAGGACAACATAGCCTTCTCATGGTGAAGTACGAGTAATTATTATTAATTAATCGTTGCAAGCTATACTTAAGTTTAACAGGGCTTCATCAAAATCGGTTCAGTAGTTATAAAGTTTATCGATTTCAAACAAATGAATAAGACATTTTTCCTTACAATACAACTTTTTTTGCTGTTTTGATGACAATATTATTGCAATAATTTCTATAAATAGCCGACGCGTCTTATCTGAGACAAACGGTGTATTTTAATTGTTAATTACTATAGTAATCGTGTCACGTTATTTAAAAATTTCAATTATATTTTTTTTTTCTTAGAAATCGTTTGATTATTAGTGTTATTAAAGGTTTTTTTTAAAACCTATTTGTTAAAAATAAGTAAGTATAATATATCGTGGGTTAAACGCTGATTCTCTAATTTAAAAAAAAAAAGTTCCATTAGTAATATAGGTAGGTAAGTAAATAAAGCCAACGTAAAGCACGGGTGCATAAAACTATTTAAGGCCAGTATATTCGAGCGTTGTAGGTATTTAGCGCTACCTCCCTCCCCGCGCGACTAGTTACGCGAAGTCTCCGATCAAATGAACTCTCGATGACCCCGCGCGCGGCGACGGCGCACGGAAATAATTAAATATATAATTTTACAGTAACTTACTAGGTTTTTTTATTTTTATTTTAGGTTATTTCATAATTCAGTTTTGTTTTCGATCCTGAAGGCACAGCATAAAATGCAACATAAACATTTAATACCTAAGAGAAGTAGATAAAAACCATTATTTAATTTTTTATGGGTTTATAGCTTAAAAAAAATTTACTATTAATATTTTAATTTATATCAATTATCAGTAATTTTTTTTTGTTAATTAATACACTTTACAACATTTAATACCTAAGAGAAGTAGATTTAAACTTTATTTCTTCTCTTAGGTATTAAATGTTTATGTTCCACCTATTACTGCCACCAGGGCCCTGCGCTGGGGCTCCCAAGCGGCGCATTCCTCCAGGGTGTGACGCGCCGAGTCGATTGGCGCGCTACACTCGTGGCAAAATCAGGGGTGGCTTCTCGCCTAGCGATTTGGTGCAGGTACTTACCGAAGCAACCGTGCCCGGTAAGCACCGGCGACAGCCGAAACGTAAGGACCCTATGCCGCCTGTTGACCCAGCGACGAAGGTGAGGACGTCGCTCTGTCCATTGCCTGTCTCAATTCGTTGTCGGCACCTCGCAGGTTAGTCCCATTGTCGGACCAGATTTGAGCAGGTTGTCCTCGTCGAGCTTTCATTCTTCTTAAATTCATTATCACTGAGTCTGTGCTCAGTGACGTCGCTATCTCTAGGTGGATCGTTCTTACAGTGAGGCACGTGAATACTGCCACGTAACGTTTCTGTTGGCTGCGTCCCACGGTAACTGTTAATGGTCTGAAGTAGTCCACCCCTGTGTATGTGAAGGGTCGCTGATGGTGAGCTAGGCGACACGCAGGTAGGTCTCCTGTTCTCGGGTGTGGCGGGATCGCTACCCTAATCCGGCAGTGTTGACACTGTGGAAAGAGCGTTCTTGTGACGGGCCGCAGGCGTAGTATCCAGTAGTGCTGTCGACATTCGTTCTCAGTCGCCTCGACTCCCGTGTGATGCCTCGTTCTATGCATCGCTATGATCCACAACTTCACTGTGTGATGATTTCTATCTAGTATCATCGGGTTTTTAGATGGCGTTGATAGTTGCTCCGCGGCGTTAATACGACTACGGACTCGGAGGGCTCTCTCTGCACACTCGATGCTCAGCTGCTTGAGGCGACTGTTTCGGGTAAACGACTTCCCGTCTTTAATGCTTTCTACTTCATTTGGGAAAGATTCTTCTTGGACTGTTCTCATGAATAGGTCTTCAGCTTTCCTGATAAGTTCCGCGGAGACCGGACGAACCTCCAAAGTTTCTTCGAGCTCTACTCTTATTTTCTGGCGTGTTTTCAGCTTCTTGTTCGTCCTTTTCCAGTCTGGGTCTTTTAACGCGCTTTTCTTAGTCCTTTTATAGTTGACTCGTTGTGTATTGGCTCGACAGAGTTCTATAAACTGTAGCACTCGAGCCGTCGTGTAGCGGAGTCTGTTCCAGCTGGAGTACCGTGTGCAGTCTGGTAACCCTTCTTTGAGTCGCGGCTGTTTACGATCGGTGACGTGATGAGTTTTTTCTTCGCCTGTAGGTTCGGTTGACGACGACAAGGCGGACGTTTCCGTGGGCCAGGTGGACTCCGGATGATAAGGAAATTCAGGACCTGTGTACTATCTGTGACCACTGCTGAATCCCGCTGGTACGTCCCGCGCCGCGTCGTCGGCTACGTTTAGCCTGGTTGGGACCCATCGCCATTCGCTGACCGTCGAAGAATCTTCAATTGCCGCTAGCTGCTAGCTAGCCGCTGTTAGGTGAAAATACTAATATAACTTATTGAAATTTTGGATATGCTAATATATCGATGACAATCATTATATTCTAGCTAAAAATAGATTGAGTGTTCATTAAACTTACGAGTACTTATCTGATCGCTTTTCTAAGCTTACGTAGTTCACGTCTAGATATTTTCTTTTTATTTCTAGTTTTATTCCCCATTTTATATCTACACTACACTGCTATACAGTAAAAACACTTCCAACGTTGTTAGAGTACTAACTAAACTAATCTAATAAAATAATCAATAATAAATAATCTATACTAATAGATAAAACTGAAGAGTTTGTTTGTTTGAACGCGCTAATCTCATGAACCACTGGTTCAAATTTAAAAATTCTTTTTGCGTTGGATAGTCCATTTACTGAGGAAGAATTTAAGCTATATAACATCACGCTACGACTAATAGGGGCTGAGTAATAATAAGAAATGTTACAAAAACGGGAAAAAATAATCTTTTTTGAGAGCTTCCGTTGCGTCCTTTATTATTTCTCTTCTCAAGACATTTTTTAATTATAGTTCCACTTTTAAAGTAAATATAACATAACTCTTTTACTGTAAATTTTCGAAAAAAAATCTCAGTAATATGTTGAACGACCCAAGAATCAAACCTGAGACCCCTTGCTCGGCAGTAACGCTTGGTACCACTGGACCAACGAGGCGAAAATATTTAAGTACGTTTTTCCCTCAAATTAACGCGGGTGAAACCGCGGGTCACAGTTAGTACTAAATAAAATTATCCAATCTATTTCTCAAACCACACTATCCATTCTCTGAGGATAAAGAGGTTCACTGGCGCTCGAATTCCTAAGAGACAAGACCGGACCCTATACATCGGTTTTCACACAAGAGGAAAAGAAGACGTTGATAGACAAGGGATACGGCACCGGACAGGGATCGAGCGTCATGACTATCCACGAGGCACAGGGACAGACACGCGAGGCAGTCATCATCGTCCAGACAAAGACTAGGAGGCTGCGGATTCATGACAGTGTTCCGCATGCTGTGGTCGCGGTGACCAGGCACACAAAGACCTGTGTCTACTACACCGACGACGGTGGTGATGCAATCGGTCGTTTTGTCGGCCTCGGTGGAGGCCACAACAAAGGAAATACTCGAGCACACCCTCAAGATGGCTATACATAAAAGAGACACCTGACACCGCCGTCATTGAGGATGTGCTCGAACAGCTTCCCTCGGGGGATGGCTGCGGCAGAGTCTCCAATAAATAATACAAAAATAAAGAGCCCAAATGTAAATGTAGACATGCCGTAAAAATGTGGTGGCTGGTATGTATGTACTAACAAGCAATGAAATAATAGATTATATTAGATCAAGGAATAAACGCATGTACATAGAAAATAAGAAACATGATGTAAATAGATGTAAGAAAAAAAAAGACAAAATTAAATTATATATATATATACAGGGTGACTGGTGAATTACCATCAATATTCAAGGAGAATACCCGGCACATGATCCTCATTCGAATTATGTAAAAAAAATAGGAACTTAATTTTGGACCAAATTTTCATAAATTTCAATTCAAATAAAAGACGCGTTGTCACTTTTCCAGTCATGCCGGCGGCGCGTGCGACGCGGTGTTGTACTATGCTGCCAGTACCCGCACCCCCGCCCCGCGGCTAATCGCTTATTCGATCGACGAATCACGTTACTAGGTCACTAGGTCAGTAGGCTAGCGCCAACGTATGGTTTGGACGTCTGTTTTGTGTTTTCCCGCGCGTGCGCCTAGCGTTCGATATTCCGAGTATACCTAATCTGTCGTGTGTGAGTGTGACCCTTAATTAGGTATGGCTTATCAGTACACAAATGAAGAGTACTTGAATATGGTTCGTGTTAATGTAATGATAGCTTACCGGGTACTATCAATTTGTACCGGGAGATGTTCCCCAATCGCAGAGTACCTACTGTTAGCGTAATATTAAGCACTAATCCAAGACTACGAGTATGATTCCATTTTTAAATACGCCGGGAATACCAAGATAGGTGAACAGTTAATATTATTTTATTTTTGTTCCAAGTTTACATCATTTACCTAGTCAATAAATCTGTTGCTCATCACATCAAAATCAAATGGAATAAACATATCTTTCAACTCGTAAGTAATATTTAAATTAAATTATTTATTTTGTCTAGAAAGTTCGGTGATTAGTATGCCTCTATCGGCAAGTAGCAAAACTACTGGTCCGCAAGGACCGTAGTTCCTTGCTTTTATTTAATAAACAACAGTTGGCTGTTCAACAATTCACAAAGTTTATTTTTGTTGTGTTTTTTTTTTTAATATTTTCAAAAGTAACTTTATAATTTTTCAACATATTAAAAAAATTATTCTATCAAATCTGATCTTTATCTAGCGACACCTAGTGGTTTACTTGTCATTTACGTCGTACATTACAAACTTGTACTTTTATTTACAGCTAGATGGCTCTGTTTAAGAGATCGTGTCTAAAATTGATTTTATTACTTTAATTCATCTTGAATACTAGTTTTATTTACTAGAATATTTTTTTCGAGAATAAATAAGTGGCTTAGCACTGTTTTAGTTAAAAAAATATGACAAGTCCTTATTTATGAACGACATCATTGTCCACTTTATCTGTGTGTTCTTATTAAATTAAAGCGATATCTCAATTGAAATTCTTCATCCGTAATTTTTCCTACGCCTTAAGTTTCTGGGTAGGGATATATTAAAAATAAAATCCATTGCTTCCAAATCAGACTCTGAGGAGCTGCTCGTATTCATTATGCTAACACTGATTGTTTTTTACCCGACTGCGACAGAAGGAGGGTTATGTTTTTCGAATGTATGTATGTAATATGTATGTATGTATGTCCATTTCTTTGGCACGCCCTACAGCCCTAACGGCTGGACGGTTTTTGACATATGAGGTGTCGTTGGATTTGTCTAAATTGTAGTAGTGACATAGGCTATATAAATTTTCAAAATGGCGCCCGCAAATGGCGGAATGAAGGGGGGGGGGTTGATTTTTTTCTTACTGTAGCAATATGGGTTTCAAATGAAAACTAGTAAATTGTTTTATTCTTTTTTGTTTATAATAAGAGTATTTTACGCAGTTGGGTTTTTTGTTTGTGTGTTTTTTGCGTGTGTCTTCCCGGCTCCTGCGCGCCTAGCGATCGATCATACGCGTATACCTAATCTGTCGTGTGTTAGTGTAATCTGTCATTAGTAATTAGGTATGGCTTATCAATACACAAATGCAGAATCACCATTGCTTTCGAAACTGTTAAAAGTGACTGTGTGTGTGTTAGTGTAGTTATGTAGGTAAATAGGTAGTTTAATGATTGAAAATCGTTGTAAATAATTCGTTAATATCATTAAATGAAAACACGACACGCGACGTTCTGGTGTAGTGGTGCGAGTAGTTGCCTCAACTGCAACGCCACGCGCTGGTGGTCGCGGGTTCGATTCCCGCTTGGGACAGATATTTGTACAAATATTTTTTTCCGGTCTGGGTGTATGTCCTTGTGGATCCCTACCGTGCCTCGGAGAGCACGTACAGCCGTCGATCACTGTTGTTATCATAGACAAGATAACGATCGTTACTTATGTTAGGGAATTAACCGCCAACCCTCTTAACACTTGGCGGTGTTTGGACGTAATTAACTACTGCGTGGAAACTAGGGTGTCCAGACGACGCGTAAATAATTAGATAACTGTTGGGCAACTTTACTTAGAAGCTTATCAATATTTATGTTATATTTTTACATAATTCGAATGAGAACCATGCACCGAGCACTCTCCTTAAACACCGATAGTATCTCACCAGTCACCCTGTATATATATATATATATATATATAATATATATGTTTGTGTGTGTATATGTATATATATGTATGTGTGTATATTTTTATATGTAAATTATATTTGTAAATAAAGATTATGTTTATTAAAAATTATTATATGTATGTAAATATGATTATATGTATAAAAAAAAATTATAATAATAATAAATAAATAATGGTCAGTATACGGACTCGCGTCATAGAGATCCTGACAATAAGTCTAGCTAATGTAAGTCTAAAATAGTACGCATGAAACTATATTAACAATCTTATACATTTAATTAAAAAAAGGCACGGGCAAATATAAGCCCGTGGATATTTTTGTTATAAAAAAAAAATCCAATCTTTAGAGGGGGGGGGACGCCGCCAGACAGCAGAGATACAGGTCCTACTTCGATGACGCCTCGCAGGCAACTAAAGCGAGGCGCGCGGGCCGTTTTCTTATATAATTTAAATATTTAATATTTAAAAAAAATAGAAACATTTATTTAAAAAAGTAACCGTTAAATGTTCTACTAAAAGTTATTACCTATTTTTACATGTGAATATTGTAACTTAAAATCTGATATTCTTCAAATAAAACAAGAAAAATAATCAAAAACATCCTTTCTTTGTGATTTTTTTTTATCGAGTCAAGTTACAATTATCGTGTTTTGAACCGTTGAATAATCAAGAACGTTTGTTAAACTACAACATATATTTTTAACGGATCAAAAAAATGAATATTACTATGTTTAAAACTCTATCAAAAACAGGTGATTTGGGATATACTGGCCTTAACTTTATATAAGATGTAACAAAATGCGATTTAATTTATAAAGCAGCTCATGATTTATAAGCTGTTAATATAAATCATTTAATCTCTTTGTACCATGTTTCAATATCTCAAAAGTAATTTATGAATACATGACGATTTATGTGTTGAAATATGGCATATATATTCTTAATTAGTAAGGTTATTATATGCATTTAATTTTAACAACTGTACTATTGATATGCATACATGGGCGGAATTGCTGTTGACGTATCTAAAGTCACTAAAAATTACGCACTAATCTTTCGTTACCACGTTATGTATTGTTACAACTTAGCAGGAGACAAAAAGAATTTAAATCTAAATTGCATAGAGTTGTAAAAGTTGCATAGTATTTTTAACATTCAACTAGTTTCCCGCGGTCAGTCATCCTCAAAACGTACATGACACGTTATACACGAAGTGCTCCGATAGTTAGAAGCGGATAACACTACATTACTTAACAATGTAACGAGTTGTTCTAATTCTTGCACTGTACGGAACGCGAGTACCCATTATATGCTAATTGGAAGAAGACACGCAAAATTGCTCAAATTGAATGCGATTTAGATGTATGAATACTTTATATTAAAGTTCTTATATGGCATTTAAGGTGAAATAAGTAACCTTATTAAAATTTACAAACTAGGATTATAAGTTCTAAAATTACATGCAAACGTAATATATTATTCGAAATAATTACATATCTACACTATACTTTCGATATCGATCTTATAGGTGTCAACTTGATCTTATAGATTATGTTCTACTCTGTGACCAATGGCGTAGCTAGGAAACCAAAGGCCCCGGTGCAAAAAATAAACTAGGCCCCCAACTAAGCTGTTTAAGCTTTATCAGTAGGTACAAGCCAAAATATAAATAGTTATGTTTAAAAATTTTAAAAGTGCAAAGCTACTTTATCATCTGCTCTTTATCATGCACAGTAGGGCCCGTTCAGGTTCTACACGCAAGCACATTTCAATACGCAGTTCAATTTATAGTTTGTTGGTCAGGTTCTGAGGGCCCTCTGAGCTTGGGGGCCCCGGTGCAAGGCACCGTCTAGCCCTCCGGTATTTACACCACTGTCTGTGACGTGTCTTATAAACTTCAGAATATCTTGGATTATTCGAATTATAATTAAAAATTCTGAATAAAAAAATCTTAAGTTTTTGAGTCGTACAATAAAATAAGTTATCTTGTATATTTTTGTTATATTTATCTAACTAGTTGTTGAGTATGAGGTCAAAAGACAACATCCAACGTCGATACATTACGTAAATACATAATGACGGACGGATGCGAGTTGAATCCGATACACTCTCGCTGAATACAAAAGTAATACATTGTTCGGTTACGATAAATGTTTCCACGACAAAAAATCTACTTTCTTTAAATATTTATGATCATCGTTAATAAACCGGATCGTACGAATGGATCTGAAACCTTACTATAATCTCATATATTTAGTGGTTTCGCAAGCAGTCTCGGTTCTCAAGATTGTCGTGATAGGTTTGGGATGAGCTGCGGTCTGTAACGCAATTTAGTACAAATAGTTTCCTAGCGACTGTAAATTATTACAAAACAAGTAACTGGGCCTATCGAATTTCCCAATGCACGTACGACTTTTGACCTGCTTGAAGATATAACATTATACATTATACATCTACTGATCGCGATTATAAATCGAACGTAAATCATTATTACCTGTTTATTATAAGAACGATTATAAGGAACGGTCTCGTCGTGTTAATTCTAAGGTTTATTAAAGCGGATAAATAATGATGAAGCGCAGACTGTAATTAGGTTTTGCACGTGCTCTTCGGTCGTGTTTTGACTTTAAGTAATAACAAACAATCGTGTACAGTTCACGTAACTTATGACCTCCATTACAACATAGTTGTGTAACTGAAATAATTAATTGAATTTTATTTTGGGACATCCGAATTCAGCATATTTTATACTTCGAGCTATTCGAAAACTCAGTAGCGTTTAATTTTGTAAATTTAATACAATACAAAATCAAAATAGGTTTTAGCGTATGATATATATTGGCTATATACGTATTTATCAATAGGATAGTAATAAGGAACATGTGATGGACATTATTCGGACACCCACTACCTCAGTCCCCCGAGACCATGGACGCTGCAAAGGGTCCGAAACGTCGGGAAATAATTTTAAATTAAATATTGTTAAACTGTAGTTTTAAATAAACGCGATAAAATCCGTTTTAGATTTTTAATTAAATAAACTTATGTTATTCACGTCAAAAAATTAAAAATAAAACTAGACATAATATAATCATAAATACACTTTTTTTTTGGCCACAATGTTATAATGTGTTAAATGTTTAAATTAATTTAATATATGTATGCAATTTATTAAAATTAGTAAGCGGATGTTTTCATAATTTACATAATTATATATCTTAAATATATTTTTAAAAATAGTTTTACTTATATTTGAACCCCACTCGGTTTTACCTCTGATGTTTTTCGATTCTCTTCACAGTGGTTGATATATTACTTCTTAATGCTCCCGTCCTGGAATTCATAACGTAATTTCTTATAACCTAAGACTTTTCTCAACGAAAAATTAATTCATCTACCACAAAATGTATTTTAAATAGGGTTCTGAAATCAGCGCGTTCAAATAAACGAACAATTTCCCTAGTTTCGTTATTTTAATGTAATATGTATATTTATAATTTTGTGTTAAGACTATAATATTTTAAACTGTTAAGCAAATTAATTTTAATAAAATACGGTTAATTAAAATAACTGTTATATTTATATAATAAATGTTGTAATTTACGTAAATTTAATGAATTTTTTGTCGTATATTTTGTTTCATAAATTGACCTTGATTCGCGGCTTTAGTAATAAACAAGCTTGTAGCTTCCAAGTACATTTATACCCGGAAAAGATGCTTGCCTTTTGATTGATGATGATTTTTTTTTTGTTTGTTTAGGTATATTTTTTTATCCATCTGTTTATTTGGAGCTGTTATAGTTTTGATGATAATATGTATATTATTTTGTAATATTGTTTATAATCATAAAATTGTTGCCATCTTATGAAAATGTTGTGATAAGACATATAATTGACTACTATAATAATAATAATAAAATATATGGAGTTAAATAATAATAACAAGTAGCAGTATAGTAGTACCCTACCTGCCTAGAGTGCTTGCCTAGATTCACTAGCTATCGGAGACAACTCATATACGGAAAGTTCATCAGATTACTCAATATCAAATAAAATTGAAAGATAGCAAGTTATCCGAGAAGTTACTTAGATACTAATTTACTTTTAAGAAAGATATTTTATTTTTACCTAAGAGCAAGAGGCCTAGAATAATGATAACAAAAAAATTCAAAAGTGAGTACATACATAATTATGTTGAGATTTAAAACTAATTAAAAACCGTGAAAATATAACCATATTAAGTAGCGACAATCGTTAAAAAAACAATATATATATATATTATATAAACTATAAACAAGTATAAGCATCTTTCGTTCCCGGATTCTATAAGTAATAATTATAGTAGATGTTTTTTTAGAAGTTTACAACTTTGAGTTGGCAACACTCCTTTATTTGACAACCCAACAGCTGACAACAACTGATAGCACAGAGCATAGTAATAATTACAGAAAGCTGATGGTTGATTTTTGTTTGGTTTGGCATTCCATTATGGATAGACTTACACCAGAGCAACGCTTGAAATTTTTTATCTTAACCATTACTCAACCTCACCACTCACCAGCTCAAACTTATCGTGCACTTTGTCTATTTTATGGCGTATATAATCGTCCTTCAGAGCTGCTCATTCGAATAAGAATAGATCGTTTTCAAACCACGTTTACTCTTAGTGATAATGTGCATCCCGTGAGACGCCGATCAGTACGCACTGAAAAAGCTGTAACCGCTGCACAGGAAAGCATTGAAGAAGATTCAAATCAATCAATTCGTCGTCGTTCTTAGAAACTGGGGTTTAGTCGTTCCACTTCCTGAAAAAAATTACGAAAGTATCTTGGCTTAAAAGTTTTCAAGATTCAACTTTTGCAGGAATTAAAGCCAAACGTCCATCGTATACGTCACCGATTCGGCGAATGGGCTGAAGCACAAATTGATATTGATATTGAATATCCATTCAAAATTTTATTATTCGAAGATTTTTGGTTGAAAAGGTACGTAAATAAGCAGAGTTATCGCATTTGGAGTGAGGATAATCCACAAGCTTTTGTCGAAATACCATTACATCCACAGAAAATAAGTTTTTGGTGCACTTATGGGCTGGCAGAGTCATTGGTCCACATGTCTTCAAAAACGATAATGTTCAGAATACTGCTAATGGTGAACGATATAGGGACTTTATTAGATATTTTTTCGTACCTCAATTAGTTGGCATTAATCTTGCTGACACGGTTCTCACAAGACGGAGCCACATGCTACACTACACACACTACAAAGTGCAATTTAGAACATCAATATTCACAAACTTCTAGCAACATTTTCGGCCCTATTTTCGACCGTATTTCGTCGAACATCGAGGTGGCCAATTAATTTGACTATTACGTTAATTATACATTCATTAAAAGTTTCTTTGAGTAAATCAATTGTAGCGTGCGCTGTGTAGCATGTGGCTCCGTCTTGTTAGAACCGCGTGCCAGAAATCGCTATAAAACGTTTCTTACCCTTAAAATTATTTTGTTCCTAGTCCGTTGACTTCGAAAAAGGACTCCTCCTTTTTCGAACTTTTCGCTAAAATAATGTTAAATTCGATTGTGGTTTCTTTAATTACGTGGTTATTTAAATGATAGTTGTTAATACATTTTGTGGTTTATCCTATTTGATCTACTCACTACCAGTATTTAGCAAAGATTATATGCTAATTGTTCCATATGTAGTATTTTATTTAAATTTTAAACAAATTAGAGTATTTTCTTAGGTTTACCACTTAAAATATTAATATTTAAAATGAATTAACACAAAAACGATATAATCAATGTAAAATGGTTCTTACTCGCTTGCTTGAGAAGGTAAATGTTTTTGTAATGTATGTATGACTATGCTATCGTGGCATTTATAATCCTGTAGATCTTGGACGACTGTTCAGGTGCAGTGGTGGGAGTAGTTGCCTCAAACCGTGCACCGGCGGTCGCGGGTTCGATTCCCGCTCGGAACAGATATTTGTATTTGTACTAATATTTGTTTCCAGTTTGGGTATCCTTAAGGGTTTCCCCACCGTGCCTTGGAGAGCACGTAAAGCCGTCGGTCCCGGTTGTTATCATAGACACCTGATAACGATCGTTACTCATGGTAGGCAAATTATCGCCCAGGCTGAGGGTTATCTGTTAGTCTGATGACACCTTACTCACGGCCCGGGCGCTTCGAAGAGGCGGGCCACTGTATCTAGATGCTGGACCTGAGGGTCTCTGTATCCAAGACAGAGGCCCTCCTATTCCGTGGCCCACGCAGAGACCCTTCTCGAGGTGCGCGGATTGCCGTCCCAGGGTACGGAGGTGGAGGTTCGAGCCCTGGTAAGGTACCTGAATCTGACCCTGGACGGCCGATGGAGCTTTGGTCGGCATTTCGTGGAGCTCGCTCTGAAGCTCGAAAGCCCCGCCGCTGCGTTGGGCTGACTCCTGGCCAACGTAGGAGGACAGAACGCCCTTTGCCAGCGCTTATATGTCGGCATAGTACGGAGCATGGTGCTGTACGGTGCACCCATTTGTTGTGACGCACTCACCGCTCGGAACAAGACCCTCTTGAGATGGCCTCAGAGGGTCATAGCGATGAGGGCGATACGAGGATACCGTATCATGGAGTCGGCAACACTTCTCGCGAGTGATCCGCCCTGGGAACTCCAGGCAGAGGTTCTCGCGGAAGTGTACCATTTCCGGTCGAGCCTCAGAGCTAGAGGACAAGCCCCAAGTGCAGACCAGACGGCTGAGATCAGGGCTCAGACTCAGAGTCCCCTGATCCATTGGTGGATGGAGGACTTGGAGTCCCCAGCGTCGGGCTCAGTGACAGTGGACACTATACGCGTCCCCATCTTCGTCGCTTGGTCAGAAAGCGGTATGGGGTGCTGACCTTCCGGCTGACGCAAACCTCCCGGCACTTACCGGGCACGGGTGCTTTAGTAAGTACCAGCATCAAATTGAAGGGAAGCCACCCCTGCCTGTCACGAGTGTGGCGCGCCGATAGACACGGCGTATCAAACTCTCGAGGAGTGCACCGTTTGGGGGCTCCAGCGCCATGCCCTCTTGGCCGTGATAGGCAGAGATCTCTCGTTGTCGGGTGTGGTCCGCTGCATGCTCGGCAGCTTTGAAGGAGGTTGCGGAGCAGGAGTGTAAAGTAGACCCTAACCCGGGGAGTACGAGACGCCGCTATGCGCTCCTTCATCCTCAGCACTAAAGTGGGAGGGGCACCTATAATCCTCCCACTCGTCACCAGGGGAATAGAGCGCTCACGGTGCCCGCGAATGCTCTATAGGCAAATGTGGCCCACATAGGCGGGCCAACCGTCGGGGCGTCACAAAAATATATAGTTTGTAAAATGACACCCGATCGTACACCATTGTCTTAAAATAAAATATAAGCTCCCCGGCGGAAAATCGAAATCCGGTCTCCCGCGTGACAGGCGGGGATATTTACTACTATACTACTGAGGATTACGACATTATGATCAAAAAAATAAATGCTATTACAAAATCCTTGTTGAGTCCTTTCCGTCTGTGATATATGATTTAAGAAACTGCCACCCTGCGTGTTATTTTTCACGCAGCTCAGCTGGCGTGGGTGAAGTGTCTTCTTCATAGACGCTGCATTGCTCGTGACGCATTTCGGAAACACAGAGTCGCCCAAGACTTGTATTACCCTCTCATTCTATCATAGAATACGCAGAAACGACAAGCTGATACATACGGTGCTGGGTTCAGTGTAAGAGCCTGCCGCATTTCAGGATGCAACTTGCGCCTAACGGGAGCTAACTATTGGGTTTGATTTTGCAGTTCCTTCTACTAGATGGGTTGCAGACCAGTGCTAACGACGTCTATCTCATCAGAAAAAAAAAAATTATAAAGCGTAAAATATGAGACTTTATAAATATAATAAGAATCTGTATGCTTACTAATTTCAAAGATAGAATGATTAATGAAAAATATGTTTAAGTTGTAACACAGAATTAACACTGAAAGTTGAATAAGATTACATCAACTTAACATAAACAAACGTATTAAACGTTTGGAAATCCGTAAAAGTATGCATATCAAAATAAATGATATATGTAGTTTACCACCAAAATTTGTAATTGTTAGGTAGTATCTAAATCCAGTATACAAAATTGAAAATTCATTATAATCGACGTTTTTCCCAAACGGGAATTCAAAAGGATGTTCGTCATGTAACCGTGACTTCCTAATTTGCCGTGTAATAATATACTGAGGTAGACAATAACTTGTTACTAGTGATTCTAATTATACGTTTTAATTTAACATACTGATGAATGGTGAAGGTATATTCAATGACATAAGTCGTTAAAGTACAGCGCAGTTCGCTTGAACTATCCGTGTTGAATAAATTTAACGTAAGTAAAAAAGTGTTTATCTTTGCTATTAGGTTTATTATTTAATTAAAATCAGTCGTTAATGTTTGGTTAATCATATCGTGATAAAAGTTTTGTGTATTTAATTGTTTTCATTCAATGAAAAAAATTTTGATGCATTGGGTTAACTTAGAATTAAATATTTTTATTTTATATAAGAGTAAAAATGTTCCTTTTTACACAACTCGTAGTTGAATTGAAAATGTAACAAAAAATTAATAATAACCCTTAAAGTTCTCTGTGAGATATCGTTATTAAGCGACAAGATTGCTTTATTGTGATTTTAGTTTTAATTCTTTGTTTTCACAAGTTAAACAGTTGTAGTGGTCATTGCGCAAACTAGTTACGTAGTGGTATATTTAGAACATTAGTTGTTACCGAACAGTCATCTGTAATAGTCGCCTACTTTCGTCCCATACCCATATTGAAGAACAATACTTACGGGCGAACGTCATAGTAACATTTCTCTCAATAGACACCTATAGATTAGATTCGCGTGTCGTGACTGAGTCACATAATATCTTTGACAGTTTGTTTGTTTGGCTTATTTATTACAGTCATCTTTTGATGCTTCTATCTGTATCTATCAAGTAGAAAGGTAAATATTTCTACTATAATGATTAATCTAAAAAAAATATGTAACTACATCACGACACGATTCTATTCAAGTACATGATTATGAGTAAAATAAATTTTGAACCCGCTTTCTTGACAGTTCTCGTCTGCAAATAATTCTTGGTTTTCGTATTCTACGAAAATTTCAAAAAACTTATTAAACTCTATCAAAATATTATTTTGTGTAGTTTAGATATGAATCATAACTTTCGGTTATCTTTAGATACTTTTCGGTCTTTGCGAATTTAAATAATACTATTGATCACATTGTTTTAACAGACTTCAAAAAAATGAGAACATCATCAATGTAGTCGAAGTCAATTAAATACGCATTATTAAGAATAACACAAAAACTACTTGTCAGATCTTGTTCAAATTGAAATGGGATCACCAGATTTCAAATATAAAAAGAATCGTCAAAATTTAAACACCCAGTAAGAAGTTATAAGATAACACATAAAAAAATTCAGTCGATTTGAGAACCTTCCCCCTTTTTTGAAGTCGGTTCAATATTTTTTTATATTAATTGTATTCTTATCATATTCCAGTTCCGATCCTATAGGTTGACATAATTATCAGTTACAATGTATTACTTTCGACCTACTAGGCTGAAAGGATAAACATTTTATTATATGTATAAGTATTTTTTATATTCCTTGTGACTGATATAAATATTAATTTAGTACAATAACAACCACCTTCGTATAGATCATTCATAAATGGATTAACACTTAATCACATTTGGTAAAACAACTTCTAAGATTCAAGATAATATCATTGTATTAATATTGATAGAAGAATTTTTAAATATTTATATTGAACTAAAAAACTTTAAGGGTATTTTATTTACTTGTTTTGTTATTTCATGTTAAATTTTTTTTCTTACATTTTGTTATATTAAATTACCTTATTGGGATAAAATTATGTCTTTAAACTAGATTAACCGTACGATTTCATCCACGTTGTAAAATTTCGATACTTTTCAAGATTCGTTAACGGCTTCTCCTCGTTGCGGAATATTTTATACAACTATTCCATATCAACTTCCTCAATATTACGCTATGCAGGCTATTTAAAGTCAACATAAAATTTTTAAGCCGTCGTATTCATAGCTTTAACTCAATAATGCTCTCCTATGATTTATGAGTAATTTACATTTCATATTATCATAAGTATTTTTTTATAACTATTGTTGTGTTACAGATTCTGTGCTTGATTTATTGGTATGAGTTTTTATTCCAGCAAGCTTCTAGTATTAGATCACGCCCTCTTTACAATAGTGTACGCATCTCTTATGCTCATTTTTGAATTATATCCTGTATCAAACGTTGGCCTGCTGATAAATTCAGTTACAGCATAATTATCGTTAATACTAGTGTTTTATATATACCGACTATTATTTCGTGATACCGTGACAACAGCGTGGGAAATAATGCCATGTAACTTTGATGTTTCCGATGTAGCTATTACAATCACGGTCTGTTCGCACGTCAATCTATGAAACTCGTGAATTGTGAAGATGTTCGACAATCGAGATGTTCGATGTTCGAATCCCTAGTTTTTAAGGATCTCCTTATTTAATTGATTATGCCAAATAAACATCACTATATTTATTTCGCATAATCAGATCTTGACTATCTTTGAGGATTTGCGCAACAATGTGTTTTCTAATCTCAGAAGACTTTAAAATTCCATGAGGATATATAGATGAATGTGTAGTGCAATTATATACTTAGCTGATGGCATAAATTACATCATCATCATCAGATGTTGATCATGAAGTTAGGGCAATAGTAGCGCAACGTGAAAAGACATGAAGTGTAAGACATTTCGTTTATTTTACCGATAAAGAGAACGCCTGTAAATTATGTTGCCATCATGATAATCTTGAGGTAGTAAATTTACATACTCGTAGGTACATTTGCCAGTATTGAGAACATTGTAATGCTAAAATCCATGCATTTAGGTAGAATTTCTCTCAAATCCGCGGCTACTTCTTTGATGGTATTAGTAATTACGTCGTTTTTACCTTTAAACTGTTGTGCTGTGTGTAACAAGGTACCCCATTCATCAGCACGTAATTGGGTATTTTTAAGAACTGTAGATGTCCTTTTAGGCTCCTTGTTGAAAAGGAATGTTTAGTATATGATTACCAGAATTATTTTCGTGAACCAGAAATGGGTCTTTCAAAAGAGGCATAAATTTTATAGTATAATTTTAGAGTACATTTATTACTCTCAACTTGATTTTAAGCCATAAAATTGACGCTTCCGGTATAAAATGGTATCATGTGATGACCTACCTCTTAATTTATTTTTAAATCGGAATAAATATGTATATAAACTTCTTTTCAGTTTATAAGCTGTTATAAAAATGTTATATAACTTACGTAAGAGGTTAAATCTACTTTTTTTTTATCTTTTCGTTGTTCATGATTTTTGTAACTTTCTACAATGACAGTAAATACAAGCTTTATATGAAATGTCATGTCAATACATTTATTTGTAGAACGTTTTATTTCTTCACCATATAAAAACGATACTATTTATATATACTTTTACTGTTGTGTAGTATAAATAATTTATTTTTTTATTTTTCAAGATTAATGCGTTAAAAATAATGTAGATTAAATATTAGTTCCGTCGACTCTCACTATATCAGTGTGGCAGTTTAAGCATCAATCCTATTCCTACATAAGAGGCCTTTACCCAACATTGATAATTTTCTTATTGGCAATTTTAATTCAACTCTATGTAAATATTAAAATTTTTATAACTAAATTTTTATTGTACTTGTAATGTGTGACAGGCAAATATTTCAAATTGAAATTGACTTGAACGAAGGTGAACCGTTACTGTTTTAATGTATATTTACATAATATATTAAGAATTGATGATCATCTTCTGTGGACTTAACTCGGCCTTAGTCATGTTATTACCACGTCGTTAGCTGCATCGTGACATAATGAGCTAGCCTTAACCCAAGCATGATGCACGATCATGATCGCGTTTATGTTAATTATTTATAGTATACCAAGTTCTATGATTTAAAAAAAAACATATATACTATCATTATTTTGATCGATAAACATAGAAGAGTAAATATTTGTAATACGATCGTCTAATATATACATATATATATATATATATATATATATATATATATATATATATATATATATATATATATATATATATATATGGGTGGGGCTCAAAAAAATTGTACTTTTTAAAAATAAATTGCGGTCATCCGTTTATACTTGAATTCTAGTATTATTTTTAAGCTTTTTTCATGAAATTTTATTTGTTGGTGAATAATGAAAACATAAATAATAGTTAGGAGCCAAAAATAATCATCTAACCACCCAAATACACATTATTTTGGTACACGAAACATTAAGGCAATTTTGTTCTCCATACAAAACTAAAATGTCCCAGTGCAGTCTGAGGACAATGATTAATTTTTTACAAAAAAAATATGCTATTAATGTACTTTTTATTTACTAGCTTTGTTAGTATGGGAGCTAATTTAAAGCATTTCAAATGAATTTTAGAGAAATAGTACAATTTCTAACTAAATAACTTAATTTGAAAAAATGTCCCTTTTAATCTTCTCGTGTGTTACAATGAATGTGTTACACGATAACTTTTCTGTTTCTGTAATAGTTCCACTATGATTCATATTATAATTAGGCTAAACTTTAACCTAACATCTATGAAGTGTCAGTTTTAATGTCAGCGTTTTAGTTTCGGGGCAAACGACGCGTGATGTGCGGCGTTCGTTTTTGTCATAGAAAAAATTGGATATAAAAAGGTGAATTTTGAAGGTACGTGTTTCTCTTTCGTTATATAAAATTATGAGATTAAATAAATCCTTGTTTAAGTCGTATGTTATGGCTTTATTTCTGAAATATCTTTGAATTTGAAGTCGTTTTAATCAAGTAAAGCCAAGAATCTACTCGTGTGTTCAGTATAGTGTGTTATGTTGTGTTACGTGTGTGTTACGAAACACACTGGATAATATTAAGCATGGTTCACAACATCTTTACCATGGTAATTTTTTCCTTAGTGTATTACTAATTTTAATTAAAATATTTTAATAAATCATGTTGCATTTTATTTAATTTGAGGCATGGATGAACTTAAAATTGAAATAAACAAAAAAGCCCAGGGATAAGGTAAAATATTTATTAAATTATTAAAAAAAATTACCTAACATTTTTAATAAATTATGATAGTTATAGTGTAATCAAGGCCTTACTAATTTCTAGTGTGTTACAATTTTTCCAGTGTGTTGCGTGCGTCTCTGTGTGTTATATTTTCTAGTGTGTTATGGTACAATTTTTTTGAGCCCCACCCATATATATATATATATATATATATATATATATATATATATATATATATATATATATATATTTTACATGTTAAAAATAAAAACTTCTTAAAAAACTTAGTCTCGTATTTAGCATATACTTACAAGAAAGTATGCTTTAACTAAAAATCACATTAAATTTTGCTGCTATAGTTAACTCTTATATTTTAGCCACATCTACTCTTTTCATACTCATCTAATAAATACTAACCTTGTGCGGAGTTTTAGATATAATTTCTTGCACATGAACGAGCCGTCGATATTAATTACTTGTTTATAATGGACTTAAGAACTTCGTCCACTGGAATATCCTACATATTATCGATCATAGATAAAGCCTTACGAAGATAAATAAATGTCTAAAGAGCTCTTGTACAGTCATGTACCTACACGTGATAAAGTTGAGGGGTGAGTGGAGGGTGTCCAAGTGCGGCACTTACTTTGGTCATGTTAATCAGGACTCACTAATTTTACTGTTTATAAATATTAAAAAAATAAAAGTACAACTACGTGTGTAAAAGTTATTCACGCCTACGTGAGACAACTGCAGGGCAAATTATTACTTTTATGATTATGATTTATTTATAATAATAGTATATAGAAATAATAACATATCGAATTTATTTCTGAAGGACGTGTAAAAAGGATACCTTTTTATATTTTTATTTTTTATTTTAAGATCCGCTCTTTAAAAGCTATGTTCAAGTTAAGCTATTTATAGAAAGATTTGTTTTGAAAGTTACTTGTCCCATAAGAAATATTGAATAAATTAAGTGATAGGTTATATTTAATGTAGAATTACATTTTCGAAAAATGTAAATCTAAATTATTTACTTCTATCTGGTAAACCCAGTTTTAGTAGGGTCTGCTTGTTATTCTAATCTGGATCTGATTACTAACTGGTTTTTTGACAGAGTGACCACTATTTTAACTCCGTTATTTTTTTATTTTCCTTGTCAAGACAATTATGTGATGATTATAACAACAAATATCAACACTTTTTCTTGCTATCTAAAGTATGTGACGACACCGAAAAGTTCAAAAATAAATATTTGTCATCATTAAAAACCTTACAATTAACTGTGTAAGTTTAAATATTATCTGTTTCTGGTTAGCATCGAACAACCATCGACCAATATCGACGACTTTTATAAGTTATTTTGTTTTGTAAATATAATATTGTAATCCTATTTTTCATTAAAATTAATAATTTATTTATTTTATTATTTCTCGAACATTCATGTGTTGTTCTTAAAAAATAGCTGTGTTAGAAGTCCATCCTTTTATATGGTCTCGATAATTCAACGTCAGTTATATCACTGTTGCGATGCCTTCGATCGAACGCGTTGTGACATTCTAACCTTGCTTCGTGAAATTTATTATGTCAATCTATAACACTGATCTTGAGACTGTTTTAATTATTGGTATCATTAATATTTATTAATAATTCTTATTATCAACTTATAAATATATAATAATATAATTATACGATTATCATGTCAATGTAATTATATATACCGATTTGTTCTACATAATGTAACTATAAAAAATATATAAAAATAAAGATAAATTCACTGGATTTTTGCTATAAATTTTACCTTACATATTTATACAGTTATAAATACATATATCAATATTGTAAAATATGTCTAGTGTTTATATTATTCTTACCCGTGATAACAAGTAAATAGTGTTTGTTTGAATAAATACGTTTAAAAGGAAGAGTATTTTTTGTTTAGTTGTAATTAAAGTTAATAACGGATGCCAGAGATGGCATCACGTAATAATCATTATTTATAATTTAACATAATTGCAAGAATAGCCTTCATACACCTATTAAACGACAAGATGTCAATGTAAACATGCTTTTTTATCATACATTTTAAACGTACTATGAGTATCTTCTAAACTAAAATAATAATCATTGGTTTATTAATCTGTCTGAAGGAGCTAATTTTAGAAACTTACATTTTTTACAATTTATTTTAGCGTTAGTCTATTTGAAAATAAAAATTACAAGTTTTTAAATAACATATGGAAGCGAAGACATATCCATAGGTAAACATCAAACGATATGAGGATTACCGATATTCAATACCTGGTGAAAATCGACATTCTTTTGTTAGATACAAATGTACAAATTGGTTGACTGGCTCATCAACTTATAACCGAGGTTACTAGACGCTAAAACAAATTTTGAAGACTTGGTTCCTTTTTTGACATCACAGTAAAAAGTGATTAACGAATTTCGTCTAAGGCGGGCCCTAGATCTGCAATAAGTTGGCTCAATATTTTTTTGGAGCAATATAATTGAATCATCAATTGAATTGACGCAATAAATTTGTCGGAAAATATTTTCATGGAAATTAAATCTGCTAGTATCTAGTGTACTTGATTAAAATGTTTGATCAAGAATTGACCATAGCTACCGTTATATGAGAGATGAAAAAAGCTTCACCTATTTGTTTAATATTTGTCGTTTTTTTTCTCTTTTTTTCTAATAAAAATGCATTTTAAATATCAATTTCAATATATTTTTTTTTTCTTAAAATATATCTTCTAAGTGTGTAAAAATGTCAAAGTATACCACGCGAGTTGCAAATTGAAGTTATTAATAGGTACTAGTGAGTAATTTTAATATATTTTTTTTGTCATTGCAAATAAACTTGGAGAAAATAACATTAATTTATTACTTATTTTTAAACTTTATATTCAATAAAATAAAACTTAAATTATATTTTATTCATTATTTGAACAATTTTAATTTATAGAAAATGTTCTTTTGAGGGTCAGATTTATTTTTGTTCTCAGGGTCTTTGGCTGGCGTATATATATGTGCTGTTTTATATATTGTGTCAAAGAAAATAAATAAGAATAATATATTTAACATAACATAACCAATTAATAGAAACACACACAGATTTCTATATAACGAAAGTAAGTTAGTTATAATAATGTATACAATGCAAACTTTACATTATTAATTTAAAAATACCAATTATAATTATTATTTGTTTGACAATTTGTTATTGCAAATCTATACGTAAAGACCCTAAGCACTAGGTACAAGAATGGGCATGTATAGTAGCCTTCAAATTACGTAATGATATTTATCGAATGTGTGGGTGTGAAAAATTTGCATTCAAGTCACGAATAATGAAGCTTCTTGTTATTTGACACATTGTCAAGGCAAAGAGACAGCAATCACATAGTTTTCCAGCAATTATATCACTAGAATATTATCATCTAGTCAAGTCTAATTTGTTTGTTCAATACGATAATATTAGGTATTGTCAATTCAATCGAGACCATAGATAGATAGAGATATAGATTATGAAACACAAAAAGCGTTACGATCAAAAACAAATTCATCACGGAACGGCAAGGTTGAAAACCCGTTTCACATATGAAAAAGGTTTTGTTGACAATAATGTTATGTATTAGAATAAATATGTATTAGATTAAATCACTAAATCAGTTTTATATAAGGTCTTATAAAGTATTTACAAATACTTTTTTTTTTGTATATTCATTATAGATATATATGGGATACACTCAAGTTAAAAAGGATATTTGCTTATATTTCAATTTAAATTATATAAACGATTACATCGTAAAGTATACCAATTAGGCGATATGAGATTCGCAGCAACAACTCTAAAACTATTTCTCAAATCAGATTGCAGACAGATTTTTAATTCAAATATCATCAATGCAACTTCAGAGAACTGTTTATTATTGAAGATGACAAGTAATATTTTCTCACTAATAAGTTACCATAACCAGTGAGTTATTTCTTGTGAAATAAAAACAAATCAACGTTCCCATAATGCAAAAATCAAACCGTTAAATTGAATAATTTGATGTTTTTACTTTCAGTGTGACACTGACATTGTGATAGACTCGTTCACTTTTACATTGTATTTTATTATATAATTATATTTAATCGATCAGTTTCATACTGTATTAATTATATAGTTACAATACTAACGTTTTAACCTATTCCTTTCTAGGAAATCAATGAAAAAAAATTTAATGTTGTATGTGTCAGCGGTAGCATAATAATAAAGTCACATAAATAATGTGGTCCACATTTAATGCTAATGATTACGTATCGTTATCACTTATTATTTATTTTTAAGCTCTAATAATTACTTACGCAGTTATTTTGCAAATTCTAATTTGTGTATTACTACCTAATTGTATAATTAATTCATGTTTATTTATGTGAATATATTAAACAGACATGTAGGTTTAAATATAGATAATAAATCTTTAAAAAAATCCTCTACGTGTCTAATTTATGAATATTTGTTCAATGCGATCACGAAGAATGGATATACAGGAGAGCGAACGGTAGACGTAATTCTATACAAATTTCACGGTACTTATGTACACAAAAATAAACAAAGATCATAGTTCTCTTTTTTGCCACTGGGTGCGCGAGTATTCGTGAGGTACCGATACTCTTATTATATTACTTATTATAATATGTGTAATTAAATATAGGTAGTAGTTCTCTAGAACAGTTTTATTTTAGTTGTATATTTAATAAATATAATTTTATGTATTGAATGCTAATATTTTGGAAGATGAAATAAAACAAAACGAATTCAGAAATTTTATTAAAATACATTGTTTTTTATTTTTGTACTAATAGTAATTTTATCTAGAATTCTCTGATTTCTTGGACAGAAGTATTGATATTTCTTCTCTATAAAAGATAGTAGAGCATGATAATTGATGCTATGCTAATTATGTGAATTGTCTGCGAGGCTTCTTATGCTATTTTATAGCTGAAAAATATATGAAAATAACAATAAATTTTATTATTCTAAATAGGTAATGTTATTTTGAAAAAAATTAAATTTTTCACCGACTACTATTATCATAATTTATCAAATATTTAATTAAAATAACTTTATATAATATGAAATAATTTTTTTTGAAACAAATATACTTAATCTTATAACATTACATTATATTTTTAATATTTATTTAATAATTTAAAAATTACGTACCTGTTATTAAACTAAAAGTTTAACCTTTAATTTAATCTCCAAGAGTATTTTATGTTGATGATGACTCAAAGTTATTAATAACAAGTTACTACAAAGTTTAAAGATAAAAACAATATAAATAATTGAAAAAATCTTATGACATATTATCATGTTGACTACATGTCAAATATCTTTAAAATGGTGGCCTGGCGGAATGTTTTTGTCTCACTTTTTTTTTCTCATAATTATGTTAGAGAGACGAAAATTATAAATTACATTATTTTACTATTTAAATCAATAATCGCACACCTATAGCAACCAATAGAAAGGTTAAAAATGAACTAATAACTCAATTTTCAAAATTCAGAGCTGTCAATTAGCAACAAGCCTTCCCGCGTAAATTACAACTTCGATCCTAGCGCACAGAGGCAAAATAATAATTATCTACTACCTAAATTGATGCCATTCTTTTAACATTACGTTCGCACTCCTTCTATATCCATTCTTCGTGAATGCGATAATTAATATAACAGTGAAAATATTTGACAGATATTTAAGAGACAGACAGATTAGATAAGAATTAAATTAATACGTGTGTAGATTTAATATATATTCGTAAATATAAAATTTATAATATTTACGTTTTATGATTACTTACGTCATCGTAGTTAAGATTAGATGCTGCAATTTAATAATACGAAATTGCAGAGTTACTGTTGAGCCTTATTTATATTTATTGATAATAATTATTATTAAAGGTAACACATAAGTCTTTTTTTATTTTGGCTAATGGTATTCTAAAACATTCAGTTAATATATTTATCATTTCAGCTATAATTATAACTAGAATATACCGGAAATTGAATAAAACATTAGGAGAGGTCATGTTTCACTCCGTTTCAATTAAATGAGTTCATTTTAATATTTTAATAACTATTACTATAACTTACTTTAATAGTAATTTACGAATATATGTTAATATATCATTTCCTGCGATTAGCACATTCAATATACTTTTCAGCTATAAAGTGTATAGTACCTATATTTGAATATGCTAATCTTAGCTCTGAACTAAAAAAATATAATGTCAAAATATTTTTATTTATAATTATTTATTGTACACCACTTGTGAACGAAAAATTACAGATGTATATGCCCTAACATTATTGCACAATAAGGCGGTAAGGTTTTATTGCTAATAAGCAATCTCTTCCAGACAACCTTACGTTGTGAGTTATTTAAATATAGCCGGAGTAAAATGGAGGGTGGTGCATAAATAAATAATAATATAATACGAAAAATACAAAATTACGATACACGAAATATACGAAATAATATATGTATATTTATTACGAAAATTTATAACACTATAACGAATCCTGATACGACTTTATACGCAATAAGGTGTTTTAGATCGCATATTATATTTTAGTTTATTCTTTCTCAAATACCCACCGATTTAATAAAACGTCACATGAATGACGACAATTCTGAAAAGACATTTTCATAATCACAAATTATAAATGTATTGGACTTAAAGATATACTATTATTACTTACGAACAATTTATCTATTGTAATCGATAAACTCTATAGCTATTGAATAATTGTAAGAATGATACCACAAGCTAAACGTAATAAATTATTAACTGATGGAGACATTATTTTATTTACTACTTTATTTTTCTTTAGTATCTAAAATATTAATAAAATTGAATTATTCTTCCATTTAAGTTATTCATATTTACAAATGTATATTTAAAATATATATATTTGTGTCTAATAAATATATACCTTAACAAAATACCTATAATAATTTATTGAACTCTCTTCTAAGCTTTATATTCGAGTCAAAAGTTTTAAATCGTGATTCTTTACATTTCGGTCACGATATCGTGAATCGCTACAGAATATACTGACCACGGACCTATAAATTACAGGAATTGGCAACAACTGTTTGTTGTTCAAAGTCCTTACACATGAAGACGAGTCATTGATTTATAATACCGCAGAGATTCTGCAATATTTTAACGTCTCGCTGGTTGTATAATTTTCTATGTAATTTTTTTGTAATTATTATTTTAATTAACATAAGTTTCAAATTAAAAACAATTTAGGAGACTAAAATTTGAATAAGCAAATAACTGTTTGAAATATAAAACGGGTTACATGGATTTATTATGAAATTCTTATAGGTTTTACAATATAACAGAAATATTATTGTTTCGTTAATTTTGTAAGAATCGTAACTCTATTTAAAATAGTCTTATACTGATTCAAAGATCGTCAACCTACATTGATTAATATTTAGATCTTAAATAAACATCTTAGATAACAAGTTACTTGCAAGTTCACGACCTCCTATTAAGCTGAATGGAAATACCATTGCGATAAATAAATAATAATAAATAAATATAATGAGTATTCAGCTCACAAAACACGGTGTAACTGGTAACATGTACACAAAATAATACCACCGAAAAAACATGTTGATAAAAATAATTAAAAGAACTACTCGTATTTTAGAGTGTATTTTGAATGTAAATAACTTTATTACATTAATTAAGGTTAATAATTTATCTGTTGTTAGTTTAAAGTTTATTTATAACTTTATAAGTTAATTACTAATGTAAAATAAAGTCTAAGCGTGTCGTCGTTTCCAACTGAAACTTTGACCGTAGATTGGCATATATCTGTTCATTATAATCGTTAACTTTTTGACGTAAATTAACACGGCTGATCAGTGCCTTTCAGGCCGTGACTAATGCCGAAAATGTCAAACGATGATCACGTGACTTATCGAATGCTTGAGTTATCTTATAGATTTTGCCTTGTCGATAAATGAATTAGCCAATCGCTGCAAACATGGGTGCAGGCCTAATAAATTCCTCCTTTGCTCCACTGCAGATTTTAACATATTAATGAGGTATCACAAAACGTCGTTTCTCAAACACTACCTTAATACACAAGTGTCACATTCCACGTCATAGTTTGTATTGAAGAACTAATCGCTTACTAAATATGTCTAAGCATCGTTCAATTGTAAATAATCAACAGATGATAGACTGTCGATAGACGTTGTTGTATTTAATCTCATATCGTTTACGATGTTGCTGTGAGATGGCGATAACGAGATGACGATTTTACTCATATTTTATAGTAGAAACGATAATTTGAAATGACAATTCAGTTTGATTAACAACATGTTAAGTAGAAAATTTTTTCATTCATATTCAATCGGTGCTACGTAAAGTGGTGCATGTGCTTAACTTTACTGCTTTTTTATAATTTAGAAAATAGTTAAACTTGTATTAATGCAGCTTATCTTCTTGAAATTATTATAATAAACTTATATAACTGACCACTGGACCAACAATTTTACGGTGTAGGTACTTATTTGTTCACCATAAAAAGATATGTTTTAATAGAATTAATGCGGATCCAATTGTGTAGTCGTCTTTACTTGTAACATGTTGATTGAGAAAGTAAAAAATATATGTCATTACATTTATCACTATCAGCTGTAACTAGATTATTGATAATTCGAAAAAATTTATCATAGCCTGGGGGCTCTGTATAAATGATAATGTGCTAGCTATCTTATATCAAGGTTGTTCGAGGTTGATGACTAAATTAATCCGTAGGTTAAGTTCACGATTAACTTCTATTGCTTAGCTCATTACTCACCTCTACGGAGGTATCACATTATCCATAATAATCTGTGATGAAATATTTCTAAGAATTTAGTTTATATATGCGTGCATACCAAACTTCCGCGACTAGTTTTTATTGCAATCATATAATACTGTATCATAAAGAAAAGGTATTTATCATTCTTTAGGTATTTATTTCGCATTATATTTGTTTTTTGGAGATGTATTTTTTTTATAATTTAGAAAATTAAGATATAGATATACCTAATATTATACTGTATTAATATTTAAAAAAAATGATGAGCTAAATAATATAATTATTAAATTTATGTTATCGAAAAAAAAATTTCCCTTTATTTGTAGCGTTTTAACAAAATGCGTGCTTAGACGGTGTTTGGGCTTAGAATTTTCCAATAAGTGAGATTTTCAAAAGAACGTGGTTTGTAAGGACGTCTTATAACCTTCTTTTAGTATTACAACGCGTAGTAAAGTCTATTTTTAGGTTTGTATCTGTGTAGGGGAGAGCGGGGCTAGAAGTTACCAGGGTAAGTTGTTCCGATTGAAATAACGCCGCGAGTGAAAGAAATTAGAGTTGTGAATAAACACGCCGTGAAATGGAACGCCACAGCGCACTGACGGCAGCCATCTTAAACAGGCCAGTAGCGACCGGAATATCGGAACGACAGCAACTGCATCGCTGGTTCATGTAAGTAAATATTTTCGTATTTGTTATTTTTGGTCTATCTTACAAATTTTAATGATTAGCCTTTTGTGTTTTAGTATTTTAATATAAGGATTTAGCTGTTGTTTTGATACGCTATACGTAAATAGCGTATGTTTCGTAACATAAACTATATCTTACTTTTTTTTCAACACGTGTGTTTGGGGCTAGATGTTCCTTTTTTCAGGGGCACGTTGTGACCTCGGAACAACTTGCCCCAATTTTTTGTTTCAATAATGAAATATAAATATTGCTTTTTTTGTAGCATGCGGACTTATACCCGAAAAACAACACGAGGTTCTGTGTCACAGGAGTTGATGTAAAGCAGTAGATGCAGTTATCAAAGATGGCAGGAAAATAAAAACTGTTGCCAAAGAATTAGATATTTGCCATATGACATTATACAGATATGTAAAAAAGCTAAGATCTGGAGTAGAAAATATCCCGATAGGCTACAAAAAAGTGAGATTGGTATTTACCGAAGAACAGGAAGATAAGTTAGCAGAATATTTGTTTAAATGTGCTTCAATTTTCTTCGGTTTTCTTTAAACATTTCAAACATCAGGAATAATTCAAAAGTAGTATCAGAGACTGTTACTAGAATAGACTATAATGCATCTGAAACTGTAAACAATAATACTGATGAAAGACAAATCTTCGGTGCGCCAAGGAGCTGTGAATCTACCTGCATCTTCTGGTGTCATAGAAGAATAACTCGGAGGTCAAGTCCCTTTTTCTCCCGAAGCAGTACGTCCTTTTCCAAAGACACCGCCAAGGATTAGAACAAACAAGAGACGTATTAGAAAGTCAGCAATTTTAACTGACACTCCTGAAAAACAAGCCGAGCAGAAGAGCAAAGTAATAAAAGAAAAGTGAGCATCAACAATGAAAACGTTAGAAAAAATAAAGGAAAAAGGAAGAGTAATACAAAACAAGGAAAAGAAGAGGGTAAAGGAAAGGGGAAATTTGTTAAACGATAGGTTTTAGGAATAAGTAGTGAAATCTCTGAAAATGAAGAGGACAGTTTAGAATATTATTGTATAGTGTGCTGTGACAGTTACTCTAATCCACGTTCTGGAGAAGAATGGGTTCGGTGTCAAGAATGTAAGAATTGGGCCCATTCTAGATGTAGACCTAATCAATTATTGATCAGTTTAATCATTTATTGTTTCTTATTTCACAAATAATAGCTTTAACAGATATGGTAACAACTTACCCCAGCTTGTTAACAACTTGCCCCGAGTTGGGGTAAGTTGTTACTTTCCGACTTTAGGCACTAAAAAATTAATAATAAAAAAAGCTCACAAAAACTGACCCAAATTACTGTCTCAATATAAAATTTGCATATGTAAATTTATTTAAATCACATCGTTTGAATACTAAAATCAATTATTCTTAACAAATTTTGAGGTTAACTAAAAATCGGAACTTTTAGCCCCGCTCTCCCCTACGTCATTTGCATAATTTATTCGTAATTTACAAATTTTTATGCTAGTTATCATTTTGAATTAATTATATTTAAAAAAAAACAAAATTAACTCATAAAAACTCAGTTACAAGGAATCAACAAAAGTACGAACAGAACTTTTAATTATTAATTGTATTTTCAAAAATCTAAACCATTTTTACTATTTTTCCATAAATAAATCAACTACCGATTAATTGTAGCATTAATTTGATTTATTAAATCGATAAAGCCTTCTGTATACAGTTCAGAATTGTGTAAATTATACGATGCGTGTATTTATGGAGCTCGTAGTTTATAATTATGTTGATAGCCGAGCGATTGCAAAACTAGCATAATATATTATGCTAACACATGCGTTGTCCTTCAACCATACATTTCATTTCAACGCATTGTCTGATTTTAAATATTTGAAATTATACCATTTTAATCATTAAACAACATATAAAATCAATTCCGTTTACAATAAAAATAAACTTGGATCATAAAATATTCATTGATCTTAAAATATTCGACTGACCCGTTAGCGCAGTTTGCAGTGACCCTGTTTTCTGCTCCAAGGGTTGTGGGTTCGATTCCCGCCTCGAGTCTGGGTGTAATATATGTTTATTTATATATGTATTATTTATATGTATATTTATTTTAAAAAAAAAGTATATCAGTCGGCTGTTACCTAAAACACAGGCATTAAGTTGCCTACCTTAGGAACAGACGACCGTGTGTGTGTGTGTTAAGCATATTTATTTATTTATTTATTGTTTTATTTCACTGTTTTATTAGTTTCTATTGACATTTTCTCTTAGACTGATATTGCAAAGTCATTATCATAGACAATAATAATAATTCTTAAATTTTTAATCTAGCCTCCAGACATCATTCACTTTTAAACATTGATACTTATAAATAATCGATACTAACAATTATTATAGTTTTAAAATTGATATTATTGCTCGATTTTAACAATATTAATACTTAATTCTAATAATTAAATAATACTTGATTCTAACAGCCTCTTATTTCAATCTAGCCTACAAACATCATTCACTTTTAAACATTGATAGTTATAAATAATCTATACTAACAATTATTCTTGTTTTAACATTGATATTATTGCTCGATTTTAACAATATTAATACTTGATTCTAACAAACAAGTGCTTAGAAATGTTTATTTTACAATTGCAATACTTTGAAAAAGATCATAAAACATAATGATTCAGATCTACAATTTAATTACTAATTGTAGAGAAATACGAGTATACATTAGCAATTAGTCTTTTATATTTAATTAAAAAAGTAATTTAATATATTAATATGATGTAAAATATTTGTTTGTTTAATATTAATATTAATTTTAAATTTTATATTTATTTAAAATTTAACAATATTATACATATTTACGAGTACAAAATTATTTACAGACAGTTTTGGTAAAAAGTAATTAATACTTATTTGTTTAAGAGTTTCCTTTAACTTTACGTTATAGTGTTTGGGTCTACTTTATAAAACAATAAATAGTAAGGGAAAGTAACGATATACTTCGTATATTATGACAACGTGATTCATTATAGATTAATTCAGAGTTTGTTAGTTAAATTATCAACATCGGATGCGAAAAAGTTACATCAGTTTGACAGATATTAGAACATATCTAAGAACATAAAAATATTAGAAATGTCATCGAATGGAACAAACTGTTAATAGTTTAGATAAAACTAAATAAAATGGCTCACTTTACAATTTTGAAGAATTTATCCAATTGTTTTTTGTTGAATTTGTAAATAAAACATCGGAAACATTTTTTATGTCACAAATTTTTTGTTAAATATAAATCTTAATAAAGCCAGAAATGTATATTTTATATGCACAACATACATAATATGTACCTATATTTCAATATAATTACGAATTAAAACCAAAAATGTAATCGACATACGCTCGCATGGCTTTTTTGTTAATCATATCACAACTATGGCACGCGTATAATTTATTGTAATCAAATATCAAGCTCTCTTTACGGATACACCATGATGGACTAATATTACTTACTGGTTTACCTTTCTGCTCCATTTCACAACATCTTGTATGCTTTGAATTAGATAATTTATTTTGTAGCGTTTTTATCATTTTGATTTAATTTAACCGTGACCTGTTGTAAACAAACTTGCGAAATATACATGTTTACCTTCGCTGATGATCAAAAGATGTTTCAATATTGTTAATGCAAAAGCGCCCGACACACTGAAGATAGGCTAAATTCTATTTGCTAGAATTGATTAAGGTTCAACTAGATATTAAGCCTTCTATTTCACTCATATGAGTCTTAAAGTGATATTTATTATATTCTTTAATAAAATGGATTTATAATTTCATACTGATTTAAAAAAAAAGCTGGTATTAAATCATTTAAATTAACAATTTATAGCCTTATAATATAGTAGGTATAGACTTATTTCATAAACTTTATTTTCATAATTAACTTAATTAATATACTTTATTTTATTTGTTTCAGAACAACATAATCGTAAAGTAGCTTCAGCTTAAGGAGAAGCTAATATGAAGTCTACACTGAGGTTTCAGGTAAGTGTTTAAAAATACAGTATAATTTTCAAACGCTACTTAATTAGAAGTCGTTTTTAAATTAAATAAATAATAATAATAAAGTTTACGGATACCTAGTCGTATCGTGTAACGGTGTAAATATACGGTACGCCATACGATGGCACTGTGTTAAGGGGACATACGCAGTGCCACAGCCGCATAGAAAACGAATCGGATGACTGTGTAGTGTGTACTGAAATAAAAACCGAACTACAAACATAGCGAATGTTATAATCAAAGTAAAATTTTAAAATTAATATACTCAAGAAATACTTCCATATATTTTTAACAGTTGATTGATATATTATGTATTTATAGAACTATAAGAATGCGTTGTTGTTTGTTCAACGTCAGAGCCTCAGCGCCATGTCTATATACACATAATACGGCTAACGAAGTCTAAGCGGTGGGGTGGCGGTCCCAATCCGATCCAGCTTTTTTTTAACGTACAGACGCGATTGTCTGTTCCTAATGTATGCAACTTAATGCCTGTGGTGTAAATAACAGACAACAGATAAACTTTAAATAGTACATATATAAATTATTATATATTACACCCACTCGAGGCGGGAATCGAACCCACAACTCTGGAGCAAAAAGCAGGACACTGCCAACTGCACCAAAGAGTCAGTCAAATTCGCTCTCAAAGTCAATTTCGCTGATGTGGCGTATCTTCTAGTATTCTCTTTGGTTTAATATTCTCGAACAATATGAATGTTGTGTTGCGGTCCTTGCGGTCCATATCTAATAAAGAAACATACTAATACTTGAGAAAGTGTTAAGAAATTTATATTGTATTGTCATTATACTGAACAACGCACTGTATCGTGTTGCGGGACTGCGGCTTGGTGATGTAGTCAAAATCTTTAAGACATAAAATAGGAGCAGTAGTTTAATTACAATTAATGTCAATTATAATATTACCTTGCAGTTTTGCTTAACGTCATCTATTTTCAATTAACATATTCTAAAAAATATGAGTTATATTGGAAATAGATTTACGTTCTACATATTCCACCTTTTAGTAATTTTTGTGTTATATTTTTTTAAATATAATATTGGTCTATGCCATGTTATATAGTATTATATTTTTATTAAAAATATAGTAAAGTTAGAAATGAAATGATTGCAAAACAGTTTCATTCCTCACTATTGTAAATTTTATTCAATTATCTTAAAAGAGGTGTAATAAAATTATCAAGATGTTTCGATAAAGCGTATGTTTTTTAAAACGTTGGAAATTCAAGAAGGTTGTGAATAAATGTCTTAATGCAACTAAACAATGGTTATTGTAACGAGTGGTATATATGTATCAATGGTGTAACCACTGCTCTGTAATTTATATAGCACAATATTGCTTTATTATTATGGGCTGGCAACTGTATGAAAAATTATACTATTGTAATTTTATTTTTTATCATATTAATTAATGTGTTTTATTCCCATGAAATAAAAAAAAAATAGTGTACAGATTGTTGTGTATTTGACTATATAACCCTTGTGGTTCTTCCCGAGTTAGTACTTATACATACTGTTTTTTAGGGTTCCGTACCCAAAGGGTAAAACGGGACCCTATTACTATGACTCCGTGGTCCGTCCGTCTGTCACCAGGCTCTATCTCATGAACCGTGATAGACAGTTGAAAATTTCATAGATGATGTATTTCTGTTGCCGCTATAACAAAAAATACTAAAAAAACAGAATAGAAACAATATTTAAGAGGGCTCCCATACAACAAACGTGACTTTTTTTGCTCTATATTGAAAAAGAGCAACAGGTAGAAGCTTGAAATATTCACAGAATATTTAGTTACAAATTTGCTTTAAAAATAAATAATTAAATTAAAATAAAACAAATATTTAAGTGACTTTTTTTGCTCGTTTTTGCTTGATATTGATAACGGCGACAGTAAGACGCTTGAAATATTCACAGATAATTTATTTATTTATTCAATTTAAAAATAAATTAATTAAAATAAAACAAATAATTAAGGGAGGGGTTCCCATACAGCAAACGTGATTTTTTGTCGTTTTTATAGATAATGGTACGGAACAATTCGTGCTCGAGTCCGATTCGCAATTGGCTGTTTTTTTTTTTTTTTTTTTATAGTTATAGCTTAAGTTACTTCTGGACAATGTACTCGTAGCTTACTAATAATAATAAAAAAATATTGAAATCTCTTGAAAAGTTTTAAAGTAAATTTAATGCAACGAACAAATTTTTCCTATTTTTATAAAGATAATTTGTTATCCAAAAAATAAAGATATATTTCTGTCACAGTCAGACCACCAAACACATCTAATATCAAATGTCAAAATATAAATATATATGTAACAATATATAAAAAGACACAAAATTATTGCATTTTGTATACGTTTTGCGTGTTGCGTTTGTTACGAATCCTTATTGCTACGTATATAATTAATTCCAAACTGTCTTGTGCAAAATGCTTTAAAACATAATTTAAAAGCATCATTTATTCAGCAATCATGTAAATTTGTTACACCGCCCACATTTCAACACGAAAGTAATGGTTATGTTACGCCGTCACTTAGTTTCATTATTGGATGTTACTATTTGTAATAAAATTGTTCAAAAAGATAGGAAGAGTCGCGTGAGAAAAGATAAGATAACATTCGTAATGGTATTGGATAGAATCAGGCGTTACTTTGCGGAAGTTCATGATTAGCAAGAAAAGGTTAAAATTATTTTGCTATAATCCGCCAACAACTGTTGGCGGATTATAGCAAAATAATTTTAACCTTTTCTTGCTATTCGTAATGGTTTCAAGGCTGTGAGATTTAGAATTTTTCCTTGAATATTAATTAATTTACGATTGATCTAATGATAAGCCTTTTACATCTTCTTAATTTAATTTTATATCTATAATATATAAGGTTAACTTGATTTATTTAAATCTTAAACGATTTAACATAGATAAGCAAAAAGTTAGATTAAAATAATTTAATAAAAAAAAAGATCTGCTAATGTTTGTAATTATTTTATTGGCTTAATATTTGATTCAGCAATAAATTATTAAAAAAGTTTTTAAAATATCTCTTTTTATTGAAGGATGTCATGTTCCATCCGTCACATGTTTTAATTGAGCAATTTAATAAAAAATAGGAAGTCATAAATTGGTCAGTAGTTTTATCTACACATTTTGATATCAGATGACTTGTCAATTCTATACAGATTTTGATTATTGATTTTAATAGAAAGGCTGAGTAACGTATAATTTGTATTAAAAAAAAACACAGCTCATAACGCAAAATAAAAAATAAAAAAAAATTAAACAGTTTTTATTTCCTGTGAACAAAAATTCGATTAAAGTTTATTTTTTTTTAATAGCTGCTGATATGCCTGGTGGTGTACGCTTCTAGCGTACACGCAATCATGGTGAAGTATGGTACCAAGGATGGGCCCATAGAGCCGCCAACGCCCGAACCGCTGCCTTCGCCGCAGCCGTACCGAGCACCGGCTCCTGTCTGGGAAGAACGATCAGATGATTCACCAGACCCTAATGCCCATTGGTACGTATATATATTTCGTCAATGCAATATGCTAAAAATTAGCTAAAGGTTTACTGCTGCTCGGATACCTACAGCAAACTCAACAAGGGTTATATTATACTATCTGATACCCTCACTCTGTCTGCATTTCTTATTGTTAGTAGTTAGAAGCTCCTTTTCCTCTCTATTCCCATCAGTCTACGTATTTTACTAATTATATACATGTTTCCGATAAAGGTACGTAAAGTAATCAAAGAATTAATGAATAAATAAACACTTTATTGCACATAATAGTAATTTGGCAATAAGATGATACAACACAGACATATAGGGTTTCTTATTTTATTTTATTTTTTTAAATCTAACGCTTCAAAATTGTCGGAGATATAACTTAAATTTTTAGATAGCTACTCATTCATACTATTTCTCGCATATATTCTTCTTGCAATAGTATACCACATACGTTGTCGCTTTCATACATCATCTTACGCACTATGGTTGGATTCCCGTCCTTTCCTTTATTTTCTTATTTATATATACTTAGCTACAACTTATATTAGGTTACTTATACATTGAAAATTGCATCAGTAAATACAGTTTTTTCCTTATAATAAAATTGACTAAAACTAATACAGAGGAGATATATAGAGTTGGATAGATTTGTTTGGACTTCCATAAGAATTATCATCTCCTATTTCATCCTCATGTGCGTCAAAATTTCAAAAACTCTAGTTCAAATATTTATTTACTTCTTATCGATTATATTTATATACAAATTATTATATATATATTATACAAAGTTTCATGGATTTGTCTTCGATAATGACGAACTCCCCATACAAATCTTTATCCTTTATTTAAATCCCTTCATACATCTTTTTTATAACAGAAGGCAGCTTATATATTTTCCAACGATCTAGTCTATCTTTGAACCAAATTTCATCAATATCAGTTCCGGGGTAAGGCGCGAGCTACTTAATGCACCTCCAGTAACGCCCTTGTGCCCGTGTCGGACCGGGATGGGAACCCGGTACTGCTAGACACGGCGTCGTCGGGACTATTCAGAGGTTAGCCGGACAGCCCCCATGGAGGAGAAGTCTGGCCTTTTCACCGAGGCCAGCCTGTGGCTGGAGGGATCCTGTTGCCTGCAGATCCGGGACCCTCCAATTAAAGAGGCTGAAGGCTCCCGCAGGGGTTTAGTACGGTATTGCACTCCCAAAGTGCCAAGTCCGACATAGGTCTAGGACTGCCGACCCGGGCGTCCTGGATATCATCCGTAAATGGATTACCCTGCGTAAAAAAAGGGGGTAAGGCGTGAAAACGTGACTTTGTTTGTATTTCCATTCGAACTTTTACCCCCTATTACATTCCCACACAAGTTTTTTCAACAACGCTAGAACGAAAATTTGATCTCTTTCTAAATCTTTCTTATGAAGTACCTAAATACAAAGTTTCAGGTTTTTATCTTCGACAATGACGAATTTCCATACACATTTTCATACGTATTTCAACCTCTTCAATCTTTTTTTTGCAATAAATGGTAACCTATGTCCTTTTCCAAGGTCTACTATATCTCTTTACCAAATTTCATTAAAATCCGTTCAATGTTTTAGGCGTAAAAGCGTAGCAGACAGACAAACAGACAGAGTTATTTTCGCATTTATAATATTAGTATGGATTACTATTCCACTTAGCGATTTCTTTTTATTATTATTTTTCTTTTTTTATTACAATCAAAACTGTTTACATGAAACATGTAATTTTGCTTCTTACCTTTGTAAGCCGTAGTTACACCCACATGTTTATTGACCGACTATTTTCATTTTATTTTTACGAAATGTTAGAATTCGCATTAGAACGATAAAAGTAAAATAATTTGCTATCTTGTAAAATAGCTTATCAATAATTGATTTTTAATAGAATATTGGAATAGACAATATTCTGAAGAAAGAGCTTAAAGTATTTTAGGTATGTGGACAGATAACTCGTGTCACGAAATCACTTATGATTACAAATGCCTTTGAAGGAGCAAATAAAAAAAAATCTACATTTATTTCTAAAAACTCTTGTCGGACGTGCGCCCGCAAATGTCGTATTGCCGTATTTGCGTTTTAAAAAACCGTATTTTATTTCTTTTTTTTTTTCTACCAGATATGATTGAACACATAGTACATTTAGGATAAGTTGCGTCCATTAGTCGAGGTTTTAATTCAATCCTAATAATATATTCAATGCATTAAAATAAGAATAATTTTAAGACAATTAAAAAAAAAGGTTATTTAAAAGATATTAATCTAAAATATATTTGATACACAGGAAACCTCAGCCCTACATACCTCAACCAAGATATACGCAGATTATCTTCAAAGCACCTGCAACAACTGAGCAGCCGCTAAACAGTGCTCAAAGCTTCGTCAACTCGTACAAACCTGTTCACAAGCCTATTGAAGCTAAACCGATCCGGGAGTATTTGACACCCTCACAAATACTTAGCTCTCAGAGATTACCGGGTATCGGAATTCGTTATTTCGTTCCTGCTTATATCAATGACTTACAAGTAAGGAAGGATGAAAAGAGAAAAGAGGACGCTAAACATAATGACATTGAAACCAATGATATAAACGAGCCTAATAAAGACTCCAGCTCCGATCTGCTTTGGCAGTATGAAAAGGAATCTACCAAAAGACACCTTAGAAACACTTTAGAAGTAAGTGAATGAAATATGATGAATGTAATTAGTTTTGGGATTACTAAATTGATTTGTGGATTATTGCAACAATTGTGATTAATATTTTAAATCTAGAGTAGTAAAATTTTTATAATGTTTTCTTATTTTTAGGGCACAGCGAGACCCATCTACTCGTATGTGTGGCCGGCGTACGTGCAACCTAGGCATTAATATGAATTAGTTGTTTAATCTTAGATTACGTAAGCACCACAGAAAGTAACTTGTATTAAGTGAAGAAAAATCCAGTAACAGCATTTCTAATCATTGGTTTAATTTATAAAATTTATATAAAAAAAAAATAAAAAAAACATTAAAACCTGAAATTTTAAATTATTTAAAATAAAATGTAATTGTATTATTGTATATATGCCTTACAAAAATTAAGTGTTATTATTATATAACGTTACTAAACTCATATGAATGTAATTTGTATTCATATGAGGTAAAATGAAAAATCTTAAAAATTATAACACAGGGCTGAATCACGACCTCCGTTTTTTTTAAACAAATTAAGGTTCTTGATTTGTTTGATATTATCTTTTTATTAAGGAAACAAAAAATACTGTGTAAGTTCTAACATCATTATTTATACCTGTGGTGTTTAAAATAGAATAGTTTAAGATAAAAGTGCCAGATGTTTCTATCGATATGTATGTAATTTACTGTTTCTGTTATGTATTGTTTCGTTATTTTAATTAATGCACCATGTGTTTTAAGATAATATGTAACTAATGATCGCACTTCATAATGATAATATTGTTTTCAAGCAACATTTCATTGACAAACACGAGTTAACGTGCAATAATTTATGTTATTTTGGTGTATTAATACTAACATACAGTTTATTTTTGGAGTGGCACAAACATAATATGGCACATTATTCAGTGTTCATTTGATATATTGACCATTTATTTATATGTAATAACAGATATATTTACAAACAAAGAATTTTAAAAAGTATCCCTTATTGTTGTAATTATGAAATTTCGACAAATAAATACTTTGATTAGTTCTAATGACCGCGTCGAAATGTCATTCTTAGATGACTCAAGATGTCAATTTAAAATGTTACTGGATCTGGTCAGTTTGTTGGACTACATTTCGAAATATAACGGAGATCTTTTTTCTTTAAGTGTTCACTTACACATGTTAACAGCGCTTAATAGTATTTTAATCTGTTTTAAGTTATATTTAATAGCAAAAAATGTCAACGGATTAAAATTAGTTGCGTAATGACAATAATTTCTTTTTAACTTCAAAAATGAATTTCATGTACTCCATAAAAGTATAAAATCAACAAAATTGATATTTACTCTTAAAATTTTGATTGATTAAAAATAAGTTACCTGGAACACGAATATATGTAGTATCTGCAAAGTTTATTATTACTATTACGATATTGTTCCGTATGAGTATAAAGTCAATTTTACAAATTTGATTGCAGTATTTAGGCTTAAGTGAGTTGCTCTCATTACATGTGCGGTAATATATAAGATTTTTCAAAAACAAATAGGGTAACATATCACGATTACAAAAATTACTATTGTTCCTCTTACGATCGTTACGAGACAAATCATTTTGTCGTTTACTTAAATATACGAGATGGAGAAATGTCATTAGGAATCAAACAGAAATGAAATAACAAGAAATTTATAAGGCGTTGTACATACAATTTATTTGAGGTGTTTAGCTTCATTTTATTAATTAATTTTGACGTGATAACGTCTTATAAATCAATGAACGCCGGCTGCATACATGAAAAAGTATGACTCATTGTCATGTTCCGCGAGCGAGAGGGTGGAACAAGCGATAGAGACGATCGACCTAAGCGTTTGGCTTGTGACGCATCTATCTCTCTTCCACTCCATCGGCCTATGCGTCCGAGTAGAAAAGAAAAAATATTTGAATTAACGAGTGCAAATAAATTTTAATTTATCGAAAAAAATTTAATTTTCAATGAACTCCTTCTTTGTATTATACAAAATAATGATAATTCAGAGATAAAAATTCAATTCATATAGGTAAGTATGCAATTTTTCATCATTTTCTTATAACGTTATCACGTAATATTATCGTCCATAAGCCGACTTTACAGACAATCAACTTTTTATTTGATTATTTTTTTGTTTAATATGGCAAATTGATACACCTTTTGAATTTAATATTTCATATTTTCTAAGATATATCAAATCGCTACTTTTTTCCTCCTGGGTAAATTTCGTGTAATTTGAAGATATAATACTACTGATAAACATTTATTTTAGACGAACAATAATAATGTCTTTTTTTTTTGGTGATATTTCTTCATTTGATATATGTCTTCAAAGTTAAGCAACAACATATAATAAAAGTTTCAAAGTTATTTTTGCTAGTTTTAAAATTTAAGTGTCATATTAAATTATTAAAAAAATGTTCCATATTTTGTATGTGCAAGACCTAATATATTTTATAATGGCACATATTATTTGAAGTCAGATACCGTAAATAATAATTGTTACATCTTGCCTTACTTCGTATTTTTGTAACGATCATTAAAAACAAAAAGATCTTATCGTTTCGAATATGTTTGTGATTTTAAGAAATAATATATGTTATTGTTAAACGTTTACCTTTTACAGACAAAAATTATTAGTGTTTATTTTTTGTACTAAGTTTTTTTATCTTTTTAAGATTGACATATGTATATAGATAGCGACTACAAATATCATGCTTGTAAATATGTACAATAAAGAAATATTAAAATAATATACATATATGTTTTTTTTCCATAAAAGAAAAAAAAATACAATTAAACTTAGTAAGATTACATAATTGACACTTAGATCTGATGTTCCTAAAATACTATTCTTTTTAACTAGACTTCTTTGGTCCGTTGTGAAATTCGATATTTGACAAGTTCAAATTTGTGGTAACACATCCGTACTAATAGTAATTGCAGTGTGATTTTTTTTTTCTTTAAAATACCACTCCTTCACTAAAAAAGGATGTGTCAAACTATACTTAAAACTTCAGAAATTAAAACGTCGAAACAGAAACACTCTTGAATTTTAATTGTAATATTAGTATAGCGTACAAAAGTATACATGTATTTACAAAGAGGTCATCTCCATTTTGCAACCGTTTGTATGGACAATTTATCGTTATATTTGCATTATAGTCATTTGTCTCGTGCCGCACGTTTACAAATCCGCAGTCGGTACGCGTATTCCACGAAAACATTACATTACACTGTCACAGGTCAGAAAATACTTTGAAAGTGCTATATTATGGGTTACTATGTGTGACAAATATTTGTTTTATTTCTTCATAATTATATTAAACTATTGCACTAGTAAATTAAAATTATCGAATATAGACCAAAATTGATACATACCTATATATTATATATAGTTTATGCACGAAAATATATACATAAACAAAAATTATAAGCAATGGCTAAGAGAAAAAAAAATGTTTTAATTCCTCTTTTTTAGATTAGAAACATTCAAATCAGAAAACTGAAATCAGAAAAATCAGTTAACTTCGAATAAAATGGACAGAGGCAATAAGAGTGAAATTTCGAAGAATGTAAATATTTACATTTATTTTAGGTGATTTATGTTTGATAGCTCTTTTGGTTTTATCGTTCTATGTTCTTTATCCGATACAACGTATCACTTATGCAAGGAATTTAACACTATTTGTTTGATTTATCGTAAACATAATGTATAATAAATTATGGAGAGACGTAGTAATTCAGTTAAGAAACTGTTCAATAAATTATATATGAAATAAATTGTTTTGATATTTGCAAATAAGCCTTAACTGACTATCTCTTAATAACTATACTTTTACCATGACATCGCTTAAGGCTAGTTTTGAAAATAATTTCGATCAATTTGTCTCTGGTGGTAATAATATTTTAGTTTTACAATAAATATGAACTTTATTCTAAAGCATCTGTTAGTGTAACTGAACAGAAAATTAATATATTAATGATTGCTTCAAAATAAATTTATTTGCAAAACTAACAATTACTTTCTAATTACAATAGTAACATTACTGAATTTTTAGTATCTATAAATATAAATACAGCTCCTTTCAACGGCAAGCACTAAAATGGCAAGTCCATTAACGAAACCTTTATAACAATAATAGTATCGGCATTTATTACAAAACGAAATCATAAACATTTCCTTTTTTATAACAAAACTTAAATCAATTATCTTACGATTATTAAAATGTATTACCGTGAATTATGTCTTAAAATAAATTTATATACTTATAAGAATATAAAAAAAAAAGTTATTTGTATTTCAACAGGTACAGATGTTCCTTAAGTTGTAGCAATTGCCAATTTTAGATCTTAGATAAATATAGCTTCTTAATGATCCTGAAATTTACATAATAATCCTGTTTGAGTGTCAAAACTTAGTATCTAAGTTGCTAAAACAGATTTATTAATGGTCCATAAAAACTTCCTAATAGCACCATACATCATAAAGATGACAGGGTGTCTGATTCAAGTCGTTGACAAACAAATTATTTGTAAAATGAAATACTTAAATTAAAAATGTTTGTAAGATCTATCATCGGTTAATATCGACTAGAAAATAAAAATAAAACCATATTCACGTTAGAAGTTTGACTATTAGAATCTTCGTTAAAATATTGAAAAAAAAAGTTGTGATTATTTTTTTTTACATATTTTAATTTCTTGATTAATTCCTGCCTGCGTGCCTGCTGATTTAATCTGTTTGAACCTTGGAAGGTGGAATGAAAAAATCCACCAGTTCATTCACCTTTGGATTTCCACTGCTGAACGTTGGCTTCCCCGTAATATCTGGGGGGCTTTGCCAATGCTCGCCACGCTTGGCAGGCGGGATATTATGGTAGAATATGGTGACACTGCTGCCTATTACCATCTTGGTTGGTGTATAGTTGTTCGCACTACTATGGTCTTAGTCACCTATTACGACACCTCAGCAAGAAAGAGGTCGGTACTATTCTTCTCTGCTGGTCACCGCACAGCGTCTTATTTAAAAAATAGTACATAATTATGCACTCCACTTCACGACTCTATGTGAAGACGGAAACTAAATTGAACCGTATAAACAATCAAGCGATTATTTCGATACTGTTTTAATACTACATAACTCTTTTGAACTAGATTTGTGAGCCCACGTTCGAAGTTTACGTCACATATTAGGCTCGAAACACATAACGGCGTTGCGGCGCCGCAACGCTAAAATCGGCGGTGGCGTCACCGCCAATTTTAGCGGCGCGGCACCGCCAATTCCGGCGTTGTGACGTCATACTTGTTGACCATGATTTATTGACATTTTGTGTCTATTTTTATATTTTATTTTTTTGTGTCTTTATTAGACATGGGTATCTCAATGAATTTTTATGAACTGCAGATAAGCTCATGAGCCATATGCTTGAACCGGAGCTGTGAAACGGCTCACAGTTCAGCTCAATTGTTGTTATAGGTATTGTTACTTTTAACCACTTTTAACTATTAGATTTACAGCTAATTTATGACTCGGTTCAAAAAATGACATGTATGATGTACCTAAATTATAAATATGTAATAAAGCAGCGTTTCGAAAAGTTATTATAGTGATATTTTTTCTATCTTACACAATTATAGGGGAATGCTAATTTCATGCATATGATAACCCCTAAAGTGAGTTTCTTTGTTTGTTACGCTTTCACGCTTTAACTATTCACCTGAATTACGATCATCATGAAATTCTGCATACCAGTTGTCTGGGGTACAGAAAAGGACATAGAGTACCTACTTTACGTACCGACTACCGTTGGTGCCTGTACCATGCGAGCGGAGCCGCGGACAAAACCTATTTATTTATATTTAATCTATAAAACTAATATAGTAAGATATTAATTTATGTATCACTTTGTTTCAATTTTGTTTAGGCTTTATGAGACAAAAGTTGTTTAAAATTCTACCAGCATACAAACTTGATTCACAAAACTATTTCCGGTACAAAGGATTACTTTTTATGCATTCTACTAAATAACAACTTCACAAACAATAATTAACAAATTTCACGTGAACTATAATATTTAAAATAATTAAATTAATATCCACAATAAAAAATCACGAAGAACTGGTTACCCTACAACAACGCTCTTTTTCGCGGCGCCGCAACGCCGCAACGCATACCGCCGATTTTAGCGTTGCGTCGCCGCAACGCCGTTATGTGTTTTGGCTCTTAGTATTCTGGATGAACAGACGTGCTTATTTATGAAACGTGTTGCATTGTACTCTAAAAAGTTTTGGACATCGTTGTTAATACAAATAATAAATCGTATGAGAAGCATTCAATTTGTGTTTTGCAATAACATTAAAGAAATCCATGTCAAATGCACGTTAATATCATCAAAGTAAAATTTGTATAATGTTTTGGGAATAATCGAAACAGATTATTGATCTATTCTGTTGAACTATAAACCTAAGTATGCTAACACAATACCATTATTTAGTAACACAAATACTTTAATATGCTAATTTTAAGTTCATAATAATGTAATAAATATCACAGCAATTTAGTTTACATTTCAGTCTGGCTTTTTTACTAAATGTCATACTTCACTAGAGGCCTGAGTGAAATTCATCGAATGCATCTAAAATACCATAAAATTAACGATCTAGAGATGTTTGGACCATTCATAGTTTCCTGCAATATATAAATACATATTCATATCCCTAAAAAGATACTGTCCAGTTTAGTTTTATACTTCAGCAATATAAGTCAGACATGTTAATATAGCTACAGTAAATGCGACTAAGGCCCTAGTGGCGTGAAGAATTTGTACCAGGATGCTGATGGGCAGCAGCGTCATCATATCCTGCCGCCTTCCAAATGTATTGGCAAACCCAACTTTGCTCTTTAAATAAAATAACCTATATAAAATATTTCTTATCTTTAGATTTAAATTAAACAAACAAAAAAGGGATATTAAAAATAATAATAAACTGTGAAGCGGGTACTAATTTTTTTTTTCTCCTTTTATTCCCCTTTCTTACTCTTAAGGGTGGAAATTTAAAAAAAAAATTTAAATACGGATCTTCAAAGTGACGGTCGCGCAAAGGCGCATGACTTTTTCAAAATATGAATTGGTCCGACCAAGTACCACACGTAATGTTGGTGACGGAGTTATTGGATCGGCTACACTATTGGCAATAAATTCGATATATATTTAATTGTTTGTTTTCTACAGTAAAATATTCTTTTACTTAAAATTTATTTGACTTTTATATAAATGATCTTTAATAATTTAATATCACGATATTGCGCTGGGGCCGCTGGGGTAATATAAAATTATATTGATTTTTATATTGTAAAGTTGTAAATGCGACAATATTATAAAAATCAAAAAGTAAGTTGTAAAGTACATTAGACCTAGTATAATAACTTTACAACTGGACCAGAGTTTACTGGGGTTTACTGGGGACCAGAGTTTACTACCAAGGGCTGTACAAAATAAGTAAATAAACTGTCAACTGTCAATAAAACACGGACTACTGTTTGATGGATTAAATACTCAAAAGCATGGACTGTTATCACTTATGGAATTGATCTGCTAAATAATCACTCGATGTATTTATTATACTCTATCGATTGTAGCGACTGTTATACCTACTGTAATCAACAAATAGCTAACGCAGGCAACATTATTCCGTTCAAAACAACCACATAATATTGTCTGCTTTTTCGATTTCTTTATATGAAATAATTATTCGAGTGTGAAACGCACATCATTGTTCCTCCTTCGACTTTCTGCCTAACCGCTCTACTGCCCGTGTCAACTACTGGTTGACAAGAGCTTACAAACTAACCGCAATAACCGCAAGCGCCCGTGTCAAGTAATGGACATGGGCATTAGTACGCGAAAAGCACCTGTCAACTACAACGTAACAAAACGTAAGAGGCCTTGGGAAGTTTTGTGCAGTTGGTAAACTAAAAGGTCATTGCCCGGACACTCAAGCGGCTCAAGAATAACGGGTTTCTAATAAGAAATGTTTAGGTGTGAAACAATCCAAAATCAAATGCTTTTTTTTCGCTATATTGTGTAACTTTATCTAAGTTACATATTAAAAAAAGAGTAAACAATATAGATATTTCATGAAAGTGCATTCAAACTGAGATTCATTGCTTCATACCATTAGGCAAAATTGTATATTATGTATAGAAGAGGATTAATGACTGTACCAAATTACAAAATATTTGATATTAGTTTTCTTTTTTTTTGGTACTCGATGTAGAAATTAATAAGCGTTGCTTTTTTATCTCTGTTAAGGAAATTTGCTTGTAGTTTATCATTTAAACATAGTATACCTATACGATCTAGGTAGTTCAATGTTCGAATTATTGATGCTTTATATTGATGATAGAATAAAACTACTACTTTTTAATTTATTTAATTAAAAAGCAAAATGAATTACAGTTGATTTTTTAAAAACTGTGATATGATAAATGTAAGTTATCTTAAATCTTTAAATTATTTATTATCATAGTTGTTAAACGTAATTAAAACCTCAAATTGTATTATAATTAAAATGAGATTTTACGTATGCTCGTAGATTGAACGATAAATAAGTCGTTAAATAATTACTTCCTAACTTTTTGATGATATTTACATCAATAAAAAACTGTGGGAAAATATATTTATAAAATATACAATTATTAAAACTAAAAAAATAAAAAAAATATTTCCATAAATTAAATATCTACTTCTGTCTAGGTATTATTACTCAATAGTAAGCTTACATGTTTTTTCTTAGAAACAATAATTGTTTAATTTGTTGTTAATAAGCACGCAATATGTTCTGATTGTCTTAAATGTTGCATGTTTATTTAAGATTTTCCCACGTACACTCATCTCCTAATTATCTATATGGGTGAATTAGCTAATCCTGTTAGGCTGTGATGATAATTATTTATTATACCTTTTGTTCAACACTTGTTTAATTACTATAAAAATAATTTAATAAGTTATTCTTTCAGTATGTAGATAAAATGTTTCGAAATACGGAGTTTGACGTACAATAATGTAACAATTAATTATTTGAATAATGACTCTGAATATAGTACGAGTAGATTCGTAATTTTGCAAGTTGGTTCCGCGGAATAGTGTTAGACTTGATTTTATGTCTTATTAAATTAAATTGAAGCACTATGGGCCAGAAAGGTGATTGCGTTACAAAAAACGTTTTTTGTTAATAAAATTAATTTTTTATCCGTTATCTATGAGATATATGCTCTAAAATGATAGAAAGTGTGTGCCTAAAATATTTTATAAGATATAAAATTAAAAGAAAAAAAAAATAGAATGTAACATGTTCACACAACTTTATGAATGTAACTTTGTTTAACAAGAAAGAATAATTATTTGTTACTAATTTAATTGCCATTTGAACAATCCTTTAAAATATTAAACTGTTTTATGCAGCTTGACCCCGTTTATTCATGGCTTTGTTAGAAATCTTGCGACAGAAATTTCAAGTACTTTAACTGATTCTTATGAATTTTTTCACACACAATAAGTTCGCGTGAGTGTACAATACTTTGATAATTTCAACTTAGCAGACTAAGGTTAAGACTTATCGCTAGATTGATAAAGTTAAGAATTGAAAATTGGAACTCTTGAATGGTTACGAGTAATTATTTCGAGTTTGAGCTCATTGCATTGATTTTGATGTGTCCCGCTTAATAAGCTTGATGACGAGGTCTGATTATGGATTCAGAAAGTGGACAGTGGAAGTCTGTCTACGGTTACTAATGATTCTTTGAGTTTGTAGTCATATTTTTGATGAGGAGAGGGTTAAAAGTGTAACTGAAATAATAATAATATAAATGAAATAAAATGATATATTGTATGTAGTATATATTTCATATTATATATGAAACAATATACAATAATCATCATCATCATATCAGCCATCGAATGTCCACTCCTGAACGCAGACAATCAACCTCCAGAGAGACTGGTGTAAAGCAGCTTCTATCCAACGGCTTTTGGTAAATCTTCTCAAGTCGTCTGTCCATCCGTTGACGACCGTCCGGCGCTGCGCTTGCTGATACGTGGTCTCCACTCGAGAACCTTTCTGCTCTATCGGCCGTCAGTTTTACGAGTTATTACGTTTTATGAGCCCTGACCACTGCTACTTCAGCTTGCAAATCCGCTAGGCTATATCAGCAACTTTCGTTCGTCTGTAAATCACATCATTTAGGTTTAAAACTCACAAAGAAATACCAAGCATATCCCTCTCCATTGCTCGCACTGCGACTTGGCTACTAGTTGTTGAAAAATACACCTACCTAGGACAAAAGGTCCAACTAGGTAGGTGAAACTTTGAGAGAGAGGTCCATCGTCAAATCCAGTTAGGATGGGCAGCGTGCGAGAAGTTAAAAAAAAAAACGTCTTTTCGACCGTCAAACCTCAGTGCCTTAAGCCTTTGAGTAATGTATATTACCAGTAATTATATACGGATCTGAAACGCGGTGTTTAAGTATGGATCTTTTGAACATATTAAATATAAAAATTACAAGTAAAAATTAAGTTCTTGATTTTTGTCATCACGTAGATGCCATAATTTAGATCGAACTTTTTAAGTTTTAAAGAAAACAAGAACAAAATGTAACGTAAATACACAATTTATTTCTTTCATTATTCTAATAAATATAATAAACAAATATGTTTCTAAATATGTTCAACACAGAAACGGTCGTCTGTTCCTAAGGTAGGCAATTTAATGCCATTGTTTTAGGTGACAGTTGACTGATACACATATATTTTTTTAAATAAATATACATACAAATAATACATATACATACAAATAATCCATATATAAATAAATACATAATACACCCAGACTCGGGGCGGGAATCGAACCCACAACCCTGGAACAGAAAACAGGGCCACTGCCAATTATATGTAAATTATTTTTTATTATTCTTATTTATAATAAATTTTAATATGGTATCGATGTTTCTTTGGCATAGTGCAGCGACAGGTCGGGCTAGCTTGTTTGTGTTGGGATAGCAATAATCCTCTAAGAAAGTATTTTGTAGACGGATTGGTGCGGTAGTTGTGGCTACTGTTGGTCACGTTCGGGAGTTTGGAATGTCCTCGTGCTGTATATGTCCATTAGTTGTCAGTTCGTTATTACCTCCGTTGTATTGTTCTGGTCTTTACCATCGAAGCTTGCGTTGGCTTCCAGAGGGAGCCCGTATACCTTGTATGACTCCTCAATAAGAGAAGTCATCAAGAAGAACCCCATGCCTGAAGCTTGTGTTGGGTCTGATATGTAGTGACAATAAAAGCTCACGAGTAAGAAGATGCCTTTCAGCTATCACGCATATTGCGGAGAAATCTTGTGGAGTCTTTGGGTGCGATTCACGTGTATATCGTGGTATGGATGTTTGTTATTATATTGTGTGTGTTGCAGGAATCTCGATACATGATTTTCATCATACCGGGGCAAATGAGTATGATTTTTTTACTGGATTGAGCATTGAACTGACTCAAAATAATAAGTACTTATAATTTTGAGCTTATATTATACCTATATTATATTTGAACTTGTGCTAAGACTAGACAAAATATAATAATGTCAACGTATTAGTGTAATAAAATAAGTTATAGAAATATAAGAATGGTATAAGAAGTGACAAAAAGAGCTCATACGAAGGTAGTACTGTTTTAAAGTATTATCCATTTGTCACAAAAATCAAAAGGGTATCTATATACCTAAGTATACCTAAGTATATAAGTACAAATTATTATATAAAGTAGTAATAACATTTAAAAAATCTAAAACTTAATACATTTATTAAAAAAAATAGTTAAGACTACGAGTATAATGATATTATTACATTTTATTACAACTATTAACGTCAAAAAGAAAATGCAAGTGGAGTTCAATGTTACGATGATCTCAATTTCGTGTTTTTACTTTCTTTGAAAGTGTAAGCGATCTTGACCTACGACAAACCGATGATGTTAATACTTTCATTCATGAACGAATAAAGTCGAACATAAGAGCTATAAAAGTCAGACATAATGTAATACTTCTGCTATAGAAGAACTTGAACGTAAAAAAATATTAAAAAATAAAACACTTCTTGCATGCTTAAAATTTTATACTTTAGACTGATAAAAAACTTAAGAAACTGGACATTGGATTCCTGTTCAGGTTTTTTGTCACAAAATTGTGTCATGATAGCTATTTTTTTGTGTGCATTTTTAGATAATATCTAAAATACTTGTATACACAACGTTGTCTTGGAATAGTGACTACGATGAGTGTTGCGTTGACCATAACGAGTTTGATTTTAAATACATATATATTTGTTTAAAAATATATGGTTGGTGATTTATTAATAATTATATATACCCACGACTCCTATCGTCATCGCTACCCGTGTCATTAGCCTATAAAATAAAATACGAAACCTGGCTTAAGGTGAGCCTTATGTTCAAAGATTTCTATAGATTCCGAGTTTCAATTTATTTGGACCTAGTACTGGGAGTTATGATATCTATAGTTTCTGAACTGTATAATAAATATGTTTAACATACGCACACGGTCGTCTGTTCCTAATGTATTTTAGATAACAGTCGAATGATATACTTTTTTTTTGTAATATAATAGCTGTGCCCCGCGGTTTCATCCGTGTTAATTTGAGGGAAGAACGTACTTAAATATTTTTAAACAATTACTCTAACAGTATAGGTACCCGCATCGTTGGTCGAGTGGTCGCAAGCATTACTGCCGAGCAAGGGGTCTCAGGTTTGATTCCTGGGTCATACAACGTATTATTGAATTTTTATTTTTTATTTTTGGAAAATTCTCAGTAAAAGAGTGATGTTATATTTACTTTAAAAGTGGAACTATAGTTAAAAAATGTCCCGAGAAGAGAAATAATAAAGGACGCAATGGAAGCCCTCAAAAAAGGTTATTTTTTCCCGTTTTTAAACATTTCTTATTATTTCCCATTCCTTATTGGTCGTAGCGTGATGTTATATAGCCTACAGCCTTCCTCTGTAAATGGGCTAACCAACAAAAAATAATTTTTCATTTCAAACCAGTAGTTCCTGAGATTAGCGCATTCAAACAAACAAACAAACAAATAAACAAACAAACAAACTCTTCAGCTTTAAAATATTAGTATAGATTACATAAAGACAGAACCCACAAGCTGAAGCAGAAACCTGGGTTACTGTCACCTGTGCCAGCGAGCCAGTCAACTAACTGTCGAACCAAAACACAGACAGACAGGCAGATATAAAATAAAAATAATACAAATTTGAAATTACTATGGATTATAGAGTGCGATCTAAAAAAATGTATTAATAATTTTTTTAAGATCGCTTTTTTATTCGCATCATTCGCCAAAAATTTGACATAGAGACCTTTGAAGAGGGTCAGTTTTAAACATATATACGATATACATATATTAATTAGTTAGAGTATAAAATTATTATGATAAATTATTTTGCTTTTAACATTGTTTTAACAACACTCAGTGTAAATATAAAGCTAATAGAAAAATAAATAAACGAACTAGTCGTAGTGCGCTGTTTCAACCGATTTCGATTTGTAAATGTTTAATATTTTGAATTAGTGCTCCGCCGTATGAACTACGTTGTGATTTTTGTAGTCCTAATTGCAATTTATATAAGAAATTATTCTGCATACCTATTGACAAAAATGAAAAAACTACTTTTAAATATGTTTATTTTTTCTGTATATATCAGAGCTTTAAAACCAAAATCTTACTAGCTTTTTCATAAAGTGATAAGAATGTTTAATTTACAATATAGACTATTTTAGTAGAAACCTTAAATTCGTAAAAGTAAGTTACTCAAATAATATAAATATTGCCTTAAAACTGTAAGTTTTAAATAAATATTACTTAAACATAGTAAGATTTTAATTTTTAAAAATTAAATTGTAAAAACTTCTTTCTTCTAGTTTTTTCGATAAAAAAAATGTGTTTAAATTAGACTTAATTACTTAAATAAAAAATTAAAAAAATATATTTTGTAAACAGAATGTAGTAATAGCCATTTTTTTTTTTGTATTTGTACACTTATCTTTTATTGTCGTCTTAGTGTATTATTATAATGTACCTATATAAATTAGCTATAATGAACCAAATATATGAAAGCACACGACTCAAACTTTAGTGGTTTTTTCGCTGTGCTTTAATTGTGTTTTATATGAATATTTTATAACAATAATAAAGAGAGAGAAAAAATAATAGTTTAAAAATAATAGTAGAAAAAATTTTTTTAATAATTCAAATATTTCCTACTTTTTAGTTTGATTTATTTATAGATGCGTGTTTTTTAGTTTTTCTAAACTATTATTTATTTTTTAGTTGAATTTTCTATAAAAGTGAAAAACAGTGTGTTCCATCATCAGACCGAGGTTACTATTAAAAAACGAACTACTTATTTCATTGCAAAGTTTAGACTGCCACCTTCCAGCTTCGTCATCAGATCAGAATCTGGTAACCATCTAAAAACAAAGTACTCGTCAAGACGAATCAAACGAGGTGAAACTCGATGAGATTGCGTTGTTTCATTACAGAATTCCTATTACCACTTTCCAGCACCATAATCAGACCCTGGTTACCATTTACCATCTTCAAATCTTGGTATGGATTTAAATTATTGCATTGTCATCGGTCCCGAATTCGGTAGCATATACGAGAAATAGTTGATCAAGTAATGAAAAACAAATCGCTAATCCTGAAGATCCTGGTAAGGATAACAAGACTAACTGTTTAAATTATTGCATTGTCATCGGTTCTCGATAAGTCTACTAAGTTTCAATGAAATCTAAACGTAGGAAGTGGGTCAAAATGAAGTTCAAAGGAGTCGTTAACAAATATACAAACAAACACAAACATACAGGTGAAGCTAATAAAAAGCGTGTAAAAAGAGGCTATTTTTGTCTGTATAGCTGTTTTTCTGTAAGTATGTTTTTATCTTGACCGCGAATTACCAATTAAATGAATGAAACTGAATGAATGAACTGAGCCAATAAATGAAACTGGACACGATTAGAGTTCGTACTTCGTACTATAGGGTACCTATACACTGAAAGTTTTTTATACCGAAATTTATCACAATTCTCTTACGAAAGAAGAGGAAAGTCAAAATGTGTACTTAGTTATGATTCATTAACGCGTAGTCAATATTATTAATACTTTTTTTGTTCTAAAGAAGATATTTTAAGATTTTCCCGTGAATATTTCAAGGTCTCTGGCTTGTTACTTCAGAAATTACAGACATTGTAACCGTCATTATTAATAGCAAATAACACCAAGAACGTAGGTACAGAAATCTTTGAACGTACAGCTTATATTAAGCTGGGATACATTTTTTATTTTATAGGATTATTAAAGTGATTGCAATCGTGAACAAAGTTGTGGGTAAAGTTAGTGAACAATAAAACGCCATTTGTGGTTCAAGGGACAATCTGACAAATACTAAAGCTCAAAGCAAGTATAACCACGCGGTGCGTGAAGGTAGTTTATAACGAATTAATATTCTAATATGGCAAACAAACTAAATGCGCTAGCTACTAGTATTAAGAGATGATAATATCACCATAAGTGTATTTACAGATAAGACACGTCGTTAGCACGGACAATACAAAAGAGTACAAGGTCTGGCCCCGTTGTTGTATAAATTGCATAATTAAACGACAAACATAAAAGGACTGTTGATGGACCGGAGCCAATCCACCATCTGTTGCATGTATTACACTAAGTATTCCGTTGTATGTTAGTTTCGATAAAGTAATAATTTAACATAATTTAATAGCTGATGGTTAATACCCCAAAATTACGAAATTATTATATATTTTTATAAAAAATTTAAGACGCTTTCAATCAAAGTATACATGTCATTATAGTAATCGTGCTTAGTGATTTAAATATTGGTCAACATTGTTATTAAAATCTGAACATTGTTAAATTGTAAATTACAGTTCTTGATGATGTTTCATGTTACGTAGTGACTTGAGTGTGACTAACGTTTCTTGTTTTTTTAATAATAGAATTAATATCAATAAGTGGAGTTGAAAGATATTAGCGTTTATTGTAGTTTTTGTTTTAGTTGATACTCAAAAAATGCGCTTTTATTATAGTTTTCGTAGCTGATACTCAGAAAACGCGCTTTTATCGCTTAAACTATAATTATTTACAACTTAAGTGAGATATCGAGCAATACGGTGAGGAAATAAAGAACATTCATCAATTTGATGGATGTGCAATAAATAATAGACCAGTGGCGTAGCTTGCTTTTGATGGGCTCTGTATCAAAATCTGTAAAGGGGCCCAAATGAAGAGTAAAGTTATTTCAATAACGAAACAAAAACACTAGCATTTAATTAAAATAATTACATATTGATTATAAGTTACAAATAATACGCCTGTCTTTTATTCAGTGAATTTATTATATCGGTATTTTAATTTTTATTAAATAATACGATTTCAGTTTTTCAAAATTTTCTTCCTCTATAGATAATAGTGAAAATCTTAGTCTCTCGTTAGTCTTTCATGTGCCTAAAATATTTTTTGAATACTAACATAATTTTAGTTCTTAGATAACATTTTATAAATATTTGTTTATACACGTGCGGGGCCCCTGTAGGCCGGGGTCCCCGTATCATTGATACGGCTGATACGGCGGTAGCTACGCCTCTGGATAGACACACCACAAGATTATCGGAAATGAATTTCTATTACAGATGAAATTACTAAGTTTAGAACTCTGGCAGAATATTTCTTATTTATGATAAATAATTTTAAGATATATAATAATTATAAGATAAGATTTAAAAAAAATTATAGGCATTCCTTTCCATGTGTGCATTCAAGAATTGTACAAACTTGTTTTACCTTCGCCTTTCTACCATGCCGTTACCTCTACCTTTAGCGGGATACCGTAAACAATTATGAAATTCTTATGTGGTCGACATCAAATCCACTCATAAAATCTTTACAGTTCACGTTTTAATACGAAGCGCTAGGGTGAGGAACATCCTCTGTGTTTCCTACCATTTACTTTTTTCTACTGTCACGACGATAAAATTGATAATTTTCAAGTGCACTTCTGCATAAACCTTATTTTAGTTTTCATTAAGAAAGATTGTAGTAATGTGCTATACACATTTATAGCATGCATTTATGTTTCATCTGTATACTACATATAAATACTTGACATGAGCGAGGATGGAACTCGCGACCTTTGCGCAGCTGCCAGGTTCTGTGTTCCGTGCATCAATACGCTGAATATGATTAGGTGTTTGATTTTTTTTTAAATAAAGTCACCTAACATATTAATAAATTTTAACTCGTTTTCTTTATTCAGGTGTCTATTTATTAACGATTAAATTACAAATTTTGTTTTGAATATATGATATCATTGTATATAATTAAAATAAAATATTTATAGCAGAGCGTTTAAATTAGTTTCGTTAAACAGACGTTTATTATCTAATTTTATATATATCTTATATCTTTAAACGAGCAATTCTTGTATATATATATATATATAATCGGAATCTCGGAAACGGCTCCAACGATTTTCATGAAATTTAGTATGCAGGGGGTTTCGGGGGCGATAAATCGATCTAGCTAGGATTTATTTTTAGAAAATGTTGTTTTATCCCTTTTTTTACGCAATTAAAAAATACCATTAGAATATGAAGGTAAATTTCGCTGTCATTGACAAGCTTCTAATAGCTCAGATAGGAATCGGGCGTATTCGAAATTAGAAAACCTGGGTTCGAATCCAGGTTTCTACAGACCACCAATCTTTTTCCTTTTTTTTAATTAAGAGCTCTTTTTATTTTTTATTTTTTATTTAAATAACCAGTTCCTATTATTTTACTATTATTTCGGTAAGATCGAAAATATTATTTATGTTTCATCTGTATGTAATGTATCTAAATATAATTTAACCGAGCAAAGCTCGGTCATCCAGGTACTTATTATAATGTTACGTCAAAACCTTGTAACCTTTCCAGAAAACAAAGAATAAAAACAGTTCCATCATTATTATAAAATATAACATAATACAAATGAACATTTACTTACTACTAGCATGCGCCTGCGGTTTCGCCCCCGTGGATGTCGGTTAACGCGACCAAAAAAAAAACGTATCCTGTGTTACTTCTAATACCTCCAAGAATATGAGTACAAAGTTTCATGATGATTGGCTACGTAGTTTTTGCGTGAAAGCGTAAAAAATAAACTTACATTTGACATTTATAATATTAGGAATTAGGGATCTACTATAAACATATTCTTCAAAGCAAAATATTTCAAAATTTCAATTACATTTAATATACAAGAAACAAACCCAGATACTCTATTAAGATACAAGAACCAAATACAATAAATTACTTTCCTATCTGGTTAATTCAAAAGGGTATACTTATTTCCTAATAGTAAATAGGTGCGTTGCGTTAGTATGTAGCAATAGTACCGTACGCTCGTAGCTATCCTTACCTAAAACACCATAAAAGCGATGAGCCAGATCCTTACTTATGTCATCTTGCTAGTTAGACATAGGAGTAACTTAATTCTCCACTTGGTTATCTTGTGTAAAGAACTTGTTTTTATCGTAAGCCCATGCTACTACATTTCTTAACTAGGGTTGCTCCTTTAAGTATTAAAAAGGTGGACATTCATATTTTTTCTTAAAAATAATAAATTCGTTTTTATTTTTTTAACATTCATGGAGTATTTTTTAAATTTAACATACACAAACGGTATGTATAAATAATAAATATAATATTACGCCAAGAATTCGGGCGAAAATCGAACGCATGACTCTAAAACGGAAAGGAGGGTCACTTCTAACCGCTCCACTGCCCGTGTCAACTACTAGTTAACAAGAGTTTAAAAACTAACCGTAATAACCGCAAGCTCCCGTGTCAAGTAATGGTCGCCATGGCTATATTGCCCATGTCAACTTTTTTTCGACACGGCCATTATTAGTACGCGAAGTTCAACTGTTAACTACAGGTTGATTAACGTATATTACATTATCACCGGTAGGAAATTACGTAACTAAACGTGAGAGGCCTTAGGCAGTTTTGTGCAGTTGGTAAATTAAAAGGTCATTGCCCGGACACTCAAGCGGTTCAGTGCCAACAGGCCAGTCATGTAGTTAGATGTGCACCGTATTGTATTAAAGTAATTACTTTTCTTTTAAGTTATGTGAATTTATATCGACTTATCGAATTAAAGATTTAATAATACACAATTAAATATTTCTAAGCCGTAATATATATATATATATATATATATATATATATATATATATATATATATATAATACTTAGATATTTTGCAATTGGCAACCCTATATTATTCATGTAAACACCTTTAATACCTGTATTATAGCACATAAATATGGTTATTATCAATTTGAATCTAAGGATTATTTAAAAAAAAAGAACTTAATTAAATAACAAATTAATAAAAAATATTATATACACATGGAAGTGAAAATGTAAATGACGTAAACGTAATTAAATACGCAAAAAAAAAAAAACTTACTTATCTATAATAATCTTATAAAAAATGGGTATTCATAGATTCTTTTTTTGGAAACTTACTGTTTGATGAGCAACGGCTTAAAATCAAAATAAAGGGCTTTGATATAGCTCAATTTTTTTATTTTTTATTTTTTATCGACTACAAGATTTTTAGGTGGGATTTTGAGGAAAAAACTGTTGCTCTAAAATGAAGCATCCTAACTAGCATCCGTCGTCGTCGCCCGCGTTGATGTCAATTATCGTGACATAAAAAAGTATCCTATGTTACTTCTAATACCTCCTGTGTACAAGGTTTCACGATGATATATATAGGTAGTATATAACTGCTACCATTGAGACAATCTGATAATAACTTAATAATAATCAACATCTTGTAATCATTTTATATCCCTAAAAGTGGCTTAATAACAAATACAAAAAACAACAAAAACAATAAAAGTAATTGAGCCAGTGAATACGCCAGCCAGTATGCCGTTAACTCGCAGTAGAGCAGCATATAATATTTCCTACTCATACATGAGACAGGGGGCCTTTCCCACCAATATGACATCTACATGCGGTTTCATTCTTTAACCATGTCATTTTTAATTATTTTAAGACATATAATATATAAATAAATTAAATTACAAGTATTCATAAGAGCAAGTAACATATAAATTACGCAAATAATTATACAATTAGTTCTCAAATTCCAGTAACTGCAATTTTCTTACAAAAGTCAAGAGATACTTGTTTATTTTTGAAGAAACAACTAGTATTTAAAGATTCATAATAATTGAAATTACCTATTTCATAATAAATAATTCACCGACGAGGAATTACATGTACCTAATTGTATTCCCTGTCAATATGAAAAGTCTGCTTGAATAAGTTATTTAAACGTCAACATTCATTATATTAAATGTTGAATTAAGAAAATTACATGAATTATACAATATTTCAAGGCATCTACGAAAACAAGTCTGACAGCTGTATTTTTAATTTATTGGGAATCCGCTAAAGATCAAAGTGAGTTTAAGATTATATATATATTGATTATTTATTATAAGTTTATATAAACTTATGATGTCGTGGGACACCAGGTAGGAACGAAGTTCCTTATTACAAAAATATTAATTTCAAGTTCTAGTCGATGTAAAAAGAAAATAATTATTCGGGTATACATTTTTTATTATGATTTTTTTATCGATAAAAATCAAAAACTACTTTACAAAATTATCTTAACACTTTTATTTTATTCACAATGATTCATAAAAATATATAATAATAATATACAAAGAAACAGCTAATTACTGAACAATAATTTTGGTAACTAAAATATGATATTTTTTTTTTATTTAATTATCAAATACAGAAAAAAAAAACAATATTTACAAATTTATAACTCTAGGTAGCAAAAGAAAACCACTAAGGTTTGTACAATGCTACTATTTTCTTTTTTTATAGTACAATGTAAAATTAAAAAAAATATATAATTTTAGTTGCTAAATTAAGATTATTGCAGTATAATTATACAATAAACTATTTTTTTTTCTTCTAAAGACTTAGTCGATAGGTAGTACATTATATTATATATATATATATATTATTGTGATTCGATTTTAAAAATAGCCGTAAATAAATTATACACACACAACCACAAAACTAAAACACGTGTTAATCATATACATAAAAAATTAAAAAATAATTATTATTAAATTAAATAATTATTAACTGGTTTTTAAATAATTACAATTAAGAATAAATGGTAAGTGTATGTAACAGGATACGTAAACTTAGAATAAAAAACATGGAAATGCATTGCGTATTAAACTATTTACATAGTACACTTTACTGCACGTCTGTTAGTATTAAAACAGGTATTTTTAATTTTGCAGTATTATAATCATCTTGTTCAAATTTTTCTGTCCAGAGGGATTATTACTGCGTAGGTTTTCAGTCTAAGTCTTCACTAGATGGCGCCAACTCATTTTAAGAAAATACCAGTTCAGAAATAAAACCACTAAATTGGTAACTTTTATAAAAATAATTGGTAAATTAAATAATTATAAATTGGTTTTTCAATAATTACAATTCAAAATAAATATTTAAGTGAATATTGATTTTTAGTTTCAAATATTTCCTTTGTAGAATTATATTTAAGAAGTTTTTAGACGAAAAAATTTTACTCCGAGCATTTTCGTTACGGACGTTTTTTGCCGGTTAGGGTACCCCGTGTCGTCACGCTCCATGTTTGACTAGAGCATTACACAGTCACAGTTTCGTGTGAACTAATAAGCCTATTAAATATAACATTTGTGGCTGACACATTGGCATTAAAATTAATCATGTTTTTGTTTATTTTATATTAAGACGATATTTTATTATGACTTTTCCTCTACGTATCTGCAATAAGGCTGTAAAATCGTGACAATCAATATATAAAAAAGAATATTACAAATATTAACTGCTGTAATGCTAAAGAGTTATAAAAAATACTTTATTTATTTGCTAGCCGCTTATGGGTTTTTTTCCATCGGCGAATTTCAGGATAACCAGACTTAAAAAACGCTATATTATATTGTTCTCTAATTAAATTAAAAGTCTATAACCAGATTTATTCGCGTTTATTTAAAAAAACTTTAGAGTATAACAATTTTTAAAATTTATTTCCCGACGCTTGGGACCTTTACGGCGTCCATGGTCTCCGGGGATGAGGTGATTATTCGGACACCCACTACGTAAAGTTTTTAAATAAACGCGAAAAAATCCGGTATAGACGTTTAATTAAACGCTATATTATGATGATTATGCTTCAATAATATTTAGTTATGGGATTGTTATTAGAATATTAATTAGATAATTGTTTTCATTTATAACCTTATATTAATCATAATCATAAAAAATAAACGTGTTTGTTGAAGTTAATGTCAACATTCAAAAAGATAATCCAACATTTGAATTGTGATTACGATATTAAGCAAAAAAATGTATAAAATAAAAAGGTTTGATGAAGTGTTATTTTATATTATATTAAAAACAAAAAAAAAAAGATTTCAATACCCATACAAACATTGCATGGTATTAAAAATTCGAATAGATTGCAAGGTTGCGTCATGAAAGACGTAAATGCCGTTACGCGTTATGCATAATTTATGTTTCTCTAGATCTTATATGGAGTAAGCGCCACCAAGTTCTCCTTTGAATGCTAAAAATTTTCGGATAAAAATAAATAAATAAAGAATCATATTAAAAATGACGTATAAAATGTAAATGCCTCTGCAAAATAGAAAATAATATTCTTATTTACGAGTATGTTGATACACGAACTATTTTGAAGCTAGACCTCGATTGTGTGAACGCGTAGAAACACAATATTTTATGTATTGTTATGACACTCGGCCCGACATCCAAATACATAAGATGAGCAATAAAGACTTTGTAAAAGGTCTACATATATGAAAAATAAGTTTCATCCCATAATATATGTATATATTTTTTAAATTGAAATTGAAGATTAGTTTTTGAGGGATTAGTTTATCAATTGGTATGTTACAATTTCTTAACTTACTCACAGATTTATGCAGGATCGCGGGAGAGTAATTAGTAGTAATTTAAGTAGTCGAGTAGTAAATTGAGATTAACTTGAAGTTGTGTGAACATCGTAATCTCAGAAGCTACTAGTCCACTTTGGGTTAAGGGGGTATTCTGGTCTAGAAATAAAAAAAAATCGACTTTTTTTTTAATACATATTTTCAAAGTTTAACTATTTAAGAATATGTCTACGAGAGGATTTTTCAAAATTCAAATTATTTTCGGAGATATAGCTATTTTTTGACGCGGCATTTTAACTTCTAAACCGTGGGTACGTATGTTCTGTAAGTATAATAAACATATTTTGAGTGATAATTTTAATATTTTTAAATAAAATGGATAGAAGTCCGATGTGTTCAGCAGGAATGGCAGATTAAATAAATGTAAGTATCATTCATCATAAAATATCATTTTATGACTTAGACTGCGAAAAACTTGACGCGAAACTTTAAACGCGTTTTTCTCGAAACTGTCTTTTTCAAAACGATACCCACGACTTCTCAAGTTCTACTGAACCGATTTACTTGAAATTTATTGAGGGTCATCTTTATAGTCTTCTCTATGGCCGGAACTACGATCATCCCAAAATTTAAATTTTTAGTATTTTTAAAAAATTCGAAAAAGTCTAAAAAAGTGGTAAAAAAAAACGATCTTTTTATTCAGGCAGTCGCCATTTTGTGAAAAAATTTTTTTTCAACTTTTTCGTAGTTCCGACCATAGCGGCGTTACTCTAGATTAATAATCTTTTTTATTTTTTTTGTTTCAGATTACTAGGAGGGTTGGAATCGTGGGTATGGTCATGTGCCAATTTTTTGAGACCCCCCACTTCATCAGCTGCAAGTTTTTTGAATTTACAACTTTTTTTATTTTTTTATTTTTTTCTGTGTTCTTATAATGTTAATAAACAACTTATAAAAAAATGGATGGTAAAAATATTGTTTGCCTTTTTTTTTACGGCACTTCAAAAATTACCTGAAATTCGTGCTTCTAGACCAGAATACCCCCTATTTTTTGTTGTATTACCTCTATTGAGAACGCTTAAACATCATAAGTATTTCTCGCGACATTACGAATGTAATAATATGAAAAATATTAATTTAGTTATAAAATATCTTTAATAAATTAGAAAACATGTTTTCACACAGTACTTATAATTGTTATTTTAATGGCATATTATCACTTTATTTCACTTTATTTTAGGCGAATGCTAAATTTAAAATCATAATTTTCTAGGGCCAATAATATAGTATCAATAATATGTACTCCATCTTGTTATGAAATTCATTATCTTTACGTATAAGACAATCTTAGTTCAAATTTTAAAAAATCATCTTAAGCATTTTTATTTAACTAATACAGATTAATTGTGCGGTATCATTTAATCTCTGTGAACTTGTATGTACATATGTATATTATATGTATCTTTTGTGTAATATTGTATTATTATGCACCACACTCCAATTTGCTTCGGCTATGTTTCAATTACTCACAACATAAGGTTATCTGGAAGAGATTGCTTATTAGCAATAAGACCGCCTTATTGTGCAATAATTTTTAGGAATATATATCTGTATTTTTTTTAAATAAAAAGTTATAAATATAATAAAAATAGTATTAATATATAAATGTCATAACCAACAACAAGAAGACTCGTAATAAGAATGGGCGATGAGAATCGATTCTAGTTGAGTAAATAGAGTATGTTGATTGAAGTGAGATGGTTTCTTTCGACAGCGAAACATCATATTTTATTATTAATATTGATTGCAAACTACTCAATGCATTGTAACATTAATGATTATAGTAATATGTATTGTATTGTTGTATATCTTTATTGTGAGGTAGAATATTCACATATTTATTTGTTCCGACATTACCAATCGTACATAATAATGCGTACACATATATTATGAAGGCGCCAACTTTCTGTTTATATATTATAAACAAGTTATTGAAACAACAACTAATATTTATAAAGAAAAAGAAGGACAGAATTTTTAATTTATCATTATACTTATTAATAAAGTTTGCATTTTATTGTCTTTATATTGGCTTAAAAATTGCTTTTGTTTTCATTTTAATCTTAATGTTGCTTTCATTTCGTGCATTAACCCTGTGTTTAATAAAGACAAAATGTTAAAAAATATATATCTCTTTTACTTATTTGGTATGAGACAATTCTTGTTGAAATGGAGTTTCCTTTAAAATAATCAATAAATAGAGTGAAGCAATTTGTTTTTAATATTGCATCATTTAATCTCGGTATTTAATACTTTATTTTTTTTTATCGTATCTACATAAATGGCATATATAGAACCAAAATACATAAAATAGAAACTTATTTATAGTACTAAATAAAATTTAGCTCAATGTAATCTTGCAACGAAATGAATGCTAGCATTATTTTATTTAATGATGAAACTTCATATAAATATTGCTTTTTATTATTATTTAATTATGTTATTATATTTATTTAAACAAAAAATTACACTTACTTGCTCTAAGCTTGAACAGCTTCAATTGTAGTAAATTTTAGTTTATGTTTTATAGTTTTAGACATTTCGTGATGTATTTATCTTAAACATAGATATCATATAGCTTTGTCAAACTTTTGTTAGGAACGTAAAAGTTAACTTCAAATTTAAAAGGAATAACTACTTATCTATAGAAATATAGATACATTCTTCCATTTCTAGCTGTATATACATTTGTAAGTGAAAAACACATCGAGATACATACATCACAAATTGACCAAAACAATAAAACGTGAACTACACACGTACACTCAGGGTCGGCCTAAGGGATGTGCGACGTATGCACTTATGCAGCCGCACACTCGAGCTTTTTGTGGGGGGCATACATCTGGGGCATAAAAAACGCATAATTTCATCATAGGGGCATTTTTCATGTACCAGTGATGACCTTTTTTTTCAGAAATACGTAGAGCCTCGAGGGGGAAACATCGGTACGGGGGTCGCGATGACTTTTTTTTTCGTATGCACTTCCGACACAGAATACTTAAAAATCGATCATGTTTTCCATGAATATCTCTAATATAAGTCTTGAACACTTGCCATTTTCGCATTAGGTCGGCCCTGCTTATACTTTGTACGTAATAATCATTAAAAAATAAATTAAAAAAAAAAAATTTATTCGGGTCCTTATTTTCTTTTTTTTTTTTTTTTTTTTTTTTTTTTATACCACGACGGTGGCAATCAAGCATACGGCCCGCCTGATGGTAAGCGGTTACCGTAGCCTATGGACGCCTGCAACACCAGGGGCATCACATGCGCGTTGCCGACCCTTTAAAAACCTATTTACTCCCCTCTTGAAGGACCCCATACTGTAGTCCTGCGGGAAAACCTCGGCAGGGAGTTCATTCCACAACCGAATGGTCCGTGGGAGGAAATTCCTCTGATACCGAACTGTACGGGACCATTGGGGCTGCAATGTGTGAGCATGAATTCCCTGTCGATGGCGAGCGGTGCGATGATAAAAAGTGGCCGTTGGCACCATTTCGAACAATTCTTCGGAACACAACCCATTATACAAGCGATAGAGCACGCATAGGGATGCAACATCTCTTCTTAGACTTAAGGGCTCGATATCGCTCGTCAGTATTGGATCGTCGACAATTCTCACAGCTCTTCTTTGAACCGAGTCAAGAGGGCCAAGTTGGTATACCGGCATACCAACTTGGCCCTCCCCCCAGAGATGAGAGCAGTACTCCATATGGGGGCGGACTTGCGATTTATACAGACGCAGTCTTTGCCCCGGCGTGAAGTACCGCTTCGCTCTGTTAAGCACACCGAGTTTTTTGGATGCCATCTTGACCTTGTCTTCCAGGTGACATCGGAACTGGACGTCGCTGGATATGTCGACACCAAGGATACCAATACTGTTAGAGATGGTAAGGGTTATGTCCTGGAATTGAGGGGCCACAGTGAATGGGGTTTTCTTAGCGGTGAACGCACAAACTTGTGTCTTGGAGGGGTTGAATTGGACTAAATTGTCTCGACCCCAATCGGAGACTTTGGAAAGACTACTCTCGATTTCAGACACAAGTTGTTCGCGACTTTCTACCACAGCGGAACGAGGGATGTTTGCACGGCCTGTGTAGAAAGCGTCTCCAGTGCTATCGTCCGCATAGCAATGAATGCCATCAATAGACAGTAAGTCATTGATATGCAGGAGAAACAGTGTTGGAGACAGCACAGAACCTTGCGGGACACCAGCGTTTATGTCTAGTTTTGCGGAGCAGCAGCCATCTACAACGGCTCGTATGCATCGACCAGACAAAAAACTGGCAACCCATTTGCACAAACCCTCGGGTAGTCCGTACGATGGCAACTTCGAGAGAAGACCCCGGTGCCAGACCCGATCGAACGCCTTCGCCATATCTAGGCTAACTGCCAATGCCTCACCTTGACTCTCGATGGCTGAAGCCCATCGGTGTGTCAGATACACTAGCAGGTCACCAGTCGAGCGACCGTGGCGAAAGCCGTATTGCCGGTCGCTGATCAAATCGTGTTCCTCTAGGTACCTGAGGAGCTTGGTGTTAATAACACGCTCCATAACCTTGGAGAGAAGGGAGGTAATAGCGATAGGCCTGTAATTCGATGGATCTGATCTATCGCCCTTTTTGGGAACCGGGTGCACATGGGCGGTCTTCCATGAAGACGGTACTTGCCTAGTGTGGTAAGAAAGTGCGAAAAGTCGCGTTAATACAGGGCACAACTCTGGAGCACACTGTTTCAGCACCATCGCTGGAATGCCGTCGGGCCCACTCGACTTATGAACATCGAGAGTAAGCAGCTCCCGCCGGACATCTCTTTGTGAGAAGTTTATTTCCGGCATGGAGTGTCCACACCGTGGGATGGTTGGCGGTACGGCGCTCTCATCGACATTCAAAGTCGAGTTTGAGGCAAAGAGTGTACCTAGAAGATCGGCTTTCTCCTTGGCGCTATGGGCCAGGTTGCCGTCGGCATTTTGCAATGGTGGTAAGGACGACAGACAAAAATTTCCCTCGGCAGCTTTGGCGAGCGACCAGAAGGCTCGACTCCCGGAAGGGTAGTTGGCAAGCCTTTCGCCAATTCTCCCGATGAACTCGAATTTAGCTCTGGCAATTGCTCTTTTACAGGCCCTTGAGACAGCATTTAGCTTGCGTTTCACGTCAGATACGTTTGGATCGCTGTTACTCCGAGCCGTGGTCCAAGCCCTGAACGTGGCTTGCTTAATCCGTTTCGCTTCCTTACAAGGCCGATTAAACCACGGTCGTTTCCTTGTCCCGGCAGCAACTAGCGAGTTCGGAATAAAATATTCCATACCCGCCAGTATCGTCTCAGAGACAGCAGCTGCGCAGGTGTCGGGATCTTCTGATGTGAAGCAAAGCTGCCTCCACGGGTACGATGCATAGTATTCTCGCAATCCATCCCAATCTGCTGACTTGTACTGCCATATGCGCCGCAAACTAGTTGGCCGAGGTGGATCTGTGCGCGTGCATGGTGCAAGAGTCCGGATGAGGCAGTGGTCGGACGAGCCGAGTGGTGCATCCACTGAGATGGAATATCCATCCGGACGTTGAGTCAGCAGAAGGTCCAGTATAGAGCTCGTATGGTCCTCAATATCTGGTATTCTTGTTGGAGAATGTACCAGTTGTGAGTAACCATAGGCCAGAGCAAATTCGTGAGCACACCTCCCCGCGTAGTCAGTGGACCGAGAACTAAGCCATTCAGTGTGGTGGGCATTAAAGTCTCCTAAAATCACCAACTCCGCAGAGGGGTATAGCTCAAGAACTTTGTCCGTCGTCAATTGCAGGTGCTCGAAGAGCCGCTTTGTTTCCCTGTCACCGCTATGAGACCTGTATAGGCATGCGTAAACACGGGTGTGGCCACCGTAGTCCACGCGCACCCACAATATCGACAGGTCCCTGTCCTCTAAATGAAGGAGACGGTGACAGCAGATATCCTCCCGAACGAACATACATACACCGGCACGTCTCAGGAATTTATGTTCGAGTTTGTAGCCGGGATAGTGTAGGTATGAAGTGTCGGCCGGGCAAGATATCTGCGTCTCCGTTAGAAATAGTAAGGTCGGCTGCGCAGTCTCCAGATGTTGATGGACTGCGCTAAGGTTAGCATGGAGCCCCCTGATATTGCAGAAGTCCACTTGTGTGGAGAGGGGAGCCGCTGTGTATACCTTACTTTTCTTTTTGTTTTTCATTTTGTGGGGGAAGGTTATAGGTTTTTTGTGAAGATTTGTTGTGTTGATAGCTAAAGAGGCAAATTTGCAATGCAGACCACCCACGGGTTAGCATAGGTAGTGCGAATTGTCGGCGCAGCGAACGAGAGGGCCCCCAGTCCCCCCCCACTGCAACAGTCGGGTCCACCCCGGTCTCCTTCTCCGGCACGACTGCTACAGCAGGGATTTTTCGCGGGTTGGCAGTTCAGCCTCAGCCATTTTCAATTATTAGTTAATTTGGAGTTGCGATGGTATGCAATTTAAGGTTTTTAAGCTTTGCTTTAAGCAAGTAAATTTTAATTTTTTTAAATAAATAAAACAAAAATATAAGCAATATTTATATGAAGGTTCATCATTAAATAATTGCAAGCAGTCATTTTACTGCGAGATTACATTGAACTTTTTATTTATTTCTGTAAATAAGTTTCTATTTTATATATATTGGTTATATATCCACTTTATGTAAATAAGATAAAAAAGATAAATAAAAGTATTAAATACCAAGATTAAATGACGCAATATAAAAAACACATTGCTTCACTCTATTTATTGACAATTTCAGGAAACGCCATTACATCAAGAATTGTCTCGTGCCAAATAAGTTAATATATAATTATATTACATTGTGAAATACACGTGTGAAATGAAAACAACATTAAAACAAAAATAAAACAATCGCATCTTTTAAGCCAATGTCTATTATAAAGACAAGGAATGGCAGAAATTAATTTTAAATTTAATTATAATTTATTTATTCGTGATGAGTGACTTATTGATATAAGTCACTCATTTTATTGATATAAGTCACTCATCACGATATATCTGTAACTATAAGACCTAGAGACTTGTTTGGTAGAAATATTTCTTTCGCCGAGTAGAGGTCAGCTAAGAACGGATTTTACAAAATTCTACCCATAAGTGGGGTTGCAGGGGTGTTAGGAATGAAAATTTTAATTTTTCGAGTTATAGCTTCTATAAGCTGAAAATTTGGTAAGGTTCTTATAGGTTTAAAACTTGGTCAGAATATTCTTACTTACATTTAAAAAAAAATTAAAAACGAATTTTGTTATATTCCATTCCCAGATGTCCGGGCGTGGGCGTCAAGTTAAGAAAAATTCGTAAATTTCAATCTAAAGGTACTAAAAGCTTAAAGCTTTGCCAGAATGCTTTTTTGGCGTTTTTAAGTTTGTAAAGAATTAATTTTTTGAAATCCCACCCTCACATACCCGTGCGTGGGCGTCAACTGAAGAAAAAATTCGTATATTTTAATCTATTGCTACTAACTATATATATATGAGAGATTTCCACCTACGTATTGACTTATCACCATATCACTGGAACTATAAGGCGTAGGGACTTGAAATTTGGTAAGTATATTCCTTTCGCCAAGTAAAGGTCAGCTAAAAACAGATTTTACTAAATTCTACCCACAAGGGAATTTGCAGGGGTGTTAACAATGAAAATTTTAAATTTTCGAGTTATAGCTTCTATAAGATCCAAATTTGGTAAGAATCTTTAAAGCCATAGCTTCTATAGATTCGGACTTTTGTCGAAATATTTCTTTAGTCGATTTATTTTTTTGGTCATTTGACGATATTTGTGAAAGTAAAGTTATTAAGTCATTAATAGTTGACGTATTCTAAGACATCTGAAGTGTAGGAAGCTGAATTTATATTTTTTTAATAATTAGACTGGCTAATACATACTCGTATAAGATTTGGCGGAAATCGAACATATATGCAGGTTGCGTAAGAGCGGTGGGGAGTTTGAAGATGACTTTTAAGAAAGGACATCTCTCTCTAACTGAATCAGCCTGTAAGCGTCCCACTGCTGGGCATATGCCTCTTCTCCATATAAGAGCTTAATCCACCACGCTGCTCCACTGCAAGTCGGCAGATAATTTTCTTACCAAGAGTAATGATTGTTATCAAATCGGGTTTGCATGCTCTCCGAGGCACGGCGTGGACACCCCACACCCACAAGGACATACATATAAATGATAAAACTAAATTTAGAACAATATACTATATATGTATGTTTGTGTTTCATATTAAGTTTTTCAATAAATTTATATTTTATTCCAGTAATACAATATTAAAAATTTCATATTTGATAATATAAAAATTGACAGTAAAAATCACAAAATAAATAAAATAAAGAATTAAAAAACTAGTTATTCTTCTCACGCCATCTAGCGGCATACTTAAAACTAACAAGTTGTTAGAACAATCTACTTTACCTGCAGTATAAAACATGTAAAATTCAAAGCACCATTGGTTTCATAATTTTAACGTAGTTACCTAGATGGCGCTATAATTGAATAAAATAATATTTCATCACTTAGAAAAAAGTCTTTGTTACTCGTTTAATGTCGCTTCATTTTTAAAGCTATGACAGATGAATAATTTGTAGTAAAATATTGTAGGCAATGTAAAAAAATTTTTTTTTTATATTTTTTTTTAATTTGTAAAATATGAACATTAGAGCACATAAAATATATTTATTTATTTATTTACCCTATTCGCACACCACTTACATATATACATACATAAATACATAGCAATGAGTTCTAAAGACGACAAGCTTCAACAATTAAATACATAGGGAAGAAGATTTTTAAAATATCATAATTAAGTATTATTATAAAATAACGAAACTCTGCAAAAACTCTCAGACTAAACTCAAAGTCTCATGAAAGAACGACGTTTATTAAGCCTTCGGTCCTCTGGTGACGCTGAAGCATAGAGTTGGATCAACAGATGGATATGGAAATATCTGAGACATAATATACGTACGTGTCTTAAAAAAAACGTATTAAAGATACGATAGAGCGAAATCAGGGCTCCAAAGTGTTCTCAAAGGATTCGTTTGTTGATCAAAGCTGGTGGTCGAAGCTGAAGGTAGAGGATGGAGGTACAGCGTCGACCAGAGACGGGATATTGAGGCAGGTCGAGAAGTTTTACGGACAGTTGTATACCTTTTTTTTAACGCTAGGAAATGCATTTACGCATCCATATGGAGGACTCGCAGGCATGCAGAACGTGCCAGAATACCCGCTAAAACCCAGCGGTGCCCTCCTCGTCGTAATGGGGCGCCACGGGATCGCTCGCGCATACAACCGTGACGCCCCGACGATTGGCCGGCCTATGCGGGCTGCCTTCGCCTATAGAGAGCTCTATTTCTCTGGTGGCGAGTGGGAGGATTATAGGTGCCCCTCCCACTCTAGTGCGGTAGGTTAAGGAGCGCGTAGCGGCGTCTCCTTCTCCCCGGTCTTCTTCTGCGGAGCGGGTCAGTGTTAATGTCTGCTTCACTCTCCCGCTCCGTGGCCTCCTTCAAAACCATGACCTTGCCACGGCCGACCAGCACCTCCGGCTGCCGAGCATGCAGCGGACTCAGCCTATCACGGCCACCAGGGTATGGTGCTGGGGCTCCCAAGCGGCGCACTCCTCGATAGTGTGAGGCGCCGTGTCTATCGGTTCGTCATACTCGTGTCAGGCAGGGGTGGCTTAGATTGACAAGACCGAAGCCCTGCTCGTCCGTGGGACCGGCCGCAAGGGACCTCCACCGGGGGCTACCCTTCAGATCGGAGAGAGGACAGTCAGGATGAGCCCCCAAATGAAATATCTTGGGCTCATCCTGGACGGAGGGTGGACCTTCGGCCCACATTTCGCGATCGAAATGCGAGTCGCTGTCGTCGGGGGCGACTTGTCGCTCCCGAGCGTCATCACCGCGATGCTCGGCGACGATGAGTCCTGGAAGGCGATGGTCTCCTTCTGTGAGACAGTAATGTCCCAGAAGGAGGCCGACGAGCGGATGGGAGAGGAGGCTGCCGACGTGGCCTCCATCCGCGGGCGACGAATGGGGGTGCGTAGGAGGCGCTAATTAATGCGCCTCCAGTAACGCCCTTGTGCCCGTGTCGGGCCGGGATGGGAACCCGGTCCTGCTAGACATGGCGTCGTCGGGACTGTTCAGAGGTTAGCCGGACAGTCCCCATGGAGGAGAAGTCTGGCCTTTTCGCCGAGGCCAGCCTGTCGCTGGAGGGATCCTGTTGCCTGCAGATCCGGGACCCTCCAATTAAAGCGGCTGAAGGCTCCCGCAGGGGCTTAGTACGGTATTGCACTCCCAAAGTGCCGAGTCCGACATAGGTCTAGGACCGCCGACCCGGGCGTCCTGGATATCATCCGTAAATGGATTCCCCTGCGATAAAAAAAAGGCAGGGGTGGCTTCCCTTCCCGCAATTTGATGCAGGTACTTACCAAAGCACCCGTTCCCGGTGCGCGATCGAATCAGAAATTATGAGATCCGCAGACAACGAAAGTTGCCGACATAGTCCAGCCGGACGGAAGCAAGCTGATGTGGCAGTGGGCGTGGCACATAGCTCGTAAAACTGAAGGCCGATGGAGCAGAAAGGTCGCTCTGGAGGTCGATGGGGGAGGTCTACGTTCAATGGCTGATATGATGATTATAAAATATCATGTTTTCATTATAAATATTTAGACAGTATTGTCTTTATGCGGGTTATTTCTTAGCCCTGAAAATTATAATAGCTTTTCAATTGGAAAATGTTACTAGCGTTCATGTAACCTTCGGTGCGTGACATGTACATTGATTACTTATATGAGTTTAGGTTTGTAAATCTGTATAATATTCTAATTTCTGTTAAAAGTAATTGTATTTCCATATGTTTGTTACTGCTTTCAAAACTGTCTTACTACTCTGTAATCGCTATATAAATTACTTTAAATAAAAATTTGCCAAATTTTAATTTTATTTTCTTAAATATGTCATTCTTACATACTGTATATATATTATCTTATGAACTATATCAGGAGCAAAAAATAAAAATTTTTGGCTTCTCAATTGACTTATCTACTTATTTAGAATCCTATTTTTAATTAGCATCATGCCAAGGTTCCGTTGCGGTCCACTGACCGTGTGAATTCCTCTAAAAAAGTTCCATGCCCCACTTTCAGCCGATGGTGCTAATATTTCACGTAAGAAATGATTCAATTCATATGAACTTTGAATCTTTGAATTTTTTTTTTTAAATTTTATTTTACCTAAAGTTTTCACCTCTTTTTACATCGGTTTACGAGTATATATTATATTTTTGAAAAACAATGAATAATTAATGATTTTACACCTTTTATTATTTTATATAATATATAGTATCTAATATGCTTGTAGATATATTTTTGAAGTTTATACAAATTTCATGTATACAGACGACTAATAATGTTACAATCGAAATATCGTCTACTATTTTTTAAGAAAAATATATACAGCAAAATAAATGGATTACTTGATGAGAAGTGATAAGCTCCGCCAATCGAAAATACTTTCAGCCCTAGAATGCCTCAAAATGTGTGACTAGATCAAGAAATTAATGCGAATGTTCAATACAGTTAAGTACTAATGCGATAGGTCATTTTTCCAACACATTAAAAAAAATTACATTTTCCTGATCCGATATTGATGACTAAGTTTAAAAGTTTGTAGGTATCTGAATATAAATAGCCTTTGATTAAGAATTACATTTTATATTACGTATGTTTTATATTAACTTTAACTGCTACTTTTGTTTTGTGTAAAATTTTGACAATTAACTTTCTCGTACAAATTGAGCCTTAACGGTTTACTAAATATATGGATTAATTATTTCCTTCGCAGCTTATCATCTACTTACTGATCTTTCACAATATATATCCGAACGATATTAGTGCCTAATGGGCCGTGGATTGATTTTTTTTTTGAGTTCATTAAATGTAACCATATTCTCTTTTTTCGTAATTTACTTTTTGTTGTTGTTTTAGGTTTATGAAACATTGTGAATATATTATATACACATATATATATATATATATATATATATATATATGGATATTTTTAGCATACTTTTTACATGGGTCTAAAAATGTGTATAAAATAGATACAAGTTTCTAAACAAAATCTTACATAGATTAATAATTTAGATTTGTTATAAAAATGCTTATAAACTGTTAGATCTTTTATTTTTTTAATAAGTTACCGCTACGATTTTACCCTCGTTGTTATACTCAATCAGTTCAATTAATGTAATGGTCTGTACTCTGCTCATATATCTAGTAAAAAACTGTATATATCCACATGTATAGTCTTCCTAACGCCTAAACATGATATCAAATCGTTTTGGCAAAACCCATCCTTAGCACATTCTAACATGCACACGAAAATTTCAGTTTTGTTTTTTTAAATATACATTTAAAATATATCTGTCATATTGCAATGGTAAGATTCGTTTCGTGAAAATATGTTGACTTTATAATAAAACGCCAAAACGAACGAAGTGACTTTATTTGTTAATGATGACAACAACATTAATTATGACATTTATCTTAAGCTAGCAAAAATAAGTTGGGGGCGGACTTCAGTTACCTTTTTTATTTTAACTTTTATTTGCAGATTAGGCTATAAAAAATTACGCAAAGACTCATTTAATGAAAATTGTGAATAAAATTTTAATCAATTTATGAAATTATTACAGCATTGAATTATTAAATGAATAAAATCGTGGTTGGTAGTACCTAATTTTGATTCAACATTAGTTTTGTTTATTGAATAAATAATAAGTTTTGCTATTTTACACCTTGTTCGATAACATTATATTAGCATAGGGAAGTTAAATAATCACTTTTTTATAAGTTGCAGTAATTTTTTTTTACTGTTATACTTTTTCTGTTTTAATGGATATGACCGATTAAATAAAACTATGCCTGTTAGATTAGGTTTAGTGCTATCACTCAAGATTGAAGCGATTGAAATTTTAAAATGTTAAATATTAACTCAATTATAAAAAAAGGAAAACAATGAGTGAAAGTAATAGCGAGGCCGAATATTAATAATTGTGTGATTCTCGTATTAATACACTTTATCTATATGGAGTTTACCAGTATTAAAGAAAAAAAAAAAAGACAGATCTTACACTTATTTACCAGACCAGACCTTTGCATAAAGCTACGGAACGCTTGGAATTTGGAACGGAAAATCTTACAAAATACTTTAGAAGTTGACAGTTGATTAATTTAATGCTATCTATGAAAAGTCAAACTAATGCAGACGAAAACAACTATTAAACATAAACTTGATATCTATAATTTTTTATAAATCCCTAAAAAACAGGAGTATTAATAGTCGATTTTGAATATTTCACCGAACAGCCGAACCAAAGATCCAGGACTCCATTTTTAAATAGTTTATACACGGTGTTACTTTATTAAAAAACAATCCTTAGCATAGTTACGAATTTAACTATAGTTTAATTGGAATAAATTGAATTTAATTGGTAAACAATTAGTAAATTACAAAAAAGAAACAAAATATGTATTATAATTACGACAGCAATTTGCGTAAAACTGTACGATTCTAGCTGACATTGAGACAAAAAAAAATCAAAAACAGCTCAAAAACAATAAAGTTAAACAATTTCATTCTTGTATTGGTGGTAACTTAGGAATAATCCTATATATCCTATATTGAAATTATTTAAATGTTCTGTGACATATTTATTTCTTGTTTTATCATTTTGACAGCTTTTACAAAACAAAAAAAAAATATTTCCTCTTAACATAAGTAAAAATATGTGTTCACTTAAATAAATAAATAATCAATATATTTCACTCACTAAAAGTTAAGTTACAATTTAAGTAATAATTTTGTTAATACATAGTTTAGTTAGTTGTTATTAGTTTACTTATCGCGTGTAATTTTCCACTAATGTAAATAATAGTCTTCTTTACGAGTAATTAATGACAACAGTATAATAAAAATACTATTTTGCATATTGTAGAGTTATTGAAGAAGATTTTAATTAATTATTTACAGCGTAAACAGAACCTTTTCGCAATGAAAAGCGAACTCTAGCAACTGTCTTATACCACTTTTATTTTATTAACATTGTATGAGAAATTCGGTTGCATATCTCCAGAATTTATCATTAAATCATAAATATACTTTTTATGGAACTATCAATTTATTTTAAATAAAATATATTTTCATTTCATATATGTTTATTGTAAGGAGCATTTTCCCAAAGTAACAAATACCAGTAGTAACAATATTATATCGCTTTTGATTTAATAGAACCAATAAGAAGTTCTTCCTGATATTCTTATCATCAGACCATTACCGTACTTCTATCGGATCACCTAAAAAGAAAAAAAAATTCCAAACTGGCCTATAAAATTCGCAAAATACATAGAAAAGGTAATATGCGATTTATTTTTGTGGAGTTTAATTTTTTTTCCTGAGATTACATCATCATATTGATCTGATTTGGTAAAAGATTTTTCAATATCAATTTATATTTGACATTTATTGATATCGCATAAATACTCTTAAATAAGAAACAGATACAGAAGAACATAGAAGGTTCTCCTTTCTTAAAGTTGAAGTTGAATATGCAAAACAAATTAGATTTTTAAACAAAAATAGAGAACCAATACACAAAATCCCTAAAGGTATCGTCTAAAACAGTTATATCACACACATGCGCCAAGGTGGTGCAACCCGCAACCTGATATAAATACTGTGGCATAGAACATCAAGCGCACCAGTTCTATTGTTAGTGTCGCGGAAGAGGAATAAGTGATAAAATGCGTGGACTCCAAGTAAGTAGTGATACGTCAAAGGGTATTTTATTTTAAATATTTGATAAAGTTTGGTTTGAATATTTTAAGTTAGCGTTAAATAATACATTATCATACGTTAATATTTTTGGGTTCAAAAAATATTACATACATACGTGCCGAATTAATAACCTCCTTTTTTGAAGTCTATTAAAAATTATATTTTCATCATTTTTCATCACCCTTTCGTAATCGTTGCTGTCAAAATAAAAATATATTTACCATTTAAAATGTTTTCTAAAACATCAAAACACTACAGCTATGTATTTAAATTTTAGTTTTAGAAAGAATTGTGGAAAATATTTGTACCTTTGTAAAACTAAGTTTAAAAATAAAGGAAACAAATTGATCTATATCGTGTCTTTCCCAATCTACTCAACATTGATGAAATCATTCGTGCTATATTTTGGCACTGTTCAAATCCATTGTAACCAATGAATGAATGAATGAATAAAAGACACAACATCCAAATACTTAGACCACATTAATTCAAACAAGATATAAAATTTAATCAATTTTTTTTCATTATTAAAAAATACAAACATAATAATGCATAATAGTGTACAATTAATAATTACATTTGTTTAAACAACTAATAAAGTAATTATCTAATACGACTCAAGGGATAAGTTTACATTTGCCTTGGGGAAATCATTTCATTAAATATTATTACGTGTTAATTATGTAATCAATACAAATCGAACGCAATTGTTCGATATATAATGTTGTTAGCATACATTATTTATACATTAATAAGGACAAAATTTTAATCTTAAATGATATAAAATTACATATACAATTACATTATTTTATATAAAAAAAAGAAGAAAAAAACTAGAGTTTTACATTTTAGATTATATAAAGTTGTTTACAACTGATTTGAATTGAATTGAACTTCATAACACTAGTTCATAAAACACTTAACAAAAAGTTTCAAACATTTTCGACTGACCCAGATAAATTAAATTTTTACAATACTGTAAAAGCTTGTACTGACACTTATGACAAGTAAGGATGTGAAAATTTTAAGCTTTATTTAGATTTGTCAAAAACATCCGAATAATTTCAAAGGAGTTACCGAAATCAATTAATTACTTTAAAAATGGTTTATTCGTAAACAATAAATAATAAAACACTAAATATGGTAATTATTCGGTATCGCGCCACCACCGATTTTGAGGCAGATTTTTTTTAGAGGTCCGTTATGACTTCAAAACATCATAACTAGGGTTGTTATGATGGCACATGACCTTTTTTGACGTAAAAAAAATCTAAAAGAATATATCGTACGAATAATTTTTTTTGTTTATCATACGATTATCGAAACATTTTTTTTAAATTGTTATGTTATTAGAGGTTTGTTTTTTATTGATAGGTTGTTAGGTCTTTTTTGTTTAGTTACAACCATAAAGGTATTTATACCTCTATGGTTACAACGCGTCGTCCCTAGTTAAAAAACTAGTTCTTGGTAAATGCATTTGTTAAAACTAGTAGTAACGCTCAAAATGTTGTTTTGAAGTCACAAAGATCTTCTAAAAAAAAAACAGCCCCATTATGACTGGTGACGCGATATCGAATAAGTACGATAATTTTTTTAAAATTTTTGTTTTAAGTCAAAAAAGGTCATACGCCATCATAAAAACACTAGTTATGATGTTTTGAAGCAATAAAGCACTTCTAAAAAAAATCAGCCTCATTATGGCTGGTGACGCGATACCGAATAAGTACGATAATTTAAAAAAAAATTTAGGTCATAAAACATCATGCGCCATCATAACAACACTAGTTATGATGTTTTAAGTCATAACGCACCTCTAAAAAAAAATCAGCCTCGAAATCGGTGGTGGCGCGATACCGAATATTTACCATAAATATTATTAAACATTATATTATTAAAGATGCGTATTTTTATTATTTAGTATGTGTTTTTTATGCAACACTCATTTTGAGTTTGCGAATAGTTTTGAGAAGCTTGGTTATAAATATACGCATGCGTATAAGATAATCGATATGTTCTTTAATCCTTTACATAAATTACGTTTTTATAGTAAATATTTGATAAGACAGACGTAACTACCGTTACAACATTTTAGGTGCGTTGTGTTAAAAATCACTTATTGTATCATAAGCAGTTGTTATTGAAGCGTGTATAAGCGGAAATTATACAATTAATCATATATTAGTACTAAACTTCCTGTATTTGTTTTTACGATATCCATTGTTTCTTGATAAAGTATTATGTCAGATTAAAAAAAAAATCCCAATCGTAATATGCATTGTTGGTTTTTGTCTCATGGCGAATCATTTCCATAGGACCTTGAAGAAACATTGGTACAATATAACCAATTTTATTATACTTATGTATTCACTTGTTACAGATATTATTAGAAATACATTTTGTATCAGTAACGTTTATTAAATAAATGTATAAATACGTAACATAAAAATCAAAGACATAAAAAAATAAGAGACAATTTTTTTTTTAATTTCAATTGTCAAACTACTCACGGGTTTGTGTTAATGTTTAGTTGAATATACTAAATTCTCCTAAATTTTACTCTGATATTCTCTCAAGTTATTAGTTTTAATATTATAATCTTCATATTAAAATATTTACAAATTTTAATACATATTTTACATTTTTACAAAACGTTTTGATTGGTTGAAAGGATAATTTGGATCGACAATTGAACTTGGTATACATATTATGATATAAGTAGGTACATTAGCGCAACAGCACAGCGCTGCAATCGAGATCCAGAGTTTTTTTTTACGATTGGACAACATATGTCGGGATCGCTTGTTTATTTATTTGGATCATCCTTATCTACCTTAGAACTAAAGAGAAAGGCTTCCTATTTATATTTTATATTTGATAACTGTTCTGGTAGAGCAGTGTGAGTAGTTGCCATAACGCCAATTATGTGCCAATTGAACGCTACAAAAAATGTATACCACAGACAGTTAGTAAGCTTTAGAATTTACAAATAAAACCTAGCATTCACAAAAATTCTTAGAGCCTTTTATATTATGTAAACAAAAATAAGGCATCATCTAAGTATATATTTCTCAAAGTAAATGCTGTCTTGGAAAGATAATTACGTGGCGATAAAACTGTCTTATTGTACATGTTTATTTCTGGTATTTAAGTTGCATGCGAAAAATATCCTGTAAAATAAATTGTATTCTATGCAAATCTGATCGGTGTATATCGGTATATATATCATATTATTTTTTTTATCTCTTACTAATTTACTTACTTTACTACCATTAAATAATCTTTTTTTGTGCAGGTTTGTTTATTATTGGCTTTGTGTGCTGCAGTCAAGACAGGGTACATAGGTTACGCTAACTACGGTGGCTACAAGGTTTATCCTGCATATGCTGTTCAAGGCCATAGTGGATATACCGGAGGCCTACATGGAGAATATTATGTAACTGGATACATTTAATTGCAGCTATTTTTACATTTAAGTCATTATAAAAATCAACAGACGAGATTATCACTTGTTTTTCATCCAATTACTAAATACTACAAAAAATAATATACTCATACTCGTATATACTCGTATGTTATATGTTAGTACAAAAACTGTCAACACTTTTCACATTGCATTAGTAATAAAAATAATATCTAATGTTTCTAACCTATACTAGATTTTGAAACAATTTTTCATAGATTTGATTATTTATTTTATTTACATATTGCATAAGTTACTTAAAAAAGACATTTCTTCAAATGTAACAAACCATAACAAACTTAGTCACCGTGACGTCCCAGTTTACGACACACCACGAATATATGTCATTTGTATTTTCATGGTGGTTTTAACGTGACTTCGGAAATTGCACATACAAAATGACTAGTTTATTATCTATCAGGTAATTGAATATAAAGGAAATGGAAAATAATAGTAAAAAAATTGCCAAATCTTTGATATTTTATTCAGTATTAACTATGGATCAAAATAAAAAATATATACATAATATATTTTATGTTTTCATTAGCAATAAGTAGTAGGTGTGTTCAACTCAGATCTCGTTGATGTCTTTATTATGCCAAAGATGGATTTTATATTTATTAAAAAGATGAAAGGTAGTTTTTCAAAATCAATAACAACAATTTTTGTTTTGAAACTAAATAAAGAACATATTTCATTGTTTCTTAAAAATTGTCTCTATATTTATTTTAATTAAACTATTTAATAAAATGCTGAAACATTATCAGCAACGCTAATTTATATTTATTTGCTTTTATTATTTTTCAGGCGTACCCTAAATATGCCTTCGATTATTCAGTAAATGATCCCCACACCGGCGACCACAAAACACAGTGGGAGACCCGTGATGGGGATGTTGTCAAAGGTAAAATATCTTACTCAACTTAATCACCAAATAGCCGAGATTGTTCAGAATACCTAGATCTCAACCGAAACGTTACATATGGACTAGCACGTTTGAAATCTCGAGTTCTAAACTTGTAAAAAATTCATCTTGTGCTGGGCTGTGAAGGAATACACGAAGATGAAATCTGTATGACTAGTGAAATATTTAGAAATGTTTATCCGCCAATCCTCAGTAGAGCAATGTTGTGAATTTTGTTTCCAGTCGTTCTCCATTTAAGGAGAAGAGAGTTTTAACCAGTATTGGATTATTTACGCTGTTAAAGTATATTATATTACAATGCATATAATGCGTTAGTTAGCATGTATAAATTATACGTTGTATATTTTTAAATTTTACAACGTTTTGTTTTATTTATAGGCGCCTACTCTCTTGCTGAGGCAGATGGTACAACTCGTATAGTGGAGTATACAGCTGACAAACACAATGGTTTCAATGCGGTTGTCAAGCGAATAGGTCATGCTCGCCATCCTCAAGTATACAACAAATACTATAATGGAGCTGGACATTATGTATACCATTAGATTATATAATGTTATAAAATAGATTCAAATTGACCAATTTGACATCACGAGGCAATCAACTGTGATAGTGTTGACATTCAAAACTGTAAATATTTAATATTTTTAATGGTATAATATCCAAACAAAGTGTTTTATATCTTTTTATTAACTGCAAGTAACTAATAATTTATTATTGTTGTTAAAAAATGAAATATATAATTTTAAGATAGTTAAATATCTTTTTTTTTTGTGAAACTACATCATAAGACCCTAATAAAATTAATATATTATATTTAAATTACTCTTAAAACTAAAAACTCTCTATAACAAATATATGAGTAGACTAAAGGTTTATTTAATTGATTACTACTAAACGAAAGCGCCTTCTATTTATATGTAAATATGTAAATAAATAAATAAATATGTTTAACACACACACAAGGTCGCCTGTTCGTAAGGTAGGCAACTTAATGCCTGTATATGTATAAAGCAAATATATAGAAATTCACGCTCAACAGATTAACTTCAAAAAATTAGAAGTCGTTCTAGAACTATATATATCTTAGTTTATTTTTATTCCATGACGTTGTGTTCCTTTTATCAATTAATTTCATTATGTATTAATAATATGTCTTATGTTGTAGTGATATCCATAAATTTTGTTTTCCTTTTAATTGAAAATTTAATAAAAAGTAAAATAAACATATGCCGTGGGTTAGAATCGTTGCCCGAAAATTATGTAAAGATTTTTTTAATATAAATTATTTGCGTTGGTTTGAAAGTTTACTGAAGCGCCTGAATTAACTTTTAAATTTACTATTAACTTTAACATTGCTATTTGAAATTGGCAGGAGTGGGACAAGATTTACAGAAGTGTGAGATTTAGTTTAAACAGATTTTTTACTTAATTTAATATTTAAGCCTCAGGTTGAATTGAAATCAATGTCAATTTTATTGCTAGCCTCAATTAAAACATAATCACAGAAGGATTAATAATAATAACAACTACATTGTATACATAAAAACAAATAAGTCAGAAAATAAGTAGTAGTTTTAGTAACTATATGCAAATAAAAACATGCAAATATCTGTCTCATAACTAAAAGCAATCTCTTCCAGATCACCTTACTAAAAGAAATTTACAAATTGAGTTGGCCAGTGCATAGTAACCTAAAAATAAAACAAAACTGCAATACACATAGTACCTACATAATAATCTTTTCACACATAGTGTATTACACATAGTATATATAACACATAGTACATAATTATTTATATTATATTATCATTACACATAGTACATAATAATCTTTTCACACACATAGTACATAATAATCATAATAATCTTTCATAGTCACAAAGATGGCGGTGGTGTTTTAATAGCCGTGTCCAATAAATTTCAATCATCACGTTTACAGGATAAAGAAAGTTCTTGTGAAGATATATACGTAAATGTACAACTTTCAAATTCTATAAAAGTTTTCTGTAGGGTTTAATTTCACCTCCCGTAAACCGTACCATACTCGAACATTTCATGGATAATTTCAATTTATTGTCCGAAAATATGGTTAATATTTGTATAGCGGGGGATTTCAATATAAGTTGTATAGATTGGCCTAATGCTGATGCAGACGCCCTACCGATTTATAGCTCATCGTTATTAAGCCAATTGCTGGTTGATTTCGTTTCTTTGAACAATTTTATTCAACATAATAACATCTAAATGTAAATGTGAGTTCTTCTATTTTTCCATTGGTCGAAATTGATTCTTTTCATATACCCCTAGACATTTCGATTTCCTTTCGTAATGCTCTTTTTCTACAGCCAAATAGTAAAATCCTTAAGAGTAATTTTTATAAGGGTGACTATGAAAAAAATATTTCTGAACTGGAAGTAAAAATTGGATTAAGGTATTTGCTGAGTGTGAGGATGTTAATAGTACGGTCGACTTATTTTATGAGATATTAGATAAATTAATAACTCAATTCGTACCGAAGACTAAGCTACATATTAGATCTGAACCAATATGGTTTTCCAAATAATGAATACGATTGAATAAGGAAAAAATTAAAACACTCCACAGGTTCAGAAAATATAAAAACCCTCTTGATAAAATTTCGTTAAATATTTTGAACAAAAGATGTACTTGATTTATTATAGGTCTTTATCAACCGGATTTTTTCCAACTAAGTGGAAAACGGCCAAGGTGGTTCCAGTGTTCAAGAGCAATCACGAATTGGTGTCAAATTACAGGCCAATAACTATACTTAATGTGTTTGCAAAAATATTTAAAGCACTGATTTACGCCTATCTAAAATTTTATTTTAAACAATACGCTATTGATGAAAAGCACGGGCTTACTGAAGGCGGATCATGCATTACTAATTTGGTTACTTACTACAATTATCTTGTTAATGCAGTTGATGCTGGGCATGAGGTGGATGTGTTATATACTGATTTCTTTAACGCATTTGATAATGTCAATCACAATACACTTATCTTAAAATTGAAGAAATATGGCATATTCGGAAATCAGTTAAATTATTTGCTTTATATTTAAGTAATAGATATCAATATGTGGTCGCTAAAGGTTTTAATTCTACCACCTACATGGCCACATCAGGTGTGCCACAAGGATCACACTTGGGCCCATGGTTATTTAACGTGTTTATCAATGATGTGACCTCTATTATTAGATCTAGTCAATCTTTTCTATTTGCTGATGACCTTAACTTATGTAAAATCATATGTACTCGTGAAGATTCTTTATCTCTACAAAGCGATTTATCTGAGCTTAGCCAATGGTGTTTACATAATGACATGGTCTTGAATATTGATAAATGCAAACATGTTAGATTTGGTCGTAAAGTTCGAACTTACGAGAGACATGTTATTTTTTAGGTGGTTCCTCTTTAACCAAATGTGATACTATCTCTGATCTTGGTATAACATTTGACACTAAACTCACATTTGTGCCACATTTTGACAATATATCTAATAAATCATCTAAAATGCTCGGCTTTGTGATGAGGAATACCAAGAAGTTTAAACATCCTTGTACTAAAATTACATTATATTGCGCATATGTAAGAAGTGTACTCGAATATGGTAGTGTGATATGGGCTCCTCGTTACACTATACGCTTAGAAAGATTGCAGAAAAGATTCTTAAGATATCTATCTTACTCGTGTTATGTGCTTGGTAAACTTGCTTCCTACAAAGATAAACTAAAGCTATATAAAATGCACTCTTTGATCGATAGAAGACATGTTCATGACATGATTTTTTTGTTCAAAGTTTTAAGAGGTCAGATCGATTGCCCCACTCTGTTGTGATTGTTCAATTTTCGTGTTCCTTCACATTTACCTAGACGTCCCTTAGGTCTTCTAAGCGCTCCTGCTGCTAGAACTAACTTAAAACAGAATTATACTGTATCAAGATTGTGCAAAAATGTTAATGCTTTGAGTGGCTTTGTGAATATATTTAACGACAATTTAACTGTTTTCAAAACTGCCGTGTTTAACCGGGTTTCCAATATTTAGCAGTCTCCTTTTATAATATTGTTATATTAATTTACCATAGTTAACTGGCGTGTTGTCATTAGTTAATTAATACTCTTTTTTTGTTTTTTGTTGTTAATTGTCATTTTGCGAATACTGTGGCACCTATATGTAGTGCAATTATGTAACGTTTTTTGTAATTTTATTTTTTATATTTGTAAGTATTTTTTTGTAACTACAACTGGGTATCCTTAAACAAATAAATAAATAATCTATAATTATACACATAAAAATATAAGTCGAAGAAATAATTATTATTAATTAAAGAAGTAATAATGTCGAAGAAAGATATGACAGAATCGAAATTATAGTACAATAGATTTTTTTGTCCTATTCAATATCCGTGTTGCCTTTTATTATTCACAATATTTCTTACTAGCCATAACGGTTTTTTTTCCTACTTTTTAACAGCAATTATGTTTTATCTTAACCATATTTCTTGTTTTATAAACATAAAGTATGGGAAAATTCGTTGTCAAAGTTTTTTTTATTATATCAGTATACAAATAAGTATTTAATATAGGAAACAACAAATGAAATTTTCATATTCAGTTGTTCCTTATCCAATTCGTCATCGTTATATGAGGAACTCGACCATGAAATATAATGAATTGGCCGATTACAGAAGTTAAACCGTTTTAAGTGTCTAATATTGCGTTAAAATTAATATTCTAAAGAAAGATTTGTCGGTTTTCCTTATTTTCGTAATATATTAATCCAACTGATTTAGAACTTTCTTATCATTCATAATTGTTGAGTTAAAATCAATTAGACTTGAGCTCCGGTTAAGCAGCGGTAGTGGAGTAAAACGTTATAAACACCAGAATATTTGAAAAAAAAGTGTATCTATATCAACACATAAAGTTGAAGAGTTTGTAATGCGCGAATGGATCCAATTATTATTATTTTATTTATTTGCCAATAGTCTTGGCGAATGTGTTTATTTTCCAGTATTGTATAGTTTGTTGTTGTATAGCAAAACATAGAATTTGGCTGTATTTGACGAATGTATATGTTTTTATTACCTATTATTTTAATTAGTTATACAATATATAATAATCAATCCGTAACCAGGATTTTAAGTTCAACTATAGTTAAATTAAAAAAATTCAATTATGAAACAAACATTGTAAACATACTTAAAAACAAAGAAACTTTTAAATATTTTTACACACCCATAAACATCATATTTTATGTCATATATGAAATCGTTGTTATTTATAAAAGGCGTCAAATCGTTTGAAATAATAAACATTATCGAGTTAATATCTGGACAGCGATTTACAACGGTATGCGTTGAATGTATCTCTGCGAATATGCAATTATTACGTCTAACGCATTCACTTTCGTTGATTTGTATGAGTTTTGAAATATCAACATGTACTTGAATTACAACTGATATCTAATCATGATTTATTTTGTTTGTTTAAATAAATTAACCTAGAATTTATTTTACACTAGACGTCTTTTGCAATTTTACTTCAAAACAGTGAAATGGAGAGCATACAGTCATACACCCTTTTAGTCAAAAATATGTATTAGGCCAACTTATATTACCGTTACTGTTACACATTGCTCGAAGATTTTGGCATTACGGACTAAGAGATTTTGGACAATAAGAAACAATTTTAGACCTGATTTAGGAGTTAAAAATAGAATACACAATTCTAGTGTAAGGCGTTGTTTTCCTTTTTAAAGCAAATAACTTCTCTACTATATCTCGCCTCTAGAATTGTTGTGTTACAAATTTATATAGAGATGAATTATATATGTATAATATAAAATTGACAACCGCTTAAGGATTATTGAGACCGACATTCAAGAGTTATGAGATTTCATGATTATCTAGCAACTGTTGTACTTTATTTGTTCGAAAAATATACTAACGATAATATATAAATGTCTGCAAAATATTTCCATACGTTTCATTATTTGGCTTGCGCAAATACGATCATGTCTCAGAATTTCGATCAAAACTCAAGTGGTTACCTATCTGCTTACGCTAGCATCTGCATGTTCTCCCGCAGCTTTTTTATGTTTTATTCCATGCAAAAATACCCATATACCTAAGAACAAATTTGAATTCCTGGGAATACATAGCAAAGTTCTAAGATCAGCAGTAAATCTCATACTAAGGTACCTGTGAATAACATAAAATTTTATAAAATATTATTTGCTGTACAGACAGTCTAGTTATGGAATGCCTTACCGCTCAAAATCAGAAAAGCACAGTCACTTACATCTTTTAAAAATCTAGTCAAAGAACACTATCTCACTATGGTTATAGTCCTATTTATTATTATTTTGCATTACTTTCTATTCATTTATTTACTTATTTTTTCTCTCTCTCATATGATTATATTTTATGTATATATGTTATGTAGGTAATAACAGTGCACCTTACTTTTATATTTTTTTATTTACTTTGTATATTTACTCATAAGTTATGTGTGTTTTATCAAAAGTGGTGTACAATAAAGTATATATATTCTAATCTATTATATAACGACCCTTAATACATACTTCTCAGATTGTCTAAAAAAAAATGTGTTTTGGCTCACTATTGTTATATGCTTGCATCGTTTGACACCCGCAATATTCACGCCATTCTTGTTTCAGAATCTTGGCTTAAGCCTTGTTTGCCTTCTAATTCTTACTAAATACCGGGATTTCCGCTGATTCATAACGATCGTATTGGGAAGCGGGATGGAGGAGTAGCGATCTATTTACGTTCATACGTTCCTTTCACTTTCATAAGTACGTCTGCCCAAACTCCTCTACGACAGATCATTTATTTATTGAAGTGAATCTTTTCTACTCCAAATTTCACCTAGGTGTGTTTTAAAATCCTTCATTTCTTTTTAAATACTTCTTAAATTTTTAAAATATCTAAGAAAACCTCGTTCATGGTTATAGCCACTAGTTATAATGGAAGATTTGAACACCTGATTACTTAAAGGCGATGCTAACAGTAAAAAGTTGTTATAAATGTTTGAAGATGCAAAAATGAAAGTTAATTCATTAATAAAAATTAGAAAAAAGCGATACTACTACAATCTATACAAAAAATGCTTAAAATGTATTTATCTATAACGTTTGGAGGCGTTCAATTATACAACAAACATGACTTGATCTTTCCTCTCCTATAAAATTCGTCCTCTCAAATCTAAGTCCTGATTACTTCTGCAGCGATCATGATAAACATCAAACTTTAAATTATTTTTCATTGCTACCAACTTCTAATATACCACTGTTTACCTTTTCCTCTTTAATAAAAAGTAATGCTAAAGGGACTGTACTGTCTGTGGTCTCAAATGACGTTGGAACCGACTGCATAAGTCGTAACATGATCATATTGTTGATAAAATTATTCCTATTTTATTACACATCCTAAATTACTCTATCACATATAGTAAATTTCCTACAGGATGAAAATATGTACAGATTATCCGAATTCCTCAAAAAATAATTGCTGTCTGTGGATCCGTTTTTCAACCGATTTCTATTTTTGACTGGCCCGTATGCAGTTGGCAGTGGCCATGTTTTCTGCTCCAGGGTTGTGGGTTCAATTCCCGCCCCGAGTCTAGGTGTATTATGTATTTATTTATATATTATTATTTATATGTATATTTATTTGAAAAATAATATGTATATCAGTCAACGTTTACCTAAAACACAGGCATTAAATTGCCTACCCTAGGAACAGACGACCAGGTGTGTATGTTAAACATATTTAAAAAAAAATTCTTTCCTCCCAAAAATCTTCGAAAATTTTTCCAGCAATTAAATAATTTCCTTATGAGTATTCCCTCCCTAATCCTCTTCAATTCGTATTCCGTTCTGGATATAATACGGTTTCTACTCTTGTCAAAGTTACCGGCGATATTCGATTAGCTATGAATAACAAAGAACTCACACTTTTGACCCGTTAGATTTTAGTAAAGCATTTAACCTCGTTGAATATTTATCTTCTATTAAGTGTGTTGCACGCTTTTAATTTATCCCTGACATGTTTCTGAGCTACCCTAAAGGGCGAAGATAGCGTGTATTTCCCATATTATTTAAACGGAAAAACTTTAAGCTCGATGGAGAACCTCTGAGAATTGGAATTTTGAGCTCCGCTTTTAACAGCTTTGTTAGGACATCTTCTGAGATATTTTGGGCTGGGGACAAAAAAAAATCGTCTTTTTTGGCACACCCAAAATATATATATATATATATATATATATATATATATATATATATATATATATATATATACTAAATGCTGAATTGAAAGGAAAAAAATTCAAAGTCGTTTAAATTAATTTGTTCTCGTATCTTAGATTTAAGGAAATGAATTATGTTTTCTATCCGGGATGGAACTATGAACAATAAAGTAATTAAACAAACCATCCTAGGTACGTGACGGTGGTTATTAATGTGTGCGATAGTATGTATTCATACTTATAGTCCAGATATGACAGTGTGCGTTTATAAATAGGTAAGTGATGGACATTGCATGCCGTCTTCGTGTAGCCTCAACCTTGGATATGGACAGGTTTATACTGATTTTTGTTAAGAAATAAAAATTATAATAATTAAATTTTGTATAGTGCATGGCTATAAATGTGTATTTGTACGCTTAGTGGAAAGTGATTATGGCTAATTTACTAACCACTTTGGTAAGTTATGACTTAATATATTTCAAGTGCTGTATTTTTTAAAAGAGTTTATTGATCTTTCTATTTTAATTTAAATATTATACATTTTATTTTCATTGTTTGAGACAAAAACTATATTTTCGTTAATAGAAAAAAATTGCATAATTTGAATTTAAATTAAATTATTTAAAGTTAGATAATATTAGAAATTGTTTTACAGGTTATTTTAGGGAATATATTTTTAACGATTGCACAAGAAACTCACTTTATCGACGACTCACTTGGACACCAAGAACATGTTGAAGTAAGTATTTTTAAATAATTATTTAATAAAGTTATCCCTATTTTATAACATAAATGAGCTTAAATCGTCATGTTTTATACTCATATATTAAAACTGCGTGGTTCATAAATGCAGTCAAAAAAGGTAAAGTTGGTCTTAAATATTTTACAAGTTTTGTTTATTCTTATTATTGTGTATCATCAATCTATGGCTATTTAAACAATAATTTTAGGAATCAAATCATAATTATGTTTTCTTTAAAATTTCATCATGTCCTCGACGTGAAAGAACTTGCATTTACAGAAAAAAAAATATATGTTTATACGCCAACACAAAGTGGAGAAGTGTACCATATATTAAGCTCAAATAATTTTCCTTTATAGAAGATATCTGAGCCTAGCTGAGAGATGTTTACAGGCGTTGTATTTATGTACGTAAGCTATGTTGATAACAATGAGACGCCACAACCTTTTCTTTACATATTCTGTGTAATTCTTAACATATTGTCTAAAAGAAATCGTTATTTAAAGATAATATCGTTGTTTAGTATATGGTGTGCAATCCTATTCTATTTTATTAATATTACAAAGAGAAAATGAGGTTTTGTTATGAGTTTTTACAAACGTTGGTCATTCGTATTGAAGCTAGTTGATAAAACATAGATATTCACGTAACAAAAGCGACATAGCCACATGCAAATGGTACAAAATTGGTAAAAATGTATAATACTGTAAATTTCGAAAATAAATACGGCAATATCTAAAAATAATGGAATCTAAATAAATCTTTTTTTTTTTCATTAAGTAATCTTGAATTAATAATTTCGAATTTCAATTTTTAAATGTAAGATTGTCGTCAAGAAAATCTAAGAAAGTAATATCTTTAATAGTAATTACAAATTCAAAATGTAATGGAACTGCACTTCTTACAAAAATCGCTTACATTACTGGGCAGCTTTCACTCGTAAAGACGTACGTACTTATAATTAAATTGGTTAATCAAGAATTTAATACAGTAACCTTGGATTGAGTTTAAGCTTTATGTGTTGGTTTATCGATAAAGTGAGAAATGTTTTGAATGAGCGGCTTAATTTACGAAATACTTGTTATAATATGTCGCAAAGTACGCAAATATTGAAAGTGAATCGATGTCGAAATATAAATGACCAGTATTGGTATCGTTCACCCAGATTTTTCCATAACCAGCTTTAAGTTGGTAAAAGTATAATCGAACCAGTTAAAGCTTTTTGCATTTCTTAATTTTGTTACAACAGTGACATAATAAGCAACAATAAACACCTGTCAGGTATAATAGATTTTACAATAATAAGTAATGAATAAACACGAAATAATATAAAAATAACACGAAATATCCTTATCAAACTAGATTTTTTTGGCGATATTAATAATATATTCGATATACAATTATATAATATTCATTCTAAAGAAATGTGAACGTGTAAAACGGAAAAAAAAACGAAAGTCAACGATCTGTCATTGACATTGAGTGAAGCGATGCGCACCCGCATGCGGCTCGCTCGTCTTGAACTTGAGAAGATGGCCGTGGGCCGGGTAAAATGTCACTTATGTTTACAAATATAAATATGCTTAATGATTACAATATCAATTTCTAATTACCGCTTATGTTTAATTTTCTAAAATTAAATTAAATTTGTATGTTATAAATTATGAAAAAGTCAAATATGTCTATAACATTACGTACCTAGTTATGTTTAATTGTTATATAGGTACGGTAAATTTGATTTCGGAAATTGTTGACTATTAAGCTAAAGTTATTTTAGAAAATTAAGTTGACCAAATGTTATCCAGAGTAAAAATTTAGAGCCGATTTAGCGCCGCCTACTATAGGACTTATGTCAGACCTCTGGGTTCAAAGTCGGTCCTAACCCATGTTAAATTAGGTCCGACTTAACACCCAAAAATGGCACAAATTTCCGTTTTTACCACTTTCGGAATCGAATAAATCGGACCTAATGAAATAAAAATTCGGACAAAATCGGACCTATATGAAATAAAAATTAGTGCCTATAGGCGCTAAGTCGGGCTACTGGGCTCTAAATCGGTTCTATTTCAGACTACTGGACTCTAAATCGTTTCTATGTCAGACTTGAGAGAGCTATATCGGCTTTTAATTTCGACTAGGCATATAAAACCTTATAAGAATATACATTTTTAAATTTATACAGATTCAACCAATATTTACCAACACTGCATGCTAAGTAAATAATTTAAAAATAAAAAAAATATGTTTCATATATGTAGCAAATTTATAAATTACAAAACTAGGATATAAAATACAGGTTTAAGAATAATAAAGTTTTAACTCTATATCAAAACATTAGTAAAAATCGTGTCGTTCTTAGTGTTCGGATTAAGGTTAATATAAATTATTATCATGAAAGTTTAAACGCGCATTTCATCAATGTCATGCGATTAATAAAGAGGCTCATAAAATTTAGTTAATAGTAAAAAAGTGTAACAGTATTCAAGAAGCGTAGCGTAAAGGAAAGCGTTGAAAGTGTGTAGCTATTAGATAGACGCAACTGACATCTGTACTCTCACATCTTTTTGCCTTGATTACACAAGTTGCATTCCAAGTTTATGGAAACTATTAAAAGACTCATTGATTATTCAGAATACTAAAGTATAAATCAACAGACATGCAACGAATCGTCATACTAAGTAAAATACGGAGTCAATGCACGCAAGGTATCATTTCACAAATTCTTCAATTGTGTTTTTTTTTTGTCGATAATCCAACTCCAAAGTATTAACCGATTTATTACGGTTGAATTAATTGCATTGTATTTTTATTTTATTTTTTATTTTAGGATAATCCAAACTACTCATTTGGTTATGAAGTCTCTGATACTCAAACTGGTGATATGAAAACTGTATGGGAAGACAAACAAGGAGACACTGTAAAAGGTCAGGTCTAATGAAATATATACTTTCATTGTGCAAAATAAAGTAACTCATTTAAGACATCATTTCTTATTTTCTAGGTCATTACAGTGTGATAGAACCAGATGGTTCTATGAGAACTGTAGAATACTCTGCTGGACCTAATATTGGATTTACAGCCACAGTCAATAAAGATGATCTACACCTGACCGACCATCCTGAACCGATAATAGATGAAAGTGGTATGGAAGACAAAGTTCTTCGAGATTATGATAGGTATTATGACTTTTCAGAGGACTCTGACGTAGAACTACCGTATAAAGCGAGTGAAAGAAAACGCAAACGACATCCATACGAATCTTTATTTAACGATTATTCTTTATTAAAACGAGAGAAATACTCAACTGATTTAGAACCTAGCGAATATACTCACAGCTTTACTATAAAGCATCCGCATGAAGATTTAGATTCGGAGGCTACTGCTCATAGTCACGTTGGATTTAAGTTCGAACCAGACTGTAAAATGAAACAAAAAAAGAAAAATAATAAATATAATATTGAAAGTTCAGACTTCCGTAAACAAAAGTATCCATCGTTGACATCAGATTCTTATAATAGTGATTTCGATAAATATATTGGTGATTCAACAAACTTGGATAAGCTGTTCCAAATGTATAAACAAAATGAGCAATACAAACCTTCAAAGCCGGACGACTTTGCATGGTCACCAATAAAACATCACCAACGTCACCAAGGTTTGTCAGATGCTGACACAGATGACACGTATTCTGACTATATTCCTCTAAGACCCAAAAAGAAATATAAGCCTCATAAGAACCCTGAAGCATTTGAGCCTGAAGATAACGACGATTATGTATTAGTCCCTAAAAAGAAACTTAAAAAACCTTATAGAGTAGTAGATTCTTCTGAATACCCGCCAGATACGGATGAGAGTTACGATGAAAATTACGATGACGACAGGTACCACAAACCTCCGCGAGGTGCGAATCACAAAGAAGTAGTGAGAAAAATTGTAAAGAAAAAGAAACCTGGAATAAATTTATTAGATATATTTGATATATAAGTTATATACAAACTAGGTTAGGTATTGTACATTTTGGCAATATTTATTGGTATTTTAGTTATTATTTATGAATTTGAACAAAAGGAATTTGACGTTTCAATTACATGTTTCTTTTCAAATCCTCTTCTCCAATTAAATTGTTCTATGTATAATCTGTGAATGTAATTTAATAAAAAATATTATTGTTAATGCTTTTTATTGAAAGTTTTACAATAAAAATCTATGTGTAGGTACTGTTTTTTTTTTTATATAACAAAAATATTATGTAAAGTATGAAATTTTATTTTATTAAATTAGTTTTACCTGTGAAGCGTGTCCTTAACTTATTTTGGTTTCTTTTTGACAAAGCATTACAAGAAATATACTGTAATATAGCTGTATGCTGTAAATAGAGCAATTGAATATTATAAAATACAATTTTAATTATGCAATTGTTTTGTTGCAAGGTAATTAGTTATGACGGAGCGATATCAGTTAAATGCGTTTGCGCAACTGATCTCACAATGATAGTGAAAGTAAGCAAACTGGAGCGAACGGGTGTGTAGGCCACGTATTACTTCACAAGGACGTTCAAACTGTTTCAAACATATAATATATGCTTATAGAAATTTTAGTATATCCATAAATAGTTTATATGAATATATTGATAGGTAAAATACTATTAGGTATTTTAAATATTACGACAAGTATTAATTAGAACGTTTTAGAGGTTTTAACATATCAATCAAATTAAAAGATTACAACATATCTAATTTGTAATAAAGAAATTTAAAAAATACAATTACATTAAAATAAAACATAATAAATCTGTAAACATTTCTTTAAAATCTAAAACAAACATATTTCTATTGTTAATATTTTTTTATTATGAAAAATCCAAAGCAAAATTGTTCGTAGTGAATGACATTTGTTTATTTTAAAAGCTAAAAAATATTATTTTAACAAATAAATATTAATTGAATTACCAGTTCTGTACATAATATATAAATATAGCTTAAAATAAACTGAAGATAAATCTTAGCTTATTTAAATAGGACGAAAATAGTTGATGTAAGAGATTGCCTTGATTAATAGATTTTCAATGGAATTTCGGTTTGTTAACTTAGGTAAATTAAATCCAGCAACAGCACAATATCGGTAGCCTAATCATTATTGGAAAATTATCTTAACACGAAAGAATCGAAAGTGAATGTTTAAAATAAATAATACGAAAACTGATTGATTAATTTCAATGTTTTGTAACGTACTAATTATAAAAAGTCTTAAAAACAAAAGTAAAAAAAGTTTAAGTAAAAAAAAAACTATAAAACTTATAAAATTATTTATATATTTTTTACGAAATTATTTTAAATTCGGAAAACAACGAATGTAAAAAGAGATTAATTTTAGTCGTACATTATATATATTATTATATTCGTAATTGCTACACTCCTCCCGTTCAATCTATCTAATATATATAAATCTCGTGTCACAATGTTTGTCCTCAATGGACTCCTAAACCACTTAACCGATTATAATAAAATTCGCACACCATGTGCAGTTCGATCCAACTTGAGAGATAGGATAGTTTAAATCTCAAATTATAGTCGCAATTTTAATTTATTGCTAATTATTTGTCTGTTATTATTTGACAGTCACAATTATCTGTTAACTCCAAATGATTCTAACAGATGTCGATACCTTTCGACTGGGTTGAGTAAGTAATCAATAGATGGCGCTGCTATGGTAAATCTACGAACGTGTCATATAAGCTACATTTTAACAGCATAATTACCAGGTGTTGTTGAGGCTAAAGTATAAATTAAATTTATTTTTATAATTTTTAAAATTTTAGTTAAATACCCGTGCGAAGCCAGGGCGGGCCGCTAGTATATCTATATATATATAAGAGATTTCCACGTATACATTGACTCATCACGATATCTCTGAAACTATAAGGCGCAGAGACTTGAAATTTGGTAGGAATATTTTTTTTGACGAGTAGAGGTCAGCTAAGAACGGATTTTACGAAATTCAACCTCTAAGGGGGTGAAAAAGGGGGGCAAAGTTTGTATGGGACAACATGATTCCTTGGTCCAATCTACTTCAAATTTCGCATAAATATTCTTTAACAGAATTGGTTGAAGACGTGCTTCGTATTTTATCGAAATTCATCCTCTAACGATGTTAAAAGGGGGGAGAAAATTATTTTGATATAAATACTCCATAGTGATTTTGATTTAAATTAAAATTTATTTTGACACATGTTTGACAACCAATCCGTCTGTTATAAAATATTTTCCAGTATCGACGCAGGTGTAGGTGATAAAAAATATAAATTTATAATTTTTGAAATTTTAGTTAAATACCCGTGCGAAGCCGGGGCAGGCCGCTAGTAAATATATATAATATAATATATTACAATATATTACTTATATAAGGCATATAATAAATTTACATAAACTTACTTAGATAAATATAAGCGGGTTACGCCCCGGCAGGGAGATCAAACGGCCGGGGGTTAGGGCTGTAGGCTGACAAATCGGCGGATAATCCTAACCGAGTCGAGCAATACCGCCTTCTGCATCCTGGCTGCGAACGAACCGTCACGGATACCCAGCTGCCTCAGATGGTGAGCGAGGCTAACCGGGATCAAATTAATATTATAATTATTATGCCATACGGAAATACATAGGAACGATTCTTATAATAAATTTTATAACATTACCTATGACCGATATGACCGTTGAATCTTACTATAGACACACTATTCCACTAGATAGTCAATACAGTAATTAATTTTTATAATTGTTGCGATAGTGTGTCTAAGCATTACTACTAGTGCAAACATAGATTTATTATAATTTTTACGATAATTTATTACAAAACTTTAATGATGCTACGGAAACTGTTCATTATTGAAATTAATAGAAATTACACACATGTAGGAAGATAAATTACGCACATTCGCGACGACATGCGTGATAATAAATTCATTATTTTACATTCTATTTTTTGCAAGTATTAATTTGTGTCACATAAATATATGGTAAACGAAGTTTTAAATATCGATTCGTGATTGACATTAAGCAATTGTCTTAATGAATCGAATCATATAAATCATACATATAATAAGCGGCGTTCAGTATTTATATACCTACTTCCTTCTTAAAATAAAATCCAGTAAATCTTTTTAATAATAGCTTAAGTGAAAAATACTTCACAAGTCTCACGAGTGGTGTTATGTTTTATTCAACATGCATGTGGTCGTGAACATTCACCGCTGGGCGCGGCCGTGACACGACAACCATTGTCGCAATACCAAAGACACACTCTTTCTCACACCCTTTTATATTAAACTGTATCAACTCACTTACTAAATCTATAATAATCAACTTGTAATTGGGTTTAAAGAAAATATCAAAATATTGTAATAACGATAATAAATAATACAGAGTACTATATTATTAAAAATTTTAGTATATTGGAAATGGTAGATAGGAACACTTTATTTGTAATAATACAAATAATTAACTTTATGCAAAAAATATAATACACACACACACACACATATATACACACACACACACACACACACACGCACTTACGATTATATTAAGAAAAGCATTAATAAAAGAAGGAAAAGACGACTCTACTTTGATTTTTTATATTTTAATTTTGAAATATACAGACAAATTGATCATTAATTTAAAATGTAAGCACTTATTTTTTTGTTTTAATAGGCTTTTATTAGCTTGACCTGTATGTATGTATGTATGTATGCAACGGAATCTTTTAACTTAATTTTCACTTACTTCCAGAAGTCTGATTAACGATTAAATTAAAAATTTGCACAGGGATCAAGGGCAGATGACAATACAATAATTTCATAACTTCGCTTTAAGGTCCTGACTAGGATCATCATCAATAAATATATACTTAGATTAGGGACTTCATTTTGACCCACTTCAAACGTTCAGATTTCATTTAAACTTAGTAGACTTATCGAGGAGCGATGACATTACAATAATTTAAATAGTTAGTCCTGTTATCCTTACCAGGATATTCAGTATTAGCGATTTGTTTATCATTACCCGATCACCTATTTTATCGGATAAGTTACCAACTTCGGATAATCCGAAAACCGACTATTTCATCCGAGGAAGTATATTCGATATCTTATTTCACGAATAAGTAACGATCTTGAATAAAATAAATATTATTATAGTGAAAAAAAAAAAACGCTTTTGATAGAAAATTCAATAAAAAAATAAATATTAGTTTAAAAAAACAAAAAAAAAACGCTTTTATAAAAAAAATATCAAACTTTTTAACTATTATTTTTGTTATGTACATAATAATGAATATTTTAATTATTTAAGCAACATTAAATTTAAAATTTATATTCCACAAATATTTATTTTGATTGGTAAATTTCGTAATTGCATTAAAATAGACCTCACATAATACATAAACATTACATAAACTTATCACTTGTTTTCACCGATAAATATTATTCATTATTAGATCTTATAATTCCATTACTTCATTTTACTCAGAGGTGTATGAAGCAATTCGATGTTATATGGACACGGACAATTAATTTTGTAGTTTTAACAAATCATCTGTCTTAAGAAGACTTGAGTTATTTGTTAATTTTAATTATGTTTAATATGTTAACTTCAAACGTAGGTAATATGTGATAATTTATTTTTTTCAATATTTGAAAATACGACATGATATATTTCGATATTTGATTTATTTATATTATATTATATATATATATATATATATATATATATATATATATGTATAACTATTCTTTACATATATAGTATTATATATTTTTATATTTTATTCTATTCTGCCCTCGTATATTATGATAATATTAATATATATACCTACTTCTTAGAAGAATAGTACCTACTTGGCGAGGAGTCTTAAAAGGCAACTAAGAACATAGTGGTACGAATGACTGTACACCAACCAGTGGTGATGGACAGCAGCGTCACCATATCCTACGACAACACACTGCGCTCGCCAACTTGCCTGCCAAATGTGGCAAGTATTGGCAAACCCCCCAGAGATGATGGGAAGGGCTACGTTCAGCAGTGTTTCAGCATCCAACGGCTGATGTGGTGATTGTGGTGAATAAATATTAATATGTAAATGAATGAATAACTGATTGGTTGGTGATATCACGGAATTTAATTTGAATACATTTTTTAATACTTATCTATACTTACACATATGTGATAATATAATTGAAAATCATTTTTTAAATAAATACCTAGTATATTTTAGTACCTCAAACATGTTTTTAATTTTACTACATTAACAGCAAATATATTTTAATGTATTAATTACACATTCTTAACATTACGCCGTAAACGTATTTTATTATAGATACTAGCAAACCCGGCGAACTCCGTTTCGCCGCCAGATGGCTTCGTTTTTTGTAACATTTCGTTCGGGGATTAAAAGATGAAGTAGTATATGCTATGTATCAGAGATGGCGCTGTATGTGAAAAATGATTTTCCCTGTTTTCCTGCTTTTCTGTTGAAATTTTTCCAAATTTTTGTTTGCTATAAACCTCACGGAGCCCAAGACCTTTCCAACGAATGCAAAACCGTGGAAATCGGTTGGTGCGTTCTGTAATTATAGCGTCAGGAAGGAAAACCCGACTTATTTTTATATTATAGATTAATGACATAATTCACTATTATACGATGGGTATATTAAATTTCAAAGCATGACAGGTTCAACAGATACATATTTAGAAAGGTTATACGTCTGTGTATATGTACATATATTTTTAATACAAATATCTTAAAAGTTTGTTACAACGCGTTAAGCACAGTACCCATTAATGACTTCATAAATTCTTTTTGGTTTTGATCGCCTTCTTATTGCGGAGGATTGTATGTTATAATGCACCATAGTACGACGCATAGGAATCCCACCAGATCAAGACCGAATTGAGAACGATCTGAGTTCAAACCGTGACCGACATGGGAGAGTTAATTGATTTTCCGTATACAAATGTAAAAAAAAATTGACTGAGATCAGACTTAGGCCGACATTTTGATTAGCCGTTAAGATTAATTAATGGTATAAATAGAATTATGGTTAAAAAGTATAAATCGTCATAATAAAACTTGCATGTCAGATTGCCATTTGAAATAGAAAATATCAGACGCTTTATTTAACCTTCATTACAATAATTAACATAACTGGTTAAGCAAGGTTTGCATAGACGCCGGTTAATGACACGATGAGTCATTTAACGCTATATAAGGTTATATACACACGTTCAGAAGAGAAATTGTATCAATTAAATGTATATTATATAGATTTATATAATGTTGTGTAATGTATAATGCAAATAATAATTAGATTTAATTGTATTAAGGAATACGAATACGAGTATATCTAATGACAGGTGTCACGTAAAACATAGAGACCAAACTGTCTGCTAATTATATTGATATCCTCAATGTATTATTAATAATAATAAGAGTAACAGACAATTTGAATATCTGACTTCAAATAAGCTAATTTTCACCTCGAAAAATTATAATTTTAAAAATCGATTTGTACATACATTATAATACACGTATATTATAGTACACCTTGGGGACATAACATTTTTTAAAGTTTCTAAAAAAAAATGGATGAAAGCTACGACAGACATATCTCAATCTCGACTTTTCTAAAACAATCGAGTCTTAACGAGAGTGCCGACCTTATAAATTTATGTTTGGACTTCGGAAGGCTATTCGATATACATCGTGGTATACGCGGTCAAGAAATAAGAGAATTACCGCGGGTGTAGTGTGCTGATTTCAATCTATTCTTTTTGGAAACTGATGAATGGTTTTATTTATTTGAAATAGAAATTTGGCATAAAGTTCATACTATTGAGTCAAATTCTTTTCTGTAGGAAGCGGTCGTTAATAACTGCAGAAATTTAATATAGAGGAGAGAGATAATAGAGGAAATCTAAGTCGATGTATAGACATTTATCCAACTATATATTTTTGTTACAAGCGGTTGGCTTATGGAAGTTCATATTAAACTTGTGGATCGTAAGATTATTATTATTATTTTTTTTTTCGAAAAAGTTAAATGTTTGCCAAGCACGTTCGAAACGATCATGACTGAAATATAAAATGACCTAGTTCGGTAATGGTAGTGGAAAGTCCCTAATTTAAATTTTAAAGCGCATTTAACAGTTTATCTTCAATCGTAACGTTCAGATAATCGACTATTTTCTATTCTATGTAGATTATAGGTATTTATTACGCGAATATCCTTTTACGAAACCTGAAGCCCTGATGTGTTAGTAGCTAGTTTAATATTTGGAACTAGCTTATTATATGAACAATATCAATAAATTAATACTTGTATGTACCATTTATAAATAAATGTATTTAATAATAAATTAATAATTTGTGTTTTTGTGTGAGCGTGCAATCTCTGGAGTTACAAGCCGAATTAACACAGACTGACCTATATAAAAGTTCTCCCCCTTTTAACATTAAAATTTATTTATAAAGAGATTAAAATATTTTTGCGGAGATTCTTTTTTGATATTGGTATCTAGTTATTTGATTCCTTGCAGCAATTGTGTATCTTATAAAAAAAAAAAAAAAAATACTCTGCAATTTAGTGATTAGCAAAATTCTAAGGTACGAAAATTTTAATTTAAGTAATTGTTGAGTGGGTTACAACCGATTCAACATCCAAGAAAAATTAACCTTATGTTAATAATATTAGTTGAATTGTTATTTTCCTACTAAAAACAAAATAAATCGATAGACATTCATAATTTTATATGTCTATAGGCAGACAGCGTTGAACTGACTAGTGAATGATAACTAATTATTAAATGTTATCGCTACCTGATATATTTTGTAATTTTATACTCTCATCTTCCTCTCATATTATTTTTAGTATTAAGTTATTTAATAATATATACTTACTAGATATTAACGAAACTGATGTACGGTAAAACTCGAATGAGTTTATGTGACAACTTACTGATGTTTGTAATTTATATCCTTTTTTAATTCAATAAATTAATAAATAATTTCGTTATTAAAAACACTTTAATGAATTATTTGAATGCCACTTGATATTCTTATAACTTTGTGTAAAAATTCAGACCGCTTTTTTTTTTCATTTTTTTTTATATTCTTTTTTTTTGTCAATTTTATATTTAGATAGAAGATTAGTAATTAAGAATGGTATTATTCGTTTATGTTGATATTAGTTAGCAGTGCAATATAATTATGTGAGCTAAATATGTGAGCTTAGCTCGTGATATATCAAAGTTAAGGTTTGTGTTAATTTTCTTTTTTTTTATAAATTTACGTATCGTAAAAATATCACAATTGTAATTTATTTTAAAAAAGGTCATTCTACCTCTTCATATTACAAAGCCTAGATATTAAGGGTTGTTAAAAATTAAAAAAAACATTAGGCAATGAAGCGGATGAATTATGAACAATTTTAACGAATCAGCGAGACGTAAGACAGATCCATCAACGCCTACGGTCCCGAGTGCAGATGTTAGTATATAATAGTAAATAATTAATAAATAGTTAATAATTGCTTCTGGTTAATAATTGATTCTGATATGGATCTTTGTTTTTGTAGGTCTTCCTCATATGCCTCAGAGAGCTGCTAAAGCTGTTCTAATGCTATGATCAAAACTGATAACGATCGTTATTATTTGTAGAGAAGTTATCTCCTAAAATGGTGCACGATTTGATGAAGTTCCAACCTTTCTTCTATATGAAGTTTTTATCCAGTACTGGGACGTTTGCAGAATGTTCCAGTTCAGAACAGGAAGATGGGATTCGATAAAAAAATTCTTGTGTATAATATAAAACATGTACTCTTTACTTTTGAGATTTTGACTTGATTTATTATGAAAAATTAAATTGACTTTGGAAGAAAATAAATCAATACATCATTGATTCTAACGAAATAATCTGTCGTGTGGAAAAAATAACGAGAACTCGAACTAAATGTTAGTGTACTTGGATATAAATATCCGAGAAAGAATTTATGTTCCACTTTTAAAATGGACCTTAAAACAAAAAGCTACATATATAGCGGTTTATTATGTTTAAAAATGTCATTGACCAATCAAAAGTAAATTAATATAAGTTTTTGTTAATATTTTAATGGAGTAAAAGCGTGTGGAAAATACTTAGGTTGTCGAATTTAATAATTATTTCTGATTTTGCTAAAATAAATGATGTTGTTAACGAGTTACATTTAATTGCAAATATTGCAATGTTTTTATGCTAATATATTTCTCGTAAAGTGTGGCGAAATTAGTTTAACAAATACCGTAGGACAATTTTAATTATTAATATTTGTTTTGACAAATATAAACAAATTAAAAGGTTATTTAAATTTTTTATTCAAACAAAAGTACAAATAGCACGTAACGCTACTAAAAATAAATATTAATTATTTATTAATTATAAATATGAATTATTAATTATAAATATTAATTTTATTAATTATGTGAATTTGGTTTGGTTGGCTACTACTTCGTTTGCGATAAGCGATGTTTTGTACGAGTTACAAGTTATAGCTACGGGATTAACAAGTCTCCTCGTGCTGGACAGCATTTTACTTATAGATAATTCACATTATAAAAGGCATTAGTTAACCTCTAGACTACCGCGCGTCACCAATGGTTAGATCTGATGTTTTATACAACTTAACTTTAATGCTTAATTGGATACATACTCGTATTTTATGCACGTCAAATGCTACTTGACTCCATAACAAGGCCACTCTAAAATAAAATGTTTTGTTATCTTATAAAAATAAAAATGCTGTTAGGACAAAATAAAGATATATATATATATATATATATATATATATATATATATATATATATATATATATATATAATTTTATATATTCTTGCACAACGTTAAGTACGCATTCAGCTTAACAAAGACGATACCTATGTCAAGAAACTGCTACAGTTTGGTTCTTTTATTCGTTGATTCCACTTCTACCAACTTTACGAGTAAAACTATTACTATAAAATATTCCTCAACTAGTTGTGCCCGTCGGTTTCACCCGCGTTAATTTGCGGGAAAACTTACTTAAATATTTTTAAACAATTACTCTAATTGTAAGAGTAGGTTCCGCCTCGTTGGTCGAGTGGTCGGAAGCGTTACTGCCGAGCAAGGGGTCTCAGGTTTGATTTCTGGGTCGTTCAACATATTATTGAGTTTTTTTTTTTCGAAAATCTCAGTAAAAGAGTGATGTGAACTAATGTTAAAAAATGTCTCGAGAAGAGAAATAATAAAGGACGCAACGGAGGCTTTTTGAAGAATTTTTCAATTCGAACCAGTAGTTCCTGAGTTTAGCGCGTTCAAACAAACAAACATACAAACAAACTCTTCAGCTTTATAATATGAAGTATAGATTTAAGTATTTATACACAAAACAGGCGTCTGGTGCAGATTTTCTTCGCTCAGTTCCGATTTGTCAGATATCTTTTTTTACCCGACTGCGCGGCGCAAAGGAGGAGGAAAGGAGTAAAAAGGAGTCCCGACTGCTAATTCTTCTATTTTGCAAAGAATTTATGATTTGTTTATGTGTGTATCAATTATAAAACTATTTCAATGGTGTAGTTGTTCAGTATTACTTTAAAAAACATTCTATAAACTACTGGCCTTGTTTTTTTCTTTTTTGTTTCTTTTTATTTCATGTATATTTTAGTTTTTTTTTTACACAGTCGGGTTTTTGTTTTTTTTTTAATTTTTTTTTTATTATTACAAAGTACATCGTTGTATTTGTTTATCTATATGTAGCACATAGTACATCATCTTATCTCCCTTGCTTCAACTCCTTTTGCTGGTTGGAATATAAGGCTACATATGAATGTACCTAAATGTATTCTGTATATTATATATTCTTTTACTGAACATTTTTTTAATCAAAATCAAAATCAAAATCAAAATCAAAAATAACTTTATTCAAATAGGCCCTACGAGCACTTTCGAATCGTCATTTTACAAAATTAATATTGTAGTGATTATTATTATTTTTTGTAAAAGTAAAGCTACCACCGATTCGGAATGTAGATTCTGCAGAGAAGAATCGGCAAGAAACTCCGCAGTTACTCTTTTGAAATTAATATATAAACTGTGTTTTAGTACACAATTAGTAACAGCTTGCATGAAATACAGCGCCACTAAGTCCACACGTCTTTATCAGCTAAATAATCCTGGACCGAATAATAAGCTTTATCTATTAACTTTTTCTTAATAAATTCTTTAAATTTATTATGAGACAATTCCAGAATTGTTTGTGGGATTTTATTATACATGCGAATACCATAACCCAGAAAGGAGACGTTTACTTTGCGCAGTCGGAAGCTTGGAGTTACAATTTTGTTATTCCTTCTAGTGTTTACAGCGCGATTAATACTATTTATTTCAAAACAACGAATATTCTGGTGAATATATATAATATTGTTATAAATATACTGCGACGCAACCGTTAATATGTCTACCTTTGGAATAACATCCCGTAGGGAGACTCGAGCTCCAAGATCGTAAATGCCGCGAATAGCCCTTTTTTGTAAAATAAATACAGTATCAATATCTGTAGCATTACCCCACAGTAACAGACCGTAAGACATTATACTATGGAAATAGCTAAAATATATTAAACGCGCAGTAGCAACGTCGGTCAGCTGTCGTACTTTTCTAACAGCGAAAGCTGCGGAGCTGAGTCTACCATTCAAGGATGACAAATGGGAATTCCACTGAAGTTTTGAGTCCAAATTTATCCCTAAGAATACTGTAGTATCATTGACAATAAGCCTCTCGTTATTTATTTTTAAATTATAATTTGGATGTTTCACATTAGGCAACGAAAATACAACGCACTTAGTTTTTTTGGCGTTCAAGACGAGGTTGTTTGTTTTAAACCAATCCTGAATTCGAGATAAAGAGCTGTTCACGTCATCATAATTTACTTTTTTCCTATCAACTTTAAATATAAGTGATGTGTCATCTGCAAACAGCACTATATCACAAATATCTTTAACGTAAAATGGCAGATCATTTATGTATATTAAAAAAAGAAAAGGACCTAGAATCGATCCTTGTGGAACGCCCATTTTTAGCACAGATCCAGAAGACATCGTTCCGTTTATTGATACATGTTGAATTCTTTTAGATAGATATGAAGCAATGAGATCAAGAGCTTTACCATTAACACCGTAATATTCTAGTTTACTTAATAAAATCTCGTGGTCCACGCAATCAAATGCCTTTGATAAGTCACAAAACACACCAATAGCATTTTGTGACCTCTCCCAAGCATCATATATATGTTTGAGAAGTGCTACACCGGCATCTGTCGTAGAGCGACCTCTAGTGAAACCATATTGTTCACTGTGAAAAATTCGATTAACATTAAAATGGAAAAGAAGTTGATTTAGTATAATTTTTTCAAAAATTTTACTTAATGACGGTAAGACTGAAATTGGTCTATAATTGCTGGGATCACTACGACGTCCTTTTTTAAAAATTGGTAAAACTTTACTATATTTAAGCAAATCTGGAAAAGAACCCACTTTAATAGCATTGTTAAAAGTTAACGCTAAATACGGAGCCAGGACATCAATGATAGAACTAATTAATTTAACTGAAATGTCCCACAGATCATTGGTTTTTTTTATATTTAGACTCTTAAATGCTTTAAGAATATCTAAAGAATCAACCTGTGAGAATGAAAAATCAATATTACATTTGCTAACGTTATTTTTTAAAATTTGGGTAGAATTAGTTGAAGATAAATTCAGTTGAGAGGTTAATTCAATGGTTATTTTATCGAAAAAAGTTACAAATACGTTTGCCAACTCGTCATCTGAGCTTACAACAGCACCATTTATATTTAATTCAATTGGTATAGTTTCTTTATTACGTTTCCCACAGATACTATTAATTATATTCCATGTGCACTTAATTTTATTATCAGAATTAACAATTTTATCTTTAATATATTTTGATTTAGCAGCCATACAAACAGCTTTAAAAGTTTTAGAATATTGTTTTACATAATCCAGAAATCTAGTCTCCTGATTCCATTGCTTCATACTGTACAGTTCGTACAACCTATTTCTACTCTCATGTACTACTCTAATGAATTACAATAACCGATTTTATATATTGACGGCCGGCTGGTCGAATGGTCAGGCAACTGGCACTTTACGCAGCGGTCGCGGGTTCGAATCCCGCCAGGTGCAGATAATTTGTATGACGAATATATATGTCTGCACCGGGTCATGGATGTGTATTTATGTATATATGTATTTATATAAATCTATTAAATTTATTTTCGTTCCTAGTACCCGTAACACAAGTTCTTACGAACTTAGCACGGGGCTAGATTAACGTGGTGTGATTGTTGGTTGATATTTATTTATTTATTTATTTATTTAATTATTTATTTACGATGAAATAAATAAATTTCCTGACTTTTTTTGCTTCTTAAATTCTATGACTTTTAGTTTAATGATATATTAAATATTACATTAATTTATAAAAGGGTATGTAAAGAATGCCTCATATTATTTTCTCTAACACTGATATTGATAATCCAAAATATATTAGTTAATATTTTTTTCGAAAAAGTTAATAAATATCTTATATTATTCTGAAACACGATTTATCATATTATTTTTAAAAGGTTACCTATAAGTAAAACCTACATTATTTATGAGTTTATATATAATTAATTAGCGACAATAAAGTTAATTGATGCGATATTTTTGAATCACTAATGGTCTTTGAATATTATTTATTGACTATTATTATATTAACGTATTAAAATATTCAAATTATAATAATATAATTATCAAGCGGACTGTACGTTACAAAGTTTAATTTATTCCTTATTCTATGCTCTCAAGTGTATAAATTTATGGTTCTTAAACCAATTTTTAACTTGTTTAGCCAGTACAGAATTGTGTGGATGTTCTACGCATTTTTATTGGGAGAACTATTAGTTTTAGATTTATATATCAAATTTATTTTTGACAATTAAACAGGCATTAAACAATTAATTATTTAATTGAAAAACAATAAATAAAATAATCTAATAAACAAATAATAAGGGACATTTTGTATATTACAAATTTTCTTTTGGCATAGGTACATAACGTACCTAATTAACATGACTTAGTAAGTTTCTAGTATTTCATTAAAATGTATATATAATTATAAGCGCATATTATATTTGTTTTTAGTAGGTCCACCTTAAATCTTACTATCTAGATTATTGTGGGCACCGCCCATAATACATAGTCACATAGTTTCGTGCGCGTGCGACACCACAGGCGGGACCTTAGGTCTACCTATAGGGCATAGTATTAGTACAGCCTCTATATAAGCGCCAAGTATCTCAGGTTTAGGCACACATCGAGTCTTAGTGCTTAGTGAATTAGTGTTCCAATCTTAGCGATTATTTGACAAAATGTTCGCAAAGGTAATATGATATAATATTATTATTTTATTAATTTTAACCTAATACAAATAATTGTTTTTGAAAAAACACTCTCCTTTTTTATTATTTTATATGTCCCTTTTGTATTATAGTATACTTTATTTATTAGGTATATTCTATAATAAATTCCTACCACGTAAACTAAAGAAAAAAGTCAAAAGATTAAAATTAAATAGTAAAGAAAAATATCATGCAATTGATTAATAAACAAAAAAAAAGATCTTTTTTTTTTTTTTTTAAAGTAATTGCTTGTTTATTCTTTTTTAGGCTATTGTTGCGTGTGCCTTCTTAGTGGTAGCTCAGGGAGGACTCATCGCAAGCCCTCACGGAGCTATTTCTTCTCAGAGTATAGTGCTCGGCCACCCGGCTCCTGCCATTGCAACACACGCCGTTGGCCCTGCACTAGCTGCACCCGCATATGGATTGGGACTAGGTAATGTGAGATTGTATAGAACAGACTCTTGATCCAAACTTTACGATTAAGTTAGACATCATTTTAAAAGTATTTTTTGAATACTTATATATATATAGTGTTTTTGTATTAGGTCAATGTTTTCAATTCATTCGTATCAACGAGTTATTCTTCAATGTTTTTTTTTTTTAAATAATAACTTAACCAATGATGACTTGAGACTTCGTCTAAAGCATTCTTTATTCCTTCTCGAAATGTAAAATAATTTCGTATAAAATTTCATTATACCTAATTGGACAAACGGTATGGGCTGGTATAAATAAGAAAAAAGATAAGTAAACGACGCTATTTTTGCACTTATAATATTAATTTTAATTCGACTATCCCAGGTCACAGTGCTATCGTCTCTCACGGTTCCTTTTTGCACGCGCCGGTCGCCCACGCCGTTGCGCCTGTTGAGGTTTATGTAAGTAACTTAATAGTTTTATTAATTAAAACTTAAAATACTGTCCAATATAATGGTAATGATAAAACACAATAATAGAAATGATATACGAATGCCTTTCCTACATATTTGTTACTAATTAAAATAATTTTTGTACCTAGATTGAAATAAAACAGTTAGTAACAGTAAACAGTAAGAACTTACTTATTTCGATATTACATTACAGTCCCACCCCAAGTACCAATTTAACTACGGTGTCACTGATGGCCACACTGGCGACCAAAAGAGCCAATGGGAAGCTCGTGATGGAGATGTTGTAAAAGGCCAGTATTCCCTTGTTGAACCTGATGGCACCATCCGTACCGTCAACTACTCCGCTGATGACCATAATGGGTAAGATATATTATAATAGGATACTATACTACCTATATATTAGGACTTATTAAATGATAGTATTATTATTATTTTTTTTACATATTATGTTTGCTTTTTCAGTTTTAATGCTGTAGTCAGCAGACAAGGCCATGCAGCGCATCCCGCCCCCGCAGTTGCGCACGCGCCGATTGCCCTCGGCCACGGTCTTATCCACGGCTAAATTACCCAAAACTGACATATTTATTTCCTACGTTTACTTAGAATAAGACAGAATGCGACAACGTAACTTGAATACTTCGTGGTAACGGAACAACGGATGGTTTGCTTAAAGGTTTCTTAAGCGTTTCATAAGGTGTATCCGACATGGGACGACGGCCCAAGACTTTACAATCAGTACCTCTTATTAAAGTGCTAACTTTTGTAATATAATATTTCTCTTAGTTTGTAAGTCTTATACCGTTTTCAAGCTTAGTTAAGAGAATACATTTTATGAAACGTTAGAAAATGCCTTAGTGGTGCTTGGAGAAGGCTCCAGTTTTGCTTATATGTAATATATCTTTTCTCATATATTTTTGTTTTTTTTTTCCTTGTTTTTATTGAATTTACAACTACATTATTTAAAACTTTTATAATTAAAATATTGAAAAGCGAAATACCAGTCATTAACTGACTTATAAAAAAATCTTTGTAAATGTTTGAAGTAGGTAAATGGGGTACCTGTTTGTTTTGAAACTTGAAAATATTTCAAAATTCGACTCCTAAGAGGATGAACAGGGGAGAGAAAAACGTAACGAAACTTTTTTTATAGTTTGTAAATAAACACCTTCACAAGCTATTGGAAACATTCATCTCCTAATTTAAAAAAAACATAAACACCAATAAGACTATGGAAATATTAGTATAAAAGCATGAATTTTGATAACCCATATAACATTAAACATTCAACTTATTGAGTTATATTAAAATCACTCAAAATTATTTATACGAAAAAGACAACTTTATTCATCAATAATATTCGTAGTTTTTAAATGTTACTTCGATAAGAAGTGCGGTAACCGGCTGAGAAGAATAGTCCCTACACCTTCTGGCCGAGGTGTCGTAAAAGGTCACTAAGATCATAGTGATGCGAACCACTATACAATTAGAAAGGTGATTATATCCTGAAATCCCCTTAGAAGGTCACTATATCCTGTCACAACCCACTGCGAGTATTGGAAAACCTTCCCAGAGATGATGGGGTAGGTCTACGTTCAGCAGTGGATATCCAATGCCTGACATCGATGGCCGACTTCCATATTACTAATTAAAAAATCTTGTTTGTTATTGTAGTTGCGTCAACGTCGGCGGTCGTAGGTTCAATTCAAGCTTGAGGCAGATATTCACATTTGTGAAAATATTTTACTCTGGTCTGGTTGTATTTCCTTCTGGGTCTGCCCATCGTGACTCGGAGAGCACGTAAACCTGTCGGTCCCGCTTTTTATCACAGACCCTAATAACAATCGATTATGAATAATCATCGTAGGAAATTTATCCGCCAACCCGAAGTGGAGCAGCGTGGTGGATTAAGCTCCAATTTTTCTCCAATATGGAGAAGAGTCGCTTAGAGGCTGATTCGATTGAGTTCCGTTCTGTTCAGTATTATTTTCTCACAATAAACATCTGCGCAAATGAAGCCTCTTACAAAGCCTATCACAGTAGTACATACTTTTATTAGAGTTTTTCACAATTACATTTTTATCCCCGTTTCATTTTGCGGTTTTAAAAATTAAGAGACGAGCGATGTAACATGCAACTACTTTCGAGAGACTAATTATTTTGATATTATGTCACTTTCGAGATACAGACAAACAGTCTGCCCTCAGCTTCCAAACGAAGGAAAAACACCTCTTCGTATATTAATCATAATAGACTTCCAAATAGATAACTAACCTAAAAATAACATTTTTGTCTCTATTGTTTTATTAAACAGAATATGACGACTTGATTGTTTAACGGTAATAGTGCAACTTTTATTTGCTAAAAACTATAATATTAAAGATTTCAAAGTATATCTGACGTCCATAATTGACTGAACTGAATCAGCCTGTAAACGTCCGACTGCTGGGCAAAGGCCTCTTCTCTATATACGAGAAGGGTTGGAGCTTAATCCACCATGCTGCTCTACTTTGGGTTGGCGGATAATTTCCTTACTATGAGTATGTTGCTTTCAGAAGTCTATAATAACAACCGGGACGGCACAATAGACCGATCAGGACAAGGACATATACGTACAAATATTTGTACAAATACAAATAGCTGCTCCAAGGGGGAATCAAACCTGCGACCGTCGGAGTAAGGTGACAAGTCGCACCACTACACCAGAACGATTGCGTCAGAGAGCACGTTAAGCCGTCGGTCCCGGTTGTTCATCATAGACACGTCCAGAATGACGTTATATTATTTGCTCTTAAAATTTTCAGTTACCTACATATTTTCTTGTTTTTAATGTAGGTTTTATTAATAATCCTTACTTATTTCAGTAATATTATTATGTAACAAATATTCATTGCATAAGATCGAATATTTTTAATCCAGTTATCGCACTACTACACGTCACGAAAATTCCTTAAAACTCGTACAGAAATGAAAGGTTAATATAAAAACATCAGTCCTTTTTTATTACGTACCATTTATCGTCAGACCTTAAAATATCAATAATTCAAAATGATTTCAAAAGTAAGTAGTCTAAAGAACTGAATATTCTTCATAATTTAATTAATCATCACACCATTATCACAAAAAAGTACTTTCAATTTATAAAAAAAATATCCCATTTTTAACATACCTATTACATTTCACAATTTTCTTTTTAGATAATCGTGTTTACAACTGCTCTTTTGCTTGTTAACGCACAACACAATTCATATGAACAATCCAAATCTTCTCAGTCGCTTAGTTCTCAAGATAGTACTCAGAGTCAACAAAGCTTCACGGAACCCATTTTCCATCGGCCAGCACTATTTCGAAGACCCTTTGCACTTCATCTTGCTCCTGTATATGAAGATGTCGTAGAAGATAGACCACCTGTTCACGTTGATTCTGCTGCCACAACAATAAATAAAGTTCTTCCTTCTGTGCATCGAGTAACATCTAGCGTCCAATACGTTACTGATAAAACTCCTACTGTCCACTATACTACTCTTGACCTTGCCCCTATCATCAGCAATAACATACCTGTTCAAATTCATAATTATAATCACGCTGAACTTCATCAAGAATACAATGTAAGACTGCATTCATATGTCAATGTATGATATTTTTTAACCCTTGAAATTTATGGTTTTTTGAAATGTTTTGTTAATTTCAGACGAATCCCGAATATGAAGTCAAATACAGTGTAGAGGATCACCGTACCGGTGATATCAAGTCCCTGCAAGAGAAACGTTATGGTGATCACGTCACAGGATACTACAGTTTGCAAGAGCCTGATGGCTCAGTCCGTACCGTACACTATGATGCTAACAAACACACCGGGTAAAGACTTCAAAATATTTATTTTCCATTATTATAATATATTCCACTCATGTGTATTCGTTTGCGTTAATTCTTTTTTTTTTTTTTTAGATTCAATGCTAAAGTGGAAATTTCAAAGCCCTCGACGCAAGTCCAGCCAAACCATCAAGTTGTTTACTCTCATAACTGAATAATCATAATATTTAAAATATTAAATATAGTTTAATTATAAGCCACATATTAAGAAAGTCTAGTCTAAACAACCTGTTAGTTTATTTCCTCCTATCATAAATTGTTATTGGAACTGATATAAAAACGTGTTGTCTTTAATTGTTGTTATTTATTTAAATATATATTTTATTATAATTATAATTTATCCACTACCTGTAAGCCATGGTTTTATTTTTGATAGTTTTGCAGTAAATAATAGTGGTTATTTAGTAATTATCTAATATCGGTTTTATTTTGCCTGAACATCATTCCCAAAAAAGCCTAAAACCCAAATTCTATATTTGAAAATTTCAAATGACAATTTTCTATGCAAATTTTGATCCCCATTTTAACCCCATGCAGGTAATTTTATAAATATTGAAACAGACTACTAACGCACATTTTTACCTAAATTATTTTTATACTTCTAAATCCAGAAAAAAAATATTTTATAAGCTTAATATCCGTATAAAACTGATTTAGATTTAAAAAACATGATTTATTATAAAATCAAAGTAGTTATAATGTAGGTATTGTATACACCTTCGCCCACAATAAGAAAATAATGTCATTTGATATTAAGAAAGTTTTATTTTGACAGTTGTATGGATGTTTATGTCAGCTGTATTTATAAAAATAAAATATATATTTTATTCATGATCGTTCTGTCTTCTAAGTCCGTTAATGCCGACGATCGGAGATTCGATTCTCGGAACGGATGATTGTTATGTTGTAAATTAAAGAACAGCGTGACTAAGTTTAACCATTATCCTATATAGAAGAAGAGCCCTTAACACAGTAGTGTGACATGTACGATATATTTTAGTCACTTTAATCTATATGTCCAAGCAAACAATACATACAAAATAGTACCACTCGTGTTAAGTAATGACGCTGAACCATGGCAACTCTTTGAATAACCAATTGAACTAAAAAAATATTTTTGTTTACTTGATAGAATGTCCTTACGTATTATACGTCGTATTACGTATTTTACGTATTATTATATGTATTATTATATTGTGTGTGGGTGTCTCGTCTTCCAGGCCAGACATATTCCTTTTCTCGAGAAGTACTAAGCGCATAGTACTTGTAGAGCTTACCGTGCCGTGGGAAACCAATATACCTAAAGACCACGCAGTGAAACAGAATTAATACTACGACCTAAGAAACGAATTAACGAGGAACGGTTGTGTAGTAAATCTATATGCTGTAGAAGTAGGAGCGAGAGGTATACCAGCTAAGTCTCTCTACAATTTACTAAAGGACCTTGGATTATTTAGGACTGCGGTAAGTTCTTTATTAGAGCGTGCATCTAAAGCTGCGGTCGAAGGTTCATACCGGATTTGGCTGGCCAGGGAGAGAGGTACGGGTGAATAAGGGGAGTGTTGTCAGATGTAAAGGGGCCCCTTAACCCTGCACCCGGCTCACAAGCTCCGGGGTTCACTCGTGCCTCTCTTCCTCGGCCACACAATGGACCCGGCACCCGCACGGAGAAACCATTGAATGCTAAGTCTAGTTTAGTTTGTCTCTCTTACGTCCTTATGTATTCAATCTTTGTGTTTTTTAATATGACCAAAATATTTAGTCAACAACAAAGGAGAAGATTCAATTTATAATACAATCTGTTGAACGGGAATCTTATTGATTTTTATTATTCCAGTTACAGAATACTTGAGCGATAAATGACAATTTGAAGACTTTATCTACTCTTGTCAATGAACATTTATAATTAAAATATATAGAATTATAACTATAATTTACGAATTCTGAATGTTTCATTTTATTTAGTTAGGATTCAATTCGTTGTTATATTAATATAATAGAAGTGTCTATTCATACGATTATCGCACGAATATTTTTTTTATTTTTTTTTATACATACGATTGTCATATGATTAGCAATAGCTGTAATGTAAGTACCTTCAATCACGCAACTATATACTAAAGTAAAACTGTGTAGGTATGTATTATATAATACTAGAACTTAGAAATAAGAATATCACAAAAAGTAGATATAGGATTTTAGTAAATTAGTATTTGACTTATATATACCTATATTTTCTCATCACAGACTAATTTTTACATTTATTACTTATTAGTATCTGATCTCAGTTATATTAAAATATACTTCTCGGCATTGTTGCGACTGAGTTACATCAGTTTGACTACCATTAACTCTCCGAAATAATTGTATTTTTCACTTGTATTCTTAACGGCAATAAAGTAATAATCACGTTAAACGGCTCGGACAGTTAAATAAAGATGGCGACGTAAGGAGCAAACATTTAAGGTTAAAAACGTGTAATTTTACACAACTTAATTATATAATCCAATTTACTTTACCAAATTTTATAAATTTTAACGTCGCAAGGTGGATCATTTATACCCTATTTACTTATTTTTCGTTTTCGTAATAAAAAATAATATGCCGATGACATGTCCTCAATTACTTTTCCATTCCCTTTTAACTGATTTTAGCAGTTTCCTGTTTTACTTTCACATTTTTTCAATTAAATTTTTACTACACTGTTATAGTGTTTCTCAGAAAATTTTCAAATTATAGCTAATTGTAACTTTGTAGTTGATTCACTTGATTAATTTTTAATTTTTTTTTATTATTATTTAAGTGTATTTATTTTATTAGATAAGAACAAAAAAAAAAAAACCAAAAAGATAATGCGAAGACGGTGGGTGGAATCACTTTGAACAAAACATTTGCAATTTATCGAAACATGCGAATGGAATGACGTACGAATTTTGTTTTATAATCGTAATTATATCGTATCGATAAAGTCATATAACATTGAATAATATATGAATGCTACTCTCATTTGCTAAAGAGCTTAAAATATTTTTTTTAATCTTTTTTTATCTAGCGCTGTATAAGTTACTTAGCATTTATACTAAGATGAATAAGTTAATAAAGAATATTATTAATAGTGCAAAGGAAATAAACTATTAATACTTGATTAGATGAACAAAATTATCAGTTATTAATTTGTCAAACTAAATTTTGTTATAAAAAAACAGAAAAGAAAAAAAGTATAAAACTAAAAGATGTTTTTAAGTTTTTATATACCTAGTTATAAATAAAAATATAGGTTTTTAAACGGTCTTCAAAATGTGGACTTAGTTTTAGTTCATTGACGAGTGGTCAAATTTTGTTTATATATATATATATATATATATATATATTTTTTTTTTTAATTTAACGGATAATTATTTCTTTGGTTTGTTATTTAAATATTGCAAACATACGAAACTCTAGATTATTTGCTATCTTTTTTCTTGACCTCTTTTATAACTAAACAATATAGTGCGATATTAGTGAAAAACAATCAAGGCATTTGTTCCTTTTTCTACTATTTTATGAATTAAACACTAGATGAACTTCATGGTTCTACTAGTGTTTATGGCTACTGCTTTGATGTCTAGATTAAGACTTACTTCAATAAAGAGACAATCTAAAGCGAAATCGTATTTTTTTATAGTAAAACTTCTTTAGGTGCAACTATCCAAAATCAGAAAATTCATAATTTTCTATAGTTAAAAAAATAAGACGGTTTATTGATTCATCATACTATAAATTCGTGCAATCTGATGTCCGGGATATGTCTGTATAATGTTCTTTTTTTATTTATTCCGAAGTGCCAAACCGATAAATTCTTAGATTTAAATGCTTAAACAATAAAACACAATATACGAATTAGAATAATTTCATAAATTTTGAGGAAAACGCGATGATGCGGCAATAAATATATTATTAAGTATATAACAATAAATAATTAAAAAACACAATCAATATAAAGATTTTGAACAAAGTTATCATAAAACATGTTTAAGTTGTAGTATAATATTAGTAATATTATGTTGTTATTTATAAATTAAACCAGAACAAGCCAAAAAAACCTGTTTCAAATTGTCACAGTTATCAAATTCATACGCAACGTTGATACGTTAATAAGTAGTATGCGTTTTGAATATAAAAGCACGAGTAATTGCAATTAAACATCATTCAGTCTTGAAGCTTACAGTCATAAACAGACAAAATGTTTTTCAAAGTGAGTTGAAATATTATATTTATTGTTCGAGTAATAAATTGTATTATTAATTAATGTTTTTTTAAGCACATGTTTTGTCTCTTTGTTATATTTTTACGTTTTATGCAGGTACTCGTCTTAGCTACTTCGCTGGTAGTAGCCAACGCGCAATATCACGGTCAAAGTCATGGTCACGCCGTTTCCTCTCAATCCATCATCCGACATGACATCTCCCACGATCAACTAAACTACCACCACGTCCAAGCTGTGCCTGTAGTTCACCATGCAGCTCCATTAGTTCAACACGTCGCCCCTGTAGTTCATCACGCTGCTCCTGTTGTTCATCACATTGCTCCCGTAGTTCATCACGCTGCTCCCGTATACCATAGTGGACATCAAGAATCCCATGACCAACAAGATTACTATGTAACCGATTTTTATTCTTGTTTGTGACATTAAATATTTTAATGTTAATTATAATACTATATTTTTAAAATATTTATTAAAATTCTAATAGCAACTTAACGTTTTCAACAGGCACACCCCAAATATGAGTTCGAATACCAGGTACAGGATCAACACACTGGCGATATCAAGTCACAACACGAAGCTCGTGATGGTGACCAAGTCACAGGATCTTACAGTCTGCACCAGCCCGATGGTGTCCTTCGTACCGTACATTACAACGCTGATAAACATAGCGGTTTCAACGCTCAAGTAGATTATTCCGGTCACTCGCAACATGCTCAGCCAGCTCATCATGCTCCTCAATATCACCATTAAATTATTTCAGACGAAAAAATACTTTTTAGTTTAACTGTAAAATAATTCTCATGTATACTAATAAAATTAAGAAATAAATAAATAAAACATTTTTTAATATTTTTTTTAAACGAAGTAGCTAATTTAATTAAAAGTCTAAATCGGATTTTATCGCGTTTATTTGTTTTAAAACTTTACAGTTTAACGATTTTTAATATTTTTATTCGGACACCCACCATCTCAGTCCCCCGAGATCATGGACGCTGTAAAGGGTCCGAAACGTCGGGAAACAATTTAATGTAATTAAAAATCGTTAAACTGTAAAGTTTTAAAACAAATAAACGCGATAAAATCCGATTTAGACTTTTAATTAAATGAGTAATATTCGCGTAAATATAAGAGAACGAAGTAGCTAATTCATAACGAATAATGGATAATAACGGATTTTTTTAATGTCAAATAAAGGAACCGAAAATTTTTAGTACAAAGGTACAAATATTCTATTTGCGAATGACTATGGTTGCCATTTAAAGAAAACCTCATATTATTAGAACACCTTAATTTGTTTTTAATTTTATATACCTATACTCATATTATATATTTGGGCCAATTTCTAAGTTAATAAATTGGCTCACCTTTTTCAGTTTTATTATTATTGATTTAGTCATTTTCTCGAAGGGAAAGGAAACAGTAGTCTTTAGTGCCTAAATACTCATATAATTTCTGATTTTTTTGTTACTTTCACGATTATTTATTATGAAATGGATATCGATTAAAAAAATATAGTACTTCTGATACAATTGCGACAAACTGTTACACAAAACAGGTTTGAAAGAATTACCGCTCAAAAATTTATCATGAAGATTGAGCACTTAAATGCTGGCAATAACCCTTTTTAACCGACTTCAAAAAAAGGGAGGTGGTACTCAATTCGACTGTATTTTTCATGTGTGTGTGTTACTTCATAACTTTTTACTGGGTGTACCTATTTTCATTTTTTTTTATACGAAAGCTGGTGCTTTTCATGACATGATTGTGATTTCATTTAAATTTGAGCGAGACCTGACAAATAGTTTTTAGTTATCCCTAATACTACTTATTTAATTGACTTTGATTACGTTGATGATGTTCTCATTTTATTACTTGTCGATGTAAAATGAACAAAAAAAAACAAACTGTATAAGAGGATTTGGAAGAGTGTCTTATGGTCCCTTCCTTGTTTGGTGATGATGAACATCTTCGGAGACATACAACGGAAAACTTCAATAAATGACAGTAAATCTGCCGTGGTTGCTGCAATTACATGTATATATGCATTGCTTACACAATCACGTAATATAACATCACGTTGAATTCGGTTTTTGTTTTTTGTTTTTTTATTATTTTTTTTTATTATATGTTACAATTTTGAATTAAAAAAAGAAAACAGTTTTTTAATGATATCGAATTTTAGACCTGTAAAAAAAAGCGCGTGTTTTTAACAAAGTTTAGGAAACCAGCTTCAATCATATTATTTATTTATTTATTATTTATTTAACCTTTTTTTGTACACCACAAATATACAAATAAGACAAGTTTATGACAATTACAAAATGTGAGCCATTAGCCTTAGCATTTAGCCATTTCTTCCAGACGACACGAAATGGGTGATTCCATTCTAACTGTGATTTTTTATGTCCTTTACTGTTTGTTCTCACTGGTCATTAATTAATGATCTATAAATGAAATTTTTGGGTTAATTATATGTTCATGAACATATTTCATCACTTTTTTTATAAAGTATAACTTGCAATTCAGAGGAAACTGAGATTATATCACTTAAATGTCAGTACCGTGGCATGTCCATTTCTAGAATTTTCCTATATTTTTGAAATGAAACTGAAACTTCTTTATCGGGGTTGGAAAGATTTTTTCGTTACGCGCCATCTTGCGTTACGCGCCATCTTGCGTTACGCGCCATCTTGGTCTTGATTATTGCGTATTTCAGTCATTTTTCAATAAACACATGCGCAAGGAAGATTCCGAGTGGTAGTAGATGAAATCCTATATATATAAATAAATAGTTAAACTAAATAAATCAAATATCAAATTTTGAATGCTACAAAATGTGACTCTCGCAGGGTTTTGAACTTGCAGCTCTCGAGCGATATACGAAATTCAATTCGCGTTGGCAGCCACTGCGCTAGCAATCTCTAAGATTCTTGAGTGAAATTAAGTATCACTATATAGAAGTTTGCAGTTATTGTATGATGTATTCTATAGTGAGTAGGTAATTCGAATATAAATATGTCCGAACGCAAACACAGGACTCATATAATTACGATCGTATAAAAAGTAAACTGTTTTTATTATAAGTTTCACTTCTTACGAGTGTACGCTAGTACACGCAATTTAATTTTTTTTTTGTCGCAATGTATAATTTAAACTAATTACCTGATAAATCTTACTGAGTATGATTAAGCTTGCGAAATACCAAAAAATCGGGGAATTCATCGCAATTAGAGAAATTGATAGAGTTAACTGAAACGTCCAAAAAAAAATTGTTATGATTACTATTATTCATTATAAAAATGTTCAATAATTAAATTTTAATTAATATTAAAGAGTTTAAAAGTGTTATAAAACAATAAATTAAACGATTTTTCTAAAGAATGTTCGTCAAATTTATTATATGTCAGTACCGTGGAACAAAAAATTTGAAATTTGATTGTCGCTCTCGAAATTTTCAAGTTGTAGCGAAATCGTCTCAGACTTTCATTTTTACAATAATTTAGAGTAATAACATCTATAAATAGATAAAAAAAAATTAATTTTGATATCCAAAAATTATTAATAAAAAAAGTCACAGTTAGAAAAGAATCACCCAAATAAGTTAGAGAACAAGTAGGTGGTGCAGTTATAATATTATAATAAACTTACATACAAATATCTACACATTAATACTTAAACACTATACATATATACGAACATAGCATAATACACTAATCAATATTTTTTCTTGTTTTTTATGGTGAGAAAATAAATGATTATTATTATTTAAAAAAAAAATATATATGCCAAAAGTATCTCATAAAATGTATAGTCAATAACACAAAAAATTTTTTTAAAGAAAAGACAAAAAAAAAAACTTAATTTGAATCGTCCCTATTATTAAATTAATGCCTCTTAACGGAGTTTTTAAATATTGGGAGTGATTTAGCTTCTTTTATATTTAAGGGTAAATCAACCATTGCTTTATTGCCCGAAAGACTGATTAAAAAATCTAATATTATGAACAGGCAATTTTAGCATTAGTCGCCTTGAATATCTTAAAGAGGAATGGTCTCTAAGAAATTCAAATTTTTCTTTTAAATATAACGGTACCTTTGGATCAAATAACAATACTGTAGTACAGAAGAGTTTTAGTGCATTTTTCTACAATCTTTGGATGAGTTGTTAGTCTGTGTACTTATATATTATATACTTAGTCAAACAATAATTATTTGCTTTCCCAGAAAATTACAAGATTTAACACAATTAAGAAATATTAAAAGACAAGTAATAAATTAAATTATTTATAAACAAGATGTGAAGATAAAGTGGTGTAGAAACTTTTAAATACGTCAAACTACCTATAATTTTTTTATAATTATATCTCTTCTAGAAATGAAAATAATCAATTTGAAGAGGTGATTATTTTCATTAAGTGCAAAATGCAATGCAACGTTTGTCGCTGGGCTTTTCATATTGTTGGGTTTAGGTCGGTACCAAAAGGGGTGCTACAGTCGGTGACCTCCGCGTGGTGCACCCTGGAAACGTAGGCAGCAGCAGCTGCACAGTTGCGATTGCGGAACTGCTGCTGCCTACGGCTAACGACCGACTCGAGGGAACGCCGAGTATGCGATTCAGCGCTCCGGGGACTCCTCTGCTACGCAGAGTTGCCCCGTTGAGCGACCGCATGGCGTGAAGGGGACAGCCGTCTCCTCGGGGGCTCCGGTGCCACTACGCTCGCGCGCGGTGAAGCAACGGAGGCGGACGGGTCTGACGTGCACTCACACTGCCGTCAGACAGAACGGCTAGGCTTGTCTTAGTCGTTCACCGTCCTCTCGTAATCCCGCTACGTGGTGTCGTGGTCATGTCTCGCGGCTACGTGCGGGACCGAGGGTCTTGCCTTAACCGGCCGGACCGCGAGGAAGAAAACCTCTATAAAAAATTACCCCAAATCCTAAGCGGCGACGCAGCGCGAGGGGATGCATGGCTGACTGGTGGATCAGTCTCGACTGCGATCCTCGTCCGGGTACCGGCCGACACCCGCGACGAGTTACGCTAGGCTTACCCAGGTACAGGGGGCACTGCCTGGGCGGACCGTCTTTCCCCCATACTCGTGGGACTAAATATGAAACCGATTAAACTTAAATTTTATACGAAAAAGGATGCGGGAGAGGAGTCGACTGCGCTCGACTCCGACGATTTTAGCTCGGCGGTGACAGCCAGCGAAGATGGCAGAAGGGGCAAGAGGCCCCACGGTAGTCCACCGCCGACCGACGGGGGGAGCTTGATCCTCGCCGGCTGTAAGAGGCGGATTATTGGGCAGGACGAGACCTGCACCGAGGCCGAGAAGGCCATCCTGGAGCAGGCACGCGCGGCCGAAGAGGGGCGCAGAGCGTTGGGCGTCGACGTTGGAGATCCGCGCACGGCCGACGCTCTGGTGGATCAGGTGGCCACAGATGTGGACCTGATATGTATGGTGGCGACGAGGTCGACAAACCTCAGGGGCACGTTCCAACGCGCCCTGAAGGATGCGGCGGCCTCAATAAAGACGGTGGTCGAGGCCCTCAGGGAGAGGACAGCCTCGGAGGAGGTACGTCGGCTCCAGGCGGAAAACTCAAGCCTGAGACGCGATCTGGACGACCTCCGTAGGCAGGTGGTGGAGCTACGAGGGCAGCACTCTCAGCAGTCTGCTCCCACCTGTCTACCAAGACCAGAAGAGGGCCTCGTCGAGAAGGTTAGCGCGTCGGTAATTCGGTCGGTGGGGCGGATGGTCGATGCCCGCTTCGCCGGCCTTGAAGACCGCCTCCTGCCGGCGAAGACACTCCGTCCTCCGCTTGCGGCGGACAGGAAGAAGAAGGAGAGGACGACGCAGAAGGCGTCGTCTTCTAGCGCCACCCCTGCTCCAGTGAAGAAAAGACGCGCACACGTGAGCGAGGAGGCGGCACCCGCAGTCCAGACTGGCGACGGTGAGTGGACTACCGTCGCCAAGCGGGCAAAGAAAAAGAAGACGGCGCCTAAGAGCTACGCTGCCGCTGCCGCCGCCACTCCGGCCTCAAAGGGACCGCAGCCGCAGCCGCCGGCGAAAAAGAAGAAGGCCAAAAGGCCTAAGCTGTCTGCCCCCCGTTCTCCGGCAGTGCTCGTCACGCTTGACGAGTACGCTGAGAGCAAGGGCGTCACGTACTGCCACCTGCTCAAGCAGGCGGCAGATACGATAGATCTGGCCGAACTCGGCATCGTCGGTGGGCTCAAGCTGCGGCGCGCCGCGACTGGGGCCAGATTGTTGGAGCTGCCGAAGGGGCAGACCCCGGAAGCGGCGGGACGCCTGGCGGAGGCCATGCAGGAGGCGTTGGGGAGTATGGCGAAAGTCGTCCAACCCATAAAGCTCGCGGGTGTGCGAATCTCTGGGCTGGACGACTCCGTCTCCTGCGAGATGGTGGCCGCAGCGGTGGCGAAGGTGGGCCGGTGCGATGCCGGCTCGATCAAGACCAGCGCAATCACAGTCGGACCGGGTGGGTTGGGGTGCACAGTCGTGCGATGCCCGATCCCAGCCGCCAGGGCCCTGGCCGAGGCTGGCAGGCTCCTAGTCGGTTGGACCTCGGCCAGAGTGCAGGTCTTGGAGCAGCGCCCCATGCGCTGCTTTAAATGCTTGGGAATTGGGCACACTCGCCCGACCTGTCCGTCTGCGGTTGACCGCAGCGGCGCGTGCTTCCGGTGTGGCCTCGAGGGGCACATCGCCCGCAATTGCACCGGGGCACTGCACTGCGCTGTTTGTGCTGCCGCCGGCAAACCGGCGTCACATTTGATGGGGGGACGGGACTGCCGCCCCCCAAATCGAGAGGTAGAGCGACCGCGAAGACTCCGGCCGCTCCCCAAAGTCCAATTCTCCAGGTCACGGAGGAGACTGCGGCGATGTCGTCATGACCTGCCGCAGTTTCCCCCGTTCGCCGGTCCCTGGAGCAGCGGAGATAGAGCGCTCACGGTGCCCGAGAGTGCTCTATGACCGAAGGCGGCCCGCGTAGGCGAGCCAACCGTCGGGGCGCCACGGTGGCATGCGCCAGCGATCCCGTGGCGTCCTTGTACGACGACGAGGGCACCGCTGTGTTTTAGTGGGTATTCTGACTTCGCAGTCAGCGAGTCCCACATACCCGCCGCCTGCGGGTGGCGGGATGCGTAAACGCATTTCACAGCGTCAAAAAAAAAAAAAAAAAAAAAAAAAAAAAAAAAAAAAAAAAAAAAAAAAAAAAAAAAAAAAAAAAAAAAAAAAACAAAGATAAAGAAAACGGAGTATTTTGTAACGGGATTTGCAGAAGGGAGACGAGGCTGGGCCATCATTGAGTTCGGACGCTATTGACTCTTACGAACTAGTTCTGATAGAGCTAATAGTCAACCCTTTATTAATTGTCAAAAACACAGTGCTTATTTTATTATGATTGAAGTTATTGTAATGAAATATAACATAGAAATGAAATTAATAAATGTAAAGAATTAATATTATACAATAAGGTGGGTTTTATTACAATATATACACGTGTAACTTTACAAATACACAAACAAGCACATTACTCAACAGATAGATCAATTTTATCTTTTTTTGTTTTAGAATACCTGCACCTTTCAGTATGAAATCAAGACCATAAAAAAACGATGACGTCAGAATGTTTGTTTATGTATGTTAAAGAGTTATTAGTTAAAATACAGGAGAATAGAAACATTACTCAATATTCTAGTGGACGTCATTTTTTGTTGCTTCATTTAATCAGAACAATATAATCGCTATAATATTCGACATCTCATAGTTTTAATTCTTCAAGTTAAGTATGGTTTTTATCAACTCTTTACATTACTGCGACTTTATTCGGATTTGTTTTTCTTCGCTTTCTATTATTACTCGTACTTACTTAATAATGTTCTCTCTCAATTTGATAATAGCTCAAACAAATACAATTCGCTATTTATTTTTATATTTTCTTCTTTTTTTTTAATCTTCTGTTGTTATTTGATGTTTATGAAATATATAAATTTTTAAGTTTTGTTTGTTTGTTGTTGACGTCTTTACATGACAGATATTTAGGAAAAACAAATACAGATATTTAGGAAAAGCAATAGAAGCCAAAACCATTATTTAGAGTTTATTAATATATTACAATGAAATACGAGTATATATCGGCACCGTATTGTTATAACGAGCAACTGATCTGATTATAATAACATATTGATTAAGAAATCCTGTTATTTGAGAAAGTTTGTGATGAATATTTATTTGTTTTATTTTCATGTGAAATGACCGAATCGCTTGAAATAGAACCTATTACTTAGATAACTGATGATCTAGAATAACTCATAGGTTTTTATTCCAAAACTTTCACTTTAGGAATGATACGAATAAAACCACAGGCAGTTTTACATTGGCATATAAAATATTAAAACTTTATTGAATAAACAAATTATTTTTAAACTCAAAAAGTATGAACAAGTTTTAAATTGTCACTTTAGTCAAAGGTCTACGTAACATATACATTAACACGTAGCAAGTGATTCTGAATATAAAGGCACAGGTTATCTCGATTAAATATCATTCCGATCCGAAACTTACAGTAAAAAACTCAACATGTTTTTTAAAGTGAGTTGGGTGTGAATTTTTTGATTTTTAAGTGATAACAAAAACGACTTATAGGAAAAAATTATATGTTGTATTAAAATAGATTTTGCCTAGAATTTTATTTTTAATTTTACTGTTTTTTTAGGTACTCTTTTTTGCGGCTACGCTTGTGGCAGTAAATGCGCAGCATCACGGACAAAATTACGGCCACGCCATTTCCTCTCAGTCTATTATTCGACATGACATCGCCCATGATCAACACAACTACAACCACGTTCAAGCTTCTCCTGTGGTTCAGTACGCCGCTCCTATAGTTCAACACGCCGCTCCCGTAGTTCATCGTGCAAGTCCTATAGTTCACCACGCCGCTCCCTTAGTTCATCACGCTGCTCCTTTGGTTCAACATACTCCCGTCCAATATAATGAGAATCATAACTCTTATGAACATCAGGATTACTACGTAAGCTGTTTTAGATGATTTTAATATTAAATATTTTATTTATCAAAACTCTAACAAAAATTTAATTTTTTCGTCAGGCTCACCCCAAATATGAGTTTGAATATAAAATACAGGATCAACATACTGGCGATATCAAGTCTCAGCACGAAGCTCGTGATGGTGATCACGTCACTGGATCATACAGTCTGCACCAGCCCGACGGTGTCCTCCGTACCGTACATTATAACGCCGACAAGCATAGCGGGTAATGTTTTTCTTTTTATTTAATATAGAGCAGACCATTAAGTATTAAATAAATGTGTTTAAAATAATAATTGTTAAATAGCCTCACAAATCTTTGCAAACTTATTAAAACTATTTTAACTCCTTACCCATGTTAATTATAAAAATAATATCCCACCGAGATTATCACGCGAAAGTAGCTACGCCTTTTGTAAGTTTCATTTATTTATCCCAATAATAAATAAGCTCAATTGTGACAAGCATAGTGGGTATTGTTTTCCAATTATTACATTGTACACTAGATACCAATAAGAATTAAAAAATGTGCTTAAAATAATATATATTAAAAAGTCTGAAAAACCTTTACATAATTATATTAAAAAATAATAATAATTAAAACACTGTTATTAATATAATAGCCTATAACTATGAATATAAGCATCGGTTTAGTTACAGTTTCTGAATATTGTTATATTGCATTCTACGGTTACAGAATCAGTTAATTTCATTATTTTATTTACAGATTCAATGCTCAAGTTGAATATTCTGGGCACTCACAACACGCCCAGCCAGCTCATCATACTCCTCAGTACCATCATTAAATGATTTTAGTATAAAATTTATTTTAAAATAATTGTAGAATTTCTCGCATACTATTAGTATTAAGAAATAAACAAATGGTATTTACTTTTTAAGCTTTTGTTTTTGTTTTTAACCTTTTTTAATATAGGAAATTTTAAATAATAATCACTACTGACTAAATTTTTGCTATTCTCGTAGAAAATAGGTATGTTTATGTTGTCATATCACAATACGATTCCGCTGTTGAACTATTCGAGAATAAATGTATATTATAACCTAAATTCGACACAATTAGATATAAATTGCACAGTAAATTATTGAATTTAACAAAAGCCAACCTTAGGCCGTACAAGAGTGCAATTTCGTAGATTTACATAATCGAAAAAACCTTAGGACATACAAAAGGGCTCGTTCGTAGTTTTACAAAATCGGAAATTGCCCAAATTCATTTTCAAGAATGGCAAAATAAGACATTAAAATTAGTAACAATTATTGTATTGATTACATGAGCAATTAACACATATACATACATACAAATACAAATACATACATACATATACATACAAACACACATATATCTTCACTTAACAATACATATACTTAAAAAAGAATAGGGCAGTAAAATCAAAACAACTATTTAAGTAGTAAAATTACCGTATTTATGCTCAAAGCTCTAAGGAAGCTTCCCAATTAGTCAACAGAGTACAACGTGGGCGTTATCCGACTTCAGTGATGTTTTTGTGGGGTGTTAGCTATGAAGGAATGACTGAGCCATATTTTTGTGATAAAGTTATGAAAAAATCGGTACAAGTGTATCAAAATACCATTATTGATAACGTAGTTAAGTCCCTTAACAACACCATGTTCAATAACCAAGAATGCTCCTTTCAGCAAGTCTCGGCGCCGGGTCATAAAGCTCGATCGACCCAAACTTGGTTAGAAACCAACGTTCCGGATTTCATCAGAGCTGAAGACTGGCCGTCATCTAGTCCCGATCTTAATCCGCTAGATTATGGTTTATGGTCAGTTTTAGAGAGTATGGCTTGCTCTAAATGCCATGATAATTTGGAGTCCCTAAAACAATCCATCCCTATAATCCATACGATTGGCAGTGAAGAATCTTTCCATGGAAAGAGCGTGCTTCTATTGATAACTGGCCTCAATGTTTAAAGGACTGTATGACAGCCAATAGAGACAGACCACTTCGAATAAGCTTTATATATTTTTAATGGTTTTTAAGTTAACGTATTAAAGTAACACACTACAATAGTAATAAATGTTACTTGCAATATTATTTTTTTTCTTTGTAACAATATTCTAAATATCTAAGACAAGACTATGTATATAAATATATTTGATTCTAAAATGATAGTTTATTTTATGTTAGATATTTTCTAATAAATTGAGTTTAAGTATATATAATACCAACCCTAAGATTAATTTCCTCCACCCTAAAGTTGCCTGGAAGAGATTGCTATTTAGCGAAAAGGGCGCCTGTTATACATATTTCCTTTTTTGTATTGTTGTTTATTCTTTTTGTACAATAAAAAGTTACTATTATATTATTATAATATAATTATATCGTTAAAGATTTTTTCCGCTGCTAGTAATCTTCGCTGTTTCACTGACAACAGCAAACGCGCAATATCACGGACAAAGTCACGGTCACGCAGTTTCCTCTCAATCGATAATCCGACATGACATCGCTCACCATCAACACAACTACCACCACGTCCAAACTGCCTTTCTAGTCTCTCTCAATGTTCATCATGCTCCCATCTACCACAATGAGCAACACAACTCTCATGATCAACACGATTACTACGTAGGTAAACAAAATAATATCTATAATGTTTCATTAAATAATTTAAAGTATTTTATAATACTAATTATATAATAATATATTTAACAAGCACACACCAAATAATAGTTCGAATACAATGTAGTGGATCACCACACTGGTGGTATTAAGTCTCAGCACGAAGCTCGTGACGGCGACCACGTGGTCACTGGATCTTACATACAGCACCAGCCCGTTGGTTCCGTGTGCACAGCACATTACAACGCTATGCACGCTACGTAACGCAACGGATTACTCTCATCACTCACAACACATCCAGCCCGCTCATTATTTGCATCAATATCACAAATTACTTTAAGATTTGTATCTTATAATAGTATGAAACTGTAAGACATTTATGTATGCTGACGACCCCGTTGGTGTAATGGTCACCATGCCGGACTGCCAACAAGAGGGTCCCGGGTTCGATTCCCGGCACGGCCAACACCTTTGTGATGAGCAAATTTGTTGGCTGTCGGTCTGAGTGTTCAATATGTATCGATATAAAGTATTAATGTATGTATATGTAGTATATCAGTTGTGTTAGCACCCATAACACAAACTATATATAGTTTACCATGGGGCTAACCAGCCGTGTGTGAAATGTGTCCTAATATTTATTATTTAATATTTATTATTTATCATGTCTACTCTTAACGTTTAATAATAAAGAAGTGATCTTACTTTAATAATGTTCTATGTTTACTTAGTTTTTCATATAGACATATGTCACGATCAACAATTTTTTTTGTGACGCAGGGGAATCCATTTGCAGATGATAACCAGGACGCTCGGGTAGGCAGTCCCAGACCTATGTCTCGGCACTTTGGGAATGCAATACCGTACTAAACCCCTGCGGGAGCCTTCAGCCGCTTTAATTGGAGGGTCCCGGATCTGCAGGCAACAGGATCCATGTCACATCCAACTAAACCTAACCGTCATACTACCAAACATACCGTAAATAACCTGTTTGTGAAACTTATTATTAATATTTAATTAATATGAATAATAAACATTTTAGCCCTAATAGGGCTGAAATCGGAAATGAATTTAGTTAAAAGCGTTTAAAAAGATTTATTTTTAACTATTCAGCGTCTCTTTAAATTTTACCGTGGAGGCCTAATTATTACTCGACTGCCGGAGGGTAATGTTTGTTGACGCCTAGCTGTGTGCATAAATTTACAAGCTCACGGCGCGCTCCACGCATCGCACTGCGCGGTACGGCCTACGTCATCAGGCGGGGAGATACGCACCGGCGACGCTGCGCGCCCCCCGCTCGTGCATTTGCCCGAGCGTCTCCACTCTCCAGAGCGGCAGGACGTCATCGTGACTCAAGATCGCAGAGCGACAAGACTCCTATTGAAGCCATAGAAAAAATGTAGAAATATTAAACATATATTTAAAACATACGACTCCAGACTAATTTCCCGCATCCCCCGCTCGTTCATGTTTTTATCAGTCTATGTATGTATGTTTGTTCCTATGTGGCATTGTAGAGACCAAACGCGTGGACCGATTTTGATGATTCATACATCAATCAATTCGTCTTAACCTTGCGAGTGTCACTAAAGACATGACAATAATCAAAATTCACCACAGCGACTACCAGGCGCCATATCGTCTTAATGAAACTAAACAAGTCGATGAACTACGACTAAAGACAACTCTAACACGTGAAGTGGGGTGTCGTTTAATAAGTATTTAAAAATAGTTTTTAGGTTCCTTTCATCATTCTTCATTTTAAGTAACAGTTTAGGATCCATAACAATTTAAAAATGTTTAAATAATCATTCTTGCAAATTTACATACATAAAAGAGGTACTTATATACTTTAGTATGTTGTTATTATGCCATTATTTCGCGGTGATAGTAGCAGTGATAATCTAGTGCTAGTCGTATGACCGAAGATTGCGTAAGCAGCGTTGCAGATCCATTTGCTTAAAATTGAACTGAAGAAGAAATTTGCCTCTAATATTAGGAGGGCGCACTTTGTAAGTTAAAAAAATTAAGTCGTGGTAAGAAAAAGGGATGTCATTTGTCCATGAGATAGAACAAGATTCTAATCAAAGACAAAGGCTAAGTAAATAATATACGGTCGACAGTTAGGGAAATAGTGAGTAGAATTACTCGTAGGAATAACGTGCAGATTGACGGACGAGGTAAGCGTATATAACGTTTGTGCTCTGATGTAATTTTTTAGAAGACACGTGTTAAGGTCACCCATACATATTATATAATTAATGATAATTATGAACCAGGCTGAATAGTGAATAGAATATCTTATAGATTTTTAAAATAATTAACTTTGTCATTTGAACTGTAAAGAACTCCCAGATTTTTTATTATATGGTTTATGACAATTTATATAAAAAAAAAGATATTCAAGAGGGGCTAATAAAAGTGATGATGAGCAAAAAACTAAAGTGGCAGGGATACTACTGTGGTGAAAAATACCCATACCACCGTCGATATTGTGCTGGGGTGTAACCGTGCAGTCGCTACGATTCGGAGATCACTTTGTGAAAACCGAAGCTTTTGTTTGTGCAATTCAAGATCAGGTGGTTAAGACGAACAACTACCGAAAGCAGATTCTGAAGGATGGCACTACCGACTTCTGCCGAGCTTGTCGCCATCCCGACGAGTCACTCAGACATGTGCTTTCGGGTTGTTCCGCGCTTGCCAATACTGAGTACTTGCAAAGACATAACCAAGCGGCCAAGATCCTCCATAAAGAGCTTTCTCTAATGTAAAGTCTCCTGGAACATATAATGCTGTACTACCAGTACACACCAGTGCCAGTACTCGAACGCGACGGAGTCCGGCTCTACTGGGACCTACCTATCGCCACGGACAGGACGATACTAGTGAACAAGCCTGATATCGTGGTGATGGTTACGTGGGCACGGTCGAGGGTGTTTTTAGTGGACATTACCATTCCGCATGACGAGAACCTGATGAAAGCCGAAACAGAGAAAAACATAAATATCTGGATCTGGCGCACGAGATTGTCGACATGTGGGGTGTGGAGTCCGCTGAAATCATCCCTATCGTTATATCTGCCAACGGTTTGATCCCGGTTAGCCTCGCTCATCATCTGAGGCAGTTTGGGATCCGTGACGGTTCGCTTGCAGCCAGGATGCAGAAGGTGGTATTGCTCGACTCAGCTAGAATTGTCCGCCGATTTTTCAGCCTACAGCCCTAACCCCCGGCTGTTTGATCTCCCTGCCCGGACATAATCCTCCACCCGCTTATATTTATCTATGTAAGTTTATGTAAATTTATTATATGCCTTATATAAGTATTGTATTATATTATGTATGTCTATATGTATTATTGAACGGGTGGATTGAAATAGTTAGATAATATTAATATAAAATGAATTTATTGCCACATATATACTTACAGGCTAAAATAACACGTTAAGTAAACATACATTTAGAAAGAACATGAAAACATAACATAGTTACATTAAAACTTATTAAAACTTAACAAAATATAAAATATGAATAGGCAATAGAAAGTGGCTCAGCTTCAGCTGACACAGGACCAAGGTCCCATGTAGTGCTGTTTTTCAGCCACTCTCTTCTCCCTGTGATGCTAGGCGGGAGTAAAGCGGTGTGCTCCCCGGTTTCCGTACAACTTTGTACTTGTATACAAAGCAGGACATTGAACAAAAAATTATAATAATGAAGTCAATGAATCCTAACTAAAAAGTGTAAAATATTTATTTTTATTAAAAAACAAAAAACCCGACTGCGTAAAAATTCTTCAACTGTAAAATTTAAATGGGTCCTGGCTGTAACTGCTTTTTTTATTTCTAGTATTATGCAAAGGATTGTTTATTTGTGTGTCGATTATATAACTATTTCAATGGTATAGTTGTTCAGTATTATTTTTGACAAAATTCTAAACTACTGGGCTTGTTTTATTCTTATAAGTTTATTTTTTTTAATTTAATGAATTTTTTAGATTTTTACGCAGTCGGGTTTTTTGTTTTTTAATAAAAAAAATATTATTTTAGTTTAAATTATTCCAATTATTTAACATTAATTTTGTATGCATTGAGGGTATTGTTTAGAAAAAAAAAACAGATAGTTAACATTAATTTGTTTAATTAACATAATAAGCCACGTAATCAACATAATAGCGTATATAACAAAAATTTACCCAATGGTTTTCTTTTCGAAAAGACGTCCTAAAATTGTGATTTTATATTATTAACTTACTTTCATAAAAAAAGAAAGAGAAAACAAGGACTAAGAAATTCAAGGATAATATATTATGAATAAAAAATTATCCAGAATCAAAACTTTCATTCAAAGAATTTCTCGAACATCCAAACTTACTACAAACACACATTTTTTTTTAATTTTCATTATTATTATATTACTACAGATGATTCTACAGTTATTATGTTACAACTGATTTAATTCGAAATGTTCATTTTCATAATCAACACTCTGCTATGATTTGAGATGACAAACGTGATCCTGAAAATAGACATTATTTTTGGCGAAGTTTCAGATCTTGGTGATTTTTATTAGTCTTTTCTTATTGTTTATTAATATTATGTACTCTTCTTGTTGTAGCATTTTGTTTGCTTTAACAATACACTATCTTCTATGGATTACTTGTCTTTATCAATATATCACCGTAATATGACAAATACATAAATGAAGTATGACTTCATTGACGACCCGTTGGCGCAGTGTTCACAGCACCTGTCTGAGTCGCTCACGGTCGCGAATTCGATCCTCGCACATGATAAATGTTTGTTTATCTTAAATTTGTTGTTATGGTCTAGGCTTTCGTCTTCGTGGTGTGTGTGTGTGTGTGTGTGTGTGTGTGTGTGTGTAATTCTCATTTCCAATTCCATCCTATATTAAACAGTAAGATAAGACAACCCAGTTACTCTTTCTTCTTTATTCTTCTTAGTATACATTTATTTATTATATCTATATTCTATCACATTAAATATGCTATCACAGGCTAACAGACAGTAAATACAGCCAATTAATAATAAAATATAGTAATGAAAAATAAACAGACACATGTAAAATGTTGCATTTCTATTACAAATTAATTACAAAGGTTTAGTAATGTAAATTGCTTAATAGTGAAGTGAAACAATTTCAAAATTATAAACCAGTTTAATATTGTTATGTTTAGTCAAATTTCAACGTAATATACATTATGACTACGTATGTACAACGTAATATATTTATGAATACGTACGTACAACGTAATAATTTAATTTATGTATAAGTAAATGAATTTGAATATAAAAGCACAAATATTCACATTTATTATCATTCTTATCCGAAACACCTAACCACAACAAACTCAAAATGTTTTTCAAAGTGAGTCTAAATTAATTGAATGAATTTTTCAAATAATTTAATAAATCATTGTTTTAGTGTAATTTTTTTAATGTTTCGATTACTTTTAATATAGGTATATGTATATAGTTTAAAATAATTATGATAATTTCACAGGTAATAATCTTCACTGCTTCGGTGGTAGCCGTTAACGCACAATACCACGATCAAAGTGACGGTCACGCCATTTCCTCTCAAACGGTCATACGACATCATATTTACCATGATCAACACAACTACCACCAGCTCCAAGCTGCACCTATTGTTCATCACGCTGCTCCCATAGTTCACCATGCTCCCATCTACGATAGTGAGCAACACGATTCTCATGATCACCAGGATTACTACGTAAGTAAATATATTGTTTTATGGTTATATGGTTTGTGAGAGATCCGGTGGCCCATCCCTTCCCTTACCTGGCCCATCCCTTCCCTTCGCTCCACAGATCCGGTGCAACATCCCTCCCTTCCCTAAAGTCTGTCAACGCATTACGCACCCGCTAATTCTCTGATGTAGCGAGTGTCTATGGATGTCGTTTTTACTTACCACCAGGTGAATCGACTGTCCGTTTGCCCCCTCTAATATAAAATATTAATAAATAAATAAATAAATTTACTGTATTTTTAACATTATATAAGTAAGTTAATAATAACATTATAATGTTAATAATATCATAATGTTTTAACAGGCTTACCCCAAATACGAATTCAAATACGATGTAGAGGATCACCACACTGGGGACATCAAGTCCCACCATGAAACTCGTGATGGCGACCATGTCACTGGCTCTTACAGTCTTCACCAGCCCGATGGTGCCGTGCGCACCGTACATTACAACGCTGACAAGCACAGCGGGTTCAACGCTCAAGTAGATTATTCTCATCACTCACAACACATCCAGCCCACTGATCATGTCCTTCAATATCATCACTAATTTATTTTAAGGATTTTCCTATTTTAAATAGTATAAAAACTGTATAATATTTATAATGTGTCCTACTAGAATTTAACAATAAAAAATGAAACAATTATTAATTTTTTTTTGATTTTTCTCCTTTTTCATAGAGACATTTTCATAGAGACCTCAACGTGATAAAACATCCTTCGTATGACCAAAAATTGTATTTGCATAAAATGTAGAAACAACACTTATTCGCCAGCGTTGTATAAACTGTTGTTAATTAATTTTCATGTTTCACGCACCTCTTGAAAATATTTTCATAATCAAGATTTGCAAGTTTTTTAATGATTGTTTAATATTTAAAAGCACTGCGTTACATTTATTGATTTAAAAGATCAACCTTAGACTCGATTATTGGCGTTCCTAAAAATAGGGCTGCAAAATAGTATGTATGTAGATATACTAGAAAAACAAGATAAAATTTCAAAACGTCGTGCTTTTGGTATCGTTATCGGAAAAAATAAAAACAATCTTGTACCATGTGAGTCGAGTTCCCGAGCCAAGGGTTCCGTGCAAGGCAAGTATAATAATTATATGTTTACTTATACAGGATGTCCCAGAACTCAACGTCAAGCCAAAACAGAGTGACAGGATTGATTGTAAGCATCATGAGAAAAATCAGAAAAAAAATCTATCCCATGCAGTTTGGAAGTTATGGACATTTAAGCAAAACTTAGAAAATTGGTCAAACTGTAACCATTTTTCGGTTATTGTGGTTAATTTTTATTATTTTTGTTCATTTAAACTTTGAAATCGTAACCCTAAATAACATTTCTAGAACCACAATCAAAAATAATGACACAATTACCCCAAGTTTCCTAGAATTAAGACTATTTGTTAAACTATGAATTTAAAATTTACAAAATTTGTCGACTTTGAAAGGCCCACCTTTAAAAAAAATGTACTAAAGTGCCTTGGCAAGTACCATTAAAAGTTCGCGCATTTAATCAGGATTGTAAAATGGTACAATACTTGTTAGTTTCATACTAAAAAAAAACTGGTAAAAAAATAAAAACCTCAAGTAACCCGATTTTTGCTAACCCATTATACTCAGTTCAAATGTTTTTTATTCGCACAAGCTCTTGGTAGGTTTTTAATTTAACAGCAAAATGATGAGAGAGATGGATAGTGTACATGTTTGCCATGAGCGAGCGAGACAGATAGTGACGCCACGCCACTGTGAGCGAGACGTAACGTCTCACTAGACGGAGATGCGCCTGACACCGTTGACTGTTAGTACGTTTCGCTCATTCGTCTACTGCGCACCTCTCCGTATTCGCTTGTGTTGATTTAGTTCTGACAACTTTGGCTTCTCTCTTTTGGAATTGGATTTTTGTGTTGGCATCTTTATTATCTACCATGCCTACGCGCTACACTTCACATTAATATGCGAACATGCATCTCATTTATGGAGAATGCAGATGCAACGCAAGTGCCGCCGCTAGACTTTATCGTGAAAGATATCCAAATTTAGAGCGCTATCCCGATCACCGCGTGTTTGTTAATGTGCACCGTTCACTCACGGAGTACGGCCATTTCCCGCATCAAATACGGGCTGGAGGTAGAGCTCACTTTCCTAACGAGGAGGAAGTGTTGCAAGAGGTAGCAGATGACCCAAGTATTTCAGTTCGTGGAATTGAAGAAAGAACGGGAATACCCAAAAGCACAGCACATCGTATTTTACAAAAAGCCGAAAAGCATCCGTTTCACGCACAACGAGTTCAAAGTCTTCTTCCTCGAGATTATCCTGAAAGGATTTCATTTTGTAGAACAATGCTACAGAGGCATAATGAAAATCCCCAATTCATCCAAAAAGTTCTCTGGTCTGATGAAACTACATTTAAAAAAGATGGTTACATAAACTTACACAATTTTCACGAGTGGCATGTGTCGAATCCATATTTAATGCGAGAAGACAGATCCCAGTATCGCTTTAAGGTAAACCTGTGGACCGGAATTTTAAACGGCAAAGTTGTTGGGCCTTTTGAGCTGCCTGAGAACTTGAATGCCACGAATTACCTACATTTTTTACGAGAAAATTTACCAACTTTGTTAGAGGACGTACCCCTAACAGATCGTCGCCACATGTGGTATCAACAAGATGGCTGCCCAGCGCATTACGCAGTGCAAGTCAAAGATTTCCTTAACCAGGAATATCCGGGAAGGTGGATTGGACGTTCAGGCACTATCTCGTGGCTAGCCCGTTCCCCAGATTTAAATCCACTGAATTTTTTTTATTGGGGCGTTCTCAAAGAAAAAGTTTATACAAAGCCCATTGACAGCGTAGCCGAACTGCGTGAACGAATTTCTCAAGCTGCTGAGGACATCAACTCTCGAGGATATGCCCGGCTAATAAATAGATCTTTTTTAAGAAGATGTAGAGCGTGTATTGAGGCTGATGGCAAACAATTTGAACATTTATTGTAATAAAAAAATTTATTTCCTTTTATTCTAATAAACCTAAACTAAACTAAGTCGAGATTTTTCATTATTTTATTAATTTTACTTACTTTTGTTGACTTTGGTAAAAGCGGCGTCACTCTCTGTCTTGCTCGCTAATGACAAACATGTCCACTATCCATCTCTCTCATCATTTTGCCGTTAAATTAAGAACCTACCAAGAGCTTGTACGAATAAAAAACATTTGAACTGAGTATAATGGGTTAGCAAAAATCGGGTTACTTGAGGTTTTTTATTTTTTTACTAGTTTTTTTTTTAGTATGAAACTAACAAGTATTGTACCATTTTACAATCCTGATTAAATGCGCGAACTTTTAATGGTACTTGCCAAGGCACTTTAGTACATTTTTTTTAAAGGAGGGCCTTTCAAAGTCGACAAATTTTGAAAATTTTAAAGTCATAGTTTAACAAATAGTCTTAATTCTAGAAAACTTGGGGCAATTGTGTCATTATTTTTGATTGTGGTTCTAGAAATGTTATTTATGGTTACGATTTCAAAGTTTAAATGAACAAAAATAATAAAAATTAACCACAATTACCGAAAAATGGTTACAGTTTGACCAAATTTCTAAGTTTTGCTTAAATGCCCATAATTTCCAAACTGCATGGGATAGATTTTTTTTCTGATTTTTCTCATGATGCTTACAATCAATCCTGTCACCCTGTTTTGGCTTGACGTTGAGTTCTGGGACATTCTGTATATAAGTCTACAAGTTTTGTATGTCCCGACAATGTTTTTTACGATAAGCTGTTTCGTAAATAAGTTCCAATACTCGTAAATATTTGTAAAAGGGCAGGGCTTAGTATTATTCAAGAGAACAGGAGTGGCAAAGTTTTATTATGCGCCGATGACAAGTTTACTGATTGAATAATTAATAATCAATTTCATCAACCAGAAATTACTTAGAATTATTTATTTACATTTATCTGTTATTTGTTTAAATCGAGTATATTGTTTCCATTTTAATCGATAGAGTATTATGTTTTAAATCGATAGAGAAACTTTTGATGTTAAGAAATGAAACTAAATAGCAGTATTTGGCAAATAAACATAATTATTACATTTTCTGTATTTTAAGGGAATAGTGCTATATATTATTGTATTTAATGCGTTGAAAGTCCTCTTTGGTACGTGACCTAAAACTGTTAAATTAATTTTTAATGGGATAATTACGTGACTATATAATAAAAAATAGGTACATTTAAAAAGTTTAAAATATATTTTAATTTTTTAATTCTAATATGATACATGAGAAATATTATAAAGTGTCATACATTGTACAAGTAGTCTTCAAATAATTTAGTGGTAGTATTGAGGAACGTGATGAGCTGGCTGTACGTGTTGTGAGTGATGAGAGTAATCGACTTGAGCGTTGAACCCGCTATGTTTGTCAGCGTTGTAATGTACAGTGCGCACGGCACCATCGGGTTGGTGTAGACTGTAAGAGCCAGTGACGTGGTCGCCATCACGAGCTTCGTGCTGGGATTTAATGTCACCAGTGTGGTGATCTGCTACTTTGTATTCGAACTCGTACTTAGGGTGAGCCTGTTAAAAGCATTGTTTTATTATTAACATCATAATATATGTACGTAAATTATGTTTAATAGCATTAATAATAATAATAAAGAAATAGTTTTGCTTACGTAGTAATCCTGGTGATCATGAGACTCGTATTGGTTACTGTGGTAGACGGGAGCATGGTGAACTACTGGTGCTACGTGATGAACTACGGGAGCAGCGTGTTGAACTATAGGAGCTGCGTATTGAACTATACGGGCGACTTGATTGTGGTGCGAGTTGTGTTGATCATGGGAAACGTCATGTCGAATAATTGATTGAGAAGAAACGGCCTGACCATGATTTTGACCGTGATATTGTGCATTTACTGTTATCAGCGCAGCAGCAAAGCTTATTACCTATAAAAAATTAAAATATGCATAAAATAATAAAAAAGTTAAATTATTTGAAAATAAATCAATAATGTATTAAGTATTATTTAATTATTTAATTATTTTGAGCAAGACTTACTTTGAAAAACATTTTCAGTTTCTGTTCACAGTATGTTTCGAGCAGGAATGACAATTTATTGTGATTACTCTTGCTTTTTATATTCAAAGTCACTTACTACGTATTCATGAACGTATTACTTCGAAATTTGACAACATTAAACTGGTTTATAGTTTTTGGAACTGTATGAAGAAATTAAAACATTTAAATCTCATTTAGTTTTTATAACTGGATTTAATATTTTTTTTTATGTTTTTTTATTTTTATAGCTCTGCGTTGTTTTGTTGCCGCTTCTTTGTAAAAGCTGAAAATATTTGACCATATTATAAAAGTTTCCTAATTGACGTCACGGTATTTATATAAAACTAGCACAACCCGCGACTTTGTTTGTGATTGCCATCATTAAGACTATGTGATAAAGTGATTAGACCAGCTTTTAAATACAGAGGGTACTTATAACAAAAAAAAATTTTTATGAAATCGTACTACGCATGAATGAATTAGAACTAAGTCAAAATTTTGACTTTTATCCTCTTTTTAGAGAAAGGGTGCTGAATTTTTATATAAAAGGTATCCAGTCTCCTAGCTCGTTCTATGAACTCAAATCATGCTCAGTTTTATTTAAGTTTATTTAGTATGAGTAGTTTTGGCGTGATATACGGCATACATTAAAAATTGAAAAAAAAATACATATTTGGCATTACAAAAAATATACATAAAATACAAACAATATATATAAATACATATTTAGTATTCGTTATATAATCAATCACCTCTAAACATTTTTTTTAATTCTTCAATTTATTTAAATAATATTTAATTTTTTTAACAAATTCAAAAATATATGTAACAACAAACAATACTACAATTATAATTTATTTTTTACATACAGATGAAAACTTTTTTTAAGATTTCGTAAATATAAATATTCTACATGTTCGTGTATAAATAATAAATAAATATGCTTAACACACACACACAAGGTCGTCTGTTCCTAAGGTAGTAAACTTAATTGCCTGTGTTTTAGATAAAAGCCGACTGATATACATTTTTTTAAAATAAATATACCTACATATAAATAATACATATATAAATAAACATATATTACACCCAGACTCGGGGCGAGAATCGAACCCACAACCCTTGGAGCAGAAATCAGGGTCACTGCAAACTGCGCTAACGGGTCAGGCAAAAGTGTATGAACTCGTATATCGTTTCCCTTTTTTTTTTTTTTTTACGCAGAGGAATCCATTTACGGATGATATCCAGGATGCCCGGGTCGGCAGTCCTAGACCTATGTCGGACTCGGCACTTTGGGAGTGCAATACCGTACTAAACCCCTGCGGGAGCCTTCAGCCGCTTTAATTGGAGGGTCCCGGATCTGCAGGCAACAGGATCCCTCCAGCGACAGGCTGGCCTTGGCGAAAAGGCCAGACTTCTCCTCCATGGGGACTGTCCGGCTAACCTCTGAACAGTCCCGACGACGCCGTGTCTAGCAGGACCGGGTTCCCATCCCGGCCCGACACGGGCACAAGGGCGTTACAGGAGGCGCATTAAGTAGCGCCTCCTACGCACCCCCATTCGTCGCCCGCGGATGGAGGCCACGTCGGCGGCCTCCTCTCTCATCCTCTCGTCGGCCTCCTTCTGGGACATTACTGTCTCGCAGAAGGAGACCATCGCCTTCCAGGACTCGTCGTCGCCGAGCATCGCGGTGATGACGCTCGGGAGCGACAAGTCCCCTCGTATATCGTTTCCCTAGTAGCCGTAGCCAACATTAAAACATTTGCATATATATATATATATATATATATATATATATATATATTAATTATATACAGCAACGAAAAAAATACATACAGAAATATGAAAGATATTTTATATTTAGTTATAACACATAAATAAATAAATCATAAGGATTGCTTAATAATAAAGTAAAAAAGTTCCAAAACAGTAAACAAGTTTAGTTGTGTCACATTAATCAAAGAACGTAGCATGTTAATTAGTTTGTAATAAATGATTATAATATATAAAGGCACGAGTAATCACAATTTAATATCATTCGAGTTCGAATCACAACTAATATAACACAAAATGATTTTTAAAGTAAGTATTAATTTAATAATGAAATTATTCAAATACTTTAATTTATGTTTGACATTTTTAACAATTGTGATTTCTCTTAGGTAGTCATATTCGCTACTGCACTGGTAGCAGTGAACACGCAACATCACGGTCAAAATCACGCCGTTTCCTCTCAATCGATCATCCGACATGACATCTCCCACGATCAACACAACTATCACTATGTACAAGCTGCCCCTCTAGTTCATCACGCTGCTCCCATAGTTCATCACGTAGCACCAGTAGTTCACCATGCTGCTCCAGTGGTTCACCATACTCCAATCTACCACAGTGAGCAACATGATTCTCATCATCACCAGGATTACTACGTAAGTAATTTAAATAAAATAAATAATAAACAATTCACACTTAACGGCCCTTAGTAGGATATAATAAAATAAAATATAGTAGGATGTATTTAAAATCTGTATTGCTAATACAAACATTTGTTTTGGTACGGGGATCGAACCTGCGATCGCTAGCGCAACGGCCAGTTGCTGTGACCACTGCGCCAACACGTCGTCCAAAATTATTTCTTTACCGTTTAATTAAACTATAATTTACGTATATTATGATGTAAATAATAAAACAATGCTTTTAACAGGCTCACCCTAAGTACGAGTTCGAATACCAAGTAGCAGATCACCACACTGGTGACATTAAATCCCAGCACGAAGCTCGTGACGGCGACCACGTCACTGGCTCTTACAGCCTACACCAACCCGATGGTGCCGTGCGCACTGTACATTACAACGCTGATAAACATAGCGGTTTCAACGCTCAAGTGGAATACTCTCATCACTCACAACACGCCCAGCCTGTTCATCACGCCTCTCAGTATCATCAGTAATTTATTTTATGACTGAAAATACTTATAAATTTATAAGAATAGAGTATATCTAATGTCAATTATGTATTTAATAATAAACGACTGAAAAATCAACGATTGAATTATAATTTTAATTTTTTATTTTATTTATTTCGTCTAAATACCTATATAGACATCAGGTGTATCAAAAAATTAAAGTATAATTGGTATGCACTCTCGTAATTATAATAATTACAAAACAATATCGTTACATGTTTTTTCGTCGGTAGGAAAATCTTGAATTGTTTTCATTTCATTACACGCCTAAAATCTTAAAAATCATAGTTATAAATCAAAATAGTGAGAATTGTCTCGAAGGAATGGGTACCATCGATTAATATTATAGATTTTTATTAGTCATTATTAATAAAGTGTCAGTGATTCGGTCATTTTTCGTATAATTTAAATTCATATTTATTTTATATGCATTATCTAATATCTTTATCTGAATCTCGGAAACGGCTACAACAATTTTCATGAAATTTAGTATGTAGGGGGTTTCGGGGGCGCTAAATCGATCTAACTAGGATTTATTCTTAGAAAATGTCGTTTTATACCTTTTTTTGCGCAATTAAAAATATCATTAGAATACGAAGGTAAATTTTGCTATAATTGAGAACCTTGTAATAGCTCGGATGAGAATCGGGTGGATTCGAAATCAGAAGACCCGGGTTCGAATCCAGGTATCTACAGACCAATTTTTTTTCCTTTTTTCCTTCAAGTTTCTTCTTTTGTGAGAAAAACTATTATTGAGAGCTCTTTTTATTTAAATAACCAGTTCCTATTATTTTACTATTATGCCGGTATAAATATATTTTAACCGAGCAAAGCTAGTTCATCCAGGTACTATCACTTATATGACAACATACATAAGTAAATCGAATACGCGTTCGACACCACCGACACAGCTAGAAAATAATAAGATTTTTGAGGTTTTTATTACATTTTATGTTTTTTCTTTTCACGCTGGTGCAACGTAATAGAAAGTAAATATGTACCCAGATGTATGATTGTAACTTTAATGTCATATATAGCTAAAAATAAACTATATATTATACTAAAATCTAATTATAATTTTAGTCTTTATTGAAAATAAACCTTATTCACTGGTAAAAAAATAATTATGTGTCTTTGCAGGAAAAGCTTTGTTTAAAAACACTATTAATAACTACGAGTATATAACCAGTACAAATACTTAAATTTGTTAAAAAAAAACTTTTAGAGTTAGCAGTTTTTCCTCTAAATATTGTAAATGTTTTGAATCTTGGTAATTTAGATGGTGCTGAGATGTCCACACGTGAAAGTAAGCAGTTACACTAATACGCACCTCTCATCAGCTTGATCAGAAATATGTTGTCAAGCAGATGTCTTCTACCAGAAAGAGAGCATTGAAAAATTTAAGACTATCTTCATATCTATTTATTTTTTAGCTATACCACCACTGTAGGAGGGAATGCCATAAAAAAAACTTTTTTGTATGCTTTCTATTGTTTTTCTGTAAACTTCGTAGTAGGGGTTCCTTACAACGCTCCCATACTCAAGACCACTACGAACAATAGTTGTAAATAGCAATCTTAGTTTGTGGGTTCTTAATTTTTTTCGTATTGCGCATAATAACACCAAGAATTTTAAGGCTATTCTTACAGATGTTGTCTATATGAATATTGAAGCGCAACTTTGAGTCTAGAGTCACTCTCCTTAATTTGATGGACGTGGTTTAGCGGTAGATTATTTAAAAAGTATGTAGGAGGAAGATCAGATTTTGCTCTCGTGAAACGAATAAGGAAACATTTGCCAACATTGAGGTACATGTGATTGAGTTGAGTAATAAAAATATAATACAAAAATATAGCTTAAAAGGTGTTTTATTTGATGTCGGATTGTATAACAAAAAATTTACTACGGTTTATTTAGTACAAAGCGTTAAAGACAAGTTTTCGCTCTTGCAATGAGTATAATTATTCCACTTTATTTTTATCTTACTATCTTACTTTATTATCACTGCAATACATTTAAAATTTTTTAAATGATTTAAGTTTCATGCAAGTAAGAAGCACAGATGATTTTTTTACATAGATATTTTTGCTATAACTAATTTAGGGCACTCAATTTTACTATATATAACTCATCTATAAATCATTGTTTATAAATATTTCTGCTGTTTCTTTGACTTTTGAAAATTATTTGTTTGGTCTTGTTTATTGCTGTAACGGTAGGACAAAGTTCTTTTATGTAAGCGCTGTGTTCTATAAGTGATAAGTTCACCATAAACTGTTTCTGAGTATTTGTATCTTATATTGTTTAATAGTGAATAAGTCGTTGAAGCACCTTATAAGAATAAATAAATAAATATAACGCAAAAGAGATAGCGCTTATCTACATCTTATTCTTCTGACTGGCATTATTAATCCCGGTTACTGCCAGGGTCTGCCTTCCGACTAAGTCTTCTCAACTTTGCACGATCTTTAGAATCACCCATTGTTAGTGCGTTGGCTCTAATATCCTGCTTCACAACGTCTAGCCATCGTTTTTATGAGAACGTGGGAGGTTTAGATCCAGGGACAGACATATCACGTCACTTTCTTCCGACATAGTCCTCAGACCGGTGCACGACATGGCCATACCACCGCAGGCGCCACTCTTGAAATTTACCCGCTATGTTACGGACCCCGAGACTGCCCCAGATGAATGTATTGAATATACAATTAGCTCGTATTACGCCGCACATCCATCTCAGCTTCTTCATTTTCATGACGTGAAGCTCATGAGCATGCCGAGATAGTGCTGGTCAGCCTTCGCTCTCATATAAAAGGACTAGTCAGACGCTCTTGTATGTTACCTGTCCCTTGAGCTTGGGTAGTTTTCTGCGGTTACATACCACACCTGTAACCTCTCAGTATTTGGCCCAAGCAGAACTTATCTGGACTTGGAAATGGCGATCGATGTTATTGGACTCGTACAGGACGCATCCCAGATTCCTGAACTCCTCCAACTTAATGGCTAATTCAAGAAGTATTTGAATGGTGGTAGAATATGGAACTTAAGTATCGTAAATTGTTTCTGATAAGTATAATTATAGTAATAAGTGCATGGCAAGTCTACCAACTGAACAGACGCTAATAGTGGTTCAACACGGGGTGGTAATGTCCCGAATGACACTTATGTGTGTATTCCTTATTATTGTTCTTAACCAAGTCACATTTTTTGCTCGCTTTTAGTATATATTAAAATATAGTTTTAGTATATATCAATATACATACCGACGCTAGCCGCTAGTATATCAATATTATTTAAATCACTTTTATATGTGATGTTATGTGACCTCGCGATTTCACCTGTGTTGGTCGTAGCTTATTTTCTATGAGAATCACTAAGGTGTTTTATGTCAGATTATTTCTCGCTATAAATAGACTATTTAAAGGAATATGAAAAATATTCATTTTTTTTATATAAAATTAAAAAGGTTTAAAAATGTAAATTGCTTAATTATAAAGTATAACAAGTACACAAATATAAACCAGTTTAATGTTGTCACCTCAACCAAACTTCTACGTAACATGTTCAAGAGTTCATGAGTGCGTAGTAACTGATTGTGAATATATAAAGGCACGAGTAATTTCAACTTATTATCATTCGAGTTCGAAGCACACAACTAACAAAAACTTAAAATGTTTTTCAAAGTAAGTTTAAGCAATTCAATTACTATGAATTAGGTATTTTAAGAATAAATAGTAGTTGTTTATATATTATCATAACAGCAATTATTTAAGTTATAATTAAATAATTTAAAGAATTATAATTCTGCTTATAATTGGTGTTTCTTATGTATGTGTTATGTAATAGGTCCTCGTCGTCGCCGTTTCGCTGGTAGCAGCTAATGGGCAACATCATGGCCAAAGTCATGGTCACGCCATTTCCTCTCAATCGATCATCCGACATGACATCGGCCACGGTCAAAACAACTACCAGAATATCCAAGCCAATGCCCCTCTCGTTCATAACGCTGCTCCCATAGTACATCACGTAGCACCGGTAGTTCACCACGTTGCTCCCGTTCTTCACCATGCTGTACCAGTGGCTCACCATGCTCCCGTCTACCACAGCGAACAACACGATTCTCTTGGTCATCAAGATTACTACGTATGCTAAATATTTTATTATATATATTTTATTTATTTAGATGAGATGAGATTTATATATATTTTATTTATTTTATATATTTAGATACTAATATCAGCATAATCTTTTGACAGGCTCACCCCAAATACGAGTTCGAATATCAAGTAGCGGATCACCACACTGGCGATATTAAATCCCAGCACGAAGCTCGTGATGGCGACCACGTCACTGGCTCTTACAGTCTGCACCAACCCGATGGTGCCGTGCGCACCGTACATTACAACGCTGACAAACATAGCGGGTTCAACGCTCAAGTGGATTACTCTCACCACTCACAACACGCCCAGCCTGCTCATCACGCCCCTCAATATCATCATTAATTTATTATACGACTGAAAATACCTATTATTATAAGTGTAGAATAAATCTGATAATATTTTTAATATTGATTTTATTGTTTTTTTTTATTTATTATTATTACTATTTAATTATATACATATATATATATCCAAGTATGCAATCCTAAATAATAATTACATTACATAGGATCTCATTATAATTTGTAGTGGATAAAAAGACCCGTTTTATGTTTCATTAGTAATATAGAATCTATAAAATTTTCATTATATCACAGCACAACATGAAACGAATTAAATTCGCATACGAAGGCATGCGTCCCGCTATATAATTATTAATATATATATATATATATATATATATATTTAAAAAATAGACCATAGTGCCAAATTTGTTTCTTTTATGGTCAATGTTTGGATTTATAAGTTTACACACTTTGAATTTATAACTTTTTTATTATTCGTTACTAAAGCGATATGTACTTAAAGGAATCGAAAGCCTAAACCATAAATAAGGTGGAGTGCGCTGGCAAAAAAAAATCATATATACACTAATTTTATAAATAAATCATTTTATTTAAGATACGCACATGGACATCTATTCCTAAGGTAGGCAACTTATTTATACCTGTGTTTTTGGCAAATAATAAAATTGTGAAGTTCGTAAACAGAAACTTTAAAGAATATTCTTAGTCCAGTAAAATGAAGATTGAAACTACCGTTCGAAACGAAAGCCTGCGTTTTTGAATGTAAGTTCATTTTGACATTTTGAAGTATACATAGTTAAATAATTAATAGTTTAAAAAAAAAAACTAAAAGAACATGCTTTTATAAATAAACCAAACTAAAAAGTAGAAAATATTTTTTTTAATAATTCAAATATTTTAATGTAAAAAAGCGTGGGGTGTGAATGTTAATATCAGGCACAAATAATTATTCCAACAAATGAAATTAAATTAAAATTGAAAAGATATTATAAATTACTCAATAATAAAGTAGAACAATTCCAAAAAATTGAACCAGTTTAATGTTGATACTTTAATCATAATCCTACGTACCATGTAAATTAATATGTAGTATTAATATTATATATTATAAAAGCATACATATTCTGAAATTAATATCATACGAATCCGAATCACAGATCTAACTATCTCACAGATATAACTAGATAAACATTCAACATGTATTACAAAGTGAGTTTGTAATTTTGTTAACGTTTATTTATGATTAATAGTATATTTGAGGTCAAGTCATAACTATTTTTGTTATTCTCGGTTTTACTTGCATATAAGTAGATTATTTTAAATATTTTAAATTACGAAATTTAGCCTTATTTTTTAAGGTAAAATTGAAAAATAAATTTATTGCTTATCAAAAAATCAAATATTAACGTTTCTTTTTTAACTAAACAGAGTTAAAAAATGATAGAGCTTTTATACAAACTTTCTTCTCGTTTTTTACCTTTACCTGTACCTGTAATTGTTCAATTGTATTCTACTTACCTTTCTATACTAAGTTGGTAGTGACCCTTATATATGACCCCCATATATAATCAATATTTATTTATTTCACTCAGCTATTACTTAAAGCATAGGCATTCATTAATTTATTACCGTTAGTAATAGTATCGTGTATGTGTGTTAAACGAAATATAGATTAATTATATACATATATATACCCATGCATATATACCCATGCAATGTTTAACATTACGCATTCGATAAGATCTACGTTGTTAACACCTACAGTCGTGGATGTTGTGTGAAAATTTCAAGTATCTACCTATTACGCTTATAAAAATATAGCTTATATTTAGCTAATTTTAACCGCCTTCTATAACCTAATTACTATTATTTTTAAAATTAAGACGTACAATTTTACTTAAGGTAATGTAATCAAAAATTTCATATATTGGGTAATTTCTTTTTAAATGTCTGATTTCGTGTCAATAAGATACATATAAATAATGTAAATAAGAACTACTACGACTATAGTCTCAAGGCTTTAGCGGCTTGACTCTAGTGACAGAGAAATAAATAATTAGCGAGACTACAGAGCTCCGTTTCTTTGATCCCTTTGACTACAGAGCCCCAGTAAGACTTTTTAATCGATAAACATTTAATTGCAAGTGCAATAAATTTAGTTAGCTACAAATCTTTCATTGTAAGTTTTATTACTCGTAAAATATACCAGTGCATGTAAGTGAAGAAATGTACCTTCGTTTTTGACCTCTTAAAAAGATAATAAAAATGTTATATAACATTTATTAGTCCAGAATGCAAGTAAGTAAAAAGATAATGAAATTGAGATAAACGATTTTTTACGGACGTCAAGACAGCTTATGTATTCAGGGCTTATTAGATCTTTTAAGATCATTAGAAGAGGTCGAATATCAATATAAATGTGTCAACTCAGTAATAAACACCATGATGCCATTCATTATCCGGTCGAATTCTTGAATACACTGAAGCCTCCTGGTCTCCCAACTCACATATTAAAATTGAGAGTTGGCGCGTCAATTACGTTGCTGCAAAATATTAATCCACCAAAGTATGCAAGTGAAAATATTGCATCGTAATGTAATCGAAGCAAATATACTAATCGGTTGTTCTAGAGGAGAGTCTGTATTAGAGTTTTTAATCCTAGACTCCCCTAACACCATCAAATTACCCCTTCGAATTTAAGAAAGAAATACTGCGGTAGGTGTAGTATTTCGATTTCGTTGTAAAAAGTTACCTAATTCACCAGATCAAAGGCCGAGCTTCGTATTCATAAAATATAACAAAATTTTATTTTGTTTTAATGTTTAATTAATATTTAAATCCCTACTCTATAATAAAGATTGTTGTATTTTATAGGTATTCAAACATTTTAACATAATAATTTATATGTTATAGGAAAATTTTATAACGTAAAAAACCAATTAAAAATCCTATTAGAACCATTTTCGACTTCTACGCGGACGAAGTCGCGGGCAAAAGCTAGTAAAAAGATATTTGACTAAAAACAAAATGAAGAGGCATCTATATAAAAAACGTATAATATTAACTTGTCCAGCCTCATGTTTCCATGATGTTCCAGTTTGTATATACATATTTATTTACTTCAGATTTTTTTTTAAGTACTAGTACGGGGTATAAATAATTGATATTAAAATGATATACTAAAAATCAAGATCTAGATAAGCCTGAGAAAAATTAAGAAGCAGGAGAAATTAATCTCCTTTGAATAGATTGTATAATGTCTATTAAGTATATATTACTGTAAGTTTTTGTGGGTGACATTTTTTTAGACTGGAGTCTTTTGCAAAATCTACTCGAACGACCAGCTGCTTGTTGTGATGAAAAAGAGCCATAAACCATCATTCGTCCTCCTACTTCCTTTTGAATAAGCACATTAATGTCCTCTCTGACGCTCTGAATATTTATAGGTGGCGGTGATAACGATTTTGAAATGTCTTCACGTATTATGTAATTTGTTTCTGGAGGAAGACTCATAAAAACAAAGTTCTTGTAAAACCTACGAGATATCTAGCGTATAAAATAAACAGAACACGGAATGTTTCGAAGGAAAGTTGTTTGTTTATGTAGATGCAAATTACTATTTAATCTTATTATACATTCGTATCTGTACACGTTTTTATATGTTATTCTTGCGTAACCCACCTTGACTGCATTGTAATTAGCTGAAAAGATATTTTCTTTTACAACAGAAGCAAAGCTAGAACACAATTCGATTTATACTATCGAAATAGAAATAACAATATGTCTATTTTTTTTTTTGTCTTGTTTATATTTATTACATAGCATATTATTTTTAAAAATAAAAAAGCTAATCTTAAAAAGTATGCCATAATAAATTATTAGAGGACGCATTGGACAGAACTAGTATAAAGCTGCTGCTAATAGAAGAACAAGTAGAGTAAGTAAGAATTAATTTTGAAAAACGCTCAATCAGATGTGTATTTCCTTTAATTGAATTTGCTTCAAATCAATAGGCGATATTTTGTCTCCCATAGAATCCTTTATTAGTGAGTTTGTATGGCATAATAAGAACTTTTTCAAATTTCACATTTCTGCATTCACTAGTTCCGACTAATGGTATGATCGTGACTCAGTTAGTCAACTTCTGATTATACATAAAATATATACTAAACTAAAAAACACACACAACATACAAGCGTAAAAAGTCAAAGTAATTTAAAAAACTAACTTCAAATTACACAGAAACGACTGCGTTCCTGTGTAATTTGAAAATGAAATTAATTTGGCGCTAAAAATCCGCAATTTTATTTATTTTTTATATTGATATACCCAGTGTCACTCTAACACTAAATACGAATCTAATGCCACCTCTTAAGCTAAAATCCATCGAGCCGTTCAGGCCATACAGCGTGCCAAACAATTATACATACATATATACATGCATATTCTCGAAAAACAAAATCCTCCTTCTGGCGCAGTAGGGTAAAAATATTTAATACTCTTAAACGTACCGCAACGCAGGTCAGACCGCGTAACACATTCATTTGAAATATAATTAAGATTTAAATAATTTTAAGATATACGAGATATTACGTAATATTCATTTCTCTTGTTATTTACATGTATTGTTACAAATTAAAATCTCCAGTGAAATACTTACATGTATAAAATAACAAGTAACATATGTATGTAAAAACCGAATTGTAGACGTGCACAAGTATCAATGTTTTACACACACATTTGCAAAAATACGCGTCAGTAATTTCATTCATTCAAGATACAATCATTGTGGACGTTAACCTCTTTTAAATGTTGTCTTCCGTATAACTACTCCTTTCACTGTTTTGAAAATAATCATTATCCGAAATTACATTCGTTGAAATCAAATTACTTTATAAAAAAAATCATACTATATTTTTTTTTAATATTGTTATTTCCGTGCTTACTATTTATTTTACTTTTTTTTCAATTTTTTTGCTTTTGTATAATCAAAGTATTACTTACTATGTGAAACATATTAAAATCAATAACGATAGATTTTTTTTAAATGCAACGTAATATAAAATTACCTTCAATACATTATTCGTAGAAAAAATCTTTTAATAATGGGACAAAATAAAAATTTATAAAGATTTAAATAAGCAATAATAAACAATTTATTTACACATATAGCAACAATAGTAACATAGATAATAATTTAGACTCAGTCAGTCTTAAATATATAAAGAAAAAAATTAATTTTCGTGGTGGTTCTCAATGTGCACATGTTGACCAGGAGCCGAGTGCTTTACAACAGCGTTAAATCTGAAAGAAAATAACGGTATTCTTCACTATCATATACCTTAATCAGTAAGTATCAGCAAAATAAATGAATATTAAAAAATATAGTGTAATAAACAATAGCTGGTAGACAGAGGACACATCTGGAGTGCTATAGAAAAATATTAAAAATACATACAAAAGAACAGTGCCTAATGGTGGTCTAATTGCTGAAATTCATTTCTTCCAGATAATGTTTAAAGAATAATAAATTAATTACATTTGGCAGTACAAATTATATTAACAATGAACGTAACGTACAACGTACGTAATAAATAAATAACAAAGAAGTAAGATAGATGTTAAAGTTTGTTTAAGTTCGTCATACGTTTCCTAGTGTTCTCAACATTATTATGTTAAATTAATTATAAAAAAAGGACATTGTGACTTATTTTTACCCATGGTGTTTGTCTGAACTGTATTCGACCGTCCTCACGGAACCATCAGCCTCGTGCAGAGAGTACACTCCCTTTACATTGTCGCCATCACGGATTTCGTGTTGGAATTTGTTGTCTCCCGTGTGAGGATCCTCAACTTTGTATTCGTATTGGTATTTAGGATAAGCCTGAAATAGTTTAAAAATGTTATATTATTTATAACAATATTTACAAAAATGTTTTGTAGATGTTACACGTTTGATCTCATTTGTGTTTAAAATGTTCTTATGTGATACGAATACATTAATAGAAAGTTGTTTTTATATAAATTCTAGACATCAGTGAAGAGTTTGCGATTTAAATTAGAGTAACTTACATAATAGTCAATAGGCTCGTCGTGGGAATGGGCCTCAATTTGTTGATGAGGCTCAATTTGGTGATGAGCCTCAATTTGGTGATGAGCCTCAATTTGGTGATGAGCTGGTGCATGGTGTTCGGCTTCTTGGATGTAATGATAACGATGAGCAGGTACGCGGACATAGTGATGTGATTCTTCATGAGCTGGTGCAGACTGAGTCTCATGAGATACACTGGGGTAATGTAACGATTGGATATTATTTTTAGCGTGACCACCCTGTTGAAGTTTCACTTCCTCGTTTGCTTGATAGTAGTGTTTGTATCCAATAGGCTCTTGATTTTGTTCTCCGTGAGATTCCTGGGACTGAGACTCCTCGTACGCTTGCGGTTGGAAATGAACAATAGTCTGTGATGAAATCGCAGATTTATGTTGGACTGGCGAAGAAACGGGTACATGTATAGGTTCACTTTGTTCATCCTCGTGAATAGGTGCTGGTTCCTGATTTATAAGTCCAAGAGTCTTGTGCACAGAGGGATATTTATATCCCTTAAGGTACTCTTGTTGAACTGGTCTGTACTTGTAAAATTGCTCATCTCCGTAGCACGCCGTCACTGCTATAGTACAAATTAAAATCTGAAATATAAAAATTAATATTATAAACCGTGTTTTAATATTAATTTTATAATTTTAAATTGGTAAATTTCTCAAACTCACTTTAGCTAACATTTTGATCGTTCTTCTTAGACTTCCGCAGTGAAACTGATGAATTAGCATTGACTTAAACCTTAATATATACCGGAGACGTTACGAGAAAGAATTGAATCGATCTGTTACCGCTTGGGGCGTCAAATTTGTAACCCACAACACGCACACTCTTTGTGTGACGTAATTTACGTAACCAATGTGAAGGTTGTCTGTCCAGCTCAAAACACTGAAACATAATAGGATGTCTAATACTTCGGAAGTTAATTAGTATTTCTGTTTTGCAGACGAAACCTTTCACCCGTGAAAAAAGTCTTAATAAAATCAATTAAAATTTTATGCCAGGTTAATGGTATTAAATTTTATAGATATGGGTTCATTTACTTTTATCTTTTAAAATAAATGAAAAATAATCATTATGTTAGTTGTAAAGTCCGTGTACTATATCAATTAACTTAATTTGTATATCAATCGTTCCAGTAAGGAGAAAAAATAGGTAGCTATCGATCGAACGAGCGTGTTTATTATGATTTGTTTTAGTTTAATTTAAATAGTTATTTTATATTTAATTTTCAAATAGATAAAAAGATAGATAAATATCTTTTTAAGTATCATTTTTATAATATATTAACAGTAAAAAAAAACAAATAAACTAAAGATTTATAATAACAATGTTTCTAAATGTTCAATGTAGTTAAATTCGAGTTAATAATAAGAAGAGTAGATATAGTTAAAATTATAATAAGAGTTCGAGAGAGAGAGAGCGATCTATTTATTTCGTCTTATTTACATAAATGTAATAAAACACCCTGACAATTTGCGGTTTCTAAAACTGCTACAACATACAAAGTCAATATTAGTATTCAGATTTAACGTGGATTTAGTTTTGTTTGCATCTCAACTTAATGTATTAGAAATGCACTGGATACTTCAAAATAAACTAATAATTTGCATAATTTAAGTGATCCACATCACAACTTATATAAATATATTAAGCACAATTTTTTGAAATTTAGATAACGTAAAATACTTTCAAAATTTAATTACTGTATTATTTTTAATTTGGTAATATTTTTAATATTATGAAAATTCATAATATTTTATGTACAAATGTTATAAAGAGAACGTTTTCACATTTGTTTGTTACGTTGTTTTTTTCTTTCACATTAAGAGGCTATGTCATCCTCAAGTAATATAGGTATATAAAAATTATATTACAACTCATAGCAATGGAATAATAGCTCAAAATGTTAACGTAGCTAAAACCATAAGAAACATTTAATATTTAGCAAACTTATTGTTGAAGATCTTATACTTCTTATGATATTATTAGGTATAAGACTTCTTATACATTCACTTCCTAACAATATACAATTTTAAAACAATTTATCAAATAATACGAAAAACATGCAGTAGAAATTAATTAAGATAGGCGACTGTACGTCAAGATACTATGTGTAAAAGCGAGCTTTTTTTAATTTATATTGTATTATTTTATTTTCTACTAGCTATGCCCTGCAGTTCAGATATGTATGCAAAACAAAATTCACGATGATGATTGTGTTTATTTTAATTTTATTAATTTAATAAATATAAATTATTACTTTAATAACTACACTTTTACACGATGTATAAAAAAAAACTGCATCAGATTTTAAGCGAGACGTGTAAGACCATAACTGTGAAAACCGTAGACAATTTTTGCAGCAGATTTTACGTGATGCGGGAACAAACAAAAAAATATATAGATTGACTAGCGAGTATTGTAAAAATATTTGTTTTGGCTTTTATTGTTCTTATAAAGACCCCTTTAATTTGTTTTTCCTAAATGTCTTTCATGTACAGACATCGATCGAGATCAAGATCATGTATCACATCACGAAGCTCTTCGAGCGTGTGATCGACTTCATGCTACACCGGTAGTATACTGGTGTGTATATACTGTATGTGTCAGTATGGGTTGCATCTAGAATCGGGCATAATTGACTCCATTTTTTTCCTCAGAACTCTGATCAAGGCTTACAGGGACAAAAGAAGAGCTCTACATCTGGCATTTTTGGATCAGCAGAAGGCTTTTGACTGTGAGCCTCGTCGATGTACCTGGTGGGCATTAGCAAAACTATATTTTGATATTGTTAAATACATGTACCGCAATTCTGCTTTTACGGTAAAGACCGCCGTTGGCGATACCAATCATTTCTAAATCACTGTTGAAGTCCACCATTGCTCGGCTCTTACTCCATTCTTGTTTAATGTATTACATGATGTTGTCTCGGGTTATCTGCAGGGACCACCGGGACCCACGGGAGTTGCTGGTCTCCTACTGGGCGCGTCCCTGGGTGGCGGATAGGCTCGTCGCTCACCACGAGTGGTTGGGGTCTTTGGACCCCCTCGGACCAAAACCAGCAGTAGTGGGCGCGAAAGCGCAGAATTGAGAATGGAGGGAGATCGAGGGTACTCTGTCTCTCTCGTCGTACTTCAGTGGTTGGACCGCTCCCGGTACTTCTCTGAATTAGCAAAAAGGACTGGTGAGTGGCTCCAATTACATACGGCGGGGCGCGGAGGCGCAGTGGAGTGTGTTGGCATGGCAGGTGCGGTCGGTGGGGCGTGGCACCGGGAGGGCGCGGAGAGAGGAGGAGGGACTCCTTGTCTTCTCTGCCTCGTGCAGAGTGGACTGGTAGAGCGGTGGAGGGAGGATAGAGGGAGATCGAGGGTACTCTCTCCCTCCACTTCGGTGGTTGGGCCGCTCCCGGTACTTCTCTGAACTAGCAGAGTGGACCGGTCGAGCGGCTCCAATCACATACGGAGGGGCCGCCGGGAACAGCGTCGGGGCGTCACGGTTGTATGCGTTTGCGATCCCGTGGCGCCCCACTACGGCGCAGACGGCCGATGGGTTTTAGTGGGTATTCTGACTTTAGCGGTGAGAGTCAGCGAGTCCCACATACCCGTCGCCTTTGGGCGTATTCCCATCGTAAAAAAAAGGTTACCTGCAGGACGAGTCTCTATCGATGGTGATGTATGCCGATGAGATAGTGTTCGTTAACCAGAGCTATTGACTTAATTTGATTGAATACAAAATGAATTATTTACAAATTAATAGACATATTATAACATTATCGTTTCTCCATAACAATATATCAAAGATCTGGTGTAGGTGTAGTAATAATATAATAGGTAGGCTATTTTAATGAGAAAAAGTTTATATATGTATTATATTCATAGAGTTTGGTACAAAAAATGCGCTAAAGAATTAAAAAGACTATGCTGTTTTTATGTTTATTCCTATTTCACAAGTTTTTTAAATTAATTACCTATTCAATGTTATTTTTTATACTTATTATTTAAATAATTACTTATATTGTATAACTAATAAGCGAGGCATTGAGGTGGGTTCTACTCTAACTTCACGCAAAATGAGTAATTTTTCGAACTAAAAATATCTCTAATTATCGTATATATTTCAGTTGTACCTATATATTATATATACACACACATATTAAGAAATAAAAACAGCCCTCATGATACTTGTAATGCCATTTTTGTTATTTAAAGTAATTAAAAAACTGTTGAAAAAAGTTCTGTCTTGAACATCCGTGTGTTTCTATGTGCGAATCCTGTATGTGGTTACGATAACGACCGAAAAACTTCACTAATCGGGTTTTTTTTTTTCTTACGCTCCAGTATAGTTAAGAATAGAACCCTATTTAATTTCACGGTCTAATTCGATGTGGTTTAATCGTTTTTAACAATTCGTGTTACTACCAAATTGAAAAACCATAACAGTATATATTTTTTTTAATGAAGTGTTTGTTGGTTTTTCTTAGGAATCATAATATACAGTCATATTAAATTTTCAATGACTATGTATACTATGGTCACTATGATTACAAATAATAAATATATAATAATAAAATATAACTTATTGTTATATCAAATAAATTTTAATTGATTTTATATAATTAATTTTAATTAATTATTTTTAACTCAAATTAGTTCTGAAATAAATACTTTTTTATGTATCCTTTTACTGTAATTACGATAGCATTACTTATAAGCTAATTGGCCTTTACTTGTTAGTGTTGAGTTAATTTCTATTACAATTATTGTCTAATTTTATAACTAAAGAAACTCACATTTGATTTAAAAAGACTAATATTTTGCGTAGTTTACGACACTCACTTAAAAACGTTTAGCAATAATTAGCCTAAGAAAATTTGAAAGCCAATGATGTTCAGTTTCTTTATTATACAATATGTGCTAACTACGGTTTTGCACGCACAGATACTTCTGTACGATCTACTGATCGTAACTATATTAGCGGTTTAAGACTTATTTATTGGTTATAAGACAACATATTTTAATTTAAAAACAATTACGTCTCACGATATAGGTTGTTACTTTGCCGATATTTTGATCCAGTTGTATTAACCTTAATTAATTAAAGTGTATAATAAACATACAATACAAGTATACAATAAATAATAGACTAATCTATACAAATAATAAATCTGTTAAAATCTCCGTTTTATGAATACACTATATATCATCAAGAATAAATTTTAATAGCGCGTTTTTTTTTTTTGTATCAGCGCCATCTCTTATCGTTTTTGGTCGTGCACGTATCACGTAAAAAGTACAAAACCAATGTAAATAACTTTAATACATAAAAATTATGCATAACTCACAGTATAATTTAGTTTTTGTTTCATTGTAATTAAATTTAAAAATAAATATTTAAGAAAATAGAAATAGGTACCTACGCCGCCAACGCCATCTGGTCTAAGGAATCTTAAAAACTCACAAAACTTACTTTTGAGTTAGTATTTTGTTAAACTTAAAAGTTTACTAAATATGTCGGATAGGAATAGAAATCGTTTTAATATTTTAGATAAACATCATTTTCAATTAATATAAGTACTATTATGTTAAATGTCACTAAAAATAAAAACGTAGGATTCCGTCCAACGTAGGGTTCTCACCAAGAGCCCTCCTACCCGAGACGTAAGAGTAGGTCTCGGCAAGAACCTCCGCCACGAGTTCCCACGGGGGGTCGCCGGCTAGAGCAGTAGCTGCAGCCCACGATAAGGTACGGTACCCCCGGATCACTTTCACCGCGATGATCCTCTGCGCAGAGCGCAGCGCAGCCTTATTCCTCGCAGTGAGGCGATCCGCCCAAACCGGGGCGCCGTACGTCGCCATACTCTGACAGACACCAGAGTACAGCTGCCTGCAGGCAGCGCTGGGTCCTCCGAGGTTCGGGAGGAGTCTGCCCAGTGCACTCGCCACCTTTACGACCTTCGGTCCCACCATAGAGAAGTGTGGGCCGAAGGTCCATCCTCCGTCTAGGATGAGCCCCAGATTTTTGATTTGGGAGCTCATCCTGACCCTCCCCTCTCCGATCTGCAGGGTAGCCCCCGCTGGGGGTCCCTTGCGTCCGGTCCCGCGGAAGAGGAGGGCTTCGGTCTTATCAATTCTGACACGAAGCCCTAAACTCCTTATGCGGCTGATCACGAGATCGACTCCGACCTCGGCCAGCCGCGCCGCCTCCTTGAAGTCACGTCCCCGGGATATCATTTTTACACTAGCGCAACCAAGATATTATGAAGTATCTATCGTAATTAATTTGTCCGCTTATTAGTTACAAGGGAATGCAAGAACTGACATACCTACGTAAGCTTACGGTAAAAGGGTAAGTAGAATTCCTTCTTATTTACTTTGATTAGACAAAACATTTTAGCAATTCATCGTATTATTTTTTCGACCCTAACACTCTGAAAACAATAGAATAAATAAAAATTATATATATATAAATAAAATATTAATTAAATATATATAAAAGCAATCGACAAGTCACGTGATAATTATTTGATATTTTTAATAAATCATACCTACTTAATCTGTGCCATTAGCTCTACTTTAAGTCATCAATTCAAAAATTGAATGTGGTAAATAATTTAGTCTTAAAACTGTCCGAAGATATCATGACCTTTCGACAAGTTGCGTAATATTTTTTGAAATTTCTATTAACTTTTACTTGTACACGTTGACAAGTACCTACATGCACTAGGCATGTAGGTACTTGTCAATTGCTAAATAGTTTAAACAGATACACCATAACATCGGAAAGTGACCTTAACACGAGTCATGGCTGCGTGCTGTTCTTGTGAATATCGAACCCTGAACTCAATTTCGCTTTGCAATGACCCACGATATTTTTTTTGTCTTATGTTCTCCTCATTTGCAATCTAATCAATTCACGAATAAAAAGTTAATAAGAAAACTTAGATGCTATATAGTCTTGTTTTTTTATATAACTCCTGTTTTACATTATAATACAGATGTTTTAATATATTTGTGTCTCAAGCACTATTTATTAATATACTAAAAATATTTACCGAACATCCTTTTTGATAGTATTTTATTGCATATATATTTGTATATTTTATAATAAAAATTTTAATCCGTAACTTATGCCAATTTGCGAACTATTACAATATGGTATCTAACTTTGCTTTACAACTTGACAAAATATAATAATTCATCCAAACAACAGCATACAATGGTAAATTTATTGTCTCCGATTTCACTTTTAGAGATGCATATATCATAATTATTAAATAAAAATAAAATAAAATACACAATTGTAGTTTCTATATCTCTATAAATCAATATCTCTATGATTTTTCTTTTTGTAAAATCATATTAAGACGAATAGATACTCTTAAAATTAAATAATCATTCGTGGCGTAATTAAACTAATTTAATAATTATAGATAATCTTTGCAAAAAATAAATGTTAAATACCCCAGCGTAATTTTTTTTACAGGTATAAAAAATAAGCAAGGACAAAAATACTTCAGTTAATTTTTTTCTTTTAAATAATTGCATGTAATGAGTTGTAATAATAGTCCACTCAAAAAAGCAAGTGTAGAGTGCGTGAGCTGGCACCTAAACAATTTCTTCAGAAATTTGTTCAGGATGATTAGAAAGTAAACATACTAAAAATCCCCACCCCTAGGAGGGGCGCCAGAGTGGGGGGAGGGGGTTAAAGTTCCCATTTTTGAGTTTTTCGCTAATATCTTTAAAATGGTGCGTCGCAGAGAAAAAGTGTCTACCACAACATGAAAGCTAATAAAATTTCCTACAACTTTTATTCTATACACTTTTTCGAAATCCTCATCAGTTTTCGAGCATCGCGCTCCGGAATAGTGAAAATGAATGTTTTTCAGCGAAACGGGCATTACCTGATGTTGCAAACTATAAATTATGTATTTTATTGATAGCATAAGCTGGGAGTACCTCCACGCGGTGAAGATTCTATAAAAGTTATTAGTTATAGGAATATCCGCAATGAGTACTAATAAGTGTCCTGTGTGTAACGAGGACGTCGTGAAAGGGAGTAAGGACGTCACTGAGATGAAAGAAAAGGGAATACTAGGCCTTATCAAAGCTAGTCAAGAACGGAAAGATGACATGCACCAAATTATCCGTGGTTTAACATCTCTTTTGATTCACAGGAATTGTCGTAAAAATTACACCCGGGCTAAAACAATTCATAAAGATGTAAGAGATGCCTCCACAACTCAGGAAGAAGCAGGGACGTCTCAGCTCAGGTCTTCAGCTCCCCAATTCAATTTCAAGAGTAATTGTTTTTTATGTGCGCATTATGTACAAGAGAAAACCAAAACGCCTTATTGCAAAAGGAGAATAGTACATAAAGTTGAAACTCTTGCCCTTCAATATCGTATCAGGGAGGTGTGTTCGATGAGGAGGGATTCCTGGGGAGATGTTGTTCTCGGTCGCTTGTCCTCGATTAACTATCTTGTGGCTGAGGGAACAGTATACCACAAAGACTGCTACTACACTTTTGTTAAGCCTATCAGTTGCTCAAGTTCGAAAGCTGAGATCCCCAGAGACAGTCATGTCTCAGAGGCTATACAAGAGATTTTTGATTACATGGAAAGTAGCATCGATTGTCAGTTCTCTCAAGACGAGATACCGGGCGTCGCAACAGGGGTTAAACCTCAGTGGCGAACCATCAAGGCTGAGTTAGAAAGAAAATATGGGGACCGAGTATTGATCACTCAAGGGATAAACAGATTCAAATCACCCGTAGTTTGTTTTAGAGACACCGGGTATCAAATTATCAACCAAACATGGTACGAAAACAGGAACAAAAACGAAGAAGAGAAGTTGAGGATTGTTGCTAAAGCTGTGTAAATTATACGGCAAGACATTCAAAGTCAAGTGTACAGCAAAGATACATATCCACCCAGCGATGACTTTCTGAAGAATCCTGGTGCACTGCCTCCACTGCCAAGGGAAATGTCTCAATGGCATGTCTCTTTACGAAGAGGATGTTGAAGATGACGTAGAGCCCCTCCAGCAAGAACCATCCACTGAAGATGAGGGTGCTTTGGAAGAAGAACCCTTGCCAGGACCTTCACAGTCTAAACGAATGAAAATATAAAAAAAAATAAAAAAGTAATAAAAATGAAAAACGTTTCGACACCTCTATGGCTGAACAGATTTACATGAAATTTGGTATGTAGATGTATTAGAATCTGGATTAGAATGCAGGCTATTTTTCATCCCGAAATAACACGATTGAAGTAGCAGACAGGAGGAAGTGTTTGATAAGTCGTTCTTTTTTTTCCAAAATTTCACTTTTCCAGAACGTGTAGTTCAAAAACGGTTAGGAATTCGAAAAATTGTGTAGGACAAAAGTTGCAGACAATTTTATTAGCTTTCATAACGGACTAAACACTTTTTCTCTACGATGCACCGTTTTAAAGATATCAGCAAAAAACTCGAAAAAGGGGACTTTAACCCTCTCCCCCCACTCCGGCGCCCCTTCTAGAGGCGGGGATTTTTAGTATGTTTTCTCTCTAAGCATCCTGAACAAATTTCTGAAGAAATTTCTTAGGTTCCAGCTCACGCACTCTACACCTGATTTTAGATTATTCTTTGAGCGAACTATAAGCTGCGATCATAAATTGATTGGACTTTATTATCAACGATTTCTAAATATTATACACGTAAACACACGTAATTGTATAATTATATTATGTATCCGGTGTGAAGATGTTAAGAACATAATAATCTTCATTTATTGTTATTACGTTTATTGGTTTTCGTTTAAGTAATTTTATTTTTTAAATTGTTATTTGATACGCATTATTGTACGCAAAAGTTTAAATGAGTGTATATGATTACTGTCTTTCGTAATTTTCTCTTTTATTTAGTCTTACATTTAAATAAAATCGCTTATAATTAAAATTCATACACTTAAGATATGATTCTAAAATTTTCATATCATTTTTGTATATAATACTATATGCAATTGAGCTAAAAATATTTTACGAAAATATCATGCCTGAGAGAATATCAGTGTTATAAGTGTTATTAAGATCATTCGGTTACCGTACAGTAGCGAAGAATTCGAACGAATAAGCTGGCTGTTCATGAATATGCATTTAATATTATTGCATTTGCATAATTTTGTTACATCTTTAAAATAGTTTAAGCTGAATTTAACCGAGTAATTATTATTGAATAATAGTATCGCAAGAATATACTAATTAGGCGTCTGCATATTTGACTAAGCATTTATTTATGAAAAAAGGTCATTATTAAATGTTATCTACGCGTGTGCTTCACATTCTAGAGCTTCAATGAGATATGATCTTATCTCTGTGTCTGGAAACACACGCAACAAACAAAAATACTATGACAAATATCTGTATGACCTGTACGAAAATTTCACATAAGTGGAAATCTACTCACTACAGTCAGCACTATTGTTATTGATTTATATTATTATTCACCACATTTTTTTTAATTTTTTAAGACATTATAAAAAGATATTCATAAATTAATGTAATGGATAAAAATTAGGCAGTTTAATGTTTATAATTAACAACAAAATAACAAATATATAAAAATAATATTAATAAAAAGACGTAGTTATATTTTATTGACAAAAACTTGAAAAGAGTATTATAATACATAATTAATGAGCCCTTTATAATATATCAACAAACATTTTGTTTGTTTTAAAAATAAAGTCGTGTATTCATTCATTTCATTAAAATAGTCTCTGTTTCTTAATTTTTATTATATCTATAGTACCTACACACAATTTTAATGAATAAAGTGATGTAACAAAATTTTTCATCAGTTGCTATATATGTTTAAGTATTTGTAGTATTTGTATTAATGGTACGTTTATACGCATTTAGAGTCATCTTCTTAGTTGGATATGATAACCCATCTGAAGTTTATAATCCTCTGTGTATTTGATATAATTAATGTAATGGCAAAAATATTTTTGATTCACATAAAATATTTACGATTCCAGAAAATTGTTTGATCTTCGAAATAAAACATATTTCATATCATTAACCTAATAAGGTTTATCGAATTGAGTTTTCATTTAGAAATTACGAAATGACTCGTTCGTTATACAAAGGGTTTAATTGTTGACTTCATAATATCATTACACCATTGTCAACTAAATTATAATCTACGCAATAAATTGCATAAAGTTTATTTTCAACCTACCAACGATATGATAGTGAGTGTTCGTAGCTTTTACGAAATTATTACAAACTGTACCGAGTATGCTGTGAATATTTTAACTACTAGCATTAGTGAAATCATTATTACCTTGGTTAGATACCCTTGTTATAGATATAAAAGACTTGATTAATAACTGAAATGTATCAGTCCACAACTTGACTTTGTACCCTCAACGGAAAATAATCAAATCAAAATGTACTCCAAGGTACTTTATTAAATAATTAATAAATTGAAATGTGAAGAAAATGTGTGTGTTAAGGAGTGATTTTTGTCAATACGTGTTTCCTATAACATATCAACTTACAGCTGTACAATAATATCCCAAGCTTTACCATAAAGAGTTTTTTTTATTTTCTATTTTTTCTCATTTTTATTTATTTATTTATTATTTTTTTAAAAGCAATCGTTACTATAACACAATTGTCATAAATTATACGGTTTCCTCTTTCTTCTACAGGTACTTTGCTTAGCCGCCCTTATCGCCGCTGTAGTCGCGCATGAATACCATCATGCTCCCGCATACTCATCTCAACACATCTCTCGCCATGACGGAAAGCCTGAAATTGTCCATGTCGGACATAGCCACGGTGGTTACGGCCATGGTCATGATGGACATGGATACGGACACGACGTCGACTACTATGTAAGTATTTATTTTAAATGTTAAAAATATAATAAATTTTATAAAAATAAAAATTTAAATCTGTTTGTAAACGATAAACTCTGCTGTATTTGAGTAATATGCTGCTTTTAGTAAATTAATTTAAAAAAATCATGTATAAATATATTACACGATTAAAAACATCGGGTTACACAACATCGTAGTGTAGTAGCAACAGACATCTGCGGATATAACTGCGAGAGACATCTCGTCAATAGCTTAGTTGAATCTCTTTCTTTAAACTTAATTACTATATTTTATTAATAATACTATATATACCATTTTAATTTAACACTTTTTAATACATTTATACAATAAGTAATTTTAAATAAAGTTCCAAAATGTTATTCATAATCTTAAATAATCATATGATTTTACAGGCCTACCCGAAATATGACTTTGCATACAAAGTAGAGGACCATCACACCGGCGACATCAAGTCTCAGCACGAGAGCCGCGACGGTGATATCGTAAAGGGCTACTACGCTCTCCATCAGCCCGATGGTGCCGAAAGGGAAGTTCACTACCATGGCGACAAGCACACCGGGTAAATAATTATATTCTACTAATCGGTACTAATAGAAAAGGAAAAAAAGCTGTTTTGAATTTATTATTTTAAACTTTCAACATTTAATTTTTTTTTTATTATTTCGATTTGAAAAAATTAGAACCAAATAAAGAGAAAAAATGTGCCAAGCAAAAAAAATACGAGTATTAACATAATAACACAAATAAAAAGAACAATTAGCATAGACGATAATGTTAATTATTACATGATAATTCATTGTTTTATTAACATGATCACATCAGAGCGTACAATAGAGCACTGCCTATAAACTAATTTATTATTAACTTTGTTATTTTCTTACAGATTCCACGCTGATGTCAAATACAACGTGCATCACATCGCTCCCCTTAAACATTACCACCATTGAATATTTGTTAGCTAAATATGAAAACTTGTTGTCCAAGCATCTTGGGTGTATTGTTAATTAATATTTTTTTTATGTTTTATATGAGTAAAAACAGATTATTCTAAAAATATTGTCTTTAATTTTGAACTTTCTCTTACATCTTTCTTTTTACCTATATACTAAAACCAGCTTAAAACTAGTCTAGAAAATTGTAATATTAATTTTAGTCTAGCTATTTATTCAAGACGTAATATTTGCAACGGCATTTGCTAAGAATTATATAACTTTAAAAGACAATTTATCGAACCACAAAATACATCATTACACCGATTACGATAAAATAAATGTTTTTTAATTCATTTATTTATTTCAAATATTTAGTTATACTTAGGAATTGTAATAGAAATAAAATAAACATATATATTCTTCATGTAATTTTCAAATATTATTCAAATAACAAAAAAATAAGAAACTTGCAAGGTTGTACCAATTTTTTAATACATTAATAGATTATGGAATACCGTAAATAATTCTATGTATTGAAATAAAACTACAAGTATCGTTGCAATAAAAACGAACGTGAAAAAAAAAACAAAAACAACAAAGTAACACTATAAAATATCGAAAGAAACTAGGCTAGTTAGCTACGGTCATGGTCACGAGCATGCACACGATATCTGTTATTTGGATATTTTTACGATTAGTATGAGTGTTATATCAACGTTTTATTATTACATACTTAAATGATAAAATTGAAAAATAGTTTTTACATATTTATGGTTTTACGATTCATTTAAAAACATATTTTATATTTGATTCAGGAACATGTCAAACATGCTGTATAAAATTGTATTTTTAATAGGTTGTTTCATTTTAGTGTCAGCCTTTTGATTTTATTCTTCTTCTTTCAGTTGCCAAAATCACAGCTAATAGTTTTGCCTAAAACAAACAAACTACACCCAAAATTCTATCATTGTACAGCTAGGGCGAACATATTTTCCTAAGTTATTTAGCGAAGTTATTTTCCCATTTAAATTGATTTCTCTATAATATAATTTAATTATCAATAATGACATACACACAGATAAATACACACAGAAATCATTTGTGAATATTTCTTTATGTGATACCAACCAATATTATCAATATACTAATTGCTTCACTCCACCAGTTCAATAATATATATTTATACTTTGATGTGACAACTTAGATGAACGAAAATGTCTTGCGTGCGTATTTTAGGGCTGGGGAGAGGGCGGACGAACTGGCTACCGAGCAGTGATGCATCGCGAGCTCCTGCTGCTTGAGCCAAATTTAACTCTCACGCAACAGAAACTGGCAGATCGAACTCACACCAATGAAAGGGCGTATTCAACGCCGCCGAACTCGAGAGGATTCGTCGTGAGGCTGCTTCTAAAGTCGAACCCGTATCTACAGAGCATAATACAGTTGTAACGCAACAGGAGAGTGTTCGTAGTGAAGTTCATGTGGATGTAATCGCTGAAGAAACTGTCACCTAATGTAGAGCAGATGAGCAATGAGCAATGATTTTGCAAGAGGCGATATCCATCAATCAATCATAGATTCGAAGCACTCTACTGGAACAGAGCCATTGAGGCAGCTAACAGGCTGCTACCTCCATATTTGAATAACAGCACAGATGAAACCACTGGGAGATATCACGATAGGGATGATTTCAGCGGACTCCGTAATTGACAATCCATGTTGACAAACTCGTGCGCCAAATTCAGATATTTAGGTTTTTTCTCTGTTTTGGCTTTCACGAGGTTCTCGTCATGCGGGATGGTTATGTCTACTAAAAAAACTGTCTTCGACATCTAATCTATATTTTATCTATATTTTTTTTTTACCATAATTATTTTTCACAAAAAATACTTGTAATGTAGTTATAGAAGAATATAAATATAATATTATCTATGACTTCAAAGTACGTAAATATATTGTAATCATAAGAAGATAGTCTAAACGCAAGGAGTTAACAAAAGTGAGTTCAACAATCCATCTACTGGTTTAATCAGCTCTACATCATCAGGTCAGTTCGATGAATCAAACGATTGTAAATTTAAAATCAACACAGTTAGTGTCTTATTAAATTTAGCTTCCAAGGTTTGTTTATATAGATAGTTATTTAATTACAGGTGTAATATATGTGTTAATAAAATCATATTAAAATGACGATAGCTGAAATTAAATTACAGTAAACGATACATAATATGTCAATTATATAAAAATACCATAAAATACTAATAAAAAAATAACTGTTCCAAGTTTAATGGATTTATTACTTTTATGATACCGTTGCATATGCTATGCCAGTTTTAGTAATTTGTTTTTAAGTACTCGTAGCACTGGGTGTTGGTGATTGATTGTTGTAGTAGTGCTTTTAGTTATAATTTCATATTTAATGTTTAGTTTTGTATAGTTACATAGCCGTCACCTGCATTAGCATACCAGCTAAAAGGCTGAGCTGTATGTTCTAGAACACGACATTATGTTGGTATCTGGTATCTTGTTTCCTTTTTAAATTTATCCTTTTTTTATTAAAATTCGCACTAATCTATCCTTACACCATCATGGTTGTAAGCACAGGAAAAATTATAGTTATGAATGAATAAAATTAAAATGAACTCGGTTACTCTTGTAATGATTTATTTATTCATGTGATGTGTAGCGTATCTGAAATAAACAAGCTAATTATGAAATTAAAGCCTTTAAATATATAAACTCCTCAGTTTTATTATATTACTACACGATCTGCGTGGTTCTACCTGTGTTTATGGTTATTACTTAGCTTTCTATAAAATTTGCTGGTCATTACGTGCGTTTTGTAGCCTGTAAACCTCAACACTAAACAACAGTAAATATTTTATGTACATTCTTAGATTCAATATACATTCAACATTGACGACAGACTATAGACGGCCAAAGCAATTAACAGCACTAGCTTACAGGCAGTTATGTGAGCTTGTTTGTTTTATTTTATTTTGGTTACTGTACTGTACTGTATCAGTCTATAAACAACCCATTGCTAAGCGAAGACCTCTTCTCCATATAGAGTAAGGGTTAGAGTTTAATCTACCACGCTGCTCCACTGCGGGTTGGCTGATAATTTCTCTACCATGAGTAACAATCGTTATCGGTGTCTATGATAAAAAATGGGACCGACGAATTTACGCGCTCTCCGAGGCACGGTAGGGAGACCCACAAGGACGTACATCCAGACCGGAAACAAATATTTGAACAAATACAAATATTATCTGTCCCGACCGGAAATCGAACCCACGACCGTCGGCGCGTGGGGTTTAGGCGACTACTCGCACCAATACACCAGAACGGTCGTCAAGACTTTTGTCTTCAAGCATTGCATAATCTTTGAATCGAAAACTCGAGTCTACCAAATGCCGTGCAGCCCAACTGAATCCTCCTATTGGCTTCATTCTCGCGAGCGATCCGGCCTGTGAACTCCAGGCGGAGGTGCCCGCGGAAGTGTACCGTTTCCAATTGAGCCTCAGAGCTAGAGGACAAGTCCTAACTGCGGACCAGACGGCTCGGATCAGGGCATTGGTGGAAGGAGGTCCTAGAATCCCCAGCTGCGGGCCAGCTAACAATGCTTGTGAGCGCTCTATAGGCGAAGACGGTCCGCATAGGCAGGCCAACCGTCGCGTCGGAGCATCACGGTTGCATGCGAAAGCGATCCCGTGGCACCCCATTAGGACGATGAGGGCACCGCTGGGTTTTAGTGTGTATTCTGGCACGTTCTGCCATTTTAGTGAGTCCCGTAACCTTGTGCGGCGGGATGCGTAAATGCATTTCCCAGCGTTAAAAAAAAGGTAGACATAATCTTGTACAACTTTGAGAAGGGTACCATCGACAAATATCGGTCCAATGTCTCCGCAATGATGACGATATCGTCGGCGAAACGAAGCTGTGAGATCTATTCGCCAACGGCATTTATTCCTCGTCCACTCCAGTCCAATGTCTTATAGACATCCTCCATCTCAAAACAGTTTCGAGAATATTACATCCCCCTGTCTAACCCCGCGACGAAGGTGAATGGGTCTTGTACGTTGATCCTGGATTTGGACGGTCATCGTCACCACTTCATATATACTCCTATATGTGATATCGCTGCAAAGAATCCAGGACAGTCCAAGTCTCGTTATTATTAGTATACAATTACTTAAATATATTTTAGAGTTATTACGAAACTTTAGATGCAAGCTTATTACCATATTTTGAGTGTGACTTATGTCTTCATGTCATGCGAGGACTCGTGTGAAACATATCATTATGAATTTAAATAAAACCTACAGAAAATTTACTTATGTATTTTTGTATATTTATTTACGTTCATTCATCCTTATAGTGATTATTCACGGGTCATTATTCTTGGAGATAAAATCTAAACGTACGTGTCACTATTAGGAAATGATTGCAAGTATCGTGTGCCGTGCTGAAATATTTTTACGATCAGTTGCGTATATTGAAATTAATTTTCGTTACCCTTGCTATTATTGATATAAAAGACATGAAATTCTCTTGCACCTTATCATTTTGTCTACGAAATTATTCAGTGTGACAACAAGTGTTTAATAAAAAACAAAATGTTTGCCAAGGTAATTTAGTATAATATTTTTATATTTATTATCAACTAGTTAATAAATAAGGAGCTAAATTTTAAACGAATTGATTTTGAAAAAGATACAACTTTATATTTGACTCTTTTTTAATTTAAACAAATAATTAGTAGGTAAGCAGAACATACCTGAACGAGAACAGGAACTTTTAAGAAAAAAAAAATAGTTATTACTTTTACTCATTTTGATGTTATTAAAAAGGAATAGTTGTACACATGTTTTATTTTTGCACACATTTTAGAGCAACATTTTTTTTTCTCCAAGTCCCACCTGAAAATCTTGTGAAAATTTTGAGCTAGAACAAAGCCCTTAATTTAGATTTTAAGCCGTTGTTCATCAAACAATAAGTGAGACAAATTTGTAAGTTGACTTTTTTTTCAAAAATCATCGTTCTACTCGAAAATTTCCTAAAATAGCAGTAAACTGTATTTTGTGACTAAACTATTGATAATAGAAAAAAAGTTAGAAGAAAAAAAATTAAATGTGTAAACTAATCCTCTGTAATTTCAGATTTTGTGCTTCGCTGCCATCGTTACTGTCGCTGTAGCGCATGGACACGTAGCTTACTCGTCACAGCACATCTCACGTCATGACGGGCATCCTCATATCGTACACTACAAGGGACATGGACATGGTCACGGACATGTTGATTATCATGTAAGTAATAGTGACTTCACTCTTCGTATTTTTTATTTTTTGTATGGTATTTCATATTATTTTATAGGACTACGACGTAACAAAATCTCAAAGTATGGTCTTATAACTATCATTAATGATATGCTAATGTACTTAAAGGTATAACATATTTTAGTTATCACTGATAGATATCAAGAAAAAGTTGTTGACAGCTAAATCAATTATTATTAACTGTCTTAACAATAACTTTTTAGATTATATGCACACAAAGTAAGAAAAAAGTCATACGTGTAAGAAAGTTTTTAATTTCATTAGCATTATTTAGTGACACTTTTTTAATAAAAAAAATTATTTTATTCACTGGTCACACTAAATTACAAAAAAAAAATTTCATACAGATAATACAAGTAGTTATTATATATTTTACATATAGTCCTTACTTTATTATTCCAGGCAAAGGAAACTTAGAAAATAAATTATGAAAATATATGACAATATAATGAGAGGTTAATAAGCTAAATTTTATTAATGAACCATTCCAGGCTCACCCAAAATATCACTTCGAGTACAAAGTACACGACCAGCATACGGGTGACATCAAGTCACAGCATGAAAGCCGTGATGGTGATGTTGTAAAGGGATACTATTCACTCCACCAACCTGATGGTCATGTTAGGTCGGTCCACTACCACGGCGATCACCACACCGGGTAAGGATATCTAAACAATTTAATTTATTATATATTATTATATGATATAATGTTATTTTCCATTCACAATTTTTTCAGACGATACATAAGTTACAGAAAAAGTTTCCTTATTGATCGACATTATTAGTATTTGCTAACAATATACAACTCAAACTTTTTTGTTTGAGCGCTATAATCAATCTACTAATTTCATTTATAAAAATGCTTTTTTTTTTGTTTTCAACTGGTTGTTCAGTATGAAAAGTTACAGACTACAATAAATCAAACTACAACAGATAAAATTACGCGGTTCGTCTGAACACAAAATGAGTAAATAACGATTAGTATAAAAGAATAAACAAAATTACAATAAAATTGATTGACCTTTAATTTTATTAAAATATATTCCTTTCTTTTGCAGATTCCACGCTGATGTGAAATACGGTGTTCACCATATCGTCCCCAAGAAGCACCACTACTGAATGTTCAAACTAGTTTTTTATTGTTACTAACTTTAAGATTACATTATATATTACTTGATTATTTGTGCCTAATGGAGTTTCATACTAGTATACTTAAAATTGTTGATTATACTTACTGTTAAAGTTTCTTTTACATTATTTTTGTAAATAAAGATTTTTTTATACTAAATATTTATTATTAAAACCAAATAAAATAACAGGTCCTTATATGAATTTATCTACCAACTACGACTTTACATAAAGTCATCGATGACTTATCTAAAACTTAACGTAACCTGCTGTAAAAAATATCTAGAACAATTAATTTAACTGTTTTTAACGACCATTTACGCTTCAGTTAAAAAAAACATTAACGTACTAACATATTTAAGTACTTTGAAATAAGGGCACTAGACACGATTTTAGACGATTTTAACTTTTTATATATCCCAAAAGATACTCATAAATACACATGACCAGTTGGTCATCAAATTGTTTGAAAATTTAGTTTAATTTTTTGTTCACATAAACATAAACATTAAAAAGGATTTTCTATTACATCATATTTTTACAGCACTTTTTTTTTCATAACCTTCGATGTAAATTGAATTTATATAAATATTTTATATCTTATATATTTAAACGAGCAATTCTTGTACATATATATAATCTGAATCTCGGAAACGGCTCCAACGATTTTCATGAAATTTAGTATGCAGGGGGTTTCGGGGACGATAAATCGATCTAGCTAGGATTTATTTTTAGAAAATGTTGTTTTATACCTTTTTTACGCAATTGAAAAATATCATTAGTATACGAAGGTAAATTTCGCTGTCATTAATAAGCTTATTATAGCTCGGATGGGTATCGGGCGGATTTGAGCCAGGTGTCGACAGATCATTTTTTTCCCTTTTATTTTTCAAGTTTCTTCTTTTGTGAGAAAAACTATTATTGAGAGCTCTTTTTATTTTTTATTTAAATAACCAGTTCCTATTATTTTACTATTATGTCAGTCAGATCGAAAATATTATTTATGTTTCATCAGTATGTAATATTATCTAAATATAATTTAACCGAACAAAGCTCGGTCATCCAGGTACTAATTATTTTATTTCGAGTTAAATTAAAATAACTAAAAGAAAGTGTAAAATAACCAGGTTTAACAAGTATTACCAGGTTTATGGACAGTTTAAATTTTGAATAAGATGAGATCAATTTAGTAATTCCCCTAACTAACTAGAACGAATGTAAAATATAATATTTTATGTCAAGGGTTATCAAAATATAATGTCTACATATAATTTAGTTCACAAATATTATAAATAGAACCTAATAGTGACGAAAAGCTATAAATTTTATATTATGAAGAAGAACAAGAATTAAAATTTAATAAAACTACTTGTTGAGTATATTTCTAGAGCAAAGTACGTAATTTTTATGCAAATATATTATTATACTTTTTTTTCGCATATTAAATTGAGTCTCATAAAAAACTTAAGAAAGAAAATATATTTAAAAATGATAGAATTATTACTAACCCACCGAATATTCATTCGAACAAAATAAAAACCTTTTTGGAAGTTTTAAAATAAAAAATCAATCAATTAGCAAAAAGTCGTAAAACCAACATTCACAAAATTTTAGCGAAGTGCATTTAGACATTCCCTGATAATAAGTTAAATGTCTAGCCGTGCTTCAACGCCGAACTTGCCCCCGATAGGACCCTATGTATCCTAACCTCGTTATATTATAGATCAGGGATGGCGAACCGTTATACATCAACGTGGCATTTTTTATAAACAGATATTTACTGAGATCATAGACGTACCATCAAATAATTTTGACTTTACAATTATTGAGAAAATAATAAAGATTATAAATTGTGTCAATCAACTCAAAAGTTTTTATCCAGTGTCGAAAGTGCACACGAAAAAAAAAGGTCATCCCCATACCGATGTTTACACCTCCACCGGCTATGCGTATTTCTAAAAAAAAAGGTCGTCACTTCTACGTATCAATATTACTCGATAATTATCGGATGAAAATATGCCCTAATTGTATGTTTATGCCCCAATGTGTTGTTTCTGAAGACAATTCTACATGGTTGCATTGCTCAGGAAAACACTTCACAACGAATAAAACGTGTCCGGAGTTTTCTCGCCAGCAGTCAATTAAATTCATTATGTCGCAAGAAAGTATCTTAAACTTGAAACCATCTTCCCGTATACATTGAGGTGACTACACCACTACACCAAAACGGTCTTTCTGGTATTCCGGATAATCAGACTACCTAGTGGTAGAAGTCTACATAGGTGGCGCCCTCTCTGTTTCCGGCTTCAACGACTGCGACAGTTTATCAAGTGTCTCCTTCAAAAAGACCTAATATATAGTACATACTCTGTATAAAATTCAATTATTTGTGACTCTTCATATCCGTAATAGTTTGTCAAATCTCTCCTATCGGAATTTCATATGTTTATATAGCATACATAAAATTTATTTTATAAGTACATAGAAATCGTAATAAGATGAATAATTATCAAAATCTAGTGACTCATACATTATGCTCGTGTATATTATACCTACACAGCACACGTATACAACATAGATATATACATATTTAACATATTAATCTATATAATAACAAATCTTTATAATTAAGTAACAGAATTATACATATTCATAAACAACAAATAAAATAATTAAGATAGGTTTCGCTTTAATCACAGTGTAGCTAACCATCGGTGCATTAAATTATAGACAAATAAGTTAATGGTGTGTTACTAAAACCTCGAAGAATGTGTTAACAAATTAATTAAGAAAATAATTCATAATTTTTTTAACAAACTGATATTAAAGCTTATTAAAGCGATAGCGGTGTTTCGTTAGGGGACAGTCATTAGTTATTTGCATTACGTTTTACGAAACGCCTACAAAGTTTTATACGTAGATACATAATGCAATATTTTTAACTGGCAATTATATTGAGTGAAATCAATAAACCTCGGTTAGTTACCCTTGTGGTTCATATAAAAGACCTGAGTATTAGTTAGAATATATCAGTCAAAGTCTTGATTTGGAGTTGAGAACAATACATATTACAAAACAAAATGTTCGCTAAGGTAATTTAGTAAATTTGATATTTTCACAATTTATTTGATTTTCTGTTTCGGAAGTGTGTAATTATTATTTTTTTATTTCGTGACTGATGTGCGTTTAGACTAATTGTGATTTATCGTGTTTGAAGGCCGTCGATTTTTTGGTCTAAATTACTTTTAAACATGAGAATAAGAGAAGTTTTCTCTACTAGTGTGCATAAAATACGAATATACGTATAATATTACAGGTGTTGTGCTTCGCTGCCCTTTTCGCCATTGTCGTGGCACAATATGGTCATGAGCATGGACATGCTTACTCGTCACAACACATCTCTCGTCACGATGGACATCCTGAAATTGTACATTCCCATGGAGGACATGACCACGGCCACGATCATGAACATGTTGACTACTACGTAAGTTACTTTATAAAATATGTGCATACATTTAATGATACATCTTTTCAAGGAATTATATTCGATAGATCTGATGATTTCGATCGGGCTTAATTAAATTTTAATGTACAATTGTTATTTGTGTATCTTGTTATTAATTTTTTTTTTTTGTTTCATTTTGTATTTTTCCAGGCTTATCCTAAATATGAATTCGAATACAAAGTAGAAGACCACCATACCGGTGATATCAAGTCCCAGCATGAGAGCCGCGATGGAGACGTCGTAAAGGGCTACTACGCTTTACATCAGCCTGATGGCTCTGAAAGAAAAGTTCAATACCATGGTGATCACCATACTGGGTAAGTTATTGTGATGATATTCAAATAAATTGATTATTCAACGACTGTTCTGATAGAACAGCAACAAGTTTATTTTGAAAATTTTCTGTTGCAAGTTTAATTACCGTTACATGTTAAAAATTGCAATAAAGTTTTTTTTTTCTTTTTTCGAATGCTAAGCTTCTTCCAGATCCTACGAAAAATATCTGATTACAATATGTAACTAGATAAAACTGTTATTTGGTCGATAAATTGCTTATCTTTTAATATACCAAAAGATAGATGACAAGAATTTATATAGAAATGTTTTGTGGCATGTAATCTGCCTAAATAAACATGATTGTCTTAGCAAATATATGTATTCAAATAGGACTAAATAATTATCAGATTAACGCACTTAAGCTTATTGTATTATTATTATTGTTATCCTTACAATATATATTAAGCTATTTTTGATAAAATGTTATTTCCGTTACAGCTTCCACGCTGACGTCAAATTCGACACGCATCACCATGTCCCCAAATACCATCATTAAGTTCGTCAAGAATTATTAACTAAGCGTCCTGTGATTTGTTAACGATTGTTTTATATTTTGTAATATAAATGTCAATTATACACTATTTCTTATTTCTTACTTTGTTTTTGGTTTCTAACTCGCCGTATACATATTCATATTTCGTTAAAAGAAACTCCTGCACGACTTATTCCTGTAAATAAATGTCTATCCTATTATATATACGTTACCAATAGGTAATTATTATAAAAATGTTCTTCTTAATATCCCGTTAGTCATTTTACAATCAATTATTAATTATTTTATTGATATTAAACTACTTTAAAAGATCAAGACATACATATACGAATACGAATAAAAACTACTTGTACTAAAGGCATTAAAAGCATATCGAGATTTATAATAAAAAAAAACTAAAATATTATTTAATAGCAAATACAAATAGTAGCGAAACTAAATAGTCGATTTTATGACTCGCTACAAATCGAGGTTTATTGTTATAGTACTTAATAACATCTAATTTCTAGTCTAAAAATCTTGATATGCAGTAAATGGAAAATTAAAAAAACAATATGTTTCCGTTATATATTAACGTTTTTTCTTAATAAAAATACAAACTAAACAAAATGAAAAGGTAGTCTTATCACCTATAGTGATTTCTTCTTACAGAAAATCTCTGTCTATAAAGGAACCATTGGTACGGTCATAGGCACACAGTGCGAACAGCCTTAAGATGTAAACTTATTGCATACGTTAAAATCTGTAATGTTAAATAAAAAGACATATAACGTATATATAAGTCTTTTGGCGTAATGAAGAAGGTTGCCATTGAAAAGGAAGGATCCTTCGACCAGACGGTGTTGGGTCTGGTGGGCTACGCGCCACTTGGCGTTTGTTTTCGGGTTCTTGTATATATACTCAATCGCTTTGAAAACTTCGATAGCGCGATGTAGGATACGTCAGTTTCTTCTAGTTCGTATGTGGCGAGATGATGTCGCTACATCACTCCCCCTCCGAGACCAGAGGTCGATAGCAAGTTTAGTCGTCCATACATCTTCTTGTGATGCTTGCCGGGCCAGTGGAATGTTCCAGTGAGTCGGAACCAGATGCCGCATGGTTCACGGTGAGTCGGAACTGTCTGCGGTGATGCCCCAGTGAGTCGGGGTGGTGCAGTGCTGCGTAGTGGCTGGCTGCTGCGTCGACCAGGAGAGAAGTGCGTCTCTGCTTGCTGACCGGCCGAAGTGCAGTGTGCTGTGCCAAAGTCACTGAGATGGCTGTGGGTGATGACCAGGAATGCGCGTCCGCTGCATGCTGGTGGTCAGGATACCCGTAGTAGCCGTGGATGCTGGCTGGCTGCATGACTCGCTGCTCGAAAGCTTGAGGAAGTGATGATGATGTTACGATGACGTAGATTTGCGAAGGCTGCGCTGACGTTCAAGCTCGGGGTCACCAGTTTGGCGTAGTGACCATATCACTTCGGGGTCACCAGTTTGGGGGTAATATGAGGCTGCCGTTGAAAAGGAAGGATCCTTCGACCAGACGGTGTTGCGTCTGGTGGGCTACGCGCCACTTGACGTTTGTTTTCGGGTTCTTGTATATATACTCATTCGCTTTGAAAACTTCGATAGCGCGATGTAGGATACGTCAGTTTCTTCTAGTTCGTATATGACGAGATAGATGTCGCTACAGTCTTATAAAAAATGGAAGTAGTTATTACTAGTTGTTTAGTTCTTATTTGCAATTACGTAAGAGTGGTTTTCAAAAACATTATCTTTCCAAGTCTGAATTACCCGATTGATCTACGAAGATAAGTAAAAGTAGCTTCAAAGTTGTCAGTACTAATGGAAGTAGCTTAGTAACATAAAATTATTATTATGCGTCATCATTATATTCCAATCCAATTTTATTTGAATTTATTTACCTTGCATATTGTACAGTCAATGAGGTTTATACCCATAGTCACAACACTGGGCAAGAGGATTGGTGACCGCAGGGCTGGCTATATCGCACCGAAGACTCTGCTGCCCATCTCCTGTCTGTTCATTTAAGCCAGCAGTTTTCGATGGTCATCCCGCCATCTGTCGGTTTTTTAAAGTCACTCAACGTGTTATAGAACGGGCTATGCTTGGAGTATTTCTCAAGGATAAAATCAGAAATGAGATTATCCGCGAGAGAACCAAAGTAACCGATATAGCCCGTAGAATCAGCAAGTTGAAATGGCAGTGGGCTGGTCACGTATGTCTGAAGTGGAGACAGGGTATCGGCAAACGCATTGTGAGGCGTCCTCCGGTCCGCTGGACCGTCGCGACGAGTTACACAAGGTTTCTGGTGGAAGCTGGATGAGGGTTGCGGAAAACTGGGAGATTTGGTGCGAATTTTGGGAGGCCTATGTCTAGCAGTAGACTGCGATAAGCTGAATCGCAGCGATCGTACATTATTTTTTTATAATGTTGTTAATGTTACGCGTTTGTAATGTTCTTACTTTTTATTTAATTGTTATTCTACTAAAATTAAAATATTATATATTTGATTACGAGTATATATCATACAATATTTACTTCATATAAATACTACATAAAAATGTATATAAAACTAGCAAACCCGGCGAACTCCGTTTCGCCACCACCACCACGCTTCGTTTTTTGTAACATTTCGTTTGGGGATTAAAAGATGAAGAAAAATGAAACGTACTTATTTTCGTCAGGGATACTCACACCACGTACTGGCGCCATCTGCTCCACCACCATGCAAAACCATATTGCTTTGTAGTACATGCTATGTATCAGAGATGGCGCTGTATGTGAAAAATGATTTTCCCTGTTTGCCTGCTTTTCTGTTGAAATTTTTCCTGAATTTTGTTTGCTATAAACCTCACGGAGCCCGAGACCTTTCCAACGAATGCAAAACCGTGGAAATTGGTTCGTGCGTTCTGGAATTATAGCGTCAGGAAGGAAAACCCGACTTATTTTTATATTATAGATGAACCTTTGAATATATTATAGTTCGACTCAGAGCTGTTATTTTATTTCAATAAAATAGTCTAGTGCTTTCTGCTTCCCTAAAACTATGCAGACAGTTGAGTTTCATATCACGATGTAAAAACTAAATCATAGATCCAGAATAAGCAATAAAATATTTCGATAATTCTATTAAAATATAGCACCCCAAAAATATGTCTTATTAAAATTAGAAATATGCAATAAGTATCGGTAAAATTACTTTGAAAATGTTATTTGCTGTTTTTTCGCAGTATCACAAATATATATTTGTGATTTTTAGTTTATCATGTCATGTAGAAGTAAGTTCTAAAAGTATTCGTTTGAAATGGTTAGTAAAACATGCTAAAGGCCGATTTCAAAATTTGTATTCGAAACCAAGTTTAATGAAACTACGCTCTGCTTAATCGAGTTTATATCGGCGCTAATCTTGGTTTTCGCTAAACGGATTTCACCGGCTAAAATTTGATCACGTTTACGAAAACGAAGGTTAGTGACATAAAGCGTTAACATCGCCTTAAATCTAAGTGCAGATGTCATGTTATACAGTTTGTCAACGTGTTTTGTCTTGTTTTGCGATAATTTTTAAATGAAGGCTGTTGCTATTCATACGACATTCATATGAAAAAAAATATTCGTACGACTATGTAACAAAATAAAAATAAAAATAATTTATATGATAATCGTATGAATAAAAAATAATTATTAAATAAAGTCAAAAATAAATAAATGGATTAATATTTCTTGTTTAAAAAAATCCTAAGAACCTATTGAAAGAAAACCTAACAACCTAACAATAAAAAAGGAATAAATGAATTGATATTTTATATAAAATAGATAATATGAAAATATCGTAATAAAAAATGTATCTTCCGATAATAGTATGAATAGACACTTCCTAAAACAAAAAAGGGTCCCTTCACCACTTTTGAAAAAGAGGCTGTCCTTGAATTAGTAAACACAATTATAAACACGAGTATTTGTTTTTAGGTTAGAATCTCCAAACAAAACTCGTTTACAGAGCTAAACGCGAAAAATCGGCCGTTCAGAATTTAAACTCAGTTATTATCTAACTACGTTTAGTTTATCTTATTGAAATGCAATTTGGAGCTTTAAACTCAGTTAAACGCGTAAACCGAGTTTAGGTCGAACTAAGAGGATTTTTAACAATTAACACAATTTGGCAGCTCTAACATAATACAAAATATAAAATGATGAACAAAAATTTCACTAATCATCGTAGTTGTAGAAATATAGACATTACTTATTTAAAAAAATTAAAACTGTACATATTGTTTTATATTAAGGAAGAGGATAAGATTATCACAGGTTTTAAGTTCTCCCTTAAAATTAGAAAAATAGGTACATTAGAATAAGTACAGTCATGTGACTTATATAATGAGTTATTGACTGTAAATCTTAACTCGTATTTTGGCTACAAAATGTCAATCAAAATACTTTGACTCTTAGTAGAGAATAAAAGAAAGGCAGATTATTTATAACAGCATCCTTTATTGAAACACGTTAACAAATTCAGTACCAATGCTTAGGAACAATATGATGTGTATCGTACTTTACATCAGCGTGAAATCTGAAAAGAATATACAAAAACATATGAACCATACACAAGTAACTAATTGTATATTTGATTTGTGTTAAATTTAAAAGTTGACAACAAATTAGTTCTCTAATAAGAAGAAATTATTTTTATTTACTGCGTTTTCTTGACGTATATAAACAACAGGCGGGTACTCCTGTTTAAATAGCCTAATTTTGACTCAGGCTTGCAGTTTTGACTGCTTAAGTCTCGATCCCGTGGAAATTTGGGTATAAAGTAGCCTTAGAACTACCACTATCGATCCATTAATTATTTATATTTGAAAGAAACTGTAAAAATTTTACCCGGTGTGGTGATCGCCGTGGTAGTGCACGGCCCTATGGGAGCCATCGGGCTGTTGCAGTGAGTACACGCCGTGCACAACGTCGCCGTCGCGACTCTCATGTTGCGACTTCATGTCACCCGTGTGGTGATCCTCCACCTTGTAGTCGAATGTGTACTTAGGATGGGTCTGAAGTAATAGAAATATTAACGTCAATATGTGTCATTCAAATTGGTAGTGAAACTTAGAAGAAGACTCTTAGACACGAATATACCATGCCCATAAAGTAATAATTTATTTATAATAATTACATAGTAGTCATGATGACCGTGCAGATTCACTATTTCAGGGTGTCCGTCGTGGCGAGAGATATGTTGAGACGAGTAAGCTGCTCCATGTCCGTAGCCGTATTGGGCTACAGCAACAGCGATGACGGCAAAAAAACACAATATCTGCAAAAGCATAATCACTACATAGTATAAAACAAAGTCGCTTTCCGCTCTGTCTGTCCCTATGTATACTTAGATCTTTAAAACTACACGACCGATTTTGATGCGGGTTTTTTTTTAAATAAATGGAGTGATTCAGGAGGAAAGTTTATAATATAACATAATATAGATAAAATATAGTAGAGAAACACTAATCATTTCAGAGGTCTCTAATGTGATGTTGTAAATAAACAAAATTTTTTGCGCTTACATTGCAAACGCTGGCTGAAACCCACGAGATAGACCAAAATAATGAAAGTGAGTATTGTACACCTTATAAAGGTCTACAAAAAATTCGTCGATGGTATATGTCTATCTCTTAGGGATAAACCACAATAACCATTGTCTATCCTTTACTTTTAACGAGAAATAATCGCTTATTTACAAAGCGACTTTAAGCAATACAGCATTAATCCTTATCCAAATAAGTTACTAAAACTTAAATACAGTGTGCATTTAATATAGATAAATAAGGCCCTTTATAGCATCTAATTTAAATGAATATTTTATATATTATTATATATTAATATATTACAATTTTAAAATGCAGGGACATAGCGGTTGCGGCGGTACCGACCGGGGGCTGGTGGCGCGTGCCTACTCGTATAAATAGCGCATCTAAGGCCGCGTTTCGCCCTGTAGTACTTTACGATTATATATCTATAGCACTTTATGATTATGTATCAGCATTGCACCCGTGCCGCCCAGGGCGAGTCGCTAGAAATTAATATAATTATGAGTTGGAAAACTTGAAATCATCGGTATTACTAATTGATTAGGTAGGTGTACTACACTCAATATATTCTTCCGTTTGTTAAATCTTGTTTAACATAATTCGAAACAATATGTTTCCTATTTCCTTAGAAAGGATATTTTATCACTTAATTAAAGCGTTTATAAAAAGTGTTTATATAACAAATTACCTTAAACAACATCTTTTCTGCTGTGACTTTTCTCAACACCTGACAGTCAAGTGATACATTTCGAAAAAACGTTTATTCTTTTATATGGCTCTTAATGATCGAAACGAATTTCAGTGTAATAATTGAATACGCTTAAAAGAAAAATGAATTACCATACGTTAGATACGGTTATTACATGAATAAATTATAAATTTAGTTAAAAAAGTTATCAACTTGAAAATGTTCGTCAATGTTTTTGTCAATGTGTTTCAAAATTCAAACAACTATTTTTAAAAATTTCTTACGGGATTGTTCTTGCCTCATGTAGATTTATTATTTCCTGAATCAAATATTATATCTGAGTACAAGCAATTTCATTTGCTTTAACACGGGATGATTTCTTGCAAATATTACAAGCGCCTGCTTAAAAGGGCGAGCTTGAAAGTTCCAGTGCTAGCCAAAGCATTGTTCTCCTGTCGAAAAGAAACATACGTATAATAAAAATACTATTCATGAATAGAAATAGATCTATTTTGAAATGTAATATTATTTTTTTTACATTTATATTTATAAAATATGTGAATGCTATGAAAATAAATCTCATTTATTACATATTATATTATATTTTTATAAAATATATATTTATAATGAACAAAAAAAGTAGATATAGACAAAAAATACATTCTATTAAGTCACAGTTATCTAACGTTAACGTAAGAATTAGATACGAACACATTGGTGATGGTGATGAGCTAGCTAAGAAAAAAAATGTAACAAAATAAAGTTAATAAAATTAGGGCTTAATGAATGGCAAGAAATCCAATGACTTTTACCCCTTAGGAAGCGTATTGAAATGAGGGATAAAAAGTTACTGTATACCCTATCTCGTAGTACGAATAAATCATGCTAAGTTTTATTGAAATTCATTAAGTAATTCCTGCATGATACGCGGCCAGGGTACAAACAAAATGAAAAAAAAAATCATCATGTATTTAGTTACATTTTTTATGTTCACTCCAAATAATCACATTATTTCAAATACACACAATTAGATATTTTACAGTCGTATTAAATTTATAGATAAAGAGCGACAAATATATATTATAATATAATACTGTATGGTACTCTTCTGTATAGCCTACAGATATCCCATTATAGGACGCTTCTGAACATATCTTAGAATTTCTTCTGAGACTTGTTCAACTGCCCGTCAGACCGTTCTTATACCTTCCTATTATTTTGTCCACATATACAATCCCTCGTTGCGGTACAACAGATGATGGCTCATTATTCTAGGCAGACGGAATCGAAGCTAAAAAACTTAGTTTGGATTTTTTAAGTTATTTTCTCAATGTGACATTTGGATTCAATTTTTCTTTTATTTTATATTTTTGTTAGTTAGTAGATATATGACTTTCAAGAAGCTTATAGATATTAACATATTTTTTGTTTAAGTAACTTAAGTGGTCACCAAAACCCAAAGACATAGGTGTCTATTGGTTGTGGCGTGTGGTTGTAGGCAATGCAAGAAAATTTTTTGGCGTCGTCAAACTTGAAGGAACTCATACCCTTGACTTTTGAAAATCCCTTTAAATAAACCTTATCGATAAACTTTTAAAAAATTTGCTGGATAAATATAACTTTCATTTATCAAGTTTAAAGTAATTAACAATTACTACATACCATTGTTTCTTAAAATACTCGTGTCAAATACATAGCCATTAAAGTCACAATTCAATTAATTTTATTAAATGTTCTACTGTGAAATTCAATCGTTAGATCCACTATAAAAAGATTAATATTTTTTTATCGATATCAGTTGACTCTTGTCTTTCAAGAAAAATCACTATATAAAATATGCTTTCAAAGGTAAAATTATATTTATATTGAAATATATTTACCGGTGGGAGGGATGCGCTGTGCACCGGTGCATGGGTACCATCATCTTGCTTGTTTCTCCCGTGAAACAGCTTTGCTGTGTTTTGGAGAGAAGGGCAAAACAGGCAGTGTCATTACTGGCACCGAGACTTTAACACCTTATGTCTCTGGATAGGCAACACATAAATGAGTTGCCTGGGCTAGTTCCAGGTAAACTAGTTTATGTTCTTGGGCGACGTCAATCACTTACCATCAGGTGGAACGTCTTCCATTTGCCTATCCAACTGATATTTAAAAAAAATACAAAATTCTATCATGACTGTTGTCATATATGTATATAATTTAGTCACAAACATAAGTGTATGTACTATAATCAGGAAGATTAGTTTTTGCTAGTTATTAGTTAGTTTAGTAGTAAGTCCTTGAGGTTTTTAAGACAATAATTGATAATTTTACAGGTATTATGCTTCTTTGCCGTCATTGCTATCGCTGTAGCCCAATATGGCTATGGACACGGAGCAGCGTACTCGTCTCAACACATCTCTCGTCACGATGGACACCCTGAAATAGTGAATGTGCACGGTCACCATGATTACTATGTAATTATAATAACTTATAACTATGGTACAGCCATACTGTTGTGGATATACGTGTCTAAAACTGTTTTCTGAAACTTTTTAGCACGAAATGAACTACAAAGATAAATTCAGACCCTGAAAATTTTGTGATGCTAGTTTTGCTTATATCGATTTTTATATGCTAAGTACTAAAATAAAACTTGATTGTTACGTTATAGGCATGATATATTCGAGTCTTCTTTACATGATATTATCAATTTAATGATCATGTATTGACGTTAATATTTGTATTACTTCAGACCCATCCTAAGTACACATTCGACTACAAGGTCGAGGATCACCACACGGGTGACATGAAGTCGCAACATGAGAGTCGCGACGGCGACGTTGTGCATGGCGTATACTCACTGCAGCAGCCCGACGGCTCCCATAGGGCCGTGCACTACCACGGCGATCACCACACCGGGTAAGAAGACAGAATTTAGTAATTATTATACTCATTGTTAAAATATAAAACCCTACAATGCTGACATAGTTTTGATTAATTTATATTTTATTTATTACAGATTCCACGCAGATGTGAAGTTTGATACTCATCATATTGTTCCGAAGCATTATTATTAAGTAATGATATTGATGATGACTTGAATTAACATAAAAGCTTAAAATAAATTTTTTGGCAATAAAATCTTACTTTCATTTAAAAATAATAAAACTAAATCAGCGTGACTAGTGAACTAAACTGAACTAAATCCATTTATAAATATCCCATGAAAATCATTTTAAAATTATACGCGTTTTTATTTTCTGACAATATTAACACATAAAACAGGTAATTCAATATAGTATATCCTACTCGTAATTCAAATAAAAACGAAATAAAAAAAATAAATCTTTATTCAAATATGCAAAAGTACTTTTGCATCGTCACTTGCTAAGTATGTATATATATATATATATATATATATATATATATATATATATATATATATATATATATATATATATATATATATATATATATATATATATATATTAGTTAATTATAGTTAATGTTAATGTGACTCACTAAACTCAACACGTTACTCACTTAAAAAAACCGATAACACATAACTCAAACAATATAAATTAAGTCCCGCATGAACGACAGCGCCACTAAACCCACTTCATCCTTGTTATTTATATAACCTTGTACAGAGTAATATGATTTGTCAATTAATAAATTTTAAATTTATTTATTGACAATTGTAAATTAATTTGTGGGATTTTATTATATATGCGTATATCTTAGCCTATAAAGAAAACATAAAGGTTTAAATATATTAACAACAATAAACACGTTAACGCTTAACGGTTCTCTTTAGGATGAAACACATTGTCAGGGGTTGCGGAAACACACACGACACAAACACAAACGCCGATACCACAATAAACATCTGCACAGCTTATACCAAAATTTGTATTATGAGGAGGGTTCAAACCGGTGACCGCTAGCGCAACAGTCAATTTCTGTGACCACTGCACCTCTTTTTTTAACGCTGGGAAAAGCATTTACGCATCCCTCCGCCCGAAGGCGACGAGTATGTAGGACTCGTTGACACGGCAGAACGTGACAAAATACCTGACTAAAAACCAGCGGTGCCCTCATTGTACTAGTGAAACGCCACGGGATCGCTCGCGCATACAACCGTGACGCCCCGACGTGACCACTGCACCTACCCTTTGTAATTGCTTCGTGCACCTACCAGTCGTCTCATACAAATACAGAGTGACTGGATTACTCTTCTCGGATAAGTATTAGAATCGTTCCTAAGCAGTGACAATGACTTCGCTCAGAAATGCCTACTATATAAAATTAGTATTAATATATTATATAAAGTTGATTAAGGCAGTATGAAGACGCCTGTTCTAATAACTTAAAACATAAGAGCTAGAAAATTGTGAAAAAAATACAATGTAATCGAGAGCATAGAATCCTATTATGTAATTAAATTAAAAGTTATGGAACACACTTTACGATTTATTTTCATATATATTTCATATATTTTATTTTTATATTTATATATTAAATTTGTTCTCATTTATTACAAGTTTATACTTAATAAATATTTTTAAAACAGCAAACTCTATTATTTTTAGAATACATTTATTATTTTTATATTTTGTATTACCAAAATTGTTTGTTTGTCGATCGTAGGTACACTTTTTTTAATAATACACAAGTAATTATCAATAACGTGCGAAAAAGATCATGTTCAAAGGGTAATCAAGCTCTACAGACTGTAGCGACATCACATACGCAATAAGATGACGCTTAGTGTATGATGGGATTGGAAAGGCATCGTTTATTATGAGCTTTTACAGCCGGAAAAAACCATAAATTCGGATCTCTACTAACAACTACTAATGAGACTAAAGCAAAATATTGAAAAATTGGAATTGATCAACAGAAGAGGACTTTCATCATGACAACGCCAAACCACACACATCTTTGGCCACAAATCAAAAATTTAAATAGCTTGGTTAGGATAGTGTTAATGCATCCACCATATAGATATTCCTGACATTGCGCCTTCAGATTTTCGCCTGCTTCGTCTCTTTAGAATTATTTTTGTAGTGTTAGGTTAACATCAAAAGAGGACTGTCTAAACCACTTGTCAATTTTTTTTGATAAAAAAATCCAAGATTTCTACAGAAACGGAATTACTACAAGATGGTTACAAGCTATCGAACAAAATGGCACATATATAATATAATTAAATGTAATTAAACTTTAAAAAAAAAGGCTTTAAATTGTCTAAAAAATACGAAGAATCATTTCCCAGACCTAAAATAAAATATAAGCTTAGACTTATCGGCAACAATTTTTACAAAATCAACGAAGCTAACAATAATTAAAAATGTATGCTTGATTGTATATCAATACAATAATTTGTTTTAACTTTTGTAATAGATTTTTTATAATAATGAAGATAAACATTTTTCCAAGTTTTAAAAAAAACTTTTTTGTTAAACCGGGTTTAATATTATGTAAATAAATATAATATAAAGCTATCAACGTAAATCAACGAAACCGTATATTAGCAATTTAACTATTTTCACCATTAACGCCTTTAATACATATATAGTTACGTATCGCATTGGTTTCTTTGCCTTTTTAAACACGAATTAAGCAGATCTTATCTTGATTATAGTTTTTATTTACTTTATTTAGATCAAAAAACTATAATAATCCTTTAAAATTTTATATTTATCCATGTTTAATGTTTAATTTAATGTTTAATTATATGTTTATATTCTAACTTATTTACACTTTAATACTATATACTATATTATATAGCTTAAGTATACTTAATTTCTATTTCTCTTATTAGCTAGTACACAATTTTTTCTGCAAAACTCTAGGAAACAGTTTCTTCTATCACAACTTAAAATTAGATTCAGGTTACTTTTATTTACTGCCAAACCCAGCCGCTTCTCACATTCTAGGCGATCGTACAGGTGGATCGGATAGTCGAGCAGGAGGAGGAAGACAGATTCTGAGCACGCGGGGTCGCAGACAAACGATGGGCTCTCCATACACTTAAATCGGTGTAAGCACTCTGAGAACCCACCGTGCCCCGTCAACACCTGAGTGACGAAACTGTCCACCTCTAATTTGCTTATAATCCTGTACGCTGCGACCGCATACGGAAAGCCGGCCAGCCTTTTCACCCTCTCGGTACTAGAGATTCCATTTTTCATCACTCTTATAATAAAAAATAAATAACTTTTGTTGTCTTTTTAATATATAAATTTAATAATAGTAGAAAAGATCAATTTACAAATAAAAAACAATATATTATTACGCTGCATTGGTACCACCATCTTGCTTGTTTCTCCCGTGAAACAGCTTTGCTGTGTTTCGGTGAGAAGGGCAAGACAGGCAGTGTAATTACTGTCACTGAAACTTTAACACCTTATGTCTCTGGATAGGCAACACATAGATTGGTTGCGTGGGCTAGTTCCAGGTAAACTAGTTTATGTTCATCAGGTGGAACGTCTGCCTGTTTGCCTATCCAACTAACATTAAAAAAAAATTATAACAAGCAAACATTTACACAAAAATTATAAAACAAAGATTAGTGGGACTGACCGTTTGAAATACTTTGCAATTTTAAATTCTCGAAGGATCGTAACAGGTTCCAAATTATTTGTTAGGTAAAATTATAATCTTTGTGGTTTTTTGTTTTATTTACCATTGCATAATAAAGACTCATAGCACCAAATCTTATTAAAATATTATGTCAATTTTCTTAAAATAATATGGTTAGATTATTATTAAAAAAATAATAATTTGTCTTAAATAAAATATATTAAAATCATCAGTTTTGTCCTAACCCTTTTTAAATTTAATTTTAGGAAGAATATGTTCTTTTTCTAGTTATAATATATCACTCTTGAGCTCTTATTCAAAAAAGTCTCTGTTAATTAATTTTTATTCTAATTCTTCAAATTAAATATTATTGGTTTATTGATGCATCTCAAAGTATATAGTCTATTATTATAATAATATAGGTTCCTAATATATCCCCATCTTTTAATAATGTGCTTATTTATATTTCTATAATTTGCTTAGAGCACCAGCAGTTTTATAGTACTCAGCTCGGACTAAAGCACTTTTCTTTTTGCTTCATATCATCATTTTTTGCTAACAAAGACTCCATCTGACCTACTGAAACAATGTAATCGTATCATGTCAAGAATAATATAATAATCATACGATGTCAAAACTTTCATATTTTATGTTCACATCGCTTGTTAAAGCGTTTCAATTATTTTGTTATTGTGTTAGTTATTTAGCTTATTAATTGCAATTACAATGTACAAAACTTATCAGGTACTTGTAAATGAATCCAACAAAAATCTTGTAACAGCATCGTAGAATAAAACGAAAAATAAATTGAAATTGCTATTTTTAATATGTCATTTTAAATAACTATTATTAACAATGGCTTTTAAAATAAATAACTTTACAATTATTATTTAACACATCTACTTGTATCAATGATGTGCCAGAATATGGGCTGCGGCGGGGGCGGCGTGTCTGGTGGGTGCAGAGTTGCTGACCACGGCGTTGAAACCGTTGTGTGCGTCTGCGGTGTACTGAACTTTGCGCACTGAGCCATCAGCTTCGAGCAGAGAGTACTCGCCATGTACGGCATCTCCGTCACGGCTTTCGTGTTGGGACTTGTTGTCGCCGGTGTGGCCGTCAGCTACGGAGTACGAGAAGTCGTATTTAGGATGAGCGTACTCCTCTTCGTGAGCGGATACGATTCTGTGTACTGGAGCAGCATAGCGAGCTACGGGGGCAGCAGCATAGTGGGCTGCGGGTGCAGCGGCATAGTGAGCTACGGGTGCAGCAGCGTAGTGGGCTACAGGTGCGGCAGCATAGTGGGCAATAGGAGCGATTGAAACAGTGGCATGAGGTTGGTCGTGGCGCTGGATGCTTTGAGAAGATACAGCCGCGGCAGAAGAGTAGTGTACTGGGGAAGCGCGGTAGGCGACAGGTGCTGCGTGGTAAGCCACGGGTGCGGCATGGTAGGCTACTGGGGCGGCAGCTAGGTTATGAGACTCATCGTGGCGAATAATGCTTTGTGATGACACCGCGGCAGATGAAGAGTAGTGAGGGTCAGCCAGGAGACCGGCCGCGGCTACTGCCAACACAGCGCTCAAAGAGAGAACCTATAAAACATAAAAAAAAGACTTACATGTCAAATAAAAAGTTTAAATTTAATCAGTTTCCTTAACTTGTGTATACATTAAAACTTACTTTAGTAAACATGTTGCTTTGTTTAATAAAATAAAACTGATGCAAACATGCATTATTAGTGGTTTATATAGTGCTCTTATTCTCTATATGACAAGGTCGACAGGTGAAAAGTGGAGTCTGTAATCAAAAGCTTAATGGTAAGGTCTTGTAAGATTTCATATGACGCTTTCGCATTATCGTATATTTTAATTCGTATTATATTTTACTAGCGACCCGCCCCGGCTTCGCACGAGCGTACTGAGAGAGAAAGATGTAGATCTTTTCAAGGTGTGAAATACTGTAGTCCATTATTTTGATCTATCTCGTAGGGTTCAGTCAGTGTTTGCAATGTAAGCGTAAAAAATGTGTTTATTTCCGACATTACATTAAAAACCTCTGAAATTATCAGTGTTTCTCTACTATATTATGCATGTTATATACATATAAACCTTTCTCTTGAATCACTCTATCTATTAAAAAAACCCGCATCAAAATCCTTTGCGTAGTTTTAAAGATCTAAACATACATAGGGACAGACAGCGGGAAGCGACTTTGTTTTATACTATGTAGTGATTAGTTGAAAAAAATTTCTTTCGATTTTAGATTGTTCTCTTAAACCAATTGTTCATATTACGAGTACAATTATAATCAAAACCCGTAGTTCAGTATTTTACAAAGCCTATAAGTATTACAGGAAAAAGAAATCAAATATATCAAATCACACTGGTAATTGCTACCAAGTTATCCAAGTTATAGTAAACACTTCCACATGCCGCACCTGTAATTATATATATTTTTTTAAATATTTGTCTAAAGAGGGCATCAAACTCGTGATACTGACTGGACCTATTCATATACCTATGTATATATGGCAACTGATTGCACATAGGTATATGAATAGGACGTTTCAAAAAAAAAATTTTTTTTTCTTGGAACCAAGCTCAAAAGTTTCGTTTGGGTATGAGCCTATCAAGAGATGAGCTCTTAATTTCGATATTAAGTTGCTTCGTATCATCGTATCGTATTTTATCTTCTCCTTATCGAACTTTTAGATTTTCCTTAAGACTAATATAGGAAAAGTTATTTTTGTTTCGTCTGATTTTTGTAACTACCGAACGATAGCATGTACTGTAAAGTTCTTTATATATTTTTATAGGGCATTGAACGATCTACTATCATACAAACATACAAATACTTTTTTTTTATTGTGAATTTGTTTTTCTATATTTATAGTAAAAAAACAATAAATAGTCGATATTGAAAAAAATATGTGTTTACCAAAACGAATTTAATTACTTATAGACTAAAAGTTCCACTTATAAACGGTGTATCAAGGTGAAACATACACCAGATTTTAAGTTAGACCTCCAAGATCACAACTACAAAAACCACATCGAATTTAAAAAAATCTACAAAACGGAGTCATGACAAGTTTTTTTTTATTATAGTGGAGGATTTCCAGTAGTAATCTCAAGCTTTACATCATATATGATATTTCATTATCATAAAAAAATCTTATAAATCCAATAAAAAGATTTTACCCTTGATTGAAACTTGATTATTTATAAGAACCTGGATGATTTTTTGGTAAATCGTGTTTTTTGGAAATTATATTTAGATACGAATTACATACTGATGAAATAAATATGAATAATATTTTCGATCTTACTGACATAATAATAAAAAATATGAACTGGGTATTTAAATAAAAATAAAAGGGCTCCCAATAATAGATTTTCCCCACAATAGAAGGAACTTGAAAAAAAAGGGAATAAAATAATCGGACTGGAGACGTCTGGACTCGAACCGGGGTCTTCTGTTTTCGGAGTCGCTCGATTTCCCACTTGAGCTATTATAACTTTGCAGATGGTGATGAAATTTACCTTTGAATTCTAATGATATTGTAGCAGTTTTTATTGCCTGAAAACATGGATAAAACAACATTTTCTAAAAAGGAATCCTAGCTGTATCGATTTATCACCCCCGAAACCCCCTGCATACAAAATATTAATGAAAATCGTTGGAGCCGTTTCCGAGATTCGGATTATATATATACAAGAATTGCTCGTTTAAAGGTATTAGATAGATAGATAGATTATTATGACGATGAAGTTGAATAAAAGTAACACAGAGTGGATACTCTGCATTGATCTACAAGGTAATCTTGCTTAAAGATATTTGTGCCATTGCAATAATAACGTTAGCTTTTCAACAACGATGTTAACAGTTGGCTGATCATCCTTAACACAGATTATACTAATAATCCATATAGGATGTTCAGTCTGAACTCAAAATATTTTTTGTAAATTGCATAAGTTATTTTTGTAATTGTTATCACTAGGTAAAAATGTTTAGTGCAATAAAGCTTATTTATTTATTTATTTACTTAAAACAGTATAATTTAATATGGATAAATATATCCAAAAACGATTTTTTGTCGATTGAAGGTGGTAAAATCACGGCAGCACATTCAACAATTCAACAATCAACTCTTGAAAATTCATTAATTTTTTTCATAATTGATTTATTAATTCCATGGTGCTAACAAGGACTCTTTTTTTTTTTTTTTTTCGCAGGGGAATCCATTTACGGATGATATCCAGGATGCCCGGGTCGGTAGTCCTAGACCTATGTCGGACTCGGCACTTTGGGAGTGCAATACCGTACTAAACCCCTGCGGGAGCCTTCAGCCGCTTTAATTGGAGGGTCCCGGATCTGCAGGCAACAGGATCCCTCCAGCGACAGGCTGGCCTCGGCGAAAAGGCCAGACTTCTCCTCCATGGGGACTGTCCGGCTCACCTCTGAACAGTCCCGACGACACCGTATCTAGTAGGACCGGGTTCCCACCCCGGCCCGATACGGGCACAGGGGCGTTACTGGAGGCGCATTAAGTAGCGCCTCCTACGCACCCCCATTCGTCGCCCGCGGATGGAGGCCACGTTGGCGGCCTCCTCTCTCACCCGCTCGTCAGCCTCCTTCTGGGACATTACTGTCTCGCAGAAGGAGACCATCGCCTTCCAGGACTCGTCGTCGCCGAGCATCGCGGTGATGATGCTCGGGAGCGACAGTGCTAACAAGGACTCCATCTGTCCTACTAAAACGTTGTAATCGTATTATATCAACAATAATATAATGCGTAGGTATGATGTCAAAACTATCATCTTTTAGGGCCGAAACACATAACCGCTTTGCGTCGACGCAACGCTAAAATCGACAGTTTGCGTTGCGGCGTTGCGGCGGCGTCGCGAAAAAGAGCGTTTTTGTAGGGTAACCAGTTCTTCGTGATTTTTGATTGTAGATATTAATTTAATTATTTTAAATATTATAATTCATGTGAAATTTGTTAAAATTTGAAATTATTATTTAAGTAGAATGCATAAAAATGTAATCCTTTGTAACGGTAACATTTTTGTAAATCATTTTTTTTTATACTGGTAGGATTTATTTAAACAAATTTTGTCTTATAAAGCCTAAACAAGATTTAAATAAAGTAATACATAAATTAATATCTTACATTTATATTCGTTTTATACATTAAATATAAATAAATAGCTTTCGCCCGCTCCGCGGCTCCGCTTGCGTGTTACAGCTACCTACGGTAGTCGGTACGTAAAGTAGGTACTCTTTGTCCTTTTCTGTACCCCAGATAACTGGTATGCAGAATTTCATGATGATCGTGATTCAGGTGAATAGTTAAGGCTTGAAAGCGTAACAAACAAAGAAACTCACTTTAACGTTTATCATATGCATGAAATTAGCATTCCCCTATAATTGTGTAAGATGGAAAAAATATCACTATAATAATTCTTCGAAACGCTGCTTTATTACATATTTATAATTTAGGTACATCATACATGTCATTTGTTTTAACCGAGTCATAAAGTAGCTGTAAATCTAATAGTTAAAAGTGGTTAAAAGTAACAATATAACAACAACTGAGCTGAACTGTGAGCCGGTTCACAGCTCATGTTCAAGCATATGGCTCAAGAGCTTATCTGCGGTTCATACAAATTCATTGAATTACCCATGTCTAATAGACACAAAAAAATAAATATGTAAAAATAGACACAAAATGTCAATAAATCATTGTCAACAAGTATGACGTATTTGCGGTGCCGCGCTGCTAAAATCGGTAGACGCCACCACCGATTTTAGCGTTGCGACGTCGCAAGGCGGTTATGTGTTTCGGCTCTTATGCTGACATCGCTTGTTGAAGCGTTTTAAGTGTATTTTTATTATGCTAGTTATTTAGCTTATTAATTGCAATTACAATGTACAAAACTTATCGGGTTAATTAATGCAACAAAAAGCTTGTAACAGTGGGTACGTTCGCGCGCCCTCTTCTAATTGATAATTCATCACTTTTATAGGATTTTTTAATCTATGCATTCCACAGACCACATGCGCGGAAACGGAAATGGGACATGCGCAATAGTTTTTTATTTATCAGTTTTTAATTAAAATAATAAGTAGTGAATAAATGTAAGAAGATAATTTTGTTTATTATCTTTTATGAACAATAGCAAACAATCTATATACATATAATAAAATGGTAGAAAAGTCAAAACTGTACATTGAATATTTTTTTAAAAGAATACTTGGGGTGTGATCTACAATCGATACCGAAGCCAAAAATATAGTTTTTAGAATTTTTGTCTGTTTGTCTGTTTGTCTGTTTGTCTGTTTATCTGTATGTATGTCCGGGATAAACTCAAAAAGTACTGCATGGATTTACTTCAAATTTGGTACGAATATTATTAAGAAGTCGGGTCATAACATAGGCTACAAATTATCACGCTATCACCTACGGGGAACGAGCAGTGAACCTTTATTTCTTCAACGCATTCTGTAACAGCGTGTAATCTAGCGACGCATATTTGAATGTTGTTATTATGTTAATAACCATGCTATAAGCTATCTTCACACTAAAAAAATCACGAAATATAAGTAACTTAGGCTGATAAACATAATGAATGTAAGAATAAATGTAATATAAGAAATGAATATAAGTAGTATCAAGACAATTTTAGAGCAGCGCCATCTATGAGATTTTAAAAACATCAAGTCGAATTACATGTGTAAACCCTTTTTGGATATAAATAATTTAAATTTGATCATGTTGGCGAGGTTAATAGTTGTTCATAAAAGTCATAGATGGAGTTGTGCATTTTAATAAAAATTGTATCGTTGATTCGTTTCAGAGATGAGCAAGAGAATTTTAAAAAAATGTGTTTATATAAGTTTTAAGCTGCTTCATCTATGTCTTATAAAATTCATCGAGTTTTTCTGTATGTAATAACAAACAGAACTCAAAAAGAACTGCATAGATGTATAACAAAATTTAAACTCGAAAACGGCACGCTATTGCTGTAAACAATTTGAGTTAAATAACGAAGAAAGAGGAAAATTAAGCATGCCATATATATCATAAAAATAAGAAATGCTTATGCTTCCGCCTTAAAGTCATCTCGCTCCACAGACACACCATTGAGGCGGAAATTCTTACGGGTTGTGGCGTCGGCGAAGCAGTATTTATACGCATTCCGCTCATACCTCATAACTTCCCGTTCCAGTTCAAGCGCGTACAGTTCCCCGTGAGTGTTTGCTTCGCGATGACCATCAATAAGTCGCAGGAGCAGACACTGAGGGTAGCTGGTGTCGACCTCAGGACGAGCTGCTTCACACGGGCAGCTGTACGTCGCTTGCTCCCGCGTCACCAGTCCTGACTCTCTTTACATTTTGGCTGCGGAGAGCCAAACTACTAATGTAAACAACATCGAGAAGTCCTATAAATATGTATTTTTACCATATTCTGTATTCCTTATTTATTATTTTCTCCATCCGTTTCAGTCACAACTTATGACTTAATTCAGCAGAATCACCATAAAGTCATTTATTCAAAGCAGGCTTAAAATAATCACTTTTTGAAAGTCAATTTTACAAAAGACAGTCTCCCTCTGTTACTGTACTTTCTGTAGATATGAAATGTAAAGAAGAAACGGGTAAATGAATGTTATTTTAAAAGGTATAATAGTAGGTACTTTTGGTGCTGTATAGCGTTTACGCAGACGACGTCGCGGGCAGCAGCTAGTTATTTACTAAAGTTTGACAGTTAAATTCAGTTTTTGTTTAAAGAAGTATCATTTCCGCGCATGTGGTCTGTGGAATGCATAGATTAAAAAATCCTATAAAAGTGATGAATTATCAATTAGAAGAGGGCTCGCGAACGTACCCATAATCGTAGAATAAAACGAAAAATAAATTTAAATTGCTATACTATATTTAATATGTCATTTTAAATAACTATTATTAACAATGGCTTTCAAAATAAATAACTTTTCAATTATTATTTAATAGATCTATTTGTATCAATGATGTGCCAGAATATGGGCTGCGGCGGGGGCGGCGTGTCTGGTGGGTGCAGAGTTGCTAACCACGGCGTTGAAACCGTTGTGTGCGTCTGCGGTGTACTGAACTGTGCGCACTGAGCCATCAGCTTCGAGCAGAGAGTACTCGCCATGTACGGCATCTCCGTCACGGCTTTCGTGTTGGGACTTGTTGTCGCCGGTGTGGCCGTCAGCTACGGAGTACGAGAAGTCGTATTTAGGATGAGCGTACTCCTCTTCGTGAGCGGATACGATTCTGTGTACTGGAGCAGCATAGCGAGCTACGGGGGCAGCAGCATAGTGGGCTGCGGGTGCAGCGGCATAGTGAGCTACGGGTGCAGCAGCGTAGTGGGCTACAGGTGCGGCAGCATAGTGGGCAATAGGAGCGATTGAAACAGTGGCATGAGGTTGGTCGTGGCGCTGGATACTTTGAGAAGATACAGCCGCGGCAGAAGAGTAGTGTACTGGGGAAGTGCGATAGGCGACAGGTGCTGCGTGGTAAGCTACGGGTGCGGCATGGTAGGCTACTGGGGTGGCAGCTAGGTTATGAGACTCATCGTGACGAATAATGCTTTGTGATGACACCGCGGCAGCTGAGGAGTAGTGAGGGTCAGCCAGGAGACCAGCCGTGGCTACCGCTAACACGGCGCTCAAAGAAAGGATCTATAAGATAGAAAAACGTTAGAATTGTTTAAACAATAAATAATGCTTTTTAATTTCATCTTGTGTACATGATAAAACTTACTTTAGTGAACATGTTTCTTTGTGTAATTGTACGAATACAACTGATGCATGACATACATTATCAGTTCTTTATATAGTGCATTTATTTTGTGAATAACAAGGACAACGGCCAAAACTATCTTATTTTGTGTATAACAAGGTCAGCAGGCAAAAACTGAACATTGTTGTAGTATAGTCGTACTTTCTATTGATTTTCATTTCATATCGTAGTTTATTACATTAAAAGTATTTTTTATTCGTCATTTTTGTTGTTTATATATCGCACCTTCGGTAGAACAAGGGCACAATTGTCAAAAATTGCCAAAATGAGTTAAGTATGCCAAAATGATTTAACATTAAAATACCTTTTTTTTAATAACTACTTGCCTAAAAATAATATATTATATAGTTTATATATTGAAAAAAAAACTACTTTAGTGCAATATTACCATAAATTGAATGTGAAAAATATTTTAAAATGGCTCTCCTGTAAAATTGCAAATACTGCAATTGTGCCCTTGTTCTACCGAAGGTGCGATATGTTTCAGTCCGCTATGTAAATGCTACTGAAAAAATGTTGTTATAACTACAGAAATATTAATTTTGTACAACATTCAAAAAATTATTTGAACAGACACGTTGTATTATCGTAGAAGATCTATATTATATGTAAAGTTCGATTGTTTTTCATTCTTTTTTTTTTTTGTTTTGTTCTGAAAGCTATTCTATGATGATCTGAAGACAGACCGACATGTCTTAATTCGATTTGAAAGCGCTAAAACGGCCGCTTATATATATTACAAAAAAAAAGAAAACTTGATTGCCTTGGAATTTAGTATTATTATTGAATAAAAACTTATTAGTCACTTTAATATTACATAGGAACTTGTACTTTTTTTAAATTTAGGCAACGTACTCTTTTAAAACTTGAAAAAACATCACAATTGTAATAGATTGTCTTGTAAAATTTAATTACGTATTTCAATAATAAATTATACTATAATTGTGCTGTAGGGTTACGTTGTTCAAAATCTCTTCTAATAGCTTAATTCCACAAAACTTACTTATTCATAATTGCCAATCTTTAAATTCATGAATGTTTAAGGCCGTGAATTAAAACATTCTGCAATTTTTCTTAGCTTCATTCAAAGAGCTTAATTTCTACTTTTACATTGAAAGTTGCTAATGTCAACATTTTTCATATCCTTTCTATACTTTTGTGCCAAGAAAAATAACTATCCTTAAAGTCTTTATTATAGGAAGTCATCCTTAAAAACTTATTTCTTAAATATTTAGTGTTTGTTTACGAATTCCAAATTCAAATTTATATCAAATTTAGACTTTAGTGCTTTTGTTTCCAATTTAGGTATTTATTCGCTTTCGAGCCATTTATTTTTTACACTGACATCGGTCTGTTAATAATATGGAAAATAAGATAATTCGTGAATGTACATACATTGTTACAGATGTTTTTTTTTCCAGCGATATGTATACATTATATTATGTTTTAAAAGACAAATAGAGTCAATCGATATGACAAATTGTATGGATCACAGTCCCTGTGATAGAAGTTTTAAGAAATACAGGGAACGTATTTTGGTTGTAATAAAAAAGTATGAAAAAATATTTTTTTCTTTAATAAACTTCAGTATGATTTAAAAATCAATAGAAAGTACGACTATATTACCACAATGTCCAGTTTTGGCCCGTTGACCTTGTTATACACAAAATAAATGCACTATATAAAGAACTGATAATGTGTGTCATGCATCAGTTGTATTCGTATAATTACACAAAGAAACATGTTCACTAAAGTAAGTTTTATTATATACATAAGATGAACAATTAGGTGAAATTAAAAAGCATTATTTATTGTGTAAACAATTCTAACGTTTTTCTCTTTTATAGATCCTTTCTTTGAGCGCCGTATTAGCGGTAGCCACGGCCGGTCTCCTGGCTGACCCTCACTACTCTTCATCTGCCGCGGTGTCATCACAAAGCATTATTCGCCACGATGAGTCTCATAACCTAGCTGCCGCCCCAGTAGCCTACCATGCCGCACCCGTGGCTTACCACGCAGCACCTGTCGCCTACCGCGCTTCCCCAGTACACTACTCTTCTGCCGCGGCTGTATCTTCTCAAAGCATCCAGCGCCACGACCAACCTCATGCCACTGTTGCAGTCGCTCCTATTGCCCACTATGCTGCCGCACCTGTAGCCCACTACGCTGCTGCACCCGTAGCTCACTATGCCGCTGCACCCGTAGCCCACTATGCTGCTACCCCCGTAGCTCGCTATGCTGCTCCAATACACAAAATCGTATCAGCTCATGAAGAGGAGTACGCTCATCCTAAATACGACTTCTCGTACTCCGTAGCTGACGGCCACACCGGCGACAACAAGTCCCAACACGAAAGCCGCGACGGAGATGCCGTACATGGCGAGTACTCTCTGCTCGAAGCTGATGGCTCAGTGCGCACAGTTCAGTACACCGCAGACGCACACAAAGGTTTCAACGCCGTGGTCAGTAACTCTGCACCCACTAGACACGCCGCTCCCGCCGCAGCCCATATTCTCGCACATCATTGAAACAAATAGATGTATTAAATAATAATTGAAAAATTATTTATTTTGAAAGCCATTGTTAATAATAGTTAGTACCTGGATGACCGAGCTTTGCTCGGTTAAATTATATTTAGATACGTTACATACTGATGAAACATAAATAATATTTTCGATCTTACCGACATAATAATAAAATAATAAGAACTGGTTATTTAAATAAAAAATAAAAAGAGCTCTTAATCATAGTTTTTCTCACAAAAGAAGAAACTTGAAAAAAAAAAGGAAATAAACTGGTCTGTAGGCACCTGGATTCGAACCCGAGTTTTTTGATATCGAATCCGCCCGATTCCCATCCGAGCTATTATAAGCTTGTCAATGACAGCGAAATTTACCTTCGTATTCTAATGATATTTTTTAATTGCGTAAAAAAAGTGGTAAAACGACATTTTCTTAAAATAAATCCTAGCTAAATCGATTTTTCGCCTCCGAAACCCCCTGCATACTAAATTTCATGAAAATCGTTGGAGCCGTTTCCGAGATTCAGATTATATATATATATACAAGAATTGCTCGTTTAAAGATATAAGATTTAAAGTGACATATTAAATATAGCAATTTAAATTTATTTTTCGTTTTATTCTACGATGCTGTTACAAGCTTTTTGTTGGATTAATTTACAAGTACCTGATAAGTTTTGTATGATGTAGAGCTGCGTCGATCAATTCACGGTAACCCGAGTCGATCGCGACACATAGGCATAGTGATCGAGTCACAAAGACTCGATCACTCGATCACTCACACGATTCACGTTTTACTCACGAGTCAAGATCGAGACTCAATATTGCTTAGGTACCACCGTGGGTATTACTTCACGAATGTTTATAGGGTTAGGTAGGTATCTAGCCTCTACAGTAGAATTAATAAAAGACAATACAAGACATAGTAATTTTTTTATTTATTTTATTTATTTGAATTCTTTATTGTACAACAAATACATTAATATAAGTGTGTACAAAAGGCGGGCTTAACGCTACTGCATTCTCTACCAGCCAACCTTGGTATGTACAAGAAAGTATTGTGTGTAGGTGTACAATAAACAATAAATAATAATAAAATATAATATGACATTATATAACATAACAAAATATAATACAATATAATACAATACAATACAATACAATACAATACAATACAATACAATACAATACAATACAATACAATACAATACAATACAATACAATACAATACAATACAATACAATACAATACAATACAATACAATACAATACAATACAATACAATACAATACAATACAATATAATACAATACAATACGATACAATACATTACAATATAATGTAATGTAATCAAATATAAAGTGTGATAAAATAATATGACGATACTCCAGCTCAGTCATTGCGGCCAATATTCTCCTGATTAAGGAGATATTTTTTTACGGAGATTTTGAAGGAGTGTTTAGAGGGCGCTTTCCTTATCTCTTCCGGTAGTCTATTCCATAGTCGTACGGCAGTAACAGCGAAAGAGTTCGACATAAATCCTGAGCGATGTGATGGAAATGTTAACAAAAGGTTTTCCGTAGAGCGCAGTGGCTTATCATGAGCGTCGGCTCTGAACAAAAATTTACTAAATAAATAATCGGGACAGTTACCACTGTTTAGAACAGAGTACAACATGCAAAGAACTCTCATCGATCTACGACCCCGTATCGTAAGCCAATTCAGGCGCGAGCGATATGAAGATACGTGATCAAACTTACGTAGATTAAATACGAAGCGGATGGCCGTATTAAGGAGTCGCTCAAGTTTGTTCACCAAATCCTCACTCGCGTCAAGGTAACATACATCACCGTAATCTATTAAAGGTAAAAGTAATGTGTTCACAAGCTGAACCTTGGTTGCAATGGGCAGAAAATGTTTTAAACGCATCATACCATGCAAAGTACTATAAAATTTACGGGACAAGTCTCTCACATGATCAGACCAGTTCAAGAATTTATCCAGCGTAATTCCGAGATCTTTCACGGATTCTGAAAATTGAATTGAACAATTCTCGTAACAAAGCTTGTGTGCCGCTATATCAATTTTTGCTAGTTGTTTACGACTACCAATGATGATAGCCTGACACTTCGCCGGATTAACTGCAATGCCATAGTTTGCAGACCACTGAGATATTTGCGATAAGTCACGATTGAGGGCGGCAATAGTGTCAGCCAAAGCATCAGTGGCAGTATGTTGATAAAGCTGCAAGTCATCTGCATAAAGGTGGTAGCTAGAAGTAAGAAGAGAAGTGACGGAGTTGATAAACAGAGAGAATAAAAGAGGAGAAAGTATACCGCCTTGAGGAACGCCTGCATTCAAACCATCAAATATTTTTAAGGAAATAAAAATATTTATTAATGAAATTACAAAAAAGTCATTAAATGATATTATTTAAACCGCCTCCAAATTTAAGCAAACATAACATAAAATGTAAACAACCACACAAACGACACAAAAATATGCAACCGGTAAATTACGCGTGAGCGACACATCTTCGCGAGTCATGAGTCATAGGTTACGGCTCACTGATTTCGAATTCGAAAACCAATCAATGAATCTTTTCACGAACCACGAGTCCCACGACTCACGACCAGAGACATGATACTTACAACTAGACAGTGTACAAAAAAAAATTTGTTTTGATAAAATGAGATCTATTCTTTGACTGTTACGGTAGGTATTTCCCTATAAGCGGTAGCTAGCTAAAAGCGGTCCGAGCGAGAGCGCTCCCGCTGGTAGTGTGTCCTTGTCTAACATCTTGCCAGCTCACATAATCATTTCGTTTGATAGAAATGGTAGAAAATTAAATACTTTTTTTTTTAATAATTTACTAATACGAACGGTTGGTAAACTTAGAAACGTATTTAGACGTATTTCTACAGTGTCAATAATTAATAAATCAATTGGTTGTATTTAAAAAATAATTAAATACTGAGTAAAGGTAGTATTAAATGTTTGGGACTGGTAATACTAAATGTAAGATGGTGGTTTGCTTATTTGTTTATTTGGTTGATTGTCGTGTTTCGATTTGCGATTGTGTCAATTTTCTGACTAAAGTTGATTGTTTTTCCATGAAAAATGGTGAATTCTTGTTGTGTGATAGGGTGCAATAATGAGTCTTATTGCGGTAGTCGCTTTTCTTTCCACGAGTAAATAAAAACAACAATCTTAATCTTTAGGGTAACCATGATTTGAATTGGAGATGTACCGGTCAATGACAAGAGTATACAAAATGAGCAATACCCGAAACTTACATTTTTTTATAAAACACTTAAATTGTTGTGTTGAAGTTAACTATAAGTATACTTATTTATAGTCATTCTACTTTGTACCGATGATGTTTATGATTTATAATAAATTTCTTGTATCTTAGATTTTCGAATAATGAAAACTACTACTTGATTGATGTTTGTAAATTTTCTTCTTTTACAGCCTTTGTAGATAGAGGAGGCCTAAAATATGCTTCAGCATTTGTGTCAAGAGTTTACAAACTAACCGCAATAACCGCAAGCGCCCGTGTCAAGTAATGGTCGCCATGGCTATATTGCCCATGTCAACTTTTTTTCGACACGGGCATTAGTACGCGAAGTGCATCTGTCAACTACAGGTTGATTAACGTATATTACATTATCACCGATGGGAAATTACGTAATAAAACGTGAGAGGCCTTGGGCAGTTTTGTGCAGTTGGTAAACTAAAAGGTCATTGCCCGGGCACTCAAGCGGTTAAATTGAAAAACTTTTTTTTGGTAATGTACTCGACTGCCGGAGGGTAATGTTTTTATCCTTTACACAGTTTGAATATGAAAAACATGCTTAATATGACATTACATCAATTCTCTCCGAAAATCAAGCGTGTTTCACCTGTCCATCCAAGCTCTAACGAAACTCATCAATTGAAATTGATTAAATATATTCATATTAAAATTTATATTTGTTCGAGTGCTTACCGCGTTTGTAATTTTATTGAGGTCCCTATAGTTCGGCAATGTGTCAATCGCCATGATCACGGGAAGATTGACGTACGGTGATGGTGGATGGTGGCAGATCAAAAAAATCTGCCTACTATAATGATTTTGGTGTTTTTTTTTTACTTTTACATAAATTAAATACATACACACCTGTAGGTAGTGTAGTTAGGTAGCATCAGTATAAATGATCAGAATACTTACATAACCCATTCCCATTTTTTGTTTAGTCATGGCGCGTTTTCCAATTACAGCACTAGAGCGCATTATGCGGCATAATGCTCAACATTGAATGTTCCAACTACAGCAACGCTTCGCACAATCGAGCACTTTCAAAAGTAGTGCTTTCGCGTGATGCGTGCAGTTGATGCCAACTCAGTAGAAAAAAATTAACAAGTGTTTATTATTTAAGGTAGCTTAGATCGAAATTTTATTTATATTATCGTTAGTAACATTGTTTATTGTTAAAAAAAATGTAAACTTTCCTTTCGTCGTAGTATTTTGGAAATATTAAAAAGTTAATTCAAAACATGTTAACAATAAATATAAGTATGGATGAAGGTATACTCGTAAACATGGAACTTTTTTATATTTCCACATATAAAATATGAATACATTATTTGACGTTCCAATTAAGCATTAGCACAGTTCGGCATTGTGCGTCACTGAGTCGCATTATGCTCTGTAATTGGAAAACGCGCATGGTCACCTCATTAGAAAGGGACACACTACCACGGGGGCCCCTCTCGCTCGGCCCGGTTTTTGCGCCACAGTGCACAGTCTAGTTGTAAGTATCATGTCTCTGCTCACGACCTATATTACATTACTTGATCCGCTCACCGACTCACGACTCACGACCTACAACCCGCGCGAACATATCCCTTACAATTATATTGCTAGTCGGTCTCGTGAAAGTGTACATTGTCTCTTTCACTCATATGCAAACTTTTCATGTGAGTGAAAAACACAAGCACTTTTTAAACTGTGGTTTTGAAATAAAAACTACGTAGAACGTGGCGCTTTATGAATGTGTGCATCAGTGTGCATCCTAAATTATGAGCGGCGGCGGCGGGCGACCCGTCGATCAAAAATTATCGAGTCGTTTGTACGGCCGTGATTGAGTCACTCGCTCGCGGGTTGTGATCGAATCAAAGTGATTTGATCGATCGCGATTGACACAGGTCTAGTAGGATGTCAGCATCATACGATATCATTGTTAACATGATACGATTACATTGTTTCAGTAGATCTTAGCACCACCGAATTAATTATGAAAAAACTAATGAATTTTCAAGTGTTAATTTATTTGAAATTCTGGCAGGATTCTATTTGCCGTGCCTCTATTATATTTAATCGACAGAAAAACGTTTTTGTACATATGTGTACATACTCGTATTATATTATACTGTTTACATAGTCGGCGAAAAGCTACGTTATTATTGCAGTCTCACAAATTCCTTTAAGCTAGATTACATTGTGATCATGATAATATAGTTTTTAATAATCAAGTTTTGGTAAAGGGTCAAATCTTTGTCTTTAATTTATACCTAGTTTTAATCGACATTAAATTTATTATATTATTGTAGTTTTTATGATAATGCAATATTATATAATTATACATGTAAAGCTTGAGATTAGCACTGGAAGTTCTCTGCTGTAATAAAAAACCTGTCATGACTAACTTTTACAGATTTTTTTAACCTACGTATTATATTATGAATTAGCTTTTAGCCCGCGACTTCGTTCGCGTAGAAGACGAAAATGGTCTAACAGGATTTTAATAGGTTTTTACGTTATTAATTTTGTTGTAACAATGTATACAACCAACATTAGTCCGTGGTGCCAATCTGTGCTAATTGGGGTGTTAATGACGTATAATTCAAAAATGTTTCCAAGTTCACTTCGGTGTCTTCTATATCTGTGAACTATAGATGCCTTGCTGATACGTTATTCAGTTTAAAACCTTTGACTTAAAACAACACCAACATTGAAGTAAAAATATTATATAAAACACGATTTTACAATTAAGCGATCACACGATATATTTACAACTCAATTTTGTTACATTTAATATAAAGTCTTGCCTGTTCCACCAGGAGCACCCAAAAAAAGATATCACCTACACCTGCGTCAATACTGGAAAATATTATATAATAGACGGATTGAGTTGTCAAACATGTGTCAAAATAAAATTATTTTTAAAAAAAGCACTAGGAGTATTTATATCAAAATAACTTTCTACCCCCTTTTTACCCCGTTAGGGGATGAATTTCGATAAAATACGAAACACGTCTTCAATCAATTCTGTTAAAGAATATTTATGTAAAATTTGAAGTAGATTGGACCAAGGAATCACGTTGTCCAATACAAAGTTTGCCTCCCCTTTTCATCCTCTTAGAGGTAGAATTTCGTAAAATCCGTTCTTAGCTGACCTCTACTCGGCAATTTACTACTTAGTAAATACACTAAAGCATATTTTTACATTTGCTTTGTGAAAAGGTACGGTAAAGTTTTTGATTATAGTTAGTAATGGCGAAGAATACCGATATATTTATCATTGGTTTTTTGTTTGTAATACGTTGTTTAAAACTATTTTTATATTCTATTTTCCTGATGATATATTTATATTATTAAATCAATTTCAGAAAGAAGGAAGAAATACAGACAAACAAAATGTTCGTTATTTTTTTGTATGTTTGCCGATAGAATAGCGGAACAGTCCTTCGGTAAAAGGGACCCGTTATTAAAAAAAATGTTTGAAAGTGTTTTTAAAGTGTGAAAGAATTTTTACAATAATACTAGAGGCCGCCCTGGCTACGACCGGAGTATATATATGTACCTAAACTTTCTTGTGAATCACTCTACCTTACTTTTTCAGTTTATCGCGAACAGACAGACAGACGCGACGGAGGACTCTGTTTTATAATATGTAATGATATTAATTGTGCTAAATTTTATACTCCTCCGTCTACGTAACTACGTCGTAAAAAGAGGTACAAATTTTTTGCTTCACGTATTAATATATAGATAAATAAATAATAATAATTTTAATACTGCAAAAGACCTCATTATGTATAAAGAAGATATTTAAAAAAAAACGAAATGTGTGCTGAGACACATAGTAGAAGTGAAACTTTAACGGACAAGTGGAAAAACGAATAGCAACGGACAAGTGGAAAAACGAATCGCAACTAAATTTATACTTGAAGTTTTACGAGCAGGTAAAACTTCAAGTAAAACTGGTTTTCAAATTATATTAACAATCTCCCCGTGCTCCTTTTTTAGAAAGGACATATTTTAAAGATTGTCTTGTAAATATTTCAAGATTTTGTTTGTTAGTTAAGAAATTACAGACATCGTAATCCTCAGTAATAAGTCCAAACAATTAAGAACCCGGAATGTACAGAAACCTAGAAAATAAAGGAGCTTAAATAAAATAAAGGGTCTAGCCGACTTACTATATGGAAATTGGTTATTCCAAAAACCAACAATACTAAAGTAATACGTCTACTATTGAGTGACTGAAATACAAATAATATTCATATGTATTAAACTTCAAGCGCAATGGTCCAGTAAATCAATGAATCGGCTGTTAGACGACACACAGATTCATGAATGATCCGTATGTTCCTTTTTACCATTTTTGATACAGATATATAATATTTGACGGCCGACTGGTCGAGTGGTCAGGCAACTGGACACTTTACGCAGCGGTCGCGGGTTCGAATCCCGCCAGGTGCAGATAATCTGTATGACGAATATAGATGTCTGCACCGGGTCATGGATGTGTATTTATGTATATATGTATTTATATCTTAAATTTATTTCCGTTCCTAGTACCTGTAACAAAAGTTCTTACGAACTTAGCACGGGGCTAGGTTAACGTGGTGTGATTGTTGGTTAATATTTATTTATTTTTTATTATTATACATAATATGCAGTGTAAGATATTAAACAATATTTTTAGCACACCACATCATGAAGGGTATATGTATGAAGAAACTATAAAAATTAATTTATGCATTATTTGTGGGTCTGTTTTAATTAAAGCATGAGCTTTATAGCTTATCGATGATTTTTCGAAGATAGCTATTTAAAATGGGCAAGAAACAAAAGATTCAACTGAAATCCTTTTTAGTTAATATATTGTATATTTAAAAGAAACATTGCATTTAAATTCGAAAGGAAATAGAGTTTAATTAGTATAGAGTTTAAATAGTATCAGTATGACATCAGTTCCTTACCTTACACAACCCAAAAACTGTTGGGCAAAAAATTTTGAAATTGTGTATCTGAGACTTACTTAATATTCAGTTTTACGCCTTTATAAGCCTTAAAGGAAATTGTTTTGTGTCTAGATCAAAGTTAAAAAATATATTTAAAAATTATGACGTCTTATTACGTAAGGTTTTAGATATTCATTTTTTTTTTGTGAAAAAATGTGTGATAAAAAAGAATTAAAAAAAAAGTACTCCAAAAATCTCTATACAGTACCAAACATGAAGCATTGTAATTGCTTCGTGGTACCAAATAATGTTTTTGTTTGTATTTATACGAGTACACGTACTATTTAGAAACCTAACCGAGTTATATATAATTCTAATTGATAAACACATAAATATAAATGTTATGAAAACCCGGCTGACGATAGAAATTTAAATAATCGATACACATAAATACGAAAACGAAATAAACCTACGTGTTATATTTGGACAACCAGTTGGCATAGGTGTCGAAACTGGCTGATGCGTATAGCGGTCGCGAATTCGATCCCTGCACATGACAAATATTTGCATAAGCATATAATCCAGTAATTTTAGGTTTTATCTGCGGAAAAATTCCTAGTGAGCTAAATTTTTGTATACATCTTTATTACGGAGTTTTGTAATGAAGATGTGAAAAATCAACATTGATATCGTACCGCCTAAAAAAGTTATAAAGGTCAAAAGTTTACAAAAATCAGTTTTTCGCGAATATCTCGCGACTTATTGCTCAGAGGTCAATTGAGTTCATTATAAAAATTGTTGGTCATAAAATTATCTACAAAAATTGCATTATGCATTTTTCTGTAAAATTAACCGTTTTTTGGAGTAAAGCGGTGAGAAAGCGACTACATGCATTGCCGTCACGGCAACACTGTCGTCGTATGTGCAATCGTGTGTGCACGTCGACGTGCGACCCTGGCGTCTAGCCATGAGTCCCACATACCTGCCGTTTCACGGCGAGATGCGTATATGCATTTTCCATCGTTAAAAAAAAATGTTCACAACAAATGGCTGTTGTACTCGTGAAGCAATTAATTGCTTCGTGGTTGTAGTATATTGGTCACGGGTCCGAATCCGCTAATGAAAAATGTTTATTTAGGCCGTATAGCCATACAGATGCTTTTGATAGTCAAGTCATCTACCTATATCTCAAACAAAAAATAATTTTCAAAATCGGTCCACAATTATCGTTAAAGATAAATTGATATATTGTCAACAAAATTTTGCAGCTTTAGTTACCCTTAGTTGCCTTTTACGACCTTTGGCGAGGTCTAATTTGACTTGATAACGAAAGTTTAAATGTATTTCATATTATATAAATTATTGAGTTATTACTGAGTTGTCACTCATTCGTTTCTTAACTACTAAATTGGCTACATGAACCAAGAATGTTACATATACACAATATCCTTGTACTCTTCGTGAAACAATGTTAGAAGATGGATCCACGTTACGTTCGCTGCATCGTTGCCAATAGTGATGGTGACTATTTTATATTTAATTAAATAACGAGAAAATATTTGAGATATCTTTGGTAAGCCTTATTTACTTTTATAATATATATAATATCAAAGTCAAATAAAATAGTTTTTTTTAACATACACACACGGTCGTCTGTTCCTATGGTAGGCAACTTAATACCCTTTTAGGTAACAGCCGACTGTAATGTCCGACCGAATAATGTAATACATACTCGTATATAAATAATAATATTACACCCAAACTCGGGGTGGGAACCGAACCCACAACCCTGGAGCAGAAAGCAGCCAGTAAAAAATTTGTTAACTCTTTCTTGTCATGAAATTTGTAGTAACTATATACGAGGCTTAATTTTTATTTTTAAGTTATATTAAGTGATGTCCAAAAATCAAAAGTTAGGGAAATTTACATTTTAAAACATTATCAAATTAATCTTCATATCGTTTTTTTTTTCCTTTTCTTAATATACAACTTATATTTTCTTTATATGTACTCGTATAACAACAATATTTAACAATGTGTATAGTAATGCATAATTTCTATAAAACTCAAATTTTTAAATAGAATGTCAGTCTAGATTATTAGAAGAGGTTTTACATTTAATTTCTGAGAAGCTACAGCAAAGGCATATTTTATTGTACCTTTTAAACGTAACTAGACCAGAAATAAATTCAAAGTTATCCTATTTCCAAGTTTTTCGACCATTTTCATACCTTAATAAATTTGTTAACTTATCGACAACAGCAACTCATCATCATAATTATTCCAGAATTTTGTATTTTAAAGAGTTTACATGAGCATAAAATTAGAAGCGAAATTATAGGTATTAGGAACAATGCGACACGGTAATAACCGTTTCCGATTAAATAAACGCTCGATTTGTCTAAGCTTCTCATTTGTGAGGATTAATGGCTATCAATAGTACCAAAATAGCGCGGACGCTTTCACCAATGTCACGTAGAATGGAAAAGTCACGAAGGAGATGAATAATTAAGATCACTAACACTCCAAAAGTTAAAACATTTAATAAATATACTCTGAAGTTGGAAAGTAAACGCTTGAACAAGAGATACGAGTGTCATAAGCCAAGTTTTTAGTGTTCGTAATCCTTGAACGCCAACGTTTAACGCTCGAACTTTCAAGGCTTATGAGTGTTGATTCAGCGTTCTACGCTTGGGGCTCAGCGCTTATTTTGCACACACTAAAATGATTGCAACTAAAAGGTTTGTATCATAAAATAAAATGCAAAATAAATTTAAATTGCTATATTACATACGTCATTTTAAATAACTATTATTTACAATTGCTTTAAAACGACACGTCAAACATAATTAACTAATAAAATAATTATTTAATATAGCTATATACGAATATATCAATGATGAGCGAGAATATGAGCTGCGGCGGGGGCGGCATGTCTGGCGGGTGCAGAGTTGCTGACCACGGCGTTGAAACCGTTGTGTGCGTCTGCGGTGTACTGAACTGTGCGCACTGAGCCATCAGCTTCGAGCAGAGAGTACTCGCCATGTACGGCATCTCCGTCGCGGCTTTCGTGTTGGGACTTGTTGTCGCCGGTGTGGCCGTCAGCTACGGAGTACGAGAAGTCGTATTTAGGATGAGCGTACTCCTCTTCGTGAGCGGATACAATTCTGTGAGCAGCTACGGGGGCAGCAGCGTAATGGACTGTAGGTGCAGCCGCGTAATGGACTGTAGGTGCAGCAGCGTAGTGGGCTACAGGTGCAGCAGCATAGTGTGCAAACGGTGCGACTGCAACAGTGGCGTGGGGTTGGTCATGACGCTGGATGCTTTGTGAAGATACAGCTGCAGCGGAAGAGTAGTGAACGGGAGAACTATGGTAGGCAATGGGTGTGGCTTGGTAGGAGACAGGTGCAGCATGGTAGGCTACAGGTGTTGCGTGGTAAGCTACGGGAGCAGCTTGGTAAGCTACTGGGGAAGCACCGGCAGCATGAGACTCATCGTGGCGAACAATGCTTTGTGAAGAGACCGCAGCAGCTGAAGAGTAGTGGGGCTCAGGCAGGAGACCAGCCGAGGCTACCACCAACACAGCGCTCAAAGATAGTACCTATAAAAACAAATAAGTTCAATTAGAATTATTAAAAATACAATATCATTTAATATTATATGTACCCTTAGTACCATGTGATGTCTAACGTATCAATACAATAATTTAAGTACAAAATATTTATAATCACTTTGTTAATACGCTGAAACTTACTTTAGTGAACATGTTGTGTTGTATGAGTGTTACTGATACATTGTGTATGTTAATAGCAGTTTATATAGTTTCTTATTCGGTGCCTGAGAAGGTCATCGGGTTATAAGTTGACTTTCTGAAATTTCTTTCGAGCATTTTGGATGTATTTTTGTCAAGGAGTGATAAATTAGATTAAAATAATCTTATATCTTTAAACGAGCAATTCTTGTATATATGTATACCTATATTTATATATATATAATCTGAATCTCGGAAACGGCTCCAACAATTTTCATGAAATTTAGTATGCAGGGGGTTTCGGGGGTGATAAATCGATCTAGCTAGGATTTATTTTTAGAAAATGTCGTTTTATCCCTTTTTTACGCAATTAAAAATATCATTAGAATACCAAGGTAAATTTCGCTGACATTAATATGCTTATAATAGCTCAGATGGGTATCGGGCGGATTTGAAACCAGAAAACTCAGGTTCGAATCTAGGTCTTACAGACCGATTTTATTTCTTTTTTTTTTTCAAGTTTCTTTTTTTGTGAGAAAAACTATTATTGTAAGCTCTTTTTATTTTTTATTTAAATAACCAGTTCCTATTATTTTACTATTATGTCAGCCAGATCGAAAATATTATTTATGTTTCATCAGAATACAATAATATATAAATATAATTTAACCGAGCAAAGGTCATCCAGGTACTTATATTAAGCCATGTTAATTTTTTAATTAGTAACTTAACGATTATTATAAAAAAAAATTAAAAATGAAACAAATACTATTTAAAACGAAAGTAAATAGGTATTATATGAGTTGTAATCATGATTAGAAGAATTTAAGAAAGGACAGACTGTTGACTAATATCTAACTTGTTAAATTTAAAATATAAAAACTTTACATTACTTTAAACAAAACAACTAAATATTCGCAAAACAAATTAACAACAGTAATTATATATTTAATTAATTAAAAGCTATTAATTGGAACGAGTTAGCGTATCAGACAAGTTTCACGGCTCTTTATATATAAATTACGTCATGCTCGTACGAGCGTAACGTAAAAGGCCCATAAATTTTATGAATGAATGAGGATGAGTCATCTACAAAATAAATATATAAATATATTATTTTTATTATATACATTTCTACAATTTTCTATTTAATTTTAATTCTATAATAATATATTTTTTGACATCTATTTTTACTGTTTTTTTTTTTGACGTGATAACGTCTAGTAAATTGATGAAGGGGTGCCCGTTCGAAGAAGATGACGTCATCATTGTCACAATTAGTGAGCGAGAACGCGGGACAAGCGGTAGAGAGGTACGATCCTCGATCCAACATAAGCGTTCGGCTCACGATCGGCGGTCGGCCTAACTTACGACGCGTCCGAGTAGAAATGACAGCGGCAAATGGCGGGAAACTGTTTTGTCAATATTGAAGTAATGTCAAATAGTGAAAAGTTGATAATATAATGTAATGTAATAATATAAGTTAATAATATATAAGTAAATAAATGTAAGTTAATAATATAAAAGTTAATAAATCATAAAATGGTTACCATAGTTTATTACAACAACAATAGCAGCAAAAAAAGGTAATTAATTCTTGCATTTTAAGAATCCGATTAGCGATATAATCTCATATATTTGTTCTTTGATTATAAAATAAGTAGCATCGGTGGGCGAGTGCAGTAATATTAGGTTATATTACAATTTTGACTAAAAAGTTATTAGGACTCATATAATTACGATCGTATAAAAAGTAAACGGTTTTTATTTAGTATATTTTTACAATTTTCATAAGTGGTTAATGATAATCTAATTTGTTTTGCTAACTTTAAGTTATTAAAGTTAGCTTCTTTATTGAACTTGATTATTTCTTGTATTACATATCAAAGTATTTAACTTTATTTCGCTTTTATATTAAATACAATTAATTACCTGTAGCTTAAATATATGTTATACAAAATAATGATAATTCAGTGATAATAATTCAATTCCATTCATGTTTTCTTATGACGTTATCACGTAAAAATTATCGTCCGTAAACCGACTTTACAGACAACCAATTTTTTTTACATATAAAGTTTTATTCGCATTTATGGTTAATAGATCTTATTACTTTTCCCAATAAGCAGGCTTTCTAACGTACAAAAAAAATTAATTGGATCGGTGAAGTCGATCAAGCCGAGCGTTGAATAATTCTTTCACATAGAAAAGATATTTCAGTATTGTAGTTATACTCGGCCTGATGACAATACGTTTATTTATTTATTTTTAACGAAGTCGAAAATATAACGAAAATACAAATGTACAGTCGAACACCGAATCTTACCCTTTTTTGAAGTCGGGAAAAAGTACATTATTGACATAAGCCCAAGGTTGACATTTTACAGTAGACATTTAATTACCTAGAAACATTAAAATCATAATTATTATGATAACAATTTAAAAAAGAAATTATTTTTATACGACAATATTAATATATATTAATAAGGCGCATTATGACCTAGTTTTAAGGTCATGGATAACAGCCGCATATTTAACCGGTCCGATTCTCGCATATTGCATATATACATATGTAAATTTATTCGTACTACGAATATATCAGTATGCGTAAATGTCGAGAGTAAGCGTTAAATAATAATATATAATAACAGTTATTTAAATTTACGTTTATGTTACAATTTCTGAATACTTTAAGAAAATATATTAAATTGAAAGCATTTAAAATCACACAAATATTATAAAGCAATGATGTTATACTTATTCATATTTTGTTCGTCCATTTACTTTATTATGATGATATAAAGTAACCATATTCTACTTATTATTATTTATTATGGATTAAGTAATTTGAATTTCTGATATAAATGAAATTAAATACACATTAGTAAAAAAACGGTTTAAAAAAACCTAAAAAAAACTCTAAAAAATACAAAATAATATTTTGGTTGGTGTTTAAAGCCATTGAAAAGTTATGTCAAATATTTCCTGAGTTCATTATCAGATCATTACCATATTTTAAAGAGCGAATAATTTTAAATCGTCAACATTAATAATAATTACTATATAATTATAAATAGTAATATGGATAGTAGAGAAGGAAAATACATATAACTGTTTATATACAATGTAACGCTTATCTCCTTTTACTTGAACGCCCGAAACAAGAAATGCCCGAGGCATTGGCCTCTAAAAGATTGTTCACTTATCAACAAGTTGCCCCGAATTAAAACGCAACTTATTTAAAAATGATTAGTTTTCGTAACAATGAAGAAACTTATACCGAACCTATTATATAACCTATATGATATATCATGTATAATTTAGACGAAACTATACAATCGATTATAGAATATTTATTGATGTTCATTTATCAAAGATATAAGTATATTATTATATTTGTTTCTTTGGTGATCAGATAGAAGACAATGATCTCACCAGATGGTTGGGGATTCAAATATATGATATAGATATGCTTTCAAGAGCTATTTTTAGTTTTAACAACATGCGATTGATTATTTAAAATGATAATCATCATAAAAATTATTGTAGTAATTTTAAATTCTCATTTTGAAACACGTAAAATATTTTGTTTAGTCATATTAAGAATTTTTCTTAATACATAAAAACGATATTTTTGACACATCACTTTAAACTCATCACTTTTAACACAACATTTAGTGGAAAAATAATTTAAGTGCTTAAAATTTTATTTCTAGCTTTATTTGATTGCTTATGATATTTTTTTAAACGCAATGGTTTTCAACAATATCTCCCAAGTTTTAACACAAGAACTTTAAATAAACATTATAATAAATACATTCACAAATCCACAGTCTGCTTTGTTCTGAGTAATGATAACCTTTATTTGCATAATAAAGTTCTCAAAAAAATGGTTTTCTTTAAAGTAATATAATAATAACTCATTGTTGTATACCAAGAATAAACAACATTACAAAAAAATAAATAAATACAAAAGGCATTATATATTTACTTAATAAAAATTTTATATGATAAATTTATAGTTTTGCATTTTTTTTTTTTTATAAAAATCGCTATGACTATGAATTATTACCGTTTTGGAGATATTTTTTCTATTAACTTTGATAAATAAGGTACGGTCTTTTTTCCATGGTATTTCCTAAAGATTTAATGCGTTTTTTTTTTTCGTTTTATTATACATAAATATACAATAATAATGTGCTGGAAAAGGATCTATATATAGAGAAAAGTAAACAACAAGAAACTTTTATTTTAATAACCTAATATTAAAACACATATTTACTAAATCTAGGTTACTTCATTATTTACGTAAGAAACATAAAATTTTAATAAAAAATAAAGTGTTTTTTCGCAAGTTTAATTAGAGTTTTTTTATCGTTATTACATGCAAAATTAATTAATTGACACCTAATTAGATAAAAAAAATCGTATATCTAAATTATTACGTTTAACCATTTATTTCACATGTGAATCTTATTACGAAAAAGTTATAAACGCGCAACTCAAAAAAAATCTTCTTTCTTGCTTATGAATTGAACTGAATCTAACTGTAAGCGTCCCACTACTGGGCAATGACCTTCTCTTCATATTAAAGTATTCGAGCCTAATCCACCACGCTGCTACACTGCGAGTTTGTGGATAATTTCCCTGCCATGAGTAAATATTGCTTTCAGGTGTCTAACGCCGAGTTGCACGAAACAAATTTTAAAATTTAAGTGTTTATTAAACTAATTTAATCACAAGAATCGTGATTATCTGTTGCACGAAACCTACATCTGATTAAGTTAACAAAAAAAATAGTTTAATTAAAGACCTCTCTAACGGATGATTAATTCCAACAGCTTTAAATTAATCATGAGATCAATAAATTTTAAGATTAATTGCAACTTAACTAACGGAAAATTAGCGACGGTTTCGTGCAACTCGCCGTAAGATAACTAAAAGTTAAGTAGGATACTAGTACGGTAATAAATTAAAGTTAAGTAGGCTACAAACTAGTCTACATTTATGTATAAATAATATTTTATCCAAAAATATATATTTGCTAATAAATACCTTCACATATAAAACAAAAACTACACAATATTTAGAAAAACATCTTTAATTCGTCCACTCAGTCGGAACCATTACATATTTTTACAGTGAGACTCACAAGGACAGAAACAAATATTTGTACATTTGTACAAGTAGCTGCCCTGAGCGAGAATCGAATTTGCGACCATCGGCTTTAATGCGACTACTCGCACCACTACATCAGAATAATTGTCCTACACCAGAACGTTTGTCGTTTAAAAAACTTAACAACTACCAACATTATGGCAAAAAATCGTTGTTCAATTATGCAACTAGAACTTACTCTTAGAAAAGGTATTTCAAAACTTGAAATCCTTATCCTCTGTTCTACCTGTAAGTATTATTTTTCTATTAATCATTTCAATTTTGTTATTTTTTCTTTCAGAAAGCATTTTCAAGTTCCGTTGAATGTCTGAAGGAGCTGGTGAATCCTTTAAAGTTACAGCAAGAGGTCGAAGATGCGAAACCTACCGGTCAAGTAGACGAGGTCTTCAAGAAGTAAGAAAAATAAATTTCTTTTTAATATAAACATAATTTAATTACATTTTTAACTATGATAAATATATCGATGATGTTTAGTTTCTATCTTATAAGAAAATGAACACGATTAAATAAAAACATTTTAAGTCGATATATCAAAAAAAGATTTTAATCATAGTAGTAGTAGTAACGTTTAGTTGCTTATGCACAAATAAAAAGGGTTTTCTTTCTTTCCATACATAAAGTATATAAAATAACTGCAGCTGTATTATGTTTATATATAGATCAAACCATATGTTATCATAGAAAAAGATAGGATCAAAGAAAGCGTAGAGGCAATGAAAATTACAGAAAGCTTTTAAACTCGCGAATAAACTAATGGATTGACCTTCATCTAATTATCTCTCGTTGACAAAAATCGCAACTGTTGGTTGGTCCAGAAAGCGACTAAAATTATGACGACAAAAATTACTAATTTCTCAATTGCGATAGCGGATTTAAATTGTCTTCTAGTTGGAACTCGTCCTTAAAGCCCTCAAACAAAATCTGCGCAAGCTGATTTTGTTAGTATAGTGTACACAGAGCATTATTATTATTATGGAAATAAGATAGATTAAGAGTATTGTGACGACCTTTCTAGTGTAGTGGGACTTAATGCCAGCGGTCGCGGATTCGATTCCCGATTCGATTGATCCACCATTGACTTCGTAAAACCTCGGACCATAATACAAAGTACATAGTTTATAATATTTCGCATTAATACTAAGAAAAACCGAGACCGAGACTAATATTAATAATATAAACCGAGAAATTTTAAAATATATTTCATATTATTAATAATTGATATTTTGTAATTTTATTTTTATTAAATATTTTATATCATTTCTTTATTCAGAAAAGCTTTTAAAATAATTTCTATATCATCCTTTTCACAATTACTTAGCTTGGAATTCATTTTCATTTTAATTATTATAATTAACAAAATTTATATTCAAAGAAAGTCTTATTTATTGTATAAAATATGATGCCATATTTATAGTGTATAACCACAACACTATAGTCTATTATAGTTATTTAAACCATTTAGTTTACATAGAAAAGTATTTAAAACTACTAATAACGTATAAAAAAATCCGCGACCCTTGTGACCTCGTCATATAAGCCAAGATATTATTTATATTTTTGTTATATAGGAATACATATAACTGCAATAAAACTTGAACTGAAAAAATCAAATTGACTTTTTTTTTAACAAAAACGTACGAAACTCTTTCATTGCAATATTGAAATAGACTAAAAAGAGACCTACAAATAACGATACAATAGAAGCTATATGGATTTTGTCAATCGGCGATTCCATTTCCATACATCTACCTTCAAATTTTCGATTTTGTATACTTGAAATACAATGATAAAAACTATAAAGAGGTATTCATGTTCAAGAAGTCGGTCTCTGTGAACCGCCTATTGTTAGATTCGTCCCGTCTCAACCAGTCGTGGTACCACGACACTATAATGGCTACGAGTAAAACTTTTAAAATGATTCGAATTTCAAAAAATATACAGGCTGACTGGTAAATTACTATCAATATTTAAGGAGACTACTCGGTACATGATTCTCATTCGAATTATGTAAAAAAAATAGGTACTACTACTAGGTAATAGGTAGGTAATTTACCAGTCACCTGTATATTAAGGAGATTATCGAAATATAAAAAAAATACAATTTTTTCAACTTTCTAGACTAGAATACATCCTTAAATATTAAAAATTTTCGCAAATTTAAAACGGTATTTAAAGAATAAAATATATTACATTAAAATGTTTCAGAAATAATATTAGGTATAATACCACATTCGGGTCGGTTTTTTTTTTGCCAATTACTTTTAATAAAAGAAAGCCTTTTTTGAATACTTCATAATATAAAAACTAACTACTACACTAAAATATCACAATAACTTCATAACAACTTAAAATATCGTCAATTACAATTACATAAATAAAATTAATCATTTATTACGTTTGTATATACTAGATACCATCAATATAAATATCGTTTAATTATATCTCCATAAACAATACAAATCTCTCTTGTTGGTTCTAACAATAGAGAATCAAATAATAACTTATATTATGATGTCATCGATTCAGAAATGAAAACATTTGTGCCTCGTCACATCATCTACTGTAGTCAGTCGACTCTACTCGAAGGAAATGGGTGAAAGGTCTATTTGATACAGGACGTACTCCGGAAGCTAAAAGAACAATTAGTCTAAATATATACGTAATAATCATTATATAAGATCGAATTTCTCTTTGTGATTAGTGTACGTATATAAGTGATGTGTTCTGCTTTTATTCAACACTTCTAATCTATCTATCAAACTTTGGCGAGATGTATTTCCATGTAAGTCGTATTTTGAAATAGATTTTCTTTTGTTTTCTATTTTTTTTTTCTAGTTTTTTTTCGGAAAAAATATCGTTATTACATTTGCATGATGACTACAAGTTAACCTTGTCATTATTTTCGTTACAGATTATAATAGGAACATCATTACTTTCATTATGTTTGGGGGAAAATTCAAATCTGGCGATATCATCAGTCAGTTTTCATCGAGATGACGCACCTCTATCTTACAAATATAATTATGTCCATCCATATTCAACAGGAAAACCTAAAAGCCAGAACAGACCGGAAATTTACAAGAACATACAATACGCTCCCTTAGTTCCAAATCATATCGATAAAGACAAAAATGATGGAGTATTTACTAAAGCCGTTGCATATAAATGGAATGATATACAAAATATAACAAGAAATGAAAATTTAGAGCCACAAGTACACGGCTCTAATAATAATTATGGAAATAGACAATTTGTCTCAGGCTACAATATTGATGTGCCAAAAAGAAACAATTTTGGATATAATAGCATTAGTTCGGAATACAAAAATGTTGCAACAAGCAATAAAGGGACGCAATTGATAGTACGTAGTTTTCTTTAATAATAAATATATTTAAGCGAATTTAAACATTTCGAAAACTTTAATATGTATATTAAATAATAACAAAGATATATGTTACGCAATTGAATCATTTCTCGATCTCCAACCGTTTTAGATTTCCTTAATTTTTTTTTTTTTTTTATAAATAGTAGCTTAATGGTAAGATTTAAATAAGATCGTAAAAACCTGTCGAGCTAGAGAACAGTGTTAATAGCATGAGAGTAAATAATAATTTATAATCAAAAAATAATCGCTAGAAAGATTATATATTTGAATAATTATAACTTCTTATTCATTATTTAGCATGTATTTGTCTTTTAATATTCGTGTTTTATTTTCAGAACTTTAATAAAAATACAAAAAATATTCCATCCAATAAACTCGAGATATCTCAAGACCAGCTCAATAACATGATTCTCATTAAAGCTAGAAAACATCAAAAGCAACCTTCTAAGTAAGTTATTTTGTTTATATATCAACATAATAAGTGTAACATTAGAATAAATTTTAAAATAATTTAATTTATTTTATCTCTTTCTTGAGTCCACTAAAATATTTGACATTAATTTATGATATTGTTATGTCAAAAAACGTTTATGACGTAACACGTCCATAAACATCAATAAAATCAAAGGCAACTTCTCTCTCTAACAACATAATATTTAAATTCTATAATATTAATTAATTTAATAGTTTCTTTATGATTTGTACCTAAAAACATCTTTTGCTTATCAAATATAAAATATTATAGTTACAGCTGTTTACCCGTAATTATCTAATAATAATATACTAATTGGATATAGAATACTATTCGACTTAATGTGGATCTTTTAGTAAAATATTTTTTATTTAAAAAGGTAAAGGTTTCAAAATATTACACTTAAGCTCGTAAGAGACTCTAAAAAGAAAAATTTATTACAATTAATGTACGAAACCATAATAATATACACAGATTAACATGCCATTTTTGTAATTATTTTTTCACTAACAGTCACTTTGATGTTATAAAAATCATTTTATAACATCAAATTTCATTACATTTTTATATTGAACTAAATTATAAAATCTAAATATCCCATTTCTAGTGCAAAGCCTTCTCAGCTACTCCTATTAGTCAAAAGCATTGGAACGTATCCGCTACACTGCTCCACTACAGATTGATGGAAAAAAAGCCTCAGGTTTTCTCCTTAATAATTCATGTTTCCTTTCATCCCAGTGTTGTCCAAATGCAACTATCGGTTACAAAATTTGAATGAATGCTTTTAATTTTGCTAATCAACTCTATTTTTATAGGTCCATGCAAGTTCTTTCAATGATAGAAAATTCACAAATTCATCCAGTTTTTAACCCATATGTTAAAGTCCCAAAACTTCACCTGAACATAGCTCGGGCTAACAAGTTCGCACCGATTAAGGCGCCTATAAGCGGATATCAAAACATGCAACAAAATTTTGAGCAAGCGCACGTAAAATATAGTAACAGGCCAGCATTACAAAAAACCATTTTATATCCAATGAACAAATAACACCAAAGAAGTAACAATAGGATTACTAAATAAAATAATATTGTAAATTAAATAAATATACTAAAGTATTAATAAATTAGTTTCAAACTGAGAATAGACTTTTATTTATTATCACTCATAATTTATTATTTAAAAATCCATGTTTTTGTATTATACACTCAAAAGCTGGACTTTTATACTTTTTAATTATTGATAACTTTTTATAATTCACAAACTACAAACTAGTAATTATAATCAAAAATATTTTTATTTATTATTATTTTTCTTAATTATTATTATATAAAAGTATCTATAGTAAAATTATATAGATATATGCAAATTTTTCATTTTTAGAATTTAAAAAACTAAAAATAGATTTAGGTGAATGTAAAAAAAGATTTGGCAAAATTGATCCGAGACAAGGTCGTTCAACAGAACAAGTTCTCTTAAGGAGATCGCGCTGATAGCCACTATAAAACCATCGAACAAACGTTAAGGAATCATTCTGTGATCAAACACAAAACGACAATCAGTAAAATGTTGTCCAAAGTCAGTAAAGAAATAAAATAATAGTAAGAAATTAAATTCTTACAGGATTATTATTTCAATAATATTTGTTTCTTTTTAAAGTTGGTAGCTCTTTGCGCTGTTGTGGCGGTGTCCTCGGCCGGACTCCTGCCCGCCGCTGTACACTACTCCCCTGCTGCCGCCGTCTCGTCCCAGAGCATCGTCCGCCACGACGAGCACGCGGCACCCATCGCTAAGGTGGCCGTCGCTGCCCCAGTCGCCTATCATGCTGCTCCCGCTGTCACCTACCATGCCGCTCCTGCTGCCGTAGCCTACCAGGCTGCTCCCGCTGTCGCTTACCACGCTGCTCCTGCTGCCGTAGCCTATCACGCTGCTCCAGTTACTAAAGTCATTGCCCAACCTGAGGAAATCGTAAGTTTGCAACTATAAAAAAACTTATTACGTATATGTAGTCAACAAGTAATTAATTTTCATTCGGTTTTCTTTTTTGTAGGCGTACCCCAAATACGAGTACTCTTACTCCGTGGCCGACGGACACACTGGTGACAACAAACAACAGCAAGAGATCCGCGACGGTGATGCCGTAAAGGGCTCCTACTCTTTCCACGAGGCTGATGGTTCCATCAGAACCGTGGAATACTCTGCTGACGACCACAACGGTTTCAACGCCGTAGTACACAACACCGCACCCACTGGTGCTCCCGCTATCATCAAGGCTGCCCCCGTCGTAGTCAAGACCCCCGTCTACGCCGCCCCTGCTCTCCAGTACTACCACCACTAAGAGACTATCCAATACAATTAACCAAATTACTGTTACTATTTATTTAATGCAATAAACGAATAAGTTTAAGAAAACATTATTCTCGTTATAATTTTATGAAAATACAATGCCACATACTTAAGTGTCTTTTTTTAAGTATTTGGATACTATATCAAAGAACTTTAACAATTAACTTTAAGCAAAATAATAACTAACATAATAAATAAAACATACAGTGAACAGAAATAGAAACTATTTCTATCTTTTTAGTCGAATGTTTTTCCTTCTTAGCAAATAAGCGCTGGCGAAAGGTATGTGAGGTATGTGAAGATGATAATGAAAATCAAAACTTTTAAATTATACAACACTTAAAACTATTATACTTATAAGTTTAATGTAAAAATTGTGAATGAAAACACAAAAATGGTGAGCATAAATTAATCCGCCGTGTCGCTACAATTTGGGTTAATGAATACTATAGTTGCTGCTATAACCCAGTACTACGTTTGTACTACTACGTAACTTAGGAACGTTCTTCTAAATAATAGAAATCATCCAGTATTGGGATAACTACAGGATACTATAGGTAGCGATAACGTTACTGTACAGTCTTAAATTCTTCAAATATTTTTGCACATATCTAAAAAAAAACTTAACTTTGTTCTTAGGTTATATTTACCAGATTTTAGTACAAAACAAGAAAAATTGATAAACATGATATTTTAGATCATAAACAATATATACTATTGACATATCTAGTACCTACTGGAAATGTCCTTTGCAATTTTTCATCTACGGTGCCATCTACAACTGTTCCGCTGCTATGAAAATAATGGGGTATAGTTAAAAGCTTATTTCACTTCTGAATTATGCTGAATTCATATAGTAAATGAATTATTAAAATAGATTTAGTAATTTTGAATTTTATAATTTTATTTATTAGGTAAGCAAACACAAACAAATATTTCCTTTTTATAAAATTCATATTAAATTAAAAACTTACATCTGCACTAAGTTCATGCTAGCATACATATCTACATATCTTGATCAAAAAATAAAAAAAATAAAGTTAAAGTTAAATCTGACAACACTGAGGTACTCAACAAACGAGTCCAGTTATATTAGGTGTAAGTACGAAAATGTATCAAAACGTATAGCAACTAAAAGAACATGCACCTTTATCCCTCCTGATGACAGATCTCTGTCTATAATGGGCAGTGCAAAACATAGATTAATAATTATGTAAATTTGATTAATATATATGAGAATATATGAATAATTTATTGTCGGAAACACTTTAATTTAAATGTTACTTTTCTTTTATTAATCAGCAATATAAAAATTTAATTTAATGTATTGATAAATGAATACATGAAACTAACACATTCATATCATATTTTTTTAAAAAAAATTGACATTTTATTATAAAGACCTAATAAAATCTCAATATTGAGCTTCATTGCGTTCCAGAAAAGAAATTCGAAAACTTTTTAACCAACGTCAACTGCATTAGCAAAGTAACAAAGTGCGATATATCGTCCGACATTCAAACATAAGCTGCACGTGCATTGTTAAGACCGGTCCGAGTAGCTCACAAGCTCGCACTTTTGTAATCCAAATTCTATTAACAGAATCACCTTGACCGCTTCCTTACTGTCGGGGAGAAACTACAGTCAATCGAAAGTTAAAAAGGAGGATATGACGTATTCAACACTTAGGTGAAAAAAACTTTATTTATATAACGCTATTTAACCACCAACTTAATTATATGCTGCTATGTAAAAGAGAACCAACGAACTGAAATACATATTTCAGAGAATATTTTTGTTCAGAAAGACGATAAAATCAAAGATATGTTTAGATAAATTAGTTTAGCGTTTAAATTATTTTTCTCTCTTGTTCGTTATTTATTTGCGTTGATTTTAAGCTACATTTTTTTTAATTTAACATAATTAAATATTATTTTCAATAAGTAAGATGTTTTCCAACCTATATGTATTATAATTTATAAAGTACGCCAAGGTCTTCATTGAAGTACCAATAATACTATGATCTTAGTTACGATCTTTAAAAGTTGTTCAATATGTTTAGATATATAGGTTAGATTAGAATATAACAATGTTAGGTCTAAATAACTTGAAATCTGTAATACACTAGAAACCTTTTAACGTACTTCTTATCTTAAGCAAGCGTACTGTGTACATGTTTTACCTTATAAACTTACTGAAAAGGATAGCAAACGCAAGCGAAGTAGAGGTACAGATACTAAGGAATATTTTATATCTACTGACCATTTGGAAAAAAATAAAATGCTAAACTAAAATATTTAAGATTCCTTTTGGTTTATGAACTGCATAAAATTAATATATTCGTAGAATCAAATGAAAAGCTTTCTAAGTCTGCATTTTGTAACAGGTAACTACGGAACCTTACACTGTCCGTGGCCTGACACACTAGGCTGATATCGAAAAGTTTCAATAAGACAAGTTGCATAAATTCATTCGTTAAACTGATATGTTAAGATATCACAAACTAAATGTCACTTGTATTTTAGCACATGTACCAGTTAAGGTTTATAATAGTCGGCCACTTCTTAGAGTGAACTGGGTTGTTACAAAATCCCTTTTTGTGTCAACGAAAATTAAATGAAAACTACTAAATATAATATATTTTCACTTCTTTTTTTTTACACACAATATTTAAAAAAAATGAAGTATTATAATATAATAATGAAGTATTATGATATAGTATATACATATATATATATATATATATATATATATATATATATATATATATATATATATATATATATATGTATATACTATATTATAATACATATTATAGTATATAGTTTATTATATTAGTTAGTATATAGTTTATTACATTATAATAATTATTATAAATAGTTTCTACTTCTAATATAAAACAACAAACATACATTGAGAACGACTTTACCGACTTCATACACACTTTTTTAAAGTTTGCTTTTACTTTATTTTTACTACGAAAAAATTAAAAAAAGCAAATCAGAAAACCTAAAAACTATTTTAATTTCTCCCGTTTGACAATTGGCGTGTTTTTTTTTATTTTTTGTTTTTTTTTTTTAATAAGTATTCGGTTTAGAATTGAATATTTATAGCCAGAACAGGACAATACCTGTCGGGTCAGCTAGTACATTATATAAAGTATAATCTTTTTTTTTTTATTAATGACACTAATGCACGATAAAACTTGAATGAGTTTATAATTTCACGATAAAAATATTTTCTTTGTGTATTGTACTTATGTGAAATATTTCATAAAACAAAATAACGTTAAAAAAACAATGTGCATGAGCGCTTATCACGCAAGATCCGTCACAATTAAATTATTTTGACGGACACTGATTTAATAAAAGTTATTTAGTTATAGTAAAACCTGATACGAGCTTGAGATATAAAATGTCTGTGTCATGAACATAGAAGCTTTTAAATTATCTTCAAGGTGGTAACAATTATTGACTTCATTCTATAATAATAGTTTAATTGATAAAAAAATGTTATATTTCCAAAGAGATTGACGGAACTTTCCTCATCACTACACGAGAACAGTCTTTAATATTTTAAAAGTATATATTATGACATTATATTATTTATTAGATAGGACTAATCAATAATGAAATTGTAAGCATAACTAATGTAGACTTCATCAAATAAGCTTAATGAAAATTTTCGAAAGAGGGAATTTTAGATCCTAAAAACTATAAATATAGAATAACAAACGTAAATTAAAAAATATATAATATTAAGCATAATCAACTAAAGTATTTTATGAATAATTCTCAGAACGTCCATTCTAGACTTTTAATAAAACTACTCGTAAAACAGGTCTAATTCTATACATCGACCAATCTACGAACTGAAGTCAAAAATGTATCTTTTTTAGTTTTCTCCTAAGGAATCGATTTTCATATAAGGCCCTCGGTATGAAAACAATATGAGGATCGTCAATCGCGTTGTAGCAATGCAGCACGATACCTTTGGGAGAAAAGATGACAGTCAAAATTGCATTACTGTACTCGTAGTTATAATTCATTAACTCTAAGTCGAATTTTGTTCATTCTTTATCTGGTGAAAATTAAATATCTTAAATATTGGAGCAAAAATATTTCAAGGCATTTAGTTTTTTATGTCAAATATACAGACACTATAATCTTCACTTTAATATTCAAAATACTTGAAAACCGGAATGTAAAAAAAACCTTTGTACTTAAAGCTCTTTAAGCGAGCAGATATATATGATAAGATATAGACATTTATATTTATATAGATTATTTTATATATATATATATATATATATATATATATATATATATATATATATATATATATATATATATATATATATATATATATATATATATATATATATATATGTATATATATATATATTAGAAGATATAAACATAGGCTTATTAAAAGGGATAGCAATCGCGAACAAAGTTGCGGGTATAGCTTGTACTAATTAGAAAACTGTCTAAAACACAAATATGGGTGATACATTTACATTTATATTAAGTAAGTATTTTAAGACTAAACAATTACTTATATTATTAAGCTGTCTCCGTTTTAATAATAACAACTTTGAATACGTTCAAATTGGATTTGACCATATTCGCCCCTAGGCAAGGTCGTCTGAACAAGTTCTCCTAAGTTGATCGCGCTGATAAAGCTTGCTATAAAACCATTGAGCAAACGTAAAGAAATCATTCAGTGACCAAATATCATTCAGTAATCGACACAATGTTCTCCAAAGTAAGTACGAGTAAATAAGTGTAACAAATTGCACATGGAATAAAACTTTTTGAGCTATTAGCAAATATATATATTTTTTTCTTTTTTATAGATTGTTACTTTTTGCGCTGTTGTGGTGGTGTCCTCGGCCGGACTCCTGCCCGCTGCTGTACACTACTCGCCTGCTGCCGCCGTCTCCTCCCAGAGCATCGTGCGCCACGACGAGCACGCGGCACCCATCGCTAAGGTGGCCGTTGCTGCCCCAATCGCCTACCACGCTGCTCCCGCTGTCACCTACCATGCCGCTCCCGCTGCCGTAGCCTACCACGCTGCTCCCGCTGTCGCTTACCACGCTGCTCCTGCTGCCGTAGCCTACCATGCTGCTCCAGTTACTAAAGTTATTTCCCAACCTGAGGAAATCGTAAGTTTGGCACTATAAAAATAACTTATTACGTTACATGTACGTTAGCAACAAGTAATTAATTTCAATTCCGTTTTTTTATAGGCATACCCCAAATACGAGTACTCTTACTCTGTGGCCGACGGACACACTGGTGACAACAAACAACAGCAAGAGATCCGCGACGGTGATGTCGTAAAAGGCTCCTACTCTTTCCACGAGGCTGATGGTTCCATCAGAACCGTGGAATACTCTGCTGATGATCACAATGGCTTTAACGCCATAGTACACAACACCGCACCCAAAGCAGCTCCTGCTATCATCAAGGCCGCCCCCGTCTACGCCGCTCCTGCTCTCCAGTACTACCACCATTAAGCCACTATTCAATGCAGATATACCAAATGATTCTTACTATTTATTTAATGCAATAAACAATTATGTTTAAATATATTATTTATTATTTCATTTTTTTAAATATAGTCATAATGTGTCTTATTCTTTATTTAAGGAAGGAAAACTACGGGTGTTTTTAGTATTTGCATGTTATTTCCGGATCACTGTACATTATCTGTACTAATAATAAAACTGGTAATATTATGTAAATGTTAGATCCAATACAGGATACAAGATATTTTGAAAATTTTGTTGGAGGGCTCTCTATAATAGATAATATACTACGATTATTTCCAATTCGACACTTGCCAATTCTCGACAATTATCGGAAAAGATCGAAACTATAAATGACACGAGATACATTGCTGCATATTCATAACATTCTACTAGGATATTATAGTCTAAAACAGTGATTCCCAAAGTGGTCTATATCGACCCCTAGGGGTCTATGACAACCTGCAAGGGGTCTACGTTAGCGAAAAAAATTTGGGGGTCCATGAAATGAAAATGGGCGTCCACGATAGTGGATCTCAACACATACACTGATAGTACCTATTTACTTACATCATACTATCTTATAATATCAAAACATATACATTATTTATAAAAGTACCTATGAAGTAACATAGAAGGTGACATAGAAGAAACGAATGTCATAATACAAGAGGAACTGACTGATCTAAGTACAAACGAAGAACTTAAGGTTCAGTTTAAAAACGGATATCAGCAATTCTGTCTGCAAAACAACATACCCGTTACTTATCCCGTATTATGGAATATAGCGAGGAAATTTTTAATTTCCTTTCCATCGTCATACCTAGTGGAAAGGGGGTTCAGCGCTGTTACCAATCTCCTAACGAAAAAAAGAAACAGACTGGACATCATTAGCCGAGGAGATTTAAGATTAACCCTTACAAAATTGACGCCAAACGTTCATAATTATTATTAAAGCATCAGGTTCATCCTTCTCACTAAAAATATTGACTTATTGCTTATGTTATTTTATTTATAGTTTATTTAATGTTACGTATATTTTACATAACAAATACAAAATTTTATTTTGAGTAGTTTTAATTTAAATTCAATTAATAAATATATAAATTAACATGTGTTTTTACTTTAAGTTTTTAACACTAAACAACGCTACAGTTAGAAAATTACAAGAAAATAAATATCAGGTAAGTAGGGGGTCTACCCAACACAGAAAAACACGGCAAGGGGTCTACGACACAAAAAAGTTTGGGAAACTCTGGTCTAAAACCTTCTAAAACAGTAATGTAAATCCTGCCAAAATGTCATTTTAAAAGTAAACCTATAACACACATGTGACTCAATTTAATGATTACATCGCATTACTACAAATAGTACAAATACAAATATAAAATACCCTCTCTTTAAAAGCTTTATTTACAATAAGTATTATTTGTATCTTATATCTTTAAACGAGCAATTCTTGTATATATATATATATACTGTTCTCTTATATTTACGCGAATATTACTCATTTAATTAAAAGTCTAAATCGGATTTTATCGCGTTTATTTGTTTTAAAACTTTACAGTTTAACGATTTTTAATTAAATTAAATTATTTCCCGACGTTTCGGACCCTTTACAGCGTCCATGATCTCGGGGGACTGAGGTGGTGGGTGTCCGAATAAATTTTTAATTTATTCGGACACTGTAACTGACTGTAAAGTTTTAAAACAAATAAACGCGATAAAATCCGATTTAGACTTTTAATTAAATATATATATATATATATATATATATATATATATATATATATATATATATATATATATATATATATATATATATATATATATTTATAGATTTCAGAATTTAGAGATTTCAGATATAGATATCAGATATTCAGATTATATATATATATATATAATCTGAATCTCGGAAATGGCTCCAACGATTTTCATGAAATTCAGTATGCAGGGGGTTTCGGGGGCGATAAATTTATCTAGCTAGGATTTATTTTTAGAAAATGTCGTTTTATCCCTTTTTTACGCAATTAAAAAATATCATTAGAATACAAAGGTAAATTCGCTGTCATTAATAAACTTATAATAGCTCGGATGGGTATCGGGCGGATTTGAAACCAGAAAACCCGGGTTCGAATCCAGGTCTACAGACCTTTTTTTTTTCAAGTTTCTTTTTTTGTGAGAAAACCTATTATTGAGAGCTCTTTTTATTTTTTATTTAAATAACCAGTTCCTATTATTTTATATCAGTATTATGTCAGTCAGATCGAAAATATTATTTATGTTTCATCAGTATGTAATAATATCTAAATATAATTTAACCGAGTAAAGCTCGGTCATCCAGGTACTACTTCATAATGAAACCATATAGTGTCAATCACTTTCACCGTCCTCAATTAGAGATATTGATAATAACTGTCACTACATACTCGTACATAATGCTTCTCTTCTTCGGTTAAAAATTCGTCTTCACATTTAATGGCATGATTGCAAACTTTCATCCATTCTGTAGGTTCTTATCATATCATTTTTTTTCTAACAGTAGCTTTTTCATAGTGGTTTTATTCGTGTCTATATTTTTAGAAACAACATATTGCTTTAATTGTGCCCATATATTTTCTATGGGATTAAAATCTGGGTGATACGGAGGCAACTGAACTATAGCGTGTCCCTACTCTCCCAAAACTATCTACAATTAACTCGGAATAATTTTCTTTATGAGATTGTATAACATTATAAAGTTTAGGTTTTTTGCCACCGGCTGTATATTTATAGTATTAAAGAAGTTTCTATACTTAGGTTGAGATTTTATTACTAACTTCATATATGATATTAAATTAATAAAATACCTTATATTTTATTATAAAACGAAAAAACACAAACTACAAATAAAATTTTATATAACATAGATTTAAATATTTTATGTGAGTAAATTCTAGAATTTTATATACTCTATATGTCAAAACACGAACCTTTACGATTTAAACCGAGACATTCCGAGTGTCAAAGTTGAAATAATCGTACTGTAAACCCGAAATGTATTTTTTTTTTTGTTTGTCGGTCAGGATATTGCCTAGAAAGGCATATACTGACTAAGCATATACTTTAAATAAGTTTTTTCAAGATCTTAAGAAAAAAGTAGACATTTAAAAAAATCGAGTGGTAATTTCTTCTACTAAAACCATTGATATAATAATTTGGAACATAATAAATGGCTTAAACAGTGAAAGATAGAACGGTAAAAATGTTTGCAAACATAACAAACCAACAAATTGAAGATCTCCTGTTGGCTTAATCTCTATCAATAGCAAACAACAAACTCGTGGAATTGACATAACTATGTTGTAAGTGAGTGCTTCGTGAAACATTAAATTTCATGAGAAAAAATTGTCTCTATTTCAACAGACGGAGCGAAAGGTATGAAGTGATGATTAAAGATGCAAGTAATGTGTTTATCACTATTTTGAAAGAAATAATTAATCACAAAATACTTACTCGTACTTTCCGTTACATTATTTATCAAGAAATATTGATTCTTGTGCGGAGACATTTTCCTGAAGAAAGCAAAGTAATGGAATGGAAGGAATGGATTTAAGATTATCAACTCTATTGTAGCTAAAACTCTTTACCATCATCAATTTAAAGAATTTCTAATCGAGGTAGAGAGTGAATATGCAGATCTCTTGCTGCATAGCAAGGTTTTTTAGTTATTAAGGGGAAAATTTAAAAAAATATATATCTTTACTATTTACTAATATGAAACATTTCTTCTTGAGAAGAGTGTTCACTATGCAGAGCTAACGAGTGATCCAGAAATTCATTTAATGGTGGATGTTACTTGCCATCTAAATCGGCTTAATCGTAAGTTACAAGGAAAAAGGTTTTTTTTTTTTTTGATTCGTATAAATTAATACGAAATTTCAAATAAATTTATTTATTTCTACAGAACTAATCCTTATTTAATAACCCGTAGTTCAAAAATTGTATTAAATTTTATATGACATTCTTGTTGACTAAGATCTTGAAAAATTTAGAGATTTTCACATTTTAAAATAGAAATTCTTCCCGGTTTTTTATAAAACAAATAATAACCAATAAAATTACAACTACAAAAACAGACTAGTTTATGGATCTTTCGACTTAAGAATTTTTGCGTCTAGAAATCGATTTATTTATGTGCTGATAAAATGAAATATAACTAACTGCTAAATATAACTATACTTATATAACTAACTGCTCCTAGTGAAGTTCAGACTTTTGATATCTACGCAAGACAAGATTATTTCATATTAAATATATTTAAAAAATATCGAATAATATTTACAGGAATAATATGAGTTAGATATTATATACACATAGCGTTATTTAATATAAGTACCAGGATGACTGAGCCTCTTTGTTAAATTATATTTAGATACATTATATTATTATACTGATAAACATAAATAATATTTTCGATCTTACCGACATAATAGTAAAATAATAGGAGGTGGTTATTTAAATAAAAAATAAAAAGAGCTGTCAGTAATAGTTTTTCTCACAAAAGAAGAAACTTGAAAAAAAAAGGAAAAAAAGTTGGTTTGTAGACACCTGGATTCGAACCCGAGTTTTCTGATTTCGAATCCGCCCATGACAGCGAAATTTACCTTCGTATTCTAATGATATTTTTTAATTGCGTAAAAAAAATGGATAAAACGACATTTTCTTAAAATAAATCCTATCTAGATCGATTTATCGCTCCCAAAACTCCCTGCATACTAAATTTCATGAAAATCGTTGGAGCCGTTTCCGAGATTCAGATTATATATATATAAGAATTGCTCGTTTAAAGATAAGTTTAAAGATATAAGATAAGATGGCTCTTTTAGATGAATATTATTTTAGTGAAAAGGTTCATTTAACTCCCAGTTTTATTTAATTTGCGAAGATTCTTTCAGCAGAGTAAATTGCATCAATGAATTAATTTGGTTTCAAGTCGATATAGTAAAATGCCACTAGTTCTAAATGTCGCTTACACTTTGGCAAATGCATACATCAAGGCTACATCAGTCGAACACTTAAAGTGCTTAATGGATTAAATCTACACTCTGTTGTTACAAAAATATTTTTTCATATAAATAAAAATAAATTAACATAATTGTATTCCCATTAGAGTATAGACGTTACTGTAAGTTTAAGCACAGTCGATAATGTGGCTAATAAAATATTAGGCTATCATATAATATGATTATGATGACGCTTGAAATTGAAAGACGAAAGATTTGATATTTTTACCCAAATTAAAAAAGAGAAAGTTTTAATTTTTAATTTTTCTTTCTTTTGTTTTATGGTTACTGACTACTCAAAGACGATTTAACACATTGAAATAATGTGTTTCCAAATAAATTGTGTCCAAAAATATTGTGTCCAAATAAATGTGTTTCTTTCTTTGAAATTATTTAAACGTAATTACATGATCTTTGTTCAAAGTTCGTGTCTTTTCAAAGACAATTAAAATCGATTTTGTTTCAATTACTAAACTTAATCGATTCGTTTTCAGTTATTCTTGCAAATTCTGTCAGTAAGTAGACATGAAAAAGTGATACTAATATAGAATATAATTACATATTATGCAAATCATCAATCGTCAAAATGTAGAGGCAGCAAGTTAATGAATACCTAATAACAAACTTTGGTGTTTGGTAATACAGTACCGCTTAAACAGGACAAACAAAATCGATATTTTGTATATTATTTTAATAATGACATGAAAAGTGAAATACTTCACATTATATATGGCCGAATGGCCCGGGGCGCAGTTGGCAGTGGCCCTGTTTTCTGCTCTAGGGTTGTGGGTTCGATTGAGCCCTGAGTCTGGGTGTAATATGTATTTATTTATATATGTATTATTTATATGTATATTTATTAAAAAACAATGTATATCAGTCAACTCTTACCTAAAACAAAGGCATTAAGTTGCCTACCTTAGGAACAGATGACCGTATGTGTGTGTTAAGCATATTTATTTATTTATTATTTATTTAATAGGTATTTTATTAATTTAATATAAGTAATTACATATTAGTAAAATCTCAACCTAAGGCAAAAAACCTAAGCTTTATGATGTTATAAAATGTCATAAAGAAAATTATTCCGAGTTAATTGTTAATAAAGTTTTAGGAGAGTAGGGACACACTATAGTTCAGTTGCCGCCGTATCACCCAGATTTTAACCCCATAGAAAATAAATGGGCAATTACTATAAAAAGCTATTGTTAGAAAAAAAATGTATGATAAGTACCTGCAGAATGGACGAAAGTTTGCAATCATGCCATTAAATGCGAAGACGAATTTTTAACCGAAGAAAAGAAGCTGGATGTGTTTAGTGATAGTTTTATTATCAATGTCTCTAATTCAGACAGTGAAAGTGATTGACGCTATATGGTTTCATTATGAAGTATACAATTAGTACTTATTGTAAATAACGCTTTTAAAAAAAGAAAATAAAAATAAAAACATTTAAAAAATGGTCTATATTACCAATGGCCTATATTTCGTGAAATCTATTTCGGTTTAGTTTCAGAGCGATTAGTATTTATGAAAATTGGGTACACAGAGACAACACTGATACAAGGTTGTTTCTTCCGCATGTTGACTTAAAAAAAACTGACCTGCCATAAGCAAGAAGAGTTAATCTCTACATCCGTACACTAAAATATATATTGTATACGTGGTTCATTTCTTTTCTTTTTTTTTACTTCGAACAAAGGCCACCAAAAAGTATCTATTATTAATATCTATAAATCTTAATGTGTTTGGGCAAAAATTTTAAAATATATCAACTTTAATAAACTTACTTTTTATTTAATTACATTCTTACATACGTTATATAGTTTAAATACCTTAAGAATTGCATTTGTCCAAATTTGCCTTTTGGTAAGGTCATTCGTCAGAACAAGTTCTCCTAAATCGATCGCATTGATAAAATTGCTATAAAACCGTTGAGCAAGCATACAAAATCATTCATTGGTCAAACATCATAGTCAACACAATGCTCTCCAAAGTGAGTAAAAAGGGGTAAAAAAAATAATACTCGATACAAAATAATAAATATAATTAAATATTAATTAAAAATTATTATTTAATTTTACAGATTGTAACCCTTTGCGCTGTTGTGGCGGTGTCGTCGGCGGGACTCCTGCCCGCCGCTGTTCATTACTCCCCCGCTGCCGCCGTCTCCTCCCAAAGCATTGTACGCCACGATGAGCACGCGGCACCTATCGCTAGGGTGTCGGTAGCTGCTCCAGTCGCCTACCATGCTGCTCCCGCTCTCACCTATCACGCTGCTCCTGCCACCGTAGCCTACCACGCTGCACCCGCTGTCGCTTACCATGCTGCTCCCGCCGCCGTAGCCTACCACGCTACTCCAATTACTAAAGTTATTGCCCAGGATGAGGAAATCGTAAGTTTTTGCTGGTTGATAAAATAATTTCGTTGTAATTACATATACGTATATTAGACAAAAAATGAATAATTTGTTTTTGTCCTTTACAGGCTTACCCCAAATACGAGTACTCTTATTCCGTAGCCGATGGACATTCCGGTGACAACAAGCAACAACAAGAGGTTCGCGATGGTGACGTCGTAAAGGGCTCTTACTCTTTCCATGAGGCTGACGGTTCGGTCAGAACTGTGGAGTACTCCGCTGACGACCACAACGGTTTCAACGCCGTAGTACACAACACCGCGCCCACCGCTGCTCCTGCTATCATCAAGGCTGCCCCCGTTGTAGTCAAGTCCCCCGTCTACGCCGCCCCTGCTCTCCAGTACTACCACCATTAAACCACTGCGTTATGTAAATTTGTCATATTATTATTATTATTTTTTACTATTTATTTTATAGGTACAATAAACGAATAAGTTTAATAAAATATTAGCATTTTAATTTACACATCGATTTCAAATATTCTTGTGTTAAAATAAAACGTATTTTATTTATTGACGTTATAGAAAGACTCACACAAGAACTTAATATACAATATGTAACATAGGTTTCTTATATATCCCTTTAATTTTTTATCTTTGTTTTAATAAAAGCAAAGCAATCCCTTTTTATTTACAAGGGAACCGTACTGGATACGGGATTAATAGTATCTAGGGCCTCAGTAGACAAGTGCCGAAGCCTTTGAAAGTGGTAAAAATTGAGAAAAAATAATAGTTACGGGTGATTTGAGGTCTGGAAGTGGATAGGGGGGAGTGCGGGGGGGGGGCAGCTAAGTCTGATGTAACTTAAATTTTTTCTGATTCCACTGTAATCTAATCTTATTATGATAATTTATTATGATTATTTTTGACATTCAGTAACACTTATACACAAATAATATTATAGACCTTTAACATTAATCTGTTCTCAATTTGACCACAGACTTTGACAATAAACAAAATAGTATATATTTGTGTATATACATATGTGTCTAAAAAGCATGATAGTGTGTTTAGTGTTTTTTATTTTTTTACTAGCTGCTGCCCGCGACGTCGTCTGCGTGAACGCTATTAGATTACATGTTATTACAGAATGCGTTGAAGAAATAAAGGTTCACTGCTCGTTCCCCGTAGGTGATAGCGTGATAATATGTAGCCTATATGTTGACCCGACCTCTTAATAATATTCGTGCCAAATTCGAAGTAAAGCCATGCAGCACTTTTTGAGTTTATCCCGGACATACATACAGACAAACAGACAAACAGACATAAATTCTAAAAACTATATTTTTGGCTTCAGTATCGATTGTACATCACACCCCAAGTATTCCTTTAAAAAATATTGAATGTACAGTTTTGATTTTCCTACTATTTTATTATATGTAATAGATTATTAATCTATACTAATATTATAAAGCTGAAGAGTTTGTTTGTTTGAACGCGCTAATCTCAGAAACTACTGGTTCGAATTGAAAAATTATTTTTGTTTTGGATAGTCCATTTAGAGAAAGGCTATTCATTATATGGCTGTATACCATCACGCTACAACCAATAGGGGTTGAGCAATAATAAGAAATGTTACAAAAACGGAAAAAAATTATCTTTTTTGAGAACTTCTGTTGCGTCCTTTATTATTTCTCTTCTCGAGATATTTTTTAACTATAGTTCCACTCTTATAGTAAATATAACATCACTCTTTTAATTAAAAAAAACTCTATAATACGTTGATTGACCCAGGAATCAAACCTGAGACCCCTTGCTCGGCAATAATGCTTGCGACCACTCGATCAACGAGGCGGGTACCTACTCTTAGAGTAATTGTTTAAAAATATTTAAGTACGTTTTTCAAACTAACGCGGGTGAAACCGCGGGTCAGAGCTAGTTTAATATATTTTGCAAGCATTATTATAAAAAATATTAGCATTCTGCACTTCTTTTCCATATAAACTTTAACTGTACCAAATTTCATACTTCCCCGTCCGCGTAATTTTCGTAAAAAAGGGTATAAAGTTTTTGCTACTAGTAATAATATACAGAATATACGATTTTTGTCGCAGCCATAGCTATATATGTAGATATGTTTATGATATATAGCAATATATAGCACTCTTCTGTAAAGTAATAATTTACTCTTATGCTTCTAACATAAGACCTTTGTCTATGATTTTCATTGTCACAGTTTAAATTTACCATACTCAAATGGTGCCATTGGCTCCCTATCAATAAGATTTCGCTATCTGTTCTTATTCCGTCCATTTCACTAACACAGTTAAGTTGCAGTTGCAAGGTTTAAATCAGTAACAAGGATAATAAAATAAAATACAAATACCAATATAATTGATAATTATTTATTTACTAGCAAACCCGGCAAACTCCGTTTTGCCACCAGATGGCTTTGTTTTTTGTAACATTTCGTTTGGCGATTAAACCACCATGCAAAACCATATTGGTTTGTAGTACATGCTATGTATCAGAGATGGCGCTGTATGTAAAAAATGATTTTCCCTATTTTCCCGCTTTTCTTTTGAAATTTTTCCTGAATTTTGTTTGCTATAAACCTCACGGAGCCCGAGACCTTTCCAACGAATGCAAAACCGTGGAAATCGGTTCGTGCGTTCTGGAATTATAGCGTCAGGAAAGAAAGCCCGACTTATTTTTATATTATAGATTTCAATATAAAGCTAAACCCTAAAATATTAGTTTTTCTCAAAATAACTGAAACCTTTCTACTTTTTTATAGTTAATATTAGAACTCCAAGCTATTTAAATTGTTTATATCCCCACTGACTAAGAACATAAAAGTTTCAACTGCTGTGTCTAGAATAATTATATAATTTAAAATATAATTTATTATTTATATAACATTAATAAGCACTTAGAAATAATTTTCCAAGCATTTATTAAGGGGGTGAAACATACAATGAAAATGGGCAAAATATTTAAAGATTTATTTTAAAACTAATTTGGAAAGTTTTTCTTTCGTGGCTTACAAGCTTTTCTAGAGTTACAAGTAGAGTACAAGTTAGTCGGGACTAACTGTTATAAAAAAAGCTGTAGTAAATAAAAACGTTTCCTTTTCGGTCATTATTGTATGATTCGTTTCCTCATTTTTATTCATACAATAAAACTAACAGGTTTGACTAGAAGAAAATAGAAAAAAAATATATATATTCGAACGCGTAAAATTTTCGTTTGTTGATTTTTTCTAATGTTTTTTGTATTGAAAATTGTTCTTGGTTTAAAAAAAAAATACTTCTGGCATCTGTTTCTGTTTTGAATCCATGAAAACACTTTTTGAATCCCTAATACAAACATGAATTCACTCAAACTCAATTCATGTAATTTAATGCAATTTATTTAAAATAATACATACAAGCATTTGAAAGTGTTAACTTCTTTCCAAGGTCGTCGGGGAAAAATTGGTCCAACTTACAAATCTAAGCTAGGTATCTTAACTATATAACACCTACAAACTACGCAAGCACCTAAGGATTTTTTTTAGTGTTTAACTTTTATTTATATGATATTATAAATACTTCTTAAATCAACAATCCATCTTAAAATTCAAATCTATATCACTAATTAAAATACATACTATTTGTAAATTATGATATCCAAATTATAAAATACGGTACCAACGTCTGAATAAAACATGAACTAACAAAATTGCTCGTGTACCAGTCAAGGCGCTATTAAATGCATTTGTGATTATAAGTAAATAAATACATAATGTTGAATAAAGAAAATAAAAATTAAGAATAGTGTGTAAAATGTAACGTCGCAATATACTTACCAACGCTTACTTTGTCGCTTCTAGACAATTGTTTTTAATATACTATTGTGCAGTATAATCATACCTACATATTATACATTTTTTTTTTAGCATTAGATTAGATGTTTTGTCGACGACCGTTCTGATGTAGTGGTGCGAGTCGCCTCAAACCGCGCGCCAGCGGTCGCGGATTCGATTCCCGCTCGGGACAGATATTTGTATTTGTACAAATATTTGTTTCCGGTCTGGGTGTATGTCCTTGTGGGTCTCCCCACCATGTCTAGGAGAGCACGTAAAGCCGTCGGTTCCGGTTGTTATCATAGACACCTGATAACGATCGTTACTCGTGGTAGAGAAATTATCCGCCACCCCGCAGTGGAGCAGCGTGGTGGCTTCGAGCTTACTTCTATATGTAGAAGAGGCCTTTGCTCAGCAGTGAGTTGTTTACAGGCTGATAAAAAGATGTTTAAATTTGTTATTCTGCCCACGTTTTATCTGTATTATGTAAACTTGTTGTTTTTGAACGTTAAAAATATTTATATTACATTATTATTATATTCGAACATATATTTGAGTCAATTAGGTATATATTTTTTTAATTTTAAGTGTCAGTGACATTGAGAAACATGTTTTTTTTTACAAATTCTTAATTAAAAACATCACAAATAAGGAAATTTGTTGAATTTTGATTACATTAAATTATGAATATAAGGTTAAAATTAGTTTTTGAAAATACTTATTTTCAAATTACGTCACCAACATTTTTTTTTTTCTACAAACTAAAACTTTTGTAGGTACAAAAATTGAACAAATTAGACATAATAATTATGAATCGCAATTAATCTAAAATAATTTTGGTGATTATTATCTTAATATTGCTGTATCATGAAAACAGCAGTAGGTACTAATAAAATATTGAAAAAAAAAATATATACAATAGATATTAAAATAAATCCGATCAATTACATGTTTTTATAAATGTTTGTAAAAAAATCAATAAACGAATTATAATAAATTAATTTTATACATTCGATAAATGCATAAAAAAAGTATGTCGATAAGCAACGTTGACTCATTTAACCTTTATCAAGTTACTCTGAGGTCTAGACTGGTCTAGGACGAAAGTCTGAGTTCAAACTCGTATCAAGTTTTGACTCTGATAATAATCGAAGATAGTGTCGAGTTCTATTTTATGAACAAGATCATGAGTCTGTAGAACAAACCATGACTGCTTATACCTATATTTTTTATATACAGCTAAATCATTTTTTTTTTTGCTAAAAATAATTTATAATGAGGTAAAAGTTTTCAACATCACATAATTTTGACAAATTATTAATTTTTAAAAACATTATTTGTAGCCAGGACATTATATCGATGTTTTATGGGAACTAGTTTTAATGTACGATGTACATACGAATCTCATGACCTTGAACTAAACAGTCATGTTTTTGTCAAGTGAAATGCAACTGCAGCGTGCCACAACCATACCACTTTTTTTCTGTTGACACCTTTTTAAATTAGAAAAAAATGCTAGCTACTCGTACAAATGACACATTTATAAAACAAAAAATATAGTATGATCCTATTTAATGTACCACATAAAACGATAGACCAAATGTCACAACATTGAAATTAGTTGAAAAAGTACGCCTACTATATTTAAATATACTTTAATATGTTGCAACAACTTTAGAGTCAATTTAGTGAACGGTTTGATACACATATTTTACATTTATGACCTGGAGCAAGGTTAAATATTAAGCTCGTTTGACAACCTCCACTACTTGTCATCTGAAGTAATCCAATTGGAGTTCGCGACTATATAAGCCAATACCATAATTTCATTGGCATCATTTCGAAGTGATCGATAATAAAGTATCTATCAATATGTTCGCTAAAGTAAGTAATTTTATAAGAATTGATAATATAAAATAATTAAACAAATTACTTTATCAATAAATTTAAAAAAATGTACTTTATAAGAGAAAAGATGTAGTATTCCCAGCAAAGGGTAGTCTATATACTATTACAGAGCAGATTAATAACAAAAATTTTTTTTGTTTATTTTTACAGATCATTACCATTTGCACCGTTGTAGCGGTATCTTCAGCGGGACTGGTGCCAGCCGCGGTCCACTATTCACCTGCTGAAGCCGTCTCTTCCCAAAGCATCGTTCGTCACGACCAACCCCGGATTATAACGAGCAAAGTCCTTGCCGCACCCGTCGCTAAATACGCTGTCGCTACACCCGTCGCCTACCAAGCCGCTCCAGCTTCTATCTCCTACCACGCATCACCCGTTCAATACTCATCTGCAGCTGCTGTTTCTTCTCAAAATATTGTGCGTCATGATGAGTCCGCAAAACTAGCATACCGCGCCGCTCCCGCTACCTACACCTACCAAGCTGCACCTGCATCCATCGCCTACCAAGCTGCACCTGCATCCATCCGCTACCAAGCTGCACCTGCATCCATCGCCTACCACACCGCTCCTGTTACTAAGCTTGTCGCCCAACAAGAAGAAATTGTAAGTTTCATATAAACGGTTATATGTAAATATACAACTCAATACTTACTTATTTTTAGATATGAATCTACAGCTAACACATACTCACTCTTTCAGGCCCACCCCAAATACGATTACAGCTACTCTGTCGCTGACGGACACACCGGTGACAACAAGCAACAGCAAGAATCCCGTGACGGTGATGTCGTAAAGGGATCCTACTCTTTCCTCGAGGCTGACGGCTCCATCAGAACTGTAGAGTACTCTGCTGATGATCACAATGGTTTCAACGCTGTAGTACACAACAGCGCACCCACCGCTGCCCCCGCTGTACTCAAAGCCGCCCCGGTCGTAGTCAAGACCCCTGTGTACTCCGCTCCTGCTCTCCAGTACTACCACCATTAACCAAAAAAATACCTCGATTTATAATAACTGATTGTTGACTGTTTATTTATTGTAATATACGACTAATGAATTGACATATATATTTTATTTAATCTAACTCAATAAATAAAATACCAAATAACCCATACTACCAACAATGATATAAAATTATTTTAACGATTAAACTGTGCTTTTAAAGACTTGATATTAGTACCCAGGATTTTTAAATAGAATTGTGCCTTGAAAAGTCGAATATTCTAAAATTTGTTTTAAAAAAATCTTGAAACTGGTCGCACTATCTTACACACCAAGCTGCCTAAGAAATTGATATAAAACGCTGGCAATTAAAATATTAAAATGTTATGATTTTGGTAATTAGGGATATATTCCAGATAATTTATAAAAATTAATTACGTTTATTGGAATATAGTTTATTTAAAAAATATATATTCTATTTGAATTATAAGAATTTTAATTTTTCACGTTAGCATTTAAAAAAAATATTAATTAACTATTAATTATACATCTGGAGCAAATGTGGATTCAGGAGGAGCAATTAATTGGCATATAATTTATTTAAAAAAAAGTTCTATGCTAACTTCCTTCCGGTAAATTAATTACTTAAATAACATAAAATGTTATAAAAAAAAATTAAAAAACATTTTTGGTTTGAGAAAGTTAAAATAGCGTTTAATAAAATTTATACAAGTCAAAATAATGGAGAGAAAAAAATATATTTAAAATTGAGAACAATTACTGTAAACAAAATAACCAAAAATTATAAAAAATGATTATTTGTAAAAAAAACTCATATAAAAATATTAAGTTCTATGAAACAGTCAAAATACAAAATATTATGAACGTACCTAAGCACGTAATTATTTTCCTTTGAAAATAATTACGTATATTATATTTTGTCAAAGTCGCGTTTACAACTGTTGAAATAATAAAGATTAGATATTTTTACTTAAAAATGTAATCAAATTTAATGGCAGAACCATTTGTTAGTCGATCAGTTAACAATACACATTACCATGATGACATTAATCGTAAGCATTTAAGTGTCGTTGACCTTATTTCTACAGACATGCCGCAAAAGTAAGACATTAAATTTAAAAAAAGTATTATTAAAACCGATTTATACACGGCGAAAAAAACACATAACAGACAATATAGATACATCCTATACTTAAAAAATCTTCTTTATTTTTTATATCGCATAATAACAATGTACTTCAAGGTATTGTTAAAAATATACGTGCAGAAAAAATTCTTAAATAAATTTTAAGAGAATGCATCAATCATTCAATTTGATCATTCTAAGGTCATAGTGTAAGCTCGTTTGACAGGTTTCACTACTAAAATCGTGTACCATGTGCGAATATAAATACATGACTTAGTACACCCATACTTATCATTCAAAGCTTGACTATCGTAAGCAACCATGTTCTCTAGAGTGAGTTTTATTTTTAATAACATTATTAATAAATATAAATAAATATTCTTTATAATAAATAAACATATAATAATAAAATATTTTCAAAATTGTCTCAGTTGGTAGCTCTTTGCGCTGTTGTGGCGGTATCTTCTGCCGGACTCCTGCCCGCTGCTGTACATTACTCTCCCGCTGCCGCTGTCTCCTCCCAGAGCATCGTACACCACGACGAGCACGCAGCTCCTATCGCTAAGGTTGCCGTTGCTGCCCCAGTCGCCTATCACGCAGCTCCCGCCGTTACCTACCATGCCGCCCGCGCCCCCGCCGCCGCGCGCGCCGTAGCCTACCAGGCTGCGCCCGCTGTCACTTATCACGCTGCTCCCGCCGCCGTAGCCTATCACGCTGCTCCAGTTACTAAAGTTATTGCCCAGCCTGAGGAAATTGTAAGTAATTGGTTTTTATAAAAAAAATCATATATCTTCGACATGTAATAAATTATGTATTGTTTCTCTCTACAGGCATACCCCAAATACGAGTACTCTTACTCTGTAGCCGATGGACACTCCGGTGACAACAAGCAACAACAAGAGATCCGCGACGGTGATGTTGTGAAGGGCTCGTACTCTTTCCACGAGGCCGACGGTTCAATCAGAACCGTAGAGTACTCCGCTGACGACCACAACGGTTTTAATGCCGTGGTACACAACAGCGCACCTACTGCCGCCCCCGCTATCACCAAAGCCGCCCCCGTTTTAGTCAAGTCTCCTGCCTACGCCGCACCTGCTCTCCAGTATTACCACCATTAAGCGACTGCTTGTTGCAGATTTACCGAAAGAATATTTCTATTTATTAATGCAATAAATTAGTTTAATATAGCTTAAACTTTCATTATAAAACTGTCATTTTATGAAATCTTAATATTTAAAAAATAGCGAATGGTCACTCACTCATCACGATATCTCAGAAACTATAAGACCTAGAGACTTGAAATTTGGTAGAAATATTTCTTTCGCCGAGTAGAGGTCAGCTAAGAACGGATTTTAGGTTTTTTTTTTACATCAAATTTTGCATAAATATTTTTAAACAAAATTGATTGAAGACGTGTTTCGTATTTTATCAAAAATCATCCCCTAACGGGGTTAAAAGGGGGTTGAAAGTTATTTGCTTCGAAGTTGATATCAATACTTCTTAGTGCTTTTGATTTAAATTACATTTTATTTTGACACATATTTGACAACACAATCCGTCTATTATAAAATATTTTCCAGTATCGACGCAGGTGTAGGTAATAAAAAATATGAATTTATAATTTTTGAAATTTTAGTTAAATACCCGTGCGAAGCCGAGGCGGGCCGTATTAGTTACACAATAATTCCAATTGAATTTTATGACATTTTTTGAACTAAATTTTAAAAAATAATTTCGAAATGTTATGTAAAAACTTCTAGGGTTAAAAATTTGAAATAAAAAACGGGTATCATCGTATCAAAAAATTAAAACGACAAGATCATAAATTGGTTTTTTATGCCTCAATACGATATCGAAAATTCGATCTGAGAACTCATTCATTAGGTACTTTAGGAAATCATCATTTTTACATTCCTGTACTAAACTTTAATAATACACTTTGATCTTATTGACTTAACCTTGATCAAAGATAGTGGTGAATGATTTATTATAGCTACAATTACTTTACAAAAATGATTTGATGTGTGTGTGTGTGTGTGTGTATTGTGAATAGGTGTATTGATAATAACTCGAGCTTTACGAGGAACTCATACGCGTCCAAAGACAAGTCAATGAAGAATTTGTTCCCAGACTTTTGACTGATGAGCAAAATCTTTTGTCGATTTCCGTGAAATTATAGAATTATTTTGATACAGATTCAGTCTTTGTAGGATAAAATTATACTTAGAAATGAAAAATGAGCATATGGTTATGATCCTGAAAACAAAATTCAAAACTTAACATCGTACATGTCTATGTACAAACTGACAACTCAAAATATATTATAGACGAAACCGATATTTTGACCAATAGTTATAAGATTGAATTGAAACTAGCGCCGTTAAGTTTTCATAAATTTAATACTAATAATATTTAAAATTTATTATTCAAAGGAAACAAAAGGATGAGGAAATTCGTGTACGTATACCAGTAGAAATTTTAACACATATTAAACTTCTTATCTGTCGCAACGAGATTTATCTAACACTGTATCTTTCTTCTTAAAAGGAATCAGGAATTTGGCTTGTAGCATCTGAAAATTGTTACTTTTTTATACATTCATTTATTTGTTTATTTATTTATTTCAACATTTTTTTTACAATGTATTGTAATAATGATGACATATAAATATATATATTAATGCAATATTTACACCATGATGAAGTCGACAGTAGAAAAATAAATGTAAATTAACAAATTAAGTAATGAGCCCTGTACAAAGTAGATCGGAACATTAAAAAAATTTGGCATATAAACAATAATATAACAATTGATATTTGAAAATAACACAAACATTCATCAAAAGTGGATAAATTAAAAATATTTGTGTTCTTCCGAAGCCTGTCAACTTGTTCGCCGTCCGGAGTCTAATCATGAGTTAGTTATACAGATTATTCTGCTTGTATGGCTATGCGATGAACACAATAGTACTTATAATATTACTAAAATCATAGCAAGTATAATGATTTATTATAAAATACATTCTATTCGAATGATAGACTAGCCGAGATCTTTTCCAACAAAATATTTTTAAAGTCATAATAAAAGAAACATAACCATAACTTTCAATTAAATAATTATAGAATTCTAAAGCAGACGAAACCGTGAAACACATTTAGTTCCCATCTTCCGTAAAATATAGTTTTGTTGGTTTATAGTTCTTTTTAACTCAATTTAAGATTTAAAAAGAATCTTCTAATTTATAACAATGTAGTTTCACCTTATCAACAAAATCTCAGTGAGCTAAATAAATATACCACAATAAAATCCAGTTATTCTCTAATTGTGATGATTATTTATCGGATGTTTTGAGCTAGACTAACAAGGATACGAAACACAGTTCTTTTGGTTATGTGTGTATATATAATAATCATCATATATATAATAATCAATAAATATAGTCCGTTCGAATTACACCATAACGTAACCGGTGCATCTAAGATTGGATTTCGATGCGAAAATTCTTCAACAGCTCATAACACTTTGACTTGTTCTTAGTTCCATCATTATATTTACTGAAGTTGGGATGAAAAAAATGAAAAAACTCATCAATTCAAGTTTACATCTCCGGCACGGAATGTTGTATTAACATTTACAAAAAAATTATCTTTCCTTATTTGTCTTCTGCTCTCGGAGTTAGAATAACTAGATATAGACTTCGCTAAAAGCTCTTTCCAAGTTCCATGTTTCCACACTACATATCAACAGGCTTGAAAAAGCCCACATAGGTGCTGGGTAGTACTTTGAAAAATGCAGTTGTCTACATAATTTCAAATCTCTTCGCAAATAAAAGTAATTTTCGCTTAAAACGAACCTTTAGGTCTAAAAATGAGCAAAAATTCTTTGAAATAAATCCAACTCATTCTTTTTTTTTTTCATTTTTATGGTATAATTTTACTATATATGTATAAAGTAACTGTTATAGTAAATAACTAGCTGGATTTTTAATGGTATAAGCTGCCTTATACGAGTATATAGAATACACAATAGGTGTGCTCGCCAACCTTTCCATCATTCATATTTTTATTTATTTTATTTTATTTTTTACTTTCGATTTTCTAAAATATTTATTTCTTATTCTCGTCCCTCATTAAAAGCTGAAAATAGCTTATAATATGTATTATATTAGTGTAAAAACTATTTAAGTAATACCAATCATTTATTTTAGTTATTACTTTTAACTTTGAAAGAGGAGATTTATCACTAAGGATAAATCAGTTTCATAAAGTTAAAGAAAAGCAAACAAATGCTTAAAAATGTAATATAAAGATTTCTAACAAAGGTTTTAGAAAGCATCGATCTTATCAGACAAATCGAATCCACATTATTCTCGCACAATAACAGATTTGATGATGCTTAGCTGATAAATTTTTACCAAATTTATGTAATATAAATTCGAAAACTATATAATGGTAAAAAATGATAACCTAAATCAACAGTTGCACGGTACATCCCGAGAGCAACGGTTCATTTTAAACATTTCAATATGTTATCAAAGGTAAAATTCTGATTTTTTGCTAATTAATAAAAAAAAGTTTTTTTTATGTTAGTTGGATAGGCAAACTGGCAGACGTGCCACCTGATGGTAAGTGGTGGACGTCGCCCATGAACATAAACTAGTTTACCTGGAACTAGCCCAGCCAACTCATTTATGTGTTGCCTATCCTGAGACATATGATGTTAAGTCTCGGTGCCAGTAATTACACTGCCTGTCTTGCCCTTCTTTCCGAAACACAGCAAAGCTGTTTCACGGAAGAAACAAGCAAGATGGTGGTACCCATGCAGCCGGGAGCGCGGCACAGCGCATCCCTCCCACCGGTGAAATAGCAATAAGTAAAAATTGTATTAATTTTATATTTCAGATGTGGTTCTTAATTTATTTCATCGGTATCAGCTCAGCTGTTCTAATTGACACAAATAGTGGACTAAAAGCAGGATCTTATATGTCTGATAGTGGCAAAGCATGGCAAACGTTCAAACTGTATTCATCAAATTCACCACCGCCTTTCAAATATAATTTTCATGTAAGAAACTTTAGAATTTACTATATTTCGTATTTAATATTTACTTAAACTTAGTTTTATTTCTTATATTATTAATAGCTTTACAAGTTTAAATTAATTTAGAAGTATAAATTATTTTGTATTTTAAAAATATGATTTGTATTTGCAGACTTATCCAAAATACGAGTTTGAGTACGCAGTATCGGATAAACGGACAGGTGACCATAAACATCATCATGAAACTAGGGACGGCGACAGAGTTCGAGGAGGTTACAGTCTTGTTGAACCAGATGGCTCTGTAAGAAAGGTGGAATATGATGCTGACGACCAACATGGGTATGTTTTAACTTATGATTATTCATCTAATATTTGTAATTTTTTAACATACAGTATTAATAAATTAAATGTTATGTATTAACCTATAATAGTAATTTGATTTTGCAAGTTTTTTTTTTTTTTTTTTTCAAAAGTCATGGTTATTAAGTAAAGGTATAAATGTTACAATAAAAAGACAAATCTAAACATTTTGACATTTATTGGCCTACATTTCTTTTGTATAATATAATTTATGTGAACAATTTTAAGCAAAAGCTGTAAGCATTTTACATATAAAAGTACGTTACCAAAAACTTTTCAGATTCAATGCCGTCGTAAGCAAGAGTGTTAATAAACATGGTGGTCACGCTTTCTCTATAATCGGTCTTACAAGACACTTCTTACCTATAGGAAGTGGAATTAAAATCAACCACTTTTTTCCGTCAAAAAGTTATTATTTCCAAGAACCTAAAAATACTATAGTAAACAGTGAAGACAAACCTGTAAATGAAAAACCTGTGATTAATCAAAAAGAAGCTAATGCTCAAGAAAAGGTAACGGCAGAGCAAGGTGACAAAACGATACTCACATCTGTTGTTGTAGAAAGCACTGATAAAAATACTGAATTACCTATTTTAAATGAAAAATCAATGGAAATGCCAGTTTCTATACTTCCAGTATCAATCAATAACGATGAAGAAAATCAAGAATCAGAAAATATTACCAAAATGCCAGTAGAAGAAATGACTATTAATCCAACTCTTAGTGAACCGACTGAAACAATAGAAAATGCACAAAAAGAAGAACCACATGCCGACTCTGAAGTAGCTTCATCATACTATCATTCAAAAATATATTATGTAGGCTTTTAATTATTCCAAAAAACTATTGAATATAATATACTTGTATGTAAAAATAACTGATAGAAATATTTGTCTAAATTGAATGCTATAATATCTGTTTTCTTGTTAATAAAAATGTTATTAAAATAATCCTTTTCATTAAAGTATTAATAATTCCATACAAACTTAAATAGGTTTACATTTCAATGCTATTTGCACTGTCCATCTGTCATGTTACCAATGTTTCTGTCTATGTGGTAGGGATTGTCTCTAAGAAAACACTATCAGTATCATACCAACTTTTCACTCTGTTTATTATATTCTTTTTTCCTGTTTCTTGTGTCTCTTGTACTTTTTAAGAGTGCAATAAAGTATAAATCAATAAATTAATAAATAAACCTATACAAAAATATCATCATTGTTCTTACCTGTGTTAAGAGCATGCGCTGAGAAACTTTCAGCTTTTATAAAATAACGAAGGTCTGACGTTCACGGGCTCTTAGACTATAAGACAATTAATAATAAATTTTTCAAATGTCAAAATTTTCGATTGCATGCATCAGAAAAATAAAATTCTTCTAGAATAAAATTATTTTACAACTTAGATATTTAACTAATTTACTTTATTAACCATTGATATATAAACAATAAAAAAAATTAGAATGTAATATGTATCAAATAAATCTAATAAATAAATTAAATAATAAACGAGTAAAGAATATGAAAAAAAAAATGGTAAACGTGCATTAAAATTACACTGCAATTAAATTAATTTAGTTTAACCAATAATATCAAAAACTAGAACAAAAATGTAAGCATATTCAACTACCTACAAAATATATTACAAAATGAATAAAAATGAAAAGAAAAATAGCACCCTCCTAAATTACAATTGAATTACCTACAATTGATTTAAATTTTATAATCAGTAAAAAAAATAATTTATGTTTATATTATATTCAAAATGTCATAATATACAAATTAAAATGGGCAAAAAGAGAAGAAAAAATAATAATAACAGTCTGACATGCGTCTACTCTAAAAAATATTTACAGGTGATTTAATTTCGTTAGTAAATTATTACTTAAGATGTCATAATTTACAAATAAATTCGACAAAAAATTGTTATCCATCTAAAATAAATAAATAAAAACAGGTAACAATTTATTTGTTTAATTTTTTGTGAAAAATAAAATAAAAATAAACAATTGTTTGAAATGTCACATTAATGACGATTCGAAGGTGCTCTTGGGGCCTATTTGAATAAAGTTAATTTTGATTTTGATTTTGATTTAAAAAAAATATATGTACTGTTTTTAATAGAAACTTTCAGTGAATTGGAATTGATTTTAATTTATACTATAATTACACCGCTCAGAAGAAAATATAAAGGATTCAACGTTTTTAATATCATAATTGATAAAAAGAAGACCTTTACAGGCCATATTATATTTATTAAAAGGTGAGTCAGTCGAATTTGGTTAGTACAAAATATTTTGATTGATTTATAAATTCATTATATTAATTCGTTTTTATAATTTCACTTTTGAAATCAACGGACCATTAGAATTACATTTCGAGAAAGGCATCAGCAAGCAGCAGCATCAGCAATTAAAAAGAATTTTTTATACATTTAAAAATGTACAAAATTAATATAATAATTTCTATATTAATAAAAAATCATAATAATTAATAAATACTAATAAGGCGTTTACAAAAATGATTACTTCCTCTACCCTATGAGTCATTCAGTAGAGTCCTATACTACATAAACATACTTTATAAGACAAAAATAAATTAACTTATGAGAATAAGATTGAACCTACTTAAAATAAAAAAATAAAATAAAAGAATTAAAAAGCGAAAAAGTAACTCAATTGAAATTAAATACAATATGATTAGAAGTCAAATACATATCGGCGAACTTAGAACCTTTTTCGATGTTGGTTAAAAATCGAATTAGATCTCAAGATTGGCGCTTAAAAACAAGCAAACAAATTCTTGAGCTTCATAGTTTTATAATAGGATTGTAATAAGCCAAGCCAAATTCAAAGTTAGTATATTTACTAAAGACAATCTTATAATCTTTTATGCTTATTATGATTTTTTAATGCTTAGAGATCATCATCTTTTTACTACTGTTATAATTATGTGACCACATAACCTTAGCCAATAAAAATATCAATGTTTTATCTATACAAATAATTAAATAGTAAAATTCACATGTTTTATTTTCGTAAGTATTTTCTAAAATGGGTACCTTTATAAAAATTAGGGTCTAAAAACACTAACTACATTATGTCTATCATTTTTAGGAATATCTGACTGTCTGTCTGCACTAGTGTGTGTTGACAAATCAGCAAAACACTTACAAAGACATATCCTGAGGTAATATTTAGTCTTCATTTGATCAAAATCGCTGCACTCTATCAAAAGTTATATATTTATAGAAAACTTAGATTTAAATTTCAAGTACCTGGATGACCGAGCTTTGCTCGGTTAAATTATATTTAGATACATTACATACTGATGAAACATGAATAATATTTTCGATCTTACCGACATAATAGTAAAATAATAGGAACTGGTTATTTAAATAAAAAATAAAAAGAGGTCTTAATTCAAAAGAAAAAAAAGGAAAAAAAGATTGGTCTGTAGAAACCTGGATTCGAACCCAGGTTTTCTGATTTCGAATTCGCCCGATTCCTATCCGAGCTATTAGAAGCTTGTCAATGACAGCGAAATTTACCTTTGTATTCTAATGGTATTTTTTAATTGCGTAAAAAAAGGGATAAAACAACATTTTCTAAAAATAAATCCTAGCTAGATTGATTTATCGCCCCCGAAACCCCCTGCATACTAAATTTCATGAAAATCGTTGGAGCCGTTTCCGAGATTCCGATTATATATATATATATACAAGAATTGCTCGTTTAAAGATATAAGATAAGATACATACTTGCAATACAATAAATATTTTTTTAAATCCAAGAATATAATACCACATACAATTTTTAACTTTATCACTTCCATAGTTTTTACGGGCGTAGCAAAACATTTTTATATATTTTCGCCTCGAAGCATGAATTTAATTTAATAATATGTATGTTTTTTATTTTATAAATCATAATAATAAAGCATTTTATGTTACTTATTCCTATCCTCTACATTTTCCCTGTGTCATGGTGGATAGATTATTGGTATTTGAACTTCATATTTTGAATGACGCCATGAGATAGAGAAGATGCGTTTTCCGAAAAATGATAATAACATTGTGTAAAAAATTATATTATTAAAACTACTATACTACTACTATATCAGCCTGTAAACAGCCCACTGCTGAGCGAAGGCCGCTTCTTTATATAGAAGAAGGCTTTTTAAATAATGATAATTATTATTCAACACTCCGTAAACAAAAAAATAAACGTCAAAATCTCGGATTGTGATTTATTTTGTGCGTATATATATATATATATATATATATATATATATATATATATATATATATATATATATATATATATATATATATATATATGTGTGTGTTTGTGTGTGTGTGTGTGTGTGTGTGTGTAACCTCAAATCCGATCAAACTTCTTCGTGTCTTCTCCATTCTACGTGACATTGGCGAATATCACGCCAATGTCACGTACAATATATATAACTATATGAACATATATACAATGTCAGGTAGAACATGTATAACTTGTTATAGGTACAAGTTTATATAACACTTGGAAATAGTGAAAGCCATTAAACCCAAATAATAATATTTTTACAACAGTTTGGAGTACAACATTATTATAACAGATGTCGCTGATGGTACTTTCTGAATCGCAGTTAGTATATTTAGTAAGAATACCTTCAATCACTTACACAACTACCTACTAGAGTAAATTTATGTGCGGGCGATACCGCGGGTATAGTTAGTAAATAATAAAAATGTAATTCTTTACTAAAGAATCTTTAGTATTTTCCTCTTTCTTTTTACAATCAGTTTAAAAGATTGTATTAATAGATATAGCATTAAAATTATCTACTTTTATCTAATCTTTATAAACTGTAACTACTCATTCTAGTTTGTCTAGTTCCCATCTAAGATATCTTCTTCTTTTTGAAAAGTTTCAGGCAGTATATCATATTGCAAAAACTACTGGCTAGAACGACATATTATATTTCAATACACACGCTTATTATAATCTACATTTAATAGTTAATAGTATTATTATCTTAAGGTGTCTGTTTGTTTATTTGTTGGTTTGAACGCATTAAGGATATTAAACATAATTATATAATTCATATTATATTTTCAGTAACTAAAAACGACAAAATTAGAAAAATCGCTTGAATCATGTACCTACAAATACAATTTTAATCATCAGAGTTGATTATTATTTTAGCTCTAATTTCTGGAGCTATCCGTTGGATAAAAAAAAAATCTCTTTTCAATAGACAGCCTGTTTTGCAGAAATTTTAATGCGTATTTAATAATAAGATACCACATAATATACCAATAAAAGTGGAGTGATAAAAAAGAACGCAAGCAATATGAAAACTAATATAGCGGAACATCAAATATACTAAATAAAGAGAACAGTATACTAAATAAAACTAATAATTCTAAATAATAACGCACAGTAAATCGGTGTGTCTACAACACAAGCACAAACTTTGCACAAGGATTGTTTACGTAACTAGGTAATTTTTGAAGAGACTTTTTGTTATATATTCAGTACTCAAATCTTTATCAATCAGTAGTATAGTATCTCAATTCAGTACCTACTCAATCTCTATTTACGGATACATCTTCATACGAATACATGTACCTCACGCACTCAACAAAATTGCTAAAGTTTTTATATCTTAAGCGATATGAAATTTTTTATAGCAAAATAAGAAATTTTAACAAATAAATAAAATCTGTGTATAAAACACTTGCAATAAAAATATTATATCATTTTATTTATATGAATTAAATTAATTTAAGATAAAAAACCAAGCTATTTTTTGATTAAGATTATAAATTTCGTAATACATTAACATAATACAGTTAGAGAGTTCAATAATTACAAACTCAAAATATTTGCCAATAATTACATTGACTTGATTACCCTTTACCGGTACACGAAACAAAGCATTGTTGATTGACAGTAAATTATATAGAAGAACCGTAACTACGAAATAAATATTACGAGTTAACAACAGATTTTGTGGACAACATGCGATTGACAATTTTTATTGATATCGCAGGGTTTTTGTAACTTGTTAGAAGGGTTGTCGTTTGTATAACAAACTTGGATTCGAATGGACTTTTGTCAATCTTCTTCAAAAATTGTAATTATTAGTTCATTATGTCACTGAATGGTACGAGAGAAATTATAATTTAAAATTATAATATCAGTAGTGAATTTATAGTAGCACGGCTTATACTATATTCCGACGATAATTTATAATCTATGAAAACTTTAAAATATTATATACAAATGTACTGAAAGATATTCTTTCCAAAATATGCTAAGATAGTACATAATAATGCCAACTTACCGCCTATTAATCAGCAAAAAGTAACAATTCGGCCAATTACTTAATTCAACGTTTGGCTAAAATAGGATGTTTAATAATAATTAATAACTTTAAATATCATTTGTAGAATATCTCTATAATATTTTTAATAGAAATAGTTTAATTTTTTTAATATAAGCAAATAGTAAATGTTTTTTTGAAAGATCGTTCTTATCACGGCTTCTTTATTACTTTGCAAAGTAACAAAAAAATCTAAACGAGTTTATAATTCCATAAAAATATATAACCTATTAATTATTATTTATTTTACAATTACGTTTTTAAATTATATTAACATACAAAGGTATTAATTATTAATTAAAATTAAGCAGCACTGCGTTCAACTTTGAACTTATAATTTTAAGAAAAAAAAAACGAGCTGTTCTAAAGAAAATTTTGCAACTGGTAGACCAGTTAGCTCGTCCGCGAAACTCATATCCCACCCATCTCTCTAAAATAGGGTTATGTAGGACAAATCGAATTTTTTAATAATTTCCATATGTTTTGACGTTTCGACAAACAAATTTGCTAATCATAACTATGTCTAGCTAAGACAAAGTTTCAATCTTAAAACTGCAACAGGAATACATTTACGTAAGGGCAGCATTCTTGATTCTAGAATTTATAATTTAGTTAGATGACATAACTATTTAGGCTATTGTATCTACTAGAGCAATCTGTATAGTGAACATAATTTAATGCTTCTTGCACATTTAGATACATTGTTTAATGTTACCTTTAGATTTTAGAATTATATTAAAAAATTATATAACTACCGCATTATTATAATATTTTAACGTATATATTTTATTATATATGAAAAAAAAAATTTCTACTTCTGTTACAATTAAAGAACAATTTTTATATAAGTAAATAAAACCGTTCTAGGTGTTATTACAAAATTAGCATATATTTGTACAAGCATAGTCGATTAGCTTTTAAATTATTTAACATTGTATATACATAAATGTACTAAATCAATCGATGATATCAATCAGCGCTATCATATTTCTATTGTTGCCTAAATCGTGTGTATCTAAAATATTTTAATCACTAACAGTTAAATGGCCATGAATTATACGGTCACGATTTAAATGTTAAGTTTCGTATATAATAAATACTCATTTATGTAATTGATTTTATGCATTAAGTACGTAATCATTTTAAAATAAGGAAGAAAAAGTTTTAATAATCTCATCGCTTGACGAAACAATTATAATTGCGGATGCAAATAATTTATAACAATTAAAAAAAAAACGGTTAAGAAAGAGTTATTAAGACTACGACATTTCTGAAATTATCTTTTAGTTTAGAAAAAAAAAAAAAAGCTACTAAAATAACTATAAAAAATTTGAATATTTACTAATCACATCTTTTAACCTTCAAGACATAGGATTGATAAATATAACTAGTCAAACTGCAAATTGAAATAATATGAGTATCTTTATAATTGTTGTCATCAATGTAAAATCAAAATGGCAAGAGGCCTGATGGTTTAACGCTGATTCCCTGGGAAAAGGGACGGGCGCTTTTGTGGGACGCAACCTGCGTCGATACATTGGCTCCGTCTCATATCAGGGAAACGGCTGTAAGAATGGGAGCCGCTGCGGAGAAGGCTGAAATGACTAAACGGCACAAATATTCGTCACTTATCCAAAGTTATGTTTTTGTGCCGTTTGTAGTAGCAGTGCTAAAAATTTTCTAAAGGAATTAACCCCACGACTCATAGCCTCCACTGGTGATAAGAGGGCTGGTGCAATTGCGATTCAACGGGGAAATGCTGCTAGTATTCTTGGCACCATTCCACGCGGACATGATTTATACCAAAACTGTTTGTAAATAATTATTTTAAGTTTTGAATTGTAAATATGTACAATATTGTAAAATTTCTGAAATAAAATTGTAAGATAATCAATTGTACTAAATTACTTTGTTAATTAAAGCGTCAATACAATAGACAACACGACCGCTTAAGAGGCAAGTGGCTTAAGACGCAACTATGGCAACTAATCTGTCTGTGTGAGTCGTAGACTGATGATTTAGGTAATAGATTACAATTCCTTCAGTAAGCATTTTTCCTAATCCAATAAGAACTATAAAATAATATAGATTTTAAAATAGGGGTGCTAAAAATTAACAAACTTTTTACTTATAACTACTATATTATAATATTTAATATTAACCACAGATTCATGCAAACTTTTTTAAGTACTATCGAACAGACATTAAAAAAATTGTCTAACAATCACACAATAAGCAATCAAACGTAGGTTAAATTAACTTTTTATAATAAATAACTTGCAACGACTATAGTATAGTTAGATAAAGTTAGGTATTGTGTAATTTTTTTGAACCTTAATTAATATTTCTAATATAACTATTTTTACCTAAGAAAGTAAAATCTAACACATCTTCAAAAACATTTTGTATTTCTATAATAAATACATATCCAAAACCTATCTATCTATATTTACAGTTTCTATGTTTTTATAATTGAAAATGTTTTCATAAAATATCATTAGAATTAGATGAAACATTATTATAATTATTTGATAAAATGTAAAATCTTCAAATCAATAAGCGCCGTAATATAAGTATCATCTTACTAGCTGTTCATTTTTCACTGCATACTATATCCATATCGAGTGTCGCAACCTGATAAAGTGAGTAGATTGGCAAAGCGGCAATTACAGTGATCCGATCGGATATCGTCAGGAATAGCCCCACCACCCAATGCTTATGTTTTGTTTGTTATATAAAAAGAGTTCTCTAACAAAGTATCACCAGTCGACAGGTCCATTCTAACCAAAGCAAAATGTTCTCCAAAGTAAGCATTAAAAAAAAATACTACAAATAGATATTTACATAATTAACGCTTGGGATAACTTTACTTAGTTAAATCAAACTCGACCGGCGGCTTATAATTAGAATAAAAAAAGCAGTCAGTTTCAAAAACGGTTTCACTTTGAATAGACTAGTTACTTTCTGTCACCAACATTATATTTTAAAAATTCTTAATTATTCAAATTGTTGATATAAAAGATTATCTAATATAATTTTATTTCCTAGATCATCGTACTGTGCGCTGTGGCGGCAGCATGCAACGCAGGATTTATACACCATACCACAACCGTGTCTCACAACGTGATTCACCATGAAGTACCTGCTCATTACGCGGCGGAAGCTGCCCCTTCTTACCATGCTGCTCCATCGATCCACTCAGCACCAATCCACACATCAATTATCCACCCTGCACCCGTTGTCCATGAAGCACCCGCAGCCCATGCCGGCGCCCACTCTTCCCCAGTAGGACACGATTCCCTTGTTGGTCACAGTGCTGGTCACGAAGAAGATCACTATGTTGATGAATATGTAAGTACAATTTTGAAAAAGTCCATGATAACATAAATGAATTAGTGTTTTTAAAATGTTTTTTAAAAAAATAAATTACAGTTTTCAGTTATGTCATGTTATCAATATAACAATTTATTATAAAACAATTATTATTTAATATTATGCTTTATATATTGCAGTCTTAAATGTCAATTACTCTGACTTTAAGGGCATCCTATATTTGTTGAAGCTTATGAAACGAGACTGATTAAAGACGAGACATTAGCTTCTTATAATATAGTGATATTAATTTACATCACATAGGAAGGCAAGCTTGTCATTACCTGTCTTTATGAATTAATAAAACCAAAGGGTAAAGATTGAATTTACTTTAACCTACATTTTCAAGCCAATTTAAGCTGAAAACTGATTCTAATTTACAAATTGTCCAAAAGCATAATAAATAAATTTCTCGATTATTCCAGGCTCACCCCAAATATGGTTACTCGTACTCGGTGGAAGACCCCCACACTGGTGACCACAAATCCCAACATGAGACCCGCGACGGTGACGTAGTCAAGGGTGAATACTCCCTTCTGCAGCCTGATGGTTCTTTCCGCAAGGTCACTTACACCGCCGACCACCATAATGGGTAAGTAACAATATTAAATTTATACAGGATTATTTCATTATTTAAATAGTTTAATTTTTATTGTATTATTTAAACGTACGCATATAAACCTACACAATTACATTTATTGCACGTATTTATACATATTTTAAAATATTCCAAATATAATCTATTTTTTTTTTATTTGATTTGAATAAAACAGAGATAATTACAATGACCTTTATATTACGTTGAAGATCTTTAAAAAAGTCGCGATCGCATTGTGTAAGCGCAAGTTGTCGAAGAATCTAAATCAAAAAATTATAAAAAAAGGAAATTCCTTTGGATAATAATAAAATTCGAAAGACTTATACAAAAAAAAGTTTTCAAAATAATTTCTATTATATAAGACACAATTAGCTTATTTTATCAATTAATTCGTAAAACATTTCAAAATGTCACATTAAATGTGATGAAACTATACCAAATAGGAAGATAATAATCCATATGAACTTTACACTTAGATGACTCCTATAATGCTTTGCGATAATTTAAAAGTTGATTTCGTCAACAGATTCAACGCTGTCGTCCACAACTCGCCTCCGGTCATCCATCATCATTAAAGCTTGTCAAGTGAACTGTGATATTAGTGTAGATAGTTTAGTTCTCTAGATAAGCTTATAAATACCAATGTATTCTTCGTGTTCTTCGGCTCTTGTACCTTTTGCTTTATAATTAATAAAATTTATGTCGGGTTTCATAAATACACAGTATTAAAATGGTGTAACGATTCTCGAAAAAATCAGTAAGATGATTTTTAATTCAAACTTATTATTTGATGTTATATTGTTACACGTGTCAAAATATGTAAGAATTTTAATGAGTGTTTTTGTGAATGTTATTGAACGGTGATATATTTTACATAATTGTAGGAATGTATGTGAAACCCAACATTAACCTTAATAAAATAACATTATAATTTAAATTAGAAACGTTTTATTCATACACCTTATATAATAAGATCGTTTTTATAATTTACAATTACTGAGTATACGATGATTAATATTACACTTTTTCAAAATAGTTTTATATTGTATGTTAGCATTTGATAATAAGCCAGAACTGTAGAAATATTTGTGGCTTAAAAATATCAGCTTTCATGGAGAAATTTTAAAAATAATTTTACAGATGTACAAAAGCCTAATTTTACTTCTTGCGTAGTTGTTAATATAAATTCTTTCTTAATTAATTTTAGTTCAAAAAAATCTCTTTATTTTATCACATTGGGTGGGATTCTAAACGCTGAAACAGGCACTTACTTTTTTATAATCAAATCTTAAACAATATTTCGTTTAACGATTTCAACGTAACACTTTCAAAAAAACAAAATGTAATATCAATATTTATTATTCATTTGTCACCCTATTAAGGGTAATACTTTTAAAAATGATAGAATACGTGCTTACAAATTAAATCAATCACAAAATTATTATAAAATTTTATTCTTGTAACTAATTTGTACATCCTTGCATCGTACATCATTTTTTTAAATGCGGGTAAGGATAGCGATTCAAAAATTAATTCATCATTTCATCATTTTTATTAGCTATAAAATATTCAAAAAAATATTTATAACTACAATAAAATGTCAAACTATTGTGTAAAAAATATATGGTTGTACGAGTAGCCTTAGGATATTCATATTATATCGATTCAGTATTATCTATACATCCTTTATTATTTTGCGAACATAAATTCTCATCCTCAAACGTCAATCATTAATGGTTGAATTTTAAAGAATAGTAATCTGTAATCAACATATTTTTACACAATGTCAAGTTAATCTGTGTAGGCAACCTTAAGTCATACTTAAGCCCCTATCTCTAACTCTTTACCCCCAATTATTTTTCTTATGGCTAGACTTTTCGAAAACGCTAAAATGCGTTTGGATGTGTTATTTATTTCTAAAAAAATCCGATTTACATATTATAATTATTCATAATGATTATATATCTCTACTTCATATGTGAGAGAATGGGCATACAAAGTATCATCCCCACTTTCAGTAATATATCAATATAAATAAAATATTCAAATATTAACTAAATAAGTAGTACAGCAACAAAGTAAATATTACATTATAAATGTACAATTTGTAACATAAGAATGTTAATAAAAGCCACTAATTGTGTGAAAAAAATTCAACCACGTTGCATTGTTTTAAGACACGGTAACACGAATCTGTTTCGAAATGAAAGTTAATTGAGTCCGTCAAGGTCAATCATCTTACACCTTGAAGACTGTATTAAATTTTGCTGTAATAAGATACCAATTAGCGATTCAGAAGTAATTAACTTCTGCTCTTAAACATAGTCAGTGCATGTCACTAGTAATTAATAAAAATTACAAAAAAAAACTTAAAAGTAGTACCAAAGTGTAACACAAAAGTTAAGTTATTATAGATTACGAACCTTATTAGCATATTAGCATTTTTTTTTAAATCAGGAGAAAGATGAATTTTATTACACAGATTTCATTTGATGTTTCAATGAAAAATAATCGTCCACATCGCTTAAGAGTGACGCCGAGTTTGTTACGAGAATTCATATTATTTTATAACTTTACAGGTAAATAATGTATGATTTTTTAAGGCACTTTTCCCCTGCTTATTTTTAACTATTTTCTAGTGTTCATTGTCCAAAAAGTTACCTTTAAAATCATATATTTTTTATTTATTTTTAAGAGCATGTTTTATAATTTATTATAGGTACATCAATACCGTTACAAAATTATGTTAGTCACCAGTAATATAATATGCTGGTAATATTAATATAGAATAGTATTTATAAAATAAGATTAATTTAATGAATACCTTACGTACAAATGCGTATTTCGTACTTATATAACAATTTAACATTTATTTTAATGGGAAATGCACTACCTTTTTTGGTGAGATGCGGCACATCTGCTTCTTTGATTAACGATTAAAAAAACCGAAACAAGTTCTGACATATGACAACCTTAAACTATATGCAGTTAACCATTTATTATAAAGTATTTCTTTTTCATTTATTTATAGCCAATGAAATTGTTATCTTTATGCATGGAAAGTAAGGAAACAATAATTCACTTTAAAGTAAATAAAAGCAAATCAATCTTAATTCGCGCTACTGATGAAACTCGGATATATTTAAGCATCCTATTTCAATTAATTAGGTGCGAAAATACGTAATGTACCCGACAGACAATGTCCTGTCCGATAAAAATCCTGGAAACCTGATTACAAGCATAAACTACACAATTCAGCCTTGGGCCTATTTGTGAATATTAACCATCCAGCAACCCTCTCAAACATATAAAAAGCTTTCATCAAAATTAATTCAATCAATCGTATTATATCACATATATATGTATATCTCCATATTTATCACACATGTTGTTGATAATGTGCGTAGTATTTCATATAAATTCAGCCGAGCGGTGACTAATGGATTGATGACTTGAACTACCACTATTCAGTTAATATCTATGTTCTAGTCATTATACCATCATGGTTCATAATAAGTAACATATAAAAATTAATTAATTAAAATAATATTAATATTTCGATCTAAGTAAAGCGCATTTATATAGTGAAAGCGTTTTAATAATCAACCCACAGTCAGCAGAACAACTTGCAATGAAACTCTGTTACATATTTAATACGAGATGTAGCAATTGAACCACTTTGAATGTACTCTGACTGTAATCAGTAATAATACTTGGTAAGGTTGTTTTAATTTATTTCTAAATAACAATTTAATATGTTAAATTATGGGTTACATTTGTTTGCAAACACTACTCTTTACTGATGTACCGAATATATAAAAAATACAAAACGTAACAAGGTAGGTATAATTTATTTTCAAGGGGATACTTATGAGGTCTTACTGGCTATTCTCGACAAAGTTCTCATTTAAATTTAACGTAATGTTTAGTTTAATAAATTAATAATGTAAAATGATGAAAAAAAACCATTTTAAATGATATTGGAATAAAACATACTTTGATTTTTGTGTAAAATATTACAATTTATATACAAAATTATAAGGAAACTATAAAGTATGAAATTTGACTATCTGTTAAACCAGGTTATTTGTTACGTAAATAAAATATCATACCATTCTTACATTCTTACACGAAGACAATATGACGATCGCTTGAAGCATTTAAGCATGAAAGCATAACAGACAATCTAATTAACTCAATTTAATAATATTCTACATGGGAGAAAATTATAACGCCTGTTTTCCTAGGTTTCGTCACATTGGATAACCTAAAATTAATAGCTTTTATATTAAGCAATTTTATTAATTGTAAAAAAGAAATTAACAAGAATTACTCCGAAAGTATAAAAATGTTTCCAGACTGTTAACAACTAAGCTATATTAAAATATTATCAAATAATATTAACGATTTGTTCATAGGTATTATTGAGTTGGAAAACAAATAATAATTTATTTGAGTTTAATGACATGTAACTTAATTAGATATTGTTTATTTATATTCCAACAACTTAGTCATATAAAACATACAGCAACGACGGAACTAGAAAATATTAATTTGTATATTATATTATTTATATTTATTAATTTATATATTATACAATCAAACCTCCTGAATATTTTTGTCAATGATATGCGAATATTTGCAAACGTATAACTTATCGAGACTTACTTCGAAACAAATATAAGTGTCCAAAGTCATATAAAAATAATGATATTTTAATTTTATTTACTTCCTATACATAATAAATACGGGTATTGTCGAATTTTCGCCGAAAGCGAATGAAATAAAATCTCAATATATCCAATTATATCAGAGAATCGCTTTGTAAATCCACGTGAAATTTCGTTGCCGTGACATGATATACGACGAAGATAAAAACGGACATAAAAAATAAACGATGCTGAAGGTTTCATTGAACTGGTCGATTTACCAATATCGTGTTCAACCTTGGCGAAAAAGCTCACCGACATTATGAGTAAGTGTAGACACAATACAAATTGTAATGGTAAAATAACGGCGGTAAATACTAAATAGCCTTTAAATTTATTATTTAAATAAGATACGCAATTGTTACTATTCGTGAGGTGTAAATATTTTTGACTTAAATATTACTTAACATTAGATCTTAAATAACATGTGTTTAGGAACGATTTAAATATGATATTTGTACACCTATACCAATACATGATCCTTTCCTCTGCGCAAAGATTGCCTGAAAGAGATCGCTTTTTAGCGATCATTTTTTTCTATGTTCATTTATTTTGAAATATTCTGCTTTGAAGTACAATAAAATGTAATTACTATTATTAATTTCATCATCATCATATCAGCCATTGGATGTCCACAGCTGAACGTAGGCCTCTCCCATCGACCTCCAGAGCGACCGGTTCGAAGCAGCCTCCATCCAACGGCTTAAGCTTAATTATTATGTTATTAATTGATTATGTCTAAGTAAAGAACAACAACTATTATAAACCGGTGTTTAGAAGCATAACGATTTGTAATCAATATAAATAAATAAATATGTTCAACATACACTGCCCTAGATACGACAAAAAATAGAAACAAAATTTACACTAAATAAAATTTTAATTGTAAAAGATATATATCAGCGACATTTATGCATTAAGTTTGCGCTTCTATCATAATAAACAGTTAAGAAGTCGGGAGGGAAGTCTACAGTACGGTTATTATTAGGTACTTGCACCGCAGACACTATGAATCACACCAAGCAAAAAATAAATCAGTAAAAAATATAATTTCAGATAAAGTTAAACATTAATTTATACTTTAAGAAAATTTAAATTTAAATAAATGTAAAGAATATTCGAATATTCATAAAACAAAAAAAAACAAAAAAGTCCTCAACTAAAAGACAATAAAACAATACTGAAATTGAATTAAATATAGTTAAAACAATATCAATGACTATAAGTAGGTATGACGTAACAAACCGATAAGCGAAATGTATCGTGCAAGATACGTCGAGTCGAGGCAATCATAACTTTTTTTCATTAAAAAAAAATATTGACACTTTTATCTAATTCGAAGGTCAAATTTTAAACCTTATACAAGAACCTGTTTAAACAATAAATTTAAGTTTAGTATATAATATAATAACGTTTTAGTGCTTTATACGAGTATGCCCAAAGCCTAATATTACGCAACGACTTAGTAGAGCACTCAGTGCAACCCAGAGCGCTACTTTCTTACCGGATCGCATGCCTCTGACGCGTTCATACTGACTAATAAATAATATAAATAATATTTTAGATGATGTATTATTGTAAATCAGTAATAAATGTATCCTTTTAGAATAAAATTATATTATTACTTAATGTTTGGTTTATGTTATTACTTACTAATTATTTTAATACAAGTTTTCTTTGAAACATTTATTTCTGTGCAATATTGAATAACATTAATAGGTAAATTAATTATTTTATTAGCTTTTGCTTATAGTATATAGTAAAAATCATATACTGTTTTCATTGATTAATGTTAATATTAAATTTTAAAATAAGCATATGCATTATGCATCGTAGTATTTCATAGTATATAACATTTATTTTTAAATTATAATTATACATTTAGATATTAATTCTACATTACTTAAAAAATTTGATTAATGTTTAAAAATAATTGTGAATTTATAGTATAAGACATGAATCAATTGAAATTTTATATTGCCCTTACTGGAATCGATTATCTCAATCAGCAGGAAAGTTGAAAGGGCTCAAAGTAACCTTGGATGTAAGGTATATGTCAATGTGACGTAATGAAAAGGTGACAGTTCGTGGTGTCGTATGTTGAGCCGGTTTTCGTATTCGGTGACACGGCTTCCACCCGGTATAAAAACTACCTCCGGACCTACGTCCTTATCACATGAGTCGAGTAAATCAATAAAGAATCAACATGTATTTCAAAGTAAGATTTACATAATTTAAATACATTTTATAAAATAATTTTCAACTTTACTCAATAGTATTTAATATTTTTTTACAATAAAAATTAAAAAATACTTTATATTTAATAGATCGTAGTAGTCAGCATCCTCGTAGCGGTTTGCCATGCGGCCGCCATCGAAGAAGGACACGGTCAAGCCGTATCATCCCAGAGCATTGTTCGCCATGACCAGCCAAATCAAGGCGCTACACACTATTCTCCATTAATTGCTCACGCTGCTCCCGTCTTAGCCCATGCTGGCCCAATCGTTCACCACGCAACTCCTTTAATCCATTCTGCCCCTGTCGTCCAACAATTTGCCGCGGTTGCCCACGCACCCATCGCTCTCGGACATGGCGAACAAATTGAAGAGCACGTGAGTACCAAGGAATCTAAAACAGACTAATTTGGGCAACAAGTATAACAACTTTCAAACTCAATCGGGAAGTTTCACTGTTTATTTCCAACCTTACTATTAGATAAAGGCATATCTATAAATTTAAACGGCTTGATTTATATTAAAGTAGGACAATTTAGACATTTTAGGAATGAAATATAATTCTGATATAAAATATTTTACTAGAATTTATTTTCATATAAGGATCGTGAAGTTAAAGCTGACAGTTGAATGTCGTATTCAAAAAAATATAATAATAGGTATCAATTTTTTTCGTATCAACGAAAGTGAAAGGCTAACGATAGCGATCTAATTATAATATGTTCAGTTAATACAAGCCTATTAAACGTTTATTGAGTAATATTCTGACATTATTACAATACTATAGTGTTTTGTAACAAATATATCGACTATTTGTCATGATTGATTTATTAATATATATATATATATATATATATATATTCATTCGAAAATACGACAACGATTAAAAAAATAAAGATGAATTTCATTTCATCTTTATTATCGTATTACTCTGTTGTACAGCAATTACAACAGTTATACATGTCTCAACTGTATCATTTAAGACTTGTGACGTTTTTATGAAAAGAAATAGAATTATTTACCTTTTTAAAAACTATACAGGCACCAGCTCACTACGAATTCTCGTACTCCGTCGAAGACCCTCAAACCGGTGACCACAAGTCCCAGCACGAGAGCCGAGAAGGAGACGTTGTAAAAGGCGAATACTCATTAGTCCAACCTGATGGTTCAGTGAGAACCGTTGAATATACCGCTGACACACACAACGGGTAAGAACAACAAATTTCATTCATTAACACGATGATCGTTTTTAGTTACCAGCTAATATTTCAGTATTGCTTAAGTATTGTTTAACGCTAGCGTAATCTATTGAATTGCATGTGGTACAAATTGGTCCTAAGTAAGTAAACAAATTAAAATCAAAATGAGTAATATACACGTGGTCTTTGATTTAGAACACGAATGTGTTCCATTACCACATGTATGAACTTGCTGCTAGTGTTGGCATTGCGTAAGAAAACTCATGTTCGTAAAGATCAGTAAAGCTAGCGAGACTAACAACTCTAGCTCCTAGGACAACGTAATTTATCTTTAAATAAATGGCGTTTCGGTCAATGAATTCGATAATATCTTTGCATTTCAAATAAAATAACATTTTCAATTGTAACAAAAACGTGTTTCTTAATAAAATAAAATGTTAAATCTTAAATACTTACAGTTTCAACGCTGTCGTACACAACTCCGCTCCATCGGCTCATGCTGCCCCGGCTCCGGCGGTGCACGCAGTCCACGCCGCACCCGTGGTCCATGCTCCCATTGTACATGCCGCTCCCCTGGTTCACGCTTCGCCCGTGATCCACGCGACGCCTTACTTAGCTCATCATTAAATACTACCTTATTTTTAAACTGTTACTCCTACTAGAAATACATGATTATTTATATTGAATACGCTTGTCTTATTTGAAAAACCCTTTCATTAGTAAGTGGATTGGAACACATGTATATCATGTTTTTTGTAGTCGTATTCTAAAAGAGAAAAAAGCTTTGAATATATTTTATCTCTTACATTTTGTTAAGTGGTGTTGTACTATTTTAATTAAAAGTCTAGATCGGATTTTATCATGTCTATTTGTTTAAAAAACTTAAAGTTTAACGATTTTTCAATTAAATTATTTCCCAACGTTTCGGACCCTTTACAGCGTTCATGATCCAGGAGATTTTTAAACAAATAAACGCGATAAAATCCGATCTAGACTTTTAATTAAATGAGTAAATTTTGCGTAAATATAAGAGAACAGTATGGTGTTGTACTTGTTACAACTGAGTACACGAAGAATATACCTAAATCGAATGATGAAACATTAATTTCCTATTGTTTAGACTACTATCTCATCATACACATGGATTACTTCACGTAACTGAAACAAAGATACTCGAATAAACAATGCAATGCAAAAAAAAATATAGGCGATAATAAACACCTTTTACTGACTATTATTCATGAAATCTAATTTGAACTTTACATTAATTCAATTTAACACCATTTTATATTAGTTTTAATATATAATTTACATAATAGCAACCTTACATTAGATCATCAGAATTCATTATTAATATTATATAAAAAGTCTAATTATAAGTCGCTGTCGTACTAGCGTTTGCGGAACATGTGTGTATCTAACACTCGTCGCTTGACGTCGACATCTCTCGCTTGTTCATCCGTTAACCTAGGTTAGCGACAAACGTGAAAATTCAACGTGCTATGTCGTGACACGTCGAACTTATACTCGTAATATACAGTACATTTGTCAATTTGATTCGACAAAAAACAACGCAATGCGTTATTTTTATCGCTGTGAGTATTGACGTACTGACATACTGTCATTTCAATGAACTCAGTTGCCACATATTTAAGTTAACTAACGTTAGAAATAGTAGTAATGTCGCATTACCTCTGTACGCGTCGTCGCTCATCGTTTTTCATGAAGAGTTTCTTGTCGCAAAGTCGAGTTATTTACGTTTATCTTACTACATTTAACGAAGTTAGCGTGCCACATTATGCAAGTCTAACTTAATGTTATGAATATATCACATTGTTGATATCGTAGCTTGTCATTGATTTTCTTTATATTTAGGACATTATATTCATGGTCAATTAAAGGTTGCAAACAAAAAAGACTTAATATGTTGGATTCTCTTCACTTAACAGTTAGTTAGTTTATTTTTGTTATTTATGTATTACATCAAATTATTGTACGAATTATATAAATAATTAAAAAATTACTGAATAATTTTAATTCCAAGATATAGCCTCGTGACAGACAGCCAAACGGACGGACGGACGTATATTAACGTCTCAGTAAGAGGGTTCCATTGTTACTCTTGGACTGCGAAACTCTAAAAAAGAAGACGCGTCTTGATATCATCAAAAGGTACTTGTGTGATGTGCGCACAGGAATAAACCATGGCTATACTATTTGTATATCGTTTTGTCCTTATATTACTAGATAACTAGTCTATACTTTATTCCATTACATATCTATAACAATATAATATCCTTCATCCACAAGTACTTTAAAACATTTATTTATAGTCAGTAGGCTTATTACATTAACTTAAGATGTTTTAAAGAACTGCACGAAACCTTGCAAAATTTCACTTTCTATCTAAAAGCACTAAGAAGCAGTTCACCCGTAATTGAGTAATAAAGCATATAGATGAAATTTTGAAAAGTCTTTTTTTATTACAAAAAAACAAGACATCATACGTTTTAAATTCTGCAAGTTAGTAGTGTGCAGTTAGGTAACAATAATTACCTATTATCACTAACAATTTCACCACCGGCTTTATATTATAGTTATATTTTAAAAAGTGCGATTATAAAAAAAATGTGATAATAAATTATAAAACAGTGAGACCGTAATTCGATGATATTATTATAACTATTTAATTATTATGCCATAATTACTTTTTTACAAGGTTTTTTTTTAGTTTTATCTAAGTTTCATTACTCTTTAGGTTCATGGTCAATAAACAGTATAATGCAAAAAATATTTTTATAGATCAGTAAGCATACTTTTTTCGAATATATATGCAATGACAGAAATAGCTATGTCTTATACATCACCACGACTTTAGATTTTAGGTTATCATAAATTTATTAATCGTTAATAGGCCAACGCAAAATTTGATACTTAAATTAAAAAGTGTAATCAATTAATAAATCCAATTTATTTGACAAACTCTGTGATAAAAGTCACAATTTCTTTAAAAAACAATTTAAACAAAAAAGGGAAAAACTTGTCTTTTGTTGGAATAACTTTTTGTCGATTTTTCTTGTTCGTCATATAAAATCTCTGTATTTCGATCTTCTCAAACCATGAAACGAATTTTCTATGGAATACGATGATAGGTAGACTTATAAATATGAATATTTGTTTTTATTTAATGTGAATCAGTCTGTAAACGTCCCACTGCTAGGGCAGAGGTCTCTCTTCTATTTAGAAAATGGGTTAGATCTTAAATCACCACGCTGTTTCACTGCGGATTGGCTGATAATTTCCATACCGTACTCGTAAGTAAAGATCGCTATCAGGTATTTATGATAACAACCTGGACCGACGTCTTCACATGATCTTCACGATACGGTGGGGAGATTTACAAAGACATACACCCAGACCAGAAACAAATATTTGTATAAATACAAATATCTGCTCCGAGCGTGAATAGAACCTGCGACCGCCGACGTTGAGGCATATGCTAGCACCACTACGCCAGAACGGTTGTTTCGACAAAAGTCTATTGTAACTTAACTTGTCCTTTGATATATGTGTACCATCAATATAATAAGGTGATAATACTTGTATTTTAGTGTACGTCGTACGTACAAGTGTATGGTACATTTATATATATGTAAAATTTTCGATACGCTTCACACTCAATAATCCTTATAATGTCCTTAAAATATTTATTTATAGCCTTAATTAATTTATTAATGAGCCTTAAATGAAAATCCACAGTAACACAAACACAGACGCCCAGAATACGACAAACAATTCTGTAGCCTTTACAAACATTTGTCATGACCGGGGATCAAACCCGCGACCACTAGCGCAACAGCAATTCCTGTAGCAACTGCGCCAATACGTTGTCATATATTCTCGTGGACTACAGAAAAATGTTTAATGGCCAAAATTAACAATTTGGCATATCAACATAACATTTAGTGATATTAGGGGCATTTTCTATGTTGTGTGTTATTATAATTCTCCGTAGGTAAATAATAAACGTTAGTAACATTAGATATCTATCTTGATATATTCTTGTGATGATTTAAAATACAGCCGTGATTATTATATATTCGGGGAAGACAATTTTGTACCTTACATTTATATGTCTTAGGAGAATCTAGTGAAAAAAATATTTTTTTTCTTTTTTGTCGTAAGTGACGACGACGACTGACTTCGGAAGTTATAGAAGACGAAATTCAAGCAAGAAATTGAGAAAAAATACCTGGAATTGATCAATAGAAAAGAAGTGGTCTTTCATCATGGTAATGCCAGACCACACACAGATACTTGGCCATAAATCAAAAATTGAGAGAGCTTGGTTGGGAAGTTTTAATGTATCCAACATATAGTCCCTACCTCCCACCCTAAGATTTTCACCTGTCTCTTCAGAATTCTTTGGGTAGTCTTGGGTTCATATTAACAGAAAACTGTCAAACCTACTTGACGCATTTTTTTTATCAAAAATCCCAAGATTTCTACAGAAACGGAATTATGTCACTACCTACAAGATAGTAACAATTTATCGGACAAATTAAATGTAATTAATCTTTGAAAAAAGAAGTGTTAAATTTGTAAATAAAGTACGGAGAAACTTTTACCCCGACCTAATATATAGATATATCTACATATATAGATACTTATATCTACAACCATATATATCGCTATTTGTGTTGCAAAGTCGCAACGTGAGGTCTTAAGTATAACCTATAAACTTAATATGTCAACATAAGAATGATAGATGCTTAGTTTAGTGTGTTCTACGTGACATTGGCGAAGTCATCTACGCTATTCTGACACTAGTGAAAGTCATTAATCCTAATAAATAAGAATAGATTAGTGTGTTCAAACAAAAACAAACTTCAGCTTCATTACGCTAATGATAAATATTCATATGACAGTAAAAACTTGGTCCAATATAATTCGAACATTTAAGCATGATCGGCACGACGAACCTTAATAAAATAATTAGTAAGCAATCACTGCAATTACCAGACCAAAACACATGTATGATTAACATAATTAACTTTTTTACGTGAATTACACGCATCTTGTGGAGAATTAGAGCGTTGTCCAACGAGTAACCTAAAAGACAAAATAATGACAGTGTGACGGCCTTGATTAACATAAGTGCAATTGTCTTATTTCTAAGCCCTGTACTAAGGTCAAATGTTTGTTTTTGTCAGTCTCCTGCTGTCTTGTATATATGTATGTTTAAATATCTTAAAATAAGATACTATTTAAAACTTGCCACAATTTAGTCTCGAGCTTTATGAATAAAAAAGTTCGTTTATAGCTAATATCTATTGAAATAGATGTGAAAAAAATATTTTTTTTATTTCAAGAAGTAAATGTAAGTTTACCATGTTAATGTCAATTAAGCATTCTATCTATTATCTTACTAACTGCATCCCGCAACTTTGTCCATGACGAATTTAATTGTTTGAAGTGAAATTCCTAATCTTTACTTATTCTTTTTTTAATAAAGTAAGCCTAAGTTAAATTATAACTTCTAAAACTGTCTACCTTTAGTTCCTGCCATATATTAAATTAGCATACCGACAAAAATTCAAGATAATGATGACAAATAAAGATGTATTTTGGATTAGTATACACATAAAAAAAAATCTTAAGATGTCTAAATGACGTCGCAGATACTTCTAGTGAACAGCAAAATCACATAAACAAATATATTATATACATCCAAATTAAATATAAGACAAATGTTTTAAGCACTTAGCATATCTTATTGTTAATACAATCATTATTCCAAAGAAAACAAATGTAGAAATATGAACGTATTAATTTCATGTGGCCTTAAGAGGAATTTCTTAATTACATTTCGAGATTGGATTTCGACGCAATAGGTATATATCGATATCCAATTGAAGTGTCCCTATTTCTTTCACTAGACTAGTTAGCACTTAATATCGTGTTTCCTAGATCTAGATTCGTCGAACAATGACGACAAAGTCGTTTCTACCCATGAACGAGTTGAAACTGTGAATTATTTCCTAACAAACGCCATTGATGTCAGATCAACGTACTTCTTTGTGGTACACTAGTATCTTCTTTTTCTTGTAATTTAATTATTAAATCATTTAACAATTACCTACTACGTAACAAAAATCTTTATTTTTAATGTCACATTAAAATGTAAAATTTATGAACTTTCACTGTTTAGTAAATAAAAACGTATTTCTTTCTTTTTTTTTTTTGATAATTTAATTTTGCCTAAATAAAAGAATACTCCACTTTAAGTAATAACTTTTTTATGATAATATACTTTTTTGGGTTAAATATTTTGTAAGACATTTTTTTATTAGCACCATATTTATACTTTCGTATGCAGTTATATTGATACGCGTATTTTGTACGTTTTAGCTCTATTGCTCGTAAATGCCTGCATATTGTCATATGCTTGCTCCACGTTAATACGAGAGAAAACAGTCATAAAACGTGATGTAGATTCACTTGTGATGAGACTATTTTAGATGCTTTAAATGTTCCATATTAGGTAATAATAAAGCTCAAAGATTTATAATGAATACGTGCTCTGCTCTTTATGCCAAGAACTTTAAAATGAAAGCTTTTCTAGCGGCTTTTATTGATTTATCGAATAAACATACATGTTATAAATAAACAAAGTACTTATACTGTCATCTTCTGTAATTTTTTATTATATTATTTATTAATTTTTAATTCAATTGTATTTTTGTCCGAAAGTTAAAAATAAAAGTGCGACATTTTATGTGCCTACTAGAATTGTGATATAACTTAAGTAAAGTTACATAAATTATATAAAATAAGTGTAGATGAGTTACAAATATTTCATTTGTTCATACCGGTGAAAGATACAGAAACCCATTGTTGCAGACTCCAAAGGGATATTCTTCATTGGTGGAATCGATCGAATTATAAAAATACCGATTGTCACAAGACGTACGTGTTTTGTTTACCTTGAACTGCAAAATACAACATAATTTTACGTAATTGATAATAATATATCAAACTACCGTATTCTTGCGTAGACGCCGCGAACTGCTTCGCATCTCACTGGTAAAACTAATATAAAAGTCGGTGGTTCCAGCCGTTTGTATCAGTCGTGTGTGGTCGGTGAGACGAAGCAAACCTTATTCAAAGCAATGATCGCTAAAGTAAGTGTCTGTTTATCCCGTTGCGATATTTAGTGAAAGGGTCTAACCTAACGTCGCCTAATTTACATAGATAGATAATTTCAAAGAATATTGTGCTTACGCTAACTTGTCGCTCGTGCTTAATGTTAGAATTAAGTTAAATTGTCTGAAAAGACATCGGCATTTTATGCTCTAATTAATAATATAACGAAACTTTCGTTATTATTTCTTAAATTTTCTTATATATGCATAGGATATATATTTTTTTTGGGATTCTTCAATGTTAATAACACCTAAATTTATTATTAAATGAATATAAGATAAAGCTCATAATATGATAGTGTATATGTAAATAAGATAAAAATTTAGATTTAATTAACTTTCGAAGGAAATCCTTCTATTTAAAAGTTATTTTCTTAAATGTTGCCTTTCTTTTCAATAAAGTTTCTTATTTGTGTATAATATGAGAAATGTTTTATTAGGCCGCAGTCATTCTGTCCGTGGTGGCGGTAGCCGCTGCTGGTGTGTTGTCGCACGGTTATGGCGGTGACAGCTACGGCCATGAAGCCGTTGCGTACGCGCCGGTGGCCCAGCTTGCTCACTACGAGAGCCACGATGAACATGTCGACTACCACGTAAGATGATCTCAAAATACATTTAGATATAAAGTTTTAAAAATTTTGTTTGATTTTGAGAAAATATTCGAGTCCTAATATGTATACAATATTTGACGAAAATATTAAAATTTCTGCAAAAACTTATCATTTTATAAATACACGAATTTTGCTTCTATCTGTTCTGTCTTTAAAATAGTAAGTATTTAAAATTTACTTACGCTTTGAAAACGCAGGTTTTCGCAATAATAACCTAAACAATGTAATATCGTAATTTCTACAATGTATTTCGAAAGAATAAAATATCTTAAGCTACGACGAGATCATTAGATTATAGTCATTATTTCAACTAGACCACACATTAATCTTAATAACGTACTTTTGACAAATGACCAAACTAACAAAAAGTAATTATATTTGTTATTCATTCATTGTTTTACCAATACCTCTCCATACATACCTACTCATAACTAAAAATTCTCCTTCTTAACGTTATATTGGTAACAATAATCGTATTTTTGTAATATTTGTTTGTGCTATATTTACCGCTCAATTAAGACGTTATGCATAAACAAATAGTTCCTAATAAGTAAGTAGAGCACCCGTTAATCCCATAGGCGATGTCGTAATACAATAGTATCGTGCTAATTGATATCTTGCATAATATGCAAGTGTTACCTACAGTCTTTCCAATCGTTTCCGGGATACAATATCAACGAACAATCCTATAACCATAATATTACATCATTACAATTCACGTTAAATAGGTCCCTATCGTATTTATAAAGTAACGTAATCACGCAAGCTTGCTTTAAAATTAATTAAAAGCGTGCTATGTTTTTCGCCTAACACGTTATGGCAATTCAACGCTTAGTTAAATTATCGTTTCGCATATCATGAATATGCTTTATTTAATTTTTCGCAATTATTCGAGCGACATGATTATTCCATTATCAAAGATGATAACTTAAACTATTAATCTACTTCAATTTATTTTTTTTAAATAATATTGTCTATTAATATAGTTGACAAAACTGATCATTTACGATAAAAAGGTAAAAAGTAGGTCGTGGATAGAAAACCAACAATGTCGTTCGATTCGATCTTGTTAACATTGTCATAGAACGCTGCGGATTATAACATGCTACAGTGTTGTTACGTAATCGCATCCCAGTCGTGACCGAAGGGCCGATAAGCCCAGGATATTGAGAAATTCTCCGGCTATGGGACATAATGACTGTCATGATGCATGCGCCAAATAGCCCGCTGTTTACATAAACGAACTCGTACTCTCACGCTCGACTTAATAGCAAATGTGAATTGTTACAACCGACCCTAATTCAATAACGTAAAGTCAGTTGAAAATGAAAATTGATTGATATAAATATCTTAATTCGGAGCTAGGATAAATTAATTAATTCATTTCTGATATTTTATAAAATCTACATTTAAGCACAAATTAAATCATATATTTGAAAGCCCACATAGTGATTCATAAGTTCAGGAACTTCGACCTTGATCTGAATTTTAGTTAGATAACTTAATAATAAAAAAACAAAAACGAATTGGAGATTAGTTTGTCGTAAAAATAAAAAATGAATGAATTAGTATGTCGATTAATACAAAGAAATATTTTCAGGCTCATCCCAAATATGACTACTCATACTCTGTGTCGGACCCCCACACCGGTGATCACAAGGAACAGCATGAAGTCCGTGATGGTGACATCGTAAAGGGCGAATACTCTCTTCTCCAACCTGACGGTTCATTCCGTAAAGTCACCTACACCGCTGATGACCATAATGGGTAAAAATCGATATTTTTTTAATCCCCGAAAACTGTATATATTTAACCACCAATCTGCAGTAGAACAGCGTTGCAGATTAAGCTCCATCGCTTCAAATTCTTAAAAAAGATGCATGAAAACACAAAACTATGTATATAAATGTTTAAATATTTATGACAATGGCCGATGATACAATATAATGACATTATAAATCAGAATGAATTAATTAAATAGTCTCATAATAATTATTCTTTTTCGGGTAAAGAAAATGAACGGAAATTTAATGACTTTATCTTTTCTTGCAGTTTCAACGCAATCGTCCACAACACAGCTCCCGTCCACCCCGAGTACCACCACTAATTTTAGCTGGCTTAGTGCCCCCTTTATGTGATATTATGTGTACCTTTTTTACTTATAAATAGTATTTAGTCGACAACGAACTTTTTGAAATAAGACTGCGGCGAAAATAAAACTTTAAAATTATTCTCTGTTTCAATTGAAATTGAAAAAAAAAATTATTCGTGGCTTATACTGTGTACTGTACTGTACTGTATCAGCCTATAAACAACCCACTGCTGAACGAAGGCCTCTTCTCCAATGGAAGAAGGGTATATAAGGGTATATACTACTTACAGATATAATATTAATATTAAACAAATAACATAAAAAATAATACATAAATACATTTTACTTGTCTTACCTACTACTATAAAGAGAAAAAACATATCTACTTTATTTTTATAGTACACTGATTTACGTGTATTAAAAATAAGAAATAACATATATATTATTGTATGCACTTGTGTAGGTACGTACGTACATATGTCTATAAAAATATTCTTGTAAGTTTTTTATCGTAAAAACCTTGAGACTGACAATTCCCTATATACTCGTATAACTAAGATAGTAAATCAGATTTGAAAATGATATTTTCGTTATACAGCTTTTAATTGTTGAATATGGTAGACTATAAAGCATCATAATACGAATTACAGAAGCTAAAATGACGAATGCGTTGATGATAAATACAATACAATCCAATACAAGTACTCTTTATTGCACACCAAAAAAATTTACAAGTACTACAGAGTAAAATGTTAGTAAGAGAAATGTAGAAGAGGTGGCCCGGCCCTATTGCTAAAGCAACAATCTTATAAATATTAATAATCAATAAAATATTATCCTTTATTAATTATGTACAGTCATAATATTCTAAAAATTCTAAATTTCATTTGACTAAAAATCAAAATACTGTGTACATGTGTATATAATACCTATTATTTATTCTGTGATAATACTCAATGAAACAACAATAAGAGAGTTTGACGTAACTTATTTTTAAGTCTTAAAATCTATACATATAATAAAACTGTAGAAGAGTTCAATTCTGTACATTTAATAAATACTAAAAAAATATGCCTAGGGGTATTCATACAAGTAACACAAGCCAAAAAAAAATTATTTTGAAATTTTTGTCCATCTGTTGTCCGGATTTCACGCAAAAACTACTAGACGGATTTATATGAAACTTTTTTTGTTATATAGCTATTAGTCCTCGGCAACATATAGGCAATAATTTATTCTAAAAATTGGAATATCAGATTAACATTTTTGTCTGTCTGTCTGTTGGCTTTCACGCAAAAACTACTGGACAGGCCCAAGCATTGTGTTTGCCAATGTCTCCTTGCCATAGAGTAACTTAAATATCGGGTATAGAATTTAAAGCCAGCGCCATCTATTTACAACCCTTCAAAGTACAATATAACATATCTATAAAACATTGTATTAACTTATAACTTGGTAAGTATAGCTTGAGTATAGCATTCATGCATTACTATTTCAAAAAATATGCAATAAAAAAAATTCTAAGTTTTTTTGAATCTACGGCTTTATTGTTCCAAGAAGATAAAAAATTCTAATAACAATTTAAAAATTTATTTTTTCTTCTTTTAGTATAATATAATAATTTTAGTATAATACAATAATGATTTACTTTGTATCCCATCTTCATTATCAAATGATCGTCAGATAAACCGTAAAAACAAGCCAAGTCTTAATTATTTATATGGGATGAGTGTACAATGGCACATTCGCAAGGCAGTTAAGGCTGTAGACAGGATGTTGAGGGACATTTGGTGGTGATTTTAGACAGACTCTACCTGCAGTACCACGGGGGCCCCGAACTGACGAAATAAATGCCTGTCTTAAGAGTTCAACAATCAACTATCTAAATCAACAATTTCAACTAATGTTGACTGGATGTGGTGCAGGAGAGCGTGTTCCACGAATACTGCTCATCCCTATAACTATCCGTTTATATTTCAACGTGTGCAGTTCCCATTAAGTGTGAGTTTTTTGCATGACGATAAATAAAGCCCGGGGACAGACTATGAGTCGTGTAGGTGCAGATCTGCGAAAGACATGTTTCTCTCATGGCCAGCTTTATGTAGCTTTGTCACGTGTAAGCAGTGCGCAAAGCCAATCTATCCTCACTGAAGCAAATGAACAAGTAATATTGTTTATGAAGAAATTCAGTAATTTATGTTCTTATACCTATTACGAACTCACACGGAAACACAGACTTGCTTAAATTAACTTTTGTTTTGTTTCTCTATAAATTCCATTTCGGTTTGAAGTAAAAACACTTTAATATTATATTTAAGTAAAAAATAGGCATATTATCTAATATAATATATTCGAACTCTGTAAAATGTTTATATTATAGTTGTTGTTACTACTAAAATTTAATTTGAATTTAATTTTAATTTGAATCTACGCACGCGCGAACGAAGTCGCAGGCACAGCTAGCTAGCTCAATAATTTCACAACATCGTTTATTTATTATTATATAGGCTATAAAATATCACGTCAAGGCTCATTAATGTGGAATAGTAATAATTAACGCAAATTAGTTGGTATTTTTTTTATTTTAATAGAGCAATTTTGCTGATATAATAATCGTTGCTTGTGTTTTCGTTTTTTATCTCTGTTAATACACGATATTTTGATCATCGATCGCTCAGTTGTATATTTTTATCTAATCTAAATTATTTCCTTCCGATGGAACAAGGATTCATCAAGGCCGATAGTTCGAATTAGCCTAGGAAAGATTTATTAATGTTGTTCAAAATTCTTTCAACGAATGATCGAATGAAAATTTTTGTTCAGCGAAATTTCGAAATATAAAGACTTCTTTCTAAGTAAACATCATTTATTTCACAATTTATTCAAAATGGAGTAATTTAGTAGATATCCGCTCACAAAATCTATACTTATTGTAATTAGTTTCTTTCTATTACCATGCATGCAATTAAAGGTGCTTTACACACCTTTAATTTGCATGCATACTGTGTATGTTTATTTTTGAAAAGAATATAACAAAAATGCAGGGAAAAATAAATTACGGGCGATCTGAGGTCGGGAAGTGAAGGGTTTAAGGGTAAAAAACAGTTTATTGCAAATTTCGGTAAAACTACAAGTCCTATGGAAAAAAGTTAAATGGCAAAGTTGTAGGTAATAAAAAATTCAATTAATGAAATTTCAAATAAATTTGATACCTTTACCTAAATTTAGTAAGCCGAAATTTCGGATTCGAGCCCAAGACCTATCTACTAGATCTATATAAATTTTATATAGGAACAATCATAGCATTGTTTTTATTATTATTCTTTTTTTTAAATAAGTTTGCTACATTGTTATTATGCTTAATATTACGAAATATATACTCAAATAAATTATTATAACTAACACGGAATTAGTAAAACGCCTGTTAAATAAAATAAAATTAAAGTGAAGGCAATAAAACTATCGTTCTATTATAACGCTTCTCACAATTACGGAAATCTATAAAATACAAGTAGGTACTCTCTCTTGATTACAAGGTACTTGTGCATAAAATAACGTTGACAGTACGATGATTATACTCATGTATTCAACGTTATACTTTCAACGTAATATGTTCATTTCATTATAAAATTGCATTGATTTAATTTTAATTTAACAATAAATATATAAACATTCAAAGAAATATATTTGAACAAAAACTCATTTACGAAACAAACGCCTAATTATTTTGTATAGCAAATTATTATATCAGCAAAATTGCTCTATTAAAATAAAAAATACCAACTAATTTACGTTATCCGTCGTTAATTATTACTATTCCACATTAATGAGCCTTGACGTGATATTTTATAGCCTATATAATAATAAATAAACGATGTTGTGAAATTATTTTGGTTAAAGTAAAACAAATATTGCTTTATAAATAATTAATTTCCTTATGAAGCTATAATTTTATAATACCATATTATAGAAAAATATAATAAAAAAATATTAATAGACCAGTGCGAATAATTTTTGAAATCATAAAAAATAATGGTAGGATGGAACCCATTGGAAAAGGAAGAGAGTATAACAAAAACACAGGGAAAAATAAATTACGAGCGATCTGAGGTCGATCGGTCAGCAAAAAAGTATGACAATAGCAAATGGGGAATTGAGATCTCAAAACTTACTTGTATAAAGAATCTTCTAAAACTTTTTCATATGTAGGTATAGTTGTACAAATGCCTCCTGCAACTCCTAAATTTGTAGTTTTACAATAAATATTACAGTAAAACAGCGAATTTTGCTGACATTATATAGGTATATATTTTACAAACTAACATTTTAGAATACATTACATTGTTTTGATATCAAATGAGGAGCATAGAATACATTAAAAATAGAAGAAAATATCTCTGAAACATATAATGCAAATAAGCCCAAATATTCCGGTTGCCGACATAGTTCAACGGATTTTCAAACTGAAGTGTCAGTGGGTAGGGCACATAGCTCGTAAGACTGACAGCGATGAAGCAGAAAAATTCTCGAGTGGAGACCACGTACCGCTAAGCGCAGCTTCGGACGGTCTTCCGCGAGATGGACAGACGACTTGAGGAAAGTCGCTGGAAGCCGTTGGACATCCAATGGCTGAAATGATAGTGATGATGATATAAAAATTACTTAAGCTTACAATAACCACATTAAATAAAGACGTAAATAAAAAAATAGCTTTTCACTATACTAACACTCGTCCGTGACTTTGTACGCGTATAATTTGGGATTACGTATTTCTAATATTTATAACAACGCCACTTCAAAATGGGGAATATCGTTAAATACCGGATATGAGTTTGTAAACTGATTCCAACTTGTACATGGAACAGTAATAATGCGGAAATACTCTACAGCCACACTCAATTATTTTTTTGTGAACTAAGAAAAAAGAAACATTTTTATTTGGGGTGTTTTATTTGGGTAAAGAAACATTTTTAAGTCTGTGTGTGTGTGGTGTGGGTGTGTGGGTGTGTGTGTGTGTGTGTGTGTGTGTGTGTGTGTGTGTGTGTGTGTGTTGTGTGTGAAAAAATTAAATAAAATCTTTAACTTTTATAACTTGGGTTATTTTAAATGTTTAATGTTATACAATCTACCTTTGCATTTTTTTACAGCAGGTATTAAAATTTCTATTGGAAATGTGTTTGTAAATTTAACAGCAAAATTAACCAATGATTCGTTAAAAAAGTAAATAGTTCTTTAGTAATCCTTAGTAGGCTACGTCATGATAAATAATAATTTATAAAATATTTCAATAATCATCATATATATTATTTCTAAATGGTGAATTTTCCTGGAGAACCCAGATCTTTTTAAATACTAAACCAAAATTAATCCTGTTAATATTATAAATGCAAAAGCTTGTATCTTTGTTACTCTTTCACGCAAAAACTACTGAACGGATTTATATGAAACTTTACAGTAATATATCTTATACATCAGAATAACACATAGGCTACAATTTATAAAGATTTTGGAATTTTCGATTTTGGAATTTATAAAAAATTTTACTTTTTCATTTTTGATTTACTACTGTACTAACTTAGATTTCACTTCACTTTTAGTAGAAACTTTAGTGGCTTGAAATTTTATTTAGAAGCTTTTAGCTATATGTAGTAATTGTATGCTGTATGTTTCCCAATGATAAATAAATAAATAAAATATTAGTAACAAATTTATTCAAAGATGGCGCCACATGTACTTGTTGTTGTTATAAATAAATAAATAAAATATTAGTAACAAATTTATTCAAAGATGGCGCCACATGTACTTGTTGTTGTGGTGTAGATATAGTTCAATATACAATATATCAGTTAACAAATAGCGCTCGTATTAATAATTTAATTTGATTTAATCGTTTTTAATAATATTTATTAATATTAATTTTTTAATGAAATAAACTTTTTTTTAAATATATTTTATATTTTTTGTCTAAAGCCGAGAACGTAAGCTTTAAAATGGTAGTTATATGAATTTCTAGCATCCGCCCGCGGATTCGCCCGCGTGGGTGTATTGATAAAAAGTAACTTACTTCCTACACTGTTAATTTTTTTTTGTAAATTTACTACATGTTTTGTAAGCAAATGCATACTAAAATTACAAAACCTTGCATTGTATTGCTATTTTAATACGCATTTGTTTTTATATTGCATCTTGTTAAAGCCAAAGTACTAAACAGGTTGCGATTTCACAATGTTTTTTGTATTTATCAGATACTTATAGTACCTAATTTTATGGTTCAGTGTAGTAGAATTGAATCTCAAATTTCGTAAATTTTATATACATATTCGGAATTTAATTTTACTAAGATAAATAATAAAATTACTAACCAAAATTTGCTATTTGAATTACAATAAGTGTTAGGAAATATACTATATATTTCATTTAAATCATGTAGGTAGGCTATGTGTTTAACAATTCTTCAAGCTGATAAATTGCGCTAACGTTTGGGTTCTACAGAATCTATAATATATAGGTCCATACAAAATTAATTGACTAATATTTTTTTTATTAAATCATAGTAGGGGTTCATGGGAAAAAATTATCGATAATTTTATTATCGATAAAAAGTTATCGATAGTTGGGGACAGTTATCGATAATTATCGGATAAAAATTATCGATAGTTGACGATAGTTATCGATAATTATCGGTTCAATTTTCGGACGACGAAAAAAAAAAAGAAAAGGTCATCCCACGAAGCAATTACAAAGAGGAGGTGTTGTAATCAATGTAGTCTAGCGTCCACCAATGTAGTCCACACATCAAACCGTAGTAGATCTACTTACCACCAGTTGTCGCTTTCATCAGTACAGCTGTCGTTGCCGGACAATTAAGTTGCTCTCGTGACTAACTCCTTTTTATATATTTAAAAAATATTCTCGACCCGCGCACGTTGTGAACATGAAGTGCTGTGTTGTATCGTGTAGAAGTTACACGCACAAATCAAAATCAAATGGAATAAACATATCTTTCTACTCGTAAGTAATATTTAAATTAAATATATTATTTGTTTTGTCTAGAAAGTTCTTTGATTACCACGCCTCTATCGGCAAGTAGCAAAACTACTGGTCTAGCCAGGGCCGTACTTAGAATTGAAATGTATCTCTACAATACGATCCCAGATACTGTTCAAAAGCATTCAATTAACAAAGTTTAAAAAAAATGTCAATGAGCGTATGTGGTGAAGGTTATTACAAAATAATTATTGAAGATAGCTCATTCACTCAGCGAATAACCGTCAACTGCCCGTCTCGACTACTAGTTGACAAGAGTTTACAAGCTAACCACAATAACTGCAAGCGCCCGTGTCATGTAATGGTCGCCATGGCTATATTGCCCATGTCAACTTTTTTTCGACACGGGCATTAGTACACAAAGTGCACCTGTCAACTACAGGTTGATTAACCTATACTACATTATCACCGGTGGGAAATAACGTAACAAAACGTGAGAGGCCTTGGGCAGTTTTGTGCAGTTGGTAAACTAAAAGATCATTATCCGGACACTCAAGCGGATAAGGTGTTCTTCCGAGGCAATTTCAGTCGAATTGTTGTAGTGAAAATTCTAATTATGTAATTTTATATTCTGGGCTAAGGTTCGAACCTATAGTAGTTGGTTTTGACGTTCAATATTTGAATTTGAATAATTTGATCTAATAAAAAATATTCTTTCTTGCTATAATAAGAAATCTATCAGTATCTACAATTTATAACTGTTGTTTATGAAAATAAAAGCATGTTATGTATCATATTATGCAGCATTATTCCATTTTATTTACATTACGTCTGGCTTGGGAAATGGTTTACCAATTTTGGTGTCCTTTCCGTTTTTTTTTTTAATCACTCCGATGATAAAAACTTTATTGCATATGCAAAAGCAAACTGACTTTTAGTACGCAATTATCGACCAAAAGGTCGATAATTGCGTTTTGAGAAAAATATCAAATCGATATTACACATGGCTACTATGGATATTATTATCAAGCTTTAATTTTCCAGCATAGGATGACGACCTTTCATTGTACTAAAATCCTACAAAGCGAAATCAGCTTATCAATACAATAGTAAATCATGATAATATTATATAGCAGTGTGTGCCATCAAACTTCAAATTACATATATGCTTAACTAAAAAATTCTGAGTACGGCCCTGGCAGACACCTAGTGACATATAGTAGAACAATTATAACGTCTGTCAATTTAGTCAATTACTTGTTTTAGCTACTGGTCGCTAGATGGCTTGCCGCTGTTTGAAGCCCCTCGCACCCCCGCGCAGTTGCGACACTACATTATATGAATAAAGTTTGTTATGGCACCTCCTCTTTGTAATTGCTTCGTGGGTCATCCGGCCTTCAGTATGGACATTTTCCTCCGTACCCTATACGAATACCTTAAAAAAAAAGGTCCTGCGCCGTACCATAATTATCGATACTTATCGGATCCAAAAACAATTATCGATAATTATCAAATACCACAATATTATCGATAATTATCGGATGGCACAAAATTATCGATAATTATCGGATCGCAAAAAATTATCGATAATTATCGACCCATACCTCATAATCATATTCATTTCATCTTGCAACGGGGTATTTATATTGCAGGTCCCGTAGTGCAGGTGTGATTTTGGACGTGTGGAACGACAAACGTTTCATACGTATCAAATCGTTTTTTCGATCAGAGTTTTAATATTTTCAAACTGTTGTGTAGTAAAATTATAATAGATTTTTGTATAATAACTACATTTATTTGATATATTTTGTTTAGTGAAATTACAAATAATGTATAATACTGATTAGTAATTTTGCGAAAGATGATTTGAAACTGAGTTGTTATAAATTGTGTAGTAAAATTACAGCACTGAGTTCTTTTATTCCAAAACGGTGGTGCGTAAAAACTTCCTACACAAATTATTAAAATTACTATAGAAATTTTTAACAGTGTATCAAATTTTTTTCATATTAAATTTGTATGTTTTTAGAACCTCAAGAACTCATACATTTACTTATTTTCACATTATATTAATATTTATAATTTGACTACAATATTGTGGCAAAAATTTCACACGTGTCAGCTAGTAAAAAGGTAATTTTAATATAAAAATGTATTTTATGAATGACTTAAAAAATTCGCACCATTTAGATTTGATTAAAGGTTAATAATATATATTATTTTTAATTAAATTATAACACTAAATCAAAAATTCAGGGCAATTAGGTACAACGATATCAATAACATAATTGCTTAATTATTTGAAATATATGTACTCAGAAACTATATACCCGATTTTAATAATCTATACTTATTGTAATCACCTTTAAAAGTAAAAATATCCAGAAGGTGAGATAGACATTAAAACATCATGGTACTAATAATAACGAGATAGCAACCAAAAATGCCAACTCGGGTAAAACTGTGGAGGACGCCTAGTAAGTGATAAGCTAGACAAAAATTGAAACAAAACCAATTTTCACACTTGATTCCTTGGCCTTTGTTTAAAACACGGTCTGAATATAGATTTAGAAAACAATAATTTGTGTTAAATATATATTAACATATTAATTGTTAACCGCTATTCATTTTTCCTGCGACATTGATGGTTTGTTTCGGTATTACCGAATGGCATATTTTTGGACAAACAAAACAGCTCTTATAAGACGGACTTATTTCTGAAATAAATCAGTTGTCTTCCGCAAATCTACTAGAAAGATGAATTTTAAAGTAAGTTGTGTTGTAAAATAATATCGTGTAGTGAATTCTTTTTTTAAGATGTATTTTAAAGTAAGTTGTGTCCTAAAGTAATATCGTGTAGTGAATTCTTTTTTAACTTAAGCGTTTGTTTTAGTGTACACTGGTGGTGCTGATTTCAGCCTTCAACTGGATTGAAGGCATATCTGCGGCATCATTTTCTAACGTACTTGTGCAAAGGGGTCCTGTAGAATATATAAATTATAATCCATCTGCAGTAGGTTTAAGTCCTCAATTAGCTCAGTTATCTGCAGCACCTTTAGAACAAGTTGTATCTTTACCTGCAGTTTCATCTGTAGTTTCCCCTTGTGTGTCACCTTGTGTGATTTCTAGCAATCCACTACCCTCTCTTGCACCTTTGCCTTCCACGGCTAATGCAAAAATTTTTGAGTACAGGTCAGCGCTACCAAATATACCTGTTTTGCTAGCAAATAATGATGTAAGTATCAATCATAATTTTATTCAAAAATTTTCGTCAAAAAATGTGTACCAAAGCTATAAAAAGTTTTTTGTCTCTCGTAAATATAACTTTTATAATATTATTATGACAGGAAGCCAGAGGCTACCAATATGCATACGCCGTTTACGATGACCAAACCGGGGATAAGAAGACTCAAAGCGAACGCAGTGATGGGTCAGTAGTACAAGGACAGTATTCATTCATTCAACCGGACGGCTATCGTCGAGTAGTTGTTTACACCGCGGATGATTTAAAAGGGTATCACGAAAATAGGAATAAATTCAAATTACCTGTATTATTTAATTTTTATAGACTAAATAAGTTTCAATTAACATTCAACCAGTTGAACCAGTTTGTAACAGCCGGTCAAATGATAATACATTTATCATTTTGTTTTGTTTCACTCACGAATGACTTTTTTATTTCTTTTTTATTTTTTAAATTAATATATTAAAAAAATTTGACAGATTTAATGCCGTAGTTAGAAACGTATCGCCGGAACAACAACAGCCTAAAGAAGAAACACAAGAAGTCAACACTGCAAGTAAAAAAACATTACCTCCTTGCACTGAAGTTAAAAATGAACATTTAACACAAAATCAAGCTACTTCCGAAGATAGTTTTGAAGACAACCATACAGAAGTAGAAAACATGGAAAATAACAAGGACGAGGCAAATAAGGCAGAAAATGTTAGCGATAAAGAAGTAGGTCAACCATATGAAGAGGTACGCCCAGATTCACAACCCACAAAAACAAGAGCCAACATACCAAACGCTATCATCTCTTATAATGATATAATCAATTGCCTTCAAGCTAAACTTCAAGGTGCGACAAGTGAAATATCACCGTTAACCTACGTTCTCATTCCATCTTCAAGGAGTCCATGTTAACTAAAACCATATGATCACATGTCTTATTCCCAGAAATATTGTTTAAACTAAAACCAAGCTAACCATGAAATGTAATCCGAATTGAAATATAACTGTACCACGAAATTGATCTATAATAAACTACTTATGCAAGTGCATGAGAATATTGTTTAAATTATTGTAAAGCGGTCATAATACGAATATAAACTGTGAAGGCTATGCAATAAAATAATTAATTAATGTAACTTTAATTTACATATATAAATATATAATCTTATTCTCTTGTTTTATTTTTTTTAACCGATTTCAAAAAAAGTAGGAGTTCTCAATTCGTCTGTTCTTTATTTTTTTAATGTTTGTTACGCGATTACGCCGTTAATTATAAATTGATTTTGATGATTCGTTTTTTAAAAGGTAGACCATAGATATTTTATTGGAATAAGTTTAGCGATTTTAAGAAAAGTCAACAAAAACCGTTATTAAGAATTAAAATCAATAGAAACAAAAAATAAAATTTTATGATATTTAATAATATAAATAGTAATAAAATACTACTACTAGTACTACTAAGGATTTTTCTTTTTCTTTAAGCGATCTTTCTTGTCGTCCCTACTTTTTTCCAAACGCGCTGTCTCATTAGAGTAGCGCATTTAGTAGGACTACCCTATATTATATAACTACTAGCTGTGCCCCGCGGTTTCACCCGCGTTAATTTGAGGGACAAACGTACTTAAATATTTTTAAACAATTACTCTAAGAGTAGGTACCCGCCTCGGTGGTCGAGTGGTCGCAAGCGTTACTGCCGAGCAAGGGGTCTCAGGATTGATTCCTGGGTCGTTCAACGTATTATTGAGTTTTTTTTTTTTTTTTTTTTTGAAAATTCTCAGTAAAAGAGTGGTTTTATATGTACTTTAAAAGTGAAACTATAGTAAAAAATGTCTCAAAAAGAGAAATAATAAAGGACGCAACGAAAGCTCTCAAAAAAGATTTTTTTTCCATTTTTGTAACATTTCTTATTATTATTCAGCCCCTACTGGTCGTAGCGTGATGTTATATAGCCTATATCCTTCCTCGGTAAATGGGCTATCCAACACAAAAATAATTTTACAATTCGAACCAGTAGTTCCTGAGATTAGCGCGTTCAAACAAACAAACAAACAAACAAACAAACAAAAAAACAAACTCTTCAGCTTTATTATATTAAGTATAGATGTATCAACAAAATACACTTCCCACTAAAAATTGAAAAATAAAATTAATTTTGACTCCAAAAATAACTGATTATAAATTGTGAATATAAGTATCCATCGAGGGTATATAAGTATCGATAATTTCGTTGATCTTCCTTGATTGTTCTTTGTTTTGAAGTAATTAAAATATTATTTTCTACTTTTTAGTTCAAGTTTGTACATGTAGGGGAAGATGGGGGAATGGCGGTCACTTAAGCAGTAATTCATTTTTTATTTTATATCTGGGATTTACGTTATAGGTAACTGACTTTTAACATAGCTTATTTAGTGGGCTATAGATATATATGAGGCACATTATCAATCTATTACGGTTTTCTTATTTTTTTAATCATTTTGTAAAACCCTTCGTTGACCGCGATTACCCGCAGATGCGGGTAATAGCGGTCTACTGTTGGGGTATTACCAGTCATTCAAAATTAACACAGGATTGCTTCTAAAATGTACCGAAACGAAATAAATTAATATTTTATTAATAATTATCTTTATTATTTATATTTTAAACAAAATGATCAAATTTTTTTTTAATATTTTCACCAAAAATAATTCTTTTTTATATATATAAAAAAAATTAATAATTATTTATATTGATACTTTGAAAATCACAGATTGAGACGCATAGGAACTGTTTTTCCTCCTTTCCCAGTTGGTCACTGACCCTTCTCTCTTCTGTCCCTTTTTGGCAATAATTTTACCAGGGTCTTGCACGGTGGTCACATCAGTCACAACCATGTTGACCACTTTAAATCCCATAAACTGGTGTTTATGCACAACATCTTCCAGATATTGGAAAAACAAGTTATCCTCCATGTATGTTAAATGCTGTCACGATTCACATGCCTCTGGTTGGCGAAGGTTATTGAAGGATTTCTCTTTAAAACCATATAGTCAATCTTTTCCTACTAGCTTCCTCTCCCTGTTGAAATTATGCTTTATGTTATGTTTCTTGGCATAAATGAAAGCTGCATTACAAGCTTGTAGTGGACTTAGGCCGTAAAAAAGTTTGGCTAGACGTTATATATTCTCAGCCATACCCTTCTCTACTTCTGGTGAAAAAGTAGAATGTCTTCCTAGAGAAAATCCTGTAATTGTAACATTCTTCTTGATGCAATCTTGTAGCGTGCTGAAGGGTATGCTGAACTTCTTGGCAGTTAACCATAAAGAATTCCCAGCACTAACGGCTTCAACAGCCTTTACTAACTCTTCTTTGGTCTATTTTCCTTTCGTTGTGGTTCTTTCCCTGAGTCGCGGCATCTATTTAAATATGAAAATAAGTGTAATATATCTCACATATTATATTAACAAACAAAGAAATAATATTATATTGTCTTATAATTCCATACGGGGTAATACTGGTCACTGACCGGTATTGCCCGCTTAGAATGATTGCCATTACCCCAAAATACGAAAACGGTTTCTTTGGTTAGTCACGAAAAACGTAATTAACTTTCATAAAATCCAACAAGCACATGGGATATACTTGTAAATGTATATTAATTAACTTTAAGAAAGATATTGATTGGTATAAATCACTTTAAGCTTACCTTTTACCGAATTTTCGATTTTATTAGAACAAAAAACGTCCGAACCTGTTTACAGCTGTTAAACTCACTGCGCGCGAAGAAAAATGACGCCGGTTGGTAAATAAGTTTACCCGGCCGCATACTAAATGGCGACAATAGTAGCGATTGCATAGTGTTTTTGGAAGTTTTAGATTTTGACGTGACCGGCATTGCCCACTGACTGCCATTCCCCCATCTTACCCTAAGTATAATCTTGAAGTCGCTTTTTGTTTTTTCCCTAAAAATTAACTTTATTTATATATTTATCTATTTTCATATTTTTTATTCAATTACCTTTATTTTAGGAATCTAGCAATAACTACAGTTAGCTTATATGGAAATTATCTGTTTTTAATATGTTTTTTTTTTTCGATTTATTTTATTTATTATATTATTATCTCAAACATATTTTTTTTTATCAAATTCCAAACTAAAAATATATATAAATAATTTTTAATCTATGTAATTTAATACTATAAAGATCGAAAATAAGATAATGGCGATGATAATAATAAGTGTATTTTGTAACAAAAAAAAATAAAATGTATACCACAATATTGTACGGAAAAACGTTTATTATGTTTTTAATGTTATCAGTATGACAGTTCACTTTCACGTCGCTTTTGACTGTTACAAAACTTGAATTTACATTTATAAAACAAGGTAAATGGAATGCTCTAATATTACACCATCTACATAATAAATCTCAAGGCGTGAAACATAAACATCGTTCATACGTATTTAGTGAAAATTTGCTCTCGTAACATTTTCTCGCAACAAATGTGTTAAAAAAGTAAATTTCGTCGATCGTTAATCTCAAAACTATCTCTAAAAAATTACATGTTGTCATCTCATCATTAGTGAACCATCTAGTTAGTCTATCAGTCTAGCTATATACCATACTAGATGATCCACCTAGATAAACCTGCGTCGACATCTTCCTCGTCTCCTACAAATTTCAGCATGACGATATATGCTACACTATCCTCAAAAGGACACGCTTCTAACGCAAAAGTAAATGAAAACCAGACTGGTAAACCCCGTCACAAGCTCGCTTAATTTCACAATTATTTTGACAATTTAAGATGGTGACATTTTATTTTTTGTTGTAGCGATAGTTGTTACCGAAAAATTAAAAAAAAAATGTTCAAAATAAGTAATGGAGTATTGCTGAGTGCTTACGTAAACTATGAATATGATCTCTGTTTTAGATAGCCAGCATTGTCTATGATTCAATACATGGTCTACTTTTAGTTTGAAATTAAGTAACATATAAAAATATATTCTTTGAATGTCAAATAATCATGACGTGTTGGTGCAGTGGCCACAACTATCTGATCTGGTAGAGGTCGCGGGTTCGATCCCGCACATAAAAAATATTTGCATAGATCATACAGATGTTTATTGTGATCTGGGCATTTATGCTTGTGTTTTCTGTGTGTGGTTTAGCTTTTGTGTTCATACGAAAGTTATGAAGAACACTATAAATATTTAAAAACATAAGGATTAGTTATTAGTTCTGACAAGTTCTATCTATGTTGGTTTGTGGTCAACATTCGATTTTCTTAAAAAATTGCGTCTAATTGCAGATTGAAGAAAATAAAACCTAATGAAATATTTGAATTTCGTTAAAACTATTTACAAATAATAAAAATGTTTAATTACTGTTACAAAACATTAATTAGCAATTTAATGTTACAGTGTAACATTAGTATTGAAACACAGTGTTCAAATATATATTATATACTTCTGGTGATAAAATCAATAACATATAGTAGCAATTACTTATCTTGTAAACAAAGAATTTCATGCCTCGGGGCCTTTCTATTAAACCTGACCTACATTACCAAAATATACGACGGTAATGAACAATTCAAATGGAACCAAATTACAAAGGAATGTAAGTAAAAGCAAGTCAAGTAAACATTACATTTACTTGATTATCTTTTAGACATTATTTATTTATCTTTTTATCAAAATATTAAAAATAACCTAAGCATTTATGTCATAATAATCGTCTTAAATATATAATCAATATTTAAAAAAGCTAAGAAAGGAATTCTAACAAGAAAATAATTTTTTATTGGTCAATTTAAAATAAAGTAAAAACAAGAAATACGAACCACAACAATAAAAATACCAGCAACTAAATACAATGTATTACTGGTGCCAACATTATCATTTTAATGATTTAACAATAGTGTTGGATTGACCTTGAAGCTTATGTCAGAGGTACAGAGTCAAGGCACACGCATTTCTCTACCCCACTACGCCCGCATTCAGTCGCAGTCGCGTTCTATAAAACCATTGCACCAGATCGTTGCCATCAATCAATTTCAAATTGTTCCACCAAACACACAAAATGTTCAGCAAAGTAAGTAGCGATAAAGAACAGACAAAAGTATTTAAATAAAGCAAGTTTGGCGAAAAAGATATTTTCAATCAAAATCAAAAATGAAATCAAATCAAATATGAAAGAATTTGTGACTGACGGGTATCTCATATATAACTTTTTTCAGATTGTAGCCATTGGTGCCATGCTCGCGGCAGCTAACGCTGGCCTTCTTCATGGATACGGACCAGCCATCTCTTCCCAAAGCATCATCCGTCACGACGAGGGCCACTACGCTGCCCCTATTGCCTACGCTGCTCCTCTCGCTCATTCTGCTCACATTGTCCACGCTGCTCCCGCTGCATACGCTCCCTTAGCCTACGCTGCATCTGCCGCCCACTACGATGGACACGATGAATACGTATGTTAACACCTTCAAGCAAAAGTTTCCTAATTTGAACATTTTGCGTTTTTTTTTTATATATATTTGCAATCTTTTTTGTCCAGGCTCACCCTAAATACGACTTCGCGTACTCAGTAGCCGATCCTCACACCGGTGACCACAAGTCCCAGCACGAGAGCCGCGACGGTGACTCCGTGCATGGCTCATACTCTCTGGTGCAACCCGACGGCTCCGTCCGTAAAGTTGAATACTCCGCTGATGCTCACAACGGGTAAGAGTTGTAATATTATAATCATATGGCGTATTTGATCATCCATTTGTATGTTGTTCTAATTTCTATTTTTATTTCAGTTTCAACGCAATCGTGCACAACTCTGCCCCCTCCGTCCATATTGCGCCCACCCACGCTTACCATCATTACTGATTCCTAGATTTAGTATAATGTAAATTACAGTCGATATACCTGTAGAAAATGATTAAGAATTTTTTGTTATTTGTATTTATGTAAATATGAATTTGTAAATAAAGAGTGAATGATCAAATGTTTGGTAGTTGTTATTCTTCGATTAAAAATGATATTTTAATACCCGATAAGGTATAGTACGAGTTCAATTTACTAATTAAGAAAAGAAAAAGATGTGTTAACAAAAAAATAAATAGATAATTGTTTTACAACATATCCCTATTTACAGTGGTTTAATGTCTTAACGTTGAAGTAATTTCGTTGTCAAACTTTGTTGATAAAAATGTTGGAATATAGAATGACAAAAAATGACATACCTATATTTTATTAACATTAATAATAGCATCGAAACCTCTAATCGGCTACTCTAACTAAGTCGTATCAGTGTGATTATCTTTCAAACATACGGCAAATGTATTTTATATATCACTGTACATCTGTATCTATTACATACAAGATATATTTATTTTAGTCGACACATAAATATAAGTTGAAAAGTTATACAAATAAATTAAACAAACTGAACTGATCTGAACCATCTTGTAAGCGTCACACTGCTGGGGAAAAGCGTATTCTTCATATAAGATATAGAAGAATACTTAATAAGCAGTTGGGTAATTTTAAAGTTAGTTTTTATAACCAGAGGAAAAGTTGGAGGAGTTTATAAATTCGACCCAAATATTTTGGTACAATATAACCTCGCAGGACGTATGTCAAAGAAAGCCGAATTGATGGTATGTTAAATTGGATAGTAAAAGTTTATATTGATATTTCATATAAATTTTAATACAAAAAAAAAAAACAAATTCAATATCCACCCACAAATCATTGCCCGTTAACTAATGACTGTTGTAAAATAGCATGCCAATGATTTTGTTCCGTATTTTCCTTTTTTGTGACCTTTTTTTTTGTTATATAATAGAGTATACATTAAACATAAATTATATTTATATTAAAGTTAAGTAACAGTAATATTTATGTATAACAAACAAAACTGCTGCAAACGTAATTAGTATATAAATATGTATCAATTTTGATTGATTTTTTGATTGATTCAACCTGCTGATGTAAATATATTTAAATATTTGAAGGTAGAATTAAAAAAGTCCACCACTACATCAGCCGTTGGATGTCCACTACTGGCGTAGGCCTCCCCTATTATCTCTGGGAGGACTTGCCAATACCCGCCACTCGTGGTAGGCGAGCTTGCGAGCGCAGTCTGTGTCGGCAGTATACAGTGACGATGCTGCAAATAACCTTCCAGGTTGTGTACAGTTGTTTGCACCACTATGTCCTTAGTCGCCTTTTATGACACCTCAGCAAAAAAAAGTTCGGGGCTATTTTTCTCTGCCGGTCACCGCACGGCATCTATCTATTTTTAGTTTATAAAAAAACCAGACTCCTAATTTTTGAAAAATTATTGATAATTGATTAACAATTTCTAGTTTTCTTTCGTTAATTTTTAGCCTTAAAGATGACAATAAAGTATTTAAAAATATATACGTAATAAAAGCCATACATGTACGTGCATTGTGTAAATAATGTCAAATGCAGTATTCTAGCTTATCTGATTTTCTTTTTGTTCAGAGAATCAAATGTGGAGTTCATTAAGAAGTACTGCCAGTGGCGTCACCCGCACAGTTTTACTTTAGTACGAGTACGTAGTTGTGTAACTGATTGAAGGTACTTATTGAGTGCGATTCAGAAATCACCATCAGCACCATCTATTATGATAGTGTTACTTTCAACTGTTGTATTTTGCATAAAATATATCGCGATTCGACATTTTGACGTTTTCCCGAATCGAAATTTAAAGCCGAGATAGCTCCCTCAAGTCCGATATAGAACCGATTTAGAGCCCAGTAGTCCGAAATAGAACCGATTTAGCCCAGTAGTCCAGTAGTCCGACTTAGCGCCTATATGCACTAATTTTTATTCCATTTAGGTATGATTTAAGTCGTAAACTGGAAAAAACGGAAATTTGTTCCATTTTTGGGTGCTAAGTCGGACCTAATTTAACATAGGTTAGGACCGACCTAAAGCCCAGAGGTCCGACATAAGTCCTACCGTAAGCGGCGCTAAATTGGCTCTAAATTTCGACTCGGGTTTGTTTTCTTCTTTTTTCGTTTCCTGACTTTTGTACGTGCATATTAATTGTTAATAATTAAATAAATATACATTTAAAAAAAAAACTTTTTATACACAACGTTATTAGTATTTTTAAATTACATTTAAATGTATTAACTTACCTACAATTTTATAATGCCATCACTCAAAATATTAAATTCAAATTACAAAAACTTTTGATTTAAATCGATTTTGATTTGAATCGATTTTGATGAAATAAAGACTAAAAGTAACTTCAAGATACCTATATTTTATGATCTTCAAGCTGATTGTTTAAAAGACATTTCTAAAAATGATAAAAATGTAAGCAATTAGTATTTTTAGATGCCTACAAAAATTTTCGTTAAAAGATTCTGAAAAAATAATTACGTGAAATTTACAATTTTTTTAGATATAATATGTATAAATATAAGGTTGCCGGATCTGGATTACCCCAGATTTTTTCTAGTTTGAAAAGTGTCTGAGAGGCGTCCATTATTTTTTTTCTTTATGTCTCAGTAGAACCTGAAATTTATATATTATCTGTCAAATAATATCATTAGAAAATTTGGTTATTGTTGTCAAAACATTTTTATAACACCTGGATCGAAAGTTCGATTTTCAATTGTAATTTTAGGGACGAAAGTATCACATTGCTTCATATATTCCCCCAATCAATCCCCCTTCATATATCCCCATACAACTTTCGTCCCCATACAAGTATATTTTTTTTAAAATTCAAAGTTACGACAGATCGCATAGTTTAATCTCATAATTTCCTTGTAATGATTCGTATGTGATACAGAATAAATCTAATCTCCTATTAAACAGGTTTTTTTTTTCTCTTCATGAAATAATTTCATATGCTTATACTGGTGTCATAACAACTAAATAAACATTATATTTTATTGTTATTTTTATTTCTATTTGTAAACTAACATTAACATATTCAATGACCAGTAAAGTTTTCACAAATTAACCAAAATTTTTTAAGCAGATACATATGTTATATGCAATTAAAATAGGAACAAAATAGTAGATTATAAACAAAATTATAAAATTCTGGTTGCTAGGATACGCGTTACTAAGATACGTTACATCATCGAGAATATCAAACGTATGAGTAAATTAATTTAAAAAACTACTTATTAAGTATAACTATTTTATCTATTTTGATTACAACCGAGCTTTCAATCCTAGCGTTATCAAAAATGTATATAAGTACGTTACATGGGAGGGAACTGAGTCAAAGATCCGGGTTGCAATGTATCATTTCCCTCCCTAATAACGTAATAAACTATTAATTGCAGATCTATCGAATAATCATCACATATTTTATCAAGATTTTCCGTAAATAATATCATACAAATATCCAACTACTCCAGTTAATTATTTTAAAATGTCCCGGTAAAAGCTGAATTGTATGATTACGGGAAGACCCAATTAAATGAATGACCCAGTTAAAATCAGTTTAATAATTCGTATATATTTGGGGTTTCAAATAGATTAGCAGCCCAAGATCACTTTATTTAAAATTGTAAATTTGCAATTAAAATATAAAGACAAAAAATTTATAATTTTAAAATCACTAATTTCCAAAACTAATTATACTTTAATTATAAACCTAAAACTATGTATTGATTCATATTACAACTTTTATTTTAATACGGATATATAAAAGAGCGCATACTAAAATATATTTTCCTAACAGTTAATAATTAGTTTACAATAAAACTGAAACATTATTGCCGACACGTTGTCACAGCGGTCGCAGCAACTAGCTGATGCGCTGGCGCGGTTGTCGTGGATTCGATCCCCGCACATCTCAAACATTTATAAAGGGCATACAAATGTTTTTCACAGTCTGCTGCTTTTATGATTGTGTGTTGAGTATGTTTTCGGACCACCGAAATAGGATTGACATCCTACAAGGGGCCGTTGAGATTGAGGCGTTTATTTTATTTATTTATTTATTTATTTACTATTGCTAGTGTACAACACTCTAATCATGAAATTTAATAAAATAAAATCTAATGACATCTAAATAATATTATAAAACTTAAAAATTATTTAGACTAAAGAATTTTAATCTACATCTCATAGGAGTAGATCAAAAACATAAACATCGATGAAACCACGCGGGTCCTTTAGTTAACTGTATACATACACATACACATAACCAAAACGATTTAGAGATGTCACATATGTTGCTCTTGTGGTATTTTTATTATATAATAAACTTACTAGATAGATTCATGTGAATAAGACTATTTTATTACTTTCTGATTAATATACGGAGTATGTAGTAACGAATATATATACTAAGACAGAAGATATACGCGTGTATAGATTTCATATTTTATTCGATATAATAATATTTTTATTACAATATAATTAATAACTAAATATAAGGAGACTTCGTACAAGAATTTAAAAATATGTAATATTTAATATACTTATTTATACAAAATAAATCAACGATCAAGATTATATTATGATAGAACAAGATTTTTTTAATAATAATCAGAGTCATAGAACCAAAAAACTTATAAATTAAATCATTGTTGCGGACATTTGAATTAATTATTATTTAATAATTATTATTGAATTGACCTTAAAGTTAGTTAAGTCAGAGTTACAAAATCAAAGCGCACGCGCTTTTCTCTACCCCACCTGCACACGCGATCGCGTTCTATAAAACCATTGCACCGGTGGTGGTTGACGTCAATTAACTTCCAATTGTTCAACCAAACACTCAAAATGTTCAGCAAAGTAAGTAACAATACAAAAGGACATATATCGACATAAATTTTTATACGCAAATTTAAAAATAAAATAAATCATTTTGACTAACCCAAATCACAATATAATAGAGCAATTGAAAGAATTCGTGATTTACAAATTATCAAATACGTGTCTTACCTTTTCAGATCGTAGCTTTTGGAGCCATTCTCGCGGCAGCTAACGCTGGTCTCCTTCATGGATACGGACCCGCAATCTCTTCCCAAAGCATCATCCGCCACGACGAAGGCCACTACGCTGCCCCTATTGCTTACGCTGCCTATGCTCCCATTGCCCACGCTGCTCCTGCCGTCCACTACGGCGGACACGATGAATACGTATGTTCACAATTACAAAACAAATTCTTTGTGTATATTAATTTTGTGCTTTGAATACATTTTTGTTATATCTTTTTTGTCCAGGCCTACCCTAAATACGACTTCGCGTACTCAGTAGCCGACCCTCACACCGGTGACCACAAGTCCCAGCACGAGAGCCGCGACGGTGACTCCGTGCATGGATCATACTCTCTGGTGCAGCCCGACGGCTCCGTCCGTAAAGTTCAATACTCCGCTGATGCTCACAACGGGTAAGAGTTGTAATATTATAATCGTGTGGCGTATTTGATCATTCATTTGTATGTTGTTCTAATTTCCATTTTTATTTCAGTTTCAACGCAGTCGTGCACAACTCTGCTCCCTCCGTCCATATTGCTCCCGCCCACACCTACCATCATTACTGATTCCTAGATAAGCTATAAATATTAGTTAATTAACTTAAAGACATTAAATTTTAAAAGGTTTTTATTTGAATTTGTAAATAAGGATGCGTGTAAATAAAAGTGAATGATTAACCATAAATCTGTCGTCTTTTTTCTCTTTAAAATATGTATAATATATATCATTATTTTCATAGCCTTCAATTGTAATGACTATACAAGAATATAACTAAAATAAACTCGTTTAAGTATTACCAGAATTAAAAAGCTACTTTATAAATAACATACATGTAGGTGGCGAAAATTTTTAATAGCAATTTTAATTAGTAATGAGTAAGTGCAAAACGCCATAAAATGTAGTTTGGAATATTTTGACTTGGCAATCAATAAAACCTTTCATCACTGCCACGATTCATTCCAGCTTAATAAAAGCAGGAACATTGAGTATATTAAAATATCAAGGTGTTAAAAATTAGTCCTTTCCTTTAATTTAATACTTATAGCTTGCTTATGTTTGATATAATAACGCGACGGTACTCAAGTGTAGATCTACTTACTATACGCGTGTATATTAAATAGTACACCACATAAATAACGATACATTTCAGAATTTCATATTTATTCCTTAATTGCGAAACTATCGAATGTGACAATGAAACAGGGTTTGTATTTTTTAAATCAATGAGTTCGATTTCCGGATAAGTAAATTAAATTTATTTAAAAAAAATTACTACACAGTTTTAGTAGCTATCAAAATCAGCCTATTATTATGTTTTAGATCTGGTCATTCCACATCCAATAAAAATTTATTCCACTAAAAAATCACCGTGTGTACAAAAAATAATAATAACATACTTTATATTACAATTCACAGGGTTTAAATGTTTACATCAAAATATTTGTTATTATGCAAATAACAAATTATATATACAAAAATGAATAATTGTATTTAGGATTAAACGCACTAAAAAAAAATTAAAACTATTTTTTATAATGAAATTATTGTAATTACAACATAATCTCAGCAATCGCATCGGGAAGCTGAAGTAATAAATAACTGGGCACATAGTCATATAATTATATTATATTCAATAGGTGACTCTACACCGGTTGTGTGTCGGCAGAACTAGTGTTGTTATAAGGTTAAGTTATTAAATAACTAGCTGGTACCCGCGACTATGTCTGCGTTTCACTAGTAGTTAGTAGCCCCTTTTCTCCGTAGTTTCATCAGTCTACGTTAATTTTTTTTATTCATAAAAACAAATGAAGATTAACTAATATATAAATTAATATATATTAGTGAAATTGAATTTAAAGGTTCGTAGCAAGACGTTCGAGAAGACGTTTGATTTTTTTATGTTTGATATTATTGGGTTATTGATACATTAACAGTAATGTCACAAAGTTTGTGTTGCTTCCTTACTGTCTTTCAGTCAGTCACTTTATTTTAAACTAGCGGCCCGCCTCGGCTTCGCACGGGTATTTAACTAAATTTTAAAAAAATATAAATTTATATTTTTTATCACCTACATGCGCCATCTATCGTATAATAGTAAAATATCGTTTTTATATTTAGTGACATTTAACATAATAGTACCTTACCTTAGACCAGATGGCGTTGGCGGCGTAGGTACATATTTCTATTTTCTTAAATATTTATTTTTAAATTTAATTACAATGAAACAAAAACTAAATTATACTGTGAATTATGTTAAATTTTTATGTATTAAAGTTATTTACATTGGTTTTGTACTTTTTACGTGATACGTGCACACAAAAAAATGATAAGAGATGGCGCTGATACAAAAATAAACGCGCTATTAAAATTTTTTCTTGATGATATACACTATATTAATAAAACGGAGGTTTTAACAGATTTATTATTTGTATAGATAGACGTTTTTTGTGTTTTAATTAACTAAGAAAGATCGTAGGCGTAGAAGAGGATGTTGTTAATGTGATGACGGAAGAGGTGACAAATTTACGCCGAGTTGCACGAAACAAATTTTAAATTTAAGTGTTTATTAAACTAATTTAATCACAAGAATCGTGATTATCTGTTGCACGAAACCTACATCTGATTAAGTTAACAAAAAAAATTAGTTTAATTAAAGACCTATCTAACGGATGATTAATTCCAACAGCTTTAAATTAATCAAAAGATCAACTAAATTTAAGATTAATTGCAACTTAACTAACGGAAAGTTAGCGACGGTTTCGTGCAACTCGCCGTTAGACAAAAAAGCATACTTTAACAGGGTGCGGTAACTCTAGGGGCGAAATAGGGTCAGCTAGTGTGGGACTTGTTTTTTCTCGTACTCTTTACTGAGGTCTTAAATAGAACTCCTCGCGCCGTTTATATTAAGATTTTGAGACTGCATTTTTACTAATTATATACATGTTTCTGATAAAGATACGTATATATTGAATTGTATTTATATGAAGTAGCGCCATGCTGCTTGCAGCTGAATGGGCCGGCGCGCCTGGGGAAGTACTTCGCTCTCACTTTACACTGACGTGAAATGACGGCACTGTTGTCGTGTTTTGTTCGGTTTGTGAGAGATCCGGTGGCCCATCCCTCCCCTCCCCCCACACACATGGCAGCACAGGCTACGCAAAGACTTCCCAAGGAGGGTACCGGTCGCAAAAGCACAGGAGAATCCCTCTCTAGACTTTCTTATGAAGTACCTAAATACAAAGTTTCATGTATTTATCTTCAACAATGACGAACTTCCATAAAAATTTTCATTCCTTATTGCAACCCCTTCAACCCTTTTTTCACGATAAGGTAGCCTATCTTCTTACCCAAGGTCTACTCTATATCTATACCAAATTCTATCAAAATCCGTTCAGACAGAGTTACTTTCGCATTTATAATATTAGTATGGATTTTTGTTATGACGTACTGTTAGCAGTATCAATTATAGCAATGTTAGCATATTCTAAATTAACAAATTCAAGAACCATTTTTTAAAAAATCTTATATTAAACTAAAAAAATAAAGTAACAATGTTAATATATAATTTGCAGATACGTATCATCCTATGGCAATGATGCCTCTAATATTCTATTACTATACCAGAGCGGTTGAAATGATTAAACATATTGTCCCAATAACTATCATCTTTGTTATTTCCCTGTGACACATTAACGATTCTTCGATAAGTTGAAGGTTCGATTCGAAAATATCGATGAATAAAATACTGGGTACTCGTTTAATCATATGCTACCTATCATGACGATGGTGCTAGCCATAGAAATATTAAGAACAAATATCTGTGGTGCTAGCGATGACGATGACGATGGCGATAAAGATGACCACGTCTTGAAGAATATTATGATTTTCATCATGTTGATAATGATACAAGTTATTGCACCAATATTGGTGGTTCTTACAATTATAAAGATAATCATAATTGATAAAGATAGCAGCATATATACGTTGATGATAATACCTTTTTTCACTAGGTCATGTTAATGTTAATAATTACGGTTTGTCTATTGGTATTAGGTAGGTATATAATAATGTGACATTTAGATTTATATTTAATATTGACACTGTTACAGTAGGTGATAACAATTACGTTCGAACGACGTAAGTCGCTAGTGCAATATGAATTTTTAAAAAAATACGCTATTAATTAACTCTTATTATAATCATATAGGTAAATCAGACTTAATAAAAATATTTCTTCAAAATTACATTTAACGCTTAAACATATAAGGATTTATTTAATAAAAGTTATTTATAAAACTTGAAGAGTCCTCAAGGAGAAAAATAATACACAATATATAGATATATTTACATAATATTTTAAAATTATTGCATCATGGTTAAGCCAGACCCATAAAAACAGTACAACCAAAGAGATTTTTCTTCAATTTTATACATACAAAACACGAAAAGACTTTTTCCCTGACCTATTATTACACCCAGGCTCGGGGCGAGCACCTTCTCTTCTATCGAGCTGTAAGCAGGGTAACTGCCAACGCCTCCAACGGGCCAGTAAAAAATTCAGATATAGTAACAATTGAATAGGTGAACTAAACTGACTTACTGACTAACTGGTGACTAACTGAATTAGCTTAGAAACTGCGCTCTAATGATAATCTCCTGTTCGAAATTCCTTCTCATTCCACTACTTTCTACACATAATCTTTCACCGTTCAAGCTACTCGACTTTGGAACTCTTTACCTTTATCCATCAGACTTTCTCAATCACCTTTTTCTTTTAAAAAAATCTGTAAAACAACATTTTCTTCAAATGTAATTCTTGCCCTTATCGAATCATTTAATTGTCATCTTTTGCCACTATTAATCACATTATTCCTCATCATTATATTATCACATATTTGCATCTATGTATGTATATTTATAGTATTTATACTGCATGTATATTGTATAGTATGTATTGTATATATTTTGCTTTTATAAAATTATATCATAGTTTTGTTATTAATGTACTGTACACCTATACCATCTATATACCATTTCCTCTACCCTAAGGTTGCCTGGACGAGATCGCTCTTTAGCGATAAGGCCGCCTTTTGTACTTATTTCCTTTTTCTTTTGTACTATTGGTGTACAATAAAGAGTTATTATCATTATTAACATCCCACTGCTGGCCTACTTCTTCCTCTCTATATAGGACAATGGTTGGAGGAGGAGTGTGGTTGATTAATCAACGAATACGCTACTCCACTGCGGTTTGGTTCATCAGGAGTAACGATTGCAATCAGTTGTTTATGGTAACAACCAGGGCCGACAGCATTACGTGCTCTCGTGCTTACAAAGATAAAAAACCAGATCAAGAACAAATATTTGTACTTACATATACAAATATCTGCTCCGGGCGGGAATCAAACAGGCAACCATTGCATGCGACTTCTCGCATCAGTTATAAATAGGTGATCTTATATCTTTAAACGAGCAATTCTTGTATATATATAATCTGAATCTCGGAAACGGCTCCAACGATTTTCATGAAATTCAGTATGCATGGGGTTTCGGGGGCGATAAATCGATCTAGCTAGGATTTATTTTTAGAAAATGTCGTTTTATCCCTTTTTTCAGGCAATTAAAAAATATCGTTAGAATACGAAGGTAAATTTCGCTGTCATTGATAAGTTTATAATAGCTCCGATGTGAACCGGGCGGATTCGAAATAAGAAGACCCCAGGTTCGAATCCAAATGTTTCCAGAACTTTTTTTTTCTTTTTTTTTAAAGTTCCTTCTTTTGTGAGAAAAACTATTATTGGGAGGCCTTTACTAACTGGATAACTGAGCTTTGCTCGGTATTTTATTTTTTTGTAATTTGTGTTTTTTGGAAACTATATTTACATACGAATTACGAACTGATGATATATGAATAATATTTTTCGATCCTACCGAAATAATAAGAAAAAAATATGGACTGGTTATTTAAATAAAAAATCACGAGTACAATTAAAAACTGTTAGAATATTATTAGAATACGAAGGTAAATTTCGGCGTAGTCTACAAGGTTATAATAACTTAGGTGGGAAATCGGTATACCTGAGTTCGAATCCCGATGCCTCAAGTCCCACTTTTTTTTTGCTTTTTTTTTTCAAGTTCCCTCTTTTGTAAAAAAAAGAACTATTATTGAGAGCCCTGCACTACCTGGATTTCCGAGTTTTGCTCGGTATTTTTTTTTTTTGTTAATCGTTTTTTTTTTTTTTGGAAATTATATTTAGATACGATAGAACTGATGAAATATGAATAATATTTTTCGGTCTTACCTATATAATAATATTGTATTTTGTGTCACATGGGGATGAAAGTACTTACTATTTTTTGACCCTCATATGAAATTGCCGCCCGAGCCGAAGGCGAGGGTAGCAAACATACGGGAATGAATGTAGTACTTTCGTCCCATGTTTAACATACTTTTTTTTCCTACCTAGGACGAAAGTTCAGGTTTTGTTCTTGTGAAGCGGGGACAGAAAGTGTCACTTTTGTCCCGCTTCACAGGGACGAAAATCGAACTTTCGGCAGAGGTAGGAAAAAAAGATATAAACTGGTTATTTAAATAAAAATCACGAGAGCAATTAAAAACTGCTAGAATATCATTAGAATAAGAAAGTAAATTTCGCCACCATCTGTAAATTTATAATAGCTCAGGTGGGAAATCGGGCGGTCTCGAAAACGGAAGATTTTACCTTTTTTTTCAAGTTCCTTTTTTGGTGAGAAAAAATATTATTAGGATCTCTTTTTATTTTTTTATTTATGTAACCAGTGACTATTGTTTTATTATTATATCGGTAAGATTGAAAATATTATTCATATATTATCACTATGTAATTTGTGTCTAATTATAGTTTAACCGAGCAAAGCTCGGTCATCCAGGTACTTATAATTATGAGATGAGGAATGATTAATTAGCTTTCTTATGAGGCGTAATTAATTAGTTTTCTAGGCTTATTTATTTAAAAAAAAAATGTTTAAAAAGTAATTACATATAATATGTTTTAAACTGTTAATTGGAATATTAATGATATAGGTGTCAGTTTGTCACTGCTATGTAATTTCCATTTGTATCTAATTCATTTTCTTTTGAATATAATACATATAAAAACATATTATCTCGAAAACAAAAAGAATTTCGAAAAAATGTCGAGATATTTACTAAAGGTCTCGAAGGATTATAACTTCGTATACTCGTTTTTGTCGGCTTATAATATTTCAGAAGACATAACTACTATTTATATAATTAAAATGATATTATATATAGATAATATCTTTATAATTGGTTAAACTTTAGACACATATTTTTTGATATTATGTGTGAAATGTAGATATTATATACACAGATATATATATTACAAGAAAAATACATAATAAATTTTCTTTGTAATTCGTGTAAAAATACTAAGTAAAGTATAAAACGCGATTCGGCAATACAATAAATTGTACACAATTAATTATTGAATAAAAGTAGGTAATTGTTTCATTTAATTACGAAACTTACTCACATACCTGCTTACTAACGTTTGTTCTTCATTATTAAAGGCCACAATCTCTCATTTTAATATTGCAAGAATTTTATATGAAGTAGTATGTGGACACTTGAGGTTTCGCGTACGGTTAACTAAATAAAACCATTTAAAGATAGTTTTATTAGTTTACCAAAAAAAAAGTGTAAATGTTACACACTCTATTATGTGCACATATAAATATATCTTAGATATAAATATATATAATATATTACGCATATTTGTTTATCACTTTAATATATCTTTAATATATCTTTGACGGCCGGCTGGTCGAGTGGTCAGACAACTGGACACTTTACGCAGCGGTCGCGGGTTCGAATCCCGCCAGGTGCAGATAATCTGTATGACGAATATAGATGTCTGCACCGGGTCATGGATGTGTATTTATGTATATATGTATTTATATCTTAAATTTATTTCCGTTCCTAGTACCTGTAACACAAGTTCTTACGAACTTACCACGGGGCTAGGTTAACGTGGTGTGATTGTTGGTTAATATATATCTTAAATTTCCAGGAGGTCGATAGGGGAGGCCTACGTTCAGCAGTGGACATCAAATGGCTGATATAATGATGGTGATGATGATGATGATGATGATGATGATGATGATGATGATGATGATAATGATGATGATGATGATCTTAAATTTAAATGAACTATAATAGATATCCGTTTTTTAAATTAATAAATGTCTGTGAGAAAAAATCTGGGGAGTGTTATAATATTTCAATGGAAATTCTAAGACACCACCACCATTTTTTGGTTTTACAGGTTACGTATAGATATATATGATAGATAAAGTGGCTCATAATTTATAATCCGAATCAGTTCACTGTTAAGGACTACCTGACAAGAAAAACAAATTATATGTGTGAATTATAAACAGAATAACAAATATAACTAATTACAACAAATAGCAACAGTAACTAATAATAACACAAAGTTAAATTCAATTCGATTCTTAAGTTACAATAGAGAAGTTGCATGTTTTTTAATTTAGTTTTTTTTGCGCTTACTGAAAATTGTTATGAAAAATTAGAACCAATTTATTTATTTTTGATTTTTGATTTACCAATTAATTATTATTCATGTAATTTTACAATTAAAAGTGGTTTTTTTATCTAAATTCAAACGCTAGTGACGTCATTTAATCGCTTTAGTAACGCCAACGCATGGTGAAATGATAAAACACTCATGTTTACGTTGTCAAAATAAAAATATAAAACTGTCATTGCATAATACAGATTATATTTGTTTTGAAATTATTTATTTGACGTAGAAATATATTTCTGACTGAGAAAAAAAATAGTTATGAAAGTAATAATATTTAAAAAGTTTAGAAATTTTTCATTTAATAATAAAAAAGTAAATACTTCACGAAATCCTGAAAGTTACTTTGTATCTTCGTATCGAAATACAACTTACTCTACTCCAGGAAAGCAATATTTATTTCCGTTCCAAAAAATAATAAGTAAGACACTGTGGTGTATAGCTGCTAATTGCCCTGATAAACGTCTCCGAATTGTTGCGAAGATCATTTTAATAAAAGTATCAATTTTTAATTTAGTAAAATTTCATTATTCAATCGTGCTATAAATATATTATAATATATTACATATATTTATATATATGTATATGTAGTTTTTGTATATATGTAGTTTTTATTATTGTATTAAAATAATTATAAACTTACCGGCTCACTTTAACTCCACTTCTTTCTACTATAATGAAAAATTTCTAATACCTATATACATATATCACATGGATTTTCAGAAATACCTATATTTTAAAAACATATCAAAATCTACTTGGGGCTTTGAGAAGTTGCTTTCGTAAAGCCGACATCAACCATATTAAAAGTTTTAGCGAGATTATTTTATACTAGCTTTCGCCCGTGGCTTCGCTTGCAAGGGTATTGATAAAAATTAACCTATGTCCTTCCCCAGGCTTCAGACTATCCGTAACAAATTTCATCACAGACGGTTCAGTAGATTAGCCCTGAAAAATACATGTATATAGACAAACAAATGGACAGACTGACAGTTAGAAGTCAACATGGTTCTCAATTCAATTCAAAGTTCCGTTAAACATGGTTTTTACGTAATTTTAACCGTTTACGCAGCGCACACAACGGAAGCTATCAAAAAAGATAGGGGTAGTCACAGAAATAAGAAGCAATTTTAGTGTGCTCCTAAATTTTATTTATTTTATATAGTTTATTTACAATTTTTCGGCAAGATTATGTGTTAATTGTTTTTTAAACTCACCATTACTCATTATCTTAATAAAATTTCCTATCAAATTATTATCAAGAATCACTTCTTTTTTACCTTATTATTTCACTATGGACACGCACAGCCTGGAAGCTCTGGGTAAGATGTTCGAAACACGTATGCAGGAATATGAAAGGAAACTACAGAAGGTAGCGGGGGGATCATCTGTGCATCCTGACATTACCACGTTGTCTCAAGATTTTAATGATTTCAAATCGATGATCTGGCAATTATTTAATAATATAAAATCACAATTAGAATCTCTCTCGCTGGGACTTGATAGACATGAGATGATAATGAGAAAAAAGGTCCTCCTCTTCCACGGCATTGAAGAAAAACAAAATGAAAAGCTTCCTGAGGTAATACACCAGATAATAGCCGAACAATTAAAATTGACTGATATTCCAAAGAGTGATCTTCAAGTCTGTCATCGTCTTGGTGTCTCCGCGCAAGCCAAATCAAGACCTGTCTTAGTCAGGTTCTCAGCCCTTGATCCCAGGCAGGCAGTTTGGGATGCTAAAACATTACTCAAAGACACTGGTATCACCATTTCGGAGTTTTTAACCAAAACTAGACATCAGATTTTCCTATTGGCACGTAAACACTTCGGTATCAAAAATTGTTGGTCGGCTGAGGGAAGGATAGTCATTAACCTTCCTGACAAAACACGACGGAAAATCGAAACCATGGCTTCCCTTCAAGATATTATCTCAAAATTCCCAGTTAGCAGCGGCGATACTAATGTTTCTACTGTTCCTGTGCATGTAACTGACTCTAAAAGTGCTAAAACAACTAGATCCAATCGACGTAAACAGTAAGCTTGTACGTAGTTTGTGTCGTCATAACTTGTACGTATTATCCCTTTGCGTCACGCTTGTTACTTCTATTTGTGTTATAAGGTCGGTATTTAAAATGATATACATATGTAGGTAATCTAAAATCCAAACAATGTTTAAGCTGATGATTAATATTTTACTATTTCATTTTTCATTTATACTTTGTTTTGGCGTTTATTTCTATGTGAGCTGTTGACATTTGACAGCTGTCAGTACGCTTGTTGCCATTGCTTGTTTTTAACATTTTAAAATACGTACTATTTATTTTTTAAATTTGTTCATCTTTGTTTTGAGTATATTTAATGCTGTAATTGTTCCTGGTTTATTTTAGTTATTCTGTTAATTTGTTTTATTTTATCCTCTCATGTATGAGTGGTGAGTTATTACATTACCGTTGTGCTTTGAATTGTACTTAAGTATATATTTTTTATTTTTAGTTCTTATTGTATATTTATTACATTTCATTTTATGTGTTGTTAATTATATATTATTCTTCCTAATACGTTTTATATGGATACTAATTGTATATATGATCTTGACGACAGTTTTTTCTCATGTTCTTCATCCAACAGTTTTAAAAGTGTAAATAGTATATTTTCTTCGCCATCAACATTATGTGATCAACTATCGTCTGTGTTCTGTGATTATCGCTCTTATCTTAATGTGGTGCACATTAATGCACAAAGTGTTCCCAGCCATTATTCAGATATTCTAGCATCCTTCAGTAGTGATTCTATTGATGCGATCTTAATTTCGGAATCATTCTTAAAACCATCGCTCTTATCTACGCAATTCGCAATACCAGGATATGTACTGATTCGCAATGACAGGGTTGGTAAGGGGGGCGGAGGGGTAGCTATCTATCTTCGTTCTGAAATTAAGTATACGGTCATTGACACGTCTCCTTCAAATTATTCAGAATCAGCTGAACACCTAGCTATTGAATTATGTTTACACCATAGCAAACTTTTACTTATAGTATTTTATTGCCCGAATCTTAATATTGATTATTTTAATAGTTTTGATACTATCCTTAACAATTATCGTACCATTTACCAACATGTTATTATAATGGGTGATTTTAACACTTGCCTAATGAAAGATAACCTTCGTGCTCATAAACTACGCGCCTTACTATCATCTTACAATCTTCATCTCTTACCCACTGCTACGACTCATCATTTTCCTAATTGTACCCCTTCTCTATTAGATTTAATGATTGTGTCTTCGATTAATAATGTTCCTGTTCATGGCCAACTTTCCGCCTCATTTTCCTATCATGATCTACTTTTTCTCTCCTATCGTGTGCGTCCCCCTAAACGTGTACCTCAATTAATTTTTCGACGTTGCTATAAGCATATTAACCAGGAGGCGCTGGAAAATGATGCTTCGAATATTGACTGGTCTGATGTATTGAGTAGCACCAATATCGACGAAAAAGTTGAAAGCTTTAATGCGAAGATTTTAGGCATTTATGATCATCATGCACCACTTAAGAGGATCAAAGTCAAGCATAATCCTGCTCCCTGGCTTTCCAATACTATCAAGGAACAAATGGCACTTAGAGATCGCGCTAAAAGGAAATTCAAGCTTTGTCCTTCCGAAAGTAATCTCCAAAAATTCAAAACTCTTCGTAATCGATGCAACCGTCTGTGTCGTGCCGCCAAACGACAATATTTTCACTCTTCTCTCCAAAATAAAAGTACTGCAGATGTTTGGAAATTTCTTAAGTCCGTGGGTATTGGTAAATCACCCATCCTTTCACCTAGCGATTTTGACTTAGACACTATCAACAATTTCTTTTCCCGTTCTCCTACGAGACTGTGTTCTAACGACAAGAAGAGCACTCTAAAATATTTATCAGAATTACCAATACCCAATACTCCATTCTCCTTTACACCTATAACTGATTCAGACATTACAACTGCGGTCCTTTCAATTTCATCGCAGGCCGCTGGCTATGACAAGTTATGTTTGAAAATGATTACACTGATTCTTCCTTTCCTGTTACCGATTCTTAACCATATTTTTAACTACTCTGTTACCACAAGTTCCTTTCCGAAAGCCTGGAAACTAGCAAATGTTATTCCTTTGCCTAAAGTTACCAATCCTTCTTCTTTAGCTAATTTTCGACCCATTTCCATTTTGCCAACTCTCTCTAAGGTTTTTGAATGCATTGTCCACAAGCAGTTCTCTTTCTTTTTATACTCTAATAATCTTCTTAATTCATATCAATCTGGTTTTCGTCCAGGCCATAGCACAACTTCGGCTCTTATCGACGTAACTGACGACATTCGCTTAGCCATGGAGAATAAATCGCTTACAATCCTTATACTTATTGATTTTAGCAATGCTTTTAATTCTATCGACTTCGACATCCTTCTTGGCGTACTAAAATCAATTAATACTTCTTTATCCGCGTTAGCGTGGTTTGAATCTTACCTTCGGAATCGTTCACAGCGAGTTCAAGTAAATACATCCTATTCCAACTGGTGCAATCTTACTGTGGGAGTTCCCCAAGGTGGCGTACTTTCCCCTCTTCTTTTTTCTGTTTTTATTGACTCGATCACTAAGGTCATATCTTCAAAATACCACTTATATGCTGACGATTTGCAAATATATCGCCATTTTAAGTTGCATGATGCCGAGTCTGCTATTATCTCCATCAATGATGATCTAAGGCGTATTACTGAATGGGCTGATAGTTTCGGTCTTACTGTTAACCCGGGAAAAACTAAAGCATTAATCATAGGTAGTAAACGCATTCGCTCTCAACTTAATATAGCCGAACTACCCCCTATCACCGTCGACAGTGTCCCTATTACTTTTTCCGACTCGGCTAAGAATTTAGGTGTAATTTTTGATTCCAATCTTAACTGGAATGCTTATATCAATGAGATCAGTCGTAAGGTACACTTTTCGCTCCATTCTCTAAAATCTTTGCAAAACTTTTTACCCTTCAAGACTAAAGTTTCTCTCGTGCAAACTCTTATACATCCGATCATTGATTACGCTGATGTCACTTGTTTAGATGTCACCGAAGAATCACTTAACAGACTTGAGCGACTACAAAATTTATGCTTGCGTTTCATCTTCGGCTTAAAAAAATATGATCATGTAAGTCACTTTCGTAAGCAACTCCAATGGCTACCTATCCGCCATCGTAGAAATTTTAGAATACTTTGTTTCCTTTTTAAGACTCTTTTTAATCCTTGTTCTCCTTCGTATCTACGGGACCGCTTTTCTTTTTCTCATGATGATGATTCTTCATGCAGATCTCATAAACGTTATCTTCTTCAGATACCCACCCACCGTACCGATTTTTATTCCTACTCCTTTACTGCACATTCCGTTAGACTTTGGAATTCCCTACCATATGAAATTCGCGTTTGCAAAACACTATCTTTATTTAAGAAAAGAGTGAGAAAATTCTACCTGAATCAATCCTAGTTTAAAACCAATTTGATTAAGTATCTTCATGCGTGTTGGAATATATTATCGTATGTATTATACTATGTATCGTATATATGTATGCGTGTATGTATAAGTATTATATTATTTGTATCTATGTGTGTATACATTATTATGTAGGTATATACTATGTATTTATATATCGTATAATTATGTATTTATTATTATATATTATATTTTTATTCATAATATGTTTACTTTGTACACACTAATTTTTGCGACTCTTTTACAATTTTCCTGTGGCAGGACTACTGGAAGAGATTCCATCATGGGATAAGTAGTGCCTTTGTACCAGCATTGTTTATGTGCTTTTTTCCTATTTGTATTCTAGTGTGCATAAATTGTTAAATAAATAAATAAATAAAAAGAATATTATTCCCTACAACCTACCTCGGTAAATGGACTATCCAACACAAAAAGAATTTTTCAATTCGAACCTGTAGTTCCTGAGATTAGCGCGTTCAAACAAACAAACTCTTCAGCTTTATAATATTAGTATAGATTAATTATAATTTTTTTCTCTCTTTAAAACGCTTACTTTTTAAAATAATGTTTGACTATTTCGTTATGACACATAGTGATCCGAGAAGAAAATAGTTTGGAAAATCCAAAAGTGCACGCATCATAATCTCACACCATATCTAATTAAACCGTGAAATTAAATAGGGTTATATTTCTAGCTAATAGCTTTCTAGAAAAAAAAGAAGTCGATTAGTGAAGTCTTTCGGTCGTTATCGTGAATGTTTTTTCGTAATATGTGTGTCTCTACATTATTTTACAAGTGCAATATACGATAAATAGGGATATTTTAAGTTCGAAAAATCACTCGTTTTGCGTGAAACTCTCAGTAGAAACCACCTCAACGCTTCGCTTATGAGACGTGCAATACTAAAGTATAGTATAATTGCGATCGTTATGGTTCTTGTATTCTAAATCAAAAGTTACATAATCGTGCTATAATTCTAATAACAGTAGAAAATATTAAATTAGCTTTTGAATTATAAATTAGAAGAAAAATCATTTTTTTTTTCACCTTTTAACCTAACATAGAAATTGGTTTGATACTGAAATTAAAGGTATAAAAATTTAATACACTTTGAATAATCAATTACAGTTTATTTACATAATATATTCATATTTACAAAAATAAAAAAAAATAAAACTTTTTGCTACTATTTATATTTTATTATACTAAATTTAAGAATTAGAATGATGGTAAGCTGGTATGGGAGCAACATGGACAGAGGGAGCAGAGTTGTGCTCGATGGCGTTAAAACTGAAATAAAAATACACGTTAGAACTACATTGAAACGAATAACAAAATACTTTATGTGTCATAAATCCTATAACAGTTACCCATTGTGAGCATCAGAGGAGTATTCTACTTTACGGACGGAGCCGTCGGGTTGCACCAGAGAGTACGAGCCATGCACGGAATCACCGTCGCGGCTCTCGTGCTGTGCCGTGTGTACGCGAAGTCGTATTTGGGGTAAGCCTGAACGAAAAAGATAACGAATATGTTTCTAATGTAACATATTAACACAACAAAGAAAATAAAGAAACATTTTTTAGAAGAAGTCAACATACGTATTCATCGTGTCCATCGTAGTGGGCAAGAGGAGCAGCGTGGGCTACGGGAGCAGTGTGAACAACATGGACGTAATGAGCGAGAGGGGCAGTGTAGGCAATAGGGGCAGCGTAGTGGCCTTCGTCGTAGCGGATAATGCTTTAGGATGAGATAGCGGAAGCGTATCCATGTAGAAGACCGGCATTTGCTGCCGTGAGCATGGCACCAAAAGCAACGATCTGGAAAGTTGTATTAAATACGAGTATATTCGGAGGTCCAAAAGTCCTTAACATGTTAAATAAAATTGCTTTAAAGTATGTTTAGTTCTTAAATAACATTTTATTGCTTACTTTAGTAAACATTTTGACTCTATTCTTGAATAACTAAAAATTGATAAAAGTCAACAGTCTAGTACAATCGTTTTGTAGAACGCTGACGCGACTAGCAGTTGGGGCGGTGCGGTGGGGCAAAGAAATGCTTGCGCCTAAACTGTGTAATCTTGATATAAATTTCACGGTCAATCAAATAATTATTGAGTCCACGCCAATAATATATTTTATTTTGTTTCATTACTCTGTGTGCGTAGAACAAAATCTAAGTATAATTTTATTATACTACTAATAATACATGGTACAAGAACACTCACTTGAAATAATATTAGTTGTATAAATTGTAATGAAAAGTTATGTGACTTATGTTTTTTGGTTAGGGAAATGATCTTTGCTAAGGATAATAAGCCTGATCTCATATAAATAGTTATGCTAAGTATATGTTTGCAGAGGTATTTAAGACAAGATTCACAAAAATTATGAAAAACAAATTAATTTTGTATTTAAACATTAATGATTATTTAACATACGTAACTATTGCCATTGTAAGTATATACGTATACATATGCAATAGGTCGGGAAAAAAGTCTTTTCGTATTTTTTATGTACAAAATTTTAGAAAAATCTCTTTAGTTGACTGTTTGTATCTGGCTGGTTTTAATATCAATAAATATAAGGCATTAAAAAAATTAAAAATTAACACTTAACAAAACGCAATAGTTTTTCCATCCATCAAAATGAATGAATCTAACGAAGAAATTTGATACATATACTGAAGTTTTATTTAGAAAAAAGAGAAAAATGTGACTCAATTCGCGAAAGAATTTGTGACGCTTATGAACTTAATGCTGTGTCAGTAATAGTAGCACAAAGTTGGTTCCAGCGTTTAAAGTCTGGGAATTTTAATGTCAAAGATACAGCTCACTCTGGTCGCCCTTACGACGGTTAAAGTTGATATCATTTTTAAAAAATTTAAGCAATATCGGTGTATTAGTAGTTACGATATAACTGAAGAACTGAACATTGAACATAAAACAGTTTTTACCAATTTTAAAATGTCTGGCTATTCAAAAAAGCTCGATATTTAGGTGCCACACGAGCTCACTGAAAGAAACCTAATGGATCGTGTACTCATTTGCGATTCTCTATTGAAACGTAATAAAACTGAACCATTTTTGAAAATATTGATCACTGGTGATAAAAAGTGGATCACCTAAGACAAAAACGTAGAAAAAATGTCATGGTCAAAGGGTAATCAAGGTCCACAGACCGTAGTGAAACATCATTGGCCACAAATCAAAAATTGAGAGAGCTTGGTTGGGAAGTGTTAATGCATCCAATATATAGACTCTACCTTCCACTCTAAGATTTTCACCTGTTTTATAATTTCAAAATTCTTTTGGTAGTGTCAGGTTAACGTTAAGAGAGGACTGTCAAAACTAATTGACGCATAATTTTTTTTATTAATAATCCCAAGATTTCTACAGGAATGAGATTATGTCACCATCTACAAGAAATTGCAACAAATTATCGAACAAAATGGCATAAATATTATACTTGAATATAATTAAACTTTGAAAAAAAATCTTGAATTTTTATATAAAATACGAAGAATTTTTTTCCCGGCCTAATATATATTTATTTTGTATATTTAAATACTATGTATATTTATAAGGTAATATAATTTTATAATTAAAAAATATGTTTCAGTCGGTTGTTACCTAAAACATTGGCATTAAGTTGCCCACCGTAGGAACAGGTAACCGCTTAAACATTTATTTATTTATATTATTATACTTCACTTGTATTATATTTACTAATAAATTTGTTAGAAAATAAATGTTACACATTCATGTGTTTTCGACATTATTATTACATTATACTTCCTTAACTACTATATTATAGTAAAAAATTATAGGTAATATATTTATAGTCTATAAATATATTACCTATAATTTTTGGATATCAATTAAATACATCACCTTTTTTATATCTTAATTAACTAAATATTTATTGGTACTATTCTTGTTCAAATCGGTACAGCAGTTTAAGCGTGTACGCTAAGTAAAGAAAAAATATCCATAACAGTGTTTTGACCTTAACCTTGTGATAGTTGTTCAATCCTTCAAACTATTTTCATAACTCATAAATCGCTTTGAAACTTCGTTGTGAAATGAAAGCAGATAGACAGTAGTAACATTATTATAAAAAGAATTTAATGAAATGCACATTTTACAAATATATTCACGAAACCTGATATGATCTGAAATAGTTTTAATGACAGTGTACCATAAACAGACAAAGAGTAACCATATTTTAGAATCTGAAATGTAACAATCGTCAATGACTTTATAATCACAAGCAACTTTTCTATAGACAGGTTATCACAATTCTTACTTGGCGAACAAAAAAAAACAGCTTGGAACAATTACTATACGCATTCGGCTGGAGCAGATTTGCAAATAGGAGGGCCACTGTTTGACATAATTATTCTTATTACGATATAACATATCAATTGATTTATTTTCAAAGGCATTTTACGAATTGATCAAAAATAAGTATTTGTATTAAGTAACTGTACAAATTTGTTAAAAAATGTTTCAATAAAGAAGGTAGATTCAACATACAATTTTAACCACAGATTACTCAATATTATATATATAACAGATATATAACAGATGAATCGTTCGAAACAAAATGTTCGATTCCTACTCTCTTAATTGCTTTCTTTTCTACGTCACCGACTACTGCACGCGTAAATGTACCTCAACCCTCTATCATCATCATATTAATTTTGACAATGAAGTCATTACTGCTTCGTAGTTGCGAGCGATCGAGCGGCATCGCATCACGTCACACGCAATTGTTGAAACACTCTGAATAATGAACCAGTACGCAGTGACACAGCGGCTGGTAGGCTTTTAGCGCGCGCTCGTACATCAAGTGACATAAGTCTTGTTTTAGACGGAAAATGAATGCGTTACATTACTTTTTTACAGGATCATTACAAACTCCAGGTAGAGTTTTAATTATCCTGTTTTATTTTATTATAATATTTTCTAAAAAAAAATCTTTTTCTATCTTATCATTTTTATCCAATCGCGCGACACAATGGAAAGTAATATTCTTATCAGTATCTATCTATTATACATATATTTATATTCATTATTTTCTGACGCTCTAGAGACTAAACGCCTGGGTCGATTATGAAGATTATAACGTCAATCGATTTGTCTTAAATCTTGAAATATTTCTTTTACCCAGACAAGTTGGTTTCTTTAAAATGACTGCATTAGATTTAACATAGTCAGCAGAGCTTTTAAGTCTTTAGTTTATACTAAAACTACAAAACCTAATAGGTATTATTGCTTTTAGCAATTTAGGGCAGAATATTAGGTTTGGCTTAAGAGTTCTAATTAGACATCCATGTAGCCCTGTTACACCACTTTGTCCATAATATCGTTAAACTAGGTGCTAACTCTCGAATTCCAAGACTGTGTGAGACGGTAAATTGCACGAAGCAATTGTGGTAAATTGTGATGATGTCGCTATTACTGAATCATTAATTAAATTTCGAAAAAACCAATCTACTCGTAATAGTATTTTTTTAATCTTTCTTTCTGGTTTTATTAGTTCAATTTCAATTGGGATAATATAATTTATTATTCAAAAAAACATCTAATGTTAACTTCTTGAACGCCTTCTTAAGTTCTTACCTTTTTCTGTCTATCCAACGTTACATGGTAGCCAAATAGTTGATTTTTTTTTAATATAATATTATTTTAATTATTTATGATTTTTTGGATATGTTTGTATGTATCATTGACTATGTTCGCGGCTCCCTTCTAAGTGAAGATTTTCTTCACTTTGATAGGAGTGCATGCGTACCTCATTTGTTGTCCATCACGTCCTATTTCCGTGCATGTTGAATATATGACGTGCGCATGCGCTCCTATTAAAGTGAAGAAAATCTTCTAAGTGAAGAGGAGCCACAAACATAGCTATTGTAAGTGATTGCAAATAAACATAAGTAAATAAATAGTTTCAAATATCAAGATTCGAACTAAGTATAGTAAACCAAGGTAGAAACCTTTGAATAGCACTAACCAAAACTATAACAGGTACATTATACTGTTATTAACGCGATTAGGTTAAGCATTGTCAAGATTAGGACATAATGGACATAATATACTAGCTCCTATTCCAGCTCCTATTTCCAGCAATAACATTTCTTCACTTAAAGTTCGTTCTGACCACGAATGTAAGTTTATACGCAGATTATTGAGTAAATATTCTCATGCTGTAATACAGCCACAGACTTAAATCTATAAGTATAAACAGATTTATACTATTTACAAAATAGGTTATTTAGTTGCGGAGACAAAGAAAAGATTGAGATTCCTTGATTTAATTATTTAAGTAATATGAAAACTTTTTATTTTGTCGAAATTTTTTTTTAATTTACGTAAAAAGTTAGCAAGTATATTGAAGAAGTTCATGATATATACAATGACATAATAAATTATGATCAACCATTTCTATGGCATCATTATATATGTATTTTTCAACAAAAGGGAAAAATTCGGCCATATACTATATATACTAAACGTGCTAATTTAAGAAATTTCTTTGCTTTCTCTAAATTTTTACCACCATATCCTGATTCAGTGAATATGGTACAACCACTTAAGTATAAATTTTTAAGCAAAAAAGAAAAGATTTTTCAGAACTAAAATACTTATAATGTATTCATCTCATAGCACTTCATCCTTTTTGAACTGAATAAAAAATTATAAATAGATATGTTTTAGGTCCTCGTGATAATCTCTTCCGTTTGATATATCTTATTAGGTACAGTTTGTAAAACTTTCATTTTCTAATTGAGAACCCAAGAGTTACGTAAATATAGAAATGTCTAACTTAAATATACACGCTCGTGTTAGTCACAAATATTTGTATTATATGTACTGAATTTGAACTGAATGAATCCCTACTGGATTTGAAACAAATTGGTTACGATAGATAGATGGGACAAGTGATCCTTTACAGGCTCTGTTTTCCCTTTAATACAAACTATGAAAACCAACAACCACACCAAAACCACACCACCACCAAACATCAATCCCATAATTTAAGTATATCAAATGCTACCGCATATGACTGTCCACTTCAATCTATTTATGCTCACATGGCTTCATGTACCTAAAAGCAAAAGCCGAAGCAACAAACACACATCTTTACATTAAGACGTCTACAGTGTCTTACGTTTAGTAAATTTGAGAACCTGAGAAAATACTTAAATAAAGTAAACAATAAAAAACACCACATCACTAATGATATAACATTCAACATTTTACATAACAGTTATACTTTGACTTTGACAACTTTTTACGCACTTCCAAGTGCAAAACGTGCGTGCTTGTAACCGATAAACTCATATACCATGACAATTTTATATTGATACAATAATGGTTCTTGAAGTGACCTTAGCTATTGTCATTAGTCGCTCTGCTTGGTCTGCTGCTACCCCACTTATTTCACTTCTTATTGATATAAAAACTCATCGACAGAATCGATCGATATCAATCACTGACCAGCACTGATCTAAACAAGATCGAAATGTTCAGCAAAGTAAGTGTAACTAATACAATTTTGTGTGTAACAATATACTTCATCGGCGTTAAAAACTTAATCGTGTGAAAATCGTGTTGAGTGACCACAAGTAGTTCTAAACTATACCTATAGTTTGTATCATTGCGTTTTAATAATGGCATATTTATCTTATAGTCGTTGGTACAATTTTTTATAACATATCTATCAATGCTAAATATAAATACGATATAATTAAATATGTATTTAAATGTTTAGATTGTAGCTTTTGGAGCTATGCTCGCAGCGGTCAGTGCCGGTTACTACCCAGGACATGGCCATGCTGTTTCTTCACAAAGCGTCGTTCGTCATGATGGTGGACTTGCTCTTGGTCATATCGCTGCTCCCGCATACTACGCTGCACCTCTAGTACAAGCCGCTCCCCTCGCTTACTATGATGCCCCAGCTGCCTATGATGGACATTATGATGGTCACGACGAATATGTAAGTACTTATTCCTATAGTTAGCAAATATTTTGACATAATATTTTAACTTTGAAATTTTTTAACAATTTGGTAAAACCTTTTCGGTAGGCTCATCCCAAATACGACTTCGCGTACTCAGTAGCCGACCCACACACCGGTGACCACAAATCCCAGCACGAGAGCCGCGACGGCGACGCTGTTCACGGCTACTACTCTTTAGTGCAGCCTGATGGCTCCGTACGTAAGGTGGAATATACTGCTGATGACCATAATGGGTAAATATTAAAAAATATACATTTTATTACAATAGGCAAACATTATAAACTGATATATGTAAAATATAGTGTAAGAGAATGTAAACATAAATGATGTATTTTTTACAGTTTCAACGCAGTGGTCTACAATTCTGCACCGTCTATTCATCCTCAAGCCTCCTACGGTTACTATTAATTAGTTAAGTTTGTATATACATTTTAACAATAGATAGACTATTCAATAAAATTTAAAGTTTGTATACCTAATGTATTTTAATCCAACCCTTATGTAACCTTATAATTTACACCTTATTTGTTTTATCTATGTAACTTTGTTATCATAATAAATAAGCAAATTAATAATTTTCCAAATCCAAAGTTTGCAAGAAGCAAATAATAATCATCATATATATATATATATATATATATATATATATATATATATATATATATATATATATATATACATCTTATATCTTTAAACGAGCAATTCTTGTATATATATATATATAATCTGAATCTCGGAAACGGCTCCAACGATTTTCATGAAATTTAGTATGCAGGGGGTTTCGGGGGCGATAAATCGATCTAGCTAGGATTTATTTTTAGAAAATGTTGTTTTATCCCTTTTTTTACGCAATTAAAAAATACCATTAGAATACGAAGGTAAATTTCGCTGTCATTGACAAGCTTCTAATAGCTCAGATAGGAATCGGTCGGATTCGAAATTAAAAACCTGGGTTCGAATCCAGGTTTCTACAGACCAATCTTTTTTTCATTTTTTTTAACTAAGAGCTCTTTTTATTTTTTATTTAAATAACCAGTTCCTATTATTTTACTATTATGTTGGTAAGATCGAAAATATTATTTATGTTTCATCTATATGTAATGTATCAAATATAATTTAACCGAGCAAAGCTCGGTCATCCAGGTACTTATTACATATAAACAAACTTGACAAGTCAACTTGAATGAAATGATTATAATTATTCTATGTAAGCGTTGACTCTTTTCGCTAATTGTGATAATACTAATCGCTAGATACTTGTTATCGTTAGTTTAGATGTTCCGTTCGTCATCTTCGTCGTTTTCCAACTGATCTTGATACAATTAAATGATTTGAGATTTTAATGTCTCCAGTTATTTATTAGGGATTAAATAATAAAATAAGTATTCATATTAATTACAATACGCATTTATGTTTTTCCTATTTTTTATAAGCCTAATCTTTTTAAGTAGTGCTTCGTCCTTCATTACAAAAACAGTCAAAAGCTAACTTAGGTAAAATGTAAAAATCAGCAGGCTAAAATCTAGATTTTGGGTTTGTAAAGCTACACATATATAATTTACAGAATAAGGATGAATGGAGGAGGAACATAATCAGGATTTTATTTATATTTAATAACAATAAATTAAAAAAAAAAATTAAAAGAGAAATTAATTACTAAGTTACTTGCCAGCAAGTCTCGGTAAAATATGTTTTCCGAAACGGTAGTTGCTAATGATCAAAACAGATATACAGACTCTTGAAGATTCGAAAGTGTCTTTAAACCCCCCACCTAAATAAAGTATGTTGTGAATCAAAAAAACACGCTTTTATATTTATAACTAGCTTTACCAGCGACTTCTCTCGCGATTTCCATCCCTTTCCATTCCATCCCTTTCATTAGCGGATAAGATAAAGTATGAAAGCCAGCTTAAGATGAGCCATACGTTCAAAAAGTATATTCCGAGTTTCAAGTTATTTGGTATGTTCAAGTTAGACCTTTCAAATACCTTGGAATATTCACGGGACAATCTTCAAAATATCTTCTTTCTAATAGATAGAATACCTATATATGTAAAAGTATGAATTGAATGGGATTACTTTTATATACGTAAAAAATAGGCATTTGTTTGTTTGCCGTAGTGATCGACGTGCCTTATACAATGTAACACTCAGGAATGGCCACAAACTAGCGTTTTTTAAATGCCGGCAGTAAAAAAAGTCGTCCCTTTATTGGAATGTCTATTTTATAGTCCAAGAATTTCATTTACAGAAGTCTAAAAAAACTGTTAAGCCAACTTTGTGTAGGAAACTTTATTATGACATCCATGAATTTCTTGATGATGGAAAGGCATGGGATTGAATAAAACTCTATCACTATGTCCCTCCTTGTCATTAGATATAATTACATAATATTGTGAGTGAGCAGGCAACATACAGTGGTTTCGGCATATACGACTGGCTGTTTCGTGTTTGTCCTGATCCCTTCATGGTCCATGGTGTGCAATTATTTTTTTTGTGTAATAACTTTAAGTTTTAAAAGGCTACCGAGAGTTTTTTCCTCCGTTTTTATTTCCTTCTCGGCCAACACTAGGGACATTTGATTAAGTTATTTATTGTAATTTTTAATATAGCCGATGATATAATAGTTAGGTGATGTCTACCGAGACACTAGAGATTAGCTTAGTTAAATATTGTAATTAACTTACGGTATTTGGATAACATTGTGTACATTATTATTAAGTAAGTAATGACCTAAAGTTAAAATTTTGCCATTTTTGAATTACAAATAATTTTGCTACCATGACGTATTTATTTCCAATGTACCTACATTTTTTTGACATTCGTTAAGTGTGTGTTATTACCTTAAGGCGAAATAAAAATTTTCATTTTATTTCATGTCATTTCTACGCGTTAATTAGTTATAACAAAGTTTTATGTTTATGGCTTTTATCCATCCTCCCAAGAAACCGTATCGATTTCGGGATAAAAAAATATAACTCATAGTATGAACTTAAATCATTGTTATGTTGAAATTCATTCAGTAGTTTTGGCGTGCTAAGAATGTTAACAATTTTGTCTTTGACAGACAGAGTATACAGATAAAAATAAAAATAAAACTTATATTTTTTGCTCCAGAATCGACTACAGAGTATCTTGCAAAACTTTTTAAAAATATCTTCGATGTACCTTCGCTTATTACAAAATTTTCCTGATTATCCGAAATTTTTACCCAGCCTCTTCAAGCGACTTTTTATCTTTGCGCAGATTGTCAGTCCTGGAGTCGGATTTGTTACAGTTTCATTATAAATAGTATATATTAATATATAATCAGTATAAGGATTACTTACACTGATATCTAATCAGTATAAGGATTTTATTAGTCAATATATGCATATAAAATCGCGTTGCATTCAAATCTATGTAAAAAATTGCTACAATTAATTGCTAAATCTGTTCTGAAAAATAAATAACAAATGAACCAGTCATATAAGTTTTTTTAACAATACAGTTAATTAAAAATATCTCAGAGTGCGCTCTATTGTAATAATACCATAATGATAACGGTATATAGTTAAATATTTTAAAGATAAATTTTAATTAAATGTGTTAATTAATTAATTAACGTTTTAATTAAATATTCTATGACCCTCTCCTAAAGAATCATAAAATAATTTGTCTGTTGGTAAAATGTTTCCATTTTCAGACAGTTAATGAATTTCTCTTAAATTAAAAATCCTCCCAAGCCCAGCCTTAAATTTTCACGCTTGATCCACGTATAACGTATCTGATTGGTCAAATTTTTAAAGTCTTGTCACGCCTGAAGAGATGAGCAACGGTGAGCAACAGCTCACGCAAAAGCAAAATAAATAAACAAATATCCTTAACATACACGGTCGTCTATTTTTAAGGTAACTTAATGCCTGTGTCTTAGGTAAAAGCCAACTGAAATAGATAGTCTTTAAATATACATGTAAATAAATATATATTACACACAGACTCGAGTTGGAATCGGACCCACAACCCTGGAGCAGAAAGCAGATTCACTATTAACTGCGCCAACGGACCAGTCAAAGATTATTCCACCAAATTATTTAACTGCGACTCAATAGAAACGTGTCTTTGTTACCAGAATTTATTCAAGCAGATAGTATTTTTTGTTATTTTTCTTTTTGTCGATGTTGAAATTATTCGTCTAAAACTTCAATCAAAACACTAAATTAATAATGTGGAAGTCAAACATTAAAAATCTACATGCTTTACATTGTCTTATCATTATTTTTTATTTAATCACGAGTTAGATTATTATAAAATTTTAGCAAAAAATATATTGTGACTTTAAAATAGGTACTTATTATATATATATAACTGTTTTGAGTTTGAATCGAATTTAAAAAAAATTTAAAAATTTTAAAATGAGGGAATGACAGATTCGTGAGCGAATGATTTTTAATATGATTCTACAATAATTAAAAACTTTATAATGCACCAATCATTTGTTTTATTGCAAAACTATAATAATTAAATAATTTTATTGCAAAAATATAATAATTAAATCCATACTGTAACAATTTAATTGTTAGAAACAAAACACGTTGACTCATAAAAGTAATATTAAATATTAATTTAGTTAAAATTTTGATTTTCTACTTTTCGACATTATAGATGTTCAGGGTACTGAAACCAATCAAACAAACATAAGTTTTCTAAATTTATTAGTAAATAAATCATTCTCTCACCGAGATATCATTCCCTCATTAAAAATTTTTATGAGGGAATGACAAAACGAAACAAAATTGCTACAAACTGAGGAACATAACCTTACTTTCTTACGAATTTTAAACAATACTTTATTACTACCGAAAACATGTAAAAATATGTTATGATTATTAAATAAAAAAATGCTTATCTTTTGATAACATGACATGAGGAAATGACATTAAAAAATGTAATATTCGAAAAACTTATTGTCAAATTAATTTTAAGAAAACATCCTTTCTTCAATGGTCCACTCTAGTGTATGTTCTCAAAGGCAATGTTGCCAACTACAAAAAAAGTTAAAGTGGGACTTGGTAGGCCTTGGAGTATTGTTCCAATCACACTGTTACAAAACGGTGAGGGAATGATACTTTTTTTAAGGACAAATTTTGAATTATATTTAAAAATATTTCCATTCGCATTTGGGAAACTATGAACTCATATAGGTATAGGTAGTCAATACTATCCTATATAAGTGAAAAATATGATAATAAACAATTTCCTAGGAATTTTACGTTTTAAGTTAATGATTATCTTCAAATTTAGCGCTTGGGACATAGTGAGGGAATGATTTTCAGGGTACTTTCTTGGACATATCTTTGCTGTTTATCATATAAAAAATAAATTTGTTTCATACATTCGTAGATCTAGCACAGTCCTATTATTAAAAAAAAACTTTTCATAATTGACGATCCTGGTTTATAAAAATGATCAAGGACATCAATTTCGATTTTTTTTTTTGAGAATCAGCCATATATATATATATATATATATATATATATATATATATATATATATTATTTTATTCTCTAACTTTTTTCCAAACAAAAGAATTTTGAATATTTTTGAGCACTCATAAACTAATGGTAAATACTTATAATACGTATGTTCTGGACTCAATTTTTGTTAAAATATTTGATAAATTTATTTTATAAAAACACTCAATTTTAATCAATGTTATATAATTTATGGCTTTTGATTATTATAATTTTTTTTTTGAAGCTTTTGTGTATTAATTCTTCTAAAGTTTATATGTTCTTGTTAAGAAAATATCAATTATGGTATGATTCAATCCATGGAAACCTTTTTTTATAAATCCTATTCCTATATATCTCTCATAACTTTTACAACTGTGCAGAAGAAATCTAAAATTGAATTAATTATGTTCGAAGTTCGATGTATGTAATTAGAGAATTCTATCAGTAATATAAGTCTATTATTTTATTTTATTTTTCGCATCGTACACTGAATCATAATGAATATTCTGCTTACATATTCAAAATAAATTTTATCTTGAATATCATGACTTTATATCAAAACAATATATTCAAATAATATATTTGTTACGTTTCTTAATCGCAAATTCTTAAAATTATATTCAAAGTTTTATATGAAAATTAAGTAGCATGGTGAATTAAGCTTCGAATATTCGTCTTCATTTAAAAGAGGCCTATGCTAAGCTGTAGGACGTTTACAGGTCGATGCAATGCAGTAGAGTAACATTACTATTTAATATGTATGAAAGAAAAAGCATGTTTATGATATTTATATAACGTTTAATAAGTTATCCAATTGAGTCTTTTATGAAGTATAATATTTGGTGTTTCCTCAGTAGTGATGGTAGTAGGCAGGCTGGGGATGGACCGATGGAGCAGAGTTGTGTACAATAGCGTTAAATCTAAAATAACAAAACATAAATTAATTTATAAATTAGAATTAACATGAAACTACAAATAAACAAAAAAATACTTTCTTAAATTTTTAAATGAAAAAAAAATTAAAGGCCGCTCAACTTACCCGCTGTGGTCATCAGCAGAGTATTCGACTTTACGGACGGAGCCATCAGGCTGCACCAGAGAGTAGTAACCATGCACGGCGTCACCGTCGCGGCTCTCGTGCTGGGACTTGTGATCACCGGTGTGAGGGTCGGCTACTGAGTACGCGAAGTCGTATTTGGGATGAGCCTGAGTCAATATAAAATACGTTTAATAATTTCTTTATAAATTTAAACAGAAAACAAACACAATAATACACGTAGTAAACTTACGTATTCATCATGACCAGCATAGTGAGCAGAAGGAGCATACGCCAGGGGAGCATAAGCTAAAGGAGCAGCGTGTAAGAGATGACCAGTGTAGGCCAGAGGAGCGGCTATGTGACCCTCATCGTGACGCACGATGCTTTGAGACGAAACAGCATGGCCATGTAATAGACCAGCGTTGGCAGCTGCCAACAGAGTACCGAAAACTACGACCTAAACAAATGATTTTAAATAATTAGGTACCGTTATAGATTTATTTTTAATTATATATATTCACATGTTATTTTATTTTCACTAATAGCTAATTAAAATATAACTCACTTTAGCGAACATTTTGATGTTATTTAGTATAATATTGGTCAGTGATTGATGACAATAACCACTGACCACTGGTTTTTATATCATACAACGCTTTGAGAACAAGTGGGGCAGGACCGATATACAATGAACGGGTCAGTCAATATAATATTTTGTTACAAAAATTGGTATACTTTTAATTTATTAAATTAGAGCACCTTTAATAAAATTTTCAAGCTATTTTCGTTTATTATGTTTTCCTTTTTTACTTAAAATTTCATATTTTAAAATTAGTTTTGATAATGTGATTACAATTTTAAATTAGTTTAAAATAATAAACGATGTGTTCTTGAAATATATTACGATAATTCAGGATAAATTTACGTGAATAAAAATTAAGTTTTTATATAAAAAGTCTCACTTAAATAGAAGGTATCTTACCGATTTTTATTCAAAGTGAACATTGTTTGTCACGGCCATTGATCAGCACGTACAAGAATTCTTTAACATAGACCGAAGTTTAACAACTATACATACAAACAGAGTAAAAAAACTATAACACAATTTCAAAACATTACAACTTTTAAAGTTGCATACAATGTTAACAACACGTGTTGTTATTATTCTGATGCTTATGGCTAACAGATAAGTATTTTTTTAAGTATGTTTTTTTCACTTTCTTTTTAAATTAAAATCAATGTATACATATTTTATAATTCGAATTATGAATTTTTATTCATTTGTAATTAACAATCATAGTAATTTTCTTTATATAAGACAAGAATATATAATTTTATAAATGACTTGATCACTAAAAGCAGCATAGGAAATATAATCCAATAAACTAAGGAAGGAAGGAACTAAATATAAGTCTAATTTAGAATCATTATAGTAAAACAAAAAAGAAACTAATCACAAGGCACTATTTTTAACACTATTATAAAATCAAAACAAATTGTTGTACAAAAAAAAAACAAGTTCAATAATTTAAAATTCTATGAATGAAATTTCTGTTATGTTTTTGTAACAAATGTTCGTCATAAGTATTTAATTTCAAGGTTTATTTCACAACTTCCACTCGTTGTAGGCTACTTATAAAATAAATGATTACTCACTGGTCTTGTTTAGGGATACGACATGTTACGTATTATTTCCTTTAAACAAAATAATATTCAACCAATTAAGCCTTGTTTTATCGTATGAGGTAGATAATATGGTGAGAAAAATTTCATGGAAAATCATGTCCCTGAATTTTGATGCATGAATGAGTTTTTTTTTGTTATTATTTATTATTTAATATTGTGCATGGTCTCCTTATACTATAAAACATAATTATATCAAATATAACTCGTTATAACATTGAAAAATCAAATAAAATCTCGTAGGTAGATACACCGTGGTTTCACCCAAGTAAATTACGATCAGAAGTCTGCGATCATTTACTTACCAAGTTTAAGTGCAAATAGTTTCGTAGTTTTAGCGTAAAAAAGTAAAACGTCCACACGTCATCTATTCATATATCCATTAATTTATCCACTCATCTACTACATCTAACAATCAACAATTCAACCCTCCATTCTGACATACTTCCGCGTTTATAATATTTACACGGATTACGACACGTTGATTTTAAACGGTATTTGATCTTTATATACACATATATATATATATATATATATATATATATATATAAAGTTAAAATGTTACATAATCGAATTTTTAACTGAAGGTATCGAAACTCGTTCATCTTCATTATCTTCTCTAAAGTAAATACTCGACTTTTTACCCGACTGCGACAGGAGGGTTATGTTTTTCGAGTGTATGTATGTATGTATGTATGTATGTATGTATGTATGTATGTCCATTTCTTTGGCGCGCCCTACAGCCCAAACGGCTGGACGGTTTTTGACATATGAGGTGTCGTTGGATTTGTCTAAATTGTAGTAGTGACATAGGCTATATAAATTTTCAAAATGGCGTCCGCAAATATTGGAATGAGGGGGGGGAGTTGAATATTTTTTCTTACTGTAGCAATATGGGTATCAAATGAAAGCTAGTAAATTGTTTTATTCTTTTTAGTTTATAATAAGAGTATTTTACGCAGTCGGGTTTTTTGATTTTTTTTAATTAAGCATACTTGTAACAGTAGTATATAAAGGGCTTTCGACTACATCGACGATAAACGGAAATTGAGTGACGATTAGGCTAACAGTATTTAACATTTTCAAACTCAAGTAACTAATGTACGTAATTAAAGACAAACTCGTGATTATTACATAAAATTCATAATTAAATCGATTAAAACGTTATTGTCTATTATGGCGCTTTGTAAATGAAACACATACCAAACTTTCATAGAAATAATATTAATATGGTTAATGTAGCATGTAATTGTCTTTTTGTAATTAATTTTATATGACCTCTATTTTATGCCTTTGTTGTATGCGATGTGTGCTTGAAATAATGTCACCCCACTTGTTCTTTATGATATAGAGTATAAAAACTCACGGCCAGAAGCGGTTGATATCAATCATTGTTATACGAGTATATTGAATACAGAAAAATGTTTAACAAAGTAAGTGATACTTTTAATAGGTTTCGGTGCTTTGTTTTATGAAAAAAAAAAACATTAATATATCTTAATTTCAAAGCGTTAAACAATTAAAATTTCGTGACCATAATAAGCTTCTAGGAATATTTCCGAAGTTTTTGTTTCGGAAAATTGTATTGAGGTAAAGCTTAAAAGTAATTTAGATTCGAATCCACAAATATGCTTTTTTTTAGAAATGTATATTTTTAAATACTCTATCATCAATTAAATTTTTATGGCTGACATATTTTTATCAGTTTTTATGTGCCGACATAGTGGAACACACTATACACACGTGACTATGATGATAAATGCTTCAGATATAGAGCAGGCGCCTATTTAACGATTTCACCACTTCTAAATAATCGTATTACATTTCACTCATTTATATTTTTTTGTTATTTTTTTATTTCAGATCATTGCTTTCAGTGCTCTCCTGGCCGCAACCAATGCTGGTCTTTACGGACACGCCATCTCCTCTCAAAGTATTGTGCGACACGATGGCGGCCATTACGGCGCCCCCCTGGCATACGCTTCTGTAGCATACGCCCCCGTAGCTCAATATGGTCACTACGATGGTGGTCACTATGACGGACATCACTTTTATGTAAGTTCAAATTATTTAATTACTAGCTGCTGCCCGCGACGAATCTGGGTCAACGCTATTAGATTACACGTTGTTACAGAATGCGTTGAAGAAATAAAGGTTCACTGCTCGTTCCCCGTAGGTGATAGCGTGATAATATGTAGCCTATATGTTGACCCGACTTCTTAATAATATTTGTCCCAAATTTGAAGTAAATCTATGCAGTACTTTTTGAGTTTATCCCAGACATACATACAGACAAACAGACAAAAATTCTAAAAAACTATATTTTTGGTTTCGGTATCGATTGTAGATCACACCCCAAGTATTCTTTTAAAAAATATTCAATGTACAGTTTTGACTTTCATACCATTTTATTATATTATGTATAGATTACGTGCGATAATTTGACTTTAGTTATTACTAGTGCAAATCTTAAATTTGTAATAAAATAAATTGAAATTAAACATCTCATGTTATTTTAAGTAGAAACTATTTATGTATATAAATCGTTTCTCCATTCTAGGCTCACCCTAAATATGACTTCGCGTACTCAGTAGCCGACCCTCACACCGGTGACCACAAGTCGCAACACGAGAGTCGCGACGGTGACGCAGTGCACGGCTTTTACTCTCTGGTACAGCCCGACGGTTCCGTCCGTAAAGTTGAATACTCCGCTGACGACCACAGCGGGTAAATTTTCAAATATTTTTATTAAAAACTGGTAGAGGATATTATATTTGAACACATTTTATTTTAAGGGCTTGAAGTTTGCCCTTGTTGATATTTTAAAATAAGTAAAACAGCCGTTTTTGGTGTTATCATAAAAAAATTATCTTGGTAGTTAATTCATTCTAGTCTTACTACCGGCTTACCATTTCGCATATTAGATAGTAATCACACAGAGTAAAAATTTACTAAATAACCTATCACATCCGGACTAAATGTTAGCTAGTTAGCTACCGAACATTTTAAAATAAAAGAAATTCACCTCAATTTATATTTAGTTCATTGCTTTTTTTAAGCACCAGTTTTTTTTTTTCAGTTTCAACGCTGTCGTCCATAACTCCGCTCCGCTTGTTCATTCGCAACCTGCCTACCAACATTATTACTAAGCAAAACTGTGATTACTTTTTAAACTACTTTTAAATCACGAATACCTGCTATTTATTATACACTTAAAAAATATATATTGTTTTATTTTCTCAAAAATATTAATTTTTAAAGATTCTTATACTCTTCGTCCATTCACGAATAAATTTACTATGTCACATTTAATTTCATAAGTGTTAGGATAGGTTAATATATAATACGATTTATTGGTTTTTGAATTCGTTAGTCAACGACTCAAGTTCCAACAAGATCGGAATTTACGAGGATAAGCCCGCGAGTCAGCTAGTATTGAATAATTCACATGACAATTATTGACATTTCATTCATTGACATGTTCACAAACGAATTCTTCAATCGTTAATCGTTATGTTTATTTTAAATATAATATATAATATACTATATTCTAACATAAACAATCAAAGGTAACGATGATTTGACCTTTAGCATTTAACTGCTTTTTTTATGCAAATAAATATCAGAATGAACAGTTTAAGAAATAGAATCTTTTCATTTTCTCATCAAATGAATGTGTTGAATGCCTTTGACTATCAAGGTACTTTGAGACCTGAAGCTTAAACTTAGAGATAGATACGATGATTTAGTACATAAAGTATATTAACTTTTCAAGTTTTAGAACTTGAGACATGTATAGTTTAAACAATAGTAAATAAAATGCTAAAAAATATTTTTGCTCATGTTATACTTTGATTACTATCAGAAAAGGGATTTGTAAAAAAAATAATTAAAATATATGTGACATATAAAAAGTTTTTAATACACAATAAAGAATTAACACTAAATACAAAAAAAATATGATAGACGTTTATCAAGATAAACACATAACAATTACGCATTACACAGTCAATTTAGTACGTAGGTATATCAAATAGTCGTGATAGTTTTCATGCAATTCCGTCACGAGCGGTTATTAAATTAGGGCCGAGTTGACTTGACCTTTCATAAACCTTGTTAATTAATCAATTCTGATAAATCTTTTGTAATCAACGCATTTTATTTATAATAGTTTTTATAAGATATAGCTGTTAGCTGCTTCCGATTCGAATTTCTTGATTGAATTACAAAAAAACTACCTACGTATATAAATATAAATATATATATATATATATATATATATATATATATATATATATATATATATATATATATATATATATATACGTAGTATAGCTACTTAAAATAATATATAATATAATATAATATAATATAATAAATTTCCATTTTTCCGTTCTGTTTATAAAAGTCACGTTTTTAAATAAAATATTTTCAAAAGTTAATCGTGTAACATATTTTAATGACAGAAATTCATAAAATACTTTGTTTGAAAATAATACATATCTTATGAAAACACTCGACAAGTATTTTTACGAATCGTAAAATTCGATTTGTAAAATATTTAGTGCCAACACATCGCGGGAGTTAAGCATTTTTTTTACTCGTACTATAATAATAATTATAAGCCCGCGTGTAAATATCCCCCTGCTAGAAATAAACCTAATATGAAAAGAAGAGGGGTTACAGGTTGTCGCGAAATTTCTTCAGCAACAACAATTTACCCAATCATATTTCTTACACGAGATGAATTTTTGAGACAATTTCAGTGACTTTCGGTGATGTACCTAAAATGATGAAATTAAGTAGTCAGAAAACCATCATCAAATCTTATATTGCTCGGAATAAGTTGTTTTTACCAATTGTAAGGCATATATGGAAGTAGGTAAATAGCCAAAATGTACTTGACCAGAAGATAATTAGCTAAGATAATAATTAACAAGACATTAACTCAGAGTTTATGTACCATTACAAAAAATAGTTGTGTTTCTTAGATTGTAGTGTTCCTTACTCCTATAATAAAAGATAAAACACTTCGGTCTGTCCTTTTGTTACCAATCTTTATAGGACAGTCTTTATAAATTACACAAAAAACAACAAAACACAACTAACAACAACAAAAACATACTAAAAGAAATAAAAATATGATAACTTTTACAGTAAATTTGTTTTAAGAAATTAGTAAGTAGTTGTTAAGTAAATTAATTATAAATACAACAATAGGTATATAAGAAAGTAAGGTAAAACTTAAATAATACAACAGCTTTATTTGTTGTATTGTATAATACAATTGAAGTATGAATACAAGGCACGATAAATGAAAAAAAAACACATATAATTATAACAACCATAAATTATATTAATATATATCATTAAAAATAATTAAAAATGTATAAAATATTAAATTAATAGTGGATATTTTTCTTTCATTTCCATCGAACATTTCTTTTATAATTTTTTATACGTAATAAAAAACAAATTCCTGGATAAAGAATTTAAAGCACATATTTTATAAGGCCTATAAGAGTAATGATAATATTTTTAACATATTTCGTACAATGGTCGTTCGTTTTTCAGGCATGAGGTAGATACCATTCCATTTTATGTTATTAAATTCCTGAGCTGTGTGAACCCCGTACAATAAAAATTTGTTCCTCATTCTTCTAAATGTTATAAACCTAGAAAATAAATAGCAGTTCATTTTATCTCGCTCTGTATTGACCTAGTATATTTAAGAAACGCACAGTTCACAAGTATTGTTAGGTAACAATTGCTTAGATACTCGTGTGTAATGTAAGATAGTAAAGACAAAGCATGATGACCTTGTCATGGATGTACCTAGAAGTGACTTCGGCGCCCCACCGGAGAAACAATAAGATCTCTTATAAAACCGACTGGTAATTATCAAAAACATGTCAGTCACTCATCAGAATCCAAAAAAAATGTTTTCTAAGGTAAGACAAATAAATTCGATCCTAATTTTTGGCCTGTTAAAATGTTCCTTATCACACACTATTGTTTCAGATAATCATCATCTTTGGTGCAGTTTTAGCAGTGGTTCAATGTGGTCAACTAGGCCAAGATCACTCCCTTATCTCCAAAAACATTGCCATTAATTATGGCGCTACCTATGGAGCACCTTACTATTCTTCGGTTTCCCATAATACTGAATTAGGATATAATAGTCATGCAAACCCCCTAATCAATCAAGCTCCACTGACTTTTCATAAGCCTTTAACAGATGATGGACCATACGCTAATACTGAGCCTTTATCCCATACTGGACCTCTAGCCCATGCTGGCCCCTTAGCCCATGCTGGACCTTTAGGTTATGCTGGACCTTTAGCACAGGCTGAACCTTTACCCCATGGTGGACCTATAGCCTATGCTGGACCTTTAGCCCATGAAGGACCTTTAGCCCATACTGGACCCTTAACCCATGCTGGGCCCCTCGCCTATACTGGACCCTTAGCACAAGCTGGATCTTTAACCTATGCTGGACCTTTAACCCATCCTAGACCGTTAGCTCTTGCTGGACCTTTAGGACATGCTGGACCTTTAGGACATGCTGGACTTTTAGCACATGCTGAACCTTTAGCACATGCTGGACCTTTAGCATATGCTGAACCTTTAACCCGTACAGGACCTTTAGGTCAAGCTGGATCTCTAGCTTATGCTAGACCTTTAGCTCATGCTGGATCTTTAGTGCCTGCTGCATCTCTGAACCATGATGCACCTCTAGCTCATGCTGCGCCTCTAGCTCATGCAACGTCCCACTCCAATGCTATTTCTCTATCCCACACCTCTCCAAATCATATTGGAAGCTACGGTGGAAACCATGCTGTGAAGAATGTACGTATTAACGACTTGAAAATTCAAATTAAGTTAATTCAATTTAAATATAGGTTAATAATATAGTTGTTAAATTTAACATAAAAAATATTTTGAATATTTTCTTTACAGTCCTACCCTAAGTACGAGTACTCGTACTCTGTTGAGGATCCACATACAGGCGACCACAAAGCCCAGCATGAGACTAGAGATGGTGATGTTGTTAAGGGAGGATACTCACTACTACAACCTGACGGCTCTTTCAGAAAGGTTTCTTATTCTGCTGATGACCATAATGGGTAATTTATTCACATATAGTATTACTATGGTTACGTAATAAGTTAGAAACTTGACATCTCAACTTTCCTTCAATTGCGTAAAAATACGTAAAACCGATCCGTTTAAATGACTTGCTATTATCTGACATTGCTTTCGCGGGAAGCTTCTCTCATGCACGTAACATACTCGTAATATCACGTCGTAAATATAAAGTCACATGGCAACCAAACCGGTAATCTGGCGTTCCGGTATAATACGAGTAATGACCTCAATCGACCTCTGTGCTTAATTCAAGAGTATCTCGATAAACAAGTGTCAGTAGTAAAACAGTTGTGGAACGGGTTTTGATATCTGGATGATTCATTTCATATAAACATAAACATTGTCTTATTTTCAGTTTCAACGCTGTGGTACAAAACTCCGGCCCTAGTCATCACGTCTACTCGGCTCAATACCACCATCACTAAGTCTTAAATATGTAACAATGAACAAATTGTTTTGCCTTAAACTGTGATCGAATTTATTTTATATTGAACAAAATTATATATGTATTTTATAGTAATTAATATTGGTTTCATTTATATTTAAAAGATATATAAAGACGCTAAATTATATTTTTTACATTATATAGAACAACATCTATGTCATTAAATATAAATAGCTTCAAACCCATTCTAGTATGATAATAATGAAAATGTCTTAGGGGAATAACTCTTTACTCGATGTGGCCTAGGAATAAATGGCGCAAATCTAAGCCAAAATATTGAAATAAGAAATGGAACCTTAAACTTTTAAGAGCTAAAACTTAAAATTTGATCCCCTGCTAACCTACAACCTATATCTTGTATCATATATCTTAAGGAGGGTCAGTCCTTCATTCTTCTTTAAGAACAACTAAACAGCAGGACATTACGACTGTTACTATACATTACTATATGTATATATGATCTATAAAAAAGTAATTAATATAACAAATATGGTCGATTACTTATTCGATATAATTACAGTTCTAACATTACATTATGAAACGATTATTAAACAAGGGTAAAAAATCAACACGCTTAAAATATTTTAAGTTACGAAAGGCAATCTAATTGATAATCTTAAACTGCGCTGACGAAAGTACTTCGACGGCCGCCTGTTATTTACTTCGGAAATTATATTGCACATAAACTTGATTCGAGTTCCACTTTATCATATAATATTTAAATTTACTCTAATAATTGAATTTAAAAAAAAAATTAGTAAAAATTTAAGTTCAACATCCTTTTCTACCCGCAATTTTGGAGGTCAAAATGTCTTAAAAATTAATTAAAATAACTTTTCTCACGGGTACGAATAGTTCATATGATTTTGCAGTTTTTTTTTTTTTTAAATTATATCTGTATCTAGTATGATATTTATCAGCTTACTCAACTTTTAAAAATAATGCAATCACTGTTTGATTTTTAACGTAACTTATAAAATTACTTTAGTATGTTTCTGTCACTTAGAAAAAGCTGACTAGAAGGTATTTACAGTAGTTCACTAAAAACCCATCATATCACCCTGACCCACTGACTTACAGTCCTACCCTATTTTAAGTTGGGTTTTAAACTTGACCAATAATTTTATAACGAAAGATTCATCGGCTTTTTTTTTACTTTTTTTATTCTCATGGTTTAATAAATGTTTACGCCATTACTTTTAAAAACTTTATAACTTATATATTACGTGCTCTTATATAGGAGTATTGTAAATAAAAAAACGTAATAAAATTATTATTAAATACAATTGGGTTATTTGGATACAATTGATAGTTTTATGCTAAAAAGTACTACGAGTAGAAGTAAGTGTTATAGAAATCATAATATTTTCAAAATTATAATTAAACTCAGCCGAAACTAGCTAACGTAAAAAAAAAAAGAATAAGACGCGTTAATGATTTTAATGGTGGTTATGGAAAAAGAGTTCTTAAAACTAGTTCGAAGTCACGTGTCTTTTCCATTTAAAAAAAAATGATTGATTTAAGAATTAATACATTATTGTTGCAAAGTTATTACTGTCAGCAGCAACGATCTTGAATAACTTATGATTTAGAATCATTAAGAAATTCTATCGTACGTCCATCGTTCCTCGTATATCGTATCGTATCTCCCATAAGTCGTTATCAGATTATCACCATATTTCTATGGTACCCCATAAGTAGATAGTACCTATACACTTTAAAAAAAATACAGAATATGGGCCAAAAACCTTGAATAAATCAGTTTTTATAAAAATACATTATACGTATAATTTTTAAGGATTTCTCACAAAATGTATACAGTTCGTTATATATAGCGCGACGTGCACTTGTTAACGGTTACTTTAAAATGAATGAAATGAGAAAAGTTATTTTAATTAATTTTTAAGACATTTTGACCTCCAAAATTGCGGGTAGAAAAGGATGTTGAACTTAAATTTTTACTAATTTTTTTTTAAAAAACGTATAATTTTTAAGGATTTCTCACAAAATGTATACAGTTCGTTATATATAGCGCGATATGCACTTGTTAACGGTTACTTTAAAATGAGTAATTAAAATGACACTTAAGACCATTATCATAACAGGGTTTATATAGCGCGCGAGTTTCTCCATCGCTTAACCATCTCAAATATTAATTTTCTCTATAGAAAAAATGCTTTTTATAAACAATGTCTTTCTTATTACTCAATTAGTTATTGAAATAATTAGTAATTATTACAACATAATCAGAAAAATATCGTAATATAAACCTAAACGTAATAATTCTGCTTAGCAGCCAAAATATACTTACAATGGCATCAATATGCTACTAAATATCGTAAAACAAAATCGGTTCTTAAAATAAATATTTATAAAGATTGATAAAAAAAAGATTCATGGACGAAAAAGTTTGCAGTGTATATTAAGTTATATTATAGTTAATATGTTCGTTTTAACTGATTAACGTTGTTCCTGTAATTAGCCATAAACAGACCCGTGTGTAGAATTATAAGATTATTTGTCAATTAAACTCAGCAATGGGGTAATTTCCTTTTAATTGTATTTATTTCCAAATTCAACTAAATTAATTTGTAGATAAAGTTAGTCAACGAAAAAAAATATTTTTGAACTATACATACAAATATATTAAGATTTTAGTTATGAAGGGATAGGAAATTGATCTGCCTTACTTTATTTTTTCACCAGGCTTTAATCGTAAAATTAATTAAACAAAACAATATAAATCAAAGCAGGGCTTTTTTGTGGGGGCACGCGGAGGCACGCAGTGCCCCCAAAGGAAATTTCGAATTAAAAAAAAAACTATTTTAGGAACCTTTTTTTAATAGGTCAAAAACTCTCGGTACTCTTTTTAACACAAAGTCATCATATTTTGTACATACAAAAAAATTATTTACAAAGAAAGAGCAAATCATGTCACTGCCAAGCAGCCTTGTCATTTAAAAAATTAATTAGAAGCTAGGTTGTAAATGATTAGAAGCTAGGTTGTAAATGATTAGAAGCTAGGTTGTAAAGTTTGCAAATTTTTATACAAAAACTGGCGTTCAAGCTTCTGAGGAGTGGTTTAATTGATAACGATATAAGATAACGTACAGTGGTGATACACGAGAACAAAAATTAGTATCTTTGAGAAAAAAAATCTCCACAAAGAAAGTGAATTTCATTCTGAGGCCGTGAAAACTCTGGAAGAAGCTGAAAATAAAACCATAGAAACTATCGTTTTGAAAAATATATCGACTAGTAAGTCTATAACATGTAAAATATCTCGTACGTTTTATAAAATTGTGTCGGCGAATCAATCATTCAATTCAATGGAATCTGAAATCAGGATCAGAACAAGAACTAAACGGTCTCTGTATGGATCGCATACTTCATTCAACTAATGCATGCTTCAATATTATCGATCATATTACTCAAGAAAAGCAAAAAAAATATTTTTTTCTAAATCATAAAATTAATCAGTAAGTAATATTTCCATACTAATTGAAGAGTTAACAACGATCAGCAATATATTATCTCTGATAATTTTTGTGCGAATTTGTTTACCTTACCAGGAGATGAATTTCCCCGTGAACTTATTTTTGGATCTAGTCGAGTCTAGGAAGGTGTTAAAGAAGGGATCATTTTCAGCTCCCTTATGAATTGTCTTCAGTGTTATGGAATGAGCAAGCAGTATCTTAAAGATCATTTATTTTTCCTGTGATGGTGCTGCTGTTGCTATGCTTGGTAGATCGAATGGAGTTGCGAAACTCATGCGAGATGAATTTCCATCCATAATAGTGTGGCACTGCGCTAATCATCGTTTGGAACAAGCAGTAAATGAAATGGTCAAGTGTATCGGGGAAATTAATAAATTCGAGGGATTTATATGCGTTATATCACGCGTCCTCGAAATATTCCAGAGATTTATTTTTAAACTTGTGCCCATCTGTTAGAGAAAGACCTTTTTAAAATATGACGAATTTTAAGTACAAGCTTCTATTTTTCGTTCGGTTTCAGCTACATGGAACAGTTATGTTGTATTAGTTTAACATTTCAATAATGTCAGTTCACATTCAGCGGGTTTTTGAAGAAAATCACTAGCACGGTGTTTGTCCTAGATTTGGCGTTAATGTGCGACACTTTTCAAGAGCTAAGTGAGCTGAGTTTAGATTTGCAAAATCGTGATATAAGCCTAATGAGTGCTAATCAGAAAATTTAAAATGTGGTTCAAATAATTGGACGAAGAATAACTGAACCTGGTACGTACTATAAAAAGGCTTTGGAAGAGGTGAATAACTGTCATTTTTTTGGAGTGAAGGTACACAACGAAAGCGGAAGAAATATACAGAAACCCATAAATCCACAGACGTTTTATTCTCAATTGGCAGGAGCTTCTATGAAAGATCGTTTTCTATAATCTAGTGATAAAAATATCGTTCAAGCATGCGATGTTCTCATACCCGAAAAATGGCTAAATGAAGTTGAAAAAAACATAACGTTTGGAGAAAAAGAAATTCGGGAATTAGCGTGCCCCCAAAAGAGAAGTTACAAAAAAGGCCTGCATCAAAGTGGAATAAAACAAATAAAACTCGCCATAGACTTTGCATAACAAATTAACATTACCTAGTAACTAATGTCAAATCTTAAAATAAATCAGGTACTAGAAATAGCGTGTTATAATTTCTCCGCTACTATTTACGCCCATGCCATGTAAACCGGCAAGTTTCGACAACTGTTGCACTGTGTCATAATCGTTAAATAACTACGAGTAGGTACTACTGTATCTACTAACCTACTAGTAACGAAACCCTCAAATTGTACAACTTGTCACAGATTATAGTGTCCTTAAGTAAACATAAATAAACCACTTGAAAAGATATATTAAATATATATATCCGGTGTAACTAAAATTAAACCTCGTGTATAAAAAGCCTCGAGTAAAAAAATTAAACCTCGTGTATAACAAGCCAAATATGAAACAAAATTTTTCGTTACCATTATTTTTCTTTTAACAGATCTTATCCCTTGAGTAGAGATATATCAGCTCAGTATATACATAATCTTAAAACCAGAGTCTTAAAAGAACGTTGCGAACATAAATAAACATAAAAATTTGTTTAAAAGTTCGTCTTCTCGGCGGTAAAGTAAAACATCGTTAGAATACCTATATGTTTCACTAATCATTTTAGAATTTCTCTTTGGAAATTCTGATATTTTTCTCTATCAATCCACAATAGAAACATAGTAAATTAAGTTCTAATAATAATTTTACTTAATAAAAGGACCAACTTTTACCCAGAAGACATTACAGTTAAGTTAATTTTGCAGTTACTGTCAGTCAAACATGGTCAATACAAATGCTAGTCCAACAATTAGTTATTGGTGTCATTAAATTACATGATCGAAACAAAAAGAATGATTTTTATCTTCTCTCATGGTCAAAGTAAGCGGTGATTAACCTCTGAACTGTAGACAATACTTTAATCCTTTCAATTTATTCGACTATAAAGATAGCTTTGTCAATGACACTTACAAAATAACCAAATCCCTTGATCTAAAACAAATTTTGTTTTAATTAAAATATTTCTAATCCAATTATATTTAACATAAAAATATATTAATTTCGTAAATATCCTTAAGAAGCCAATTTTGTAACTTTTACTAAGCATTCCCTTTCACAGTTTTATTTCAACAACCTTTCTTGAAAATTGCATTTCTTAAATAAGATGCGTATGTAAAGTGTCCTCAGTTATTGTATATCATTACACCTATCGTTTCACACAGAAAAAAAAACAGGCTTAAAATAACTGTGTTGTTATCATTAATATTAATTTATATTTGTATTTTTTGTAAAGCTTAGCTTATTTCGTCTTATAACATTGTATTAAAGTAAGAGCGTGTTAAGGAAGAGTGACTTATTTTGGCAACGGTGCTTATTGCACTCAAAAGAAGAAGTCAAACTTTGTGAAATTATTGTAATGTGTTGGTTATTGATGAAATAAACATTTTTTTTTATAACTCTTAATATTTTTTATATAAATCTTCTTGAGAAATGTAAACGTTATTTCACAAAAGCACAATTAAGATCATTAGCAAGTCATTTTGACAATAATAATTTTATGTTGAAAAACGATCTTTTTACACATAACTATACATACAAATATATTAAGATTTTAGTTATGAAGGGATAGGAAATTGATCTGCCTTACTTTATTTTTTCACCAGGCTTTAATCGTAAAATTAATTAAACAAAACAATATACATCAAAGTGGAATAAAACAATTTTTTTTATAACTCTTAATATTTTTTATATAAATCTTCTTGAGAAATGTAAAAGTTATTTCACAAAAGCACAATTAAGATCATTAGCAAGTCATTTTGACAATAATAATTTTATGTCGAAAAACGATATTTTTCAATCAAATACCGTTGAGCAATAAAGTAATGAAATTACCGTATGTCTTTTTACCATTTCTTATTCCTGCAATTATTTTATTTATTTACATAACATTAAAACAAAATATATATACATAAAATCTACTTGATTTTACTTAAATAAACAAATTTATTTCTAGTATTTCCTTTTTTTCGATACTGTAAGGAAAATATAAAAATTGTAAACCTTTATTTCGAGGTAAGTCGAGGTAACTTAATAGAAATTATTTTACTACACATTACCGACCACATTGATAACTACAACTAGCATGTTTCTAAAAAATAGGCAATTACAAAATTGTAACAATGTGTGTTGTTTTCTTTTGTTACTAAACAAACTATATAATTCGCAAAATTCACAGTATATATACATATATACATATATTTTAATACAATAATATTATGATAAGTGTAATTTTAAGGCATATTTATTACAGCTAAGGTGTAAAAATAATATTAATTTAACTCAAATTACAATAAAATCCAGTTATATAAGACGCTGTGGAAATATATATGTCACAATATATTTATAATAATATTATGTATACTTAGAAAAATATTGAATACTTTTACAGAAACAGTCATAAATGAAGTACTCGTATAAACACGAGAAGGAATCATAAGAGTTGTAACGCCAAGTTTCCGACTTCATATAGGAAAAGCTAAATTCATCACACTGCTTTTCCGTATACTGAGTAACGGTCGCTACCAGGTGTATTGTGATAACAACCGGTATTGACGGCTTTACATGCTCTCCGAGACGCGGTGGGGTGACCCACAATGATACAAGCAGACCGGAAACAAATATTTGTACAAATACAAATATCTACACCCGGAAATCGAACCCGCGACGTCGTCAACTTATATTAAAAAGCCTTTTTTTTCAAAAAAATCAAAATCAAAAACAACTTTATTCAAATAAGCCCGACGAGTACCTTCAAATCGTCATTTTACAAATTAACACTTTAAAGCGATTATTATTTTATAAAAGTAAAGCTACCACCGATTCGGAATGTAGATTCTGCAGAGAAGAATTGGCAAAAAACTTCGCAGTTAATCTTTTGAAAATAATATATAAACTATTTTAGTACAAAATTAGTAATATCTTGCATGAAATACAGCGCCACTACTAAGTCCACAAATCTTTATCGACTAAGTAATCCTGCACCGAATTTTTACCGCTTGGTCTATTTTTTTTTAAAATAAAATTTTCAAGTTTATGTTGAGACGATTCCAAAATTGTTTGTGTGATTTTATTATACATGCGAATACCATAACCCAGACAGGAGACATTTACTTTGCGCAGTCGGATACTTGGAGTTACAATTTTGTTATTCCTTCTAGTGTTTACACTGCTATTAATACTATTTATTACAGCTAAGGTGTAAAAATAATATTAATTTAACTCAAATTACAATAAAATCCAGTTATATAAGACGCTGTGGGACGCACCGGTGGGAGGGATGCGCTGTGCCGCGCTCCCGGCTGCATGGGTACCACCATCTTGCTTATTTCTTCCGTGAAACAGCTTTGCTGTGTTTCGGAAAGAAGGGCAAGACAGGCAGTGTAATTACTGGCACCGAGACTTAACATCATATGTCTCAGGATAGGCAACACATAAATGAGTTGGCTGGGCTAGTTCCAGGTAAACTGGTTTATGTTCATGGGCGACGTCGACCACTTACCATCAGGTGGCACGTCTGCCAGTTTGCCTATTCAACTAACACATAAAAAAAAAAAAAAAAATTTATTTCAAAACAACGAATATTCTGGTGAATATATATAATATTGTTATAAATATATTGCGACGCAGTTGTTAATATGTCTATGTAGGTACCTTTGGAAAAACATCCCGTAGGGAGACTCGCGCTCCAAGATCGTAAATGCCACGAATACCCCTTTTTTGATAAATAAATACAGTCTCAATATCTGTAGCATTACCCCACAGTAACAGACCGTAAGACATAATACTATGGAATTAGCTAAAATATATTAAACCCACAGTAGCAACGTCGGTCAGTTGTCGCACTTTTCTAATTGCTAAAGTTTTGAGTCCAAATTTATCCCTAAGAATACTGTAGTATCATTGACAATAAGCCTCTCGTTATTTATTTCTAAATTATAATTTGGATGTTTAACATTAGGCAACGAAAATACAACACACTTGGTTTTTTTGGCGTTCAAAACGAAGTTGTTTGTTTTAAACCAATCCTGAACTCGAGACAAAGAACTTTAATAGCCAAAGTATATTACTCTATACAAGATTATGTAAATGAAAAGGATGTGTGGGATAAGTGGCGCTATCTTTCATGCAGGACATATGTCCTGACTTAATTTGTGTGTAATGTTTGAGTTATGTATTGGTTTTTAAAAAAAAATAACTATTGAGTTTTTGCCGCATCTTTTCAGCAGTGTTAACTTTATATTAACTATAATTAATTAATTAAAAACGCTCCATACTGTATAAAATGAAGATTCAAAAGTGCATATGAAGCCTATTTAAATAACGAAATTTTAGTTTTTTTTTTTACCATTGTGTGCTGCTAAACCGAATTTGAGCTCGTGACACTCGGGTTCGGTATTCATTTTTTCACTGACTAATCGTACAGCCATATGTCTGTCATATATATATTAGTGTATGTATATTTGATTACAAAATTTTCTTTAAATTTTAATAGGCTTAACATTTTTTGCAGAACTTACGTATTACTTTACAAAATTCAATAGATTTCATCGTCCCGTATCTCTAATTGATTGATTTTTTGATTGATTTCGCCTGCTGATGTAAATGTACTCGTATTTCCCCTTTTAGGGTAGAATGGAAAAATCCAGCACCACATCAGCCGTTGGATGTCAACTGCTGAAAGTAGACCTTCCTCATTATCTCTGGGAGTTTTACTAATACTCGCCACGCTTGGCAGACGGGTTGGCGAGTACAGTATGTTGTCGCAGGATATGGTGACGCTGCTACCCATCACTATCCTGGTTGGTGTATAGTTCGCATAATATCACCTTAGTTGTCTTTTAGGACACCAAGGCACGGAAGACACGGAAGAGGACGGGACTATTTTTCTCTGCCGGTTACCGCACGGCAACTATCTCTACAATACGGCCCGTATCTCTACAATGTTTGTTTTTTACATTGTATCTTCTTTTACTTTTTTTTACAATCAATCTATTAAAAAATATGGATTTTTTTTAAATATGATATAGTGAAAACCTTTTGTGTGCGAGTGCAATTCGTACGTGTATAATTTTATTTCTAAAAAATGGCAACCACAACAAAGAAATAATTCATTCATATATATTCATTCAAATTTCTAAATCCAATCCCTAGCCTTGAACTTTTAATTTATAACAAAAGAAGTTGAAATAAGTCGATAACGTTCCATAAAAATAATAGAGACAATTACCGCTTCCGTGTCGGTTTTCAATCATGATCGTAAGAAACGAACTACCGGACATAGTGTGCCGACAAATATAAATTTAAGTCAAATATATAGTATAGAGAAATACCGGTAGTACAATAAGTTCCTTCTTAAGCTCATAGAGTTCATATCATATATCATTCGATCGTCATAGAGTTTTTAAATTAAAATTGTAACGATGTTTTTACATGAGATCTCTTTAGGAAAAATAATACACAGGGGTCTTTAGGAGAGTAAAAGAAACCAAAACAACTATTTATAGAATGTTCGTCTGTCTATCTGTCTGTGTGTTTGTACCGGTATCATGCAAAATAAACTACAAAAAATTAGATACAATTTTAAAAGTTGTCATCCTGAAAGTCTAACTTAATCTGGTGTAGGTAATTACTTTAAAAACGTCGTAGTGAAATCGTAACGAAATGGTTTTGTACATACATATAATATGTAACGTAGACGAAGGGACGAGGGTCAGATAGTTATTGTTAAACACTTTACGAGAATTTAACATTAGATTTTGATTGGAGCGAGATAGGATACATGAAGAGAGAGATACCACAGATCAATCATACAATTCAAAGGAACTTTTTTGAGCTTATGTTTACACTCTTAGATATAAGATATTTAAAATATTGTGTGATAAATATCTAATAAAAAAAGGATGTTTATCAACACAAGTAATTCTTTAGTTCCATTCAATACCTATTTTTATGTTATGAAATCAAATTCAAACGAATAAAGATTAAAGATAAATAATAATAATAATAAATAAATATGTTTAACATACACACTCAGTCATCTGTTTCTAAAGTAGGCAACTTAATACCTGTATTTTATGTAACAGTGGACTGATATACATATTTTTTTAATAAATATACATATAAATAATACATTTATAAATAAATAAATACATATTACACCCAGACTCGGAGCGGGAATCGAACCCACAACCCTGGAGCAGAAAACAGGGCCACTGCCAACTGCGCCACAGGCCAATATAATATATACAGTAACATAAAGTGAGAAGTTTTTTTTTTCTAAGACAACGGGTTTTGATATTGTATGTATTTTTATGATTGTAGGTTACCCAAATAAACGTCACAATGCAATTTTTTTAAATGGAATAATATTTAAAAAAAAATTGTTATTTGAATTATATAACACTAAACATAAACAGTATTTCTAAAACAGTATTTAATCACCATGTAATTATGACGTATTACGTATTTGACCATAATTTTTTGAGCTTATAATATAGAATACCATTAAAACGAATAAATTAATAAATAAATGAGCTTGTACAAATCCAGTTGATCTGTATATAAGAATCAAATAGGAGACTTATAAAAAAGTTAAAATTTTCAAAATGTAAACAGTTTAATCTGTTATTTATCTAGAGTCTAGACAAAAAAAAAATTTACCTTAGTTATCTTTTCAATATATTTTCTTTATTTATATTTAACTATTATTAATTAAATTTAAATAAAATAGTATTTTAAAAACACGTTGATTTGTTATTTGACTTTCTTACATTTAAGTACAAACTATTTTATCGTACCCAAAATCAGTGCCATTCGTTGTATCTTGTAACCGCCATCTGTTAGCAAATAAACGATTTAAAAGACCATTCCACACAGCATGATACTATTTAGGTATGGCCCAATAAACTATGTGCCTTCATTCAATTATTAAATTGCCTCATTATACTTATGGTATCAACTGATCATATTACCAGCATATTAGGAAATCGAATACACAATATTGGTTTGGTTATGCTAGTTTTCAACCGCCGTGTGGTCAATGACCTAGGTATAGGGATCGCCATTGCGCAATCTTCATCTATTGTAGTAATAATAATAATAATAATAATACACTTTATTGTACACCAAGACAGAAATTTACATAGAAAAACAAAAAAAAAAAAAAATAACATAACAAGGTATTATACAAAGGGCGGCCTTATCGCTAAAAAGCGATCTCTTCCAGGCAACCGAGGGGTAGAGGAGGTAGAGGAGTATATTGCAAACATTACATTTACAATATACATATATATTGCATGAAAAAAAAATTAAAGCGATGTCTCTACGCTCGTTTTAAAGAAACTGTATAATATTTGATATTAATTACACAAAATCTTTTGGTCATCTCTCAGCCTTATCTTCAGAGCGAAATATTTTTATTGCAACAATTTCTGACAGTTTAAACCATATAAAAAAATATTAAATATTAACCAACAATCACACCACGGTATATGCTAAGTAAGTTAAAATATGTATATGAGCAGTTAAACACTTAACAAGTCATAACACTCGGGGCGTTACTAAAAACGCTCTTTAACAAGACGTTGAAGTTATAATATATGTAACACTTATTTTGACATGAAAAGTTGGACATTAAGTACTACACTTACCTGTAATAATTCTATACTTAACCATTCTAATCATTCGATCATTTTAGTTGAATTTATACAAATAATAATAACTATAATATATAATAAATAAACAAGTATGCTTTATTAAAAAAATCAAAAAACCCGACTGCATAAAATACTCTTATTATAAACTAAAAAGAACAAAACAATTTACTAGCTTTCATTTGATACCCATATTGCTACAGTAAGAAAAAAAAATTCAACTCCCCCCCCCCCCCCCTCATTCCGCCATTTTCAGGCGCCATTTTGAAAATTTATATAGCCTATGTCACTACTACAATTTAGACAAATCCAACGACACCTCATATGTCAAAAACCGTCCAGCCGTTTGGGCTGTAGGGCGTGCCAAAGAAATGGACATACATACATACATACATACATACATACATACCTACATACATACACTCGAAAAACATAACCCTCCTTCTGTCGCAGTCGGGTAAAAATAACTAGTAGTTATATCTGCTATACTTGAAATGGAATATATTTAAATATTTTTTTAAACTATTATAGGATAGATTTGTAACTTGTTAAATACATATACGTGAGAAACGTGTTCGTAAAACAAAATATATTTGCTGTAATATTATTATATTGCACATATATCTATATTTTTACAAATAAAGTACTAGCTATAGGCCGCGTTAATAGCTGCGAATTACAAGTCCCGACTGCGCGAGAATTTTCTAACTACGATTTTTATAATAGTAGTCAAATTAATATTCGTATAAATTAAATGTAATTTCTGAATCAATGTTCATGGAATGAATGAAAAATGAAAAAAAAATGAAATTTAGTGAATGAATCATTGTGATTCAATAATTTATAAGCTGGATCAATTTAGAATATATAGAAAAATAAATCTTGAGATCTTAATATTTAACATAAATAAACAAACTGATCAAATCCTATAGTGTTACAAATTTCATATTTATCATAGAGCAAACAAATACGAGTACCTATGCATACAAGTAAGTACGTAACCTTTTAGAACAGTAAGGCAATATAGCCTACATTTATCAAGGCCAATTATTTTACCATTACACTTTAGATTAATAATAAAACTAAAATCTTTTACTATTGTTATTATGATCTGTTCAATTAGTAAGCACGCAATATCGAAATACTCGCTGCTGTAGGGCGACAGTGAAGGAGTAAGCGATTAACGAAGGCAACAACGACCTCGCCGTGTCAAAGTTACGGAACTTAAACGACCGCAAGCCCCACCACCGAAGGACCATGTCTCCGTTTTCGTTTTCATATAAAAGTCCCGCCTGTTACGATAATAGTATCAGTCACCTGCTCTGATTAACAACAGCAAAATGTTCTCAAAAGTGAGTTTAGATATGAACATATTATTATTATTATTTATATATATTTAAAAAAAACTATTATTTTTTAATGTTGAATAATTTAATCGTGTTTTTTGTTTTAGATCGTTGCCCTTAGCGCTGTGTTGGCTGCTGCCAACGCTGGCCTGCTCCCTCTTCACCACGCCGCGGCTGTGTCTTCCCAGAGCATTATACGCCATGATGCCGCCGTGCACTATGCCGCCTCTGCTCCATTGATTCACGCCGCACCTATTGTCCACTCTGCCCCTCTTGTCCACGCCGCTCCTGTTGTCCATGCTGCCCCCATCGCTCTTGCCCACGAATACGTATGTAAAAAAACACTAATACATTATCTTTATAATACATAAGATCTTTATATTTAGTTGCAGCAATAAAAAAATATTTTCAGTCTCATCCCAAATACGACTACTCTTACTCCGTTGCCGACCCTCACACCGGTGACCACAAGTCCCAACACGAGAGCCGCGACGGTGGTGCCGTGCACGGAAGCTACTCTCTCGTAGAACCCGACGGTTCCGTTCGCAAAGTAGAATACACCGCTGATGACCACAACGGGTAAGAAGAAAATTCGAAATTACTTTTCTTAGTTAAGCCTTTAATTTATATATTTTAAATTATTAATTATTTGTGTTTATGCACAGTTTCAACGCTGTAGTCCACAAGACCGCTGGCCACCACCCCGCCCCCGTGGTCCACGCTGCCCCTATAGTCCACGCCGCGCCTATCGCGCACATCGCCATCGCCCCTTTCGCGCATGGTCATCATGGATTCCATTACTAAACGACATTAGCATAACTTACAGATATGATCGTGACGAATGACTGGTGATTGTGATATTTATGTGTGTATATAATTATGATTGATAAATGAACTTAATACTCACTTGTAAATAAATAATTTTGCTGATCAATAATATTTGTATTCTTTCTTAAATAAATCTCTTTAGCACTAACCTACTCTTTCTGCATACAAAATTTACTAATTTAAAATTTATAATAATATGTATTATTACCTTTGTATTTTTAAGCAAAAAATTTCGTAAGAAAAACGTTCGTTCTACATTAATATCTATTTAAGACCAATGCTACCCTTGAATTTCAACGTTACTCAGTAGCTAAAAATAATTAGTGTTATTACACAGACATGCGTGGTTGCGTGTTTATGTTTTAAAATGATAATCACTGTATATACTATGAAAAAAACTTACGAAACGTATTCTCTACATATAAATGTAACCTCGTAAAATCACAATTAAGATTAGAATTAGTACAATGAAGGGCATTATTTTCCAACGTAAGTAACAGACTAACTAAAAACAGAAACTAATCTCCTATAAATGTATTAAGCAATACAATAATCTATAATTTGACTAAATATGAAATATCTACACTCTTGATAGCAAAAATGAACATATTAGATAGATACATATTTTAAAACGTCATTATAGGACCATCAATACAGTGTAAACTAATGTTTGATGAGTAAACCGCCATAACATAAATTACTACCAATTTACTGAGTTAAAGGTTATGTTATAAAATGTCACTATATGACAAATGTTTCGTGTCAAATTTGCAACCTAATGTTGACAAACAGACATGATTTATAGCATAAGTAAATGATTAGATAGCATAAAGTGCAAATTCTAATTTAAATTTTGTCGGTCTTGCAAATATTGTGTTGAAATATTTTGAAGTAATTGGGCACAAAATATTTGATCACTTTTAAAAAAGCTGATAAATTAATAACAAAAAAATTTATGTTAATATTAATTCAAATCGCCTAGTATAAGCAAAATTTAAAATGTACCAATAAAAGTCTCACTCCCAAGAAGGATCCGTTTGAAGGACCAGTTTCGACAGCTACATTTTATTTATGCGATTACAAAAGAATCGCCTGAGTGAAGAAAAATAAAACAATACTAAAAATTAATATTTAAAATAAAGATAATCACGTTTCTCATAATTATCTTTTATAAACCATAATGCGTAATAATAATAAAGTAAATAGAACAATAACATTGTCTACAAGTAATTGTACTTAAATTTATAACAAAGCACATTTCGTTGTTTTTGGAATTAAAATATAATAATAATTAAATAAAACTAAACCGAGTTGAAACAATAAGATATAAATAATCGATAGAATGACCTTTATACGACAGTTAATCAACCTACAACACAGCCATACTTATATGTATGTATTATGTTATTAATACACATAACATAAGTTAGAAATAAACAATAGAATTTTGAGACTTATAAAATATTTCAAACACAAAACTAAAACCTAAAGTTTCTAAAGAATTTTTTAACTGGAACAGAGATAGGAAATCAGAAATCGCATTATCCAGAAAAACTGTAAAAAATATAACCTCTTTTTTTTTGATTAAAAGTCTATACCGGATTATATCGGATTTTATCGCGATGAAATCCGGTATAGACTTTTAATCAAATGAGTAAAATTCGCGTAAATATAAGAGAACAGTATGATAACCTCTTTTTTGTAAAAACAATTACAGTATGGTAAAATTTATGATCATGATATTTTTTTAAGGTTCAAATCGACTTAAAAAGGATCTTCATTTTATCTCTTATTTATAAAAAAAAATCAAGTAATAGCAGAAATAAGTCTTTACCAAAATGTTCTATACTTAATGCGAATTTTTGGATTTTTGTGTTTGTGTTATTTAAAAATGCAAAACGACATCGAGAAGATTATTTGGTTAGTTCGGGGAACGTCAACGTTATTTTGCATCAGTATCATGAAGTGAGGAAGCTTTTGTGTCGTTGGATCCTGCGTTTGCTGTCAGACACTGAAAAACAGACTCGTGTGGATTGGTGCCGCGGAATGCGTCTATGATTTGAAAACGGAACATCAAGACGTGTTTTGAAGATCATCACAGGCAACGAAACGTGGATTTATCAATATGATCCGAAAAATAAGAGACAGTCGTCAGTATTGGTTTTTTTTTTTCAGAAGGAAAGTTGCCGACAAAACTGCAAAGAACTCGTAACGTTGGTAAAAAATGGTGGCTAGATTTTTTTTCTCGTAGCGGTCATGTGTCGATAACAATGTTGGTAAATCATAGATATGTTAACTCGAAATGGTATACAACAGTAGCATTGCCAAAAGTTTTCCAATCTCTGCGAGAGAGGAGGGAACCATGATGCATCACGATAACGCTTCGTCACATACGTCTTACGATTTAGCTCGCTGTGATTTCTTTTTGTTCTCGATAATCTTAAAAATAAAAGGGAAATTTTTTCATGTGCCGAAGAGGCCATGGTAGCCTACGAGGTTCCAATTTCGGACTTATCGGATCCATACTGGAAAAGCGTTTTAATAACTGGCTTAGGCGAATGGAACTTTTCATAGAGAATGAAGGATCATATTTTTTTTAAACAATGTTCACGTTCATATTTAAAATGATCCCCAACTTAGTAACGCAAGAGTTCATTCAACCAAAATATCATTGTATAAATATAAAAAGTTATTTTTATTTCAAAATTATGTGAAAAAATATTTGACCTACTTTTACAGTCTTTTATTCTGATCAATTTAATAAGACTATGGGCGAAAAAAATTACGATTTATGTATATTTTTTGGACAATTTAAGCTTGACCAAGAATCGACTGTGCTAATAATGTTTTCATGATGTGAATCAGCCTGTAAACGTCCCACTTCTAGTCAAGTCTCTCCTCCATATAGGAGAAGGGTCTGCCAACCCGCACTGGAGCAGCGTGTTGAATTAAGCTCTAACTCTTCTCCCCATGGACTCCAACCCTTCTCCTACAAGAGGCCTTTGCCCAGCACTGGGTTGCTTACAAGCTGATTCAGTTCATTTCAGTCCAAATAGTTTTACTTTCAAAACTTTATTAAAAAAAATAATCATACTCAAAATGATTAACCAACCTGTAAGTTATCTCAATTTGAATAGAAAAAAAAATGCAAAAATTAAAGTGTAAACAGAAAAAAAAAAGAAATAAAGAGAAATAAAAAAGTGTAAACATAACATATAATAAAATTGTAAAATTACACGTGTCTTTTTTTTTACAGAATCTAAAAACACTAATTTAAAATATAACCATATTTAGTAGGAATATAAAATCGCTTCACTCTTTCGAAAGTTATTGTGATTTGAATTTTGTATTTTTAACGAAAGCGTTACAGAAGATTAGCCGAGGTAGACAGTCTAAAAGTTGCAAAGACGTTCTGTGAAATAATGTTTTATAGCGTATTAATTATAATAATAATTTATAATAATATTCAAAACTCAATTAATGAAAATAGACGGGAAAAAAACGTCAAACTTTCGGATTACGATTTATTTTCATGCAAAGTTACGGACTTTCAATCACACAAATACATACTAATGTAAAACTTGGGGGCGACACTAAGGGCACAGCTAGTTTTATACTCGTATAAAGTAATTTACATCAAATCATTAATGTATCATTAATGTTACTAGCATTCACGAGTAGCTGAGACGTTGCTAGTGTAAAAGAAATAAAACAAATTGCTGTGAACTAACGTTAAGATTCCGCTCGTACGTGAAGGTACGAGTAATTGTTTGAATATTGGCGTTTATAATCAGTTTTTACGGTATCCATGGTATTCGCACTTTATTGTTGTTTTACATTTACGTGAGAATCAATAGTGTACTTATACATATATAATTGTATATATGCAACTGTACAATTTTAATAATAATGTTAGTACTAAGTAATATATATTATTTTTTAACATATAGGGATAATTCTCACGCTTATACTCCAACAATAAGCAGCATATATTAATTTAAAGTTAGAAAAATAAAACGTAATAAATAAACAAAAAAATTAAAGCCTAATTAATTCCACTGACATACTGAAGAATGACGTATATATATTTTGGCTTTTCATAAAACTTGGATCATTATTCAGTGTTAATGTATTTTCTAAAAAAAATCCCTTGATTTTTTAGAAATTTATTGTTCTATGTAAAGAACCACTTGAACCATAAGAATTGATTAAATTTAATTTTTTTCACAATTCTATTCCAAAGTTAAAAACTGTTTTTTTTAACTGTGTTATACAAACATAAATAAAAAAAAAATTATATTTTTCATAAACATTATAGTTTCTTTTATCTTTTTAATCAAAAATAAACACGGTCGCTCTAATAAAATGATGTGTAGTTCATTAAAGCAAACGCAATAATCCCTACAGCTTTATATATCTCCTGATAACGCACACAAAGTTAAAATTTAATTGTAACTATTGTTTAAATATGTACAAATCCTTTGTCGAACTTTTTATCGCACGATTATAAGAATTCTCATATGTGGAAGCAGTATTGTAATAACGACTTATTTTACGACTTTAGAATTGATAAAAAAACACACGCAATACAAAAATTATGAAAAATATCTAATATTTAAAATATAAAGGGATAATATATTTGACAAAACAAAAAAAAACACAATCTGAATTTGAATAAAAAATAATAAAAATACGTATTTATACGATACGCACCTAACCCTATCAGCTCCATGATTCTCTAGAAATCGCTAATAGGCGACAAGATCGCCCAGTTGTCATCATTCTCCTTTTCTTGATATTTGTTGCGTTGAACTCGTGTTATCTTTTCATGTGTGGTGTTCAATAAAGTGTACTTATATAAATTAATAAATACCTATATGCCCAATAAGTGATGATATTGGTCATTTGGTCGTTAGGATACAAAACAAGCGATTATATCGAAGCATAACGTGCAAATTATAATTATTCTAATGCAAGGTCGTAACTATCTGAGATTATCGATGAAATTTTAATTTGCAATATTTAGTTTATTAAATAAATTTATTACTAAAAAAACGGAAAAATGTGATAATTGCCTTCCTGACACATGTGCAATACATTGTACTGAGATATTACGATAAAGCTATTAGCAAACCCTGAGAAATTGATTTTTGCTCTAATAATTCCCACTATTATAACTTCTATAAAAGCTAATGAAGGAGACCTATACTTGCACTATAGTTTCTGTCTTTAATTAGAAATTATTCTTTTGTATTAATTTAAAATTTCTAGCTTAAAATGTATAGAGTAAGTTTTATAATTTTTTCTTAATTTTATCTAACTTTAAAATATAATTGTAAATATTTGAAGTACTAGTAAGTTATTAATTTACTATGTTGGAAACCATCACTAATTTATATCTGTACATTATATCTATATTTATTCGCTATCTTTGTCTTATTATGGAATATTAAATGTACCCGTTTAAACGTGTGTATATTAAAATATCACTAAATTATGTTTTTTTTTTTTTCAGTTAATAATTTTATGTTTCCTCATAACGACCAGTATCGCTGAATTTCCTTATCATAATCATCATCACTTCGCAGTCTCCCACCAGGAACTGGTAAAACATGATGGACCTCACCACCCAATGCATATTCATCATCCAATTCCCATACATCACCCAATTCCAATTGCACACCACGTGCCAGTAACTGTGCCAATACATCATATTCCGCATCACGATCACTATGTAAGTTACTTATGTATTAATATCATTATTAAATGAGTATTAATAAATTTTCACTTAGAAATATTAGAAATCAGCTATAATTTTGAGAGCAAAAATATATTACATCTTTTAACTATCTACAAAAGGAGCATCATTAGACTTTTTTGAATAGGGGAACTGTTTAAAAAAATATTTTTATTTTACGTTACATTTGGGTATACTTTTATTTTCTTATAACTGGTTCTTATAAGCTTTGATTGTAAGCTGAAATTCTGAGATAATTACACAGGCCCATAAAAAAAGTGCTGAATACTCTTGACCAGACCTACTTAAGGTTATGTATTTCGATGTGCTGAATTCGAATTCGAGCTCAGTTTGGACAATATACCTCCAAAATTTTGAGTAAATTGCAAAAAGAAAATACTGAAAAACTCTAAAAATCGTAAAAATGAAGTTATACAAGCAAAAAAAAATTCTCGAACTAGATGGTGAGCAGATGTGCTGAGTCCAAATTCAATTTAATTTAGCTGATATACCTTTAAAATTTGAAGTTAATTGCGGAAAAGTGCTTCAAATCGCTAAATAATCGTGAAAAATTGCAATTATGCAAACGAAAAAAAGAATTTAGAGGGCTGATGAGCCAAACTAACTGAGGTTAGGATTCACCGCATCGAAATACATAAAAAATTTTAGTACGAAAAAAAATTTTTTCATTCGCATAATTACATTTTTTGGCCATTTTTAGCGGTTTTTTGCAATTCACTAAAAATTTGATGCTATCAATTCCAAACATAGACATTAGTATATTTAAAAATATATATATTTTTCAAAAAAATGTGACAATTACAGTAAGTTGTACTTCCAGAGCAGTTATATAACGTTAGTATTATACGAAATGGTGACATGATAAACATTTTTTGTGCGATTCTCTTGCTTAGAACTGTTAACAATACGTATATTATGTGAAAAATGTTACGTAAATGTTACAATTGTCTCAGATGATACTTTAAAGGTAATTGTTGCGTATGACGTGTGAATAGATTAATATTTACCAATTGAAGTAAAGAAATTGTAGATTAATAATATCTGTAACGTGATATTAGTAATAGAAAATGATACTTTTATGACTCTTTATTTTCGTATTTCACAATAACTTATAATATACTAGCTTCTGCCCGCAGCTTCACCCGCATAAAGATTGCTTCTAATACTTCCAAGAATATGTATACAAAGTTTCATGATGATCGGTTAAGTAGTTTTCGCGTGAAAGCGTAATAAAGCGTAACTTTCGCATTTATAATATTATTATTACTATTAGTAAATAAATAGGACAAAATTTTAACTACAAGAGTAGCCTCTACAACGGGTTTCCATGAATTCGACGTTATGAATGACAATAATTATAAATTTTTTACCAGACAAATACTTGAACAATATAATAAAGTTTATCTCGTAAAGGTTTTTACGTAAAAAGCATAAAAGTAGTTACAGATAATTACGATTAAATATAATATTATAGTAGTAAACGATAATAGTAGCAGTAGGATCAATTTTCAGTACATAAAAAATGTTAAGTTTTAATAACTAACAGTAAATATTAAAAGAAAAAGTCACAAAATTGTCTTAAAACAGTTTTCTTTTATTCATGTTTATAATCAATATAAAAGCAAAAATATTTTTTTGCCTTGTTAAACAAGGCGTGCAAACCGCTACGTAGCCTTTATAGACTCGATAATATTATATTTTTAGACAATCTCGTTCAAAATTTAAAACGCTTTTGTATTTATTTAATTTTTCTTCTTGAAATTTAACACCCAAATATATATATATATATATATATATATATATATATATATATATATATATATATTTTACTAATAAACTAAACTTAATTTTCTCTTAATGCACTAATGAACAACAAATGAGGCATATCGTTATCATTAAGAAATTAAACTAACCGTAACAATTTCGAACGAAATCTTTTAATCGGATTGTAAACATTTTGTATAACATAAAACAATATACCTATTTCCATATTTCCTGATTTATAGCCAATATCATTACAGGAAATGTATTTACACATTACATTCGGTATTCAGTGCTTTTTTACTTCTAACATCGTGTGTTATATCATTTAATTATTTTTATATGTCACAAATTATTGTAATACCTAATTTCAAAGTAAAAGATAACAATTTTTAATTTTTATTATTTTAATAGAAATGAAAATTGGAACTGATATTTATGTTAATAAGTATTTTTATTATTTCAAAATACGTCTACCTTGTGTATAACGTTTTTCATAAACCAGCTTCTATAAAAAATAAAACCAACAAAATATAACATAATATTTTTTAAGAAGCTCGATTTAATGTTATATATCACAAAGTGGAAAATTATTAATCTTTTATTATACACTTTTCAGTCATTTCCGGAATACAAATACTCATACTCCGTTCATGACCACCACACCGGCGATGTTAAATCTCAACACGAACACCGTCATGGGGACGTTGTTCACGGTGGCTATGAACTCATCGAACCAGACGGTCGCTTCAGGAAAGTAGAGTATAAGGCCGATGACCACACAGGGTAAAATAGATTCTTGATAATCACTTACATTAATATGTATTAACATGATCCATACCGTAATACGCCTAAAACCCTTCACAAAAATAGGTTTTAAAGTAAAAAAAGTATTAAGATTGACGCTTTCGAACAATATTATCATAACTACTAATAACTGTTTTATTATAATGTATAAAATATTACAGACAGGTAAATTAAGCGTAACACGTAGGAAAATAATCGGAAGTATCAAGTTTTTGTTACAAAGAATTTAATTTCTTACTTCGATATGATAAATTTAAAAAAAAAATCCAACAACTTTTAAAGACATTTTTAATTTATAGGTGGAAAATTTGATAACAAAAGAAAATAAATTAAATTGATTTTTTAATAGTTTTTATATCCATACATTAACATTTTCGTATTCATATTCATACAATGTTTTTTACTCAGTAAGATTTAAATGGAAACAATTTATCAGTTTTCTTTTATAAAAGACTGCTCTTATTTTTTTTTTTTTCAGTTTCAATGCCGTGGTCCATCATTCGTCGCCCCACCACCATATCCACCTTGAACACCACGGTTGATCTGGATTTTACAAAACTGCATATCGAAGACTGAAAATTCATCCTGACTTTCAAAATGTACTGAATATAGAAAATTTTAATAAAGATAGCGCTATCTGAAAATCGTCTTTTTTTTTGTTTTTTTTTTCGATATTTCATAATATTAGCAACTATATTATTTAATTATATTACGTGTGTATAAAACTACAAATAAATGTTTGTAAAATATTTGTACATTTACAATATTTCATAAAATCGCCTGTAACGAAAGAGGTAAATAAATCTACTTTGAAAATTGCAATTATTTACTCACAGGCGTTAAGCAATTTTGAGCACCTTGTATATATTAATTTCGATTAATAAACACAATACATCTTATATTTCATCATTAAAATTATTGATAATCTTCAAATAGAAAAAAAGGAATCTACAAGTGTATTCCAAGCAACGTATTTTATTAGAAAATAGTACCTAGAGAGCGTAAGATATCATCATAGAGAACCGCAAAACGAGCATATTTTTTTTATAGAACATATTTTATTAGAATAAACAATGCCAGTATATGCAATATTATATTACCTGCTTAACATATGCAATATTAAAATATTTTTAATTAAAAAAAAAGTAAATTAGTCAGTAGTTTAAACGAGTCACACTATCTTGAACCTGAAATTTTTAATCTAAGCTTTACATCCTACAGTATTTTCCTTATCAAAAAAAGATTTTTAGATAAAACACAAAAATACAGTTTTACATAATATGAAGTAGATGGTATAACTTACTTAATTACAAATAGGAAAACATTTATTAGGATAGTTATAATTTGCGATTACCTGTTTAACAAAAGAAAGAAATAAGTATATCAGAATATTTAATTCTTCCCTGATTTTTTTTTTAAATTAAATAATAAATGTGTTAAAGCTAATTAAATTGATCAATATTTTTTTCTATATACATAAATTATTAATATGCGAACACACCCACTAATAGTTTAATCGTGAAACTGTGTAATTGCTGACGAGTTGATTTCTTATAGGAAACCGAAAATTAAAAGGTATAACAATATTGGAGTATAAATACACGAGATAGCGTGTTATCAGTTAAGTTAGCATCACCTATTGAACTAATAGTATATGCGATGGCTTGGAAGGTAATTTTAACTAAAATATGATTTTAAATACGCACTACAAAATAGGTTTCAATATGGATTGCCGATTCTAAAATTTTATTTTTGTAATAAAATTAATAGTTTAATATAAATTCATTTTGTAGGTTGTGTCACTTCTTGGGATAGCGCTCATAGCGCTAAGCGATGCCCATCCACCAGTTTCTGAACAAAAAGTCAAGATTGAAAACGTCGGAAAAAAATCTGAGCATCATGAAGCATACGTAAGTTATCATTATTATTTTTTATATAATATATAATAATTAAACAAAAATAAACTACAATTGTTTTACTATTTTGGGTATCGTAACCCAAGGGTGCAAAAGGAACGCTCTGATGACTCTGGTATCTATCAATCCGTCCGTCTGTCATAGTTAACTTGAAATTTTAACATAATAAAATAAAATTAAAGGAAACACATATGAAACGTGTTTTTAATCTTTTTCAACTCAGTCCTAACATGTCCTAATATGTATTATTAAACGTTACAGCGATATGAAACCCTTTTCGTTGTAATTATAACTTGGACCACTTTTTTTTAAGTCTACCAAGACTAAGAATACGCTGTAGAAGACTAAGAATAAAAAATTACGAACTCAGAGAATTTATGTTTAGAAATAAAGTTTATTAATTATAATAAAACATGAAAAATTTACTAATTTAGTAATTATTAGAACTCATTGCATTATTTTATACGATTTGTATTATTGTATTAGGCTTGGACGTATCCATCTTATGAATTCTCATACGAAGTCTCGGACCCACATACGCATGATTTTAAAGGACACAACGAAGCACGAAATGGCGATGAAGTAAAAGGATATTATTGGCTTATTCAACCTGACGGTTTGAAGCGCACAGTCAAGTATCATGCTGACAAAAACAGCGGGTGAGATACGTTATTCAAAAGTATATTCTTAATAATTTTTATGATACAATATATAGAATATAATATTCAACAAAATACAACAGGTATGTTATGTATTTGTATACATTTTGACCTGCTATCGTTTTTCAGAATTAAAGCGCAAGTCGATATCACCAAGTCGGATTATTTATTGTCAAGTGAAAAAAATAACGAAGATAACAATAATGCTGAAGGTAATGAAGGTAATCAAGAAGAAAATTCAAATCAAGAAAATACTTCAAATACTAATGAAAATGAGGAAAATGGTGAAGAAAATCAAGAATCTAATGTAAACAATGAATCAAACAATAATCAAGATATTTCAAGTAACGAATCAGAATCAGAAAATACTAGTAATGAAAACGACAATGAAGGAAATTCTGAAGGAGAAAACCAGGAACAGGAGGGTGGTAATAATATGTCAGAGTTAGAAGAAATCAGCCGCAAAAACCATAAAGATCAAGGTGATGAACAAAAAGTTAGTAATTACCAAGGCCGAAAATATATGGGGCGCAGAAACTGGCATTACAAAGCAGGTATCCATAGCTACCGTGGAAAAGTTAAGTACGGTCAAAAATTGCATTATAGCAAAGGAGACAATAATGGAGGATCCGAACAGGAAAACAATAGCGAAGGTGAAGAGCAACAACAAGGTATGTGGAAACGTGGAGGTGCCAACAAATGGAGCCACAACCATCATTATGAAGAATCTCACAAAAACAAAGGGAAACATGAACAAGAAGCAGGTGGTAGCTACAAAAACAACGAAAACCAAAATGAAGAGAGTATCAACGAAGACAATGCTGGACAAGGTGAACAAGAAAATAATAGTAACGAGGAAAGCAATAACAATGAAGGCGGTAATGAAGGAGAAACTGAAGAAGGCACAAACGGCGGTAACGAACAAAATGATGAAAATGAGGACGGTAATGAAGAAAGTAGCTTAAATAGTGATAATAGTAAGGAGAAACAAAGAAAAACCGAATATCATGTAATAATACACCATCCTAAATACATTTCAATGTCCAAAAAAAGTAAGCGACGAACATAAAAATAATGATAATAGTCTAAATTTTCATGAATGTATAAAATAAAATTCATAACTTGTCGCAGAATACTAAAATAATATCCTGTTATTAATTAATTAATAAAATACTTATTATAATTTCATACTTCCTCGTTTTATTTATCTAGAATAATAATTAAATGTGTATAAATATTCTTTAAAAAAGAAATTATTTATTTATAATCAATAAGCGTTAAATCTACTAACTTTTGTGTTTATTTCACCTATAAAAACTAATTTATCAAAATAAAACGTAAGTTTCAAAATATTAAAAACCAAAACAATAGCCATAAAATACTCGGGTGAAATTATGAGTTGTCATGTCATGAATATATTATATAACATATAGTATAAATATAAAGTTATATATACTATTTCTGTACTTTAGATTCTAAGCCAAGATTGCTATTAATATTCCTAATATATGAAACGGTTGAATGAATATGAACCATGTACCAATATATCTGTTAAACATTACTTAATGTGTAACAAGTGGACCTTTAAAATATAGTAACTTAAAGAATAAATATATGTTTTATAACTAAATATATATAAAAATATACCGCAATGTTAGACTCGATCATTCTTCATTAATAATATGAGTAATTTACTTCGCAACCTTAAATTCATGTAATACATATTTCCTACTCCTCCTAATAAACCTAAAGTAATATTGAGTTATGTCAGAACTATTTACTAGTATTACGACTGTTTATTTTTTGCTAGATTATGGAACAGTAGTTTAACAAATAATATACAAATGTATATACTATAATTTTATATTACGAATTGAATTAATTATAACATTAAAAATTTTTTGCTCAAAATACATAAAGGTTAATAAAGAATTGTTTTAATAAGTGATAACACATCTCATGATATAAAAGTATGGTAGTAAGTACAATTTGTATACGTTATTTAATATTGTTTAACTACGTATAATAAAACTTTACAGCTCCATTTCTGTACGTTGAATATATTCTAATGGTTTTTTTAATGCTCTTTTAATGATTAGGTATATAATCGATACTGAAGGTCATTCTCACCTTCAGTATCGATTATTACTTTTTCATTTTTATCTGTGTATATTTTGGCCGTGTATCACGCCAAATACTGAATAAACTTAACTGAAACAGGGCATGATTTGAGTTCATAGTAGAAGCTAGATACTTTTTATCTCGCAATTCAGCACGACTCCCTCAAGAAAGGTGAAAATCTAGCCCAATCGAATTAGTATTTTCGATTTACAAAAATTTTTAGCAGCAATTTTCCTTCGGAATTCGTTAGGGAGGGTCACTGGTAGTCTAAATTCAAAAAGTACCAGAGTTTTCGCTTAATTCCTATCTTGATTTAACTCGTTGAACTCGATCTTTTTCAATTTTACACGGAAATTAGTTCTCGTAAATATACGCTTATTTCAAGTTACTTTACTTTACATTATACTTTTGATGAAAGAGATGGCAATCGTTGAGGTTGTGCTTTACTCTCGACACGTCAAGTAATTTTTTGCTCTTAAGCTATGCAAAATATTTAAATCTAAAATTAAAGCTTAGTTTGTTAAATTGTCTAAATAATACAATTAAATCAATCGTTATTTTTCTTAAAAATCAATTGAGTGCTATGAGGCGTACACTTTTGGATTTTCCAAATGTTAATGATTGTAGACATAATTTTAATCGGTTATTTAAAAATAATTTTCTTCATTTGAAACTTCATCGGCCTTATTCAAGTGAACCTGAAACGAAGCAGCCGTAGTTGCGGGCTATCGTAAAGTCAATGAAATAAAACATTTTTTTATCAATCCGTAACATGTATACAAACACGGCCATTACTACTACTACTACTAAAATCATCGAACAATATAATTGCCTTAGGAAAGTGAAAAGAAAAAACCGGCCTTTCTGTATATATAGACCTGATAGCCCACTATCAGTTAAGTTGGTATCGCCCATCGTTAGAGGAATTAAGAACGATGATTTGGAAGGTAATATGATTTATGGTGACCTAGTTTCTTATATAAGTACAATCTACTCTATATACTTAATATTTCATATGTTCAATATTATAAACTTTTTTTTTTCTTCTAATTTGTTGTAAGAATTTAGCTAGTATTAAGATTCAATTCATTTGCTCGTCTAGAAAATATTTATTTAATTTTTAAAATAAATTCTTTGTAGATAGTGTTGGTGATCTTGTACTTAACAAATTATGTCAAAAGTGAATCGGATGCTATATCAGAACAAAGGGTGGTTTTACACCATGTGAAATCTAAAAACAATGAAGAATCTAAAGTTGAAGATAAGAAGTCTGAGTATCATAAGGAATATGTAAGTCTTTTTTTAGTTTTTTTACCAAATATATTGCAACACAAATATTAACAGCAAAACATATCGTGAGACTGTGTGGTTGCTCTTCTAAATCGCCGGTTACTCTATACCCAATTTAAAAAGGTACGACATATTGTTGTGCTCTGGTTAGGTTGAGTGAATCGGTTTAATGAAAGTCAAATAGTATGAAGCCCACACCACAGTCTGTTGCACTTTATAAAACGTTTAGACAAAAATTCTATTGATAATTGAAACATATAATTACATAGTATTGAGTAATTAATTTATTTGTCCGCTAATACATTATACCGTTATTTACGGACCTCAAGTATTACGGACATTCTATAAGTTCACTACAGTTCGTGGTTAATTAGATAAGAACAATGTGTACAAATATATAATTCATTCTTAGGTATTCACTCTAATAATTTATATTGTATTACATTAATTTTAATTATTAAAAACAAGGTTTTACTAGATATAAAAATACTTCTTTTTAATTATTACAAAATTCAAAGTCGCACGTCAATTATATATTACAAAATATGTACCAAAATTTGTATGTTTTTTATTTCATTCAAATATTCTATTTATTGTTTGAAACAATATATTTTCTAAATATTTGAATTATTAATGTATTTTTCAAATTAACCATTATTTATAGATTATAATTCTATAAGCTATGTTTATGGTGACACATAACGGTGGCAAAATTACAAACACATTTTTTTTTTATTTGAATGGCAATTTTTATTCTTTGGAAAAGTAATCAAATGAAATTTTTGGCAATTTTTAACTTTGCTGCTTTAAACTCTAAGTGTTTTGACTGCAAACAACTCAGACACATAATTTTAAATTAGTGACAAGTATTTGTATGGTTTATCCTAGTTAGCCATTTTTGCAGAAACTAAAATCCTCTTGGCCAACTTTTTCTCTTAATAAACTCTTTTGTCTCTTGCTAATAACTTATTCTGGTGGGCTTAAAAAACACGTTTTTAAAAACACATCTAACCTTTTACTACAAGAAAAATCGTACATTCCAAAAGAATCGAGCTCCCTTAAGCACGGTGCTTGTCAATGCTCAAGTGCAATTGTATTCTCAGTAACCAATGAGCTGACATTTTATTTATTATTGTGAGGTTAGAAGCCATGTATGGTTGTAGTGATTAGTAAGATTTTGCAAAGTTTTCAATGCAAACTACTAACCACTCCCAGTGTTTTTGTTTGGTTAATTCCTTGGGATATATAAGGATGACTAGAACTTTATATTCCAGTTTTCTATTACCTGTATCATTTAAGCGTTTGATTTTTGATATTATCTACAGAGGAATAATTCAAAGCAGTCTTAGTTCAACTACTCGTATATGTAATATAAGTAATGGATTTTCAATAAATGAAACCTTATTATAATTTTTATAACAATTTTAATATTTTTTTATTGCACTTTCTGAGAAAAATATCGATATTTTTTTTTGATAAATGTATCAAACAAATATTTGTACACGAAGACATAGTTGATAAATATCTAAAGTCATATCATTATAGATTTTTTTTTTCTTAATAACGTTACACCAATAAAATATTTTTTCTCAGGCATGGTCTTATCCGTCTTATGAATATTCATATAAAGTAAATGATCCCGAAACGCATGACATAAAAGGTCAACATGAAAAGAGAGACGGTGATGAAGTAAAAGGGATATATTGGCTCATCGAACCAAATGGAAATAAACGAACTGTCAATTATCAAGCCAATGACGATAAAGGGTAAATTAATATATTTAAAAATTTACTTTTTTCCGCAAATTTGTTGTGTTGTGAAAATGTTGAACTTAGAAATAATAATGTAATTTAACTATAATCATGTTTATATTCGTAATTTATAATTTCTATATGTAGTTAATAGTATATTTATAAGGAGTAAAAGTTTTAGAATAATATAATATGGCAAATTATCTACAATATATAGTAGACAAACATTTGTATAACTTTATACATAAGTAATACTGTTCTACTAAAATAAATTTAATTTTTATTTGTCTTTAATATAGATTTAATGCTCAAATTCACATCACTAAAGATGATAAACAATACGAATACAAAAACGACAATGACTACGAGATAAATGTAGCTGAAGAGTTAAAAAAACCGGAAAATAATAAAGAAGAAAATAATAATACAGATAAAGAACAAGACTCAAAAAATGATCAACAGAGTGACAATGAAAAAACAGATGTAGTTAAAACTAATACAGACAACAAAAATGCCTTATATTCTCAAGATAAGTTTGAAAATAGTGAAACTGAGAATCAAAGTAATACAAGCGAAAGTAACGACGAAAATCAAAGCGATGATAATATGGGTAAGAACAATGAAAAAAATAAAAGAAATTGCTGTACTAATAACTATGAGGATGAAAATGTCGAAAATGGTCAAGATAAAAATAAAGAAAAACACATAGACCACAATAATCGAAGAAAAAAACGAATTAATATAACTAGAAATTCTGAAAATACAGATAAAACGAAAAATAGTGAATACGGTAAGAGTCAAAACAAACAGAAAAATTACAGTCATATTTCTAATAATGAACAAAATCATCAGAAACAAGCTGAGCAGGATGGTCAAAATATAGATAAAATGAAAAATAGTGAATATGAAAAGAGTCAAACCAACCAGAAAAATTACAATCATATTTCTAATAATGAACAAAATCGTCAGAAACAAGCTAAGCAGGATGGTAAAAATATCGATAAAACGAAAAATAGTGAACATGAAAAGAGTCAAACCAACCAGAAAAATTACAGTCATATTTCTAATAATGAACAAAATCATCAGAAACAAGCTAAGCAAGATGGTAAAAAGAAAGTTAATAATAATATTAATACAAGTTTCAAAAATACTAGTAATGAAAAAAAAGAACAATCAAACAAATACGAACTGCGCATCTTAGCCTTAGATACCAATGACGATATCAGTCGAAATACTGAAGATAACAAAAGTAAAAAATTCGAACATCGCATTCGTATATACCACCCAAAATCCTTATCGTCAAAACTTTGACTTAACCATTTAAAAAAATATATAACACAAAAATGTTGTTATTTATTAAATATTAATAACGAAAATAAAATATAAAAATAACGATTTGCTATTTTATTATTCTACTAGCAGTGCCTGCGGCGGCGTGCGCACGTAAGTTTAACTTTAGTTGGTAGATGATGAAGTTATTGAAGGTACTAATTATACTAACTAATCTCAATTCAGAAAGCACCATCAGCGCCGTCTTCTATGATAGTGTCGTACACGGAGTATAGATACCAGGAGTGCGAACGAGATAGGATTTTTCACGTTATTTATGTACACAATAATATACCCAGAATTTAGTTCTCTTTTTTTGCCACTGGCTGCGCAAGTATTCAGAACGTACCGATACTGTTATTATTATTGCACGTAAATACGGATTGGCTAACCTGGCTCGTGAAGTTAAAAATGAATTAAATTAAGTAGGTATAAAGTATTAATTTTTTTTAATTATAGTTGCCTTAGTGGCCGAAAGACAAGTAAGAATTTAAGAAAAGTGGCTTTATTGATTTAAGTACATATTTAAACGAGTACTTCTTAAAACGTATCGCAAAATATCTCTACCCTAAATTCATGCCGTTCTTTCAACTTTACGTTCGCACTCCTGGGTATATCTATAATCCGTGGTGTCGTACTTCAAAAGATCAAACTGTTGCAAAAATAAATCGAAATTTTCCATTTCATCTTTTTTTTTTACTGAGTTAAAAACTCAGTAAACAAAAATATAAATATTAAATATGATTTGATTCATGATGATAGGTAATTATGATGATTTTTATATTGATTTTACAAACCTTCACTTCTTGTATATATAGACAAACAGAAAGATATTTCTAAAAATGGTAGAAATGTATAAGTTAGTCTTTTAGACCCCTACAGAAATTTTCGTCAAAAAACAAACATGTGACATTTACAATTTTATTATATGTATAGAATAGAATACCCAGCTCAATGTTATTTAGCTATCTATACATATAATAAATCTGTTAAAACCTCCGTTTTATTAATACACTATATATCATCAAGAATAAATTTTAATAGCGCGATTTAATTTCAATCAGCGCCATCTATTGTAACATTTTTTCTTAAACGCGTATAACGTAAAAAGTACAAAACCAATGTAAATAACTTTAATACATAAAAATTATACATAACTCACAGTAACATTTAGTTTTTGTTTCATTGTAATTAAATTTAAAAATAAATATTTAGGAAAATAGAAATAGGTACCTAATGTGACGCCATCTATTAACAGCTGGTCTAACGAATCGTAACAAGATAGATGGCGCAGTCAACAAAACATAATTTTTTGAATCGCGCTGTCCAAAACTTCGGCCGAAAGAATGAGTCTCGCCCATATTTAAAGAAACGCTTTTTTTTTTGCATTTAATACCTTAGTGTACAAAGGTCTTGGTTGTTTGTTTGTTGTTAAAATATTTGGTCGTTATTTGTTTATTGATTGTACAAAGTTGGATGGTTATAGCTATTTAAGTTGTAATCTTAATATATAAAAGCGAAAGGTCACTCACTCACTCACTCATCACGATATCTCTACAATTTTATGACCTAGAGACTTAAAATTTGATATAAATATTCCTTTTGCCGAGTAGAGATCAGCTAAGAACGAATTTTACGAAATTCTACCCCTAAGACGGTGAAAAAGGGGGGCAAAGTTTGTATGGGATAACGTGATTCCTTGGTCCAATCTACTTCAAATTTTGCATAAATATTCTTTAACAGAATTGATTGAAGACGTGTTTCGTATTTTATCAAAATTCATACCCTAACTGTGTTAAAAGGGGCTGAAAGTTATTTGCTTCGAAGGTGATATCAATACTCAGTGCTTTTTGCAGTTTGAGAACTCAATCCATCTATTATAAAATATTTTCCAGTATCGACGCAGGTGTACGTGATAAAAAATATAAAATTAACATTTTTGAAATTTTAGTTAAATACCCGTACGAAGCCAGGGCGGGCCACTAGTCTAATAATAAAACAAGCCACTTCCTTTATTTTTCCTTAGCTGTTTTTAATATATAAAATATATTAAAAAAAATAAACGTAGTAGGTATATGTATTGCGTAGTCTATATTTATTTTATGAAACTAAAAAGTTTTAAAAAATTATGGTAAATTTTGTTTACCTCTGAAATTGCTATGTAGATACTATAGGCACAAAATTAAAAATATATTTTCCGGCGAGAATAATACGGTACGGTCTTAATTAAGCTGTATAGATTGTATTTTCTGGGGTATATAAATTTGGATTTAGAATCTTCAATTCCTTATTGTAATAGCTAATTGTAATTTCTTAAGATTATATCGTTTTACTTGAATGCAATACTCCATGTATTTTAATATTTTATAAGATTAGACTTAAAAGATATAAAATCTCATCATCATCATATCAGCCATTGTAACTCCACTGTTGAACGTAAACCTCCCCCATCGACCTCTATAGCGACCGGTTCAAAGCAGCCTCCATCCAATGTCTGTCCATCTCATGGACGGCCGTCCGACACTGCGCTTACCGGTACGTGGTCTCCACTCGAGAACCTTTCTGCTCCATCGGCCATCACTTCTTAACAAGTAACAACAAAGGGATAAAAATATTTAAATATAATCTTTTGTAGGACTACAATAAATATAAAACACGCTGTATTTACAATTTTGCAACAAGATAAAGCCTTGTGCCTCAATTATTCTTAAGTACCAATTAAATTTCATATACACCATTCGTTTTACAAAATACTAATATTTTAATAATAATCTATAATATAAAAATAAGTCGGGTTTTCTTTCCTGACGCTATAATTCCAGAACGCACGAACCGATTTCCACAGTTTTGCATTCGTTGGAAAGGTCTCGGGCTCCGTGAGCTTTATAGCAAACAAAAGTAGGAAAAATTTCAACAGAAAAGCAGGAAAACAGGGAAAATCATTTTTCACATACAGCGCTATCTCTGATGCATGTACTACAAACTAATATGGTTTTACAAAAAACGTAGGCATCTGGTGGCGAAACGGAGTTCGCCGGGTTTGCTAGTATTTTATTAAATATTATTTTGTTAATTGTTAATATGAAGTAACAAAAAAGTTAACTAAAAAAGTTTTTCTAATTGACGCTATCCACTAAATAATAAGACACAAAAATAGGCTAAGAACAAAGTTTTACTAAAAACAAGTATGTATTTTTTTCTCCTGTAAAAAATATTCTTTCAACTTATGTCTCTATGATATTAAGTGTTCCAAAATATACTACTATGAAAATGCACTTAAGCTATACTTTTACTCTGATATATTTATTTCAGTATTATATATATTTACAATCTAAAACTTAAAATATAATTATTTACATTTAATTCTGATGTTAATCAGGTCCGAATTAAATACTTGCAAGAACATTGGCAGCATTTCCCCGTTGAATCGCACAATTCAACTTCAACATAACTACAAACCTAATTTAAGAAAATATTTAATTCAGTAAAGTAGCAAATTATCTTGTGTCAATAACACAAAACAAAATGAGATACCTGCAAGAAGAAGTAAGCAAAAATATTTTAAAATTTATTTCTTACATTTTTCAAATATTTTATTTAAAAATTTCAAATCTCTATTTAATTATTTTAAAATATTTTGGGACGTTAAATGTTGATCCTTTACTATTATTTTTAGGTATATTGTTCGATTCAGAAGATTGGTTTGATGAATCAAATTGAAACTGTAAATTCGACTTGAATATTATACTCTACTAATAACTCGATATCTATTTATCATACATAATGTGTAGCTTATGAGAAACTGAGCCTGTTGCATTGTTGAGAATGTTCTTCAAAATTGGATCTATTCAAATACTAATCACTTATCCTGATCGCTCCGACACGCAAATCCGGTAAGTAATTAATTGAAATATATTAAACCTATTTGGAATACAAGCCAGTAGTGAATAGCTCTTCAAGAATTCAGCATGATTCGGGTGAGTAATAACATAAAAAATTGTATAATACATCGTTCGTAGATATTTATCCATATCATTATGGAAATAACACTCGGCCATTCCGACTACACATCACACTTTAATATATTTTATAAATTAAATAATAATTGATATTTCATACATTAAGAAAACAACATAAACTTTTTGATTTTGTTAATTATTTTATTAATAAAATGCTAATATGTGTTTTAAATTATTCATCATATGTTTTTTTTTATTATTATTGACATTATAATCATGGTAAAGTTACAAACTTTCAATGGCATATATAATAATACATATATAAAGAACTTGTAACCGTCAGACGTCTTTATAAGATCAATAGAAACCAATACAATTATTTTTCGAATTTTCATCCGTCTCTTTGTCTGTATGTTTGTTTTGTTACACGAAATTGGATATGATTTTCTCTAACTAAAACTTAAGATCTGGTATAAAATAAAATTAGTTAAACTAAGAATTATTAATGTTTATATATATATATATATATATATATATATATATATATATATATAAAATAGTTTTCTCTTTGGTGACTTGAAACTAATAACAACTACTTTTATATTTCAAAGGTTGTGGTACTCGTTATGGTCTTGGTGATCGGTGCAGAGGTAGATGAAGCGAAATGCGAACCATCGACTCTACAAGCAATACTTAACTCCGAATACTATTTGGGTTCCGGACATGGCCAGTCAAACGCAGGGAATAATAAAGTTTGTTTAAGATATATTTATTTATCATAAAACATTTTTATTTTACACTCCATTAACATAATATGTTTTCACTTTACAGCACAAAGAGCATACTTTAAGTGAAGAAGAAAACAAGTAAGTAATGGCTACCGTAACAATCATTAAAATTAAGTAAATATATACATGTAGTGTTTAGACATCGTAAACACTTTGTTTTTTAATTAATTTTATAATATTTTAATACTTTATAACTACTAAAATTTAATTATGACCAGAAACTTATTTACTTAAATAAAATAAAACATTATCGAGACATAATTAAAAAAAATTACCTGTGCCTTTTTACGATATCGATAATGTTATTGTTGCCTTTGCTATTATTATATCATAATTATTAAAAAAAATAACAATAAAACCTTTCTCCAGGATCGTACAGGACGTCTTCAGTCCAGACTACTATGAACCCAACATAATACTAGACTATAGATATTTGAAAACGGGTGGCAGAGGCTACGCCAGAAGCGACGGAGGACAAATCCTTATCCTACCGAAAAGAAATCAAATGCCCAATATACATAATGATTATGATACTCTTATTGAGTATTTACGTCTGAAACGTCTTAATGAAATGAATAAGTACTCGAGAATTGACTCTCATCGAACATCGAAGGAACATCACGGTTCTGATCAATATGTAGAGCAAAATGAAGATTATTAGTCTAATGCTGACAAAGACTGGACCCCATAGATTCGTTAAAATGTTACATACCGCCATTTTTTCTTACGACAAGTAATTTAACGGATAAAATTTTAGCATTTCTTTCAATGTTAATGTTGTATTATTAAAAAATATTTTGTATAAAGAAAAAGCTTTAATTATAATATTATTCTCTTTCTTTTTGTGATAACTATCATTTTATGTTTTCATTAACTTTTGCTTTATATCATTGAATGCGTACAAAATTCTACGACTAAGATTGACAGATATTACGACACGTTATAATGAGAAACCTCAGTCAAGCCTCCATCGACTAACTTTCAATGATAACAATCACTTTAACGCTAAAGATTATCAGTAAAGCCTACTTTAATACACTGCTTGTTCTTAATAGATTGCAATGATCAGATGCTTATCATTGTGCAAAAGCTAATAATGAATTAATTTATGACTATAACCATTTCATAACTTCAACTAGTCGTTGATATGACTGCATATAAGATAAGATCTTATTATTAGATATTACTGAGACTTGAAGGAACTAAACACATCACACGAGTTTCGGATGCTGGTAATAAACACGCAGCTTATGAAGTCTTTAATATATCAAGTTACAGGGACTAGCAATCGTCAACGATAGTTTACAGTTGCTCAATTTTTTCATGGATACTTACCAAAGAAACTAGAGACCCATGTATTCAACGCCTTACAGCGTGTGATTTTATAGCACTTTTCGATCCAAACTCAACATTTTCTTAAGCTTTCATCATATACATATATATATATATATATTATTTGTAATTTATTTAATATATATATATATATATATATATTAAATAAATTACAAATAATATTAATTTTTTAGATGGTTGTAATTAATATTAAGAACACAAATATTGTTTTAAATAAAACGAAATAGGTTTTATAATATTTTTTCTAATCTATTTATAAGAACACTAAATTATTTTCTAACACAAATCTAGAACAAAAAGCGAATTAAAGTTAATGTAATAAGTATTGCACAATGCATTATTATCGATTAATGGAATCCATCGCTTAACTCGCCTCTCAAACCTTGAGCTGAAGAAAGGAAGGAGTTTCATAGAATTAAGCAATTAACACACTTATTTTGTTCTATTTTTATGTACATTATAAGTAATTTAAAAAAGATTTGCTAAAAATATCTTATAAGCTTCAACAAGGTGATTAAAAATAATTATTATAAAATTATGACTACACTAAGAATTACCTATACTATATAATTATATAGTAACAAGAAAATACCATTATAAAGTTCACGTTTTGTTCAGAGTCATTATATTTAAACGAAAAAAAAAGTATCTAAATTCAAAATGAATAATGTATAGTAAAGATAACGTATATCCATAATTATTATATTTTAATGATAAAATTTTCGAGTCGTTCAGACGAAATCATATAAATAAAATTGTGGTAAAGCCACATGTTCGAGTGTTTTTCTTTTAATGCCTGTATTTTAGGTAACTTCCGGCATATTATAATAACCCCAGACCAGAAACATATATTTGTACAAATACAAATATTTTCGCCAAACGGGAATCGAACCCGGATCGCCAGCATTGAGGCGACTACTAGCACCACTACACCAGAACAGTTTTCCGTTCACCAGAACGGTACCGAAATCAGTGCAGCTGAAAACGCGCGTTGTGTCATAATAATGATGATGATATGATGATAACATAATGTTCTAATAAATGTCCTTATAATAATAATTAAATTAGTGAATTTTATAAAGGACAATTAAATATAATTGATTAGAAAACATATTCAATTACTAAACTAAAACTACCTAAATACATACAAAAACACTTAGTAAATTTTCAGGGTAACCTACTTTTGAACAGAAAACCAAATCGTCTCGAGGTCAGTGCTACATTGTATGATGCAAATGTGTAATATATATTTTTAAGTAAGAACCTCTCGCAAGAGGAATCGTAACACTTTCCTAAAACATACTGAATTCGGTAATTAGTTATGATGTCATCCTCGAGAACCAAATTCTTTAATTAGATAAAAAGTGACTCACAAATAATAAAAATAAGAAATCCAAAAAAAATATTATCCGTTATTTTTTTTATTTTTTTTAAATATGAATTAAACTTTTGACATAAGAAAAACCAATAAGTATTTTAATGACCACATAACGACATAATATTTTAAAAACGTTTCGGATGTAAGTTTTTTCTTTTTTTTTTTACTTGAAAGCATTTCCGTAACACAAACGTTCGAGTATATAGTAAAACTGTATGAACCTTTAAAAGTTGTCACTATGTAAATTGCTTCGTGGGGGTACGTTTTCGTTCGTCAAACGTTCAAGATTTTTCTCGAATAACAATTTGTACAATTAATATTCTCACATAATCACAGATAATATTACTTTCGCGCTATGTTATTTCAAAAAAGGTTGTTAAAATAAACTATTTATCTTATAACGTTCAAAAAAGTAATCCAATTTTTAAACAACCTTACATTTAAGTTTTAGGAAATAGTTAACCCTTAAATTATAATCATTAACTTAAATGTTAATATTGAATACAGGTAATTTAAAATTTTTAACTATTTGTAACAAGATTATATTAGGACATAATATACAGATTTTAATTTTATTACTACTCGTACAACATTTATTAAACACAGCTCTCGTTGGAAAGCAAATATTTATTTTCGTAATGATTGTCACTTCAAAATTATTTATACTTATATCATAACTAGCTGCTGCCCGCGACGTTGTATGCGTGAACCTTATTAGATTACACGTTGTTACAGAATGCGTTAAAATAATAAAGGTTCACTGCTCGTTTACCCGTAGGTGATAGCGTGATAATATGTAGCCTATATGTTGACCCGACTTCTTAATAATATTCGTGCCAAATTTGAAGTTAATCCATTGAGTACTTTTTGAGTTTATCCCGGACATACATACAGACAAACAGACAAAAATTCTAAAAACTATATTTTTGGCTTCGGTATCGTTTGTAGATCACACCCCGAGTATTCTTTTTAAAAAATATTCAATGTACAGTTCAGTGTGACTTTCCTACCATTTTATTATATGTATATAGATAATTTAACACAGAAGTAGAAAGGTTTGATGAGTAAAAAAATAATTCGAATCAATATGCCAAACGTAAGCATAAATTTACGTTTTCCAATATTAACAAAACGTTAAAAAAAATCACATCGACGAGCGATGCAACGTTTAAACAAAACCTAAACTTATTAAATTTCAATTTTCTTACGAAACAATGCGTAAAACGATACACGTAAAGTGAGTAAATATATAACATCCATCAATCAAGTTTCTACCAAATATTACTTAATAACATATAATACATAATATATAGTAACTAGAAGTTTGCTATTTATATATTTGTTACTCGCTAGACGTGCCGCGCGGTTCCGCTAGAATTAAGTTTAGATACTTTTCAGATGAGTAGAAATTGTGAATTTTATAAGTCGCATTAGAATTCAGTATTACATTATATATTATTATTGCTTGCCACTTACTAATGTTGAAATACACATAGAAAAGTTGTTTCATATTTGAGATACGCTTCAGTCGCAAATTACTATAATATCTCTAAATAGTAGTAAAGTCGCTATTTTCCTGTCGATTTCTCTATCAAACGAACTATACCGGTATTTGCGAAAGTATTTTCTTCCACTCTTTATTAATCCTAATATAATAAGAATAATGTTTTATGTAACTTAAATTGTCATTTATACTCGTATTATATTTTAAGGAACTAGAAGTGGTAAATTTTAGAAAAAGGCATAAATACAAAATATCCTTTTTAACAATGAATTTTAATTATCAAGAGCTTACTTCTTTACAATATCGTTTAACATTTGTTAGCTTATGGTGTCTCATACGTCAAAAAAAAATATTTAAATGATCCTAATAATATTATTAAAATGAATAATTTAATTATATCACAGTTTAAAAAATAAACGAAAGTAAAATTATTAGTATACACCCCGACCCTTACCTGTAATACAGTCCGCACATGAGTAAAGCCGGTTCAAGTTGCTAGTTGCATAAATTTCATACATATTATACAATATTTTCACGCGAATATTATAAAAAATTAGACGAAATATTTATTTTAAAAGATCAATTAAAAATTATTAATCGTATGAAATTAATATACCATATTATCTTAAAATATGTTACATGAACTTATCGTAATCATACAGGCGAAAGTAGATTTATTATTTTAACTAACGGCGGTATTTAAATAAAATTTTAAAAATTATAAATTTATATTTTTTATCACCTACATGCGCCATCTATCGTATAATGGTAGAATATCGTTTTTATATTTAGTGACATTTAACATAACAGTACCTATATTAATTGAAAATGATGTTTATCTAAAATATGAAAACGATTTCTATTCCTATCCGACATATTTAGTAAACTTTTAAGTTTAACAAAATAATAACTCAAAAATAAGTTTTGTGAGTTTTTAAGATTCGTTAGACCAGATGGCGTTTATGTCGCGTAGGCGTATTTCTATTTTCTTAAATATTTATTTTTAAATTTAATTACAATGAAACAAAAACTAAATTATACTGTGAGTTATGTATAATTTTTATGTATTAAAGTTTTTTACATTGGTTTTGTACTTTTTACGTGATACGTGCACACACAAAAAATGAAAAGAGATGGCGCTGATCGAAATAAAAGCGCGCTATTAAAATTTATTCTTGATGTTATATAGTGTATTAATGAAACGGAGGTTTTAACAGATTTATTATTAGTATAGATTGGTGCCATGCACATATTCCAAAGAATATTTAGCCAGCGTTATTTCTGTGTTTTTCGTTCGTTTTTTTTTTTCTTTTTTCTGTAAATTGGAAATGCTTTATCGTTTGTTGTCCGACGGTAAGGGCCGAAATTTGTTTGTTTACTTTTACTGTACCTATTTGTGGTTTTCATTTTATCGGTACTTTCTATCAGTGTATATAAGAAGAGATACTAATAAAATCTTTGAATACAATTGAATAAGTATAGGCTTATAAATTTACGATAAATATTTTTATTTCAATCATATCGTTGATTTATTCGTCATGGACATGCGTGATTGAATATTCTTACATCGCCACGGTCTAATTGCCAGCCATACAACGAGTACACAATTTTTTTTCCCACAGTAAAAAAAATTAAATTCAGTATATAAATGTATAACGATAATCGTTTTGGTGTAGTGGTCCGAAAATGATTTCCTCCATTAACGGTCGCTGGTTCAGCTCAAAGCAGACATTTGTGTTTATATTTTTATATTTATGTATTCATATTTATTTAATAGTAGTTTAGACCTTGTAGGTCTCCCCATCGTGCTTCGTGTAAAGCCGTCGGTCCCAGTTAACATCACAAGCACCTAATAACGATCGTTACTCTTGGTAGGGAAATTATCCGCCAACTGGCAGTGAAGCAGCATGACGGATTAAATTTCAACACTTATTCTATATGGAGGGAAGACTTTTGTCCAGCAATAGCCGCGTCCAGACCGACCGAGCACGGCTCGCGAGCCACGCTCGGACTTCTGCCTCGCGAGCCGTGGCACCCGAGGCAAATTTGAAAGGTTACGAGCGGGGCTCGCAAGCCAAGGTGAGCCATTTTGAGCATTTAGTTTCTCTCCGGCATACGATGATAAATCACGTGTTTTCAGCTGCTAAATTATGTGGGTCTTTTGAAACCCACAACATTTTGAAATTTCCGTAAATTGGTATTAAGCGAATAAATAAATAATAATAAATAAATAAATAAATAAAACATTTATTTCGGACAAGAAGTCCATAAAAATCAATATTATTTTACAGTAGGAGTCACAAGTAGAACACAGAAAACAGAAAATAAAATACAACAACATTATAGCAGAAGTAAGCAAAGATAAATTAAAAAAAAAACATAATTTGACACTGAATTAAATAAAATCATGTAAGTCAATATAGGTAATGTCAATCAGTCAATTTAAATTAATAATAATTAAATTACATTATGTCAAAGTTAATAATAGAGTATTATTTATTCATTTTTAATTCAGTGGCTCGCGAGCGTCGTTATATCCGTCCACACCGCGCGAGCAGCTCAGGCTGAGGCGCCTTTGAGCATCGCCAAAAACCGACAAATTATGGCTCGCGGTCGAGCGCCGGCGCCGCTCGGCCGAGGCAACGTGTGCGCGAGGCAGTCCGAGGCAGCCCGAGCCGCGTCCACACCGGCCGAGCTCGGTCGGTCTGGACGCGGCTAATGGGACGTGTACAGAATATTTTACATTAGTTCATATGCCTGATTCTAACGTAATAGTATGTTTTCTCCGGCTGAGTTTCAAAAATCTTAACATTTTGCACGTGGAATTTTAATTTAGTTTTATATTTATTTATTTTTATTAAGTGATAACTGTATTTACAAAATGTAAAAAGCAAAGCTTCCCTTTTTTAGTGTTAAAATATATTATCCAACCAACTTCTAATCCTCAAGATATCCATTATGTTGTGCGGGTTAAACTTTAAATATGAAAACATAATTATGCAGGTGAAGCCGCACGAACGAAAAAATATATATTGAACTTTGACTGACCCGTTGGCGCAGTTTGCAGTGACCCTGTTTTCTGCTCCAAGAGTTGTGGGTTCGATTCCCGCCCTGAGTCTGGGTGTAATATAAGTTTATTTATATATGTATTATTTATATTTAAATGTATATTTATTTTTAAAAAATGTATATCAGTCGGCTGTTACCTAAAACACAGGCATTAAGTTGCCTACCTTAGGAACAGACGATCTTGTGTGTGTGTTAAACATATTTATTTATTTATTTATATTTGACTTTTACATATTCTCTTTTTCGCACAATATTTTTTTGGGAAAAACTTGCAGTTGAAATTGAATAACCTTACTGATATTGAACATAAAATAAGTGTCACAAGTTGTATACCAGTACATATATGATTTATATAGAACCTTGCAGAACGAACTTTGCTCAGGGGTCAAAATCGTGTTCATTATTATCTATCGCCATCTATTATTGAGTACTTTTAATTGCTACACTCCACCCGTTCAAGATATACATATACACATATAAATAAATATAATACAATACTTATATAAGGAATATAATAAATTTACATAAACTTACTTAGATAAATATAAGCGGGTGGAGGATTACGCCCCGGCAGGGAGATCAAACGGCCGGGGGTTAGGGCTGTAGGCTGAGAAATCGGCGGACAATCCTAGCCTAGTCGAGTAATACCGCCTTCTGCATCCTGGCTGCGAGCGAACTGTCACGGATATCCATCTGCCTCAGATGGTGAGCGAGGCTAACCGGGATCAAACCGTTGGCAGATATAACGATAGGGATGATTTCAGTGGAATCAACACCCCACATGTCGACAATCTCGTGCGCCAGATCCAGATATTTACGTTTTTTCTCTGTTTCGGCTTTCACGAGGTTCTCGTCATGCGGGATGGTAATGTCCACTAAAAACACCCTCGACTGTGCCCTATCCATCACCACGATATCAGGCTTGTTCGCCAGTATCGTCCTGTCCGTGGCGATAGGCCGGTCCCAGTAGAGCCGGACTCCGTCGCGTTCGAGTACTGGCACCGGTGTGTTGAGTACTTTTATTATTAATTAGTCAAGCTATGTATCTATTCTATTATAATTCACCTTCTCAGCAAAAGATGGCATAATAAGATACAAAACTATTATTACACATTAAAACCCGGTTCCTAAATATAATAATCGGTAATAATAAAATAATAAAAGTTTTCGGAGGTAGCGCAAAACGAGTTTTAGTAAAAATGTATGGGAGGTACCGACAATATAGTTGCTGTAAAAATTTTCAAATGATGCACTGTTTCGATTTTTTAATTACCGCTCAAAATCGGCCGGTTGTGAATTGTAATTAAACGTTTTTCCGATTTATACCAATGTCATAATACCATACATATACATAGGTACTGACGGTCAATACAATACCAAACAAATACTTCTTTATATATTTAAGGTCCATAGGCATAACGAATAGATTTCTGAATATAGGAACCGAGCTTAAAACGTTTATTTCAAATTATTTTCTTCCAAAGTTAATCCAAATTTACCAAGACTAAAATTAGTGTAAGACCCTGACTGATTTTGGTCGTTAACTAAAAAAAATCTTAATTTGCTTACCCGATTATTAATCGGGCAATTATACGAGTACTGACGGGTAAGGGCCGATTTTACCGTTAAAAATCAACGTGATTAGTTCGACCTAAACTCGGTTTACGCGTTTAACGGAGTTTAGAGCTCCAAATTGCATTTCACCAAACGCAGTTAGAGAATAACTGATTTTAAATTCTGAACGGCCGATTTTTGGCGTTTAGCTCTGTAAACCAAATTATTAAAAATATTAATTCATTTATTCCTTTTTTTATTATTGGGTTGTTAGGTTTTTTTTAATTTTTTTATTCATAGTTTGTTAGGGCTTTTTTAACAAGAAATATTAGGAGAAATAATTATCCTATTTAGAAGAAATTAAAAAGATCCAATTAAGATTCTTAAAAATAATGGTCGATAAGATATTAAAGACTAAACATAGAAATGATTATAATAAGGTATTTTCGAAATGTGCAATTATACCCGTAAATGAAAAAGTTAATTACTTGATAGCGATAGAAACCTATTATAGAGAGGAATATAAAATAAAATAAAAAATACAAATACAGTGTTCGATCAATAAGGAAAGGAAAATTTGAGCTTGTCAAAATTAATAATTACTATGGGGAAAGGACTAGAAAATATGTAGTACCAAAGCTATGTAATAAATATCAAATACTAAGAGACGAAAAGAAAATTAAGTGAAAATTTAAATTAAAACAGAGGTTAAAAGAAGTATTGGGATATTGTAAAAAGTTGTGAGTGCCATTAGTATATTTTTAAATGTATTTTTTTTTATTATTATTGTAAGTAGGATTAAGAATGTAGCATTTAAGAACTATGTATGTAACAAGATTGAGCGAAGCACCTACAAACTGCTTGAACAGTTTGGTGATTAGTGATGGTGTTTACAAGTGTATCTTAAGTGTGAATAAATAAATTTAAAAAAAAAACATTTATTTATTTTTGACTTTGATTTATTTTATAATTATTTTTTATTCATTCAATTATCGTATATATATATATATATATATATATATATATATATATATATATATATATATATATATATATAGTGGTACGAATAATTATTTTCTTATACATACAAATATCGTATGAACAGCAACAGCCTTCGTTTTAACGCTATTACAAAACACAAGACAAAACACGTTGACAAGCGCTTAGATTTAAGGCGATGTTTACGCTTTATGTCACTAACCTTCGTTTTCGTGAACGCGATCGAATTGTAGCTGGTGAAATCCGTTTAACGAAAACCAATATTAGAATTGAACTTAAACTTAATTAAGCAAAACGTAGTTTTATTAAACTTGGTTTCGAATACAAATGGTGAAATCGGCTCTAACGGAAAAAAACGTGGAGCAAGCCGGGGAGAATGTGTAGGCATTAATACAACTGATAAATTAACAAGCCTTTAATTACGGATTAAATAAAATGAAATAATATAAAAAAAAAAATTTTATTAAGTATATTCTTGTGTTGCAATAATATTAATAGTTTGAAATTCAACACATTTCTCAAACTTGTTTGCTCGCATTTAATTTAATTATTCAAAATTTTTCTAATACTTTATCTATTTAACATAGAAACATATTTCTATGTGTAGGCAGATATTATTTTATTTTTATTTACGTAACTTTTTCATAAGCCATAATGTTTAATGTGGTTCTTGGCATTGATAATACATGACATGATACAACATAATAACAATAATCAATATTAGTATAATTTTAAGAATAATTTTGAATGGCCTTAATCTTTTATTTAATAGACAGTTTTATATTATGTATAAAATGTAAATAATGATTTATATATATTAATCATTTGAGGAGTGACTTTTCAAAAGGGCTTATTTCTAATTTTGAAAAAAACTTTCTTTTTAATGCAATTCAATTCTACTACCATATTCTTATCATTTTTCAATTATAGTTTAGTCCAAAAAGGCTTTCTTCCTTAAGAAAATCGACTAGAAAAAGAGCCTTCCGCGTCAAAAGTACTTATATCCATACCGTTTTCGTCCATAGAATACATTGAGACGTTCCTTTTCAAAACTTCTTAATTCTCTAGGTAATTGTTTCTTGTAAAATATTTACGGAACAAAAGGGCTTATATTTTATTAGTCACACCGCATTTCTTTTTGATGATTTTTTACCCTTGTAAGTTTTTGGTTTAGTTGGTTTCACTCCTCTGACGAAACAGTTGGTAACAGAGGTTCTACAGAAATTGCATCTGCACTTTATCACTACTTATCACGCATGAATTTTGAAAATATCGTAATGTAGAAATTATTTGTTTAATTTGTGATGGTTGCGGAGGACAAAATAAAAATAATCATGTCCTACAAACGCTGATACAATGGCTGTTTTCTAAATATCCTGTGCATATTAAAATATAAAGCCATCCATCTGTATTTCACTGTTCGCGGTCATAGTTTTTTGCCTGCGGATAGTGTTTGGACGGTTAGAAAAAGAAATCCGCAAAGAAACTATTATTACTATTACAAGGGATGGCTATGACAACATTTTGAAAAGGCACAGAAATTTAAAATTATTGAGACAAGATTGGCAACTGCTGGATATAAAATATCTCAAAGAAAATTTCGATAATCTAGAGGGTATACAAAAAATGAAACGGATTAAGATAGAAAAGAAAATTAAAAGAGGAAAGTTCATAGACTGTAACATTAAATCTTTCATAAACTATAGATTTGAGTGTAATGAATTTGTTCACATATGTTTATACGAGGAAAAAAGTTACCAACAGAAATACCTATCAACAAATAAGAGAAAAGATGTAAATATTTATTTAAAAAAAAATTGGAAAAAATTTGGAAACCAGAGGACATACAAAAATTGGCTTAGTACAACAATATTGTAAAAAGTTGCAGACCTGTCTCTAATACAAACTTCGAAAATCCAGATGAACCTATTTGTATTACATATATTTCCAACAATTCCTAATCAAAAAGACTTATTTCCAACAAGTACGGAACAAAACAGCTTAATTCTAAAAGTCCCCGTCAAAAGTGCTTATTTCTAAAATATGGAGTTAAATATATATTTTCGTGAGTGGGGAAGAAAAAATGTAAAAATGCTATATTAATCACGTCAATATTATGTAAAATAAGGTATTAAAATTTAAAATGTATATAACAAATAAACCATTTTTTAAAGTTTTTTTTATTTTCTGAAAAAATGGTTAGTAAAGAAATAAGCCCTTTTGAAAAGTCACTCCTCATTTATACATATATATAATATATATTCTTTAGTACCTACCTTAAAGATAACAGATAAACACTTGATACGCTTGCCTAGTTTTGTCTCTAAATAAATTTATAACTAACCAACTTAATAATCCAATTTTAAAGTTGCAAAACTGTAAATTATATAAAAACTGTAAATTATATGCAAAATTGTAAACCTCAGTGGTTTTTAATGCATATATAAATTAAGATTACTGTACCAACATTTGTAAAGTAAATAAATAAATAAATAAATAAATAAGATATTATAATAAATATTTATAGAGCAATTTTTATAGAGTTGGGATTTAAAGTATAAATAAACATTAAAATAAAATAAAATTTTGTCATATTCTATGAACAGTAAGCTCGGTCTTTGATCTGGAGAAAGTTACAAGGGGGTTATATCTTTTTTACAACGAAATCGAAATATTACACCTTCAGCAGTATTTCTTTATAAACAATATTTTTTGTTTTTCCTTCTGGTGCTAGAATCACCAGGCAACTCTGGAACATGCCACATACAACTGGCTGTGGGAGAAGCAGCTTTCCCTCAAGTATACTCCCGCTACCTTAAGAGTTTGACCTTAAGCTTTATTTATGGTAAATACACACTCTCATCTCATCTTCTCCTCTCCTCTTCTCATCCCCTTTTCTCCACTCTACCTTTCCTCTCTGCTCCTCTTCTCCTCTCCTCTTCTCATCTCCTCCCCTACTCTCCTCTCATATTCTCTTCACCTGTCCTTCTCTCGTCTACTCTCCTTCTATCTTCTTTCTTCTCATCTCCTTCACTCGTCTCATCTTTTCGCTATCGTTCTCTTCTCCTCTCCTCTTCTCCTCTCCTCTTAACCTCCTTTCTTTTCCTCTTATCATCCGCTCTTATCTACTCTTATCTTCTCTTCTCTTCTTCTCCTGCCCTCTTGTCCTCCCTCTTCTCCTCCTCTCCTCTCCTTTCCTCATCTCCTCTCCTCCTAACTTCTCCTCTGCTCCTCTCCTCTCCTGCCATCATCACCTCCTCTTCTCTCCACCTCTCCCTCTAATTGATTCTGTCAGCGGAAAGTGCTTGAGACCCAGTGTACCTACACACCGTCTTCGCCACGTTTTCAATCGGTTGCTAGTGTTTTCTTGGGAGTCTCCTCTTAAATCATCTTAAATCGAATCGATTTTGCAGATTCCTTTGAAATGGCTCGAATCCACGTAGTATTTGAATTGGTGAAGGTCGGAGGGTATATTTTATAAAGCAAACCCGCTTCGGTTCTCAGGCATAGTCAGGCATATAAAATCTGGTTATCACTAAGACATCTCTAATATGACTAAAATAATGAATATACATATACATATCTATTTTATCCGATATTATGAAATCATTCGTTCCTTGTCACAGTGTCGAGGCTCTGCCATGTCTACCTCCGATGGAGCTTTTTCTTAAAAATGCAGTTCCTTAAAAAGAGTCCATCTGACTCGAAAAAGTTGAATAACATCTGCGCCCTATGATTCCTGCGCCTCAATCCATGTGATCTTCTCCTACTTTAGCGTTGAACTTTCCCATAACAACATCGTAGAAGGCCGAGGTAGTACCACGTATGGCTTTCGAAATATCTTCATACATGACCTCCACTTCATCGTCAGAGTGTGACCAGGTCGGCGCATACACATGTACTACTTTCAGGGAGTAGTGAATTTGAGTAATAGGTACGCTACCCGGGTCGACATACTGCTGACTTCCACAACGTTGTTAGACCAACCGACACCACCTTGCGGAAACCTATTTATTACCTTCATGGAAATAGAGCAAGTGACTGAAGCCTAGGATTCAGATAGCCTTAGTTTACTCCAGTTTACACGACTTATTATTATTCTTAGCACCCTCCGCTTCACCGTTACCGCGACCGCTGTCGTAGCCGGTAATAGTGAGGCTGCCGGGAAATGAGTTACCACGCTGGACAAGCGAGGTTGTGACTGCGATCACAACCTCGCTTGCTGCTGGCTTCGTCTCCGGTCTGTGTCGCTTACACCAGCAGTTTTGATGCTTATCTCAATACTGGTCGGTTTTTATACTTCCATAGGTAGATATGGAACATTCTTATCCCTTAGTCGCCTTTTACGACACTTACAGGCACAAAGGAATGACTACATTCTATCCCGCCACTACCTCATGACATATCTAGTTAGGAGTAAATAACAATACAGTTGAGCGTCCACTGGTAGTTAACGACCTCCTGCATGATTTATAAATCTTCAGGTTTGTTATTCACTGTGCTATTTCAATACGAGCTTTCTTGTAAAGCGTATAGATAGCGACCATGTCTCAGAATTATAGGCTATCTCTTACTAAGACTAAAGCATTGATCTTTTTTTATAGATATATGGACTAAAGTGACGAATACATTTTTAAAAACACTGGGAAAATGATAGAGTTTCCTTGGTGTGCATAAAACTTCTGCATTATATTACTTCCGACAAAAATGACCAAGAGTCAACTTCGAAAAGTTTATGGAATTCTATGTATTATATCTCACACAATGAGTAAACAAGTTGGTAGTAAACTATACCAGATACTAAAATAATGTAGTATTATATAAGATATTTTTATTTGATAAATAATTACCGTAAATATTAATTAGTACCCTATTACGCTTTTAATTAAAATTTAAACGTGTGGTGTACGGAGTCATGGATATACATTATAAAAAGTTTAAAAAGTATGAATAACATGACATGAAATATTTTCTTAACATTACTTTACATTTTATAGGTACAGTTTTAAAAAAAAAACACTCTTGAAATGACTGCTACTAACATACATACCTCAATAAAACAATTGCAACATCATTTTCACACAGTTGCAATCATCTACAAAATTGAATTACCTCTAAAAGGTTTTGTTCTATAGCCGCAATGTTTGCTGGCTTCCTTTGTTTTTATAACACTTACAAATGTAAAACACGACTAATAAATTACATATTAAAGCTATTCTAGTGTATTTTATATGTACAATTTGGTTAAATTTCCTCAATTTTATTGTAGCTTTTTGTATAATAGGTACATTGTGTTTGATCAATGAATGGTTTGCACATATTGACATACAGATAAAATTTAAAAATAGTTTGATATTATAGTAATATTCATAAACTTTTTTTTTTTATTTTTAAAACAATATTTACACCAAAGACAAATTTGACAGAATGAAATGCATACTGAGCAACTTTAATCTAAAACTATTATCCTACCATACCTCTGCCACTTGCGCAATTGAAACAACTTGATATTATAAATAATTTACTATGAATAAACTTCAACACCATAAAAACAAGAATATCATTAGATTAATATCGATGTATTAGTAATTATTACATACTTGTTTCATTTCCTTTCTACGTTGATATAAAATAATTTCATTGACCTTACCAATATGAAAAACCTATAATGTTACGTTTAGGACCTCGTGCCAGATTTTGTACATTACATATATTAAGTGCATTTTTGTTTTATCGCTGCTCACGTAGTAAAAAAAACAATATTTCATAAAACTCTAACTGATTTATTATCTATCAAATAGGATTTCTGAACGCTGTCATGATCATAACATACATACCATGCCAGTCACATAGTTTAACCTTAAACAATTAATTTAAATCTTTCACCTTTAATATTTCTAATTCATTAACTATAAGTAGTACTATACTACAATGAAATGTGTATGTTATTTTGTTGATTAAAATGTATATACATATATATATATATATATATATACATATATATATATATACATATATATATATATATATATACATTTTAATATATATATATATATATATATACATTTTAATCACCATGAATTAACTAATCCGTTAGGCTTATATATATAGTATTTCGTAATTCATAATATCACTTGCGTATTATACCGTACCAATTTAAATTTATTACCTCTTACATTGCGCAAATTTATTTGTATTTGATTCTACTCAATACATATTTATATTATGTAATATGTGGAAAATATAGATCGACTCTATTTATACCCGTGAAAGTTATGCAGCGTTTGAACAAGAGCGTGTACCTTATCATTTATGTAACGCGAATCCTGACTTTGATCGATGTCACAAAATTATTTTTTAGTAAATATTTCATTTCAATATTGAATTTTATAACTTAGTATAAAGATAGATCGATCGCGGGTTCGATCCACGTTAAGGACAAACTATTGTAGAGGCCGATATTTGCGTGTTGTATTCCCTGACCCTTGACATAGGATGTCTTGCTATTGGATGTTGTTGAGTGTATGGTGTCTATTTATTTATAGAAATTACGAACTGTTTTTGATATAACTTTATTTTACGTATAACTGTATTGTTACAAACTGGATTTATGGTGCAAAAAAGAATTGTTTTTCATAAATATGGAAAAAAGAATTCTCATGAACTTATAATAATAACTCTTTATTGTTCACCAAGAATAAGCAACATTACAAAAAAAAGGAAATAAGTAAATAAAGCGGCCTTATTACTAAAGAGCGATCTCTTCCAGGCAACCTTATTTATGATTACTTTCAACATTTGACTGCCATCCTGAGGTTCTAATACGCATAAAAACACAAGTTTACTGTTATATTATACTTAGTTATTAAGGTTAAACAGATCATACATGGATATTTTTGAATATTGATGAGGTTGACGTTACGAAATCAGAGCGGCGCCAAAGGCAAGTTATAAACGTGATCTTTACTATATTAAAATAATTATTCTAGATGTAAATATATTTAATACCTTTTTAAAAATTTGATGTTGACACCACACGATTTCCTTGTACAAGTAAGTTAAGTTACATTTACTCATAAATATAAACGCTACAATAGTTGTAAATATAAAAGTTTTAACATTATTATACAATTTTCATGTAATCGATTTTGAGATATATTTTTTTTATGTTATTTGGATAGGCAAACTGGCAGACGTTCAACTTGATGGTAAGTGGTTGACGTCGCCCATGAACATAAAGTAGTTTACCTGGAACTAGCCCACACAACCAATATATGTGTTGTCTATCCAGAGACATAAGGTGTTAAAGTCTTAGTGCCAGTAATTACAGTGCCTATCTTGCCCTTCTCACCGAAACACAGCAAAGCTGCAGGTGCTGCTGTGGTAGGTACCCATGCAGCCGGGAGCGCGATACAGCGCATTCCTCCCACCGGTAAAATGTTGTCAAGATTAAGTATTATTATTCAAATAATTTTAGAAACGATAAAATCTGAGAAAAATCTCGCAATTTTAAATGAAATTTTAATTAGTGGTAGGAACTTAATAGTATGTCTTGAAAGTTAAAAACTACTTATAAAAAAGTTCATTAACTAATACACTCATTAGATTATTGTTAACAAATTTAATTTACATTGTATAGTAACTCGAGCCGGGTAAAGGTGAAGGAACATTCAGTAACACGGACAAAAAGGGCATGAGACCACTACGACCCTTTTTTTTTTACGCAGGGGAATCCATTTACGGATGATATCCAGGATGCCCGGGTCGGCAGTCCTAGACCTATGTCGGACTCGGCACTTTGGGAGTGCAATACCGTACTAAACCCCTGCGGGAGCCTTCAGCCGCTTTAATTGGAGGGTCCCGGATCTGCAGGCAACAGGATCCCTCCAGCGACAAGCTGGCCTTGGCGAAAAGGCCAGACTTCTCTTCCATGGGGACTGTCCGGCTAACCTCTGAACAGTCCCGACGACGCCGTGTCTAGCAGGACCGGGTTCCCATCCCGGCCCGACACGGGCACAAGGGCGTTACAGGAGGCGCATTAAGTAGCGCCTCTTACGCACCCCCATTCGTCGCCCGCGGATGGAGGCCACGTCGGCGGCCTCCTCTCTCATCCGCTCGTCGGCCTCCTTCTGGGACATTACTGTCTCGCAGAAGGAGACCATCGCCTTCCAGGACTCGTTGTCGCCGAGCATCGCGGTGATGACGCTCGGGAGCGACAAGTCCCCTCCGATGACCGACGTCAGACCTTGACGCAGCACCGCCCATCTCGGGAGACCACTACGACCCTATATAGATTATCTATTATCTAAATAGTATGTACTTTAACATAATAAAATTTTATGGTTTAGATTTAGTGACATTGTTAACCATAAAACTAAAAAACCTACATAGACCATCATCATTATATAATAAAAATATAATAATAAAGAGAACCCTCATGCAAGAGACATGACTACTACATCTGCTAATTCGACTCGCACTTAATCTTATTTCTTCATGATTATTTTAGTACTAAGCAATTAATCAAATTTAATAAGACAATAAATTAATATTTATAAAAATATTTTTAAACTAAATTTATAATTAAATTAATAATAATTATAATTATAAACAAAAAATTTATTTTAAAAAATAATAGTCGTAAATAAAAAAGATTTTATAAAGTTACCTAATTATTAATAATTTTTAATTGTTTACTATTTGAATAAACAAATAATTTTAATTTCCCAGGTGAACTATTAACAAAGATGAGAAAATCTTCCAACGTCATATTTCGGTCCTGTTTCAGTTAGCCTTGAAAATTATAATTAGTTTATTCTATTTTTATTTTTATAACAACTCCGAAATCACACGACAGAGTTCTGTAATTTTACTATTTTCATAAGAGATATATACAAAAAGCACACATGGAAATTCATTAATAATATGTTAGATAATAATAATAACTCTTTAATGTACACCAAGAATAACCAATAGTACTAAACTACTAAACTAGTAGTAATAGTTAGTAGTAGTAGAAAAAGGAAACAAGTACAAAAGGCGGCCTTATCATTACCATACACATTTCGTAATGGGCTAATTATCGTAATGACCTAATTTGAGTCAACACTACTCTACTACTTTTATATATTGAACCTACTGTTAAATAATAAACCGAGTGTTAGCAAAATTTGATATTTTAAGCCAAATATCTACACCTATATAGATTAGTTAATTCTGATACAGTAAAATCGAATCATAGATTTAAACTGGTTCAAAAGATTTTTTAGCCACGTTTGAAATCTACCTACTGTAATAAATCTTTATCTAATAATCCTACCAATACCTTTCTAATAAAAAAAACATTTAATAATTTATGATATCATAAAATCAGCAATATTTTTCAATTTATTAAAATAATGTTAAAACTAATAAAAGTCCATAGTTGTAATAAAGTAAACGTAGAGTCATTGACTCTTACTAGGAAGTACGACATTTCATTATGCTTAGACGGATAGCGTACTGATTTTTTTTTTTTACAAAATACTAGACATTTCCTGCGGCTTTACTTACATTTTTAACATTAGTTTTGACATTTATGGCTACTGCTCCGCTACTGATTTGAATCGTTATAAGTAATGTTCGTTATAATATATTATTATATGTTACTTCCGAGTAAACTATCTTTATAATAACAGTTATCTGTTATCGATTACAAATAAACAAACGAACAATTTTATTATTTTTAAGAAATGTGAATATATAAGTTGGGATAGGCTATTGTCGCAAAAGTATTACCTTACTCCTAGACTCCTAATCACATCATTAACTTTCCGTTACCTCAAACCGCACAAATTTCATGTTAATTAATATAAACGTAGTTTCGATGTGATAGCTTTAGTTTGCGCAATTTGCATATACACTGTAAAAGAGCTTAGGGGCTTGCCACTTATGTAAGGCGCCACCCATGTCTAACTTAACTTCGTAAATTACTGCATATGTGTTAAAGCTGTATCACACATTTAAGATATGACCTGGATTTAATGTGTTACTTCGAAATCATGCTAATATAATTGAAAAATAAGGTGTTTGTTTTTTTTTCTGGATTCTCGAAGCAATTAGTACATTACTAGTTGACAAAGAAATACTACATCATAGTTCGTCATAATATCCATATTTTGTTTTTTTGGGTATTATTGAAATTTTCAAGATCATATTAAAATCGTTGTTTCGAACTTTGCAACACATATATATGTAAAAGTATGCGACATAATACCTTATATTATTGCTCTCTTAGTATCTCTAGACGTACGAATATCTGTATTTATCGCAAACAATAATAAACTCAATTAAAGTATATTTGAACGTATGTCTTTTAAATATAACTCAAAAAATTTAATTTAGATCAGTATGCGTTACTTGTATTACATACCAGTTTAGTGTAATAGCACAAGAGCGACTCTATTCGTCTGTCCATCTCGATAACGGCCGTCCAACGCTTCAAATTACCTATACATTGGTATTATATAATTCAATAACAAATCAATATAGTTAACTATATTAACTTACCTGTGTAGGTATACCTGCTTGCCAGGTAGTGTGATCAAGAAATAAGTAGGCAAGGCTACCTAGGTATATTTGTTACATCATTTACTATCTTTTTAGACCAAAATTCGGCTGGTTAACAGAACGGTGAAAAAATATAAATTACAAAAAATTAATTGAATTAATTATTTTTACAATAGCCTGGTCAAGATTTTGATGGGCAAGCTATTTTAGGTGTATTTATCTATTACTAGCTGTGCCCCGCGTTTCACCCGTTTAATTTGAGGGAAAACGTACTTAAATATTTTAAAAGAATTACTCTAAAAGTAGGTACCCGCCTCGTTGGTCGAGTGGTCGCAAGCGTTACTGCCGAGCAAGGGGTCTCAGGTTTGATTTCTTGGTCGTTCAACGTATTATTAAGCTTTTTTTTCGAAAATTCTCAGTAAAAGAGTAATGTTATATTTACTTTAAAAGTGAAACTATAGTTAAAAAATATTTCGAGAAGAGAAATAATAAAGGACGCAACGGAAGCTCTCAAAAACGATTATTTTTCCCGTTTTTGTAACATCTCTTATTATTGCTCAGCCCCTATTGGTCATATCGTGATGTTATATAGCCTATAGCTTTCCTCGGTAAATGGGCTATCCAACACAAAAATAATTTTTGAATTCGAATCAGTAGTTTCTGACATAAGCGCGTTTAAACAAACAAACAAACAAACTCTTCAGTTTTAGTGTATAATATTAAATATAGATTGAAGCTTTGTGAAAAAAATATATGTTTCATCTGGTTAACAGATCGGTGAAGGTCGGAAGCTATAAGTGGAAAGATCGATTTACTTAATATTGAACCTGATACGCAACGCATATTAAGTGTAGGCAGTTAGATACTTGAAAATGATATTATTTACGAAAAAAAAATTAAATATGAGAGAAATCCATCTCTCTGGGCTCCACTTTTATTATGTATAATAATTAATTTATTATTATCAAATAAGAAGCCGTCTCTCCATAAATTCATAGTAAAAAAATTTAACTTATTACATTGTTATCGAGTCGGTATTATTTCACGCTTTAAAAAATTCTGTCCTAGATGTTAACGTCACAGATCCAACGTGCGATAAGTTATTCGGATCTGTATGACGTATTCACTGTGACGCAACGCGGGGTTACTGTGCACGCAATGTTTTCATAATCTCTTCAACTATTAAAATCTAGTGTGATGGTGATAAGAGATTTAGAGTGTAGTCTCATTTCAAACCTGATTCTTTGAGTTACTACTTGAATACATTTGACAGTTTGATTTGGTTACATTTCACTTTTTAAAATAAATCTGGTATAATTAACCTTTAAAAATAATGTTGTTACATTCTTAAGTTATTAACATTATTTTAATTACGATTTCCTATTTTATATAATTATGAAGACAAGGTTTAAATTAATATTAGTTTACCTTAATTTTATTAGTTAATAAAAATATTTAATAATAGATATATGTATTTTTTCGTATTATACCGTGTTCTTAAATATTCATCAAAGTCATTAAAACAAATAAGATAAATTTAAAACTATATGAAGTCAACTGAATCGGCCTATAAACATTCCACAGATGGGCAAAGGCGTTTTCTCCATGTAGGAGAAGGATTGGAGCTTAATCCACCACGCTGCTCCAATGGGAGTTGGCAGATAATTTCCCTACTATGAGTAACGATCCTTATCAGGTGTCTATGATAACAACCGGGCCCGACAGCTTTACGTGCTCTCCGAGGCACGGTGAGGAAACCCACAAGAATACACACCAAGACCAATAACAAATACTTGCACAAATAAAAATATATGCCCCGAGCGGGAATCGAACCCGCCACCGCCGGCGTTGAGACGACTACTCGCACCTAGGGCTGCCACCTCTCCGGGTTTGACCCGGAGTCTACGGGTTTGCATGTTGCATGTCCGGGCTACGGGTTTGACATCGATATCTCCGGGTCAGACCGGGCAGTGACAGCGAAGCGATAGCTGACCATAATGGCGCGGGGCGAAAATTAAGCCACGTATTTCCTCGGTTCGTACAGTCTAGTGATTCAATATATCCTGTTGATTTACGATGAGTTCAGTTATTCAAAGTCACCGCAACCTTCACCGAACTGCCAAAAATAATTGGATTATTTTTTTACCAATCCATATAAGCAATGCTTCTTCTACAAAAGGAGAACGCGTCTTTTCTTCAATGGGAAATTTGTGGACACACAAGTGAAACTGCTTGTCAGTGGACATGGTGAAGCAGAGCTAATTGTTAAGATTAATTACAAAATGAATTGCCAAGATTTTTCGGAAATTTTTAAGAAACCTGAACAAGAAAAGGTACTTAAACAATCCCTTCAATACAAAAAAAAATAGTTTTAGGCTGGTCCAAGTCAGCCTAGCACTAGCAAGGTCATTTATATTTAAAAAATACATTACCAATGATAATTTACAATTATTTTTTACTTTAATTAATTAATGAAATAATTCACACTTAAGAAATGTTTTATTTTAATAAATAAATAAAAAACCCAACTTTTTTCTCAAATCTCCAGGTCTACTGTTTTTGAAAGGTGGCAGCCCTACTCGCACCACTACACCAGAACGATCATCTAAAAAGTAAAACTATATAATAGTTACAAATTCGTCTCATAGGTACTATATTGCAATAACAACAACCTTCAATCTTAATCATAAAACGACACTGATTCCTTTACGTCAATTTAGAAAGAGAAAGGAGCTCCTAAAAGCGTTTCGAGTATTTTTTTTTACATTTAACAACAACAACAACAACCCATCGAATCTTGCTTTAAATTGTTGCATACAATACAATGAAGAGATTCTGACTTCAATCTTCAACGTCAATGAACAAAACTAATGAATTAAATCTTTTATGATGATCTAAAACATTTTTGGAAGTGATTAAATACAGAAGCTATAGCCAAACTATACACATTCATAAAGCTAAAATGGTCAATTGGACTGAGCCACTTAATTTGTTTATGAAAAATAAGTGCTCATTTAATGCTGCAAAATTAAATTTTACGCTCCAATAGCTTAACCAAAAATTAGAAAACTGCTAACTTTTAATTAATCTAACCAGTGTACTACTTCTTAAAACGCTAACCCCTCGATACAGTATCAAATCAAAATGTAGATAATTTTGTGCTCAATTAGTGCTCTTGATATACGAATACTTCGTAACACTAAATTATTATTGATTGAGGTCATTAGGCAATAACTAACTCAGATTTCAAGTTTTCAGGCAGCAGGAAAAGGAAAAATTAAATACGTATTTACTTGTAAAATTAATAAACTCGAATATTAATTTTGCTACCGTACAGACGGGTATAAAATACATTATCTTCTTTTATAGATTTTATCGCCAATAGGTTCTTATAATTAAATTGAAATAAAATGTGAATTCTTTCCTTCGAATACAAATAATATATGTAAATAGAGATATTCAAGCGATATATAATATAACTATATTACATCACTTAATACACATTCCATATTAATAAAATTTCACAAGAAAACAATATATGCGTCCTTTATTTGCATATAAAATGTACTTGAGTTAATTGAGTTTCTTCATTGAAGAGAGAAAGGGAACCTTAGAAGGAGACCTTAAAATAAAATAGATTATTTCAAAACACAGTGGAATTTCACTTTCCCGTATATCCTTTTAATACCCATACAATTCCGTATATACGAAAATAGTGATAGATATTAAATTTCAAATTATGAAGGAAGAGATCGTCTAATAATTGACATGTCCAGTTCGTTACGGTTCATTATTATAATTTTTTTATGTTTTTTTATGTTTTTCAATTAAAGTCTAGGCTAATGCTGCAGAGTTTTTAAGCGCTTTCGTTTGTTTTTTTTTTATTTTATTTTTTTATTACTTATCTCATATACTAGAGAAAACCGTTCAATAAATCTTATGACATCAGGAATTCTCATATTTATTATTATCAATAAATTTTCAAATACAGAAAACGAAATTCGTCCCTTTAAAACATGACACAACATTAATATTATTACTAATAGACGAAGTATCAGATATTTTTCAAATGTAGCATTTTATAATTAGATACGTTCGTTGGGCCTGTTACGCCGTATATTACGCCTGTTACGTAGTATAAAAATGTATGTTTGTGTTCTTTTGTGTAGTTCGGCATCCTTTTCCCTTTTGAATTTATGGATACAATGTTGAAATAATCACATGAACCTGGTAAATCATCATTGAGTGCTATATAAGAAAAATCTGACTCTACCTTGTCCTTGTTTGTAAACAACCCTTTTTTTTGACGCTGTTAAATGCGTTTACGCATCCCGCCACCCGAAGGCAGCGGGTATGTGGGACTCGCTGACTGCGAAGTCAGAATACCCACTAAAACACAGCGGTGCCCTCATCGTCGTACTAGGGCGCCACGGGATCGCTGGCGCATGCCACCATGACGCCCCGACGGTTGACTCGCCTACGCAGGCCGCCTTCGCACATAGGGCGCTCGTGGGCACCGTGAGCGCTCTATCTCCGCTGCACCAGGGACTGGCAAACGGGGGAAACTGCGGTAGTAGTAGTAGGCGGGGTGCGGACCTGGTGCGTTGGGCTTTGGAGAGCGGTCGTAGTCTTTGCGACCGCTCAACCCCTCGATTTTGGGGGGCGGCACTCCCCTCCGCCAGGCCCGACCACGATTGCGCTGACTTTGACGTTGCCGGCGTCGCACTTGCCCATCTTGGCTACCGCAATGGACACCACCTCGCTGGTGACAGAGTCGTCTAGCCAGAGATTTGTAACAACCCTAATGTATTTAATGTAAGAAGAGAAGCAGCTTTCGCCATTACTTTTGTTATGTCGCAGAAAAGAAACTGCTCATCCTATAGCGTCATACACAAAAACAAACGCACCGTAAAAATTAACTGCCATGTAATAATAAAAATACAACCATGACTTATTTTTAGTTTTAATTTGTACATGAGTTAAACCCCATAGAACTTTAATTCAAAGTATAAAAACCAAATATGCAGCCTAATAAATCGAAGGAGTAAAGTACTAATAAAATATATACTTATAACTAACCATTGTAGTTAAATACGAAGTTGCAAATGGAGGTAATTTATAAAATTAAGCACATTATTTGAGACCATATACTTCTTATAGGTTTTCCTGTCATTTCTACATAAAGTACTATTTTGTATTTTTTCAAAATTTTAGGTCAGTAGTTTCGAAGATAAAGACCAACTACCTCATAAGTGGTCATTTTCAAAATTCTCAAAGAATACTTTGACTCCCTCAGAAGCTATTTTTGATATTCTTTATTATAAAGTAAATAATTGTATGTGGTATCCATTTCTAGATATTATCAAGTATGTATTGTATTACAAATATAAATATATTTAATGTGATTTGTATCTAAGTTTCTATAAAGAAAAATAACATAAAATAAAATAAAATATTACTCGCAGCATAGCATGAACTTTTTTTTTCTAATTTTCTAATTTGGCCACCAAAAATGACTCACAAATTAAGTTTTTTTTTTTTTAGTTACACGTCCGTGTATGAATCATTGCATTCTACGTGTACCAAATTTCAAATGTATCTTCCAGTAGAGTTCGAGTAAATCGGCTTTGATAGAGTGGTGATTTTACTATTTTTGATAAGGAACACTAATTTTATGTATATGCGATCAAAAAACATCACGCCTGCTTAACTTTTAAATGAAACTTTATTTTAGTATTAGACCTTAATTACCTGTATGATTTGTATAGATTAATCAATCGGGATTAGCGACAGCTTAATGGAACTTAACCTTCTTAGTTACATGTAAGTGATACGACTCATAATATTTCAACACAAACTAATTACGCACTTTAGACATATGTATAATTTTTTTATAAGTAATCTGCGGAGTCTTTGATCTTAATTCTCGCTTTATTGTCATTGAGTTTATTATACATTACAAGTTATTGTTGTTTTAAAGTGAATGAAAGCAAATGACCTTAAGAACCATATTAATATTCTTAACGATGTCATATTTATATAATTTGATTTTACATAGCATGTAAAAATATAATGATGATATAATACTATATAGTACAAAATGTTCAAGATTATTATAGGAACTATAAGTGAAGATATAACACAAGGTTGCGACTTCAAACTGCACTATTTAAAGATGATTTGTGTTTTAATCGCTTCTGTGAAAATGTTCTCAGTTTAACCTTACATTTTGTAGAAATATGATATACAATGTCAGACATTATTTGCAATTACATTGGCTTTGTTGCGATGCTAATTACATTTATTAATAATTATATGAAACAGGTTATATGCACATTGCTCTTCTTTCATAATTTCTAGAGGGTTTCTATATAGCCAGTTATTATTATTATTATTTTTTATTTATTTTTATTTACGACTCTTTAACATACAAAAGATTTTATTTAAATACCCAAATAACTTTCGAGATTAACTTATTCAAACAAACAATAAATTCAAACTTATATTATTCGATATTGATTCGATAAATGATCAAGAATTGAAAAATTTATATGATCACAGAAAAAAATATCATTCAACGCTGTATGAATACATTTTGACAATTTTTTTTTTTTATTATTATTTATTACTAATTAAGACCTAAAAAATTTTGTAAAAGTTCTTTGTAAATTAATAATCTTATTACCTGAGAAGGTGTCCAGAGGAGAGTTTTTATACTAGGTACGTGTATCAGTAGGTTTGTATTTTTTTATATTACCTCATTGCTCCCAAACAGATATTATACTTCCTTACATTTGTTCAACGGATAATTATACTTCGTTACATCTAAAATTCAAAAAACCCAAACGATTCGTTTAAGGCGCCAAATTAAAAATATCTAAAAAAAATAATATTTTTTACAAAAACGATTACTAAAATACATTTATACATATATACATATATATACATTTTGTATGTGATCTATATCTATATCTATAGCTTCTAACATTCTTTAAGCCCATCAGCTTATTTAGATAATGGCTTTTAATTAATAAAGTAAATTCAGATGTCGGATTTTTCAATTGTAAAAACATATTTTTTTTTTAGATTTTCCCACTTTGTTCTTACACAAATACACGAACTTATAAAATTGTTGATCGTTTGCTAATTCTAGTTGATATTTATTATTGTTATGCATATTAATTAAAATAAATTAACCAACTGAAGTAAATCTGCATCGAAGCATATATCCTAGAAGCCGCGCCCACGTTACTGTCGGCGAATGTGAAAAAGTGTGACCCGTTCTTACACATATGACTTTACTATATAAGACTTTGCGGGTCCATTTTGCTCTCATTTCGAATTACGCTTTGCTAAACACAATTAGTTCTTAAATCGTGCTAACACGTGATATGTTAAGTGGTTTTTTTAGAAGTGATTTTTATAGTACATAATGTATTCGGTAAGTATCAATATAATTAGAATAATATATAGTAACTAAATATTTTTATAGAATAATTTACAGTAATTAATATTAACTTTTAATACAATAAGCTACGAACTATTGAAATCGTTGATATTGACTAGCTTTGTCGTCTTTAGCGATATCGTAAAGTTTAATGGTGGAAGTCTTAGTTATTCTTACAGATAATTTTCATTTTCTATTAGGTTTCTAAACTAAAACAACTTATTATTTATTTTAATATTTTTGCTTAAAGTACCCACAAGGATGCCAACGGAACTGTCATAAACTAGTTCGTCCGTCTGTTACAGGCTGTATCTTTGAACTAAAATAAAAATTATTTCTTGAAAATTTTAGAAAAGCACATATTTAAGCTTAGTTTGATTTTACACTAGCTGTTGCCCGTGACGTCGTTTACGCTATTAGATTACACGTTGTCACAGAATGCGTTGAAATAATAAAGGTTCACTGCTCGTTCCCCGTAGGTGATAGCGTGATAATATGTAGTAGCCTATATGTTGACCCGACGGCAAATTTGAAGTAAATCCATGCAGTACTTTTTGAGTTTATCCCGGACATACATACAGACAAACAGACAAAAATTCTAAAAACTATATTTTTGGCTTCAGTATCGATTGTAGATCACACCCCACAATTCTTTTAAAAAATATTCAATGTACAGTTTTGACTTTCCTACCATTTTATTATATGTATAGATAGTATTTAAGTAAATATAATATAAATTGGTCTGTATGTATCTATAAATATGTGTGTGTGTTTGTGTGTGTATAAGTACGTATGCTATACTTGTAAACTTTCAGAAAATTTACTTTACGCACCATTTCCATCTGTCCAGTTTTCATTCGATCCATCCATAAAGGCTGTCTGTATAAGATCACTTTAATTGATACGGCATTGCATCATTTATGTATCGAATTATATTGAATTTTTTATATATATTGTTATTACTATTTATTTTGTGTATACTTTTATGTGTGTACAATAAAGAGATTTTTTTATTCTATTCTTAATGTAATAATTTTTAATGTAATAAAATAAGATAAACATAAGAAAGGAATTTTTTCGGCGTTTTTTAACGATGAACTGAATATTAAAACTATGTAATAATAAAATAATATTGTACGGTGATAAGAATAAAATAATTGTAATATTTCGTATGTTAGGCCGACTTGCTCTGGCCAGTTGTTTTTTTTTTTTTTTATTCTAATATATATACAAAGAAAATTATAAAAACGAACTAATATTATAGATATCATAGATCGATATAATGATTCGTATAATTGGTAAATAATTATTTTTACCTTTCAGATAATATTGTTAGTAGTCGCTTGCATTTCGAATACACTTGCTTATCACGATCCGGATCTAAATTACCACTTAAGCCAACTACAGAATGTGCAAGATTGTGGTGACAGCGGCTATTCATACCCTGCACCATCAGTTCAACTATCGTTAACAAATATAAAAGCAACTGCAGCTCCACCATTAATAAAATCAGCTTCTTTGGCGTCATCGAATACATACAATAACGCACAGGGATATTCACAGTCAATTCTATATCAACCTTCTGCGCCTAAAGTGTTATATCAAGCGCAACCAACAATTTCATATCAAGCACCAGTAGCTATACAACACGCTGCTGCTTTAGATGCAGAATACTCATCTCAAAAAGAAGAACATGGATATGAAACTTCTGCAGGGTTATCTTCTTCTGCAGTAGGAACAATTATACCACAAACAACATATAATCAAGCACCAATAATTGCCAAGGTGACTGCAGCTCCTTTGCAAACGAAATTTACCCTGGCACCGGCGAGGACCACATACGTGTCTCAAAACTTGGCCTCCCAACAGTCATTTTATTCAAGTGGATCTTTAGCAAAACAATCTCTGAACTCCTACACGCAATCTGCTGGACCAGTAGTTTCTCAAGTTTATGCTGCTCCAAGGCCTAGTTACACAACAGCAACATCCTTAAAAAATCAACCACAGTTTTACGCTCCAGTTTTTACTGCTATTAATCAATATAACAGTAATAATGTTGCAGCAGCCGCACAGGCCTATAAGGCACCTACTGTTTCTCAGTATTCCACTTCTTCTATATCTCATGTTAGTACTCCAGTTGTAACTCAATACGCATTACCGACCTATACAAAATATACTGCACCTTCTTTGGCACAATACTTCGCACCGGCTCTTCAATATTCAACATCATCTGCAGCTCAATACTCTTTGCCAATAAAAGCACAGTATACAGCGCAGTACTATGCGCCGGCAGTTGCTCAATACTCTGCTCCAGCACAACAAGCACATATAATTCAATACTCAGCACCTGTTGCACAGCAATCAATAGCACATGTTGCAGCGCCAGCAATTTCTTCAGCAACGAAATACAGCACCGCTCAGCACGCTGTTAAGAATGTCCACAAAGAATTTGTAGAAAATTACGTAAGTTTTATTTTATTTTATTTTCATTTACGTTTTGTTGTCTCTAGTAGAAAAACAAGCAATGTCAAAATATTAATTTGATGACTTTTTTATATTCTAATTGTGTGTTTTATTATGTGTTACATTATATATAATAATATACCGCGACTGATAACGTAATTTAAAATTATCAGTCACAGTATATACCTATGTACTTACAGACGAGTGCATTTAACTATCTTGATTAGCCTTAATATGCTATAAAATTTAAATTTTATTATATGAAGATAATTAAATTACACCTATCATAACAATTAATTATTAAAATAGTGTGTACTATATACATAATATTTATAATAATCGTAACAATAACTTATATCATTAATTTAAATTTATATATTTATACATATTTACAATGCAAAACTTAAACTAAATATTTAGAGACAGTTTTGGTATACATATATCATATCCGCGTGAAATGGTGCCACGAATACTGGCAGCATTTCCCCGTTGAATCATCAATTAATTTTTATTAATAGGGTTCTCGTAAAATCTTTTAAACCTACTTTTTGTAATGTATTTATAATGTGCGGAAACAAATACATACAATAAAGATTCTAACCTAAGTAATGCGAACCTATTACTAGATCAATGTATGGCATTGATCTAGTAATCCACATTATTAAAATTATTATAACTCCCAATGAACTAAAAGACCACCATTTCAAATTTATTATTTATTTTTACAAATAACCGTAATACAGTTTATCTTTTAAATTGTTCTAATAGAGACTTCTAACAAACCAACATAATCAATTTCATAAGTTGCCTAATTCTTCATGCATGCACCAAACTTTATTTTAAATACAAAATATTTTTATCAAATTAAATTAATGAGCACAATCAAATTAATTTACATAAAGCTGTAATCACTTTTATATAATCAGTTAAGACGAGTTTTGAAATAAGAAATATATTAATAAATTCATTTGTGGAGCGCACAATTCTAAAACGGGAACTGTAATCATAATTTGGATAAATAAAATATTACGGTAAACATTTTAATTTTTAACTAAGCAATTTTACGGATTGAATTAACATGCTTACGTATACATATATATTAGTAGCATACCAGAAACTGTTTACAACAATCCAATCAGGCAAACTATTTACAAGTGTGCTTAAATAAAATTGAGCTTATTAACGTAGATCAAACCGCAGGACAAGACCAGTTTTATATAACGATGCAAATAATTTCAACCCAAAATTAAAGTATTTTATCTAATTAATTATAACAATGCTATAATATTGTAAATGACTTTATATAACGAACACTTGATTTAAGATTAATAATCTTATTCTTCGTTAGTAAATTACTGGTAAATTCTGTTAAATAAGTTTGGTAATGAACTTAACTGAACTGAATCAGCCTGTAAACGTCCCACTGGTGGACAAAAGCCTCTTCTCCGTGTAGGAGAAGGATTGGAGCTTAATCCGCCACGCTGCTCCACTACGGGTTTGCAGATAATTTCCCTACCATAAGTAACGATCATTACCAGGTTTCTATGATAAAAACCGGGATCGACGACTTTACGTGCTCTCCGAGGCACGGTGGGGACACCCACAAGGACATACACGCAGACTGGAAACAAATATTTGCACAAATACAAATATCTGCTCCGAGCGGAAATCGAACCCGCGACCGCTGGTGTTATGACGACGAATCTTACCACTAAACCAGAAAGGTTGTCACAGCATAAAATGTATATCTCATAGTATGGTTAAAGTGGTAACAAATTAATTATTATATATAAATTAAAATCATTTTTAATATATTGGGAAGAGAAAGATGTGTCTCTGAGACAATCTAAAATTATTACAAAATTACCTACAGTAAACGTTACCGCAAAGGACCGTTTTTACAATCAGGACTGGCCTTATTGCGTGTAGACCATTTTGACTTTCGCTTTTTGTATAATTCTTGTTTGTTTTGTAATACCTATGTACATTTTAAAAATGTTGTTATGTTTGATTACATTTTAAAAAGTTTTTATTAAAGAAATTTTACAATATTATACATATTTACAATTCAAAACTTAAAATAATTATTTACAAACAGTTTTGGTATAAATCATGTCCGCGTGGAATGGTGCCAAGAATACTAAAAAGTCAATTTTTTTTTTTAATACATCGAAATTTTCGTAACGAAATTGTATCTTTCTTCATTTTAAAAAATTCGAAAATCGTATTACATGTATCTATTAAAGTAATATTGTTATTTAAAAAATAGCGTTTCGTATATACTACTTTCCTTGAAAATTTTAGAGACTCCATGAAAACATTAAATAGCTTTTGATGGTAAGAATGCACACTTTTCAACAACTCTGTAATAAGACATCGAAGTATTTAAATCATAAAAATATGTTAGATTACTAAAAATATCTTCACGATCTCGATATTTTTTTGTAACTGTCTTCCGTTGCTCGATATATGATACGTGTATCGTTACCACATGGTATCGATTTATACTGATTGAAATTCGATCTAAAAAGAATAGATTCTGAGGCGTATATATGCGGCAATCTGCAGCAGAGTTCAAACCTTTCTTTATAGCCTTTGGTCACAGCAGGAACATTTTACAGTATATAAATCGTTTTTCAGGACGCGCATCCTCGCTACGCATTCGAATACAGAGTGAATGATCCACACACGGGCGATATTAAACAACAAAAGGAGCAACGCGATGGTGATGTTGTGAAGGGTATGTTCAAGTAGTTATATTGCATATTTGCTGATTTAAATGATCTGTTTTTTTTTCTATAAACCTTTACATATGATTATATGGATCAAAATCTAAAGCGGATAATACTTCAAAGCTAATTTAATCTGTGCACATGGCGTTGCCCACATAAGATACTTAAATTACAATAAATTTTAATAAAATAGAGTACATATATCGATTTTAATGCAATGAATACTTAAATTTACTCAAAAAGTACAGACATATAAAATAATATTTTTATTATGTTATATACAATAAAACAGAAGCTACGTCGTAACATTGTAAGTTATTAAAACTGGACTATCTAAGATGACAGTAGCCAAATCCTGCGATCTTGTTCTAAGAATAATTAGTGTGACTTTCGCTACCAGCTAAACGATATATATAAGTACTTTATATAGATGTTTATTTAACCAGGTCAATACTCGTTGGTGGAACCAGACGGCTCAGTGCGTACGGTGAACTACATCGCCGATTGGGAGACCGGTTTTCACGCAAACGTTCACAATAGCAAAGACAATAAACATTAGACATTAACAAAGATACTCAAATAACTGAATTACCGATATCTTTCACTGTATTTAAGGCCTCTATAAAAAAAAAGAATCAGATCTTAACAAGTTGTTATCGACCTTGCCATGGATTTTTAAATATGGCAATATGATTTAGTTTACTTTTTTTTTTACGTTAGATATGATATGACATCTGATTTCACTTATTAGTTATTAGTTATATTTAATGTTTAATTACAAATATATAATCAGTATAATAAAAAACAACAACAAAATGATATATAATTAAAATTTTGATAAAATAAACAATGATCGCGAGAAGAGGTAATTAAAATTAATTATATTGTTAAAGATGTTAAAAGTCTATTGGCACTATCTTTATGTTTTCAAATAAAATAAATCATTCGATATTTTTTATTCTATGAAAGCGCTACATTGTCCATTTGTGCCATAGAATCTTATTAAATGTAATAAACGTAACGCTTATCGTAGGTAAATAGTGTGTAATTATATATATTGTAGAATTTTCGGTAGTACCTATCTTTAAAATAATAAATGTTTTTAATTATGTTAACAATTTAAAAAAACTCGTTTAGGAATCAAGTACATGACAAGCATGACATACATCATGCATCATACATGAAATAATTCATTTCATTTTAGCAATAAATTAACATTTCATAAAATTTTATCAACTTAAATTAAGTTTTTTAAAATACAAAAAGTCTGAGATTTGTAAATATTGTATAAAATTTATAACCTTACTTTATGTAGAGAATATTCAATAAGAATAAAAAGCATAAGAACAACATATTTATTTTTATTTCATATCACAATATTACCCTTAATCTTTTCCTTACTATAAAATATAACAATCAAAAATAATTTATGCATATTTCGTAACTTGTTTTCCATTGTAATAGCACTTTGGACAGGCGAAGTCAGGATCTGCAATCTTGTTTGCCTGTTAATACAAAAAAAGACGCATATATTTAATTAAATTTAAGTTTAAGCTAGGAAAACGTACAAACAAGTAATAAATATCAATAAATATCAATACAAATTTCTACTCCGAGCTTGAGTCGAAACACCCAACTTTAGTGTTAAAATTTTATTATTTACTAATCAGCTGTGTCCCGTGTTTTCAGTCGCACTAGCTTTGCAGTACTTGGTACTGACAATTTGGTTATCATCTAACTTTAATTTACCTGAAAGTCTGTCTGTATACAAATTTTGCTACAGTTTTGCTAAAGAACATACGAGGGGCGGCTAAAAAGTTAGCGGGCTAGGATACTTAACGATAAGTAATTAGCTTGTTACTCATGTCACTAGTTGCGACACTCAGTAGTAGGTATTATAAAAGCAATCACTAATTAAGTTTGCACTCATAGTTCAATTATTTATCGAACAACATTCATCACCATGTCAGCCGAATCTGGATATTCTCGGAATTTTGAACACCGCTCCGTCATAAAATTCCTCGTAAAGAATCTCTTCTTTATATAATAATAAGTAATATACCGAAAGACATTTTTTAAAGAAATGTCATCGGTTCTTTAGGATTCTGCGCTTTCACATATGATGGTAAAAAAATGGGCCCGCCCATTTCAACAAGGGCGAGAGAGCTGTGAAGACGACCCTCGCCCGGGCCGCTCTGTCACGGTACTGACCGAAGAAAACGTCCGAAAATCGAAAAAATCGTTCTGGCCAACCGAAGAATTAAACTGCAGATTGTCACTCCCGCGTAAATATATTGCGTCTTGCTCGTACAGATGCAACATCTGCTGCCCAAAGGGATTGTAAACCTTTTTAAATAACGAACTGTTATATTTTACAACGTAATTTATAACTTAATTTATTACTAGCTTCCTAAATATTTAAACAATACGCTTTCTCTTCATTTTACCCTTTTGCATTTCTTCTGATTTTGTTACATTTATGCTTTCATGACTTGTATTTATGATTTATATATCAAATGAAAGCTATTTTTTTTTCTGTTCATTATGATATACGGTTGCCTAACAAAAACTCGCCGCAAATAAGGGTTGCCCGCTGTTAAAGATGCGAAATATTAAAGTTAGAGTGAAAGAGACTTAGCGCGCAACATCACTTGTTAGATAAGGATAGCGATTGCCAGCTATACGACGCTTTAAAGCCATTGCGTCATGCGTCAAACTATAGCGTTCTCAATTTCCTACATAAACAAAGTACTCTGTGGACTATGTGGTTCTCAATCTGCGTTGATCCAGCAAACGTTTTATTTATTGCTGTTATTTTGTGCATCCAAAAATTATCTTTAGTAGGTAATGTAAAACAAAATTGAAAAAAAAAAGAAGGCGTGTTTTCTCTGTTAAAAAAAAAGTAATGTACTTGACTTTGATAATGGGTTCGTTCGCGGGCCCTCTTCTAATTGATAATCCATCACTTTTATAGGATTTTTTAATCTGTCTTGGATTTTTTAATGTGGTCTTTGGAATGCATAGATTAAAAAATCCTATAAAAGTGATGAATTATCAATTAGAAGAGGGCGCGCGAACGTACCCAATGTATCATTCAAAAAGTGTTTGGTAATGTTATTGTTTCGTCGTAAAATAAAAAAAAATAGCTTTCATTTGATATATAAATCATGAATACAAGTCATGAAGGCATAAATGTAACAAAATCAGACCTGTTTACAACTGGCTGCGGAGAGCTGCGGCCAAGTGCCCAATGGCAACCGTGGTTTTTCAAAGTCTTTATATATATTATGTGAATGGGATGGTATTTTATTTAAACAATAAGTGAATGAAATTTTATTCCAAAAACCAATTATTAATAAATTAACTAAAAATACTAGCGGCCACTTTTTGATAAGTAACCCTGTACATTTGTATTGTCCTAATCATAAATGTATGGAAAAATTAGGTGTTCAGCAAACGTTCGGTGAGAGCACTTTTTTGCAGCCGGATCTCGTACCATTTGTGACCACTGTCAGTAGGCAAAGAGGTCATTGTACGAAATTCTTTCTGCTCTGCGATCCGACTATAGTAATTACCAACCCAAAGCTGATTGAGGATTGCGGAAAACTCCCACGAGAGTTGCTGGACCTTCTACTATGCGCGTCCCTGGGTGGCGGATAGGGGAATACCACTCGCACTATTTGCGAGTGGTAGAGGTCTTCGGACCCGACCGGAGTTGCTGGCCTCCTACTGGGCGCGTCCCCGGGTGGTGGATAGAGGAAACACCACTCGAATGTACCTCGCGAGTGGTTTGTCTTTGGACCCCTGTGGTCCAAAACCAGCAGCGGTGAGCACGAAAGCGCAAGAGGGGAATGACTCGCTCGCATCCGCTGGGCCCCTGGACCAGCTGATGTGCGGGCCCATGTAGCGGGGGGTCGCCGTCTAGGGTAGCTGGGTGTCCAGTGGTGGGCGGGTCGCGAAAGCACGGTAAGGGTGTGTGCATGGGAGGTGCGGTTGGTGAGGGCGTGGCACCGATTAAGCGCCGAGAAATGAGGGGGAGCTCCTGGTTCTTCTCTGCCTCGCGCAGAGTAGACTGGTAGAGCGGTGGGTGGGGGTTGAGTCGCTCAATGCTGGCGCTCGTCTGCTCTGCGGAGCGGAGCCGGCGGCGAGTGGCCAGGCCTCGGTGGTTGGGCCGCTCCTGGTACTTCTCTGAATTAACAGAGTGGACCTGTTGAGTGGCACTAATTACATACGGAGAGGCGCGAAGGCGCGGAGAGATTAAGGGTGGCTCCAGGTTCCAAAACCAGGAACAAGAACCATTATAAAGACAATAATTACTCACCATTAAACAGTAGTAACAAAATATATGTGAACATCCCATAACATGTGGTAAGATGGGTTTTTCTGAACAACAAGCACAGGTAGTATGAATGGTCATAGTGGCAGTACTTGATCCAGCACTTGTGCCCATTTCGTTTCTCCACCACATATATTTTAGTATCTTAGACATTCTTTGCTTTAGTCCAAACATATTTACTAACGAAAGGACTGTTCCAATTAACTCCTGTAACACAATATAAAAACAGATTAAATACAATTTAATAAAATAAAATACAGCTTATTAACCCTTTCCCTGCCAGATTTTGGTACAGTAATCGTGCCCCCACAACCAGACAACTTTAGGTATAATTTCAAACAGTGATGGGAGATCTGAATAATTTTTATCGATATTACACACTAGCGGCCCGCCCCGTTTTTTATCACCTACACCTGCGTCGATACTGGAAAATATTCTTTAATAGACGGATTGAGTGACAGATTTATTATATATATATATAAAGATATATAATATATATATATATATATATATATATATATATATATATATATATATATAGTATGGATGAAACATTTGAACTGTTTTTTTTATTAATTATTTTCTCATTGATGAATACCATATCTTAATAAGTATTATTCCCGACGAAGACAAATCCAAAAACACAAAAATCATAAAAATCGTACCACTCGTTCTCGAGTTATAAACGGTGTAACTAACACGACTTTATATATATATATATATGTATATATATATATATTACAACTTAAATAGCTATAACCATCCAATTTGTAATATATTCAATAATTCGTCGTCGTCCAACATAATGTTGTACAGCACTAGGCATATGAAGTTAACGTGTTATTACGGGGATGGCGCTGCAGGTACTGATGTTTACAAACAACTATGCCGACCGTGTCGCTTGCGCCGCACGGAAAATCACGGTGATGGCGGCAAGTGATCGTCGGGCAGTAACTGTATTAGTGACGTCCCAAAATAATATCGAGATCAAGAATATATATTTTTTTGGTTTCGTAATTTTCTACCGATTCTCTTTAATTATAGTTTATTATTCAAATAAAAGGTTTAAAAAACACATTAAATAATTAATTTATAGTCTAGACGTGTATTAACAAGAGAATTAATAATTCAAAAGAATTTCTTCTCTATTATTTAGTTTTTACTAGTGCATCACTAGCCTACGTAAAATTACGGGTTCGGCGCTGTGTGTTAGGGTTGTAAAAGTGCCTAAGTTGACTATTGCATTTAAATTGCATTTTTATGTATCAGAATGTTAAGGCTATTGTTTTAAAGTTGGATTATTGTAAAGTACACATCCTGAAGTATTATAAATAATATAAAATTTCTTCATATTTTTTATATCTAGTCAAGAAATAGATATGAAAAAAATAGAACGTAATATTACGGGCTTGGCGCCACAGGCATTAACATGAAAACACGGAATATTACGGTGACGGCTGGGAAAGGGTTAATCAATGCAGCTACGTATGTGCGCTAACATACTTTGTATGTTAATACTGCTCATTTTTATTCTATTATTAATTAACCTTTTAACTAATGACATTTAAGAACAATATACATTTTCTCATCATAATAAGATATTGATCCCTAAAATTCATATCTAGTAGCTATTTTTTACTATCGCTACATATTATACAACAAAGTCAACCAGCTTCCGTCCGTCAGTCTGTCTGTCTGTTTGCGATAAACTTAAAAATTACTGAACCGATTTTGATGCAGTTTTCACTAATAGACAGAGTAATTAATAAGGAAGTTTTAGGAGTATAATCTGTCAAGTTTTTGTTTAAATTGGTAGAAATATTAAAATAATTGTCAATAATGTCGGAATAGGTTAAGCCACCTGGAAGCTTTCATCGAAATTGCTGCCAAAATCCTTTGAAATACCACAAAAGACTGTATTGTGGGTCCTCTTTTAAAGGTATACAGAAAAGTCCACTATGGCATATATCTTTTTTTAAAGATATCTTAGTAATGAAAAAAATATATAAAAATGTATAATTTTAACTTCAAAAAAATGGTCACATACAGTGCGGTTATAGAAAAGCTCCTTAAACAGACACAGTATATCTTAGGAGTAATCGCAAAATGAATGCTAACACACGCACAAATAAATTCAAATGCGGGTCTCACATCTATAACGGGACTTACTTTCTGCTATCACGCCTGCTCCCCGATCCTCGCTGTCGTTAAGAACCTTATAAACCAACCATGTGAAGCCAGGACGGACTCACTAGCTTATATTAAACAAAATTCAATTTGAAATTTGATGATATTACTTACTATAAGGTTATGCCACAACAATTCACGAGTCCATGAGAAATCTGTTAAGTCTTCTCTTGTAAGTTTATCTGCTGTTAATTGAAGACCTAATATGAAATCAATTAGTGCTGGATGCTTGCCACTATTTATGAACTGTAGGAAATTAAGAATATCTCCAATTAATTGGAATTTTTCCATTTTAGTCAAGAAATTTTGAATTTTTGTATTAGACGTGAAGCTGTACATTGCCCTGTCTCTAAAATATTTTAAAGCAACTGTGTATATGAAATACCAATATAATTTAGTTTTAGTAAAATTTTCTGTTTTGTACTTTAAAGATAACATCTGTTGCCCAAAAGTGGAGGCTTTGTTGTATATTGAATTTTTGAATATCCATGATCGAATAAGTAAATCAACTTCAGGAAGGATTGGTTGCAGTATACCAGGCTGAAAAAAAAAATGTCTTGAAATCTATAGCTTTATATTGTTCCATTTTTAAAATACACCATATTGAAAAAGGAATCATTATGGTTTTTCAGAGATTAGATTCTTCTCAAATAATTACTATCAACTTTTAGTGTCATCATTTATATACATAAATATGTAAAATTACCTCGAAATACTTGGTAGCTTGAAAAAGTGTTTGCTTAAATAATTCTTCCAATTCATTATCCAACTGAATAGAATCCAACTGAAAATAAAAAGCAAAACATATTACAGGGTGCATAAATAAAATATAAACAAAATAATTTTATCGATATCTTCATACTTGAGTTACGCGAGGTATGTACGTTATTGACATGTTTCTCTTAAATTAAGTTTTAATATTTAAAACGTATTATTTATCATTTTCTTATCAATTACATATTATGGTTGTTTTGTGTATATACTTTGTCTTAGGCAAAGAGTATAAAAATAAAGAGGTGAAGCTTCGAACATAGAGTTGAGCTAAAAATCGTTTTGTAAGTAAATAATGCAACATTACGGTCGAGTTCTTTTTTTCCATTAATTTGGTAGTACTGAAGCATAGTGTTGTCCCTATTTTATCGTACCAGATATCGATACTAGTGTGGAAAATTATCGATAAAACTATCGATACTTTTGAGCACGTGCTTCCTTTATATATATTTTTGCATATTGTAAATAAAACACATTTTTTGTTTTATTATTTATATTTTAATATGATAATATGATTCACAAACACATGAATATATTTACAGATATCAACTGAGAAAAATACAAGTCTAAAGAGCATTACATAAAATACACTCTCATTATGCAATGATTTTCAAAAATAATATGATTTACAAACATAATATGAAAATCAGATATCAAGTTAAAAAAATTGAATTCCAAACAGCATTACATGAGAAACATCCATTGTACAAGTAATTCTCAAAAAAAATTAAATAATATAATTTACAAGCATAACATGAAAATATTTACAGATATCAACTGAGAAAAATAAAATTTCAAAGAACATTTACACAAGAAACACTCTCAATATAAAGTAATTCTCAATAAATATTAAATAATATGCTTTACAAGCATAACATGAAAATATTTACAAATATCAACTGAGAAAAATACAAGTCCAAAGAGTATTACATAAAAAAAACACTCTCAATATACAGTAATTCTAAAAAAATATTAAATATTATGATTTACAAGCATAACATGAAAATATTTACAGATATCAACTGAGAAAAATACAAGTCCAAAGAGTATTACATAAAAAACACTATCAATATACAGTAATTCTAAAAAAATATTAAATATTATGATTTACAAGCATAACATGAAAATATTTACAGATATCAACTAAGAAAAATACAAGTCCAAAGAGTATTACATAAAAGACACTCTTATTATACAGTCATTCTCAAAAAATATTAAAGAATATGATTTACAAGCATAACACGAAAATATTTACAGATATTAACTGAGAAAAATAAAATTCCAAAAAGCATTCAGTCAAGAAACACTCTCATTATACAGTCATTCTCAAAAATATTAAATAATATGATTTACAAGCATAACATGAAAATATTTACAGATATCAACTGAGAAAAATACAAATCCAAAGAGTAAAAAACACTCTCAATAGACAGTAATTCTCAAAAAATATCAAATAATATAATTTACAAGCATAACATGAAAATATTTACAGATATCAACTGGGAAAAATACAATTTCAAAGAGCATTTAGTCAAGAAACACTCTAATTATACAGTCATTCTCAAAATATATTAAATATCATTTACAAGCATAACATGAAAAATATTTTTACAGATATCAACTAAGAAAATTACTATTCTAAAGAGCATTTACATAAGAAATACTCTCGTTATAAAGTCATTCTCAAAAAATATTAAACAATATAACTTTACTTTACAAACTTAACTTTACCCTGTACCCTATCTTATTAGTTAGTTACTTGCTGATACATAAAGATCAATAAATAACTAAATATTTTATTTTTTTATTATTACTAGTTCCACTTGAGTATTACAGTTTTAGGCCCGAACTCCACCAGAGCGGGGATGTGTGGAGATGTGTTAAAACAACCATAGAATTTCGTTATTCACACACCTCGTCTCCCCTCCGCTTCAGTGGAACACTGAACGAAATTCTATTGGTTGTTTAAAACACATCTCAGCACATCTCTGCTCTGGTGGAGACACACTCTTAAAGACAATATTAATGATCCGCGCATTTTAATCATCTTACTAAGATACTACACTGGTATAAAACAAGATAATGATACTAGCATAATGATCATATTGTAATATTTTAGCCTTTCACAAAAAATTTTACCTTACAGAATGATATAAGACTTAAGATTAGACTGTATAATCAGAACTGTCGTCTTAGAAAATTAGTAAATACTGTAATATTTAAACAATTTTTTCGTTGTAAAATACAAAAGTAAAGTTTTCCATTGTAAGAATATGTAAATATAGACAGAAATCTACTAAAAATATTTAAATTTAGAAAACTTTGTAAAATAAACAATTACTGCAAGCAGTATTTGGCAGGAATTAATAAATAGTAATTATACAATCTAAAAATGTTAATATTCATGTAAATATACTCAAATAATGAAAATTTTTAAAACATTGTATAATAAATAAGTCATTATTGCTAACAGTATTTGGCAGAAGATAATAAAAATAATTTTTTACAATTAAAAAATTGTAAATATTGAAAGGAATGCTCAAAATATTATAATTGTTGGCAGTAAAAACACAAAACAGCAATTTTACATTTTTAAAACATGTAAAATATAGAAATATTATAGATGTAGAGATTTTATGATAGCCAACTACATATAAACAGTACTTGTCAGAAAATAGCAAAATTTAATTGTTGTATTTAAAACCTGAGTAAATCTAAGTAGAAATCTCAATGTTTACAATGTTACAAGTTTATATAAGCATTATTTACTGACTAGTAAAAACTCAAAAAATAGTCAAATGCTTTAAATAGGCAACTATTGTTTAGTATAACTGCTTTTTATAATATTTCTTTAAAATTATAATATAATATATTTAGTAATCGCTTAACGAGCTTCAAACAATTTTTCATTAAATGCTTGATCTGAAGAATGACCAATGCAGTTGATGTAGAATCTGAAATTAGAAATAATCTAAATGTAAAAATATATCAAAAAGTATTATATACATACATTAAAAATATACATTTTTGGTATCAATAAAATATTAACTGGCTATTTTTATTTTTCAGTTTTAAATCTCGAAGGAAATAACTATATTTGATGTAGACGAATAGCCTTCATAAAAAAATAGGAATAATGATATCATTTCATCATCTTGATGAAATATTTCTGTTAAAATGGTATACAATATGTATAATATACATCATACATAATTATGTGCCATTATCAATTTCATTACTAAATAACCTACTATTTTATATAAAATTATCATTTTTTTTTAAATATTTTTTATGAAGATTTGGACAGATTGCTGATTTTAGACAAATATAAATAAATAATAAATAAATATTAACCAACAATCACACCACATTAACCTAGCCCCGTGCTAATTTTGTAAGAACTTGTGTTACAGGTACTAGGAACGTAAATAAATTTAAGAAATTTGTATAAATACATATATACATAAATACACATCCATGACCCGGTGCACATCTATATTCGTCATACAAATATTAATATTGAAATATTTCAAATTTTTTTATTGCTTTTTTTTATCTTTAGTTAAAACTGAGCCCTCCTAAAGAAAGATCAATGTTGAAAGTAGAAATGCCAATTTATCTTACTTTTTGAAACATACACATGTCGTATGTGCTTTATGTTTTACCTAATTTAACAAATTGTTAAATGTAGATTTGTTATTCAACCAGCCATTAGAAAATTATATGTAAGTATAACTTTATTCTTACCTAGAATTATTAGTTAGCGCGGTAGATACATGCACCAAGATCCTTGGGAGAAGAGGGTGTGGTGTAGCTATGAACCTCTTATGTCTGAAAATTCAATTAATTACAAGATTATTTCTTTGAAATTTAAACTTTTTAAATACAGTTTATAGTTTCTAATTTCGATTGGTTTAACAAAATAACAAATTAAAAATTATTAATTTAATTAGTGATAGGCTATAGGTGATTTTTATTATAAAATAATTTTCAAACCAAAATTTTTTTTTATTGACTCATTAATTGGTAAAAGTCTCAACTTTTATATAACATATAGAAGTTAAAAGGATTTGTCAATAATATTTATTTAAAATAATCTATTAATACAGGATTTTTATGAGAGAACCATCTAATGAAATACTTTGATATTAATAACAAAGTGATTTAAATAAATCAAATAAATAAATGTTTCAACACACACACAGTCCCATGTTCCTAAGATAGGCAACTCAATGACCGTGTTTCTGGTAACAACTGACTGCTACAAATATATAACTTTTTTTAGTAAATATGCATATGAATATATAATATACAAATATTACACCCAGATTCAGGATGGGAATCGAACCCACGACCCTGGAGTATAATGCAACTGTGCCAAGAGACCAGTCGTTTATTATTTATCAATAATTTATTAATTATAATTTGTACAGGACAGAAACAATAAGACAGAAAAATAATGTGATTCTGAAAAATGATTGACTGCGGATTAAATCAAATTTTATCATACAACTAAAATAGTTAATTTTGAATGTTTTCATTTGTCAATGTGTTGTTTACCATGTTGTAGTCAAATATTGAAATAATAACTTCAAGATTGTATATGAATTAATTTAAGTTTTAAGGTCAACAGTCTGTTTAACACATATTGTACCAAACTGTAATACATCTGTATGTTTTTTACTATAATAATGATAAATTAAAAAAAAAACACTCACTTTTTGTAAGTTACAGATAGTATTTTGAATGGTCACCTTCCTTATATATTAGTTACATCTTGAAGAACTGAAATAAAAATGTGAGTTTGGTAAATAAATGTAATTAATTTATCTTTTATCAACTGCGCTAATGTCAACTATAGTTTGTGGTAATCAAGATTTAAATACATAAAAAATGCTTGATAATCAAATACAAAATTCAATGTTTCTTATTTAAGAGTTTATAGATAAGATACATTATTGTACATACCTAAATGTTTCCTTTAAATTTGTTATTACATAGTAAAATTTATTTTTCATCTGTTAAGTGTTTACTTTGTTATTTAGACTTAAATTTATGCAATAGTCGATTAAGATGCATGTTTACTAATTACCAAAAAAAAAAAAAAAAAAAATTATAGTACAAATTTTTTTAATACACATGAAGTCCTGTTTGGTGAGGTGATTATAATAAGCAAGTTACTAAGTACTGTACTGTATCAGCCTGTAAACAACCCACTGCTGAGCAAAGGCCTCTTCTCCATATAGAAAAAAGGGAAGATACTATGATACAATAAAATTATTGTATTTTGTTATAACCACATGTATATAAAAATATATTTAAATCATAAAGTTTTGAAACTTATGCAGCTTTTTGTGAGCAAATATAAATAGAAGTAGTAAAATGGCCAAACCAATATCAAGACTACAGAACTATTTATACTATACAACACATAACTTTAAAATGCTATTCATCCAGAATTATGCTAAGATAATAATACTAAAAATGTAAAAAAATCACCTTACCTCTATATAGTTTCTGATGGTTTCTTATTTTATGCTTTTAAGATGCGAAGAGGGAATTGCATCAATGGACTCATCTAATGGTACTCATCATGTTTAGCTGTCCATTCTCCTTGCTGTTGTAATAGTTTGGTCAAGTTATTATTTACTTACAATATATAATATCAAATTATTACTTAGATACTCCAATTGATGTGATTTTGCAATACACATACAAAGTTGTCAATGATAATTAAAAAATATCATCTTTAATTACTGTAAAAAATATTAATGCAAGTTAATTATTGATTATGTTTAATGTTTAATATTTCAGTTTCTAACCTTACCTAACCTAACCTATATGTTATAGTGTTTTAGGTATTTTGTTTTTTTACACACCAATTCAGATCAACCAGATATTTGTTTAAAATAAATTAGATACAGGAGGCATGTGTACTTGAATAAATACACCTTTAATACCATACAGTGGTTTCAAGCAATGGATGAATTTCATAAAGATAAGATTCCAATGTTAAACAGAGGTGTATAATATACTAAACATAGTAAATAAATAGATAAAAGAAACTATGAAACTTTGAATAATGTGTTATTGTTAGGAATCAAAATATCTAAAGTATTATTTATTCTATGGAACAACAAGAAAAAGTATTTTTATACATGTGGTATTTCCGTATTTATATCAACGAAAAACTGTAAAGTGTTGTTTCACATGTATTTTTAACTGAATACATAAGAATAACGTACTTTTTTCATCAAAATAACTTAGTCACATACAAAATTAATAAATTTAAAGCCCATAATTAAAATTAAAAAAAAAAAACGTAAAATGTGTAAATATATTGTCAACAAGCAGTTTTCTTTTATCAATTTCTCGTATCAACACGAGTCTTAGCAATAAAACAAAAGAACGAGCATCTAAACAAAGGTCTTCGGAGACTTTGAATGAATAACAAATTCGTAAACACCTACCGGTTGGAAGGAAAATGTTTGTTGTTTAATTAACTTTTTAAATAGCAAGTCAGCGGCCATTTTTGATTTTTTATCGAAGTGACGTATCGACATACTCTTTGACGTATCAATTTTTGATTTTGACAAACAATGCTACCAATTTTTACAGAAATTGAAAGTTGGTAGCCACACCTTACAAAATGACTGACGCTGCACTGGTCTTAGGACCTGTGCTTAGGACAAAACAGTAGTGATGTGTAACTCAGCTCAGAACCGGTTCAAATATTCAGTTCACAATAGCTTGAGCCGTTGAGCTGCGGCTCAATTGCGAGATAAACGGTTCACAGCTCACCACAGCTCACTATGAGTCGCGATTCGTGCCGCGGCAGGCGACAGAGGCAAGAGACAGCGACAAGTTATATCATTGGTCGTCTCGGTTCTGTTGTCTCTGTCTCTCCTGTCGGCTGTCGCGGTCGCATTTAATTTCAGCTCATTCAGCTCAGTATCATAACTCAAACTCATACTTTATATATAATACTTAGCATTAAACTTCACTTTAGCATTTATCATATGCATGAAATTATATTTTTGTAAGAACAAAAAAATATCACTATAATAAGTTTTCGAAACGCTGCTTTATTAGATATTTATAATTTAGGTACATCATACATATTGTCATTTGTTTGAACCGAGTCATAATTAGCTGTAAATCTAATAGTTAAAAGTAACAACATAACAACAATTGAGCTGAACTGTGAGCCGGTTCACAGCTCCGGTTCAAGGCTTCAAGCATATGACTCATGAGCTGAGCTGCGGTTCAAACAAATTCATTGGCTACGTTCCACTTAACGCCCGCAACGCCATCGACCACGACCGCTGAAATTGCCGTTCCACCAACGTAAAAAGGCCGCGGGCGTTGAAGGCGAATGTTATAGGTGGAACGCACATCTTGAGCGCTATGTGCTCCGTGTGCTCGTAATATGGCGGCATGTAAAAACGTGCAGCTGTGGGGGTTTTGTGAGTAAATATTTCGCATGGATTGGATTAAAATTCAATTCGAAATGGATTCCCGTGAATTTTTTGACAAAACGAATGAGAAACAATTTCACTGCAATGTCAGTTTCAGGATCGTAAACAGTTATTTGTCTCGTCGCCATCGTTGTTTTTTAGAATTCCCGCTTCGTTTTGGTGAAAGCCCACTTTGACCCATCAATATTTTGTGGGCGAAGTGGGCGCGATGTGGTCGCGAACAGTGACGTCATCTATGACGTCGAACGATCGCTCGCGACGACCACGAACCTTAGGTGGAACGATACAGAGGATGTTACAATCGTTGCGGGCGTTAAGTGGAACGTAGCCATTGAGTTACCCATGTCTACAAAACAGCAATGTGCAAAGAGTATATATATTCAATGTGTATTGTGTCAAGTTTTTGACAATATTGAACACTTCTCCGGACAACAGCTGATAACAAGCACAGACTACATTGTTCCATAACATAGCTACGCTGGCACAGACAGAGGGGAAATATGATGAAAATCTCAGCTATCATAGTATTTAACTGCCAAATTCACAATTTAATGTATTACATTTTTATGTCATGTGGGATCAAGGACTTTCATATAGTTATATTGAAAGCCATTAAATCAAAATAAGTTGAAGTTGATTTATATTAAGGATATTTGGTTTAAAACAGTATTGCTTGTGTATTTTAGCTTATGACATGAATCAAGGTTTAATAACAAAATTATTACTGTATCTTTCTACGTTCGAAATTCGACGATCGATAAATCCTAATCCTAATCGATAATCTATATGACATGAGCAAAATCAGCTGCCCTTATTTTGCATTATTGAAGCCATGCAATTAATGTAACTAATTGAATAGTTTGAGAAAAATATTTTACACAATCTTAGTGGCCAAATTCTTGCTTGTAAAATCATACTTATGGTAGTAAAATGAGAAAAAAAAATTATATTGAAATCATCATATCAAATTTCATACTCTTAACTTGAAAAATGATTGTAGTTGTGTAAACTGAGCCTTTAATTTTCATGCTTGTTAAGTAAAAGGAACCATACTATCAATCTTACAGTACCCTACAAGAATTGGCAAGCAAGCATTTAGGATGTTTGTTTCAAAACAAAGGAAAGCCCACATAGCAGCCCACGTCGCAACGTCCGTCCAGCTACGAGTCGCCGACACAGCGATTTTAACATTAGCCTAATTTAATTATCATTATTAATTTTAAATAAAATATTGTCATTCCTAATTCCAACTTCGATAGGTTTGACATCTCTAGTTGTATTTTTTTATTAATTAATTAAAGTAATTTTTAAGTAAATTTGTTTTTTTTTTTTTCGATCCATCAGCTGCAATAAACGTGATTTGCTGTACTCGTTCTACTCTATATATACACCACACAGCTGGTATATGTATACAGTAATACTTGCAAATCGGGATTATTAATAATTATGGAGAAAATGTTATGTCATTAGAATCGACGTATGGGCAATTGTTTAGCGTTTATTAGATTTTCAGAAACGTTTTGGTTAAAGAGATACGATTATTTAAAGTTGGGATGAAATTTAAATTATTTATTTATTTTTCCTGAGAAAACTAGAAGAAAGCAAATTCAAAATCTTAAGTAGAATTAAAGGGCAGATCAATATCTATAGCCTGGTATTTTTTGAACAAATTATTATATTTGCAGGCTGGAACGGGGAAGGACATTTGCGTAGCTATAAATAATAAATTAGGTAATTGGTCTAATATTAGACTGTGATTAGGTACCTACCCACGGAGTACCTATCTATCAAAATAGTCGATATGGTCAATGTCTCTGGTATAAGATCGATTGTCAAATGGACTAGGGGTGTGCGATAATTATCGATAATTCGTAACTACTCGATAATTTTTCATTCGATAATTATCGATAATTATCGATAAGTGTTATTCGATAATTTTGATTCGATAATTATCGATAATTGTTCATTCGATAATTATCGATAATTATCGATAACTTTTCATTCGATAATTATCGATAATTTTTTGCGATCCGATAATTATCGATAATTTTTTCCGATCCGATAATGATCGATATTTTTGTGTGATCCGATAATTATCGATAGATTATTTCGATACTGGACGGCGGATGACCTTTTTTTTTTTTTTTTTTAGGTATTCTGATAGGGAACGGGGGATTATAGCAATACGGGACGGCGGATGACCTTTTTTTTTTTAGGTATTCTGATAGGGAACGGAGGATTATATCAATACGGGATGGCGGATGATCTTTTTTTTTTTTTTTTTTTTTTTTCGTCGTCCGAAAATTGTGTCGATAATTATCGATAACTTTTATCCGATAATTATCGATTACTTTCGCCACTATCGATATAGATATTATATCGATAGTGATAGTTATCGATAAGAAGACTAACTGCTCCATACACTCCGCATCAAAATGGAATTGCTGAAAGGAAAAATAGAACCTTAATAGAAAAAGCTAGATGCATGATGTTGGAATCAAAAGTACCTATGTGTTTATGGGCAGATGCCGTCTATACTGCAAATTACTTATCTAATCGAAGCATTAACCAAAGTATCGGAAACCAGACACCATTTGAGCGCTGGGTTGGTAGAAAACCATACGCAAATCACTTTTATGTATTTGGTGCCAAAGCATTCATACTCAAGAAAGGAAAAGGTGAACACAAATTCGCTTCAAAGGCAATACCGGGTGTGTTTGTTGGCTATTCAGAACACTCGAAAGCCTTCAGAATATATGTACCATCGAAGAAAAAAATTCTTATTTCTAAAGATGTCCGTATTCTGAAAAAGATGTTCTATGAGAACGACCAAAATTACACCCTCATTCCTTTCGAAGAATTCAATAATAATGAACAGTCAAATGAAACTGAAACAAAAGAGGATGAAATAGACATTTATTTCGAAGACACAGACAAAAATACTAGTAGACAGCTAGCAGAACACGACAATGTAATTGCAAGCTCTACCGAGGTACCTATACAAGTTAAAAATGAAAATAATAATGAATTATTTTATGACACCTTCGAAATGAATGACAATAGAGTAAGTCTTGATGAGCCAACTGAAATCCATGAAACAGACACAAATGTTGATAAACCTGCGAATGTTCTAGAAGAACGAAGGACATACAATCTACGCGAGAGATCTCGGATTGAACCGCCAAAATGTTTTGAAGACTATGTCCTGGCAGTCATGGATATGGACAATAAGACAGAACCTCAAACATTTAGAGATGCTATGAATAGCAAAGAAAAGTCCAAATGGGTAGAGGCTATGCAGAGTGAAATTAATTCACTGCATGAGATGGAGACTTGGGAAATAGTCGACCTCCCCAAAAATCGTAAACCACTTCCATGTAAGTGGGTCTACAAAATAAAGAAGAATCCGGATGGTACAGTCGAACGATATAAGGCCAGGCTTGTAGTTAAAGGCTTTTCACAAAAAGCAGGCGTTGATTATCAGAAGACTTTTAGTCCTGTTGCTCGCCTTAGTACCATCAGAGCTGTTCTAGGAATAGCGGCTCAAGAAAATATGATACTGCAACAGTTCGACGTAGCTACTGCATTTCTAAACGGTACTGTAAGAGAGGAAATTTATATGAAGCAGCCAGAGGGCTTCAATGATGGCACTAAAAAAGTATGCAAGCTAAAAAGAAGCATCTATGGACTCAAACAAGCACCTCTTTGTTGGAACGCATGTATATCAGAGTACCTTATAAATTCTGGATTCAAGCAAAGCAAAAAAGATCCTTGTCTTTACTTACGTGAGCAAGTCTTGACTGCGTTGTATGTAGATGACGGTTTGGTGGCTTCTACTAATGAAAATGCTGGAAGACAGTTCTTTGAAGAACTAAAAAGTAGATTTAAAATAACTACAAAACCGGCTTCCTATTTTCTTGGACTTGAAATTAACAAAACCAAAGATGGTAGTATTACCAAAAAAAGATACTGGAAAAATTTGGAATGGCTGACTGTAAATCCGCTCCAACGCCGGCAATAAAAGTTGGCAACAATTATGAACAAGATGAGACTTCTGAGTTACTTTTTCCATATCGTCAAGCTGTGGGAGCCTTAGCATATCTGATGGTTGCTACGAGACCAGATATAAGTTACGCTGTAAGCGTGGCATCAAGGAATCTTGAAAAACATACCAAGCTTGATGTAATGAAGGTCAAGCGAATATTGAGGTACCTGAAGGATACATTAACCAAAGGACTTGTCTTCACAAAAAACCGGGAGAATAGGCTGATAGGTTTTAGTGACGCTGATCACGGTGGCGACACAGCAACGGGTCATTCGACGACCGGGATGGTCTTTCTATTGTCTGGTCCGATTATGTGGAAAAGCCAGAAACAGCCAACAGTAGCAATCTCTTCTACGGAGGCAGAACTTGTGGCCTTAACAGAGACTGCGAGGGAAGCCTTATGGCTGAAAGAGCTTCTAGAAGAGTTGACTGATATAACAGAATTCAATGGAAAACCCACAATCTACGTTGACAATGAGTCTGCTATTAAGCTATCCGAGAATCCGCCTTATGAGTTCCATAGGAGAACCAAGCATATTAAGCTGAAGCATTTTTTCATTCGAGAATGTATACAGAATGGAGAATTTGATATCAAGCAGGTTTCCACGGAGCTGCAACTGGCAGATATGTTTACAAAGCCATTATTTGGCCCAAGACTCGAGATGCTAAGCCGAAGAATTGGACTTGTTCAAGATGTGTCCAAGTCTTAAAAAGTACCGTGGATGTGAGGATATATATAACCTCTTGACACCACTATGTTTGTGTCAATGTATAAAAAAAAAAAAAAAAGTAGTGTGTGTTAAGTTTGACAGTCAACAACTATTATAATAAAATATTATTTTTAGTCTCGATATTTCTTTAAATTTCACAGACTTGCATTGAATCGATGGTAGAAAGAGATGTAATCCCTGCCGTAGGAACGTTTTTTGAGTGCACGTGAGCATTCCAGTTTGTATATAAATTCCTTGCTTATAACGAAGGATCGATTCTCTAAAGTCCTAAAAGTAAGTAAATACCCGAAGAGGGATTGCATCCCTTTCTACCATGCATTCAAGGCATTTCGTAAGAAATTGATAAAATACCAATAGTCAACGAAATGCTCGGAACGATTTTTTCACTTTACATGTTGGAAACAATTAATGTCAACCTTATGTCGGTTATTTTATAAGTTGCGTATTTAAATATACAATTATGATATATAAATTCCTTGCTTATAAAATTCTTAATCTGTGGTTATATGTCTATACCCTGGTCTATGCTCTATAATCGTAGAGAGAGTATCTGTCTACGTCTATATCTATAATATATACTCTTTGTCTATGATATATGACGTCTTGTCCTTTCATTACAAAATTTTTCGAAGTCTCAGTTCTATTGAATAAATATATAATACCTATATTAAAGGCTAAACTTGTGTTTTCTAATAGATTTATTAATTTATCTAGTTTTACATGTTATGGATGCTTAATTAAAAACAGAATAAAAACGACGACGAAATGGTTGTTTCACCGCAAAGCCCAGCTAGCGAAACCCAAAGCGTGCAAGTAAAAAAAATCAATATGGCGTCTAAACAAACTTCAGTTGCGGACACAAGAGCTGAATTAGCAGAACTAGTAAAGAGAAAAGCAGAGGTTGCTGTATGTATTGCAAATATAAGTTTATATACATGTTTACAAAACGAAAAATAATGAAATGCATTTTAGAAGTAGGTACATATTTCCAAAAATATAAGTTGTAAATAAATTTTTTAGGAAACTTTAGCTAATTTAGAGCGCCAAATCTATGCTTTTGAAGGTTCTTATTTGGAAGATACACAACTCTATGGAAACATTATTCGAGGTTGGGACAGATATTTAGCAACTAACAAAAGTACGAATTCAAAGGCAGATAAACGTAATAGAAAATTTAAAGAAGCCGAAAGATTATTTTCTAAATCTTCCATTACGTCTATGGCGGTAAGATTAATAATATTAATATATTTATCATTTTTAATACAAAATATTAATCAAATTTAAAATAAATTGTATTTCAGGCTGTCAGTGGACTTGTGGATCCAGCTGAAGCAAAAAGTAAGTTATATTTATAACAAAAATAAGTATAATATACTTAATAACAAATTCATTTTTATTTTTTATTTTTTTAGATGAAAGAAATAGTGAAACTGAATCTCAAACTAATGAAGACTCTTCTGATACACAAATCAGTACAGGCATGATTACAAATTTGAACCATACCACAATCCATGGTTCCACTGAGAGTATTGCATCTAAACCTTCAGGCAAACAACACACTAATGGTAATATTGAAAAGACTATTAACAGTGTACTGACAAAACAAAGTATTACCCAGAAAATTGCTACCTCATCTAACGTACTTCAAAAAGCTTTTAATAATGACAATAAAGTATTAACAGCAATTGGATTAGACAGTAGACCGAGTACACCAAAAGAAAAAGACAGTGGAATGGGCTTAATAAACAAAGGCGAAACTACACCAAACTCCTTAAAACATAAGTTATCGAATAGTAGTAACAACAGTAATATTAAAAAGAACAACAATAAAAAAGCAAGGCACAGATAAAATAAATAAACCATTGAACTTTTTCAAGTGAACAAGTTACTATCCTCCAGAGCCTATAGTAGTACTTCTTTAGATACTACAGTGTTATCAATGAATTGTCAAATAAAAGTACTGTATAAATTTAAATTTTTACTTATTTCCTTTATTTATATTAACTTTAACATTTACAAAATCTAGTCGTTTCTCCTGTTCAAAGACCTCAATATACTTTGTTTGAATCTGGATTCTGAAAATAAAATAATGTTGTTTTTTTTATTTCAATTTGTATATTAATTTATTTTCCAATATTTATACTCACGCTTTAGGACATTGGGTAAATCTCTGATTGGTCCACAAAAGCGAACTGCAAAATAATATAGTATTGGCAAAAAAGATATCAATGCTGCACAACATAAAAATATTACTTCTGGTGTCTTCCTTAAATTGCAACAATTAAGAGTTTTGCTCCAAATATATCTTGTTGCATTCATCTAAAAAATAATAAACTAATATGTAAAATGGCATTTATATTTTTATAATAAATGGAAATTATGTTTAACAAGGTAGGTAGGTTATTGAAATATGTATCTAATGATATATATATACATACAGAATCTACTATGTCCATGCAAACACTATCAACACCTATTGAATCTGAGCTTAAAGTTTTGTAAAACTCATCCAATTGAAGATAAGACTGCATGCATCTATTACAAACTTCATTATTATTTGAGTCCATATTTATAACAATACATTTCATAGTGTCATTATATAACTTATGAAAATGAATCGTTTCATTATTGAGGAAAGGGTTTCCATTAGTCCAATCAAAACAACCTGAAAACATATGCACAATGTAAAGCCGAACATCCATGAGTAAAACTAGCTATATAATATTGCAATTAAATTAGTATAATTTTAAAACTTAAAAAAGAACGTAAATCTTATATAATGAATACTTCTATAATTAATTCTAAAGTAACAATTTACAGACAATCAAACACAATGGAAAAAAGAATTGACATTTGTATTTTGTAATATGGTACATAAATACATACCATCACACTTTCCTTTATTCCATATAGAAAGAATATTGTCATGATATTCTTGAACTGCGTTTAATCTATCTTGAGAAATAAAAATAGATCGACAGGAAGTCCCATTAACTGTAGTATTAAGTAATTCTTCATATTTATCACGAAATTTAACATATTTCTCAACACACTTTTCACATAGGGTTATTGGTTTTGCATTCGAAATCGAACAAAAGGTAAAATTGGATACATGTTTGGCAAAATCGTTCAGTATTTCGTAACACTTTTTAGAAAAAGGTGCTGAACTGCCTTCTACGTTGTAGTTTCTGAAAAAGTTATCAACATTTAATGCAAGCACTATTTTATTATTTTTCATACCTATATATTATTCACTTATATAAATTCTTACATTATTAACTTTGATGCTAATGTATTATAATTTTGACAGTTAGCATTCAAAAAACTCAAACAACAAAATGCAATAAATATGTATTTTAACATTTTACGTTATGAAATTGTTTAATATTATTTATATTATATATAAATATTGTTGGTATTTTTTTTTTTATCTAAGGCCGGCCACAGAAATCCGGAATGTCTCTGAATTCATAATCTGTAATTCCGTCACCTCGCCTCAGTACTGCCAACTCTAAAAGTTATTTTCTGCTAAATCTACATTCAAAAAAATGCCGAAATATGCTAAATTTTTTCAAGAAATGCTAAAAAAATGCTAACATAGAAAGATGATCAAAGTTATTTGATGACTTAGAGGGAGTTTGCATGTACATGGACGACTTGCTAATATACGGGTGTAATAAAGAAGAGCATGATGAAAGGTTGAAGCGAGTGTTAGAAAGATGTAGAAAAATAAATCTTAAATTAAACAAGAATAAATGTAAATTTGGATTGGAAGAAATAAAATATTTAGGTCATACGGGTTTAGAAAAAAGTAAGTTACGGGCTATAGAAACAATATTTTGGCCGGGTATAAATAATGATTTTAGTAATTTAATAAATAGTTGTGATGTTTGTTTGGCACATAAAAAATTAAATCAAAAAGAGGAATTGCAATCTCGCGAAATGCCTGATAGTCCGTGAATTAAAGTTTGTGTTGATTTGTTTCAAATTAAGGGTTTAAATTATCTTATGATAGTTGATTACTACAGTAAGTTTTTTGAAATAATTGAATTAGGTACAGTCAACTGAATCCACATATGTTATTAATTGTTTAAAAAATATTTTTTGTCATCAAGGAGTCCCGATTATATTATTTTCTGATTGCGGTCCGCAATTTAGTTCTAACTACTTTAAGGCTTTTACAAAAGAATGGGGTTTTAATCATATAAATTCTTCGCCTCATTATCCTCAATCGAATGGTCAGGTGTGCGATAATTATCGATAATTCGTAACTACTCGATAATTTTTCATTCGATAATTATCGATAAGTGTTTTTCGATAATTCTGAATCGATAATTATCGATAATTTTTCATTCGATAATTATCGATAACTATCGATAAGTTTTCATTCGATAATTATCGATAAGTTTTTGCGATCCGATAATTATCGATAATTTTCTGCTATTCGATAATTATCGATAATATTGTGGTATTCGATAATTATCGATAATTGTTTTTGGATCCGAAAAGTATCGATAATTATGGTACGGCGGAGGACCTATTTTTTTTTTTTACGTATTCGGATAGGGTACGGAGGATAATGTCGATATTGGACGGCGGATGACCCTTTTTTTTTAGGTGTTCGTATAGGATACGGAGGAAAATGTCCATACTGAAGGCCGGATGACTTTTTTTTCTCGTCGTTCGAAAATTGAACCGATAATTATCGATAACTATCTTCAACTATCGATAATTTTTATCCGATAATTATCGATAACTGTCCCCAACTATCGATAACTTTTTATCCGATAATTATCGATAAGTTTTCATTCGATAACTATAGATAACTATCGATAACACAATACGATAATTATCGATAATAAAATTATCGATATTTTTTTCCCATGAACACCCCTAGTACTAACTACTAATCTTGACTTAATCTATGCTGGTATATTATATACATTCTCTTTGCTGGTATATACATACTTGCTCTTTGTTGATGATTGATTTGCAGTATCATTAATCTGTGATATCTCATTCTCTAAATGTATAAATAAAAATTATTATGGAAACTCTTGAACAAACTCCTGAAGCCTTACAAAGAAAACTTTACTTTTTATTAGAACAATTACAAGATATGGCTCGAGAATTACCACCGTAAGTTGATCATATTTCATTAAACTCTATGAATGGCTTAATAAGTGAAACTGGTTTTTTTTTGTTTTTTCAGAAAGTATCAAATGCGAGTGCCTATAGAACTGCTGTCAGGATTAGCAAATTGTCTTCTAAACGATACAGTGTTCGAAATAGTAAAAGGTTTAATGGAAATACAACATGTAACAGAAAAACATTTATTTCAACAAAGACTACAAATTATTAATAAGCACACATGTAAATCAGCTTTTCATAATATTATTAATTCTTTAAGTTTTTAGATAAAGAACTATTTTTTATTTCAGTGGAAATACAAGAAATGATTAACACAACACCAAATCCAGCACAGCAAGAAATCAAACGAAATGTATTATTAAAAAGACACAAAGAAGAGTTAAAACAAACTGATATGAAACTAGTTATTCAATTGGATCAAAAAGTAAATATTATTTTAATATAATATGTTGTGGAGTCAATTATTACTTTTTAACCGTGATAAAGGATCTAGCGGACTTACTATAGGGAAATTGCACCCGCATCTTTAGACATAGTTTAACCTTTTAAATATTACTTTTTCACCCGAAGTACTTGTACTCGTGATTTTAGATCTCTGCTTTCACTCATAAAGGAGATATGGGGCTAACAGCACCTAACGGTTGTTGTTTTTATTCTCAGAAACTATGACAGATATTTATATGAATTAACGCAAAAAAATATATATCAATGAGTTCTATATTTAGTTTTTTTTTTTTTATATTTTTCGATTAATTTTCAGAAGTGTAAAAAACAATATTTATTATTTGAGGGTGGTTTTTTATATGAACTACTGGAGATACATCAACCAAAAAAATATTATACATTTGTCTCAGATTCTTACGTGAAAATATACCCCTTAAGTACGATTAGTAATAAATTTAGTAATAAGTTATATTATTGTCGTACAAACATAAATACTTTTAATTTTTATATATTATTAATCTGCATTTATGACAATATTGAACCTGCCTTTACTGTATTTTTACAGCATACCTGGTATTTACGTATGTAAATATAATGCAGTACATTGTACTAATAATGTTGTAGTTCATATGCTTTCGTTTTTGGAGTTTACTCCTTAAGAATCAATTTTCATATAAGGCCCCCGGTATGAAAAAATATGAGGAGTAAAAATCTACTGATCGAATGAACTTGTTACGTTTTTTCTCGTTGGATTCATTTAATATCTGTCATAGTTTCTGGGAAAGAAAAATACAACCATTTGGGGCTGTATGTAACTCCCATATCTCCCTTATGAGTGAAAGCAGAGATCTAAAATCACGAGTACAAGTACTTTATGTGAAGAAGTAATATTTAAAAGGTTAAACTGTGTCTAAAGACGCGGGTGCAATTTCCCTATAGTAAGTCGGCTAGACCCTTTAAATAGTAGTCAATTATGAACAGGTTTGAGCTCATTATGCCATTTAAGTCATAAGTTGTCGATTATTATGAGAAAAATTAAGATAATATCTAATATATTAAAATAAAATCTAATTATTAAAACTGAAAAATAAAACAAAAGTAGAATATTTGATATCAGATGATATTAATTTATAATCTGTTCTTAGATACTGTAATAAAAATTTAGTACAAATTTTAGAGTTAATAAAAATTTTGTATGTTTTATATATTGTTTGTTTAAGGCTTTTTTATTATTTTAGAGATTTTAATATAAGACATGGAATTATCCTTTGATCAACAGGTGAGTGATCAACAAGACACATTAGAAAAAGCTGGAGTTCCAGGGTTTTTTGTAACTAATAAACCTATTGAAATTAAAGTCCAAATGTACCTTTTAGATTTTATATTAAGATTAAGTAAAATGGATATACCATAATTACTTATTGTAAGAATTTTTTTATTAAAATGATTGAAATTTTATTTGAAATTTTTATCATAAATATAATATTAATAATACTTTTACATTTAATATTTACTTTGTGGCCTAAGACCTATTTGTGAAGTTGTACCAATTTGTCTCGGAACAGTTTTTTTCAACCCAAGCTATAAAGATGCAATAACAATATTATTTCGTTAAAATTAAGACAGAAAAGCAAACAAAAGGTTAGATTAGATTGAAATATTATTTAATTTTAGAAAACGTGACAAATTCTAAGTAACAAATCCAGAGAATAGGTCCACGTGATAGAATCAGAAGCAAAAAAAAATTTGCTTTTGGACTGATCATTTAAAATTGCAATTGGAACCCTAATGCTTATACGAGTAATATGCCTTTTAATTAAAGTAAATTTAAAGAAAAACAATGCTAAGGTGTTAATGTTAATACTAAATAAAACATGTTTTCCTGAAAAGGGATTTAATAAAAATGTTTATATATAACAATAATAAACAAGGTACTTGCACAAAGTATCTATTAACACACTCGATGTATCTACACCATCCAATACAACAATATTTTTTTTGGAAAAAAATGTTTGTGAAAGCATTGAAGAAAAGAAAAGCTATTTTTAATAAATTACATAAAATAAAAGACAGCTAAGTACAACAAAAATTGAGACTTAATAATGATAATGTTAGCAGTTTTTTTTATATTTTTTTAATATAAAACAACAATGAATTCCAATAAAGTTTAAATAAATCTAATATCACACACAGAAAACATTGCACACAACATATTAAATATCAAGCGCTTCCATGATGAGATATATTATTAGGTATATTCATTTTATTATCTTATTTATGTAAGTGTTAAAAACAATAAATAAACTATAAAATATAATGTCTACAAACTATTTAATCGTTTTTTGTTTTATTATATAATAGGATTATTAAACAAAACCGTCACCTTTATTCTGTTAATTCTATATCTAATATAAAAATAACTTTATATTACTTGTTTAAAAAAAAAAAAAAGAATCTTAAAAAAAAAAAAATACGTGACTCAAATGAAGAGTAAAAAAATCGGTCTGGTTTGTCACATTGTTAGTTTCGTTTTTACATTCTATTAACTATAAATGTTTATACAAAAATTGCGCGTTGTTGTTGGATTATCAGCTAATTTTTCTGTATTAAAAATGTAATGACCTCGCATTTTACTCAAAAAGCCAGTTTTGAAAATGTGCGTCCATAGATTAAACTGAATATTTATCCATTTACTCAATATATAGATAAAAAATATACACCAAAATATGTTTAAATTAGGAATGGATATATTCGATATTTTAATGTCAACAATGAAATTAAAAGAACTTTATAAATATTCAAAGCATCAAAAAGCTAATTACAAACTGAAGATTTGTGCATAAACCGAAAAACTTAAATATGCTAGAAAATATTTTTATTACAATAAACTTTTGATTATGTACTTTAATTCAAAACGTTGATTTATTTTCAAGCATTTTATTATTTATAGACTTTTTCACCACATTCTGTTAAGAAATCTTGATTATCTGAAAAATATTTTATTAGTCTTTGTTGTTAAATATTTAAAATAGTATATAAATGTTTAAATACTCTTAGTAATCGAGCTCTAGATTTGAATACAATAGGTAAACATATTGATATATCCGTACGTTTTAAGACTTTCTAAACAGAATGGGGACACAAAGGATTTTTACTACTTATAGTATTAAAAAATATGTCTAAAATAAATATAATGTTGAGATTATAACCTAGAAATATCTGGATACCTTTCTTAAAAAATGCATGTTTAACATCGCTAAATACTACGTTCTTTATATTATTATCGCAAGTAGTCGAAATATTAGAAAAACAATTTTTTTTCTATCATAACTATTATCAAAATACTGTTTTTATGGATACCTTTTTTGTCTAATATTGATAAATAATAAATAAGGTTTCGTTTATTACTTTTTTTCTGTTCCATATGAAGAGCCCTGGCTGATTTTTGACATTCCTATAGACTTTTGAAGTAAAATATAAACTGAAAAAGAAAATAACAATAATGAGTTTTTTTTTATTGTTTCAATATTTGAATATTAAGCTATACAATTCATGGTACTACTAGTGTAGGATTGGAAAGGATAATTAACCGAAAAGTATAAAAATAGGTCGCGGCTGAAATCGCGGGATACGTTAATTTTACTTACATGCCGCAAGAATCGCACCACCAATGGAAAAATAAAGTAATTTTCCACTAAACAGGAGTCCGAGGAGATAGTAAAGCATTGGAGTAAGAATTACAACCGCCCATCCCAATGTATTTACGAGCGAATAAATACGATTAGGCCGTTGGAAAGGCTCGACTCTTTCCACTCCAGATTCAAGGAAAAAATCCCCTGTATTGACGAACGAATCTTGCATTTTATCCTGTAAAATAATAAATTATTTTATTACGTATAAGTATATTAAATGAGTATTATATCACAGTAGAATCTCACTAATCCGGCACGTCAATAAACCGACACGTCTAATAATCCGGCACCATCCGAACATGCGAGAAAAGATTTTTAAATAAGTAAGACAAGTTACACAAAAACAAACCTTAATTAAAGATTATTTTAAACTATTTAATTAGTTAATTATAAGATATGTGGTTTAGGGTTAAAAAAAGCCGGTAGAACATGAACACAAATACATTGTATTCTTTTTATGAAATGCTTTATTATATTTACTATGAATTTTTCTACACAATCCAGTAATCCGAACATTCCAATAATCCAGCATCCTCTGGTTTTTAATAGTGCCGGATTAGTGAGATTCTACTACTACTGTACCTACTTACTATTTATTGTACACAAAAAAAACGTAACATACAGTTAAGTTAGCGATCTCTTCCAGACAGGACCGGCCTAAGGCAAAAATTGCAAATATGCCCCTACCCTTAGTCTGGTGGGTATATTTTGAAATTTAAGGTCTAAAAATACAGTTTTTGTGCACTTTTGCACCTTTTAGAACTTACTGAACTTGGACCTTGGTAAAGGGCATCAGACTAGTGTATTTCAGAACTCATTGGGGTTTAACTTGAAATTCAACTGTATCATATCAATAGTTTTGAGACAAAATTCCTTCTAGTTTAAATAATTCTGCCCACATAAATCAATTTCTAAAAATTTGCCAGCTTTTTCTTTTTATGCCAATTTTATGCCCTATTATGGCCAATTTAATGCCCTTCCAAAAGGTTCGAGTGTGCGGCTGTATACATACATCGCACACACCCCTTAGGCCGGCCCTGCTTCCAGACAACCAAAGTGAATGCGATAATGCGAAAAAGTTAAAGGTGTACACAGTACAGGACTAAATATTATCTATTTTTAACATATTACATCAAAAAATATGACAATATTTTTGTGGCCGTTATGTTAACGAATTGTGTACCAATTTTAAAAATTGTTTTGTAATGTATTAGGTATATTGAAAAAATGTATGTACCCATTAGACATTTGTGAAAATTATTGTTTGATGCTTTTTATTATTATTTTACCATTTAATAAAAGCAATTATCTTGTGATATCTGCCTATTCAATGGAAATAAAACGGAAACTACGACCCTTGTTAAGAGTACAATAATAAAGTCGCTTTTTATTAAATCATACAAAAAAATTAATCAAAAACTAGTTAAAAATTAAATTGTTGTCTTCTACTCTCTTTTACTATACCTTAACAACAAAAAGATCGTGCAGCCATTTTGTAGCCTCAGCTTCGTCTTCAGGTATTTTTTCGACGGGTATTCTTTCGATGTACATATGCGCATGAACCGGCTTACCATATAACATACTTGTCAATGTCGGTGGAACCTATAAATACACAACATTTTAAATTCCTTATTTATTTATTTTATTTATTTGGTATACCAGCGATTGTTACAATATTACTTACAACTAGCGGTAAAACTTCATTTGTTTGTTCTAATTGCACAATCAATTATAGGTACGTACACCGCATGATTTTTCATATAAAATTATATCTTACAAACCAGTGCCAGATTAAGTAGGGGGGGGGGGGGGGGGGGGGCGTAGCAAATTCTGGATGACAGTGCCGATTAATTTCCTGTAGATACCAGTTCTTTGTAGTAAATGGACACGAAATATGAAATTCGATATTTTATTTACGCCAAGGAAATTATCACATCTTAATAAGTCTCCACTCAAAAAATTACGCTCAGGCAAGAGATGAGTGGGTTAAAATATGCCAGGCTCCATTTCGCGCGGGGCCTGTAGCAATTGCTATTCTTGCTACGTGGTTAATCCGGCACTGTTACAAACTAAATTAAGTACTAAATACCGAGTATAAGAACCAATAGTAGTAGCTTTTTAAAGTGTTAATTTGTAAAATGACGATTCGAATACGATACTAATCCCAGAATATGAGCAATTATCATCTTAAACCTAGCCAGAGACATACTGTGTACGTCAATCGATTATATTACAAACCGATAATTAACCGATTTATAAATAACAAGCTCCTGCCCGCGGTTTCGCCCGCGTGGATGTTGGTTATCGCAACCAAAAAAAAAAAAAAACAAGTATCCTACATTACTTCTAATACTTCCAAGAATATGTGTACAAAGTTTCATGGTGATCGGTCAAGTAGTTTTCGCGTGAAAGCGTAACAAACGCTATATAAGGTAGCTTAGGCTTATATAAGGTAGGGATTATTAATAACATAAAACGTTTGATACTCGACAACCACAAGATAAAAATTCTATGTCTGGAAACACACTTAACACAAAGACAAATGCTACGAAAGTTTACGGGAAGCATACGTATGTCCTATACGAATATTTGTCATGATCGAACCCACGACCGATAACGGATCAGGCAGTGCTGTGAACTATTCGCCAATCCGTCGGTTTAGCCGATTTCGGTTCGGTGTTGGTACAATGTCTAGTGCATGTACGTTATAAAATATATCGTAACTTCTTTGAGCGTTTGTAACCGGAAGCCTATTGATGTAATTGTTAGCGATAGTACTGTACTTTATCAGCCTGTAAACAACCCACTGCTGAGCGAAGGTCTCTTCTCCATATAGAAGAAGGGTTAATTCACCACGCTGCTCCATTGCGGGTTGGCGGATTATTTCCCAACCATGAGTAACGATCGTTATCAGGTGTCTATGATAATCGGGACCGACGGATTTACGTGCTCTCCGAGGCACGGTGGAGAGACCCACAAGGACATACCTACACCCAGACCGGAAATATTTGAGCAAATACAAATATTTGTCCGAGCGGGAATCGAACCCGCGATCGCCGGCGTGCGTTGTTGAGGCGACTACTCGCACCACTACACTAGAACGGTCTCCTGAAGCGATGGTGCAAATGTTCTTATTATTACTTGACTGAGAATATTATAATATAACAGAGTCGACGAATCTTGATCATTGGCAGTATTGTATTAATATAAGCATATAACTAAAATGTTGTTATCAAGATTTTATTTTCTTTTTTTACTTTCTTTTTAAATGATGGGATATGGTTCTTAAATGACAGTCGTAGGTTCAATTCGGAACTACACTGAACTTTCAAGTGTCAATAGTATTTTATATGTCACAAGGGACGAATGTACTACTTTCTCTCCCTCATGTGGCAAACATACGGGAAAGGTACTTTCGTCCCATGTTGCACATACTTTTTTGTTCTACCTAAGCTGAAAGTTCGGATTTTGTCCCTCTGAAGGGGAAGTGTCACTTTTTTTCTACTTGGGCCGAAAGTTCGATTTTCGTCCCAGTAAAGTAGGGAAAAAAGTATCACTTTTGTCCCGATTCACAGGAACAAAAATCTAACTTTCCGTGGAGGTAGGAAAAAAATATGTTTGTTAGATGAAATTCATCCATCCACAATAGAGCAACATGGTGGGTAGGTAATCTTTTTATCCTTCTCCTTAAAAAAAAAACCAACAAAATACCCTGTCGTTTGCCCAACTGTTTTATTTTCCTAGCTTTACATAATTTTCTTTTATACATGTTACCTTGCTGTCTTTCTCAAAGGCGAGTTGTATGTTATAGATGGCGGGTATCTTTCCTCTAAAGTACTGTAAACTAGTTGTAAAACCCCTGGTACGAGGAGTCAAGTGATGTTTTAATAGAGGTAGGTTCTTTTCTTTGGCGAATTTCAATGAGGCTTCATGTTTTTTTTCTGTGAAACGTGTCCCTTCTGGTGTCAGTAATAACTGAAACAAAATAAAAAAAAATGTTAAAACTTGTTATTATTTATAATTATTTTCATCGTATGTAACACAAGCATTTAAATGACTTTATTCATCATTACTGTAAAATCATGATTCTATAATTATATATCCGAGACTTTAGGTCATGGAAAAAAACATAATAAGGTCATAATGACAATGCGATTACAAACATAAAAAAGTGATTTTAATCTATCATTACTAATCGTTGGTGTTTTATTTTAAATTTGACGATAAAAATAATTTAATCGCATTAATACTGTATCGACTGCATTGTTATCATATTTAATTAAATAATGACAAATCGGATTCGCAAAAAAAAAGATATCGTATTATTGTACAATATTTATTAATGCTTTTTAACATTGGGCTAAATAGACAGAAGAATATTATTGTATGGGAACCCCTTTTTAATTTTTAACTTTATTTTTATTATTTTTCGTTACACAGCCAATTTTATAGAAATTCTGTGAATATCGTCAATTTAATATAATTCCAAAGATACAGCTCTATGACAGACGAATAGAAGGACAGTTAAATCGGGAGAGTGTATGGGAATACAGACTTTACTTTTACACCCTTCGGGTATGAAACTCTATAAAACTTTACATAAGAATTGTGCGCGTATTTTTATTTAAATATTTACGATTATTGAACAGAACCTTTTTAAAATTACAATAAAAGTTATAAAAAAACACATTAAAGTACTTAGCTATAGTAGTCACGCAAGTGTCAAATGTTTAAACAGTCGAGCGACGAACTATAAATTATTTATTACGACATAAAGATAACTACTGATTATATGTATATAGACAACTCCAAGATGTTGGACCTTGGACATTCGATTGAAGAATACAAACCGTATAAAAATAATATCAACTATAAAATTACATTGTATATAATATTACATGAAATATTATTTTTATATCATTTTTGTACTATGATACTTTATTTATAATAGGTATAACAGTGCAGTCGATGATTATGAATATTTATAAAAATTAGTGTCCGACCGAAACAGGTTTTTCAGCCGAAACCGAAACCGAAACCGAACTTTCGGCCTTGCTCTCAGTTTCGGCCGAAACCGAAACCGAAACCGAAACCAGCGTGGTTAAGTGTAGTCCTACCTTAATACCTTCTACCTTATATCGTTAGTTATAGTAATCTGGTAACGTTGCTCTGAGTGCTTTATATATTTTTGTTTATATGGTCTTAGTATATACAAGTAGTATAGTAAAAAGATGAGAGCGTTGTGCACAGTGTTGCCAGATCACAATAAATTTAAAATTAAAATTAATTTTTATAATTTTAATATCTCTATAACAAAACCGTGACGTGCTACTTTTATTTTTTGGCTTATTCTAAAAACATTTTTCAACACTCTCCTAGTTTAGTCCCATTTCTGTCGAGCGAATTTTTTAATATAATAAAAAATCGGAAATTTTACATACATAAATGGGACATTACTCTCAAAATCGCGAACTTTGTCTTTAAATATCTCGCGATCTAAACCGTCAAAAATTATGAAATTTTAGGAATTCATAAATGAAGCTATTTTGAACCCGTGAAAAAGTTTTTAGCCGAATCTATCGAAAAGTGGTTTCATGCTGGAACTACCTTAAACATATTTAAAATTTTAATTGTAACTAACAACTAAAATCTAGTTCGTTTTTACCTGACTGCGCGACGCAAAGAAGAGTAATGTGTTTATCATTACCTGACTGCTCGACGCAAAGAAGGGTAATGTGTTTATCATTACCTGACTGCTCGACGCAAAGAAGGGTAATGTGTTTATCATTAACCGACTGCGCGACAGAAAGAAGGATAATGTGTTTATCAGCCTATGTATCTATGTATGTATGTTTGTTTCTATGTGGCGGTGTTGAGATCAAACGCGTTGACCGATTTTAATGACTCTTACGTCAATCAATTCATCTTAACTTCGCGAATGTCACTAAATATATGATAATAATAAATATTCACCACAGCCACAACCAGATGCCATATTGTCAAAAAAAGATGAATTACGTCAAGTGGGGTTTCGTCGAATAGGTATTCAAAAATGATTTTTAGGATTCTTTCATTTTTTTTTCAAATAATGGTTTAGAATATATAAAGATTTAAATTAAGTTTTAAACAACCAGTTTCGCTACTTTTCATACATAAAATAGGTACTTATATACTTTATTTTTTCGTTATTCTGCCCTTATTAGGCGGGGATAGTAGCAGTGATATCTTGGTGCTAGTGGTATGGCTGCAGACTGCGAAAGCAGAGGTGGGGTTCAAATCCAAGGCACACAAAACAAGGGAGAAGAGAAGTGGGTCTCAGCGTCTTGGGTCTCGGACTGTGATTGCGAAATTTACCATCTTATAATTCTAATAACGAAGCCAATGAATCCTAACTAAAAAGTTTATAATAAAAATAAAATTAAAAATAAACCGGACTGCGTAAAAAAAACTAAAAGAAACAGATAGATGAAATAAAAAAATTAAAAATAAATTAAAAAGAAAAAAACAAGCCCAGTAGTTTATAATGTTGTCAAAAGTAATACTGAACTACACCATTGAAATAGTTTTATAATCGAAACACACATAATGAACTCATAAACTCTTTGCAAAATAGAAGGATTTATAGTCGGAATCCATTCTTTAACCGATCAAATCTTAAAAAGGAGCCCTGTAAAATTTAAATGAGTCCCGGCTGTTAATCCTTCTATTTTGTAAAGAAAGAAAAAAAAGAATATAACTTTTTACAAAGTTTACAAAAAGCTTTAGATGAATCGCTAATACTTTTTAAAAAAAAACTGCCAAATCGGATTTTTTTTTTTGATTTTGTGACATTTTTTACTTGAAACAAATGAAGTAATTATTATAAGATAAATAAATAATACTTATTTCATAGATCACATATAAAATAAAATTACTGTAATAACTGATGAGGTAGGCACACGGCTTTCTGTCTAAATTAGGGAAAATTTATTGGGGTAAATAAATATGAATTATAAATAGAAAAAAATACAGTACCTATCCAAACTCACACCACGCGCGATCAACGGGAAAGGATGAGGCAAGATGACTGAGTAGGTAATTCGCATAAGCTATACCTACGATTCTCACATAGTTAAAATTAAATAAACAAAGGTCATGAAATCCAACGACAATTACCTATAAACACGTAAATTTGTCATTTAAAAAGTAAAACTTAACAAATTAAGTTCAATACACGAGTTTCGGCGCGGCCGAAAGTTTCGGCCATTTTTTGGCCGAAACCGAAACTAAGGCCGAAACTGGATTTCTTGGCCGAAACTGGCCGAAACCGAAACCGAAACCGAAATTTCGGTCGGACATTAATAAAAATATTAAAACACGTTATAAGAAGTAACGTCTACAAACGAACAAATGAAACCAAAGCAATTAGTAACACTACAAAAATTCGGTAATGAAAATATTTTGGAGAAAGTTTATGTATTAAGCGGAATTTATTTAGATTTATTATTTAGAATTTTATCTAATTCGAGTAATTAGGGGATAGTGTGTATGAAAGAGCCAGGCTTTGAAGGAGCCGATGTCATTTTAACTAACTTACTGATATTTTATCAGAGATTCATTTTAGTTTTTATATAGAAACACTGGATAGCTCTGTGGGTAACCACAGAAATTTGATAGTTCTATGAAAACAAATGGCGTCGTAGAACTGCCAGCAAAGGTTTTGATGCCTAAAAGTAAGTTTATTTGCATTTATTTAAATATTTTTAATAATAAGGGTGTTGCATAAATTGATAAAATGGATATGCTGTGTTGTTATGCATTTAAATGGGATTCTTATACATGAAAAATATTGGATTTACGTTACGTACAATAAATTTTAGTTTAAAATGCTTGTTTTTACAGAGAAAACATGTCTTCACCAGCATCAACACCTACAACCAAAAAACGGCTAAAGCCTCTTGTGGCCACAAAGGAGTGATTAATTTCTTCTGACAACAATGTTTTTAATTTTTCTTTGTAAGTATCAAAGTTTAATGTAATTATTTGATATTGATTTTTATGAGGATATTTTCACTGATTAAGATTAATTAAGTTATTATTGAGACTATTCAAAAATTGTGATTTTCATCTAAGAATTATGTAAGTTTAATATCAATTTGTGTTTTTTTGAAGCTAATTAATAGAATTTGGTTGTTGAAAAAACTGTTTTGTTTGTATAAAATAGGTATCGGCTCTTTCATAACATGCTGGCATGAAAGAGCCGATTTCCAATTTTTTTTTAAGTAGATATATTTCAGATTATTACCATTGTTATCAACTTTATTTAAATTTGATAATATTAGGTAATTATTAAAGTGATTATTGAAAAAAAGTAATTTTATTTAAAAACAAAAAGTCGAAGTTGTTTTTTTTCTACACCTTTTAAAATTGGCTCTTTCATACACATTCCCCCTACACTTCTTCTTTGTGCTTCTCTATCACTTCTCTAGTTTATTACGACATACAATGGGTAATGCAAACGTAATGATAAATAATCGACTATTTTCAGTTTGTAACATAACATAAAAAAATCATATAAATACACAACGATTTCTGGGACGTGTCTTTTGAATGCAAACAAAAAAAAAAACGAAATTAGATATGTGACCAAGTACCTTTGTTTGAAATAAATGTCTACCAAAGACATACACAACGACTTTACTTGATTTAACGTGGTAACATTAGGGGACTCTGCTTCTCTATATTCTACAGTTACACGCTCGGCAAAGGAGTTTAAGCTGGGTAGAACATCCACTAAGATGAACATCGCGAGGGACGCCCATTCACATAACTTACTGAAGATAACGCGAAAAAATTCGAAGATGTTGTTAGAGCAGATCGAGTGACGGTCGTATAGTTGAGAACATAGGTATTTCATGTGGCAGCGTTCAAAGAATCCTTACAAAGGAATTGTATATGAAAAAGGTCTGCAGAGACCTGTAAGGTACCGAGAATGTTAGCCGACGAACAAAAAAAAAAGAAACGAGTCGACATTTCGAGAGCGAGTTGCAAGCCGATCAGGATTTTTTTTTTTTGTTGCCGGGAACCATAGATGAGACTTGGATCCTGAAACAAAACAACAGTCGATGATTTGGAAACGAGCCTCCTCGCCGACGCCGAAGAAATTCAAGGTGTCAATTTCGGCTGGAAAGGTTATGGCGTCGGTTTTTTTGGGACGCTGAACGAATAATTATGGTGGAATACTTAGAAAAGGGAGCCACGATTACAGGTTCGCACTAAACAGACAAAATAAGAAGATTGAGGGGGGTTTCAAAGAAAAAAGACGCGGCAAACTGCAAGCTAGAGTGCTGTTTCACCAAGACAACACACCCGCTCACAAAGCCGCAGTTGCGATAGCCGCCATTCAAGAAACGGGATTCGAATTATTTGAACACCCATCCTATTCGTCAGATTTAGGCCCCAGTGACTTTTACCTCTTTCCTAAGCTCAAAGAACGCCTCCGAGGTAAAAAAATTTGAAGACGATAGTGAAGTGATTATCGCTATTGAGGCGTTTTGGGAGATTCAAGACAAAGAATTTTTCTCTAAAGGAATCCTGGGTTTACAAAAAAAATGCTCTATACTTGAGCCAAATTCGATGTGGACTTTATGTAAACAAACCAAATGTCATCGTGTTTAGGGTTGTCACACTTTTAGTAATGAAAAATTGTAATTTATCACCAATTTCCTAGTTATACATTAATAATTTTACTTTAACATTGTTTCCTAGAACTTAACCGCCAAATACGTAATATACAAGAAAATGTGCTTATAATAAAAATTAACTAATTTGTAATTACTAATATACGTCTAACAACCCTAAATTTTTACACTGACAGGAAAATTTTGCAGATAAGCAACATTTGGTCTTTTTTTGATCAGTCGTTATATTGTTAAAGGTAAATTGTTATCGATTTTTATACACAACTTTAAATATTATAATTATTATATTTATTCAACGTAAGTAACGTAAAATAAATAATAAAAGAGAATGTGTGTGTGAACATATATTTTTAATCATAGTAAATCCATTTTAAAACTAATGTTGTATTATTTTAATTGCTGTTCAAGGATAGTGTAGCTATTTTTAATATAGGCATAGACATATTTATGAAAATATTTAGAAATCAATCAGTAGGAAATTAATTATATCCGCGTTAAAAAGTAAATTTTACCTCTATAACACATAATTATAGATAATATATAAATATATCTAACTCCCAGACTTATTTATTTCAAGTTTTATGTAGCTTGTACTACTGTGTATAAATATTAAAAAATATAATTATTATAATTATTTTCCAATAGGCTGTTGGCATCTGCCTATGGTGGGTTGCTAAGCAACGGTTTGTTGGTAAACATTCCATATCGAATTTGGCTTTTGTATAAATGTATTGACTTGTTAGACTATGTAGAAAAATAAATTATTTTTATAACCATAATCATCTTTTATATTCATTATCATTACTTTTGGATCATCCCTTATAGTGTTAATGATTAGTGGTTTGAACAATCAAATAGGGGTTTACTTATTTTGGGTATAGCATATTATAACATATTAAACATTACACAAACATATATTTTGGTCACCGTTGTGGCCATACGTAGGACATTATAGGACAGGACATATTATGTAGGACATTATTTTTTTATCATTTATTGTAAGATGTAAGTTTGAACTAATATACTTTGAAAAAAAAAAACCATTACGTAAACAAAAAGAAATATTAGTCCCGCTGAGTTTCTTTCGCCAGTTCTTCTCAGGTCAGAGGCTTCTTCTTTCCGAACTGGTGGTAGACTCATGACGTTCAGTAAATAATTGTAATAATTTTATGCTGAATAAAATATTTTGACTTTGACTTTAATAGATAATGCATACTAATGTGAAAAGGATAATGTAGATAATAAAGATACGTAGATTTAGTAATTTTGAATTTCATATAGTGTTTATTTAATCTGCTGTACAACTTTAAATCTTCTTTTAATAAAAGAGTTGAGTTTCTTCTCATTAAAATTTGCATTACAAGACGTTGGTCTTAATAACTACTAAATACTGTTCATAAATTGCCTCTCCTAAAGGGCTTTTTGGACTCTATGCCAGTTTTATTAAACAATTATCTGGATACTTTTTTAAAATATACGAGTGGTATTTTTCACTACACTTAAAATCTAATGGTTCACAACGCGAACCGTCAGTATATTAAGTAAAGAAAATAAATAAAATATAACTAAATTTTATTTAACTCCATTATAGTCTTCTATTCTTGTTATCTCTGACGCTTTAAAAACGATGATGAACCGAAGTAAATTTAAACGAATTTCATTTCCACTTTTTTTAGAGAAAAAATGCCAACATGTTAAAAAAAATACTTTTATCGCGTTTTTAGGGTTCCGTAGCCAAATGGCAAAAAACGGAACCCTAATGGATTCGTCATGTCTGTCTATCTGTCCGTCCGTATGTCACAGCCACTTTTTTCCGAAACTATAAGAACTAAACTGTTGAAACTTGGTTTTTTCATCAAACCCATACGTGTGGGGTATCTATAGATAGGTCTTTAAAAATTATATCATTTTTTTTAATATCATTTTATTCTAAACTGAATAGTTTGCGCGAAAGACACTTCTAAATTGGTAAAATGTGTCCCCTCCCCCCCCCCCCACCCCCCTGTAACTTCTAATATAAGAAGTTGATAAAATTAAAAAATATATATGAAGTACATTACCATGCAAACTTCCACCAATATAAAAAAACAAGAACATTTTTGTGATATTACTTGCTGCTACGGAACCCTTAATGGGCGAGTCCGCCTCACACTTGTTTACTACTGCTAAAATAAAGTGTCGATCTACTATATACAAATTAACTTACCCACACCGGATCCGGATAGTCACAGATTTCTGATATTTGCGATTTTATTATTTCCTTATCTTTATCAAATGATCTTTCCAAAAATACGAATTCAGAAAATTTCCAGATCCAACCGATAGGCGGTAGGTACTGTATAGATTTTTTTGCATAGGCCTTACAATTCTGAAAAAAAAAAAACTTGTCAAAAATTGTTATTTCAATTTAGGGTGATTTTTTAAAGTTTGTTAACATTCCTACTTTATTAAGCAACTGATAGTACTCCTTCATGGACTTTCGGTGTTCTCTAGATACATGTTTTTTTTTTTTTTTTTTCGATGTTCATGCTTAATTACGACTCGTTCAAGTCTTCACCAAACTATAATAATAATAAACGCCTGACACTCATCGCCCTCAATAGCATGTGAATCCTGTATTAAGGATCCGAAAAAACACCACACAAGCACCAAAGCCCAAGACGAACATCAGTATAGTACAAGTCAAGACACGACAATAGCAACATCGGCTCCATAATAAAAAATCTGTAAAATTGGTTTTTTGAGCCGCGCGTTTACAATAAGTGGTAAACGTGACTGTAATAAGTGTCATCTATCTGTGAGTGTGTTTGCAACATTGTGGAGTCCCGGGTTCCCGAGCTGCAAGCATCGAAACTTCGGAGCATCAAAACTATAAGAAGGTCAATAAGCAAGGGCACAAAAATTGATAGTTCGGAGCGGCCGGAAAGACCTGTCGCTCGACGATTCATTCATCTCTCTACCAAACCAGGAACCGGAGATATTAACATCTAAAGTGGCCATATATAGCGGCGTCTAAGGAAATTTTAATAACTTAAGTCCGAATTCCCCGACAGACCGGCGCCGCTAAGGCCTACTTACAAAACTCCGCTCAACATCAGCCTCAATAAGTCACGTACGCCGCATTCCATCGCGACTGACGTAACCGGTGCTCTATCGACGGCGATCGACCTGCCAATCAACTTCAAGATAGCTCTGAAGACGACCAGCTCGCAGACATCACCATCTATCTCACCGTTCATCACTTATCACCACACGAAATCCCAAAAGGTATTTCGACGCGCAAAATCACCACACGTTCTTGGTACTCCGCGAAGAGGCAATAACAACAGCGTCCTCGCCTATATGAAACGGTCCTGTCGCTCTCAGACTCGCGCAGCCGGCACATATGCAATCTGGAGAAGGAGCGTACCCGTCACGCTCAAGAATTATTGCGGGTTGAAAAACTCATGCAAAAGAGCTCACAAACCTCAGGAAGACGCTCCTCTCCAGCATGCAAAAAACCCAGGAGGATGTCGTGGAAGCGCTAAGGGAGGCTCAAGCCATACACACTTGGCTTGACTATGATACAGTAGAGCCTTTCCGGCGTATTCGCGACATACTGGAAAAACAGGCTGTACTGGATGAAAAGCTGAGCGACCTTCGTGGGGCGGTATCATCAGCTAGGACCAGCAGTGAGAAAACAGCACCAACCAACAGCAAGGTCCAAGAGTCACTAAAGCCGGTAGGAAATAGATTAAGCTCGCTCTTTAGCGGCATAGAAAAGCTCAAGGATGATATAATAGAGTCCAGAGCACACCTCATCGTAAAAATTGACAACATCCCACTGATCAGCGATGATGAGTGTGAGACGTTAATTTATTATTTGTAATCAAGTTTTTTTTTTATTTTTAAGCACAATTTAATTTAACGTAGGATAATAATCATTATTCTGTAAAAATGTTGGTTAACAAATGTTTTTTTAATAATTGAATAATCAAAACGTTTTTTTTTTTGCTACAATTTTAATTAAATAATAGATGATTTGCGAAAATAGGTATTTACAAATGTGAATCCTACTCTTGGTACTACAGCTCTATTGAGTATCAGCTATATATTGAAGTTTATATTCATTTTAAAACAAAAGTTAAAAATTGTTACTACTTAAAAACTTAGCAAAATGTATAGGTAAAAATTAAAAAAAAAAACAAGTATGTAAAGTTGTATGTGCAAGTACAGTTAATATAAAATAAATCACTTTAATTACTTGATAATATTTTACTTTGATTATTAAAAAAAAAAAAAAAAAGTACATGTTAAATATATTCATATCAGTTTATAATTAAACTGATCATATCATTATGACTGGTGACATTATGACTGGTGACATTATGAAATGTGATGGCGATCTGGTAAGCCAAAGTCTAACTTTCCAGGCTTTTTATTTTAATATTTGATGATGTTTATTTTATCTATACATATAATAAAATGGTAGAAAGTCAAAACTGTACATTGAATATTTTTTTTAAAGAATACTTGGGGTGTGATCTACAATCTACACCAAAGCCAAAAATATAGTTTTTAGAATTTTTGACTGTTTGTCTGTATGTATGTCCGGGATAAACTCAAAAAGTACTGCATGGATTTACTTCAAATTTGACACAAATATTATTAAGAAGTCGGGTCAACATATAGGGTATATATTATCACGCTATCATCTATGGGGAACGAGTGGTTAAGCTTTATTTCTTCAACGCATTCTGTAACAACGCGTAATATAATAGCGTTCAAGCAGACGACGTCGCGGGCAGCAGCTAGTTCTTTTAATAAATATGATAATTCATAATATATAACTTTAATAACTTGACACTTGATGTCAAGTATAAGACCCCAGGTTTTATCACTACATTTCTTATTGGCAATTAAAATGTTAAGCTTCAACACTAATGAAAATTTATGATTGCTAATTAACTAATTAAAATAATCATATGATTTTTTTTTTATATTAATAATGCAATGTAGAACTATATTATTATTAAAATAAAGATATATAATAATCGTGCAATACTTTAATATAGTATCCTGAATAATACAGATCACTGGAATTGGCTGGAATAGTTATGAAAGGACATTGACCTGAATAAGCAACATTGCATCAATCAATTGCTTCCCGGCACAATTAACTGACATTGCTACACCATATATTACTATTTTATCTCTTATATTATATATGTATATGTCACCCACCATATATATGTATTGCATATTATAGCTGGAGAGTGTTTGTTTATTTGAGTGCATTTCACAAAATCAATAAACCTAAATTTAAAATTTATATTTGTTATTTATATTAAAACTATTTTTATAGAAAGTTTGTAAAAATTTGTAAATCAACCGTTCTAGTGTAGTGGCGAGAGTAGTGGCCTCAACGTCGGCGGTTGTGAGTTCGATTCCCGGTTCAGAGCAGATATACATATTTTTGCAAACATTTGTTTTTACTCTGGGTGTATTGGCCTTGTGATTTTCCCCACCATGCCTCGCTGAGCAGGTAAAGACAGTAAAGTCTTCCTGGCTGTCAGTCCTGGAGTCAATGCTGGAGCAGCATGGTTGATAAAGTTCAATCCTTCTCCTATATGGCGAAGATGCCTTTGAGCGGAGGAACATTTACAGGCTGTTCAGTTCACATTAATAGTGGAATAATATATTTTAAATTGAAGTCAATTGTAATATTTTACTTGAAAATTACTATTATCTAAATTGTTAAATTTAAGCCATTAAGCCTTAAAAAATATACTTAAAGATTAAATAATTAATTTAATTTTTGATAGTAAAATATGTCGAGAAGGTTTCAAGCATTGTATAAATGAGGTGTGTAGAAATTTGTACATTTGTTAAATATTCATTAAATTAAAAACAAAAATTAAGAACATTAGATTTAAGGGTAACCCCCTAAGTAAGGGTAATTTTATAATCATATTTATAGTGCATACTGATGTAATAAAAATATATTAATGACATATATAATGATATAATCATAAATATTTAAATTGCAATATACTTACACCTAAAACTTCAATGCCATCACAGAAGTGCCATCCCATTAGCCAGTCTACTTCATAACTATGGTTCATGATGAGATAACCATGTTCTTTTCCATAATACTTGTCATACTCATCTTTCTTGATGTACAAGGACAACTTTGTACCTGACCACCATTCTGACATGAACACTAATTCTACAAAAAAAAAAATATCCTTATGCCACACATAATTTGAAAAACTAAATAAGATATAAAAAGTATTCTTAGAAAGTTTATACTATCTGTAGTTGAAACATGTTTTTTATAATATCGCTTTTAAAACATTAAACTACATTTTAATATATAAAAAGAATACTTACGACTGTAAAAGGAGTATGAAAGATAATAATTAATTTTCCTGTACAATTTTTTGTTAAATGGTTTTAGGCTAAAGAACAAAATGGCTTGAATAAAGCTTAATATCAAGCCTGATGTGAAGTAAGATATAGCAAAACATAAGTGAACAATTGTTGATTGCTTAAAAATATTTAAATAAAGCATCTTGCATTTGTCAGCTACTATATTTGTTCATAAAATCTGTAACAAAAACCATATTTTTACGTCTTTTTATGGGATCATTATTATTCTTTATAAAATGAAGTTAACAGTAAAAGTAAACTTTTATTAAGGTCTTACTGTTTCTGGACATTGTATTTACTTTTTTTTTTACAGTTAAAAATTATTGATAGTCGTAAGTGTAGTTAAGTGTAATAAGTGATATTTTTTTTAAAATAAGCCTTATTAACTAACTCCAAACTAGTATGTTTGCAATATAAACAGAATAAATTATAAAATTTGTGTTAATCTATTTTTGAATAGCGGATATTATTTTTTAAAGGTTAGTGTAATTATTTAAACTTACTCTTAGTAATTTAATAAATGTTAAGTTCGTTGATTATCTCACACATATTTCACATCAAAAACGTAGATTTTGACGCTATGTTTTCCAAAAATTATTAATAAAACTACACAGAATCGAGAAGGTAGAGAAAATATAAAATATTTTAATATAGATATTGTGCAAACACAACCTCTATATTCTAAGCCTCTTTGGTAAATATCAAAGAGTTAAAGAGTATAGTAAAATATAAAATTATTGCTTATGGTATTCCGTATTATAATCAGCGGCTTGCCACTAGGAATGTTCATGTGAAAAAAGTATCGATATTTTTTATAAACGCCGACTGCACGCATGAAAAAATATGACTCATTGTCACATTCCGCGAGCGAGAGCGCGGAATAAACAATAGAGAGGCACGATTAGCCAGTGTTGCCAACCCCAAGAAACTAAAAAACAGCAGCTCAACAATAAAAAAACAGGAGAAAAAGTATGTAGGTAAAATAAAAAAGACAGATTTCATACTTTCCTCCATTTAATTAAAACGATCATCTACTTTTATTAGTTACTCACATACATTGTTTTATTATAATATTGATCACAATATAATAATAAAAAATAAAAATAACTAAGTAAAATTTTATTATTTTCCACTTTCATTCTCAATTGCGTCATCTAGTTTTTTTAATCTCTTACTTATTTTATTCAAGGGCGTAAACAAGGAATTTCTTTTATACATGGAACGCTCACTTAATAAAATTGTATATTCAAATATACACCTTGAAACATTTTACATAAGGTTGACATTGGCTTATAACATGTAAAGTGAAAAATCGTTCTGAGCATTTCGTTGACAACCGGTATTTTGTCTCTTTCTTACGAGAGTTGCCTTGAATCCATGGTAGAAAGAGATGTAATCCCGGCTGTAGGAACGGTTTTGGAGTGCATGTGAGCATTGCAGTTTGTATATAAATTCCTTGGGCGTAACCAAGGTCGTAACATATCCGCAAAATAAGTAATTTGGGCTCGGGGTTGGGTTGGGTTTTCCGATTATCCGAAGTCAGTAACTTATCCAAGAAATAGATGATCGGATAATAAAAACAAATCACGAATCCTAAAGATTGCATTTTCGTTGAAAAACAATAAAAATTAAGAAGTAAACAGAAAACAAGGGCATCAATGTGAACACAGCAAATCTACTGTTAAAACAGTAGGGTTGGTAACACTGCGATTGGCCTATGCGTTCGGCTTGTGACGCATCTATTTCTCTTCCACTCCATCGGCAGATGTGCCGGAGTAGTAGAGAAAAAATGTTTGAGTAAACGAGTGCAAATAAACGTTAATTTATCGAAAAAATTGTAATTTTCAAGTAACTCCTTCTTTGTTTTGTAATAAATAATGATAATTCAGTGATAATAATTCAGTTCTCATAAATATCGTTACTTGCACATCTCGATATATTTCTTTCGATATATACCTACCAGTGATGTTATGGATATGAAATTTCGGATACGGATATAGAAATTATTATCATACCGGATATGGGTACGGATACGGGTATGAAATTATTTCGGATTATTCGTTAGTTTCGGATAATTTCGGTTACGGATATTCGACTTTTAAGGAATTTCGGAAGTAAAATATAAATAGCTAATAAAATGGTTTTATTTGGTAGGAATAAAATCAGTCAGATAAATTAACAAAAATCAGTCACATAAATGTTGACTGTTTTCTACCTAAAATTAAATAAGAAAATTATTACTTATACCTAATTAAAATAAGAAAATATTAAAATCATACAATGGCCAAATTACATTCGACTTACGACGCATTTTGTAACCATTCAATCTATTTTGTTTCACTTATTTGTTGAACTATTCGTGAATGTTTAATTGCTTACAACACAAGTTAGTTACGTTACGAGTATGATAAGACGACAACAGAAGAAAACAAATGCGCGCGTGTGTCGGCCGCTACCCGGCCGATCAACAAAACAACCTGTCAAAACGTGTTGCAACTAGGCTCCGCCCCTATCCGATATTATCCGAAACTTTTATTTCAGATTCGGTTACGGTTATGGATATTATTTTATATCGGACATCCGATAGTTTGGGTTACGGTTACGGAGCTCCCTAACATCCCTAATACCTACCACGCACTCCTAAAACAATAACAAACAATATATATCGAATGAAATGTATCGGACCAAATATACCAATACTTATATCGATACTGGGTTATTTGATATTATTGGATTGATACGATACATCGCATGAATATATCGAGTATTTACGAAATATCGATATATATCGCACTCTCCTAATCCATATTTGACAGTTTGTTGACACTTGACAGTTGACTTGACAGTAAGGTCAATAGGTCATCGTTATTATAAAATATGTAGGTAGGTAGTATATAGTATAGTTATATATTAGTATCAGTAGTATACACTATACTGTATATTATATACTCTTTGTATATGAGTAGTATACCTACTTTTTGGTCATCGTTGATCGGACAAAAAACATAACCCTCCTTCTGTCGCAGTCGGGTAATAAACCTAAACCCCTAAACCCTTGTACTTCATTTTCATAATATTATACACTCTTTGACTATGTACTTCTTTCTAACTTAACAGAAATATAAATATCGTGATTCAAAAAAAAAAACTTAAAAGTTCTGCTATTTTATTGTATAACCTTCAGGAGTTAAATCATCAATCAACAAAATAATAATAAATAAATAAATACAAAATAATTACCAGAAGAAATCATTCAATTGAAGTTCATTAGTTTTATAAGTGAAATTAAACATGTGGTTCCTAAAAGATTCACTCAAGATGCATCTTTTAATTAGATGTTCAAAAAGTGTTAATATCGCATTAAAAAGATTTTCCAAGTTCAAATTATTAAAAGACAATAGTAGAAATCTGACATATGACCCCAGTGTTACTATTTTAGGTATAGAGACATCTTGTGATGATACTGGCTGTGCTGTTGTTGATGGGAAGGGAAATGTTTTAGGAGAGTCTCTTTTCTCACAAAATATCTTGCATTTAAGATATGGTGGTATCAATCCACTTGTTGCAAGAGATTTGCACCGAGATAATATAGAATTAGCAGTAAACCAAGCTTTAGAAAAAGCAAAAATTAATGTAACCGCAATTGATGCAATAGCTGTGACAACAAAACCAGGATTACTAATTAGTTTACAAATAGGTGTAAAGTATGCTAAGTACTTATCGAAGTCTTATAATAAACCATTAATACCAATTCATCACATGGAATCTCACGCATTAGTGGCCCGAATGTTTTATGATATAGAATTTCCTTTTTTGACTCTATTAATATCTGGTGGACATTGTTTGCTCGCAGTTGTCAATGATGTTGACAATTTCCTTTTGTTGGGAAATACATTAGACAATGCTCCAGGAGAAGTTTTAGATAAAGCAGCAAGAAGAATGAAGCTAAGAAATATTCCAGCCTATTCTGAATTAGCTGGAGGAAGGGCAATTGAAGAAGCGGCAAAATGTTCAAATAATTCTGAACTATTTGCTTTTCCAATGCCATTAGTAAAAAGTAGAGACTGTAATTTTAGCTTCAGTGGTATTCAGGATGCTCTTATAAGACATCTTCTAAGCAAAGAAAAAGAACACAGTGTAGTAGGAGACAGAATTATACCAGAAGTAAATGACCTCTGTGCTGCCTTTCAATCAATTATTGCAGAACATATATCACATAGGGTTCAACGAGCTGTTATATTTTGCACTAAAAACCAATTACTTAAAGAAAACTATAAGAACATTGTAGTTTCTGGGGGTGTGGCGTGTAATGACTTCATTTTCAAAACATTACAACATGTTGGTGATCAATTAAATTGTAATGTATTAAGGCCACCTCCAAAAGTATGCACAGATAACGGTATAATGATTGCTTGGAATGGTATAGAGAAAATAAAGAAAAAATATCAATTTCATGATGTTACATTAAACAGTATTGAACCCAAAGCTCCATTAGGTATAAATATTATGGATAAAGTTAAGGAAGCAAACATACATGTAAAAGCAACAAGGTTAAAAAGAATGTTGAATTAATTTGCTTTTTTTTATTATCTGTTTTGTATTTGTATTTAAATATATTTAAATACAAATATGTTTAAATATGTTTTTCCTCGTTTTAATTTTTATGAATCATGATTGACAATATTATTATTAATATACATCTATGATATTTCCAAGACAAAATGTATAATTTGCTTTTACAAATGTTTCTATTTAAGTTGAAGAGGATTTGATAATTATAATTAGATTTTTTAATATTTCTAAAATAAACAATACATTTTCAGAACATTTTTATTAAATTAAGGCTATTGTACAATTAAATAATTTATGCTTCGATCTTCTTTGATGTTCAATTTGTAGATTTCTAATTGGCAGCTTTGTTTTGTAAATCTGAAAATGAGTAATATAATGAAATATAAGTTGATGATGTTGTTAGTATATTATATTAGTTATTTATTGTACATTTTAACTTAAACTTTTGTTAATATCACACACTGCACTTAGTATAAAAGCATATTTTACATCTAACAGGCATATTGTTAATTATATTCAATATTTTAATATTTAGATGTAGGGACACACTACACAAAAACTATTTAAAATACTAGTTTATTGGTTGCAGACAAATGTTAGTTGTAATGTTATATATGAAAACCTAAAAGCTAAACGTCACAAATTTTTATTTACTACTCTTCTTTTTAAAACTTACAATTAATTATTCTTTTTCATCTGAAAAATTAAGAATAAAATGAAAAACAAAATAATAATAACAAGAAATGATCAGTTTTAGATTCAGTAAAAGATCTGTAGAACTCTTTTCACATAATTTTGAGTGATCACTAAAGTACATTATTCAAGTCTTTAAAATAATTTTTTTTTACATTTTTCTTTGTGATAAATGTTCAAATTATAACCCTATTTATTTTATATGAAGTCGGTAAATTGGAAACTTACGTGCTGGTTTGCCGTTAGCCCATGGTGTTATACGAACGTGAGATTCGTCTCTTCTTAACGCTTCTGTTCGTAATTCTGGCTTTAAAGCTCGCCGCAAAACTTTAGCAGCAATGTTGGAGTAGTTTATGTAACTAAAAAGATGATTTTTTTAAAGCAATTTCTATTGTTATTACAGTTTAATAAGTTAATAGACTTACTTAAGACCTGCTTGTCTCCAGGCACTCATTTTAAATATTTAAAGGATTCGCTTTTGAAAATTGAAGCACAGTAGAGAACCTGGGAAGTAATCGGAAAATTGAATCTCAAATTCCGAATTCGATTAGATGTGTGATGTAACAACACAGATAATAGATACTGTAAAACGGTGTGAATAGGAAACGCGAGGTGAATAGGGATTGCTACGAATAAATTCCAAACAAAGAGTATATAATAATTCCAAATTGGTGTTGTTTACCATTTAGTAGAATATCTTACCTTGCCATTAGTAATACCAAACCATCGGAAAATTTGCAAAAAAAAATGGTAAAACCGAAAACGGGAATTTCAACATAGCTATTTGAAATAGAATTTTCAGTGGCTTTGAAAACTTATATAATAGTCATAACTAAAAAAGTTTTAGTGTTTAGTCAATAAAAAGATGTTTAAATTACAAATAATTTATCATTTAATATACTCACAATAAGGTAAGCATTAATATCAAGGATTTAGAAGCCTATCTCATTTCGATTTGTTACAAAATTAAAAGACACAGTAAAGGGGTAAAAAGGCACTTATATAATCTTAATAGTTATGAGATGCATGAGGGCTTATTCAGAACGGTAAAGTTTAAATAGGGATATGGTTGTCACTTTAAATTATCAATCATGTTCATCCGCGTTAATTTGAGGAAAAAACGTACTTAAATATTTTAAAACCATTACTCTAAGAGTACCCGCCTCGTTAGTCAAGTCAACTGCCAAACAAGGGCAAGGGGTTTCAGTTAAGATTCTTGGGTCGGTCTTTTTATTTTTCGAAAATTATCTTATACCTACCTAAATAGCACGGAGTCGGAATGGTGAATCTATGATATTCTTTATTTCTTTGTTGTTCATGTCTATGGCTGATTTCAGATTTACTATTTGGCAATTGGCTGACATGATATGTCATTATAAAAATAAAAAAAAATACATGTTATAATTACGAATGTCGAGCCAAAATAATTATATATTTGTTTTCTAATTTAAATGTTCCTAATTGTAGTACTCCAGATTTGATATAATCTAATAAACAATTGGTATGCTTATTTTTCTTTATATAGGTGAATCTGGTATATTTTATAAAAATTATGAACCATTTTAAATTAACTTACTACTTGTTTAGTCTTGGCGTTTATAAGCTACGAATAACTTAAATTTAAAATATGACAAAAATATTTTATAAAGAACGCAAGTACTTTTAATATTTACTAGGGTTACTACATAAGATGTTGTTGGCGTATGTGAACCACGTAGGCATATTTTCCTTTATAAATTTCCGCAAATAAATACTAAACATATATATTCTTCTTTTGTAATAGTAGAAACGGAAATAAGTACTTAAAACATTTAATTATTGATATATATCAATATTTTACAGTAAACATTTTGAAATGGATTCTAATGCAGAGAGGGAACAGCTGCTTGTAAACAATCCTAAGCAACCGCCAGTTAAATGTGATATAGTGAATGAATGTCAAGTCTTTATAGGGGCTGAACAAGGTGGTGGTGATGCTCACACTAATATGAATCCAAGTACATCAAATAATGGTAAAATTACTTATTATTCAAATAAAATGTATATTTTAATTAATATCTTAATCTCTTTGAAATTATTACAATTATTTACATATTTGTTTACATAATTGTCTTCCTCATGATTAAAATGAACTCAATATATAAGAAATCTTTTATACACAAATAATAAACCTAGACTTTAGAAACCTTACTTGAATAGCAGCTCAATAGTGAATGAGCATATGTTTCCAATATTGAGTAGCTAGCAAGGTTATTTACTGCTACCGGCGTTACATGATTTGTATGGTTTCTTTTAAGTTGTGTTAGATTTAGTTGTCACAGCATTGAAACATAACTATTGTAATTTAATTATATGTGAATAATTAAAATACAAATGGCGAAAAAGAAAAGTGCTAAAAAAAGTATAAATAATATATATTGATTTATTATAAATGTTTTTTTTAAAGATGTTAATTAAGCAATTGCTTTATTTCAGATAAGCCTAACTTTTTTACTTCCTCTCCCTATCCAACAAAAGAAATATTATCTGAAGGTGGTATAACAGATTCTACTCTAGAAAGTAATATTGAAGGTAAGTTTTATCTTTCATTGTAATTATTTTTAGTATTTTTATATAAAATTAATTTATTTTATAATAAAGTTAAGAGTGAATGTATTTCCATGAAAAATGTTGATTCATTTTAAGTTAATAGAATAAAAATATGATTATCTCAACATATCAGATCAATCTTTTAAACTGTTTGGAATTCGTTTTCATATTACAAAATATAATTAATATTATAACCTTTTTTTTAAAACTTACATTCTATTACTCACAAATGAATTATAATTTTTTTTACAAATCAAAAAGAGGAAAATATACATTTTATATTGTTCCTTATATTCTTTGTTTACTAAAATGTTATAAACTTTTAAGCAAATGATCGACAACCAGTGGAGAATGCTGAAGATCAACGATTGGAAGATGAATTGCCAAGTACCGTTACAGTTTTAGACGCGCCAGGTGGAGGCAAAGTTTATTTAGTAGGGACAGCCCATTTCAGCTTAGAATCCCAAGAGGATGTCTCAAAGGTTTGTATTAAATTAAAATTTCTACATATATACATGTTTAAACTTTAAGTACGCAGGTGATTATTCTGTACATATAAGAAATAATTCGCCTATGATTATTAAAAATGTCGGATATGAAAAACAGCAACTTTACAGGAGGGCAATGAAAAGTGTAAATTGCATGCATCTTTTTACTTATTTTTTTTTAAATACCGACATTTATAAATTATATGATTAAAAAACTATGCATAAAATAATATTTTTCTCTTCAGCTGATAATAGACTTGGTTATTTAGGAACATTTTATGAAATAAATAAAAAATGCGATTTTACAGTTCCAACGATGTTAATAGTCACTAGCGAATTAGTAAATTACATTAATATCTTTTAAAAATTAAATTGTGTATTTTCTAAAATTTTTACTTACTACTCCACATACCCGTACTTAACTATTAAACCTGTGTAATATACATATACTAGGCAATATGCATGGATTCACCCTCATAGGTTTTTAAGGCTATCCTTTTAATAAATATGCTAACTTCTAAATAAAGAATTTCCATAAAAATATTATGGAAATTCTCTCTATCTCTATATATTGCATATTAATGAACAAATCTCCTTGTCTTATTAATTTGAAATGGACAATATTGAATATATAGAGTAACAATTATTGTTCGAGGGTTCCATGAAATGAAATTTAAATGTTTATATCGTCATAAGGTGAATTTACACACATAACGAATGTCAAAAAAAATTCATTTAAAATAAATACGTCAAATTATTACAAGTCAATGTCTCGGTAGTCGGTAGACATAACATTACTATCATATCATCGGCTTTATTAAATGTTGCAATAAATAACTTAATCTGATGTCCCTAGTGTTGGCCGAGAGAGAAAAAAAGGCGGAGGAAAAAATCTCTCGGTACTCTTTTAAAAAATTAAACATCATCATACAAAATATATGAATAATGCACAGTATGACCATGAAATGATTAGGACAAACACGACACAGCGAATCGTATATGCCGAAATCACCACATGCCACCTGCTGACAATATTGTATAGCTATATCTAATGACAATGTACATATTGATAGCCTGGCCGAGTTATATTCAATTCCATATATATCACACTTTGAATTGTTAATTAGATTTACATTGTTATTGGTATTAGATACCTTCTTGTGGCTGAATCTTAAAACAAATATTAATATTGCAGTAATGTACACCTATGTGATGAATATATCATTTCCTTTGCTGTCAGTTGTCTGGATCCGATAGCTTTTTAGTGATAAGCTTTGAGTGTTTTTTGTACTTATTTCCAATGTTTTTTAATGTTCCTTTTTCTTGGTGTACAATAAATTAATATTATTATTATCAAATCGAATTTATTTCTTTATTCATTATGATTTTGTTATTATTTATATGTTGGGTTGCATAAAATTAAATGAAAGTATTCTGTAATATTTAAAATTTAAGAATCATCATCTGGTGTATTTGAATATGAATTGTTACCGCTTATATGAATATATACTCATAATGTTGTAATTTTTAGGTGATACAGAAAGTTTCTCCACATATAGTAATGGTAGAATTGTGTGATCAAAGAACTAATATTTTATTACTTGACGAAGAAGTTATATTGAGGGAAGCTAAGAATATTAATATAGCAAAGATAAGGTAACAACAATACAATTAATATAATAGAAACTACATAAAACATAAATATAAGAGAAATATAATATAATAATATATTTTAAACATAAGAAAAAAAAAAGTATTTAAAGATTTTAAATAAGATGAAAAAGAAGATGGGATGGGGTAGAGATCCATAACTAAATAAAGTACTTTTATTATCATTATTTTTTTTTTACAAACTTGTGTTGATTTTTTTAGTACAACTAAAATTGTACTCAAAGCAAAAATGTTTACAATAGATTGTAAAATATTTTTTGTCTAAAAAAGAGAGAAAAACTATTTTTTTTTTGGGATATGATTGATGTAAAACACTATTTATTTTGTATAATCTTTTATTTTTTGTTAAAGTAATAATTTTATAATTTTGTCTATTGTAGAGCAACAATGGCACAGAATGGTGTTTTTAATGGTTTGATGTATATTCTATTGTTGAACATGTCAGCACACATTACAAGGGAACTCGGTATGGCGCCGGGAGGTGAATTTCGACGAGCTATGGCTGAGGTTACACATACTTTAATATCCTTTTTAACTTTGTAAATTTTATGTACTAGTTTTTGCCCGCGGCTTCGTCCGCGTGGCATGTAGGTTATCGCGACAAGTATCCTATGCTACTTCTAATACCTCCAAGAATATGTGAAAGCGTAACAAACAAACTTACTTTCGCATTTTTAATATTAGTACGATTAATAAATAGCATTAATTAGTGATAAATTTAATAAAATGAAGTCAACGATAATGTTACTATAAACTATTGATGATAAATTTAATTTATTATATATACATAAAGACAATTATAAATAAAACAAATTAATGGTATCATCATGTACATATTTTATATATTTACAGATATAAATCTGTGACACATAATTAAAACTAACTACTAAAAACATTCAATAAATGTACAGTCTATGAACATAACTACTACCGGAAAAGATTAATCCAAAACTATAAAATTCAAAATATTTAATGTTTCCTTATAAATTAAATTGAGATATGTGTAGAATCACAAAAATAATTAATAGTTAATACCTATGATACCGCATTTTTTTTTAAGGTTAATGTTTAAAATTAAAAAATTTATCTTACTTTATTATTTTTTAATGAAAACCAAGGAGGTTGTATAATTAAATAAAAATATAATAATAATTTATTAAAATAATTTTGACAGGCCAAGAAGATTCCGAAATGCTTAGTCCAATTAGGTGATCGTAGTATAAACATCACTCTACAAAGGGCCATATCATCTCTCTCCTGGGGACAGACTATAAGATTTATTTGGCACTTGTTAACCTCTAATAAGAATATCAGGTAAGATTTTTACACTAAATAATTGAGTTATTAATATTTTACATAATTAAGTTAAAATGGTAAATACATTCCTTTATATATTTATTCAACAATTATGCAGTTTTTAATAAAAAAACATTATAAATTGCTTTAATATAATTATATAAACTTTTTATTTTAATAAAAGGCAGCACTCCATAAATCAACAAGCAATATCATAATGATATATATAGTTTAAAAAATGTTTTGGTTTATTCAAAGTCAATTCAATTTTATTCATATTTATTATTTATAAAAATTCAATAGGCAGAAGCGAGAGTTATTATAATACATATAATTTGACTGGCTCGTTGGCACAGTTGGCATTAACCCTGCTCTTCGCTCCAGTGTTGTGGGTTGCGGGAATGCCCTGAGCTGGGTGTAATATATATTTATTTTTATGTGTTATTAATAGAAGGGACCTTTCTTCTATATGGAGAAGAGGCCTTCGCTCAGCAGTAGGTTGTTTACAGGCTGATACAGTACAGCACAGTACAGTTATTTAAATGTACCTAAATTACTACAAAAAAAAAATTGGTTGTCTGTAAAGTCGGTTTACGGACGATAATTTTACGTGATAACGTGATAAGAAAACATTGAAAAAATATTGCATACTTTTATGAATTGAATTGAATTATTATCACAGAGTTATCATTATTTTGTATAATACAAAGAATGAATTAATTCAATTAATTAGATTTTTTTTTCAAATATTTCGTTATTTAAATTATACAGATTAATTACTAGTAACAATATGTTATTAATTTATTTACAACTTATATACTTTTGTGATATTTAAGATCCTCCAATCTGCGTTATTGTTTTCATTATTAAGCCGAACGCTTAGGCCGATCGTGCTCTATCGCTAGTTCTGCGCTCACGCTAGCGACACGTGACACTTCTTCGTGCGTGCAACCGGCATTCATCGATTTTCAAGACGTTATCACGTCAAAAAAAAATTCATATCAGTCGTCTGTTACCTAAAACAGTGTTCGAACAATATGTTTTATCAAAGTCAAAGTCAAAGTCAAAATATTTTATTCAGCATAAAATTATTACAATTATTTACTGAACGTCATGAGTCTACCACCGCCTTTTTTATGCCTTGGTTAAGTGTGCTTTGTCTTGTAGCTTAGAAGAAGTAGAAAGGTGTAAACAGAAAAAGATGCTGGAAGATATGTTAGAAGAAATGGCAGAAGACTTTCCACCATTGAAACGTGTGTTCGTTGTGGAAAGGGATATGTATCTGTGTCACTCTCTACAAGTCGCCGCCTTACAACCATGTAAGTCTTTTTTTTTCAACTGAAGACTTTTTTAGAAAATTATGGTCATCTATGGTTAATATACACGACGTAACAGATATTATTCGTTCATATTAATTGCTTTGTAAAATTATCTGAACATGCCATAGGCTACTTAAAATATCAACTTCTAAATGATTAAATGAAAAATTTAATTGTATATCAACCTCTAAATGATAAGAAAGAATGAATGTAAATAATATTTAATTAGTATAAAATATTCATTTAAATTTAGAGTAAACATATTCACAAATAGACGTAGTTTGAATTATCATTCCCAAAAGATAGGCGTTAACAAAATTATACTTTTTGAAATTATTTTAGTTTGAATGTAGGAGTATGACGACCGTTCTGGTGTAGTGGTGCGAGTAGTCACCTCAACGCTGACGGTCGCGGGTTCGATTCCCGCTCGGGGCAGATATTTGTACTTGTGCAAATATTTGTTTCCGGTCTGGGTGTATGTCCTTGTGGGTTTCTCCACTGTGCCTCGGAGAGCACGTAAAGCCGTCGGTCCCGGTATTTATCATGGACACCTGGTAATGATCGTTACTGATGGTAGGAATATTAATCACTAACCAGCATTATCAATCCGCAGCAATCATAAACTAGGTAATCTTTGTTGTTTTTGATAATAATGACAACTTGTGAAAAATTAACGATTACATCAACTAAATTTGTTGTGTGTGCGCAGCGTGTAACTCTAGTTATATTAACTATTCAGTTTATATGTAGTTGTATTTATAACAAGTGCCATTTTGGTCAACTTTTGTCATTCGATTCGGAATGATTTTTGAAAAAAATAAATTAAGTTCCACTTGCAAAAATTGCAAAAGTTATTAACAAGTAGCAACTAAACTAAAAAAGGGGGGTTTAGTTTTTTGCAAATATCTCAGACTAATAAAGATTTTATTAAATAAAACAAAGAGATTAAAAAAGAGGAGGAAATATCCTAAAAAAATTACGACTTCCGGAACTGTAGGAACAATATCTATAATTTTCCCAGAAAGATGAAAATACGACATTAAACGGGTGTTCTGGCTTGCATACGGCTACTTTGGATACTTTATGAATAATATATGGCACTTGTTGACTAGACTAATTATGTTATAATATATTTAATAATATTTCGCAGATGGGGAACCGTGTAGAATAGTTGGTGTTGTCGGTATTGGTCATGTCGCCGGCATTGTCGAACATTGGGGGAAAATTAAACCGGACGATATCGCACCATTGATAATGTGAGCAAATTTATTTAAAAAATAATTAAGCGACTTGGTGTACGGTACGATTATTTCCACTTTGACATTCGGCAATTCTCGACAATTATCGGGAGAGATCGGAACTACAAATGACACGAGATACATTGCTGCATATTCACAACATCCTACTAGGATATTATAGTCTAAAATCTTCTAAAACAGTAATTTTAATCATGAATGAAAAATGTCATTTTTTACAGTAGACCTATGAATAACACAGATGTGGCTTGATTTAATGATTACATCGTATTACTAAAAACACAAATATGAAATTCGTAAAGTAAAAGCGTTATTTACAATAAGTACTAATTGTATAATTCATAATGAAACCATACAGTCTCAATCACTTTCACTGTCTGAATTAGAGACATTGATAATAACTGTCACTAAACACATCCAGCTTCTCTTCTTCTTCTTCGCATTTAAAGGCATGATTGCAAACTTTCGTTCGTTCTTCAGATTCTATCATATCAATTTTTTCTAACAGTAGCTTTTTGATAGTGGTTTTATTCGTGTCTATATTTTTAGAAGCAACATATCTATATTTGTTTTAAAAAGAATTTATAAAAGTCAAACAGGCTGTATGGACTATAGTCCTTTGCCTTTTCCTATTGGGGATAAATTTTAAAATAACAACAATTTATAAAAGTCGAAATTGTAAAAAGAGAAATAGCTTTGTACTTCGATTGTGATTCTCTAGATATCGCTGTATAACTTGACCGTTTTTTTTACATCGCGCTGGCCTGATCTCGCGTTCATGATTTTCCTTGGTCTGATTTATTTCGACATCGCTTCTAGACCTTTTGGCTAGGATCAAAGTGTAGTATCTGTTCTTTTCCACTTAATATATGAAAGTTCCCACACTGCGTGACCAGTATTTTGACAGAAATGTGACGATTTTTTATTTTAACATGCTATAAGATTTCTTCCATACGTCGATATATAAGTCTCACTTCAATAGAAATATTATAATATATATATTTAAATATTTTATGTTAGTAAATTCTAGGAATTTATATACACTATGTGAAAACACGAACCTTTACTATTCAAACCGAGACATCCCGAGTGTCCAAGTGGAAATAATCGTATTGTAATCTCTTGCGTTGCGGAAATTTTAAAATGCCTGTTTCTCAATTTCAATCGCTGTCAATACATCCGAATGATTCTAAATAAAGATTTTAGAATAACAATATACACCGATAAACAGATACCGGTGGCGATATCACATATAAAAAAAAGATTGGTTATTTGTAAAGTCGGTTTACTGACCATAATTTTACGTGATAATGTCCTAAGAAATCATTGATGAAAAATTGCATACTTTTATTAATTGAATTATTATCATTGAATTATCATTATTTTGTATAATACAAGACAGTAGTTAATTGAAAATTACATTTTTTTCAATAAATTAACATTTATTTGCACTCGCTAATTCAAATATTTTTTCTCTTCTACTCGGATTCATCTCATTCATCTGCCGATGGAGTGAAACGCCCAGGCCGATCTTGTCTTTCTATCGCTCATTCCGCGCTGTCGCTCACGGAACGTGACAATGAGTCATGCTTTTTCGTGCGTGCAGCCGGCGTTGATCGATTTATAAGACGCTATCACGTCAATAAATAACCGATCGGCGTGTCGTGTGCGCAGAGTGCCGCCGCCGTCGCTGTCGACGCGCGTGCTGCGCGTGTCGCTGCGCGTGGCGTGCGCGGGCGCGCTGCTGTACGCCGCCGCGCGCCTCGCGCCGCGCCTCGCGCCCCTGCTCGCGCCGCGCCGCTGGCTGCCCTGATGACTAACATAATTTATACCTATTTTGGTAGGGTTGGCACAGAATGATAAAATTTAGGATAGATTAAAATGATGTTTTTTTTTTATATTGAAAAGAAATGAAAATAAAATGAAAAAAAAAAAATATTTATTTCGTCATCAGGTGATTTCTCAGACTTAACGGATGTCAAAAAAAAAAAAACAATTGAAATAAATACGTCGTATTCTTTCTATCATTGTTTATACACACTGTACAGTAAACCATATTTACACTTTTATATTAAAATTACATTAAAACACTATTAAAATTATCAAATTATCATTAAATGATTAATGATCACGAAGTGTGACGTGTACAGTGCAGCCCCTGAGTTTGAGCACTCGCCGGTACAGGCCGGCCCTCTACAGAGACTCATGTATGATCTCAAAAGTGACTACTGGAACCAACATGTCCATGTAATTTTCAGTAAAATCATCTGCTTCTTCAACCTCGCCATGATTTAGCCATTCTAACCCGTTACCGCTTGCACACAGAAGCTCAGTAGCTCGAAGTTTGACAATCCGTGAGGGTCGTACGTTTTTTACTTAATTTAACCCAGTTTCCTCGCAGTTTGACACTTTCTTGCGAAAAAAAAAATAACGATATTTGCCGAGACCACCACGTGAGATTGAGTGACATTTCGCTTGATAACTTCTCCCTCCTTCCCCTCTCCTAAACGTCTCACTTAATGGATGCTCAGACACGAAAAAAGTCGTGTGTACGGAGTACAAATCAGAAGTGAAACTTCTTTGGCAAACTCAATTTAAAATTTATTAATTAATCGTTAATAGGTGTCAGAGACTAGAGAGACTAGAGACTCAAAATTTAAAAAAATATATACATTTTTTAGTAACTATTTGCTACAAAGTTTAAAGATAAAAATAATATTAGCAATTCAAAAACCTTATGTCAACATGTCAAATATTTTTAAAATGTCGGCCTGGCGGGATATGTTTTGTCTCACTTTTTTGAGACATTTATAAGTTAATTTATTTTACTATGCTTTTTATATGTTTTTCTTTTTATCTCGGGTTACGTACAATGTACATCTATCCGTCCTTTATTCTGACGCTCATATCGTGACGCTTTCATGTTACGTGACCTTGAAATTTTACCCTCAACGCGCGCAAAGAAGTTTCACTTCGAAACACTATGTGTACTGAATTTATCATTAAATTCATCTCGGGCTCGGTGGTGAAGGAAAACGTCACAAGTAGGCTATGTTTTGTAAGAACATGAAACCGAGACATGTAGTTAGTTTCTTTTGTGAGAAGAGGCTCATTGTATTAGACAATCTAAAAGCGAAATATTTTTTCTTTCCCCCTCTTCAATATTGCATAAAATATCATTCATCTATAATATTAAAATAAGTCGGGTTTTCCTTCCTGACCCTATAATTCCAGAACGCACGAACCGATTTCCACGGTTTTGCATTCGTTGGAAAGGTCTCGGCTCCGTGAGGTTTATAGCAAACAAAATTCAGGAAAAATTTCAACAGAGAAGCAGGAAAACAGGGAAAATCGTTTTTCACATACAGCGCCATCTCTGATACATAGCATGTACTACAAACCAATATGGTTTTGCATGGTGGTTTAATCGCCAAACGAAATGTTACAAAAAACTAAACCATCTGGTGGCGAAACGGAGTTCGCCGGGTTTGCTAGTTATTTATAGAAAACATGTCATAAAAATTTGGAGTTATTTTTCGCAAAAACCGCGATTGCAAATATATTTACCATAGATACAATTAAATTATAAAAATGAATTTTAAATACTAGGTATACTTTACTTTCAGGACTGACAAGGGCTTTTTTTTTCACGGAACAACTGAAGACTTCGTCGATCTATAGACAAGATAAACTTAGATCGATTAGAAAAATATATATTTTTATAGATAAATAAGTTAATGAAGGTTAAACCTAACAACGGGATTTATTCTTGAATCATGTTAACATAAATTTATTCGCGAATTTTATTTTGTATAATTTTGTAACGTCGATTCTAATCCACAATATGTATAAATTCTAAATAAAGTTTTAAACGTTTAACATGGTAAGGAATGAAAATTGACATTTCGCGTGAAACTTTTATGTCCAATCTGAATATAAACACATTTTCCAGATACCCATATATAACTAATTGTCGGTTGCGTTGTGTTATTGATATTTCCTATTGACTAAAAAATTTTGCAATCAATGGATTTTTCAATATTTTCCTTCAATTCGGTTATAATCATTCTGTAAATGATCATTAAATAAATTTTTTTATCAGTCGACTTCAATGACGTCAATGCAACTGACAATTACAGAGAATTGTCAATTAAAATTAATAACATTGAGGTCGTTTAAATTCAGATTTGGCCTGTATTACCAATCATATAGAGCAGGGGTGTCAAATTCATACAGCTCTAAACTTTAGAGATTGTATTTAACAGAATTGACCACATTGCAACACAACTAGCCTAGGTCTAACGGTAGATCTAACTATTTGCTAGCTAGATCTTTTTCTAGTAAACTAGTAAGATAATAAATAGCTAGAATCTAGCTATAAATTGATACGGCCCGCGGGCCGTATCTTTGACATCCCTGATATAGAGCGTAAAGTTAGTGAACATTTCTTATCATATTAAACCGTTTGTTATTATTATTGTTTATAAATTAGAATAAAATAAATTAGTAATAAATAAGTCTGCCTTAATTGCCGGACATTGTAAGGACATTGCTTGATAAATAATTAGGTGTTAATTTGTCTTTTTTTAATGTGCACTTTTATTATCATAAATAGAATAATTGTTTCTTCTTGTGTTGATCAAACATTAAAAAAAAAAACTTTAATATTTTTTTTTATTTACCAGATAAATGTTACTTTATTTTATTTTATTATGATATATAAACTTGTTATTTCAATAAAAGGCAGTATGTACTCAATAAGTTGACAACTTTGACTAGCCCGTTGGAGCAGTTGGCAGTGTCCCTGGTTTTCGCTCCAGGGTTGTGGGTTCGATTCCCGCTCCGAGGCTGGGTATAATCCGTATAATGTATGTATATTTATTTATATATAAGTATGTATTATTTATATGTACCTACATTTATTACAGAAAAATAAGCATATCAGTCAGCTGTTACTTAAAACAAAGGCATTAAGGTGCCTACATTAGGAACACGACCGTGTGTGTATGTCAAAAATGTTTATTATCTTATATTTATTTATTAAATTTTAAAACATGTCTGACAAGTGTGTAAAATGGACTGAAACATACGACAAAATTTTCAACATTCGATAAATTGCTAGATGAGAAAGTATTTGTTTTCTTACTTTTTGTTGCTTTAAAATATTGGCAGCATTAATCTACTTGACTACATTAGGAACTTCATTATATTGTAATCGCATAAAATATCAAAAAAAAATAAATAATAATAATATTTAATTTACGTTTTAATTATTCGCGATTATAGTGCTCAATTAAAATTTTATTTTTTGTTGATTTGCTAAAAATAAGTTTGAGGTTTTTTTTTCTTTTTTATAACGAATGAAATCGAGTTTAAGATTTTAAGATAGTAATATACATTTATAATGTTAAGGTGTTACACATATTATTGTTTCGAACGTTTGTTAAATAAAATAATTATACGTATAAGTACCTTTGTTTTTGTTTTAAAAGTTCTTGAGAAAACATTCTTTATATAGTTAAGTTGACGTTTTCGATTCAATAAATAAAATAAAATGAAACTGGTGTATTATTAAGTAGTTTAAGGTACTAATAAAAGTTCGCACCGTTTCTTTCCATTTCGACTATCGCATATATTTTTTTTAAGGTTTGCTAGCAGTTGTTACATTTATGATACATTACAATATTAATTTTATTATAGATTACATTTCTAAATGTACAACCATATTAACGCAAACACGACATTCAAAGTTAACCTGTTAATGTAAAAAATTCTATTTGATATTTTATTGGAAACGATCAAACAGTAGCAAAAACTCAGAAGAAAATAAAGCATAAAATTTAAAGATGATTTGATGATTTGATTTTTAGTGCCAAACAGTAACATTATATCTTTTTTATACTAACAATAAGATTAGGACCTAGAAACAGGATATTCTTATTTTTAGTTATTAAATCGTATATAGTGTATGTAATTGTATATGTAGTATAATTACACGTGTACGTACTGTTGCATTACTAATTGGTAGTAGTTTTAGTTAGGTATTTTATTAAGCTGCAATATAATTTAAAAAAAAATTACTCCGTATGTATCTATTTGTATGTATGCGCGGAACCGGAAATGGGACATGCGCAATAGTTTTTTATTTATCAATTTTAAATAAAAATAATAAGTAGTCAATAAATGTAAAAAGATAATATTGTTTAGTATCTTTTATAAATAATAGCAAACAATTATTTACTAAAGTTCGACAGTTAAATTCAGTTTTTGATTAAAGAAGTATTATTTCCGCGCATGTCTGTGGAATGCATAGATAAAAAAGTATGAAGTACGCATGCGCTCCTATAAAAGTAATGAATTATGAATTAGAAGAGGGCCCGCGAACGTTCCCAATATTTATTTAGAATAATAATTGATAACAGCTCAAAGATTAGAAGACGAAAATTTAAAATTAAAAAAATCGTCTATAAAGTCGGTTTACGGACGATAATTTTACGTGATAACGTCATAAGAAGACATTGAATTGAATTATTATCACTCAGTTATCATTATTTTGTATAATACAAAGAATGTGTTAATTCAATTAATTACAACTTTTTTCGATTAATTAACATTTATTTGCACTCTTTAATTCAAATATTTTATTACTTAAATAATACAGATAAATTACAAGTAACAATGTGCTATTAACAATTTATTTACAACTTATATACATGTGTGATATTTAAAATCCTCCAATCCGCATTATTGTTTTTCATTTACAAGCCGAACGCTTAGGCCGATCGTGCCTCTCTATCGCTTGTTCCGCGCTCTCGCTCGCGACACGTGACACTTTTTCGTGCGGTGCAGCCGGCATCCATCGATTTACAAGACGTTATCACGTCAAAAATGACATATTGCTTTTGAATTATCAGATGTGCTTACTTCAAAATGCTCCACACAGAACTTTTTTATTTTGACTGAAATAATTATTTTTCTTTTATATGACGTGTTTGATTACGTAGCCACTAAAAACAATCACGTCACAATCACAACCAATAAGAAATTAAAATTATTACACACCAAAAGCAACTAGCGAAGTGAGGTGGACAGCTGCGCAAGTCAAAAAAAAGAATATAACGTGAAGATTCCCCGAATTAACGAATACGCGCACTGATCGTGCGTTCATATGGCACGGCAAATTAATATCACCGATTCCGATATATCGGAAAACTCGCAATATCGCCGATATATCGGTATTATATATTTGGGGATTTAGGGGAGAGTTGGATATTACCGAGCCTCTAAGAACTTGGACCTATAATTCGGAGAAGGTTCGATATATATATTCAAAAATGCAGTAAATAGTACAGAATTTATTTAGCTACGCATACATCACGGCAAAATATTTCAAAAAATAAACAAAAATTAATTATTGCAAAATAATAAAAAAACAGGAAAGCGTGGTATTATCAGACTGGTCTGATAATATCGTGCCAAGGTTTGATAAAACCGTGCCCATAATAATTTCGTGAATTTCTATCAGTAAACTTAGAATTTGAAAAAAATGCAACGTTGAATAAACTCGTTCGTAGAAAAAGAAGCATAGACTCCTTTCCATACCTAGATATAATTATTATTTTACAACTAGATTAATTATCATAACCATATCGGCCATTGGATGTCCACTGCTGAACGTAGGCCTCCCCCCATCGACTCCGGTTCAAAGCAGCCTCCATCCAACGACTTCCGGCGACTCTCTTTAAGTCGTCTGTTCATCTCGTGGATGGCCGTCCGACACTGTGCTTGCCGGTACGTGGTCTTCACTCGTACACGCCCTGGGCGCGGAATTGACAAACTCTGTTATTTCATTTTATAAACTCAAAATAATACAGTCAAGTTAATTGTGTATTCAAATCAATCTAGTCATTAATTCTATAATATGTTAGGTTTAAAATAAAAGTAATCAATGTGTTACAATACAAATATAGAATAGCTTACCTCTTGTCAAAAATGCCCGCGAAATTATAAGGAACGAGAGTAAAAACTTGTAAGACACGATGTGTCTTAATCGCTGCTCCGAGTAAATTAGCGTCGTGCACGGGGACGGGTAGAGGACTCGGACTGTGATCTTTAAGGACTGGATAGCGCAATTAGCGTTTAGTTTTTGAAATATGCTAGGGCGTGGAATTATCAAACGCGCGGTATTATCCAACTCTCCCCTAAATTGTTGAAATTTGGAAAAAAATTTGAAGTGTAGGTATATAAATTTAACGCAAGTGACACATATATTTATAACGTGGTCTCAACCTTCTAATATTGCGAAACTTTCTATACTTATTTTAAGAATAGCTCATAATAATAATGCTAATTTATCCGTACCTACTTATCTTGATTAAGTAAAAAATAATCGGAAATGATTTGTTTAATATTGTTTCCAATAATCACCTAAAATAAGAATTATTCAAGTATACCTATATGTATAGGGTTAAAATACTATTTAATATTTATTGATCGATTTAAATTTTTAAAAAGGAATTTAATACGACAATGTACTATAATTATTGCTCTTGAAAAATACTATTGAATTGAATTTTATACATACTTATTACGAATTTTTATTATGTTTGAAATTTATGTAACAATTTAATTTAATTTGAACGTGATACTCATATAGACTGGATAATGAGTTATGAAAATTAAAAAAAAAAAAGAAAATGACAATTAATAATGTAATAATTTTGATACCCGAAGCATTATGTCTATTTAGATCAAAACTTTAGTTAACAATGTTTGAAACAATTATTAAATTCTTGTGCAATAAATTTTATTATTAAAATGAAAAATTTAACATGTGGCTTGCTAAGAAAAATTGTGCTTAAAGATTGTTCGCATTAAGTATTAAAATAGTGAGATATTCTCTCAATATTATAATATTAAATGGCAACTAAATTTTAGATATATTATCGGCAAATCTTAAAAGAGGCCTTGCAAATATAGTCGCGTCTGATCTTCCGTCTTCTGCAATTTTACTACAAAATAATGATAAAGCAAGGGTTGTTTTGCTCGGAACCGTTCATTTTAGTAAGCAATCTGTAGAAGATGTTTCAAAGGTAACAGTTTCTGTAGTATGGCTTTAGTAAATAAAATAATTTATTAAAGTAAACTTCGGTTTTCTAACAGATAGTAAAGGTTTTAAATCCAAATGCAATTCTCATAGAGTTATGTCGACAAAGAGTATCTCTATTGGAGTTGGATGATAAAAAATTTTTAGAAGATGCAAAAAATTTGGACGCGAAAAAAATAAAGTAAGAAAATATCGTTTTTATTTTTCCATTCATAGTATTCATTTTATATATCCATCACACCATCGATCTCTGTGTATTTCGGCTAAGTTTGTTGGAGCCCCTAATCTACCAGCCCGGGAACGTACTAAATTTTTATATAACCAGGCCGATTTTGATAAAATCAGAGAGGAAATCGATCGCATAGATTGGCAGTGTGAGCTTGATTGCAGGACGCTGGAGGAGGGAGTGATCTACTTCTATGATAAATTGTATCAGTTACACACCAAATATATTCCATCAAAACGCGTTACATCCCTTGGAAAGTATCCCCCATGGTATACAACTTCTTTAATAAAGATAATTAAAGAAAAAGCTAAATTCTTTTCTAAGTTTAAAAAATATAAGAACATTTCTGATCATCAGTCATACATTACTTTACGACAGAGAGCTAAAAGCGTAGAGAGACACTTGTATGATGACTATATTTTAAGAACTGAAACGAATATCTGTAGGAACCCGCGAGCTTTTTGGGGTTATGTTAAATCTAAAAAACTTATTAACTCCTATCCAGAAGTTATGTGTTTCGGTTCGCTGTCGTCTAGTGACGGAAAACAGATTTGTGACATGTTCGGTGATTATTTTAGTTCCAACTTCCTGGAAAAATCCAATGGTAGTATCTCAGAAGTGCTTATACCTCAATCAACAGAGCCGCCATTGGTGGATATCACTGGTATCTCGATTCGAACAAATAACGTGCTGGATCTACTAAAACATGTTAATATTAATAAATCTGCCGGCCCGGACCGTATTCACCCAATTTTTATAGCTAAATGCGCTAAAAGTCTTACCGTTCCACTATCCATCTTGTTTCGACGCTCACTGAATTCCGGATCAATGCCAACGATCTGGAAATCTACCTACATAACGCCTATTTACAAAAAAGGTGCCAGAAACAAAGTAGAAAATTACAGACCAATCTCCAAACTATGTTGCTTTGCAAAAATATTTGAAAAACTTGTTTATACACAATTATATTTCCATTTAAAAAATAGTTTTAGTGGACATCAGCATGGATTCATAAAGGGTAGATCCACCACCTCGAATCTCGTTATATGTAGTGATTTTTTGTCAGACTGTATGGCACAGAGAACGCAGGTCGACGTGGTGTACACTGATTATAGCAAATGTTTCGATCGTATAGACCACGTGATCTTATTGCAAAAGTTATCATTGGCTGGAATTAGGGGTGATCTCTTCAGGTGGTTTAAGTCCTACGTTGAGGGTAGGTGCCAAACTGTGGTTTTAAATGGATACACGTCTAGAGCCATGGGGATAAACTCTGGAGTGCCTCAAGGATCTTTATTGGGGCCATTCCTATTCAATATATTTATAAATGACGTCTCTAGCTGTATTCAGTACTCCAAAATCCTTTTATATGCCGACGACGTTAAGATCATGAAGCAAATAAGTTCAGTCGAAGATGCTTATCTTTTGCAGAAAGACTTGCATAGCTTCCAAGACTACTGCTCAAAGAATAAGCTTGACCTTAACGTCTCAAAGTGCTATACATGTTCATTTACTAGAAAACAAGATCGTATTCAATTCCCTTATCAATTATGTGGTACTTATCTTACCAGGGTGGACATGATCAGGGACTTAGGCGTTATCTTTGATTCTAAGTTCATTTTTGATATACACATTGAGAACATCGTCAGTAAAGCCACGAAAGCACTGGGTTTCATATTTAGAATTTCTTCAGAGTTTAAACACATAAAGACAATTAAGATTTTGTATTGTTCCTTTGTTCGGAGCCATCTTGAATACGCATCTCAAGTTTGGAACCCGACTTATAAAATATACATAGACCGCTTAGAAAGGGTTCAAAAGAAGTTTTTAAGGCATATTCAATGGCGATCAAATTGTTACCTACCTACGTATATTTCTCGATGCCAAAATTTTCATTTCCTACCATTGGTTGAACGAAGAAGGATTGCAGATCTGACATTCTTGTTATCAATCTTTAATGGAGCACTAGATACCCCTGATTTGCTGGACAAGTTCAGGCTTCGCGTGCCTACTGCATGCTTTCGAAAATTTAACGTACTAGATATACCTAACGCCAGAAGCGCATACAGGCGGAACTCATATATTATAAGAGCGAGTCGTTCTTTCAACACCGTGTGCCAGGAATTCGACGTAGATCTTTTCCATACTAGTGTTACAAAATTAAAGAAAACATTGTGTGATAGCTTTTTTGTCTCTTAACCATTGTATTTTACGCTTACTTAATCACATACATTATAATGTACAATAGCTAACTAGGTACTTAATTATTGTATATAAGTGAGAACTTTTAATTGGCCTTATTGACTGTCATATTTTGTGTTATATATGTTACTAGCTGTAAGTTTTCCAAAGTGTAAAAATAAATAAATAAAATAAATAAATATCTATTAATTATAATTAATTAATATTAAAGATTATTCACATTACACCGACCTGGTGCCAGTCTGTGCCTGGACTGGGCATAATGTCTGTGCGTGAGTGATATTTAGTAAAAACGATTTAAAAACACCCCCACACACACACCCATCTTTGTGAAAGCTATAGAAACCTAAACAACTATTATTAGAATTTTTGTATAGACAAAACAGATAACTATCTGTGTTTCGATATCAAATTTTGATGTAACTTTCACAGTTGTGATTACTTATAGTTATAAAATAGAGGTTTTACTGTACAAGTTAAAATAAGAATAAGTTAAAATAAGAATATAAATGTGACATGAGTCAATCTGTAACGGGGTGTAGCGACATCTATCTCGCCATATACGAACTAGAAGAAACAGACGTATCCTACATCCCGCTATCGAAGTTTTCAAAGCGATTGAGTATATATACAAGAACTCGACAATAAGCGTAAAGTGGCGCGTAGCCCACCAGACGCAACACCGTCTGGTCGAAGGATCCTTCCTTTTCAATGGCAACCTCTCTCTACGCCAAACTGGTGACCCCGAGCATGAACTTCAGCGCAGCCTTCACAAAGCTACGTCATCGTGACATCATCATCACTTCCTCAAGCTTTCGAGCAGCGAGTCATACAGCCAGCCAGCATCTACGGCTACCATGGGTATCCTGACCACCAGCATGCAGCGAACGCGCATTCCTGGTCATCACCCACAACCATGTCAGCGACTTTGGCACAGCACACTGCACTTCGACCGGTCAGCAAGCAGAGACGCACTTCTCTCCTGGTCGACGCAGCAGCCAGCCACTACGCAGCACTGCACCACGCCGACTCACTGGGGCATCACCGCAGACAGTTCCGTCTCACCGTGAACTATGCGGCATCTGGTTCCGACTCACTGGAACATTCCAGTGGCCCGGCAAGCATCACAAAAAATGTATCGACGACTCAACCTGCTATCGACCTCCGGTCTCGGAGGGGGAGTGATGTAGCGACATCTATCTCGCCATATACGAACTAGAAGAAACAGACGTATCCTACATCCCGCTATCGAAGTTTTCAAAGCGATTGAGTATATATACAAGAACTCGACAATAAGCGTAAAGTGGCGCGTAGCCCACCAGACGCAACACCGTCTGGTCGAAGGATCCTTCCTTTTCAATGGCAACCTCTCTCAACGCCAAAGGGGTATAAAAAAGGGAAAATGTACGATATTTTGTTCAGTATTAAATAAAGCCCCAACAACGCTTCCACTGCGCAATAATGTAAAAATAATAATAATAAAAATAATCGCAATAATGTTTGAGAAGCTGCTACCGAGACTAGAGGAAACAAATTTCAGCAACTGGAAATTCCGGCTAAAATTATTAATGCAAGAAAATTCAGTAGCCGATGTAATTGAAGAAAAATCGGATATTTCAGCAGAGGAATTTAAGAAGAAGGACATCAAGGCGCGGAACCTCATAGTACAATGCATATCAGATAAATACTTAGAAATTGTTAAGAAATGTTATACTGCAAAAGAGATGATAATACAATTAGAAAATACGTTCGAAAGAAAAAGCGTATTCAATAAATTACATTTAAAAAGAAAGTTAATGTCATTAAAATGCACAAATGAAAAGCTTCAGGACTTCTTTCTAAAATTTGATTCCGTGATCAATGAGTTAACAGCTGCAGGGTGTATTATAGATGAAATGGACAAAATTTGTTATTTGCTATCTGTAATGCCTGGAAAATACAATAACGTTATCACGGCAATAGAGACTATGACGACGGATATTATAAGTATAGAGTTTGTGAAGGCAAGACTGCTAGATGCAGAGATCAGAGACCAAGATATTCCAGAACAATACATCAATGCACAACAAACAGCATTCTTCACATGCTACAATTGCGGAAAACCCGGACACAGGGCATATGAGTGCAGATCTAAAACGAGATTTACACGTGGACGAGGAAGATATGCAAGAGGATATACGCGGAGTGGTACGAGAGGAAGAGAACGTACATCAAGAGGACATAATCAAAGAACATCAACGATCGACAATGGAGATATTATAGGCTTTACATCAACTGAGCACCAAGTGAATATGTGTAATTTAGATAATTCTGTTAGGTTTGTAATTGATTCTGGCGCAACTCAAAATTTAATAATGAGTAAATATGAAAAATATATGATAAACGTACAAAATTTAGACAAAGAAGTAAAAATTTATGTTGCAAACGGGCAATATTTAGTATCATGTAAAAAAGGTACTTTAAGAGTTTTACATAATAAAACAAAAATAACCATTGAGGCTCTAATTGTGAATGACTTAAGTCATAATTTATTGTCAGTCAAAAAATTATTAGAAAAAGGAAATCGTATTATGTTTTATGAAAATAATGTAGTAATCACAAATAGTGGGATAACTATAAAAGGTAAAATGTTAGGACGTTTATATGGTATTGACTTAAACTTAAATTTAGAAAAATGTAATGTTGCTAATACTGTAAATGATCAAGATTTATGGCACAAAAGATTAGGACATGCAAATAGAAAACATCTTTCTATTTTAAAATTACCATTTTCTTTGAATTCTTGTGGACCGTGTCGTGAAGGGAAAGCTACAAGGTTACCTTTTCAGTTAACAAATCGTTTCAGGTCTAGATACGTTGGTGAGATGTTACATACAGATCTGTCAGGACCGGTAAGAACTCCAACATCAAACAGCGAACTATATTTTCAAACCATAACGGATGATTATTCACATTTTTGTGTTGTTTATTTTTTGAAAAGGAAAAATGAAGCTACTACTAATTTGATTGACTACATTAACAAGATAGAAAGACAAACCGGAAATAAAGTAAGAAAAATCAGGTGCGATAATGGCGGTGAATTTAAAAATGAAACAATGTATGAATACAGCAGAAGAAATGGTATTATTATACAATACACCCAACCTTATTCACCACAATCTAATGGCGTAGCTGAGAGAATGAACCGAACCATTTACAATAAAGCACGAACGTTAATGATTGAAACACAACTACCTAAACACTTATGGAGCGAAGCTGTAGCGTGTGCCGTATACCAGATAAATAGATGTCCCTCCGCAGCAATTAAGTTCAGAGTACCAGCAGAAATTATGTATGGAGAATTGAATTTATCCAGACTGAGAATTTTCGGATCTAGAGCATGGATGACTATAGTACCAAAGGAAGGAAAATTTGATAAAAGAGGTAATGAAATGAGGTTTGTAGGCTACAACATAGTTGGATACAGACTATGGGATCCAGAAAATGATAGAATAGTTAGTTCAAGAGATGTAGTATTTGATGAAAGTGACTATATATACAAATGTAAAGAAAATTATGATAAAGTTAATAATGAAAAACAAACATACAAATGGAGAGAAGAAGAACATGAACAGGAAAATAATGAAGATAAGGAAGTGGCAGATATAGATGGAAATATTGAAGAAAGATATGAAGATTGTGAAGAATATGTAGAGGAAGAAAACGCTCAGGATATTAATACAGAGATTAGTAGAGAAGTGAACAGAACTAGATCGGGAAGAGTTGTGAAGAAACCTAGTTACTTAGAAGAAGAATATGATTTAAACATAGCATATTGTTTATGTTCAGGTGAACCAGCGAGTTATGAGGAAGCGATACAGTATGATGAATGGAATGAAGCTATAAAGAAAGAACTATGTAGATTCACACAAGAAATTAGGAACATGGGGCGAAGCACAGAATTTACCAGAAAATAGAAAGGCTATAGAAACTAAATGGATATTTAGACTAAAACAAGATGGAACTAGAAAGGCTAGATTAGTAGCAAGAGGGTTTCAACAGAAAGAACAGAGACACGATTTTTATTCTCCCGTTGCAAGAATGTCAACGGTAAGGGCTATGTTGAGTCATGCAATGCAAGAAGGATTAACAGTAAAGCAACTAGATGTTCCAACAGCGTTTTTAAATGGTGTTTTAGAAGATGAAGTTTTTATAAAATGTCCTAAAGGAGTAAAATGTCAAGAAGGAAAAGTGTTTAAATTGAAGAAAGCGCTATATGGGCTTAAGCAGGCACCAAAGTGTTGGAATGAGAGATTTCATAATTTTATGTTAGAAAATGGATTTACTCAATCAAAATATGATGTTTGTTTATACATGAATACAAATACATGGATATTAATTTACGTGGACGACATTTTATACTTTGGAAACGATGAAATTATAGCGAAATTAAAAGAAGAATTCAGAATTAAAAATTTGGGTGAAATAAGAGATTATTTGGGCTTAGAAATCACAAGAGATGAAAACAAATTGGAAATTAAACAAACGAAAATGATAAAGAGAGTTTTGGATAGATTTAATATGAAAGATAGTAAAGCAACCTACACTCCCATGGAAGCTAACTTCAATGCAGATCCTAACGATAAAGTAATTAATATACCTTTCAAAGAATTAATTGGATGTTTATTGTTTATCTCTATGAATACTAGACCCGACATTACTTTTGCAGTGTCGTATCTTAGTAGATTTTTGGATAAACCTACAGGATCATTATGGAAAGCTGGTAAAAGAATTTTACGGTATCTGAAAGCTACAAAAGATAAAGGATTGTTATATAGAAAATTAGAAAAGTACGAAGTTAAGAATTTGGTAGGATATTCTGATGCAGACTGGGCTGGAGACAAGAGCGACAGAAAGAGTACTAGTGGTTGTGCAATATCCTATTGTGGTAATCTCATAAGTTGGTTTTCAAGAAAACAGAGTGTTGTAGCACTTTCAACAGCTGAAGCTGAATATCTAGCAGCAGCTCAAGTTGTCAGTGAATTAGTTTATCTAAAAGGTATTATATCAGATATAACCTGTAATTCTAACATTATTACTAAACTTTTAATAGATAATCAGAGTGCCATAAAACTTATTCAAAATTCAGAAAACAGTAAAAGAGCCAAACATATAGATATTAAAGTTAACTATATTAAAGATGTCGTACAAAAAGGTTATGTAAATATATCTTATGTATCTACTGATGAAAATATTTCAGATTTATTCACTAAAGCTCTAGCTAAAGTCAAACATGAGTATTTTAGAAAAGCATTTAATATTGTGTAAAAATGTTTTTACATTAAAAAAGAAGATGTTAAGTTAATAGATAGTAAGTAAGTATATTTGAAGTAAGGTTGTTTAATAAAATAAATATAGTTTTATTTAATGGTTACTTAGATTAGTTTAAAGGAATTTGTAATGAAATGGAATGTGTTAAAGTTTGTGTGATGTAATTTTACAAATATTAGAAATGAATTGTAAAATTAAGGGGGGATAATGAGGTTTTACTGTAAGAATATAAAATAGAGGTTTTACTGTACAAGTTAAAATAAGAATAAGTTAAAATAAGAATATAAATGTGACATGAGTCAATCTGTAACGGGGTATAAAAAAGGGAAAATGTACGATATTTTGTTCAGTATTAAATAAAGCCCCAACAATAGTCTGGTGTAGATTTCATCTAAATGCATCGTCTAGAAGTGGATTATTAACCTATAATAATTATAATCAAGTATAGTGAAATCGTAACGAAGACGTTTTATACACAATTTTTTTTTTTTTAAATCGACTGCCGCTGTATTTAACGCAAATATAGAGGCTTAAGACGACCGTTCTGGTGTAGTGGTGCGAGTAGTCTTCTCAAACCGCGCGCCGGCGGTCATGGGTTCGGTTCCTGCTCGGGACAGATATTCGTACAAATGTTTGTTTCCGGTTTGGAAGTAGGTATATCCTTGTGGGTCTCCTCACCGTGCCTCGGAGAGCACGTAAAGCCGTCGGTCCCGGATGTTATCATAGACACCTGATAACGATCGTTACTCATGGCAGGCATGGCAATTATCCGCCAACCCGCAGTGGAGCAGCGTGGTGGATTAAGCTCCAACCCTTCTTCTAAATGGAGAAGATGTCTTTGATCAGCAATGGGTTGTTTATATGCTGATACAGTAGAGTACATAGAGACTTAATCCACATTTAAAAAAAAATGTTTGCCTGTGTCTTCTATGCACTGGTCTACCTCGGCTTCAATTCATTTATCTATTTGTATTAAAAAACGTCAATTATTTGGGTCTTTAGTGTGTGTGTGTGTACGTCTGAGGTATACATTTCTTTTGTACATGTACACTCCTTCCTCCACCTCCTTTTACATATCTCATAATCTTAAGTACTTATTACCAAAGTGAATCACGCAGGTTAATATCTGCCTCCTCCCCCTCGCTTCGGTTTCCTCAATGTTGAGGGTCGTAATGGCCTCCTCGTAGTAAGAGTTTGCTGTGGATCAGTCGACACTATTCGTTCCTATCTGCCGTCAAGTGTAGAGCATCATGGACTGTGGTGTCGAGAGTAGTGCGCATCTGGTCAGTCCAACGTGTCAACCTTCTACCTCGTCATCTTTTTCCATCCACTTTGCCAATGACCATTAATTTTTCAAAGTTGCCGTCATCCTTTCGGGCAATGTGGCGCAGTATTCCAGGACTTTATGCAGGCAGATGGTAGAAAGCCTTGTCTGTATCTTTAGTTCTTGCAGGATTGACACATTTGCCGGTATATCCCACACTACCATTATGTTTGACAGTGCCCCGTTCCTGGCACTGCACAGCCGAAGCACGATGTGTGTGAATTATTCCTTACTCAAATGCAATATTTAAACATTATTTTCACAACTATAAACGACACATATTCGAATAAACTGGACTTCTTGTCAGGCAGGCTGTAAAGGGACAAGGACTTGTTTCTGGAATGCTCCACGCTATGTTGCTTAAAACGTACGCAGATATCGCGAAGGAGTTGGGTGTAGCGCCAGGTGGAGAATTTAGAAGAGCTTATCAAGAGGTAGTAATAATATTTTAATAATGGATGAATAAATAATTTAAAATGTTATATTGCTTACTTTTTATTTTAGATGAAAAAAATACCAGGCTGCAAACTATTTTTAGGGGATCGTCCGATACAAATAACAATCGCGAGAGCTTTTCAATCTTTAAGTGTTCTAGAAGTAGGACAAGTTATTTATCACCTCACAACAGCCAACCCTAAGCCATTAAAGTACGTTATTTTAAAATTTTTGATCGTAAATTATCTTTAAAACTGTTTAAATAACTTTACATTGGTACATACTTACTTAAATTACATATTTTGGGTACATTTTTTAGTAAAGCACAATTGGAAAAGTATAAAGATAAAGATTACGTACAGGAACAGTTTCAAGAGATTATAAGAGACGTACCTGCTTTCAAAAAGATCTTTCACGTGTTCGTTGACGAGCGCGACAAGTGTCTTGCGTTTTCTTTGCAGGAATGTGTCCGTACTGGTAAGCGATCCTAGTTAAAACTATTTGTAAATAAAGTTTTCAAAAATTTAATAATAATTGCCGCTTACACGTTTGAATATCAAATCGCTATAGTTAATTTCATTCCTTTTCAAAGTTAATCTTAATGAAAAAAAAATATCTATATATATATATTCTTGCTGTGTTTTGCGACTTCTGTGTAATTTCCGACAATGTGTAAATTTCCCCTGGAGTAGTAGCCTATGAGTTTATATATTTATTTAACACCAACAAGATATCTATACCGATAAATGGACAGTTATAAAAATACACAGATTCTTAAAATCTAAGTGTTTTATCTCAATAATTATAGGTGTTACACTCATTCTTTAAACATGTGAGTCTTCAGCTATACAAAAAGTTTCATGTCAACGTCATTAGTATTATGTGTGTAAAGGAGTAAGAAATGCAATGACTCAAAAATAATATTGTTTTTGAGTCATTGCATAAAATTTCATTTCCTTATTTACATTCGTTACGGTTTCTCACACTGTACCTAACGTCGACCAAGTAGTCATAATTAAAAAAAAAAAAAAAACGACCATGGAGCTGTATAACCTACTTGAATAAGAACGGTTTAACAGCAAAATAAATTTATGAAGACATGTTAGTAACTTTAGGAGAATCTGGACCTTTGTAGCATACACCTGAAAAACAAAATATTACTGTAAAAATGTGTAACAAAATTCAAATATAACAAAAAAAGTGTTGAAGATGACCCGGTCGGACAACGACAACGACGTCTACCATCGACGAAAAATTGAAAAAAATTGTTTTTCATATTAACTAACCGGAGATTAATTGTAAAGAAGATAGCTGGCATCATTGGCATTTCATCTAAACGAACGCACCATATAATTGAGCTGCACTTTTCAAAGGTGTTTGCGTGGTTGGTGCCTTGGCTACATTCAGATGAACAAAAACGCTTTCGACTAACAATTTCTCGAGACTATTTGGAGCTGTTGAAGCTGAATCAACTTAATTTTGTTGCGAGATTTGTGACTATGGATGAAACTTGGGTCCACCACCATACTCCAGAGACAAAAAAAAATCAATCTAAGCAATGAAAAAGACCAGGATCTCCAGCTCTGAAAAATGTTAAAGTGGTTTTGTCGGCCGGTAAAGTGATACCGTCAGTTTTTTGGGATGCAAAAGGTGTAGGGAGAAGTGGGGCAGATTCATACAAGGGGCACATTCATACAGTAGATATACCTATCTGTAGTTATAGTCGGATCGCGAATCAGGAAGAATTTTGTACATTGACCTTTTATTACCTGTCTCTGTCACTTCTGCTTCCGTCCGTATAATATATTGTGTCTTGCTCGTACAATGTACGTACGAGGTTTTTTTGAACTCCGTAATAATTTGCATCTTGTCGACGATACAAATATACCCACTGACTAGGCTGCTATGATGTAATTTACAAAGTGCGGCAGATCTATGATGCTTGGAGCTACCACTTGAAAAATAAGTTCGTGTTGATTAGCAGAGTTCCTTTCACTGGAAAACAAAACATTGTCAAGTGGTTGGATAATAAAACCCACCTTGAGAAAAATATTTGGTTAGGATGAGATGTAAACAAGAGAAAAGATTTATCGAAGTTAAAAGAACTGAGATCGTAAAAAAGTATATTCATGCAATGGGAGGCGTTGATTTGCTTATATATATATATATATATATAATATTCATTCTTTGCATGATTTTTCACGAATATAGCAGTTGTTCAGGTTTTACCAAATTGATAATGATTTTGTTGGCCTTCCGAAAAACAAGCAACTTACTTTGCTATAGGTACTTTACGCCGGTGATTAGTTGAAAGTTTGGTTCTACAAAATAAATTTTCTATTGCTAAGAGAGACCGTCCAAGTGACACAAGACCAGGAACATTTAATGGATTGCAAGCGGAAATCTCACGTAAAGTGCATTAAGTGCAAAGTCCATTTATGCCATACAAAAGAGAAAAATTGTTTTTTAGAATACCATATGTTAACATAAAAATAAGATGTATTTTAGTTTGTATTTATTCATTTACTCAATGTTCCTACTTAATGTTATTTGTGTGTTGAACATGCCATTACAACGAACGAAACGATTTAATTTTGTTATAATTTTCATATTTTTCCTAATAAAAATATAGCTAAAGTACAGGTTTTTAAATTTTAGAAAAACATCCTATTCATTAGTCTTATTACTATATATAGGACGGGAGGTCGCATTTGAGCACATAAAGAAAATTCTCAAGTTTCTCAAAAAGGCAACAACCAAATTTTTTTTTTTTTTTTCCATAATCCTTTTAGCCGCAACTACAAGGTCAACAGCCCAAGAAAAAAAAAATTCAGCTTTGAAAGGGTTAAACGCATTAAGGATGTATTAAAAACTAGTTATTAAAAACAATTAGTACTAAAATAAAAACATTAAAAAATCTACTCCATTGCATCTTACCTTAAACTTTTATAAAGTGTTTGTGTAAAATGTTTAACGTAAAAACCTCAAAAGTTAATTTGAAATTAAATATTTATAGTTCAAAGTCCACGTGTATTGGCTGTCGTGGGTATGGGTCATGTGGACGGCATATCAAAATATTATGGCAAAATGAAACAAGAAGATATAGTGCCATTACTTTTGTAAGTTTAAATGTTTATAAAATTGGAGCTGATTTACCCTACATACAAATGCAAAAAATGTATAGATCCAAATTTTCATTATCTTTTTCATCGAATTTTAGCCTTGTGGTCATAATAATATGATATAGGCATTTATTATAATATAAGATATAAATTTTTTTAAAACACTTTTATTTATTTTCAGCGAATAGTTATGAGCTACCAATAAATAATACCTACTTCATTTTATTATTAAGGTGAGACATTGCCTACATGATATTATTATAGAAAAAAGTTTTTTTTTTGTTTGTTTAAAAGTTGAAGGTAAAGGAAAACTTGAACAAATTTTTACTTTCGAAATAAATTTGTTTTGCCAATGTCGATATGTTGATGTCCCTAATTCTATTAATAAAAAGAGGAAATAAGTTCATTATAACCAGGATGGATGAAAAAAGAAAGCCTAGTAGGTATTTTCAAAACAACATATATTTAGTTTAGACCAACTCAACTGTTTTTTTTTTCCAGACTTCCGCCACGCTCGTTTTACTCCGTTTTGTTGAGTAAAGGAATTAAATTCACGTTGTACTTCTTATTTTTTTCGTTTTTATATAGACTATTATTTGGTTAATAAAATATTTATGGATTATTACCGAAATAATATATTATACTTATGATTTTGTTATTTTATTTTAAAAAAATCACTACAATTATAATAATTATAAACGTTTAATTATTTGGTACATTTTGTGAAAAAGTAACAATAAAAAATTCTTATCCGTTGATTACCGTTATACGTCGGGTAACTATTCGAAACTTTATCCGCAACCGGTGAAACAGGCCCTTAATATCGCGCATTTGTCGATTAAGAGAAAGTAGTCATATTTCACTTAAAAATTAATTGATTAAATTCTCTTGTTTAATCACCTAAATATATACAAATTACAAATATTTTGAAGTTAACAATTAAAGAGTTTAAAATTGTTATGTATAGTTTAATAAAAAGTAGTAATTTGACTAAAAGTAACTTTTATTGGAATCTGCCCAATAATTTGAAAAAACTCGTATATAAGTATAATAACGTAACAAACTTTTGTAAAAAAAAATAACTTATTTGAAAAGTAAAATAATGCTAGTGCATATCTGTTAAATCGTTTTTTCATCTTTAGTCCAATTTCTAATTAAAACCGTGAGGTATAACGTTTATTAGAAAACGAACATATTACATATTTGTTGTTATTAAATGCTTAAATTGTTTTAGTTTTTTTTTACGTTTACAGTAGTAGTTATCTTGATTTGAAAATAAAATAAGAATTTTATTTTTTAGTATCGCTAGGTAAAAAGTACTTGTTATGTTTGGAAGTTTTTGAACACTTTGGGCATCAGGAGACAACGTGAATAATAAATAAATATTAACCAACAATCACACCACGTTAACCTAGCCCCGTGCTAAGTTCGTAAGAACTTGTGTTACGGTTAGGTACTAGGAAGGGAAATATATTTGACGGCCGGCTGGTCGAGTGATCAGGCAACTGGACACTTTACGCAGCGGTCGCGGGTTCGAATCCCGCCAGGTGCAGATAATTTGTATGACGAATATAGATGTCTGCACCGGGTCATGGATGTGTATTTATTTATATATGTATTTATATCTTAAATTTATTTCCGTTCCTAGTACCTGTAACACAAGTTCTTACGAACTTACCACGGTTCTAGGTTAACGTGGTGTGATTGTTGGTTAATATGTATATGTATATATATATATATATATATATATATATATATATATATATATATATATATATATATATGTATATATATACATAAATACACATTCATGACCCGGTGCAGATATCTATATTCGTCATAGTCAAAGTCAAAGTCAAAATATTTTATTCAGCATAAAATTATTACAATTATTCACTGAACGTCATGAGTCTACCACCAGTTCGGAAAGAAGAAGCCTCTGACCTGAGAAGAACTGGCGAAAGAAACTCAGCGGGACTAATATTTTTTTTTAACGTAATGTTTTTTTTTTTAATGTAAATTGAAATTAACAATAATTCTCTGTTCTGTTAATTAACCAAATAACTTACTGATTACCAACCGGATATTTATCCGCTCGAAACACTATCTGTGATAAAGAATTTCGATAAAAAATTAGTTGCAAGACTTGTGTTTAAGACCGTGTTAACACAGCTTTGACAATAAACGTATATATGTATGTACATGTGTGTGTATAGTAGTGTATGTAGCGTCTTTTTTAATTAATTTAATTTATTTTTTGAGTATTATTATAAAAAATATTAGCATTCTGCACTTTTTCTCTGTATAAACTTTAACTGTGCCAAATTTCACACTTCTCCGTCCGTGTAATTTTCGTAAAAAGGGGTACAAAATGTATGATGTGAATATAGTTTTTAATACCTTGTATGTATATATGTGTATATGTACTTATATGTACTACATAAAGATTTCCTATCTATAACATATTTGAATAAATTAGATAAGTTTACATTTTAAGCCTAGTTGCACCGGGAGCCTGTCATATCTCGAATGTTTCTTATATAGAGAGGGGTTGTCTTTAAATCACTATCAGTGATAAGACCTTTGCAATCTATTTACTATGTTCTTTTACTCTTTCATGTACTTCTTATGTGTGCAATTTAATATAAATAAATAAATTATTTTAATGACCCGCTTTTTTTCTTTCAATTAAATTCTTCGTTATATATACATGTACCCTCCATAGTTATATTATCCAATTACAATAAATAATTATTATATAGTTACCATATAAGTTAATAAGTACATGGTTTTTTAGTCGTCACTGTTATCAGTTTGACAAATTATTTCGTCAATGTTCTGCTAAGCTCTTCTTCTTAATTCTTATTTGCTTTCGTTTTATCAGACAATCAGACATTAGTATGGATTACGCAAGGAATTTATATTATGCTGCGCTGCGCTTTGCGCAGAGAACCATCGCGGTGAGGGTGATCCGGGGGTACCGTACGGTATCGTGGGCTGCAGCTACTGCTCTAGCCGACGACCCCCCCCCCCGTGGGAGCTCTTGGCGGAGGTTCTTGCCGAGACCTATTCATACGTCTCGGGTAGGAGGGCTCTTGGTGAGAACCCTACGTTGGACGAGATACTACGGGTGCGTAGGATAGGGCAGGAAGCGCTAATACGGAGGTGGAGGTAGGACCTGGCGGAGCAGCCGTATGACACACGCGTAACGGCTGCTCTGTGCCCGGTCCTTGAGCGGTGGAAGCGCCGAAAACGTAAGCCCCTCACCTTCCGTCTGACGCAAGTTCTCACCGGGCATGGTTGCTTTGGTGACTACCTGTGTCGGACGGCCCACAGGGAGCCGACGACTGAATGTCACGATTGTGGTGCGGCGGTGGACTCTGCCTAGCACACCCTCGCGGTGGCTGCGTGGCGATTTGACGTCAGTCCTCGGAGGGGACTTGTCGCTCCTGAGTGTCATCGCCGCGATGCTCGGCGACGATGAGTCCTGGAAAGCGATGGTCTCCTTCTGCGAGACAGTGATGTCTCGTGTGGCCGATGAGCGGGGGAGAGAAGAGGCCACCGACGCGACATACGGATATACGGTCTAGGACTGCCTACCCGGGCGCCCTGGATATAACGCGTAAATACGTTCCCCTACGAAAAAAAAAATTGTGTGTCTGTGTGTATTAATGTACACACGTATGAAGTAAAACTTTTTATTATATACTAGCTGTGCCCCGTGGTTTCACCCGCATTAATTTGAGGGAAAAACGTACTCAAATATTTTTAAACAATTTATCTAGAGTAGAGGTACCCGCCTTGTTGGTCGAGTGGTCACAAGCGTTACTGCCGAGCAAGGGGTCTCAGGTTTGATTCCTGGGTCGTTCAACGTATTATTGAGTTTTTTTTTATTTCTAAAATTCTCAGTAAAAGAGTGATGTTATGTTGATATTTACTTTAAAAGTGGAATTATAGTTAAAAAAATGTCTCGAGAAGAGAAATATTAAAGGACGCAACGGAAGCTCTCAAAAAATATTACTTTTTCCCGTTTTTGTAACAATTCTTATTATTGCTCAGCCCCTATTAGTTGTAGCGTGATGTTATATAGCCTATAGCCTTCTTAGGTAAATGGGCTATTCAACACAAAAAGAATTTTTCAATTCGAACCAGTAGTTTCTGAGATTAGCACGTGCAAACAAATAAACAAACAAACTCTTCAGCTTTATAATATTAGTATAGATTTTAACATTAATTGGTCAAGTGAGGTTTACGAAAAAAAAGTGTGTGTGTACTTATGTACGCTAGTAAGAATTTACACTTATACTAAAACGATGCGCCGGGTTAATGGGTAGTGCACGCCATCTGTAATCAGACCCTCGTAACCATCTAAAAACAAATTACTCGTCAAGACAAATCAAACGAGTCGAAACTTGATGGGGTTGCGTCGTTTAATTACAGAGTTCCTATGACCACCTTCCAGCTCCATCATCAGACCCTCGTTACCATTGAATGATAATCTACTAGTCAAGACGAATCCAACGAGCCAAAACTCGATGGGGTTGCGGCGTTTCATTACATATTTAGTACGGAGTCAATACCATATATGGTCCGAAAATGTGACGATTGTAGTATGACGATTTTTGATTTATCATCTATAATGGGTGGCACGCCCGCCACGAGAAATCGTTGCAATCGCACTGTACCGTTTAAACTGCACCGATAATCGAAACGTGTGTGTGATAAAAACTATACGTTTTTACGATTTTTACAAGCACGCTGGACTGTAGGGGCGTACGATTTACAGTTCGACTGCACAGTTTCATGGCACAGATAAAACTGAATTTGTGTGACACGTATAAGATTTCTTCCATGCGTTGATATAAAAATTTTCACTTCAAAAAGGACTTTTGATCATAACTGGAACACTCACTAAATAAAATTGTATATTCAAATATGCACCTTGAAATAATTAGCATAACGATATTTGTTTCCAACATGTAAAGTAAAAAAAACGTTTCGATTATGACATGACCGTTGACTACTAGGACTTTGTCTCTTTCTTACAAGTTGTCTTGCGTTCCAGTTTGTTGGGCCGTGTTCCGATATATATTGAGAGCACTGCCCCAGTGCTGTTAGTACTGAAAATTCGTTCCGTTATAGACTGCCAGTACACTGCCGCAGACCCCCCCCACCCCAGCCTGGAAATATGAGAAATAAAAATTAAAAAAAATACTAATCGACGTATTTTTAATAGCACTTTCCAAAATTGTTTATTATTAAAATAGCACCCTCCTAGTTTACGAGTAAAAAATTAATAAAGATATTACACGCTACACCATCGATATCATTTGAAATACTTCGAATTTCGTACTTTTTGCACAGTGGAAAAACTGCACCCTACTCGAAACTAATTGCACTATCATTAGAATTTCACAAAATGCAATAGTTTTTGCAGCAAACAAATAAAACGTAATCAGTCTGGGGAAGACCACTGTCAAATAGTTCCTTGTAGAGGGCGCCAACGCCATATATTAAATATTTGTTATTGTTACTGGAAGCTGTCAAACTCCATAGAAAATTAATAAACTTCGCGATTTTTTACGTTTTAATAATAAATGGGTCGGTGTGTGGTTTTCGGGTGTGAAGAAATTGGTTCACATAAATTCTCCTCCCCTAAGAAGTAAATATGAAAGAGCATTGAGAAGAGTGAATTTTAAAGCAATTGATTATTCTAGGTTATATACTAAGCACTTCAAAGTTACAGATTTTGAAACAATTTCTAAGGAAACTGGTATGCATATTATAATAAGATAATGAATAGGTTTAGTAAATATTGTGATAAAACAGCCACAAACCTACTACTGCTACCAACTTGTTACATTAGTACTCACATTATACTTGTATTTATTTTAGATTTCCCAATTCAGCGGAAATTTTTAAAAAATCTGCAATACCAACCCTGTTTTCTTGGAATGGTGCGTCAGGTCAATACATTTCTGCACGAGCTGAACGTTTGGAAAGAAGAAATCATGTGATATGTTCAAATTAGTGTTGAGTACTTTATCCCCTATGGCATACAGCTTAAAGTATAAGATAAGTCAAGTTATCAATATCGCAATTGAAGACCAATTAAGAAAAAAATGTGATTATGAACTATCAAAATTTTTTGGTATTGGTAAAACTTTAGTATCAAATATTTTTATTACCTGGCTTAATTTTACATATGACATGTGGTCACTCATTGATATTTGGCCTGAAAGGAAGTTAATTGACTACTAAATGCCTGTGCAGTTTAAGGCAAACTATGTAAACACTAGAATAATAATAGATGGAACTGAAATTCCAATTACAAAACCTAAAAACCCATCATCACAGCAGGCTACATTCAGTTTCTATAAAAATAAAAATACAATGAAATTCTTAGTATGTGCTACACTCGGGGCGTTGTTTACCTACTGTTCTGAGGGTTATGGTGGCTCAACTTCAGACAGGCAAATGATTGAGAGAAGTAGTTTACTTGAAAAATGTCAACCCAGAGATAGTATTATGGCAAACCGTGGATTTAATGTGCAAGATTTATTTGCAGCAAAAGGCATAGGTATAAATAGTCCCGCCTTTTAAAAAGGAAAGTCTCAAGTAAGTGGTTTAACAGTGAAACGGGATAGACAATTAGCTAGCCAATGAGTTCACACTGAACGTTTAATAGGTCTAAGTAAGACCTTTAGCATATTAAAATCGGATTTAAATCCTTATTATGTACCCTAGGGGTAATTTTTTCTCAAATTTTCTTTAATTATATAATGTTATGTAGTTTCAGGGAAGGTATTGGAAATAAACAAAGATTATGACACATATATGAGTTTTATTCATAATTTCTATAAATAAACAAATATATATATATATATATATATATATATATATATATATATATATATATATACTTATAAAAAATAAAATAAAAAAATCTTCTTAAAATAATTTTCATAAAAATTAATCAGGTCTTTCAATATATATTTGATAAATTATTGTTCATCTCTGTTGATAAAAAGTACTTTCATGTCCCTTAAATGTATACATAATTAAATTACAAAATTTATTTATAGTAAAAAAATAGTTAAAAATAATTGTCCTTGAATTTGGTAATAAAAGACACAAGTCTTTTTTAACTCCAATTCACTGTGTGCTATTTATACATAGATAAGGCACAGTAGATTCATTTATAAAATAATTCCTGCTTGCATAGAGACACTTCACCTCAACTATGGTATAAATAATACACATATAAATAAATACATAATACACCCAGACTCAGGGCGGGAATCGACCCCACGACCCTGGAGCAGAAAACAGTTCCACTGCCAACTGAGCCGCAGGCCAGTCAAATTATTATTAGCTCAGATTGATCGAAGGCTCAGTCATTTATTAGCTCCTAATCATTTATTAGTCAAATTTAAAAAACTAATGGAATAGAAAATATTTACTGGAGGGTATTGTGAATTATTAATATACATTATATAAGTTATTTAAATTAAAATAAATAAAATTCAGAATCAAAGATGATGTTAACTCTTTTATGCCTACCCGCATAAAAGTAATAAGAAATATATAAAAGTAATAAGCAATATATAAAAAAGTAATATATAGTATAAATTGTTTTGGAGAACTCCGTTAATTTAAAGACAATAATAGGTATGTAATATTTTATAATTAATATCAATAACCATATTAAAATTACAGAACCAAAAACTTTTATTTTAACAGTAGGATTAATTACACTTATTCAAATTAAATCTGCAATCAGTCTTAACCTATAACAATCGTTTTATGTGTTATTGCATTCTGCAATAGAATATCATGCTAATTTTTATATTGCATAATTGTTTAGTTGTAAGACTATTCTTATTTTTATGCAAATCATTTCGTACCTCCCATGTATTGTTTAATTTACGACAATAACAAACATAGTGGCCTATTCCTGATGGAATATAAGGAGGTATAAATTCTATTACCCCTAATAAAACAAAAACATTTCCATTTAATGTGATCGTTGTGGGAATTTCTTGTAAATTAGATTTTACATCCCTCAGGCTAGACTTTTGTGATAGAACATAGGCATCATCAGTATCTATTGCCAAGTATTGTCCTATTGATTTTTGAAGAAGAGCACTACTTTTTTTACAGTTATTGCAGTACACGTTCTTGTTATTAAAATATTCTTGAATATCCGATTGTAATGTAGAATACTGATACTTTTGTATTATGTTTATATTTGGTATAGGTATAACAAACTTTTCAACCGCATTGAATTGTTTGCAACTTGTGCAGGTTGTAATATCTTTCATACACTTATAGCTTTTCATCAATCTTATAAACATGTTCTGTATATTTCCCTCACAATCAATTATGCCACTTTTAGGTGTAAAAAACGAATTAAGTATATGTGCTCTACTAGCATACAATGCACTATTAACGCCAGATATGGCATATTCATGAATTATACTTGCATAACAAAGATTTTGGTAGGATAATCTTCTATTTTTATTATTGTCTATATAATCTCTAAATGATTGCACATTACAGTAAGCGTGGCTCAATAATTCTGTAATAGAATCAAAACAACACGTATTTGAAAATGAAATCTTTTTGCCATTTAAAGATCTTGGCAGTAAAAGGTTGCCATTTCGAATAACACTTTTTGTCTTAGCAGTTTTTAATGGCTTCTGAAGTTTTATTAATATTTCAGGGTCAGGTGATACATATGTGCCACGCTTTTGTAATTCTTTATCAACATTTTCACTATCACAAATAACTTTATCATCGTTTATCGAGGAAGTAAATCGAACATTGCTAGAGAAATCAATAAAATGATTACTTGATTGATTTTTATGATGATGATCATCGTTACTTTGTGCAGGTTCCATTGAAGTTCCCATACAAAGCTCTGGCACTGATGTTTCTATTTTTGAGTAATTATGATCATGATTATGTGGTACTGCGAATAATATTTCATTCCCATTCCCCTTAAAATTAATAAAGTTTTCATCTGTTTTATTATATGTAACAATCTCATTTTTTTCAGCGAATAAATCCTCAGTACATCCTGTACCAGTCAATTCTAAAACTTCTTCACTAATGATGGTATCAAAGGCCGTTTGTGACAATTCTGGAATTGCTTCTTCGGTGTACTTATTTTTCCACCTTTCTGTAGCATGGAGATGCTCGTTATATCATCTATTTGGTGTCTCTTAAAGTTGTACGCACATGGAAGCTTTTCTGCAAGATATATTTTACTGAACAGAATATCAGGCCATCCAGGTTTTAAAACATGACCCTTTTCACCATTTTTATACAACTTCTCAATTGGACTGATTTCCTCCCATTCATTCAAATCAAACCTTATATTAAATGTGATGATATTCTTCAGAGATTTCTTTTCTTTTTTCAGTTTAAATTCATCATAATGATCCGAAGAATCACTAGAAACATTGCTATCATGTTCTTTGTCACTAATTATATTATCGTTTGACAAATTCTTGTGCCTTCTATAGTTTGATAATAAATTGCCAATATCTTTTTTCACTTTTTTATTATATAAGTTTAGTGGTTTTATTATGAATAATGGTTGTTTGTGATTTAGGCGATTATATATTTCAAGCCAAACAACATCACTTTTCTTCTTTAAAACCCCATTGTTGTAAATATCAAAGTCTATCAGTTCTTCAAATATTTCTTTATAACTAAATGCTGCCTTTGTTTCAACCATTTTTACATTAAATTAGACTTTCTTTATAAAGAACTTTCTTCTATTATATTAATTACTTATTGATTATTTCAAATATGTATAACTATGTATTTTACGTTCATTGATTTGTTTTTAGATTTGCTTTATACCAAAAATATACTGATGAAACACTAAAGAACCAGATTTCAGTTACGAATGGTTACGAAAATAATTAGTAATAGTAAGTAATAAATGTATCTTAGTTTTATGAACATAGATTATGAATTTAAAATTACTCTTGTCGCTTGTGCAAAGGACAATGGCGAAAAAGTTGTTGATAGAATTCCCACGCGTCTATAAATGTCTTAATGACTAATGTAAATAAAATAATTTCTTACGTTTTTTCAATATATTTTTAAGATCTGTATAAGTCTAGGAAAAATATCATTTTTAATGAAAAAACATTTGATTATTGTAAAAATGATTTGACATTTCATAGGAAATGAAGTACCTAACGATAGTTCCGTTGAATGTTCCCAAGCGTCTATAAATATCTTAATGACTAATGTAAATAAAATAATTTCTTACGTTTTATCAATATATTTTTAAGATCTGTGTAAGACTAGGAAAAATATCATTTTTAATGTAAAAACATTTGATTATTGTAAAAATGATTTGACATTTCATTGGAATATGAATTCTGTGAATGTTGCCACATGGTAATAAATCTTCTCTCATTAACATACATGTACTTTTTGCCTTTAAATAAATATTACAAGTTACACTAATCATATTGCATCACATTACACGATTTATATTGTATTAATCCTAAATCTTGTTTTATTACAAAGAATAACGCGTTATTTATTTATTTACTAAGCCCAATTATTTCATGAATACAATAATAATTCGTAATAAGAAAATAATGTTTTATTTTATAAACATGCCTTTTTTCTATTAGAAAAAATGAGCAGATACACTCTAACTGACTATATCACTATATATGAGATCCACTGTCTTTATGCCACGTATCTGTAGATAAGTGGTTTCTAGAGTCTGCTTTTTAACCTAGAGGCCGCACTTTAATTTTTTGCAGGGAACAATCATTTTCTTTGCCATTGTAAGCTGTTTCTTATTTGGTTAAGACCTTGCAGGTTGCTCATCTGATTATCTGATAAAAAGATGATCCCATGCTGCAAAGGGCACGATAAGTGGATGGTCCTCGTAATTAACTATCTATGGTGATTATCATTACAGAAAAATCTAAACAGATGCTGACTGACTGAATCTAGACAAACCACCTTTAGGTCTAGAAATTCTAAGAGCAGGGTTTATTAGATCTGTTGACCTACAGCGCTCATGATTTAAGAAGATGAACGTCTTTGTCGATCGTCAATTTTATATCATCTACAGCTAACGCTGATGTACCTAAGTAGGCAATACTTAAGGACAGGTAACAAAGAAAATCCCCGAATATAAAATATTTTAGGCCTGAGGTTTAAAAAAAAAGCGTCTAATAATTTATTTTTATATAACTGTGAGTGCGTCAAAAGTCTAGATATACCTACTACAATGTTTTGTAATCAATCCATCTAGTTATTTAAAATATAGTTTCGGACTATATTTAACATGTATTTGACTAAGTTTTTTGATTAGTTACTTTTGATTAGTTGACGAAACATAACCTCTAAATGTTCAACCTGGAATATCTTCAATTCATTACTTCTTTCGGTGGTGCTTCTTTAGGCAAAAGTGATCAGGAATTTAAGTACTATATTATCACATATTTTTCATTAGTAGACGCTAGAAATTTATGCCAACAAAAATTTGTTAGGGGATCTGCCATTGTCCTTTGAAAATTATTCTGTTTTTTCTCAGAAATCGCGGGGATGTTATGAACAGGGATTTCCCTACTATTACAATGTACTCTGTGACAAAGAGTATATAATACTCTGTGATAGGGATCAGGGTTGCCAGATGAGTATAAGCACATATATGCACGGAAGCTGTTTTTACTCTTCCGTGGTATAGTATATGTATGTATGTACATTAGGTAAACTTTTTTTTTAATTTTGTATAAAAATAAAATATACTTGTATTTGTACATGAAAAATTAACAAATTTTCGTTATAATATAAAGTAAACTAAATAAAAAATAATAATAAAATTTCTAAAGTTTGATACCGTAGTCACATTAGATATTTCAAATTGTTTAGTTGAATATCATACTCAAATACAGATCCCATAAGTTAGGTATTGGGTTATGAAGTAAACTAAATTAAAAAAAGTAAGTTGTATTTAAGTTCTAGCACTGTGTACATAAAATTGTTTTCTGGATTTTGAATAATATTACATCCTTCTAACAGAAACTGATAAAAAAATTCAAAGATGAACATGTAAAAAACATGTATGTATACAAAAGGCGAGGTTAATGCTAAAACCATTTTTACAATTATGAACAACACCAATTTATATTATATTATTCTAAACGTTTGTTGGTATGTTCAAATATATATTTTATATAAAATGAGGATATTATTCTAAATAGATTTTTTTTCATGTGCTGAACTAATCGGTTATTGTGGTGACTTTGTGGTTTTCCATATAAATTTTTATATTTTAGGTACAATACAACTTATATAACTTTGAAAAAAAAATCGATTTTTGAGAAATCGATCTTGTAAGTTAATTATTCAAGAAAAAACATAATTATAGTGTCTATTATATACATAAGAACAATATATGATAGAAAAAAACTACGTAAGTATTGATTAATATTTTTTTATCTGGGAAGTTGTTGCTCTAATTTCGGGTATCGATTACATGAACTGAAACAGTGTAGCTCATCCCTTGAATTGCATTTGTTGTACTGAAGAGTGAAAAGAGGAAAGATGTAACATTATTCAAAATCCAGAAAACAATTTTATGTACACAGTGCTAGAACTTAAATACAACTTACTTTTTTAATTTAGTTTACTTCATAACCCAATAACTTATGGGAACTGTATTTGAGTATGATATTCAACTAAACAATTTAAAATATCTAATATGACTGCGGTTATAAACCTTAGAAACTTTTTTTTTTTAATTTAGTTTACTTTCTATTATAACGAAAATTTGTTAATTTTTCATGTACAAATACAAGTATATTTTATTTTAATGCAAAATTAAAATAATAAAAAACCTTAAAAGTTTACGTAATGTACATACATACATACACTATACCACGGAAGAGTAAAAACAGCTTCCGTGCATGTATGTGTTTATACTCATCTGGCAACCCTGACCCTGATCCCTATTCATAACATCCCCGCGATTTCTGAGAAAAAACCATGGAATTATTATGTACTAGTTGTATATAGTACATAATAATTCCATGGAAAAAACAGAATAATTTTCAAATTTGCACAAACGGAAAGAGTAATTTTAAATTCATAATCTATGTTCATAAAACACATACATTTATTACTTACTAATTATTTTTGTAACTGAAATCTGGTACTTTAGTGTTTCATCAGTATATTTTTGGTATAAAGCATATGAAAGCATATCAAAGAGTATATAATAAAGCATATCTTACCCCTACACTCAATGTACTCTGTGCTAAAAATAAATAAACAAATCAATGAACGTTAAATACATAGTTATACATATTTGAAATAATCAATAAGTAATTAATATAATAGAAGAAAGTTCTTTATAAAGAAAGTCTATAGTAATTTAATGTAAAAATGGTCGGGCCAAAAGCAGCATTTAGTTATAAAGAAATATTTGAAGAACTAATAGACTTTGATATTTATAACAATGGGGTTTTAAAGAAGAAAAGTGATGTTGTTTGGCTTGAGATATGTAATCGCCTAAATCACAAACAACCATTATTCATAATAAAACCACTAAACTTATATATAAAAGTGAAAAAAGATATTGGCAATTTATTATCAAACTATAGAAGGCACAAGAATTTGTCAAACGATAATATAATTAGTGACAAAGAACATGATGGCAATGTTTCTAGTGATTCTTCGGATCATTATGATGACTTTAAACTGAAAAAAGAAAAGAAATCTCTGAAGAATATCACATTTAATATAAGGTTTGATTTGAATGAATGGGAGGAAATCAGTCCAATTGAGAAGTTGTATAAAAATGGTGAAAAGGGTCATGTTTTAAAACCTGGATGGCCTGATATTCTGGTCAGAAAAATATATCTTGCTGAAAAGCTTCCATGTGCGTACAACTTTAAGAGACACCAAATAGATGATATTGATGCGTACATTAAAATTAAAGGATATTGTAATATGTGCAATGCCATTATTAATATCAGTTGTGATGATAAACCACCAGCAATCTTTGAGTCAATTACATTCACTGTAAAAACTATAAATACACGAGGAATACCTCATTTTGACAAAAGGAGATTAGCAGGTCCTCACAGAAATAAGATTAAAAATGATCTGAAAAATAAAAAACCAAAGCAGTGGCAGCGAGACTTGGCCAAAGTTGATATGAACCATGGTGATTGTGAACCACCTTATCTGTATAAATTAACAGTTTTACAGAAAGCTTCACAAGAGATTAAGAATGAAGAATTAGGGATCAAACCTGGATCAAAACTTTTTGACAATCTGTCACAAATTAAACAGGATCCAATGTTTAATAAATTTATTAGAGAAATTGGATATGATAGATTTTATACAACATTCTGGTCTCCTGAACAAATAAGCGTTCACAATCAAATTCAGAAGCTTTTACAATATCCCGTATGTTTTGATGCAACAGCATCTATCACTTTCAAAATTAATAGACCTGGTGGTGAAAGTAGTGATGTATATTTATCAGTTATAGTGTCTTATGTAAACAATATTATAGTTCCACTAACTCAGGCCATTTCTGAAAGAAATGATACAAATTTTTTGACATTTTGGCTAACTGATTGGCGAAAATCTGGAGCCAAAGTACCATCACAGATTGTGACAGACATGGGAAAGGCTCTTCAAAACTCTGCATCAATAGCTTTCAATAATGTTACCTTTTCAACATACAATGATCTTTGTCTGTTAATTTTATTAAGAAGGCAAGATTCTAATATCAAAATATTTAAATTATCCACGTATATTAGAACCGATGTAGCACATCTTCAACACGCAGTTTCAAAGTGGCCTTGCTTTTCAAAATCAGCTCCAAGAGTAAAAGATCTTTACATGAGATGCACTGGTTTCATGACAACAATAGAAAACTTTCAACATTTTGAAAAATTTTTAGAATCTGTTCTTATATTAGCTAATAGTAAAGTGTGCGATGAGATGTATGACAATACATTAGATTATGTGATTGAAAAAATTCAAACACACAAACTTGATAAAGATGTAACACTTAAAATTGAACACTTAGAAAAAGGAAATACCAACAAAGTAATGCAAAACGAAGACTCTTTTGATGACAGTAATAGTTTAACATCAGGATATATTGAAAAAGTAATGAAAAGGACAGAGAACCGTAAATCATTTGACATTTTAAATTTTAAGATAAAAGAAAATGATTATTATTTACCTAATTTTGCGAGTAGACTTTGTCAACTTTGCAAAGAATTCCCTTGCTGGACATCGGTTATGAATCAATATTTTAATAATCCTGGTAATGTAGCTTCTTCTGCAAGAGTAGAAGGCTATTTTAGTCAGTATAAGGGATCCATTTGTGAAAATGGTCCGATAAGAGAGGATAAGCTACTAATACTAACTTGTCATCAAATTGATAGCGATATCAAACTCGCTCAATCAGCTTTAAACAATTTGACATCAAATGAAGCAGTTTTTAAAAAACAACTTGATACAGATGATAACGAGCATCTCCATGCTACAGAAAGGTGGAAAAATAAGTACACCGAAGAAGCAATTCCAGAATTGTCACAAACGGCCTTTGATACCATCATTAGTGAAGAAGTTTTAGAATTGACTGGTACAGGATGTACTGAGGATTTATTCGCTGAAAAAAATGAGATTGTTACATATAATAAAACAGATGAAAACTTTATTAATTTTAAGGGGAATGGGAATGAAATATTATTCGCAGTACCACATAATCATGATCATAATTACTCAAAAATAGAAACATCAGTGCCAGAGCTTTGTATGGGAACTTCAATGGAACCTGCACAAAGTAACGATGATCATCATCATAAAAATCAATCAAGTAATCATTTTATTGATTTCTCTAGCAATGTTCGATTTACTTCCTCGATAAACGATGATAAAGTTATTTGTGATAGTGAAAATGTTGATAAAGAATTACAAAAGCGTGGCACATATGTATCACCTGACCCTGAAATATTAATAAAACTTCAGAAGCCATTAAAAACTGCTAAGACAAAAAGTGTTATTCGAAATGGCAACCTTTTACTGCCAAGATCTTTAAATGGCAAAAAGATTTCATTTTCAAATACGTGTTGTTTTGATTCTATTACAGAATTATTGAGCCACGCTTACTGTAATGTGCAATCATTTAGAGATTATATAGACAATAATAAAAATAGAAGATTATCCTACCAAAATCTTTGTTATGCAAGTATAATTCATGAATATGCCATATCTGGCGTTAATAGTGCATTGTATGCTAGTAGAGCACATATACTTAATTCGTTTTTTACACCTAAAAGTGGCATAATTGATTGTGAGGGAAATATACAGAACATGTTTATAAGATTGATGAAAAGCTATAAGTGTATGAAAGATATTACAACCTGCACAAGTTGCAAACAATTCAATGCGGTTGAAAAGTTTGTTATACCTATACCAAATATAAACATAATACAAAAGTATCAGTATTCTACATTACAATCGGATATTCAAGAATATTTTAATAACAAGAACGTGTACTGCAATAACTGTAAAAAAAGTAGTGCTCTTCTTCAAAAATCAATAGGACAATACTTGGCAATAGATACTGATGATGCCTATGTTCTATCACAAAAGTCTAGCCTGAGGGATGTAAAATCTAATTTACAAGAAATTCCCACAACGATCACATTAAATGGAAATGTTTTTGTTTTATTAGGGGTAATAGAATTTATACCTCCTTATATTCCATCAGGAATAGGCCACTATGTTTGTTATTGTCGTAAATTAAACAATACATGGGAGGTACGAAATGATTTGCATAAAAATAAGAATAGTCTTACAACTAAACAATTATGCAATATAAAAATTAGCATGATATTCTATTGCAGAATGCAATAACACATAAAACGATTGTTATAGGTTAAGACTGATTGCAGATTTAATTTGAATAAGTGTAATTAATCCTACTGTTAAAATAAAAGTTTTTGGTTCTGTAATTTTAATATGGTTATTGATATTAATTATAAAATATTACATACCTATTATTGTCTTTAAATTAACGGAGTTCTCCAAAACAATTTATACTATATATTACTTTTTTATATATTGCTTATTACTTTTATATATTTCTTATTACTTTTATGCGGGTAGGCATAAAAGAGTTAACATCATCTTTGATTCTGAATTTTATTTATTTTAATTTAAATAACTTATATAATGTATATTAATAATTCACAATACCCTCCAGTAAATATTTTCTATTCCATTAGTTTTTTAAATTTGACTAATAAATGATTAGGAGCTAATAAATGACTGAGCCTTCGATCAATCTGAGCTAATAATAATTTGACTGGCCTGCGGCTCAGTTGGCAGTGGAACTGTTTTCTGCTCCAGGGTCGTGGGGTCGATTCCCGCCCTGAGTCTGGGTGTATTATGTATTTATTTATATGTGTATTATTTATACCATAGTTGAGGTGAAGTGTCTCTATGCAAGCAGGAATTATTTTATAAATGAATCTACTGTGCCTTATCTATGTATAAATAGCACACAGTGAATTGGAGTTAAAAAAGACTTGTGTCTTTTATTACCAAATTCAAGGACAATTATTTTTAACTATTTTTTTACTATAAATAAATTTTGTAATTTAATTATGTATACATTTAAGGGACATGAAAGTACTTTTTATCAACAGAGATGAACAATAATTTATCAAATATATATTGAAAGACCTGATTAATTTTTATGAAAATTATTTTAAGAAGATTTTTTTATTTTATTTTTTATAAGTATATATATATATATATATATATATATATATATATATATATATATATTTGTTTATTTATAGAAATTATGAATAAAACTCATATATGTGTCATAATCTTTGTTTATTTCCAATACCTTCCCTGAAATTACATAACATTATATAATTAAAGAAAATTTGAGAAAAAATTACCCCTAGGGTACATAATAAGGATTTAAATCCGATTTTAATATGTTAAAGGTCTTACTTAGACCTATTAAACGTTCAGTGTGAACTCATTGGCTAGCTAATTGTCTATCCCGTTTCACTGTTAAACCACTTACTTGAGACTTTCCTTTTTAAAAGGCGGGACTATTTATACCTATGCCTTTTGCTGCAAATAAATCTTGCACATTAAATCCACGGTCTGCCATAATACTATCTCTGGGTTGACATTTTTCAAGTAAACTACTTCTCTCAATCATTTGCCTGTCTGAAGTTGAGCCACCATAACCCTCAGAACAGTAGGTAAACAACGCCCCGAGTGTAGCACATACTAAGAATTTCATTGTATTTTTATTTTTATAGAAACTGAATGTAGCCTGCTGTGATGATGGGTTTTTAGGTTTTGTAATTGGAATTTCAGTTCCATCTATTATTATTCTAGTGTTTACATAGTTTGCCTTAAACTGCACAGGCATTTAGTAGTCAATTAACTTCCTTTCAGGCCAAATATCAATGAGTGACCACATGTCATATGTAAAATTAAGCCAGGTAATAAAAATATTTGATACTAAAGTTTTACCAATACCAAAAAATTTTGATAGTTCATAATCACATTTTTTTCTTAATTGGTCTTCAATTGCGATATTGATAACTTGACTTATCTTATACTTTAAGCTGTATGCCATAGGGGATAAAGTACTCAACACTAATTTGAACATATCACATGATTTCTTCTTTCCAAACGTTCAGCTCGTGCAGAAATGTATTGACCTGACGCACCATTCCAAGAAAACAGGGTTGGTATTGCAGATTTTTTAAAAATTTCCGCTGAATTGGGAAATCTAAAATAAATACAAGTATAATGTGAGTACTAATGTAACAAGTTGGTAGCAGTAGTAGGTTTGTGGCTGTTTTATCACAATATTTACTAAACCTATTCATTATCTTATTATAATATGCATACCAGTTTCCTTAGAAATTGTTTCAAAATCTGTAACTTTGAAGTGCTTAGTATATAACCTAGAATAATCAATTGCTTTAAAATTCACTCTTCTCAATGCTCTTTCATATTTACTTCTTAGGGGAGGAGAATTTATGTGAACCAATTTCTTCACACCCGAAAACCACACACCGACCCATTTATTATTAAAACGTAAAAAATCGCGAAGTTTATTAATTTTCTATGGAGTTTGACAGCTTCCAGTAACAATAACAAATATTTAATATATGGCGTTGGCGCCCTCTACAAGGAACTATTTGACAGTGGTCTTCCCCAGACTGATTACGTTTTATTTGTTTGCTGCAAAAACTATTGCATTTTGTGAAATTCTAATGATAGTGCAATTAGTTTCGAGTAGGGTGCAGTTTTTCCACTGTGCAAAAAGTACGAAATTCGAAGTATTTCAAATGATATCGATGGTGTAGCGTGTAATATCTTTATTAATTTTTTACTCGTAAACTAGGAGGGTGCTATTTTAATAATAAACAATTTTGGAAAGTGCTATTAAAAATACGTCGATTAGTATTTTTTTTAATTTTTATTTCTCATATTTCCAGGCTGGGGTGGGGGGGGTCTGCCGCAGTATATGTCATCATATATGACGTCACTTGGACGTCATAAATTGCCGCCATTTTTGCACTGAGAGCACTGGACCTTTCGAGGTAAGGTGCTCTCAGTACTACTCAGTACTGTGATCACGTAATCAAAATATGACAGCGCGAGTTATTGTCATTATTATTAATTAATATTGTTATTCAAAAATGTCCACAATATTCAAATAATATTTTTTCTTGTTGAATAGAAAACGTGTACATAATAAATATTTTCATTTGAAAAAAAGTCTTAAAATGAGGATGATAACAGTATGTAGTCCAGTATACTGGACTTCGATCCGTTAAAAGTAACCAGTATAGCGCAGTATAGGAAACTAAAAGGAACGGCTTCGCAGTATACTGAAATGACGTCACACCTTGCAATGCTCCAGTGTATAACGGAACACGGCCTATATAAATTCCTAGGGATTCAAGGAATTATGTTTTCTTTTGGTTCTGTGAAAGACAAGTGTCACTGTGTCTGGTGAGTGGTGTCACTGTCAGCTGATTCAGTAATTGTAAGTTGGCAGTGGTTTGTTTTGCTCTCGGTGATTTTTGTATTTTTTATAAGTTTTGTAATAAATAAAAACAAAACAGCAAAGTTGCATTAAATTAAATAAGTTTTAAAGACAAAATGTTTGTAGCATTTATTATATTAAGTTTTTTACAGTTTAAAGTAATAAGTAATAAAGAAACTCAGTGTGGATGTGATGTTAATAGAGTTAAAACCGAATCTGATATTAGAAAACAAAGTTTTTACAACTCAATATTAGCAAACCAATGTCCTGTTAAGTATCAGAATAAAAATCAAGAATATGGTACTGCAGAAATGGTCCTTATACCGCAAAATACCTATCAATTTGGTACGGACGAAATTGTTATTGATAGTGATCAGGAAGGACCAAGACGATTAGTGTTTGTAGAAAAATTTTACATAGATAAATTTGAAGTTTCAAACAAGGATTTCAGTATTTTTACTAAATCTATGAATTATAAGACTGAAGCTGAAAAATTTGGTGATAGTTTTGTGTTCACTCTATTTCTCAATAATACTCTTAAAGAACAATTAAAAGATTATCGCGTGATGCAAGCCCCATGGTGGTATAAAGTTTCTGGAACAAGTTGGAGAAATCCTTATGGCCCTGACTCGAGTATATCTGGTATTTCTGCTATAATATATATTAATCCTTCTACCTTTAAAATCTTTAGTTTATTTTTGTTCTGGTTAAATACGAAATACTTACTATGAATAGCACAATTATGATCCACATTACTTCAAATTGAAAAAAATATAAAATTTTATCCACATTACTCATGTCTATATTGCTTTTTTTAATAGTTTAACCTTAGTTTTTCAGGATAGTTTTACTACTTAATGCTTGTTATTAGGAGTTATTGGAATTATGAGTTTAACATACATATTGGTTTTTAAATTTCACTAACCTTAATGTTTTCTATGTAATGGTTGTTTTAGCAACATTTGCAAATATTGACCAGGTACCTAATATTTTTTTTTTTAAAGTTATTTTATCTTTTGTTACAAAAGAACTGATGGTAAATATATTTGACAATAATTCAACATCAACCTTTGTTGTATCTGAAAATTTTTAGACAAAATTTTAAATGCTTTTATACTATTTTCACAGATATAATGGATCACCCAGTAATTCATGTTTCATGGAATGATGCAAAAGCTTACTGTGCTTGGAGGGGTGCCCGACTTCCCACTGAAGTTGAATGGGAGGCAGCCTGTCGTGGTGGTCGGTACAACAACACTTATCCTTGGGGAGATAAACTATTTCCAAATAGAAAATATATGTAAGTTGCTAAAACTTTTTTGAAACCAAATAATAAACTATTCTGATGTAGTGGTGAGACTAGTTGTATTGATGCCAGAGGTCGGGGTTCGAATCCTGCTTAGAGCAAATATTTGTATTTGTACAAATGTTGGTTTTTAGTCTGGGTGTATGTCCTTGTGAGTTCCTCACCGTGCTTCGGTGAGCACGTCAGTCCCGGTTTTTATCACAAACATCCACTAGATATCATTACTCATGGTTGGGAAGCTATCCACCAATCCGCAGTGTGTGGCAACATGTCCCCCTATAAGGAGAAGAGGCCGGCAGTAGGATATTTACAGGCTGATTCAGTTTAGTTCAAACCTTACCAAAAGCTTATTGTGGTATTGTAAAGATGAACAATTATGTAACATTGCAAAGAACACAGGCATCCTAAACATAAGGTTATAGAATAAAATCTACATTTGCAGAATATATTCTAAATTTGCTAAAAAATCTTCAATGGAGCATAAAAAATTGACCTTCATAACCAACTTTTATGTACAAGAGAAAGATTGTTATGCGAGTAATTACAAAATATTATAAATAAGTGCAAGTCAGACTTACATATTAAAGGATTTATACAAACTTATAGCATTTAACAAAATATATATTTTTAAGATGAGTTTAAAATGAAATAAAAACGTTTCTAAGGTTGATATATCATATATATTATGTGATACACCCCTGTGAGTTGTGACAAAATTTGATTGACAAGAAGATGCATAGAGGAATCTTAATTATAGGGTTCCATTGGTAGTCTTTGGGTAAAAAAAACCCTAAAAGTAACTAATAATAAAAACCTATTTTATTAACTTGAAAAGTAATAAACATACAGTTAAGACGGAAAAAAAAGTGGAAAAAGTATGTGCTTTATAAAAAAAAAAAATTATTTATGCTGAAAGCATTTAATTTCAGTTTTTGAGGAAATACAAAGGGATGAAAAGAATTAGATAGGTACAAGTAATCAAAATATTATATTTTTTTAAATTATTATTACTCATTATTATTTTGAAACTTTTTTATTTTGAATATGAAAACAATGATTTTCAGGGCTAATATTTGGCAAGGAACATTCCCAAATCACAATTCCGCAAAGGATGGATACATTGGCACAAATCCAGTACACCTGTTTCCACAGAATGACTTTGGTCTACACAACATAGCTGGCAATGTTTGGGAATGGACTGAGGATGTTTGGTCCAATGACAATGTAAGTCATCTAAAATTAAAATACATTAACGTTGAAAACTTTTTGATACTTTCAAAGGTAAAAAAGTAACATTTTGGAGACTTGCTAGTCAGTAATTGTTCATGTACAAGTGTAATAAGTATGAGTATTAATCTTAATTTTTAGTGACTGAAAGTCATTATTAAATGTTTAGTTGTCATTATATATATATTACTTTTAAAGACATATATATTTGTGGTATTTCAGCCTAATGAAAAAGTAAAGAAAGGTGGATCATACTTATGCCATCGATCATACTGTTATAGATACAGATGCTCTTCGCGTTCACATAATACAGACGACAGTTCTGCTGGCAATTTAGGATTTCGCTGTGCTAAGTCCGCATAACTTGTCCATTTTACAGGATATTTTTATACGAATTTACTTTTACAAGTACTTAATTATTGTCCATGTTATTTGCAAACCTCGCACGGTAAATATTTTTCTTTTTTAATTGTTCAAATATGTCTAGTCTAATGATCTTTATCAATAAATATTTTGTGTGTAAGGAGGTAGTATCATATGATATGGTGGTGTAAAATATAATAAAAATTCTTCTTATAATTTATTTGCATTTTTGTATAAAAATTGCAATATTACATAAAACTGATTTCAATATCACTAATGAAACAAAGTTTATATTTACAAAAATGGCGAGCTTTAGCTTGTATCTGTTATTTATAACAGAGTTGTATGGATAATGCAAAGCACCCAATATGAAGATAAGTACAAAAAACGGAAGACTAAATTTGAACCTCGAAGGTTATTGCTACAAAACCCGTTCTTATTTTTTATAGTTTTTTTTTGTTATTTGTAGTGAAAAAATATTTTCACAGCAAATAACAAATAATAGCATGTATGAACTCCTATCTGTCGTAATATCACTGCAAACTTTCTCATTATTATTTTCCATTAGTCTTAACTAATAAATTAATATAATTTTTACTAATTAATTTTTGTACCATCATGGTAAAAATATTATTATTAATAAAATTATAATGCTAAGTTTGCAGCGACATTGGGACAGTTTCAAACTGTTTATTTGGTATATAAATAAAATTAAAATTAAACAAAATAAATTACCAACACAACCATCTAAGTGTGTTTGAAGTACGCTGTTAGCATTGCATTTTTTATGACATTTTCTCAGAGGTTGAGTTTGATGAGAGGTATAATCAATATCTTCTTTTGAAAAAATATGGAAATATTATATATATATTTTCATATTTGTTACAATTAATCATGGTATCTGCTTATTTTTAATTAATTAGTATGTACATAAAATTTACAATAAATTGGATGTACCAGTTCCTAGTTCATCACAAGCTTTTTTGTTTGAACACAATAAATTTTATAACATTTAATTTGATAACATTTATAACATTGGAAATATTGCATTAATAATAACAAGATTTCATAATTTAATAAAAATATTTTAAATAATTGACAATTTGTTTCTGTAGAAGGATGTATTTTATTACAAAATTATAACAATAACAGATTATTTTATACAAATAGAAAACGTAATAAAATCGTTTTCCAAAGCCAAAACAGAAACAATGTACCAAATTTGAATACCAGTACAAAACGCCATGCGATCACGAAACCTAGCTTTATTTTGTATCAATAAAATAAAATATACACCATCGTACCGCTTAACTATATGTACACTAGATAAATCACATTTAACACTAAAACGGATCAGAGATGTCACTGCACCTCATTCCAACACCTTTGCCCGTAAGGCCCATATTACGTAAGACCCAATAAACATAAATAGCTCGAAATAAATCTGTATTCATAGTCGAATTTGTCCGTCGTCCCACATAGTTCGAAAACACAGCGACCGGCGCAGACAAAATAAGACTTGATGTAAAAAAAAGTGGATAAGATTCCATTCCTTCAGTCGTTTGAATATTAAATACTATGTCTTTTTAATTTTTCATATAAACAGGCTAAAAAACGTCAAGTAGCTACAAAAATGTCAGTACAATGTTCACGGACACGGCGGGACCTCGTTACCGAGTATTACGTCACGATCACGAAACATTCTCTGGTATATAAAAAAAAAATCTTTCGCCACGAACCACGTAAACGTTCTCAGTTACAAAAAATGTTGTTGTTTTAAAATGTATCACCAATAGGGAAAGGCAAAGGACTATAGTCCATACAGCCTAGTCTAAATTTGTAAATTTCATTCCGGTATAACAAAAGGCCGGAGTCAAGTCTGAACATCATTTTTCTTCTGATTACAATTCACACATTTTCACACTTCTGTTACAAAAATGTCGGTTAACGATGTCCATGGTCCGCGGTCAGTTGCCGGCCGGCAGCACGGTCCGCGCGCGCACGAGCCCGTTCGCGTGTCCGTTGCTGTAGCCGTTCTTGAGCGCGCCGCTCTTGTACGTCACGTCGTTCTCGAGCGTCGTCTCGACCGGCTGCGGGGACCTCGCGCGGACCTGCGGTATATGTGTCGTTTATTAACACCTTATGGTGCCGGTTCGCGCCCGCGACAGAAGAGACAGAGACAAGAGACCGCGACTAGTTATATCATTGATCGTCTAGGTTCTCTTATCTCTTGTCTGCCCGCGAACCGCCACTATTAGCTGCCATGTCAGTCACCTGTGCCTGACAGATGTAGTACCTGTTCAGGCCATGTCAGTAATCGGTGACTGACATGGCCTGAACAGGCAAGACACGACGCTATCGCTATATTTTATTCCAAACAGGTTTTTTCCAATTTTGGTTTGGCAGTTAACATGTTAATGTGACCTTGTAGTTGGGACATTGGAACGCATTGTCCATATACACCGTTCACTTGTAAATATGAAATCGACTAAAACTTGACAAATCGGCCATGCATTTTTATGTATAAAATACTTTACTTCTTGAAACGAACATGCAGTGTCCAGTCTTTAGTATCTATAGTCTGTTTTTTTTCGCTACGGACTAAATTGACATAAGCTGTGTTGCTAGTTTTTTGTGAATCATTAATAATGTTTGGCTACTACCGTAACTTTACGTAATTTACAATCTAGTATCGTTTTTCAGTAATAATTAAAACGCCGTGTTTTCGTGTTTTATGGCATTGGCTACCTTAGTTCCTGTTGAAAACTTGTTACTGCGTATTCTTCAACAAACAAATAAATAATTCTCGTATTTACTTAGTGTAAAAAGTAATTAAAATTAATAAATATATTTTTTTATCTGTGATGCTTGATTACCATACTTGATTACCATGATTTTTTAAAAGATTCGTCTATTGTCAAATAATAATAAAATTATTTGGTAAAAGTAAAAAGTTACGATTCATAAAACCGGTACCGTAGTGCAACACTATTACTAAAAAGCTGGTATCATTATTTCGAAAATTGACATTTGCATGTGTCAATTTAGTCCGTAGCGAAAAAAAAAACAGACTTTACACAAGCTTAACGCACACATAGCACCATTTTATACATAGATGTAGTGGCTGGAGCGCACAAATATTTACTTACTTAAAGGTAGACCAGTGGGACGGAAGCGCGAGTGGGTCTTTTTTTTTTAACCTAACCTAACCTAACAGAAGTGCACGCTCTGTTGAATTAAAATTCTAATTTAAAAATATTACATTAGAATGTTACCCACATAAAATACCCTACGAGTCGAATTTACTGAGAACCCAAAGAAATCCATTAGTTCATCCACTTGAGCCTACATTCCAATGTTTTTTTGTGATTTAAGGTATAACTAGGTCGCTAACAGAGTATACAATCGAACAATTTTGTAAATATTATTGGCATTTGTTAATTAGCTAAAAAAAATAATTATTTATTTTCATAAATTGATTCAACAATTATAAATAATAATAAATAAATATTAACCAACAATCACACCACGTTAACCTAGCCCCGTGCTAAGTTCGTAAGAATTTGTGTTACAGGTACTAGGAACGGAAATAAATTTTAACCTGGCGGGATTCGAACCCGCGACCGCTGCGTAAAGTGTCCAGTTGCCTGACCACTCGACCAGCCGGCCGTCATATATTATATGAAATAGTTACCTTGGGTTTGGAATAGGACTGGTTATAGAAGTCTTTGAAGAGGAAGAAGAACATGACAGCGTGCATGCCGATCCACCAGACGAAGGCACGCGGGTAGTCGCACTCGATAAACAGCAATTGGAAGGCGTGCACCATTATACCAACAAACTGCACCTGTTAACGAGTTTTAAATGGCTAATTAATTGTATGTTTGTTACCCAGGGCCAGATTTAGAGGTCTGGAGGCCTCGGGGCAACAAAGGAGCGGAGGCCCAAATTATTATCCAAATAAAATGGACAATTTTTTTATGTGATCATGTTTATACAAAGTATTGTACGTAAAGGTAAAATGCGAAAAAAAAAAAAAAGTTATTTACTAGTCTGAATTCAATTTTTTTTTTCAAAGTCTCTATTGTGGGGGCCCCTCTTTTGTGGAGGCTCCGGGGCTGTAGTCCCGGTTGCCCTCCCCTAAATCCGGCCCTGTTGTTACCCATACCCAGTACACTCATTATATCATATATAATATTAGGTATAAAGTGAAATGGTTACACTCGAAAAAAAAAAGGGTCGAGGATTATTAAAATTCGCAATATAAATAATCTATATATTATAAATATTATATATTTATTAGTATTAATTATGAAGTGTTTATTATAAAATACATAATGATTTAATTTTTGAATAATAATACTATATTATTTTTATTATATTATAGTTTTAATTATCTTACTAATAGAAGCGAACAAAAGAACTCATTTTGTTATCAAGCTATTAAATATCTATTTATTTATTATATATAAACCAGTACTTTTAGTTATCATGGAGATAAAAAAATCAAGTATTTTAAATATAAGTAGTACAAATACACATATAAAAAAAATTAATAAAAAATGACGTTCGAAGGACATTAAACGCATGTAAAAGTAACAACAGGGAAGTGTACATATGAGACATGTTTATTATTAATCAAATCAACTTTAAAATAACAGAAAAACTTTCAGATTTGTCCTCCAAACTTTTAACTATTTTTATAGTCTTAAAGCGAGATGTGTACGCGATTACTGTGAATTATTTAAGACTAGCTTCTGCCCGCGGCTTCGCCCGCGTGGATGTCGGTTATCGCGATAAAAAAAAAAACAAAGTATCATATGTTACTTCTAATACCTCCAAGAATATGTGTACAAAGTTTCATGATGATAGTTTAAGTAGGTTTCACGTGAAAGCGTAACAAACAAACTTACATTTAACATTTATAATATTAGGGATATCTTATCAATAACTTACCATTTGCAGTGTTGTGAGGTATTTCTTCCACCATAAGTACCGTCTAACTTGAGGTCCCATAGCTGCTAACATATAGTACGTGTACATTATGATGTGAACAAATGTGTTCAGAAGACCGAAGAACGTCGAATGACCGCCTGGAGTGAACTTAACTCCGAACCACACGGACATTGGCATAACTCCGTGATGAATTACGTGTAATGTTGATACGTGATCGAATTTCTTTCTTAGTACAAAGAAGATCTGAAAAGAATGACAATTTCTTAAAAACTATTTACTATTTATTAGTGCCAGACTTTGATATGATTTTTAACAACCGTACATTATATTATTAAATAAATAAAATGTTATAATAATTCAGTACATTTTTTTATTTGAATCTGGTCCGCCTACACATTCTAAATTTAATATAATTATGGCCCTCTGCAAAATTGAGTTTGACACCCCTGACTTAGTCAAACTATTTACAACTATTCTACCGCTTATTGAGGCAGTACTAAAGTATAGTAAATACTTGAAGATGATGCAAAGCCGTTTAAGGAAAATACTTGTGATATTTTGTTTGTTTGAATAAATTAATTGAGAATTTTTGAAAGTTATTTAAAAAATATTTTTGCGTTAATATGATAGGATAGTTATAAAACATAACACCATGACCCGTAGATAGGAGAACGTTCTCTCGGCTAAAACCGGCTGGTCGTCTGGTTATTCAAAACATAGTAAGTATATTTATAATATAATATATGACTAAAAAGTGTGATAGCCGTTAAAATTTGTTTATTATATGTATATTATTTTACATTATATTTTATAGAAATTTAAGGTATTTCATATAATTACCGAAGTCATTTTATTTGTATTAAACATAAATAATAAATATATACGACGATCACTCACCGTATCGAAAAATTCCGTGAATTTTGAGAAATAGTACCACCAACAAGCATGAACCATCTAAAATACATAAAAAACACTGTAGCTTATTGTTGTAAAATAAAATATGTTTTAGGATAAAGCAATAATTATACAATCATTAAAGCGATTTTAAGTAAGCATGACTCTACCATAATACTATTTTTAATTTTAAGCAAGATGGTAAAAAATAATGTAATATTTTAAATAAATGTTTTATTTTTAATATTTCTTATTTCAACGATTTGAAATTAGCATATGAACATATTGCAATAATAATGAAACTGGTATAGCTATATGTGGCATGAATGTATATATATACAACTGGGTGTATATAATGAGGCAAATGGATTTTTTTAGATTATTTGTATAATTTATTACCATTCGAATAATTGTTAAAATTAACAATAATTCAATTATAATGTTAATATTAATATAAAAAAATTATACAAATTAAATCTAATGTAATTATGAATCTATTTTTTTTTGTGTTATAAAATGGATGGAAAATTTATCTTTTTTCTATTTATAATTTTTTTTTCTATATAGTATTAAAAAAATAAATAAACAAAACTTAATCCATCCATTTTAGATACGTCAATTTTTTTTCTTTTGACGGTGTTAATATTGATCGACAATTAATTATGATAATGAGGATTATTAAATTGTATGAAACAAACAAATTTATGATAAATAATTGATCGAGGGGCCAGATCAGTGTATCAGTGTACTTTAAATCAGTTTGAATGAGGGCCTCGTAAGGCGAAAACAAATTTCATTGCCACATTAGATTCTTGATTTTCTTTCTTTGTGTTAGTGATATTAAAGTGACTTTAAATTGTGGAGGTCAGGGTATACTAAGTTATCGTACTAAGGGCACGGAAAACACCAAAAGGGCTAACTTGGGCTAAGTACTATAGATAATTCACCCTCATCGTTTGTGGACTTTTCGAGTGGTCGACCGGCTGACACTGAAAGTTATACCTGCCTGTGAACCAGCCAGCGGCCCCGATCTGAAACAATATGCCGACACCTGGCCCTGTGTTATTCCTGTATTTGCATGGCAAGGAGTGCATGCATTCTCACGCATGGCCTCAGTTAATCACCATATACCAAATATTGCAGATGTACGTAACATATTTTAAAGAGCAAATGCGTGTCACACGTGTAAGTTACGAACTGATATAATATTTTGTAACTGATAAACGTTATCAATTCCATTTTTAGGTCATCGGACCTAATAACTTTACCTTTTTTTATACATTACATATGCGAGTACCGCATTTGCACTTTAATGTTAGTCTATAATAACTTAGCATTTATATTTCATAGTTTTTGTATACCCTTAATACCCTGTTTCAATTTATATGTACAGGTTTGTAGGTTCCTGAAAAAAATGATCGATGTTCTATATACAATGAGGTTAGTTCCGAACGTTATTCGGACCAAACATTGCTGGTTCTTTCGTCACTTACTCTATTAGCAATAGGATTGTCAGAGTAGTCCACAGGTTGGCATCGTAAGCTGTAATGATTCAGCCAGCCTCCCATCAAGCTCTGGGTACATTATATCAAATCAATTTATAGACTACTATTTCATAGATTACCCATATTCTCGTTACACTTCCTTACGTTAATATTATTACACTTTACAGTGTTTAAAAATTAAATTATATCATAAATTAACCATATTCTCGTTACACTTCATAATGATAATATTATTACACTTTACAGTGCTTAAAAATATTTTTGTTACAAATGCTTTTACCAAGATAATAAAAAAATAAAAAAAAATATTATAAAAGTATTGTTACAGTTATACTTTATCAATACTTGGAAAAATCGAAAAAAAAGTATATTATGAATATTATATTAAAGTTTCACCTCTAAGAAGAAACCAGTTAAAAGAGAAAACCTTTAAAACAACATAAAAGCATTTTCTTGATTAAAAATTGTCAGAATAGGGGATCGGACAAATTTTCAGAAAGTGTTTTAAATTAGTCTTTATGGATACTTATTTCCATAAAAAAATAAAACTTTATTTTTTTATAGCCGTTTAGGTACTCAAAATCATATTTTAATATTGTCTGTTTAAAAATCCCGCTAAAACGCCACGCTATGTCATCTGAGAGCGCGTGACGTCATCTGGGGCTATAACAAAACAGCTGCATGAGCATAAGTTCACGAGAAGTTTTGTTTCGTGAAGTAGATTTTTTATTTGATCTTATGGAATGCAAAAAATATCGTTGGTGTGCAGTACCTCAATATACCAACACATCAAAAAGTACTCCAAATAAAATATTAATTTGATGTTCCAAGAAAGGCACATAAACCCTATTCACCAAGGTGTATTATGGGAATATAAACTTTTAAATTTGTTTTAATAAGACAAACATCACTTTGGTCAAAGTAAATATGTATAATATATATATGGATGTTTTTTATGTATTTGTGAATGAGGAAGAGGCCACTAAATATTCAAAATCTTGCAATCTTTTTATGACAGAACTATTACTTAATATAAAGATAAGATGATTATGAGATTATTAAGTTGTGTTATACTATTTTTCTGTAAAAAAAATAATCTATAAAATAGTTTATAGATTTCGACACTTAGTATTTATTATATATGAGTCATATAGTATCAAAAACGGCATTCTCCACATTTTTCTCAAAAAAAGTTATCTATGCCAAAATGTTCTCTGTAATTAGCTCTTCCATTAATTATATTAGTTAATTAAAAAATGGAGACTGCCGTTTTTGATACTATATGACTCATATATATATATATATATATATATATATATATAATACCAATACTACCATAAATATAATAATAACAAAACGTCTGTACCTAAATATTATTTTCTTTTAAAAATTGTATATTTATACAGACTATAAATAAAAATTACAAATATTTTAAAGATGTGACTTTTTATATATCATATTGTTGTGTAAAATTTTTACTTGATTTTGAGATACAAAAAGTTAAAGGGTTGTCTAGTTTTAACCTATTTTCTGGCAAAATAATAAGTATAGTTAGTTAAAAAGAAATTTAATTGCTTTAACAAAAAAAAAAGCCAGATTAATTTAAAATATCTGAAAATTAGAAGAAAAGTTTAGTTAGAAATTAAAATACCAAAAACTAAAAGTTTGGCATTGAATATGCAAGTATATTCAACATTATATATTATTGTTACAATTAATAATTTGCAGCTACAAAAAATAAAAATTTTCATTTTACATAGTTTGAAACTCTAGGTTTGTAATCATTTTTCATTGAATCATGAATCAAAAGTAGAAGTCCTTGAGATAACACATAAAACATGACTACATACTTAGAACAATGGGGTTAATAAAGTATAATATGTGGTAACTTTAAATTAACTATTAAGAAACTTACCTCATAGAATAGCCATGCACTAAACAAAACTTGTGCAAAGTTGTAAACTATTAAAAGATTTTTTAATTCATAGGGCTTTCTGTTTTCCATAAAACGTGGCCCTAGAACCTGAAAATTAAATAGAAATTATAAGAAAATATTAATTGAATTTTTTTTTAAATCACATTATTATTAAATATATTCAATATTAATTGCTTTTGATATAACACCATTTTTTATATATGTTATACCAGATTAACATAAGCATAGTTTTATATTTTATTAATTGAATGATCATATCTGTAGTTAAAACATAATTATACAATTAATAAAAAGAGTTACCTTGACTAGATAAACATAACTTAGACATATTATTAAAGTAGGAAATGGGGAACTCATGAGGAACCATGGATTTGTCCGAGGATCTGAAAAAAAATATTAATTTTCATTTTTAAATATAATATAATAGATGAATTTTATATATTAAAATACACGTCCCTCACTACAATATAAACCAATGTCCTATACATGAAATAAAAATAAATGACTTTTTTTTTTACAAATGTTTTATTCAAATATAAGAATACGATTTTGAAATGGCAAATGTGAATCAGCTGTATAATATTTGAATTCCAAGTTATTGATATTAATTAATTATGAAATCTTACCGGATAATCTTAGGTTACGAAAGTCTGGTATCAATATGGTTTAATTACAAATTTTACTACGAACTTTTCAGTATGACAGAGTTCACACATATACAATAGCAAGAGAACTTTTTTTGTTGTTTTTAACTGTTAAACTATAAATAATATCTTCAAATAAGTGGGTGTTAGATACAATTATTAATACTTATAAGGTTGACTGACAATAATATCACAAGCTCACCTCCATATTTATCCATAAAAACGTGCATATCATTAATATATTGTAGAATTAGAGCCATTTTCGTGGTACCTGAAAAAAGTTGTGGTATTTAATGGAAAAAAAAGAAAAAAATACTTTTTGTTTATGACGGGGATGAGATAACATCGAGATACCTGTATCGGAGGAACTCTGACACAAGACGTGCGAAACATCCGACTTTATCACATTAATTTATGCTCGTAAAATTACACTTTTTGTCTTCTACGATTTTGAGAAACATATTATGCTAGTTTCTTTCATAAAATATAATCATGGGATATTATAACGGAGATTCAAACATAATTTTATATTTATAACTTCATTTGCATGTCTCTACTCGTTAATAGTCCGACTGTTCTGCTGACTGGTTTTTCATGTTTCTGAGATAGATGGCGTAATGTAATGTGACGTTCAGTGACGTTGCTACAGCTTATATATACAATATTGATATAAAAATAATATGTAATAATAAAACCTTGACCCCATTGACAAAGTATGTATATTAAAATACTTTTTCCTTTTGATTTTTGTAAAAATAATATAATCAACCCAGAACATTAGTCTTGTTTTTTAAAACTTGTTGATTTAATTTGATTTAATACGTATTATTTCTTGTTACAAATTTTAGTAGGTAAAAAAGTGATTAAAAACTTACCTAAAAATAACTGTAAAAATAAACACGATATAGCGCCTAATTATATTTAGGTTGAAGTTTTCTGAAAAAAAAAAGAAAAACGATTTTAAGCATAAAAACCATAAAAATTACAAAATTGAAGTAGAACTGTTAATTCATATAATATGAATAGATTTTCGGTAAATATTCGGCATCGCGCCACCAGCCATAATGGGGCTGATTTTTTTTATAACTTCGTAATGACCTCTTAATGACATAACCAGTCATGTCATGTTAGCGCATGATTTTTTTTGCGTAAAAAAATAAAAAAAATGTCATGCGCCGTCATAACAACTAGAGTTCTGATGTTGTAAAGTCATAACGCACCTCTAAAAAAATCATCCTCAAATCAGCGGTGGTGCTATACCAAATAATTACCAGATTTTCTTATTATTCGATAGCAACTTAAAAAAAAAAGTTTATACTTTATTCAAGTTTTTGTTCGACTTTCATTAGTAGTTTGTCAGTAACTGAATGGTCAACCCATTACTGGAGGTCTCGATATCTCGGGACAACAAAGGAGTGGAAGCCCCTTGGCCCTAAATTATTTCCCAAATAAAATGGACACATTTTCAGTTGAGTTTTCCAATAAATAATTTATTGTGAAACCAAGTATAGATTCTTTTATTATTAAAGAAACATATATACAAACGTATACAGAATGACTGGTGAATTACTATCAATATTTAAGGGGAATACTCGGTACATGATTCGCATTGGAATTATGTAAAAAAATAGGTACTTAATAGGTACGTAATTTTTGACAAAATTTCCATAAATTTCAATCCAAATAAATGAAGTGTGGACACTTTTCCAGTCATGTCGGCGGCGCGTGCACAGGTGTTGTACTGTGCCGCTTGTTCACATTTAAAAATTACCAAAGTTCACATCATTTACCTAGTCAACAAATTTGTTGCTTAAACGAGTAAAATATCTTAGTATTTTTGCCTATCCTAAGCCAGGATTAAAGTATTAAGGAGGATTGGATCATGCTTGTTTATCCTGCTACTCTGTTAACACGTGGCAGCGTTTCGACGTAGGTAAACTACCTGTTTTGTGTCGAAAGCGCAGCTAGCTGCTAGGGTGTCCAGACAACGCGTAAATAATTAGATAACTGTTGAGTAACTTTACTAAGAAGTTTATTAATATTTACCTATTTTTTTACATAATTCAAATGAGAATCATGTACCGAGTTTTCTCCTTAAATATTGACAGTAGCTCACCATTCATTCTGCATAATGCAACGGAAACAATAATTATCTGAAATTAAATTTTAGCTTTAACGAACGGAACTTTCTGAGCTTTTTTTTTGCAAAAAATCATTGATGATTTCGCTGAAATCCAGTTTCCGAAGCAGATCACTTTTAATGCTCAGGACAGAAAGCTTGTCCCATCGTGGTACGAAGCCGAGACACGGAATAGAATACCCAACCTCCCAGGCTGTGGGCGAGTACCACCCCACTCAACCATTGAGGCATTGGGATACTCATTCAAGATAGGGAGTCAATTGCAAGTGCTTATCAGGGTCATTTGAGATTTTGATATTTTATTGATTGCCTGATTGGAGTGAACAAATATAAGTAGATCGATGATTTCTGTTAATATTTATTACATATATTTTGTAAAAAGAACTGTAGGTAAAGGAAAAACGCGAAAAAAAATGAAAGGAATAGTTGTTTACTAGTGTTTTCTAGTTTGAATTTGAATTTTTTTTCCGAAGTCTCTATTGTGGGGGCCCCTCTTTTGTGGAGACCCGTGGCTGTAGCCCCTGTTACCCTCCTCTAAATCCGACCCTACCCATTACAGTAACCAAAGATTCTTTAATGTTCTTGGTGATACATAATACACTCATTTGCAAAAAAAACGGGCGGTTTCGATTTTCTTCTTGGCTGAAAAAAATAAAATACCAAAAAGGTTTTAATCATTTGAACATGTTACTGGCCAGTTATAAAAGTACCATAATGTTTATAAGAGTACATTCCAAATTTAAATTTTTGACTGAGCCTGGTTTTCAAAGAAAATAACTTTTAACTACATTTTGTGGCGCGAATTCCCTATAGTTAATATCGACTCTAATTAACTTTTTGTCAATTTTTTTTAAATTATCTGGTGTCCTTGACATTTAAAAGTATTGTTATTGCTGTTTAGCAATCTCGAAAATGGTAGATAAAGTGATAAAAGCGAGCAAAATTATTGCGCTGCTTGAAGAAGGTTGCAGTCAATGCTTCGTGGCTCAGAGGCTAAATGTGAGTCGGTCGACAGTTCAAAGGACCTGGCAGCGCTATCAAGAGACCGGTTCCGTCAAGAGAAGGCCTGGTTCTGGCAGAAAGACATGTACCGAACCACGGGATGATCGTTTTCTAGTTAGTCAAGCGTTGAGAAATCGCAAATCTTCTTATGTGGACCTCAAGAACACCCTCGAAGAAGTAAGAAATGTGCAAATTAGTCTATGGACGGTCAGGAGGAGGCTTCTCGCTGGTAATATACACAGTCATCGCCCGGCACGCGGCCCTAAATTACTCCGTGGACATCGAGTTGCCAGGCTTAGCTTCGCTCGAAATTGTGTGTCATGGACTCATGAAGACTGGGATAGGGTATTGTTCTCCGATGAAGCCAGGATATCTCTGCATGGTGAAGACCGACGTCGGCGAGTGCTACGTAGACGAGGAGAACGCTTTGCAGAGGCATGTTTTGAAGAAATCACACCTTATGGAGGGGGCTCTGTTATGTTTTGGGCAGGAATAAATTCTATGGATCGTACGGAGTTAGTCTTCATCGAAAACGGTACACTGACTGGACACCGATACATAACGGAAGTTCTAATTCCTTATGCACAAGCCGCTTTAACCGCTCTTGGCGAAAACTCAATTTTTATGGACGACAACGCTCGCGCCCACCGGTCTGGCGGTGTGGATGCGTATATGCTAGAAGTCGGAATTCGTCGTTTGGACTGGCCAGCTAGAAGTCCGGACCTCAATCCCATAGAGCATGTCTGGGACGTTCTGAAGCGACGAGTGAGATCAGTGCAGCCGGCTCCGCAGACCATCAGAGAGCTAAAGAATGTGATTACCGCGGAGTGGGAACGTATTCCCCAAGAAACCATAAAAGATATACTCACTAGCATGCCCAGACGAATGCAAGCTGTGATTTCAGCAAGAGGGGGTCACTCAATACTAAACTTTTATCTGCTTTTAATGTATTCAAGAAAAACAAAGAAATTAACGCGTTTCATTTTTATTTAGCGAGCAGGTACAATCATAGTGTTTTGAGCTTAAACATTATTTCTTAATAATTTAATTAAAATGTTATGATAAAACTGATGAAAACTATTCCTTCCTAATTAATTTATAAAATTCTGAGGATAACAATACCTAAAATTGTCAAACAAACTAATAGTAACTATAAAATAGTTCTTTGCTTAAGTGCCCGTTTTTTTTTGCAAAAGAGTTTAATATTTCATAATATTGTCTAGCTACAAGTACGTATGTATGTTTTTTTTTAATGCGTCCGTCAAGAAAGTTATGTAGGGAATGAAAGATATTACAATTATTAAAAGAGATAAGATACCTAATACCTTAAAAGTTGACTACAACTGAGGCTACTCCTATATTTGTCCGTTATTAGTGGTCATATAAACATATAAAATAATTTATACATTAATACGAATCTAACTATATATTTTTTCTGAATGTTGAATGTGCTTATGGATATATTATAAGCTGTTTGTTATATTTTGTAGGTTCCTTTCCTGTACTGTGTATTCATAATTTGGTAAAAAAAAAAAAATGAATACTTCTTTGTTCAGCCTCCCATCCAGGATTTGGTACTTTCATATTTTTAACTGAATTATTATTCCAAACTCTCACAAATTCCAGCATGACTAAAAATATTTACTAGGGGCGAATTAAGATTCAGTTCATGTTCTTATATACACATTAATATTAGGATTTTCAAATTCATTTATGAGTGATAATTGTTTTTCATAGAAAAAAATATGGATACCTACATATAAAATAGAAGGATCAGAAGTTAACATAGGCATGTAGGTGCCTATTTGACAGATCTTGTATATAAATGATTAACTAGTACATTTTGTATCCCAGATAACAAGGTCTAATCCGATGCAGAATAAATAAAAAAAAGTCATACGAATTAATAGCAAAATGTAGAGAAATTATTGATAAATTAATCTGATTCAAGTTCATAATCAAATATTGTTTTCAAATGTTTTCTCTTTACTATACCTAACACCTAATGAAGTTAGTAATCTACACGAGAGATAGTATTTTAAACCTTATGGCTTTCGTTTTGAAGGCCGGCACGATTATATTTGATGATAAGATTGAATGTAACACGTGGTTGTTGGCAGTGTATTCAAACTTGTGACCTGACGTTCAAATCATTAAATAAACCTCAAAATATATTTATGGAGGTCACTTATATTCAAAATTAGATTTAAAATTTGAAATATGTGTAAATAAATTGTAATAATTGTTGCTCGATAGTTATGATTGATTATAAATTTAAGATTATGTTGTCTGGGCAATTCATGATAAATTCAAAAACTGATAAAACGATATCGTAAAATGCTTATTAGGTTAGTCATTTGACTTTGGTGTATTATTTTGATTTTTTTTTAATTTCAGGTTTTTTTTTACATTGACCTACATTACTTGTCTGAGTCTATTTCATTTCGTCGATAGCTCAGTTTACAAGCGTCATTTTAGTGATAAAATAGATAAAGCATTACTAAGATAAAAATTTCCAAGTAAATTACTTGGGGTTACATACTTATGATAAATAGATATATTTTTATTTCTATAATAAATTTAAGATTAACAAAGGATATGTTAGTTTAATGATATCCTTACATTTTTATTACTTACATTTTACATTTCATAGATTAAATTATAAATACGTGTTATCTTTAATAATAAATTAAACGCTAATAACACAAAAGAAAAGTGCAATTTATATGAATAAAGAATAAAAAAGGAAAAAGTAATGTAGAGCCAGGACGATAGTTTTTTATTTTTAAAATTATATATACATATAGTGTAGGTTTTATATATGTAGTATATAATTATATATGTAGGTCTCGTCTGTTGACTAAGTAGATATACATATACATATATCTAAGGGCTTATTTCACTCATTGCTGATAAAATTATCTGACGTATAACAATATTTATAGAGAAAAAAAGTTTATGATATACACTTATCCTTTTCACAAACAAACTTCATCAGATATATTAATTTGGCATTAAATCATTGTTTGTTTGAAACGTTGATTCATATATTTTGAGTTATTGCTTACTTATATATGATCAGACTATATATACTTATAGAACATAATTATATAATAAAGGTATTCATTCGTTTATTTTTAATCAGTTTAAAACGCTGTATCCGTTCAATATTCAGACATTTCGTCACATCCAATAATATTACGTGCTACATTATAATATAGTGAACGGTCACCTAATGATGTAGAAAAGCATTTCTTCACGTTTTGCTCGTCAGCATACGATACCTAATAATATTACACATTGTCTCATACGTTCCTGATTAGATAAAAAGATAAGGTATCGGGGTAATGTTCAAAGCGAAAATTATTTAATAAGAAATATAGTTTTAGTTAATTGTTATATTGTGTTTTTATATTATTACACATGTTTAATATAGGAATGTTAGATAGCTCTGTTATTTTATAATTTTTACAGTAAAACAAAATCAGTTACTGCTGTTATTCTGTATGTAGGTAATGACGTAACAAGAAGGTGCTTATTTCAACACAAACTTACTAGCACAAAAGATTGGTTTGGGAATGCAAAATACATTATGAAATAATAGTTAATAGGTTGTTCCTATGTATATATTTGTAACATTAATATATTTTTATGATTGTCGTTAGCATAGTAATCTCCTAAGTGGGTCATTGGCTGCACGTCTAATTACGTAATATGGAACCGCGCTCGCGATTCGCGGATAGTTGTACTAGCACTAAGATTTCTTTACACCTGTAAGAAGATATTATTCCGACTAAAATCGTAGATTAAACTAGTTTTATAAATTATAAAACATTATAAAGTTATGCATTGTTGCTCTTATACAAACGACATCGTGTCAACGAAATATTTAAGTGGGACAATGGCCTCAGCATACAAAAGTAACAGATATACAGAATACTTGCACAGCGATTTTTAGTTTTTAATGCTGTTCAAAAATTTTGATCTCATACAATATATTTATACATTTAGATCTCATTACTAGATAATTTTAGAATATATAGAGATAACTTAATCGAGAAAACATTTTACTACTAGTTACCTAGCATTTAATTGTTACATTTGTCATAGAATATCTTTAAAATATTATTTCCTTTTTTTACTTTACTGTTTCCATCATTAAATATAGAAAGATCTATTTATTACGATTATTTTGATATTACGTAGCGGGGCTACTTGACTTTTGTTAATCGATATTACATAAATGATATAGCTTCAATACAATTTAGGGACCATTGGACATCCTCAGAATATAAAGAACCTATTTATTTTCAATCTCTAAGACACCATTTTAAAACGGATTATTATTTTGATATACGATATTATTAAATATGAACACTAAGGAGAAATATGAATAGAAGTTTTATAGGTACAAGGATTGTAAGCAACGTTGAAATAAACGATTACAGCGTGCAAAACACATGCAGACGAACATAAAATCTTCCTTTTTGGAGTCGGGTAAAAATTAGAAAATCTTAATAATAATCTAATTGGGTTCAGCAAGGGGAGATTATTAGGTCATGTTCTTTTGTTTTTTTATATTGTAGTTATATTGCATGTTTATATATTAAAATTTTAATGCAATAATTGCATTAAAATTTTAAAATATAAACATGTTAGAAAATTTCATAATAATTCAAAATAATTCAAAATTTCATCGAACATTTTTCTAAGACATTTTATCTTCTAGTGAAGTAAACAGCGGAATTATTAAATTAAATTGCATAAATATAAGAGTAAATGTTTCAAAATCAACTGAGAACTGCTGGTTATATTTTGTTATTTTTACATTTAAAATTTAGAATACTCCTAATAGTTTCAATTGGTATTTTGAGGAAAGATAAAACGTAAAAGTTGCCGTAAGTTGTATTTATGATGATGGAAACATAAACAAATCAGGACGATAAGAATTATTATGCAAAACGAATTCAAGAGTGCGTTATTTTTCCATTACTTAAACAAAACAAGACTATCGCGGTAAATTGACATTTACATTACTACATATTTTAAAAAAAGTCCTTCGCCGTGTCTGTCAATCAGTCTGTTCGCGATAAACGATAAGTAAAAATAAATAATATGTTAATCCTTATTAACTGAAATACGATAACTACCTTAAGCATTTCATGCACATTAGGATAATCCTTTACGCTATATAATTTAAATGCATATTTTACGCACAATCAAACGCGCGTGAAAATAAATTCAAGCGCGTGTTACACAGCCAGTAAACATCCCACATCTGGGCAAAAGGCCTTTTTATATTGGAGAAGAGTTTTGGTTCAAACTAGTATATAGTCAATTTTTTAATTTTCGGTTGGAGTTTAATCCATAACGTTGTTCCACTGCTCTAAAATACCCACCAGGGTATTTTCCCTACCATGTGTAACTATCGCTATCAGATGTCTTTGACAAGGACTGGGAATGCCGGCTTAACGTGCTCTCTGAGGCATACTAGTTAGATGCACAAGAACTCTGAGCAGAAACAATTTTTTGTAGAACTACAAATATCTGTCCCGAACGAGAATGCAACCCGCGACCGCCGGCGTTGAGGTGAAGACTTGCACAACAGAACGGTACTACACCAGAACGGTTCTCATGATTATCATATTGTGCACGAAATGCTTAAGGTAACTAAGGAGGCATCCATTAATTACATGAGACATTTTGTCGAGCGAAACCTCACTCAAACTCACGTGGTGGTCTCGGCAAATATCACGTAATTTTTTTTTCCGCAAGAAACAGTGTAAAATTGCGAGAAGACTAGGTTAAGTTAAGTAAAAAACGTACGACCCTCACGGATTGTCACACGTCGAGCTACTAAGCTTCTGTGTGCAAGCGATAACAGGTTAGAATGGCTAAATCAGAGCAAGCTTGATGGAGCAGATGTTTTTACTGAAAATTACATGCAGATGTTGGTTCCAGTAGTCACTTTTGAGATCATACATGAGTGTCCGTAGATTGTATTAGAGTGAATATTCTTTTACGAATTTTAGTAGTTTCTATTTGAGTATTTTATTGTTTGATTTTTTTCATTGTAATTCAATGCTACGTCATTAAAAATCTTAAATACTAGTCTTAACTAGTCTTAAATATTAACAATAAAAAAATATATAAGAAAATTGTTTTATTATTATTAATATACTTTTTCGTATCTCGGTTTTTACCGGAGATTTAGATATCCACGGGCCGAAGCCAAGTGTTAATCTGTAGATGAGATATTATTGTTGATTTGTGATGAACGTGTGGCATTATGTGTGTTGGTGGTATGATCGGTGCTTGTGTTAATGATGTTGTAGGTTGTGTATCTGTGTAATTTTGTAAAAAACTTCCTAACAATTCTACATGCATTTAAAATGGCGGATTTTTGCAAACTTAGGTAGGTCTTGGGTGGTACTATATCTAATATTTTCAATGAGTGATGAGTTGTCTAGGGATGACACCGTTGGTCGATATTACTACAGGAATAATAGTCACATTATTTAATTTCCACATACGAGTTAGTTCTATTTTCAAATCTGTGTATTTTGAAAGTTTTTCTGCTATCGTGTTTTATAGGTTGTGTGTATTTGGAACGGCTATATCTATAATTTATCCAGTTATTAATCTTATCCACTATATAGAGCTTTGCACGCTCCCGTTATGTGTTGGATGGTTTCGGAAGCGCTGTTACACAGTCTGCACAAATCTGTTGGTATTGGCGCTCGGATATTGTGGCACTAGTAATTTCGTGTTTCAATTACCTAGTTCTGGATCGCCACCATGAATCCTTCAGTCTCTGGGAATAAATCTCCGTGATTTAACCAGTCGTTCGACGCTAATTTGTCGACGTCCTGTTGGATAAGGTCTTGGTGGGAGACATCCCGTGGAGCGACTTCCTAGCCTATTCAGCTACTTTTGTTCATCCGTCAGTCTGTCTTTCGTTACTTTGTGTCGTCTTATCACACATATTTAAAGGGGTATATTTACGGTCAGTAGAAACAATAGCTTTATGTAGTTCTGATGTGGTACTTTTACTATGAAAGTACTTTCTCAAGGTAGTAATTTGTTTGTTATGTAGATTAGTAATATCTATTATCATTCTCCCTCCCTCTTTCCTAGGTAATGTTAACCTTTGAACACATGACTTAGGGTGGTGTTACGGCTTAGTCATAGTAGTATTTATCATTCGTTGTAGATTTTTATGTTCAGTTTTGGTCCAATTTATTATTCCACAAGAATAGGTAAGAGTAGGGATAGCGTAGGCGTTAATAGCTTTAATAGTGTTTTTGGCATGTAATTGAGTGTTTAGTATACAAGTTAGCCTATGTTTAAATTGTTTAGTCAGTTTAACTTTAATTTCTTTGTGTTGTATTTGTTTATTCTGTATATATCCTAAATATTTATATGTATCCTTTTCGTCTAATGACTGTATAATTTCACGTGTCTGCATCTCATATGAGTGGTCAAGATGCTTTCCTACTATAATATAATTTATCTTACACTTATCTATTCCAAATTGCATAGTTATATCATTAGAATATTCCTCCGTAACATTCGCAAGTTCAAGAAAATCTTAGGGTGAAGACGCGTATAATTTGATGTCGTCCATGTAAAGTAGATGGTTGATTTTGTGTTCCTGTTTGTCGGTTTGTGTGTCAGCTGTTGTGTCATTAACTTGTTATATACCCGGGTTTCATGGCATTTGGTCTATTCGAAAGAGGATTTAAAGCTAAACAGAACCATAAAGGGCTGAGAGAGTTTACTTGATATATTCCTCGCAAGATTTTAATAGGTTCAATCTCGCTTCAAAATGTAGCTGTGTTTAAATGTAGTCGTGTTGTCCATTTTTTTATTACATTACTTAAGAAGAACGTTAATTGTGGGTGTATCTTATAAATATCCATTACTTTTAGGAGCCATTACCATAAACAATTATAAATGATATTTTAGCTATGTTTAATCATTCAGATACCTATACTATTGTATGCATAAGATATTAAAATAATTCCAAAAAGTTAAAAGGTATCTCAGACTGTTTAAATTTACAAGAGGACCTTGATAAATTCATGAAGTATTTAACATTATATTATCACTATTATTTTTTATGATTCAACATCTCTTTTGCCTTTGAGGTAAGAGATCTGGGGATCATATTTGACAGAAAGTTAACCTTTAATGAACATGTGAATCAAATTATATTATATCCAAGGTTTATCGTGTGTTAGGGTTCATATTGAGAGTGAGCAAAGACTTTAAAAACTCTACCCTTTCGCTTCTTTGTAACGCCTACGTAAGATACATTCTTGAATATGGTTTTATTGTACGGAATCTAGAACTTATGAAGCGAAATAACTTTTACATAATATTATAATTAATCCGTTTAAACGTCAAAAATATAGGTATGGATCTGAACCGTCTATTACCACCCTACACACAAGCGGGCAGAGAAAGACCTTTCTGCTTCGTTACATTAATTTCAACTGTCCTCGTGTAAATTTACGTCAGAGATTCTGGTTCTATACTCCTCCTGCTAAAAGGAAGTACAAAAAGCACACCTTTTTCAATCGCTCGTGAGATTTTATAATCAACACATACAAAGTATAGAGCCTTATCAGAGGAGTATACGATAAAAACTAACAGAAGTACTTTTTTGTAGAACTGTCTTTTTATCAATTTAGGTTCTTTAATTTACTATTTTTCTATGAGTTTTGACGATTTTTTGCTTTTTTTTATTTTCTTTCTTTTCTACAAATATTTTTAACGGATATAATTATCAGTGGAAACTTTATTGATATATGTATTAGTGTTAATTTGTTTGTGAATTATACCATATAAATTGTTTGTTTCCTAATAAAATAAAATAAAAATATAAAAACAATAGATCGCAAAGTGTTACGAAGTAATAAACCGGAAATTCGTGTGATGATTAATTAAATAAAAACTCAAATGCTTAAGAAATAAAATTGGTGGTCTGTAAAGTCGGTTAACGGACGATAATTTTACATGATAACTTCATAAGAAAACATGGAAAAAAAATTGCATACTTTTATGAATTGAATTGAATTATTATCACTGAGTTATTATTATTTTGTATAATTTTTTTTCATTTTTTTTCGATAAATTAACATTTATTTGCACTCGTTAATTCAAATATTTTATTACTTAAATTATACATATTAATTACAAGTAACAATGTGCTATTAACAATTTATTTACAACTTATCTACATGTGTGATATTTACGATCCTCCAATCTGCGTTATTGTTTTTTATTCACAAGCCGAACGCTCAGGCCGATCGTGCCTCTCTATCGCTTGTTCCGCGCTCTCGCTCGAGACACGTGACACTTCTTCGTGCGTGCAGCCGGTATTTATCGATTTACAAGACGTTATCACGTCAAAAAACAATCACATTTTGTTTAGTTTTTTCTTTTTTATCTAATTTTAAAATCATTTTATATTACAGCAGTGTTAGTTTAAAAAAAAATGTATTATGATGATTTGCAATACATAATAGACTGTAATATATATTTTTTAAATATGGACTCATTATTTAGTTTAACAAGTTATTGTGCGACTCATTTTATATATAATTCAAGGCATAATTACATTGATTATTGGTTTTTGTTTCAAAGGTAGTATATAAATTAAGAAAATACATACTTCCATATTATGGTAATATACTACATGACTGACTGCATGAGTCACAAACTTTATAATTCAAAATGAAGTGGGGAAACCCGACTGATATTGACATTCCATTGTTGTCCAGCTGGTGCGTATCTTAAACTACGGAGCATATTAAATTAAAGGTAAACGAGTTTCTCTCTCATATATTACACCCAGCTAATCGTACACTCTGGTTAATAAGAAAAATTCCTGAGAAACGGTTAAATGTTTTTATCCAAGACACTATCGAAATATTTTTTTTCAAACTAACGTAGATCGAGTAGATTTTTAAAAACATAAAAAATAAAATCTAATAGGTACCAAAATATTTTTTTTATCTTATAATGTTGTGGTCTTAAAATGGTTACGATGTTTCTATGAGGCGTCGTCATGTTAAACATTTCGCGGCCAACGTTTATATTAAATCCTTAATTTTCCTGTTCTCACTACAACTATAAATTATTACATTTTTTTCTAAACACAGCCAGTTTTTTTAAGCACTTCCGAAAGCAACTTTTTCTAAATATTCGTTTGATTTACATTTAAATGTTACAAACTGAAAAATAATTGAACTCTTTTTCGACTTTTGTAGGATAAAAAATAATTTAATATTAATTTATTTATTACATGTTACAACACGTCGACGTATTATAAGCAATAGTAATATAACGCCATCGACATTGACAGTGGAATAGCACATGCCTGCACGCAATTTGTCGACGAAAATGCCGCTTTGTAATTAAAAATAACTTTCAATGTATTACAGCGACGAGTGCACACGACGAGCTGCACGAGACTGTGAAAGTACAACGTTTGATGAAAAATTAAATATACAATACGAAATAAGAAGTTTTCATAAACTTCGTTATATATATATATGATTATCTTTAATAATTTGACAAATACATAATTAATACTATGCAATGACTTTAAAAACATCGTAACGTGTCTCGATAATGTGTCACCGTTTGCTACTACAGAAAGTAAAAGTGAAAATAGAAAATCCTCCTTTAATTTTAGATGTGACATTTCTAAGAACTGAGAGTGGGGTGAATTTGTATATGGACAGCGGAACCAAAGAGGACAGAGGCTGGCTGATTTTCTGGAGAAGGAGGGACTCTAAACGATGAACTCCTTCTTTCAGAAGCTGTCTCACGTGAAATGGACCTAGATAAGTCCTGCTGGTTCCACTAGGAATTAAATAGACTTCGTCATGACCAACAAACGACAGATATTCATTGACGTCTCTGTGATCCGGCTAGCCGGTTGTCGAAGCTGAAAACAGAGGAGAGAGAGATACAGCGTCGACCAGAGCCGGATATTGAGGGAGGTCGAGAAGTTTTACGGATAGTTGTATACCGCGGTCAAAAAACTTGTTCGCAGCTCGGCTGAAGATCCAAGAGCCGAGCTTACCCGACATTATTCCGAAGATGTCTCGGACATCGCCTTGCACGAGATTAGAGTGGCTCTGAGATAGCTTAAAAATAATAAGGCACCGTGCGAAGTCGATATTACGTCAGAGCTTCTGAAAGGCGGTGGAACACCGACACTTAAACCCTTCGGAGATTCTAAAACGCAGTCTTACTTGAGGGCGTAACGCCGAAAGCCTGGAACAGAACGAAACAGTCGTGGTGCTGTTCTTCAAGAAGAGTGATAACATCTTCTTGAAGAATTACAGGCCCGTTTCTCTTTTGAGCCACGTTTATAAGCTGTTATCTAGGATCATTACCAATAATCTAACGGACAAGTTTGATGACTTCTAGTCTCCCGAACAAGCCGATTTCCGAAGTCTATAGTACCATAGCTGCGGCAGATTATACAAAAGACTGAGGAGTATAATCGGCCATTGCGCTTGGCGTTTGTGGACTATGAGAAAGCCTTCGATTCGATCGAAAATTGGGCGGTGCTGCAGTCTCTCCAGCGGTGCCACATTTACTACCGGTATATCGAAGTTTTGCAGTAATGGAAAGGATTCGGCATCAATATAAACAGCGAGCGACAAGACAAAAATTATGTCGAATGCCCATGTCGTGCCCATCCCGATATCGGTTGGAAATTCTACTCTTGAAGTTGTTGACGAGTACATCTATCTAGGACAAAAGGTCCACTTCGGTAGATCCAACTTCGAGATAGAGGTCAATCGTCGAATCCCGTTAGGATGGGCAGCCTTCGGGAAGTTTAGATAACGTTTTTCACACGCCATAACTCAGTGCCTGAAGTCCAAATTCTTCGACCAATGTGTGTTACCAGTGATGACATACGGATCTGAGACATAGTCTTTGTCTATGGGTCTTTTAAATAAGCTCTAAGCCGCACAGCGTGAAATGAAGAGGACTATGCTTGGTATTTCTCTGCAAGATTGAAACAGAAATGATGAGATCTGCAGACGAACCATGGTTTCCGACATAGCCCAACGGATTTGCAAACTGAAGTGGCAGTGGGCAGGGCACATAGCTCGTAGAACTAGAAGAGCTTGTAGAAAGGTTTTCGAGTGGAGACCTGCTTTGGAGGTCGATGGGAGAGGCCAACTTTCAGCAGTGGGCATCCAATGGCTGATATGATGATGATGAATTTGTATTTTGACTCATGTTTGAACAAATGGATTGGTCAGCAGGCAGTTGTCAATTAAATTTAATGATTTAATGAAACATCTAGTCTTTCAAAACAATTTCATATTTATCTGTTGTATATGCTATTATACATATAATATAACAATAATGCTGAGCAAGCATCTTATAGTCGATAGTATTTTTTTGTTTTTTTTTTATAAATTACTATGTAAAATAATATTAATTTTAAGATGTAATAAAAGTAATTGAGAATATCGGATTGTGGATGTTTTCATAAGTAAAAGGTTTTGTTGAAAATTAAAATGATATCCAACATTAGTTCTGCGCGAAGGCCGACACGAATGATGTCACGGGCATTACAGTTACATATTTAATTACTTTTTTTTGTTTCAGCCTTGTTATGCGCTGCATAAGCATAATATTGTAAATTCAAAAAATAAACTAGAATATTAGCAATAGTTTAATTTTTAAAACAGTTGTGGGGTCAACTAATGATTTTACTATTTTTTAAATTCTAAACAGTAAAAGGCATTGAATGTTTAAGGTCAACGTTTCGTAATCGTACATTCATGTTAATAATGGTAATGAAGTCGATATTAGTAACATCATTGTTAGAATTACCTATAAATCTTAAATAGGAACTTATTTGTATTTTTCAAGTGTATAATGAAAGGCCTCTTTTGTTGTCAGTGTTAAAACTCTTGAAAGTACAAACTTACCCTGAAGTAAATGCTTTAGGATTCATACAAGCTCTATGGAATCAGCTGCTCGATTTCTAGTGATATTAATAAACGCCTGTACTAAGATTATGCAATTTAAATATTAATATTTAAATAACAGTCAACCATAACCGCTTTTAAAATAGCAGTTTTATAATAGATTCAGTAATTTCATGTTAGCAATAACTGCATGCTAAAAATATAATTAATAATAATGCAGTTCCTAAATTAGTACTTTCACTATTTCTAACAATTACAAATTAGTTGGGCAAACCATGAGAAATTGATGTTTTTTTTTAAATTATATTTACGTATATATATATATATATATACACATATATGCGCAAATATAATAAAAAATATATTTGTGTATCAAACCTTGTAGTGAGGTACAGCAATCTCTTACATAACGTTTACTTAGAAGTAGAGCATGACCAAATAGTTCACAGGGGATTGCTGCTGGATAGAAGTATATTAATTTAATAAATTCATAACATATATAATAAGAGAAAATATTCCAGATGTCTAAAATAGTGATTTAAAAAAAAAACCTATATTTTTTTTTAATTTTCACGTATCTCATTATCAATTTTAACGTTATTTAATTTGATATAGTTGTACAATAAAGCACTCGTAAAATGTTCTAATGGCTTCACAACTATTTCTACACTCATATAATTACTTCACGTGTAATCACAATATTGCGAGTGGTTTGTACCTAATCGTATTTTAAAATTGATATTGACAAAACTTTGATTAAAAAAAAAAAAAAACTCATATAAGTAACTAAATATTGCCATTAAAATTCGTCATAATTTTTATTTTTTGTGGAATAAAAATAAGAGGCACAGGCCCAAAAATTCTTACTTCATTTCAGTAATTTAAATCCTTTTTTTTGTTTTCTATATCCCTATGCACAATATGGTTTAGACCTATTTGTATTATATTCATAAATAAACTCATGTTATTATCGATTGCCACGACTGTTATTCGTTATTTGAAAACAATTTACGAAAAAAATAAATATGTATTTTACCTTTAGGTTAACAAAGATGTTAAAAAAAATACTCAGTGTTTGTATATAGAAGTTCTATGAAAATAAAATACAACTTAAGTGTTTATTTGAACTGAAAGTCACTGCTGAGCAGAGGCCTCTTCTCAATATTGAAGAAGAGTTGGAGCTTAATCCACCTCATAATATATATAATTTCTCTACCCTGAGTAACTTTCGCTATCAGATGTCTATGACGACAACCGGGACCGACGGCTTTACGTGCTCTCTGAGGCACAGTGGGGAGACCCTCAAGGGTACACACAAACAAATATTTCTACAAATACAAATATCTGCCCCGAGCGGGAATTGAACCTGCGACCGCTGGCGTTTAGACGACAACATGCACCACTACACCAGAACGGTCGTCTGCATTATAACTATTACGTATAGGTAAATTTGAAAAATACATTTTATTCACACTATGTTAATTATTTTTGTAAATATATAACGATCAACGGTTTGTTTACTGTTATTGATCTTTGATCATATAAGGGAGAGATCACACGAGAGCCGGGGAAACGCGACGAGATGTACAGTATTGTATTTATTGTTGGGTGAGTTGCACGCTTCTTGCGCAACACCCGGAGGCAACACGCTCGACCCTGAACTCAATTCGGCTGCGATCATTTTGCAACTAATCACTGGTCGTTGCGCCTCAGGTAGACTACTCTGGCCGTCGCCGGCACAAATGTAAACATTTACAGGCGTCGTCGATCTAACGTACGAGGCCGAAACGGACGTGCTCCCTGACACCGAACACCATCGAATAGCAATCTTCCTTTAGTGTTCTCTATTCTATCGTCTTATTTATCATGTTACAAGGCAAAATTTTGTCATATCAGGTGAGAACTGAAAATAATACTTCGTCTCGAATGCTAAAACTATCTTAAATAGCAGCAAGCAGCACTTCCTATTGAATAATGGACATTCAAGGATTAGCAACTTCAAGGCAATTTATCTTTATTATTTTTACGCGAGATTTGTGTATTACGTTATTATATTTCCTATTAATGATGTAGTGAATAAACTGTCCTGAATAATTCAGTCAAATCATTATCTAACGTTTTTATGGTCGTCGCGCTTGGTAATTCCAAAACAAGTTCACAAAAAAGATTAGTTTTTTTTAATGAATCTGAAAGATATTATTAATTTTTTTACTAACGAAACATTTTTTATATGGTATGAGTATAGTTTGACTTATCATTTTATTTTTTAAAATATATAGCGTAAATTTTTTGTAGAGGTATTATTTATAGCCAGAATTACCGTATTTTACAAGATCAAATTGATAGATCCTTTATGTATGACATTGAAAAAACTAGTTCCAATGAATTAAAATTATCTCGAACCTACCTATATAAATGAACATGTCTCATAGTGGAAATATAATTATGAAATGACCTCTAAAGTTAAATCCGCGATTTGAAATGCTATACTCGTTTATTGACCTTCGACGATTTCCGATGTTACCTTTCCTTGTTTAGTTTTCTTGTCTTCGATGTAATAGTAATATTCTGTTCTTTGACTCTTAGATGAAACATTTTTCAATGTTGCATGGCAATAACGATGAATAACACAAATTGGCCTTGTTCCGTTACGGTAAAAATGATACTAATTAAACAGTAGGTATACATTAAAAGGATTTTCATCGCGTGGCAAATAAGAACAAAGTTATCGTTTTATTGAAAGGAAAAATAAAACTTTAAATAGCATATATTATATGAAATGTTCTATATTAAGGCCATGAAACGTTTTTATGACAATAAACATCGATAAAACAAATATTTTCGGAAAATATTACTACAACATCATATATATCAATATCAATAATTGATAACATATTTAATTTTTTTAAAATCAATTATTATTCTTACAAAACGGCTACGTTTTTCACATGGTTGATGATGATAACACATGTTTTAAAAAATAATTAAAAAAAAAGTGTATTTCTTTGATTCTTTTTCCATATTAGTATAGTTGCAGTCCAATCTTTCCCTTGTTCTTATTAATCAAGAGCAGTGTTGCATATACAACGTTCATATAGTATAGTGTGCACAATTTCCATTTTTAAAATTAATAATTATAATAGAGGTATTATAATAACGTCAGAGGCGATAGAAGGGAGTTAATCTCATGTCATGTCAGTGGCCAGTCGACGTGACCTTACGTCACACGTCCACAGCTTTGCGCTGACACACGCGTAGGGAATACTAACGTCTACGAAACGCCTTGGCGGATCCTTGGCTTCAAAACCCAGCACCTTTCTTAGAATATTGCGTTTAATGAACATTTTTCATTTTAACCTTAAAGAATAGCTGATTTTACCTAGCGGTAACCTCATTTGCGTCACACGGATAATTTATTTAGCTATTCATTTTAATCGTGGTAGTATGATTAAAACTTTAAAATGTCCGTTCGAGTGGTCATTATTGTCATCAATTTTATTTCATAGACTTGGCCTTCAATGATTGTTAAGTCCATACATGTACTTAATAGTAATTTTTGGATAAAAACTTCACGTGTTTATTTTTATTTTTTTCGTATAATTCATTTATAAACCGTATCTAATGATTTGTATAATGGATGAAATGTCTCATAGATTATATTTTAATTAGCTCATCACTGTATATATTCGTAGTTATGAATCGAACATAAAGAATATTCTTGTCAAGAATAATAATCAGGAATAAAAATGCTTCTATGTATTGACAGTATCATTCAAATCTGACGGAAAAATACGTTACGGAGGTTTTTGGTATTTTTCTTAAATTATGTATGATATTGAAATTTTTTAAATATTATTTCTTTAACTAAAATTTATTTTTAGCCTGTTTGGTGTAGTATCGTCTTATCGTTGTATATTTAAAATACTTCTAAATACAACTATGATCCAACCCGTCATACACAGAGTATCACATGATTCAGACAACGTAAACTGATTTCATAATTGCTTGTATCGTCATTATGTTCTCACCTGGTAGAGATCGTTTCTGCGGAACGTAGCGAATCTTTCCTAATACCTTGTCCAGTTAGAACACAGTCACTCCGCGAGTGGACAACGAATGTCCAATTCAACAGTAACGGTCAGAAGTGGGGGCGCTGTAGTTTCGAATGCGCGAATCGCGCGCAATTTTCGCGGTACGACGGTAACTACGCCTGCGTTCAACGTACAGGTGTGATCGATACTGACTTCGTTCCTTGTCCTCTCGCTCTTTTATCACATCGCATTCACGCGCCTTCAACTTGACTTCTCGTGGCTTATGTTTATTCTGTTTCACAGGATATTATATTAATTGGAAATATTTTTATAAATTTGAATAGTTATTGTACAATTATCTCATGAACGTTGTCGCATATAGTCTAAAATATTAATGACTATTTAAGGCTCGACTGGTACGTGTAGTCACATTTTACGTATTCGAGTTCGGCTTATGAAAACTTTTTAACCTTTGTTAAATATATGAATATTAAAATTTTACATGAGCTAGTGAAGTTTTATAACAAATCGTTATGTAGAGTTAAAATTTAATAAGTAAAAATGACACGACGAACGTTCTAGTGCAAGTCGCCTCAACGCCGGCGGTCGTGGGTTTGATTCCCGCTCGGGGCAGATATTTGTATTTGAGCAAATACTTGTTTCTGGGCTGGGTGTATGTCCTTGTGGGAAACCCATTATCCCTCGGAGAGCAAGTAAAGGCGTCGGTACTGGTTGTTATCATAAACACCTGGTAATCATCGTTACCAGATTACGTAGTGGAGCCGCGTGGGTGATTAAGCTCCAACCCTTCTTCTACATGGAGAAGAGGCCTTTGTCCAGCAGTGGGACGTTACAGGCTGATTCAGTTAAGTTCAGTTCAAGTAAAAAAATGTAGACTTTCAAGTATTTAATAATCTCTACTATTAGGAAGTTAGTGTCTACGAACTACTCTAGTCGGATCGCGGAGCAGAAAGAATTTCGTACTTTGACCTTTTACTACTTGTCTCTGTCACTCCCGCGTCCGTCCGTATATATATATATATATATATATATATATACTAGCGGCCCGCCCCGGCTTTGCACGGGTATTTAACTAAAATTTCAAAAATTATTAATTTATATTTTTTATCACCTATACCTGTGTCGATACTGGAAAATATTTTATAACAGACGGATTGGTTGTCAAACATGTGTCAAAATAAATTTTAATTTAAATCAAAATCACTATGGAGTATTTATATCAAAATAATTTTCTCCCCCCTTTTAACATCGTTAGAGGATGAATTTCGATAAAATACGAAACACGTCTTCAACCAATTTTGTTAAAGAATATTTATGCGAAATTTGAAGTAGATTGGACCAAGGAATCATGTTGTCCCATACAAACTTTGCCCCCCTTTTCACCCCCTTAGAGGTAGAATTTCGTAAAATCCGTTCTTAGCTGACCTCTACTCGGTAAAAGGAATATTCCTACCAAATTTCAAGTCTCTGCGCCTTATAGTTTCAGAGATATCGTGATGAGTCAATGTATACGTGGAAATCTCTTATATATATATAGATATATATATATATATATATATATATATATTGCGTCTTGCTCGTACAATGTACAATGTAAAAAATAAAAGGTCAATGTACGAAATTCTTTCTGCTCCGCGATCCGACTATAATGATATATAAATAAATAAACAAATCACAATAAACAAATTTCAATTCAACGTGAAATCAACAAAAATAATTAACTGATTAACTTAAAACAGGGAGGCTCTATAGGTCTATAGGCTTTTTTTGTAAATTCGCTGATATCAACGTCAATGGTGAACGAATTTTAAAATGAGACTACACAAAAGCAACACGAATGTGACGTTTTGTTTGCATGTACCTACTTAAATCCACATTACATTTACATTGATTGAGGTTTCTGGTTGATTTGCGTAATTTTTTTTATTTTTATTTTTATTTTTAGATAATATGATATGATGATGAACTCTGGAGACGTTTGACATAATTCGTAAATTGTTGCTAATAAATTAAACGTGGTATAGGTATGTTGCTTCTGATAGTTACTACTTTACAAAAATACTGTTTACAACTGACTTCAAACTCTACAAAGTAGAGTCAGGTATACACATTACACAGTATATACCTTTGCGTGTTTGTGTACTTAGAGAGCAGAGTATTTTATTTTAAATAAAGATTATACATTTATAATTTACAATATATACTCGTATTCATAAAAATTCAAAGACAAATGCAAATAAAATCGTGGCAATTGAGACTTAGTTGTATAATAAATTTATATTTTTTATTGTTGCAAATAAGTTTGTAGTAATTGTTATATTTTATATTAGTACATTTATTTTTGTACCGTCCTGGGTTTGTTACAATTGTAATTCGTATAATAAAGTTGACTTATTAAAAATCGAAGACTTAAAATTATTTATGTACATGCTTAGTTAGGAATATATAAATTATTGAATGATTTTGCACTTGTTGTTATCTATTCAACAATTATTATTGCGTTAAAAGTACTTGAACACAAAAATAATAATTTTATGAAAAAGATTCTAATAAATATTCCGTTTGACTTGACAACAGTCGTCATTGCTTGTTTTACAAAACGAGATTTTCCAAATTAATACCTGTTTAATTACCATGCCAACACAAATGTTATAAAATTATAAAACACAATTAAATAATAGATTATTATTTTTTAACATTTTGAACGATTAACATGACTTTATATCTATTATATCAAACTTGAATTTTAAGATCATTGAACTTTCTTCCACATATGAACTCGTGTAAGAGGATAAAAAAGAGCCATATTTATAAAACAGCAGTTGTTTTCGATCTGCGATTGTTTCAGTTAATTTCTCAAACACTAGAAAATAAAAACTTAAGGTACTCCTCTTCCTTAATATTGCATAAAATATAATTCATTATTAATTAAAAACTTATTATTAAAATTTGGAGCCATTTTTCGCAAAATCCGCGATTGTAAATATTTAACAAAATACATATACTTAATACATGTACGTTTTTAAAAGCACTTTTGTATCATAAGCTTATAATACTTTGTTATAGTAAGAAGTACCTACTCAATTTCAAGTAGTCTTTGGGCCTGTTTCTCACCGGTTGCTGATGAAGAACTTTATCTCACACATAAATTACTGATAGGTCTTATCAGAAGGAGGTAAAAATGTTTCACCTCAACTAATAAACTATAGCTTTTAACTTTACATATTGCAAAAAGATATATCTGACAGATAAAGTGGATTTTGTTGGTGAAAAAGAAAAATATGTCATAAGCTTCTATCCGTTGGATACCGTTATTCGTCAGATAGATTTATCAATTTATTTTTATTATTTTTATTATATCAGATAGTACTCAAAGATATAGATAAATTTATGTTATTATGAAATAAATTTATGTTACCATGAATGAAATGGTATTTAATAACAACAGCCCTAAATGAAAAAAGAAACACACACAATTCAAACATAATAATTACAAAAATTATCTTTAATAAAAGATCATTAATAGTATCTTAAATAAAGATCAAAAAAAGTATCTAATAAGATATTTAGACATATAGTGTATAAAAAGATTTCTATAAGTCCCTAACTATGTTTATGTGTTTTTTTCACCTCATATTGTAGAGCACGTAAAGATTTTCAATCTACCATACATCACATCATCACCAACATAAATATTTGGTAAACAATTGTTTATCCTAAAAGGTTAGACTGGTGTAAAATCAATTAATAAAGCTGACAAATGACACAGTACATATAAGAAATTTTCTCTGTAAAAAACCAGTAGGTAATATATGAGATCCTTATTTAATAAATTTTAAAAGGCTTCAAAGCGATAGTGTATCTAAAAAATAAAATAAAATTCACTTTGTAAGCAAGATTTTCAGCTAATTTATTTAAATTAACTGAACAAAGAAGTAGGTGCTTTTGTTTTTCTTCTTAAAACAGTCTTTTAACTAAAACATATAACTTTTATTAGATAATATAATTTTATTATATTTAGTAAATAAATAATTAAATATTCACATATTTATATATTTCGAATAGAAATTCGACTTTTCCACTGTTAACACATACTACGTGATCTTAATTTGTTATACCTATACAATGGAACGAATCTTTATAAATAACTATTATATACCAACTGTGTATTAATAATGGAATAGTCGTTTTGTTGTTTATTGATTCATATTATTTGAGTCAAAAATGATATGTTATCAAGATTATCTACTTTACTATTAAAACATGACAAGTGATGTGTAATTCTTTGTGTTAAATGTATTATAAACATATATGTAATAGAAAAGTATAAAAATAATATTCATATGTAGTGTTTATAAACTTTTCTGAAGCGGTTTGATTCTTCCTATATAGTTTAGTTTTGTTTAATTTTTTTCCCAACATATAGGCTATAAAACTAGTTGTACCCGCGACTTTATTCACGAATTTAATTATATTATATACGCGTTAAAGAATTATAAGTGAGTACATATTTTAATTTTCATCACTTCCCCCAAGTGTACTAGATTGTAGTATGACTTAAATTGTGCTAAGTTTAATTTAAATCCATTTGCAGCTTAGGCGTGTTGCGCGGACAAGATACACACAGAAAGAAAAAAAAATATAAAAGAAAAAAAAATGCCGTTTCGGCTTCAGCATCGATTATAGAATGCCTCAAAATAATTTTAAATATGATTGATGTACAGAATTGGTCCTGTTTCGGTTTTATTATAAATATATTTGTTTCATATAGACATATTTAACTAAATCTTTATACATTAAAATTTATACGAGTAAACCCGTCTGCCTTTAGTACTAACTAAGATTATATTTCTTTTCGTAATCGTGAACTATCTGTCGTTCTTTAAATTAAGGAAACATAAGTTATAGATAAAAATTAATTTCATCGAATTAAATCAAACCATACATAGTTATATTATTATGTCGAATATCGAACGTTTACAAAAGATTTTTCTTTTTTTTGACAAGCAGACAAATGGCGAGATGATTTCATAAGTGTATTTTTGATCACGGAGCATTATTAAGTGTAAACGTAACGTTCGAAAAAATTATCATACATTCACGGTCAAGGTTTTGGATATTCATTCGCTAGAATTTATGATGCAATGACCGAAAAACATTTTTTGGTAAGCGAAAGAGAGGGATATTCAAATTATCTTTATTACAATAATGAGTCGAGATGATTTAGAATACGTGGATTTCAATTCAAAGGCGTCGGACTTAAATCCATCGCAAACACAAACAAAATCGCCGCTCGTATGAAATAAATTTTCGCCTTTTTTTACGTTGACCGCGCACTGATAATACTTTTAATACAATTATTTCAAACAGCAACGTCCGTTTGCTTCAATTATGGTTAGTTGCAATCATTATTATTTTTAAGCATTCAAAAAAAAAAAGGAAAAATGTTTAATATTTCTGCCATTGACCTTAAATGAGTCTGAAAACCAGCTTAACCTTCTATATAACTACGGATTGGCCACTGACCGTTTGTTTGGACGTGTTCTATGGACTTTGACGTCAAATAGCGTGCCTTGAACATGTTTTTATTCCTCGTAAAGTTCTTATGTTCAAATATTGTTATTTTTTTCTATAATTACGAAAATATTAATGCTTTTGACGTCATTTTAATATTTTTTATCTTTTTATTTTGTTACTTGCTACTCGCGGTATTATCTGATTATTATTTGTATATGTATTTATGTTATGGTTATTTTATAGATACGACTAAGTTTCAATAAGTCTTAGCGAGATGGTGATCCTATAATCTGTATGTATTGTCGGATAGGGCCAGTAAGTGTTGAGAGTTCAGGAGCTCACTGATATTAGCTTTTGAATTTCTTGAGCTTTGATACGAGTATATTAGGTTAAGATTAATAGGTATAGTTAAATGTAAAATGACTTCTTAAAGTTTCGTTTACTTACCCATTGTGAATCAAATATCCAAGTCAGATGACCCAGTACACATATGTAACATTGTTTTACCTTTTATCTATGTACTAATCGATATTTTTTGTGTCTTTTTGCTCTTAAATGTGGATATACTGATAAAATAAGTTATGATAACCGCTTACAGCATTTTCGCATGGAATCACTTCTACATCGTAGAAGCATTCTCGATGTGATGTTTCTATTTAAATTGGTGAATGGTCATATTGATGCCCCCGAGCTTTTGTCTCAAATAAAAATATTAACGCCTTGTAAACAGCACAGATTTAATAAGTATGCTCCATTTGTCACGAGAATCGCACGTTCAAATCTAGGATACAATGCTCCATTGAATAGAATAACTATAAGCTATAACAAAATACATAATACCATTATCGATATCCAAGGTGATCCTTCGCATGGTGGTGTTACGGGCGTTTCTGGCATTTCAAGTCATCGGACCACGAATGCATCAGAAAAGCAATCAATTGATATCTTTTCAAACAGCTTGCTCTTTTTCAAAAGAATATTGTCCTTTATATCACAGGAGGAAATGCAATATTGAGGCTTTTTCTTTTTGTGTCGATTTCGTATTTTTATTTTAAGATATTAACCGTATGCACATATTTTTTGTACCACTATTTTTTTTTTTTTAATTTTTATTGCTACTTTTTAATTATTGATGTGTAATTAATAATGTTTTTTTTTCTTTTTTTCATTAGTATTTTTTTTTTCACTAGTATTTATAATCATAAAATTTTTGTTATCACTACTTAAATTAATTCCTTTTATTTGTGTTCATATGTTTTTTTTGCATTATATTATTATTGTTTTGTATCACTTTTTGAAATTTTATACCAAATACTATGTCGCTTTGCGTCTTCGCGGTCAATGAGGTTTGTGCCTATTATTGAGGCGACACTTAGTACCTACCTTGATTTTGAATGTACAATTTCTTGTCTATGTCGGTGTTAGCCTTGTTGGCACAACTTGCTTATAATTAATAATAAATAATAAATAAATAAATAAGTAACGTACATGTAATTTTTTTACATTGTTCAAAATATGACTCTTATCCTCATTTTAGATATCTAGTAAATAAATAAGTTATGTTCTCGCTGAAGTATCTATTTTCCTTAAATGTTATATTAACTACTATAATATATATAATAAAATGTTTATGTATTTATAAATTCTAATAAATCATTTAAGAGTCAAAATCATTCATTTATTTGTTTTTACGTTATATATTTTTTATTTCATTTGTTTATTAAATTAAAAAAGGATGTAAATTACAAACACCAATAAGCTTGTCACATAAACTCATTCGAGTTCATAATCGTACTAGTGTAGTTCCTCCTCTTTATGTTTTTTTTATTTTTATTTTAAAATCTTAATTAGTTTTTGAGATATTTCCAAAAAAGTAAACCCTTTTTTATTTTTTAGATATTTGTTAATAACTATTGCAATTTTTGAAGTGCTTGTACAACAACGCTACTATGTCGGTTCGAGTACAGGAACATAGCACGAGAACGATTCCAATGCAGCGAGGTGTGAGAAAGGGAGATGTCATCTCTCTGAAACTGTTTACCGCAGCATTGGAAGACGCTTTCAGGCCTTAAAATGAATATGGAAAAGACAAAAATCATGTCGAATATCCATGTCGTTCCCACCCCAATATCGGTTGGAGATACTACTCTCGAAGTTGTTGACGAGTACATCTACCTAGGACAAAATGTCCATCTTGGTAGGTCCAACTTCGAGAAAGAGGTAAATCGTCGAATCTAGCTAGCTAGTCAGCTAGGTTGGGCAGCGTTCGGGAAATTGAAAAAAGTCTTTTCACCTGTCATACCTCAGTGCCTGAAGTCGAAAGTCTTCGACCAATGTGTGTTACCAGTGATGACATACGGATCTGAGACGTGGTCTGTGACTATGGGCCTTTTAAACAAGCTCCAAATCACACAGCGTGCAATGGAGAGGGCTATGCTTGGTATTTCTCTGCGAGATCGAATCAGAAATTATGAGATCCGCAGACGAACTGTTATATCCCTTATTTCAACGTAGTAAAAGCTGACTTGACAATATTTACTATAATGTTTTTCCCAGATATATCATGTTAACTTTCCATATTATTTTAAGTCAGCAACACATTGTAAGTCAAATTACATTGTTCGAGACTATTCTATTTCGAATATTACTTTTAATATTAAATATACTTTTAAATCAGTTAGACTCAGAACGCCGGGTAGATCGGACATTGATTCCGAAACGATAAAGATCGGGAGTCAAAATTAAAGTCTGAGAAGTGTAGTGTGAGAGGTTTTCTTCAATAAACCCTTAGGTTTAAATGTGTAGTTTTTTTTAAAAAGACAAACGGGGACGGCCTCCTAACAGAACGAAGGTTGCCGTCATAACCCAACGGATTTGCAAACTGAAGTGGCAGTGGGCAGGGCACAAAGCTCGAAGAGCTGACGGCCGATGGAGCAGAAAGGTTCTCGAGTGGAGACCACATACCGACAAGCGTAGCGTCGGACGGCCGTCCACGAGATGGACAGACGACTTAAGGAAAGTCGCCGGAAGCCGTTGGATGGAGGTTGCTTTGAACCGGTCGCTCTGGAGGTCGATGGAGAGGCCTACGTTCAACAGTGGACATACAACGGCTGATATGATGATGATGATAATGATTCCAATTTTTGCAAACGGAACTTAATTTTTTTCCAAAAGTGTCTTGGTGTTATTCCGATTCGAATGACACCTCAATTATAATTTTCGGAGACTACTGAAAAAAGTCGACCAAAATGGCACATGTTGGCTAGACTAGTACGTTACTTATTTTTTTAGTAGGTACTCGTATATTCACATTTAAGGGCAGAGACACAAAAAATATCGAATAATATATCTATAGATAAAAGTTAAAATAATATTACATAATTATGTGTTTTTTCACGTATTTGTGTTGACTATACTTACTTGAAGTTTATTACTATAGGCACTTGAGCATTAAAAAATATTAAAAATATTTATACATGTTACTTATATATGTATTAAAATTAACGGCCATATTTTTATTATGAAATATATTTAAATATTACAATAGAAAATAACTGTTATATGATTTGCTCAACATATTTGGTAAATATTTAGTACTTTTGTTTATTTTTTTAATATTCTATGTAATCATCGAATTATTACGTATGGTGTAAATGCATTATATCAATATCATACTTACACAGTTCATGTATGTAGTATGTTAAGTTTAATAAATAGTAGATAAATATTAATTTAAATGTGTATGATGTATGTGATGATGAAAGTTCTGTTTCGAACCGGTCCGAGAGACGCTAGAATTTCGCTTAAATTTTTGTTTGAAGTACCTAACCTACAAAAATTAATGAAAAAAAAAAACACAAAGATAATAATTACAAATATTATTAATACTCGAAACAATTTGTCAATATAATTAACAAGTCATTAAAATATAGTATGTATAATATAATTTATAAAATATATAATTTTCTAACATTTAATTAGTACCTACTAGTCGTCGCTCAGTGGTCGAAATTCGACCTAATCTATAATTGACAGCATTGTCAACATCATAAAAATATGATTGCGCATAACATGGTGAGCATATGCAGCAGTCATTGGACCTGATCTGTGATAAAAAATTTCAATAAAAAATTCCTTGCAAGATCTGTATTAACACGTTCGTGTTTAAGAGCGTGTTGACAACAGACTTTGACAATAAACAAAATTTGTGTATATATATGTACATTGTACATAATATTATGTATGTGTATATGTCGTAGAGTGTGTAGTGTTTTTTTTTAAAATAAATTTTTAAGGGGACAAAGTTTGTATGGGACAACGTGATTCCTTGGTCCAATCTACTGCTTTAGCATAAATATTCTGTAACAGAATTGATTGAAGACGTGTTTTGTATTTTATCGCAATGGGGTAGAAAGTTATTTTCTTCGAAGTTGATATCAATACTCCTTAGTGTTTTTGATTGAAATAACATTTTATTTAGACACATGTTTGACAACTCAATCTGTCTATTATAAAATACTTTCCAGTATCGACGCAGGTGTAGGTGATATCTTTTTTTAGATGCTCCTGGTGGAACAGAGAAGACTTTTCTATTAAATTTACTGTCGGCCAAAGTGAGAAGCAATCGTGATATTACCTGAGGAATATTTGCTACGCTACTGGAAAGAGGTAAAACTGCGCATTCCGCGTTTAAACTTCCTTTTAATTTGATACAAACCGAAACCCCTTTCTGAAATATACCCAAACAAACGCGAAATGAAATTTCTTGTTTGGGATGAGAGTAGTGAGAGTAGTAGGCTCATAAAGGAGGCTTCGAAGACTTAAATAAATCTTCTCACGATATTAGCAATTGTAATTGTCACATGGGAGGAGTTACTGTGTTGTTAGCAGCCTATTTCGGGCCGACTTTACCAGTAGTGTCCAGAGGAACGCGAGCGGACGAAGTTAAAGCGTACGTGAAGCTTTGACGATTATTCTGGTGTAGTGGTGCGACTAGTCGCCTCAATGGATTATTTACAGGCTGATATAGTACAGTAAAGAAAAAATTGTGGCCTCCAGTGATAAAACTGAACCTTCCCATAAATATGAGAGTCCATCTGTTACTGCCGGACAGTTCTCAGACCTGTTGCTTATAAAAGGGAAATGGTGTTTTCCCGGAACTGGATAATAATATAATGTATGAGTTACCATAAACAAAGCTTAAGGTCAAACGCTTAAGGTAGCGAAAGTATACTTGAGGGAAAGCTGCTTCTCCCAGAGTCAGTTGTATGTGGCATGTTCCAGAGTAGCCTGGTGATTCTACTACCCGAAAGAAAAGCAAATAATATTGTTTATAAAGAAATACACTGGTACAAAAATCGCAGAATTATTTGCTAAAAATTTTGCATCAGTGTTTAGTAACACAGTATTACCTGATAGCCTAGAGTCCACAGTGCACGGTTTGCCATATTTGAGTTTAATTAAATTCAGTGAACACGAAATTACACGTGCCATTAAAAAGCTAGATATCTTCAAGGGTGCCGGTCCGGATGGGATCCCGCCCGTATTTGTGAAACGTTGCGGCACTACTCTTGCTCTGCCACTGACACTCATTTTCAACAGATCTTTGCATGACGGGGTATTTCCTGAATTGTGGAAAAAAGCTAAGATCGTTCCAGTATACAAGAAGGGTGACAATAAGGACGTCAAAAACTACCGTCCTATATCTATACTTTCTTGTATACCTAAACTGTTCGAATCCCTTGTTTGCCCAATTGTCACGCGCCACTTGGAAAGTCGAATCTCAGAATTTCAACATGGGTTTCGAAAAGGACGTTCTACCGAAACGAACTTGGTGTCATTTGTGTCCTATCTAAGTAAAGAAATAGATAGACGCCAACAAGTAGATTGTATATACATGGATTTCTCAAGCGCTTTTGATAAGGTGTGTCACTCACTTCTTATACATAAATTGAGAAGGTCTGGTGTGGGTGGGACCTTACTAGAATGGTTTGAGTCATACCTAGCAAAAAGACTTCAGTTTGTGGTGCTGAACGGTCACATATCACATGAGTATGTTGCGTGTTCAGGAGTACCACAGGGATCCCATTTGGGCCCTGTTCTCTTCTCGGTATTTATAAATGATATTACCTCTTCTATAAATCACTGTAAATACTTACTTTTTGCCGATGATTTAAAAATATTCAAAACCGTCACTTCGAATAATGATGTGGAGCTCATCCAAGCTGATCTTGATGGAATAAATATGTGGTGCAAATTGAATGGTATGATTATTAACACCAAAAAATCTTATCACATTAAGTACACAAAGAAAAAAGTTCAATTTCCATCATCGTATAAATTACAGTTAGATACGTTACAGGAGGTTGAGGAGATTCGAGATTTAGGCGTGACAATGGACACACAATTGAAATTTAAAGTGCACATAGACACAACTGTAAAAGAAGCAGCCAGGATGTGTTCAGGAGGTAGGTTTCCTTAAAAGAAACATCAAAGGATTTGTTTCTCCTCAAACCAAAATAATCCTTTATAACTCACTGGTTCGCAGCAAACTAGAATTTGCATCAGTTGTGTGGAGTCCCCAATACGCAGCACCATCTCAACGTCTAGAAAGAATACAAAGATCTTTTACTAGATACCTGGCATATCATACTTCCGGCATCTCTCATAAGGCCACCTATGACTTGCGGCTGAAACACTTTAAAATGATGTCACTCTATAATCGCCGCATAATATTAGATCTAACTTTCCTCAAAAAGCTGTTGTCAGGACAGATGGCATGCAGTGAATTGCTTAATAAAATAAATTTCAAAATCCCGTACAGATATCCGAGAAATCCTATCACTAACATACTTGTTGTACCAGTAAGTAGAACAAATGCCCTAAAACATTCTCCATTATCAAGGATGTGTTCTGAGTACAATCGATTTTCCGCGTCCATTAAAGATTTTGATATTTTTCATGACTCAGTGACTAATCTGAAAAAAAAAAACTTACCGCACATTTCTGTTCGTAAATAATAATATGTAGCTTAATATTTATGCAACTATATTTTTTCATTTTTTTCATTTTGTTTTGCTTCTACTTTATTTTAATAATTTGCTGCAACTCAAAAATTGTAGATCGAAATTTTTTTTTAAACTTAATTTAATTTTTTTTTAATGAGAGTGATGTATGCACCAGTAATTGGCATGCATACCAGACTATGTACAAGACCAAGATTATTGTAATATTTTGTATGTTATGCTGTTGGTGTGTCATTAAATAAATAAATAAATAAATAAATACTGTGGAAGGTTATGTATTTAGATTTCGCTGTAAAAATTTAATACCCCCGTGTAACTTTCACCAGATCAAAGGCCGAGCTTCGTGTTCATAAAATATAACAAATTTTTTTTTTAATGTTTATTTAACCTTTAAATCATTACTTTATAATAAAGATTGTTATATTTTATAAGTATTCAAACATTTTAAAATTTTAATCATTTTAACATGATAATTTATATATTATAACAAAATTAAAAACGTAAAAAATACAATTAAATATCCTACTAGAACCAATTTCGACTTCTACGCGGACGAAGTCGCGGGCTAAAAGCTAGTCTCCGTATAGAACCAGAATGAAATTGGTTCAAAAAAAAAATAAATAAATAAAGAGTTACATTGATAGATGAGTTATGTTGATTGATTTGTGTTGAATAAAAATATATAATAAATAGATTGGGGAAAAACTCTTTTCGTATTTTGTATCTATAAAATTTAAGAAAAATCTCTTTGGTTGTACTGTTTGTATCTGGTTGGTTTTAATATCAATAAATATAGGACATTAAGAAAAAGAAATAAGTTATAAAAAGTAAATTTATTATAGTTATATAATAAATTTACTTCCCGCCATTTTTCAATTGTTTTTCTTTTTCTATTGAAAGGTAATTAAACTGAACTATTTTTTAAAAGATTGATCACTGGTAATGAAAAGTGGATTACCTACGACAAGAAAGTGCGAAAAAGATCATGGTCAAAGAGTAGAGCTCCACAGTCTCTAGCGAAACGCGGATTAACACGCAATAAGGTGCTGTGTGTATGGTGAGATTGGAAGGGCATCGTTCATTATGAGTCTTTACCGCCGGACAGAACCATCGCTTCAGATCTCTACAGCCAACAACTAATGAGACTCAAGCAGGAAATTGAGAAAAAACAGCTGAGTTACTCAACAAATAAGGTGTGGTTTTCAATCATGATAACGCCAGACCACACACAGTTTTGGACCGCGACCAAAACTGAGAGAGCGTCGTTGGGAAGTGTTAATGCATTCACCATAAAGTCCTGACCTTGCACCCTCAGATTTTCTTCTGTTTCGGTCTCATCAGAATTCTTTGGGTAGTGTTAAGTTATCATTAAAAGAGGACTATCAAAACTACTTCTCGCTATAACTAACTATTTTTTTAAGGCAAAAGATTTTTCCAATTTCCAAGATTTTTAGAGGAACTGGTTTATGTAACTACCTACAAGATGGTAACAAATTATCGAACTAACTGGCATATATATATATATATATATATTATAATTAAATGTAATTAAACTATGAAAAAAAAAGGTGTATTGAATTTGTATATAACATACGAAGAAACTTTTTCCTCGACCATATATATTCTTATAATTACGCTACATTATTGACGACAACCGTTTTGGTGTATTCGCTCGTGTAGTTGCCTCAACCTCGGCGGTTGCAGGTTCATTTCCGCTCGGGACGGATATTTGTATTTTTACCAATATTTGTTTCTGGTCTGGGTGTATGTCCATTTGAGTCCACCCACTATACCTCGGAGAGCTATTAAAGTCGTCGATTCCGGTTGTTATCATAGACACCTGACATGTATGGTAATTATCCGACAACCCGCAATGAAGTAGCGTGTTAAACTAAGCTCCCCTTCTTTCATGTGGAAAAAAGGCATCTGCCCATCAGTGGAACGTTTACAGGCTGATTCAGTTCTGTTCAGATAAAATTACGCTATAAATTATTATTTAATGTTTATACTTATCGTATCGATTCAGTGAATAATTTTTTAGCAAGTAACCTTAAAATCTCCTTGTAAAGTAAGTATAAGTCGACGACGCGTTGGCGCAGTGGTCACAACAACTGGCTGATGAGCTGACGGTGGCGGGTTCGATCCCCGCACATGACAAATATTTGTATAGGCCATACAGATGTTTGTCGTGGTCTGGGCGTTTGTGCTTGTGTATTGTGTGTGTTTCCGGAACCCCGACACAGGATTCACATCCTACTGGGGGCCGTTGAGTGGGAGACGTTTATTTATTATTTATTTATTTATAAGTATGTAAGTCGTTGTATAAGTTCTTCTACACTACTTCTACACACTGATAGTCCAAATATTTACTATAAAATGTATTTTTTAAATAAAATATTTTTAATGACTTTTTAATTGCATTATTAATTAATGACAAATATGCACACCAGCATATTTAGCGGAACACAAAAAAAGGTCCATAATTAAAAAAAATATAGTTTTATTTTAAAATCTACTTACTACACTTCGTTTGTTATTTAAAGTTTCATTTGTTTTACTTAAAATGAGATCACATTAAGAACAGATTTTGCGAGTGAGGCTAATGAAAAATGGTATATTTTTGAACTTTTCATGTAACCGGGAAAAGTGAAAATTAATATTAAAATAACAATTAATTAAGTTAGAAAAATGGTGATTAATATCGCGTATTTCCTCCACGTGCTCTTATTAAAGTTTCTACAAGTCTAGGCATACTGAGAATGATGTTATCGATGGTCTCCTGGGATAGTCTCCGCCATTCCTCAACTACGGTGATACGCAGTTCACCTACGTTGGCAGGAGCTGGAATTCTGGACTTAACTTTTCTTTTCAGCAAATCCCAAACGTGCTCTATTGGGTTCATATCCGGTGATCTCGCCAGCCACTCCATAACAGTGATATTCATATCATTAAGATAAGCTTGACGCTACCGGAGCGGTATGCGGCCGAGCATTATACTGGATAAAAACAAAATCGTCACCGATATATGGGGCAAACGGTACGACATTTTCTTCTAAAACTTCTCTGATATAGCGGTCTGCAGTCAGACTCCCTTTGTCAATTACTACCAAGTCTGTGCGAGCTCCCAAACAAATGCCCGCCCAAACCATTATTGATCCACCACCGTATGCAACTGTAGTTTCAAAATTTGTCTGAATGTTTCGTTCTCCTTTGCGTCTGTATATTCTTTGCCTGCCGTCAATTTGATTTAAGAGAATTCTGCACTCATCACTAAACAATACCTTACTCCATTGGTCCGCGTTCCAAAGTCGATGTTCCTGAGCAAAAGTTAACTTGTTTCTACGATGATTTACCTCGAGCCTTGGAGCCTTGGCGGGCACAAATGAACCCAAACCAGCTCCTTCGAACGTTCTTCGCACCGTACGCTCACTTACGGTTCCTTACATCCCGCACTGCTTCTAACTCATGTCGGGCCGTAGCGTGCATTTCATATAGGCAGAAAGAGACTGCCTACCTTGGCATGTTACTAAAAGTGATATATAAAACATGAACATTACATACTTTTGAAAAAGACATAAACCATAATTCAATTTAAATCCGCTTCAATTTGAAAAACCCGCCGTCATATAAGCGATATCAGCGCTTCGCGCGAATCGACGACCGCGACGGGCTTTTTATAAAACTTCTGCCTACAATCGCATACAAATATTACTCAATGACATGAGAACATTATTATAATTCTAAAATTTTAAATTGTCGCGCGCCATATGGAATACGAACAAAGTATTGTGTTTTTAACATTAGTCGGTTTAACAACGCCAGTAGGCACTGCCTATGGTAAAGGGTTTTCACACTTTTATTAATTAACATTAAATTATTTATTATATATATATTTATATATATTTTATTAATTAACATTATTACAAAAATTTATAAATTTTTAATTACTAATTATACATCTAACAACACCAAATTATAGCACAGATGGGAAAAAATCGCAGATAAGTAACATTTGGATTTTTTTAACTGTCATTATATTGTTTAAGGTATAGTGTAATCGATTTTTATCCACAATATTTAATATTATAATTATTATATTGAATCAACGTAAGTAAAGTAAAATAAATAATAAAAGAGAATGAGTGTCTGAACATCGATTTTTAATCATAATAAATCCATTTTAAAACAAATTAACTTCCCACCTACTTCAGACAGATTCATTAATTAAATACTAATACATAATAATATATAATCTACGTAATAACAAAAGCGTTTTTTATGAACTAATTATAATTAAACTTTGTAATACAATTTATAATTCGACCGAGGTTGTTTTTTATAAGTTTTATGTAAAGTTATATATGTATTTATGTATAATAATATATCCCAAATTAATGTGACCTTTTTGGTCAACTAATAATAAATAATCTTTTTTTAAAGAAATTTTACAATATTATACATATTTACAATTCAAAACTTAAAATAATTATTATTTTTTTGGTCAACCCTTGTGAACATCGACGCGTGACGTCATGTTAATTATGGTCGCTGATTGGTCCGCGGGTATCGTCCCACCAAACCAAATTCCGATAATTATGAAAACTCAGTGTTCACTTTGATTTTTTCGTTTGTGCGTTCTTGTTATTAGTGAAAATATTAGATAAGTTTACTTGTGAAATATGTAACGGAGATGTGTGTTTGATGAAAGTAAATAGTGCATCCAAATTCAACATGTTCGATTTTACAGATAAATTAAAAATTGTTGATTGTAGGCCCATACGGCCCATACCCAGCTTAAATATAATACAGAAATCTGCAAACGGAACAGTAACTAGGAAATTTTGCAATAATATTTAAAAAAATATAGCTGTTAACTGGGAGTGTTCATACTAACAAATTATATTGTATTTTTTTTGCTTGTTATTCGACACTTCTAAATCTGTTTGGAATTGTAACGGCTACGTAGATTTGCACAATGCTGTAAAAAAACTTTATCAGTCCGAAAAACATCAAGCATTTTCTTTAAAATTTAATACTTAAATGCAAAAACCGCATCAAAACAAGCTTAAGTAACCTCCATAGATTCGGCACGACTTGTATGACTTGTATCACATGCCAAGAAAAGCCTGCCAAATCAATAAGCATGGTATGTTTTTTTTTTTTTGACTGCCTACCCTTTCTAAAAACTTTATGCACGCTACTGATGTCGGGCTTGGACGGCCGTCAAACGGGGGTTTCTACGTACCCGAAGCCGAATGAAACGATCATCCCTACTCGAAGTGCGTCTTTTTCTGCCTTGTCCTGCTCTTCTCACATAAGTACCGGTCTCCCTGAACCGTTGGATACTGCGATGGATCGTTGAAACTGGTCGACGAAGATCTCTGGATATTACTCTGTAGGTTTGACCATTTCTTCGCATTTCGAGTGCCCTGGCAAATCTCCGTTGGGGCTAAGTCAGGCATAATTCAGCCCTCAACTCCAAAAAGATACACAATTTAAAAAAAAAAAAATAACAAAAAACACAGTATTTCAATGAAATGTTAAATCAAACTCAGAACTTCAGAAGGAAGAAATACTCGAAGTTCGCTCTAGATAAGGTGTATTTGAATAAAATTAAAACAATTGCATAAAATGTGATGTTCAGTTGTTTTCTTAATTTGAAATTATTTCTTTTATACTGATATCAAACCTTTTTTTTTGTGTGTTCCGCTAAATATGCCGGTGTGTGTACTTTTTCAGTGTTAGCGCATGTGTTATAAAACATCAAAAAATTATATAGAAGTTAAAAACTGAACAAAAAAAAAATTAGATATATAATCTAAAGATATTTTTCCATTAGAACTTTGGAGCGTATAAATAACGATGTATCCGGTAGCTTTAGAAGTATTTTTTCAATGTTATCTTCTATCGCTTGTCTTAGGCAATGGAAAATTTTTCAAACGAACAGTGTGTGTTATATTATAATAATTATAATAATTGAATTATTTTTGCCAGAATTACTTATTTAATTACTTATTTGTTGGAGGTGAATATATAAATAATTTCATCACACATTAAAACGAATTGAAATAGTATTGTTTAAAAGCAAAATGTTTATTAATTATTTATTTAACTGAATTAATGCGGTAGCGACTATTGTAAATATTTGGTTAAAGTTCAATAAACTACAAATACAGGAAACATTAATAGGCCTTTCGATATTACAAGTCATTAATTTCCTGTAAATAAGTAGGTATTTTTGCCAGGACATTTCCTGATAATAATAAATAATAATAATCCCTAATATAATTCTTAATTAAACCTTGACTAGAACAAAAGAAAAAAACCTAAGTTTTTAATATTGTAAGTGATATGATAAAATATATAAGGTTCTGATTTTTTTTTAATTTATAATATTTTGCTTAGCCTGTAAATCGGAAAGAAATAGATATTTTAATTCATTTAATTTTAATTTCCATATATAATATCAAAACAATGTCCTACTGTATGTTAATCGCATATCGATATAAAATTAATACGTTACTAAAGTATTAAATTTTGTAATTAATTAGTGGAAAAAATGTAAATTGAGGTAACTAATACAAATATTTTCGAAACGTGTCTTTCCGTATGCAAGAAAATGTATATAATTATGTGCCTACCTCAATATAATTAAAAGGAAAAGGATTTAAAATAAGAATTGTATTTAAATGCAGTTGACACACACTTGTTGAACTTGAAAGCGTTCTTAGCATTAATAGACCATAATAATTTTTGCTTAATTTATTTATAAAAATAATATTTATTACGTAACAAATACAAACCTTCACAAGTCATACTTTTACATAATATGTGATGTACGTTTTACAATAAAAGATAATTATTCTAATGTTGTACTTTGGTTGGTTATTATGATAGAATTTTATGGTCATGAGTTTATAGAACTGAATTATCATATCTAGTAACATCAAAGTTAGGTATATCAACACTGTTGCCACTACGTGTAATATTGTACATGATGTTATTTTTATACCATTATCTGTTTCTTCAATCGATTTTGGTAATTTTTAATTTATATGTAGGTATGTGTTACAGTGACGATGAAGAATTACATGAACTTCAAAGCTTTAAAAACGAAAACATAATTTAGAGATTAGGTATATTGTAGTAGTAGTAGTTGTATTAGGTAGGTATATTGTTTCAATTATACTTGTATCTATAAATTAAATATAAGCAGTATAGATATAATTTAAAACATGATTTTTACTATGTGAGCAATTGTTATAGAACGGGAAGGATTACTCTGTAGGTTTGACCATTTCTTCGCATTTCGAGTGCCCTGGCAAATCTCTGTTGGGGCTAAGTCAGGCATAATTCAGCCCTCAACTCCAAAAAGATACACAATTTAAAAAAAAAAACTAACAAAAAACACAGTATTTCAATGAAATGTTAAATCAAACTCAGAACTTCAGAAGGAAGAAATACTCGAAGTTCGCTCTAGATAAGGTGTATTTGAATAAAATTAAAACAATTGCATAAAATGTGATGTTCAGTTGTTTTCTTAATTTGAAATTATTTCTTTTTAAATTAAATGACGTATAAACCAACCAGCAACCTTATATGATACTGATATCAAACCTTTTTTTTGTGTGTTCCGCTAAATATGCCGGTGTGTGTACTTTTTCAGTGTTAGCGCATGTGTTATAAAACATCAAAAAATTATATAGAAGTTAAAAACTGAACAAAAAAAAATTAGATATATAATCTAAAGATATTTTTCCATTAGAACTTTGGAGCGTATAAATAACGATGTATCCGGTAGCTTTAGAAGTATTTTTTCAATGTTATCTTCTATCGCTTGTCTTAGGCAATGGAAAATTTTTCAAACGAACAGTGTGTGTTATATTATAATAATTATAATAATTGAATTATTTTTGCCAGAATTACTTATTTAATTACTTATTTGTTGGAGGTGAATATATAAATAATTTCATCACACATTAAAACGAATTGAAATAGTATTGTTTAAAAGCAAAATGTTTATTAATTATTTATTTAACTGAATTAATGCGGTAGCGACTATTGTAAATATTTGGTTAAAGTTCAATAAACTACAAATACAGGAAACATTAATAGGCCTTTCGATATTACAAGTCATTAATTTCCTGTAAATAAGTAGGTATTTTTGCCAGGACATTTCCTGATAATAATAAATAATAATAATCCCTAATATAATTCTTAATTAAACCTTGACTAGAACAAAAGAAAAAAACCTAAGTTTTTAATATTGTAAGTGATATGATAAAATATATAAGGTTCTGATTTTTTTTTAATTTATAATATTTTGCTTAGCCTGTAAATCGGAAAGAAATAGATATTTTAATTCATTTAATTTTAATTTCCATATATAATATCAAAACAATGTCCTACTGTATGTTAATCGCATATCGATATAAAATTAATACGTTACTAAAGTATTAAATTTTGTAATTAATTAGTGGAAAAAATGTAAATTGAGGTAACTAATACAAATATTTTCGAAACGTGTCTTTCCGTATGCAAGAAAATGTATATAATTATGTGCCTACCTCAATATAATTAAAAGGAAAAGGATTTAAAATAAGAATTGTATTTAAATGCAGTTGACACACACTTGTTGAACTTGAAAGCGTTCTTAGCATTAATAGACCATAATAATTTTTGCTTAATTTATTTATAAAAATAATATTTATTACGTAACAAATACAAACCTTCACAAGTCATACTTTTACATAATATGTGATGTACGTTTTACAATAAAAGATAATTATTCTAATGTTGTACTTTGGTTGGTTATTATGATAGAATTTTATGGTCATGAGTTTATAGAACTGAATTATCATATCTAGTAACATCAAAGTTAGGTATATCAACACTGTTGCCACTACGTGTAATATTGTACATGATGTTATTTTTATACCATTATCTGTTTCTTCAATCGATTTTGGTAATTTTTAATTTATATGTAGGTATGTGTTACAGTGACGATGAAGAATTACATGAACTTCAAAGCTTTAAAAACGAAAACATAATTTAGAGATTAGGTATATTGTAGTAGTAGTAGTTGTATTAGGTAGGTATATTGTTTCAATTATACTTGTATCTATAAATTAAATATAAGCAGTATAGATATAATTTAAAACATGATTTTTACTATGTGAGCAATTGTTATAGAACGGGAAGGATTACTCTGTAGGTTTGACCATTTCTTCGCATTTCGAGTGCCCTGGCAAATCTCTGTTGGGGCTAAGTCAGGCATAATTCAGCCCTCAACTCCAAAAAGATACACAATTTAAAAAAAAAAAACTAACAAAAAACACAGTATTTCAATGAAATGTTAAATCAAACTCAGAACTTCAGAAGGAAGAAATACTCGAAGTTCGCTCTAGATAAGGTGTATTTGAATAAAATTAAAACAATTGCATAAAATGTGATGTTCAGTTGTTTTCTTAATTTGAAATTATTTCTTTTTAAATTAAATGACGTATAAACCAACCAGCAACCTTATATGATACTGATATCAAACCTTTTTTTTGTGTGTTCCGCTAAATATGCCGGTGTGTGTACTTTTTCAGTGTTAGCGCATGTGTTATAAAACATCAAAAAATTATATAGAAGTTAAAAACTGAACAAAAAAAAAATTAGATATATAATCTAAAGATATTTTTCCATTACAACTTTGGAGCGTATAAATAACGATGTATCCGGTAGCTTTAGAAGTATTTTTTCAATGTTATCTTCTATCGCTTGTCTTAGGCAATGGAAAATTTTTCAAACGAACAGTGTGTGTTATAAACTCTTTTGCAAAAAAAACGGGCACTTAAGCAAAGAACTATTTTATAGTTACTATTAGTTTGTTTGACAATTTTAGGTATTGTTATCCTCAGAATTTTATAAATTAATTAGGAAGGAATAGTTTTCATCAGTTTTATCATAACATTTTAATTAAATTATTAAGAAATAATGTTTAAGCTCAAAACAGTATGATTGTACCTGCTCGCTAAATAAAAATGAAACGCGTTAATTTCTTTGTTTTTCTTGAATACATTAAAAGCAGATAAAAGTTTAGTATTGAGTGTGACCCCCTCTTGCTGAAATCACAGCTTGCATTCGTCTGGGCATGCTAGTGAGTATATCTTTTATGGTTTCTTGGGGAATACGTTCCCACTCCGCGGTAATCACATTCTTTAGCTCTCTGATGGTCTGCGGAGCCGGCTGCACTGATCTCACTCGTCGCTTCAGAACGTCCCAGACATGCTCTATGGAATTGAGGTCCGGACTTCTAGCTGGCCAGTCCAAACGACGAATTCCGACTTCTAGCATATACGCATCCACACCGCCAGACCGGTGGGCGCGAGCGTTGTCGTCCATAAAAATTGAGTTTTCGCCAAGAGCGGTTAAAGCGGGTTGTGCATAAGGAATTAGAACTTCCGTTATGTATCGGTGTCCAGTCAGTGTACCGTTTTCGATGAAGACTAACTCCGTACGATCCATAGAATTTATTCCTGCTCAAAACATAACAGAGCCCCCTCCATAAGGTGTGATTTCTTCAAAACATGCCTCTGCAAAGCGTTCTCCTCGTCTACGTAGCACTCGCCGACATCGGTCTTCACCATGCAGAGATATCCTGGCTTCATCGGAGAACAATACCCTATCCCAGTCTTCATGAGTCCCTGACACACAATTTCGAGCGAAGCTAAGCCTGGCAACTCGTTGTCCACGGAGTAATTTAGGGCCGCGTGCCGGGCGATGACTGTGTATATTAGCAGCGAGAAGCCCCCTCCTGACCGTCCATAGACTAATTTGCACATTTCTTACTTCTTCGAGGGTGTTCTTGAGGTCCACATAAGAAGATTTGCGACTTCTCAACGCTTGACTAACTAGAAAACGATCATCCCGTGGTTCGGTACATGTCTTTCTGCCAGAACCAGGCCTTCTCTTGACGGAACCGGTCTCTTGATAGCGCTGCCAGGTCCTTTGAACTGTCGACCGACTCACATTTAGCGTCTGAGCCACGAAGCATTGACTGCAACCTTCTTCAAGCAGCGCAATAATTTTGCTCGCTTTTATCACTTTTTCTACCATTTTCGAGATTGCTAAACAGCAATAACAATACTTTTAAATGTCAAGGACACCAGATAATTTAATAAAAATTGACAAAAAGTTAATTAGAGTCGATATTAACTATAGGGAATTCGCGCCACAAAATGTAGTTAAAAGTTATTTTCTTTGAAAACCAGGCTCAGTCAAAAATTTGAATTTGGAATGTACTCTTATAAACATTATGGCACTTTTATAACTGGCCAGTAACATGTTCAAATGATTAAAACCTTTTTGGTATTTTATTTTTTTCAGCCAGGAAGAAAATCGAAACCGCCCGGTTTTTTTGCAAATGAGTGTATTATAATAATTATAATAATTGAATTATTTTTGCCAGAATTACTTATTTAATTACTTATTTGTTGGAGGTGAATATATAAATAATTTCATCACACATTAAAACGAATTGAAATAGTATTGTTTAAAAGCAAAATGTTTATTAATTATTTATTTAACTGAATTAATGCGGTAGCGACTATTGTAAATATTTGGTTAAAGTTCAATAAACTACAAATACAGGAAACATTAATAGGCCTTTCGATATTACAAGTCATTAATTTCCTGTAAATAAGTAGGTATTTTTGCCAGGACATTTCCTGATAATAATAAATAATAATAATCCCTACTATAATTCTTAATTAAACTTTGACTAGAACAAAAGAAAAAACCTAAGTTTTTAATATTGTAAGTGATATGATAAAATATATAAGGTTCTGATTTTTTTTTAATTTATAATATTTTGCTTAGCCTGTAAATCGGAAAGAAATAGATATTTTAATTCATTTAATTTTAATTTCCATATATAATATCAAAACAATGTCCTACTGTATGTTTCAAGGAACCTTATATCGATATGCTGTTTTGATCAATAATTATCTACCTAAAACGGTCTGAGTTGCGGTTGTCCTTTTATTGCTGTTTGTGGATAGGTCTGGGGGAGCGAGACAGGAACATTTTATTCAAATACCTACCTATTTTTCAAAAGTCTCTCAGATACCCTTTCCTCTTAATATTGTTTATGAAAAAAATAGCCAACAATTTATTCCAATGGAATTAAATATAAATAATAATATTGTAAAGTTTAAATTGTTTAATTTTGTTAAGTTGGAAAAAGGTCTTCGATAAAATATTCGCAATTGAAATTATCCTCATCAAAATTCTACTAAATCATTAAAAAATAATGTCCATAAATGTGTTATGTTGAATTTTATTCCTGCAATTTACTCTATTAGATATAAAACAAATATTTAAAAATCTCATTAATTAATCATCAAATAAGCATTTTAGATAAATAAATTAAGTGTTATTAATTACATTGTTTTAACTCTAGCTTTTCTATATGGAGTAAATAATTGTCTTAATTATAAACGTATTAAAAAAAACAGATATAATTCTAGTATTTTTATTTTACTGTGCATGATGAAAATGCAGTTAGCATTTTTCATAGTAAAAAACGAATTCCGAATTAGCGTTTGTCAAGCACATATGCGATGCTTAGAAGAAATCACAAAATACTATCAGCGTATTCTTGGAATTTTGAAATGCATTTGATTGTATCGAATACAAAACCCTGTTCTGTAAAATTTTATAAAATGCATTTTAATGAGAAGACCCTTGGTCTCATAAGTTTATGTTTAACTAATAGAATTAACAAGAATATAAACAAAATAAAGTCTTTTGAAACTGTGCTAAAATGGGCGTTCCGCAAGATATATTCAGGTCCAAGCCTGAAAAAAAGTTCACCGCACATATCTGCTTATGAATCTTTTTGTTTTCATGTTTTAAATAAAAAGATTGACTTGGCAATCGCATCAGAACACAATGTTTCTCACAAGTGATACATATTCCATTAAATTAGATTATTTAGTTGAAAATTGGACCGAAATTACTAAACTCTAATGGTATTCTAAATTTGAAGCTTCTATGTCTGCTAGTAGTGCCTTAGAGTTTTGATGATCGTTCAGTCAGTGAGTGAAAAATTAAGCAAATTTGACTAGTAATAATTCTTAAAATACTGGTTCAATTTGAATGAAATTTGAAATATACCGTGTTTATACAATGCCTGCTTGGTTACTGAAAATTCAGGCTTCTAGTTTAATCCACAACGATATCAGTTATTACTGATGATTACTGATATTTCATTCATTCATTAATGTGAATTGATTAATTTTCTTCATTAGATAAAATCAACGTATTAAAATAGGTAAATATTTCTAATTTCAAGAAATACATGCATCATCGGTGATGATAAAAAGAAAATGTATATTTGTATATTCAATATTTAAATATATTTATTGATGTAAATTTAATATAATTATAAAAATCAACGACTATCATGTCAAAGCTATTCTAAATAAATTTGACTAAGCCAGTATATATATTATTTATACCTACAACGTTTTTATCAATTTAGGGTCACATTTAAATGTATTAACTTACCCTTCACTCTTTCCTCTAACGCTGACATTCAAAATACAAAATTTAAATTAGTTTTGATAGATTGAGAAATAACTTTCTATAGAGTGAAGCGATTTTGATAAAAAAGCACTTAAATACCTCAAGATATGATTTATGATTTTCATTTTGATTTTTTAACTTACACTTGTTACTATGTTAGCCGTAACGCGTGTTCAAACAAACAGATAGACTAGATTAGTATTTAGACCCTTACAAAAAGTTCATCAAAAATTTCTGAAAATTACAATCACGTCAAATTCACTATTTTATTATATGTATAGATTGAGTGTTTAATATTGATTCTTATTAAGCGCGATTACAATTGTTCTTTTTTCTAAGAAAGATATTTCTTAACAATCATAATTATGACGCACGTGTGGTAAATCCGACTTGTAGGTATTTAAATCAAGTTTTAATTCAACGTTGTATTTTTCCAAAAGAACGAAGTCGTTCACGGTTTTTATAATATAAATTCATAACACAAAAGATAACATAATACTGGCCACACTTTATTGATATTTTTTTAACTCTCAGTATAACGTGTAAGTTATTAACTATTTATAACGTACATAATAGGTTTAAAGTTTTTTTTTATATAATTATATAAAAAATATGAATCGATTGACGTATATTGTTTTTGTTTGTTGTTCCAAGGAAATCGAAAAACAAGTCGAGTTAACTATTACGTCAGATTATACAGATATTTATGATATTATCTTTTAATAATGTATATCAATTCATGAAAATTAAAATAACTTTACATAATAAATAAATAAACAAACTCCTCCAGTAGGATCCCAGTAGGTAAGTCCTGAGTCGGGGCTCCTGAAAAATGAAACACAAACACGGCTACAAGTCACTAACATAACGGCCTATTACTACAGCAATTTTTAATATTTAGGCCTTATTTATCTGGGAAATTGTAAATATTGTTCATACAGTTCCGGGAGCCAAGAATTTTTTAAGAAATTTCCTCCTGGTGGTACATCACTGAGCAAACCCTTCGTCAATGCAAATTTAATACTGATGGCTTATGTTCAACAATAAATGGAAATTGAAAACACTCGGCGAGTTGCACGAAACCGTCGCTAACTTTCCGTTAGTTAAGTTGCAATTAATCTTAAAATTAGTTGATCTGATGATTAATTTAAAGCTGTTGGAATTAATCATCCGTTAGATAGGTCTTTAATTAAACTAAATTTTTTTGTTAACTTAATCAGATGTACGTTTTGTGCAACAGATAATCACGATTCTTGTGATTAAATTAGTTTAATAAACACTTAAATTTTAAATTTGTTTCGTGCAACTCGGCGTACCTATATAACGTAATGAATAATTTAATTTAATTCTAGTTATCAAGCATGTTCTTAGAACGATGATTACTTTTATAAAATTCCCTGACAGAATTCCACGTGCTGTCTCCACGTTATGAGTCTTGCTGAGTGTTGTTATATTACAATTAACGTAACTACAATATTACTATTTAATTTTTAATTTTGTACATGATTTATGTAGATTTTTTTTTGTTTAATATTTACACACGGTCGTCTGTCCCTAATGTAGGCATTAATGCCTGTGTTTTAGTAACAGCCGACTGATATACTTTTTTTTTGTAATAAACATATATAAATAAATATATATTGCACCCAGACTCGGGGCGGGAATCGAACCCACATCCCTGGATCAGAAAGCGAAGTCACTGCCAACTGCGCCAGCGGGTCAACCGTTTTCAACAGTCTCCGAAAATTATGATTGATGTGTCATTCGATTCTGAATGGCATCTAGATGATTTTTGAAAAAAAAAAGAAGTTCCGTTTGCAAAAATTGTCAAAAATTAAGTGATAGGTTATTTATATTTCTATTGTATAAATTATATATTATTAAAAATAATATAAATACTTAATGATAAATAACGTAAACATATGAAAGTTGTACGAAAAACCCATCAAGGTCTCATTACAATAAATTATAATGTGAATAAAAGGAATTGATAGTATACTCGTATATTGACGTCATATGGAAAAATCATATGCAGACGTTCAAAGTCAAAAATGTAAATAATTAATATTAGTTTTATTAATCAACTAACCTTTAATATAAGTAAACCATGCTCTTACAAAAGTTTTTTTTGTTACAATGCAATACGAAATCATTAAGGCTTGATAATAAATCATTTTGATTTAAACGTCTGTCATAAATAAAATGTATAATCAAAGTTATACTTGTAAAACGTTTTTTGTTATGATAACTGTTTGTAAACTTAGCAATTACTTGAGAAAATAAAATATCAACAAAATGAGACGAAGTAACAAGATTTTGTTATTCTATCTCTTTCTGTAAATTTAAAAGCTTTATCTAAAATAATGAATGTAATATTCAATATTTTAAATGAAACTAGTAGAGTACAAGGGCATTGTTAACGACAAAAATTTCTTAAAGATTATGACCAAATTACTAGTCGCGGTAGAATTTTTTTGAAAAAACACAAAAATATTCACAATTTTAACAGTGTAGCAACCCTGACATAAAAAGTACATTTTCTTGAAGCTTGACATCATGGCTACCCCCAGTTAACGGATTATCCATTATTAAGACACATTCTGTATATACATGGATATATATTTTAAAAAAATGTGTTTTAGTATGTTGTTACCGGCATTTAGTGATCTACCTTAGAAACAGACGACTGTATGTGTATGTTAAGAAAACAGAACAATAATGAACGAATGACTTAATTATTTAAGCTTAAAATGCATTCGGATGAGAAAGGTTATTCAAAGGCTGTAGGGAATAAGTTTAACAATTATATTTTTTTACAATTATACTCGTAGTTTTAAAATGTTATATAACATTGAAATAAAGTCGTTTATTTATGTAGCGTTGAAAGTATCTAAAAGCGTTAGATTAATTACTCAAAAAGTGACGAATGGATTTATACTTGAGCCAAATTCGATGTGGAACTTCTGTAAACAAACGAAATGTCATCGTGTATAGGGTTTTCACACTTTTAGTAATGAAAAATTATAATTTATCACCAATTTCCTAGTTATACATTAATAATTTTACTTTAACATTGTTTCCTAGGACGTAATTTAACCGCCAAATACGTAATATACAAGAAAATTTGCTTATAACAAAAATTAACATATTTGTTATTACTAATATACATCTAACAAATTTTTGCACTGACAGGATAATTTCACAGATAAGCAACATTTGGTCTTTTTTTGATCAGTCGTTATATTGTTAAAGGTAAATTGTTATCGATTTTTATGCACAATTTCAAAAAATTATAATTATTATGTTTATTTAACGTAAGTAAAGTAAAATAAATAATCCATCTATTTATATAATCGGGCTAATAAAATATTAAACTTCTACAGTCTAACTCTAAAAGAAGTTAAAACGATTGTTCTCAAGTGGCTGTTCTCGCTGGACTACTAAAAAACTGAAGAGCTCCTCAAGGCATACTGTCGGTAGTATGCACATCTTATAAAATTTATTGCGCAAACATAAATTCACACACTCACACACACACACACCCACACACACACACACACACACACACACACACACACACACACACACACACATACATCCAAGGATAATCCATTATTATTGTTTATATTTTTCTTTGTTTTTTATAATTGACTGGATATGTATTTTCTCTAGTTTTCTTATGTATAATAAGCTATAAATAATGGAAGGGCACACTGGTTCATTGTGGCTCAGGCTTTTGCTTATCACAAGAACCAGGGAACTCTTTTTGTTTGTAAATCTCTTTTTTTTTTATGAATAAATCATTTTTATTATTATTTATTATTTTTTTAATAATAAAAGAGAATGAGTGTCTGAACATAGAGTTTTAATCATATTAAATCAATTTTAAAACAAATTTTGTGTTATTTTGAATGCTATTTAGGGTTAGTGTAGCTATTTTTAATATAGACATATACATATTTATGAAAATATTTAGAAATCATTCAGTGGGAAATTAGTATACCCACGTTAACAAGTAAATTTTACACATACTTATAGATAATATATAAATATATCTAACTTTCTGACTTATGTATTTCAAGTTTTATGTAGCTTGTACTACTATGTAAAATATTAAAAAATATAATTATTATAATTATTTTCCAATAGGCTGTAAACATCTGCCTATGGTTGGTTGCTAAGCAACGATTTGTTGGTAAACATTCCATATTGAATTTGGCTTAAGTATAAATAAAGCGGATAAACTTCCGCGTTGAGACTTACGCGATTTCCATTCGCGAAGTGCATGATCGCCTTGGTTATTGCAAGGTGACGACAGTCAACCGGCTTTCCCGCCTTACCGATTAATTGCTGAAAAAAATACGATTTCGAGTCAATGGCCGAAGTAGGTAATGACATTGTTAACTAAAACCCCGTATTGAGTGATAAAAATGAGTAATAAACTGTTTATTTAATATGTATATATTCTACATGGAAATATATTAAAGTGAGATTTTAATTAATAATGGTCACAGGTAGTGACGAAGATAAGAAAACGCTTTAATAATTAAATATTAGATGATTTTTTAGGTTTCCAAGAAGATTCTTGAAAAATAAATATAAATATTTATAGGATAGATAAACATTTACATATTTTTGAAGTCGCTCAAGCTTATTAAGTTGATCCTCTGTTAGATTAAGATAACTTGCATCTGCATAGACAAGAATGGTTAGTAGGGGAGAATTTGCTAACATAATTTTGGTAGGAATTGGTAGAAATTTAGTTGAGGCGCCGTAGGGAGCTCAGCGGAGCGAAGGTTTTTCTGCTAACTTCTTTTAATTGTGCTGACCACCATAAAGTTGGGTCGAGGTATACACCAAGGTCCTTAACAGTGGCACAATATGGCAAACTAATACCGTTGTAAACAATAGGAGATAATGTTGATCTATTAACCCTTGCAATCAAGCTTGGACTGCCAATTATTATAACTTGACATTTGCCGGGGTTGATATTGAGCCCATAACGCTTACTCCACATTGAAATATTAGCTAAATCTCCGTTGATCATGCCCATAATCACCACGCTGGGCAAGCGAGTTGGTGACCGCAGGTCTAGCTTTATCGTACCAAAGACGCTGCTGCCCATCTCCTGTCTGTGCATTTAAGCCAGCAGTTAATTTCGATGTTTATCCCGCCATGTGTCGGTTTTTCATAGTTCCATAGTTGGACGTGGAACTTTCTTATCCCTTAGTCATCTCTTACTACACCCACGGGAAGAGAAGGGGTGGCTACATTATATCCTGAAGGAGCCACACGGTTTAGTATAGTTCTTATTTATCTTAAATATTGTTTTTAATAAATTTAAATAAAGTTGAAACTATTTAATATTAATTTAATAAAAACGACTTTTCTCCCTTTCTTCCTACATATTAAGATATAAAGATATAAGATACAGATTAAGTACCCTAAATCCTATTAGCGTAGCAATAAGTAAGTATCGGCAACCAATATGTAATATTTAGGCGTGTGAAACCGATGAGCTGTCGCACGATTAGACAGACGGACATAGTTTTATGAGCGTTAGCTAAAAGTCTGGATGATAATCTGTTTGAGTACCATGACATAATTATGTCCATAATGCAATCATAAGCTATTGTGAAGTCAATACTGTTGAAAATCAGACGATAAGTTTTTGCAACTATTCACTAGCCTATTTAAATTATGAATAAATGAAGGTACGATTAATAAATTAAGGTACAGGAAAAATATAAATCTAAGTTGAACGATTAACCACCTTAGCTGTTACGTCAAAGTTAATGAATAATCGTATACAATATGAAAACTAATATTTGTGAAGCACTATGTATATATGCGTACAAAGGTCGCCTCCATGGAGGAGTGTTTAAACTAAATATGTGTTGAATGTTTTGTGGAATGTCAAGTTAAACCAAAGTCATGGTTACGATTTCAAAAGTATTTTCTGTTAGAGTAGGTTAATTTACAAAAAGAAAAAATTATAAGAATTTATATAAAGTCGATTTTATATCTTTATTCAATTATATAAGTAATAAGCAAATATTTCAAATGTTTTAACCGTCTTTCTATTAACCTTACTAACATTTGTAATTAAATGAATACTATAAAACTGGATAGAATAATTACATGATCATATTTAGGTTAAACCGCATTCCAGATACTGCTTTAGTTTCTAGATGGTAAAGAATATACATAGATTATTAAATTGATATTAAAAGAATAAGAATGTACCATATAATACCATACAATGAAACGGAGATAAAATACTGATGTTACATAAACATTTATGTGGCAAATTGTGTTAATATTAAGCAAACAGTGAAAGTCACAACAAATATATGTCTCAGGGACAAAACGTCTGTAATTGGCGGTCGCTTAGTTGTTATACTCTGAACTGTATCCTGATTTTGTGTAGTTTTTATAATTATTTTACATTTGTATATGTATAAGAGAAGATGATAAAATATGGACAAGCTTAAAATTATTGAATACAATATAAAGTTTACGTAATTACTGTTTCAGTCTACTTTTAAATGAATGTTTTAAGTGATCTATGGAAAAATATAATAAATGAAACAATCATTTACAAAACAATAAACAACTTATTTATATAAATCACTAGATTACCTTTGTACTGCACTTTTTTCTTTGTTTAAAACAAATTTTTACTATTATTTATTTAATTAGTTTTGATGTTATTAAAAAATAATAATAGTAATGTATATATAACTTTGCGATTACTACTAACAGATTATTTAAATGATGTGTTTCCACGTTAAATGCGACAAAAGGTATATTTTGTTATACATAGTAAACGTATGTAATTATGTTAGTAATTATTTATGCGCATTATATTATACCGTTGACTATACGACGATGTCTCAACATGCATATAATATTGACAAATAATTTTAGGAATAAACTTATTTTTAACAATCATAAGCAATGTGGCCTGGGTGTGCCACACGGAATATCAGACGCTAAATATTAGATTCATCGGTTTATTACCAATCTATACTTTAATATTATAAAGCTGAAGAGTTTCTTTGTTTAAACGCGCTAATCTCAGCAACTACTGGTTCGAATTGAAAAATTCTTTTTGTGTTGGATAGCCCATCTACCGCTGATAGGCTATGAAAAATAGGGGCTGAGCAATAATAAGAAATGTTACAAAAACGGGAAAAATAATCTTTTTTGAGAGCTTCCGTTGCATTCCTTATTATTTCTCTTCTCGAGACATTGTTTAACTATAGTTCCACTTTTAAAGTAATATAACATAACTCTTTTACTGGGAATTTTCGAAAAATAAAAAAAAAAACCTCAATAATACGTTGAACGACCCAGGAATTAAACCCGGGACCCCAGCAGTACCGCTTGCGACCATTCGACCAACGAGGCGGGGACCTACTCATAGAGTAATTGTTTAAAAATATTTAAGTAGGTACGTTTTTCCCTCAAATTAACGCGGGTGAAACCGCGGGGCACAGCTAGTAATTTATATAACAAGAACTGGCTCAAACTACTGTGTTTATTATTATTGTTCTGATTATCATAAACCAGTTGAGTGTAATATCGACTTACTCATGATGATAAATTTGCTTTTTAAATGTATTGATCTTAAGATTGCTATAAAAAAAAAACATATTTTATTATGATATTAAAAAATAAATAAATTAATAAAATAATTATTTTTAAATTAAATATGATATAATAATATTATTAATAATTATTTTTAATATTTTAATTTTTAAATTTGTATTTTATTCTTTTATTAAAAAGTATTTTATTTTATTTTGTTACAAACGTTTTTCTTTTTCTTTTGTCAAGGTATCGGTAGAGAAGTTCAGGTTTCATAAAATGTTGATTAAAATCATAGGTCTGAACAGATTTATAATTTGGTTAATTAAAATTTAAACCAGTTAATTAGTTAAGAAAAACTTGGAATTGAGCAAATGATTTCCGTATGGTATATGAGCAGGGTAAAAAATTATCTATAGTTTTAAATTAAAAAAAAAAACAAGGTTGCGGTTTGTCTTTGTTTCAGACACGAAGAATGGATATATAAGGAGTGCGAACGTAATGTTAAAAGAATGGCATCAATTTAGGTAGTAGATAATTATTTTGCCGCTAGAGTCCGCTAGGATCGAAGTTGTAATTTACGCGGGAAGGCTTGTTGCTATTGACAGCTCTGAATTTTGAAAATTGAGTTGTTAGTTCATTTTTAACCTTTCTATTGGTTGCTATAGGTGTGCGATTATTGATTTAAATAGTAAAATAATGTAATTTATAATTTTCGTCTCTCTAGCATAATTATGAGAAAAAAAAGTGAGACAAAAACATTCCACCAGGCCACCATTTTAAAGATATTTGACATGTAGTCAACATGATAATATGTCATAAGATTTTTTCAATTATTTATATTGTTTTTATCTTTAAACTTTGTAGTAACTTGTTATTAATAACTTTGAGTCATCACCAACATAAAATACTCTTGGAGATTAAATTAAAGGTTAAACTTTTAGTTTAATAACAGGTACGTAATTTTTAAATTATTAAATAAATATTAAAAATATAATGTAATGTTATAAGATTAAGTATATTTGTTTAAAAAAAATTATTTCATATTATATAAAGTTATTTTAATTAAATATTTGATAAATTATGATAATAGTAGTCGGTGAAAAATTTAATTTTTTTCAAAATAACATTATTTAGAATAATAAAATTTATTGTTATTTTCATATATTTTTCAGCTATAAAATATCATAAGAAGCCTCGCAGATAATTCACATAATTAGCATAGCATAAATTATCATGCTCTACTATCTTTTATAGAGAAGAAATATCAATACTTCTGTCCAAGAAATCAGATGATTCAGAGAATTCTAGATAAAATTACTATTAGTAAAAAAATAAAAAATAATATATTTTAATAAAATTTCTGAATTCGTTTTGTTTTATTTCATCTTCCAAAATATTAGCATTCAATACATAAAATTATATTTATTAAATATGCAACTAAAATAAAGCTGTTCTAGAGAACTACTACCTATATTTAATTACACATATTATAATAAGTAATATAATAATAGTATTGGTACCTCACGAATACTCGCGCACCCATTGGCAAAAAAGAGAACTATGATCTTTGTTTATTTTTGTGTACATAAGTACCGTGAAATTTGTATAGAACTACGTCTACCGTTCGCTCTCCTGTATATCCATTCTTCGTGGTTTTATGTTATTTTTGTAGAACTGTCAAAAAGTTCGATAAGATGGTTTCAATTTATTGTAGATTATAGTAACTTACGATAAATCTATCTTATAAAATGCATCGACTATTGTTGTATGTGGTTGATGTGCAAAAAATGTGATCGAGTCCTAATACTGTTGTATATTTTCTATCACAACCAACTCGACCTCTTACATATTATATTAAACATACGTCGGGAGTCTTTCAAAACTGCCGAATTTAAAAACTTATAGCTTTATACACAGAAGTCTAATATAAGTTTTATGTTATGTAATTATTATATTTAGTAGCAAGTATTTCATCACTCAAAAAAATAATATTTTTCTATTTTATTTTATTATTTAGTAACAATAAATAGTTTCAACTTAATTGGCAAAAAATATTATTAATCGCTCATTTTTAAAACCATATAAAAAGTAAGACAAAAAAGAACTTTTATTATATAACAAAACAACCTATACTTATTGAAATTATATACAGTAGATGAATATATAAAACCTAAGACTAACATAAATTCAACGAGTATTATCCAGCCTCGCCTAAAAGAATTATTAGATGAATTAAAAACTATTGTTTTTTTTTAACTTTTTGTTCTTGTTGGTTTTTTTTTACATGAGCAAGTTAGCTTTTAAGTTTTTGTGACCTATGTAGTAGGTGTAGTGACGACCGTTCTGCCATAGTGATCTTGGGTTCGATTCCCGCACGGGACAGTTATTTGTATTTGTACAAATATGTATTTGTACAAATATATATTTGTTTCCGGTCTGGGTGTATGTCCTTGTGGATCTCCCCATTGTGCCTCGGAGAGCACGTAAAGCCGTTGGTCCCGGTTGTTATCATAGACACCTGATAGCGATCGTTACTCATGGTAGGGAAATTATCCGCTAACCCGCAGTGGAGTAGCGTGGTGGATTAAGCTCCAACCCTTCTTCTATATGGAGAAGATGCCTTCTCTCAGCAGTGGGTAGTTATACAGGCTGATACAGACCTAGTGGAGTATGTATTTATCCAAAGGATTTAAGTGAAACTATGTAATAGCAATACTATGAGTTATACATAGGCACTGGATGAGATTAGCAGTAGGTAACCTTGTTGGAGCAACACTTTACTTAAAACATATTAGGTATGTATATTCGCTTTAAACAATAAAATAATTAAATTTATTTATAATAAAATAAATACGTATTTACATTTAATATCCCTCGCGGTCTTGACTTCACGGTAGGGGTGTGCGATAATTATCGATAATTCGTAACTACTCGATAATTTTTCATTCGATAATTATCGATAATTATCGATAAGTGTTATTCGATAATTTTGATTCGATAATTATCGATAATTTTTCATTTGATAATTATCGATAAGTTTTCATTCGATAATTATCGATAATTTTGTGCGATCTGATAATTATCGATAATTTTGTGTGATCCGATAATTATCGATAATTTTGTGTGATCCGATAATTTTCGATAATTGGTTTTGGATCCGATAAGTTTTGATAATTGTGATTCGATAATTACGGTACGGCGGATGACTTTTTGTTTTAGGTATTCAGATAGGGTACTGAGGGTAATGTCGATAGTGGACGGCGGATGACCTTTTTTTTTTTAATTTTTTTGTAGGTATTCGGATAGGGCCAGGGCGTAAATACGAATCTGTGGATGACCTTTTTTTATTTAATAATTTTTTTTTCGTCGTCCGATAATTGTCATCCGATACTTATCGATAACTGTTCATTCGATAATTATCGATAACACGAAACGATAATTATCGATAATAAAATTATCGATAATTTTTTCCGGTGAACATCCCTACTTCACGGTGAAAACACAGAGGGGTACTGGTCTGAGTTTTGTTAACGAAACCATAGCGCGATTCAATCGACCTACAACGCCATCTATGGAGCTCGAATGTAAACTATGATTGGTGTTGAGTGCCGTGGGTTCTGCGAGAAACTATCGTGTAAACACGGTGTTTGAATGGAACAAACAGATGGTACAAAATTGTGGAACCTACGTGGTTAACACAGTGTTTCCACGAACACAGTGTCTCCACAGTATTTTACAGTGAAGTTAAGACCGCGAGGGACATCATAATGTACAGTTCATCTTTGACTCGTTTCTTAATAAGATTTAATATTAATTTATATTGACATATACGAATTAATTAAATATTGAGAGCCTAATTTTTTAGAATTAAGTATTTAACGTAAGATGGATATAAGTTGGGTTTTTAATTAAATATTGCTTAAAATGAATGTTATTTACATTTAGCTTAGAGCTTGTTTACCAAACGGATGAGAATAAATAAAATATTAAGATCAGATAAATACTCTTTGTTGTATAACATTAAAAAAAATAACAAAAATAGTAACAAACATCTCATCATCATCTCATCATGATCTCTTTCAGACAACCTTTAGGCTTTAGGGATACGACGCGTAAGTGTTTAAGACCAAAATAGTCAAAACTTTAAGTTAGTACTTTATAATACTCACCCAATACCAGTTATTTATATAAATTGTTCAATTCAATATCGCGATTTTTCACAAGGAGCTTGTGATTCGCATAAAATTTGGTTTTGTAGTAACTATAGATTTTAAAGAATAATATTTTGTTTAATCTATATATATATAGGAGACTTTCTATAGATATAGTCACTCATCACGATATCTCTGGAACTATGAGACCTAAAAACTTGAAATTTGGTAAGAATATTCCTTTTGCCAAGTAGAGGTCAGCTAAGAACGGATTTTACGAAATTCTATCTCTAAGGGGATGAAAAAGGGAGGCAAAGTTTGTATGGGACAACGTGATTCCTTGGTCTAATCTACTTAAAATTTTGCATAAATATTCTTTAACAGAATTGATTGAAGACATGTTTTGTATTTTATCGAAATTCATTCCCTAACGGGGTTAAAAGGGGGTAGAAAGTTATTTTTATATAAATACTCCTTAGTGATTTTGATTTAAATAACATTTTATTTTGACACATGTTTGACAATCAATCCGTCTATTATAAATATATTTTCCAGTATTGACGTGTAGGTGATATTTTTTTTGGGTGCTCCTGATGAAACAGGCAAGATTTTATATTAAACGTAACAAAATTAAGTTGTAAATATACCGTGTGATTGCTTTATTGTAAAATAGTGTCTTATATAATATTTTTTACTTCAATATTGGTGTTGTGTTATGTCAAGGGTTTTAAACTAAATGACTCATCAGCAAGGCATCTGTAGTTCACAATGATACAGATATAGAAGAAACCGAAGTGAACTTGGAAACATTTTTGAATTCGTATAATTTAGCATTAACACCCCAATTAGTACAGATTGGCACCACGGAGTAATGTTGGAACAAGATCAGAAAACATTATAAATCATGTACCCATTTAACTTCATCTTACACTAAAATTAAGAAGGAGGAGATAAAAGCTGTCTTGGACTATTATTAAATGTAAATATATGTTTGACATACACACACGATCGTCTGTTCCTAAGGTAGGCAACTTATTGTCTTTGTTTAAGGTAACAGCCCACTGATATACATTTTTTATAAATAATACATATAGAAATAAATACATATTACACCCAGACTTGAGGCGGGAATCGAATCCACGATCCTGGAGCAGAAAGCAGTGTCACTACCAACTGTGCCGAGTCAATTAAAATTTAAAAAATAATTACTTGTGGGTTTATTCAAATCTAAGAGACAAAATCGTATTGACTTGTGGTGTAATTATACCTACGATACAACGAACGAAGCATTAATGACCGTTCTGGTGTAGTGGTGCAAGTAGTCGCCTTAACGCCTCGCCTCAATGGCGGTAGTCGTGGGTTCGTTTCCCGATCGGGGCAGATATTTGTATTTGTGCTAATATTTGTTTCAGGTCTGGGTGTATAGTGGGTTTCCCCACCATGCCCCGGAGAGTACGTAAAGCCGTCGGCCCCGTTTGTTATCATGGATGCCTTATAATAATTGTTACTTATGGTAGGGATATCATCCACTAACCCGCAGTGGAGCAGCGTGGTGGATTAAGCTCCAACCCTTCTTCTATATGGAAAAAAGGCCTTCGCTCAGCAGTGGGTTATTTACAGGCTGATACAATACACTACAGTACAGGAGCATTTGTGGCCTGCAGTGACAAAACTGAGCCTTACTATAAATATGAGAGTCCATCTAAGGGGAGATGTTACTGCCGGACAGTTCTCAGACCTGTTGCTTAAAATAGGAAATGGTGATTTCCGGGAACCATATAATAATATAATGTATGAGTGTATATGAGTATGTATTTACCATAAACAAAGCTTAAGATTAAACTCTTACTCTAGCGGGAGTATACTTAAGCGAAAGCTTCTTCTTTCACAGTCAGTTGTATGTGGCATATTCCAGAATAGCCTGGTAATTCTAGCACCCCGAACGAAAAAAAAATTGGTTATAAAGAAATACTACGGAAGGAGTAGTATTTCGATTTCGTTGTAAAAAGATTATACCCCCGTGTAACTTTCTCCAAATCAAAGGCAGAGCTTCTTGATCATAAAATATAACAATTTTTATTTTTATTTTAATGTTTATTTAAACTTTAAATCCCTACTCTACAATAAAGATTGTTATATTTTATAAGTATTCAAATATTTTAACATAATAATTTATATGTTATAACAAAATTAATAACGTAAAAAAAACAAATAAAAATCCTATTATAACTATTTTCGACTTCTACGCGGACAAAGTCGCGGGCTAAAATATTATGTTTGACAATTCAATCCGTCTATTATGCAATATTATCCAGTATGTACGCAGGTGTAGGTGATAAAGAATATAAATTAATATTTTTTGAAATTTTAGTTAAATACCCGTGCGAAGCCGGGGCAGGCCGCTAGTTTTATAGATACGATGTCTTCTCCAATTGTTTTAAGGCACAATTATAAAATTGCGATTTTTTTTTGCTGCTGACATTGACCTTTACAATATTCGGATGAATATCTGTTTCCTTTGATACAATAAGATATTAGATAAAAAATATGTAAGTATATATGTATAATAATAATCATAAAATAATGGTAAATTCTGATGTAGATATTAAATACATCAAGGTTCAAGGAATATAATTTGTGACGTAGAAATAATTTGTAAATAAAACGAGAAGGTACCAACTATATATTTGCATTGGCTAAGTGCTTGTTTAGTGACCACACTGTCAGTACTTGAAAGGAATACACATCAAGTAATCATACGGATAGAAACTTCTAAGATTTAATTTTAATTGCCATTAAACCACATTTGTAGTGTTTTGTATTTTTAACCTATCTATCCTCTTTTTTTCTGTAATTTACAGATGTTTTATTTGTTCCTTATTTTTCATTTGCACGACTTTGTTAAGTATTTCCTCTGTTTTCTTGAAGTAATTAAACGCAATTCTGAAAATCCATGTCTTATTTTTGCATCGATTTTTTTTAAAGTTTAGTCTACTACAAGTAATTAAAATTATAATAACTCAACAATTTTGTAATTGACATTTATGTAATGATATAATAATTAAAATAATATTTAAAATAAACGAACATCGGTTACGATTGTTTTTTCTAAGTAAACAAATAACCTTACTACATAACAATCATTGCAAATCATCAAAAAAAAAAATGAAAGTTTGAACGGAATATAATGAATATTAAGGTCAATACTCAATTTTATTAATTTTTTAAATATTCCATATTTAGAATAATTACTAGAATAATATGTATTTTCATTTAACTATTGTATGTATAATTTCAAACAATTAAAAATTATTTATTATTTTTTTAATACTAAATTTTAAAGACAGTAAAAAAATAATCACATTATTCAAGTCGAACACTTATTAATACACAACTAGGTACTAGACGAACCATGTCGCTTCCGTATGCCGTAGCGTGATATTATATTATATTTTTTTAATAACCATTAATACAAAATATTTTAAAATTGAGTCAGTGAATCCTGAATTAATCACTATCTTCTAACGCATATGTAGGAAGAGTTATAACTGCAATCAGTGATTGTCTTGGTGTCACCGACAAAAATATTTAATTTTTTCTTGAAGGCACCAAATGTCGTCGTAGATGTTATCACCAGTTCATTATTTGTTATCTGAGATAGGCTTCCTAATATTTGAAAATTAAGTCTTTCGATTTAAGGCCGTGTGTTCACTCGGTGAGAGGTTAGTGGACGCTGCGTTTCAAGATACAATCCGCCATTGGCATATGACGATTATCGGTTCTTCAAACTACATAACTCACCCATTGCTACTTGAGAGTTGAGCTTCACGACGAATTGAGCTACGTTAGTTACTCTGATTCTCCTACGGGTTTCGATGTGCCGAATATAATTCTTTCCATCGTCCGATGGGTGCTTTTCTTTAAAGATTTTGCCAGCCTACATTCTTAGTCAGCGACCATATCCAGTATGGCGTAGGATAGATGGACATCCCGGAAGGTTTTGTAATGAGCAGCAACATTACTTAAAATAAAACATCACAGAGGCTCGATTCAAGATCAAAACTGTGGATCCAAATCTCGTCTATGGTTACAAAACGCGACATTGAAATTTCTTGATCAGCTTGGAATTTCTCGAGATTCACTCTCAAAATGTCGACTCGTTTATTTTTTTGTTCATCGGTTAACAATCGTGGTACCCTACGCGCAGAGACCTTTTCCATTTGCAATTCGTTTGTAAGAATTCTTTGAAAGCTGTCATACGAGAACCCTATGTTCTCAGCTGTATGCCTTTTTTTTGTCGCAGGGGAATCCATTTACGGATGATATCCACGACGCCCGGGTGGCAGTCCTAGACCTATGTCGGACTCGGCACTTTGGGAGTGCAATACCGTACTAAACCCCTGCGGCAGCCTTCAGCCGCTTCAATTGGAGAGTCCCGAATCTGCAGGCAACAGGATCCCTCCAGCGACAGGCTGGCCTCGGCGAAAAGGCCAGACTTCTCCTCCATAGGGACTGTCCGGCTCACCTCTGAACAGTCCCAACGACGCCGTGTCTAGCAAGACCGGGTTCCCATCCCGGCCCGACACGGGTCTCAGCTGTATGCCTAATGGCCACTCTTCTATCTGCTATAACAACATTTTCGACTTTTTTCACGTTATCAACAGTTAGAGACGTGGATTGTCCCTCGCAATGTTCATCTTCAATGGATGTTCTGCCCAGCTTAAAGTCCTTTGCCTAGCGTCCATTTGTAGAAGATGGAAGAGCAGAGTCCCCAATGTTTCCACAAAGTGTGTATGTCTTTGGTAGACATTTACGTAAAAGATACAAATAAAGATAAAATAAAAGATACTTGATCACAGCTCTGATTTCATTTTCTTTTTTTCAATTTTGATGTTATCTCTTCGACGGTTCGTATTCAAATGAATACATCTCCCCTTTTTTGTGTTCAAAATGTGTGTAACTGTTGGCCCTAGCGACTTTTAGACCGTCACCGGTGGGGGAGCCGAGTACTGAGACCCAGCCGTGTAAATTGGAAGCCCTCTTTAGGGTTTAGAATGCACCATTGTCCTAGCCGAGGTGCAATCTCACTACCTCACACCTACACACTCGCCACTGTAACGCCTTTTAAGATCGCCGTATCGTTTATGTCAGGTAAGTCGTTTGTATCCTTTTTGGGGAAGCGCGTGGGCTTCTGAGGGACTGCCTGCCATACACTACCATACCTCGAAGCCGAGGGATGGCAGTGATGTTAGTCTGTCTAGTTCTCTACATCTGGTGTTTGGTTTTGCAGGAGTTCTAGTGGCAACGTCATTCAGGTCGCCGACCAGAAGGACTGCATTACTAGGTGAGAGTAGTTACCTAATGCACCTTTCTAGTAGCGATTTGGACGGAAATAAGTAAACAAAAGCCAGTGTGACGGGCTGATGGTCCATTAACACCTCGATGTTGTTTCGTGTGGGCAGGTCGAACGGCACTTAGTGCAGTGACCACTTATAGTAGATCCTTTTATTATCTTATTTAGTGCCTCCACGCGCAGAGTTTCTGTCATTACTAATAAGATGCCATTCGAGTATTGTAGGATCTCGATCGCTCGGTTTGAGAAAAATCTCATGCACTAACATGACGTCAACAGGTGGTCCCTTAGAAATTGGCGTACAAGATCGATTTGTTATAAGGCCGTTTGCGTTGAAAGCGATCACGCCGAGTGAGCGCGTTTTGATTCTTGCTAAATAAGTCATTATTGGCGGATAAGGAGCTCTTTATTACAGCGACATGTTTCTAATTGTAGGTCTTCATACCTACCTTTATATTATAAATGTGAAATGTAAGTTTGTTTGTTACGCTTTCACGTGAAAACTACTTAACCGATCATCATGAAACTTTGTACACATATTCGTGCAAGTATTAGAAGTAACATAGGATACTTTTTTCTTGGTCGCGATAACCAACATCCACGTGGGTAAAGTCGCGGGCAGAAGCTAGTATTTAATAATTGACTCTTCGTTATTGTATTAGTTGAGTCTTTCGTAGTTTCCGCGGCCCTGTTGAGCAACAGCAGCGATCGCGACCAGGCGCCCAGTGGGTTTTTGGCCTAAGGGGCGTTAGAAGGAGGCAAGAGGGCCTTTGGTTTGGCCCGATGGACTATTTTACCTGCTTTAGTTGGTGAAGTATTGGCCTTAGATGCAGAGGAGTCTGCTTTTGCGACATCTGGGATTGACAAATGAGGTTCTTTAAGCGTTGACCGTGAGGCGGCACTGCATCTGACATAGTTATTCTTTGTGGATCTGCGCGGTACTATGGAGCATCCGTCATAGTTCGTAGGATGCCCCTAGTTTTGGCACAAGACTCAATTAAGAGGAATGCTCGGATCAGAATTTTTCTTCGAGTAGCCTTGCGTGCCGTTATCACCACCCCCCCCCCCCAGAAATCGTAGTCTATTTATATGACTTTTTATGTTTAGGTAGTGGGTATATAAAAAAGAAAAAAATATATATTTTTCTTACATTTTTATGCGAACTGGAAATAACTGATTATCATTACTCGTAGATGGCGCTTTTTGAATCGTTGTTAGTTACTATCGTACTGTAGTAGATGTGTGGGTAAAGTATAAAAACGAGGACACAGCTATTAGTCAATAAAAATCATACTCGTTTTAGCAACTTCGATTTGCAAGACAGCATAGACCAGGTTTAATCATATTTTATTCAGTTGTCATTATTGTTAAAAAGGATTAGCGTCTATAGAAAAACAAACTTTACAGTCTTATTATATTATAAGTATAAGTATTAGTACCTGGATGACCGAGCTTTGCTCGGTTAAACTATATTTAGACACAAATTACATACTGATAAAATATGAATAATATTTTCAATCTTACCGATATAATAATAAAACAATAGTCACTGGTTATTTAAATAAAAAAAATAAAAAGAGATCCTAGTAATATTTTTTCTCACCAAAAAAGGAACTTGAAAAATAGGAAAAATCTTCCGTTTTCGAGACCGCCCGATTTCCCACCTGAGCTATCATAAATTTAAGATGGTGGCGAAACTTAATTTCTTATTCTAATGATATTCCAGCAGTTTTTAATTGCTCTTGAGATTTTTATTTAAATAACCAGTTTATATTTTTTTTCCTACCTCTGCCGAAAGTTCGATTTTCGTCCCTGTGAAGCGGGACAAAAGTGACATTTTCTGTCCCCGCTTCACAGGGACAAAACCTGAACTTTCGTCCTAGGGAGGAAAAAAAAGTATGTGTAACATGGGACGAAAGTACTACATCCATTCCCGTATGTTTGCTACGCTCACCTTCGTCTCGGGCGGCAATTTCACATAAGGGTAAAAAAAATAGTACGTTCATCCCCTTGTGACACAAAATACTATATTATTACCTATATAGATAAGATCGAAAAATATTATTCATATTTCATCAGTTCTATCGTATCTAAATATAATTCCCAAAAAAAAGAACGATTAATAAATAAATAAATAAAAATACCGAACAAAACTCGGACATCCAGGTAGTACAGGGCTCTCAATAATAGTTATTTTTTTTACAAATAAGGGAACTTAAAAAAATTGTGTGTGTCAGCTCCGACGCACGACTGGAGTTTACTCCTTAAGTACGATTGTCTAAACATACGCAAAAAGAGTTTATCCAACTGAAAATAAGATTAAAACCATATGAAAGGGTAAATTAACAAATTAATGAAAATAATATACATATATAAATATATATTTATTCATTTTATATACATTTATTATAACTAATCGGCGAAATATTTTACATTAAACTTTTCACAATAGTCAATTTCAGATGTGCACAAATATATCATTAGGAATGTTGATAAATTATGTAATTATTATTATCTGACAATTATCATTTATTTTTTAAATATTATTTTTCAATATTAATTAGAGCAACATTACTTTCGCACCGCACCATAGGTGCGCGCGCACCGAAAAAGTAACGAGGTCATTCATCAGTAGGTTTTACCTCTCATATTTTTCTCATACCGGGCGCCTTATATATGAAAATCGATTCTTAAGGAGTAAACTCCAAAAAAGGCAAAAAAATGGGACGTGAGGCATCGGGATTCGAACCCCGGTATACTGATTTCCCACCTAAGTTATTATAACCTTGTAGATTATGCCGAAATTTACCTTCGTATTCTAATAATATTGTAACAGTTTTTAATTGTACTCGTGATTTTTTTTTAAAAACCAGTTCATATTTTTTTATTATTATTTCGTTAAGATCGAAAAATATTATTTATATATAATCAGTTCGTAATTCGTATGTAAATATAGTTTCCAAAAACATTAATTACAAAAAATAAAAAAATAAAATACCGAGCAAAGCTCGGTCATACAGTTAGTAAAGGGCTCCCAATAATAGTTTTTCTCACAAAAGATGAAACTTAAAAAAAAAGAAAAAAAAAAATAGTTCTGGAGACATCTGGATTCGAACCTGGGATCTTCTTATTTTGAATCCGCCCGGTTCACATCAGAGCTATTATAAACTTATCAATGACAGCGAAATTTACCTTCGTATTCTAACGATATTTTTTAATTGCCTGAAAAAAGGGATAAAACGACATTTTCTAAAAATAAATCCTAGCTAGATTGATTTATCGCCCCCGAAACCCCCTGCATACTAAATTTCATGAAAATCGTTGGAGCCGTTTCCGAGATTCAGATTATATATATACAAGAATTGCTCGTTTAAAGATATAAGATAAGATAGTATACATGTTGTTTCGGACGGCAGGGATACGTCCAATGCCCGCACTGACGTTCTAGGCTCAATCTCCCACTTAATTGATGTACGCCCTTGCAGCACCTTGCGCTGGTTACGTACGCCACCACGCACCCCTGAATGCGTATGTACTTCACTACTAACCCAAGGATCCCGGAAGACGTCGTCGAATAGAACCCCTAGAGACGAATTGAAACAACAATTATTTCTACCTTGATCCGCAGGTTTCGGCTCTTGACTCTTGTTTCTTCCTTGTGTTGCCTCTTCGACGGCTGTATTGTAAACATACACTACATAATTTATAAGTTACTTAATTATTTACAGTACAAAATATCATTATTTAATATCCTTACAAACTATCTAAATTTGTTCTTATTAAAGTTTCATTATACCTATCATTTACAAATAAACCTTATAAAACTAATAAGAAAACAATATAAACCTAATTAGTCTCATTATAACATATTCATATAAAAATTTCATCATCTTCTCTTCTCGTATGCTGAGAAACAAACCTTTTGCTACCCATAACCTTAAAAAGGCAGATTATTTTAAGATAAATTCAATGTTATGTAAAATTGATTGGGTTTTGGAACTTGGTGATTGTCAGGAGGTCGATGTAATGGTTTCTAAGTTTTACAAAGATTTTATAATATCAAGAAATACTCCCATAACTATTTCTTTTACAAAAAATGTAATTCGTATGTCTGTCATAAAGATCCTAAGGCTGTCCACTGTGCTAAAGCCTTTTCGGAAACCAAACTGGCTGGAAAATGACTCTGTTTTCCAAAATCCATTCTAAACGGTAATTAATAAGTTGTTCGAGAATCTTGGCAATTGTGGATGATAGTTCAATTGGTCTATAACCAGAAAGGTCTGAACTATGCTTTACCAACTTCAAGGTAGGCAAAATGATTTGTCTTCGCCATTTATTTGGCGCGAAGTCCGACTGATATATAAAATTTAAAATATCTAGGCACATCTTTTGAGTAGCTGGGCCACTTTTGACTATAAAAGAGTACGGGACATGCCTTACTCTCCCATCCTCACCAGGGGAGGATTCAGTCAAGGACTTTAGAACCAGCTGGAATTCCTCCATAGAAAAAAGGACATGAAATTGGTTTAAAGGGGAAGGATTAGAGGATACACTCTTGGAGGAAGTTGTACACTCTTCCCATGAAGCGACGGATAGAGGTGCCAACTTTTGCGAGAAGGCAGAATTTTGATCCAAGTAGATTTATCATTAGACTGACGGTTATCACTAGGAGAAAGCGATCCTCTAATCTCTTAATATTTTTCCAAAGAACAGAAGGATGAGAGAAAGGGGATAAACTTTCGCAAAAGTGGTAGCAACCATTCTTCTTCTTTTTGGAGAGTAGTCTATTTACTTCAGCTGTAACTATTTTATAGTTTAGGTAATTATCCAGACTTATAGAGAGGGAGTATTGTCGCTCAGCATCGCGACGCTTATATGCATTTGAGCAATCAGCGTCCCACCACGGAGGGGATGGGGGACCTTTTATAATTACCAGAGCCTTTTAAAGGAATTAACATTTCTGCGATTTACAAGTGTGCATTTTTAAAATGACTATACACAAGGTGGACATTATTTGAGCGGACAATAGGGATATGACTTATTTCATTATCTGTGGCATATATATATATATATCCATATATGCCATATATATCATATACTTTGGCTACATCAAATTTTAATCTAAGGGAGAATAGGGATAACAGTAGGTCTGGTAGAGAATGATAGGGAAATAACAATTATTGGAAAGTGATCGCTACCGAAAGAATGGGGGAGAATGGACCATGAGGAAAGAGAGGAGAGAGATGAAGAGCAAAATGACAAGTCCACGGCACTTTTTAGGTTCTATAGAGGGGAGACCCAGCGAGTGGGAGACCCATCATTTAACATCATAAGTTTATAGTCATCTAAAATATCTAAAAAAATAAGAGGACAAATGATTACAATAATGAGAATTCCAAGATGTGTGATGAATGTTAAAATTTCCTAACACAACAACAGGGAAAGAAATAGAGGAAAGGATAGATGAGAATTCAGACAGGACATTGATATTGGGTTCAGGTATATACACAGAGAAGAAAGTAATGTTTGAAATACGGACAGCCACAATATTGACAAAATTACTATGTGAGGGAATGGAAACAGAAGAATATATATATATATATATATATATATATATATATATATATGGCCAGCTTTACCATCAGTCCTGTTGTCCTGGCGGCATACATAGCCCGAGACTCTAAAATTAGAGCCAGGTCTTAGCCACGTCATCTGAATGACAAGAATTAATGGATCATGTTTTTTAATTAAATATAATATGATATGATTATTGTTTTTCATGCTACGACAGTTCCACTGTAGGATGATGTTTTTTTTTTTTTTTTTTTTTTTTTTTTTTTTTTTATCTACACCTCCGAGGGTCTGGTTCGGAGTCGTTTTTAGACTACTAATATTTAATACTAGTCCTCTTTGTCACTCTTCTCGCGTATATTCGAGCATTCATACTGCATACCTTTATCGTCTAGCAACATACACAGCCATTCAACGGGTATATTTTACCCGGCAAAACAAAATCAACTATCACTTAAGGCTATGAATAAACAAACTAAGGCTACGGGAACAGACTGGGATATTGGGGGATTGAGGGGGGGTGTGTTTTTATTTATTACAGAATTTTTTTTTTTTTTTTTTTTTTCTTTTTTTTCCTCTTTTTTCTTTTCTTTTACATTTCCTTAAAAACTATTACAATCTTTCAAGCTATATTACATATTATAATTTATCTCTAATAATAAACTTTCTTATGCTAATGTTTTTGTTAACTGATTTTACAATTTGTAGCTTTTTTTTTTATTTTTTTTTTTTTTTTTTTTTTTATTTTTTTTTTTTTTCAAAATGCACTTACATCACTAGGAGGCACAATCTTACAATCTTAGACTACTAAACTTATTAACATTTATATTAACTTATTTACTACTAATACAGTTTTAAACTATTTCTATATAACTACATTATACAAAATAGTAATAACTTAAAACAATATGTTCCTACTATATATCTCACACTATTTCTATGTTACTATTTATTTTATATCAATAACTATATAACATAGCTTGCTTATGCCTTATTACTTTTATTCACTAGCTTACAAATATTACTGCAAAAATTAAGGAACAGATCTCTGCTATCAACGTTTTTAACAATTTCTGATAATAAATCCCGAGTCAATTTCACACCAATCTTACATTCTAGATTGTACCTCTCCAGGCCATATATAGGGCAGTCCAGGAGGACGTGGAAGACAGATTCAGAGCATCCAGGGTCGCAGACGCACGACGGATTCTCCTTGCACTTGAAACGGTGCAAGTACTCAGAGAATCCGCCATGCCCCGTCAACACCTGGGTGACAAATCTGTCCACCTTTATTTTACCTATAATCTTGTGTGCGGCTATCGCGTCAGGGAAGAAGACCCTGGTGACGCCCGCCGTTTCACCACTACGATACCGCTGGTTCCATTCATCAAGCGATTGCATACGGATGCTACGCCTGATGAATGACACCGGGCAGCTGTCGTAGTCAAAAGCGCGTTTCAACTTCAGCGCAGCTTCCTTGGCCAGATGATCGGCACGCTCATTCCCCTCTAGTCCTGCATGGGCTTTAATCCAGAACAAACTTATACGTTTGTCCTGGAGCAAAGCCCTCTGCAGATGTCCCCGCGCCTCTACAGCCAGGGGATGGAGGGCTTTCGGATTTTGAACAGTGAGCAGTGCCGATGACGAGTCGGAATATATCCCGATCGATCCAGCCAAGCGGTCCGCGGCCATCCGCGCCGCCCGGCATATCGCCAAGAGTTCCGCCTGGTATACCGTACAGTAGGACGGCAAAGCAAGCTTGAGGGTTTTGGTTTCGGCAGCGCCGGTCCATACGGACAACGCCGCCCCCACCTTGCCCTCAATCTTGCTGCCGTCCGTGAAGATGTTGTAGTCGTTATCACTATTGGCAGAAAATTGCTCCTGGTCAACCAGGCACTTGAACTCCAGGTCGATATGACAGGCGGGATGCGGAGACCACAGAGCGAGGACATCTGCTCCACCTCCCGATCCCCAATCACTGGCTGGGGCACCCCCCTCCTCGCCTCGTATAAAGCCGCGGCTTCGCGGACACGTAGATCGAGAGGGAGTATCCCAGCCAGCAATAGTGCCGAGTTCAGGGAGGTAGTCCGGTATGCCCTGCAAATTTTCTGCGCGAAGCCTCGCTGGACCACGTTCAGCTGCTTGCGGATACCGAGCTTGATAGTATTGTAGGATGATGTGCTCCATTATTGAGGATGAGGTTTGCAAGCTGAGTTAAGTTACTAAGAATATTGTTCGGTAGCCCGGAGTCACTGAACCGGGAAAGCATGTTAATAAGTAGAGAAGTAAAAAGTTTGATAATATTATCGTTAGAAGAAGGAGAATCATTTGGGAGGGTCAACCAATTAGGATATTCAGAAACAGGTGTTTCAACAATCTCACTATAAGCACGATGATCATAGCCAGGAGAGATAGAAGGAGGTAAGATAAAAAATGCGATTCAATATGCCTTCGTTTGTGTGTCTGTTGAGCAGTGCAAGGCACGTCTCGACGCGTATTTCGCGCTGGCGTTCATTCAATTCGTGAGGCACCCATTTGTCGAGCTCCTTTACTTTTCCAATTTGATATAAATGTACCAATATTGTTTTAATGCTAACTTCGAAAGCTTCTGCTAATTCAGCTGCAGTAAGAGAATCATTACCCTCCACAATTGCCTTTAATTCGTCATTGTCGATCAACAGTATCGGCCGATCACGTGGTTTATTTCTTAGGTCAAAATTTCTGGAACGTAAGCGAGTAAGCCAATAACGAGTGGTACTACAATCGTTAGTAGTGTTCGTACCGTAAACGTCGTTGATGTTGCGTGCCGCTTCTGTCGCTTTGCTACCACGACGGAAGTTGACGGAACTCATACTCCATAATCACTCAAATTTTTAACATATCCATGATGACGAAAAACGTACAAATGCGACGTAAACAGAACGCTATAACTATAACTATGACTAATAATAAAAAAAGAATTCTATATTTTTAAAATAAAAGTATTTTGATATTCGAGTTCTTAGCGATTTTTTTTAAATTGACTGAGACCACAACCATTTACAAAATCGAAGCTTTAAAAGTTAATATCAATAATGACATTAATAGAAATGATTAAACGCATCAAATTTAAAATTAGATAACTTTTTAAAATTTTAATACATCCATAAAGATATCTCATATCTTTATGAATATGTAAAGTTTTTTTTAACCTTGTTTGATTGTGTTTGCGTAACTTTAAGAATATTTTAAAAAGTTAAATGAAATATGGTTTTAAATAATACGTTGATCGCCACGATCTCAGTTGTAGATGTTTGCAAAAAATAACAAAATAATAATACAATTTGATAAAAAAATAATTCCGTTATTTACATCATATTATACCAAAATACTTTTTATTATTTTTGTAAAAAAAAAAATATAATAATTAAAAAGCCTCAAAAAAATTATCCAATATAAAGGAAAAAACAAATCATTATGTTTATTTTTATAAGCATACTACTTTGAAGTCATAGTCTTATCATCATCATCATCATCATCTGAAAAATTTCCATTGCTAGACAAAAACCTCTTCTGGTTTTAAATATCAATATTTTAAAACTTAGCATTAATGGAACTTAACGCGTTTAATTGATCTGAAGCGGTTTGTCATTATACTAATATTATAAATGAGAAAGTACGTTTGTTTGTTACGCTTTCACGCAAAAACTACTTAGCCGATCATCATGAAACTTTGTACACATATTCTTGGAGATATTAGAAGTAACATAGGATTTTTTTTTTTGGTCGCGATTACCGACATCTACGCGGGTGAAGGCCGAAGCCGCAGGAAGAAGCTAGTAGGTATATAAATGTCTATTTTCTGAAATTTCCATATAAAGAAAATCTAAATTTATTTGCTCTGAAAATTTACCTACCAAATGCACAAAAACCCGTTCGTATTGTGGCGAACATGTAGTATTTTGTTTTTAATACGAGTAAAGAGTTAATACATGTCTTGTTTGTTCTAATCATTGATCTGTTTTTATAGATCAATGGTTCTAATTCATTTTAATTATGTGTATTCTCCATGTAGTATTCTCTATATAGAACGTGACATTGGTGAAATGGTGACTAAAGAGTACAGGTTGTGCTCTTTTGGTACCATTGAAAGTCATTAAACAAAAAGAAGTAGAAGTTAAAGTCATTTTAATAAATAATAATTAATATAATAAGGAGAGTGGTGGCACAACTTTAGCAAGACGAAGAAAAGTAGTGAAAAATCTTTAAAAACAATTATTATTAGCAAGAATTATATCGTATTCTTTAGTCTTAGACAGAAAAAATATCAATAAAATATTAAAGAATTCCGGTTTTCTTTTTTTTTTTAAGAGGACTGTCAACTTGACGTTTTTGCATACCAAGTTCGTAACTCATTATTGCTCTAACAATTTTTAATTAATATAAAAATACATAAATACGATGTAGAAACATATGATGTGATTTTCATTATTAACTACATAATTTTCTATAATATGATACCTAGTGCGATCGATTTTTCGTCCTTGAGAACACCTATATTTCAAATTTCATAAAAATAGTTAAAGGAGATGTAATAGAGAGAATAGTTAAAGCAGTAGATGGCACAGTTCAATAAATTGTACGATCTATTATAATTGATACATCTTTCCTAACCTTGAGTCCTTGACAGTCTTGTTAGCACCTTGCATTTGATTAATTGACGTCCTAATGATTTTTCCACAAAATATATTTTGATTTATTTGTTTTTAAATATATATTTATACTATGTCAGGCGACACATCATACTTAATTATTTGACGATTAATTAATGTTAAAATTCTAATTTAAGAAAAATGTATACAATAGTCTAGAGGGAATGTATCAATTATCATAATATAATATTTATATTAGACTGTAACAAGGCCGCTATAAAAATTTAATTGTTACGCTATCGTTACTATCAACAAATAGGCTACCTACTTCTTTATCGTACGTACTGTAATTAGGTACATTTTTGTTTTGTTTGCACGTTAGGCCTTGTGCACATGCGAATTATTACTAAATATTTATACATAGTTTTCTGACAAATACTCGAAGTAAATTATGAGGGTCGTATAACCTGTTACTAAATTGTTAAAAAATATATGTATTAAGAATCATATACACACACACACACACACACACACACACACACACACACACACACATATATATATATATATATATAAGCTTCATTGATGACATATTATGTACCTGTTTGAAGCTGTTACATATATATACATATATACAATCAAAATCTGGAGGCACGGCAGTGCCTCCGCCAAGTCGAGCAAAAAAAAAAAAGGTGGCACGGCCGTACTATCTTTTCTCGAAGCAACTCAGGCCATTTTCGACCCCCTATAACTTCGTTGTGGATAAAACTAGAAGTCTGAATTTTCAATACCCAAGCAGGCATTGTATAAACACGGTATATTTCAAATTTCATTCAATTTGAACCAGTAGTTTAAGAATTATAATTAGTCAAAGTTTCGAATTTTGTCACTCACTGACTGACCGATCATCAAAACTCTAAGGCACTTCTAGCAGACATAAAAGCTTCAAATTTAGAATACCATTAGTGTTTAGTATATAAACCAAGGAAAAATTCAAATATTTTGCAATTTCGGTCCAGTTTTCTAGATACACCAACTGCATAAATAACTTTGTAATCCCATATAAATATATAGGATTACAAAGTTACATTTGCAGTGAATGAATCAATGTACCCGTACAAGTATAACATAGTGGAATAATAGTTGTAGATAGGTACCTAGATATAATTATCTTCAAAGGTAACCTGTAAAATGGTCAACGGAATGAAAAAGCAAGAATGGGACATGTCTTATGTAGCTGTACCAAAATCACGCAAAGTATTAAAGAACACTAATAAATCATAACCGCGACTGGCTGAGGTGATTTGCCCGCTCCACGGCTTCCACGCTTCCCGTACGTAAGTTATTTTATTTTATTCAGTTGGCAGCTATATTAAACCTATCCCTCTAATCGGTTTCTACACTGCATTGTAGCAAAACGCTCAATCGCTTGGCGGCACGTCTTTGCCGATAGGGTGGTAACTAGTTACTACCAAAGACTCCCACCAAAGCAGATCAGAGACAGAAAATTTACTCTGCCGGGGATTGAACACGGGATCTCCCGCTTAATATACAACAGCGCGCACCATTTCGCCAGCGTGATCATCATTTTTGAGTTCATATAATTATGTCATTATTAGAATGCACCTGATTGATTAAGTGAGTCATAACAGCAATAACTGTTAATTAATGTATATTAACATTAAATAAATAAAAATAAATATAGAAAATAAGGACTCAAAATAACTTTTGTATTTTAAAGCTATAACTTCTTGATGAGAGTAAATTTTTATACGATGCACGTGTACTCTGTGACAAAAAACCGACAACATAAAGCTAAGTAGTAGGCGCCGCGCAATTGCGCTAACTTACTTCATTGTGATGGATGTGTCAACTCACTTTTTACAAGCTTTTATTTTGTTTCACCTGTCTCGATATTTGTCATCAAATCTTGCAAATTAAATTTGATCCAAAATAATAGTAAATCATGTGACAATGCAATATTATGATTACATGGTGCTGATTTGATGGAGGAGCTAGAAGGTAGCCAAAGGAAGGATTTCGGGCCCGTTTGAGTCCTCTAGACGAGTAAGTTTGTCTTTCAATGGTAACCAGGGTCTGGTGATGAAGTTGAAATGTGGTCATAGGAACTCAGTAATGAAACGACGCAACCCCATCGAGTTTTGGCTCGTTTGGTTCGTCTTAACGAATACTTTGTTTTGAAATAGTTACCAGGGTCTGATCTGATAATAGAGCTGGAAGGTGGCTATAGGAACTTCGCAATGAAACGATACAAACTCATCGAGTTCGGGCTCGTTTGGATCGTCTTGATGAGTAGTTTGTCTTTCAATGGTAACCAGGGTCTGGTGATGGAGCTGGAATGTGATAATAGGAACACCCTAATGAAAACTACGCAAACTACGCAACCCCATCGAGTTTCAGCTCGTTTTATTCGCCTTGACGAGTACTTTGTTTTTAGATGGTTACCAGGGTTTGATCGGATGATGGAGCTGTAAGGTGGCCATAGGAACTTCGCAATGAAACTAAACAAGCTCATCGAGTTCGGGCTTGTTTCAATCCTCTTGACCAGTAGTTTATCTTTCAATGGTAACCAGGGTCTTATGATGTAGCTAAAAGGTGGTCAAAGGAAGTCAGTAATGAAACGATGCAACCCCATCGAGTTTCAGCTCGTTTAATTCGGCTTGACAAGTATTTTGTTTCAAGACGGTTACCAGGGTCTGATCTGATGATGGAGCTGAGAGGTGGCAACAGGAACTTTGCAATAAAACGACACAACCTCATCGAGTTCGGGCTCGTTTGAATCGTCTTGACGAGTAATTTATCTTCCAATGCTAACCAGGGTCTGATGATGGAGCTGGAAGGTGATCATAGGAACTCTATAAGAAACGACGCAACCACAACGAATTTAGGCTCGTTGATTCGTCTTGATGAGTACTTAATTTTTAGATGGCTACCGGGGTCTGATCTGTTGATGGAGCTAGAAGGCAGGCAAAGGTACTTCGCAATGAAACGACCAAACATCATCGAGTTCGGGCTCGTTTGGATCATCTTGACGAGTAGTTTGTCTTTCATGGTAACCAGGGTCTGGTGATGGAGCTGAAAGGTGCTTATAGGAACTCTGTAATGAAACGACGCAACCCCATCGAGTTCGGGCTCGATTGAATTGTCTTGACGAGTAGTTTGTCTTTCAAAGGTAACCAAGGTCTGATGATGGAGCTGGAAGGTGATCATAGGAACTCTGTAATAAAATGTCGCAACCCCATCGAATTTTGGCTCGTTTGATTTGTCTTGACGTGTACTTTGTTTTTAGATAGTTACCAGGGTCTTATCTGATAATGGAGTTGGAACACAGACTCATCGAGTTCGGGCTCGTTTGAATCCTCTAGACGAGTAGTTTGTCTTTCAATGGTAACCAGGGTTTGATAATGTAGCTAGAAGGTGGTCATAGGAACTCTGTAATAAAACGACGCACTCCAATCGAGTTTCGGCTCCTTTGATTCGTCTTGACGAGTACTTTGTTTTAGTGGGTTTTCAGGGTCTGTTTACAGATGGCGCGCACCAACCGTTAACTCGGCGCATCGTCTTATTATAAGTATAACTTTTTACGTACGTACATAAGTATACATTCACTTTTTTAAATATTTTTTAAAAGTTTATTTTTATGGAAGTTTAGGTGTAAAAAATCGACAGCAATCTGACAACACTGTTTCCGGCTAAACATACTTCATTCATCTCTCTTGTCAAGTATTTCAAGTTGTCAACTTGAGATCACAATATGTACAAATACGTTGTTGATATTAAAGAAGTAGAAGACACCGGAAAGGAAAATAAGTAGGACTGTCTACAAAAAGAAATGAGATGCCATCAAAAACATAACTTGTAAAAAGAAACCAAGTCTCGCCACTCACTTCTTCTTCCGTAAAAAGTTGTGAGATCCATGTAATACCAAGTCGGCTAATTTATTCAAACCCTACTTAAGGGTTCTTCTGTTTTAAGTTATTACGTTAGTAGCTAACCTAACAACATCGTATAATGATCATATCAATATTAAAAATCTTTGATGTTTTAAATAAATAGATTGACTTGGCAATCGCATGAAAACAATGTATCTAAGAAGTAACACATAGGAATATTATATTAAATTAGATTGTTTAGTGCGATTGCCAAGTCAGTCTATTTATTTAAAACATCAAAAATTTTTAATATTGATATGATCACTATACGATGTTGTTAGGTTAGCTACTAACGTAATAACTTAAAACAGAAGAACCCTTAAGTAGGGTTTGAATAAATTAGCCGACTTGGTATTACATGGATCTCACAACTTTTTACGGAAGAAGAAGTGAGTGGCGAGACTTGGTTTCTTTTTACAAGTTATGTTTTTGATGGCATAAGCTTTAAATTTATAAGAATTATTTAATTAAATGTTACACTTTACTACACGTTTAGACAAGGCAATCCTTCGCAGTGTGCGGAGCAGAGAGAAGACTTTATATAATTTTTTTTATTTATTATAGGTATAAACATGCGAAATAAATTTCAGTTTTAAATGAATTACGTTAAAATATTAAATTGTTATAAATTATATGCAAGAGTACCTAACTGATAAGACTAGTCAGTTCACCAAAAATATTGTTAAAAGAAATTTGTTGAAATTCTTAAATATTTTAGTAAATTTAATTAAACAATTGAATACTTATAAAATATGTGCGATTTTAGTAATATAATCTTTATTTTTAGGAGTTCCATACTCAAAGGTAGCCACCGGAACCCAGTTGCTAAACTAGTAGGTACGTCTATCCGTCTGTCATAAATATCTTGGGGGCCACTAAAAATTATATATATATAAGAGATTTCCACCTATATATTGACTCATACACTATACTATATACTCACGATATCTCTGGAACCATAAGGCGCAGAGACTTGAAATTTGGTAGAAATATTCTTTTTGACGAGTAGAGGTCAGCTAAGAACGGATTTTACGAAATTCTACCTCTAAAGGGATGAAAAAGAGAGGCAAATTTTGTATGGGACAACGTGATTCCTTGATCCAATCTACTTCAAATTTTTCATAAATATTCTTTAAATTGATTGAAGACGTGTTTCGTATGTAATCGAAATTCAGGCTGGAGGCGATCACATCATTCCCAAGGCGTACTGTCTTCTAGAAAATCGTTGATAGAATAATATCCTTTGGTACACAAACGTTCTTTCACAATTTTTTTAAATTTGGCAATAGAAACTTTTTGAACGTTTTCTGGGAGCCTGTTGTATAAGCGTATACATTGTCCATAAAAAGAATTACTGACTCGGCGTAAGCGAGTTACAGGCATTACAAGTTTATGTTTGTTCCTAGTATTAATGCTATGCATGTCGCAATTCCTGGGAAATTCGTGTATATTTTTATGGACATACATAACATTTTCGTACACATATTGAGAAGCAACAGTCAATATTTGCAAGGAAAAGATAAAAGCTGTCTTGGACTATTATTAAATATAAATATATGTTTGACATACACACACGATCGTCTGTTCCTAAGGTAGGCAACTTAATGCCTGTGTTTTAGGTAACAGCCGACTGATATACATTTTTTATAAATATACATATAAATAATACATAAAGAAATAAATACATATTACACCCAGACTCGAGGCGGGAATCGAACCCACGATCCTGGAGCAGAAAGCAGGGTCACTACCAACTGTGCCATCAATCAAACTTTAAAAAATAATTACTTGCGGGTTTATTCAAATCTAAGAGACAAAATCGTATTGTGGTGTAATTATACCAATGATACAACGAACGAAGCATTGATGACCGTTCCGGTGTAGTGGTGCGAGTAGTCGCCTCAACGCCTCGCCTCAATGCCGGTGGTCACGGGTTCGATTCCCGCTCGGGGCAGATATTTGTATTTGTGCCAATATTTGTTTTAGGTCTGGGTGTATGTCCTTGTGGGTTTCCCCACTGTGCTCCGGAGAGCACGTAAAGCCGTCGGTCCCGTTTGTTATCATGGATACCTCATAATAATCGTTACTTATGGTAGTAATACTATCCGCTAACCCGTAGTGGAGCAGTATGGTGGATTAAGCTCCAACCCTTCTTCTATGTGGGAAAAAAGGCCTTCGCTCAGCAGTGGGTTGTTTACAGGCTGATACAATACAGTACAGTACTGAAGCATTTGTGGCCTCCAGTGACGAAAATGAGCCTTACCATGAATATTAGAGTCCATCTAAGGGGAGATGTTATGCCGGATAGTTCTCAGACCTGTTGCTTAAAATAGGAAATTGTAATTTCCGGGAACTGGATAATAATATACTGTAACATAATATAATGTATGTGTATATGAGTATATATTTACCATAAACATAGCTTAAGGTCAAACTCTTAATGTAGCGGGAGTTTACTTGAGGGCAAGCTGCTTCTCCCACAGCCAGTTGTATGTGGCATGTTTCAGAGTAGCCTAGTGATTCTAGCACCCCGAAGGAAAAACAAAAAATATTGTTTATAAAGAAATAGTACGGAAGGTGTAGTATTTCGACTTCGTTGTAAAAAGATAATACCCCCGTGTAACTTTCTCCAAATCAAAGGCCGAGCTTCGTGTTCCTAAAATATAACAATTTTTCTTTTTTTAATGTTTATTTAAACTTTAAATCCCTACTCTATAATAAAGATTGTTATATTTTATAAGTATTCAAATATTTCAACATAATAATTTATATTTAATTAAAAGTCTAAAAACCCATTTAATCGCGTTTATTTCAAATTTCTATATAATAATAATTTATATGTTATAACAAAATTAATAAAGTAAAAAAAAAACCTATTATAACCATTTTCGACTTCTACGCGGACGAAGTCGCGGGCTAAATAAAAGCTTAATATATAAAAGCGAAAGGTCAGTCACTCACTCTCTTATCACTATATCTCTGGAACCATAAGATCTAGAGACTTGAAATTTGGTAAAAATATTCCTTTTTTTTTAATAAGTAACAAAAATATCCACGGGCTTATATTTGCCCGTGCCTTTTTTAATTAAATGTATAAGATTGTTTATATAGTTTCATGCGTACCTACTATTTTAGACTTAGCTAGACTTAGGATCTCTATGACGCGAGTCCGTATACTGACGATTATTTATTTATTTATTTATTTATTATTATTATTTTTAATACATATAAACGTAATCTTTATTTACAAATATAATTTACATATACAAATATACACACATACTCACATACATACATACACATATATATATACATAAACACGTACACATATACACACATACATACATACATACATACATGTATATATATATATATATATATATATATATATATATATATATATATATCGTTTTTTTTTGTCTTACATCTATTTACATATGTTTCTTATTTTCTATGTACATAATATAATCTAATTAATCATTGCTCGTCACTACATATTATACATACCAGCCACCACATCTTTACGGCATGACTACATTTACATTTGGGATCTTTATTTTTGTATTATTTATTGAGGACTCTGCCGCAGCCATCCCCCGAGGGAAGCCTCAGCTGTTCGAGCACATCCTCAATGACGGCGGTGTCTCTTTCATGTATAGCCATCTTGAGGGTGTGCTCGAGTATTTCCTTTGTTGTGGCCTCCACCGCCTTTTCGACAAAACGACCGATTGCATCACCACCGTCGTCGGTGTAGTAGACACAGGTCTTTGTGTGCCTGGTCACCGCGACCACAGCATGCGGAACACTGTCATGAATCCGCAGCCTCCTAGTCTTTGTCTGGACGATGATGACTGCCTCGCGTGTCTGTCCCTGTGCCTCGTGGATAGTCATGACGCTCGATCCCTGTCCGGTGCCGTATCCCTGGTCTATCAACGTCTTCTTTTCCTCTTGTGTGAAAACCAGGTATAGGGTCCGGTCTTGTCTTTTAGGAATTTGAGCGCCAGTGAACCTCTCTATCCTCAGAGAATGGACAGTGTGGTTTGAGGAATAGATGTTTTTATATATCTCACTGAGGGCGAGTGCAACGTCCTTGGGGTTGCGATGCGTGCAAGACAACTCACTTGTGATGCCTGTGGTCAGGTTGGGTCTACAGTACCGCATTACGAACAGGTTCTCTCTGTCGATATACGGCAACTGATTGATATCTCCGACGAGGACCACTTCTTTTGCCTCCGACAGTCGGGCGGCCATCACTATGGCCCCGAAATGGTTCATGAGGGCTTCGTCCACCGTTAAACGATCTACTTTTACGCCTTCACGAAAACCATTCACTAAGATGGAGACCATAGCACATGAGTAAATAAACCGTACAGAGTGAAAGCTTCATACAAGCGCGCTACGATAGGTACACTACTACAAGCATGAGACGCGTGTGTGCGTCGGCACTAGCGCCTCGTCACATACGAGAGAAACCGGCCTATCTTGTGTTTAAACTCAAGGGCTGCAGCAGCAACGTTGCACCGTGTTTTTATTTAATGATTTATTAATTTAAATAGTGTTTTAATATAATTTTATTAGTGTTTTAGTATAATAATTTTAATAGTATTTTAATATAATTTTAATAGTGTTTTATATAATTTTAATGGTATTTTAATATAAAAGTGTAAATATGGTTTACTGTACAGTGTGTATGAACAATAATATAAAGAATAAAAACACATCATTTTTTTCTTATCCCAAAGACTCCACTAGGTAAGTAGTACTAACATGATTATAATTTATTATTTTTAATGTGTTGGGTAGATAGATAGCTCGTATAATTACATATATTTGATGTTATTGTGATATTATGTAACCGCATCGTGCGGTTCGCCGGCCAGCCGTAGCGTCGGCAAACTCGCGTTCAAGCTAGAATAAGATACTCTATAGTTATCTCATTCTCTCGTAGGTTACTTTTCTGAAGTTTCACTTCTGCCGTGTGTGAATGCACATACACATTTATTTAATACTTAATGCCAAATTATTGGTGTTGATTTGAAATTTGTTTAAATATTCGAAAGTGGGGCTCCTCCTTCAATCGCGTTGAAAAATTTTTTAAACGTTTTTTTTATGAATAATACACATAAGAGAAAGCAATAATAAGGTGGCGCACGCCCAAAAAATTTTTTTTTTATAGATTGTTAGGTCTTTTTTTAGCGTTAATTCTAGTTTTAAAGGCAAGTCATTTAACAAGAACTAGTTCTAAGTAGGAAAATCGCGTTTTACATTTTAAAAAAAAGACGTAACAACCTCTAAATAAAAATAAATTCTTTTTTAGGGCGTGCGCCACCTTATTATTGCTTTCTATCGTGTTTATTAGTCATAAAAAACGTTTAAAAAAAATTTCAACTCGATTCAAGGAGGAGCCCCACTTCCGAATAATTATCGAAATTTATAGGTAATACCTACTTATCTAGTATTTGAATTATTGTTTATCATTGATTAATAATGTTTATAAATTAAAATACGAACATTTATAAAACAAAAAATACGAACGAGCTTTACAGTAGTCACATATGTAGGTAATTTCTAACTCGGTATGCGTTTTGGCTTTACTGTAAGTGTACCGAGAATGTTATTTTAATAAATCGATATGATATTTGACATCTCACTTTAGTAATAATAATAAATAACTAATTTGTTTTTTATTTTTATTTTTATATTTATTTAACAAAATAAAAAATATCAATGGAGAAGTTTTCTAAAAATGTTTATGAAAGAATCTTTTTTTTTTTAAATCGCAAAATCATAAACATCAATTTGATAGAATAATTTTTTAATACCTTGAAAATTTATAAAGTTTTTGGAAAATATTTAAAAAAACAAACACAATAGAAAACACAACAAAAATAAACTTTGTCATCTTATTGAACAACTATTGTTTATTAAATTTTATCCTACTGTGCCAACCCTACTAAAATAGGTATAAATTTTGCTCGCTCCTTAGAAGCTTTCACTCTGTACGGTTTATTTACTCATGTGGCCATAGTGCACACCTTTAATTAGGCTTTTTCGCCATAGCGGTGAGCAAGTTTTTCTTTGAGGTCTTTGGCCGCCTCTATTGTGGTTGTGGCTACTATTTTACCATCCTCGTGAAAGTTCCCGACTGTGTGTGTTGTCTTGCCGCACCCAGGAACCCCATTGATCCATTTCAGTGACGGCAGTTTCCAGGCCCCGAAGGCATCGCCGACTTCCTGATCGCCCGTGATGGTTTTTGCCATCTCGAGTATCCGGTCGCCAAGCATCACCCTCGTGCATCTGGCCACTATCACCACTGGGTCTCCTTTTGGCGTGTTAAAGGTCTGAGGTCCTTCTTTTTGTCCCTCAGCCTCGATTGCGCCCACGAAGCCGGCTGTGGTGTTATAAGCGGCCATATACAATCCCTTGAATTGAGGCGGAGGTCGGTGTAGGCTATGGTTACGTAAAATGTATAATAGTCTAGGCTAATCTCTATTCCCAACACCTGTCCGGTGTTGGGTCTGGCGAACGGCTTAGGGGGAGAGTGCATGTCATGTAGATCCCCTAGGCAAGGCTGATAGTTATCCTTCTTGTGGTTGCCGCCTGTTATTGGTCTGATTCCCTCTGAATCAGACGTAACTGAAACCGTCAGCCGTATCCTGTCTACCCTTTACCCTATGCTACCTATCCCTCCAATCCTCCCCTATCATATCCTTATTCCCGCACACTGCTCAGACATTATCGTACACTTATCAAGCACACTCCAGTTATTCAGACAGGCACATAACACCATACAGACAGTAACACTTCAACGCCGAATATTGGGCGGCGGAAACTAACCCGACAAACGCTGGCTTGCCTGCGTCGGCTAGCAGGAGCCGAAAAGAGTTAAATAGTCTTCAAAAGTCTGTGTATGACGCCTTGGGAAAGCGTTAGTACTACATTTCCCGAACCCCCCCCCTTAATGAAAGTATGAACATAGAGGAATATGATATGCCATGCGATCCGGTTAGCGCCCGGCGCACACGGGTACCCGGGCCTGTGTGTGAGAAGTTGGTTACCGAAGACTATGAGGTGGTGGGCAACCAGGCCACCTCATCAGTGCAGAATGCTACTGGCCAAATTAATATTATTAAAGAGCGCGAAAGCAAGAATTCCAAGCAGCAAGTGCTCCCAAATATACCCCATCAATTAATTAAGAACTATGAAAGACCAAGATCCTCATCGCTTAATGATGTAAGCAATGTGGTCCAACAAAGAATTGACTCCTATCTTACGCGTAATGTTGATTATTATTCTGATATGAACGATACCCCAGAAGTATCCACTCAACCACCAAGTTGGCAAAAAGTGCCCTGTTCTAGGAAACGTAAACGAATCAGTGACCCAACATCTCCGACGCAACATACCCAAACCGCTAATAGCTTCAGTGCCCTGCCGGTAGACCAACCAGAATATGAGAACTCTCTCCCTAAAAACAAACCTATTAACAAGCCACCACCCATAATCTTGTACGGAATTCAGGACATTAATGAACTATCCAAGCTCTTGGAGGCTAAAAGCAGTGCAGAACACTTCAAACTAAAAATTATTAACAAAAATAACCTTCGGATCATCATTGACTCCATAGATGAGTACAAAAAGATAATCGATATCATAAGAGAGTATGGTTTAATAGGACATACCTTCAGCAGAAAAGACACCAAATGCTTTCGTATAGTTGTGAAAAATCTGCACCATACTACTCCTCACAGTGCGATAATTGAAGCTATTGAAGCAACCGGTAACAAGGTACGAGGCGAAATAATCAATGCTCGATATGGCCCCAATAAACTTCCTACATCAACATTCTTTATTAATATTGAACCTAGCATCAACAATAAATCTGTTAAAGATATACAATACATTTTTCATCAGTGAGTAAAAATAGAAAACCCTCGCAAATCCAAAACAGTTGTTCAATGTCACCGATGCCAACAGTACGGACACTCCAAAAATAATTGCATGAGGCCGTATCGCTGCGTTAAATGCGGAGAAGGACATAAAACCTCGGACTGCCTTAAAAAAGATAGAAACACTCCTGCAAAGTGCGCCCTATGCTTCCTTGATCATCCCTCAAACTATAAGGGTTGCCAGGTATATAAGGAGATACTAGCCAGAAAAAGGCAAACCACTCTTAGAGTATCACAACAACCGAAACCAAAGTCAACAGAAGACAAATCTACAAACAACCAAGAAGCTAAACCCTCATCTAAAATGCCTTATGAGAACCACCCAAGTCGTCGATCCTACGCTGAAGCGGCAGTAGCTTATATTCCAACAAAAGATGATTGTGACAATATTAAATTCCACCAAAGTACAAGCGCGTTAGAGAGTATTCTCCTGCAACAGAACAAAAAGATAGACTTTTTATTACAACAAATAAGCACCCTTATGGGTCTTATAACAACACTCGTTACACAGACGCAAAAATGAACTCTCTACGCATTGCAACATGGAATATAAACGGCCTGTCAGGTAGAAAGGACGAAGTCAGAGCATTTATGATATCCAATAAACTGGATGCCGTGCTTATCTCAGAGTCTCACGTGACAGAAAGAAGCTTCTTTCAGATTCCCGGGTACTGCACTTACCTAACCCCTCATCCCGATGGTAGTGCTCATGCTGAAACCGCAATCATAATAAGGCAACATCTGAAACACTCTGTAATAGAACCTTTCACAACGAGCCATTTGCAGGCAACGACTATCAGAGTTAAGGATCGAGGCGATTACATTACTCTTTCTGCTATCTATTGTCCACCTCGGCACATTATAAATGAGGCCATGTTTACTGCTTACTTTAAAACACTAGGGAATCGCTTCATCAGTGGAGGTGATTGGAACGCCAAACACACATATTGGGGCTCACGTTATACTCACTCACGCGGTCGAGAACTTAAGATGTGTATCGATACCAATCGGCTTCGACCAATATCAACGGGAGAACCTACATACTGGCCTACTGACTTCAGAAAACGGCCCGATCTCTTAGATTTTTTCGTTACTAAAAATATTTGCCATTTGTACACATCCATTGAATCTAGCCTTGATGGCTCGTCAGATCACTCCCCAGTAATTCTTGAGGTCAGTACTATAATACCCGCTACCGAAGATAGCTTAGAACACTTGTGCAATTCTCGGACTGACTGGGAATCCTTTGGTGATTATCTTACTGAAAATATCAACCTCAAGATCCCACTTAAAACCGCTGATGATGTCGATGATGCTTGTATTTACATTACTAATACGATCCAGATTGCCGCTTGGATTAATACTCCTCATACAAATCAGGTACATCCCAGAGTATGGCTTCCTTTTGAAATAAAAACTAAAATAGAGGAAAAAAGACGACTTCGACGTGTTTGGCAAACGTCGCGTGACGTCACGGATAAGACGCGTTTGAACAGTGCGATCAAAGAGCTAAAAGATATTTTGAAAACAACCTCGAACAATTTAATGAAAAACAATCTAGAGAAGATGTGTCATACTGGTCGAGGCGAGCATTCTCTATGGAAGGCTACTAAAAACACATTAAACCAACCCATAAGACATTTGCCTCCCATTCGAACTGGAAATTCTTGGGCGCGAACTAACGAAGAGAAGGCAGAAGCTTTTGCTACTCATCTAGCATCAGTATTTAGCCCAAACGAGCCCATTGATTCAGATGACGCTGAAATTGACGACATTCTTGCGCAAGATTTACAACTCTGTCTGCCCTTGAAACCAACTTCCCCTAGAGAAAATTCCCAAAAAATCGCTCTTCTCGACACCAACAAAGCCCCTGGTTTTGACCTGATAACACCAAGAGTACTGAAAGAGTTACCTAAAAAGTGCCTCACATTCTTGGCCAACCTCTTCAATGCCATTCTTAGAACGTGCCATTTTCCTGAAGTATGGAAAGTATCTCAAGTAATTATGATACCCAAGCCAGGAAAACCTGTGGAAGAGACTTCATCCTACCGCCCTATCAGTTTAACACCGGTATTGTCCAAACTCTGGGAAAAAATTTTCCTGACCCGATTAAAGGTCTGTCTCGACGAAAGCGATGTAATTCCTACTCACCAATTTGGCTTTCGTCAACAGCACTCAACGGTGGAACAAGTACACAGAGTGTATCACACAATCCGCCAATGCCTAGAGAAGAAGGAATACTGCTCTGCAGCCTTCCTGGATGTCCAGCAAGCTTTTGACAGAGTTTGGCACAAGGGCCTTCTGTGCAAAATAAAGCTATATCTCCCTCACTCTGTGTATTTAATACTGGAATCATATCTCAAAGACAGGTATTTTCAAGTGAAACAGCAAGATGCGAGATCAAACTTCTACACCAGCACGGCCGGCGTTCCCCAAGGGTCGGTATTGGGTCCCGTCCTGTACAACATATTTACGTGTGACCTACCTCTCTCGCCTGATGTTACTGTTGCAACCTTCGCAGACGATGCTGCCTTCCTGTCTTGTAACAAAGATCCCAATCTAGCTAGCTTTCAATTGCAAAAGCAAATGGATGAAACTAGGAAATGGCTTAACAAATGGCGCATCAAACCCAGCGCGTCTAAATCGCAGCATATCACTTTTACTTTAAAAACCGGCGATTGTCCTGTCATAAAATTAGGCGAAGAGGAACTACCTAAGACAACATGTGTAAAATATCTAGGATTCTACATGGATCGACGTCTCACATGGGGAGACCACATAAAGCACAAGCGTGATGAACTGAACAACCGCTTTAGAAATTTACTATGGCTTCTCGGTAGACAGTCTACTTTGTCCCTCAGTAACAAAATAATGGTTTACTGTTCAATCCTCAAACCCATCTGGCTTTATGGCATACAGATATGGGCTACTGCCTGCAAATCAAATATACAGATCATACAAAGAGCCCAAAATAGTATGCTCAGAGTTATAGCTAATGCTCCTTGGTTTGTACGTAGCACAGAAATACACCAACACTTGGCATTGCCAACAGTCATTGAGGAAATCAATCGTTATAATTCAAAACACAGAAAACGCTTGCTTAGCCATCCTAATCCATTAGCAAACAGCATCTTAAATATGAAAAAAGTAAAGCGATTAAAGCGGGCAAATGTGCTTGATGATGTGTAGATCTGAGGGCAGTGGTCCTTTCATCTGGAAAAGCCATTACTAACTTCAACAAACCTGATTAAAGTCTATCGACTGATTGCAGGTGTCACCAGGAAAAAAAAATATACAATCCCGACATACTGCCTTTGAGTACTTGGCAGGTGTCGTTATTATATATGGCAGCCTCGGCTTCATCGAGTTCCACCCCCAGCAGCCTTTCATGTCCATATTGGTAGGTCTTCATGATCTTTTTGCAGGTGGCCAGGCTTACCTCACGGTTCGCCTTTGTAATGGCCAGGAACTCGATGTATGCATTTTCTGCATGTTGTTGTGGTGTAGACGCTGGTCGAAGCTTTGGTGGTGTGACTTGCCCCTTGTCAGCTCTCGTTCGGTTGGCTGATGACAACTGAGGAGGCCTCGGATTTTCGTTTCTCATAAACCTTCTCAGCGCCTCCGATTGTCTTTCATTCGAGAAAGCCGGTTTTGGAGCAAGGTGGGACGGTCGGGTACCTCTTTTGGGAAAAATATTCCTTTAGCCAAACAGAGATCAGCTAAGAACGGATTTTACGAAATTCTACCCGTAACGGGGTAAAAAAGGAGGGCAAAGTTTGCATGGGACAATGTGATTCCTTGGTCCAATCTACTTAAAATTTTGCATAAACATTTATTAACAGAATCGATTGAAGACGTGTTTCGTATTTTATCGAAATTCATCTCCTAACGGGGTTAAAAGGGGGTAAAATCTTATTTGCTTTGTAGTTGATATTAATACTCCTTAGTGCTTTTGATTTAAATAACATTTTATTTTGACACATGTTTGACAAATTAATCAGTCTGTTATAAAATATTTTCCAGTATCGACACAGGTGTAGGTGATAAAAAGTATAAATTTATAATTTTTAAAATTTTAGTTAAATACCCGTGCGAAGCCGGGGCGGGCCGCTAGTTGATAATATATGTAAAAGTAAAATAATGTGAAAAAATTTATGAGATACCTACTAACACTACATACATACTCATAAGAAATATGTTTTTTTAATTTTTTTTAATAATGAAAAAAAAATGTATTGAATATTACGGAACTCCTCGCGTGTGTATGACTCGCATTTTGTAGGTTTTGATGTTCTTATAACTCCGGTACAAAGCCTAGCCTTCTTCTTTTTCTTTTGGTTTAATGGCTTTCAATGGTGCCAAAAGAGCACAGATAAAGCCTATTCTAAACAAACATCTAAAGACAGAATTATGTTAAAAAATATGTTTATTACACTTCTAAAAATTTATGTTTTCAGTGCTATGAAGAATTGTTTTTCTTAGAAAATTTGATTTTGTTTTGTTTAAATGTAATATAATGATGAACGTTCTTATTCGGAGAATATAAATTTTTAAATTTTTATTGTCACTTAAACGAAGAACAGGATATTTACCATGTTTATAATTAATCCTTTTGAGTTCCCGATATTTAGGCACTGTTGCAGATGCCATGGTCACGAGTACACTACCCGTACTTGTAGAGTATAATCGGTTAAAATAATTTAATTTAATAAGGATCTAGGTCTATATGAGGCACGCCGAGGTTGCATGACACAATTCTAACGTGTAATTATCTCGACCAAGGACTACACCAAACGACCACATTTACGTATTTCCCAATATGCCAATGATTTGCAATATTATATTTTATCTCAGAACTGACGTTAACGTAGAAATGTCATCGGTTCTGGTTTAAATATTTATGCAAAACATTGCAAACTAGGTATATTGCACTCTTAGAACATGTTCATATTTGGGTGGGGCTCAAAAAAATTGTACCATAACACACTAGAAAATATAACACACAGAGACGCACGCAACACACTGGAAAAATTGTAACACACTAGAAATTAGTAAGGCCTTGATTACACTATACCTACCTATCATAATTTATTAAAAATGTTAGGTAATTTTTAACCGACTTCAAAAAAAGGAGGAGGTTCTCAATTCGTCTGTATTTTTTTTTTTTTTATGTGTGTTACCTCATAACTTGGTACTGGGTGTACCGATTTTAATGATTCTTTTTATATTCAAAAGCTAGTGCTCGTCATGTGGTCCCATTTTAATTTGAGCGAGATGTGACTAGTAGTTTTTGAGTAATCCTTAATAATGCGTATATTTGTTCCTGATACCGCGCGTCGCTGCGCGGGTCGCGTTGCACACTATCGTTCCTTGAGGCTTAATTTGTTTCGGAAGATTATCACGTGTTATGTTTTTTATGTTTACTACGAGTTAAACTATACAATATTATATTTTGTTTCTCAGATTACGACTCAGGTGTAGAGTTATGTTGCGCTGAACTTTGAGATAGCACGTTTCAAAGCGCGGCCTGTATTTAAAAGATCATATCTCAAAAATAGTTATACGACAAAGTGTAAAGGAATGACTTTTCATCGGTGATTAACTAGACTAACTGTTTACTAACTGTTACTAATTGTTTTAAAATTTTTAATTTGTCAACATATTTAACGGACACCATTTTGCGTCATTTTTCATAGACTAAGTTAGAATCTTGGGTGGCATTGGAATGAAATAAATAAACAACTTAAATTAAATAAATAATTTACCTTAAATGTTTATAACATAATATATAATATATAATATATAATATATAATACGTAGTGAAAGGCACAAAGGAAGGCACGTTATGACTTATGCCGTTGGTCTCATTACGTTTGCTTAATGTAATTCAATAGGCAGAATATAAACAATATACGGCGTAATTATGTCGCATTCTATGCCTCTCATACTCGGCCGCCTCACCCCGAGCGCACCGCACTGACGCACATGTTGAACAGATTTTTTTCGGGTTTTTTGTTCTATAGTTCACTAGTTCTTTTTTTTACGTCAAAGAAATGTGACAATGCCCAATTTTTTATTCATAAAGGGATGCCGCTCAGACGCAGGTAATAACGATATTAATTTAAGTTGTATAACATATTATAAAATATGCTAAACATAATGCAAAATATTTTTAGGATGTATTTTTAATATCCTCTTTTATAACATACAATATATTATATTATGTTATACAACTTAAATTAATATCGTTATTACCTGCGTCCGAGTGGCATCCCTTTATCGTTAACAAATTGGGCATTGTCAATTTTTCGAGGGTGGTACCTGTAGCTTGTGAACTGTAACCGCCCAGCTTTATATAAATAAATCAGTTATCGAACTACAGATTCACTAAAAATCAAGAAATAAAACAAAATTTTAACAAAAAACAATAACCGACTTCAAAGCAAAAAAAAGAACGGTAAAACAAAAATGCACTAAAAAGTAAAAAAATAATTACGTATTCTTTTGTCTGTAATCAAATTATTACGATAATATAATGTACAATTATTGTTGTTATTGGAGTCGGTGTCAGCCAAGGAAATAAGGAAAAGAGTGCGTAATAGTGTAGGTACACCTATAAATTGTAATGTTAAAGTTAAACTACGTTGGCTGACACCGACTCCGAAAACAACAATAATTGTACATTATATTATCGTAATAATTTGATTACAGACAAAAGAATACGTAATTATTTTTTTACTTTTTAGTGCATTTTTGTTTTACCGTTCTTTTTTTTGCTTTGAAGTCGGTTATTGTTTTTTGTTAAAATTTTGTTTTATTTTAATAATTTAATAAATATTTTACCTTATCCCTGGGCTTTTTTGTTTATTTCAATTTTAAGTTCATCCATACCTCAAATTAAATAAAATGCAACATGATTTATTAAAATATTTTAATTAAAATTAGTTATACACTAAAAAAAATTACCATGGTAAAGATGTTGTGAACCATGCTTAATATTATCCAGTGTGTTTCGTAACACACACGTAACACAACATAACACACTATACTGAACACACGAGAAGATTCTTGGCTTTACTTGATTAAAACGACCTCAAATTCAAAGATATTTCAGAAATAAAGCCATAACATACGACTTAAACAAGGATTTATTTAATCTCCTAATTTTATATAACGAAAGAGAAACACGTACCTTCAAAATTCACCTTTTTATATCCAATTTTTTCTATGACAAAAACGAACGCCGCACATCACGCGTCGTTTGCCGCGAAACTAAAACGCTGACATTAAAACTGACACTTCATAGATGTTAGGTTAAAGTTTAGCCTAATTATAATATGAATCATAGTGGAACTATTACAGAAACAGAAAAGTTATCGTGTTACACATTCATTGTAACACACGAGAAGATTAAAAGGGACATTTTTTCAAATTAAGTTATTTAGTTAGAAATTGTACTATTTCTCTAAAATTCATTTGAAATGCTTTAAATTAGCTCCCATACTAACAACGCTAGTAAATAAAAAGTACATTAATAGCATATTTTTTTTGTAAAAAATTAATCATTGTCCTCAGACTGCACTGGGACATTTTAGTTTTGTATGGAGAACAAAATTGCCTTAATGTTTCGTGTACCAAAATAATGTGTATTTGGGTGGTTAGATGATTATTTTTGGCTCCTAACTATTATTTATGTTTTCATTATTCACCAACAAATAAAATTTCATGAAAAAAGCTTAAAAATAATACTAGAATTCAAGTATAAACGGATGACCGCAATTTATTTTTAAAAAGTACAATTTTTTTGAGCCCCACCCATTTCTGTTACATCAGATTACTGTGAAATTTAAACATACCTAAAATTTTAAACTTATCCTCTTATTCTATAGCATGTAGTCACTTAACTAACGTTAATTATAAGTAGTTACATACTTGAAACTATGTGATATGTCATTTCTAGCAAATTATTTTTCTTTGGTAAATATCTATTATGATTTACCACAATATAATATCTCCATATAAAAACATAAATTTGCTATAGTGCAATTTATTTAAAAAAAAATATAACTTACATATAATTTCTTGTAACTTTACAGTAAACTATAATAACTTCCTGAATAAATTAATGTAATGTTTGATAATTTGTTTTCATACTTTTTTTTTACGAAAGAGAACTGGTAAAGATCGGTTGTACTTAGCACCTCTGACCGGAAGACCGTATGAATGGAGAAGGATCTGCATGAATGATTTTGCCAGGCATTCCACGCAGCTCCCGTAGATAGTAAGACTTCCGTGCAGTGAATGCGATCCAGGGATGCCGGCCGTGGGACATACATCCCTCTTAGAGATACTAAGATAGTTTTAAGTACTCAAAACGCCTGTATAAAGGCAAAGGTTTGAGGCCCTCTGTTCTGCCCCTCAGCCTCGACCGCGTCCACAAAGCCTTTTGTGGTGTTGTAAGCAGCCACATATCGCCGTCATATGTTGGTACTCTTAAGTACTTGTTGGGTGTCGTTGTCGTATATGGGTGCCTCGTGCGCTGGGCAGACTCCTCCCGAACCTCGGAGGACCCAGCGCCGCCTGCAGGCAGCTGTACTCTGGAGTCTGCCGGAGTATGGCGACGTACGGTGCCCCGGTTTGGGCGGATCGCCTCACCTTGAGGGTGATTCGGGGGTACCGTACGGTATCGTGGCCTGCAGCTACTGCTCTAGCCGGCGACCCCCCGTGGGAGCTCGTGGCGGAGGTTCTTGCCGAGATCTACTCATACGTCTCGGGTAGGAGGGCTCTTGGTGAGAACCCAACGTTGGACGGGATCCTACGGGTGCGTCGGATAGGACAAGAAGCGCTAATGCGGAGGTGGAGGGAGGACCTGGCGGCGCAGCCGTATGGCACACGCGTTACGGCTGCGTTGCGCCCGGTCCTTGAGCGGTGGATGCGCCGAAAACGCAAGCCCCTCACCTTCCGTCTGACACAGGTTCTCACCGGGCACGGTTGCTTTGGTGACTATCTGTGTCGGACGGCCCAAAGGGAGCCGACGACTGAATGCCACGATTGTGGCGCGGCGGTGGACTCTGCCCAGCACACCCTCGAGGTGTGCCCGAGATGGGCGGCGCTGCGTCGGGGTCTGACGTCAGTCCTCGGAGGGGACTTGTAGCTTCCTAGCATCATCACCGCAATGCTCGGCGACGACGAATCCTGGAAGGCGATGGTCTCCTTCTGCGAGACAGTAATGTCCCAGAAGGAGGCCGATGAGCGGGTGAGAGAGGAGGCCGCCGACGTGGCCTCCATCCGCGGGCGACGAATGGGGGTGTGTAGGAGGCGCTACTTAATGCGCCTCCAGTGAGTCCTCCGTCCTGTGCCCGTGTCGGGCCGGAATGGGAACCCGGTCCTGCTAGACACGGCGTCGTTGGGACTGTTCAGAGGTAAGCCGGACAGTCCCCATGGAGGAGAAGTCTGGCCTTTTCGCCGAGGCCAGCCTGTCGCTGGAGGGATCCTGTTGCCTGCAGATCCGGGACCCTCCAATTAAAGCGGCTGAAGGCTCCCGCAGGGGTTTAGTACGGTATTGCACTCCCAAAGTGCCGAGTCCGACATAGGTCTAGGACTGCCACCCGGGCGTCGTGGATATCATCCGTAAATGGATTCCCCTTCGACTAAAAAAATAAATAAATATTAAAAACGTAAATTTAATACATAGCAAGCTGTGCCCCGCGGTTTCACCCGCGTTAATTTGAGGAAAAATGTACTTAAATATTTTTAAACAATAACTCTAAGAGTAGGTACTCGCCTCGTTGGTCGACTGGTCACAAGCGTTACTGCCGAGCAAGGGGTCTTAGGTTTGATTCCTGGGTCGTTCAACATATTGAGTTTTTTTTTTAACTCAGACATTTCTTATTATTGCTCAGCCCCTATTGATCGTAGCGTGATGTTATATAGCCTATAGCCTTCCTCGGTAAATTGGCTATCCAACACAAAAAGATTATTTTAAATTCGAACCAGTAGTTCCTGAGATTAGCGCGTTCAAAACAAACTCTTCAGCTTTATAAGAGATTTAATAGATATTTTAGATATAATAGATATTTTAATATAACAGTAAATATGGTAGAGCCTAAAAAGACAGGGTACGCGTAAAATTAGTGTAACAACAAAAGGAATATACTTTATACTATATTATTAATAAGCTATATCTATACTATATTTATGAAAGTTTTTAGAGTATTTAAGATAAAAAAGTCTTTATTTACGTAATTTTTTTTTTAAATTATTTGATGCTCTTTCATCAAAACATTATTTTAAATGTCGTTCAACTGATAAATTCCACAAAAGCATGATATTATTATTTTTAAAGACTACTTAGCCATCTATATTATTTAAATTTTGTTCCATATGTTTTCGTTTTTCTCCCAGAAAACCTTTATCACCTTTATCATAGGAGTGTTTAACATTGAATGGTTTGTTATTTGTGGAACATGGCCGTATTGGATTTAAAATGATGTCACTAACTTACCGTGTGCATCGTCATCCAAGCCGCCATTTTGTTCGCAAACTTTTTGATCATACTTACAAGGGCAGGTTGAATAAAAACTTGTTATTAAAAAAATCTATCCACGTACCTATATATTTTTAAGTATGGCAAAGGGAGGTTATTTGGCGATATTTTTGAAAAATTTGACGTAAATGTTTATTACTATTTAGTTTAATTTACTGAAATAAGTTTAAAAAAAAATTTAGTAGGTATCCAGAGCAGGTAAATTATTAATATATATATATATATATATATATATATATATATATATATACAGGGTGACTGGTGAATTACCATCGATATTTGGGGAGAACGCTCGGCGCGCGGTTCCCATTCGGGTCATGCAATAAAAATAGGTACTTAATTTTTGACCAAATTTTCATAAATTTCAATTCAAATAAATGAAGCGATGACACTTTTCCAGTCATGCCGGCGGCACATGCACAGGTGTTGTAATGTGTCGCTTGTTCACACCTAAAAATTGCCAAAGTCACATAATTTACCTAGTCAACAAATTTGTTGCTTAAACGAGTAAAATATCTTAGTATTTTTGCCTTTCCTAAGCCAGGATTTAAGTATTAAGGGGGACTGGATCATGCTTGTTTATCCTGCTACCCTGTTTACACGTGGCGGCGTTTGGACGTAGATAAACTACCTGTTTTGTGTCGAAAGTGCAGCTAGCTACTAGGGTGTCCAGACGATGCGTAAATAATTGGATAATTGTTGAGTAACTTTACTTAAAAGTTTATTAATATTTACCTATTTTTTTTACATGATTCGAGTGGGAACCGTGCGCCGAGCGCTCTCCCCGAATGTCGATGGTAATTCACCAGTCACCCTGTATATATATATATATATATATATATATATACAGGATGACTGGTGAATTACCATCGATATTTGGGGAGAACGCTCGGCGCGCGGTTCCCATTCGGGTCATGCAATAAAAATAGGTACTTAATTTTTGACCAAATTTTCATAAATTTCAATTCAAATAAATGAAGCGATGACACTTTTCCAGTGATGCCGGCGGCACATGCACAGGTGTTGTAATGTGTCGCTTGTTCACACCTAAAAATTGCCAAAGTCACATAATTTACCTAGTCAACAAATTTGTTGCTTAAACGAGTAAAATATCTTAGTATTTTTGCCTTTCCTAAGCCAGGATTAAAGTATTAAGGGGGACTGGATCATGCTTGTTTATCCTGCTACCCTGTTTACACGTGGCGGCGTTTGGACGTAGATAAACTACCTGTTTTGTGTCGAAAGTGCAGCTAGCTGCTAGGGTGTCCAGACGATGCGTAAATAATTGGATAATTGTTGAGTAACTTTACTTAAAAGTTTATTAATATTTACCTATTTTTTTACATGATTCGAGTGGGAACCGTGCGCCGAGCGCTCTCCCCGAATGTCGATGGTAATTCACCAGTCACCCTGTATATATATATATATATATTGAAAAAAGAAAGTTTAGACAGGCAATTTGGTGAGACAGGTCGGGAATTTGGTAATAGTGGGTAGGTATTTTAGTGATATAAAAAATTTAAGAACATTGATCGCATCTGAAGTACAATTGATCCATGAGATCCATGGAGGTGATGCCTAGGCAATCCTCGTGATTAGGAGTTACACAGTATGAGCACTGGATCCATTCAGCTCCATTCTTTTTGTTTTACATCCTCAGAATACCACTAGCCGCATGATCCACACTGCCTGTCGTCATTTTTTTAAGTGGTTGTCTTTTTATTGGTTAGCGATGTAGATGGTAATGGTGTTCTTGGTTGTGCTACTAGGGATGCTGATCGTGAAGATACTGCTGATGGATATCGTGTATTCGCAACATATTTTCCTTTGGTCCTGTCGTAGCCTTTTTGCTTTAGATGCCTTGGCTTTAGAAGCACTTGGTATTATTGAGTACTACTGACGCGGTTATAAAAGGATCTTCTCCTACAGGTGTTAAGCATTTCGCACTTGAGTCCCTTTTTGGTTTTGCTTTAAGTCTGTTTTTTAATACTTTGGAGATATTTAGCATTTCTTAAAGTTATGAAATAGCTGCAAAAGAATCATAAATAACCCTCAGTTAGTGACATAATATAGGTACCTACTTACTTTCCGAATATGTACGACACCACATTGACACACCTTACAGAAAAACGTAATAACAAACTAATTTTAATGATATTATTGTATAAAACAGCATAAAAAACCCTATAAAATTACGTACATGACCTAAGAAATAACTCTGGATGTAGAAGTTATTGAACACCTACTCATAATTTAAAACAACGACAGACATATAATAAACTATTATTGAAAGTTTCATTTACTTACTTTAATCAGTTCAGTGTTATTCAATAAAACAAATAACACTAGAAAGTACTTCACAATAATGGAAGCACGAATGATCTTTTGACAGAAAAGTTTTTTTTTTAAGTCCTACAAATCACGAGAATGAAACGCGCAACATGTTATCTTTCGCTCTTGCGGCAGAGTGCTTGCATCATTTCGCGTCACTGTGTTTAAAATCTATCACCACATTACCTTTCTCAACAAATAACCTCTCTTTACCTTATCCTTTTTTCAAATTTTGTTTTTGGGTGTTTATGTATGACGAGCGTTCTGGTGTAGTGGTGCGAGTAGTCGCCTCAACTCCGGCGGTTGTAGGTTCGATGCCCGCTCGGGGCAGATATTTGTGTAAATATTTGTTTTCGGTGTGAGTGTATGTTCTTGTGGATTTCCCCACCGTGCCTCGGAGAGCATGTAAAGCCGTCGGTCCCGGTTGTTATCATGGACACGTGGTTAATAATCTTTACTCATGGTAGATATATTATCCGCTAAGCCACAGTGGAGCAGCGTGGTGGATTAAGCTCTAACTCTTCTTCTATATGGAGAGGAGGCCTTCGCTCAGCAGTGGGTTGTTTAGAGGCTGATACAGTACAGTAGAGTAATATTATTACGTAAATTGAAGTATTTTTTATTTGTTCATAATGAGTGTAAAGTCCACCTTCAAATAAATTTGTCTAGTTATTTATACAGTCGAGTAATCAGAGCTGGATTTAGAGTTGTGGAGGCCTCGGGGCAATAATTATGTTGATTATGTTGTTGTTGTTGTATATTTGGAATGGCTGCCCTGTAAAGTTTTATATTTGTAAGATCTGTCACTATTCTACGACTATGACGAGTTGATTGAAATAAATAAATAAATATTTTCATCGCCTCTCCATATTCCTAAAAAAAAAAATTATAATAATAATTCAGAAGTCTCTCCTTTTGTGGGGGCCCGCCCATCTTTTGTTAGCCACGTTATGTTATTTCAAAATCTTTTATGACTAACAGAATTTATCAATTACAAACAAACAATCTGTAAATCATTCGTATAAACTATTGTGGGTATAAAATGTCGATAGGGAGTAATGAAAATAAGTCGTAGTAATGTTTTGTAAAATACTTTAATAAAATAATAAATAAAGGTTGCAAAATAGTGAATTCGCAGCAAATATTTGAGCATCGTATCTCGGGTTACCATCCGATTCCGCCCAAAGCAACCGTTTGCCTTTCACACAACACATAAAGCGTTAATACACCAAACCGTGATAAGAAAAAAAAATTAACATATTAAGAAATACTCTTCTATGATAAAAACGACAGTAGTCGCAATATTTCCTGCCTTAATACCATTTATTACTTTAAAACTGGTCGAGCTGCCAATAACTATGTTAACTTTATTTTAATGATAATATTATAAGTCATTCATTTTAGTTCAGTTTAAGTTATATATATATTCAACTAAGACTATTATCTATATCTTTTTTTCTATTCGTTACTATGTGAATTTTTTTTTTTCTAAAAGCGCTTTTTGGCAACTCAACCCGTTAGTAACAATCACGTGCATAGATGACTATAATAAAACTTGCAAATATAAATATGTTAGTGACTTTCAGTATAATATGAATAAATATATTATTTTGTTCATAAAAAAGAAAAATACATGTACATAATATAGATATTAAATACTTACGAAACAAAACAAAAACAAAATCGCAATTAAAAATGACACTGGATTTGAAGAATTGTATGGTAACATTAATTAAGACTCAATATTCCACCGATATTCACAATAAAGTAATTATATAAAATATTTACATAAAAAGTCCGCGATATTACACGGTGAAAAAAAAAAAAAAAAACTCGTTTCATTCATCCATTGTATGTACAGTTTGTTCACGCGACAGTGAAAATAACAAATTAAATTTGACAAAATTAAGTATTTACTAATTTATACAATAAAGAAAAAAATTATATACCATCTCCGAAACCGATATAACATTTACAAGATAACCATTTATTTAACAATTCATAGTCTAGTAAATAGTTTTTGTACTTAAAACAATATAAGGCATTCGATGATTTAATTTATAAATGTCGAATGGGACGTTGTGCTTTGCGATTAAAATTAAAAAAAAAAAAAAAAAAAAATTGATGCATCGTTTTTCATAAATTAAGGGTCTGTTTCATAGGTTGTTGATAAAGTTTATTTGACATTAAAGTTACTGATAGGCTTTATCAGTAGGAGGTAAAACAGGCCCCTAGGCTCTATTTCACCTCGACTATCTAAAACTTTTGGATACAGAGGTTGTGAATATAAATATCTGACAGATAAAGTGGAGTTTGATGGTGTAAAAGAAAAATATATCATAAAATTTATTCTACTGGATACCGTTACACGTCGGATAGCTTTATCAGGAACCGCTAAAACAGGCCCTAAACGAAGTAGCATTTTAAAGTGGCGTACAAAAGTTAAATGCTAGCTTTACGGTCGACAACAAAAACGTCCATTTACACTAGAAGCTTAATATCGAAATATCGTCTCAGGAGATTTCGGTAGTAATCGAAATGGCTCTATACAATTAAAACAATATTGCGTCTCGCAAAAGACGATTTCAAACACCATGGCTTACTGTCTTAACTTTTATTAAAGCTATTCATAGGTTCCCGTATGAAAATAGAAATTGTCGCCAATAAAAAAATTCTATATAGTTGTAATAAATAGAATAAAAGTTTTTTTTTTTCATAATGTTCTCAAATAAAACTCTAAAAAAAGTCTTTTATAAATCTTTTACTCTTATTTATTAGGACATATAGTTTTTAGAAGGCGATAATTTCCATAGGGATTAATCGGGGTGATGGGATACTATAGACGACTTCGCACCCGCGAATCGAGTCACGGTAATCGATTAGTGAGTACGATTCGTCCTCGACAGTGTTAAGATCGATTCCTAATACTAGGGTTAGGTTTGATTTAAGGCCGATCACACTAAGTATTGTGTAGACAGTAGTCTACTACGGTTCGATTTCGGTTTCGAGTAACTGTTTGCAGAAATGTCAAAGATACGGCCCGCGGGCAGTATCAATTTATAGATAGATTCTAGTTATTTATTATCTTACTAGTTTGCTAGATAAAAGATCTAGGCTAGTTGTGTTACAATGTGGCCAATTCTGTTAAATACAATCTCTCAATCAATCAATCAAATCAAGTTCAGAGTTGTATTTGAGTTTGACATCACTGGTTTAGGGCCTGTTTTACCGGTTGCCGATAAAGGTATCTGACGTATAACAGATAAAATATTACGATATTTTTTTTTCTTTTTATAGGCATAGTATAACATAACATAGTATAACATCGATATTTAACGAGACCCTGATTGACATCGCAGTTACGTTAACTTGACTAGGAACGGATGAAAGAAAGAGATGGTTTTCACAAAAATCTTATGGGACAACCTTTGAGATTACAATATGAAGATGTCGCGAACCATATAAAAATACAGTCGAATCGAAAACTTTCTTTTTCGAAGACGGTTAACAGTGAAACCGAGACCGAACAGTGATAGACGGAGTGTAAAGGGCTAGACTTTGAGGTCTGGAGGCCTTGGGGCAACAAAGGAGTGGAGGCCCCTTAACCCCAAATTATTTTACGGAAAAGTTGTTTACTAGTGTTTACTAGTCTGAATTTGATTATTTTTTTTTCCGAATTCTATATTGTGGGGACCCTCTTTTGTGGAGGCCCCGGGGCTACAGCCCCGGTTGCCCTCCCCTAAATCTGGCCCTGGGAGTGTAGATCGGCATATAACTACGACCCTGATTGACACCGCAGTTACACTAAGTAGACTAGGAGACCGTCCGCCGGCGTACAAACGCGTTTTCAGCGGACGAAGCGTACGAATTGGGAACAGAAGACCCTTCTTGCTTGTAGCCGTTCTTGCTAAGCGAATTCTCATCGAACACCGTCTGAAAACAAACAGGTGTTATTCAACTCTTTTTTTTTTAAATATATCTATAACATAAAGCCTATAACTTTTTGTTGAAAAAACAGTCTAACTCCACTATAATTTATAAATTTAGAAAAATCCAAACAAAAAAATACACACTCTCCGCCTTAATTATATTAGAATGGATTCGTATAAGGAAACTGAAGATTTTTTTTGTACCTAAGCTAAATCTTGATTTACTAGTCTAATTTTAAATTTATTTTTCTATAAAGGTCGTTTACTATATTTTGCTAGCTTATTTACTATATTTGCATTGAATGTATTTACAGACAGGCAGGCATAATAATTTTTATAAATAAATTGATTATTTGTTTATCGAACGATGAATACCTATTAATCAAATAATTTGGCTTTTAAATAATCGTAATAGTTACATATATTTAAATTTTAAAACAAAGCAATTGGTTTACTGACAATATTGAATATTAATTTGATCGTTTAATTTTAATTTATTATAGTATAAATATTAATCAGCAAGTATTTGTTTGACGTCATACGTTTTTTTGATCATTCCAATCTTCTTACATAATTGTTTATACATTAAAATCTATTAATATTTAATTTTATACATAGCAAAAAAAAAAGCAATAATTACGTAAAAAGAAATTGATAAGCTAAAGAGACGACGGTTCTGGTGTAGTGGTGCGAGTAGTCGCCTCAAACCGCGCGCCGGCGGTCGCTGGTTCGATTCCCGCTCGGTGCAGATATTTGTATTTGTACAAATATTTGAATCAGGTCTGGGTCTAGTCCTTGTGGGTCACCCCACCGTGCCTCGGAGAGCACGTAAAGCTGTCGGTCCCGGTTGTTATCATAGACAATAACGATCGTTACTCATGGTAGGGAAATTATCCGCCAACCCGCAGTGGAGCAGCGTGGTGGATTAAGCTCCAACCCTTTTTCTATATTGTGAAGAGGCTTTCGTTTAGCAGTGGGTTGTTTACAGGCCGATACAACTTAAAGAGATATTACAATAAACATACCATACAAAGGCCGTTGTTATTGCTTCTAGGTTTTCGATCAGCTTTATTGTAGCGTGCCTTGTAGAAGTCGCTGAACAGAAACAGGAACAAAAAGCCGTGCATCGCGATCCAGTAGACGAACACACGCGGGTACTGACACGATGGCCGGAACAACACTTGCAGTTGGTGACTGAATATCAGAACGAATTGCACCTGCCGAACACATTATTATAATTAATTATCAAGGTGGATGTGCGATGATGCAGCCGCGTACTCGACCCTTGGGGGAAATCATACAATTGGAGCATAAAAAGGGACATAATTTCATCATCATTCACCGGAGATGATTTTTTTACGGATACGTATAGCATGGAGATGGAAACATCGATACGAGGGTCGCGATGACCTTTTTTTTGAGTGCACTTACGACAGAGGATATGTATGGATAATAGAAATCGGTAATGTTTTCCATAAACATTCCTAATATTGCACACTTGCTATTTTCGCCGTGAGCTGGTAGGTACTGTTAATTATTACATCTTGAAACTGTACTGTAACTGCTTTGTGTTACATGTAAGGCCTATTTTATTAAGCCTGATAAAATTTTAATATGCAAAGTTGCTTCGCATTCGTTTATATACATACATGTCTTTATGTCTTATATATTACATAGTGAGGGACGTTTTTCCTTTTTTTTTACTGCCAAGTACTAGATTTTAAATTATATGTATTACAGAAGTATCTATCATAAAATGACTATTTAAATATATTATCTTTTTACTAGAACTATACCTATAGTTTTTTAACCCTAGAAGCCTAATCTACGTCTGAGAGGCGTACACGCAACCGAATATCGTTTGTCTCTTTGTATCGGTTAAAATTAGCGCATCGTGTTCTTTTGCCAACTCTGTGGCCGACAGGAGCTAGCGGATGGTGCCTGTATCGTTAAGGTAAGTCCCCCCATTTTTGATTTATCGAAGTATAGCACGCCTGCGAGACGTATGTTTAGGCTTAGCTAAACTTTTAACTAGGTTTGTGTGATTTTAATTTTGTTTATTTTCGTACATTTTATGTTTATTTTCGGCCTTGTTTTAGGTACAAATATGTCACGGTCTAAAAGATTACATGAAGACCAGATTCTAGCAATCTTTAACGAGGATAATAATCCTTCATTGTAAGATTCAGATTCCGAAGTTGAGGATGACCAGATTATCGAAGACGTTCAAAGCAAAGATGAAAATAATTATGTGACTGAATACGTTTCGTTTTTACAAGAATCTAGTACCTCTGAAGAAACCAACTTTTGCGCCTATAAAAAAAAGAAGGTCAAAATCAGTGTGTTACAAATGCAAAAAATGTGCACAAGGTTGATAAGTGTGTAGACTGCTCTTAAAGTTTAGTTTGTCTTTTAAAGTCTAATTATTTTTAATGTTTGCTCTAAGAATAACTAATTAGCGTTAAAAAAAAAAAAGATTTTCTAAGAAAAATTTTACGTTTTAGTTGATTTTGAAAGAGTTAATTTTTTTTTGTTCCAATTTATGCATATAGTTTTCTCTTTGTAATAAATAACTGTGATTATAGTTATAATTCAAAAAAGTGTTGTTTTATTTTTAGTTTATATGCCAAATTTCAATTTCCGCTAAATAATATTTCTAAAATAGGGCTATTTTTGCATACAGATTGTAATTTATATGTGTACGCCTCTGAGACGTATATTAAGGCTTTGTGTAAGTCCGAAATAGATTAGGCTTCTAGGGTTAAGCATGGTTATATTTTCATATTGAAATATTTTTTATTAATTTAAAAAAAATATATTACTGGGGAAATTTAAGAACAATTTATTTAATTTTGTTACATAATTTTCTGATGGATTAAATCCGTCATTTGTTATTATTAAAAAAATTAAATATATGATTTATATATTTATCCTTGTCGGTTACAAAGGTCGAGCAATAATTGACCTGTAGATAAAGTGACAACCAGTCTAATTGTACGATGATTTATTAAGGACTATTAGGGAAATTATATAAATGAGATCTATGTATGACGCAAAAATTAATCTTAAGTACTTTATACCATCGTCAATTTATATTTACATTCCGAACAAACTAACATATGTTATAAGGAAAATAAATATGTTTGCTTGTATTGTTAAATTGTATGTTTATAGTGTTGTCTAGTAATAAATATTCTGTTTTTTATTTTATTTTTATGTAACACGAACTATAATATAAATTCTTAAAAGTTTATCATTTAGAAAACTTTGAGCTCATTTATTATAACTAGCAGCTTGACAGCATTGTCAACATCATAAAAATATGATTGAGCATAACACGGTGAGCATATGCATAAATTTCTAATTCAGAGTTAAGATTCCGACAACCGTTCTTGTGTAGTGGAGCAAAAAGTCGCCTTAACACCCATGGTCGCCTATTTTATTCCCGCTCTATTCTAGTCTGGGTGTATGTGCTTGTATATCTCTCTGCCGTACCTCGGAGAGCACGTAAAGACGTCAGTTCCGGTTTTTGTAATAGACACCTGACACTTGACAGCAATCGTTACTAATTTTAGAAAAAAATATCGGCCAACCTAAACGGAGAGGAGGCCTTTGCTTGATTTGATTTGATTCGATTCCGAGTTAAATAAACTCAATTTACTTTTTAAGCAACTTAATGCCTGTTTTCACAAATCTCACGCTTTGAAGTAATAAAGATGGAACTCTAAAAATACAACTTGTGGGAATTAGGGTTTAAAGTACTTTTTCCCTGTCATATTTGATTTAAAAATAAAGATGTAATTATATTTATTACTTTAACTGCTGATATTATAAAGTTAAACTTTATATAATAGATTATAAAAATACTTTAAATATAGTCTGATATCTTCTAATAATTCTGAATTCAGTTTTTCATGTTTTCCTCGTAAGCCATTCATCATAAAGTCATAATTCATTTTCCTTTGTAGCATGTAAATCATTCGGTCAGATATAGATAGTGTATTTAAAAACAAAAATCATGCACACCAATTTTTTGGCTTTCTTTAGCAAAAAATAACAAACTTTGTTGGGATGTCAGGGATGCTCGGAATTAGTGTATTAATTATATTTCGAAGTTCCTTTTTTCAAACAAGTTTAAATATGGCTTATATTTAAACGCGTCTCTGCGTCACTGCGTCACTAAATTACCTCAATTCCAAAAGTCTGAAAATATTTTGTGTCTACCATCAATCATAAACTTTTTCTGTACATTTTAATTTACATTATGCGGTACACTTTTTTTTTGGTTTTTGACATTGAGACATATTATGGTTCGCTTTTATTTCATAGCCATTTTGATTTTATTTGCTGCCATTTTTCAACATTTCGTGATTTTTCACCATTATTTTGGTTTGCCTCTACCATTATTTTGGTTTCTATCTTGGTATTGCCTCTACCATTATATTGGTTTTTATTACAGTCAGAGTCAGAGGAATCAAAAGTTGCTCCTCAAAAAAGAAAAAAATTTTTTTGAAGGGCCTGTTAAGATCTGTATTTATAAAATCTATTGTGGGATCATCATCACTAAGATCAATGTCAATTTGGTCATTGTGTGTTTAATATATAAGATATATGTAGGATAAACTTTGACCGTAAATTCGCGTCTGTCAAATTTAACCGATACTTTTGGCAATGAATACACATTTTCTTAAAAGATCTTGAAACTCACGATTTTTGAGTTCCATCTTTTTATATTAAACGTGCAAAAAAAAAAAAAAATTGGATCGAAATTTCCACTTTATCTTTTCGTCTTTAATCTTTCCGAGGAGAACTCTGACTGCGTTTTTGTATTCCGTTTGGCCGTGCGGTGACCGGTAGAGAAGAATCATCCCGACCTCTTTCTTGGCGAGGTGTCGTATTCCGATTAACAAAAATTTATGTGACGTATTTTTGATAAATTCGATTCTTGTTTTCTTTTTTTATACAAAAAGAGTTTTAATTAAATTTGAATGATCTGTTATAGCAATATTGTACGTAATTATGACATTAATTTACTTATATATATATATATATATATATATATATATATATATATATATATATTTACATGACTAGTATTGGCGGAGTGGACTCGGTAACTAGCTTTTGCGCATCATGTCATGACAAATATTTGTATAAGCCATCATACATGTGTATGTTTTTCATGTACCCCCGACAAAGGATTCTTATTCTCCTATCAAAAAAAATTGTTATAAGGTTGATTACACACACTCAACGAACGTCAAAAAAAAATAATGGCTCGGTAGACATCTACAATTTCATCATCTATTTCATCATCGGCTTTACTAAATATTACAATAATATAATAATGTCTAAGTGCGTGGCCGAGAGAAAAAAAGCCGGAGGAAAAAAAACTCTCGGTACTCTTTTTAACACTTATCATATTTAGTACATACAAAAAAAAAATTTACAAAGAACGAGCAAATCATAACTGCCAAGCAGCCTTGTCATTTAAAAAATCTTTAATGCTGAAATATGCCTTACTACATAATTTGGATTTAATAAAGTGTTTAAATTTATTTAGGGACAAATCTTGCACATTACCAGGCAGTGTATTGTACATGCGTATACAGTTACCTACAAAGGAGTTACTTATTTTGTGGAGCCTAAAATTAGGAATGGCCAATTTATTTTTATTTCTTAAATTTATATTATGTCTATCACAGTTCTTGACAAATTTATGTTTGTTTTTATGTGTGTATGATAAATTTTCAAAAATGTATTGAGAAAAACAGTTAGTATTTTTATTTCCTTAAATTTATTTCGTAAAGAGTCACGGGTGCCCATACCGTAGATAGCTCTGACAGCTCTCTTTTGTAAAATAAATATACATTGGATATCAGCAGCGTTTCCCCACAGCAGTAAACCATAAGTCATGATGCTGTGGAAATAGCTGAAATATACTAATCGCGCCGTTTTTATATCCGTCAACTGCCGTATTTTTTTTTACTGCGTAAGCTGCGGAACTGAGTCCGCCAGATAACTTCCCAATATGAGGACCCTACTGTAATTTTGAATCTAAGGTTATACCCAGAAAGACAGCCTGATCGACCAATTCTATTTCCTTATCCCTAATCCTGATACTGGTTGTAGCCAACTTTACATTCGGTAAAGTGAATCTCACACATTTTGTTTTGGATTCATTTAATAGTAGATTATTTACATTAAACCAGTGGATAACCTTAGAGAGAGCCCTGTTTACATCGTAGAGTGAATTTTGTCCACGTTTAACCTTAAACAGTAAAGATGTATCATCTGCAAACAAGACTATTTTATACTGTTCTCTTATATTTACGCGAATATTACTCATTTAATTAAAAGTCTAATTCGGATCCCGAGATCATGGACGCTGTAAAGGGTCCGAAACGTCGGGAAATAATTTAATTTAATTAAAAATCGTTAAACTGTAAAGTTTTAAAACAAATAAACGCGATAAAATCCGATTTAGACTTTTAATTAAATAAGACTATCTTATGATCATCTCTAACAAGTATCACTACTAACAACAACAATCTATATCTAACAGCAACTAATCTTAATCTTTAGGCAAGTTATAAGGCGAACGGCCCCCGATCGCCTTATAACTTGTGTAAAGATAAGTTAAACGATCGAATAATGGGCTAATTATATAAAATTTATAAACAACATTAGGGTTCACTTAAATATCGAAAAAACAAAACCATCATCATTAATATTATTTTTAAAAGAAGTTTTACTGTTTTCTTATATTTACGCGAATTCAAAAAATTATAGTCTCAGTCCACCGAGATCATGGACGCTGTAAAGGGTCCGAAACGTCGGGAAAAATTTAAAATATTGTTAAACTGTAAAGTTTTGAATAAACGCGATAAAATCCGGTATAGACTTTTTATCAAAAAAGATTTTTTTTGATTAAAAGTCTGGTTAAAAGCTTTCCTGGAAAGCCTAGATCTTTTGAAATACCTAACCAAAATTAATAATTCATATACCATTTTAAAGCTTGTTTCCTGCTTTTGAAGAAAAAAAAAACAATCATTTTCTTCATTAGATAAAATCAACGTACTAAAATAGTTAAGTATTTATAATTTCAGTAATATTGACTCGCATCATCGGTGATGATAAAACAACTATTTATTTATACATATTCAATCTATACAAATAATAAATCTGTTAAAACCTCCGTTTTATCAATACACTATTTATCATCAAGAATAAATTTTAATTATTATCAAGAATAAATAGCGCGTTTTTTTTTTGAATCAGCGCCATCTCTTATCGTTTTTTGTTCGTGCACGTATCACGTAAAAAGTACAAAACCAATGTAAATAACTTTAATACATAAAAATTAAACATAACTCACAGTATAATTTAGTTTTTGTTTCATTGTAATTAAATTTAAAAATAAATATTTAAGAAAATAGAAATAGGTACCTACGCCGCCAACGCCATCTGGTCTAAGGAATCTTAAAAACTCACAAAACTTATTTTTGAGTTATTATTTTGTTAAACTTAAAAGTTTACTAAATATGTCGGATAGGAATAGAAATCGTTTTAATATTTTAGATAAACATAATGATGTTTATCTAAAATATTAAAACGATTTCTATTCCTATCAATTAATATAGGTACTTTTATGTTAAATGTCACTAAATATAAAAACGAGATTATTACCATTATACGATAGATGGCGCATGTAGGTGATAAAAAATATAAATTTATAATTTTTAAAATTTTAGTTAAATACCCGTGCGAAGCCGGGACGGGCCGGTAGTATTTTAATATATTTATTGTTGGAAATTGATTATACAAAAATCAATGATGATCATGTCAAAGCTGTTCTAAATAAATCTGTCAAAGCCAGTATTTATTTTTTAAATATTTCCTTTTTAAATGGTTTTCAATCAAACATTTTACAAAGCTGACCCGTGCAAATATGTTTTAGACCATCAAGAATTCGTCCACTATTTTCACAATATATTAACATTTATTATTTGACTACAATTTTGTGCGAAACGGTTACGGGTCAGCTACAATTAATTCGAATTTCTATTCTAATTCTACTATCAAAAATTAAATATGATACTGACGTCAACGATGATTTATAACATTTATAAGCATTTAATTAACGAGTCATTACAAAAGTCGTTTATAATAAACATTTACGTCAAAATGTGTCTGATTGTAATAACAGTTTTTACGTATATTATTAGATATAAAAATGGTAAACATCAGGTTTTGTTCTGCAATAACGTCACAAATAGATTAGAATTACCATATCATTATAGTCTATAAACGTAGGTAAACATCGGGAAGCGAATTAGATGCTATCATAGAGGTATTAGATTGAGTAGGGAAGACATACGGGTGCCTGTAAGCGGAAACGTCCAAAGGTTAGAGAGAGAGAGAAGATTGCGGTACCCCATTGGCCTTGCGGTTTCAAATTCAAATCTCGATTTAAAAAAAATCTCGATAATTTTATTGGCTCTCCTGCTCTATCTATAATACCTCTATGGATTCTATGCAACTTTGCTTTTTTCTTATTATAATCTCGTCGGTTGGTATACCAGCCGGCCTAGCATGCTCGCACGACAAAAATTTTTCTACCCCTTTTCTCGTATTATTTCTCTATGTCTACAGTAACTGACATGCGTGCACGTGGTACTCTTCTCGTTACGTCAATAGAAGAGATAATAGGATATTTCATTAAGTTTTAACTTTTATTGATCATTTAGTTATTAAGTTATTATTATTATTGACCATTAATGGTCAACTAACCATAATTTTTTGTGTAACATTATATACAAAATAATTTTTGTTTAAAACCGTTAAAGATTTATTATTATTTTAACAGAACAATTTATTTAAAGCACTTATAAAAATGACAAATCAATTATTATTTTACAACTTTGTGTTTGTTTTATTTCCCATTGTTATATTTTAAATGTATTTATTGAAAACGTGAAACGATGCAAAGATGTCAATACTCATAGCACGTGATTATTTTTTATGTTTAAGAGTAACGCCTTATCGTCATTTAACTGACATTTATTACATGGAATATAATTTTTTGATACATTGTTTAAAATTATAATAGCACGATAATACATCTTGTTTTTGACGTGATAACGTCTTGTAAATCGATGAATGCCGGCTGCACCGCACGAACTATCGTCACGTTTCGCGAGCGAGAGCGCGGAATAAGTGATAGAGAGGCACGATCGGCCTAAGCGTTCGGCTTGTGAACGAAAAACAATAACGCAGATTGGAGGATCTTAAATATCATACATTTATATACATTGTAAATAAATTGTTGATAGTACATTGTTACTTGTAATTAATCTGTATAATTTAAGAAATAAAATATTTGAATTAACGAGTGCAAATAAATGTTAATTTATCGAAAAAAATTGTAATTAATTGAATTAACTAATTTTTTGTATTATACAAAATAATGATAATTTAGTGATATAATTAAATTCAATTCATAAAAGTATGCAATTTTTCATCAATGGTTTCTTATTACGTCATCACGTAAAATTATCGTCCGTAAATCGACTTTTTTATTTATTCACATAAGTAGTACTTTTAAGAATCCAAGTTTAGGCATATTTTACCTTAAAAGTAAAAGTAGAGGTATATTAAGTCTTCTAAATAATAAGTAATAAGTGAAATTCAATAAACTAATAATATTTCAGCACAATCACATTAATATAGAAATTAAAAAATTTCACTTACCATCTGGAAGGCTGTGAGGTACTTCTTCCACCAGATATATTTCTGGTACTTGGGACCCATCGCGGACACCATGTAGTAGAAATACATGACGATATGTACGAAAGTGTTTAACAGAGCGAAGAATGTGCTGTGACCACCTGTAGACAGGAAAAACATTAAGATTTTTTTTTCTTTTTTTTTTTTAACACACACAAGGTCGTCTGTTCCTAAGGTAGGCAACTTAATTTAGGTAACAGCTGACTGATATACATTTTTTTTAATAATTATACATATATAAATAAACATATATTACACCCAGACTCGGGGCGGGAATCGAACCCACAACCCTTGGAGCAAAAAATAGGGTCACTGCAAGCTGCGCCAACGGGTCAGTCAACTGAGAATACTACCTATATACGAGTAATAACATTATTTATAAATAAGTAATTTTTTTACTTCATGACTTTCGAACTCTATTTATTGACACGAATACGGCACTATATAATTATATAGTTATAACTATATATTACTAGCAGCCCACCCCGGCTTCGCACGGGTATTTAACTAAAATTTAAAAAATATATAAATTTATATTTTACACGCCTACGTCGATACTGGAAAATATTTTATAATAGACGGATTGAGTTGTCAAACATGTGTCAAAATAAAATGTAATTTAAATTAAAAGCACTTGATATCAACTCCGAAGCATATAACTTTCAACCCCCTTTTAACCTCGTTAGGGGATAAATTTTAATAAAATACGAAACACGTCTTCAATCAATTCTGTTAAAGAATATTTATGCAAAATTTGAAGTAGATTGGACCAAGGAATCACGTTGTCCCATACAAACTTTGCCCCCCTTTTCACCCCCTTAGTGGTAGAATTTCATAAAATCCGTTCTTAGCTGATCTCTACTCGGCGAAAGGAAAATTCTTACCAAATTTCAAGACTCTAGATTTTATTTAGAAAACGTTTATATAGGAAAAAGAAAAGGGCTGTTTTTAGGGTTTTCCCGGTAATTATTCGAATTTTTCTCACCTTTTAAACCTTCCCTAGACCTCCACGAACATTTCATGACCAAGATAAGATAAATCTGTTCAGCCGTTCTCGAGTTTTAGCGAGACTAACGAATAGCAATTGATTTTTATATAGATATAGATATTAAATTTTAGTGTGACGGTATGGACTATTTTAGATAAAATACAATTAGACGATCTGCTGGTCTACATTCGCTTTTATTATTAGGTACTGCGAGTTTAGTTAGTAGCGAGTTTTTTCATATCCTTATTTAATAAACGGGTTTATAAGGCAAAAGGAATCAGTTCAATTGGACTCAGATACAAAGCATCACGCTTACAAAAAAAAAAACAATATAATTTTATTATATAAGTACGATTAAGTTAATAATTATTTAGGGTAATTATTACAAGTTCTATAAATGTCGAAACTTCATGATGAGATTGCAACATTGCTGTTTTAATGTACATCGGTTTTAGTTTTAGATTTAATACATTGTTACGTTTGGATTACGTTTTCCATGAACATTAATGTTTAATTTTTTATTGTCACCTATCAATTAGCCCAGTTTTAATACTATATATTTTATCTTTCGTTCCACTTTTAACTTAATTATGACAATGCGTAATTTTATATAATTATGTATATGATGCTGTAATTATTTATGATTATATTAAAATTGATTGTGGAAGAACTTGAACACTAATTAACTATATTATGAACAATTATGGTATATATTAAACGAGAACTAGATAGAATGGAACAAAAGAGGTTGGCATTAGAGGCCGTCTTGTGTTTAAATACTTAATTTGTTTACGTTTTTACAATGCCACATAATTATCTTGTGTACTTTAAGACAAAACCGAGTAAGGTATGAATCTCATATGAAGATTGTACTACTGTAATATTTAACGATGTATGTTTCTTAAGATCGAGCTAAAGAAGTCGAACTACACATTTTTTGTAAATGGAATTCATTTACTTTTTAATTTGCTATAAATATATTCTGTGAAAATTTTAAGGGTCTACTTAATAAGGTTTCAAATATATAGAGCCCTTTGTAGGAAGGTCGGACTGACAACAGTCACAGTAAATAATAGGTTTCCATTGGCATTTTGTTGGGTAAAGAACACTAAAAAGTAATTTCCCATTAAATATATTTGATATAAACACGAATCAATATATTTTTTTTCTTGATGTCATATTTAACGAAAAACCAGTTAGTGAATTTCATTTTAAAACATTAAAAATAAAGAACATTGTGTTTATGACCGGTGATAATTCTTATTGTTCTTCGAACCATGTAAGATATATATGAGATAGTTAATATACTTATAATTATTGTTTTACGTTGATATTAATTAACAAAATTAAACTTGATAGCATGAAGATGATATTTAACGTCAATTTAATTATAAGATCGGAAGATATTTAAAAATTATCATAAAAAGAAACGTAAAAAAAAGAGATATAGTTATATTTAATTTGAGCATTTTATTGGACAATAATATTAAAAAAAGGATAATTCTTTTAGCATTAAATACGCCTTTTTATAGTCTGAGAAAAGTTAGGGTTTCCTATTATACGTCATGCTGAAAGATATATTTTCATGCAAATATACATAATATTTACACACGAGTGGTCAATAACACTTAAGAAAAAATTACACCACTTGCTATTAAGTTCCGGCTAACCTAACTGACACTTTTTTGACATGTAATTGTATGGGTTATCTATCAAAATAAGTGCCAGTTAGGTTATCCGGAACTTAATAGCAAGTGGTAAAATGACCCTTAAAATTGCCTCACTTCCAATGTATGAGATAGTTCATAGTACATATTTTATACTATATAAGGGTTATCCCAAAGGTTGTCGATCAGGAATGCCCGACTGTGTGAAACAGTTGTTTTATTGTTGAACTTGTAACAATCGTATGAATACAATAAACGTTCCATTTACATGTAAAGTAGATACTTATTGTTTTATTTATTTACTGGTAAATTACAATTAGCACGTATGTCGTCTTTGAATTATGATGTCGAATTTCTTATATAGGTATACTTTATTTTATTATATTCTTTCTTTGTATATACGTTCATTTCTATATAACCTTAATTTAAATTTAGGATAATTTTTTGGTTTTTTATAGTGTTCTTCTACGAAATAAGGAAACTTCATAAGCAACATTTTATATCAATTGTTAAATTATTTAATTTGTTTGTTGTTTAACGAGTTGTTTGAACGCGATAACTTCAGGATCTACAAGTCGATAAAGTTAAATCCTATAAAACTTGCTATACTTATACGGCAAGAACAGTAGCCTTAAACGCAGGTGAAATCCGGTGAATCCCCGTCGTTCCTCTAGTCATATATCTTTTGCGTTTTATGTGGCAAAGTAAAATTCAAAGACGATAGCGTGTTTATTTAAAAAAAAAGAAAACGTTTGTTTTTTACTCGAAAGAATTAGTAAGGATAAGTAATACTAACAATAATATAATATAGGAATAGGATAATAATATAATCATACTAATATTACTAATATTATAAATGCGAAAGTAAGTTTGTTTGTTACGCTTTCACGCGAAAACTACTTAACCGATCATCATGAAACTTTGTACACATTCTCGGAGCTATTAGAAGTAATATAGGATACTTTTTTTGGTTGCGATATCCGACATTTATTAACCGTCTTTATTTTATAACTTTGTACAAATTATATGGAATTCAAATAAAATAAATTCTTATTGAGCATAAGATTTTTATTTTTTATTTTATTTGGGTCAATGACAAGAATTGACAGCTGTAACACAATATATACTAGTATAGCTAACAACGTTAACATCTTTTTATTTATTTCAGTAGTATTGTGTATTTGTACACTTCTTAACCTCTTTTCTTTGCTTTGTCCTGTACCCGAAGGTAGTCTGGACGAGATCGCTGTTTTAGTGATAAGACCGCCTTTGTAAATCTTTGTACTACTTTTGTTCTTTCTATCTTTTATTGGTGTACAAAAAAGAATATTATTATTACTCGTAATTAACTTTACTCGTAAAGAACGATTTGTACTTATAATACGTCAATAAATTATTATAGATGAGTGTAACATACCAGGTGCAAACTTAAGCCCGAACCACACTGACATCGGCATGATCCCGTGGTGGATCACGTGCAGCGTCGACACGTGCTCGTTCTTCTTGCGCAGCACAAAGAACAGCGTGTCGAAGAATTCCGTGAACTTGCTGAAGTAGTACCACCAGCAAGTGTTCGCCATCTATACGTTCGAGATTAATATTACTCTTTTTTTTTACATTTTGTCCTTTAATTTTATATCTTAATTCAATCAAGACGGATTAACTTTGGTGTTTCAGACATTTTATTCTGGTCTAACTTAAAATGTTTCACCTCTTTAAACATTTCCGAGATTATGTTTTAATAATAAAACAAAAACACAGCGAAAATTATCATTTTTCATTTTCAAAACACCACAAATATATGTAGATCTGCTACAATTCCATTGAGTTTAAGCAGTCCAAATATTCGTTTGTGGAAAAAAACATAAATAACAAACAAAAAAAAGGACATCAGAATCATATGACGTCAAAAACATAAAAAAGAACCGGTAAGGTATTATCAAATTATTCCACAGTAGGGAGCAAAAAAACTTAAACAGTTGTTATTGTGCATCATAAAAATTTAAAACATGTTTATTATGATTGAGAAATTTATAATTAAGTTTTATAGTTAAGCTATTGGTCGATCTTATATAATACTATGATACATAAATAATCACCTTAAAGAAAAATAAAAGATAAAAACATCGTATACACATATATAATTTTCAACTGACAAAAGCTTGTTTTTTTTTTAAATTATTATTACCATTGAAGATATTCATCAATCATTTGAGTTTGATATTTCATTAAAAAAATAAATTTAACCCATTAAAACAACATAACAACACACATCTGTCGAGTTGAATACACTTTTGTTCTAAATTGAATACAAAAATATTTTTATACTTCGTATTTTTATACAAAGTATTAGTGTACAAGTATAGAAAAAAAAATTTATACTTCGTATAAAAATATTTTTGTATAGTTCGAGTTCAATACAAGTAGAGGATTATGATATTCCTAAAGAACCATAGTAGAAGTATGTACTTATTTGTGCGTTACTACTTACTTGACAAAATCAAGTAATATAATTTATACAAGTTTTACAACATATTATGTGTATAACGTATATTGAAACTACTATATTATCAATGGCTCATCAGGTTATATAACCTTATATATATATTCTATACCATTTCAACCAGGCCGGATCAGGGCCGGATTTAGGGGAGGGCAACGGGGGCAACTGTCTGTCAAATTCTTTATTTACGAGATTAATGGCAAAAAAAAAAACGTAGTGTATTAAACTTAACAGAAAGTCACAAGCTGAGTATTTATTTTAATGACAAAATATACTAAATCGAGAAGATATAATTATAAGAAGATAAAATATATTGGAAATAGAAAATTCGATATTATAAGACTACAATAAAAAAATACAGCGATATTATTATAAATGTTCAATTTTTTTTTGTATAAGTACAAAAATAGTTACTATAAGTTCTGCATCAATTTTTAGCTCTATAATTTTTTATTAAACATGGGATCTTTTATTAGTATGAAATACTAAATATTATTTTTTTTATAATTTTTTTTGTTGCAGTTTTTGTAACATATGTAATAAAAACAGAATTTCTTAGAACTTAGTATAAAATTACTTGGTATAAAACTTAAATTTAAATGTTTGGGAAACCCAAATTAAATATTATGCTTGTTTGCTAATTCATACATTTTAATTTCAGATTTGTAAATTAGTGAGTTAAAGTTATAGGGATGTTCTAATGTTAAAATATTAACTTTTTTTTTAATATTGAAAAAAGTAAACATACTATCCAGAAATATATATATTTACAACATTATATGTATATATGATGTAATGGTGTTAGCAGTCTCCTAAACACCAGCAGTCGCATATTCGATTCCCGCTCAGGGCAGATATTTGTATTTGTGCAAATCTTTTTTTCTGGTTTAGGTTTATGTCTTTGTGGGTCGCACCACCGTACCTCGAAGAGCACCTAAAGCCGTCGGTCCCGGTTGTTGTCACAGACTCATGGTACTATACTCTTGGTACTCTGGTCACTCTTGGTAGAGAAATTATCCGCCAACCCGGAATGGAGAAGCGTTATGTGGAATGTAGGACATTTAACTAATTGATTTATTTTTATATTTTTTCTAGCTTTTGCTTCCAAAAGCTCAAATCGCGTTGACTTTAAAATTTTGTTAAAATCGTTTCAATGTTTAAACCGTGAAAAGGTGACAGACACACAGACAAATTTATTACTTGTCGATGTATAATGAACAAAAAACAAAACCGTATATGATGGTTTGGAAGAGTATCCCGTGGTCCCTTTCTAGTTTTGTATGTTCTGATAAAGATCTTCCGAGACATGCAATAGAACTCTTCAATAAATGACAGCAAATCTGTCTTGATTGCTGCAATCACATGTATAGGGTCTTCCAAGAAGGACTTCTGAACTTTGACAGTTGATAACGGCCATCTTGTTGGAGCCACATCTGTCAAATTAGTTGTCATTTATTCAATCTGTTTTGCCAAATCATCATGGACGGATATAGCATTCAACACGTGCAAATAATAAAATTGTTTTATCTAAATGGGTGTTGTGTTTGGACAACGTACTGCGCGCTTCGCACACTTTACGGTCGCCATAATCGTCCTGCTGAGAGGACTATTCGCAATGTGGTGGATAAATTTGAGTCCACTGATTCAGTAAACGATCGACTAACACCCGTACGTCGACGAAACGCCAGATATGCCGAAAACATCGCCGCTGTCCTTGAAAGTGTGGAGGAGAATCTGAGGCAGTTGATTTCGAGTTGCTCACAAGAATTCGGCCTTTCACAGATCACGACTTGGCGAATTTTGCGTCGTGACATAGGCCTGCACCCGTATGAAATTCAGTTGATTCAGGAAGTGAAGGTAAACGACCATGGACAACGACGTGTTTTCGTTGAATGGGCTCTGGAGCAGTTGGCAACTGACCCTAATTTTCATTAAAAAATCATGTTCAGCGATGAGGCTCATTTCTGGGCACATGAACAAACAAAATTGTAGAATTTGGGACGACACCAATCCACATGAGATGCAAGAGTTTCAAATGCATCCTGAAAAAGTCACTGTTTAGTGTGGATTTTGGGCTGGCGGCGTCATCGGTCCATATTTCTTTGAAAACGACGTTGGCTAAGCTGTCACTGTCAACGGAGGGCACTATAGGTCAATGATTACGAACTTCTTCTGGCCTGAATTGGATGATGTGGATACCAACGACATGTGGTTTCAACAGGACGGCGCTACATGCCACACAGCTTATGCTACATTGGATATTCTGCACGAGCGATTTGAGGACATGGTCATCTCATATGGAGGTGATGTGAACTGGCCACCGAGATCGTGCGATTTAACCCCGTTAGCCTTTTCTTTTGTGGTTTTCTTAAGTCGCAGGTATATGCGAATCAGCCACAATCCACAGCGGTCTTCAAAGCCGGTCAACAGCCTGATTTATGCGCCAGAGTCATGGAAAATTTGACATTTCAGATGCGCGCCACCCAGCGAAGCGGCGGTGGATTTTTGCAGGATGTAATAATCCATACATAATGACATCTTTTTTGTTTTGTTAAAATTTTAATTATATCATTTTATCTCGTAATATTAGTGATAATTTCAGTCGGTAAAATTTTAAGATTTTCCAAAGAAAACTGATATATCACATGAATTTATAAATATGACTTTGATATTTTACTGCGATTTATCTGTTCTTGTGTTAGTGACGTCTCATTACTTCTTCTGTGATCACATATACCAACTGCGTCAATAAGAATATAAGTTTATTGTTGATTATTTTTCTTCCTACTTGACATTTCCGAAATAATATATATATGCTAAATGGGTACAACTAATTAGATTTTTTTTTGACTGACTTCATAAGCAATATTACCATAGTCACAATAATTTTTACGTTTAAAATTTTTTGCATTAAAAAGTGGGTGCTAAAAATATTATTTTATTTTATTACACAGTGACAACCCCGACGAAGTGACCGTTTTCTAGACTCTGTTGTTTTATCCATCAACATGAGAGGCGTATACGTAATCTATGATCCTTTTACTGTGATTTAAGGCTACATCTAAATACAAGAAAAGGACAAATAGATACTATTTCTTTTTAGAATCGTTCCGAACCAATTTATAACAAATTCATTCGTGTCATTTTCTTCAAATATGAAATATAGCTTTTAACATGACTAGTCGAATTAACTTTGTTTTAGTCACGACCGGCTTAAGGCAAAAATGGCAAGTGTGCAAGACTTATACGAGTATTAAGGATGTTCATGGAAAACATTATCTAGTTTTATTATCCACAATTATCCTGTGTTGGAAGTGGACACGAAAAAAAACCGCCAGGCTATACGTATTTCTAAAAAAAGTTCATCACTAGTACATGAAAAATGCCCCTAGGATAAAATTATGCCTCTTTTTATGCCCCTATTGTATGCCCTCCCAAAAAGCTTGAGTGTGCGGCTGTATACTTCGCACACCCTTAGGCCGGCCCTGGTTTTAGTTATCTCAAAACGATCTCTAAGTAAATATTATACTTACTCGCATGGCTCTGGGGCTTCGAGAATAATCGACTAGTTGACATCTGAAGTCGTAGTGGCCCCACCATCCGCTCGCCAAATACTGGACAAAGAATTACAAATTTAATTTAATAAAAATAAACTTTTATACTTATATAAAAATAATAAAAATGTTATATACTGAGTTAAAAAATTTATTTGTTCGTCTAAATATGTAAGTCTTCGGATCAACTGTTGAAAAATGAAAAAAATAATTATTACGTTAGAAAGCCTGCGTATTGAATAAGGTTATAAAACATAAACATAGAATGGAACAGTGTTAATGCTAAACACGCAGATGAAATCGCGCGAATTGTCTAGTAACAATCATAAAATGATTCAAACGAAACAAATTTATTTTGTGTGTAATCTGTTATCCGTTTTATTGAGTCTGTTATTTTAAAGTTGGAAGTAAAATTTGTAAAAAGAAAAAAAAAAAGAATACAAATGTCGTAAGACTTCAATGAGATAAAAGTTACATAATCATTTTGTAAAAACTTCATAACTATACTTTATTTGCATTGCATTTATGTAAAAATAAATAACATTTGAAACAAAGCAAACTTATAAAACTCTACCTGGGTATTTCTACATATTTATTTATAGTAGTATAATACTTAAATATAAATAAAAGTATGTGTATGTTAGTTATGTTATGTTAGTGTATATTATGTATAATATTGTAAAATTAAAAAATAAATAAATAAATAATAATAATAGACACTTCGTTTAGAAATAAAGGTATGTATATTAGATCGTTACGACTATTGGTTTTTTAACAGTAATCGCATTTTTTTATTCAAAACTCGTCAATTATAAATCTGAAAAATTTGAGTAATGTGTATTCTTAAAGGAAATTAAATTTCCTAGAAAAAAAGCTTCCTTAGTAAATTAATGTAGCACTAGCCGTTTTCTTGTAATTGGCCCTTAAACATTGATTTATTTTTTTAATTTTGCGTTTCGATTTTGGATTTTTGTAAATAACAGAAATATCAATATTTTTATGGTTCAAAATACTTATTTTCAAAGGACATTTAACACGAAAAAGTCTCTCAACATTTTTCATTAAATTCACTCCTTTCAAAGTTATTCGACGTTCAAGTTAAAAAATTTTGAAACTACGACGATACGATACTACAATACACCCCTTAATATTATTATTAAGGGATGATATTTTCACAGTATCGTTAAAAAAAGTCGTTATTTTGCCCCACTCTAATGTATATACGGTAAACGACGTCTAAAATGTTCAGAACAAGCACGAATGTCCAAATCACGAGTTCAACAATATGGTCAATACAAATACCAGGCTCGAGTTGGAATCAATATCGAGTAGGTACCTATAGCTTTTTGTACGTGTATGGTTATCAATTTACCTCTATATTATATTGTACATCCCTAACCTTAAACAAACAGAATTCAGACTTAAGCGCTTATTTTTTTGCTTTTCGTAAAATTATACCTTAAAACTAATGAGTCTGTATAATTGTAAATCGGTACTTCCGATTCTACAAAAAGTAGTTACTTGTCGAGAAACTATAACAAGTTTGTGTTATATGTTTGGTAATTTAGGAAACAAATACATTGGCTTTTATAAAATTAATATACCTAATAATATAACAGGTTGGGTTTATACTTCAATGATACGTCTGTTTTAGAAACGTTTAGAGTCCCAAGTACGTAAACTATTAAAAAAATATTCACGGACAGTTTTAATGTAAAGATTGTGCGTTCATAAATAACAGTGGTCATTTATATCTCTTCCTGCTTTAATATAATGTCAGATAAAAAATATATATAAACAACAACAGCAATAAAAACCTAGTACCTACAATAATAAGGAAATACATTTTACCACATTTACTTTAGGATCGTACTGTATTAACTTGGTTAGTTTGACTAACGTCCTTGAAATATTTTTTCCATTTGTCACATTTCAATATATATTCCAAAAAATGTTAAATAACAGATAAAAAGGCTGTATAAAAAGGATTTCTGTAGTTAACGTTATTAAATTAAATATTAATTTTAAACTTAAAACCGTAATATTTCTGATTTATATTTCTTTTTATAAAGATATGTAAAAAAAAAGAATAGCAATTGTAATATTGTCTATATTATAATTGTAGCTACTATTGTCTATATCAATGATTCTCAACCTTTTTTTTTTTGTTGCGGCACTCATTTAACGATTTCAAAATTTGACGGCACACAAAGAAAAAGATAAAAATTATTTACTTACTACAACACACTGCATAAATAGTTTATGACAAAAATTTTAAATATACGAAATAAACTAATATATACTACAATAATAACTAAACGTTTATTAAGGAAATATTTTTCTTTTTAAATGATATAATTTAATAATATTAACGTTATTATATATTTGCAAAATTTGGCGGCACACTTTTGAAATTTGGCGGCACACAAAAGTGCCGCGGCACAGTGGTTGAGAATCACTGGTCTATATTATACTTACAGCCAATAAAGTAAAAGTTGAATAAATCCATTTTATATAAACATTGAATGAATAATTATTGCAAATCAATGTAACAATACAATAGCGAACACAAATTTTTAAATAAATTACATATACCAGTACATATTGATCGCACGGCAAATTAAAGAAACAGTATTGTATGCATTTACATTAAAATAGTTGCTATTTTATAATCAGTTATAAGTAGTTCCATAATAAAGTCGTGATCAATATAAACACTTTTAACAATACTTAATTTTATTGTATTGTAAATTAAATTGAATTCACAGTACGTTCCGTTTTTAAAGTTAAAAAAAAGACTAAAAAGTTGTTCTTATCTAGTTGCTGGTCTGACTGTGAAGTAAATAATTTTTTTAAATGGTATGGTATATAAAAACCTTTTAAGTAATTATAATTTGTACATACGCACGTTCACCATAAAATTAATTTTTCTTTCGTAAAATGTACATATATAACAAACCACTTTGAATATTAATTATTTATTATTTAAGTTATTGTGAACACATATTTTGGACAACACAAATATAAATACGTACGTATACGTAAGGTGGGTGGACTATGGACAGTGGCGTAACTACCGCAGGGCTAGACGGTGCCTTGCACCGGGGCCCCTATGCTCAGGGGGGCCTCAGAACCTGACCAACAAACTATAAATTGAACTATTGAAATATCCTTGCGTGTAGAATCTGGACGGGCCCTGCTGTGCATGATAAAGAGCAGATGATAAAGTAGCTTTGCACCTTTAAAATATTTAAATATAACTATTTATATTTTGGCTTGTATTGATAAAACTTAAACAGTTTAGTTGGGGCCCTAGTATATTTTTTGCACCAGGGCCTTTGGTTATCTAGCTACGCTATTGACCATGGAAGGCCAATCTAACGAGTAAACACTTTTTATTCGTGTATTTACTGGATAAATTAAGGAAACAAATTATTAAGTAATACTTTGTTTTATTGTGTAGCATATAAATCACTTTTTTTAACCGAGCTGTAATCACTATTTAATTAACTTAAGTTTTATTAAGCTCTTACAAATGGCCTTGCAAGGAATGGGGCTCTAAAGAGGGCCAATATTATAAAGCAGTTGTTCAACTGAAAAATTGAATTGTAACAATTAATATAAAAAAAGAAAAGAAAAAATTGTAACAATAATTCTTTTACTAAAACTACGTAATAAGCTCTTTCATTTAAGCGAAATATTAAATGCTTAATTATTTTTATAATCTATAAAAACTCATCGAACTTTACTTGAACAGCATCGTATGTATAACCACAGAGGAAGGATTAATATAGCTTTTACTTATACTGTGGTATAACTTAGAAAATATTAATGGAAATTATATAAAAATAGTAGTTATGAGTATTATATTGATATCAAATAACTTGCCAATGCGTTTTATAGTGAAATTAAATACTTTTTTTAAACCAAAAGTTGCCTTCTTATGGGTCCGTTCTTTGTAAGGCCATAATGTTCCTAAGAAAGTAAAACTAAAATAAAAGACTAAAAAGAAATATAGAACATTGTTTTAACTTTAACGGTACGTATTTATAATTAAAACGTAAGTGTTCATAATTACTATATGTTCATGATTTGTAAATGTTCCTTGTAACGCCCTTGTACCCTAGCAAGACCAACCGTCAAATTTTCGATTGGCCTTATAAGGAACCACCGGCTTTCCTAGGAACACTACCAATATTTTAACTTAAATCGAGGCAATTTTTTTTTCTTTAGTACAATAAAAAATCCTTATACGACAATTCACAGTAAAAAATATGAGAAAATAATAGGTTAACTAAAAACTAACGTTTTGCCGTTCGCGCGAATAACAATTGGAACGTCGATGGCGAAAGTCTACGAAGCATGAGATCGCATTGCCACAATACGCAATTGTGGCCTTAAGTTTGATGGATCTTAGTGTGTAGTAGAAGGAATATGCTCTTACGTATCAATAACTACGATTTTTTAATAAATATAAATATGTTTAACACACACACACAAGGTCGTCTGTTCCTAAGGTAGGCAACTGAATGCCTGTGTTTTAGGTAACAGCCGACTGAGATAATTTTTTTAAAAATAAATATACATATAAATAATACATATATAAATAAACATATATTACACCCAGATTCGGGGCGGGAATCGAACCCACAACCCTTTGAGCAGAAAACAGGGTCACTGCAAACTGCGCCAACGGGTCAGTCATGTTGTGAATAGTTGGCCTTCAAAGGAGCGTGGCTTTCCATGGTCCACCCACCTTATTTCACATTTATTAGTAAGAGTGGGGATCAAAGAGAGGTTAAAATTCTTACTTTATTAATTAAAGGTCGAACCGGAGTAAAACTTGAGTCAAAAAAGCTGTTCAAGGTGTATAGGGTTCGTTCTTTGATCCTTTATACCTATAATTATTATATTAGCGACACTATCCGATGTTATAATATAGGTTTATTCAATTTTTTATTTTTAATTTTGCAGTCAATTAAAATGATATAGTTTTAGTTTATACTAATTAATTGCCCTCAAAATTCGAATAATTTTCGCTGTTATAGTTTTCATTTAGAATAATTACTACATATTATAAAACAAAGTCCTCTGCCGCGTCTATCTGTTCGCGATAAACTCAAAAACTACTGCACGTTTATACGGTTTTCACCAATAAAGTGATTCATGAGAAATGTTTAGATAGATAAACATACTTCGGGCTCAACCGGGGCGGGTCGCTAGTTATTTAATTATTTTAAGTTTTTAATCGAAGAAAAACATAAATATTGTCATATAACGTAGTTGTCATTTTATTACTAGAGATATGTACATGACTGAAATGTTTACCTCATAAAATATCCAAGCACTGAATATAGTTTGCGCCAGGTTGTACACTATGAGTACGCTTCTCAGTTCGAAAGGTTTCCTGTTAGCCATAAGCGCCGGCCCTAGTTTCTTCGCACATATCGCGTAGCACACACAAGCGATCAGGGTCGGCCACGGCGAAGACATCATTGGCCAATCTTTTACGCGGGGATCTGTAACAATATCAGTTTTTTAGCATAATCTTTACTTATTTCTAAATAATTCAATATTGTTCTAAAGTATCATTTGTATTGTACGATATTGCGAAGCGTGTAAACGTCAATTGTATTCTATACAGGTAAGCGATACGTATCGTATACGATATCGATATATACACGAGGGAGCGTTTTTATGTTCGCGGAATGAAGGGTAATTTCTTTATTAAAATTGGCTCCAAAAGAACTTAAAATTCCATTTTAGAAACTATTAATTTTTAATTAAAAAGTTAATGGGAAGCTACCACAGATTCGGAATGTATATTCTGCCTAGAAGAATCTGCTAGAAACTCAATAGTCACCTTTATAAAAAAATAAAAATAAAAAAACATCAATATTATAATTATTAATTTCTTAAATTTCCGATATACCAGAATATCGCGATATATACATAGTTTCAATATCCGATATCGACTTTTGAATCGAAACGAAAAAAGACGACATCGGTCCGTCTATAGTATTCTAGTTTTTTTTAACAAAGCGATTGCCATCTGACTTCCAAGACCCTTATGGAGAAATACATAAAACATTATTTAAATTAAACACCTACGCAAGTTAATGTTTATTATCAGATTTTTGTGATTATAATCACATTTGTTTCACGTGTACGACGATAAACACTTCAGTTTGTTTCGAAATAGTTGTTATACTTTAGGTAAATAAACTGTACTTTACTTTTAAGGGCGAAGTTATTACAAGGTCAATGCTTTATGTGGATTTTAAATGTCTCGCCTTCTTTCATATTGGATGGTTAGGACAGATAGATACTATTACCCATATCTCTAGAATTATAGTAAAAATAGTTTTGCAAACAGTATAAAAAATCTGTAGTTAATCTAGCAATAGAAAATATTAAAAACAAGTGTTAATAATATGAATTCGTGAAATTCGTCGATAATGACATGGCATACATAATAATGTACAACCTAAAAACTAGCTTCAGAAATAAGCAACAAATAAATATTGAGGTCAGATTTCACTTAAATTGTAGAGATAAAATTAATTAGCTAACACATGATAAATCATAAATATCTGAATCGTTCATTTAATATTCGACATAAACTGATTATATTATATGTATGGCAAAAGTGCTTTTTTCGTTTTAGTATTTTGCAGTTACATAAAATATAATTTAAAACTATAAATATGAATTCAAGGTGAACCTTATATGTAATGAAACATAAAGCAAATTAATCATCATTCCCATGGAATGTAATTATATTTTTCATAAATTAATAATGGCGCTCCTATTAATTTTGCAGGTCACAAAGAAAACGAAGGTAAGGTAAACAAGGTTATTGACATTTATAAAAAGTTGTGCCTTAAAGCGGTTTAATTTGCAAACATTATACCGAAAATGATACATTGGCAAATTTTTGGTAGCACCATATATTGGGCATAAATTAGTAGAAAAGGACCTTGAAAAGTTTTTGGCAATCTCACCTAGAAGACTTGGTTAATTGCTATATATATTATATTCATTGGTTTTTACGATATTGCTTAAAACGTATGAAATACCGATTTATATTAAAATTATTATATTTTTTAACAAAATGTATTTATAAATTAGATTGACAAATATTATAACTTGTTATTTGCAATTCAATTACTTGCATTACAAAAATGCAATATCATTCCTCACATTAATGGTCGTGAGTGTATCAATAATTGTAAATGATAAATAAAAATGTTTGAAGCATGTTCCATTGTTCACGAATAAAATGTCCTGTCTTTGTGTCAAGTAGATATTATAATTATCCCCTATGTACATATTTTTTTTTAAACTCCGTATAGGTTAGTATCTAACGTTAGAATTTACTGTATTCTACAATATTATTTATGTTTTAATGTCACGTAAAATAAAAGAGAAAAAAAAAACGGATGTGTTACGTCATAAAGAGGTCAAATAATGAGAACGGAATATGTCAAACAATTTCAACTACGATTCATTGAGCAAAATTCACGGGCAAGGTGAAAATTCACGTAGACTTCGTATTATCGATGACATAACGGTGGCGGGAGGGAGATGGCGTACCTGCTTATGCCCTAGTGGATCACTCTGTAACACTTTACGTAACGTCGTTGAGCAAATCTCTAACTCGGAGACCTCGATGTCGATTGCGGTTTAAACCACTTCAAACGACGATATTACCAAATTTATCCTACTGAATCTACGAATGTACATTCATAACAACAACGCTCTTATGAGTTTTTGCAATGTGCATCTGATTGCATTAGACAAAAATTATACACGTAGTAAATACTTATCTTAAAACAGCGTAACGAAATCTTGCGTTATATAGAGTAGGAAAATAAGGAGTTGTAATTAGACTCATTGTAAGCCTCGCTTGTCTTACGAGTAAGTACCTACGTGATGTGACAATGAAAAGTCGACTTCCGAGTAAAATATTCTTGAACTTTAGTGAGCTCAATGACAAATGAGATGAGATTCTAGACTATTATTTCAGTTAATTGAACATTATTGATTTGCAAGTTATTAATTTGATTATGCTCAAAAGTGTTGAAATGGTATAAATAGTAAAAATCAATACAAGGGTTAGACGTATATTAGAACATAATTGGTAATAATGCTCTATCCATATATGTTATTGAACCACCAATTGGAAGAAGGGAATAAATCCAAAAATAAGAACGGATATAATTTAAAATAACTATAACTTTTTACTTTCAAATTATAGGCTCATGTGGTATCAATTATATTGAATAAATTATAAATTCTGATTTATTTACTAATAGATTTGGCTGAAATATATAATATTCATTTACATATTATCGACGCCCCCGGGGAATAAAGTCGTAAAGTGCTATTACCACCTTTTTAATGTTTTTGCATTTTCGGCATCTATAGGTCATAATACATCTTCTGATTTTTTTTTAGATTTTTTTTCATAAAATCCATGAAGTTATAACAATTTATATTTTTATTCTCCGGAAATCATATCACAATTATAACCCATAATAATATCGTAATCATATAATATGAAACGAACATCTATCTTAATAAGCTGGTAAGCCTATATACCATTTTACTAATTTAATAAACATAGTCGTTATAGAGCTATACTAAAAAAGTTGGTGGTAACTTTTACAAGAACAAAATTGTATTCGTTTATTACACTTTCATTTTATTCGTGTAAAAGAGTATCGTAATGCATGCAAATAGTTTTCATTACATTACAAGTTCATGGGAATAAAATGGTTATGTGCCGTTACTTAGTATACACTTAAATATAAAATTCAGTATTACACATTTTTGGCAATGACTTTAAAAATATACGTGATATTTAATTTATTTTTATAACTACATGTTACGTTAAAAATGGTGAAAATAATGATGTATAATACAATATTATAGCCCGTTTAGGACACGCGATATAACAGAAAAACGGTTTTTTGCTCTTCCTGTAAAATTTACTTTTCTCTATTACGACTTTGTTCCCCGGGGGCGTCGTTATGTCTACGTCAATATGCTGGATTTATTCCCTTCTTTCAATTTATACTATACTATATACAAAATAATTTGAAAAACTAGACATAATAAAAAACAAAAACTATTTACTTATTAGAAAAATGTAAGAAAACTCTTTTATACATCTATTTCTTCACTTTAAAATCTTTTTTTTTTGGCCAAGTCAGAATAATATCTTAAAAATCTTTGAATTCGTCGGGAATATGTTAGGAATTTTTCGTACGTAGGTATGTCGTTCATTTTCTTCTCATTTATGGGTATTTTAGTACCATGCTGAAGTTTCTGGTATTTTCGGGTTTTTAGGTTTTTGAAACTATCAATAAATTCGGAACATATCAAGTAACCTTTTATAACTTACAAGGAGACATTCCCTACTCATCATTACTGATTTCGCTCAAATTTTTAGAACACGCAGGGCTTGACTAGAAATGAATCTACCCGAAGTGGGAACTACAGATGGTCAAGCGTTTAGAAAATAAGACAAGATATAGAAATAAGAAAGAGTTAATGCGCCACATGAGCTATTTTTTAACATAACAGATAAGCAACGTTTAGCATAACGGTAAGAACTCAGACTTAATAAGTCGTTAGAGTTTATTTATTTGTTTCAATTTTTATATTATTTATTTTCCAATTATGCAATGGACTTGATTATTTATTTTTCTTATTTATATGCAAAAGGTATAGAAAAAGTGAAAAATTTGAATTTTGGACTTTTTAATATGGGATTCTAATTGAAACGCATACGAAAAAACTTTGTACATGAAAATTCAAAACTTTATTCACTGACATTAGACTGATGATTTAAATATGTCGGAATGATATTTATCGTAAAAACAGGGGAAACAATATTTTTTTTCCATATCTACCATACGTTATAAACGCCGGATTTTTAAAACCAGTCGTTGTTTCAACGTTTCCATAGAAAAACATACTTGACTGACATTCATGAAGTATTCTCTCTCATCGCAAAGTTTAGAAACGAACCACGCGTAACGTAACATACGTAATCTACGAGGGAGCGTTTTTATGTTCGCGGAATGAAGAGTAAGGGGTTGAAATAAAAAAAAAAAAAACAAATTATTTATCCTTTTCAATATATTCACCTTCAAGACGGACACATTTTTCAGATCTTTCAATTAATTTACGTATACCCTTTCATCAATTTTCCCCGTCTTTTCTGTTTAATGGCTTCTTTTAGTCGCTCTAATATTGAAGCGTAGTATTCTCCGGTTATAAAAACACCTTTATCTTTATAATCGATCCATAATATTCCTTCTGAGTCCCAAAAGACCGTTGCCATGAGTTTCCCAGCTGATTGTGACACCTTAAACTTCTTGGGGGGTGCTGTGCCCTTTTTATGCCACTGTATACAGTCTTGTTTCGACTCAGGTTCATGATGATGAACCCAAGTTTCGTCTCCAGTAACAATTTGACTCAATACACCATCCTTGTTTGATTAAAATTCTATACCGGATTTTTATCGGTTCCCCGAGATCATAGATGCTGTAAAGGGTCCGAAACGTCGGGAAATAATTTAAAATATTGTAAAACTATAAAGTTTTGAATAAACGTGATAAAATCCGGTATAGAATTTTAATCAAATGAGTAAAATTCGCGTAAATATAAGAGAACAGTACACCATCCTTGTCTTCATTGCAGGGGTCCAAAAATGCACGTGAACACTACGCGTTGTTGTTTTTGCGGCGTGAGCATTCTCGGTATCCATCTTGCGCTGACCTTAGTCATACCAAGATGATCGTGCAGGATTTTAAAAATGGTTGTATCGGATACTCCAACCATTTCTGCGAGTTGTTTCTTCTTTAGTCGAGCATCGTTAAGTACAAGTTTTTCGACTTTTGGGATAAGTTCTGGCGTGGTCACCTCGATGCTCCTGCCCGGCCTCGGGTCGTCTTCAAGGGATTCTCTTCCTTTTTTAAACAAACTGTGCCACTTGTACAACATGGTTTTTCCTGGACAAGAGTCACCGTAAACCGATGACATCTCATCCATTATGGTCGCAACTGATTTTCCTTGCTTGGTAAGGAACTTTATAACGGCACGATATTCGATTTTTTCCATATTTTTTCACTCCTGATTATGTTGCTGGGTTGGCGATAGCTCAAAGACTAATAGTCTAATAACAATGAAATCTCGTATTTATACTAATTATGAGTAACTAAACACGTTACGATCCTAATGAGCTTAATCACCCCCCTCTAACCCTCTCATTCCGCGAACTTAAAAACGCACCCTCGTATTACTAGTAAGACCAGGGTCGATAATTTTTGAAGCCAATAAAAATAACCAGGGTCGATAATTTTGGAAACCAATAAAAATAATAGTAGGATGAATCCCATTGGAAAAAGAAGAGAATTTAACAAAAATGAAAGGAAAAACAATCTCGATTTCCAGCAAAACTACAAGTCCTATGGAAAAAAGTTAAATTTGAGTTAAATTCGATTCCTTTCAGTGTATTTGGGACATAATAATGTAAGTTTATGTAAAAGGCATTTATGACTTTATGTAAACGACAATAAGTATCTACAAATAATGAAATGTAGCAAGGCGTATACCGCATGAGATGTCTATTATAATATAACTATTAACAATTCTTGCAGCTTAAATTTAATATAATTTATTGTAACTTAAAATGGCATGGATTTATTTATCTTGGTTTTTTTAAATCATATTGTGTACAAAATCGTGTCGATATGAACGTTATCATAAAATAACAAAAACATAAGATTTTACAAAATCAGTAAAGTTAATCGCCCGCTTAATTTTTTTTCTTCTTTTTTTTCGTCAATATTTATGATATTTTTTCTACCAGTCGCTTATTTCAAGTAAATTCTTATATCTACTTTAAAACAAATTAATAAATAATACAAAGAAACATACTAACTAAAGTGTAATATAAATTATATTGTATGTAGCATGTGTGATGTTCCTATAGTGTCATAATCCTTATGGACTAAAACTCCTTAAATAAAGAAAAAAAAAAAACGAGAACATTGCATAGTTTTCATATTAAAAATCTAAGTTACAGCAATTTCTGTTGCGTTGAAGCTAACAGCCTTTATTGTCTTGTCCTTCACTCTTAAAAGAAAAAGAAGTTACAAAAAAAAAAAACGATCTAGCGATGTGAAGATAGAGGACTATAATAATCACTTGACGATGCCGCTACAAGAGCCGTTTCTTTGCACACAAAGGAATTCATTCATTTAGTTGTTTTTCAAATTTTCCAGCACATGGTTTTAAATGAATTAATCCCGTAACTACGATTTACGCTAATGTTTAATTAAATAGCAGAGGTTGTTAAGTTAGTATTTAAAAAAAATGTTTATTACATTAAAAAATATATTTGTTTACCATAGAAAAAAGTTAATGTATGATAATTATAGAAATTATTTATCCAAGTGATTAATGTTATATTATACTAATATTATTATGTATTTCTTAAAGTTAGAAAACTTACCGCTCCTGTTGTCCATGAGGTCCGTATACCAATTGTAGACGCTCTCCATCTTTGGATTGTTACACTATCGACTAATTATAACTGAAACAAAAATAAAAACCGTTATAAGTATGTACTGTGACGTTGGATCAAGTGACATGGTATTTTAATTAGGCCAGTTAACATAAAGGCGTGGTGGCACATGACGAGGCGTTCGTGACTAAATGGCTATTCGGTGCCGCTATGGAGTGCTGATAATTCGGCACGTGCACCTTGTTCAATGAATTTATTTTTTATTTATGATCCTTTTTACCCCATGAAATAAAATACAATATTGACTTTAGTCTACTGGACTGTTTATATTAAAACATTTTTAAAATATAGATTACATTATTGCATAAAATGGACAAGGTTTTAAATAATATTATGTGAAGTATAATAAAATATAACATAAAGAATTATTACTATCAATAAATAATATAATAATACACAAATACATACATCTAGTATCAATCAATGGAAATTTTTACAAGACCATCAAATTAATATTAATGTCATAAAACTTAATAGTTTGATTCGCCAAGCAAATAGTATAGCATGATTATTTAGGAAGGTTATCATCACGTTAATTTGCATATAAGAGAAGGGCAATGACAAAAATGCCTAGTATCCTGATAAGTATCAAAATCAAGGCAGGTCAACTAAGACGACGTTTCGTAAAATATTTAGTCATAGAATTTTATCTTGTGATTCTTACGATAATCGATACTATGTAATAAACTGCAATAGCTTGTATGTTTGTTTGAAACCGCTAATTTGGGGCCAAATATAGCGATTTAAAAATTATTTTTGCATTAGAGAACCTGTTTATTGAGGAAGGTTATTGCCTATAAAAATCATACTATGGCGTTAAGCGGTGAAAAGGTGGGTGAAACCGCGCCGGTAGTTTTGTGATACAATTATGTAGCACTTTTAATGATATTAATAGAAATAAACCAATATCTATACATGCATAATATGTAATAGGTATATCATGTCTATGTATAGATAACACATATACATATATATATATATATATATATATATATATATATATATATATATATATATATATATATATATATATGTATATATATATATATATATATATATATATATATATATATATATATATATATATTCGTCTAATAGTTGCTTGTAGGCACAAGCAACTATTAGACGAATATATATTTTTATTTTATAGTAGAAGAGTATTGTAAATTTCACCATTATAATTGTTAGGAACACATAGAAAAATATAGGTGAGTAACATGATTTACTTCTATAAAATTAATGAATCAATACGATAGTCGATTATGTAAGCGAACACAAGATTACTTGTATCATCGATATCAGCCTACTTTCTGAATTTATCATTCTTACATTCTCACGTAAGACACGTTTTCACTACTAACATAACTTATTCGAATAAAAGACAGTCGCGGATGCGGAATGTGTACATTACTAAGCGTTTATTTCTATATGTTTCAACTTTATACTGATTAAAAACACATTTAGAAATACGTATAAAAAAATTGCGGAAGCTTATCTACACTAACATATAGTTGAAGAGTTGGTATGTATGAACTGTATTAAACACGGGGGACTCGTTCCGATTGGATATTTATCCATATATGATGTAAGATGACCACTAGTTTATTGATTTACTAAATTATATTCTGATAAGTTATTATATACGATATATAAGTGCACATGTTACGACTTTCGCTACAACCTTAATTGAAGTGACGAAGTCGGGGCGAATATATAGTAAGTTTGAATTACAACACTGTCCTTAAAAATTTACCGATTTCGTTTTATATTTGTGGATTTCGCATACGGAATGAGCGATTAAGAAAATTTCCGCCAATTACAATATATAGAATTGCAATATCGAGAGAAAGGGGGGCGTGACTATTTGCCAAGATATAAACGATTTTTAGTTAACTTTGACGATTATGAATCAAGTGTCACATTATATGCGATTACCATTTTAATAATGCGTTGATGATTCAACATATCAAATATTTCACAAGTCGTAAGCAAAATTAGCACGTTTATTTCTACCACGTTGTATACTACTTTCGTGCTATTGTCACGTTCCTTGAATCGTATAACATAACATCGATAATCGCAAGGAAATAGTAGACGTTGTTGATAGAAATAGTTGAGAACTATTAACCGATAACCGCGCGTATCACATCGTAGCATTCATGGAATGACGTTCGAGCTTAAATACACATTGTATTATATAAACATCGTTTACGTTATCTGATAACTGTTAAATGGAACCATATATCGTCATATTAATTATTAATATACCTATTATCAGGTAAATTCATAAATAATTAAACATTTTTATTAAACGTTTGAATACAAAATTTTCTTAACTTGTTGATTGTTTACATAAAAGTTCAAAACTGTACGTAGGAGTTGAAGACAGATATGAATAACCCAGACTTTTATACAATCAAATACGACGCGACCTTGACACACAATCGACTCCTACTAAAAGCTGAATTCAAGATCTTAGCACTCTTAGCGCCGTTAGCGTTAAAAGATCATCTGATTAACTCCATTAAATTTGAAAACAGAGTCGATAAACGCTCTCTTTATTACTGTTTAACGCCAATAATTATATCAAATAAAACGTCTGTATTCAATTACGTAACGAGGTCGCTGATACCGCGTCATTTTTCGTAAAAATGCGCAGTATCAGCGACCGCGGTGGTATAGAACAGGTGACAGTATTTCGCATAAATTAGTCTCTGAAGCCGCAACTTTCACCGCAGCAGTCGAGTACGGCTTGCGCGGGCGCAGAACCGCAGTGTGGGGCGCATGCTTTACGTAAGGACGTTGCGCCAGAGCACACGCACACAGAGCCAGTTGCTCGCGCTTGTGCCCTGCGGAACCACTGACCTACTGCCACAGTGTCTTACCCCACTACGCGACGTCCATCCCATAGAACATTCTCAAACATTGCGTTACATGTGTTACGTGCTTCAAAATATGAATAGTTATTTACTATTTATTCCTTTAAATATTAATAATTACATATTTATTTATAATTATACGCTATTGCTACAGGCGAACACTAACCAGAGCATCACATTTAATATTACATCTGAAAATTATTTCATCAAACTTTAGTTTTAGAAAGAAATAAACAAATTATTGTGCAAATTCGTAATGTTTATTCGCAGGCAAAAGTTGCAATATCATGTTTCGTAAAGGGAAAATTTACCATTAAATGATACGCGAACATCTTACTACAGCAAGTAAATAAAATCTATCTTTTAACGTAATATAATACGATTAATCTAACTCTAATAAATAATTATATAATTTTAATAAATAAAAAATTTTATGTGATAATTATGTAAGTATTTTTATATATTTTTTATCAATATACCTTGACCGTTTTTTTTCATACCTTACATTTAGCATTTTCTGATAATAGCTCTTTAAATTTCTGCTTGGACATATAAATATGAGTACTTTTATTACGTTATGATAACACTTCTCAGTCGCCGGTTGCATTTGAGAAACAAATTTGTATGAAAGCCATTAACTATAATATTCCTTGACACTATTTGTTTTTATTTATAGATTTTTTTTTCCTTAGGGATCGTCCAATAATCACGCGAAGTTCGAAAGGTGGGGAGGGGTTCGGAAAAAAACACAAAATATCACAAGGAGGGGTGTAATGAGATATTATACGTATTTTTCGTAAATATATGTTTTTCATTTGTTTTTTTTACACCTTTCTTTATTATTTTTATGCCTTATGTCAGTCAAAAGCAATTTGAAATCTTGAATGTCTGCTGGATATTTTTATCACGGTGCTTAATTTTCCAAAATTTAATCAGATTATACCTGTATTTAAAGATAATAATCTGAAAATTTCAATATCCTTTGTACCTAAAATAATACTTTGTACCTAAAACGTGTAATACACTTGATTTTGGATATTTATTCTGAAAAACCTCATCATTCATCACACATTGACTGGCCTGTTGGCGCAGACGGCAGTGACCCTACTTTCTGCTCCAGGGTTGTGGATTCGATTCCCACCACGAGTCTGGGTGTAATATATATTTGTATGTATATACAAAAAGAAAATGTATATCAGTCGGTTGTTACTTAAAACACAGACATTAAGTTGCCTACATTAGGAACAGACGACCGTGTGTGTATGTTAAACATATTTATTTATTATTTATATCACCGGGACAGGTGGTTAAAAAGTTGCTAAAAACATCACCTGATTAATGGACGACCCCTTACAATATAAAGTAATTACACGTAATAGGAGTAATAGGACAGCCTGTAAAGTCTTACTGCTGGCCATATATCTATTCTGCTATGAAGAAGAATCAAATGTACTATAGGTAAAAAGATTTATTGCAACTTGTCCGTTCAAGAAAAATTTTCAAAATCTAAAAAATTAATTATAAAAAAATTCTTGAATTTTTTGTTCAACTCTCTTTGTTCCTATTGTACAAAAATTTGAATATATTTTTTTGCCGATATAAATTAGTATTAAAATAATTTCTCCGTTAATATGAACTGAGTTAAACCAGGGTCAAAAATTACATTAAAAAGAGAAGCGCTATTTTACGTATTTCAAAGTTTGTTTTGATTTGAATTGAGTTTCAATATTTCCTATATAAAGATTAGTAAACATAAAAGTTTTTGGTACGAGCAGCTTAATACAATCAATTTTTTCAGATAATTATCACTAATCACGACCGGAAACAATTTATCTTGATTGATGTACCATTAAACGATGTTGAGTATGTTTGTAAACAAACGCAGTTCAACAAAGATTTTGTTAAATTTATTGGTCTAGTACGAATAAAATAAATGCTTTTATACAAAATTTTAAGCTATATATTATACTTAATAATTATAGATAAAATATTGTTTAATGAACTTAAAATTTAAATTCACTTACATTATAAACTTAGAATTCACAAGCCATCATATTTGTATTAGCGTAATTCATTTTCGTTTGTAGTTGTTATTAATTTTATTTATTTTAAACATGAAATTAAAACAATTACTTATAAGTAATTTTCCACTGCTGTATTTTACATAAAATTGTTGTAATAAAAATTTACTTTATGCTTTTTATCGAATGCAGGATTTTAAACAATGAAAAGTGTAACCAACGCGATTTTTTTAAACTCCATACTGTTTCTTAATAAAGAAAAGCCTCTCATACTAAATGAGGCCGTAGAGTATAAAAGTATGAATAGTCGTCGACTCGAGCAAACTGTGGCAAGATTTATGCAAATTTAGTCATCAATGTAGTATTTCCGATACAAAATTATACCATATATACGATACATACGATAAGTCGAAAATTGAATATTAAATATTTTATGAGTATGAAATTATGAATATTTAAAAATTATATAACTGTTACATCTCATTAGATTAAATACATGTTCTATATTATAAATGTTAATTAGATATAAAATCGTCTTGACCGATATAAAATACATACAAAAAAATATTTTGTGTTACTTTTGTAACTTACAAAACACTTTTACTTGTCTGAGATTCTTGTTATTACAATATACATTAATTAGCATACAATGAAGTTGCCAAATCGTTTTTTATTTATTTATAACAAATACGAAATATATACAACAATGTCAACCTCGTGTTTATACACGAGGTCGAGTTGTCATATGATTGAACCTATTTAACATAGGGGTTGCCTAATCGCCAATACAATCGATGTGCGACGATGATGTCTAATTAAGAAACTCTGCTTCGTTATGTAAGTTTTATGACAAGCTAACAATTCATAACCAAACGAACAAGACGAATATTACAGAATTATTTTAATATAGACTATGATTCCGAAGCGTTAAGTTATATATAAACAATTACATTAAAAACACAAATAAAAATGAAATATTTTTCCTATGTTAATGATCTTTAGATTATGACAGCTCATGATGATATTATATGTTAGAATATAATCATAAATTAAACAAAACTTTTCCTAAATCGATGAAGTATTTATTTATCGCCTTAAACACGTACGTCAAATTGCGAATATGTGCGTATAATTATGTATATTTACAAAAAATTCGTACCTAATTATATGTATCAATAGTTTTACCACAAATACCATTTTAATAAAATTAACGGTAAATTACCGGTTTTTGCTCATTCGGAAAAAACCTTCATTTTATAAACACGTTTATCAAAAGGTAGGAAGTTATAACCTTTAACAAAATTAATAAAGTTAAGTCTAGAATTAACATTTAGTTCGAAACAATAAAAAATAGGCAAGGTTTTTTTTTATAATATTGTTTTTGAACCAAAAATTACAGTAGCAATAACGTTAAAAATTAAATATTTAAGGAAACAGTTCAAGACAGTAAAAATATACATATATTTTAGTTGCGATTTTTTAAATGCTGTAGATAACTATTATAAAACCTAGAGGAAGTTTATAATATAATATAGCTAGAAAGTTAAATTAAATTACGAAAAAATTAAATATGATCGGAATTACTTAATCTTTTAAACTTATACATCAATGAAAAAATACCGTGTATCTCTATCTATTGAGACTTATCAGGTCGCAAAAGATCGCATTTCATAGTAATATGTATATGATCAAATAATACCATTCTTTAAATATCGATTTAAACGAATTGCTTAATCCCGATTTTAACGTAAATTAATTATTACATAATTAATTATAAAACAATTATTGTAACGTAAATTAAAACCACAGTAGTACTTACATAAATCAGTACGAAAGGATATAGTCCTTTCTGAAAGGGTTTGCGTACGACTAAATAAAAAAATTAAATACGCGTGTCAACTTTCGCGTATCGTCTTGCCGATGGGCAAACGCGAGTGGTCGCCACTAGCGGCGGTGCGGACGGCAATGAGTGAAGCGAGCTCTTAAACTGACTCGCTAGTTTATGTCGAACGACTCGCAACCACCAGTCACTCGTTTGCATCACTTGCTAGACGTCACGGCGAGACTTGCTTGACCAAAATACGAATGACTTGACGGATTGTCGCATTCTTCAATATAAAACAAAAAAAAAGTATATAATTATTACACTTTAATAATGTAACGAGGATACCTAGTTCACATCGATATAACGAGTTATTGGCTAAGGGGTTCAAGATTAGTGGAATAGTGTATAATCAGTTAATGAATGATTATGCTGGAAAAATTGATCTAGGAAAGAAGGATTAGATATTATGTTTTAAAACTGTGAAGACATTAGTAACTATCGTCTAATACATATGTCACAGCCTACCATTTCAAATAGGCGTTCATTTGAATGTCCAACCTTTTCATCAAACAATGCCATTCAAACAAACGCCTAAATGTAGATTAGCCGAGTGCCTAAACACAAAATTAAACTATACAGCTAGACGAAGCTTAGTTAAGTCGATAAATACCAATTTTAAAACAAATTTTCATATATGTGTAAATCTAAAGAAGTATAGTATCTAGTAATTAAGTATATAAAATAATGGTCACATAAACCTAACAAATATGTATCATAACTTTGAAAGGCATATAGGTATATAACGTTAGTTTATAGTAAAGACTTGCATATACGAGGATCGCGACAGATACAAATACGTCATATGCACAGTAATGCATTTTTAACAAACAAGTAAGTTAATTAAAAAAGTAACGACTCCTATCAAGCTAAAATCCATCGAGCAGTTCAGGCCGCAGAGCGTGCCAAACAATTAAACATACATATTATGTATATACTCTCGAAAAACATAACCCTCCTTCTGGCGCAGTCGGGTAAAAATACCTCATAATGTTCAAAAAACCAGACGATCGATGAAGCATTTTGTAAAAATTCGATACTAGCGACGCGGTGGTGGAAAACCCACAATTTCAACGTTACTGTCAGCCGTTACGTTGAATGTTTTAAATGGCATAGTGATTCAACTACCAAACTTTCACGGCCGTCTCAGTACTTGGCCCTCCTACCTAGTGACGTTGTCAAGGCCAGTAGGGCCAACAGCAGCTGTCATATTATAACTGCAACACTATGCGTGTAGTTGAATTGTTCAGGTAAAAGGCTAGTTGTCCAATTCAATGGCTATTTCAACCTATTGGTCCCGTAATAATTGTTTACTGTTCATTGTTCGTTAATGAAAATACCCACGATTTTTCCAAAATTCGTGAATACATCGAATCAATCAATAAAATTATAAAAATTCTATGAAATTAGATATATAGGTACTTTTAAAGTTAACGATTAGTAACTATTTTTTGTTTTCTCGAGTTTTATTACTAATATTTCATGTATGATGTATATCTAGTACATTTATATATTACCTATATTAGAGAGGCTACCTTTAACTTTTTTTGTTGAAAGGTATGAAAATGAAATAAACATACGATAAAACCAATAATCAAACTGATAATTGTTTAAATTCCCATACATTTTTACGTCTCGTTACAAATTCGTTATTCGCTAAAACATTTTGTCTTGACTCCTTGGTCATTGTTTAGGCTATAAAACATATAAGCAGAACTTTACTGGACCATTAATGTCAACGCAGAAAAAAAAGGCGGATCAGTTAGTTAAATAATATATATGTATAAAAAATATAGTTAAAATACAATAATATTGAAAAAAATATTGGACTACGATAATATTACCTACGTAACTTACTTTCAATTATACAAAAATTATATCTACGATAATATATATTAAAAAATATATAATAAATCAGTGCCTGTTATATTTATTCCAATAACTATGTGAAAGGAATAATATATAAATATACAATTAACTTCCTCATATCTCCGTCATGCAAATTATTTATTTTTTTATTTTCATTTACGTACCTATTTATGTTATATTTTTTCATTGTTTTATACCGCAAGATATTTTTAAATTCTTATTTTGTTTCTTTTTTAATAAGAGTGCCTTTATCATGGAAATTATTTTTAAATCAATACATTCTAGAGAACTCTTTCAAACAATCTGACAAAGGACGCGTTTAGGCGGGACCTACGTGGAGTACATGCACATTGGGAGCGAACTTAAACGGCCAACACTTGGGACGCATCAATTGGGGCAGAAACAATTTATATAAAATATTTTTCAAATTTGTATTATAAATATAACCACGTTTGTGAGATTCGTCAGAGATTTCACTCTCAGATTCGATTTTAATTACGAATGTAATTAAATGATGTCTTTACATTTTAAGAAGTCTAAGGATATTGGAGTTAGTTTGGATACTGAAGATAGGGTACCTATGATCGAAATTTAAAATGGTCAATTTGTAGGCGTAATAAATGATTAGCGCTAAACGCCTTACATTTTGAAGTTTACTTCTTTTGGCGCGTTAGGGAAAATCATGAGAGTAAATTTTTACGATGCGCGCGCACACCGTCACAAAAAAAACCGATATCCTGAAGTTAACTATTGAACGTATGAATTGCCAAAGTCCAAACACCGGTTCTCGTCCGATCACCGAAGTTAAGCAACGACGGTCAGTACTTGGATGGGCGACCGCCTGAGAACACCGCTTGACATTGACTTTTTGAAGTTATACTACACCCTGAAATCAGCTATTCAACATTTTAGTATTTATAATTGCATATTTATATTTACCTAAAATATAATTTATTTATTTGTTGATAAAATAAAAAGTTAAAAATTTAAGATAAAGTTGTAAGATATTAAAATTGATTTCCATACGTTACGCTACAAGCTTGTAAGTGAAAATTACAGATGGCGCGCACTACCCATTAACTCGGCGCATCGTTAAATATAACTTCTTACGTGCGTAGATAAATACCACATAAATACACACACACACACACTTTTTTTTTAAAATTAAAGCGGATTTAAAAAAATAAATTACTAATGAATGGTGTCATCGGACACCTAGTAGGAACGAAGTTCCTTCCGATAATATAGAAGCAACACAATTTGCAAAAAAATTAGCTTATCTTTTATACATAATTATTTTCTTTCTTTTTTAAAGCATTTTTTTACGTAAAAGCATAAATTAGAGATTCTGTTGGAGCCAAGTTGTTCTCCTCGTTCTCCCGAATTGATTGACTCTCGGGGTAGCTAGCCCTTCTGATTCCCGAGATATGGCCTGCGGGAGTGTGATAGACCAAGTGGGGGGGGGGGGGGGGGGGGGGGGTGATCTTCTCGCGGAGGATCGATTTAGAGGGGGAGTGCGTGTGGCGAAATTGAGGTTTGGGATATTGATGGGAAGTATCTCCTGGTGTCTTCCCCTTTCGAATCACGGAGCCGCGGATGTGGTGCCGCAGGCGGCGTACGCGTCACTCGCCCCCCGCACCGCCCGCACGCGCACGTCCGTTATCTGTTTTTCTTACGGTTTCAGTTTTACATTTTTTTCAGTTAGGTCGCGCAGCAAAATCTCTATCTCCTCTAAGCCTGCAGTAAGGAATATCGTTCCAAAAAATTTTAACATTTTTTTGTACAATACGAATCCCAAAGTTTAATTTAAAATTTACTTTTTTTAAGTTGCGTTTATCATTTTAAATTGTCAATTTAAAATATTAATTTTTGTTTAAGTTCTAGTAAAACTAGACTCTAGAGTAACAGTGAGTAGGTTTTAAATTCGAATAGTAGCAAATGTGAAACTTTTTAAAACCACTGATTTTATCTCAAGACAAAGTTAGCGTTTGAAGCCTTTTTTCACGTATTTGTACAAAATTCATCACTGTTTTTAGTCAAGCTGTTAATATTATATTACCAACGGAAAAAAAATATTAGCTCGAATACATTATCGTGACGCAATTATGACAACGCCTATCTCTTGCATACCGAACATACATACATACATAATATACTTGTTCAAATGGTTCGTTTTTGTAGTATAAATTGTTTGAATATCTGTGGGCTTTTCCAAAGGGAAAATTCACTAATCGAACTTTTCAGAAAGTTTAACTTGCAGAACTGAAATTTGGTTCTAAATCATCAACCAAATTATAACCAAGAACGTTTTACTATGAATAACATACGCACTTTATTATTTAAATCAAATTAATTAATAATAAATGATGTAGCGACATCTATCTCACCATATACGAACTAGAAGAAAACTGGACGTATCCTACATCGCGCTATCGAAGTTTTCAAAGCGATTGAATATATATACAAGAACCCGACAATAAACGTTACTTGGCGCGTAGCCCACCCGACGCAACACCGTCTGGTCGAAGGATCCTTCCTTTTCAATGGCAGCCTCTCTCTACGACAAAATGGTGACCCCGAGAGCTTGAACTTCAGCGCAGCCTGCAGTTGGAGGGGGGTGATTAGGCTCATTAGGATCGTAACGTGTTTAGTGACTCATAATTAGTATAGATACGAGATTTCATTGTTATTTGACTATTAGTCTTTGAGCTATCGCCAACCAAGCAACACAATCAGGAGTGAAAAGCGTATCGTGCCGTTTTAAAGTTCCTTACCAAGCAAGGAAAATCAGTTGCGACCATAATGGATGAGATGTCATCGGTTTACGGTGACTCTTGTCCAGGAAAAACCATGTTGTACAAGTGGCACAGTTTGTTTAAAAAAGGAAGAGAATCCCTTGAAGACGACCCGAGGCCGGGCAGGAGCATCGAGGTGACCACGCCAGAACTTATCCCAAAAGTCGAAAAACTTGTACTTAACGATGCTCGACTAAAGAAGAAACAACTCGCAGAAATGGTTGGAGTATCCTATACAACCATTTTTAAAATCCTGCACGATCATCTTGGTATGACTAAGGTCAGCGCAAGATGGATACCGAGAATGCTCACGCCGCCGCAAAAACAACAACGCGTAGAGTGTTGACGTGCATTTTTGGACCCCTGCAATGAAGACAAGGATGGTGTATTAAGTCGAATTGTTACTGGAGACGAAACTTGGGTTCATCATTATGAACCTGAGTCGAAACAAGACTCTATGCAGTGGCATAAAAAGGTCACAGCACCCCCCAAGAAGTTTAAGGTGTCACAGTCAGCTGGGAAACTCATGGCAACGGTCTTTTGGGACTCAGAAGGAATAATATTGATCGATTATAAAGATAAAGGTGTTTCTATAAACGGAGAATACTACGCTTCAATATTTGAGCGACTAAAAGAAGCCATTAAACAGAAAAGTCGGGGAAAATTGACGAAAGGTGTGCTGCTTTTGCACGACAATGCGCCCGTCCACAAGAGCCCCGTTGCGTGAACCACCCACCCTACAGCCCAGACCTGGCCCCGAGTAATTATTACCTCTTTCCAAAAATGAAAAAAGAGCTGCGGGGTAAAAAATTTACCACCGATGATGAAATTAAGGAGGCAGTTTCAGCGTATTTTGAGGACAAAGACAAAACATTTTTTTATGAGGCTATAAATAAATTAATTGAAAGATCTGAAAAATGTGTCCGTCTTGCAGGTGAATATATTGAAAAGGAAAAATAATTTGGTCTTTTTATTTCAACCCCTTACCCTTCATTCCGCGAACATAAAAACGCTCCCTCGTACATTTGAACCATTATTTTCTTATTTCGTTTGTATTTACAATATTTTCTCATCGTTTGTAATAATTACGTACAGGTAAATGTAATCAAAAAGTGTAAAATAAGTAAGCGAAATTGAAATTTGCGAAACGCGTTACCACTGGTCGAAAAAAATATGACGACACAGTACATCGTGGGAGTTATCGGGAGTCGTTATTCATACTGTGCTGGTAGTATTTGAGAGAAAATTTGTCTTTATTTATATTTTTGTTCTGTTTTCCATTAACAAGTGACATTTTACTATATAGTGATATTAGGAACTATTAAGAACAATAATGAAGAGTGGTTTTGTTTAAGCACCATAGGGCAATCTACTGAAAATAGACGCTTTTATGACGACCGCATATATTGCATCGAACCTAAATTTTACGTCCGCTGAGGTCTAATGAGCACTGCTGCTAAGAAAATTAAACTAACTGCAAAGAAAATTATCATAGATGATATTTTTAAGCTACTGAATAGATTTTGATGCAAACGTGCACTCAGTAATATTTACCTAAACATAACCTCAAATGTTGTTTACATGCAACTAACTTTATTATATTATTCTAACAGAAAATAAATTTAATGGCTCTCCCCATTAAATTACTAGCCTACATTCAGCAGTGTGGACATCCAGTGTCTGATATGATGACGATGGTGATGAAAGTAAATTTTGAGTGTATGAATTGTTAAAACGATCTGAAATACATTTAACACTTAGTAAAATCTCGGATGACAGGCAAAAACATTATGTACCTATAGTTTTTTAAATGAAAGTTTTGTTTTTTGTAAAATAGGTTAGGAAGATTTAAACAACCAATTACTTTTCGCCTTTTATACCCAATAAAATATTTTTTTATTAATTCACACAAAAATGGAATGGAATTATAATTACACTCGATATTGAAGATACATTATCTGTTCTCATAAAATTACACCATAGTTTACGTATTTTTTGGAATTTTTGAAAAAAAAAGCATATAATGACAGTATCCACATAGGGAAGATCGTTATCCTTCGTACGCGGGGCACATTCATACAGTCAAAATAAAACTTGAACGAAACAACGTACGGTCTTGCTTTTGTATGTGTACGTGAGTCGAGGTACCAACTTTACGTTAACGTAGTATCGCGCCATTCGCACCAGTGAGAGTGAAGTAACAGGCACGAACATGTTTTCACGCTCGGTAAGTAATTTTTTAATCAATGTTTTTGTCTATTGTTACCGTAGATAAAATAAGTTTTCGTGTAGAGTATTCTATCGGTAAATAGCAAAATAAACTAGATGGGGCACATTTGAACGCGCACGAATGTGCCCCAACTGGTAGGTAGGTTAGTCTGCTAATTGCTAGTTTTTGCATTAACTTTGTCCTGTGTTTTACTATCGTCGATGTACGTATATACATATATTTTAATAATTATTTCTTATTATTTATTCACAGAAACATGATGCCGACTTATAAACCAAAAAAGACAAATAAACAATTTGTGGATGAAGAATCCATGCAGTCAGCAATACGCAAGAAAGCTAGCATATAAGTTTGCCAAATCTTTGAGTTTTAAACATCCAGTAAAGTGGGAAGAAAATAAGATGACTGGGAAAGAATGGATGTATAGTTTTCGCAGAAAAAACCCGAAACTCAGTTTACGCAAATCCGAGAACATCAGCGCTGCCAGATATTTTTCGTGTAACAAAATTTCGGTTACCGAGTTTTATACCAAATTGAAGACAGTGTTGGAGCGATATCCTTTAACTGCTGACAGAATCTTTGATTTCAACGACGGATTTCAATCCCAAAGCCTTGGCTCCAAGATAATAAAAACAAGTCGGACAAATTTTATCAGCTGAAAGAGGCGAGCTCGTGACTTTTGGTGGCATTATATATCTGCCAGTGGAAATACCATTGCTCTACTTTTCGTGTTTCTACGCGTTCATTATAAAGATTATTTTCTCGAAGGAGCACCCGAAGGAAGTCTCGGCGTGGCAAATAATTAATAAAAAATTAATAAAAAAGAGAGAATTTAGAGGAAAGTAATTTAATTTTTGTTAATTTTAAGGAAAGTCATTTAAGTTTTGTTTTAAATAAGAAAAGCTATGTAATTTTTGTTGACTATAAGAAAAATATTTTATTTTTGTTTAATAGCAGTTAAATCAGAAACAAAAGGGTCCCAAATGTGAACCTTGAGGGACACCTGAAGATACCTGAAATGTTCCAGACTGATATCCATTGACGACAACATAAGACTCACGAAGAGTTAAATAAGATTCGAACCAGTCCAAAACATAGCCACTCACGCCATAGCTACTTAACTTTGTCAGAAGTATCTCGTGGTCAACTTTATCAAACGCTTTACTAAAGTCGATATAGATAGCATCAACTTGAAGACCACGATCTATATGTTGGATGACATAATTTGTAAAAGCAATCAAATTAGTAGTGGTGGACCTATTCTTGAGGAAACCATGTTGACGATCAGTGAGTTGGAATCTTAATAAATTATACAAATACGAGTAAACTAGGACCTCAAATTTTTTTGAAAATACTGATAAAATCGATATAGGTCTGTAGTTTTTGACATTATTCCTAGCACCATCTTTGTAGATAGGAACGATCTTGGCCATTTTCCAATGGTTAGGAAACAAATCTGTTCTGAGAGACTCGTTAAAGATATAAGTTACTGGAAAAGAAAGTTGTTTTGCACATTGATATATGAATAACGGCGGTATTTCGTCCGGGCCCAGACCTTTACTCAAATCAAGTCTCTTTAACTTATTGAGTACCGAGCTTTCCGATAAAACTATAGAACTAAGCGATGATGAAGAATTATTGACATCGCTATGTTTGAGGTTACGAACTTGTCGATTACAATTATTACTATAACTCGATGAGAAATTTGTAGCTAAAAGTTCGCTTATGCTGATTTCGTCCCTATCTAATTCCATACCGGATGGTATGTTACAACAATTTTTACGCTTGTGTTTTATAAATGTCCAAAAATATTTAGGATTTGAAGTTATACTATGCTCCAAGCGTTCACAATATCTCTCATAGCACTGTTTCATTAGATTTTTTGTTCTTAGTTTTAGCAAGTCTAATTCAATTTTATCCATTGGATTATTATATTTTTTGACACGTATTCTGATCTTATTTTTTTCTTTGATTCCTCTTACAAGACCTTTAGAAAACCAGATTGGAAACTTAGAACTTTTTGGTGAAGCTAATAGGACCCATTTACGTATAAGATTGCGCAATATCTCATAAAAATGAGTAACCATTTCATCAACGTCTCTGCATGACGCAAATATGTGAAGCCAATCAACGCCTTCCAATTTCCTAATAATCGAGTCGTAGTCACCCCTGTAGAAATTTAGCTTAGCTTTTTGGAATGGTGGTAAATTATTATTATCAGAGAAGACAGTAACAGGACTAAATTCAAGCGGTGGGTGAAAAGGGTCAATAGCGGACAAAGCTACGTCTGATTCAGAAACACAAACATTACACTCTGATGAAAATATGAGGTCAAGCAATTTGGAGTTTTTATTTTTGATGTAATTGAACTGCTTAAGATTATTTAGAGCCATAAATTCTGAGATCATATAAAAGTGTAGGCATTGGGAGTCCTCCAAAATGGCAAATGGGTCATTGTCATGCCTCGATCACGTCAAATTAGGAAGGTTAAAATCACCAACGACTAATGAGTGATCAAAACTAGAGAGACCATTATTGACACTGTCTAGAAACTGTTCATAGCTCCCCGAATCAACAGAAGGCGGTATATAGACTGCACATATACAAAGTTTTGTTAGATTTTTGCCATTTCTGAGATGGACGACAATCCAAATATCCTCAATAACATCTGCAACTTCATATTCAAGAACCCTATACGAGTAAAATTTTTTATTGACTGCAATCAGTACACCGCCCCCCATCTTTTTTGATAATGATCGAGTCAGATCTCTGTCTCGTCTTATTATTCTGTCGCCAAGTTTCGGTTATTATAACAATATCAAACTCATTTATACATAAATTATTGTAAAAAACATTTGTTTTACTATTCAGACCTCTACTATTTTGGTAATAACAGGTTAGAGCTGCGAATCTTATAAAGGTATACCCAAAAAACTACTACAAAACACAAATAAAAATTAGTCAGATAAATTTTGTAACGAAGATATATTCTTAATTGCAATCACGGAGGTTGATTCGGATTTTCTCACAAATATGCGGCCACCTCTAACCCATACGAACTTGTAGTTCTTTTCAATGGCCTTAAGTCTTGTAGCCTTATGTAATTCTTTATTGCTAGGCGAAAGATGTTCGGTAACAAACACAGGTTTCTTGTCTCCGCCAATTCCCAAGTGGGTAGAATTAAGTTTGTCGGACTGATGGTTCTTATTAAATTTTATAACGGAAGCTAAAAATCCATCGCGAATTAAAGGACTGCGTAACTTGACAATTATTGACTTAGGTCTGGTGGAGGCCGGGTCAGAGCGGGTGAAGGCGCACGGCGGGTTATTTTAGTGGGTGAGGGCCCCACACTACCCCGTTGTCTCCCCGGACGACGGGGTGTGCGTTCAGATACATTTTTTCCCGCCAAAAAAAAAAAGGTGGATGCCGGGTTGGCTTTAGCAATCCTGGTACACATGTGAATATCCTCCTCCCCAAGATCAAAAGAGACCGTTCTCGCAAGTTGTTTAGTCAGTACGATCAGATTTTCTGATCTATGCTCAGGAACACATTGTATTTCTAAATTTGAAGCACGAGAATGCTGTTCAATTTGGGCAACTCGATCAGATAGCTCCCTGTTAGCAATGGTTAATTCTCTATATATATTTTTTCTAATTGGTTACATAACTCCAACGTTTCGTTTAATTTAGTTTTAGTTTCCTTATATTTTGAACTCATAAACTCCATAGAAGTCTTAAGCGAACTCATATCACCTTTCAAGCCTGCAATATCAGAAATAGCATCAAGAAGTTGAGACCGAATCGTTTCCGAGATCAGGGTGGTCAATTCATTGGTGTACATACTTTTAAGTTCGGTCCGCACGATGTCTCTTATTTCGTCGACAATGGGGAAAAGCGGTGATGTTTCTTGTTCACTTAAGACAGGAGATGTGCCGACCTCATTGCAACAAGAACGCTGTGAAATCCAATTAGGAGATGACTGAGTGATCCTGGGAATCTGTCTCACTGGTGTTTCCGTATTCTCGCCTTTCGGCTTCTTACTAGTACAAGCTGGACAAGTCCAGAGTGAAGCAGGCTTAGCAGACAATGACCTAGGTGGTAAACCAGTACAAAGCTCATGACATAATAGTTTACAGTGGGCACATTTGTAGTAGTTATTGCCTTTTATTTCAAGCTTACAACCCAAGCAGATTTTCGGCATAATTTTGTAGCGATAACTATCTCGCCACATATGAACTGACGTATCTTACATCGCGCTATCAAAGTTTTCAAAGCGATTGAGTATATATATACAAGAACCCGACAACAAACGTTAAGTGGCGCGTAGCCCACCAGACGCAACACCGTCTGGTCGAAGGATCCTTCCTTTTCAATGGCAGCCTCCCTCTACGCCAAATTGGTGACCCCGAGCATGAACGTCAGCGCAGCCTTCGCAAATCTACGTCATCGTAACGTCTTCATCACTTCCTCAAGCTTTCGAGCAGCGAGTCGTACCAGCCAGCCAGCATCCACGGCTACTACGGGTATCCTGACCATAAGCATGCAGCGGACGCGCATTCCTGGTCATCACCCACAGCCTTCTCAGCGACCTTGGTACAGCACACTGTGCTTCGGCCGGTCAGCAAGCAGAGACGCACTTCTCTCCTGGTCGACGCAGCAGCCAGCCACTACGCAGCACTGCACCACCCCGACTCACTGGGGCATCACCGCAGACAGTTCCGACTCACCGTGATCTATGCGGCATCTGGTTCCGACTCACTGGAACATTCCACTGGCCCGGCAAGCATCACAAAAAATGTATCGACGACTCAACCTGCTATTGACCTCCTCCGGTCTCGGAGGGGGAGTGATGTAGCGATAACTATCTCGCCACATATGAACTGACGTATCTTACATCGCGCTATCAAAGTTTTCAAAGCGATTGAGTATATAATTATACAAGAACCCGACGTCAAACGTTAAGTGGCGCGTAGCCCACCAGACGCAACACCGTCTGGTAGAAGGATCCTTCCTTTTCAATGGCAGCCTCCCTCTACGCCAAAATTTCAATCACTGCTGAAACACTAAACAATTGACAGAAGCAGAAGGAACAGTGGCAAGCTGCCGATTATTCAATGCAGGGCTGGTAGCTGTGATGTTAAGTTGGGGAAAGTATACGCAGCGATTATATATATGTTAGACCCTCCGGTAGCAAAACACATAAAATAAGGGAAGATTATATATTACGTGACAGCTGAATTTTGGGGAAGATTCTAGTATGTAGCAACACCAGGAAGTCAGCCGTAGATGTCAGGTGTCAAATGACAGCCACCGATGTCAGCCACAGATGACAGCCGTCAAAGTCAGCCGTCAGATGACAGCCGTCAAGTGTCATCCGCCACCTGCCAGGCGTCAGACGTCAACTGTCACGGCAGATGACAGCCCGGTACTAGCTGTCAGATGTCAATGTAAATCAATGTACGCAGTGCTGTAGTGTTGGTAGTACTTTCCGTAGGCTTACCTTCTGTAATAGCACTGTTAGACTACCCTCTATGACTGTGATATTATGATATCCTCCCGATTATAATTGCGTTCTTTCACTAAATCCAATGCCGGATTAGCCTATAAGCTATTTAAGCAATTGCTTAGGGCATCCCGTCTTGGGGGGCACCAGAGACGACCGAGAAAAAAAAAACGAGCACACTAAAGATAAAGCAATTTCAAAATTCTCAGAAACATCTTTTTCAAACCTAAAAATTATAAAAAATGAAAAAAGAACGACCATGGGTCAAAAAAAATTAGATACTTTGTCTTTATTATACATATATCGAAACCAATATGCTTGAAACGTTAGACTGAAAAAATATTAACCACGAATTTAATGTCCGAAAAAATCGCAATACGCATTTAATAAATCAATAAAAATGTTTTTGTTTCTAATAATAATTAATTAATTACTCTATAGCATATATAAGCGGATCAACAGACAGATTTGGAAATCTCTGAGGCATGATATGCGTGTGTTTTAATATAAAACGTATTAAAGATACGATAGAGCGGAATCGGGGCTCCAAAGTGTTCTCAAGAGATTCATCTGTTGGTCAAAGCTGGTTGTCGAGGCTTCCGCGCTCCCGACTGCATGAGTACCACCATCTTGCTTGTTTCTCCCGTGAAACAGCTTTGCTGTGTTTCGGTGAGAAGGGCAAGACAGGCAGTGTAATTACTGGCACTGAGACTTTAACACCTTATGTCTCTTGATAGGCAACACGTAGATTGGTTGCGTGGGCTAGTTACAGGTAAACTAGTTAAAAAAAGAGGCTGAAAACTGAGGATGGAGGTGCAGCGTTGACCAGAGCTGAGATATTGAGGGAGGTCGAGAAGTTTTTCGGACAGTTGTATACCTCGGTCAACCAACTTGTTTGCAGTTCGGCTGAAGATCCAAGAGCAGACATTGCCCGACGTTATTCCGAAGATGTCCCGGACATCAGCATGCATGAGATTAGTATGGCTCCGGGACAACTTAAAAACAATAAGGTACCGTGTGAGGACGGTATTACGTCTGAGCTTCTGAAAGCGGGTGGAACACCGGTACTTAAAGTTTTAGAGGCTCTTTAATGGTATCTTGCTCAAGGGCGTAACCCCGCAAGCCTGGAACGGAAGCGTGGTAATGCTCTTCTTCAAGAAGGGTGACAACACCGTGTTGAAGAATTACAGGTCCATTTCGATTCTGAGCCACGTTTATAAGCTGTTCTCTAGGGTGATTACGAATCGTCTGACGGGCAAGTTTGATGACTTCGGAAGGCTGGACCTTCCGAACAAGCCGGTTTCCGAAAAGGCTATAGTACCATAGACTACCAACATACACTGTGGCAGATTATAGAGAAAACCGATGAGTATAATCGGCCATTGTGCTTGGCGTTTGTGGATCACTCACCTTCGATTTGCTGACGATAACGTGCTTATGGTGGAATCCCTGGGAGACCTCGACATTATACTCAGTGATCCCGACGAGTGGGCCTTAAAATGAATATGGATATCTTGTTCAATTGACAAAAATCATGTCGAATGTCCATGTCGTGCCCACTCTGATATCGGTTGGAGATTCTACTCTCGAAGTTGTTGACAAGTACACCTACCTAGGGCAAAATGTCTAACTTGGTAGGTCCAACTTCGAGAGAGAGGTCAATCGTCAAATCCAGCTCGGATGGGCAGCGTTGGGGAAGTTAAAAAACGTCTTTTTATCCGTCATACCTCAGTGTCTGAAGTCTAAAGTCTTCGACCAATGTGTGTTACCAGTGATGACATACAGATCTGAGACGTGGTCACTGACTTTGAGCATTTTAAACAAGCTCCAAGTCGCGCAGCGTGCAATGGAGAGGGCTATGCTTGGTATTTCTCTGCGAGATTGAACCAGAACTGATGAGATCCGCAGCCGAACCAAGGTTGCCGACATAGACCAACGGATTTGCAAGCTGAAGTGGTAGTGGGCAGGGCACATAGCTCGTAGAACTGACGGCCGATGGAGCAGAAAGGTTCTCAAGTGGAGACCACGTACAGGCAAACGCAGCGTCGGACGGCCGTCCGCGAGATGGACAGACGACTTTAGGAAAGTCGCTGGAAGTGACAGCGAAGGTGAAGCCTACGTTCAGCAATGGACATCCAATGGCCGATATTGATGATGATGATGAATTACTCTATTCCTACTCGCTACCTACATATCTTTTTCGTCCTCCATATATATACTATTATATACATGTTATGGGGAGCCCGTTGGCGTAGTTTGTAGAGACCCTGCCGGGGGTCGTGTGTCCGATTTCCATCATTCGGTGAAATGTCGGAAAACGGTCAAATGTGACGAAAACATATGTTGGCTGTGTAAAATGTTCCTGATGTGAGTTGACGTCAAGTCGGCGGCCGGTCTAGAAATATAGCCTAATTTTAGGACAACATGTGAAATCATGTTGTGTCGACCCCACCTAGCATGGGATAAGGGCAAAAGGAACAACACATACATATTCTACCTACGATACGTATTCACATTTTTTTTCAATTATTTGTAGTTCACTTAAGGATAGGGGGGCCCAAAGGGGAAGATTGCTTAGGGCATCAAGTTACCTTAATCCGGCACTGACTAAATCTGTTATTTTGCTGCTACAACTGATACTTGCATGTATTCTCGTAGCACCAATACACACTCCTTAAACGCTTGCAGAAACTTTCAAGTAATATTTCACATTTATTTCGTAGAAAATTCATGAGAGTTACAATGATAGGTATCTATTCAGTGACAGTTGAATAAAAACGCATTCTACTAACGATTTCTCGAGACTTTTTGGAGCTGTTAGAGGCTGACTCAACTGAATTTGTTGAGAGATTTGTGACTATGGATGAAACCTGGGTGCACCAAATGAAAAAGAAATCAATCCTGGCTCGTTACGAAGAAAAGTTTTGTTTTACCAGGATAATGCGCGAGTTCACACATCAGTTGAGATTATAGCAGAAATCCATCAGTGTGGCATCAGGGTGGCCCATGCCCGTATTTTCCTGATCTCGCTCCATCTGACTTTTATCTATTCCCAAAGCACAAAAACCACTTAGGAAGTCAAAATTTTTCTACAAATTAAAGTCAGACGTAACCTCAAAAGTATAGTCAAACAAAAGGGAAGTAGTTTGTGACCGCGATATTTGTCTTGAAAACGCATTTAACCTGACAGTGACTTGCATGTCTAAGCTCACAATACATCCACTATCCTCTATCAGTATAGGAGTTGCTCATTGCAGCACGACGCAAAAAGGGAGCACTGCATGTAGTTTGTTATGAATAAGATTTCTTCAAACTTTTAAAAAGTCCTGTCTTTACAGTTGCAAAATTTTGAAGTAAGTCGCTTATAACAGAAAATATACGATATGTATATTTGATATCCTTATAACACGGTATCGAAAAGAAAAATAATTATTTTTAAATATTGAAATCCGTAAAATTTTAAAGCTAACGCAAGTTTGAAATTTGAAACTAAGGCCGTGTTCCGATATATACTGAGAGCACTGCCCCAGTGCTCTCAGTACTGAAAATTCGTTCCGTTATAGACTGCCAGTACACTGCCGCAGTATATGACGTCACCAATCGCCGCCATTTTTGCACTGAGAGCACTGGAGCTTTCGAGGTAAGGTGCTCTCAGTACTATTCAGTACTGTGATCACGTGATCAAAAATATGACAGCGCGAATGATAATTGATAAAAGTTCCTTTGCTTTTATTGCCCTTACCGACACGTGACTGATTTCAATTTAATATTATTTTGAGACTTATTTCAATACATCTAAGCAGATAGTATCTATGTAGATTTTTATTAAAAACACTAATTGTAACCACGACTTCGTTCGCTATTACACATTGTGACTTTCATTCCTTCTCTAAAGGAATCGTTCTAAATATCGCTATAAAAATTTGGTTGTCCCATTTGGGTTGTCTGAAAGAAATGGCTAATTAGCCATAAGTCCACCCGTTGTACTGCAATCTCTATCTTTAAGCTATGTTTAATAATATATTTATGGTGTATAATAAAGTATAAGTAAATTTAAATTATGTGATTTGCAGACGAAACTCACCGTATCGTCTATTCGTCTGCAAATCACGGGATCGAGTGTCGAGTGTACAAAAAACAAGGGACAATGGTAGGGGTGAAAAAGACAATAGTAGTGGTAACCAGTTTTTACGCAGCAAAAGTACGAGAAAGGAGGTAGTCCGGTATGGACGTCAACATCGCAAACTTCAGTCTCGTGAACAAGACATTCGTAGATAATGTCGAAATATCGAGCCCCCACCAGATAAAAATAAAAAAAACATGTTAAATATCCCGTTTTAAATATTTTAAGTAATAAAATTAACCATGTTAATTTAAAATCTTATATAAATAAATTAATAGAAATTTTCTAGTATCCTAGCTCATAGTATCGTCTCAAATCATACCATGATTCATTCAAATTCAGTAGTTTGGGCGTGATGTGCTGCCAAAATAAAGAACGACAAAATTAAAAAAAAATGTTTTGTCTTTAGCATTGATACTAGAATGCTCTTAAAGGATTGATCTTATTATTTCACATTCACTTATACAGCCCAAGTTAAAAGAAAACATTGTATTACAAATATCGCAACCTGTTATTAGTTCATATAATTATTATGTAATATTTCCATATTATATGACAAGTTGCAACCTTTAATTTGCCTTTTGTTAGTTTGTTTAGTTTAAACCTTGCTAGTTGTATCAAAACAACTTATTAAATATAAAGTAACTAGTATTAGAATGAACAAAATCTAATTGAGAATGTTATCTAAATCAAACACCAGTCAATCTTCTTTGTGTTATCTCTATTCTTAGTTCTTTATTACTCTCTCTTCCATTAAGTTAGTTCCGATGAATGACATGCTATTTTAATGGTAAGCATATGATTTTACATAAAGAAATGGCTTTAGACGAAGAAAAACTGCATAACCTTTAACTAAAATTTTAAAATTACAACTGTTAAGACACTCTAGGACAAGCTATTTTATCATATAAAATTCTAATTGACCAATGACAGATTTGAATTACTTTAATTTTTTTTTTCTTTTTAAGAATTTAAATAAAAGTTCATTTTTAAAAATGTTTTTACTATTAATACCTATTTATGATATATGACTTTAAATAATTATAATTTTGTATTGATTTAAATATTTCTCATGATATATTTCTACTGTTACAAATATTTTGTAGTTGATAAGACAAATATAAATAAATGCCTCGCACTCAATGGCCCCCTGGAGGATGAGAATTAAAAAAAAAGTTTCGGAATCACGCACAACACAAACATAAATGTCAAGACCACGACAAACATCTGTATGGTTTAGACAAACATTTTTCATAAGCTGGAATCAAATTTTTGACCAATAGGACAACAGCCGATTGATGTATCCACTGCGCTAACTTGTCATCAAAATCAATGAATGATAAATTTAAAAATACAATATAGTTATATTTACTATTAATACTTTCACTGATAAGTCATTTAATCTATGGACGATAATATATATATTTAAGATGTGACTCACAATAGATTTAGTTATAATTATTTCTATTATAATCATGTATCTCAATGTATTTAATCAAATTATAACAAGTTCTTCATTTTGTAACTACACTCACCGGCACGGAAACTTGGCCAAGTATAAAATTTGTGATAACTTCAGTTTTTTTCAGTTTACACTACAAATTTAGGCCAATTTTGATCGTTGTTCATCCAATTAACGTCTTTAATCATTTTTAAGCATAAATAATGTTCTTTTTAAGTTTATAATGAAGTTTAAGCACAAAATCACATTTACACAAAATTAAACACTGCAGTTTTGAGCACTAGTAATTAAAAACTGTTTGATCTTTGGTAAACTTTTTAACTTTTTAATATCGCGTGTTTCCTCCTCTAGCCCTTATGACCGCCTGCATTCGATCTGGCATGCTTTGGATGACATTTTTGATGTCCAATTGCGATAAGTCGCGCCATGCAGTCAGTGCGGCATCTCGAAGCTGGCTAAGAGTTTGTGGTGGGTTCGATGCTGTTTTAATTGTCCTTTTTAGCTTATCCCAAATATGCTCTATTGGATTTAAGTCGGGGCTGCGAGCTGGCCACTGCAATTTTTGAATACCAACCTCTTGAAGGTACTCATTTACGATATGAGCGACGTGTGGACGTGCATTATCATGCATTAAAATGAATTGATCATATCCAATAAACCCTCCAAAGGGTACAACATGTTCTTGAAGGATATCCTCGATATATCGTGTTGCAGTTAGAGCGTTATTGACGATGACCAATTCTGTACGTGCATCAGAACTAACGCCACCCCATATCATTATAGAGCCTCCACCAAAACTCACTGTTGGAGTGGTAGTAATCGCCAGATATCGTTCACCTTTCCTTCTCCACACACGTTGTCGACCATCAGGTGCATTTAAAGCGATCCTGCACTCGTCCGTAAACAAAACTCTTGCCCATTGTTCATGAGACCAGTTAGCATGTTCACGGGCAAATTGAAGTCGAGCTGCTCTATGCTGTGGGAGGAGCTGTGGGCCACGGGCTGGTCTTCTCGCTCTTAAATTAACTTCCTCCATATGTCTTCTCACCGTACGCTCACTAACATTTACATTCCTAGAGATTTGAAGCCGCTGCTGGATCTCGACCGCAGTAAGGAAGCGATTTCTTAAAGTCTCTAACACGATAAAGCGGTCGTCACGAGCTGACGTGCAACGTACACCACCACTACCTGGTCTGCGTGTACAGAGGCCAGTCTGTTGGTACCGTTTTAATGCATATTGCATTGAAGAACGTGGTACGTTAAGGATAGTAGCCACTTCACGATGGGTCATCCCTTGTTCCACTAATGACACTGCTTGTGCTATCTGACTTGGTGACAAAGGCATTTTTATGGATCCTTAGGCGCCTTTAGATGTTTATTTATCACAATAAAACCAAAGAACTTCGGCAACTTAACACTTACAAATTCCACAACACAATTCAAAATGTAGAGTTAGTCGGATAAATGACACAATTCAACTAAACTTCAGAACCCAAACCATAATGCACTTCAACTTAGTTAATTACCCTCTTAGGATTAACGTAAACATTATTTCTACCCACTTATACAATAAAAACAAAGTTAGACACACTTAAAAAAATTTTATCGCATGTTATGAGTTTGGCCAAGATTCCGTGCCGGTGAGTGTATAATAAAAAGTAAATGTTATTCATGCCAATTTTCATAACTCGTTTTTTATTTTTTTGTACATAAGTTGTATGAGAAATTAAGATTAATAATTAATTAAAAGTTAATGCTTACCAACTGATTTGGTATCACAGCAGCAACAGAGTCGTCAACTTGGAACAATTTCGATAGAATATCTGCAATAACGTGTTATTATCAGTACAGTTCATAAGAAATATTTACAGCATTTACAGAAAAATAAATATAAAATGTATAAGAGTTGTTAGTGTGACGTGATTCTACAAATTAATGATATTGCTACTAACATGTATGCTCAAGAAAGTAGAGAATGCCTCATTAATTATTCATTTACATCTAAGATATGTTACTCGTGCTATAAACATAAAAAATCATATATTTACTAAACATTATTTTATAATATTATTGTTATTTAAGTTTTATTCATCTACCAATGTATTTGTATTTTGTTTTTATTAATTGCAACCTTTGACAAGTCATTTAGAAAATCATTTGACAAGGCCATAATTTCTGACTTATCCTTGTATTTCCAAAACTTTTATTTCTAATTCTTCAATTTGAATTGTCAAGGCTAATTTATGTAAATAATTGTAATGCAATTAATATATAAATAAAACAAATATTTTACATATTTAAAAGCAATAATTGTTTAATAAAGAAAGTATGAAATATTATTTATATGTAGATATTGATATTAAAAAAAAAACTCCTCTTTGGCTTTATAAGAGCATAACAGAACTTTCAGACCTTTTGATCTGTGGCATGTTATCAATTTAAGAATAACTATAATATATTTGTTAATGCCAATGTCAATGTACTGAGTTGAACGCTTATCACCAGTTAACTATTTAATTATTATAAATTATCAATATTTTTATTGGACAGTATCTGTTGGTTTATGTCAGATCATGTTTTTTTTTTTCTTTAAGACTTCATTAGATATAGGTAAAAATTTATATTACCCTGAAGTTGGCAGTCGACTGACAATTTTTATTCCTGAGGATATCTAGAGTAAAAATAAAATTACTGAAATCATTCAAGATGGATTATTTTCGTAGGCTCAGCATCATCATGAGGATAATTTAAAAACAAAAACCAAACTTTTTTTTTAAATAATTAATTATTTTTTTTCGGATGACTGCCAACTTCTGGGACATAAATTTATCACATTAGAATCATTAGATATATAAAAATATAAAAAAAAAACTAAATCAATATTAGTAGTTTGTCAATTCCTCATCACAAACTCATATCTAATATTCTTCTTACTCCTGTAACCAACATTTACCAACAACACTATCCAATGTATGTAGATATATCCATGTGAGGATAAAACTGATGTTTGATTTTTTTCAACACTAATAACACTAAAAACAATTTATGTATGTAAAATCACAAGGCACAGATAGTAACAACAAAAATATATTATAATATTTAATTGAATATAAATAGAGATCGATATAAGTACCAAAATCAATTAATTGATTGATGATAATAAACTAATTGATAATAAATGATACTAAACATTACTTATAAAAATACATGGTAATTGGCCATTTCATTGTTTAAATGTTAATTAAATTAAATGATGAGGTTACCCAATATTTATAAAATGTATAAGATAAACATATAAATATGACATAATATTAAAAATGTCATTTATAAGTGTAAATAATAATAGAGTTAAATTTAATGCCTTTAACAATGTATAGGTATATAATTATTATATATATATAATGTGTTTGTGTTCCTTGTAATGTTTAATCTTTTTTTAGGACATACTGGACTAGTAAAAAAAAAAAAAATGTTATGCGTAAATTAATTATTAACATATTATGTACAGTTGCAAATTTTAAATAAACATTCAAAGTATCTTTTATGTAAGTTTGTATTGTAGTTTTCTTTTTTTGTAATTTTTTTATCACTTACCTATGTCATATACAACACGTTTTCATGATTAAATCACATGTGTATATAAATGTTAATATTTGTAAATTTTGTATTTACGTACATGTATAATAGTGGGCGTGTACAAGTTCCCTAGAATTTTGTAGCTTATAGGAAATTGTAACTTATTTGATTTCACTCACCAAAAAAATCTCTGATAATATCACCGCCGTAAATCATCACAGAACAATACAGTAGGTACTTAAATGTAGCATTATTGATGTAAAATTATATTTATAGTAATGCAAATCCCGACGTTTGTCACCTCTTCATTTATCTTCACTAGGTGACTAATTTAGGTTATAAAAATAGCCGTCAATGACTTAAAATCTATAATTTTTTCTTAATAATTTGAAAATCTCTGACAACATTATAATACATAACAATAAATTTGCACTAAAATTATTTAAAATATAATTTTAAAAATTCCGAAAAATGCATTTCAATCCACCAACTCACAAGTTACACCACTCCACCAGTATTGCCACACCTGAAGAGCGAATAAGGCATAAACAAAATTCTAACGTCAATAACCGTTTTGTATTACTGGGTACGTTCGCGAGCCCTCTTCTAATTGATAATTCATCACTTTTATCGGAAAAACTGAATTTAACTGTCAAACTTTAGTAAATAATTGTTTGCTATTGTTCATAAAAGATAATAAACAAAATTATCTCCTTACATTTATTCACTACTTATTTTAATTAAAAACTGATAAATAAAAAAGTATTGCGCATGTCCCATTTCCGTTTCCGCACATGTGGTCTGTGGAATGCATAGATTAAAAAATCCTATAAAAGTGATGAATTATCAATTAGAAGAACGTAGTAACCTAGGTACAATAAAAATGGAGTTGCTTGCGTTAGCTGTGGTTAGCACGTGTTAAAGAGATTTTGATTTTTTTGTTTGTTAGCCCACTCAACGACGAAAAAATAGGGGAAATAATTCGTGTAAAAGCTATTTTTTGGCATAGTTGTAGGGAATGGTGTCTGAAGCAACATACTCAAAGTACTGATAGATGGGGGTGGAGCTAACGGGTACGGAGGGGGGGGGGGTTGTAGGGGTCCATTTTTAAAGTTTTTCTCATCAGTCTCGACTGCGATCCTCGTGTCAAACAACAAAAAAAAATTATGTTTGATTAATATAATTGTATATTTATTATAACATAAAATATTTTGTTAATAAATAGGATAGCCTTAGATTTAAAAAAAATTTGTATATTATAATCACAAAAATGAATTATGTGTGATATTAAAACAGTAATAATATGTAGGTAGTTAAATAATTTTTAGATTCCTGATTGTAAAAATTGGTAAATAATAGTAAAAACAAGTAAAATGCTCAGTATTATATTAAATTAAGATAAGCATCCTATAAAATATAAAAATAGTTAAGTGTAATAAGGCTAGACAGGGAACCCACCCATGAATGAAAGAAGAAAATTGATATGAAGTATGAAAGTGCGAGAAGCATGAATGCGTGAACTAGTATTTTCATACTGTACTGAGTCGAAATTAAGTGCCTCGTAAATAAAATATCTGCCAATGGTAGAGAAAAAGTATTTAAATAAATAAATAAATATATATATATACTAGCTGCTGCCCGCGACGTCGTCTGCGTGTACGCTATACAGCACCAAAAATACCTACGACTATACCTTTTAAAATAACATTCATTTACCCGTTTCTTCTTTACATTTCATATCTACAGAAAGTGCAGTAACAAAGGGAGACTGTCTTTTGTAAAATTGACCTTCAAAAAGTGCTTATTTTTTGCCTGCTTTGAATAAATGACTTTGGATGAATAAGGAATACAGAATAGGGTAAAAATCAAAGATATTTGAATATTTCTATGGTAAAAATACATATATATATATAGGACTTTTCGATAAACAACATTAGTAGTTTGGCTCTCCGCAACCAAAATGTAAAGAGAGTCAGGACTGGTGACGCGGGAGCAAGCGACGTACAGCTGCCCGTGTGAGAAGCAGCTCGTCCTGAGGTCGACACCAGCTACCCCCAGTGTCTGCCCCTGCGACTTATTGATGGTCATCGCGAAGCAAACACTAACGGGGAGCTGTACGCGCTTGAACTGGAACGGGAAGTTATGAGGAATGAGGGGAATGCGTGGTATAAATACTGCTTCGCCGACGCCACAACCCGTAAGAATTTCCGCCTCAATGGTGTGTCTGTGGAGCGAGATGACTTTAAGGCGGGTCCCGTTACACAACTTCGGAGGAAATAGGTTCCGAAGAAGCATAAGCATTTCTTATCTTTATGATATATATGGCATGCTTAATTTTTCTCTTTCTTCGTTATTTAGCTCAAATTGCTTACAGCTATAGCGTGCCGTTTTCGAGTTTAAATTTTGTTATACATCTATGCAGTTCTTTTTGAGTTCTGTTTGTTATTACCTACAGAAAAACTCGATGAATTTTATAAGACATAGATGAAGCAGCTTAAAACTTATATAGGGGAGGAGCGGGGGTTACCGTACACTTAAGGTAAAACGCTTGTTACTCAATAACTAAAAAGCTTATGTGGTTAATCTTAAGCATTATCTAAAGAGAAAATATTTAACTGTTTAATATTCGAACAAAAAATAAAACCAGATAAATAAAAGTATCAGATTTATTAAGTTTTATACAAAAACAAAAGTACGGTATCAACCGACACCTTCGGATGATTGCGTACAATGTCTAAGTAACAATGTCTTAATGAATGTTTCACTTATCAACTTTATTTTTATTTATTTTGCCAGGCAAAATCCACACATATAATCATCGGGTACATCTTTATCACTGCACAGTGAATGGACCCATTGCCCACACATAATACAGCGATACCAGAGCTCCTGATCTTTACCGAATTCTCCACAAACTAGATAAAGCTCATTTATAATCCCTGTTTCTCCTTCTATATAAAATATTATATGACCAGATAAGTTTCTTTCCTCGCGGCATCTGAAAATAAAGATAACAAATAAAAAATATATATCAAATCAAGACATGCAAGTGATATCGTACAAAAATGTACGAACCAAACCGAAGCCGCCATTTTATGAGAAATGTTCAAACAAGCGAAAACGATCAGCGATTTCATTGAAAATTGACTGTACATCGAACCATAGATCAATAACGTACAACGTGGTTATAAAAATAATACAATTAAACAATAAATATAATACTTACAGTTTAACATCTTCACGATACTTCTTATAAGAATTGGCACGTAAATGTAAGACATGCTCTACTCATGAAATCTGACGAGTCACAAGCGCGGGTAGGAGGCAGGACGCAACAGTGCCGTGTTGCGACCATTAGACAAGAATACCCCTTTTTTCCCACCATTCGGTATCTGTTAAACACTATGTACGGTATCGTCCGCTGTACGGAATGACCCGCCGCTCCCCTAAACACATTTTTTTTGAATTGTCTTGCTCATCTTTGAAAAGAATTAACGATACAATTTTTATTAAAATGCACAACTCCATCTATGACTTTTAAAAACAACGATTAACCTCGCCAATATGATCAAATTTAAATTATTTATATCCAAAAAGGGTTTACACATGTAATTCGACTTGATGTTTTTGAAATCTCATAGATGGCGCTGCTCTAAAATTGTCTTGATACTACTTATATTAATTTCTGATATTACATTCATTCTTACATTCATTATGTTTATCAGCCTAATTTACTTATATTTCGTGATTTTTATAGTGCGAAGATAGCTTATAGCATAGTTATTAACATAATAACAACATTCAAATATGCGTCGTTAGATTACACGTTGTTGCAGAATGCTTTGAAGAAATAAAGGTTCACTGCTCGTTCTCCGTAGGTGATAGCGTGATAATATGTAGACTATATCATGACCCGACTTCTTAATAATATTCGTGCCAAATTTGAAGTAATTCCATGCAGTACTTTTTGAGTTTATCCCGGACATACATACAGACAAACAGACAGACAAAAAATCTAAAAACTATATTTTTGGCTTCGGTATCGATTGTAGATCACACCCCAAGTATTCTTTTAAAAAAATATTCAATGTACAGTTTTGACTTTCCTACCATTTTATTATATGTATAGATATATATATATATATATATATATATATATATATATATATATATATATATATATATATATGTGTGTGTGTGTGTGTGTGTGATTGCCGCATCCACGGCAGATTTGCTATCATTTATTGAAGAGTTCCGTTGCATGTCTCCGAAGATCTTCATCTGAACATCACCAAACTAGAAAGGGACCACGGGATGCTCTTCCATATACCATACCATCCTATACAGGTTTTTTTTTGTTCATTTTATACCGACAAGTAATAAAATGAGAACATCATCAACGTAGTCGAAGTCAATTAAATACGCATTATCAGTTACGCATATATATATATATATATATATATATATATATATATATATATATATATATATATATATATATATATATATATGCTATTTATTAGCATACTTATAGTCGAGTCAACAAGTGAAATTCTGGTCAACTTTTTTCAGTAGTCTCCGAAAATTATCATTTGATTCGGAATGGCATCTAGATGATTTTTGAAAAAAAAAAAAATTAAGTTCCGCTTGCAAAAATTGCAAAAGTTATTAAAGTTATTTTTAAAAACTAAACACCTTTATTTAGTTATTTTTATGGCACTTGTCGACTAGACTATAACCGCTTGAGTGTCCGGGTGACATGGGCAATATAGCCATAGCGACCATTACTTGACACGGGCGCTTGCGGTAATTGCGGTTAGTTTGTTAACTCTTGTATCTGTACCCTTAGTCTTACATTTATTTTCAGTTCGGTCGCGCAGCAAAATCCCTATCTCCTCCAAAGTCCTCCAAGCCTGCCGTAAGGAACTTTCGTTCCAATATACTAGACATTAATCCAAAGGTTGAGAATCAAAAATGTTTGAGAAAAAAATAAACTTGCTTCATTTTTAATTGTGTATTTTGTTCTTATTTTGTTTCGTTATTTTTATAACCTGATTAAGATATGACATATTCCTTTTATAAACTTAAAGATACTCGGCATGGTCGTGTTGATTGTTTTACAGGGTAGTCCGGGCTTACTCTGCTTAAGCCGTTCTTTTCTTGGCGTTTTCTATTACAATCCATAACTTTAAGCTTACATAAAACAATCCTAATTATTACATGTACAGAAATAAAAAAAACATAAGAACATGTATTTATTAATCACAATCGAGTTATGTCTATGTCATAACTTTACGAATCATCAGTTAAAAACATAAATTCGAATAGGCTCGTAACTCATCGAAAAAGAGTCCGACCTTTTTTTTTTACGTATGGAAATGCGTTACGCATACCCGGCTGCTGGGGAACGACCGGATTATGGGACTCCTGCCGTAAGCTGGCAGTTTACCCACTAAAACCACACGGTGTCCACATTCGTCGCCTGTGCCGGGGTCGCAGGTATCCGGATTCTTCTGCAAACCCCGGCGGCGTGCCTCATCAGGCCCTTACAGCTATTTTCATACCATGGGTGGCGCGCGGCGGACACCGCACGCGCCTACCCGGGCAGATTGATGGACGGCCGACTTCCCCAAGTCGACCGCCCTCTGCCTGGCGCTAAGGGGGAAGACGACGATCGTGCGCCTGCCTCCGACGCCCGGTCCTTTTGCAGCGGAGGGGAAGGTCGGTAGTGTCCTTCCTCACCCGCTCAGCCGCCTCCTTCTGTGACATCACTCGCCCACAAAAGGCGAGGACGGCGTCCCAGCACCTTTAGCTGCCGGCCATGGTGGAAATTACAGCCGGCACCGAAAGGTCTGACCCCACAACACCTTTGAGCGCCTCGCGCTCCTCCTCCCAAGCCGGACACACCTCCTAACCTTCCATGCCACACAGTATATCACTCCATAGTATAAAATAAAGTCATTTCCTGCTCTGTCTGTCCCTATGTATGTTTAGATCTTTAAAACTGAGCAACAGATTTCTATGTGGGTTTTTTTAATAGATAGAGTGATTCAAGAGGAAGGTTTATATTTATATAACATGTAAAATATAATAGAGAAACACTGATAATTTCAGAACTTTCTAATGTGATATCATAAATAAACACATTTTTTTGTGCTTACATTGAAAACGCTGGCTGAACCCTACGAGATAGATCGAAATAATGTACTACAGTATTTTACACCTTAAAAATGTCTACAAAAAAGTCGTGGTTCGTCGGTTTATCGCATAGTTGTATCTTCTAATCTCTATGTAGGAACTTAAAACTTTTTTAGAATATTAGGTTTTTCCCGCGGCTTCGCTCACATTGAAGCAAAAAAATATATATTTTTAATAAAAAGTATCCTATGTTACTTCTAATACATCCAAGAATATGTAGGTACAAAGTTTCATGATAATCGGTTAAGTAGTTTTCGCGTGAAAGCGTAACAAACTTACGTTTCACATTTATAATATTAGGGGTAGTATATTTTAATGTTTAAAAATAATGAAGGTAGTATTTTAAAAATGTTTGGGGACTAAATATAAATATCTTTTCGATGTTTTTTTTTTTTTAATTTTTCATTTTTTTATTTACCTTAAAAGTATGTTTTACTAATTTCCGGGTTACCAAAAATGAAAGGTAATAAATACATAGAGGTATTATAGATAGAGTAGGGAAGACATACGGTTGCCTGTAAGAGGAAACGTCCAACGGTTAGAAATATAGAGAAGATCGCCGTACCCCCCCCCCCATCTATCTTTCTCTACTGATGCATGTGCAGTAGGGTTGGCGATTCTTCTCAAAAAAGATCGATTCTTAAATCGATTCGAATCGCAACATAAAGAATCGATTCTTAAAAAAATCGAGGTCTAAAAGATCGATTTCTCAAAAATCGATTTTTCGATTTTTTTAAATTTTTTGTCATAATTGTACTTATACTTTTCTATTAAAGACAAGAAAGGAACTATGATAACCGATTCAGTTCAGCACATGAAAAAAATCCATTAAGAATAATATCCATATTTTATGCATAATTTTGGCCAACAAGTGTTTAGAATAATTAAATAGTTAGTGCTGTTTGTAACTGTGGAGATTGCTTTTAGCATTAAGCTCGCCTTTTGTACATGTGTACAATCAACTAACAGAGAAATCTTTTTTGTTTAACTTTTCTTAAGCTAACTGAAAATATTATTATGGTTTTTATGAAACCATAAAAAAATCGAATGTCGATTATCAAGGGTAAAAAATCGATTCACTGCATCGATTTAGTACTAAATATCGATCTTTTTGGCTTGAAAAATCGATTCTTCGATTAATCGATCTCAGATCGCCATCCCTAATGTGCAGTAAAGGACTGCTTGTTATTATGACAACCTCGAATAATAAAATCAAATCAACTTGAATACCTTATAAAGTTGTTTGATATAATAAAATATATACACAGACAGATAGGTACCGCGATCGTCTCTCTCTATCGAACCGAGGGACAGTTGGAGGCGTAATACCTCTATGAATAATTATGATACATTCAGTTTTTATGTTATCGTCTCAGAAATAACAATAATTAATAAAAAACTTAGTATATCGCGACACCTGTGGATGAATTGTAAAAACAAAAATAGTTTATTACTATTCAATAACAGATGCCTCTACAATTTAGTACCGTCGTAATGTTGTAACCAAGTGATAGATGGCGTTAGCAAACATATTGCAAATTAATGATATTATTAATTTTTTTTTCGCCTAAAAAATAACTTTGTAGATTATTATTTTCTTTTTACATATCCTGTGACATCTTCGGAGACTGTCAACGGTTACTCATTCAGCCCAGTTCTCGCTTTCATGCCTCTCGCACTTTCATTTCTCATTCACCATTCATACTCGCATTTGTCTACTTCGCATTCATCCACAGTTTTACACTGGGTCCCCTTTAACTAACCGCGTTCTTTTACTTCGTAAATTAAATAAAAATAATTTATTAAAGTAAAAGAACGGGGTGAAAGATTTATAAAATAAAACAACAAATACAGTGTGTTAATAAAACAAAGAAATAAAACAAATAGAACTAGGAGGAAAGGAGGGAGGAGTAGGAATAATTTAAACTTCAGATGCAGGATAACAAATAGCAAGACTAAATGACCAAGTAACAAAATCTAAATAGCGATAAATAAAGATAACATTAATAACATATTTACAAATCTCTCCCTTCGTTTCGCTCTTGTCAGAGTGGTGGTGGTCATCACTTCCCAATAGTGACACGCTTGATAATCCTTCTCCATTCTTCCCTGACAGATGCTTTTCGGGAGCACACATGCAGTCTTCACTGGACGTCCACTGCAGCCTTCACTTGGTCCGTCCAACGCATAGGCGATCTGCCGCGAGAACTGGTGCCTTCTACTTTTCCTTGGACAAAGAGAGTGAGAATTCGAGCCTGTACGATGGAAGATAGAAGCTGCTTGATGCCGAGTTCCTCCAGAATGGACTTATTGACATATTTACAAAATAAGGTGACGAAATGAAATAGAAATAGAGCAGGTAACTTAATTAGGGATGTGTAGACTAAATTAAACTTAACAAAATACAATTAATATAAAGGTAAACTAAATAATTTTAAAAGTGGAGCTACGGTTTATTTACTACAATTTTAATTTACAATTCTTACACTATTTTCACAACCGCTCTGATGTAGTGGTGCGAGTAGACGCCTCAACGGCGGCGGTTGTGGGTTCGATGCCTGCTCGGGACAGATACAAATATTTGTTTCCGGTCTGGGTGTATGTCCTTATGGGTCTCACCACAATGCCTCGGAGAGCACGTAAAGCCGTTGGTCCCGGTTGTTATCAAAGACACTTCATAACGATTGTTACTCAGGGAAATTATCCACCAACCCGCAGTGGAGCAGCTTTGAGGATTAAGCTCTAACCCTTCTTCTTTATGGAGATGTGGCCTTTGCCCAGCAGTGGGTTGTTTAAAGGCTGATTTAGTTCAGTTTAGTTCATATAATTGTAGTATTACAATGAATGCGATATATATTTCATTGCATTGCACCTAACAAACACAATTAAAATTTCTTGCGATCCCAAAGTTAGCTAGTAGAACATCTAAGGTAGCGTTAAGCCCGACTTTCGTCCATATTGTATAATACTTTTATATATATATATATATTAATAGTCCTAATAGTTAATACCAATGGTGATTACCATTATATAATTTAGTTTTACAATAAAGATAAAAATAAAACATCTGGTAGAATTATATATTTAATTTAGCTTTGTAATATTAATAATAATATAAATATATACTTCGATTATTTCTAATATTTACAAAGTATAATTTGAGAAAATAAAATTAGACAGTATAAAGTAATTACGGACTCAACAACCACAAGCCAATCACACGAGTCTTTTCATATATTTAAATTAAAATAATACCATGAAGAGCGGTTATATAGGTTTTTTTTTTTGTGTGTTGGACTCACAAAAAGTGTTTTTATTGTATCAGTAATATATTTTCTCCGTGGCTTGACCTTGTGCACGGGTCATGTTTTGTAAGAACCCGCTGGGATTTTTTATTCAGTTTCTTACTCCTAATAACACTTGCAAAAACGAGTTATTGAATTATAAAATCTTACGTATTGATTTCAAAATGTCTTTAAAGTTGAACCAACTTGAAGAAGAAGATAATATGTTTCTTTGTATGTATATTAATTAATATCCGTTTGTTTATTTCAATAGCTAAAACTACTCGACTATAGTTGCCCTTAATTGTTAATAAATTACTCAAGTCATAAAACTGTTAGTTAAAAAATAATAATAATTCATAATCAAATACTGTGATATACTTTTTTTTTATTTTATATAAGAAGGGGCAAACGGACAGTCGGTTCACCTGGTGGTAAGTTTACACGACATCCATAGACACCCGCCAAATCAGAGAATTATCAGGTGCGTTGCCGGTCTTTTAGATGAGTGTATGCTCTTTTCTTGAAGGTCCCTAAGTCGTATCGGTTCGGAAATACCGTAGATGGCAGCTGGTTCCATATTCTGGTGGTGCGAGGAAGGAAATGCCGTAGAAATCAAGTTGTTGTAGATTTACTAAGATATCTCTAAATTCAATTTGTAGATATATATCATTTACAATGCCTTAAAGGTTCTCCTATTTCGGAATCGCTTTAAAAATACTAGGTACTGCGTTGATTTGTTTACAGTAGACCGTACGTAAGTACGACTTAGCTATTGTCCATTAAATTATTTTTACATCACACACATACCTCTAATACACACTATGGGCGCTTGTGCACTACACGGAATTTTACTGCCCGGCGTCCGATTTTTTACGGTCCGACATGGCACGCCATATAAATGTATAGAGCGTTTGTGCACTATCCGTAATTTTACCGTCCGACATTTTACTTTTCTCTATTCCGGACCGTTTTTTTTGAGTCTTAAAAAATAAATAATAATAAAATACAAAATATTTAAGTATTATATATAAGGAACATATATCAATAAATTAATTGTATTTTATTAGTTAATATTCGAATAAATAAATAAACGTGTACATTTATACGTAATTACGTATATATATTTTCATAACTACGATTTGTCTATCAACTTTGTTATAATATTATTTACCAAAATGATAAAAATCCTAGTTTATTTACATATTTATGCACAGTTAAGTCTTTATACAAATATTTTATTATTATTTACATTATAATCTTAAAGAAAATCACTTCTAAGCGCCATCTCGTTTGAGCGCAGTTAGTTATTGATTGGTTTGAGTCTTAAAAAATAAATAATAATAAAATACGAAATATTTAAGTATTATATATAAGGAACATTTATCAATAAATTGATTGTATTTTATTAGTTAATATTCGAATAAATAAATAAATATGTACATTTATACGTATATATATTTTCATAACTACGATTTGTCTATCAACTTTGTTATAATATTATTTATCAAAACGATCTAAATCCTAGTTTATTTACATATTTATGCACAGTTAAGTCTTTATACAAATATTTTATTATTATTTACATTATAATCTTAAAGAAAATCACTTCTAAGCGCCATCTCGTTTGAGCGCAGTTAGTTATTGATTGGTTTGAGTCTTAAAAAATAAATAATAATAAAATACGAAATATTTAAGTATTATATATAAGGAACATTTATCAATAAATTGATTGTATTTTATTAGTTAATATTCGAATAAATAAATAAATATGTACATTTATACGTATATATATTTTCATAACTACGATTTGTCTATCAACTTTGTTATAATATTATTTATCAAAACGATCTAAATCCTAGTTTATTTACATATTTATGCACAGTTAAGTCTTTATACAAATATTTTATTATTATTTACATTATAATCTTAAAGAAAATCACTTCTAAGCGCCATCTCGTTTGAGCGCAGTTAGTTATTGATTGGTTTGAGTCTTAAAAAATAAATAATAATAAAATACGAAATATTTAAGTATTATATATAAGGAACATTTATCAATAAATTGATTGTATTTTATTAGTTAATATTCGAATAAATAAATAAATATGTACATTTATACGTATATATATTTTCATAATTACGATTTGTCTATCAACTTTGTTATAATATTATTTATCAAAACGATCTAAATCCTAGTTTATTTACATATTTATGCACAGTTAAGTCTTTATACAAATATTTTATTATTATTTACATTATAATCTTAAAGAAAATCACTTCTAAGCGCCATCTCGTTTGAGCGTGATTAGTTATTGATTGGTTTCATTGGATTCAAAACTACCGGTATCTTATTGATATACAAGATGGCGCTATACGTATCTGCAGTTTTTTTTAAATTAAACTATAAAATAATTGTTTAATAAATTCTATTCTATCACAGAACACTATATTAGAATAATTATGTTAAATAACTAGTCTAAAATCTCTTATCTTTTCAGTGATATAAAATTCGCAAGGGTACTACCGGTAAAATTCCGTGTAGTGCACAAACGTCTATTCGTGTTTTTCATTGCCAAATCGGACCGTAAAAAATCGGACGCCGGCCAGTAAAATTCCGTGTAGTGCACAAGCGCCCTATGTGGTACACATACACTAGCAGCGACCCTATCGAAAACAGAGTGAACTATTTTATTTTTCTCTAAGCGGCCAGAACTGAGAACATGATCACAAATTTAGCGATTTTTTAGATTCTAGTGAGACTGATAGTTAAGCCCGCCTACCAATAGCACTGAAGACGCTCGTTTCTTCGAGTACTTCGCTTATTCTGTGGACGCCTACTTTTTTTTGTATTTTATGTAAAGTATATAAAAATGGTTTGCATTTTACGGAAGCAGCACGGTACTCCGATGGAGTGGGTAGAAATCGCTCCTTTAATTTAGCCGTTTAAGAGGTTCGAGTATTGAAAACATTGATTTCGTTTTTATGTGATAATTTAATAGCGATACGACACGCGCGCTTAAAAATCACAGTGAGTTCCTAGCTTTAGACATTTAAGAGGTTTGTGGGTTTTGATAACATTGATTCCAAGTTTTGTGATAATTTGATAGCGATACGGCACGCGTAGACAAACGTAAATGGAGATTGTGCTTATAAAATTTTAATCAGTATAGGTTCTATCGCCACGTACAGATTGAGATAGAATTTTAAGTAAAAGTTTCAATTAAATTTATTTCTTCATCTTATCGTTTTTTTTTTTCGTTCTTTTCATCTTAATATTTAATTGTTAGGCATTGTAAACATTATATATATCGTTAAAATATTAACTTCTTAATTCAAGTATTTGAATTAGAATTAAATTTCAGTAAGAGATGTAAATATAATATATAACATTAAGATACATATTATGTTATTTAAAAATCAATCGACAGTAACGCAGCGTGGCTGATAATCTTTACACTTCTTTAATAGGGAAGAGGCCGGTAGAAGAATATTTGGAGGCTGTTATTCTACAGTGCAATTGGATATTTTTTTTACATTAACTTTTAAATCATAGTTTTCTTTAGTCATATTAATAATTATACTATGATAGTTTAGTCTCTTGCCGTTTTGTTTTCTGTATGTTCAAATTTAAGCATCTTTAAATAATTGCCTTATAGCACCAGTGTGCTAATAGGGTACTTTCGGCAGTGAAAAATAAATTATGAAGTTTGATAAAAATTAAAATTTATGTAGAAATATACTTAAATATTCTGATTTTGAGTCATAAGAGCACATGATTGTTTTATTATATTGAAATTAAAAGCCGTCATTTTTAATCAGTATATCGCGTGATCTAAAACGCGAGCCGCCATGGTGTGTCGTCATACAGACAATGTTTCCGATGTATCCGATGTAGCACTGCTCAGTGCTCTCACTGGTAAAAAATCATTCCTTAATGGAGTACCAGTACACTGCCGCAATACCATAGATAAATATATGCGCTGTTCGCCATTTTTATAATGTCAGCACTGGCGCTTTCGAGGTAAGTTGCTCTCGGTACTTTGATCACGTGATCAAAAAATATAATAGCGAGAATGATTGATATTATTATTAATAAATATTTATATTCAAAAATGTATTTAGTAATAATATTCAATTAATATTTTTTCTTGTTGAACAGAAAACGTATAATTAGGTACCTACATGATAAATATATTGGAATGCGTTCGGTTTTATCAGTAACTAGTATAGTACAGTATAGCAAACTAAAAAGGAACGGCTTCGCAGTATACTGAATTGACGTCATAACTCAGAGTGCTCTCAGTGTATATCGGAACACGGCCTTTACACATATTACGTCACCAAAATAAAAAAGACTTAAAATTTAATTTAATTTTATGGCAAAAAAGCGTGTTTATTTTGCCGAAATATATTTTTTATGGCTTTTATTACGAAAATCAAAATTTTGAAGTACTTTTTCAAAGTATAGTACTTTAAGAGTTAAAGACTATAATGTAAATTAAAACAAATAAATAAAATCGGTTGTCTGAAATGCACTCACGTGAAGAGGGTACGTAATATTATGAGTATAAAGTTAATATTGTATTAAAACAAGTTCTTCCAAACTCTTATACCTACTTTTATTTGTCAGACATTAAAACATAGACGGTTATAGATTTGTCATGATATTTTAGGGATATAGACTTTTGACTAACTATAAAATAATTTATTAATATTATTATGTGAAATATTACTAAAAACCTAACACGGTATTCGATTTTTTTTTAAATTTCGAATTGTCGTCTTAAAAACGAGTAGGTTTCATATTCATCTTCGAATCATAGAAAACTAACAAATTGGCAATGATAAACGCATAGGCGGAGGACATTCAGTACTACCTACCCTAAAAACACAAAACGACTGGATTCTTTTTTTTTTAAATAACCCGACTCGATTTAATTAGTAGATTACTTAATTAACTACCTTCCATTAGTATAACTAAAAAACTGATATGTTGATCTTCACACTTCACCAACATGACTTCTAAAATTAAATTTAACTAAAAAATATAATTAATTTGAAATATGTTTATAAGTCCTTGAAATCTAAATAATAACTCATTTTTATTAAGTTTATTTTTGTAGTCTAGTAGTTTCCATCGCTTTTTCAAATTCAGCTGTGGTGTGTCAAACCATTAGACTTACTAGTGTCAGTATTTTGAATTAGGAAGTCAAATCATCGTCAAAGTAGTTGGGTCTTGATTGATTGATCTCTATGAGTCAGTATTTTTTTTATTAGACAGGTTGAATTTACGACTGGCTCGTTGGCACAAATGGCAGTTGATCTAAGGCAGTGATGCTGCTTTCTTGTCCAGGATTGTGGGTTCGATTCCCGCCCCGAGTCTGGGTGTAATATATATTTATTTATATATGTATTATTTGTATGTATAATATATATTACAAAAAAATGTATATCAGTCGTCTGTTACCTAAAACACAGGCATTCGGTTGGCTAGATTAGGAAAACGACCGCGTTTATGTTAAACATATTTATTTAAATGAACTTATTTCAATAAAAAGATAAATTCGAGATTATTTTAATTTAATTTCTATCCTATGTTTCCCTAAAAAGATGTATATGTATAGTTAAAGTTAAAACTTATCAAAAGTCTTCAAAAATATGTATTTAAAAGTCATAATTAAAATGAGTAAATATAAAATGATAAACGAGAAACCTCGTGACGAATGTTCGAGAAGATTTTGACCTTACAAATAAATTTAGACATTATATATCATATCATGTTAGAATTAATTATCATTTTATTGAGGTTCCTAAATGATGTTTGTGTAAATATAATATTATTTGCTGATTATGTCAGAGTCGGAACCATAAGTATAAGGTAGATAAATAAATAAATAAATAAATATCAACCAACAATCACACCACGTTAACCTAGCCCCGTGCTAAGTTCGTAAGAACTTGTGTTACGGGTACTAGGAACGGAAATAAATTTAATAGATTTATATAAATACATATATACATAAATACACATCCATGACCCGGTGCAGACATCTATATTCGTCATACAAATTATCTGCACCTGGCGGGATTCGAACCCGCGACCGCTGCGTAAAGTGCCAGTTGCCTGACCACTCGACCAGCCGGGATACACCGCGGCACATTTTAATTGATATAATATATCTTTTCAATGAAACCAGATATATTTATATTATTAAAGAATATTAATTTATCTAAACTTAATTTAGTTTTTTTAGTATATTAAACAGGTCTTTGAAAGTGAGGTTCTTGGTCTTGGATAACGATTAATTCTATTGTTATTCAAATTTGATGTTACAAGTTTATTTTTATGATGTAAACGTATCGAATTAATATATGAAATTAATAAAAATTTTACCATAAATACATAGATAATATGTATATTGATAAGTTTTCAAAAACCTTTAAAAAAAGTTGGTCGTTTTTTATCAATCGTTTTTTGATCCCCCTAGATTTTTCCGTCATTTATTACTGGTATCCTACTACGAGTATGAATTATAAAACGTAGCATGATGTACAACATAATATATGTATAGCCTATTAGTACAGAAGATATCCTGAACAAAAATTATTATACTGTTCTCTTATATTTACGCGAATTTTACTCATTTAATTAAAAGTCTAAAAACGGATTTTATCGCGTTTATTTTAACGTACCACCAGCTTGGGAGCCTGTACTGAATTTAATTGAACCCAAGGAAAATAAGAACACAGCACGACTTCCAGACACAATAAGCTCATTCTGCATGAATAGGAAAGGTTAATAGTAATAATTTAAAATTGTATAAAAAGCGGGGTATGTAACAATTAATTCATTATTCGGATACCCACCACCTCAGTCCCCCGAGATCATGGACGCTGTAAAGGGTCCTAAACGTCGGGAAATAATTTAAATTAAATATTGTTAAACTGTAACTTTAAATAAACGCGATAAAATCCGTTTTTAGACTTTTAATAAAAAAAAAATATTATCTGAAGAAAAATATTTTTTGAAATGAAAAAGTTAGATCCCGAGATTATCTCATTGAAACAAACAACGAAAAAAAATCAGTTTTATTATATTAGTAATAATATAACTAAAATATAAATTTCAAAATCAATTTCACAAGATATATTAACTAATACCGTTATTTTTAAATACAAATCAGGAAATAATGGCGAATTCTATATACAAATATAATATGTACCCTTGCGTTTTGGCCTTGTACGTAATGGAAATATGTTTATTGGCACAAAGTTCACTACGGATACATATTAACCGAAAAAATAAATAAATAGTAAATAAAAATACTCGTATGAAAATTAACGTATAATATTATATTAAAATAAGTAATAAATTTTCATCATCATCATCATATCAGCCATTGGATGTCCACTGTTGAATGTAGGCCTTTTTTTTTGTATCGCAGGGGAATCCATTTACGGGTGATATCCAGGACGCCCGGGTAGGTAGTCCTAGACCGTATGTCGGACTCAGCACTTGGGGGTGCATTCCCTTCCCTCATATTTAGCGTCTACTTCTTCATCTGGGTGTGCCGAGGTCGATACGTATACCTGTATGATCTTCAGCGAGTATCTTTTAGATACTCTGAGTATAAGGTACGCAACCTTGTTCGACACACTTCCGATCCCAATGTAACCTGTTCATTTCCTCCTCCATCTCAACAATCTTTTCGTCAGACCTCAATGTGCGAATGTTGTGCGTCACCAGGACCAGGTGTCTTCGTGGGTGGCAGCGAAATCTCACTCGGAGATTCTTTGCACCCCCTGCCCTACTGTTAGGTACACAAGCCGCTGCCGTATCCGGGAATAGTAGGGCCACCGAGGACTGGAGGCCTGGGCGTATTTGTAATTGTCATACGGGGGGAATTTGCCAATACTCGCCGCGCTTAGCATGCGTGTTGACGAGCGCAGTGTATTATTCGGGACATGATGACGCTGCTGTCCATCACCACCCCGGTCGGTGCACAGTTGTTCACAACACTACGGCCTTAGTCACCTTACAACACCTCGGCAGGGAAGAGGTCGGGACTATTCTACTCTGCCGGTCCGCCGCATGGCAACAAATTTGAATATGAAAATAATCATGGCAAAATCTTTATCTGTCGGCAGAGTCACGTATCTACATATATCCATTCGTAGCAATTAGGAGTTGTACGTTATTGTAAATATCAAGTTAAAATAATTGCTCGTATTTGGTTATATTTCTGATTCGCAAAGAACACTATACTTTTTGGTGAATAATAGTTCCTTTTAGAATTGTATGGTGTCTAATGATAAAATCAAATAAACTTACAATCTTTAAATTACAAATATATGTATTTAAGTATGTAAATGTACTTTAGATATGATTTTCGCTAATAAAGAATTTTACGCTATTGATAAACACTACTGAAGAATATTTCGAGTCAATCGTAAGTAAATCACTTAAAACCAAAAATGATTTTTAAAATGATAAGAAAAGTCAATAAAGTATAAGTATAAAAGATTAAATAAGTATGAAAATTTTTAATAAATAACTGTTTATTATAATATAAAATAATTGTAACAGAAATATCCTTTTACTTTTTTAACAATATTTCTTGATTCTGATTTTATTTTAACACGACTTTGTAACATTATTTTACAAATTAGGCTAGCTAACTGTACTAAATGATTTTCTTTATTTTGGGTACAATGCGTTATCATTCTCGTCATTTACTATTATTAAAACACATGACTCGTACTTAGTTCATAATAATTTAATTATTTATAATTGGTGTGACCTAGAAAATACTAAAACTATACTATTTAATTACACACACACCAAGGACCAATTTAATTACTTTTTTGTGAATAAATAAGACAGATATGGGGCCATCCATTTATTACGTAAGACGATTAAGAGGGGAGGGGGGTCGACCATGTCTATTTTCTCTTAAAAGCGGGTGGGAGGAAGGCTCGATAGTTCTTACGTACCTAATATCACAAAAATACGCAAAGTTAAAATTATTTTTTAAAAAGGGGAGGCAACCGCACATATAGGTAGGTAATATTAGAGATGTTCCAGTGGCAGATCCACTTTCCGAGTGGGTTTTGAGCCTAAGGACTTCTCTTATGTAGGTAAAGATGAATAATTAAAACCAAAGTTTATTACTACCAAAAACTAAAAATTATTGGTAGCTTTTAAGTACAAATAAAAACTTCTAAAAATTGTTACTTTGAAAAATAAACATTAAAACAAACCAAACATTTATTCTTTTTTTTTCTTTTGATTCTTACGTAATAAATATTAAACAGGGGGGAGGATGTCGGCCTATTCTTATTTTTCTTATAATAGGGGGGAGGGGGTCTGAAACTAGCAAAATTCGTCTTACGTTATGAATAGCCCCTATGTAGGTGTATAAAATTTCTACATAAATAAATAAAAAATAAAAAAAAACAAATAGCCGTTTTATTTATACAAACCATATTCGGCGTCTAGAATATTCACATGTAGTACTATTATTCTCCATCAAGCTAGCAGAGTAGAGTGATCAAAATTTGATTTCAAAATATTCAAAATAAGGTGCTTTTTTGGTGTTAATTAGGTTCCAAAATCTAAAATTAGGTGCTCAAATTTTTTACTAAAAAAATTGTTATTAACGCTAACTGCCAGCTTTAGATCAAGCTGGCAGAGCTACATTAAATAATACTTAAATAAATAAAAATAAATAATTAAATTAAGTGCTTTTTAGGTACTTTCGAGGTGTAAATATAATAAATAGGTCGATGAAAGCAAAATGGCGATCGCTATGCGGTAAGTACTGTCAAGTGCTAATAGCTATTTTCCTCTAGGACGCTAAGTTAGTTTTAATTGGGAAACCAAATATAACTTAAATATATATTTGAAGCTTATAATGTATATCATCTGTCGCAGAAACATCAAATTCTATATTTCCGCACATATATTTATTCCACTATTTTTGACTGACTTAATACTTTAAATTTATTGCACAAAACAACTTATAAACAGATTTCAAAACAAACAAAATAAAGTATCAGCTAGGGAATGCGATTCTTCTAAAAAAGATCGATTTTTAAATCGATTCGAATTGCAACATAGTGAATCGGTTCTTAAAAAATCGAGGTCTAAAAGATCGATGTCTCGAAAATCGTTTTTTTTTTCAAAGTTGAGTTGTACCTAAAATATAAATAAAAATTTATATGAAAAACCACAGTCACCACAATAACCGATTTAGTTCAGCACATGAAACAAAATCTATTTAGAATGATATACTTATTTTATATAAAATATATATTTGAACATGCCAACAAGTGTTTAGAATAATCAAATATAAATTGGTGCTTTTTCTAATTGTAAAAATGCTTTTAGCAAATTTAACCTCGCCTTTTGTATACATACATGTGTTGTACATGTTCAAGTAAGGGGCCGTCCATAAATTACGTGAGGTGTTTAGGGGGCGGAGGGGGTCGAGCGAAATCTCACATGATCTCACTTGGGGGGGAGGGTGGTCTCGGAAAATCTCACGTAATTTTTTTTTCTCATTAAAAATGTTAATTAGTTTTTATGTAGCGGCGAGGACCTTTGTTTTAGGAATACATATAGCCTGGAGGTGGAAACGCATTTTTAAAAATCTCACGCGAGATTAGGGTAGGGTGAGGGGGTCGAGAAAAATCTCACGAAATCTCACCAAGGGGGGAGGAGGGGTCAAAAGATCGCCAAAATTGTCTCACGTAATTTATGGACGGCCCCTAATTGTAATTTTTTTTATCAGTTTCTTTAAGTGTTCTTAAGCTAAAAAAAATATTTTTATGGTTGCTTATTAAATTACATAAAAAATCGAATGCTGATTATCGAGGGTGAAATATCGATTCACTGGATCGATTCAGTACTAAAGATCGATCTTAAAAATCGATCTTTTTAACTCGAGAAATCGATTCTCCGATTAATCGATCTTAGATCGCAATCCCTATCCCTATCAGCGCTATTGAAGTTAGCAAACGTGTCCTGGTCGACAACTGTATAGTTCATTGCTCAGCACTAGCAAGCTGTAAAGCACTTTTTTCTGTCAAACACCCATTGTATTAGATAAATTTTCTAATATTGTTCAACAATCAATATTTTTTCTGGCAATTGCTTATATCATGATGTTTTAATAAATCCTGCTAGGATTCATTCATCATCAACATCACATATGCTCTTTCTTGTACAACACATAAGTCTCTGAATTAAATTGTATGAACTTTCAAAAAGTTTTATCAATTTTGATATCTTTAGTACCAATTATGCGCATGCGCAATGCGCAATAGGCATGTCCTATTTCCGCGCATATTGAATTTATGTATATGACGTTCGCATGCGCTCCTATCAAAGTTAAGAAAATCTTCACTTAGAAGGGGGCCGCCAATATAGCCATTAATGTTACAAAACTTCTATGATTTTTTTTTAGTTTTAGAAGATGATTAAATAATTTTAGATAGATATTAGTATTTGATGTATGTTCAAAAAATTCTGTAAAAGTCGTACCACAAGGTATTAATCAATTATGATATCTTCAAATCATTTCATCAGATTAGGTACTTTGCTTTCAAAATATTGAATATTACGTAAAACTGACAAACTTTAATTTTTTTTAATTAAGAGAAAAATTGCAACACATAGGTAATGTTTCAAAAATTGCTGATTGCTTTTCTTTACCAAATTCCTCTTCGATTTTCGTTGGTTTCGATTTATTTTCCTTTAGACTGGGAGTTTTTCTTATCTTTAATAATGATTCCTCTTTCTGGTTACTATGTTTAATAATTCTTTTTCTGTTTCTGTAATCAGAACATGAGATTATTAAGTAATTTATAATTACAAAATTCTAAAATAATATAACAATTTTCATACCAGCAAACTTCGAAGTTTTGACCTGGACGAATTTTCCGTTTCCTTCGACATTCAATTTTTGTTTGAAGCTGGACTCTCACGAATTGAAAAGTTTTTTTTTTTTCGTCTGGCACACATAATAATAGTTTTCGAAAGCATTGATACGAAAAATTAATGAATATAGCTTAACCTCCATGACCTATTTAAACAAATTTAATTTATAACCTAATCATTATTAATTTTTGTAAATTAAAAATAATAATAATAATATTTTACAAGGCGCTCCACGCACCTCACGTGGATGTTAAGGCCTCCGTGCAGTGGCTGCGATTCGGGGACCTCTTTGGGGAAACCGAAGGTTTTGTCTGTGCAATACAGGATCAGGTGGTCAAGACGAACAACTACCGAAAGCACATTCTGAAGGATGGCACTCCCGACTTCTGTCGAGCTTGTCGTCATCCCGGTGAGTCACTCAGACATGTGCTTTCGGGGTGTTCAGCGCTTGCCAACACTGAGTACTTGCACAGACATAACCAAGTGGCCAAAATTCTTCATCAAGAGCTTGCTCTTATGTATTGTTTCTTGGAACAGAGGATGCCGTATTACCAGTACACACCGGTGCCAGTACTCGAACGCGACGGAGTCCGGCTCTACTGGGACCTGCCTATTGCCACGGACAGGACGATACTGGCGAACAAGCCTGATATCGTGGTGATGGATAGGGCACAGTCGAGGGTGTTTTTAGTGGACATTACCATCCCTCATGACGAGAACCTCGTGAAAGCCGAAACAGAGAAAAAGCGTAAATATCTGGATTTGGCACACGAGATTGTCGACATGTGGGGTGTTGAGTCCATTGAAATCATCCCTATCGTGATATCTGCCAACGGTTTGATCCCGGTTAGCCTCGCTCACCACCTGAGGCAGCTGGGTATCTGTGACGGTTCGCTCGCAGCCAGGATGCAGAAGGCGGTATTACTCGACTCGGCTAGGATTGTCCGCCGATTTCTCAGCCTACAACCCTAACCCCCGGCCGTTTGATCTCCCTGCCGGGGCGTAATCCTCCACCCGCTTATATTTATCTATGTAAATTTATGTAAATTTATTATATTCCTTATATAAGTATTGTATTATATTATATTTATTTATATGTGTATATGTATATATTAAACGGGTGGAGTGTAGCAATAAGAAAATAATAATAAGTTGTACCTATACTAAGAAGGCAGTATTTTTTTTTTTTTTTTGGAAAAGTTATATTATTTAAGCGCCTAAAAAGTATTTTATACATAGATAAAAAACCTGTTTTGTTATATTTTAATTAGCTTGTTTTCCTTTAAAGTGCATCTTTAATTGTATTTTCGAAGCTGCACCGGTTGGTTTTTCAGTTCGGGTTAAATTTTAGTGCTTTCGACGGCATATAATGGTATTATTGAAGCACTTAAAAGAGGAACTTAAATATAGTGTCTGAAGAATTTTCAGAAAATTTTTTTCAGGTAGCGCTGCTTGCTTGATTTTGAACTGCTTTTGATGTGATTGATTGGCGATTAGTGAAAATAAATTCCATCCTGTCTGTTTTCTGTGCTTTGTCTCTGCAAGCACCTTAAACACTTAGTTCTCGTTTTTTCTTTTATTTTTAGTACAGTTTTTTCATTTAGCTCTGCTTACTTGACAATTTTTGAATGTTACATTAAATATTTGACTAGCTATATTAAAAATATTAGTTTGATTTTTTTACTGTGCAGTCATTGCGAAAGCGCTTATAAAGCACTTAAATGTAATTTAAGTGGTCAGGTCACGTCAAAAAAAAAAAAAAGGGTGGCAGTCCTAGACCTATGTCGGACACGGCACTTGCGAGTGCAATACCGTACTGAACCCCTGCGGGAGCCTTCAGCCGCTTTAATTTGAGGGTCCGGGAAAAAAGAAATTGCTAAGCATACTAAGAAGGAAACTCCTTAGGGCTAACATTTTATAGGTGGCCTTTACCAAAATAAAATGTTAGCCCTAAGGAGTTTCCTTCTTAGTATGCTTAGCAATTTCTTTTTTCCCTCTAGGCAAGGTATTTTCATGCGAATAAAAATTTAACTTAATCTTCGGTTCAGTTATCTGTGAACTTTACGTATCTTAATTTTTTATCTCCAGTTCAATGTACATGATGTGATGTTTTTATCTGTTCGCTTGTAATTTATATAAATTATAGTAAAACATAAACACCAGCTTAAGTGAAAATTGAACTGTTCAAAATGAATCAATTTCTATTTCATTTTTTCACAACTCATGCATAATGAGATATGTTTAGAACGGAAATCAAATTTTGAATTAAAGAAAAGATCATTTATCTTTAAAACTTATTTTAATGTCGAGGTACTTTAAAACAATTTCAAATTTTTTATGTATTTAATTTAAAGTGCAAATTGTCCATTATTCACTTTCATAACAATTGGCTGGTTTACAATTATTTTTTTAAGCTCTGGATTATTATCTACTATAATAAAATTTATGTACTGTATGTTGCGAGATAAACTAATTTATCTATACAAATAATAAATCTGTTAAAACCTCCGTTTTATTAATACACTATATATCATCAAGAATAATTTTTTTTTTGAAGCAGCGCCATCTCTTATCGTTTTTTGTTCGTGCACGTATCACGTAAAAAGTACAAAACCAATGTAAAAAACTTTAATACATAAAAATTAAACATAACTCACAGTATAATTTAGTTTTTGTTTCATTGTAATTACATTTAAAAATAAATATTTAAGAAAATAGAAACAGGTACCTACGCCGCCAACGCCATCTGGTCTAAGGTATCTTAAAAACTCACAAAACTTATTTTTGAGTTATTATTTTGTTAAACTTAAAAGTTTACTAAATATGTCGGATAGGAATAGAAATCGTTTTAATATTTTAGATAAACATCATTTTCAATTAATATAGGTACTATTATGTTAAATGTCACTAAATATAAAAACGATATGCTACCATTATACGATAGATGGCGCATGTAGGTGATAAAAAATATAAATTTATAATTTTTAAAATTTTAGTTAAATGCCCGTGCGAAGCCGGGGCGGGCCGCTAGTATCAAATAAATGTCCATACGAAAACAGTTTTTGGACATTTTTATTGCAAGCGTCAAAAGTCACAAGTAATAAGGCCAATTTCACCGGTTGCTGATAATATTATCTCGCACATAAGTTACTATTAGGTTATTAAATACTATATCAGCAGCGGAAGTGAAACAAGGCTTAAATAGAAATAAATTAAACAAGTCAATGCCCATGTTTTTTTTTTTTTTAATTTTAATAATCGTCCCACACTCAAAGGTTCCTACTAGAATGAAATTCTGAATCGATCCCGAAAACTCACAACCCAAGCATAAACGCCCAGACCAAAAAGAAACGACAAACGTATGCATGGCCTATATAAACATTTGTCACGAGTCACGATCTTGGTTGTTACGAGTATATTTAAAATCTGATAACGATAGTTACTGTTGGCAGGAAAAACTATTCTGAAACCTGCATTGGTGAGGCAGTTTAGGCTATACTATTTTATTTCAGTTAATAACATACTTAAAGAATATTTTTACTTAAAAAAAATCCCAACGAAAAATAAAAACAGCTTAACTGTTGTTGACACCTACTTTTTTGTAAACATAAAACAAGAAACAAGCTACGCGGAGGCTATTTAACGTAACGGATTTTATAGCAGATATGACGTTGAATGTTTTTGATATTTTAATAATTTAGTGTAGCTTAGTTGAACAGCCATTTGAACCTGTTTGCTACGACGTATTGACTTAATTTACGTTCGAGAAACGTCGAGAAGTGAGGCTAAATAAAAAATGTAAACTTTTTATGATAATAAATCATATTACAGGGAAATAATATAGGTATTACATACCTATATTATTCTTTATTATTCAACATATAAGTTTTGTATATGTTGAAAAATAAATAATGAATAAATTCCACTTTTTTAATTTTCCTGGTTAGACTACGAACTTTTCAAATGCCCCTCGTACGTTAGCAAACACGTTTATATATTTTTATAACGCTTAAGTTAAATAAGAGCTTCATATGAATAAGGTACTTATTAATATTAATATCGAAATTTACTTCACAAATCACTGATTAAAATAAAAAATGTACAGTGTAGTGCTCTGCACCGTAACAGTCTTATGTCCTATGAATATCTCACTGGTATTATAAATGCTAGTACATATCTCAGAATTTCTCCACTAGATACATTATAATAATTATGCATGCTTCTTCGCAGCCTATCCCTCACTGCTTGGCTGTTGATGAAATTAAAAATATAATTTATTAAAAGATACAGGTTAAATATGTATAATAATATAATATAACATGTTCTTTTTCTTTTCGTTTTGCCGATGAAAATAATTAAATGACGCACATTAACATTTTTGGTTTTGTCCAAACGCTGTCGGCAATTCGATTAAAATTAACAAAAAACAAATGTAGTTTTGATGTGTAATGCCTTTTGAGTGTTTTCAATTTACAGATAAATATACATTACAATGGACCTATATTACAAAGCAACAAAAAAAAAGCGGGAGGGCTCTCTGTCATAAATTACACTTCGAATTTTACTTTCAAAGTAACAATAATTTTAAGCATTGCATACTAAAACAAAACTTATCTCAGTATCTAAAATCTGTATACCTATTTTAGTAAATACTAAAAACATAAAAATAACATTTTATTATATTAATTAACTGTATAACAAAACAATAACAGATATTATATAAAATTAGATATAGCACGTTTTTTGGTGATTTGATGGCGTACAAGTTATCGCAGAGCGGTGACGTCACATTGATTGAGATATATAGGCGGTTGATGGAGGCGCGCGCGCACATTGCAAGTTTATCCGCGAGTGACCGGTGCATTGTCGCTACCAGTTTGTATCGAAGATTCGCTTTCGGTCGTCAGCCCTAAAACCACTCTTTAAAACATATATTTTAGTGTCACATTTTTATTACTAGTGTGGAAAATAAATACAGGTAAGTTTACACTGTTAAACAAGTTTGAAAAAGTGTAGTGATATTTAAAAAATCTGATATGGGGTTGAACAATGGTTTTGTAAGAATTTTCAATAAAAAAGTATATACTTAGATTATCAAAGCCTTTATATTTAAACTCATGGTGTGTAATATAGACATTATCATAAAATCATAGTCATGCCAATAAATTAATTACGGAGTATATAAAGAATTTTAATGGTTGAATACTAGTATTAAAATGTTTAACGAGTCTTTGATAATCAAAGTAATTACAGCAAATAAGTTACAAAGAAAAAATAATTATTATTTAGATAATTTTACCTGTTCTTCAACTACAATGAGAAATCCTTGTTGTTTTAATATTTTAATATTTTTTTTGTATTATGCAAGTATTGTAAAGGATAAAGTAATCTTGTAATTAAATATCTTTAGTATGAGTAATGCAGTAAAGGTCTTATTAGAAATAAATCATCTTAGTTCAAGCTTTTAAATGATGCAACAAAGCTCTAATTCCTAACAAAACTTTTAAAGTGTCTTAAAGACAGATAGCTTTTTATAAGTATTTATGTTTAGCCATTGACAATGAATGTCAGAAAAAAAAATATGTTATATAACAATATACAAAATTTCATTACATTACAGAATCGAAACAAATATATCTATAACCCATTGCTATAAAAAATATAATTGCAAGCAATACTTACGACGTTTATTTATGTCATACGTATATTGCTTTATCGACACTTCCTACGCGCTCATATATCTTTTATAATTTCTACAATGTTTAATTGTTCGAGTTACGACATTTTCAACTTGTTCTTCCCATGTTAAAATCAAAGGATCAGCCATCTTTGCTTTAGAGCAGAGGTTTCCAAACTTATTTCGTCTAACGCCCACTTTGAAAATCAGTTATTTTGTAGCGCCCCCCATTTTTTTTTCACTTTATAAGCCTAAGTAACATATTAGTCTCGAATGGAGTTTAATTAAACCTATATTCTAAATGAGACTTTCCTTACTAGAGAGAGTAATAATAATACAATTTTACAATATTAAGAGTATCTTTTACCTATTTAAAATCAACCAATAATCAACATTTTTTTTAAACTATTTTAATATGAAGGATGAATCTGATGATTTGTAAGAAGTTTGTTAATATCAGGTTTCAGTTGATTCAAGAACAGCCGCAAGTCGCCGTGTTCGGTAACGTGTTGTGAATGCATTAAAAATAATAAATATTTAATATATTTTTAGTTTATATTTATACAATAATATAGGATATAAATATGAACTAATAAATGGATGTTGTGTAGTAGAAGGATTTTAATTTCAGTGAATTTTAAAATATGAAGTAGCTGAAGTTACGAATCACCCATCACCCCCTTAAATCATATCAGCGTCCCCCATTTTTTTCTGGACCCCCTACCGCCACCCTCTAGGCCTCCAGCGCCCACAAGGGGGTGCTATCGCCCACTTTGGGAAAGACTGCTTTAGAGTTTAGATTTATCAAAACGATTAAGATTATATTTATATTATAATTAAAATAAATTTTTTTAGTCAATCATAAGCAGTATCTCGGACCGGTGTCTTTTCGCACAAATACGCGATAATTCGCATTTAAATAGTAAATTTGATTTTCATCAAATCTATCTATGTGTGGCCGTGTATTATTTGTTTATCGTTTTTTTTTTTTTTTTTTTTTTTTATGACAAATAGACAGGCATTTGACCGCTATCTCACCTAATGTTAAGTGACGATGCGGTCGAAGGTGGAGCATGCCTGCCTAATAGCAGTCTATTCACTCTGGCCTTGAAAGCACCCAGGTTGTATCGTTCGGGAAACACAGACGCGGGCAACGAGTTCCATTCCTTAGCCGTGCGCATCAAGAACGTAGTGCCGAAGCGTTTTGTGCGCGTAGGTGGCATATAAATGACATAAGGATGGAACGATCGACCGCGCCTAGTGTCCCGATGGCGGAAGGTTGTTGGGGGAATTAGATTGTGCAATTCCTTCGCACACTCACCAAAATATATATTCTGTAGAGCACCGACAGACGAGCAACCCTACGCCGATGATCAAGACTCTGCAACTTGGTGTCTGTCAGAGTAGGGTCACCTATGAGTCTCTTAGCTCGTTTTTCCACCGAGTCCAAAGTTGCCAGTTGGTATTTGGCGGATCCATCCCAAAAAGGCAGCAATACTCCATACAAGACCGAACTTGTGCTTGATACAGTTGAAGCAGCTGTTCTGGAGTGAAGTATCGCCTGACCTTAGAGAGAATACCTAGTTTTTTTGCTGCAGTTTTTGCTTTGGACTCGATGTGCTGCCCAAAGTTCAAATTGGACGATAGCTCTACTCCGAGGAGCTGAAGGAAGTCGGTAATTTCTACAGAAACATTTCGGAAAGTCGGAGCCAGGTGTAAAGGACTCCGTTTAGAGGAGAACACACACGCCTGTGTTTTTGTAGCGTTGAACATGACCAGATTGGCATCGCCCCATTCGGAGACTGCCTGGAGGGCGACGTTCAAGCGGCTGACCATATTCTCTCGACAAGACTGGATAACATCCTTACTAGCCCTTGCACTCGAAAAGTATCTGTCCGTCACTGTGCTGTCGTCAGCATACCCAAAGGTACCGGGGACGAGCAGATCATTAATATGCAGCAGGAAGAGGGTAGCGGACAAGACTGATCCCTGAGGAACTCCGGCGTCGATAGCCTTTTGGTCTGACGAGTACCCGTCAAGGACAACTCGTATTGAACGTTCGTTCAGGAAGTCAGAAATCCAAGCGCAAAGGCCAGGTGGAATACCATATGAAGGAAGCCTGCTTATGAGGCTCGCGTGCCAAACTCTGTCAAAAGCCTTCGAGATATCGAGGGACACGGCAAGTGCTTCACCGTGTTTATCAATGGCCTCACTCCAAATATGTGTTGCATACACTAGAAGGTCCCCAGTCGAACGGTTCTGGCGGAAACCGTATTGCCGGTCGCTGAGGAGATCGTTACCTTCCAAGTGGGCCAGGAGTTTGTTGTTTAGTGCACGTTCCATAGTCTTACAGAGTATGGACGTGACCGAGATGGGACGGTAATTGACAGGGTCTGCACGACTACCTTTTTTGGGCACAGGCTGCACGTTGGCAAGCTTCCAAGACTTCGGCACTTTGCCAGTCTTAAGTGACAGACGATACAGGCGTGTAAGAGGTGGAGACAACTCAGGGGCACATGTACGCAGGACTATCGCTGGTATACCATCAGGTCTGAATGACTAACTGTGCCGAAGGGTAACGCTCTCGAGCCTCATCTGCCGTTAGGGTAAGATGGTCACATAACTGAGTTGTTTCCACGTCTCCACTGTGCGAACGGTAGACACAGGCATACAGGATTTTCTCCTGTCCTGTGTCCACCAGAACCCATAGGATGGAGTAACTGGAAGTCTCAAGGTGCTTAAGACGCTTGATGCAAATATCATCACGGACGTACACACAGACTCCGGCACGAGGTATGAACCTGTGCTCCAGAGAATACCCGGGGTAGCTGAGGTACGCCGTGTCAGCCGGACATCTGATCTGCGTCTCAGTGAGGAACAGCAGCTGCGGTTTTTCTGTTTCTAGGTGGTGGTGGACAGATTCGAGATTAGAGTGCAGACCTCGGATGTTAGAGAGGTGCAATTTTAATGAGAGGACGTGCAGCCGCTGTGTATACCTTCTTTTATTTTTTTTTGTTTTCATGGGGAGTGAATAGGTGCTGGGGAACGCGAACTGGGCGAGGCAGCACCCTACCTACCAGGTGTCAAACTCAACACCGCCGCACGGAGGGAGGCTGACGCGGAGATCGCGGGGACGCCCGAGCCCCCCCAGAATGGCTACCTGGTCCTCCCTTCCGGTCGCCATCCGGCAAGGTAGATCATTCTGGGATTTTTCGTCAGGTGGCGGGGCAGCCTTTCACAGGTGGCTACCCTGCTACTTGGGCCCCCAACTTCCTACGGTCGGCCAGCGGCGGCACCGTGCCTCGGATCCCGCTACCCTCCGAAGCCAGGCACCCGATGCGGCAGTGATAAGCAGACAGAATCGGACACATAGAGTGCCACAACTACCCAGACACATCCCCCGAATGGCTGCTCTGGGACCTGCCCCGGAACACGGCAGTTGCCGTTTGGCGGCGCGACTCTACCCAGAGGGTGGTAATCAAGCCACGGCCGTAGCCTACCACCGCAAGAATTTTGTCGGCTCTTACGACAGGCCTTCTTGCCGGGCCGTAGGAAATCGTATTCTACTGCCCGTCCCTACACGGGGAATAGAATACGATTGTATTTGTCGTTATATGTTAATCGATCTCGTGATTTTTTTTTCCTTAAATCTCTAAAATAAAACAATCGTAACATATGCGTTTCTTAATAATACTAGTAAGACTTAAATATTGACCTCTGCTTAATGTCTTTAGAAAATGTCAAAAGGAAAACGTGACGAATTCATAACGACCTTTGAGTGAAAGCTTTATAAGGGTCCATCGAAGAGCGCATGGCATTTTCTGAACTTGATTTGTTACCATTGACCGCATTTCAATTCGTTTACATTAGATACTATTTGGACAGATATAAGCGTGTATTTTATAACAATAGGAAATATACGATCTTTACTATCAATGTTAAAATATGTTATTTGGTTTTTGTAATTAAATGTCAATATGACTTACATTAATGTTGTTTATCTTGATGTAGTGACTGATAATCTTTTTTTTTTCATTTTTTTTGTACATTAATCTGTCACTACGGTTGATTTCTATATTTATTAAAATATATTAACAAAAAAAAAGAAACAAAGTAAATGGTTAAAAAAAATATTATATTTATAAATATCGCATGAAAAAAAAAAAGAAGTTCCGCATTCTCACAAATTTTTGAGAATAAATGTTTTTCAAATAATTTTCCCTATATTATGCAAAAGAGTTCCCCTCTTTACAAATTTTGGTCCGGATCATACCTGTGTTGTAATATCTATAAAACAAATAATAAAGAATCAATTTATAGATATGACACGCGTTGACGCAGTGGTCACAGGAACTGGCTGATGTGGTGGGCATTTGTGCTTATGCGTTGTGTGTTTCTGGACCCCCGACACAGGATTCACATCCTACTGGAGCCCGTAGAGTGTTAAAAAAAATTAAAATATAATGAGGCTGAAGAGTTTATTTAGATAAGCAAATCTCAGAAAAAACTGTTTATTTATCGTGGTGGTTATCTTTAAAATATCACACTGATGGCGTGTTAGTAATAGTAGATTTTAGTAGTAAATGAGTAATTAAAATTATAAGCCTAACAAAATCAAAAAATTCTTTCGAAATCTATTAGTTATAATGACTACGGTCCCTTCAATTATTAATAAACCGCAATAAATGTATATACTCGCTACCAGATCAATGCAATTTTCTGGATCGTTTGCGGTTTTTAATTAGGTACATGTGCATTACTCACATTTAGATCACAATGACCATGTCATTTTATTATAGATATGTCTCAAAATAATTTTCAAATTAAAATGCAGTAAATATATGTCACTGAAGTTGATATTAATGTTTATATATGGAGACTATAAAGTTTTATTTATAACTAAACGCCCGGCGCGGCTTTACTCGAATTCATATTTACTGCTTGGATTGGGTCGTCTATAAATTACGTGAGATAATTTTGGCGATTTTTTGCTTGACCTCCTCCCCCCTACCCTAATCTCGTGTGAGATTAGGGTAGGGGGGAGTAAGTAATGCGTATTAGTAAGAAGTGTGCAAGATGTCCACACGAAAAAAAAAAATTAACGCGGCCCCCGTACCGATGTTTCCACCTCCAGACTATACGTATTCCTAAAAAAAAAAGGTCATCGCGGCCCCCGGAACGATGTTTCCACCTCCAGGCTATATCATCACCGGTACATGAAAATTATTTCACATTTTTAATGAGGGAAAAAAAAGTTATATTTGCCGAGACCATCCTACCCCCTCTCCCCCACTTGAGATTCTGTGAGATTTTACTCGAGAGTGAGTGAGTTTTAAATTCGCTTGTAAGCTGTATTTTAACAAATAAAACAATGAGACTGTCACTATTAAAAATATTACATTTTTCGTTTTTTTGGAATTGAATCATCAATATAGACAAGTATGTTTTATTAAATATCGTTATCATGAAATGTAAATATTGATATTTTATATTACTGAACATTTTTGTGAGAAAATAAATTTACATTATCTTACAATATGAAAATATGAACTATTGTTAAAAACTATAAAGTCTAGAATATACTAAGTAGTATTAATAGAAATATAATCTTTATTATAACCCTATATTTTTTATTTTATTAACTTACATTATATTATTGTCTGTGCGATTTAGAAAATGATTTTAACTCTCACAATTATACAGAATTAATCTGTTTAATGAATATCAAAGTTTATATAGGTAAAGTAACCACGACATTAAAATATGTTATGGACTATGGGCAACATATTTTCGCAATCGATGAAGGCTTTAATGTTCTGATACTTTTACAAAAGTCATTGACCAAATTGTATGTCTAAAATAATATATTAGTCTCATACGAGTTTATTCGGCACAAGGTTTCAATAACTTCGAAAAATAACAAATAATTAAGTTAGAAAATTGTCTTTTCAGACACCGAATTTTTATATCTTAACATTTATCTGCATTATTATAAAAAACAATCCGTGCTTAGAGACAAAAACTAATATATTAAAGTTCATTATAGCTTATTATAGCAAAAAAGTTTAGAACCTTTTTTGCGGAAATATGGAAATATACTATGATTGAACCAGAAGCGCTAAATAAAAACTAAATTATTAATGTTAGCTTATTAAACGTTGTTACGCTGAGCTGAGTTCATTGATAGTTCATTGTTCCAAAAATACTAAACTAGCTTGATGTAAAACTAGCAGGATTCTTATTCTTCATTTAGTAATGCAAGCATTAATATTTTTGACACTAAATAAACTATAAACTTTGCAAAACTGACATGATACGTGATATTTTTGTTCATAGCAGCTGAGGGTAATAATTATCTTGATGATCGTGTTAAATTTTTTACATTTTTATCAATAAAAAAAATGTAGTTATAACTTTTTTGAATTATTTGATATTTTTTTTTCACATTTTAACTTTTCTCAAACTTCGTAGATGAGTAATATCATACATTTAATTACACCAAGTAAACAATACGTAATAATTTGAAGAATAACTTTAGCTTTAAAATAATATAACGGATTTGTTTATTTATCTTAAAGGTACACATATTTGTAATAAATATTACATTTACATATAATTCTTTATATTAATATAATGTAATTTTATGTGTAACTAGCTGTGCCCCGCGGTTTCGCGTTAATTTGAGGAAAAAATGCACTTAAATATTTTTAAGCCATTACTCTAAGGCTGGCCTCACACAGCCGGAATGTCTCTCTGAATTCATAATCTTAAGTTTCGGCACCTTGCCTCACATATCTAGGCTGTGTGAGGCCAGCCTAAGAGTGCCCGCCTTGTTGGTCGAGTGGTCGCAAGTGCTACTGCCAAGCAAGAGATCTCTGGTTCGATTCCTAGGTTGGTAAAGTCCAGTCCAGTCCAGTCACATACTAACCATCCTTTGCTTATTGACTAAGCCCGATCCCGAGACTCAGATCGTAGGGTTAAGTAGAGGTGTCTCAACTACACATGCGTGACACTTGCAAAATGTAACAGGGTACCTACATACGCACACTAAACACACACACACACACACACACATACACATACACACACACATTTAGTTGTTTTTTTTTCTGTAATCCTTATAATTTGTTTTTTTCTTAAACATAAACAAAGCTTGATCTCAAATTACTCGTTAACATTTGGTGGGCGGGTGCCTGGAAACCTATGACACAGGCTTGCCTAGTTTGGGTTCCAGTCTCCGTCAATAGTTTCAATTTTTTGTTTTTGTCAAACAATCTTTGTAATTTGAAACGGAGAAATAAATATTTATTATTTATTATTATTATTAGGACTGTAGTACCGCGTATTACCTATATTCAACGCAAAAATATGCAAACGCAGTATAAATGTTTTAATTCATTCAATCTAATATCAGTTTCAATACAACATAAATTACTTTACAATTTTTACAGCACAAAAATATGAAAAAAAAAGTAATCTTAATTCAATGTCAAGGAAATTATATATACTGTAACAAAGCTATACCATGATTAGAGGCACACATCTTATTTATTTATATGTATATATTCACCTGAGGAGGACTGGAGGAGTAGTGACGAAGAGCTAGCTCACATAGCGTCGCTCACCTCTACTCTACTAGCCTATACTCCTTTTAATAACGTACTTTCGGTGAAAGAATCATTAAAAATTTCGGTTCACCAGTATCAAAGTTTATCGATTAAAAATAATTAAACAAACGAATGTTTATTTTTTTACAATAGCTTAAATAATCGATGGGCGTAGACATGTAAACTACAAATTTGAGAGTAGTAGTCCAGTCATTACGTTGGAAAAATGGGTTAGAAATGCATGTGAATCGAAAAGGCTAAATTTTGGATATTACGTGGGTGTATAGAAAAGCTTAACTCCAAATTGTCGACCAAGCATTCCTATGTGCATTTTCCGCCATCTTGAAAAAAAGGGTTAAATCCCCTTTTTTTGTTTTTAATAATAAATTGGTTCTCCGTTGAGAAAAAATTAAACAATACTTATATTTTTTTTGTTGCTTTTTTACGATATAATATTAACGTCCTTAACATTTTTCACCTATCGTTCAACGTTATTGAGTTATGGATCGAAGCAATCATAATTTTGGGGAGTGAAATTTGATTTTTTTGCTATTTTTTTTTTTTTTTTTTTTTGAGAAACATATCGAAAAAATATTTGGTATAAAACTTGTAGAACGTGTTCAGACCTACCATTTTGTTCTTTTTTTTTCGACAAAAATTACGACCTCAATGGTTCGCGACGCCAAGTTGACCGCAGCGCGCCCGATGGTATAATGTGCGTCCCGCCATAATAGCCCAGTCAACAAGTTAAAAAACGGGTTAATGCTTGTTCCCGGTCCTAAAAATAAATGTGATAGCATATTTAATTCCGAATGACGCCAAGAAAATTATCTCAAGTATTTATTAGCACAAAAAATTGCAATTGTTATTCACAAAATAAGAATTCAAAAAAAGATATTCAGTTTTTGGTTAATAAATCCAAAACTATTAATATTTAAGAATTTTTGAATAAAAGATTCTTAAAGAAGAGGAAAATTCCAATAAAAAAGTTTGCATGCATTTCCAAATGTATACTCGTATAATAACTGGACTAAGTAAAAATATTATATTTCCATAATAAGTATTAATATAATAAAGCGAAGCATTTATAATAAATATTTTACATGTTCAGTTTATTGTTATTAAGGCGTGTAAGAAAGCGTTAACTTAATTTTGTATGTAAATGTTACAAGACATGTTGACTTTAAAAAAAAATCACCGTTTTGTAATTTATATGATTTTAACTCTATTATATCACATACATGCATAGGATATGGTAATATTTATAATAAAATCGAAAGTTTGTGACGTAGCCAAATTCGATATGGAATGTTTACCAACAAACTGTTGCTTAGCAACCCACCATAGACAGATGCCAACAGGCTATTGGAAAATAATTATAATAATAATTATATTTTTAATATTTATACACAGTAGTACAAGCTACATAAAACTTGAAATAAATAAGTTAGGCAGTTAGATATATTTATATATTATCTATAATTATGTGTTATAGAGGTAAAATTTAGTTGTTAGCATGGGTATAACTAATTTCCCACTGAATGATTTCTAAATATTTTCATAAATATGTATATGCCTATATTAAAAATAGCTACACTATCCCTGAATAGCATTTAAAATAAAACAACATTAGTTTTAAAATGGATTTATTACGATTAAAAATTTATGTTCAGACACTCATTACCTTTTATTTTCATACTTTTTATTTTACTTACGTTAAATAAACATAATAATTATAATATTTAAAGTTGTGTATAAAAGTCGATAGCAATTTACCTTCAAAAATATAACGACTGATTAAAAATGACAAAAGTGTGGACCAAATTTTCCTGTCAGTGCTAAAATTTAGGGTTGTTAGATGTATATTAGTAAATAAAAATTTGTTAATTTTTGTTTTAAGCTTATTTTTTTTGTATATTACGTATTTGGTGGTTAAGTTAAATTCTAGGAAACAATGTTAAAGTAAAATTATTAATGTATAACTAGGATATTGGTGATAAATTACAATTTTTTATTACTATAAATTGTGAAAACCCTATACACGATGACTTTTGGCTTGTTTACAAAAATTCCACATCGAATTTGGCTCAAGTATAGTCTTACTGTTTCACGTAAAAAATATTGGGCTGACTGCGTCGAAACTATTATAGACTAAGATCCCACTGCTCGATTCTGCAGGTATCTGTTTTTTTGATGAAATTAATTTTAAATGAATGTTGAGGGAGTATGCAATGGATTAGCGATAGGTTGGCTAAAACAAATCAGCCGCAATTATCTGTAATTAATTTTCGTGTAATTAATTTGGATATATAAATTGCAGCTATATGTTTTTTTTATCGATTTTACGTCATTTTAAAGGAAATGATGTAAAGAATAGGAAAAAAAGATGGTTGCCAGCTCTCAGCCAGCCGCAACGTTAGGGTTGCCAGGTGTAAACATGTATATTATTGTTAATTATTTACAGTTATCCGTTTTTTTTTAAATTTTAATACAAAATTGAAGTTTTATATTTCTTGTTTACGATGATTCATGGTTGCCAGTTAAAAAATGGCCGCAAGCAGTGGTTGCCATGCTATCAATAAACCATTCTCCCTCCAGGTAACTGTAAGCGTCCAAATTATAAATAAATAAATAAAAATAAAGCTGACGAATCTTGACTCTTGCACGAAAAATTGTATAAACATATTATGTGTATGTATAGAAGTAATTTGTAGTCAGAATAGATTAGAAGCTTAATTCAATAACGATTACATGCTAAATTAAACAATTTTAAGATCCTATTTATATAAGAATAAATTGTATATATATAACTAGATGACCGGTGCGGTTTCACCCGAGTGTATTGTTCCTTTTCCGATGCTATGTATGTAACAATGGCAGGTTTTATAGCTTGCGATCTCCTACAGTAAATAGGTCTTCTCTAATTACAGGTATCATTAATCAACTCTAATGAATCAAACAAACTAATACATAATAAATAAATGAATTTTTCAGTAATATAATAAACCAAATTTTTTAACAATATAATAATATCTATGCACTTTTTATATTCATATCAATAAAAGTGTACAATTAGTCGCTAGAATAAGTCGCTTCATAAATTTTACTTTAGTTCTTTTTTTAAATTCAGACGCAAAATAAAAACAAATGTATTTTATGATAACACGAGTTCAAACTTGGATAAAGGTAGGTACGGCCTTAAAAATGTTTTATTTGAAAATAAACGTCTCTCTTTAGGCGGGAGACATTGCCCTTTGGATACTTGCGTATACCGTATATTGGAAATGTTTGATTAAAGTTAGTTTCGCAATCGGTGACATTGAACTTCCATTCATTACTTTCTGAATTCGCCTGGAAGCGCACGCATTTTGTGGCGGTGCACTGTTGCAATCCAGTACACCTTGTAATAACCAAGCTTATTACGGTCTTTTGCAATACAAAAGTCTTTGCACTCTCGAATGAGATTTGTAAGATCAAATTTTCATTTAAAGAGTAAGTATAGATGTTACAAGTCATCTTGTTGCACTATGTTATGTGTACGACAAACCTGGATAAATACAATAGTTTATGTGTGCGTGTCAAGAGGCTTGCATATTCTACATGAAAATTCACATGGAATTATAAATTTATTATTTTTCCAAATTTAAAAATAAAATATTGCCGCAACAGAATTTAAAAATGTATAGAATGCTATACGTTTCTCGGACGACTGTGACATCACTCTGACACAAATCAATGGTAGTATATATTAACAAGTTGGTACCTACACGCGAACAAACAGCTGCGCGTCGAGATGAGTTGAACGATCTACACCTATTAATTGATTTGACATGACACGTGGTCTTTACACAAACAGAAATAATAATATTCGAAACGATTTTTATTACTTTAAAAATTATTTATTTGTTTAGATATTCATATATCGGTCTATATTATACGTTGCTTGCGTATTTGTCTGTGACAATTTTCATTAAATCCATTCTTTACAAACTATGAGACATGCAGATCAATCTTTTAGTTGACACTTTAGTTGTAGGTATTCTTAAGCATGAAGTATTTGCCGATATCATATAGTACAACAAAAATTTAACCATCGGCTGATGGAAAGACTGTAATCTTCAGAGGCTGTTAATAAAATCACCGTTTGTATGCGTAATAGCAAATTTTGAGATTACCTACTACATACGAGTACAAGTAGATACACTCATATAATACATACATATGTATATTATAAATATTTTATCGTTATAACTAGAATACTAACGAGTAATAGTGCATCATTTTAATATATTTCAGTTATAGTTTTATTTAAGTCTATTATTTAATTTTTATTTTATTTGTTAAGTGCTTACATCTTTCATATGTTGAAGTTTATAGTAATACATAGTGGTAGAAGTACAAGTGTATAATATTTAATAAGAGTCATACTTGGTTATTCAATTCTATTGTAGTGGTTGTTTTTGTTTGGTTGTATAAAAATATGCCCAGATAGTTTTTAACATCAATAATAATCTCGGTTCCGAAGAAGTCGAGTCTATTTTAAACGAAATAATTAAAAAAAATCAAAAAACCCGACTGCGTAAAATACTCTTATTATAAATTAAAAAGAATAAAACAATTTACTAGGTTTCATTTGATACCCATATTGCTACAGTAAGAAAAAAAAATTCAACTCCCCCCCTTCATTCCGCCATTTGCGGGCGCCATTTTGAAAATTTATATAGCCTACGTCACTACTACATTTTAGACAAATCCAACGACACCTCATATGTCAAAAACCGTCCAGCCGTTTGGGCTGTAGGGCGTGCCAACGAAATGGACATACATAAAAACAGAACCCTCCTTCTGTCGCAGTCGGGTAATAAAACAAAGACGCCTTTTGCTCCGCTTATAGTACGACTTTTACATAAAGGTTGTGATATCAAGAGGTTTAATTATATTTTGTTAAAAACGGTATTTAAATTAAAGCAAGTAATGTCAAAGCAGCAAATAAGTCAAAAAAAATAGGTAAAGATATTATTTTATAAATCCTATATTTAATTTTTTTTTCATATATTGCTCATTTGGTGCAACATTGATGTAACTACACTTTTTTTTCAAAATATACATAATGATAACATAACGCGCGGTTGGTTACGTTCGAGGAAACATCGACATCGTTGTCGCAATGGCACTAAATTGTGGATTTTCTAAAGACACAATGTCATAATTTCGATCAATATGTGCAAATAATCAGATCGGCTAAGAAAAATGGAAAGCCATTTGATATAAAAGAGATAAACTAGTAAACTACTAGGTACTATTGTTTTAATAGTAATTATCAGTATTTGAGTGAAAGTCATTTCGTGTGCCATTCATTATTACTTAAGTAACATTAACACTATTGCAGACTGAAATTACTTCATTTTGTGTTTTTTTTTTTGAACTATAAGCCTTTTTTTTTAAAGACTATTATTACAAATAGCTAGAGCAAGCCAAATAAATACAAAAGTTAATTTTAACTTAAATTAGTTTTATTCTGTCATAAAGTACTTAAGTTTGTATGGCAAACATCATGGGTAATTATCAGTATTCTTGTGGAATATTGTCTCAATTACGTATGTTCTGTTAAACAAATCAAAAAAATCTGAGAATGTATTAAATATACACAGACGCTACAAAGCACCTATGTATAAATAAATATCACATCTGTGGTTATCTTTTAAGATACAACAATACTATATTTTATATTGCTTACTAATCCTAATTTTGAACAAAAAAAAATTATTTCACTTTATTTCAATCTCCTGTAAAAACATAGAATGTACAATTACGTCAATGTTGTACCAAATGACCGATATAATGATTTTTTTTACATTTTAAACATAATAAGCCGAGATGGTCAGTTTACATGCAGGCGCGGGTGCTAAATCGCTAAATTTTCAACTAGGTATATAATATTTATTCTTCATACCGTGTTCGGTTGTAAAAAAAAAAACATCACATGAAAATTAAAAAAAAATCGTAGGTTGTATTTTTTTTAAATTCTTGTTTAAAATTTTAATTCTATCAAAACAGTATAATTTTTTTAACATTACGCAAAGTATAAATATTACGATACCTATTGTTAATGTAATAGTGGATGAATTTGTTTCATTAAAGTAATTTAATAACTTTTTCATAATTTACGGCAACGATTTTAATAATTATTTTTGCACTCAATATAGTTTTATTAAGATAGGTAGGCACTAGGCTATAAAACAACGACCGTTCCGGTGTAGTGGTGCAAGTAGTAGCCTCAACGCCACGCACCGGCGGTCGCGGATTCGATTCCCGCTCAGGAAAGATCTTTGTATTTGTACAAATATTTCTTTTCGGTCTGGGTGTATCTCCTTGTGGGTCTCCCCACCGTACCTCGGAGAGCACGTAAAACCGTCGGTGTCGGTTGTTATCATAGACATGTGATAACGATCGTTACTCATGGTAGAGAAATTATCCGCCAACTCGCAGTGGAGCAGCGTGGTGGATGAACTTCTAACCCTTCTTCTATATAGAGAAGAGGCCTTCACTCAGCAGTGGATTGTTTATAGGCTACTATAGTACAGGTTAAACATCATGGTATTATTACTCATAGGACGGAAGCTCCATAAACAACAGTAAAACCAGTTACAAGGTTAACGCAGGTAGTTAGTTACTAATAAAATGGACGAAGGAAATCACGAAATTTTAATAGTTTTAATACAAATATTTTACATTAACTCAGATATAAAGAAGGTCACCGATAATATTAATACATAAAAACTATTAACAAAAAACTCGTTTTAATAAAACTTATCTAAAAACGAATATGAATTTTTTTACGAATAATTAATGTAGTTTTACTGCAGTTATTAATGTCAGACTGGATTTTAATCTAAGAAGGATTAATCCTTCTTAGATTAAAATCGTAAAAAAATTCATATTCGTTTTTAGATAAGTTTTATTAAAACGAGTTTTTTGTTAATAGTTTTTATGTATTAATATTATCAAGCTTTTTGAATGCAATTAGTCGTAATATATATACTTCTGTTTATATATAGCGCACGCTCTAAACATTTTTTTCACATGTTTCAAATATCTTTCAATATTTCTAGACTGCGACAGAAGGAGGGTTATGTTTTTCGAGGGTATGTATGTATGTATGTATGTATGTATGTATGTCCATTTCTTTGGCACGCCCTAAAGCCCAAACGGCTGGACGGTTTTGGACATATGAGGTGTCGTTGGATTTGTCTAAATTGTAGTAGTGACAAAGGCTATATAAATTTTCAAAATGGCACCCGCAAATGGCGGAATGAGGGGGGGGGGAGTTGAATTTTTTTCTTACTGTAGCACTATGGGTATCAAATGAAAGCTAGTAAATTGTTTCATTCTTTTTAGTTTATAATAAGAGTAACAATATCTTTTATTCATTCTTTATTACTTAAACAAATCTTTACACATTATTTTGTAATATTTTCTACCTAATTGTCAGAATAATTTAATCTATATCTATACTAATAATAAATCTGTTAAAACCTCCGTTTCATTAATACACTATATATCATCAAAAATAAATTTTCAGCGCCATCTCTTATCGTGTTTTTCTCTGTGCACGTATCACGTAAAAAGTACAAAACCAATGTAAATAACTTTAATACATAAAAATTAAACATAGCTCACAGTATAATTTAGTTTTTGTTTCATTGTAATTAAATTTAAAAATAAATATTTAAGAAAATAGAAATACGCCTAGACTAACGAATCTTAAAAACTCACAAAACTTATTTTTGAGTTATTATTTTGTTAAACTTAAAAGTTTACTAAATATGTCGGATAAGAATAGAAATCGTTTTAATATTTTAGATAAACATCATTTTCAATTAATATACTATTATGTTAAATATTAATTATGTTAAATGTCACTAAATATAAAAACGATATTCTACCTTTATACGATAGATGGCGCAGATAATTTTCTGAATCGCGCTGACCAAAACTTCGGCCAAAAGAATGACACTCGCCCGTATTTAGAAAACTGTTTTTCTTTTTTGCATTTAATTAAATACTTTAGGGTACTACGGTCTTGATTGTTTGTTTGTTGTTAAAATTTAAAATATTTGGTCGTTATTTGTTTGTTGATTGTACAAAGTTGGATGGTTATAGCTATTTAAGTTGTAATCTATATACATATATAAAGTCGTGTTAGTTACACCGTTTATAACTCGAGAACGAGTGGAACGATTTTTATGATTTTTATGTTTTTGGATTTGTCTTCGTCGGGAATAATGCTTATTAAAATATGGTATTCAACAATGAGAAAATAATTAATAAAAAAAACAGTTCAAATGTTTCACCCGTACTATATATATATATATATATATATATATATATATATATATATATATATATATATATATAATAAATCTGTCACTCAATCCGTCTATTATAAAATATTTTCCAGTATCGACGCAGGTGTAGGTGATAAAAAATATAAATTTATAATTTTTAAAATTTTAGTTAAATACCCGTGCGAAGCCGGGGCGGGCCGTTAGTATTAAATATTTTTATAAAGACCATCGGTACGTTTTCTTAAGGTATTTTTTAACAGTTTAGCGAAGATTGTATCCATGCATATCAAAAAGGGTTGTGAAGCTACCATATATACATATATTATCAAAGAGTTGATTATATTTTGTACGTTTTTTATATAATATAATAGATGATACTTTGTATGCTAAGCATATAAAACTTTGAAATTATTAAAACACATTATAAACAAAACAATGAAGACGCGTGTACAAGATTTAACTTATCCGTATCATTGATGCGTATAATATATTAACGATCATTATAATAAATTAATTTTAATCACTTCTTATTGTAACAAGTACATAAACATATATTATGAAGGTAAGTAGTATAATATAAAGGAGTTATTTTTGTATCATGTGTTAATGATTTTAGTTGTTTACATTAAATAATTATTTTACATGTATTTATTTATTTAATACTTTATTATACACACACAAATGAATTAAAATTGTAAAATATTTACAGCAAATGTGCAATGGCGGCCTTATCACTAAAAGCGATTTCTTACAGGCGACCATGAGTATAGGATTTCTGGACACAAAGCAGTAAAGCATGTAATATATATTTTTAATCTAGTATGAATTTTTGTATGCTGATTTTTCGTCTATAAGTAATTACGTAGTAGGTATGCAACATTACCGTTATTATGGCTTATTTTAGTTACATTCAAAGTATATATAATATAAATAAGGCTCATGCAGAGGATCACTTGTAGAAAAATAAATAAAGTCGATAAATAAAAAGCCTTTTGTATTCTGTACGATATTGTTTAACTATTTAAAGTTAGTTGTTTATGTATGTAAACACGTCTGATGCGCATTGATTTTGTTGCGTTCTACGATTACCTACTTCACGTTATGATAACGGTTAAGAAATCTTAAGAACTTGATGTCTTAGTACCAAAGCAAATTAAAAAAATGCAAAAAGCTTTTTTATTGAACACGTGTCGAATAGTAAGGAAATTTCTACAGAATGACAGCTACCCAATCCAATCAACCACTCACACATCATCCACACTTCACACCTCAAATACTCAACCTCTCACACAAATAGCAAAACAAACTGGATCTAGTTCATTACCTGAATTGCACTTGGCTTCGGCCCGTGCAAGTCAGTTAACCGGTAAAAGCCGAGAAAAAAAGAATACCATAATAATAATAATAATTTATCTTTATACTTTTGAATAAAAAATAAGTGCTTTTTTTAATTAAAACCAAATTTTGTCATTTTTCGTTTCAATATAAATGTCATCTTATATTTTTTGGCTTGTTTCTTTCGTTTATATTGTTTTAGACTAAAACAACTGATGTAACTAACAGTGAAAACTCCTAACAGTGAAAACTTGTAATTGGCCTTTTATTATTATTTCAAAATTATAACATAATTGTCTAGCTGAAAGTTTTCCTAAAAATTATAAAATAAAATAAATAAAATAAAATAAGTAGACTATTTTAAGAATATATTTTAGAAATATATGAACAAGATAAGATTCCAATACATTTTTAAAATGCTTACTTCACGATCCTTCGTATTAATCACTTAGAAACAAGACCTTATTCAGACGAAGTCAACAGACCGACACACCTGCAATGATTAATCGCATCGTTTAAAGGACGCCATGATAATGTTAAAATGTAACACTACTTATTAATATGTAGATGATTTGATTTAACTTGGGATTTTTCTTAAAAATTGACTTAGTATTTTCATGTAGATCGATAAGTTGCTGACAATATCTGGAAGTAAAATGAATCATTATGTATATCATGTCAAGGTTTAAAAAGTTAGTTATTTTTCGAAAAACATTACGCATATCTCGAAAATGACTTAAAGGTGTATATCTATTTTGTAATCATATTATTCATAACCGAGTACGACATACAGGAAATGCAATAATATGAAAAAACTTTAAATATGATTTGTTATTGTACAGAGAATCTAAGTCTTTTATGGTTATAATAGTATAAATATGTAACCGAACAGTATAAACATAACGATTGATTTTATCTATTTTAAAATATAGCTCAATTCTAATGCATTATAAACTAGTTCCTGTACACATACATTTCTGTAAACATATTATAATGATTTGTATTACTGACATGACAAACTGATTGCGATCGATTTTATATATATACGATTAAGCAATCTAAAATATGTATGAATAATATATAAGTATGTATATTTTCTTAGTTCTTAAAACATTAAAACGAACATTTCCATTATTTTCAGTTCATTTAAAACTTTATCATGTTATATAGTAGCGACAGTCTTCTTTGACTTGGAAAACATTATTTGCAATGTGTAGAGTTTGAAACAAAGATCCTGAATTTGGTATTAATAAGATACTTTACATGCACAAAATTTTCAGCGCTTTTACATCGAATGGCGCGAGGAATTGGCTAAAGAAAAGAACAAGAGCAAAATTTTTAAGATTTCCGTCTAGAGCTTTAGATTTTGCCGAGACAAATATGTGTTCGATAGACATTTTTTAACCATAGCTGAGATTTTGCTAAAATGATCCAGCTCCTCTAAAAAATAATTTCACTAATGGGATCTTTTAGTGATTTATTATAATTATTTTTCAAATAAATTCGAATTAATGTCGCTGTCTTTAATAAGCATTTTAATAGTTTATTGGTCTATTTATTTCATTCCGGTCGTCTTGTTTGCATTTTCTGCTCGGTTTGATATACATACAAGGCTTAATAACTAGTAGTCATTGCCACCGTAACTTAAGTGTTTCCTGATTAATTTGCAACAGCATTATAACAACATATTAACACCAATACCCTTTGCAATCATCAACCCTTTATTTGGTCTGTATGTTACTGAGAATAATACGTGGACTAAGATTTACATGCGTGAATCCATGATTAACTATGTAGTTTATATTTACATGTTTGTAGGTGTCAAAGTTGTTAGGTTTTCCAGTTTTTAGATATATCTATGTCCAAAATTCAATAGCTACATACCGAATTCGAACAGACGTTGTTGACTGTTAATCCAAAGCGAAGAGACAATTCGTCGCGCAGCGCCGAAAACTTTAAAGAATCTGCTTATTAATATACACCGGGTACCGGCGTATGTTAGAATTAGAATCCATACGATTCATTAATTAATTTTAAACACACATCCAATCGTACACTTGTTTTTCTTAAGAGTCTCTCTAGAATTTATATCAAGAAACTCGTTTAAAGCAATTTTTTGGCAAATCCGAAAAAAAAAAATTTTTTCGTTGATATTTATTTAATTGTCATAATTAGTCGTCGTAATAGTAAATTTAAAATTCTAATATTTTTCATTAGAAGCAGTCTCATATAAATTTTAGTTAGATAAAACCGAAATATTCAGTTGCTTAAATGACAGCAAATCGATCATGGTCAATATATTCGTAACTACTCGTAATTGTTGCAACAAATAGGTAGATTGAATATTGACCGATAACTAAACGACTTATTGATAGGTTTTTTGTATATTATAACTCGATTTTATGTGGAATATTAAACAAATATTGCTTAAGTAAAACTTCATGAAAAGCCATTATGAATATATATATATATATATATATATATATATATATATATATATATATATATATATATATATATATATATATAGGAATTATATTTATTACAATAATGAAAACTATACACAAAGATCTTGTAGTATACAAGGCTGCATACCTAATTACCTATATACCTTTTTTGAGTGCACTTACAGTAATTTTTAGGATTAAAATTATAAAAATACCTTAAAAAAATCGGTCGTAAAAATGCAGTTAAGTAAACAAGTTATAAAAACACGTAGTTAAAAACAATCGAGTAAAACCTGAAGTATATTTTTCCGTGCTAAACAGATACAATAACAACGAAGATCGTTTTGAAATCCTTTGTTGTGACCGTTGTATAATTATAAAAACATCACAGCTAAAGCAACGGAAATTATTGTAACTTCACTGTTGATTCATGGAGTTTTACACAATGTTGAACGTCGTGTATGGTTCAATTAAACGAGTATTTAAATTATTATTCTCTATAGAGGTAGAACATTCTATCGGCTATGACTAATAATTACTTATAAAGGAATTTATTATTACAATATGAAATAAAACTGAACTTAATCTTACGAATTATTACATTTTCCACACGTTTTTACCAACTTTGACATTTATATCTACGGTTTTTTTACGAGTGATAATATATAAGTCTGAAAAAATCTTTCTTACCAATTTACCTCTGGCCGTCAAGAGTTATGAGTGTTTTTAGTAGCATTTAATGACATCAAACTCTAGTAACATTACTGTGGTCCATTTTGAAGCTAAGTAATGTCACGGTCAGTATAATACGTTAGAGGAACAGAGCAATCGTTCGTGGCCTCCACTTCAGCTAATCTTGAATCGTGTGTATGCTAAGCCCGCGCCGATTTTCTTGTCAATGCGCAATAAAGACTGCATGGACGTCGCACAGCGTTGTAATATTTATAGTTGGATATATATAAATATAACTATAATTTTAAAAGTTTTAAGTTTATTACTATTACAGCATATATTAAGCGAGAAACTTTAAAATTACTTATTTACGTTTCATCACTAGCAATATGATTAACTAGCTTAAACCCACGGCATCGCAGGCGTGTTGTATTGATAAAAATTTGCCTATGTCCTTCCCCAGGCTTCAGTCTATCAGTATAAAATTTCATCACAAACGGCTATGCAGATTAGCCGTGCAACATATATTTACACAAATAAACAAACAGAGAGACAGACAGTTAGAAGGTACTTTCTTTTTTATAAGGTAAAGATTCAATAATAAGCATTTATTAGTGAATTTATTGAATAATACTTACAAATATAACCTAAAAAACTAAAACTACAATCCTATTATCAAAGAAACAAAAAATAAAAATAAAAAAACAAATCTAATATACATATACGACTGAAATAAAAATAAAAATAAATCTATATTTCTAATTGAAAATATACTAACTAAAAACAATAATTATACTACCGTACTAAGTAATAAATTGCTTTGAGCATCGAATTAGCTATAAGAAAAAACTTAAAATGAACACAACTATCAATGACGTCTGATGCAGATCACGCGTCTGCTCGCGTTCGGGTCGCGCACTCGCGTTCAGTAGTTTTTGTGTGAAAGAGTAAAAAACATCCAAACTTTCTCGTTTATAATATTAAAAGGATTATAGGATAAGATTATTCGAAGATCTTGTAATTTATCTAAAAACGTGACGCAAACAAAAAGTGTTTCACGTATACCTAAGAAGTTACATTTAATTATTTAAAAGAAGGAAAAAATTATAAAATTATACCAACCATAATATCGTCTGTTTGTTCTCTTGTCTAAAAAGTATTAACATTATTAATTCTTCTCAAAAACAACGATTGTACATTTATCTAAAAACGTGACGCAATCAAAAAGTGCTTCAAGTATACCTAAGAAGTTAAATTTAATTATTTAAAAGAAGGAAAAAATTATAAAATTATACCAACCATAATATCGACTGTTAATGTTCTCTTGTCTATAAAGTATTAACATTATTAATTCTTCTCTAAAACAACTATTGTACATTTATGTAAACGACTTTGACATTTATTGAATTTTCTTGGTTTTTCCGCTTAATCTATTGATAGAAAGGTAACAGACCCATATTTGTCGTTATTAACACCTACTTAACACGGCGACTATACGTTAATAGTGAGATGAATCCTACACTTGTTAACAAGTTCTGAAGTTCAATTACCTATCCAAAATTCCCAAAGTTACTTAATAGTTAATGACTCGCCTCGCAATTTTTAACGAATAAATTCTAATTATTATGTAAGCCGAGAGTATTTCGACGTCGTCACTAAATGTCTTTCATACATACCTGTAGTTTTGTTTTTATTTTTTAACTCGTAACGCTTACTTTTACAATAATATTTTATGCGTAGATTAAAACGTAAATGGCTAAACGTCCTCGCTAATAAAATTTTATACACGACCTATAGAGCTATTTCATGTTGAAAGCACTGCAATAATTTATCAGTATGTATCTTTCTTACGCAAAAATGCAATTATATTAACGTCACAAAACGAGTTTACATATTATTAAGACTTAAGACTTGTTTACATTTCGATCAAATGCAAGACCTATTTTTTCCAATCATGCATTAAAAAAATATGATAAAAACATATAACGAAAATAGATATTATAATTTGAATTTATTGTTATGAATGTTACCGCATATTGTGTTTGTACATGGAATCACGTGTTAGGTAACGCGGACCGTGGCACCGATATTGAAGTTCAATGGTGTGAGTGTCACAATAATATCATGTCACTAGTCGCTTCGCGGTTTCAACCCTCTTGACATTTATGGCTACCTTTATTATATTACGAATCGTAGTATTATATTTTATAATCTATGTTTCTACTGGATAATGTCTAATGGTAAAAGAATGACTAAATTCGGTCTAGTTATTTCATATCTCATCGTTCAAAAACAAATACAATTTTATTTTTCTCTTTAAAATATGATAAAGTATGAAGTATAAATACACTTTAGTTAATTTACAAAAATATTTTGTTCTAATTGTTTTTTACCCGACTGCGACAGAAGGAGGGTTATGTTTTTCGAGTGTATGTATGTATGTATGTATGTATGTATGTATGTATGTATGTATGTATGTATGTATGTATGTATGTATGTATGTATGTATGTATGTATGTATGTATGTATGTATGTATGTCCATTTCGTTGGCACGCCCTACAGCCCAAACGGCTGGACGGTTTTTGACATATGAGGTGTCGTTGGATTTGTGTAAATTGTAGTAGTGACATAGGCTATATAAATTTTCAAAATGGCGCCCGCAAATGGGGGAACGAAGGGGGGGGGAGTTGAATTTTTTTTTTACTGTAGCAATATGGGTATCAAATGAAAGCTAGTAAATTGTTTTATTCTTTTTAGTTTATAATAAGAGTATTTTACGCAGTCGAGTTTTTTTTAATTTTTTTTAAAATAAAGCATACTTGTCTATTTTCGTGTTAAAAACAAGTATTATAATTTTAATATTTATCATTTTAAAAATACGGAAATATTAAATATTAATTTGTTTATATCTTATTTGAATGGCTTTTAATTCTGCCAGACTAGCACAGGCTTTTTCGCCAATGTCACGCAGAATGGATTTTTAATATTAATCAAGTTATTTTTGATACGAGAAAACTGATTAAAATAATTTTTTGAAAATAATTGTCACTTACAAAGTCTGTACTCTGTAGTATCTGGATGAGAGAAGATTACCATAAGCTTCAAAGGTCGGAGTGCAATCTTAACAGCGTTCATTATTCTAACGACCAATGATTTTTGAAATTGACCATGAAGATATTAATGTACAAAGTTTCAAAAAACTGCTACGAACTATATAATATTTTGTGATTTTTTTACGATGCTTAATATCTGGCATGTTGTTGTACAACACAGTAATTTAAAACGCCACAAGTGTGTTGAATACTACTTTAGGTATTATTATATTAATGTTTATTGTTTTAAATGATGTAGGTTCTGTTCTAATAAATAATAACAAATAAATAAACGCAACATACTCAACGCGCCCCAGTAGGATATGAATCCTGTGTCGGGGGTACGGAAACACACACAATACACAAACACAAACGCCAAGACTGCCACAAACATCTATATGACTAATACAAATATTTCGACTGTCCCTACGTACAGTATCGAAACTGAAAATTTGCGATTTTTTTTATTGCACTAAGAAACTCCTTTTTATATATGTTTTCATACAAAAAGAGAGAATAAGCTAAAAAATACATATTAAACCACATTTTTCATGAGTATAATATCGATACTTAACAAATAAATGACAATTTTGTACACAAAATTAACTTTAAAGTGCTCTCCTGTAAAGTACCTTTTTTCAGTTTCGATAGTATACGTAGGGACAGTCGATTTGTCATGTACAGATTGAACCCGTGACCGCTAGCGCATTAGCCAGCTTTTTCCAACTGCTGGTTGGTAATATTATCTAAAATAACACGTTACTACAAATCGTTATGGGTGTCACACACCTTCAGTTTTACCTGTGCGATAAAACTGTACAGGTAAATTGTATGTCACTACAGTCCAAACATGTTCGTGTAAAACTGCGGAGTTTATTCATTTCGTTCCACGATGGCATCGACAGACGACGCATTAGCTATTCTTGCATTATAATTGATTCAAAAAAAACAAGAGGCAGAAAAAATCGTGATTCCTCAGATTTTATTTTCCATAAACAAGGTTCTTTGCGATACATGACAATAAACTCTTCAAGCCCCTCGGGGTAAGCCATCCTTTGTAAGCCATACGCTTCAAAGGTCATAAGCCAGCATTTGTAAGCACTAATGCATGTCCTTTTGATACACGATCCACGTAAAAACTGAGCGCTCAGCACACACACGCTACGATTATCGGCATAGTTCCTTTGATTTCGTTTTATCTATTCAAATTTTCATTCTATTCCATAATTTTCCGTTCCGTTCCGTTTTTGGGAAAATCGAAAAATTCGGAACAAACTTGGAAAATCGGAAAAACCTTACAGTTTTTATCACACACACTTTTCGATTATTATTATCGGTGTAGTGTAAACGGTACAGTGCGATCGTAACGATTTCTCGTAGCGTGTGTGCCACCCATTATACTTGTATTGTGATGTGAGTTGTGTGTGTGTATGTGTGTGTACTTGTAAAAATGCATAATATTTGATTTGTGTGACAGTGACATCTCAGCAAAGAGTATTATAATACTACAGAAATGCATGTGCATCTCAGTCGCTGTCAGAGCAGTGTCTTATAACTTTGTAGTGCGGTCAATAAAAATTGACTTTTTAACGCAAGATGATAATTATATTATTTTAAATTTCATATCATATTATTTATAAAACTCACTTACTGTTGGCACGCACACATATATAGCTCCTGTGTCACAAGCTTTACTTTACATAGCATCGCGCGCCCAGAGCACTTGAAATATCTACACAAAGTTTGAATTTTAATGTATTAATTTACATATTTAGTAAAAAATACCAGCTGATTTTTCGTAGAAAAAAAAAGCGTAATAAGCTACATACGCAATAAGTGTGTAACATTGTTAGAAATATTAGACCGTATAACAACTTCGCTTGTTAGAAAATTTAGTATTTTTAATAGTATCATATTGTTACTTCTATGAACTATATTATAATTATAATTATATATATATATATATATATATATATATATATATATATATATATATATATATATATATATATATATATATATATATATAATTGTCATATCACTATTACCAATATTTTGTCATAGTGTTTTTATCAGTTCAAATAAAGATTCAGACTTTGAAGATTTTTTGTACCAATTTTTACTCTTTAAGTGTGTATATTAAAAGTTGAAAAAACAATTGAGAATTCATCAAAATTCGAGAAGAGAATCGACTGTATCGAACTGTGTCGAATATCAGACTGTAGCAGTTACGAAAAAAGATTACTATAGAAGTATGCATAATGGTATTCGTTCATTAAAAACAGTAGCTTACCATTACCATCAAGCTATACATATGTGATAAAAATGGCAATAATTGAAACATGAGAACTAATTGTGATTAAAAAATATAAAAAATTGTACAGAAAATAACATCCAGCTGTATGCATCAATATTTACAAGCTTATTAAGATTCGAGCATATTGATGAATGGAAATATTTGTTTTGAATATAATAACAAGCTTTACTTTAATTTTTATGTACAAATCAAGATAATTAAATAAGACAACCTTGCAGAACGAGTTATTAATTTTTTGAACGCTATTTTATTTATTATTTTACAATTTTTTGTAACTCAGTTACCAGTAGTTAATATATTTTTAGTATTTTTAAAACATAAAGGACCTGTTTCATTTGTTGCTGTTGAAGCTATCTGGCGTATTACGGTATCAGTCAGATAAAAGTTTGTAATATATTTTTATTTTTCACCATCACACTCCAATTAGTCTGTCAGAAATTTCTATTCGCAATCTGCGGATCCAAAAGTTTTAGTATGTTGAGTTAGTACGAGTATAACTGGTCCTAACGGTTTGTTTTACCTCCTGCTGATAAAGCCTATCAGTATTTATTGTGACAGATAAACTATCAGCAACCGGTGAAACATGCCCAAACTATCTTCAGTCTGAAATATTAAAAAGTTTTGTTCCGAGATTAAGCAACTTTTTATGAATAAAAAGTATAGCCGTAATTACACCAATATATCTTGCATGAGTTTTATGAAATACATATTAATTTTTAGATGCTGGATGATAAACGTATCTATCTTACTAGTCTGTTTGTTGGACAAAGTTAAACGTTTTTAACACTCAAATTCAACAACATCGTAAAGTATTTAATATTTAATTATTTGTCAATTATAAAATTAATATATTAATTATTAAATATTAAATATAGAATAAAACATTTATTATTAAAATGAAAAACCCATCCTGTCCAACTTATAAAAACTTAAATAAAAATAGTAGGTAATAAAAATATCACTACGCAAAAATAATTATGTGTGTGTTATGTATACAAAAAACTTTGAAAATAAAAGTTTAACAATTAAAAAAGGAATTCAAATATTTTCAATGTTGGTAGCTTATTAAAATGCAAGTGAAAATTAACATACGATGCGACAATAAATATATAAATTTGAATGATACGTTCGCCGGTTGATTTGTAGAGGGGCCGGTCCACCCTGACATTCGGTAAACTTGACTTGGCTCTTGAGAAATTGACCAAATTGCAGCATATCGCTACCGAACAGCGTATTGTAGTCACGTATATATTTTTTAAATAGTTACTTTTCGATAAAATTTGTCAGGTGTTAGTAATAGATCAAATTTTTTTTTCGACTTTATATCAAGTGTTTTTCTTTTTTAAAATTCTTAATTTATTAAATATTTTTGTTACAGTAATAATGGAGTACATAAACAGGATAGTGGACGGATATCACGACCTGATGGATAATCAGAGCGACCAGAGAGTAAAGGACTGGCCACTTATGTCTTCACCATTTCCTACGCTCGCTATCTGCCTTACCTATGTTTTCATAGTTAAAGTGAGTTCATATCAATATTCCGGACCATCATATTGAATTTTATATTTTTAATTTTAAATTGTCATAACATATTTTATATGTGTTTTAAATTATTTTTTTTTCTACAGGTTTTGGGACCAAAGCTAATGGAAAATAGGAAACCTTTCGAGTTGAAGACAGTGTTAATCTGGTACAATCTGTTCCAAGTAATATTTAGCTGCTGGTTGTTTTCAGAGGTAGTTAAATATTTTTCTTTTTATTTCTATTATTATAGATTACATTAGATTAATTATACATACCTGTAATAGATGTATATGATAATGTTATAAATTATATAATGTATTAAGAAGAATTTTTACTGAAGAAGAAAAAACTTATTTTGAACTTTTTTAAATGTTTTGCTCTGCTTACCACCAATTAAAAAAAAACTGTTTTGTTTGTTTTGCAATCTTAATCCAAAACATAGTTGATGTTTTCGATGATGATAGATTAATATACAACAAACATATGTGTGTGTATTTTTTGTTATAAATGAATATATTTTTTGCAGAGCATTGCCGGCGGTTGGTTCACGTCATACAGCTTTAGATGCCAACCGGTCGATTACTCTAACAATCCCAAAGCTTTGCGGGTAAGTATTTTACCGTTATATTTCTAAAAATAATTAATCAATTTTATATTATAACTGAGCTATTCATAATCATGTTAATTTTATTTATAGTTGCTGAATAATTTTAAGCAAAATGTTAGATTTTATTTAAAATATTAAAATGTATTAGTATATTTAAGTATAAAAAAAAATGTAGTTAGCATGTTTCATTTTGGATTTTACCGACAAAATTATTAAAATTATAGTTTACCAAAACGTTCAAGCTTATTTGCCTTCACGATTTTTCGCACTGCCATATGAATTACATAGGATTTTACAAATTCCCCATTATTTAATTTAAAAAAAAAAAAAAATCTGCAATAACGTTATTGATTAATATGTTTTTTTATTGTATTTTTTTTTGCGTGTGTTTTTATATCCGTTTTATTTATCTGTTTCCGATCAGATTTATACTGTTTTGAAATTTATTTATGAGACAGAAAAAAGATCAAGGTTCTATTTCTAATATGATTACCATTGATATATGGTTAAACTTTAACATCACACGAAAGTATACTCAAGGACAAGATACTAAAGATTTGAACATATTAGGATGCAATAGACGTAAACCAAAGTTGATTATAATAGAGTTTTGGAAGCAATTTTATTATTAACGCTGTTCACCAATAAACAAAAGTATGTCGAAATTTGACATTTTGAATAATAAAACTAATTTTATTAATACGATTATTAAATTATTGATGTTTCTCAGATAAGAACGTAAAATTATTGAGTTTAATTTTATTTATGAGGGCTGTTTACGGTCTAGCTCTAATAAATATCTTATTGTACCTAAACTGTTAATACCAATCGAATACCTAGTACAAAAAATTAAGTTACTTAAAATATTGTATTTTTCTGATTCCGAAATCTTACTATAATATTATAATTTAAATTATTTAATAAGTTAGTTTTATCTCCTCTACAGTAAGTAATTAATCTATTTAGATTTTTTTAAAAGAAATATTTGACTAGTATTTTTGTTATAGAGCTATATCAAAATATACTATATTCAAAGCGTTAATTAATATTTTTAGTCTGTTGAGAACCAACAACGTGTTTCAATAGGTTATGGGCACAGCACGTTTCCACTCGTGTTTAAATAATTTTATGTTGCCATGATTAGGTGTATACGAATTGTAAATTTATATATATTAAAAATTCAATATAAATTTTAGCAGTTAATTTAACAATATTACAAGTTATTTTTATATTTCGTATCATGGTAATATCATCATCATATAAGCCATTGGATGTCCACTGCTGAACGTATGTCAACGTCTGCTCAATATATATGTATATATATATATATAATAATAATAAAAATATGCAAAAATATGTAAAATGTCCGAAATATTCAACTTGAGTTTTTTCGTTAATAACTCAGTGAGTGAGTTTAATGAGTTACCTTATTCGTTACCCTTCCGACTTGAAAGCGAGTAGTGATAATAAATGACCATTATAATAACTATCTTCCCATCTCTTATGGTATTCGTCAAGGAATATTAATATATTATCGATAGTTTTCTTATTTTAATTAAAGAAAAAGAATATATTTATTACAGAAATTTTACAATATTATACATATTTACAATTCAAAACTTAAAATAATTATTTACAAACAGTTTTGGTATAAATCATGTCCGCGTGGAATGGTGCATTAAAGAAATATTTATCATTGTTATAATAAATAGTATGATATATAGTTTTGCGCCCCTTCCCACACCTTCTACGCTAGTCCTCTGCCCAAAGGTTGCCTGGAAGAGATCGCTGTGTTAGCGATAAGGCCGCCTGATGCAACTGATGCAATGTGATTGATGTAATTTACCTATATGTATTGTCTCTTTATTGTATTGGTGTGCAAAAGTATAAATAAATAAATAAATAATATGAATTGCGATGAATATATGAAATTCGTGTATTTTTAAGACATTATTGGAAACAAAAGTTTAAAGCAGCCGTGGCAACAAGGAAAATATGTGAAATTGAAGGGGAAGATACAGTTAATGAGCGAACGGCACAGCGTTGGTATAATCTATATATATATAGGAGACTTTCTATAGATATAGTCACTCATCACGATATCTCTGGAACTATGAGACCTAAAAACTTGAAATTTGGTAGGAATATTCCTTTTGCCAAGTAGAGGTCAGCTAAGAACGGATTTTACGAAATTCTACATCTAAGGGGATGAAAAAGAAAGGAAAAGTTTGTATGGAACAACGTGATTCCTTGGTCCAATCTACTTCAAATTTTGCATAAATATTCTTTAACAGAATTTATTGAAGACGTGTTTCGTATTTTATCGAATTTCATTCCCTATCGGGGTTAAAAAGGGGTAGAAAGTTACTTTGATATAAAATACTCCTTAGTGCTTTTGATTTAAATTACATTTTATTTTGACACATGTTTGACAACTCAATCTGTCTATTATATTTTTCAGTATTGACGCAGGTGTAGGTGATATCTTTTTTTGGGTGCTCCTGATGGAACAGGAGGGACTTTGTATTAAACTTAACAAAATTGAGTTGTAAATATACCGTGTGATCGCTTTATTGTAAAATAGTGTCTTATATATTATTTTTTACTTCAATGTTGGTGTTGTGTTAAGTCAAGGGTCTTAAACTAAATGACTCATCAGCAAGGAATCTGTAGTTCACAATGATACAGATATAGAAGACACCGAAGTGAACTTGGAAACATTTTTGAATTATACGACATTAACACCCCAATTAGTACAGATTGGCACCACGGACTAATGTTTGAACAAGATCAGAAAACATTATAAATCATGTACCCATTTAACTTTATCTTACACTAAAACTAAGAAGGAGAAGATAAAAGCTGTCTTGGACTATTATTAAATATAAATATATGTTTGACATACACACACGATCGTCTCTTCCTAAGGTAGGCAACTTAATGCCTGTGTTTTAGGTAACAGCCGACTGATATACATTTTTTTTTAAATATACATATAAATAATACATATAGTAACAAATATATATTAAACACAGACCCGAGGCGGGAATAGAACCCACGATTCTGGAGCAGAAAGCAGGGTCACTACCAACTGTGCCAAGTCTATCAAAATTTAAAAAATTATTACTTGCGGGCTTATTCAAATCTAAGAGACAAAATCGTAATGACTTGTGGTGTAATTATACCAACGATACAACGAACGAAGCATTTATGACCGTTCAGGTGTAGTGGTGCGAGTAGTCGCCACAATGCCGGTGGTCACGGGTTCGATTCCCGCTCTGGGTAGATATGTGTATTTGTGCCAATATTTGTTTCGGGTCTGGGTGTATGTCTTTGTGGGTTTCCACACTGTGCCCCGGAGAGCACGTAAAGCCGTCGGTCCCGTTTTTTATCATGGATACCTTATAATAACCGTTACTTATGGTAGTAATATTATCCGCCAACCCGCAGTGAAGCAGTGTGGTGGATTAAGGTCCAACCCTTCTTGATACAATACAGTACAGTACAGTACAGAAACATTTGTGGCCTGCAGTGACGAAACTGAGCCTTACCATAAATATCCGAGTCCATCTAAGGGGAGATGTTACTGCCGGACAGTTCTCAGACCTGTTGCTTAAAATAGGAAATGGTGAATTCCGGGAACTGAATAATAATATACTGGATAATAATGTATGTGTATATGAGTATGTATTTACCATAAACAAAGCTTAAGGTCAAACTCTTAATGTAGCGGGAGTATACTTAAAAGCAAGCTGCTTCTTCCACAGCCAGTTGTATGTGGCATGTTTCAGAGTAGCCTGGTGATTTTAGCACCCCGAAGAAAAAACAAAAAATATTGTTTATAAAGAAATACTACGGAAGGTGTAGTACTTCGATTTCGTTGTAAAAAGATAATACCCCCGTGTAACTTTCTCCAGATCAAAGGCCGAGTTCGTGTTCCTAAATATAACAATTTTTCTTTTTTTAATGTTTATTTAAACTTTAAATCCCTACTCTATAATAAAGATTGATATCTTCTTCTTCTATATGTTTTTCTTCTTCTTCTATATGTATATACTAGCGACCCGCCCCGGCTTCGCACGGGTATTTAACTAAAATTTCAAAAAATATAAATTTATATTATTTATCACCTATACCTGCGTCTATACTGGAAAATAAATTATAATAGACAGATTGAGTTGTCAAACATGTGTCAAAATAAAATGCAATTTAAATCAAAAGCACTAAGGAGTATTTATATCAAAATAACTTTCTACCCCCTTTTAACCCCGTTTGGGAATGTGAAAAATCTGTTCTTATCTGACCTCTACTCGGCGAAAGAAATATTCATACCGAATTTCAAGTCTCTAGGTCTCATAGTTCCAGAGATATCGTGATGAGTGACTATAGCTATAGAAAGTCTCCTATCTATATATATATATAGGAGACTTTCTATAGATATAGTCACTCATCACGATATCTCTGGAACTATGAGACCTAAAAACTTGAAATTTAGTAGAAATATTCCTTTTGCCAAGAAGAGGTCAGCTAAGAACAGATTTTACGAAATTCTACCTCTAAAGGGATGAAAAAGGGAGGCAAAGTTTGTATGGGACAACGTGATTCCTTGGTCCAATCTACTTCAAATTTTGCATAAATATTCTTTAACAGAATTGATTAAAGACGTGTTTCATATTTTATCGAAATTCATCCTTTAACGAGGTTAAAAGGGGATTGAAAGTTATTGCTTCGAAGTTGATATCAATGCTCCTTAGTTCTTTTGATTTAAATTATATTTTATTTTGACATGTTTGACAACTCAATACATCTGTTATTATAAATTATTTTCGAGTATCGACGCAGGTGTAGGTGATAAAAAATATAAATTTATAATTTTTGAAATTTTATTAAATACCCATGCGAAGCCGGGGCGGGCCGCTAGTCATTTTAATAGTAGAGATTTGACGCTTGAAGATCGTTCGCACTCAGGTCGTCCACCTGAGTGGGTTTTTTGAGATTACAAGGGAAGCAATAGAAAACCAACCTAGTACCAGCACTCACCGATTATCGGACTCCTTTGGACCTTCTAAAGATACCATACATCGCCATTTAAAATCATTAGGTAAGATCTTTACAAGTTGTCGAATAGTGCCACACGAATTAACCAAGATTCAAGCGAAACGTCGAGTAGAGGTGTGTAAACAGCAAGGGCAAGGGCCCTGCCGAAAGATGATCGTTTTATTAGACGCATTGTTACTTACGATGAAAAATGGATTTATTTGAACAACCCGAACATGGAAAATCAGTGGTTAGACAAAGGACGATTACCAAAACCGGTCTCAAAGAGAGGTCGATTCGAGCGGGAAGTCTTGTTGTGTGTCTGGTGGAATTATAAAGGTTTAGTGTACTTCGAAATTATTCTAGATGGTCGAGCTATCGATGCCGAGGTATACAGTGGACAGCTGATGCGAATTTATGAGGTTTTAGCTGAGAAATATCCAGGTTTAGTTAACCGAAAGCGGCTTACAACAAGACAATGCAATATATGCAATATATAATGCAAATAAACCACATACTGCGACGCGTTATGCGTTACACAGTTACGCGAAATAAGATCGAAGAACTTAGTGGTATTGAACTCCTTTTTTTTAACGATGGGAAATGCATTTACGCATCCCGCCACCCGAAGGCGACGGGTATGTGGGACTCGCTATCACCGCTAAAGTCAGAATACCCACTAAAACCCATCGGCCGTCTGCGCCGTAGTGGGGTCCACGGGATCGCAAACGCACACAACCGTGACTCCCCGACGCTGGGCTCGGCAGCCCCTCCGTATGTGATTGGAGCCGCTCGACCGGTCCACTCTGCTAATTCAGAGAAGTACCGGGAGCGGTCCAACCACCGAAGGGGAGGGAGAGAGTACCCTCGATCTTCCTCCATACTCCCTTCACTGCTCTACTAGTCCACTCTGCGCGAGGTCGATGACAAGGAGCCTCTCCTCCTTCTCTCCGCGCCCTCCCGGCGCCACGCCCCCACCGACCGCACCTCTTGTGCCAACACACACCACCGCGCCTCTGCTCCCCGCCGTATGTAGTTGGAGCCACTCGACTGGTCCACTGCTTTTAAATTTAGAGAAGTACCGTGAGCGACCCAACCTCTGATGTGGAAGGAGAGAGTATCCTCGATCTCAATCCATCCTCCCTCTTGCGCTTTCGCGCCCACCGCTGCTGGTTTTGGTCCTCGGAGTGGTATTGAACTCCTACCACATCGAGCATTTAGTCCGGACCTTGCACCGTAAGATTATTATTTATTCGCATCCATGCCGGAATTTTTTCGTGGGAAAAAATTTGTATCCAAAGGAGATGTTGAAAATGCAGTGCGACAATATTTTATATCTAAGCCCAAAGGATGGTTTTACCATGATCTCAAAGAGCTTGCTGGACGTTGGGTTAAAAACGGTGGGCTATACTTCGAAAATTAAGGCTTTCTTTTTGTATGATTATTTAATAAACAAAGTGAACATTGGAAACCGACATTATTTATGAGACACGTCTGTATATACGTATATATTACTTATTAATTGTTTGTTAAGCTATAGCAAGGAAATGTATATAAATACAAAAAAAGATGACCGTTCTGGTGTAGTGGTGCGAGTAGTCGCCTCAACGCCAGTGGTCGCTGGTTCGATTCCTGCTCATAGCAGATATTATTATTTGTATAATTATTTGTTTCTGGTCTGGGTGTATGTCCTTGTGAGTCTCTCCACGGTTCCTCGGAAAGTACGTAAAGCTGGCAGTCCCGGTTGTTATGATAGCCATCTTATAACGATCGTTACTCATGGTAGGGAAATTATCTGCCATGCCGTGTTGGAGCAGCGTGGTGGATTAAGCTCCAACCCTTTCTCCTATATGGATCATACGCCTTTGGCCAGCTGTGAGACGTTTACAGGCTGATTAAGTTCAGTGTAGTTCAGGCTGATTATCCTTAAAACAAAAATGTCGTGTGTACGGAGTACCTACACATGTCAGAATGAGAAACATCTTTGGCAAACTCAATTGAAAATTTATTAATATTAATACGAGGGTGCGTTTTTAAGTTCGCGGAAAGAGAGGGTTAGAGGGGGGTGATTAGGTTCATTAGGATCGTAACGTGTTTAGTGACTCATAATTAGTATAAATACGAGATTTCATTGTTATTAGACTATTAGTCTTTGAGCTATCGCCAACCAAGCAACATAATCAGGAGTGAAAAGTGAAATATGGAAAAAATCGAATATCGTGCTGTTATAAAGTTCCTAACCAAGCAAGGAAAATCAGTTGCGACCATAATGGATGAGATGTCATCGGTTTACGGTGACTCTTGTCCAGGAAAAACCATGGTGTACAAGTGGCACAGTTTGTTTGAAAAATGAAGGGAATCCCTTGAAGACGACCCGCGGCCGGGCAGGAGCATCGACGATGCTCGACTAAAGAAGAAACAACTCGCAGAAATGGTTGGAGTATCCGATACAACCATTTTAAAAATCCTGCACGATCATCTTGGCATGACTAAGGTCAGCGCAAGATGATTACCGATAATGCTCACGCCGCCGCAAAAATAACAACGCGTAGAGTGTTCACGTGCATTTTTGGACCTCTACAATGAAGACAAGGATGGTGTATTGAGTCGAATTGTTACTGGAGAAGAAACTTGGGTTCATCATTATGAACCTGAGTCGAAATAAGACTCTATGCAGTGGCATAAAAAGGGCACAGCACCCCCCAAGAAGTTTAAGGTGTCACAGTAAGCTGGGAAACTCATGGCAACGGTTTTTTGGGACTCAGAAGGAATATTATTGATCGATTATAAAGATAAAGGTGTTTCTATAGCCGGAGAATACTACGCTTCAATATTAGAGCGACTAAAAGAAGCCATTAAACAAAAAAGACGGGGAAAATTGACGAAAGGTGTGCTGCTTTTGCACGACAATGCGCCCGTCCACAAGAGCCGCGTTGCGTTGACTGCCCTGCTTAAAGTGGGCTTCGATATTTTGAACCACCCACCCTACAGCCCAGACCTAGCCCCAAGTGATTATTATCTATATCAATTCCAAAAATGAAAAAAGAGCTGCGGGGTAAAAAATTTACCACCGATGATGAAGTTAAGGAGGTAGTTTCAGCGTATTTTGAGAACACCTGTTACCTGTCGTTTTTTCCGTCGCATCCCGTTTCAAATCACAACGATTCTAAAGAACTTTCACTTCAAAGAGTCACACAATATTCCAAGCAAAACATACATTATATTATTTATACGAAAATTAAAATTAAATGTAATAGATAAAATAAATAAAATGTAATATGAAATAATTAAATTTATGCACAGTAACTCATATTGTAATATTGAACAAAAAATAAAAACATATATATATCTTATTAAAATTAATATTTATTTTAATTTTTTTTTTATGAAACAAAGAGATTCAGTAAACAGATGGTTAAATTTACAATTTTAAAAGAATTAATAACAAAACATATTAATATATTTAAGATAATTATGTTATTAAGCAACTTAATGACATAACTGAAAATAATAGCAAAAGTAACTTATTTTTATTTTTACCTGACTGTGACAGGAGGAGGGTTATGTTTTTCGAGTGTATGTATGTATGTATGTATGTATGTATGTATGTATGTATGTATGTATGTATGTCCATTTCTTTGGCACGCCCTACAGCCCAAACGGCTGGACGGTTTTTGACATATGAGGTGTCGTTGGATTTGTCTAAATTGTAGTAGTGACATAGGCTATAAAATTTTTCATAATGGCGGCGCCCGCAAATGGCGGAATGAGGGGAGGAGTTGATTTTTTTTTCTTACTGTAGCAATATGGGTATCAAATGAAAGCTAGTAAATTGTTTTATTCATTTTAGTTTATAATAAGAATATTTTACGCAGTCGGGTTTTTTGATTTTTTTAATTAATTTACAGATAGCGCAAGGATGTTGGTGGTACTACTTCTCTAAATTCACAGAATTTTTCGATACGGTACGTATTACAATATATATATATATATATATATATATATATATATATATATATATATATATATATATATATATATATATATATATATATATATATATATATATTAATTATTTTGATTTACAGAAGGTTTTTTTTTTTGTTTTTTCTTTTTTTTAATTTTTTTTTATTTACCTATTTGTATAATAAATTATTCTTGAGAGATATTTTATGATGAAATTATAATTTTTGATTCTTTTTCAACAAATTATATTGTAAGTAATATTTTTTGATTATTTAATCTAAGGAGTAAAACGTAAAAGTAAATCTGAGGATGTAAACTTTTTAGCTACATAGATAAAGTAATAAAGAAATAATTTTACAATTAAAAACAAAAAAAAAAGGATAAATTAGTAATTGTAATCTCAAGAATCTGATCTCGGAGTCAGTAACTGTGAACTGCGTTTGTACAATACTCGTTTTTATTTATAAAAAAGGTTGATCCTTATGAAAAAATCTTTAAAAAATTTCGTTATAGCTTTACACATGGCCGCTCAAGCACAACGCAAGGACATACTAATTTTTAATATCATTTGTAGGAAAAACCCGGTGTGTCTCGGTATCAAATAAACAATGATTCCGTTTATTTGTTACAAAATATTTATTGTACTATAATGTAACAGTTACTAATTATTGCTGTGCATATATCTCTTGATTTGGGTTGGGTTGAAACTTAACCACGCGCCACTGTTGGTTTTCTGACATACTCGTATGTACGTCTCTGTAGATTTCCTACGATATTTAGCGCCGAACGTGATTAATTTAAGTTTCTTAAATCGAAAAAAGAAATGAAACCATGATTTGAACCAACCTGTGACCGTCTGGTGTCCATTTACGTTCTATTCATTGGGCCTTTCCTTTTTCAAGAATAAGTTGTATCAATTAGCCTATATCAGTACTACCTTAAAAATACCGTTTTGTCCATTAGTTATTTTTGAATTAACAATTGTTTTTTGAGTTTACTTATATATTCATAGAATTATCTTTCTTTTAAAAAATTTGAATATGTTTAATGGATTTAAAATGTTAAATGCTAATGCTTGTCTTGTTTATTTTTAAAAATTTCATGGTCTATTATTGTATCTACATATATTTTTTAAATAATTTAAAATTGGTTCATGATATCTAAAGATTGGAAAACCATATTTTACATCAATAGATTAGACCAGTGAATACTACATCAGCTATGAGTCCGTATATCCGGTAGTGGTGCAAATAATTATTTAATTTATGCAATTTGTTTGAATAGGCAACCTTTGAAATTTTAGTGCTCTCAAACATTCAAAGATTTATTTTTACACGAAATATTACAATAGATAGCCCCTTGTTATATTTTTCAGATCTTCTTCGTTATGCGTAAGAAGTATGACCATGTTTCGAAACTGCATGTGATTCACCACGGCATTATGCCTATGTCAGTCTGGTTCGGAGTCAAGTTCACTCCCGGTAAGTTTTACTAATAAACTAATAATAGAGAAACCAGTAAAACAAGTCTCGTGGCTTGTTTAATAATAAAGTGTACAACTATGTTGTTTATGTCGTCATCGAGTTTGTACATAACAAGACTATCATTATATTTAGATCAATATATATTTTCTAATGCGGAAAATAAACTTGTTGTACGGGCATTAGTTGCAAGTGATATGAAATTGCCATTTAGTGTACATTGTTTTTTATATCAAATTTAACCCAAAATTAATAGATTACAATGTAGAATTGAATTTTACTAAGAAGTCGTTAAAACTTAGTTAAAATGTCCCCGAACAGGTTTTCTTCAATTAAACGCCTTTATTAACTTTACACGTATTTGTACGCGTTGAAACGTAGTTTTTATTGCTTTTTTAAAGAGAAATAAAGGCGTAAGTATGCTTGTCACGATATACACATGTTCCGCTAAGGTTTAACTTGCTTATTATGATTTACATCTGACAATAGCGTTATTATACGTAATTCTTTGTTTATTTCTTACTTCTTAAACTTAACATCTGAGGTTTTTTTTTTTTTAAATCTGGATTCTTACAATTTAGTTACACAAAGAAATAGCTTGTTATTTAAATCGAACGTCTATTTGCTAAATTTTATTATGTTTAAATGCGTATTACTTAATTTCAGCTTATTTTTTTTTAATCGTATTTCGAACGTAATGAATATCTCGAAATAAATAAAATATCATGTTGTTTTAAATCGGTAGAGATCGTATTCCATTAAAAAAATAAAACGTACAAGAAATATAAAAAGAGTAAAAATTCAAGGCAATCTACGTGATAAGATATTGAACTTTGATACTTAATAGCTACAAGAAGAAACCTTCCGCAACTAGTTTACTTGTTTGACATATAATTAATTTAACTAGTTTTGTCTTATATTATTATTTCTATTTATTACAACTATTTATAGGGTTATTTTTTATTTATTTACTCAAATTCTTCAGTATAAGAAATAGTATTTTCACTTTTACTTTAGTTATCGCTTACGTAAACGTCGTTTTTTTTTAACGATAGACCTCCCTGTGATGGGAGAGACTGTTTTTACAATTTTGTTTATTTAACAAAATATCATTCATACTCTCTATCCCTTATACTGATCAACATACATTCTGCATACAATTTCCATCTGTCATTCATCGTCTTTCAATCATAAGGCTGAAGGCGTAAGTGTACTTAATCTAGGCAACACTGGGACAGTGAGAGGGAAAACAATGGGTATCTTTTATTCAGATTAACAATTTTTCTCTTAAATACGTAAACGTCATTGTAAAATCTGATTTTTTTTGACATTATGAACGACTTGATTCGACAGGTCCCTCTATAAGTTACTTTGTTCGAGACTTAAAAGTAAACGAAATCGCTTTTATTCGTATTTGGATAATAAAACTGGCTAAAACTGGTTAAATAAAAAGAGGTCCGTTCGTACGTCACAAGAATGACCAAATAAACGGTGTTTTTGCTAGACATAAGGTAAAATATATTACGGATGGAATTTACATAATAAACTATAGCATTAGTGCCGAAGCCTTTAAAATGGTAAAAAGTGAAAAAATAATAATAGTAGAATAAAACCGATTGTAAAAGGAAGAGAATATAACAAAAATGTAGGGAAAAATAAATTACGGGCGATCTAAGTTCGGGAAGGGGAAGGTAGGGGGCGTAAAAAATGGTTTATCGCGATTTCTGGCAAAACTACAAGTCATATGGAAAAAAGTTCAATGGCAAAGTTGTAGGTAATAAAAAGATCTACAATTTTGGTATCAATACTTTTTTCACATAACCTCAAAATTTATGTGAAAAGTTCAAATAACCAAGTTTTTGGTTTTTTATATTTATCTTTTAAAAAATAATTTTAAAAATATTTTTTGTTTCACGAAATTTGGTGAAAACTTACCATTTTATGTCCCAAACACACTATAATTTTTTTGATTTAAAATATTTATTTATTCACGTTATTTTGACTTGATATCGAAAAACCACCCTAATTTTCAATCGAAAAATCTCACGTCAAAACATATGCTTTTTTAAAATAGTCGGTGTAGGCTAAATATTATTTAGACTGATCTTTGTTAAAATTAATTAATTAAAGAGTTAATTGAATAACAATTTATTATAGCTTTGATCGCATTATAACGGTATTAATAGTTTTTCTCCTCTTTATATACGAGTACATACCGATTTTTATTTGATATACTACGTACTCTAAATTATATTTTATTAGATTATCTTATATTCTTGATTAGGATAAGGTAAAGTTTTAGCTTCAAACTCTGTTATAGTATAAATCACATATTTACATAAAACAAATGGAGTAGATAGGTATCTATTCTACAAATAAAAAACATATTAACACTAATTTTGCATTTTTACCCTCGAGCAAGATCGCTTGATAACGATAAAAAAATTATAGTGAGTAGGTACATTGAAAACGGTAATAATTATTTCGTAATATAAAAACGATTCTGAATTCGATATTAAACCAAAACCTTAAAACTATTCATATTCCCGACCACAAAAAGTAAAAACAACACGTTGACATTTTCTCTGCTCAAGTAAACGTATTTATTTTAATGCATTCCAACAAAATTAATTTCGACTGCAAAATATACATTTTTTTTTTGCTTAAATTATAACATATTTTTATACAATTTTATAAAGACTAATAATGATGCGAGCAACGGTATTATTCCATTAGTTCGTTGTTGTATCGTTTTTTATGTGTGGAAAATACCACTACTGAGCTTTAGAAGTTTAATATAACATAATCACAGGCGTCGTGTATTAATATATGAAGTAGAATGGTAATTTAATTCGATACGGGTATATTGATTGCATACATACATTATTCTCTCTTATTTAATTTTGTACGACGTATAACTTAACTAATTATGTATTAATTATTATAATTTAAGAATATTTTACATAGAACACGATTTATAAAATATTAATTTTAATGTCATTCAAATGATATTTCAAGAAGTGTTCACCAGAAAGTTTCCTCACGCTTCAAATATATTAACGAATACATCAAACGCACGGTATAAGAACCATTAAATTTGCTTGCATTAAAGTTGCTTTATCATATTCACTTTTCTCTAGAATTTCAATATCATACAACAATTATATATAATTTTTTTAATAAAAACTATGTAAAAAGTAAGAACGCATAAAAAAATAAAAATAAAATGTTAATGTAAAAATTGCCTTACGTATAATATAAAACATATTTCGCATACCTACGGATACCTATACTGCTACGTCAACCGTTTATTACGTTAATACCTAAATATCGTATAACCGGTATTGCAACTAATTGTATTAATTGAAATTCTTATCTTAAATATATATACGTCATGTACTTTCGTGGCTTTTTTTTTTTGTTAAAAATATATTTCTGTTGAAAGTTAAAGCCGAGACGACCTTCACAACATATTGATAGTAACTTTTTTAAGCAAGTTGTCAAAAGACAAAATTTATAATTAAAAATATTAGCAAATTAACAACCATAAAGTTGAATGTGTCCAATGTACGGTATTTTTCCAGCACACGCTAGATTAGTGTAATAAATATATTTATCTCATTAATTCCGACGCGTACTTTTATTTTTGTTACATTTTTTTTGCAATTACATTTCCTGATATATGATATGCTATTAAATTATTTACCGCTTTATGTTTTCATTACGCAAATTATAGAAAGTACTAAAGAAATCTTCTGGTTTCCTTCCATAATGTCCAAATTTCATTATCAGATTTAATGAAATATTTTAATAAATTCTATGTAATATTCTTAAGACAGAGCCGAAGAAGAGACAGACGATATTTAACAAAAGCCACGTAATAAAATATGTATTTAATTTTATTTAGGCTCAGACTATTATAGTGTATTTTTATTGTTATTATGTAGATATTAATTAGATAAGTTTTTAAATGATTAACGTGAGGAGTGACGTAAATTTATTAAATATGTATTTACCTACAGGTGGTCATTCTACATTCTTCGGAATGCTCAACACGTTCGTCCACATAGTAATGTACTCGTACTATCTACTGGCTGCCTTCGGTCCTCAAGTTCAAAAGTACTTGTGGTGGAAGAAATACCTCACCGCACTACAAATGGTAATTTAATTGAATAACTTTAACAAGCACAGATAACTACACAATCGAACGTAAGAGTCATTGCTTAGAATTGGATAGAAACTTTATTAGTTTACAAAAATATGATAGATAAAAAACTAAAGTCCGTCAATACAATACAGAGTAGGTTAAAGCTAATACAATCGAAGGAATTCCAAAGAGCCCTCATAGTTAAATGTTCATCAACAAGACCATGATTGTCTAATTAAAAAAGAGAAGTTGTAAACATCTGTAGACAACTAAATAGTGAAAATAGAAGTAGTATTTAGTTGATTCATTCTTTCATTTTTTCAGATTGAATTCAGATTTAAATTGACAAAAAAAGAAACTTAGTATAAAATAGAATATATTACATATATTTCTGTTTTCCATCACATTATCTATGCACGAATTACGTTGTTTGTTTTCATTAATTTGTATATAAGAAAGAACTGATTAAACTTAATATTTAGGTTCAATTCGTGTTGGTGTTTGTCCACGCGTTCCAACTGCTGTTCATCGACTGCGACTACCCTCGCGCTTTCGTTTGGTGGATCGGAATGCACGCGGTTCTCTTCTACTATCTCTTCTCGGACTTCTACAAACAGGCTTATATCAAGAAGGCGAAGGTAAAATAAAATAACTATAAAATTTTAATTAAATTTATTTTAAAATATTTTTTTTTATGGATGGAATCAAATTATTTGTTGAAATTATGCATAATGTTTATATACATATTAATTATTCCTTATAACACGTATGCGGTAGCGCACATGATAAATAACCTTAGATCATTAATTTGAATACGTCGACTCATATGATATAATGATCCATAGTTTTTTTTTTTTTTTGTATAGTAAAACGTGAAGGATATCGACACAAAAGATCATCGAATCATCCTTTTTTGTGTATAATTTAATTTAATTTATTGGTTGTATTTTTTGCGAAGGTCAAAATACGTAATTTATGGTGAACTTTCCAACATGGGATTTCCGATTCTCAGTTGTTTTTTTTTTCTTAATACAATTTTTGTTTATGTTGTCGACATGTTTTGTTTTTTTTTTACCAGAGTTTTTTCTTGCTAACAGAGTATTAAATGAATAACGTTTGACCTCTATTTATATATAAAATAAATTTTATTTAAATTTTTTACAAACGCAATAAAATTAAAATTGCAAAAATATGTATTTAGATAAGTTTAACAAAGCGTCATGATAAATTATGTTTCATATCTAGTTATTAAATAAGTGTGTCAAGGTATAGAGAACGAAACCTATCGTTTTTCGTTTTCCTCAAATTAATTTATATATTTTTTATCAGAAATTGAAGGCGAAGGAAAAGATTGAAGTAGAATTATCGAAGATAGACTATGAATCGAAAGAAAGGAAGCTGCCCCTTCTAAACGGCTTCAGCAATGGCTCGGCACTCGGCGACGTTCGGCAGAGGATGGCGGGCGCGGTCGCGTCTCAGTGAATCTTGAAATTCAAGCCATGGCATCTAGTGCCATAATCCACCGGAACTGTTGAGACCCTGTTAGAAACTGGTACATAAAACATCGGCCACAGTTTCTAAAAGTCATATGGTCCGCTTCTTCCCGTCTTCTTGCCCTGGATAAAAGTGTCATGGTGTTAGTGGAACTATATAGAAAACTGTGTACGTGTCTTAAGACGGACAAAGTACAAAGTGAATCTCAAGTTAACTTCGAAAGTTAAGCTCAATTAGTTAAGAATAGTGATGGTATGGCTAAGTAGAATAATAAAATGGTGCTGACACAGGGATCTATTCGGAACATAGTGCTCAAAAAAAAAAAATCATTTGCAAGATGAAACATAATCATAAAAAATAATAATAATTTGATGATATTTATTTATGTTTGATCTTATAAATGCCATTTTTCATGTTAAGAAGTGTTTTTTTTTTACATTTCTACATTTTAAAAAAACTTGGTGTGCTTGTGACAAGAATAAAGCTCCATAGCTAATGCATGATTATTATTATAATAAAATAATAAAAGTTATTGTCTTTTTTTACATTGTATAAAATGCATTTGAATAGTAATATGTATCATATTTTTATTAACACGCAAAATCTATTAGTATGACATCACCATCAGGAAATATTTATTGAGGGTATTTAAAAGGTAGTTATCCTATATCATCCATGATATAAAAATCAAAATTAATACCATGTATATCAAACGACGACAATCTAGAAATTAATTTATTACTTGACTTATTAAAGAAAAGGTTTTTATGTGTAGAGCACCTATGTATTTTAAAAATATAAATAGTATCTCTATAACTTGAAGTATGTTTATTATTAACATTAAAAATAATAAAAAATAGGAGACTAGACATGATCTGAACGTATTCAACGGCATTGATTAATAAAGAAATGGTGTCAATTTCGATGTATCGCCGGTCTTAAACTGAATTTTGATAATTTTTATTTAACCATTTCAAAAGCATTTATCAAGCATTGAAATTAAGTTATGAGAATGTATAATAACAAAAGTATATATTAGTTTGACTTTCAATACATCACTATTAAAACCGTTGTTAGATACATAACGGTTTTAATCTCTTATTATACTATATTTATATATTAATTTAGAGCATTATAAATGCATAAAGTAACATTAAATGAAGTTAAAACGATAAAAATAAATGTGGAAAATAAAATGTGTTGTTCCATATATGATTCAAATAAGTCCTGTATATCCCTAATATTATCAATGTGAAATGTAAGTTTGTTTATTAGGCTTTCACGCGAAAAACTACTTGACCGATTATCATGAAACTTTGTACACATATTTTTGGAGGTCTTAGAAGTAACATAGGATCCTTTTTTTTGGTCGCTATAACCGACATCCACGCGGGCGACGCCGCGGGCGGATGCTAGATGACAAACCTCTGCTATCATCCGAAGCAAAAGTGTGAAAGTGAGAAACCAAACATTTAAACCTCTTTCTCAACCAATGATTTGGGCCGTTCAAAGAAGTCGTTGTTATTGTGTATATGAGATGCATTAAAGCTTATCTCGGTTCGTAAAGAACTGCCGTAAAACTAGCAACAATACATTTTAGAACCAGACCCTTATAGCATAAATATCAACTTTAACATTCGAAACACATAAGAAAGTTTGATAAAAATAATGTTATCTTTCGTCATTATAATGTTCAAAAGTGTTAGACGTATGAAAAGTATAAGTCAATATATTTAGATATCGGTTAATTATTTTTGAATATAGATAATATTGTAATAAATATTGTGATACTTATTTAAATAAAATTCGACCATCGTACTTTTATCGTTTCATTAACCTTGTCCAAATGTGGCAGGTAGAAAGTTGCGTCACGATTTACCTTGGAGAGTTAATAAACATAAAAAAGTGTACGTTACGTTAAATCGCTTTAAATTTAATAATTAAGAATGCGAATAAGAATATAATAATAATAATGGATAGCAGCCTAGGCTTGGATGGTACGGGTTCTATTCTCTTTAGTTCTGCTCTGGCGGTACACCGTCTCATTGGAGCCAAGACCCAAGAGACTGGACGCAAAACTAATAAGAGTAGTGACGTATCAGCCTTAAAGAAAAGAATAGAATGCCTTATCAGGTTGTCGAGGGCCCTCATTGGCAGACTGCAAAGTTTCAGGTCGGGCAATACTATGCCAAGGATTGTGCGCTCCGTTAGAATAGCTTTCAATGGATTAGGCGTCAGGCTCGACCAGCCTGATATAGCTGACAAATTGACAGAGCGCATCGACGGCCTGAAGCGAAGAATCGCGGCATGGTAGGCACTCTGAGAGAGTTAATATCTTGCAGATCAGAACGAATGTCGTGAAGTCAGTCGCGCCACGAAGGAGCTCCTTCTCATTGACACTGTTACGGGCCAGCTTGTCAAACGCAACCGTCGGAACTTCTCTGCTGCCTGGATTGTCTACAAGAAGTCATTCGACTCGGTGCCTCATTGATGGCTTCTGAGGGTCTTCGAGCTATACAAAACAGACGGTGCAGTTCGAGACTTCCTCGGGATATGCATGGGGCAATGGATCCTTTGTATTCATGACGAGCGACTGACGGGAGCCGATGACCGAATTAGGATACAGAGGGGTATTTTCCACGGTGATTGTTTGAGTCCGCTTTGATTTTGCTTGTTCTTGAACCCTTTAAGTACTCTGCTGGAGCCTTCAGAGACAGGTTTTCAGTTTCGGAGATGAGGTACTAAATTTCATCTTCTCTACATGGATCACAAGCTGCTGGTATCTAATAGTGCACGCCTTATAGAATTGCTGAAAATTACAACTGAGTTCAGCAGCTCTATCAGGGTGCAGCTTGGAGTGGATAAGTATGCGGTTGTACATGTGAACAAGGAAGAGATGACGCAACTGGCGGGGTTTAGTTTAGAGCTATCCCACTTGAAGACTGTCTGGGCATGTCACAATGCATAGGGGTGCAGTAGGCGGATATGTAACAGGCGGTTTGCTAGGTCTTTTTTGGATGGCTGACAAAAATTCTTCAGAGCTACTTGTCGGGAGCCAACAAGGTCCGAGCTTATAAAGGCTAGATCGTGCCCACTCTCTTGTACACCTTTTTTATTTATTTTTTCTTCCTTTTATTATGAAAACAAACGGTATTACAACAATATATAAAATGGCAAGTAAATTAGTATTACTTAACCAAAAACAGTTTCTGATATTACAATAGAACATAACAAACTTAAGAAGTGATGCTTAATATTGACAGTTCCATACACGAAGAATGGATATATAAGGAGAGCGAACGTAATGTTAAAAGAATGGTATCAATTTAGGTAGTAGATAATTATTTTGCCGCTAGAGTCCTCTAGGATCGAAGTTGTAATTTACGCGGGAAGGCTTGTTGCTATTGACAGCTCTGAATTTTGAAAATTGAGTTATTAGTTCATTTTTAACCTTTCTATTGGTTGCTATAGGTGTGCGATTATTGATTTAAATAGTAAAATAATGTAATTTATAAATTTCGTCTCTCTAACATAATTATGAGAAAAAAAAAGTGAGACAAAAACATTTCGCCAGGCCACCATTTTAAAGATATTTGACATGTAGTCAACATGATAATATGTCATAAGATTTTTTCAATTATTTATATTGTTTTTATCTTTAAACTTTGTAGTAACTTGTTATTAATAACTTTGAGTCATCACCAACATAAAATACTCTTGGAGATTGAATTAAAGGTTAAACTTTTAGTTTAATAACAGGTACGTAATTTTTAAATTATTAAATAAATATTAAAAATATAATGTAATGTTATAAGATTAAGTATATTTGTTTAAAAAAAAAATGGTTGTCTGTAAAGTCGGTTTACAGACGATAATTTTTACGTGATAACGTCATAAGAAAACATAGATGTAGAATGGTATACTTTTATGAATCCAATTGAATTATTATCACGTATATAATATGATAGTGTGTATTACTTTACATATATATGATAGTGTAGTACTTTTTTTATATAGATGATAGTGTGATATTCAAGATTTTCCAATCTGAGTTATTTTGTTAAGAATAGGAATACGATAGGAAAAGTAGGAAATCAAGGGGAGTATTTCAAGTGGTACTCTCTACCAAACAATTGACAAATCACAAAACAGTAGGGGTGTGCGATAATTATCGATAATTCTTAAATACTCGATAATTTTCCATTCGATAATTATCAATAATTATCGATAAGTGTTATTCGATAATTTTGATCCGATAATTATCGATAATTTTTCATTCGATAAATATCGATAACTATCGACCGATAAATATCGATAACTATCGACCGATAATTATCGATAACTTTCGTCAACTATCGATAATTTTTTTCCGATAATTATCGGTAATTTTCGCCAACTATCGATAACTTTTCCTTCGATAATTATCGATAACTGTTCATACGATAATTATCGATAACTATCGATAAAACGATTCGATAATCGTCGATAGTAAAATTATCGATATTTTTTATCGATGAACATCCCTACTTCTACCAAACAATTGACAAATCACAAAACAGTAGGGGTGTGCGATAATTATCGATAATTCGCAAATACTCGATAATTTTCCATTCGATAATTATCGATAAGTGTTATTCGATAATTTTGATCCGATAATTATCGATAATTTTTTCGTCAACTATCGATGATAATTATCGATAACTTTCGTCAAATATCGATAATTTTTATCGGATAATTATCGATAATTTTCGCCAACTATCGATAACTTTTCCTTCGATATAATTATCGATAACTGTTCATACGATAATTATCGATAACTATCGATAAAACGATTCGTTAATCATCGATAGTAAAATTATCGATATGTTTTATCGGTGAACATCCCTACTTCTACCAAACAATTGACAAATCACAAAACAGTAGGGGTCTGCGATAATTATCGATAATTCGTAACTACTCGATAATTTTCCATTCGATAATTATTGATAATTATCGATAAGTGTTATTCGATAATTTCGATCCGATAATTATCGATATTTTTTAATTCGATAATTATCGATAACTATCGACCGATAATTATCGATAACTTTCGTCAACTATCGACAATTTTTATCCGATAATTATCGATAACTGTCGCCAACTATCGATAACTTTTCCTCCGATAATTATCAATAACTATTCATTCCATAACAATCGATAATTATCGATAAAACGATTCGATAATTATCGATAGTAAAATTATCGATATTTTTTTCCGATGAACATCCCTACAAAACAGTTCGCGTGTAGATTGCGTAGCGCCACTGTCTCTTTTACTCGAACGCGGTCCGATGGAGTGTAAGACAGAACGCTTAGGCTAATCGTGCCTCTCTATCGCTTGTTCTGCCCTCTCGCTCACTAATTGTGACAATGATGACGTCATCTTCTTCGAACGGGCACCCCTTCATCAATTTACTAGACGTTATCACGTCAAAAATTTATTTCATATTATATAAAGTTATTTTAATTAAATATTTGATAAATTATGATAATATGTAGCAGTCGGTGAAAAATTTAATTTTTTTCAATATAACATTATTTAGAATAATAAAATTTATTGTTATTTTCATATATTTTTCAGCTATAAAATATCATAAGAAGCCTCGCAGACAATTCACATAATTAGCATAGCATCAATTATCATGCTCTACTATCTTTTATAGAGAAGAAATATTAATACTTCTGTCCAAGAAATCAGATGATTCAGAGAATTCTAGATAAAATTACTATTAGTACAAAAATAAAAAACAATGTATTTCAATAAAATTTCTGAATTCGTTTTGTTTTATTTCATCTTCCAAAATATTAGCATTCAATACATAAAATTATATTTATTAAATATGCAACTAAAATAAAACTGTTCTAGAGAACTACTACCTATATTTAATTACACATATTATAATAAGTAATATAATAATAGTATCGGTACCTCACGAATACTCGCGCACCCAGTGGCAAAAAAGAGAACTATGATCTTTGTTTATTTTTGTGTACATAAGTACCGTGAAATTTGTATAGAACTACGTCTACCGTTCGCTCTCCTGTATATGCATTCTTCGTGGTTCCATATTAAAATATAATAATAATTACCATCATCAAAAATAAAATCAAAATCAAATTTAAAATTTAAATCAAATTCAATATTTTATTTAAAACGTGGACATTTAAAATTTAATTTTGAAACCGACGAACGACGAGTCGATTTCTTGGTTCACAAATTGAAACAGAACTTGATCTTGGTGAACATCCCAGTCAACGGCCGACATAGGTTTTCTCAAAACATTTGTATTTTCCGAAGAAACTGCTATTACGTTCTTTAGGTCCCTGTCATGTGTACGGTCGATTTTATAAATATGACATTTGTACCGAGAACTCCAAACAGAAGAGGCATATTCTAGAATAGATTTTACAAATGCATTATACAAAAGTGTGTGGATTAATGAATGCATAAACTCCTTGGATATCCTGAGCACAAATCCTAATATACGATATGCTTCACTAGCTATACAGAATGAATGGTGAGTTACTATCAATATTTAAGGAGAATACTCGGTACATGATTCTTATTCGAATTATGTAAAATATTTTTTTTTCCTATTCATATGAAATTTGATGTAAAATTTTTGGATATATCTCGTTTTATTTTTAAAAAGTTATTATTGTCATTTTACTCATTATGTAAAGTAATTTCGGTATCAGTTTAAAGTTTTTTGATATCTCTAATAGTTACGGAATAATCGCCTGTGCACACTTAACGATTACACCCGGTATATCTACAAGTCTACAGTTACCATACCATCAAAATACCATTTCCTCTACCCTAAAGTTGCCTGGAAGAGATCGCTCTTTGGCGATAAGACCGCCTTTTCTATTTATTTCCTGCTAGCTTTTAGCCCGCGACTTCGTCCTCGTAGAAGTCGAAAATGGTTCTAATAGGATTTTTAATTAGTTTTTTACGTTATTAAATTTCTTATAACATATAAATTATTATGTTAAAATATTTGAATACTTATAAAATATAACAATCTTTATTATAGAGTAGGGATTTAAAGCTTAAATAAACATTAAAATAAAATAAAATTTTGTTATATAGCTCGGTCTTTGTTTTGGAGAGAGTTACACGGGAGTATTATATTATCTTTTTACAACGAAATCGAAATACTACACCTTCCGCAGTATTTCTTTATATAAACAATATTTTTTGTTTTTCCGTCGGGTGCTAGAATCACTAAGCTACTCTGGAACATGCCACATACAACTGGCTGTGGGAGGAGCAGCTTTCCCTCAAGTATAATCCCGCTACCTGAACAGTTTGACCTTAAGCTTTGTTTATGGTAAATAAATACTCATTTACTCATAAAATGCTTTGTTCTGAATGACTGAGTCATCAACGCACAGCCTAAACCGCTAATCGTAGAGACTTGAAACTTGGAGGGTGTGTTCTTTGTATGACGTAGGCATCAACTAAGAACGGATTTTCCAAAATTCTGCCGCTAAGGGGGCGAAAAAGTGGTGCAAAGTTTGCATGGGACAACGTGATTCCTTGGTCCAATCTACTTCATACTTTGCATAAATATTCTTGAACAGAATTTATTGAAGACGTATTTCGTATTTTATAGAAATTCATCCCTTAACGGGATTAAAAGCGGGTAGAAAGTTATTTGCTTCGAATTTGACATCAATACTCCTTAGTGCTTTTGATTTAAATTATATTTTATTTTGACACATGTTTGACAACTCAATCCGTCTATTATAAATTTTTTCACGTAGGTGTAGGTGATATTTTTTTTTTGGATGCTCCTGGTGAATTAGGCAAGATTTTTTATTAAATAATATATTATATTTCTATAAATTTACTGTTGGCCAAAGTGAGAAGCAATCGTGATATCGCCTTAGCGGTCGCATTGTCCGGAATTGCTGCCACGCTGCTGGAAGGAGGTAAAACTTCACACTCCGCGTTTAAAGTTCCTTTTAATTTGATACAAACCGAAACAACTTTCTGCCATATACCCAAACAAACGCAAAACAAAATTGTTTGGGAAGACTGTACTATGGCTCATAAAGGAGGTTTTGAAGCCCTAAATAGATCTTTACAAGATAATAGGAATAATAATTGTCAAATGGGAGAAGTTACTGTATTGTTAGCAGGCGATTTCCGGCCGACTTTACCAGTAGTGCCCAAAGGAACGCGAGCGGACGAAGCTAAAGCGTATGCGAAGCATTGACGACCGTTCTGGTGTAGTGGTGCGAGTAGTCGCCTCAACGCCTCGCCTCAATACCGGTGGTCGCTGGTTCGATTCCCGATTGGGGCAGATATTTGTATTTGTGCAAATATTTGTTTCCAGTCTTGGTGTATGTCCTTGTGGGTTTCCCCACCGTGCCTCGGAGAGCACTTAAAGCCGTCGGTCCCGGTTTTTATCATGGATACCTGGTAATGATCGTTATTCATGGTAGGGCTATTATCCGCAAACCTGGAGTGGAGCAGCGTGGTGGATTAAGCTCCAACCCTTCTTCTATATGGAGAAGAGGCCTTCACTCAGCAGTGGGTTGTTTAAAGGCTGATACAGTACAGTATAGTACAGAAGCATTTGTGGCTTTCAGTGACAAAACTGAGCCTTACCATAAATATGAGAGTCCATCTGAGGAGAGATGTTACTGCCGGACAGTTCTCAGACCTGTTGCTTAAATAAGAAATGGTGATTTCCCGGATAATAATATAATGTATGAGTGTAAATGAGTATTTATTTACCATAAACAAAGCTTAAGGTCAAATTGTTTAGGTAGCGGGATTATACTTGAGGGAAAGCTGCTTCTCCCACAGCCAGTTGTATATGGCATGTTCCAGAGTAGCTTAGTGATTCTAGCACCCGACGGAAAAACAAAAAATATTGTTTATATAAAGAAATACTGCGGAAGGTGTAATATTTCGATTTCGTTGTAAAAAGATAATATAATACCCCCGTGTAACTCTCTCCAAAACAAAGACCGAGCTATATAACAAAATTTTATTTTATTTTAATGTTTATTTAAACTTTAAATCCCTACTCTATAATAAAGATTGTTATATTTTTCAATTCAAATTAATAATAAACCTTGTTTCAATATCGTATTAATTTGAACTGGCTTAAAAGCAACATACTAAATAAAAACAAAAAGAAAGATACTCTTTGGTGTTCATTCTAAATTCAAATTGTTCTTTTTTTTACATTTGACAAATAATTTTTAAATTGACATAATTATTGACTAGCCAATTGCAATTGCCCAGCCGACGAGGAGGATCATCAATGTGCAGCGTTTGAGTAGGTGTTATCTTAAATGCTTTAAAGTTCTGTTTTTTCAATAACTTGTGTACATAATTATGGGACACTAGAAATAATTGTGCCACTGAACGCGTTGATTCTTGTGGATTATCTACTACGTAATTAATAAAATTGCTATCTAAGTCATTATCAAATTCTGGAGCTCTTCTTGTTCTCGAACCTTTTTTTCTGGTAAAGGATCCATAATTTTTAATTTAACAAATTGCTATCCAGCTTACGTAAATACGTACCAGAAGGAATTTCTCTATCTGGGTACTCTCTTCTGTAGGCGATAACGGCCTCCCTATTGTTACAATCATGTTTGTAGTACATTTTTATTATATCCCTCTTTTCTGTATTGGAATATACCATTTTTCAATCAATAAACAATCATGGTTATTAACTCAAATTGAAAAACCACAATAAATTGGTGGAAACGAGAATCCGCGATAAAGAATTTGAATTTAGACCGAACACCACAGAGTATCTTTCTATTTATTTTTATTTAGTATGTTGCTTTTCAGCCAGTTCAAATCAATACGATATTGAAACAAGGTTTATTATTAATTTGAAGTGGTAAGATAATTAATCTAAACGTGTATCTACTTAAAATTCATCAATATCATATCATACATAATTATAAAATGATAAGGGTAAAATGAGTACTGAGTAGGTACTATTCCACTTAAAATAAGGAAACTTAAACCTTTCTACTGTCTCATACTAAATGTATGGGAGTGTTTAATGTGAAATTTTTGGATATTTCTCGTTTTATTTTAAAAAAGTTATTATTGTCATTTTACTCATTAGGTAAAGTACTTTGTACTAGAATAATCGGCTGTGTACACTTAAAGATTACACCCGGTATATATCTATACTGTTCAAGTCAACTATTTTGTTAAAAAGTGCTCAAACATGCATAACAAGTACTTATTCAGTACATCGTAAGTATAATATAAAGGGCCACATGATGTAATTTCTTATAAAAATGTTATACGTATTACGTATTAAAAAACGCGTACTCAACATAATTATATCGGCTACTTAATATTTAATGCGAATTTAATCAAATATGGCATAACTGAATAGCTGACAAGGAACTTTAAGCCATAATTGGATAGCTTGTTTATAATCTTGACTGACGTCACAATAAAACTGTCCGATTACGCAAATAGACTAATTGACATCGGACAAGGCGGATGGAATTTTTTCTAGACTTGTATCTAAAATAACAAATCTCACTTACTAGATCATTCTCGTAAAGATTTTTGCTTAGTTCACACAACTTTTAGATTACAAGTAAACACGAATAGTTTATTTTTACTACAAAATGTTAGACGGTAATGTTCAATTTGTGATAATTACGATCATATCATTATAATTATTGTTTATGTTATGGGTTTTACTTGACAAAGTTCAAATAATTTGAATGAAAATCAACACATTTTTTTTATTTTTAATGTACTTAAGTATGACTGTTACGCCATCTATCGGGAAAAGTAAAAATATGTTGACATTTACTCAACACTAGATGGCGCTAAGCGAGTCAAATGTAGATATTTAGTTTTATTGTTATCGAAATCTAATTGCTTATTTATTTCATTTTCACCTAGAAAAATTATTTATTTGTGATGCAAAATTGGAATATTCAAAGGTTTCATAGAAATCAACTATAATCGTGGACACATAAAGAGATTCCGCAAGGATCTCTTTATGGGTCTTCTCAACTTAACTTCCTCAACTTAGGTGAAGTTCAGTTAAAAATTTCAGGCGTATTTGCAGCCTTGGTGGCCTGAGTCTGTCCCGCATCTCTAACTAGTGTCCGGTGCATGTCGTCGATCACCTCGATACAGAGTTGAAGCTTGACAAAACAATGATAAACTTGAAATGAAATAAAAACTTGCCGTAAATAATGATGGGCTAAGACATAGTTTTCCTGAAATATCGTTCAAACATTTGTAGTATTGCTAATATAAGAAATAGGTGATATCAGTATCATATAAGGTTGCTGGCTGGTTTATACGTCATTTAATTTAAACAGAAATAATTTCAAATTAAGAAGACAACTGAACATCACATTTATCTGGAGCGAACTTCGAGTATTTCTTCCTTCTGAGTTTGATTAACATTTCATTGAAATACTGTTTTTTTGTTAGTTTTTTTTTAAAATCGCATATTTTTTTGGAGTTGAGGACTGAATTATGCCTGACTTAGCCCCAACGGAGATTGCCAGGGCACTCGAAATGCGAAGAAATGGTCAAACCTACAGAGTAATATCCAGAGATCTTCGTCGACCAGTTTCAACGATCCATCGCAGTATCCAACGGTTCAGGGAGACCGGTACTTTTGTGAAAAGAGCAGGACAAGGTGGAAAAAGACGCACTTCTAGTAGGGATGATCGCTTCATTCGGCTTCGTGTACGTAGGAACGCCCGTTTGACGACCGTTCAAGCCCGACATGAGTTAGAAGCAGTGCGGGGTGTAACCGTAAGTGAGCGTACGGTACGAAGAAGGTTCGAAGAAGCTGGTTTGGATTCATTTGTGCCCGCCAAGGCTCCAAGGCTCGAGGTAAATCATCGTAGAAACAGGTTAACTTTTGCTCAGGAACAACGACTTTGGAACGCGGATCAATGGAGCAAGGTATTGTTTAGTGATGAGTGCAGAATTCTCTTAAATCAAATTGAAGGCAGGCAAAGAATATACAGACGCAAAGGAGAACGATACATTCAGACAAATTTTGAAACTACAGTTGCATACGGTGGTGGATCAATAATGGTTTGGGCGGGCATTTGTTTGGGAGCTCCCACAGACTTGGTAGTAATTGACAGAGGGAGTCTGACTGCAGACCGCTATACCAGAGAAGTTGTAGAAGAAAATGTCGTACCGTTTGCTCCATAATATATCGGTGACGATTTTGTTTTTATGCAAGATAATGTTCGGCCGCATACCGCTCGGGTAACTGAAGCTTATCTTAATGATATGAATATCACTGTTATGGAGTGGAAAGAAAAGTTAAGTCCAGAATTCCAGCTCCTGCCAACGTGGGTGAACTGCGATTCGCCGTAGTTGAGGAATGGCGGAGACTATCCCAGGAGACCATCGATAACATCATTCTCAGTATGCATAGACGGGTAGAAACTTTAATAAGTTCACTTGGAGGAAATACGCGATATTAATCACCATTTTCTAACTTAATTAATTGTTATTTTAATATTAATTTTCACTTTTCCCGGTTACATGAAATGTTCAAAAATGTACAATTTTTCACAAATAGCCTTTACTCGCAAAATCTGTTCTTAATGTAATCTAATTTTAAGTAAAACAAATGAAACTTTAAATAACAAAAGAAGTGTAGTAAGTAGATTTTAAAATAAAACCATATTTTTTTAATTATGGACCATTTTTGTGTGTTCCGCTAAATATGCCGGTGTGCATATATATATATATATATATATATATATATATATATATATATATATATATATATATATATAGTGAGTATAATTTTTGTTACAACATAAAAAGAATAATGATAAGCTATTATACATTAGTCGTAAGATGAACATTACTCTCCTTTATATACTGACACCAAAAAAAACTATAGTTTTTAATACTTCCACCTCCACTGGATTTTTCCCATCAATGTGGAAAGATGTTGAAATTATACGACTCCCAAAAAAATTCAATCAATTCAAAATCACAATGGCTGATTAAACTCCTCGGTCTTTTGTATAATAATCTGCCGCAGCGTATGTATGTGTTCTATAATGCTATATCCTTTCGGAAAACGGCTTGTTCGGGAGGCTGAAAGTCATCAAACTTGCCCCTTAGACGATTCGTAATGACGATAGATATTATATAGCTTATAAACGTGGCTCAGAAGTGCAATAAGCCTGTAAATCTTCAACAAAGTGCTATCGCTCTTTTTAAATAAGAGCACCACCACGATTCTGTTTCAGACTTCCGGCGTTACACCCTCAAGCAAGATGGCGATTAAAGAGTTTTTGAATGGCTTAAAGCACCTGCTTTCAGAAACTCTTACGTAATACCGTCCTCGCCCGGTGTCTTATTGTTTTTAAGCTGTCCTAGAGCCATACTAATTTCGTACAAGTTGATGTCCGGGATATTTTCGGAATAATGTCGTGTAAGCTTTTGGATCTTCATCCGAGCTGCGAACAGGTTGGTTGATCGAATAATACAACTGTCCGTAGACTGTCCGACGCTGTACCTCTGTTTTCAGTTTTGAAAACACTTTGGAGCCCTGGTTTCGCTCTATCGTATCTATAATACGTTTTGTATTAAATACACGTATATCGCGAGTACTACGGGTATTATATAAGCGTCATTATTCCATGAGATTTCGAGTTTGGTCAGATAGCTTTCACGGGGACCCTGTATTTATTTTTTTATTTTTTATTTATTTATTCTGCACCTCCGAGTTTTAATTTTCGGAGCCTTTATTTACAAGTTTTGATTAAGAATCTTTAATATTACTTTAAAAACTAGTCCTCTATTACCATACATCTCGCTTTTATTCTGTTCCTATCATTCCTCATACCAATTTTTTTCTCTTATCCATCCACATTCATTAATTATGGGTTTTTCCCATCAAAAGAAAAAGTTAACTATCTATGCCTTACATCTAAGTACACCGAGGGGAGAGAAGGGGGAAGAAAGGGATAAAGTTTTTATTGTCTAACAATCTTGTTTTTTGTTTTTACAATAGTCCTTAATATCTATTACATATTCTAACTAGTTCTTTATTATATTTATTTATATTCTATTATTACATTTCTAATCTTATAGCTAAAGAAGCAGACAATTTCATCTTTTTCTTAACACTAAAATAACTTATATATTCCATAATTTATCTATTACCTAACTTATCCATTACATTTTGCTTAATGCTTAGCAATGACTTTGAATTTTTATATAAAACAAAATTTTATACAAAAACAAGATATTAATGACTATTCCTACTTTACTAATTACAACATTCATATGTTACGTATAATATATAAACACAATATTAAGATAATATATCTTTCTAAATCTTATTTCTATTATTTACAGTTATAGCTATTTTTTTGCAATACTGCAGGAAACAGTCTGCTATTTTTGTTTTGGATAATCACGTGTAATGTACTTTTGTTCAATTTAGTCCCTATCTCACATTCCAGACGCTGCCTCTCATAGCCAAGAAGTCGGGCAGTCCAAGAGGACGTGGCAGACAGATTCCCAACACCCAGGGTCGCAGACGCATATGACCGAAGGCGGCCCGCGTAGGCGAGCCAACCGTCGGGGCGTCACAGTGGCATGCGCCAGCGATCCCGTGGCGTCCTTGTACGACGACGAGGGCACCGCTGGGTTTTAGTGGGTATTCTGACTTCGCAGTCAGCGAGTCCCACATACCCGTCACCTTCGGGCGGCGGGATACATAAACGTATTTCCCAGCGTCAAAAAAAAAAAAAAAAAAAACTAACACAACTAACACGATGGACTCTCCTTGCACTTGAAGCGGTGCAAGTACTCGGAGAATCCACCGTGCTCCGTCAACACCTGGGTGACAAATCCGTCCATGTGTGCGGCTACCGCGTCAGGGAAAATGACCCTGGTGACACCAGCCGTTTCGCCACTACGATACCGCTGGTTCCATTCATCAAGCGACTGCATGCGAATGCTCCGCTTGATGAACGAAACCGGGCAGCTGTCGTAGTCGAAAGCGCGTTTAGACTTCAACGCTGCTTCCTTGGCCAGATGGTCGGCACGCTCATTCCCCTCTAGTCCTGCGTGGGCTTTGATCCAGAACAAACTAATATGTTTGTCCACCCCTGACCCTGTTATGGCCGGGTCTGTACAACGGACTGAAAGCTTTCGGGGTTTTGGACATTTGCGTTAGATTGTCGCAGTGTAGACTTCATCAGGCGTGATCGTTCCAGTTTAACACTGATATTCAACTTATTATATTACTTATTATATACGTATAAACATAACAATTTATTGTAATATTATTACTTTATTATATACGTATTACCGGCGATCAAATAAATGTGGCTGAATCAGTAATAGCTAAAAATTTACGTTATTAATTTTAACACACTGATCAAGTATTGACTTAGCTATTAGTTTAGCGTTTCACGCGTGTAGACGATCACATATTGACGATAAATTTTATTTAACATTAAGAAATTGTTCTCTTTTAGTACGAGTATATCTTTGTAGTTACGGGTTCCACAGTCGGCTTCAACGATTCACGAGCAATACCAAACGAAAATCACCCAAAAATTAAAATAGTTTAAATATTCGTAGGTAAGTTTGTTTGTTCAATTTTAGACAGTTACTAATATTTGTTCTTTCACGTTTATATAAGGATGAAATGCGAAAAAAATTTCACACTTAGTATCAGAATTTTCTCCCATTTTATATTGAAATTTGAAAGATATTGTGCTATTGAATTATTTGTTGATGACACTTCACTTATATTTATATTTATTTTATACTTATAATAGCGGCCAGCCCCGGCTTCGCACGGGTATTTACCTAAAATTTCAAAAAATATAAATTTATATTCTTTATCACCTACACCTGCGTCGATACTGGAAAATATTTCATAATAGACAGATTGAGTTGTCAAACATAATATTTTAGCCCGCGACTTCGTCCGCGTAGTCGATAATGGTTATAATAGGATTTTTATTTGTTTTTCTTTTCACGTTATTAATTTTGTTATAACATATAAATTATTATGTTAAAATATTTAAATACTTATAAAATATAACAATCTTTATTTTAGAGTAGGGATTTAAAGTTTAAAAAAAACATTAAAATAAAAATTGTTATATTTTATGATCACAAAGCTCTGCCTTTGATCTGGAGAAAGTTACACGGGGTTTTATCTTTTTACAACGAAATCGAAATACTACACTTTCCCTAATATTTCTTTATAAACAATATTTTTTGTTTTTCCTTTGGGGTGCTAGAATCATCAGGCTACTCTGGAACATGCCACATACAACTGGCTGTGAGAGAAGCAGCTTCCGCTCAAGTATACTCCCGCTACATTAAGAGTTTGACCTTAAGCTTTGTTTATGGTAAATACATACACTCATACATTATATTATTATCCAGTTCCCGGAAATCACCGTATCCTATTTTAAGCAACCGGTCTGAGAACTGTCCGGGAGTAACATCTCCCCTTAGATGGACTCTAATATTTATGGTAAGGCTCAGTTTTGTCACTGCAAGCCACAAATGCTCCTTTAGGTACTGTAGGTATTGTATCAGCCTGTAAACAACCCACTGCTGAGCGAAGGCCTTATTTCCGTATAGAAGAAGGGTTGGAGATTAATCCACCACGCTGCTCCACTGCGGGTTGGCGGATAATATCCCTACCATAAGTAACAATTATTATAAGGCAACCATGATAACAAATGGGACCGACGGCTTTATGTGCTCTCCGGGGCACGGTGGGGAAACCCACTATACACCCAGATATACACCCAGACCTGAAACAAACATTGGCACAAATACAAATATCTGCCCCGAGAGGGAATCAAATCCACAACCACCGCCATTGAGGCGAGGCGTTGAGGCGACTACTTGCACCACTACACCAGAACGGTCATCAATGCTTCGTTCGTTGTATCGTAGGTATAATTACACCACAAGTCAATAAGACTGTCTCTTAGTTTTGAATTAACCCACGAGTAATTATTTTTTAAATTTTAATTGACTCGGCACAGTTGGTAGTGACCCTGCTTTCTGCTCCAGGATCGTGGATTCGATTCCCGCCTCAAGTCTGGGTGTAATATGTATTTATTGCTATATTTATTATTTATATGTATAAATATATTTATAAAAAAAATGTATAGGTATTAGTCGGCTGTTACCTAAAACATAGACGATCGTGTGTGTATGTCAAACATATATTATATTTTATAATAGTCCAAGACAGCTTTTATCTTCTCCTTCTTAGTTTTAGTGTAAGATAAAGTTAAATGGGTACATGATTTATAATGTTTCCTGATCTTGTTCCAACATTAGTCCGTGGTGCCAATCTGTACTTATTGGGGTGTTAATGCCGTATAATTCAAAAATGTTTCCAAGTTCACTTTGGTGTCTTCTGTATCTGTATCATTGTGAACTACAGATTCCTTGCTGATGAGTCATTTAGTTTAAAACCCTTGACTTAACATAACACAAACATTGAAGTAAAACATATTATATAAGACGCTATAATACATATGACAATAATACATACAAATATTATATAAGACCAAGGAATTTCTATCATAACTGGAACGCTCACTTAATAAAATTGTATATTCAAATATGCACCTTGAAACATTTGACATAAGGTTGACATTGGCTTATAACATGTAAAGTGAAAAATGGTTCCGAGCATTTCGTTGACAACCGGTATTTTGTCTCTTTCTTACGAGAGTTGCCTTGAATCCATGGGAGAAAGAGATGCAAAGGGTTTAGGAACGGTTTTGGAGTGCACGTGAGCATTCCAGTTTGTATATAAATTCCTTGTATAAGACATAAACGGATTAAGTTGTCAAACATACATCAAAATAAAATTAAATTTAAATCAAAAGCACTAAGGAGTATTTATATCAAAATAAATTTCTAGCCCCTTTTAACCCCGTTAGGGAATAAATTTCGATAAAATACGAAACACGTCTTCAATCAATTCTGTTAAAGAATATTTATTCAAAATTTGAAGTAGATTGGACGAAGGAATCACGTTGTCCCATACAAACTTTGCCTCCCTTTTTCATCCCCTTAGAGGTAGAATTTCGTAAAATGCGTTCTTAGCTGACCTCTACTCGGCAAAAGGAATATTCCCACCAAATTTCAAGTTTTTAGGTCTCATAGTTCCAGAGATATCGTGATGAGTGACTATATCAATAGAAAGTCTCCTATATACATAATTATATAGGTATAGATTTCGTCTTTTCTATTCTTACATTAACGTTACTTGTATTTGTCTCTCAGTGTTCGTGTTTATATATTAGTTTTTTTTTTGTCGTTTTGTTCTCTCTATTAGCACATGAGTAAAGTACGGTTTCTTTACTCATGTGTTTATAATGTAAACCGTATTCCATTATCGTGTACTGTAAATCGCTCTTTATGGCTTAAACTTTGGAAAGTGTATGCAACTTAGTGATAAGCCCGTTAGTTCATCTGAAGGTTAATAAACAGTTATCGGGTTCGAAAATTTTAAATTGTAATTTTTTTATCGAATTTAAATGTGCCACTTAAAATAACAAAGTAATACAATACGAACTTAATTGAAGAGTTGTTTAGTTATTAATTTCCATAAAGATTTCAGTATTTTAGGAAAATATGAAAACGATAAAGCCTCATATGAGCGAAGCAGAAACCATTAATGTCAATCGATCCGATCTAATAAATTATAGGATAAAAAAAATTGTACATGTTGTCTTTTTAAGCTTTTTTATTTAAATTACAAAAACCATAATTTTACGAAAACTTTATTTACAATGAAATATTTTACAATTTGCTTTTTAATTTTATTTTATAATTGAAAAAGATATATAAGAATAAGATATAGTACTGGCATATGAATATGGATCTCATAGAACTTAGAAGCATAAACACTAACGTTATTTTACCATGGAATCGATATGAAGTTTATTTGAAATAAGCTTCAGTAATTTTCCTTACTATACTTTTTTTTATTTATAAAAGGTTAGTTTGCCACTGCATCTAACATATTGTAAGAGAGTTATAATATATTTGACGAAAAATAAATGTATTGTTTAGGTTTAGGATATAATTTCACGAATTTGCGATTTCTAGGTGCCAGATAACAGTAGCAAAATATATTTAAACCATAATAAATAGTTGTTCATCCGAAAGGACACCTTATCTACATTCCTGTATATTACTAATTGCTTAATCTTAAATTAGTTACAATCTAAAAAAAATACATACCACATATCCACGACAATATCACAAAATAATTTAAGATAACATTACAATCGAATAGCCTCTTTAGATGTAGACGGACTAAATCAGCATTTACTATAGAAACATATTAAAATATTGTTGAAGATTAATGATTTAAATTACATTAAAGTTTTTTTTTTTAATTTGACAAAAAAAATCTTAAAATAAGTTTGTTTTATCGATTTTTCTTAAAGAAACACGCACATTAACCATACGTCATTTATAAAAAATAGGAGGGAGTCCTCAATCGGTCTAAGAAGAATACAAAAATCTAAAGAGGCAACTAACGTAATGGCAGTGGAAGACATTAACATAGGCTTTATACTCTAGTTTTAGTTCTACCAAACTCTTCTATATGATCGTATTCTGAAAACCCTGGGTCAGAATCATAGTAGGCGTAATCGTAACTGTTATCTTCTTTCTTATTACTAGGATTTGCGAAATGTGGTGGTCTAGTAGATCGAGATGTACTGAACGAAGGAGGCGGCGTCGGTGGTGCTGTTTCCTTTGAATAGTATCGTTCAGTAGCTCTAGGAACTGATAAGGTTGTCGCTCTTACTGGAGGCGCAAAAGTGTTTGATGGTGCAGAAGGTGCTTCGTAAGGTCGAGAAGTTGTCGTGTACGTTTGGTAGTAATCAAAGGTTCGTTGAGTTGTCGGTTCGGTTTGTAACCTTATGGTACTAGTGTAGAATTCTGTAACCGGTAATGAAGATGACGAGATCGGCGTTGGTACAGGTCTGAAAGGTCTAGGTGCGGCTGTTTTGCTTAATGATTTTTGCAACTGTATTTTGTGTTGCTTTTGATCTTCTGGTAGTCTATTACCGCTTGCTGCTATATTTAAGGAATGTGCACCCGAAAGCAATTCAGAATCACGTTCATATAGTTCTGGCCTATACTTACCATCGTCCTCGCCTTGTGGTGGTCGATATTGTCCATCATCCTCTACACTTTCTGCGTAATTTGAGGACTGTGTATTAAAACCTATATTTGTATTATAAGCTACTGTGTTTAAATTTGCTGGTGGATCGACACGGGTAGTAGTATAAAAAGTGGTAGTAGGAGATGATGTTGTAGGATTATAAAAATAGTTCTGTTTTGCACCAGAAAATGGCCCAAAATTATTTTTCTCGGGTTCATAGGAAACGCTGTTAATGTTTCTGTATGCTGGCGTACTGGTGCCTCGAATTATATTATAGTCAACTGTAGTTGTAGATGTGATTCTATTATTACCATTGAAATATCTAGTACGAGCAAAATCAGGTTCCTTGGGAACATCTGTTTGCACGTTAAAGCTATTTTTTAGTTTAAATGGTCGATTTTCATTATTTTTATTTAACCCTGGGGTTGACTGGCCGTTGTTGTTATATAATTCAACAGGACTATCTTTTTTGTTAATGGGTGGAGCTTGCGTAGACTGTGAAAAAGGTGAAGGAGTTGGGTTATTTGGGTAATATCTGTTATTATTTTGTTTTGGGACAACTTTACTAACTTCAACGTATTCATCTTTGTATTGCGCGGGAACATTAACTGTTGTGGGATTTTGTCTATTTTGGAAAGGATTATTACGGTTGAAATTTGTTTGTGGTTGTTCTGAGTAAGTTTTTGGTGGGAAAGTATTTTGCACAGACGTTGTTGGAGGTGGTGTAGGTGTATAAACAGGACGTTTCCTAACGAGTTTCCTTTTTGTAACATCATATTGTGCTGGAGTAGAGGATTGAGATGGCGGTGGTGGAGTTGTTGTATACGAAGTTGTTGTCGCACGCGATGTAGTAGCTCTTCTAAACGATTGGCGACTTGGTGCTTTCGATATTGGTGATTGTGTTTGGGAAACCGGTTCATCGCGTCCACGATCGCGTTGCCCGGTGAAGAAGTCTGAAGAATGTGCTGCTCTTAGATCTGAATTTTGCGACAGGCGCCGGTCACCAGTTTCTGCTTTTTGAAGTCCAAATTCAGGTTCTTCATCATGATTACCAGAAGATATTTTCTTTGTATCATATCCTATACATGGAAAAAGGCATTACATATTTAACATAAAAAATTAGGAAGTTAAATTTATGAAAAAAGTAAACGGAAAATTGACTTCTATATTTTTTATAATTGCACAAGCACAACTACGTAAGCATCCAACAAAAGCTTTATGTTATTTTGTTTATATTTATAAAAAAATCTACTCCGTAGTGCGCTTTTATTACACTTGCAGTTCTGTAAGCGGTATCTAAATGCTGAGGCAAATAATTTATGTTTTGTTTCAATACAAGCTTTCATTCGTATATCTTTGTATATGCAAATACTAATTATTCTTATTTTCTCAATTTTCACTATGTTTTATTTTCTTAAGAAAATAATATCGGGATATAACTCAGAATAACGAATAACTACCTGAAAATATTTAGTAGTAAATAGTAAATACAGCCTTATCTACTATATTCTTACTTGCCAACTTCACAAAAAAAAGTTGGTAGGAAGCTCCGAGATTATGTAAGTATTGTTAGTTGCAAAGCTTGCTCACCAGAGCCAATTTTGTAGAGATCGAACTGACCATCGTAGATATCTGCAGGACAGGCGAGGGGATCGTCGTCACCCCAATCGGTACACGTCTGGGCTTCTTGGTGAAACAATGTGCCGGGGGGACAGAAAAATCTGAAGTCTCTAACGCCGCCTCCAGCGACCCTTACGCAGACATGAAATGCCTTACATCCAGATTTAGCATCGGCATAGTAAGCTCCTAGAATACGCCCTCGACAGTTGAACCTTTGAGCTCCCCCTGAAATATATCGATAAATAATTATTTGGTAGTCTTATTTATATGTTTATATGTTACTTTAGATAATCAATCTATGTTTATTCATTATTTATCATCCTTATATATGTTATAAAGTCATTGAAATACTATAATATAATATATAGATTACTATAATAATCTTATCTTTTATAATAGAAAAAATCATATGAAATAAGTTAAGTTCTACCTACTCGAATAACTTTCACTACAATTATACATATAATAATATCATATTTGCAAAAAATATATTAATTTAAAAAGACAAGCAATATTTGACCTTTATTTGATTATCATTAAATAAGTAGGTGTAAAACAACGAAATAGCACATAAATATCAATTTTTGAACAGAACATTTTGGTGAAATAGAATGGAAGGTAAAAACCAAACTCACAGGTCAAATGGACTGTTACCATCTCGCATTGAGGTCGATTACGTGATCAAAATGTAGGTACATGATGTTTTCTCAACTATGGTATATACATTAATAGCGAAATAAATTAATTTTATCTCGTCAACTGCATACATTTGGTTTTATCTTTAAATATTTGAATTTTAAAGTAAATAATTCACATGCATTATAAGGTAAACAGAGCTTATTTACAGTTTTAACTTTTTAACACTTATAAAATAGTACCAAGCAGTCGAGAATTAATCTCCCTGTTATTTTTTTAAAATCACTTTATTATTTTACTTTATTAAAGGGTCTAGCCGACTTACTATAGGGAAATTGCACCGGCGTCTTTAGACATAGTTTAACCTTTTAAATTCTTCACCCAAAGTACTTGTACCCGTAATTTTAGATGTCTGCTTTCACTCATAAGGGAGATATGGGGTAACAGTCCCTAACGATTGTATTTTTTTTTTCAGAAACTATGACAGATATTTAAATGAATCCAACGCTAAAAAATATATATCAATGCGTTCTATATTTAGTATTTTTTTTAAATATTTTTGATTAATTTTCAGTAGTGTAAAAAATATATTTATTATTTGAGGGTGGTCTTTTTTATGAACTACTGGAGATACATCAACCAAAAAAATATTATACATTTGTCTCAGAGTCTACTGCAACATATTATAAATACAAAAGTTTGCATTTGGTGGAACATAGTTAAAAAAAATCTGTGTGTCAGCTCCGAGGCACGACTAGAGTTTACTCCTTAAGAATGATTCTCTAAATAGACACAAATAATTCTTATGTGACACAGAATAACGCTTATCGCCTATTTTACAGTTATTATTTAAAACAATACATTAAAGAAATTGACTAATTACTTTACAAAAATAAATAATACCAATATAGGTAAGCGTATAGTAAATATATATGATAACAAATATTCCAATTTTTATTAGTAATTAAATAAAGAGGTAAAACAGAGTTTACGAAATCGATTTAATTCAACGTTCTTCTGATTAGGTGAATTCAATGTCTGCTTTGATTTTATAAATTAGTCGTTATTTCAAAATTATTAATAACTAGAAAATTCTGAGAACTATTCTGGTTTAATTGTATAAAAGCTACCTTAAAGCCAACAGCCGTAGGTTGATCGCGGTAGAGTCGATATCTGCGCGGTATTTGTATTTTAACGAATATTTGTCCTTGTAAGTGCTCCATATATGTGCCTCGGAGAGTGTTTACAGCCGTCGTCACGGTGGTTGTCAGAAATACGTGATAACGATCGTTATTCTTGTTAGGAAAATCTCCCAACCCGCAGTAGAGCAACGTTATGGATTAAGTTTTAACGCTTCTTCTAAAAGAAGAGGGAGAAAATTGTAACCGAAAGATGTCAATAAGAGATATTTAGGAAAAATATATTACGGGATCTTTATGAGAGTACTATGCGTGGCATACATAGCAAGAACAATAATGTTTAGAATTTTTATATGTTAATCTGTATGTTTCTTTCGATTTCTATCTAATTTAATTCACAAAATGGAATGCGGTTTTCACAGTTGTGACCATGAAAAACTTAAAATTGGTGCAGTTTTCATCTTGACACACCTTTAGATGAGGGGTTAATAAAATCATAACGAAATATTTTTTGTACGCACATATAATAAACAACGCACGTGAAGTCGTGGGTATCAGATAGTGTGAAATATAAATATGAAAATCTAATAGTAAACACAAACTGTGTATTATGACAACTGTATCTGTACTGTATCAGCCTGTAAACAACCCACTGCTGAGCAATGGTTTCTTCTCCATATAGAAGAATGGTTAGAGCTTAATCCACCACGCTGCTCCACTGCGGGTTGTCAGATAATGATGATGAGTAACGATCGTTATCAGGTGTCTATGATAACAAACGGCACCGACGGCTTTACGTCTCCGAGGCACGGTTGGGAGAGCCACAAGGACATACGCCCAGACCGGAAACAAATATTTGAACAAATACAAATATCTGTCCCGAGCGGGTATCAAAACCGCGACCACCGGCGCGCGATGTGAGGTGACTACTCGCACCACTACACCAGAACGGTTGTCATTATGACAGCTAAGCAAAACTAATATTGTATGGCTATAGACTAATTTGCTGTTTCGACGAGTGGAAAACAAAAGCAATAGTTGCTAAATTGTTATCACAATACTTCGTTCACACGGTTCACGGCTTGTGTCGCCTTACTGTGTTTCTTGTGCGGACACTTTGTCAATTAAATTACTTAAATAACACCTACATAGTTGTTTTATGAAAGAGTAAAGTTAAAAATTCTAGATCATTACTTTATCTTTTTGTACTACTACATACTAATATAATATTATAATACGAATTAAAATAAAATATGAATTAAAAATATCGTATTTTTAAGAGTATCATTTATGGCCATCGACATAAAAATGTTTGCACGATAATCGTGGTCAAATCGATTTACTTGCATCACGTAGATGAGTCGGTGAATGTTGGCATGGCGAGTCGGAGGTTAAGCGAGGTTCCCATGCGTGCAGAGTGGGGTACGACGTTGCGTAATGCTAAGGTGCGATCCTCGTTGAAAGGTCGCCGCCTCTATGATGCAAATTCTCTATGGTGTATTATAATGAATTTTTTATTCGACTATTATAACTTTAGATATACTTATAAATTGATTTTGAAATAAGCTCTCTTTTCGTATTAAAAAAACAGAGTCGAAGCTTATTCAGCGACGCTACTCTGCGAGTATTAATTCCATTGATTTTTTATTATATATAAAAGAGCATTGAAAGATAAATTAATGCGTTAAATTTAACAAATTATTTAATTACGATATATTAACTAGTAACACTTCTTTGCATGTTAATAACAGTGGAACAGGTAGTGTACCATTTCCGCTTCCAAATACAAGTTATATACGGAACTAATAATTACGTTTTACAACCTGACGAATGTATTTTTTTAGTTATTTGATAAAGCACACGATATGTTGTCAATTATGATCCCTTTTATAACAGCTGACAACATAATATAAAATTTACCAACTTTATAAATTTCAAATACGATGTTTTACATAATATAGGTAGGTACCTAATCGCAGTTTCACACACACTGAAGACGTATTGAAATAACTTATAAAAATATCCATTAATTTTATTTCAACCACACAAAGACAAATTTTTAAAACATATTATAAAACGCATACTTAGTTAGGTCTTGTTTTCTTAGCTTAAACAATTAATATATGTATTATATTATGTAGAATGATACTGATTTTGACTACCGTTCTGGTGTAGTGGTGCGAGTAGTTGCCTCAAAGCAGCGCGCCGTAGCGGCCGCGGGTTCGAATCCCGCTCGGGACAGATATTTATATTTGTACAAATATTTGTTTCCGGTCTGGGTGTATGTCTTTGTGGGTCTCCCCACCGTACGAGTACCTCAGAGAGCACGTAAAGCCGTCGGACCCGGTTGTTGTCATAGACACCTGATAACGATCGTTACCCATTATAAGGAAATTATCCGCCAACCCGCAGTGGAGCAGCGTGGTGGATTAAGCTCCAACCCTTCTTCAACATGGAGAAGAGGCCTTGGCTCAGCAGTGGGTGGTTTACAGGCTGATACAATACAGATACTAATTTTATTTTATAAGTATAGATTAATATATTATAATAATTAACACCGTCATAAATAAGTTGTAATAATTTATTCATTCATTTAACATTACGAGAGACAAGTCACGATTTCGAAAAAAGTGTCGGTACAATGACATAACAATGTTTTGATGAATCAGCAGTTGATCCGAGGTTGCCTATGAGAACAATTCATACTGAAGCCTGTCAATACAATCAATTGTTAATACTGCGCACACATATTTCACGGACGTTGCAATAAACTCAATAGTACTTTCTTTTTCTATTCACGTAACAAGTTTTCTCACGGTTTAATGACCACATAACTAATTCGTTATTTTTTCGAAATGTTACATAGAAAAGTATTGGTTTTACGTTTATGAATTTGTTTTCAGAAATATTTTGAGAATACATTATGTAATTGTTAAACAAAATAGTACAGTATCGAATTGTTATTGTATATATCACGGAATGTGATTTGATATTTAAATCTTATTTTTATTGAAAAATAAACAGTGTAGCCTGAAACCACATCAGTCAGGTCAGATGTTTAATTAATTGTGTTCAATTTAATTTATCAAATAATATATAGTTCGTATATTGTGTCGAAATTTTTTTCAAGATTAATCTGATTGTCTTAGATGATTGCAACGTCGCGCGTCGTCTGCATGAAATCTTTGCATAGTTATAAATCTTGAAAAAATTTAAAAGTAGGTACAGTCATTTCGTAATTTTTCTAAGATTTTCAAAAAGTATTATTTCTCTCCAAATTTACGAAATATAATAGATAACATTATTGTTATAAAGAATGGGTTGCGTTTACGAAAATACACAACTATCATTACATATATGTACATATATTGTTTTAGCGTAGTGTGCTGCACATTGTTTTGACTGCGCATCGGAAACCTTGGAACGCATCCGTTCTCCGGCCGTCACGCCACCCTGGCTCTCAAGCAGGGAGTCGTGAGAAAACTATTTATGTAAATCGGGGGAATCGATTATCGCGACGTGCGATAGTTTGTACCTAGCGGCCTACGGTCGAATGGAAAGTGCATTACAGTTGCGCAACTTAGGCTTGCAACGCTGAACCTCTCATAGCCGTGTGCAGATGCAATGTACCTACATAGGGCGACACGAACAATCATTACATAAGCTTTTAACCTTTAAGTTTATGGCTTTAAAGACTTGTTTTGTATACCAAGGAATGAAATGGATGTGCTTTGGGTAGTATCTTGTGCTTACTGAGAACTCAACTTGGATGAGCATCACTTAATGACATCTTCACGACGTAATCTTGCCAAAGAGTAAAGTAATACGAGAGAAATCTGAATCTCACGACGTATTATTCGTGAAGCAATTTATATTTAGATAATCTTATTACAATGTATATTAAATACTTAAACCACTAATTCATGAAGACTTCCGCCTAACTAATAAAATTTTACGGACGACGTTTAACGTTGTTTTTATGTTTATAAATTCGGTATATTATATGTTTCTTATATGTTTCTTCTTATTATGTTTCAAATCATTAAATTAGAAAGGTTTTATATTTTTTCCAGTTCCCAAAATATTACAGCATGTAACCATAAAATTTTTGCACATAAAGGTTTTTTTCTTTAGATTTGCTTATATATATTGTTTATATAATATTTTTTATTATTTTTAACAATGAAGTAACAACAATAGAGAATAGAATATATAATAGAGAGGTAAGAAGTATTTCCTCTATTTTAATTAATTTCCCACGCGCCCGGACATCCTGCACTAATGAATAATCTGATGCGCACGCGCGTATCCACACTAACACAATTACCTACATATTTCCTCACCATTTTACCGGAACACTAAAATAAATAAAACACTCAAGTGTTTTATGCACTACCAGCCAAATAACACGTCGCTCACATTCACATAATATTTTCACTTTTCTTGTTACCAACTTACCGAGTATTGGGAGCAATGCGAGCACCATCCACACGGGAGACATGTTGCCGCGAGGAGTGTCGCGAAGGGACTGACACTCGGGGATGCGCACGCGCCGCCCGCCCGCGATGGCGGGGGTCGGAAAGCTCGACTGCCCGCCCCGGTTCGAAGATCACCGTGAAAGGTCACGCTCTCATAATACGAATAAGTATTGATAAAGCGTTAAGTGGTGTTACATTATCCTATTTGAAAAAAACATTAATAATTAAAAAAATCAAAAAACCCGACTGCGTAAAATACTCTTTTTATAAACTAAAAAGAATAAAACAATTTACTAGCTTTCACTTGATACCCATATTGCTACAGTAAGAAAAAAAATTCAACTCCCCCCCCCTCATTCCGCCATTTGTGGGCGCCATTTTGAAAATTTATATAGCCTATGTCACTACTACAATTTAGACAAATCCAACGACACCTCATATGTCAAAAACCGTCCAGCCGTTTGGGCTGTAGGGCGTGCCAAAGAAATAGACATACATACATACATACATACATACATACATACATACATACATACATACATACATACATACATACACTCGAAAAACATAACCCTCCTTCTGTCGCAGTCGGGTAAAAATGCGTGCAGCGACTGATTATAAATTATTTACACGTTTAACCATCCCTAAGTGCTGAGGCTGTGGGCTTAATGGTCTTATAGGTTTTTTTCAATGCTACAGTACTGTTTTCATTTCAAAATTTGATAAAAAATTGTATTAAATATTTTTAAAGTCCAGTATATTTACATATCTTTATAATTTTTAAATTTAGAAGTCTATCAACTATTGTTGTTGAGTATCTCAACTTCTATTATATAAATTACAAAAAATGTAAGATTTGTGATACTACTTTTATAAGTACTTACACCAAGTATGGTTTGGTTACATACACGTTTACGTAAGCTTATGCTTGTTTAATAAGGAAACGAATGAAATTTATAATAGTGTGAAAAGACTTCGAACAAGGAAAGCTAATTGTCATTAACGCAACACGTTATATTGGTTTATAGGGGAAAAACGACTCCTACTACTATTACTTAATTTTGCCTTAAATTTTAACTAAAAGTCGTAATTTTTGATATTTAGTGATTTATAAATTCACGATAAATATAGATTTAAAAAAGTTCTTGAAGTTTTGTTAGTAGCAATGGAATATACTATAAAACGACACAGTATCGTAAGGTGTGCACCTTTATACTTACAGATCGGTTACCCACAAAAATTTATATTTATCATAAAGAAACTATCTAATCGTGCTAGTGCCATCTCGTTAAGAAAACAAAGTGCACACACGACTCACGTAACTTGTTGTGTAAACAGAATGTTGGCGTGAGGAACATTGACAAACCTAAATTTAAATCTGAACGGCTTTATTGTAGTCTCTTCTTAGATTTCTTCTTTTGCAAAATATATACATGTCCAGAATAAAAAAATTGTCGATATATTCTTGTAATATTTTTTTTTTACTTTTATTTTATTTAACGATTTTTTTCTGTTACAATTGTTACATTTTTATTAAAATGTCCAATTAATGGTAACGAATAAAAATAAAACGAAATATACGATTAAAAACGTCTTCGACCGGGAAATTAAAAATAAAAAGTACTTTTTTTACTAATGTTCAATTTTTTATTATTATTATTTCATCGACAACACCAACGTATTTGCAAACATATTCTCCACCCTCCTTTTATATTTCAAACATGACAGAACAAACGTCATAAAGAATGTGACGAAAGATCTTATCTGTACTTTCGAATTGTTTATAAGATAAAAAAAAAATAAAGATAAAAAAATTAGTATGTTTTAACTTACACGATCCTCTGTTCTAAAGGTAAATAACCTAATGCCTATGTTTTAGGTAACAGCTGCTTGATATATGTACATATTTATAACTTTTTTAAAATAAATATATATTAGTAAATATTTAAATATTACATCAATAGTCAGGGCGGAAATCAATCCCACGACCTGCCCACTGCGCCAATGGACTTGTCTAAGTTATATCACTACCACTATATATTATAAAATAAAGTCCTCCGCCGTATCTGTCTGTCTGTCTGTTCGCGATAAACTCAAAAACTACTCCACGGATTTTCATGCGATTTTCACTAATAGATAGAATTATTCATGACGAAGATTTAGGTACATATAAATAACCCTGGGCGCAGTCGGGGCGGGCCGCTAATATTTTATAGTTACGATTACAAATATTACAATAATAACATTTAATAATGAAACCTAGTATATCATTTCATTTACTTCGTAGAAACAAGATATCTAAAACTTTAAATACGTGTAAATTTGATATTAGTCACTATATTATAAAATTTATTTTGATATTGTGTAATGAATCACACCGTAGGATTGAAATGCATTTGTAACCCACACAATTTATCGCCTACTTCAAAAACTAAGGGCCAGTTTCACCAGTAGCTATTAAGTTCCGGATAACCTAACTGGCACTTATTTTGACAGATAACCCATACAATTACCTGTCAAAAAAGTGCCAGTTAGGTTAGCCAGAACTTAATAGCAAGTGGTGAAACTGGGTCTTAGTCTATTCATGTAATATAATTTCTAATTCCTGTAACTATTTTGATAGTTACTGTACCATATGTGCTTACACAAGCGATATAACACGAATTTTCATCATAAAAAGCAATCAGCAGTTTGACTCTACATTAAAAGTTATAAAACTATATACACTGTATGAAATATTTTATTTTAATCATTTATAACATTTTAATCATTAATTTTTTTTTATTTATAGTGACATTATTTGACATAATTTAGATTACATAACAAGTTATCAAATATTTATATAATTTCCAAAGAATACCTTAAAAAAAACTATACACATCTCTATTGACAAGTTGTATGGAAGAAGTCTATATTTAGTACATTCATGTACTTGTACTTAGTGTCTAAAATTACTAACATGATCAGAAAGCAATATATTTTAGTAAGTATTTATATTTTTTGTTTTATTAATTACATTTAAACACTAAATATTAATAATTCATATATAATTCATATATTATCCTATACCCAAAGGTTGTCTGGAAGAGATCGCTCTTTTAGCGATACTTACTACTGCGCTACTACGAGCCTTTGTACATCTTCTCTAATTGTACTACTTTTGTTATTTCTATCATTTATTGGTGTACAATAAAGAATGATGAAGATAATATATTATTATTATAGGTAAAAAAGTATATAGGCTTATCCAATAAAAATCAGTTATACAGTTACTACGAAATAAGTATGGAAAATTTTGTTATCAGCTAAAACATTTTGCGTACGTGGAGAGAATAATTTATTTTCATATAAACAAATAAGGTTACTTTAGACTCGCTCGCGTGCGGTGTTGTAGATGGTAACACGTAGAGACGTTAGTGTTTGCCATCTTCTAATTTCACAACTTTTCCGCACACATACATAACCTAACATGAGTATATATGTAATTTGCAAACTATTATTAGATACAAGTAATATACTTTCACAATTTTCCTTAAAACATTTCTTTGTTCGGAACTTTAAAACAAATTACGAAAACGTTAAGATTTTTTCGGTTAACCCTTTCGTTTTTAAAAACTCTTCTTTGCCTTATAAAGCCCTTTATATAGGAAGTATTTTTGTATAAAACATTACGCTATGAATTATAGGAACAAAGCAGGAACTATACATGACAGGGTGAAACCGCAAAAGACCTCTAGTTTTATTATAGATATGTGTCTTCACATATTGTTATTTGTAAGAAGATATTTTAAACGTATACTGTCATTATTCAACACAACAAAATCAAGTAACTCACACACAACCTTGTAATAATTTAGTATGTAATTTAAAAAATATTATAAAAAAGATATCTATGAACGTCTCTATTTACACAAATTATTTCATAATTTCATATAGAGCGTATTTTTTTTTTTTGTGGATGACAAAAATAATAACATGCATAAAATGTAAGTTATTTATAAGTGACAATTGATAACAAAATTAGAACATAATTAAATTTCTCTTTCTTTTCTCCGAAATTTGATTTGATTCTCGACCACTGTGTCTTCTCCATCTCACACGACAAAAGCGAAATAATTTATGTCGATTTGAGACAACTAAAACAAAGAATTGTAATTGGACAGGAAATATAAAAGTAAGCATTCAAATGTCTGAAATTTCAGGATCAGATACGAATTTGTATATTTCCTAAAAACTGGCGAGTTAGTGCCTAGCCAGTCAACAGTCCTACGGAAGGCTTTGCAAGAGAAGCCTCAGACCTTGCGTGGGTATCGAGAGGGTAAATTGAGCCTAAACTTTGATAATAAATCTTTATTATCATTGGCATTTATGACTTTTATATAAGAACATATGATCCAAAAAATCTCTTCTTTTACACAGAGTTAGATGGAATAATGGTCGAGAACATTTCAGAGAACATAAAAACATAGCCTCTAGTCAATATTTTCCTAATTTTCGAAACAATTTTAATAAAAGAAAAAAAAATCATGTATCAGATCATGATTCAAATGTTATCTAGATCTGACTAAAATATGGTGTTTCTTAAGTTGTTAACATGCACTGAATAGACTTAATTCATACTTAGCTAAAAACTTTTATCTAACGATGAGGTTAAACACATCTTATGCTCACTAAGAAACTACATATTTCTAAATTTCGTATAGAGTATAACGATATGGTAAGCTAATTAAGACACTATTTAATAAATATATATGTCAAAGTCAAAGTCAAAGTCAAAATATTTTATTCAGCGTAAAATTATTACAATTATTTACTGAACGTCATGAGTCTACCACCAGTTCGGAAAGAAGAAGCCTCTGACCTGAGAAGAACTGGCGAAAGAAACTCAGCGGGAGTAATTTTTTTTTTTAACGTAATGGTTTTTTTTTTCAAAGTAAATTCAAATTGACAATAATTCTCTATAAGTTGAAATAGCCTGGAGGCGATCACATCATTTCCAAGGCGTACTGTCTTCTAAAAGAATGATGTAAGTATAATATAAATCTATAAGGTCCAAAAAACCCGGAATATACAAAGGACTTTGAACGTACGGCTAATTTTAAGCTGGCGTCCATAGTTATATATTATCCTTATGGCTTAATGAAAGGGATTGTAATCACGTAAAAAGTCGTGGGTGCAGGTTACTTATTTCCTTAAGTTAGTGGTAAAACATGTATAACCCTATGAAGTAATCATTATGTTACGAGAATAGATAGAAATAGAGCAAGCGGGTCTGTGATGTTGTCATTACAGGTGTTTTACAAGCTAGATAATAGATAGATAATCTTCCTGGCTCTAGGCTCTCTCATTCACAGTTCGAAGTTTTGCTACAGTAGCTACTTTAGGTCGATTCTGAGTTATTTATTTATTATATTTATTTACTTATTCCATCACGCTGCTCCACTGCGGGTTGGCAGATAATTTCCCTATGATGAGTAACGATCGTTATAAGATGTCTATAATAACAAATATCTGCTCAGAGCGGGAATCGAACTCGCGACCGCCGGCGTTGAGGCGACTACTCTCACCACTACACCAGAATGGTCGTGTATAAAACGGTAATATGTATTTATTTATATATATTTATTTTAAAAAAATGTATATTAGTCGGCTGTTACCTAAAACACAGGCATTAAATTGCCTACCTTAGGAACAGACGACCGCGTGTGTATGTTTTTACAGTTTGGACATATATTAAAGTTTAAATTTTAATAACATATCTATACAAATTACATTTTACCTAAAAATTAATACAAACAGTAGAAACAATTACAATATAGTTTTGTGACTTCCTTACCTTTTTTTTTTTGACGCTGGGAAATACGTTTACGTATCCCGCCGCCCGAAGATGACGGGTATGTGGGACTCGCTGACTGCGAAGTCAGAATACCCACTAAAACCCTACCCTACCGTGACTTTCTTACCCTAAGCTTTTCCAAAATACACAATTAAAAATTTAAGATACTTAACCTTATCCTTGCCTACTCTATAACAATAATGACCTCTGTCATTCTATATCAGAACAAATATCAATTAGCAATCATGTGTGAAATAATCTCAGTATCATAGTAACAAAAGATTCACTTGAATGTTATTTATTGAGCACAATGTCGTTGCGGTTGTTAGTAGCCTAGATACAATGAGAATTAATAATAATTACATCTCTGAGACTAGATAAGGGACTTAAAGAAGTATAAAACAATTATCCTATATACCAGTATATATATTTTATAGTTGTTTCAAGCTTAAAAAGCATATTTTTTTTAAAATATATATTAACAAGCCAGAATGTCTAGTTGTTGTCCATTAAACATTAAACTTATAAAATTGCTATTTCCTTAATTCAATTTCATAAGCTTATCGCTAAGAACTTAATTACTCTGATTGACTATATATATAAAAACTAATGAGCTAGATAAAATAACTATAATAATGATGAGTTTTAAATGTGTAAAAATAATCATCGAACATAACCTTTTACATTTGTTCATTGATTCTTCTTGAAATGTAATTAGGAGAAGATGTATAAAGAAAAAATTAAACGTAAAAGAATCTGACAAAACTAATTCAATTTTTCAGTCGGTAACGAAAAATAGTGTGCTATTAATTTTACTTCATATTTAAAAAATGGAATTGAAAAAAAAAGATAAAAAAAAGTAATAAAATCAACTTTAATGTCAATACTTACGTCGTAAGTTATAAGTCGTTGAAATCTTTTATATGAAGTACTATAATAGGCTAGTCAACAATATTTACCTATATTTATTTAAGTCGAAAGAAATGAATGAAAGGAAGATGGGAGTCGAAACTTTTTTGTTCCTCTTCTTGAAGGATATTTTTTCTAAATTCCTTAAATGTTAATAGGTTTTGAGTTATTAACAAAAGACTAATTGCTATCTTTTTTTAATCTTAATTTGTTAATAATAATTGCAATTTTTTATGTGCCAATATGTCTACATGCTTTTGATATATTTTTCTAGATGTCACTCCTAATCTAATGAGCTATCTCTCATATTTTTAGGAGATTTATCAAGAATTAAGACGTTTTTGAACTTATTGACTAGCCTATAATAGAAAAATTAAACAAGTGCGAGTCGAACTCGTTCATGAAGTGTTCCGTAGCAGCAAGTAACATCATAATATATAAGTTCTTGTAGTTCGTTGTAACTTTGATCGATGTTTTAATAATAGTGTATTTTTTGTTATAAAAAAAAAAAACTACTTACACTCGTTCAAACCAATTTTCGGTGGAAGTTTGCATAGTAATGTACATCAAATATATTTTTTAGTTTTATCATTCTCTTATTTTAGAAGTTACGGGGGGGGGGGGGAGGACACATTTTACCACTTTGGAAGTGTCTCTTGCGCAAACTATTCAGTTTATAAAAAAAATAATATTAGAAACCTCAATATCATTTTTGAATATCTATCCATAGACCACCACCAGTGATGTACAAGATACCCTATACAAAGTATCTGGAATACAAAATACAAGATACTTTAAAATCAAGTATTTCAGATACAGATACAAATACCTTTCTGGAATGGTATCTGATATACTAGATACAAAATACGTATCTTCCAAATACTTTTTAAAGATACAAATTCTTTTGTGAGAAAATAACATTTTATTGAATGTAAGTTTAATTTTTTACGTTAATTATTTACAAATACCTACATCGCGTTGATCGCGTAAAAGTGAGAAGATAAAATATGATATTATTAAGGTTTTAATTGAGACTTAAGTAAAACCAGTTCTTCAAACATTTTATCACTCATTTTTCTTCGATGAGGCCTGATAATCATACCTCCAAAAGAGAAGAGTCGCTCCACAGGAGCAGAACTTGGCAAACAGGTGTTATATTTGAAAAATATTTTTCTTATTGTAGAGTAAGCATTTAAGCTCTTTAAGTTGGTATCTTTATTGTTAAAGTATTGCAATGTTTTTAAGTCAGCGGTGTTGCCAGTAGACCCTGTGTTTTCGCCACTTGCAATAAAGGAATCAGAATCCTTTAAAAACATTTAAAATTAATGTCACCATAGAAACTTAACCCGTCATTTTAGGTTTTAATTGTGGAAAAATTCCTTGTGAGTTGATTTTTTGTATACACCTTTATTACGGCGTTGTAATGAAGATGTGAAAAATCCACATTGATATCGTGCCGGCTAAAAAAGTTATAAAGGTCAAAAGGTCACGAAAATCAGTTTTTCGCAAATATCACGCTATCTATTACTCGGAGGTCAATATAGATCATTATAAAAATTGTTTGTCGTAAAAATATCTACAAAAAAATTGCCTCTTGCATTTTTCTGTAAAATTAACCGTTTTTGGAGTAGAGCGCGGAGAAAGCGACTACATGCACTTTTCCTCACTACCTACCTCGAGAAGAATGCAAGGTTCGTTTTTTTTTTATAGTTAGCCCCGTATGAATAATCCATGATATTTAATAATAGATTTTTTAAGGGTGAATAATTTTTTATTTGAATGATAAATACAGACAAAATAATATATAGTATATTATTTTTTTTTTGTCAATAATTGTCGATATCCTCAGTTTTTTATATCAATAACAGTTGCTGACAAAACGTCGAGTGGTCTTATTCCTATATTTAAATAAAAATCTTTACTATTTTCATCATTGGTTGATCAACTGTTAAAGAGCATGAAACTAATAAAATAAAGTCTTTAACACTCAAGAAATATTTTTCAACTGACTCAGTATAATTGTCAGAGTTTCACAAATAGTTAATAAAAGTTTTTGTGTTAAAACTCCAAATAAAAATCAATAGAGTTTACGCCTTGGTGTATGGTATACAAAACCGTATGTGAGTACATTCTAGTCGCTTTCTCAGCGCTCTACTCTAAAAACGGTTAATTTTACAGAAAAATGCATGAAGCGTTTTTTGTAGATAATTTTATGACAAATAACTTTTATAATGACCTCAATTGACCTCCGAGCAATAGGTCGCGAGATATTTGCAACAAAACCTTTGACCTTTGTAACTTTTTTACCCGCCACGATATCAATGTCAATTTTTCACATCTTCATTACAATGTCGTAATAAAAGTGTATACAAAAATTCAGCTCACTTAGAATTTATCCGCAGATTGGGGCTTAAAATGCCTAAAATCACTGGATTATGTCATATTTTGTGAATGAATGCATAGAATAACTATTACTAAAAGTATTTTACCAAACATAGTATTTACAAAATACTAAGATACCAAACAAAAGGAATTTAGATACAAGATACAAAATACATTTTAAAAAAGTATTTTAGATACAAGATGAAAATACGTATTTTGTATCTTGTATCTGTATTTCAGATACTTGTATCTTAAATAAGTCACATCTCTGACCACCACACGTATGGGTATGAAAAAAAAATTTGAGTTTCAATTCTAAGTATGGAAAACCCCAAAATGCTATTTGGCTCAAAACCCTAAAAACAATATATCCATTCAATTCTATTAAAATATCTCTTCAAAAACTAAAGAAGAACTAAAGTGTTAACAATTTAATTATAGTAGGTACTAATTAGTGTATTGAGACTCTTCCGTGTTCATAATTTTTTAATTAATATTACAAAATAATAGCTCTTCCTATTTGATTAAAGTGAATTCTTTTAATGCTTCTGTTTTATTAGATATTAATTAGATGATTATTTTGCCGTAACTTATTTTCTCAGCCTTAGTTAAGTTATATATGTACAAGAGTATTTCAAGCAAGCTAATACCTTCTTAGTAGTAATATCATCAGCCTATGACCATAAAAGAAATTTTTATTTAGGCTAATACAAATTAAGCTAATACAACCTTGGCAAATCTACGAAGAAAATCTTTACCTTTCTAATCAGCAAGGCGACATACATTTTACTATATAAGCGTTGCTGCAGAAGTGAATCTTCAGTAAAACATATCGTTTAAAAAATACATTAATTTATTAATAAAATTAAAATAAAACCTGCTGCGATAAAAAAAAACAAAAGTTCATTCATTATCAGCATTACATAAGTATCAACTAATAAAATTTATAAGCAGGCTAATCTACTGTATGGAATTATCTGCATACTCGATTTTTTTTTTATATTAGGTACATTTTTTACTTTTATAAGTTTTTTTTTTTTTTTGCAAATGTTTTGTAAAAGTCGTTCGTACATAAATTCCAGCTATTATATAATGAGCATGCTTATGGAACATTAATTAAAAATCATTTAACACTTAGAAATATTTGATATCTATAGCTGATATGTTACCACATTTTTAACCAATATTTACTGGCTATGTGTGCATTTTTTTATTGTTTAAGTGGTTGTTAAGTATATAAATGAATATCTTTAACACACATACATACACGGTCGTCTGTTCCAAGGTAGGTAACTTAATGCCTGTGTTTTAGGTAACAGCCGACTGATATTTTTTTTAATATAAATATACATATTGAAATAAATACATATTACACCCAGAGTCGGGACGAGAATCGAACCCACAACCCTGGAACAGTCAGTAGGGTCACTGCTAACTGCGCCAACGGGTCAGTCAAAATGTTGTTGTTTCAGTGCTGTTATTTACTGTATATTGATATGTCACATAAGTTTGTAAACGATGAGTTCGTGACCACTAATTGTGTAAGCGAGATTTTGATCATGGTACATATACTTTTAACTCTGACAATATCCCTCGTCCTATCTATAACGTCCTTCTTCTTGAAAGGGAGGTCTATCTTCAGATAGGTTTTAATTTTTGTTAATATTTAAGCTTAACTACATACCAGCGTAATAAAAAAGTTGTTTTTTTTTTCTAAAACTATGTTGTAAATATTGTAATCATAATTTTTATAAATTCAAAACGCGTTTACTTCCGTAATTTATACCTAGATACAAACATATTCAGCTAGGAAGCTCCTTTTAAGTAATGGAATTAACTTGTGCCAGTAGTGGTAATCTTAAAACATTGCAATAAAAATATATCTTATCGTATGGCTATGGAAGCACGGATTATGATATGTCTGTGTGTGTGAGTGTGTTTGCGTGTGTGTATGTGTGTGGGTGCAATGCCAGAATAACCACGTAGCAAGAGCAGCAATTGCTACGGGCCCCGCGCGAAAGGAGTCTCCGCGACACGCGAAATGGGGCCCCATGGGGCATATTTTAACTCACTCATCTCTTGCCTGAGCGTAATTTTTTGAGTGGAGACTTATTAAGATGTAATGATTTTCGTGGTGTAAATAAAATATCGAGTTTCATAGGGTTTTTTTTTTTTTTGAGGAATATGGAAAGGCGATGACTTTATTGTTTAAAAATACGTATAGCCGACAGGGGTTAATAATATCAGTGTGGTATCACGACGCCTTATTTTTTCGTGTGCATTTACTACAAAAAACAAGTACAAGAAAGCTATCGGTATTGTCATCCAAGATTTCCTACGGGCCCCGCGCTTACTTAATCCGGCACTGTGTGGGTGGGTGGTTGTGTCAATATACCTTATTTAACCTTCGATATTAATAGTTTCTTTGATCTTTAATTAACAGATTTCAAAACGACACCTGTCGGTTTGTGCATAGCATGGATGTAAGTATGAAATAGATTTGGTTACATTATACACTTATGAAAGTTATGAAATTAAAGAAATCGTTACGTTATATTAAAATAAATTGTATACTAAAATTTTAGCCATTTAATTACTATATATGCTTCTTAAACAAAATGATAACATCGCTAATGTCTATATCTCGGGTCATCAAACAGTATATGTATGTCTTGACCGCCATTTCATTGCTCATTATAATTTTATTACATAACTGGTAGACTAACAAGAAATATTACAGAGAACTTAAGTCATACATTTCTGGTTGCGTACATGGTATACATAGTCGTATATATTTTATAGATATACAAAATTTTTTTTTAGATAATCTGTAAAGTATTATATATAAAAAACTTTAATAACAATCTGTTCTTTCCTTATTAAGCACTGTTGTCACTTACTAAGATTTTTTTTTTAATGATTTAAGGAGCAAACGGGCACTCAGAGCTTTTTGGTGACTACCGAGGCCCATGAACATCTGCATAAGAGGATGCAGATGCGTTGCCCTCTTTTTCCCCATACCCCCCCCAAATAGGACACCGGATGCTCACAAATCGCACGAAACGCGACAGCATAGCGGTCACTTTACGCCGGTATCATATGAGCGAGAGGTACCTCCCCGGTCGTGCCGACCCAATACGGCTGCAAAGCAGCAGGGCACTACCTCTTACTAAATAATAATAATAATATACACAACAATAGCTTATATTTTGACGATGGTCATTTTTCGACAAATTAACCTTATTCTATTTGTAATTCATATTAAGAGCGTTCACGCAAGCCGCTACAATACCCGCAGTTCACCTTCCCCTTAATTGTAATATTGCTATTGTATGTTTTGCTACTAACTACCTATGTGCCGTCACGACCTCGCTGTGACCTTTAGCTGAGGATGCTTACATTCCGTACAGGTGAAGATTTCCCAAGCTTACGTTCTTCGGTGACTTATATCATTTTTTTTTCTAACAATCACTAATATTATATTATATAAAAGTATAAAATGTCAAGTTTACGAAAGTTAAAATTACGTCTTTATAAATCCCACCATCCGAAATCCAAACCCTCTACTAAATAAAAGATTCATTGTCAGTTTTTTATGCAGAAATGTAGTTTACTGCAACATTTTACGACAAAAATTAAATTAAAAACTCCTATTTATTTAATCTCATGATTTGTTTTATCTTGTAGTCAGCTTCCTTAATTCTTATATCACCGGTTATAGAACAATACGTTTAACATTGAAGATGCTACATTTACCTTACCGCACGTATACTTTCCATTCCAAGTCAACAATAATCACCTACGAAAGTTGTCAGAGTAACAAAAAACATTTAAGCAAAGGTCGTATTTTGCAACACAATTTGTACTTTGATACATATCATTGCCTGATTCCCACAGCTTACGAGTAATTTGAGTATAATAATTGAGAATAACATTAATCATATTTTTAGTATTAATTGTAGCATCCGACGGATATTTTGTTCCATCGTTCATGTGTAAACACAAGGTTGACCCTCAAACACAATCTAAAGTTAGAAATATTATTTACTATTTTATTGAAATATTGTTTCAAAGTATATGGTCATGTGCATCGTATTTTAACATTATGAATAGACATATTTATAATTATATTATGATTGTTTTTTAGAAATCTGTATTTTTTTCATTTTTTTCTGTCTTTATCTTGGCTCCATTATATTGGGCACGATTTGAGTTCATACTACACACTGGGTACTTTTTTATAGCAAAATTCGACACAGTTTACTTAAGAGAAGGGATTAAAGTCACAATTTGTCTTTTATTATAATTCATTAACGCGTAGTCGGATTTTATTTTAGTCTTTTTCGTTAATAATTATATATTTTAGAGATTATCCGGTAAACAATATTACGAGGGATTTTGGTTTGTTAGACCCGAAATTACTGACATATTTATTCTCGATATAAGGTCCCAAAAACTTGAATCCAAATATATAGAAACCTTTGAACGCTTCACCTTAACTGGTTTTAATACTTTATCTTATAGGCTCGAGGAAAGGAGTAGCATTGCGAAGGAAACCGCAGGTACAGCCATTATTAACAAATATCGTCTAAAATTATAAAGATGAAGCGTTTGTGTGTTTAAACGCGCTAATATCAGTATCTACAAATTCAAATTTAAAAATTCTTTTTCTTGTTTAAAATGTATTCATTGACGAAAGATCAAATTTATTTATCAAACCTCACAGTAAGATTTATAGAAATGAAATATTAAGCATTAACTCGGGTTAAACGCGCTGGAAGTCAAGAGTTGATACTAATAAAGGTAAAGTAAAATTGAGGTAAAATCTTTTTTGAAATACCTGCAAAAGATTCTATTAAAATCCCAAGCCAATTTTATAATTAATTCGATTATATTAATTATGTAAATATTTCAAAATTTCGTATTTCAACTTAAATGTTCATATTTTCTCGTAATTAACTTACCATAAAAGGCATTGTACAATATTTTATGACAACAAAAAGTGTCTAATTTGATTATCTTTCTATTCTCTTAATAACAATGTGCTTTGTTAATGTTCGTTTACACGTAGAACAAGTATTTATGTGCGAGTATTCACTTAAGAGCGATGTGATCTTGTATATTATACTTTTGAATTAATGCGAAACGTATTGATAGCTTTATAAAGTTTATGTTACTTAGAACGTGTCCATCTCGAGGCTTACTAGTACGATATAAAAAAAAGAAACTTATACAAAGCCTATTTATCACGGAAGATTATAGGCTAAAAATTTCTCACTATGACGTAAAGAAGCGAAGCAATAAGCATAAACCGCACAGGTCGTTAAGTCGTAACAATAATAATATAATAATAATAACCTTTATTTCGGGACTAGCCCATATAGAGTTGATAACTTTTATAACCTAGTGGTAGTAAAAACAAATTTAAAATAGTAACACATCCAATGTCGCAGCATTGGTAGCATACTACTTTTTATTTATATTTTTTATTTCATCATTACCATTATTATCATATCAGCCATTGAATGTACACTGCTAAATGTGGGCCTCCCCATCTGGAGGCACGGCAGAGCCTCCGTCAAGTCGAGCAAAAAAAAAGTGGCACGGCCGTACTATCCTTTTCTCGAAGCAATTCAGGCCATATTCGACCCCCTATAACTTCGTTGTGGATAAAACTAGAAGTCTGAATTTTCAATACCCAAGTAGGCATTGTATAAACACGGTATATTTCAAATTTTATTTAATTTGAACCAGTAGTTTAAGAATTATAATTAGTCAAAGTTTCCTAATTTTGTCACTTACTGACTGACCAATCATCAAAACTCTAAGGCACTTCTAGCAGACATAGAAACTTTAAATTTAGAATACCTTTAGTGTTTAGTATATAAACCAAGGAAAAATTCAAATATTTTGCAATTTCGGTCCAGTTTTTTAGATACATCAACTGCATAAATAACTTTGTAATCCCATATAAATATATAGAAAGAGAAAAATCCCATATAAATATTAGAAAGTTACATTTGCAGTGAATGAATCAGTGTACCTGTACAAGTATAATATAGTGGAATAATAGGTAGATAGGTACCTATGTAGGTACCTATCTACCTAATTACCTTAATTATCTTCAAAGGTAACCTGTTAAATGGTCAACGGAATGAAAAAGCAAGAATGGGACATGTCTTATGTAGCTGTACCAAAATCACGCAAAGTATTAAAGTATACTAAATAGCCCGAATTTGCCATAAAAGAAAGATCATTAATAATCATAACCGCGACTGGCTGAGACAGTTTGCTCCCTCCACGGCTTCCATGCTTCCCGTACATAAGTTATTTATTTTTATTCAGTTGGCAGCTATATTAAACCTATCCCTCTAATCGGTTTCTACACTGCATTGTAGAAAAACGCTCAATCGCTTGGCGGCACGTCTTTGCCGATAGGGTATCTAGCCACTACCAAAGACTCCCACCAAAGCAGACCAGAGAAAGAAAATTTACTCTGCCAGGAATTGAACCCGGGACCTTCCGCTTAATATACAACAGCGCGCACCATTTCGCCAGCGTGGTCATCATTTTTGAGTTCATATAATTATGTCATTATTAGAATGTACCTGATTGATTAAGTGAGTCATAACAGCAATAACTGTTAATTAATGTATATTAACATTAAATAAATAAAAATAAATATAGAAAATAAGGACTCACAATAACTTTTGTATTTTAAAGTTATAACTTCTTGATGAGAGTAAATTTTTATACGATGCGCGTGCACTCTGTGACAAAAAACCGACACCATTAAGTTAGCTAGTAAGCGCCGCGCAATTGCGCTAACTCACTTCATTGCGCTGAATGTGTCAACTCACTTTTTACAAGCTTTTATTTTGTTTCACCTGTCTCGATGTTTGTCATCAAATCTTGCAAATTAAATTTGATCCAAAATAATAGTAAATCATGTGACAATGCAATATTATGATTACATGGTGCTGATTTGATGGAGGAGCTAGAAGGTAGCCAAAGGAAGGATTTTGGGCTCGTTTGAATCCTCGTAGTTTGTCTTTCAATGGTAACCAGGGTCTGGTGATGGAGTTGGAATGTGGTCATAGGAACTCAGTAATGAAACTACGCAACCCCATCGAGTTTTGGCTCGTTTGGTTCGTCTTAACGAATACTTTGTTTTGAAATGGTTACCAGGGTCTGATCTGATAATAGAGCTGGGAGGTGGTTATAGGAACTTCGCAATGAAACGACACAAGCTCATCGAGTTCGGTCTCGTTTGGATCGTCGCATGAAAACAATGTATCTCAGAAGTAATACATACGAATATTATATTAAATTAGATTGTTTACTGCGATTGCCAAGTCAATTTATCTATTTAAAACATCAAAGATTTTTCATATTGATATTGTCACTATAAGATTTTGTTAGGTTAGGTAATTACGTAATAACTTAAAACAGAAGGACCCTTTAGTAGGGATTGAATAGATTTTTTTTTTTTTTTTATGTGTGTTAGTTGAATAGGCAAACTGGCAGACGTGCCACCTGATGGTAAGTGGTCGACGTCGCCCATGAACATAAACTAGTTTACCTGGAACTAGCCCAGCCAACTCATTTATGTGTTGCCTATCCTGAGACATATGATGTTAAGTCTCGGTGCCAGTAATTACACTGCCTGTCTTGCCCTTCTTTCCGAAACACAGCAAAGCTGTTTCACGGAAGAAATAAGCAAGATGGTGGTACCCATGCAGCCGGGAGCGCGGCACAGCGCATCCCTCCCACCGGTAAAGCTTAGCCGACTTGGTATAGTAAAGTAAAGTATCCTACATGGATCTCACAACTTATTACGGAAGAAGTGAGTTTCGAGACTTGCTTTCTTTTTACAAGTTATGTTTTTGATGGTTTATTATTTTATTAAATTATTAAGAACAACAACAACATAACACACAATATATTTTAAATTAATTCTTAATGACAGGTTCTAGTGTGTTTAGTCACTTACAGGTGTACCTATGTAGTACGGGCCAACAAATTGTCAACAAAATAAACAAATAAAAAAAGATAATAAGTAATAAAAATAATTAATAAAACAATTTAAAACAAAGTAAATTCTAAAACTAAAATGGTTCTTTAGATTTATACAAGAAAAAAAGAATAGGTACAGTATATATATTTTTTTAATATTCAAATTAAATAAAGTTGAAATAGGATAATATTTTTTTGTTATTTTTAAACTTTGAAATAAAACACAACGAAGTGACTACATTAAAACATCGTTACCAATCGATTATAGAATGATTGTATGCTAATTTAAAACGTGCAGATTCAAATCGTGATACGCCTGTCTACCAAAATGTTTGTTTTTATATAGTCGTAAGTGATTTGCTACATGCTATGCTTATGTTAAAACGAAGATAAGTATTTTATCAGCCTAAATACCTACTAAATATTTCACATAAAATAAAAAAGTTTACCATGACATACTATCTATACTTGAGCCAAATTCGATGTGGAATTTATGTAAACAAACCAAATGTCATCGTATATAGGGTTGTCATGCTTTTAGTAATGAAAAATTGTATTTTATCACAAATTTCGTAGTTATAAATTAATAATTTTACTTTAAGATTGTTTCCTAGAACTTAAGTTAACCGCCAAATATGTAATATACAAGAAAATTAGCTTATTACAAAAATTAACAAATTTGTAATTACTAATATACATCTAACAACCCTAAATTTTTGCACTGACAGGCAAATTTCGCAGATAAGCAACGTTTGGTCTTTTTTTGATCAGTCTTATATTGTTAAAGGTAAATTGTTATCGATTTTTATACACAATTTTAAATATTATAATTATTATGTTTATTCAACGTAGTAAAGTAAAATAAATAATAAAAGAGAATGAGTGTTTGAACATAGATTTTTAATCATATTAAATCTTTGTGAACGAATGAAAACAAATGTTGTTTTATTTTGAATGCTATTCAGGTATAGTGTATCTGTTTTTAATATAGGCATATACATATTTATGAAAATATTTAGAAATCATTCATTGGGAAATTAGTTATACCCACGCTAACAAGTAAATTTACTCCATAACAGATAATTATTGATAATATATAAATATATCTAACTCCCCGGCTTATTTATTTCATGTTTTATGTAGCTTGTACTACTGTGAATAAATATGAAAAAATATGATTATTATAATTATTTTCCAATAGGCTGTTAACATATTTCTATGGTTGGTTGCTAATCAACGGTTTGTTGGTAAACATTCCATATTAAATTTGGCTTAAGTATAATAAACTCATTTCACTGACAAAAACCTCTTCAATATAATAGTCGACAAGAGCTCTATCACGTTACTTCACTATAGGATAATTTCCGTATCAAGAGGTCATTAGGTAAGTCATTAGGTAATTGTGATCACAACCGGGTTCCATCAGCCTTTACCTGTTTACCGACATACGGGGAGATGTTCTTACAGATCAAACATGTCTAGAAACAAATATCTACATATTAATATGTGAAGCAAAAACTTTGTACCCCTTTTTAAGAAAATTACGCGGACAGAGAAGTATGAATTTGGCACAGTTAAAGTTTATATAGAGAAAAAGTGCAGAATGCAACTTTTTATAATAATGCTCAAGAAATACACTAAATTAATAAATAAAAAAACATTACACAAACTAGGACACAGACATATTGTCACGGTGGCATGCGCCAGCGATCCCGTGGCGTCCTTGTAGGACGTCGAGGGCACCGCTGTGTTTTAGTGGGTATTCTGACTTCGCAGTCAGCGAGTCCCACATACCCGTCACCTTCGAGCGGCGGGATACGTAAACGTATTTCACAGCGTCAAAAAAAAAAAAAAGGACACAGACATATTAACAATGTAGGTACATATAATATACAAATTTTGTTTATTGTCAAAGGCTGTTGACAACACGATCTTAAATATAGCTCTTACAACGAATATTTTATCGAAGCTTTTTTATTACAGACTGCTGCATATGCCGCTCACCGTGTTATGCGCAATCATATTTTACACTGCTGTCAATTATAGATTGGGCGACCAGTAGTTTGTATAAATACAATTATCTCCTCCGAAAGGGAATCGAACACACGACCGGTGTTAAAAGAACTTTCATGACTACTGTAACACTGAACATAGTCATTTATTTTATCAAATTTATTTCGATACTTAAACTCATAGAAAATAATTATGCAAAACATAAATATACAATACATATTATATTTGATTAAATTCATGAGAATAAATAAAAATATGTATGAAGTTTTATATTTGTTACCCCTTTTGTCTTTGATTACTGGTAAAAGTTTAAAGTTTTAAAGTTAAAAGTTTTTTTATTAAATGTAAAAAGTTTTCGCATTAATTACAATACTAATAATCAGATAGAAAGAGTCAAAGATGTTACTGATAATAGCACTTAGCTCTTAGTTGTAACTTTTTATAGCTAAACGATGTCTTCCTATTCGTCCAAGTTCTTACGCAAGTAACATAAAGTTGAAAGACGTAAGTCGTTAACACACGCGGAACATGCACTAAAGCCCAAACCAGCGTTATGACACCATAGTCAATTATAAATGCATTAACTTATAACGTATAATATATTAATGAGAAAATTATATCTATTTATCTACAAATACCTTAAATATAATAATTTTCGATGTTTAGTTTCTATTAAGTATTTAAAATAATACGTTAATTTTATTATTTAAAATATAATATTATTTAAAACACCAAATTACATATCATTTTCTACGTTTATGGTGATCAATAAAATTTATAATATTAAGTTATGTATAATCAATTAGATTTTTGTACAGTTTCCTCAATGTTATGGATATTGCGAACGTTCGTTTTGTAGATGCCAAAATAGTTTTTAAAGAAATCATAATATCCTTAAGAGTGCTTAATTCCAAGGAATGCCTCAGAAATTCGGTTTCATACGAAGTATTACTTACTTTAAAGATATAATTTGGCGAATAAAAAACAAACTTTCAAATCGGTTCTCAATAAAAATAACCAAATTGAATACCGCCATCTTTTTAAAGTTCAACATCTTATCTGTGATTCTTTTAAAATATTGCTTATGCACTAGATTACATTGAACTACAGAGAAATCAGATTTGATCGAGGAAAATAGCTTGTGCCATATTGGAATCCATAACGCTATTTCCGAAGCAATGCGAATAATGGCCGTGAAACAAATGTTCTTCACGCTACGCGGGTTCTACAGACGAAGGTATCTTAAAGGAATTGGTGCAACGATTCCTCAATAACCGCTTGTGATCTATTGTTATTTATTCATTAGTGATGAAATTCAAACCATACGTTACTCGTTGATTCTTACCTATTTGGATGAAACATACAGATTAAATGACGAAAGTAGGTTATTCTGCTTCAATTTTGTTTTTCTCTTGAATAGGTACAATAAAATAATTAGAGAAGCTTAAAGAATAAAAAGCGACATTCGATTGATAAGTGAACTGTATCAGCCTGTAAACCACCCACTGCTGAGTGAAGGCCTCTTCTCCATGTAGAAGAAGGGTTGGAGTTTAATCCACCACACTGCTCTACTGCGGCTTAGCGGATAATTTCCCTACCATGAGTAACGATCGTAATCATTTGTCTATGATAACAACCAGGACCGACGGCTTAACGTGCTCTCCGAGGCACAGTATGGAGACCAACAAGGACATACACCCAGACCGGAAACAAATATTTGTACAAATATATCTGTCCCAAGCGGGAATCGAACGCGCGACTGCCGGCGCGCAGCTTTGAGGCAACTACTCGCACCACTACACCAGAACGGTCGTCGCACCAGAACGGTCGTCCCGATAAGTGAACATGAAAATTAAAACCAATTAAAATCATAGCTTGCATTTAATACCTCAATGTGACTATTCATACTAAAAGACAACTGCTGACGTTTTATTCTAAGACGCGAACATTTAAAGATAAAATCCGCTCTGAAAGCCAGCGATTTCTCAATAATTTAGATTAAAACTGCGAACAATTATTGTCTGTACCCGCTAAAAGTTTCCCATAGCATGCATTGTTTTAGAATGAATATGTGCACCACTTGTGTAAAAAGTTGTTTGCCGCAGTTTTGCAATTTGTCACTGTAGAAATATAGTTGACGGTTGCAATCTATGACAATATTATGAACAATTTTAACGAAAATAGCTTAGATACCTATTCGCAAATTGTCTGTAATAATAACAGTTCACAATCAAGAGCGCGACAAATGTCATCCGTGTCAGTGCCGCCAGAGCCTTCATTACAAAAGCTGCAATAATACGGACTTACTTTTTGTTTTCTATATACATACTTAGTTAACGAATTTTGGTAAGCGCTGAATGTCTCTTTATTTTTATTGAAATGTTTTTGCTTAATTTCAATTTATAAATTTATAACGACCCCTATATTCTTTACCAACCACAATCAATTCACCAAGAAAGGAATTTAAAAAATATTTATTAATTATTCTTTGCTTTACAAAAAGACAACATTTCCAACTTTATGTTTCTGTCTCCAGTAGCTTTTACGAAAATAAACAAGATATACAACTCATTGATTTCAGTTTTATATTTTAGGCTTACAATTTATTTGATAATAGAATTTAATTTAATTATTTTTTATAAAAGTAATATTATATAGTCAATGATATTTTAAGCTTGACTTTATAATTTTATTACATCGTAATAATAAGAAATAACGTTTAATCTATAATATCCCAATTTTCAATTGTGTAAGTAGTGTACCGCCCATTGATAAACGTGTTATTATTTGAAACATGGAGGCGGATCGTTCACGGCAGGGGTGAGACTAATCTTATAATAGTTTGAATATGCCTCTGATGATTTACGTGAGAATGTTTTTGGGAACAAAACACTCACATTATGTATGTACAATGTCACCTAGCTTATTTCAATTTAGCAATCCTCCGTTTCTTTTTAGTTATGTATTTAAACCAAGAGCTGTTATATATATAGTTTTGCTTAACAAAATCCTTACTTGATTCAAAATATAAATCTATTTTATTATCTATAAGTAAGCAAGTATTTGACGGAGACATTAACGTTTGCCAATAGTACGTCAAAATAGCATGAATGAAAATTTGATGTTGTTTATATACATATAGTACTAGGAGACTGAAACCATAGTATATATATACACTATTAGACACCATATAGACAATCATAGAATATAAACATTACGAGCAAAGTCACTAAGTTACTTGTGTTAAATAAGTATCGTAGTAGATATGAAATACGGTTCTTTTCATAGCGCACTAGTACAAATCCGGGTAAGAACCGCTGTATTTTGTGCTTTAATTTTATTTCATATATGCCTGATAGTAAAAAATAAATTATATATACGATAAAAAATACAAAAATTGAAATAAATTCTGAAACATATATACATGTTTTTTACTGTGTCTATTTAAAAACCTTTGACTCAAAACCTTTTTACGAGCTATTTCTTCATTAGATTGATGTTGTAGAAACTTATTCGAATTAATTAAGATTAACTAAACTATATTATATGTTTTATGTGTGCTTGCGAAAGGGCACAATTTATGTAAACATTTTACAATGAATACTCTAAATTAACATACACACTAAATAATGGTCAAGAAATAACTTAGAAGTAAATGTCGATGTAGTAAACCTTTACTTAACCTTTGCTGCGCATCCTTTACCAACACGGAACTGAGATCATGGACGATGAATATCGTAACAGGATCTATGTAGTGTTTATTGCCATGAAATTTGCTATAAATCACTTTTATGTTCTACATAATAACAACTAATATATAAGTCGAATATGTTTTAATAAAGTGTAATCTATACTAATATTATAAAGCTAAAGAATTTGTTCGAAATTCGAAATCGAATTCAAATTCGAATTGAAAAATTATTTTTGTGTTGGATAGTTTATATACCAAGAAAGGCTTATAGGCTATATAGCATCACGCTACAACCAATATAAGCTGAGCAATAATAAGAAACGTTACAAAAACGAGAAAACAATTTTTTTCTCCTCTTCCCGAGACATTATTTTACTATAGGTCCACTTTTAAAGTAAACATAACATCACGCTTTTTATTCCTTGAAAGGGTAGGCAGAGATGCACATATTAAATGTAACACGCACTTTTCGCCAGTTATGAGTCCCATGTAATAGTGGGCGAGCCTATTGTCGTACACCGGGTCCCATTCTAGAATCCGTGATATTTACTAAGAATTTTCGAAAAATAAAAAAACCCAATGATACTTGGATCGATCCAAGAATCGAACCTGAGACGCTTTGCTCGGTAGTAGCGCTTGTGAGCACTCAACCAACGAGGCGGGTACTCTTAGAGTAATGGTTAAAAAATATTTATGTACGCTTTTTCGACAGATTAACACGGATGAAACCGCGTGGCGCAGCTAGTTTATTTATAAACGTATATTTGAAGAAAAGTCAACCAAAGTCAACCGAGTGTTCAATCTATCTTTTAATATACTCTCTTCTTTTAATATAATCTATCTTTTAATATGCTCAATGCTCGGATGGCTCCCGATAAAGCATCGCCGTAACCTTCATGTTCTATCTCTCCTCTACTCCACTCTTTTCTGTCCTTCTACTCCACTCTACCTTAAAGAACGTTTCTCCTTTCTTGGCAACCCTTCTTTTCATCTTAACCTCCGCTCTCAAAAGGATAACAAGTTGAGCATACCAACAAGTAATTCAAATTCTTACTATAACTCTTTCTCTATAAAGGCAGTAAGACTGTGGAATAAGCTTCCAGCTGAAATTCGCCAATCTCCATCTATATCTGTCTTCAAAAACCGTGTTAAGAACTTTTACTTATCTATGATTTGAATACCTACCCTCTACTATTTATGTTTGTAACCTGTATCTACCTTATTTTTTTTTATGTACCGTGCATATGTATATTTTTTTGTATCAATTATGTCTAAAGTCGTTACATACATAACTTCGGTTATGTATGTAGTTGCATGTGTTTGTATGTATATATATATGTATATGTATATATTTATGTATTTATGTGTATATGTATGTATATGTGTATATATTGGCTGTATATGCTACATAAATTCGTACCATTAGGATTGCACAAGCCCGTTACATTAGAAGATTCTTTCTTGTGGGTAGTCTGGAAGAGATCACTATTTAGTGATAAGACCGCCCGTTGCATGCTCTGTACTAAGTCAGTAAGCTTTGCGTTTTGTATAATTTTGTAATTTTTTTTTTAAGTGTGCAATAAAGTTATTTATTATTATTATTATTATATACGAAGAGCCTTTTTACAGGTAATGAAAACACTGGAAAAAATATATTACATTTGATTATAGAAACTAAAGCGAATTACATAAATAGCTAAGAAGTAACGGTAAGAGGCTTCTCAATTACCAACCTATTTGTATAGTTAAGGTCCGACAAGAATCTCGCTTTCGTTCCGGGCTTCCATTCTTAAAGCTTTCACACAATTATCTATTTTGATTGATCGAGATAACTGACATGTATTTGATTTTAATTTTTCTTTTTGAATTTCAAAATAAAATTAATATAGGTACATATAATATATTATTCCTGAAACACTATAATAGCACGCGATCATACGAAAATAATGATTGTTTTCGTGAATTAGTTGCAACATGTGCATAACCGTTGTCGATTATTCAACGGAGACAATGTTTGGTCGCACGCAGAGCACGCCGATGATTCTCACGGCTGCCGAAGGTCGTGGATAAGTTTGTTCTTACAACACGCTTTAAATAATTTGATTTCATAACGCCCAGGGGCGTACTTAGCGAGTGATTAGGATGAATCATATTTTAAAAGGTTCTAAAATCCCATGTTCCTCGCTCTACTGTCTTCGATGACATTTTAGAGTATATAAATAAAGACCTCATGTTAATATATTGTATATTTACATACAAAACTTAGTTCAATTAGGTAATATAACTTATTAAGGAATTTTCGTTATAAGATTCTATCGTTTTTGACGCAAAATTTATAATAATATTTTATATTGCATATTATTTTTAATTAGAGAAAAAATATAAGACATAACATCATAACAAAATTATGTAAAGTACAACTCCTTATGTAAGCATAGTGAAAGTACTACTATAATATTTAATACAAACTTAAAGAACAAGAGTCAAGAAACTCTTTAGTTTATATATATAGTTATATTTAATACACTATTCTCCCTTAAGCTATTTCCTAACGACTGTTGATGAATTGACAATAAGCAGTGAGTGACATTTACAGCTTCCCAGCCCCGGAGCCAAGGCCGTATTAGGTAACCTGCTTTCACTTCCAGTATATCACGAGCAGACCCCTTAATTAGGGTTACAATTCTTAATAATGATTAATTACCACTACATTAAAAAAAAATTGTTTGTTCTATTTTAATTTTAAAACAGAGTAATTGTTACGTTTATTCACTGACCAATTGTTTTTCGTCTAGGAAATATTCCATAATCTATAATTTAACTGAAATTAGTATGAGTTCTTACATTCTACATAACATACTTTTAAAAGTATACTTGTATAAGTAAATACGAAAGTAAAATCTCTTGATAACCCTATAGTTAGAAGCTTCCGCGACCTAACGATCCGTGACCTGTAACCCCACACTAAGACATTGAGAATTTCTATTACAATTGTAATAAAATACGAAATAGAGATCATAGGAAGATTAAAAAAAAGAATTTATAATAAAATATATTCTATTTCTTTACCATATCGATGTTTCATGTCTTTTTTTGTTCAATCTTATTTACTATAAGAAGTTTTTTTTTCACATTTTTTTTTACTGTAAGAAGTAATTATTTTATTTTGTCACATTTTTTTAAATTAAAAGTCTATACCGAATTTTTTCGCGTTTATTTAAAAACTTTACAGCTTAACAATTTTTAAATTTTATTTCCCGACGTTTCGGACCCTTTACAGCGTCCATGGTCTCGGGGGACTGAGGTGGTGGGTGTCCGAATAATGAACTTATTGTGTCTGAAAGTCGTGCTGTGTTCTTATTTTCCTTGGAAATAAATTTTAAAAATTGTTAAACTGTAAAGTTTTTAAATAAACGCGAAAAAATTCGGTATAGACTTATAATTAAATGAGTTAAATTCGCGTAAATATAGGAGAACAGTTTGTCACATTTTTGTCAATTTGTATCTGTCCGTAATAAGTTTCTATTTCTGTCTTTATAGATACATCCTCTCATTATTTTTTCTCAAGTATTTGCAGAGCCCCCGTAGATAATGAACTTAGTTTAAATATCGAAAATAGTTAAGGGTTAATAATTCAAAATGTACACAAGAGCAGAAATCACTGAGATTTGACACACGAACTTTAAAATGTCTGATGTTTTCGGTATTTTTTAAAAATCACGAAGCAGTCTATATTAGGAGAGCTTAGCATTTGTTTTAGGTATGTTAGGTCAATAGATGCAGATTTGACATCATCTTTAAATGTTAAAATGAGATAAATGTTTGTGATGAAATATATTATTAAATACATTTAGGTTGACTACTTTTAGAGAATTTTACTTGTGAAAAATGTATGAAGGAATCGGAAGGAAATTGCAGATGTCTACTGATATAAAATAGGATTACTGAAATGCACGGTAATAGGCAGTAAGTCTCATTGCCTGATATAGGTAGGCCTCTTCTCTTACGACTTGATTGATTGATTGATTAAAGAGATTGAACCGATGTAATTATTACCACGGCAAATATTCCTCAGTGTCTGGTGATTAACTGAGTGATCGTACAGATCTCTTGTTCTAGCAATCTAATTTTGTTTGTACTGCGTTTTATCTATAAGCTGTTAATTATGTTTACACTACCTTATAATCTATTTTAAATCTACTTTGCATATATTTCAATAATCTAATAAATTATCATTGAAATTGCTAAGGCGAAAGGTTAAGCAGATCACGAATTGATGCGGCATACGCAAATTAAACTCGTACTATTGCGTAAGGTCCGACCGCGATCTTTTTGATGCTAAACCGAGATAAACATGCTGATTTTGACCTAGAAAAACATTTGAAAATTTTAGGATTTTTATTTTTAATACATAAAATAAAACGTAGTTTCTTTACTATGAAAATGATGTCATTTTTTGATAAAGTTTATTATTTTTCATCTAGCAATGGACTCATTATAACTAACGTAAAAAATCAAAAGTAGAGCTTGCTTTTTTAGCAGCTAACAATGTGATATAAGACAAGGCGTGCACATGTGTAGACTCGAGGTGCTGTTCTCATCACGACGACTCTACAAAATTGCAACAACTGCAGTCTAGAGTACTGTCATATTAGTTTTGTTAATGCGAAATACTATAGATAGAGTATTGTAACATCATAAGCGTCGCCCTACTGGACAAATTGAACAGAATTATTAGAGAGTAATTTGCCACGCTGTTCTGCTACTGATCGCGGATGTAAATATTTGTTAAATATGTTCCTAGAATTTCTTTAAGATGACCACAGGGATTATCGTGCCGCGAGATACTTGCAACACTACATCTTTTGTTACCTATACCACTACTATACCATTAAATACGCTTAACTTGTATCTCTCGAGAATTAACAAAAAAAAAACACTTTTGAACTGAAGAATAATAAAAATGAGTAATTAAAATAAGACTGTCTAAACATTTAATCGACCTCCAGGGCGACCGGATGATTGATGGAAGGCGAAATCAGCCATTGTTTATGAAAAATTTTAGAAGCATATACTCGTAGCTATCAAATAAGTGTAGGTGCAGATAGCACTTGACGCATCACTTAGCCAATAACCTCTACAATAATGCTTTACTACTGATCGACGGATATATTTGTTTAATATATTCCTAGAATTTCTTTAAGATGACCACAGGGAAAATTTAAAAACAAATCTTGTCATTCAAAACTCAGATTTAGGGTGCCTGTCAATTGAATCGGAGCGTGCTGCGGAGCGGAGAAACGGAAAACGGAAAACGGAAAACAGAAAATCTCCCCTAAGATCCAGTGGACAAGGGCTCTGCAGTCCTATTGGATAATATTTCTTCGTTTCTCCGCTCCGCCGCCTCGCTCTGCATCACTGGACAGGCACCCTTAAACCGGCGACTTCTACATCATTTCTACTCCTAATATAAAATAAATTATTTGAAATTGAAGCCTTCAACAAATTGACAATATTAAATTTCGTGTTGTGTAAAAACTGTATGTCTATCATTGTTTAATATCAAAGATGTCGTAACGTAATCATTAATTTTTGATGCAAAGGTATTATAATCGAAAAGATTGACGATTAACGAAACTATTACGTAATAGCTATACAACAATTGTTAGAAAGAAAACGCATCTGTAACGAATCTGTAAGAGGTGTTACTTCAATCGAAACAGGTTTCAATTTTTAAAATGCCAATCACTCAAATTGTCTAAAAGAAGAACAATGGGGTATAAAGATAGGTGAGTTACCGCTCAACTCGAAGTCAGATAACAATAGAATCACATTGCAGAGCTTTCACTGATCTGTCTTTTCGTCACCTATTCATCTATCTAAGGCCTTAAAATCATTAGTAATTTTAACAAAAGACTCGATGGAACTGGCGAAATATTATGTACATTAAATTGTTACGTATGCACAAAGATCATAACTACGTACTATAATAAGTATTTTTTCTGACTTGTTCGTTATTTACTGTTTTTGTATTATTGCTTCTGGGTGTATAGAAAATGTTAGAATAGCATTTTATTTTTTATTTTTTATTATTTTAAATAATTTAGTCACAGTTAGCTTATCAGGTGATCGACTTACATTTCCCCAAGACAGGAGAAGTGTAAAGTTACTAGCATTTTTTTTGTTGTGTTGGATAGATTTTTTTGATAGACTGTAAATGTATGTAGCTTATTATTTTATGCTATATCACATTCGTTTTATTATTTATACGTATAATAAAATTGTAGAAAAGTTAAAACTGTATATTGAATATTTTTTTAAAGAATAGAGGAACTGCAGCATATTTGGGATACTGCAGGTAACTTGGAATACTTCGATATCTAAATCAATATAAATACCATTTGTGTATTTTTGTCGTAAACATAACGTCATACGAGACATAAAGCTATTGAGTATTAAAGGCAGGATGCAATCCTGACATTCCGGCTACAAACCCCAAAAGAACGAGACGCCTGATTTGAAAACTTATTTGGCAAGAATGCAATCAGTAATAATCATTTACTGTAATACTTTAAATCTTTATTATAATTGTTTAAAATGTTAAGTGACCTTGTTAGTCTACGATGTTACTATGATTCTGTGAATATTTCTAGAATTAAAAATGTGACATAGAATTTTAGGTTACGATGATATGTTGTTAATTTGGAATAGGTACCGAAAGTGAGTGAGTTCCATTCTGGTTTTTTTTATTTTTTTCAAAATGACAACATTTCACAAATATAAAAAGAGAAAGAGGTGAGAAAAGGAAGAAGTGGCCGCTGCTCTTGGCGCTATTAGAGAAAAGAGAAATGGGACACTTAAAGGCAGCTAAACAGTTCAATGTTCCTAGGTCAATACTTTTTCGATATTTAAATAAAAAAAGACTCTCCGATAGAATCATCCGATAGTTTTTTAAACAAAATAAGGCTGTTTTTTTAATTTATTTAAAAAGATTAATTAGCTATTTAGCTAATTAGCTATTTGGAATAAATACTATATTCCAAATTACCTGCACCTAAAGTCAAATCCCGTTTTTGGAGTTTTTTAGTTTTATAGGCATTTTGATAAGGTTTTTGGTTTTTGTTATGTTTGATTTTTTTTTATTATTACAGTTTAATAATTTGACAATAATTTAGTGTATTTTTTATTAAGCCATCCCTTTTCTCATTGAATATATTCTCAAAAAACAAACTAGTATTCCAAATATGCTGCAGTTACTCTACTTGGGGTGGGATCTACAATCGATACGAAAGCCAAAAATATAGTTTGTAAAATTTTTGTCTGTTTGTCTGTGTGTATGTCCGGGATAAACTTAAAAAGCATGGATTTACGTCAAATTTGGCATGAATATTATTAAGAAGTCGGGTACATATTATCACGCTATCACCTACGGGGAACAAGCAATGAACCTTTATTTCTTCAACGCTGTAACAACGTGTAATCTAATAGCGTTCACGCAGACGAGGTCACGGGCAGCAGCTAGGTATTTATAAACCAATAAATGGAAATTAATTTTTAATTTAGAACGATACAAAAATAATTTTATACTTTATTATTTTATACAAAAGTGACTCTTTAAAAGGATGAGTCAACAATAAATGAAACGATCAATAGATAATGAACTTAAAAATAAGTTGTTTTTCTTCAACAAGTATAAGTATGTGTACATTAAAACTGAGTTCTAAATGGTACCGAGAATGTTTTTCAAGCAGTAAAAGTAATATCATCTTTCAAAAAAAGAAATGGATGCCTATATCATCAAGAAACACAAAGATACGCCATACAACAAATTGCGTGATTTTTATTGGACTACTGCATTAAACATAGTGTTTTTTAAGTACTACCAATAACATTTTTAAGACGTTATCCTAATTAAATGCGGTGTAACACAACACCTTTCGTTACCACTTCTATTAATACTTCACGGGATATGAATTTGCGTCAAAGTAGGACAATTTATGCTAAAATAAGGTTCCCTATAATTGCCTGACGATATTTTTATATTCCAAAATGTACTTAAAACAGTCAAAAAAAACTTGCTATCAATCTGGTCACTATGTTTCACCTTTCATTGGTTAGTTGAAATAAACTAATTATAGAACAATTAATAATTATTGTGAATTTATTTTATCGTGACTTATCATCACATAATGTGTTAATTACACCTACCAAAATTAAAATATTTTCTTAATTTACTACAAAACTCATTTGAAACCTAATGAAATAAGTTGAAAACTAATGAAATAAATAAAATACATAATATTTTGAGGCAGGTACAAAATTTAGTTTTTAATTAATTATTCATTTACTCATTATTTGAGTTGGTCCTTAGAACCATTTTATACTATTTATAAATATTTTTAAACTAGCGGCCCGCCCCGGCTTCGCACGGTACACCGGTCTTTAACTAAAATTTTAAAAATTATACATTTATATTTTTTATCACCTACACCTGCGTCGATACTGGAAAATATTTTATAATAGACGGATTGAGTGACAGATTTATTATATATATATATATATATATATATAGATAGATAGATAGTACGGATGAAACATTTGAACTGTTTTTTTTATTAATTATTTTCTCATTGATGAATACTATATTTTAATAAGTATTATTCCCGACGAAGACAAATCCAAAAAAACACAAAAATCATAAAAATCGTTCCACTCGTTCTCGAGTTATAAACGGTGTAACTAACACGACTTTATATATATATATACATATATATATATATATATATATATATATATATATATATAGATTACAACTTAAATAGCTATAACCATCCAACTTTGTACAATCAACAAACAAATAACGACCAAATATTTTAAATTTTAACAACGTACAAACAATCAAGACCGTAGTACCCTAAAGTATTTAATTTTTAATTATATACAAAAAAGAAAAACAGATTTTTAAATACGGGCGAGTGTCATTCTTTTGGCCGAAGTTTTGGTCAGCGCGATTCAGAAAATTATCTGCGCCATCTATCGTATAATTGTAGAATATCGTTTTTATATTTAGTGACATTTAACATAATTAATATTTAACATAGTAGTATATTAATTGAAAATGATGTTTATCTAAAATATTAAAACGATTTCTATTCCTATCCGACATATTTAGTAAACTTTTAAGTTTAACAAAATAATAACTCAAATATAAGTTTTGTGAGTTTTAAAGATTCCTTAGACCAGATGGCGTTGGCGGCGTAGGTACCTATTTCTATTTTCTTAAATATTTATTTTTAAATTTAATTACAATGAAACAAAAACTAAATTATACTGTGAGTTATTTCCAATTTTTATGTATTAAAGTTATTAACATTGGTTTTATACTTTTTACGTGATACGTGATCAGAGAAAAACACGATAAGAGATGGCGCTGATACAAAAAAATACGCGCTATTGAAATTTATTCTTGATGATATATAGTGTATTAATAAAACAGAGGTTTTAACAGATTTATTATTTGTATAGATAAATGTATGTATGCGGAAACGAATTCGAAATTAAACGATCGATCGGAAAATCATTATTGGGTACACTATTATGAGACGATTTAAATTTTTTATTTTAATTGGTAAACCTAAAAACCACCATTATGAGATTATCGATCAACTACTGATCTATCACTGTGAGACGATTGTAAAAGTAGAATATCGTCTTGTACGATTTGCACAGTTTCAACCGCGCTTAAGTTCTTTTTTTTTTTTAAATTTAATTTTACTATTCATTAAACTTATATGCATACCGCATTGAAGGGCAAGCAATTAATTTAAGTTATTAAGTATTTGTGTAACCTCAGTAGGTACGATTTTGGTAAATATATACAACTAAAATATAATTATTAAAAAGTTTAGCCGCTTCGGAGTTTCTGTAGTTATAATGATTGATATCGTTATCTTTTAACGATTATTACCTTTAATAATTTTATTATGAATAATTTAGTCATATCTAAGTATTTTATGAATTATTGTATGTGATGATGTGTAATAAATAAACGTTCAAATGTATTTTACTATATTAATTACATAAAATTAAATTTTACTTCTCAAAAAAAATTCGTTTACTTCTTCCTGTATTTTTCCACTATTTTTCATTTCATAGTTTATTTTAAAAGGATAAATAAATATGAATTTATTAACTAAAACTAAAAAATAATTTTATTTTAGTTGTATTTATAACAAATAATAATAATAATAAATAAATAATTTGCTAGCTGATTAAGAAGTTAATAATAGAATGTGTACTTATAACGTGTTTATCGCTAAGCCAAGGACGAAAGCGACTAGCCGATATCCTCGGAACATCCTTTCACGACCTACGTAACTACATTTACGGATACTTGTGCATATTTTAAAATACGTAATAAACCATAAAGGCATAATATTTACTTTATCCTACGTAATTAAACCCTTTTCATTTGAATAGGTATTACACAATAAAATGAGTCGTTTTCTCAAAATGTAACGAAAAGGCTCCGCTAATTACCTTAAACAAAATTACGAAATTATAAATTTGAAATATTTTGTACACATAAAAACATTTTTTTTTTGTTTATAATAATTACAACATAAACTTTTTCCAACAAGCACTTTACAAACAAGTTGTGTATTGACAAATCAAGAACGCTAAGATCGGCACTCAACATTTCTTACACTAACTTAAACGTTCGCATAAAGAGTATTATTATTGAAATAATTGCATAAAAATAAAGAGCGATTAGGTTAAAAAATGTACCTTGACCTTTAAACACTGACAATGATAAAATCATTTAATGGAGCTCCTTCACAACCCTTCACTCGATTTGTACCCAAGCGATGACACCATTTCGATGCATACCTACGCACCTTGATGGTTATTTACATTTACTTACTTCGAAAGAAACATTTTGTTTATATTAAAGACGTGGTTATTATAATTAAATATGCAGATTTATTTTTAATAATTCAAAACAACAGAATATACTTTATAATTTTACATAAAGTAATTATTATTAATTATAAAAAAATCCTCTCTAAGCTTCTGTAAATGGAAATAACTTGTATTTTCAAATCGTATTATTCATAGTAACACCAGTTTAGATCTAGCGTAACAGCAATCCCATGCAATTTCTAATAATTCAAAACTAAAAATATTTCAGGAAGTACCTACTTTTATTACAATGCTTGGGTACTTCAACCAGGTGTACAAAACTTATATCATAAACATCTTGATATATCATCAATTATTTTTAATTCATTTACAGGATGCACGCTATAAAATAGCGACAATTTTAAAATATTTTAACTAAAACTAATAACCGATTTTGTAACGACACGAATTTCCAAATGTAGATTTCTTAAAACATTATGAGTAATGCTTTTGACCGTTTATTGCGATAAATTCTCCGCATAGGGTGGCATACTGATCTAATTAGTAAGACTTGATATAGCGGAAGGGTCTTTGTGGCAACGCACTTCCGCGCATTGTGGTTGAGAATCGTGCCGCGAGACACTTGCAACACTGCATCTTTTGTTACCTATACCATTAAATACGCTAAACTTGTATTTCTCGAGAATTAACAAAAAAAAAACTTTTGAACTGAAGAATAATAAAAATGATTAATTCAAATAAGACTGTCTAAACATTTAATCGACCTCCAGGGCGACCAGATGGTTGATGGAAGGTGAAATCAGCCATTGTTGATGAAACATTTCGGAAGCATATAGCTCGTAGCTATCAAATAAGTGTAGGTGCAGATAGCACTTGACGCATCACTTAGCCAATAACTATTGTAAAGAAACTACTGGATTTATTTAAATAGTTCATTTCATGACTTTTTTACAAAACTACTCCTTCAAGCGTATAAAATATAAAAACTACACGAACTTATTTGTATAATGTTTTATTCATTAAAATCTTTTTCGAAAAATATGCAATCATCAATTATAATTCAATTATAATTGTATAAAAAGCGGGGTATGTAACAATTGATTCATTATTCGGACACCCACCACCTCAGTCCCCCGAGATCATGGACGCTGTAAAGGGTCCGAAACGTCGGGAAATAATTTAATTTAATTAAAAATCGTTAAACTGTAAAGTTTTAAAACAAATAAACGCGATAAAATCCGATTTAGACTTTTAATTAAATAAATACTTTTACTTTTTATTTTTTATTTGTAGAATTTGAACCTACGAAACCAATGATGATTCCCAATGGAACTTTAACTTTTCATTTTGTTATTAATGTAAGAGATTAGTCCACCACGCTGCTGCACTGCGGGTTGGCGAATAATTTCCCTACTATAGGTAACGATCGTTATCAGATGTCTATGATAACAACCGGGACCGACGGCTTTAGATTCTCATCGAGGCACGGTGGGGAGACCCACAAGGACATACAACCAGACCGGAAACAAATATTTTGTACAAATACAAATATCTATCCCGAGCGGGAATCGAACTCACGACCGCTGGCGTGTGGCGTTGAGTCTGTAGCGACATCTATCTCGCCATATACGAACTTGAAGAAACTAACGAATCCTACATCGCGCTATCGAAGTTTTCAAAGCGATTGAATATATATACAAGAACCCGACAACAAACGTTAAGTGGCGCGTAGCCCACCAGACACACACCCGTCTGGTCGAAGGATCCTTCCTTTTCAATGGCAACCTCTCCCTACGCCAAACTGGTGACCCCGACGTGATCAACGTCATCACTACGCCAAACTGGTGACCCCGAGCATGAACGTCAGCGCAGCCTTCGCAAATCTACGTCATCGTAACGTCATCATCACTTCCTCAAGCTTTCGAGCAGCGAGTCATACAGCCAGCCAGCATCCACGGCTACTACGGGTATCCTGACCACTAGCATGCAGCGAACGCGCATTCCTGGTCATTACCTACAGCCTTCTCAGCGACCTTGGCACAGCACACTGCACTTCGGCCGGTCAGCAAGCAGAGACGCACTTCTCTCCTGGTCGACGCAGCAGCCCGCCACTACGCAGCACTTCACCACCCCGACTCACTGGGGCATCACCGCAAACAGTTCCGACTCACCGTGAACTATGCGGCATCTGGTTCCGACTCACTGGAACATTCCACTGGCCCGGCAAACATCACAAGATGTATGGACGACTCACCCTGCTATCGACCTCCGGTCTCGGAGGGGGAGTGATGTAGCGACATCTATCTCGCCATATACGAACTTGAAGAAACTAACGAATCCTACATCGCGCTATCGAAGTTTTCAAAGCGATTGAATATATATACAAGAACCTGACAACAAACGTTAAGTGGCGCGTAGCCCACCAGACACACACCCGTCTGGTCGAAGGATCCTTCCTTTTCAATGGCAACCTCTCCCTACGCCAAAAGTCAACTACTCACACCACTACACCAGAGCGGTCGTCGATGTATACTATATACAGCATCATAAATAGCTTTCTTCACATGTCTAGAATACGGTTGTTAAGTGTTAATTTAAAATTGGAAGTCGTTATAAAGATAGAGCAGTGAGAAGCAGCTGTTCGGAGCGCTGAGTTGAGGTGAGTCGGCTTGATACCTGAAACGCTTCTATACAAATATACGTTCATACAAGTATAGACAAGTTTGTACAGAGTTAAAAGGAAATTTCTATAGTTATTGAATATTTTGTCGAACTTTAAAAAAGTTTTTTAAAAAAGTCTTTGAAACTTCATTATCATTTGCTGTCACGCAAGAAAAAACGATGAACGAAGAAGCTGGGAAACCATAGGATGAATTGATAGTTTCATGTGATGGCACTTGGAAGAAAAGAGGCTTCTCATCTCTTTTTGGTGCTTCTACGTTGATTGGTACACCGGGAAAGTTTTAAATGCCATGGTTTATAAGCAGTTTTTGTGATGGATGTAATAATTGGAAAAATAAAAGAAACAGATCCTTTTGTGGTACGAAATGTAGAAAGCTTTGATAAAATGGAAATAAGTGACATTATACAAGTATTTGCAAAGCCCATAAATAAACATGGCCTAAAGTATCTTACGTTCATTGGTGATGGGGACTGCAAAACTTTTAAGGGGATTCTAGATGCCAAGCCATACGGAGAAACTTTAGTAACAAAAATAGAGAATACGTGGGCCACGTAGAGAAAAAGATAAGAACACGCTTCTGTGGTGTTAAAGAAGATAAAACGAATAAAGGAATCTGTGGAAAAGGTGCAGGTAAACTTATTGACAATGTTATTCAAGAAATGACGAAGTTCTACGGGTTAGCTATTCGACGATATCCTGGTTCGCTTGAAGAAATGAAAAAATGAAATTTGGGCTACTTATTACTAGCAAATGTTCTTCAGATGCAATTCTTTAGCATCAATATTGTCCAAAAGGCGAAGACAGTTGGTGTAAATGCTGCAAGACGAAAGCTAAGGGTGAGCTCGACCAATTCCATGACAATAAACCACCTCTAATACCATAAGTCCAAGAAGTTATCAAAACTGTTTACGATGATTTGTCAAAAGGCGAATTATTACCTAATTCGTTGTTTAGGAGCAGAGACGCAAAACAATAACTAATCTATATTTCTCTATAACAAATTCGTTGATTCAGACATTTGCTCCAAAGCATTTACACTCTGGCCACAATATTGTTGAAATTGCAACATACTTATCTGTCATTATCTTCAACGAAGATTCTGTAGGAGTATTAAAAGTAATGACGACTATTGGATGCCCCGTTGGCCGCGAAGCGCATACTTAGATATGTATAGAAACGTGATGAAACGCGTATCTTGCGCTCTGAGTACACGAGTGATGCCGTTAAACAAGAAAGAATTAATATAAGAGCTGAACAATCTGCTTTGAAAGTTTTTTTTTTTTTTTTTAAACTTTATAGACAGGTATCGCCGATTGAGGATAAGTTACGATTTTTATAATTTTAACCAGACTTGAAATTTTTAACGCCTTTTACTCAAAACTGTTTTGCAAACTTTTTTCCATCATATCTCGAGAACGGTTGTACCGAATGACTTCAAAATAGGGTAGACTCCGCACATATTATATAGACGCACGGAATGCTCTACTATCAGCCCAAAATTCCCGATATTGCTATTTTTATGGAGAAAAAAAAAACATGAAATACGTAAATTTTTCTTCACAGGTGAATAATTGAATATATTCTATTCCGTGCATTTAAGCTTACAGATGAAAACGCCGTTCACTTTTTTTTTTCAGATAAACATATCAGCCGGAATTGTGGAGGACGTGAGCGTTCATTTTTTTCGAAGCGGGTGTTTTCAGAGCGTTATAACTCATTTTCTATTAGATATTTTTGGCTAAAAAATTATATGCGTGCTCTTAAAATACATATAAATAAATTATAAAAAATCTTAAGGCTCAACCTTTGCTCAACCTCTTACCTTTGCACTGTAAACACAGTAAACAAACAGTATTGATTTTTTTTCTTCTTTCATGTACGTCTTAAGTGTACAATAAAGTATAAATAAATAAATACCGCTACCTGATAGCACAACAGACCAGCCCGTCGTCAAAGGAGTTCCTACCTAAGTATCGAATGTTTTCGAGTTTGTTTTTCTCCGTTTCTAACTTCAAACTAAAAACTAGACGTAGGTAAAACGAAATGACGAGGATTACGTCAAGTACATAAAATGAAAAAAACAAAAAAAAAAAAACACATGTTCAATTCTTTAGACAATTTATTTACAATATATTAATATTCTCTTTATTTAATCTGTTTCACGTTGCTCATTATCAGTTCAGGCACTGCACATACATCAGTTTAAGCATCACACAGAAAATTTAAGTAAGTAACATTTAAGACCTCACTTTTTCGTAAAATAATTGAGAAAATATAAAAATTTCAGTTCGCTTTTAGCGATGTTATATTGTCTGCATAATAATCTCATTACGATGGCCTAATTAACTTATAATCTACAAAACTATCGGCTACAATCGCGCAATATTTTCAAACAGCTGTTACAAAAACGCAAAAATAAGATTATTTATTTTCGTTAAAAGCATTTGACTTTATTTCTGTTCAAAATATTTTTCTACTTATTAGGACAAGTATCCATTGCGCTGAATATAAAAGTGCGAAAACTTGTCGTGGCTTAATACGAGTACCTAAATTACCCACAAAGGCGGATCGAGCGCTTAAAACACAAAACATCCTAATAACTTCAAAATTATGCAATATAATTAAATTTCAAACCACAAGTAAATTAGTTAAGACAAACACCATAATTATTATACTAGGTTGGGTCTATCGGAAAATATTGCATTACACTGCTTTTTTTTTTTGGTTTGTGAGTTTCGCCAAAAATGACGTCATAAATTCTAAAATAAAGTCCATAAGTGAAAAGAGGTATCACACAAACAACATTGACAAAGATATCGCCTACTACTTGCCAGTACATGGGTCCTATCGCTATTATAAAGAATAACAAAAAATATATATATACATAGATCAATTTCTATTTATTATATTTAATTTATTAAAAAAAAATTATATTGTTACAAAATTCATTATATATTCACCTACATCGAATCGTTTTAACAATCTAGTGTTTATTACACTTGTAGGAATTAAAATGAGTCGCAACGTTTAGAAAATGTTATTATGAAAATATTATGTATTAATACTACTTATAAAAGTTTTAAACGGTAGTGATTTCAACTAATTGTTTTATATTTTAACCAAGCATACATTCGACGGTTATACAAATATTTAATCCTACGTACTATACTTAAATTTTATATTTAAAAAAAAAATGTTTAGAAATTTATATCGAAAAAGTGAGGTCATAGCGAGCTGGCTGTGTTATTCTTTAATATTTATTGCTGAAAAACAATATTAAAAATAACAAAAACGCTCTTTCTTGCCACGAGGTAATTCTCATTATAAAACATCAACAACAGTTACATTAAGGAACATTAAAATGAATGCACAATGTATCGCATTACACATTTTAAATTTCCATTTAACAAATATTATTCTAACATGCATAAAATAGAATATTACTGAGGGCTATTATTGTAAATTGTAAAAGAATTTTTAATAATTATGAATAATAAGTTAAGTACATATAAGTAACAAATAAAAAAAAGTACGGATTTGAAGTTAGTTACGTTATATACTTAATTTGGTCATACATGTTATATTATACTTTATAATTATGAAGAATGTTTGAATACAATGTTATACAATCTTTTTATATTCATCATGAGACATAAAGCCCTCAGTTATACTATAATTTTAAATAATATAACAACATGGATTTGGTGGTTTTTGACTCTTGGAAGAAAAAAGTTTTAAAGCATTTTACTTTTTTTTTTTTTTTTGTTTGAATGCAATTTTTTATCAATTTGAGATCAAATGTTTCACAAGTAAAGTTTGTTTCAATTTGTTTAAAATTGAAAAAAGAACGGTTTGCATTTCACTACTAGTAAATAGTAGAAAGTAAATGATTGGCATGCATGTCTTATTGATGATATTTTTTTCCAATCTTGTCTTTAAAAACAGTATCATTTTTATTTATTCAGCAATTATACCGGAGTTATTGCTTTGGTAAGCTTTTTCTTTCCTTATCTAGGGATGGCGATCTGAGATCGATTTTTCGAGCCAAAAAGATCGATTTTTGGATCGATATTTAGTACTGAATCGATCCAGTAAATCGATATTTTACAGTCAATTTTTATGACAACATTCGATTTTTATGCTTTATTAAAAATATTATAAATTAGCTTACAAAAAGTTACATAAAAGGATAATAAAAATTTCAGTTAGTTGAATATACAAATGTATGTATACAACAGACGAACTTTAATGCTAAAAGCATTTTTTACAATTAAAAACAGCACCAATTTCTAAATTATTTTTCTAAACACTTGTTGGAATGGTCATTTTACATAAAATAAGAATATTATTCTTAATAGATTAAAAAGATAGATTTTTGAGAAATCGATCTTTTAGACTTCGATTTTTTTAAGAATCGATTCATCATGTTGCGATTCGAATCGATTTAAAAATCGATCTTTTTTGAGAAGAATCGCCATCCCTATCCTTAACGCCATCTATTACTGAATAGCAGAACTTATTTTTTACATATTTCACGTAAATGTTAACTAAACCATAAATCGTTTGGACAATTCCAAAGAATAATATTCAGTAGAGTAAAAGGAAATGTTATATATCAATATCAATATCTGTGTTATACATCAGGCTGAAAATCTTTTAAGACGCGGTATAGTGATATTTGATACTTTAAATCACAATGTACCAGAAATTATCATCATCAATTGTCAACAATATATAGTTATAATTGTCGCGTACATAGCGACTTCAATTTTAATATATTTTCATCCTTATTTTACACGGTGTTGGCTTTTTAATTTTTGTAAATTATGAGTTATGTAGGAACAACCTTATGGAAATATTCCCTTTTTAGTAAAAAAGTGTTATTGTCTGAAATTCAGACTTTTCAGTAGAAAAGTTTGAATTTTCAGACAGTATTTGACTTTATCAGAATTTTCCCGAGTTTTTTTTAATTAATGATAAGACTTTCAGTCTTTTAGAAATTTGTTTGAAAAGACTCTGAAAGTCTTGTCATTAATACAAAACTCTGAAAAACGCTAAGAAATTTTGATAAAGTCAAATATTGTCTGAAATTTCGGACTTTTTAGTAACAAAAGGGAATATTTCTATAAGGGCATTTCCATAAATAATATTATGATAAGTCCATCGGTGGGATTTTAGTTTTTATTTTTTAATGGTTTTAAAAAAATTGTAGTAGCGAAATGCAAGTTATAATAAAGCTAGCTCTACGAGTAATATTGTTTTTTGGTTACATTATTTTCAATTTTTAATCTAACTGTTATAAATTTAGGAGTTCTTAAGCGTATGTTCCAACGTTGCAACATTCTCGTTCGATGAAATTCATTGTTTAGTTTAAACAGTTGCATTTGGGTTACACTTCGAAACATACTCTCAATATTTTATGAAATAAAATTAGATTTTGTACTTTTCGTTTTTTTTTTTTTTAAATGGTTTAACACATTTTAACATATAAATAAAGAATACATTTTAATATAAATAATAGTTCTCTTGACATACAATTTCTGATTGTTTGTTTATATTAATATATTTTTATTTATATATCATATTAACACTTGTGAGCTTATATTATATCAATTATTTCATGTTCTTTCTCTTATGGGTTATACTGGCAAGATTCTTAAGTGTGAACACGCACTAGAAGGCACAATGGTTTTACATAAAATAGGTCACAAGTAATAATATGCTATATACTGGAGGTAATAAAATACAGTTACGCTCACTTTTAATTTCCAATACACCAAAAAAAAAAAAAAAAAATGAGATAAGGAGCTATTTACAAGATAGCTAATAATTTTACCCGTAGAGCTGGCATGAGTATATCACTTTGTATAAACTTTACTTTAAAGATTAATGAACAATCTTTCGGGATATAATCACCAAAATATACAAGTATTAATGGAGCTGTAAACATCGAGCAATAGGGAAATATAATTAACAAAAATTAATGAATTATTAATTAATGCTAAGTCAGACAGAATGATTTATGTTCAACGTCAACATATCACATTAAATTTTACGTGGAAACAACATTGACCAACAATATAGAACTTTATGGCCTATATATTTACGTAAATAGGCTGATCTGATCGGTCTGACGAAATGATCTGGTGATTGACGTATTTGTCTAAAAATCAAAATTAATTGATGACATCATATCCGTCACATAGCTCAATCTGTTGATGATCAAAACTTCTAAACAACGATAGCCACGGGAGGATACAATAGGTACGGTAGCAGGCGTGGATTCAGAGGGAAGGAGATCAATCAATACAATCCGTCTGAATCGAACATTAATATTGATTTAAACAAAAGAAAATAACTTTTTGAAACATAATATACACATGCAATCAATTTATGATACAAAAAAAATTAGTTATAATCATTTTTATTCAATTGTCAAGGTATGAATGTATTTTGGCTCGTCCTATATCCTAAACAGCTAGAAAGATTTTAGCACGAGGTATCATTAGTTTCCATGGAGTATAGAGTTAAAGGAGTACAACCTCGTGTTGCGAAAAGTGTCGTCGAAATTCATTAAATTAGGGTGGCGCCACATTAGCATGAGGGTAAATCTTAAATGAAGCGCCAAATAACAAAGCAGTCATGACACGGACTGAACACGTAATAAAAAATATAAATTAATCACAATAAAATACAATGTAATATAAACATTATCAATAATAATTAAAATATTAAAAATTAAAAAAAATCACAATTATTGATTTAGTCGACTATTCGATTCGACTATCGACTACAGAAGTCAAAAGAAATACTAAATTTTTCAACCCACTTCACTCTCTTTATAACCGCTAACTTCATACCATTTCCATTTCCTACATTAGCGCTATTTCGGTGAGTATTTGAACAATAATTTGCTGTTAAAATTGGACACTTTTTCAACTAATCCCCCATACAAGATAGTTTTCTTTAACTCTATACTCCATGTTAGTTTCGTCGTAATATTGTGAGTGATATCTGTTTTATTATAGGTATTAGGAATTTAAATACATTTCAATAAAGGAAAAATAATACTTATTTTTTAAACAATTTACGAATTCAAAAATATTTTTGAAGTAAAACTTCTTTAGGCACAACTAAGGGGTAACTGCATGCTTTGGACGACGACAATGCAACGGAAACGCGTTACGGCGATGACGCGTTTATATATAATTCGATTTTTAAATATTTAAAGTATAATGATAATTGAATTAATGTATTTATTATGTAAAATACTCGATATAAATCAGTGTATATATTACTGTTGTTATAGTATCAATATATACTAATTCTAACATGACTTATTTATATTTAACTTAATCGTCATCTGCCACAATGTCAAAGAAGTTTTACTTCAACCGCGTGTAAAGGTTATACACATACTCATATTTTTTAGGATAAATTGATACAGTTAAACTCAAATCACCCCCCTCCCTTCCAGATCAAATGTAGATAGCCTCGTAACCGTGTCCGCGAGAGGTGTAATGGTGGCGGTTTGCGACGCGACCGGCGACCGCGAGAGGAGAGACAGAGACAACAGAACCGAGACGACCAATGATATAACTTGTCGCGGTCTCGTCATCTCGTGTCTCTGTCTCTCCTGTCGCGGTCGCGTGTCGCCGGCGCGAGCCGCCCCGAGACCGGTCCCTCCTCACGTGAGGCGGCACGAGGGCAGGCGGCCGCACGACGAGTGCCAGCGCCGCTTGCACTGCGTGGACTCCGCGTCCGACAGCTCCGCCGTCGACATGGTGCGCGACCCGCCCGAGCCCAGCTCTGCGACATAAACATCACAACATCCCTAATCATACTAATATTATAAATGCGAAAGTAAGTTTGTTTGTTACGCTTTCACGTGAAAACTATTTAACCGATCATCATGAAACTTTGTACACATATTTTTGGAGGTATTAGAAGTAACATAGGATATTTTTTATTTATAAAAATATTTTTTTACGAAAGATAAAAAAATTGTTTGTCAAAAAATCTCAAAATCTGCGAGCGAACCCGCGGGTAAAAGGTAGCATACTATAAAATTGATAACAGCTATGATCGCGGCAGGCTTCTACGTGAAGATTTTCTACATTTTGATAGGAACAAATGCACAAAAAACAAAATATTGCGCATTGTGACCGGTAGAGAACGGTCCGGTCAGAGAGGTGGGACCTCTTTTTTGCCGAGGTGTCGTAAAAGGTGACTTAGATAAAGGTACATCACCAGGATGGTGATGGGCAGCAGCATCACCATATCCTACCACAATACACTATACTCGCCAACCCGTCTACCAAACGTGGTGAATATTTGCCAATACCCCCCTCCCCCCTTCCCTCCTATCCCCCAGAGATGATGGCGAGGCCTAAGTTCAGCAGTGGACATCTAATGTGTACCCTCCCAAATAATAAAAAAAAAAAAGAAATTTTCCTATCAGTTCATAAATGACGGAGTTCTGAGCTAGAAAACGAAAAAATAAAATTAGACCCAGTGCCTTTTTGAAATAAGTTAAAAATGAGCCACTCAGCAATTGTGGCTCTACGACACACACCCGAACATTTCGAAAAATTAAACTTTCTAAAACTGTGAGGGAGTCGAAAGTAAAAATCAAACCGAACCCAAACTACGCGATTTTTTTTAAATTTGAAATACCTAAAATCAATGTTAGTTTATTATGAAAGTTAATCTTTCTGGTTCCTATACAAAAATTGAAGAATGAAAAAAAAATATTGTTTTAAACTAACGCGATCACTATTCTAATTTTATCATCACTATCTCTATTTAAGTTTATAATTGTTCGGGTAGACAGATTTTTCTGATATGTCACCATCCACCATCTCCGTACGTCAGTTTCCCCGTGATTATGGCGATTGAAACATTGCCAAAATATAGGGACCTCAACAAAATAATAAACGTGGTAAGCACCCGAACAAATATAAATTTAAATATGAAAAGAAAAAAATATATGATTTGATAATTTTTTGTCTATGTAAATTTTCGTGGATTTTAACACATTTCCGCACAGCGCACATTGATATTATAGGTTGATGTGATATCCAAAATCTTCTTTGCCAATTCTACATTTTTGATTTACTTAAATATAGTTAGTAAAAATTTATGTTACGGTCCGAATATTGTTTCAACAAATATTACATTTGAAAGTAATCCCAGTAAAAATCGAATATATTTTCTAAAACATTCATTTAATAAATAATACGGATACAGTTTTAGCTCTCCAGTTCATCATATTTTTAAGATTTTTCTAGAAAGCTAGTTTAGATCAGAAATACTTTTAAATGTAGTCATAAGTCAAAAAAGTCAATTATGCAACTCGAAATAGAATACATTGAAGCGTTCACTCGAATATGTAAAACACCTACTAGCTAATGTGACAAAAATTGTTGTAAATATTAAACGTAAAGATACTTAAACAAACCGAAAACTACAAAGACTTTTAAGTGGTTAGTTATAGGTAAAACGTTTTTATAAATCGAGTGCTGTATAACCGCTACTTATTGGTGTTAAAAGTAAACAATCCAATTGTGGTTTAGTACGACATAAGATGAGTAGGATATGAGTCACAAACGGATTAGTTTCGATGTGTTAAGGGGAATGCGCAATTCAAACTCTTAAAATGCCTCTAAAATACTTCATACAAATCCTATCACACGACTCATGCTACGAACCTAACTCAACGAACAAATACGTTCACGAACTTGACCGGCTTTGTTAAATTCGTCGGAATCTGCAATGGAGTTGGAATGAATATTTAGTATTTATGTACTATATTTGTTAATTTTGTTTTTGGGGAAGTCATTGTCGTTTGTTTTTTTTTTTTTTGTTAACAAATATATGATTATTAGGTAATATTTACAAGCCTTGTGTCGATTATAAAGTATGCAAACGATATACATAATTAGACATTAGGACAATTTTTTCAATATATTAACAATGATTCGAAATATATATACATATATATTTTATTTATTTAAAATTAATTAAAACAAATTTGCCAGTGCTGTGAAGTATTTACAAATAAAATATGTTATGGTAATACACAGATATTTAAAAATGCAATGTAACAAAATACATTATTAGCTTATTACAAATCAATGGCCTTAAATTATGTAGTAATATTTTCCTCATCCTACAGAATAGGTTTATTACCTTTTCAATAGAAAATATAAATTTATTTTGACCTCCAAACCTACGTATTATTTGCCCAATCTACTTTCAATAATCTAAGAAAAAAGATAAGCTGTCAAAGTCTATCTGACGTTATCTTACAATGAGATACAATCGATAAGATAGACAAAAACGCTGTCAACGTAAAATATGACATAATGTTAGATACTAGAGAGGTTTAAGATTATTACAAAATGATTGTTATTTTTTGAAATTGTACTATATTTGCCAGTGCATGTTTCACTGCTGAGCAAAGGACTCATCACCTACTTAAGTGAAGGTTTAGAACTACTGCCACGATTATAATACACGTTTTGGAATTTCTCCTGAAACATGGTCACGATTTTTTCTTTATCGTCCAAGCATTAAATGAATTTTCAAATAGTTTATTACTCGACCATTGATAATAACGTTGCAGTGTGAGATATATTAATGTACAGAACAGGTAAGGCTGTATCAGCGTACAGGCATATTCTAATCAAGGTATGGCATTGTAGTGTACCATATTACAGTAGTGTCACCAATGTACGATGTACTGTGTAGTGGTGTATTAAATTACAGTAAAACGTGTATGAGCATAATATTAATATATGTTTTATTCCTAACACAGTAATATCATATTATTATTATTTGTTTTATTACGAAGACAATATACGTGTTTTATACAGGCCGTGTTCTGATATAAACTGCGAACACTGCTCAGTGTTGTCAGTGCTGAAAAGTTCGTTTCGTTATAGACTGTTAGTACACTGCCGCAGTACCATAGAGAAATATATGACGTCATAAATCGCCACCATTTTTGTACTGTGAGCACTGGCGCTTTCGAGGTAAGGTGCTCTCAGTACTGTGATCACGTGATCAAAACAGCAGTGCCAATGATTGTTATTATTATTAATAAATATTATTATTCAAAAATGTCAACAATATTGAAATATTCATTTTTCTTGTTGAATAGAAAATGTGTATATAAGAAATATTTTCATTTGAAAACAGTGTCGAAAAATAAGTGAAGATGATAGTATACTGGAATACGTTCCGTTATAAACAGTAACCAGTACAGCACAATATAGCAAACTAAAAAGGAACGGCTTTGCAGTATACTGAAACACCTCATAGTGCTCTAGTGTATTTCGGAACATGGCCACAATATCATAATAGTATCGGAAATTTAAGATCAGTGATGTAAGTTATATCGTTATATAAGTTGAACGCAAGGAATTTATATCATAACTGGAACGCTCATTTAATAAAATTGTATATTCAAATATGCACCTTGAAATAACTGTTATAAGGTTGACATTTGTTTTCAACATATAAAGTGAAAAATTGTTCCGAGCGTTTTGTCGACTACTGGTATTTTGTCTCTTTCTTACGAGTTGCCTTGAATCTATGGTAGAAATAGATGCTATCCCTCTCTTAGGAACTTTTTTTGAGTGCACGTGCGCATTCCAGTTTGTATATAAATTCCTTGGTTGAACGTTTACCGTGGCGGAGGTCGTGCTCGGTGAAGTAGTGGTGCGCGGAGGCGTAGTGCCGCTCCACGAGGTACGGGATGACGGTGGAGCTGTGCAGCTCGTCCGAGCGCCGGCTGCGCGCGCGCACCGCCGCCTCGCCCGCCTGCAGCGCCGGCCGCGCGCGCACCCAGCTGACACGCGCGCGCACATACACGTTATGATGGACAGGAGAGACAGAGACAACAGAACCGAGACGACCACTGGTATAACTTGTCGCGGTCTCTTGTCTCTGTCTCTCCCTTATACTGGGGCCACATTAACAGGAAACGTCAAGGCCTATCATCGCGATAAATATTGCTTTAAGTTTTAACCCGATTAAGTAAGTGGCTACATTTGAACGTTCAACGTGAATGCCCATTCTCGGCGACAAATTGGCGCTAATACTATACCGCCACTTGAACTATAACCTAACGTCAAATGGCAATGTGAATGCCGTTGTTAAATTAACGCATTCAGTCGTGGCTACACCTACATTCATCACAATGTTAAATTGTATTTCCCGTTAATGTGGCCCCAGTATTAGTGCATATACTACTGGAGGTAGCTTCCCATAGACCGAAAGTGTAGACGAGGTCATAGAGAGAAACAGACATATCAGACTACTTGATATCTCTCTCTAGTCGCACATGTTTGTAATATGGATAATTAAAAAAACTTTTAGATGAAATGTAAAATAATAAAATAAAATATTTAAAAAATATAAACATATTTTTTTTCATTAGTTTTAACATTTCATAGAAAATCTAATGAAGTATTTTATTTTACTCTAAATACAATTGTTTTAAAATTATATACTTACTCATGCCTTCTAATTTCCTGAACAGTTGGTCGTTCATCGGGATTTCGCTTCAACATATGCATTAAAAGAGTTCCAAGTAAGTTTCCAACAGATGACGGGGGAGGTGCTGGCTCTCCCCGACCTATAGCCTCAAGGAGTCGATAAACATTGTCACCTTCAAATGGATATCTTCCAGTTGTCATGTTGTATCTGAAAAATAACACTTTTAACATTAACTATCTCATAATATTTTTAATTAAACTATTTTGAAAACTAAACTTATATTTTTATTTTACATACTATAATAATGTGAAAGTTAGCTAGTCTTACGACTGTTTATTTCACAAGGTTAGGCTACATAATGCAATGCATCAAATGAGGAGTATTCGAATTTAAAATGATTAAAACTGAACGATAATTTGTTGTTAAATTTTATAAATATTAATGTGAATACATTTTAAGAGCTATCTAGACTGTACATTTCTTAATATAGCGGTGTATTCACAAGATTTCTTAACAACTATAACAATGAAAAAAAGAATGACAAAAGCATATAATTATTTAAATTAATAATTGTACAATATTTTTACCTACAATAAAAAATACAAAAAGAACTTTCCATTGTAACACATGAATTCAGGTCAGTTTGTTGTATATTGTTGATGATATCATATTTTAATCACTTGTGCTGTCACTGCCAATAACATGTTTATTTACACTTAATGTTAAATGATATGTATTGTAGAAAGTTTAATGTCAAGTATTTCAGTATTCTTATGAATTAAATAATGGTATTACCAAATTATAATTTTGTAATAAAGAGTACAAATATAAGAACATTTCATAGTTCATAGCTCTTTTGAACAGATAATTATAACTTTATAATATATTTTTTAATTAAAAATTGTTAACTTACAATGTGACTCCACTACTCCATATGTCAACTTTGACACCAGAGAACTGTTCAGCACCATTTGCTATCTCAGGAGGTTGAAAGGCTGGGGAGCCTTGACCAGTGTAGCATGTGTCTTCGGGAGAAAACATGTCTAAGGCCTAAAAATTTTAAATATATCAGATATTTGAACATTAATTTTATTAGAAAAAGAAAATATTTACTTTTGCTTCAAATACATTTATACAGTTATGAAGAGTTTTGAAATAAACAATAAAAATATTTTACCAGCTGTACATCAGTACTCACTTCAGCAACTCCGAAATCAGTTATTTTTAACGTCTGGTCCAATGTCAATAACAAATTTCCAGGTTTAATATCTTTGTGAACTACACCCTGGCCATGCAAGTATTCTAAGCCGTCCAACAGCTGAGTGAAGTAATCATGTGCTTGGCGCTGAGGAAACTTCTTACCCGGACTTGATTCTAACATATCCTATAAAATTAAAGTTTTAGAATAAATGAAAATAAGTAAATGTAAAATAAAATTTTGTTTATATATAAACTGAAGCCCTAGGCTAACCTGAAGTACACCCACACAAAACTCCATAACTAAATACATTTTTTGCTTCTCATCATTGTACATTACATCGACTAGTTCTATCACATTTTTATGTCTAAGTATTCGCAGCAATTGTATTTCCCTCTGAACATTTTGTTCACCGTTTGGTATTCTCCTTAATTTTCGCTTTTTTAATATTTTTACAGCTCTCCTACACAAAGTTTCAGAATCCAACATCTCTTTAACTTTTCCATAAGAACCCTCACCTAACACATCGCCCATTACATACTTTCCTACCATTTTGCATTTTTTCTTCTTACTTCTGTATATTACGTCTGCACTATCGACTCTATGAAAAAATAGGTTAGTCTGGTCTAAATTAAGATCTAAATCATCTATTTGATCGTCGTCGAGCCAAGTAACCGAGTGTCGTTCAGGACTGCCTTCCAATAAGAAATTATCTTCACTTTCTTGCGGTGCAATAATACTCGATACTTGAAATTCCTCATTTTCAGCATCTGGAAGACTTTCACTACTACAGATTTTCCTACACATTCTTGGATCCATTATCTATCAAAACAACACATTTGGAAAAACTATTTGTAAATCTAAACCGACTATGAAGACTCCCAACGTTACAAATAACTTTATTTATAAAATAATTTACACATCTCTCAAAATATATTCCAACCGTACATGGTGGACTAAAGATTTCTTATAAAAATTAGCTTTGTATTTGCAATGATTGAAGGTAAATAAAGTATGAATCCATGAAAATTGAAACATCTTTTTTTTTTTTTTTTTTTTGGGATTTTATGACCTGGTATCTACAACCTTTAGGTCAACTCTTATTATTCATATATACGTAATAATACGCCTCTGAGCATATTTCATTAAATTGTTTTAATTGTATTCTTTATGTATTTGTAGATGTGCTTGTAAGTATGTTCGTCTTGTAATAATTGTTTTAATGGCGGCGGGCGGGACAATAAATCACACTTATTTTCAACATCACTAAGTTCACTGGCCAACACTAGTCTGTCAATCAAAAATTTTTGACAATCGAAAATAATGTGCTCCACAGTTCCATCACTTGAATTACAATGTGAACAAGTTTTATTCGCAATAATGCCGAGTCGAGCAAGGTGTGACGGTGCAGTACTATGACCAAAACGCAGTCTATTTATGATAGTAATAAAGTCTCGAGTAGCATCTTGTATACGATGATACCAAGGTCTTGCAGGTAAGCTTTCTTGTATGCTTCCATACCATTTTCCTTTCGTATCTTGATCTTTCTTCCACATTTCTAACCACAACTTTTGAATATTCTGGTCAATACATTGCAAGTAATCAGACATAGGAACATACATTGTATTTCTAACATCAACAGCATTAACTCCTTCATATGCAGTTTTATCAGCCATTTCATTGCCAGAGATACCTTTGTGGGAAGGCACCCATAGAAAGAAAATTTGAATATTTTTATTGTGGTATTGGTAAATTATTTGTTTAATGAAATAAAGGATATAATTAGACTTGTATTTAACTGTGAGGGTAGATAAAGCTGTTATCAAACTCAAGGAATCAGAAATTATTAAAAAATATTTGATGTTATTGATTTCGCGAATACGCATTAATGCCTGATACACCGCATATGCCTCTGCCGTAAATATAGAGCAGGGTTCATGCAGAATAAAACTTGAAGAAAATTTTGCTTGTGGATCATATAGAGCAGCATGTACATAATCACTTGCTTTGCTCCCGTCAGTGTAGATAACATAGTACATTGTATTTTCCTCCAAAAATTGAAGCATTTCCGAATTATTGTTTATTGTCTGTTGGACTACATTAATTGGATGTGAAATACACTGATAAGAGAAAGAGTAACATGGCCATGGAAACTGTTTTCTAATTTTAAAAAAGCTATTGTCTATTTCCAGAAGTATGTCGGACAGTGTTGGAGAATTACCGCATAATAGACCTTGTGCTGTTGTTAATGATCTTCTTGGTGTTCTATCTATATAAGGTACAATTTTACTTATTATTTGAGTGTTGTTTGATGCTATTAGTTTGAGACAGTATCTTTCAGCAAGTAAGATTCGCCTCAAAATCAAAGGCATCACTTTTGTCTCAACTTCCATGGCCCTTATGGGAGTTGAGCACATAGCACCAGATATTATTCTTAAAGCCTTATTCTGCAATATGTCTAATTTATTTACATGAGAACTATTCATATAAGCGAGGGAGCTATAATCTAAATGACTTCTAACAATACTTTTATACAATATTGACAATATTTTAGGGTCTGCACCCCATGTTACGCCACAAAGTGATCTGATAACATTTAGTCCTGTGTGAGCATTTTTGGATATGTATTTAATATGTTCTTCAAAAGTTAGTTTTGGGTCCAATATTATTCCTAAAAACTTCTTTGAAGTGACTCTATTTATAATTTCATTGTTGTAAATAATATTTGTATTTGAGGATTCATTGCCAAAAAACATAACACTACTTTTAGAAGGGTTAATTTTTAAATGTAAACGATCATTATAATATTGTAATAGTTGAAATAAGGATTTGTTCATATTATCTATTGCAATCTCTAAGTTGTAATTACTGCTGTAAAAAACAATGTCATCAGCAAATTGTAAAATATTTACATTCCTATTATTTACATATTTACAAATTTCACTTGTGTATATATTGTATAGTAATGGTGATAGTGTGGCACCCTGCATTGTGCCTTTTGAGGCACATTTGGGTCCATATAAAATATTGTTATGCCTAGCATAGATTGTTCTGTTGTTCAAAAAATTAAAAATCCACTTACATAAGTGCCCGGGCACACCCAACCTAGACATGATTTGAACTAGTATACCAGGATCAACACTGTCAAAAGCACTTTGAACATCTAGAAATACGCAAACAGTGTTTAATTTTCTATGTTTTGCATTTTTCAGGTCAGAGATTAAAGAGGTGAAACTGTCTGCACTACTACGCCCTCTACGGAAGCCATATTGTATATGTGGAATGAAACACTTGGATTCAACATACCAGTCAAGACGGACTTTCACCATATTTTCGAATATTTTACCAAGACAGGATGACAAGGAAATTGGTCTATAAGAACTAGCAAGCTCAGGAGATTTGTCGGGCTTAAGTATTGGGACAACACACTGTGTTTTCCATGACTGTGGAATAGATTTATTACGCCAAAGCAAATTGAGGATGCTAAGAAACAACTTTTGGGCAGATACATCTAAGTTTTTAATTACGATGTAAGGATAATCATCTAAGCCAGGAGTCGTATTTCGTCTGGAGTGCAAGCTTGTTAAAAATTCAGACCATGAAAATGGATCCAGTAAAAATTTAGAATTTGGGTTATGATTGTTGATTTCAAAAAGAATGTTCAGTTGATCTACTTCAATTAAGTTGCTATTATCTGATAATTTATCTAAGAGTGGAGATATAAACTCATTTGTATATGATTTATTCTTAGGTCTTATGCCTTTAAACATTTTTAATAAATTCCAAATTTTACTTATGTGAGTATTTCTATTAAAAGTGTTACATAAATTATTCCATCCAATTTTTTTCTGTTCTAAAATTGTTCTCTTTTTCTGGGCATCTTTTCTTTTGTAATTAATATAATTTTCAATAGTAGGCTCTTTTCTATATAGTTTTAGTGCATTATATGAAGCAATAACACTTTGTTCATATATACTATTCCACCAGGGAGATGGTGGCCTGCTTATGAAAGTGTTTGTTTTAGTGAGCTTTGGAATTGACATTTCTTTAAGAGTATCTAAATGAAAACAGAAATTATTATAGGTTGAAATAGGATCATGTGATTGAAGTATGAAATCATTAAACATTGTTTTTGAAAGAGCTGTGTATGTTGCCCAGTCAGCTTTTTTATATATAAACCTATCTACAGGGGAATTAAGATGATATTTATCTATACATAATGAAATCTCTGTTATTGTTGGATAATGGTAACTTCCCATTGTATCATCATGTACAGACCAATCACATAGTGGTGCGAGGCTGCCACTGATGAAGCTTACATCAATGGCAGAAGCAGTTTGTTTAGGGCGATTTATAGTTGTAGGTCTACCATCATTTAAAATACACAAATCTAAGTCATCAATTAAATTAAATAACTCCTGACCTCTACCTTTCGTTGACTGACAACCAAATGCAATATGATGAGCATTAAAGTCACCACTCATAAATATGGGTTTTGGTAGATCATTAATAATGTAGCGGAGTCTATTAATTCTAATACGTCCACTTGAAGGTGGACAGTATACACAGAGAATTGTTAAACTACTATGTCCTGTTGATACAGATACAGCAACTGTTTGAATGTCTTCATAAAATATGGTATTTAATGTATTATACTTAAGGTATGGTTTTATCAGTATTGCAACTCCATTATGTGCATTATTTGAATTTTTGTTGTAAATATTATATCCTGGTATTTTAAAATTATTATCTTTGAACCATGTCTCATTAAGAAGGCAAATATCAATATTTTTTTGTTTTAAAAATTGGATTAATAAAGGTTTTTTACTATTTGCACTTTGAATGTTATACTGCGCAATACGTAACTTGGATTGTGTAGAACTAGGCCCTACACAATCCATTATGTTAAGTTTTTTATTAATGCATCTTTAATAGTTTTAAGATTAGTGGGTGTACTGTCATCTTTATTGGCTAATTCCACCAACGTCTGTACTAGGGCCATAAGTACATCGTTGTCGGAAATTATTTGACTTTTAAGGTCTTTAGAATGGACTATTTTAACTTTATTTACATCTTGTACAGACTTATTTGCAGAGATATTTACAGACTTATTTACACTAACATTACTATTTACAGGTTGTGATTTTGGTGATGGGAGTGGAGGGAAATCTTTTTCATTGGTGGTGACTTGTTTTGTAAAGGCGACACTTGCATAAGATATGTTGTTTTTCTTTTCAATAATCTTCTTTGTTTTAATAGGACATAATCTAGATATCGCAAGATGAGGTCCACTGCAATTTATGCAGCTGATTTCTGTTGGTTTATCACATTCCTTATACAAGTGCTCACCTCCGCAAATACTACATCTTTGTTTACCATTACAAACTTTTGCTGAATGATTAAATTTAAAACACCTATAACACTGTAGTAATGGTGGAATGTATTCGAAAACTCTGTACGAGAATAGATCATATTGTACATTATTAGGCAGTACATTAGATAAAAAGGTGATGCTTACAGTCTGCAATGGAATGCGCTCTTGTCCTACTTTCTTTGAAAACCTTCTTATTGCCACTATTTCATAAATTGAAGAAAGTCTTGTGTAAAGTTCTTTGTTAGATATATTCGCTGGAACAAATCTAATGATGCCAGTTTTTTCAATTTGCGCTGCCGGTATGAACGCCTTCATATTATATTTTGTGAGGAAAGTGGTGTTATTAATAAAGTTATTGGCCGTATTATATTGCTTGAAAATAACTGCTATTTTATTTGCATTCACCCTCTGAATACCTGTCACACCTTTTACATCCATTGCGAAAATATGGTTTAAGTATATAGGGCTCTTGTTGCCCAATCTATCGTCGTTTGTGGATTCCACATACACTTTAAAGTCTGTGTTGGTCGAGTTTTCCGGATATAGTCTTTTATAATTTGGTTTATAGTACGGTAGATAAGCATCTCGCTCATCGCCGCAGCCCGATGGTCCAGAGCCTACGCCTACGCCTCCTTCATCCGTAGGCCGTGACCGTTTTTTTGAGGCGGGCGGGTGAGACCCGCCCCCCTCGTTTACCTCCATTGCTATTGTGCTTTTCAGCAGCTAATAGCAATATTTAAATTCACTTTAATTATAAAAAATCACTTTTTATAAGAAAAATTAAAAATTAAAGTTGAAAGTCAACCGCGCTTTTTCAAGGTTCCCGCCAGAATCCCAATTGAAACATTTTTTTTTTTTTTTTGGGATTTTATGACCTGGTATCTACAACCTTTAGGTCAACTCTTATTATTCATATATACGTAATAATACGCCTCTGAGCATATTTCATTAAATTGTTTTAATTGTATTCTTTATGTATTTGTAGATGTGCTTGTAAGTATGTTCGTCTTGTAATAATTGTTTTAATGGCGGCGGGCGGGACAATAAATCACACTTAATTTCAACATCACTAAGTTCACTGGCCAACACTAGTCTGTCAATCAAAAATTTTTGACAATCGAAAATAATATGCTCCACAGTTCCATCACTTGAATTACAATGTGAACAAGTTTTATTCGCAATAATGCCGAGTCGAGCAAGGTGTGACGGTGCAGTACTATGACCAAAACGCAGTCTATTTATGATAGTAATAAAGTCTCGAGTAGCATCTTGTATACGATGATACCAAGGTCTTGCAGGTAAGCTTTCTTGTATGCTTCCATACCATTTTCCTTTCGTATCTTGATCTTTCTTCCACATTTCTAACCACAACTTTTGAATATTCTGGTCAATACATTGCAAGTAATCAGACATAGGAACATACATTGTATTTCTAACATCAACAGCATTAACTCCTTCATATGCAGTTTTATCAGCCATTTCATTGCCAGAGATACCTTTGTGGGAAGGCACCCATAGAAAGAAAATTTGAATATTTTTATTGTGGTATTGGTAAATTATTTGTTTAATAAAATAAAGGATATAATTAGACTTGTATTTAACTGTGAGGGTAGATAAAGCTGTTATCAAACTCAAGGAATCAGAAATTATTAAAAAATATTTGATGTTATTGATTTCGCGAATACGCATTAATGCCTGATACACCGCATATGCCTCTGCCGTAAATATAGAGCAGGGTTCATGCAGAATAAAACTTGAAGAAAATTTTGCTTGTGGATCATATAGAGCAGCATGTACATAATCACTTGCTTTGCTCCCGTCAGTGTAGATAACATAGTACCTTGTATTTTCCTCCAAAAATTGAAGCATTTCCGAATTATTGTTTATTGTCTGTTGGACTACATTAATTGGATGTGAAATACACTGATAAGAGAAAGAGTAACATGGCCATGGAAACTGTTTTCTAATTTTAAAAAAGCTATTGTCTATTTCCAGAAGTATGTCGGACAGTGTTGGAGAATTACCGCATAATAGACCTTGTGCTGTTGTTAATGATCTTCTTGGTGTTCTATCTATATAAGGTACAATTTTACTTATTATTTGAGTGTTGTTTGATGCTATTAGTTTGAGACAGTATCTTTCAGCAAGTAAGATTCGCCTCAAAATCAAAGGCATCACTTTTGTCTCAACTTCCATGGCCCTTATGGGAGTTGAGCACATAGCACCAGATATTATTCTTAAAGCCTTATTCTGCAATATGTCTAATTTATTTACATGAGAACTATTCATATAAGCGAGGGAGCTATAATCTAAATGACTTCTAACAATACTTTTATACAATATTGACAATATTTTAGGGTCTGCACCCCATGTTACGCCACAAAGTGATCTGATAACATTTAGTCCTGTGTGAGCATTTTTGGATATGTATTTAATATGTTCTTCAAAAGTTAGTTTTGGGTCCAATATTATTCCTAAAAACTTCTTTGAAGTGACTCTATTTATAATTTCATTGTTGTAAATAATATTTGTATTTGAGGTTTCATTGCCAAAAAACATAACACTACTTTTAGAGGGGTTAATTTTTAAATGTAAACGATCATTATAATATTGTAATAGTTGAAATAAGGATTTGTTCATATTATCTATTGCAATCTCTAAGTTGTAATTACTGCTGTAAAAAACAATGTCATCAGCAAATTGTAAAATATTTACATTCCTATTATTTACATATTTACAAATTTCACTTGTGTATATATTGTATAGTAATGGTGATAGTGTGGCACCCTGCATTGTGCCTTTTGAGGCACATTTGGGTCCATATAAAATATTGTTATGCCTAGCATAGATTGTTCTGTTGTTCAAAAAATTAAAAATCCACTTACATAAGTGCCCGGGCACACCCAACCTAGACATGATTTGAACTAGTATACCAGGATCAACACTGTCAAAAGCACTTTGAACGTCTAGAAATACGCAAACAGTGTTTAATTTTCTATGTTTTGCATTTTTCAGGTCAGAGATTAAAGAGGTGAAACTGTCTGCACTACTACGCCCTCTACGGAAGCCATATTGTATATGTGGAATGAAACACTTGGATTCAACATACCAGTCAAGACGGACTTTCACCATATTTTCGAATATTTTACCAAGACAGGATGACAAGGAAATTGGTCTATAAGAACTAGCAAGCTCAGGAGATTTGTCGGGCTTAAGTATTGGGACAACACACTGTGTTTTCCATGACTGTGGAATAGATTTATTACGCCAAAGCAAATTGAGGATGCTAAGAAACAACTTTTGGGCAGATACATCTAAGTTTTTAATTACGATGTAAGGATAATCATCTAAGCCAGGAGTCGTATTTCGTCTGGAGTGCAAGCTTGTTAAAAATTCAGACCATGAAAATGGATCCAGTAAAAATTTAGAATTTGGGTTATGATTGTTGATTTCAAAAAGAATGTTCAGTTGATCTACTTCAATTAAGTTGCTATTATCTGATAATTTATCTAAGAGTGGAGATATAAACTCATTTGTATATGATTTATTCTTAGGTCTTATGCCTTTAAACATTTTTAATAAATTCCAAATTTTACTTATGTGAGTATTTCTATTAAAAGTGTTACATAAATTATTCCATCCAATTTTTTTCTGTTCTAAAATTGTTCTCTTTTTCTGGGCATCTTTTCTTTTGTAATTAATATAATTTTCAATAGTAGGCTCTTTTCTATATAGTTTTAGTGCATTATATGAAGCAATAACACTTTGTTCACATATACTATTCCACCAGGGAGATGGTGGCCTGCTTATGAAAGTGTTTGTTTTAGTGAGCTTTGGAATTGACATTTCTTTAAGAGTATCTAAATGAAAACAGAAATTATTATAGGTTGAAATAGGATCATGTGATTGAAGTATGAAATCATTAAACATTGTTTTTGAAAGAGCTGTGTATGTTGCCCAGTCAGCTTTTTTATATATAAACCTATCTACAGGGGAATTAAGATGATATTTGTCTATACGTAATGAAATCTCTGTTATTGTTGGATAATGGTAACTTCCCATTGTATCATCATGTACAGACCAATCACATAGTGGTGCGAGGCTGCCACTGATGAAGCTTACATCAATGGCAGAAGCAGTTTGTTTAGGGCGATTTATAGTTGTAGGTCTACCATCATTTAAAATACACAAATCTAAGTCATCAATTAAATTAAATAACTCCTGACCTCTACCTTTCGTTGACTGACAACCAAATGCAATATGATGAGCATTAAAGTCACCACTCATAAATATGGGTTTTGGTAGATCATTAATAATGTAGCGGAGTCTATTAATTCTAAAACGCCCACTTGAAGGTGGACAGTATACACAGAGAATTGTTAAACTACTATGTCCTGTTGATACAGATACAGCAACTGTTTGAATGTCTTCATAAAATATGGTATTTAATGTATTATACTTAAGGTATGGTTTTATCAGTATTGCAACTCCATTATGTGCATTATTTGAATTTTTGTTGTAAATATTATATCCTGGTATTTTAAAATTATTATCTTTGAACCATGTCTCATTAAGAAGGCAAATATCAATATTTTTTTGTTTTAAAAATTGGATTAATAAAGGTTTTTTACTATTTGCACTTTGAATGTTATACTGCGCAATACGTAACTTGGATTGTGTAGAACTAGGCCCTACACAATCCATTATGTTAAGTTTTTTATTAATGCATCTTTAATAGTTTTAAGATTAGTGGGTGTACTGTCATCTTTATTGGCTAATTCCACCAACGTCTGTACTAGGGCCATAAGTACATCGTTGTCGGAAATTATTTGACTTTTAAGGTCTTTAGAATGGACTATTTTAACTTTATTTACATCTTGTACAGACTTATTTGCAGAGATATTTACAGACTTATTTACACTAACATTACTATTTACAGGTTGTGATTTTGGTGATGGGAGTGGAGGGAAATCTTTTTCATTGGTGGTGACTTGTTTTGTAAAGGCGACACTTGCATAAGATATGTTGTTTTTCTTTTCAATAATCTTCTTTGTTTTAATAGGACATAATCTAGATATCGCAAGATGAGGTCCACTGCAATTTATGCAGCTGATTTCTGTTGGTTTATCACATTCCTTATACAAGTGCTCACCTCCGCAAATACTACATCTTTGTTTACCATTACAAACTTTTGCTGAATGATTAAATTTAAAACACCTATAACACTGTAGTAATGGTGGAATGTATTCGAAAACTCTGTACGAGAATAGATCATATTGTACATTATTAGGCAGTACATTAGATAAAAAGGTGATGCTTACAGTCTGCAATGGAATGCGCTCTTGTCCTACTTTCTTTGAAAACCTTCTTATTGCCACTATTTCATAAATTGAAGAAAGTCTTGTGTAAAGTTCTTTGTTAGATATATTCGCTGGAACAAATCTAATGATGCCAGTTTTTTCAATTTGCGCTGCCGGTATGAACGCCTTCATATTATATTTTGTGAGGAAAGTGGTGTTATTAATAAAGTTATTGGCCGTATTATATTGCTTGAAAATAACTGCTATTTTATTTGCATTCACCCTCTGAATACCCGTCACACCTTTTACATCCATTGCGAAAATATGGTTTAAGTATATAGGGCTCTTGTTGCCCAATCTATCGTCGTTTTTTGTGGATTCCACATACACTTTAAAGTCTGTGTTGGTTGAGTTTTCCGGATAAAGTCTTTTATAATTTGGTTTGTAGTACGGTAGATAAGCATCTCGCTCATCGCCGCAGCCCGATGGTCCAGAGCCTACGCCTCCTTCATCCGTAGGCCGTGACCGTTTTTTTGAGGCGGGCGGGTGAGACCCGCCCCCCTCGTTTACCTCCATTGCTATTGTGCTTTTCAGCAGCTAATAGCAATATTTTTCACTTTAATTATAAAAAAATCACTTTTTATAAGTAAAATTTAAAATCAAAGTTTAAAGTCAACCGCGCTTTTTCAAGGTTCCCGCCAGAATCCCAATTGAAACATCTTTTTTTTTTTTTTTTTTTTGGGATTTTATGACCTGGTATCTACAACCTTTAGGTCAACTCTTATTATTCATATATACGTAATAATACGCCTCTGAGCATATTTCATTAAATTGTTTTAATTGTATTCTTTATGTATTTGTAGATGTGCTTGTAAGTATGTTCGTCTTGTAATAATTGTTTTAATGGCGGCGGGCGGGACAATAAATCACACTTAATTTCAACATCACTAAGTTCACTGGCCAACACTAGTCTGTCAATCAAAAATTTTTGACAATCGAAAATAATATGCTCCACAGTTCCATCACTTGAATTACAATGTGAACAAGTTTTATTCGCAATAATGCCGAGTCGAGCAAGGTGTGACGGTGCAGTACTATGACCAAAACGCAGTCTATTTATGATAGTAATAAAGTCTCGAGTAGCATCTTGTATACGATGATACCAAGGTCTTGCAGGTAAGCTTTCTTGTATGCTTCCATACCATTTTCCTTTCGTATCTTGATCTTTCTTCCACATTTCTAACCACAACTTTTGAATATTCTGGTCAATACATTGCAAGTAATCAGACATAGGAACATACATTGTATTTCTAACATCAACAGCATTAACTCCTTCATATGCAGTTTTATCAGCCATTTCATTGCCAGAGATACCTTTGTGGGAAGGCACCCATAGAAAGAAAATTTGAATATTTTTATTGTGGTATTGGTAAATTATTTGTTTAATAAAATAAAGGATATAATTAGACTTGTATTTAACTGTGAGGGTAGATAAAGCTGTTATCAAACTCAAGGAATCAGAAATTATTAAAAAATATTTGATGTTATTGATTTCGCGAATACGCATTAATGCCTGATACACCGCATATGCCTCTGCCGTAAATATAGAGCAGGGTTCATGCAGAATAAAACTTGAAGAAAATTTTGCTTGTGGATCATATAGAGCAGCATGTACATAATCACTTGCTTTGCTCCCGTCAGTGTAGATAACATAGTACCTTGTATTTTCCTCCAAAAATTGAAGCATTTCCGAATTATTGTTTATTGTCTGTTGGACTACATTAATTGGATGTGAAATACACTGATAAGAGAAAGAGTAACATGGCCATGGAAACTGTTTTCTAATTTTAAAAAAGCTATTGTCTATTTCCAGAAGTATGTCGGACAGTGTTGGAGAATTACCGCATAATAGACCTTGTGCTGTTGTTAATGATCTTCTTGGTGTTCTATCTATATAAGGTACAATTTTACTTATTATTTGAGTGTTGTTTGATGCTATTAGTTTGAGACAGTATCTTTCAGCAAGTAAGATTCGCCTCAAAATCAAAGGCATCACTTTTGTCTCAACTTCCATGGCCCTTATGGGAGTTGAGCACATAGCACCAGATATTATTCTTAAAGCCTTATTCTGCAATATGTCTAATTTATTTACATGAGAACTATTCATATAAGCGAGGGAGCTATAATCTAAATGACTTCTAACAATACTTTTATACAATATTGACAATATTTTAGGGTCTGCACCCCATGTTACGCCACAAAGTGATCTGATAACATTTAGTCCTGTGTGAGCATTTTTGGATATGTATTTAATATGTTCTTCAAAAGTTAGTTTTGGGTCCAATATTATTCCTAAAAACTTCTTTGAAGTGACTCTATTTATAATTTCATTGTTGTAAATAATATTTGTATTTGAGGTTTCATTGCCAAAAAACATAACACTACTTTTAGAGGGGTTAATTTTTAAATGTAAACGATCATTATAATATTGTAATAGTTGAAATAAGGATTTGTTCATATTATCTATTGCAATCTCTAAGTTGTAATTACTGCTGTAAAAAACAATGTCATCAGCAAATTGTAAAATATTTACATTCCTATTATTTACATATTTACAAATTTCACTTGTGTATATATTGTATAGTAATGGTGATAGTGTGGCACCCTGCATTGTGCCTTTTGAGGCACATTTGGGTCCATATAAAATATTGTTATGCCTAGCATAGATTGTTCTGTTGTTCAAAAAATTAAAAATCCACTTACATAAGTGCCCGGGCACACCCAACCTAGACATGATTTGAACTAGTATACCAGGATCAACACTGTCAAAAGCACTTTGAACGTCTAGAAATACGCAAACAGTGTTTAATTTTCTATGTTTTGCATTTTTCAGGTCAGAGATTAAAGAGGTGAAACTGTCTGCACTACTACGCCCTCTACGGAAGCCATATTGTATATGTGGAATGAAACACTTGGATTCAACATACCAGTCAAGACGGACTTTCACCATATTTTCGAATATTTTACCAAGACAGGATGACAAGGAAATTGGTCTATAAGAACTAGCAAGCTCAGGAGATTTGTCGGGCTTAAGTATTGGGACAACACACTGTGTTTTCCATGACTGTGGAATAGATTTATTACGCCAAAGCAAATTGAGGATGCTAAGAAACAACTTTTGGGCAGATACATCTAAGTTTTTAATTACGATGTAAGGATAATCATCTAAGCCAGGAGTCGTATTTCGTCTGGAGTGCAAGCTTGTTAAAAATTCAGACCATGAAAATGGATCCAGTAAAAATTTAGAATTTGGGTTATGATTGTTGATTTCAAAAAGAATGTTCAGTTGATCTACTTCAATTAAGTTGCTATTATCTGATAATTTATCTAAGAGTGGAGATATAAACTCATTTGTATATGATTTATTCTTAGGTCTTATGCCTTTAAACATTTTTAATAAATTCCAAATTTTACTTATGTGAGTATTTCTATTAAAAGTGTTACATAAATTATTCCATCCAATTTTTTTCTGTTCTAAAATTGTTCTCTTTTTCTGGGCATCTTTTCTTTTGTAATTAATATAATTTTCAATAGTAGGCTCTTTTCTATATAGTTTTAGTGCATTATATGAAGCAATAACACTTTGTTCACATATACTATTCCACCAGGGAGATGGTGGCCTGCTTATGAAAGTGTTTGTTTTAGTGAGCTTTGGAATTGACATTTCTTTAAGAGTATCTAAATGAAAACAGAAATTATTATAGGTTGAAATAGGATCATGTGATTGAAGTATGAAATCATTAAACATTGTTTTTGAAAGAGCTGTGTATGTTGCCCAGTCAGCTTTTTTATATATAAACCTATCTACAGGGGAATTAAGATGATATTTGTCTATACGTAATGAAATCTCTGTTATTGTTGGATAATGGTAACTTCCCATTGTATCATCATGTACAGACCAATCACATAGTGGTGCGAGGCTGCCACTGATGAAGCTTACATCAATGGCAGAAGCAGTTTGTTTAGGGCGATTTATAGTTGTAGGTCTACCATCATTTAAAATACACAAATCTAAGTCATCAATTAAATTAAATAACTCCTGACCTCTACCTTTCGTTGACTGACAACCAAATGCAATATGATGAGCATTAAAGTCACCACTCATAAATATGGGTTTTGGTAGATCATTAATAATGTAGCGGAGTCTATTAATTCTAATACGTCCACTTGAAGGTGGACAGTATACACAGAGAATTGTTAAACTACTATGTCCTGTTGATACAGATACAGCAACTGTTTGAATGTCTTCATAAAATATGGTATTTAATGTATTATACTTAAGGTATGGTTTTATCAGTATTGCAACTCCATTATGTGCATTATTTGAATTTTTGTTGTAAATATTATATCCTGGTATTTTAAAATTATTATCTTTGAACCATGTCTCATTAAGAAGGCAAATATCAATATTTTTTTGTTTTAAAAATTGGATTAATAAAGGTTTTTTACTATTTGCACTTTGAATGTTATACTGCGCAATACGTAACTTGGATTGTGTAGAACTAGGCCCTACACAATCCATTATGTTAAGTTTTTTATTAATGCATCTTTAATAGTTTTAAGATTAGTGGGTGTACTGTCATCTTTATTGGCTAATTCCACCAACGTCTGTACTAGGGCCATAAGTACATCGTTGTCGGAAATTATTTGACTTTTAAGGTCTTTAGAATGGACTATTTTAACTTTATTTACATCTTGTACAGACTTATTTGCAGAGATATTTACAGACTTATTTACACTAACATTACTATTTACAGGTTGTGATTTTGGTGATGGGAGTGGAGGGAAATCTTTTTCATTGGTGGTGACTTGTTTTGTAAAGGCGACACTTGCATAAGATATGTTGTTTTTCTTTTCAATAATCTTCTTTGTTTTAATAGGACATAATCTAGATATCGCAAGATGAGGTCCACTGCAATTTATGCAGCTGATTTCTGTTGGTTTATCACATTCCTTATACAAGTGCTCACCTCCGCAAATACTACATCTTTGTTTACCATTACAAACTTTTGCTGAATGATTAAATTTAAAACACCTATAACACTGTAGTAATGGTGGAATGTATTCGAAAACTCTGTACGAGAATAGATCATATTGTACATTATTAGGCAGTACATTAGATAAAAAGGTGATGCTTACAGTCTGCAATGGAATGCGCTCTTGTCCTACTTTCTTTGAAAACCTTCTTATTGCCACTATTTCATAAATTGAAGAAAGTCTTGTGTAAAGTTCTTTGTTAGATATATTCGCTGGAACAAATCTAATGATGCCAGTTTTTTCAATTTGCGCTGCCGGTATGAACGCCTTCATATTATATTTTGTGAGGAAAGTGGTGTTATTAATAAAGTTATTGGCCGTATTATATTGCTTGAAAATAACTGCTATTTTATTTGCATTCACCCTCTGAATACCTGTCACACCTTTTACATCCATTGCGAAAATATGGTTTAAGTATATAGGGCTCTTGTTGCCCAATCTATCGTCGTTTGTGGATTCCACATACACTTTAAAGTCTGTGTTGGTCGAGTTTTCCGGATATAGTCTTTTATAATTTGGTTTATAGTACGGTAGATAAGCATCTCGCTCATCGCCGCAGCCCGATGGTCCAGAGCCTACGCCTACGCCTCCTTCATCCGTAGGCCGTGACCGTTTTTTTGAGGCGGGCGGGTGAGACCCGCCCCCCTCGTTTACCTCCATTGCTATTGTGCTTTTCAGCAGCTAATAGCAATATTTAAATTCACTTTAATTATAAAAAATCACTTTTTATAAGAAAAATTAAAAATTAAAGTTGAAAGTCAACCGCGCTTTTTCAAGGTTCCCGCCAGAATCCCAATTGAAACATCTTTTTTTTTTTTTTTTTGGGATTTTATGACCTGGTATCTACAACCTTTAGGTCAACTCTTATTATTCATATATACGTAATAATACGCCTCTGAGCATATTTCATTAAATTGTTTTAATTGTATTCTTTATGTATTTGTAGATGTGCTTGTAAGTATGTTCGTCTTGTAATAATTGTTTTAATGGCGGCGGGCGGGACAATAAATCACACTTATTTTCAACATCACTAAGTTCACTGGCCAACACTAGTCTGTCAATCAAAAATTTTTGACAATCGAAAATAATGTGCTCCACAGTTCCATCACTTGAATTACAATGTGAACAGGTTTTATTCGCAATAATGCCGAGTCGAGCAAGGTGTGACGGTGCAGTAGTATGACCAAAACGCAGTCTATTTATGATAGTAATAAAGTCTCGAGTAGCATCTTGTATACGATGATACCAAGGTCTTGCAGGTAAGCTTTCTTGTATGCTTCCATACCATTTTCCTTTCGTATCTTGATCTTTCTTCCACATTTCTAACCACAACTTTTGAATATTCTGGTCAATACATTGCAAGTAATCAGACATAGGAACATACATTGTATTTCTAACATCAACAGCATTAACTCCTTCATATGCAGTTTTATCAGCCATTTCATTGCCAGAGATACCTTTGTGGGAAGGCACCCATAGAAAGAAAATTTGAATATTTTTATTGTGGTATTGGTAAATTATTTGTTTAATGAAATAAAGGATATAATTAGACTTGTATTTAACTGTGAGGGTAGATAAAGCTGTTATCAAACTCAAGGAATCAGAAATTATTAAAAAATATTTGATGTTATTGATTTCGCGAATACGCATTAATGCCTGATACACCGCATATGCCTCTGCCGTAAATATAGAGCAGGGTTCATGCAGAATAAAACTTGAAGAAAATTTTGCTTGTGGATCATATAGAGCAGCATGTACATAATCACTTGCTTTGCTCCCGTCAGTGTAGATAACATAGTACATTGTATTTTCCTCCAAAAATTGAAGCATTTCCGAATTATTGTTTATTGTCTGTTGGACTACATTAATTGGATGTGAAATACACTGATAAGAGAAAGAGTAACATGGCCATGGAAACTGTTTTCTAATTTTAAAAAAGCTATTGTCTATTTCCAGAAGTATGTCGGACAGTGTTGGAGAATTACCGCATAATAGACCTTGTGCTGTTGTTAATGATCTTCTTGGTGTTCTATCTATATAAGGTACAATTTTACTTATTATTTGAGTGTTGTTTGATGCTATTAGTTTGAGACAGTATCTTTCAGCAAGTAAGATTCGCCTCAAAATCAAAGGCATCACTTTTGTCTCAACTTCCATGGCCCTTATGGGAGTTGAGCACATAGCACCAGATATTATTCTTAAAGCCTTATTCTGCAATATGTCTAATTTATTTACATGAGAACTATTCATATAAGCGAGGGAGCTATAATCTAAATGACTTCTAACAATACTTTTATACAATATTGACAATATTTTAGGGTCTGCACCCCATGTTACGCCACAAAGTGATCTGATAACATTTAGTCCTGTGTGAGCATTTTTGGATATGTATTTAATATGTTCTTCAAAAGTTAGTTTTGGGTCCAATATTATTCCTAAAAACTTCTTTGAAGTGACTCTATTTATAATTTCATTGTTGTAAATAATATTTGTATTTGAGGTTTCATTGCCAAAAAACATAACACTACTTTTAGAGGGGTTAATTTTTAAATGTAAACGATCATTATAATATTGTAATAGTTGAAATAAGGATTTGTTCATATTATCTATTGCAATCTCTAAGTTGTAATTACTGCTGTAAAAAACAATGTCATCAGCAAATTGTAAAATATTTACATTCCTATTATTTACATATTTACAAATTTCACTTGTGTATATATTGTATAGTAATGGTGATAGTGTGGCACCCTGCATTGTGCCTTTTGAGGCACATTTGGGTCCATATAAAATATTGTTATGCCTAGCATAGATCGTTCTGTTGTTCAAAAAATTAAAAATCCACTTACATAAGTGCCCGGGCACACCCAACCTAGACATGATTTGAACTAGTATACCAGGATCAACACTGTCAAAAGCACTTTGAACGTCTAGAAATACGCAAACAGTGTTTAATTTTCTATGTTTTGCATTTTTCAGGTCAGAGATTAAAGAGGTGAAACTGTCTGCACTACTACGCCCTCTACGGAAGCCATATTGTATATGTGGAATGAAACACTTGGATTCAACATACCAGTCAAGACGGACTTTCACCATATTTTCGAATATTTTACCAAGACAGGATGACAAGGAAATTGGTCTATAAGAACTAGCAAGCTCAGGAGATTTGTCGGGCTTAAGTATTGGGACAACACACTGTGTTTTCCATGACTGTGGAATAGATTTATTACGCCAAAGCAAATTGAGGATGCTAAGAAACAACTTTTGGGCAGATACATCTAAGTTTTTAATTACGATATAAGGATAATCATCTAAGCCAGGAGTCGTATTTCGTCTGGAGTGCAAGCTTGTTAAAAATTCAGACCATGAAAATGGATCCAGTAAAAATTTAGAATTTGGGTTATGATTGTTGATTTCAAAAAGAATGTTCAGTTGATCTACTTCAATTAAGTTGCTATTATCTGATAATTTATCTAAGAGTGGAGATATAAACTCATTTGTATATGATTTATTCTTAGGTCTTATGCCTTTAAACATTTTTAATAAATTCCAAATTTTACTTATGTGAGTATTTCTATTAAAAGTGTTACATAAATTATTCCATCCAATTTTTTTCTGTTCTAAAATTGTTCTCTTTTTCTGGGCATCTTTTCTTTTGTAATTAATATAATTTTCAATAGTAGGCTCTTTTCTATATAGTTTTAGTGCATTATATGAAGCAATAACACTTTGTTCACATATACTATTCCACCAGGGAGATGGTGGCCTGCTTATGAAAGTGTTTGTTTTAGTGAGCTTTGGAATTGACATTTCTTTAAGAGTATCTAAATGAAAACAGAAATTATTATAGGTTGAAATAGGATCATGTGATTGAAGTATGAAATCATTAAACATTGTTTTTGAAAGAGCTGTGTATGTTGCCCAGTCAGCTTTTTTATATATAAACCTATCTACAGGGGAATTAAGATGATATTTATCTATACGTAATGAAATCTCTGTTATTGTTGGATAATGGTAACTTCCCATTGTATCATCATGTACAGACCAATCACATAGTGGTGCGAGGCTGCCACTGATGAAGCTTACATCAATGGCAGAAGCAGTTTGTTTAGGGCGATTTATAGTTGTAGGTCTTCCATCATTTAAAATACACAAATCTAAGTCATCAATTAAATTAAATAACTCCTGACCTCTACCTTTCGTTGACTGACAACCAAATGCAATATGATGAGCATTAAAGTCACCACTCATAAATATGGGTTTTGGTAGATCATTAATAATGTAGCGGAGTCTATTAATTCTAATACGCCCACTTGAAGGTGGACAGTATACACAGAGAATTGTTAAACTACTATGTCCTGTTGATACAGATACAGCAACTGTTTGAATGTCTTCGTAAAATATGGTATTTAATGTATTATACTTAAGGTATGGTTTTATCAGTATTGCAACTCCATTATGTGCATTATTTGAATTTTTGTTGTAAATATTATATCCTGGTATTTTAAAATTATTATCTTTGAACCATGTCTCATTAAGAAGGCAAATATCAATATTTTTTTGTTTTAAAAATTGGATTAATAAAGGTTTTTTACTATTTGCACTTTGAATGTTATACTGCGCAATACGTAACTTGGATTGTGTAGAACTAGGCCCTACACAATCCATTATGTTAAGTTTTTTATTAATGCATCTTTAATAGTTTTAAGATTAGTGGGTGTACTGTCATCTTTATTGGCTAATTCCACCAACGTCTGTACTAGGGCCATAAGTACATCGTTGTCGGAAATTATTTGACTTTTAAGGTCTTTAGAATGGACTATTTTAACTTTATTTACATCTTGTACAGACTTATTTGCAGAGATATTTACAGACTTATTTACACTAACATTACTATTTACAGGTTGTGATTTTGGTGATGGGAGTGGAGGGAAATCTTTTTCATTGGTGGTGACTTGTTTTGTAAAGGCGACACTTGCATAAGATATGTTGTTTTTCTTTTCAATAATCTTCTTTGTTTTAATAGGACATAATCTAGATATCGCAAGATGAGGTCCACTGCAATTTATGCAGCTGATTTCTGTTGGTTTATCACATTCCTTATACAAGTGCTCACCTCCGCAAATACTACATCTTTGTTTACCATTACAAACTTTTGCTGAATGATTAAATTTAAAACACCTATAACACTGTAGTAATGGTGGAATGTATTCGAAAACTCTGTACGAGAATAGATCATATTGTACATTATTAGGCAGTACATTAGATAAAAAGGTGATGCTTACAGTCTGCAATGGAATGCGCTCTTGTCCTACTTTCTTTGAAAACCTTCTTATTGCCACTATTTCATAAATTGAAGAAAGTCTTGTGTAAAGTTCTTTGTTAGATATATTCGCTGGAACAAATCTAATGATGCCAGTTTTTTCAATTTGCGCTGCCGGTATGAACGCCTTCATATTATATTTTGTGAGGAAAGTGGTGTTATTAATAAAGTTATTGGCCGTATTATATTGCTTGAAAATTACTGCTATTTTATTTGCATTCACCCTCTGAATACCCGTCACACCTTTTACATCCATTGCGAAAATATGATTTAAGTATATAGGGCTCTTGTTGCCCAATCTATCGTCGTTTGTGGATTCCACATACACTTTAAAGTCTGTGTTGGTTGAGTTTTCTGGGTAAAGTCTTTTATAGTTCGGTTTGTAGTAGGGTCGATAAGCATCTCGCTCATCGCCGCAGCCCGATGGTCCAGAGCCTACGCCTACGCCTCCTTCATCCGTAGGCCGTGACCGTTTTTTTGAGGCGGGCGGGTGAGACCCGCCCCCCTCGTTTACCTCCATTGCTATTGTGCTTTTCAGCAGCTAATAACAATATTGAAATTCACTTTAATTATAAAAAAATCACTTTTTATAAGAAATATTTAAAATTTAAGTTTAAAGTCAACCGCGCTTTTTCAAGGTTCCCGCCAGAATCCCAATTGAAACATCGCATCGAAACCACAGATAAAACTACTTTTAATAGTGACACTAAGCAAAATCTATGTCTTGAGTTGACACTCTTTGAAGAGAAAACATGATTATATAAATACTAAACAATCTGTTTTATATTTATTACTAAATAACAATGAAAGCCCTATAATCTAAAAATTCATTTCTATCTACAAAACAAATTTGTAAAAAGTTCATATCATAATATTTAGAGTTTGATACACGAAAGAAAATACAAGAAAATTTCGGATTAATATCCGAACAATTTCACAGAATACTCCCCGTGATAGATGCGATATAATAGGAGATGCAAGATGATCCTACATCTCTATGCAGCACCAAAGAATCAAGCCGATCGGAGAAAACCTTATCGTCGACGATTCGAGCCGCCCGGCGTTTAATGGTCAAATAGAAGGAACTGATATTGGGGCGCTCCAGCCCACAGGTGAAAGCAGTATTCCATGTGAGTTCGGATCTGCGCTTTATACAGAATGACTGGTGAGTCACTATCAATATTTAAGGAGAATACTCGGTATATCCATTTCTCCATTAATTCTGTATAATTGTAGTCGATATAAAGGCATGACATACTGCTTCGCCATGTTGAGCACGCCAAGTTTCTTAGAGGTTAGTTTAGCCTTTCCTTCCAAATGACCACGAAATTGCACATTGCTCGATTTTTCGACGCCAAGTATTCCAATACTGGCTGAGGTTCCGGCCAATGCGCAGGCAGCCTCGACACGTACCGTGAGGTAGCCGCGTATGGCCCTGACTGCCGTGACCCTTTGTGGACGCCACAGACGGGATCTATTGTGGGCAATCAGGGACTCCGCCCACACGGGGGCGCCGTACAGCGCCATCGACCGGATCACCCCGGCGTAGAGCCGTCGGCATGCTAGACTCTGTCCGCCCATATTCGGCATTAGCCGACCGAGGGTGGACGCGGTGCCGACGAGCTTCAGCGCGAGTTGGCGAAAGTGCTTGTCGAAGCACCACCTTCCGTCGAGTACCAGGCCCAGATACTTCATGTGGGCCCGTATACAGACCACAGTATTTTGAACCGTTATCGAGGCACCGGCGGGTGGACCACGTTGAGGCCCATGGAAAAGTAAGGCCTCAAACTTGTTGTGGGCCACCCTAAGCCCCAGTGCCTCAATCCTCCTGACCACCTCCGCGGTACCTGAGGTGGCCAGGGATGCCGCCTCCTCGAAGGTCCCGCCCCGGGCTGTGACCAGAGTGTCATCAGTGTAACAAATTAAGCCCAGCCCAGGGGGGAACCGGCCACGGAGGACCCAGTCGTACCCGATGTCCCACAGGAGCGATCCGAGAACAGAACCCTGTGGGACGTCGCACGACATGGGCCTCCTGACAACGTCCCCTTCCCGGTTCACGAAGAGGACGTTGCGGCCGTCAAGGTAGTCTGCCACCAGCCGTCTTAGGTAGAGGGGCACTCCATGGAACCGGAGTTCCTCCGTGATGCATCTGAATGGCAGACTGTTGAATGCATTGGCGATGTCTAGAGACACCGCCAACAGCACTTCCTTCGAGGCAACGGCCTCTGAAGCCACGGCCTTCTGACGCAAAATGGCATCGACCGTCGACCAACCAGCCCGAAACCCGAACTGGGCGTCGGACAGGTCGGGGCCGAGCAGCGTGAGGTGCTGGACGATGCGAGCAGCGACTACTCTCTCCAACAACTTGCCCACCTCGTCCAGCAATACGATGGGCCTGAAAGCCGTGACTGATTGCGGAGGCCGTCCCGGCTTCGGCAGGAGCACGAGCTTCCCCTCCTTTCAGCAGTCAGGGAACCGTCCGGACACCAGGCTAGCGTCGAACAGTCCCCTGAGGCGGGGCTCCAGGTGGTCGAGGACCAGGGCCAGCACTCGGGCGGGTACACCGTCCGGCCCGGGGGCGGCGCATTTCCGCATACGCGTCGCCGCCGCCCCTATTTTCAACTCACTCACAGGCGGTACACTTTCCTGGTCAGCCTCCCGGTCGTCGTCTGATGGCCATGACCGGGGGTGTGTGAACCGCCCGCGTTGGGAAAAGTCCCTCGACCACCTCGGAGAGGAAGCCCGGCTGGAGGGTCTCCGTAAGGGGGGAAGACTGCACGCGGAGCTTGTTTAGCGCCGCGCGATATGGGCGACCCCAAGGGTCACGCTCTAGACCCTCCACCATCTCCTGCCGCTTCTCGTCTTTGGCGCGACAGATGGCCAGCTTTATCGTAGCACGTGCGTGGTTGTACGCCGCGTACAGCTGGCCCTCTCGCTCTTCGTCGCGTGTTCGGCGACGTCGGCTGTAGGTGTAAGACCTCCAGGCACGAATACAGGCCTCACGGAGGTCCGCCAAAAGTCAAAGACAATCTGCGCTAATATACCGCGAATGCGACCAGCCTCGGCACTAACAACCTCCAGCAAGGGGGGAGACAGCCAAGACTGAACAATGGCCGCCTCCACCAGCAGGTCCCGATCGAGTCTACCCACAGCCCATCGCGGAAAAGCAGGAGCTCTGTCCGCCACGCGACCCCTGCTGGGGCCCTGGAGGGACCGGGAGACCTCTATCCGGATGTAGCGGTGATTGGATAGGGTCTCAACCTCCTCCAGGACACACCAGCTTCTTACCCGTGCGGCGACACCGGGGCTGACGGCGACAGCGCCGCACGCACGTCAGGGCCGACCCCCGGTTTAGCAATACGAGATCCGCCGCCGCCGCCCATTCTTTAACCGTCGCACCGCGAGCGTCCGTCCTGGGGGACCCCCACGCCGTGGATTTGGCGTTGAAGTCTCCCAGCACGAGCACGGGACCCCGTGCACGCCGTATCGAGGTCTCCAAGTTGTGTAGGAAGACGCCGTCAGCCCCAGGGAACTCGAGAATTCGAGCCCCCGTTCGGGCTTGACGGGTTCTCGCAGCGACGCTCCCAAGATCGGAGATGTCGATATCCCGTCGGGCGCGTTTCAAGACGGCCTCATACGTCAGGCCCTTCTCCTTGCCCTCCGGCAGCACAGTGATAACCACCGCAGCTGCCTTGGGCACTTGGAGCCAGCGCGGCTTCCTCTTCTTGGGCGGCGGCTTAGGCTGCCCTCTTGTCATTGGCGCCGCCTCGCGTTCCGCGGCAGCGTTGCGACCCATTCCCCGGGACTTCCGACCCCTCACCACCTGCCAGCCCTCTTCGGTGGGCGCAGCAGCAGCGAGGACAGAACCCTGAGGTGCAACTTCAGCAGCGACAGCAGACAGCAACTTCTGCCCTACCCCATTTGACTAGGAGATTGAAAAATAGTAATTTCAGAGACGGCTAACAAAACTCAATGTGTCAAAAATATACATAATTAAGTATTGTAAACTCTTTTAATAAAATAATTAGCTTCGCTCAATTGTCAATACCAATGTTTACGAAGACCCATAAATAATATTAAAATAAAGACGTGCCGTCCTTAGACGCTCGAAACCACTATTTTAGTACTTCTAAAACATTAAAAATATCCTTTATAAGAACGTACTAGCCTTATAGAGAAATTCAAAACTTGCAAGTCTTACAATTTTTCTGTCCGGCAGTGGACGTGATTGATTAAAGTAAGAGGACGATTTACAAAAGAAAAATTAAACTAATAATATTTTTTATCAATATTTATTAACATCAGTATTTACAAAGTTGTTTTGTTAATATTTTATATAAATCATACAAATTATTTATAACTTTTCGGCATTTGCAAATTTAAGGTATTTGGTGTATTCCATATTTTAATTTTAACAGAACCAAAAAAAATCTTAAGTTCTTCAATGTAATGTGATAAAATAATTATTTAGTGTTAGGTTTTACTTTTTAATTTTTCCTACATTTGGCATTCATTTCCTTTTTGAGGAGCGCCAGTCGCATGAGACAAGCGTCCCGCCACAAACGCCGTTCTTGTAATCGCTGTAACGGCACCAAAGCGTTCAGTCGCTCACAAATCCTTTCTGCGTTCTTTGATTCAGCCATGCGCGGTGTTTCTCCAAAAGTTTTACTTACGCTATGTATATATAATCCATAACTAAAAGAAAGAAATAAAAATAGAAACCGACTTAAAACGTCCTAATTTATACATAAGTATATAAAATATTGTAAATTACTCAACTATGTATACATATATTATGTATTGCGTATTTAATACATGATATCTTATTTTGATGATATTAACGTGTACATGATTGATAACACATAATTATATTAACGATTTTTAATTTATTTTATGAATTTATTTTTACGAACGCTACGAAATCATTACATATTTGTGAAAATTTGTACCCTTTCGTGTAACAAATATTTAAGTATATTTTCATACCAAAACAATTTAGAGTTTTTAAAGTACACTACCTACTATGACGTAGGTACATAAAAGTAATGTAGGTACATTATTAAATAAATTTTTTTATTTATTTATTTTTGTTATTTTGTAAAGTCTAGAATCTAGATCTAATAGAAATCAACTAAACAGGAACGAATAAATTACTTTGCGATGTAACTTCTAATTCCATCAGCATTCAAGTGCGCATTTTCTAAGGGGCCGAGAAAAGCATAGCGCATTCCCAGTCCTTCCGATATAGCTTTATCGATGTCCTCAACGTCTATGACTTGTTCGTCAGCCAAACGCCAAACTTCATTCAAAATTGCATATCTGGAAGATATATTATAGCCTCTACGATTAACGATTTATTGATATATACTACATTCGGATTAGTGGGAATAAGCAACTTTCAGAATGTCTCCCAACACATGAAGGTTTTTAAACGATGTATTTCTTCACATCCAGAGAAAATATTAATTTTTGAATAAGTAAATCATTTAAAACACAAAACCAAAAACAGACACCACAATAAACTACGTTGATTCAAATTTGAACCCGCCCGCGACCTATACTTTTTTCCACATTTTCTATCCAATGCATCAAGTTTGTTCAAACAATGGGTATATTTTTTATACATAATATAATAAATCACTGAAATTTTAAGCACTATAGCACCAGAAGTAATTTATTTTTAGTTTTTGTTATATTTTAGACACAAAAATTTTCTACTACTCGTCTAATCATCCAAATTTAAGCACTTGACCTTAACTTAGTTAACCTCAACTGAGCCAGCTTAGCTCTAGTCAGTTATTCTTATAATTATAGGTATTATTATTTTTTATACACTGCAGTACCTATAAGTAATTAGCAACTTACTGGATTCGATTCAGTACAAAGCCGTCAACCTCCTTATAAAGCGAAACTGGCTCCTGTCCAATTTCTTTCATTATAATTCTGGTTTTCATGAGCACTTCCGGATCCGACCATGGCGCTGGTACTATTTCAACTACTCGCACATAGTAAAGAGGGTTTACTGCATGCGTTACAACAACCTGAATAAATTATCAGTTAATCACATAATACATGCATTCAAATGTACAAATACCTAAAATACCAAAATTACCATTTTTACAAAAACTTACTTGTGATTTGTGTTGTAATCCGTCTGAAAATAGAGATGGCAGTGTGCTCGTTGAGCTAGACAAAATAGCTGCGTCATCCACAATGTTGTCCAAACTTTGGAATACTCTTCTTTTTAATGTGAGGTTCTCTGGTAGACATTCTTGTATAAACATTGCATCTTTTACTGCTGTTGCTAAATTTGTGGTTCCTTTAAAAAGTTTACAAAGTATAATAATATCATATAAGAGTTAAAATATTATGACTAAATTTATAATATTATATATTACCGACATTATTAGACATAATTAATTATATTAAAATAAATAACGTCAAATTACTAATTTTTATTTTTTTTATAATATATTAGATAACCGTAAAGGTTTTTAAATTGAAATATAAGTATATTTAAAACTATGTTCTTTTTATTATTGAGTAAATAAAATTTAGCAAGCGATCTTTAAAATAATAAAATATTAAATACTTTATTTTATTACAATCTATAATATGTGCCACTCTGTATGTTTTGTTTTCAAATAGAACTTAATAAAACACAGTCAATAACTTGAGAATTGTCATGACTGCGAGTAGGTACATTGTTGACGTGTTAAGGATAATTACCATCAATACAACTAAATTGTTCGTCAGCGTTGAGAGTACCACGAAGCAGACCTTTTTTCCCCAATTTTTTTAGTTGAAACTTAATATCTTGGAGCGCATCGCAAACTTGTTTGGGAATAATATCAAAGATTAACACTTGGTAACCAACTGAAGCGAAGACGCACGCCCAAGACCTCCCTATTACACCACTGTAAAGATAAGTTTAAAATTACTATCAATAAAACAATATAAAATAAAAATAAAATTCGATATATTACTACAATCCTTTTTTTTTTATACACACGTCTGCTTCTAGGTAAGCAGCTCAAAGCCTATGTTTCCCAAAACAGCCGACTGATATACATATTTCTTTTATAATAAATGTATAGTACATCCAGACAGACAGAAAAAAAATGTATATCAGGGACAGACGAGCGTGTGTGTGTGTGTGTGTTAAATATATTGATGACACTATGGGTAATGACTCAATAAATACTCTATAGAACCTAGAACGATCAAAAATTACTTCATCGGTCATCCCATTTTCAGTGAGAATGTATTATTAAGTAGGTAAAAGTCGCGCGTATCGAATCGAGCTATTTATATAGAGATATTGAATCCGAAGCACATAGCCACATATTATAAAACAAGATCCTACGGCCACTTCTTTTTGTCTGCCTGTGTCTGTCACTAAATTCCAAAAGTACTCAGATATTTTTTTTAATTTTGTTGTTGTTTATTTGCTTTCAACGTGTGATTCTGGTCGTACCTGAATCACACGGTGAAAACGCAGTGACGAAGACGAAATAATTCAAGAGGAAGGTAAATGGATATAAATAAGAAACTAAATAGGTGCTGGGACACATTGTAGAAGTGAAACTTCAACGGACAAGTGGCAAAATGAACGCCAACGGACAAGTGGAAAAACGAATCGCAACAAAATTTATTCTTGAAGTTTTACGGGCAGATTGTTAATCTACTTGTCCAATTTTGGAAACCGGACAATTTTTACTTGAAGTTTTGAAATTACATCAAAATGAAATTTCCGCCCTTGAATAATAATAAAAAAGTTGTAAATAACTAAAAATATATATTTATTTAGTATACATTTATTTATTAAATAATCTGTGTTTTTTTTTCTGGCGCAGGGGAATCCATTTACGGATGATATCCAGGACGCCCGGGTCGACAGTCCTAGACCTATGTCGGACTCGGCACTTTGGGAGTGCAATACCGTACTAAACCCCTGCGGGAGCCTTCAGCCGCTTTAATTGGAGGGTCCCGGATCTGCAGGCAACAGGATCCCTCCAGCGACAGGCTGGCCTCGGCGAAAAGGTCAGACTTCTCCTCCATGGGGACTATCCGGCTAACCTCTGAACAGTCCCGACGACGTCGTGTCTAGCAGGACCGGGTTCGCAGCGCCGCCCATCTCGGGCACACCTCGAGGGTGTGCTGGGCAGAGTCCACCGCCGCGCCACAATCGTGACATGCAGTCGTCGGCTCCCTCTGGGCCGTCCGGCACAGGTAGTCACCAAAGCAACCGTGCCCGGTGAGAACCTGCGTCAGACGGAAGGTGAGGGGCTTGCGTTTTCGACGCATCCACCTCTCAAGGACCGGGCAAATGGCAGCCGCTTCCTCCCCCCACCTCCGCTTTAGCGCTTCCTGCCCTATCCGACGCACCCGTAGGATCCCGTCCAACGTAGGGTTCTCGCCAAGAGCCCTCCTACCCGAGACGTATGAGTATGTCTCGGCAAGAACCTCCGCCACGAGCTCCCACGGGGGGTCGCCGGCTAGAGCAGTAGCTGCAGCCCACGATACCGTACGGTACCCCCGGATCACTCTCACCGCGATGGTCCTCTGCGCAGAGTGCAGCGCAGCCCTATTCCTCGCAGTGAGGCGATCCGCCCAAACCGGGGCACCGTACGTCGCCATACTTCGGCAGACACCGGAGTACAGCTGCCTGCAGGCGGCGCTGGGTCCTCCGAGGTTCGGGAGGAGTCTGCCCAGTGCACTCGCCACCTTCACGACCTTCGGTCCCACCATTGCGAAGTGTGGGCCGAAGGTCCACCCTCCGTTGAGGATGAGCCCCAAATATTTGATTTGAGGGCTCATCCTGACCCGCTCCTCTCCAATCTGTAGGGTAGCCCCCGGTAGGGGTCCCTTGCGTCCGGTCCCGCGGAAGAGGAGGGCTTCGGTTTTGTCAATTCTGACACGAAGCCCTAAACTCTTTATGCGGCTGATCACGAGGTCGAGTCCGACCTCGGCCAGCCGCGCCGCCTCCTTGAAATAATCTGTGTTAATGCTTTTGATGGTTACAAAATATTTACATTAAAAAATTTTGTTAAGTAGGTACCTACTAGCTTTATTTGTATTGGTTTATCTCATGCCTTCAAGTTTTATGTTATAAAGTTTCAAAAAAATATAGTTGAAGATCAGAAAATTTAAAATCTGTTAGATACGTTAGATGTTAAACTTTGTTTGACCCTAAAAACTAAAAAAAAAAAATTGTACAATTCCATTAAACTGATTTCGGTTTAAATTATAACCGATTGATTTAAAAAAAAAAAGGTTTTTAGTTAATATTTCGTATCTTACCTGCCAATTATCACCACTTTTTCAGTCTTAAGCTTTGGCGCCATTTTTTCACAAATATTGCTGATTTTAAGAATATAGAAGGTATTCTTTGCTCGTATCGGACGATAGAATGGAACTCTAGTATATATTGTATTATCTATGGAATGAAGAAAATGGTAAACGAAGCATTTACTATACACAAAATACTAATAATAAATAATTTATAAATTAGTAACTCCAGGTTGTATTTTAATAACGTACCTACTTAAAAGCGTAAATTATTTGAAATTCTAGTCGAATCTTACTTTTAATGACACTTTCGTTCAAATATGTTAGTACTACGAGTATACTGGAACAACAATAATTAGATAATATTTAATTCTATTAAATTAATAACTTTTTTATCACACAGGTATTTTTAATATTGATTATTAGCCTTTAATATTATAAATTGGAAAAAAATTTAAGCACCAATAGTTTATTTTATTGTGAGGTCACCCAAATAGGTTGTTTTTAATAATAACAAAAAGCGAAACCATATACCTAAACCTAATTTAAAAGACCGGTATATTATTTATTTTTACTCTAAATTAGTACTACATCACCTTGACTAACAGTTGTTGTAATGTTTGCAATTCCTATTTAATTTTCTTTCCTAAACATTATAAATTTCAATTTAATCATTAAAGTCGTGAAATAACTAAAGAAGTTATAGCCATAGAGAAAAGTATACCTGAAAGTTATAGCTCGACCTTTACCGAAGACACATTTAACTTTCATATAAAAACTTGTGTTTAGGATGTCAGTTGCAGTTGTTATAAGAATAACGGTGACACTGACTTGTCTTCTAAATAACACTTTAAGCCACATGAAAATTTAAACAATGAACACAACAAGCTAAAATAACTCCATACCCAATAATTTTTCATCTACCCGCTTTGCAAGCAATAAAATAATACATTGACGCGATTTGTAAGACACTAGTTTCTAAATGTTTGAAATAGGTATAATATTTCTCATCAATTTAATCTTTTTCTATTTATTTGATAGCGTGTTTCTATTACTATTGATTTCATTACTATTTTTATAAACGTTTTTCTTTTAAAAATCTGTAAAACAACAATCAACAACAACAACAACAACAACAACAACGACAACAACAACAAATCTTTAATTCTTACCTTTATCAAATCATTTAATTATCTCTTTTTTTTACTATTAATCACATTATTTCTTATCAACATTTGCATCTATGTATGTATATTTATAGTATTTATATTGCACATATGTATGTATATTACATAATATGTATTATATCTATTGACTTTTATATTATTATATTACAGTTTTGTTATTTCTGTACTGTACACCTATACCATTTCCCTACAATTTCCCCTACCCTAAGGTTGCCTGGAAGAGATTGTTCTGTAGCGATAAGGCCGCCTTTTGTACTTATTTAGGTACTTTTTTTGTACTTTTGCTTATTCTTATTATTATATTGTTGATTTATAACATAGATACCTACATATACCTAAGTAACTAGGTTGGTTTGGCTGTTTTGGTACCGACAGGATAAGCTTCACATAGTGCGGAGGCTGAATATTTTCAAACACTTAGTAATTTCTGCTAATATATATATTTAATTTTTTTATTACCTGTTTTAAAAATGACGACAATTCCACGCTAATCTTAAAACACACAGTTGTAAATTTTTTGTCCGGCAGTCGACATTATTTATAAAAAAACGATGACTTACAATAGTAAAATAAAAATAATTACATAGTTCTGAAATATTTATTAAGGCAAAAGTTATGTCGCTTATTACATTTATTTAAATTTTTGGCGTTTGCAAATACTCTCTATCCATATTATAATTCTATCAACACAAAATTGGTTTTAATACAATTAATCATTATTATTATGTTATTAAATTAGTTCTACATTTTAATTTCTCATATATTTGGAAATCATTTCGTTTTTGAGGAACCTCAGTCGCGTGAAACAAGCGTCCCGCCACGCGCGACGCTCTTTCAGGCGCTCTAAAGGTACCACTGCGTTCAGGTGCGCGCAAATAATATCCGAGCTCAGCTCTGATGTGTTCATGCACGGTGTTTCGACAGACATATTACACACGCTAAATATGGTTTCTCCGTATCTAAAGAAAAAGAAAATTTAACAATCTTAAGGAAATAAAGTTATTTTTGTTGTACACAATAGATTCCCTAATTGTAAACTAATTTTAATAATTATTTTATCTAAATATGAATAGAGTATATCGACTGTCCCTATGTATACTATCGAAACTGAAAAAAGGTACTTTACAGAAAAGCACTTTTAAGTTAATTTTGTGTATAAAATTGTCATTTATTTGTTAAGTATCGATATTATACTCATGAAAAATGTGGTTTAATATGTATTTTTTAGCTTATGCTCTTTTTTGTATGAAAACATATAAAAAGGAGTTTCTTAGTGCAATAAAAAAAAATCGCATATTTTCAGTTTCGATACTGTACGTAGGGACAGTCGATATAACTTTTGTGTGTCAATAGCACATGAAGTTATAATGTGATTTAACTCGATAATTATATTGGCTTCACGAGAAATTAATTAATTTTGTATCATTTACTAAATTTAGGTTTTAAAATTTAAACTAATAAAGCAGCAGACAGGCAAATGTGTATAATGGTTATACATTACCTTTTGACGTAACTTTTTATTCCTTCGGCGTTTAAATGCGCAGTTTCTAACGGGCCGACGAAAGCATAGTGCATTCCCAGTCCTTCCGAAATCACTTTATCGACATCTTCAATTTCGACAATTTGATCGTCAATCAAACGCCAAATTTCATTTAAAATTACAAATCTGGAAGATAATATCTCAGTACACTTTAACGAATATATATGTATAATATCAAAAGTAAGTTCAATTATTCATGGATTAGGTAAACCGCGGATTAGCAGAAATATATTCCTTGTCCGAGTTTTTATAATAGTTTTGCATTAATCTTTCATTTTCCTGGCATAGTATAAACGTATAGCCTCTAGACACAATATAAAATGAGCAATTTAATCATTAAAGATTTATCAGTACTCGTAAAAATTTACCACCACGACATTTCACTTATTTTCTCTGGACTCTTTTAGCACAAACAATCAGTATATCTTATAAATACTGATTTTTTTTTTATCTACAAAGCTACTTACTGAATTCGATTTACTATATAGCCCCAAATCTCCCATGAGAGCAAAACTGGCTGTTTTCCAATCTCAATCATTATTTTTTTGGTCGTCATAGCAACATCGGGGTCAGTCCATATTGTAGGTACTAATTCGACTAACGATCCGTAGTAAGAAGGGTCCACTGGGTGCGACACTATGACCTGACAAAATTAGAAAAGAAATACATACATCTATTTAAATTAATTAAAACCTACTTTTGAACATGTTTTTGATTTGACCAAAAGCGATTTGGTATTTTATTAATTTTACTATTAAAAATCTTTGTATTGATTTATACATAAATTTCAAATATTTTAACATAATAATTCATACGAAAACGATGATTAAAAGGTGGTTCTTAATTCTCATTAAAAGTTATCTATTAAAATTTTTATTATTTTTAATAGCGATATTATTACTTTAATAATTTTCTACTTTCAGCGGTCGATAATAAATAATTGATCCTGCCATCAATAGTAACACTCTCCTACCCTTACTATTTTTGTTGCATCTACCAAATTGGTCCGTGGATCAGTTCCAATGAAGCTGTGTGGCGTATCTTTGGTTTCCAAATTCATGAACGGGATCAAGTGGTTATTCATTTAGTCGTCCATTTTGAAAACGGCTAACGCGTATTTTCACGAAAGAGACAATACATGGTGCAACGATCTTACGATAACATTTAGCAACGTTATGTACAATGAAGCATGATTGTTATCGAGGATCTTTATATTGTCATTGCCGATTTACCACTCAGTCATTTCTGTATGCATTCGCTAAATCGAAGTGCATCTGATTTAATGAACATAGAAGTGAATCGTGAACTGCAGTACAATACTGTAGAAATGGCAGCGATTGTTACTCGCAATGTCCCACTACTGACTGAGGAACAAAGAACAATTTACGACCGCATTTCGCTTACAGTTTCGGCAGGACAAGGCGGATTCTTTTTTTTTTTTGGATGCACCAGGTGGAACTGGCAAAACATTCCTTATTTCGCTCATTCTCGCCGAAATACGATCAATTAATTGCATCGCATTGGCCGTTGCATTATCTGGCATATAAGCAACTTTATTGGATGGAGGCAGGACAGCTCATTCAGAACTTAGGCTGCCACTAAATATTCAAAATTCAGATGCAGTTTGCAACATAAAAAAACAATCATTCATGGCCACAGTGCTGAAACAGTCTAAAATTATCATCTGGGATGAATCCACTATGGCTGATAATGTTATTTTTTTTTAATTTGGCATGATTTGTGAGAGATTATGATGATGATGTGTAATTTGAAATTTATAAGTAAAGATAATAAAAGTACAATGAATTCAAAAAACGAATATTTGGAGATTTGTTATTTTCATAGGCCATCATCGTTCAAAGCGCTCTTCTGTCATACCACATCCACACACGTTTACAATAAGTTAGTTATTTTTATTTGACTACCAAAATATTCACTAGAAATAATTTATAATGGCAAAACAACGTTTGCCGGGTCAGCTAGTTATATGTAAAAATAAACGATTTGCTGATATTACCATAGTAACAAACAAAATAAAAACCTACTTGTGACTTGTGTTTTAATTTGTCTGAGAATATATTAAGGGGAGTTACGCTCGTAGAGGTAGACAAAATAACATTGTCATCCACAAGTTCATCTAAAATTTTGAATATTGTAACCTTAAATAGGTAGTGCTCTTTTTCGCATTCTTGTATAAAAAATGCACCTTTTACTGCTGTTGCTAAATCAGAAGAACCTGAAAAAATATATACAAAATATAAATTTACTATTATTAAGACGACAAGTTGACAGTGTTACAGCACAGCAGTTGGCTGTGGGATTAGCAGGTTTTAAATGTATATACTGAAAAATTACTTAGGAAAAATTGGGACTCTAAACTGTGTACTATCTACGTCTGCAATTATCTACGTCGGACGTTTAAGAGCAGAAAGTAAAAAAAGGCCTGGCTTACTGAAAGAAGTTTTCATTCACCAAGAATTGCCACATTAGTCGTAATCAAAACAGAAATGCATCAGTATGGTTTAAAGCCGATGTAGACGCGTTTCCAGACCGATGTAAAGTTTAAGTGTATTGAACTCGGGAGAGAACGTGTTTAGAAAAAAATTAACAAATTACAGCTTATTATTTTTCTGGTCACGAAATTTTCAAACGCGCCTTGTACATTTTTAGCCATCTTTTTTATACTTTAAAAAAGTATAAAAAACGATTAATTAAGCGATTTGTTATTTTATTTAATTACAATTGTACTTATCTATACATATAAAATACTTTGTCTTGAATGACTGACTGACTGATTGGCTGACTGAGTGACTGACTGATCAACGCACAGCCTAAACCGCTCATCGTAGGGACCTGAAACTTGGCGGGTGTGTTTTCTTGACGTAGGCATCCAATAAGAAAGGATTTTCCGAAATACTACCCCTAAGGACATACCCCTGTGTAACTTTCAACAGATCAAAAGCCGAGCATCGTATTCATAAAATATAACAACATTTTATTTTAATGTTCATTTAACCTTCAAATCCCTACTCAACAATAAAGATAAATAATTTAAATGTTAAACAACATTAATAACGTAAAAAAACAATTAAAAATCCTATTAGACTCATTTTCGACTTCTACGCGGACGAAGTCGCGGGTATCTATATACGTTGCCATACGTACAACTCAGTATGTTCTTTTAAAATAGACATAAAACAGAATAAATATCTTGAATATTGTCATGACAACAATTGCTGTCGTGTTAACAATATTTACCTTTAATACAGCTAAATTGTTCGTCGGCATTGAGAGTACCACGAAGAATACCATCTTTCTCCAATGTTTTTAGTTGAAGCTTAATATCTTCAAGTGCATCAGAAGCTTGTTTGGGGATAATATCAAAGATAGTCACTTGGTAACCAACTGAAGCGAAGAGCATCGCCCAAGACCTTCCTATTAAACCACTGTAAAACATTGATAAAAATATTTACAATAAACAATTAAATGATAGAAAAATATCATTAAACTCAATTGAATTAGCTTATAAACATCCCACTGCTGGGCAAAGGCCTGTTTTCCAAGTAGGAGAAGGGTTGGAGCATAATCCACCATACTGCTCCTATTATCTAATTGAACTCTAATATATTTAATCGCATCAGAAACGTTAGGTTTAGGTTTAAAGATATTTATTCTCATTAAGATAACATTATCACTTACATGAGGATACATTTGTAACAAACATTTTAAAAAACAATTCGATATCGCACTTGTAAGAAACATAATTATGACTATAAAGTAACACATTTTTTTTCAATTTAGCACTTTTTACTTTAATAAAATTAAAGCTAATTTAACGCATTGTTTTAATTTAAATTACTTATTATCTAAAATGTGGTTAGCAAGTTCCTTTTTAAATACGTTAAATGAGCTTAGATTTTTTATGTGAGTATAGTGAACGTTTTTGGGATAAATATCAAAGATTGTTACTTGGTGACCAATTAAAGCAAAGAGCATCGCCCAAGACATTGCTACACACGCGCTTTGACACCACTGCAAAGATATGGTTAAAATTACTCTCAATTAATAAATTCGCCTAGATCGCCACGATCCTTATTTGTACATGATACCCTCCATAACAAAGACTTCTATGTAGTATACATAGAAAGAAGTATTTGCTGCATAATGAAATATTCTATTGAATTTTACACGAAAGAAAAAAAAATCATAGCTTTATAGAATCCCAAGCATACAACGTATTTTTTTTTTTACTGCCTACAAAATAATTACAAAAAACTTTTTATTTAATTTAACTTTCTCCATTGCATAATAATAGAGAACAATACAAAACGAAAAAATTAACTATATTTATTAATTTTATTTTATTTAATGTTCATGTTTAAGCCATTGTTGGTTGAATTACAAACCTTATTAAATATAACATTGTTTTTATGATAAAATAAACTCTTTTTGTTTGTATCGACGTCATAAGTTTTTTTATTACCTGCCAACAATCACCACTTTCTCGGTCTTAAACTTTGGCACTATTATACGAATTTTTCGAGTAGGATCAGAACATGGTCTGTCATTTCTATGAGAAAAAAATGGAGTGGTGAATGGAAGTCGGGATGCAAGCGAAGCAAAAACTTTACGCATACAAGATGTCGGCATCGCGTTTTACGTCGACAAGACTTCGATTGTTTTCGAAATAGTTTCTGATGAACTGAAAAAAATTAAAATGAAATAAATGAAGTATTCTGGACCGTCGCGGTCTGTGATTCTGATTTCTGGTCGCGGTCGCGGGTTCGATTCTTGCTCGGGGCAGATATTTGTATTTGTACAAATATTTGTTTCTGGTCTGGTTGTTTGTCCTTGTGGTTGTCCCCACTCTGCCTCGGAGAGCACGTAAAGCCGTTGATCCCGGTTATTGTCATGGAAAGCGATAGCAACCGTTACTCAAAGTAGGGAAATTATTCGCCAACCCGTAGTAGAGCAGCATGGTGGATTAAGCTCCAACCGTTCTTCTATATGGAGAAGAGGCCCAGCAATGGGTTGTTTACAGGCTGATGCAGTTCAATTCAGTTCAAATAAAGTGTTTGCAGGTTTTATTTAAATTAATATATTGTCTGAAGCATAAACTATGACAATTTTAATCTCAGTAATAGAATGGTTTCGATGTAACTTAACCTTGTATTTACAAAAATTTTATCATATTAGATTAATAGTAATCAGATCAAATATGTTTCTGTTTTTATTAATTTTTATCAAGAAAAATCACGAACCAACGGACGAGAATGTTTTATCTCAATGTCAACTACAAATTAATTATAGTGAAATGTTTACAAAACGTTTTTTTCTCTTTGAATGTGAGTTCATTTGTGAGTAAATTATTAGCCCTAAATTTTAAAAACTAATATAATTCTTTTCATATCTATATAGTTTTTTAATATCTATTTGATGTAGCATTAGCATTACATTATCATTAACCTTATAGTTGTGATAATTAAGTGTGTTAATAGATGTAATAAAATGTATAATAATGTTCCTAACACAATTGTTTTCCTATTAATAAATATATTAAATTAGAAATCAAAATGGATTACCGTCGTAAAATGTCTTCAGTCGTAATCCGGATACTTGGTAGCTTAGATGTATCTAACTCTTAAGTAGAAACCAATCCGTATTTAGAATATTTTTCATTTCGTGAGTACAACAAAGCTGATGGGAACAACAGTGATATAATTTCTCTTATAAGTTATACTTTAAACCACTAGAAAACTCTAACAATGAAAACAAAAAACTACATTAACTCCACTTAAGCTAAATGCCAAAATATTTTATTTAATCTACCCGCTTTTCAAGCGCACATTAATCCATTTTACAAGAAAAGTTCAATAAATTTTAAATATGGAATTTCATAATATTCGTAACCGATTTAGTCTATTTTTTTTTTGGCATTTAATATTAGCAGCGTTTATTAATAGTAACAAGTTTTAATGTTCATTTATGATGACACATTTTAATTTACAGTTATTAACTTCATATTTGAGTTATAAGCGTTTTATTTGACTCAATTGTTGACAAGTTATGTTTGTGAAAAAACAATGCCAACTCTGATCTTAGTAGACCAGTGCCGATACGTTTTGAAACGAAAAAAAATAATAGTAGAATGAAACCGATTGTAAAAGGAAGAGAATATAACAAAAATGTAGGAAAAAATAAATTACGGGCGATCTGAGTTCGGGAAGGGGTAGGGAGGGGGCGTTTAAGGGTAAAAAATGGTTTATCGCGATTTCTGGCAAAATCACAAGTCCTATGAAAAAAAGTTTAATGGCAAAGTTGTAGGTAAGAAAAAGATCTACAATTTTTGTAACAACACTTTTTTCACATAACCTCAAAATTAATGTGAAAAATTCAAATAAACAAGTTTTTGGTTTTTTATATTTATCTTTTAAAAAAATATTTTTTTTTTTCACGAAATTAGGCGAAAACTTACCTTTTTATGTCCCAAACACACTGTAATTGTTTTGATTTAAAATATTTATTTATTCACGTTATTTTGACTTGATATCGAGAAACCACCCTAATTTTCAATCGAAAAATCTCACGTCAAAACATACGCTTTTTTAAAATAGTCGGTGCGGTTTTAGTTCTTTGAAACCTCTATTTTCTGATGGTGTAAAAAAATATACATTACTATGGTAAATTTTCTCAGAAAATGCCGATTTCGCGTCGACGCAACGCGGTTATGTGTTTCGGCCCTTATTGAACGTTTCTTGATGCAATTACTTTAGAAAATGGTTTTTAAATAGTATATTGTGCATAGCTTACTAAGGTTGTGTGATAATCAATTAAAAAAATGATGACAGGCTGTAAAAAGGAAGCGCTTTGGCGACATTTTAGTGATTTTTAATGCTGGAGATGGTGAAAAAATGGCACAGTAGGTATCGAACTTTGTAAGGGAAATCGAAAAAGAAACTACATTTGACGCGGTATGTTTCTTCGGGAAAATTTTTCAGTACGACAAGTGGTTAAAATATCATCGATTGTCCCAGATTCATCCAGTATAATAGAGTAGATTTAATATGGCTGTTTTACTAATAAGATTAACATACATAATTATTAATTAATAAATATAAATAAATAATAAATATGTTCATTAAATGTGTTTAACATACACAAAAATTTAAGTGAGCGTGGAGGCCAAAATCCGAAATAATAAGGAATAATAAAAATATCTATAATATACGAGTATTACATGGGTACGACAATGTTATAAATATGTTTAATACACACACACGATCGTGTGTTCCTAAGGTAGGCAACCTAATGACTATGTTATAGGTAACAGCCAACTGATATACATATTTTTTTTTTCAATAATTATACATATAAATAATACATATAGAAATAAATATATATAACACCCAGACTCAGACAGAAAGCAGGGCCACGGCCAACTGCGCCAACGGGTCAGTCAATTATTTAAAACAATGTTTTAACAGCTGCATAAAAAACATCATATATGTATATTTGTTTCAAACCTGTTGTTTTCTTAATTATTCTGTTTTAAACAGGATGTATTGTTCTTAAAAAAAAAAATCCAATACTGGTGAAGATATATCAATAAAATCTTAAATGAAGACATCATAATTATTCACCATCTCCAAGATACACTCAAGTACCTTCGAAAAAATAAATAATAAATTTATTTAGATTTATTAGCCATATAGAAAATTGAGATTTTTCGTGTCTGGCAGTAGACGTCTATCAATTTAAATTACAACAACGATTAAAAATATAAAAAATAAAATAAAACAGCTATAAGGTTCTGAATATTTACTAACACAAGTATTTACATGGTTGTGTTGTGTACTTTTCGGCGTTTGTTAATATTAGGTATTTACCTATGAAATTGCCGTTTTGTCGTACTGGCTATTTCAAAAATAAAAATAAAAGAGGTTCGCTAAGAACTTGAATTTCAAATTATTTTTATTAAAAAAATATAGAATTGTTTTTTTATTATTAGTCATTTGTTTAATGGTTAGCGTTCTGTTTACATCGCATTTGTACGTTTTTCGTCATCATGGATATTATGTTAAAAATTCGAGTGATTATTGAGTATGAGTTCCGTCGTGGTAGCAAAGCGGCAGAAGCGGCATGAAACATCAACGACGTTTACGGTGCGAACACTACTTACTATCGTACCACCCGATATTAGTTTGCTCGCTTTCGTTTCGAAAATTTTGACCTAAGAAATGAACCACGTGGTCGGCCGAAAATGTTGGTCAACAATGACCAATAAAAGGCGATTGTGGAGGCTGATGATTCTCAAAGTATAACTGAATTAGCAGCAGCTGTCGAAGTTAGCACTAAAACAATATTGGTATATTTGCGTCAAATTGGCAAGGTAAAGAAGCTCGACAAATGGGTGCCTCACGAATTAAATGAACGCCAGTGCGAAATACGCATCGAGACGTACCTTGCACTGCTTAACATACACACAAATGAAGGCATATTGAATCGCATTGTTACTTGTGACGAAAAATGTATTCTATTCGACAATCGCAAGCGCTCAGCTAGTTGATTAGATCCTGGTTCAGTACCTAAACAATGCCCTCTAAGAAAGTGATGGTAACTTTTTGGTGGTCTAGCGCCGGTGTAAGTCATCACAGCTTCTTACCAAACGGCATGAGCATTACTGCAGATGTGTACTGTGAAGAACTAAACACAATTATGGGTAAGCTCGCACGTCTCCAACCAGCTTTGGTCAATCGCTCGGTTCCGCTGCTCCTGCACGACAACGCGCGAACTCATACTGCACAGCAGACGGTCTCCAAGTTACAAGAGCTGGGGTTGGAAGTTCTCTGTCATCCACCGTACTCGCCAGATCTTGCCCCTACAGACTTCCACTTTTTCCAGACTTTTGATAACTATTTGGCGGGAGAAAAAATCAATACCCGAGAGGCAGTATAAAATGCCTGTGAAGAGTTTGTTGCCTCCCGTCCAGCAGAGTTTTTCAATAAAGGCATCAGTAAGCTACCACTACTTTGGCAAAAAATGCATTGATTTCATGTGTAATTATTTTGAATAGTAAAAAAAAAATAGAAAAAAAAGTGCGTTAACTTATTTCATCAAAAACGGCAATTTCATAGGTAAAGACCTATTATCTTAATTCATATTTCAATTTTAACAAGAAATATGTTTTTAAGACATCTGTATTATTTTAGTTTTTCTTATATTTGGTATTCATTTCCTTTTTGAGCAGCGACAGTCGAGTGAGGCAGGCGTCCCGCCACGCGCGACGCTCTTGCAAGCGCTCTAGAGGCACCATCGCGTTCAGTTGCGCGCAAATCGTTTCTGCGCTCTTTGAAGTTGTCATGCGCGGTATTTCACCAAAAGTATTGCTCACACTGTATATGGTTTCTCCGTATCTAAAATAAATAATACATATTTATCACTATTATCATTATTATGTTATATTTTTGTGAAGAAAAATTGCCTAAAGTTATTGTTTGATTTAACTTGATGTATTGACTCGAATTTTAATTAAGTAAATTAAAAAAAAATCTTATTTGTATATATTACCTTTCGATGTAGCTTTTCATTCCTTCGGCGTTCAAATGCGCGGTTTCCAAGGAGCCGAGAAAAGCATAGCGCATTCCCAATCCTTCCGATATAACTTTATCGACATCTTGCACGTCTATTACTTTGTCGTCAACCAAACGCCAAACTTCATTCAAAATTGCATATCTGGAAGATATTATCTTATAAGATTTAGCGACCCATTAGTATATACCAACGTATCAATATATCAATATTGATATATAGTATAGTTCACTAATGTTGAAAAAATTATAAATAATTTTGATTTTTGATGAATATACAGACACTTCCAAAAAACAACAAATTTACTGAATTGTATCAGATTTTGAATGACTCATTTCTAGCGAAAAGCCTTTTCACCTATTTAGGAGAAGCATAAGTGCTAAATCCGAAACATTGCCACACTACGAATGAGTGGAAATAGTATATATTGTGGCTCAGAATTTCTTATGGATCGTGCGGGATTATTAACGATGTTTTATTCGTCGTTAGACATAAATTAAATTCTAAGCAACTTAAACCTTTAAAAAATTAATCAGAACTCGTCCTTTAAGCGTATGACCTTAACTAAGTTCACCTCAAGTAAACCATCTTAATTAGCTCAAACAACCAGTATATTTTATAATTACTATTTTACTTTTATCCACTACAGACTACAGTAGAAGTAATCAGCAACTTACTGAATTCGATTCAGTACAAAGCCGTCAATCTCCCTAGATAGTGATACTGGCTCTTGTTCAATCTCTAACATTATTTCTCTTGTCTTCTTAGCTACCTCCGGCTTAGTCCATGGTGCTGGTACTATTTCAACTAACGGCACGTAGTAAGGAGGATTAACTGGATGCGACACAATGACCTTAGAAAATTATAATTAAATTCATAATACATCTAAGTACTCCAATGAATAAATATTCACTTGGGATGATATGATTGATTTTATCCATAAGCCATTGGACTGAGATTATATTTTATTAATTGAATTCTAGGTAAATATAAGTGTGTTGAATTATACACAAACAAAATGTTCATAAAAAGCGGCTTTTGATAATATTAACAATAGTTTATCTGTTTAAATATATACTTTTTATATAGTTTAATATGATAATCTCTTAAGTTTAATTGAAGTGAAACTTCTTTATCGCCGTATAGGAGATATCTTATAGCAATGTTAAAAAAAAATCGTCACATTTTCTGTCACTTTGGACCGTCATTAATCCGTCCGACGCCAAGCGCCATGCGTGTTTATATAAATTGAGGAGTGACTTATAAAGAAATATTTTAATTATAACAAGTAATATTATAAATGGATTTATTGAAATTCATTTAAATAAATAGTGAAAGTGAGAGATTTTTTTTATTGTTTTGAAATTTTTTATTCTAAAAAAAATAATGTACCTATGTCATATATGTATACCTATGTAGATTAGCAGTCATTTAATAATAGTAGGTACTACTTTAGATAGATAATTTCAATTATTTACTCAAAACTTGTTCTCTTCAATGGATTTACTAATAAATATATCATGAAGTTTCATTTTATACGTATGTACATTAACACTCACACACACTTTTTTATTTTTGTAAACAAAACCTAAAGAAGCACGAATTATTTTTCGTTCAAAAATTACGTTTGAATTGTGATTGCAGATGCATATCTGCCAGCGTTGCCAGACGTCCCGATTTTGGCGGGACGTCCCGATTTTAAAGTCAAAATTGAATGTCCCGCGCGGGACAGGCTAAGTCTCGCTTTTCGGGAATAACTCGACCGTGCGTGCAGCGTGCTGAGGAAGCGTGTGAATAATTATTCTCTTATTCTAAGTTGCAATTTGTAACACTCACTTCATAGACTTTTGTTTGAAACGCCATATTTTTACACGCTTTTTATTAGCTTCACCTGTATGTTTGTATGTTTGTAACCGACTCCTTTGGACTTCATTTTGACCAAACCTTCAAACGTTCAGATTTAATTTGAACTTAGTAGACTTATCGAGGACCGATAACAATGCAATAATTTAAATAGTTAGTCCTGTTATCCTTACCAGGATTGTCAGGATTAGCCATTTGATTTTCATTACCGATGACCTATTTCTCGGATAAGTTACCTACTTTGGATAATGTGAAAAACGGCTGTTCCACCCGAGAAAGACAGCAGGAGCTCAAATTACTTATTTCGCGGATAAGTTACGACCTTTAAAATAAATAATAGTTTAAAAAAATTAAAAAACAATCTATTTTATAGAAAACTCAACCAAAAAATAAAAAATAAGTAATAGTTATAAAAACTAAAAAACACGCTTTTATAAAAAAAGAAACTAAAAATATAAAAAATAAATTTTAACTAAGAATAGTGTTTTTTTTTTTAACAATAAAATACATTTTTTCAATTTATTAAAAAAAATTACACTTCTATAATTAAATTTTTTAGTATGATTTTTATAAAAGCGTGCTTTTAGTTTTTTTTTTTTTTCTAATGAATAAAAGTTTTTTGATGTTGATTTTTTTTTTATTCAAAAGACGAATAAGACTAAACTATTTAACGATAGGGTAAATCTGATTTCAAATATTATACTTTATTAAAATACATTTTCTATGGCTATTTTTGCTATCTATTGCCACGTAAACGTAATTTGAATTCAAATAAAAAGATAAATATTTAAAAACTTTTGATTATATACGTTTTTTTTCTGTCCCGCTTTCGAAGACAGAATCCCGCTTTTTTCCGTCAAAAAGTTCCAAAATCCCGACTTGGCAAAAAAAAAAATCTGGCAACGCTGATATCTGCATTAGTTAATAGTTACAAAAACTTACTTGTGCTTTGTGTTTTAATCCGTCAGAGAACAGAGAAGGCAGCGTTGTGCTCGTCGAACTAGACAATATAGCTTCGTCATTCACAACTTTGTCTAAATCTTGGAACACTTTTTTCTTTAATTCGAGATTTTCTGGTACGCATTCTTGAATGAAAATTGCATCTTTAACTGCTGTTGCTAAATCAGAAGATCCTAAAAAAATATACAATATATAAACCTAACTATTAATACGACGACGAGTACCACGGTACCACGTTCTTTTATAAGTACGTAAAAGCATAAAATTTTGCGATCGATCTATAAAAGTAATAAAACATTAGGTATTTCATTTTGTTACATTTATATCTGAATACTCGTACGTACAACCCGATTTTTATAACTGTGCGCTCGGAGCTGTCAAAGTCGTTAGATTGGTCGTTGGATAAAAGTCTGTCCTTATCATTAAACACGGTTATGAAAGGCACAGACACTTCTTAAATTAATGAGATACATGCCTACATTATGTAGAATAAAAAAAATGATGTTGCTGACGCTTGAAAAGGTACAAATATGCTAATATTTTGACGTTGACAGGCGCACGGTTAAAAAAATCAGGTTATAGGTCTATATACTAGTCTAGTCAGTGTGTTATTTTAAAATAGAAACAAACGAAACACAATCAATATATTGAGTATTGTCATGACTATCATTGCTGTCGTGTTAACAATAATTACCTTTAATACAGCTAAATTGTTCGTCGGCATTGAGAGTACCACGAAGCAGACCGTCTTTTTCCAATGTTTTTAGTTGAAGTTTAATATCTTCAAGCGCATCGGAAACTTGTTTGGGAATAATATCAAAGATAGTCACTTGGTAACCAACTGAAGCGAAGAGCATCGCCCAAGATCTTCCTATTAAACCACTGAAAACATTGATAAAAATACTGACAATAAACATTTTAGTGATAGAAAAATATCATTGAGTTGATCTGAACTAAATCAGTCTGTAAACGTTCCTCAACAACAAACAACAAAGAAAGGCCTCTTCTCCATATAGGAGAAACGTTGGGACTTAATCCGCCACGCTGTTCCTTTGCGGGTTTGGAGATAATTTTCCATATCACGAATAACGATCGCTATCAGGTATTTATGACAACGACCGGGACCGACGGCTTTACGTGCTCTCCGAAGCACGGTTGGGAGACTCACAAGGATACACCCAGACCGGAAACAAATATTTGTACAAATAGAAAGATTAACACCGAGCGGGAATTAAGCCTGCGACTACTGAAACATGATGATGATGATGAATTACTGAAAACATGTAAACGATTCTTTCAAGTTAATTTACCATTACTTATATTTAATTGGTTGACGTTAGTATTTATTTTTATTAAGTTTTGTATGTTCATAAACGTTTATAAACCTTCCACATAAAATATGTTATTCAATGATTATAGCCCTAATAAAATTATCTTAATCTTAAACCCTTACAAATTACGACTATGGCAACTTTGTGTGATACGATTTACGGATTAGCTCATTATAACTTTATTATTCATTTAATTAACTTAAATATTGTAAAGTAACAATGCGCTTATCAAACATTCTCAATAAGCGTATGTGTTATACCACAGTGTTATCTGAAAGTGTTTATAAACAAGATAAGTCCGGTCATGGTAATACGTACATAAACATATGTTAAAAAAAACATCGAAAATGATTAAGTTTCACTTTGAATGTATGTTCTAATATATTTTCTATTTTTATTCTAACTAAGCCGTAATATTGACTGACAAATTACGGAAAATCTAAATACAGACAGGCTTATAATGCTGGCTGAAAAATAAATTATCAACTCTTCGTTGTACAAGGATTTTGAAGTTTGAAGTTCGTCATTTGTTATACAACGAATTAAACTTAAGATCTTAAATACCAAATCATGACTAGTCAGCAATATTTCAATTCAAATTTCAATTTATAAAGTCAATTCCATCTACTTCATCTAAAATATAGTTTTATTATTACCTAACTATAGTTATAAATAAATGATATTAATTAAATGTTTAATTTAATATTTAATTATAATATCTGCTGATAATTTGCCTCTATCAGTAATTAAAAGTTTCTAGTTATAATAGTTAAATAAAATATAGTAAAGGTTACAGGCTTAGTCTATTTTAAAGTCACTGTTGAATTGAAGATCATTGAAGTGTATAGTAATATTTTTATGTAAGTATAAAACAAATATTTAGTTATGTCGTTTATAATGAGTATAATAATGGAAGATCAATTCTGCAATCGGAGGAGGCATTGGGAAATAATAATTTAGAGCTTATTTTGTGCAAAAATGGCTTCAACGCATCTTCAGAGAGAATTAATACATTCACAAGTAGGTGAAGGTCGCGCGCGCTTATCGAATGTAGCTGTATATTATATACATTTAGGGGCACGGCAGTGCCCGCATCAAGTCGAACAAAAAAGCGGCACGGCCGTACCATCCTTTTTGCGAAGCAATTCAGACAATTTTAGACCCCCCTATAACTTCGTTGTGGATGAAACTAGAAGCCTTAACTTTTAGTAACCAAACAAGCATTGTATAAACACTGTATATTTCAAATTTCATTCAGTGAAATGCCACAATATCCAGCTATAATACAACAATTTTAAAATAATAATTAGCCGTAATAATGCTTCAGAATCTTCTTTTGAACTATGAAATAATCTTTATTCTGATCTGGTGTAAAGTTAACTAATTTGCATTTGTGTCACTGTCGCTCCAAATGAGCGATATAGTAAAATGATTTAATAATTAATTATTATTAAAATCCGTTGTTGGTATTCAAAAAGTAGAAAATACCGGAAAGGAAAAAAAGTAGGACTATATACAAAAAGAAATGAGATGCCATCAAAAACAACTTGTAAAAAAACTAAGTCTCGCAACTCGATCAGTTCTCCTACCGTAAAAAGTTGTGAGATCCGTGTAATACCAAGTCAGTTAATTTATTCAGTCTCCACTTAAGGGTCCTTCTGCCTTAAGTTATTACTTAATTAACTAACCTAACAACACAAATAGATTGACTTGGTCATCACATGAAAACACAATATATCTCACTAGTAATGCATATTATATTAAATTAGATTGTGATAAGTGCGATACGATACGATACAATATAAAAAATACACGTTTATCCTAAATAAAACTTTTCTTACCTGCCAACAATGCCCACTTTTTCAGTCTTAAACTTTGGCGCCATGTTATTACGAATTTTTCGAATTATTACACAATATGCTTCGCTCGCGTCAGACGACGGAATGGTGAATGGAGGATCGACTCTACACGAAGCAATAACCTTACGGCCTCTCCACATTCCCGCGCAAATCGCGCGCGAAGCCGCGAACGACCTACGAAACATGAATTTAAGGTACAGATACACATGCTACTTATTAGCATGCTTATTAGCATGCTTGTAGCATGCTTATAGTGTAATTGACCAATGGCACTTTTTGACTAGACTATAAGCATGTTATGCGATTAAGCATGCTTATTAGCATGCTTATTAGCAGCATATAGTCTAGTCGACAAATGTTAAAGCTATTTTTAAAAACCCTTTTTTTTAGTTATTTGTTAATAATAATTGCAAACGGAACTTCATGTTTTTCAAAAATCATCTAGATAGATCTAGATCATTCGTCAAAGAGTGGTCAACTTTTGTCAGCAGTCTCCGAAAATTGTGATTGAGGTGTCTTTCGATTTGGAATGGCATCTAGATGATTTTTGAAAAAAAAAATGAAGTTCCACTTGCAAAAATTGCAAAAGTTATTAACAAATAATTAAAAAAAAAGGGATTTATTTCTTAAAAATAACTTTAACATTCGTCAACTAGACTATAAGCACGCTAATAAGCATGCTAGTAAGTAGCGTGTATATCTGTACCTTTAGTACCGTTTCGCGTATTCTTCACAGCTCCGCGCCGCGATCATTCCCGCGCGAATCGCGAGTGAAGTCGCGAACAACCTGCGAAAGATGAGTTTTTTTTCTCGAAATTATTATTTCCATTGCCCCTAGTAGCCTTTACAGCGTCACCGAGTGGGAGGGCCGGGTACTGAGACCCGGCTGTGAAAAACATGGGAGCTGGCAAAAGAGGGGATTTGCATGCGCCTTAGTCGCTTGAAGGCGTATTTTCCTAGTGTATACGTTTTATCTATGCTTGAAGGCGAGTGCCGCTAGCGGTACTGTATGATTTATTTAGTGAATTTAAGTGAGCATTTACAGTGGCCGTAAATTAGTGTAACGACCTGGAACTTTCATTTTTGGAATGTTACCAAACAGAATCCGTGTTATGGGATAACAAATAAAAACTCACAATGCGTGGATACGAATGCTCATCCATGCATCGTGAGTTTAATTGCCGAGATCCGCACTGCAATGCACGGCGTAAATCGCGCGGGAATGTGGTGCGAACTTTTGCTAGAGTGAGACCAAGAAAGGTTAGTCTAAGAACTAGTGAATCATCCGAGTAACCCGTTTCCCACAAAGCTAGACAACTTTTAAATGTGTTTAAATTAAAATAAAGTGTTAAATTTAAAATTTTAATTTGTTTGTAACTTTACTATCGTCTGGCACTTACTTGCAACTCTCAAAATAGGTTGGCAATTTTTTTACACTTAATCTTATGTAAATTACAACGCATTAAAATTGTAGCCTTGTAGGAGTATATAAAAAAAATTTTTTTTTACATATTCAAAATGTCGCGAGAAGCCTGCCAGACTTGTAATTTTATAACTGACCGATAATAAAATATAATTAAAAAAATTCTAGCTTTGTCGAAAACGGGTTACTGGGATGGTTCACTAGCTCTCCTGCTAGGTGGGATCTTGCCGCAATCCGCGCTGTGATGCACGGCGTGAATTGCGCCGTGAATCGCGCGGGAATGTGGAGAGGCCATTACGTCTATGTGTACAATAGGTACGTCTGTATTAGGTTTTAAATTGCCAAGACTTAGATTAGCTATTCAAATAATATTTTCTGTTGAACTTATAAAAATATAAAATTAAATAAATGAAGTAATTATTCGGTTTTATTTAGATCAACATGCATGAAACATACAGTATTTGTAATGCTAATTTGAATAATAGAATGGGCTTAATGTCACTTAATTTTTTTTTTGAATATTTAGGAAGGTATAGTCGCTATTTATACTCATAGTTTATGTATTAACTACCTTTTAAGACTTATTTTTAAATCATACTAAATAAACTTACATGCGAACAAGAACTGTTTAGGTAGGTATATGTATTTTATTTCAGTATATCGTTCAATCTCGTTAATCATTTCAAACTCATTTAATGAGACGAAAATAATTTCACGCGAATAAATTATTTTTATTAACGAAAAGCTAAACTATCAGTCTTAATTTATAAGATTGGTATGGTATTTCTTTAATGTTTTCTATTATTGACTTTTTTGCATTACATTACCATGAAGTTTAAGTAATATTTTGTTTACATTAGATATAATACCTATGTAATGTTCGCAAGTAATTTTTATTTTTTTATTTTGTAATTCTGGCATAGGAATCTTCATTAATTACATTTTAAAGTATTTATTAATGTATAATATATGTAATACATTACTATGATAAACGGACATAACGTTGAGTTACAAGTAATTCGGCCACATACAATCTTAATATACTTACCTACTCCTAAGTAGAAAGCTGTGTCTTGAATATCAGTTTCATTTTCTACCTGAACCAGGTATTTATTGTAAACCACTGTCTAATGAGAACAAAAATGACTGTAAAAACTACTCTTGAATCAATAAGAAAACTAACAATTACGAATATCAAAATATTTTTAACCTACCCGTTTTATAAGTGAGAACAGCAGTCGCCAAAAATACATTGCGCCTATGAGTACGCTATTTATAAGAACATTGATCACTAAATTTAAGATTAACAATTATAACAACTAAAATTTTACTAATCGATTGAGTCTCTAAATAGAAATAATTTATTTGTATTTAATTTTTTTTCTTTTTTTTTTTTAATTAAGAATACAGTGTATTTTTTTTAAATGCCGAATTAGTAGGTAATCATTAGCAGTAAATTTAACTCATAATATGTTCATCTATATGAATATAAATATAATTATTCTATAAATACGGTCACCAGTAGAATGAAGTTATATCTATAGGATAGGTATAGGTACCTACCACTCATAGATTTAAGAAAGATTTCTTTCTTAAATCTATGGTACTACTCGTATATAGTGGTATGTACCCGCTTTTATACTTAAAAATAAACTATTATTATTTAAAACCCCAAGTACCTCAGCCTAAAAAGAGATTATGTATATCATTTATTTCCTGACCTATACCAATATTTGTCATGAGCGGAGTTTGAACCTGAGAACATAAGGGGAAAAGTCTTTAACAAATCTAGAAATACTACCAAATATTTTTTATTTTATTTTTACCTAATAAAGTAAAATTAATTCCTCGTTTTTTCATTATTTTCTTGCTTTAATTTATAGTTGTGTGTGTTTATATATATTTTTTACATTTTATTATTCCATAATATTATATCAACGATTTGATTTAGTTAAAGTAGATTGTGTTGTTGTTAATTGATTTTATTAATAAACAGGTAACTTCATCAGGATCTCTTTTATCAGCAACAATTCATATTCATTTATAAAATCGATACATATTTATTTTTAAATCGAACAATTTTTTTTAACTAAAAATATTTATATTTTTCTGTTATCCACACTTATTTTAAAGATAAAGGTGTCATGAACGGTCACATATTTTATATACTATAATTAATCAGTGTTTTTAACAAATTATTGTTAAGTTACATTTGATCTCAAAATGTAGCCAATCCATATAATATTTGGATGTTTGTGAACAGCAAGCAGACTATGAAAATAATATATTAAGATAGTCGATAGATTAGTTATTATTTTTCGAAGTACAATATCAATATTTATATTTCTAGCAATTATTGTATTATACTACGCACTTATGGTACTTACTGCGTATAACGCGACTTCGTCTGCGTTGCTTACATGTGTAGGTATACAAAACGTCTTTGTTTCTGTATAGTAATATCTACATTTCTTTATATAGTAATATCTGCATTTTTAGACGTCATATCAAGATAAACTTGCATCAGATTTAAAGTTAGACCTTCAGGATCACAACTGTGAAAACCATTTCCAATTTTGCGTGATGCCGGAAAAACATACAGAGACAGACGGACGGACAAACAAAAATTTAAAATATATGTAAATGTTTTAGTATAATACCCCTTTAATTCGTTTTAACTATCTCCCATGTATAGACATCGACAGGTTACAATATTATATTATTTACTCTAAAAGTAGCATAATCGCGCGATGCCAAATAAAAAAAAAAAAAAGTAGCATAACGAGAGATAGTTGAGCATGCAAAAGAAAACAGGTAAAGGTATTTGAAAATCCAATGTGAATCGCGGTATGTTATAAATTTTACAGTGGAATGTTTTTAAATGATAATGATGATAACCTCCGACGTTTAATCTCATACGTATTTAGTAACTAACAAATTACGTTTAAAGATATATTTTTATATAATACTCATAAAAAAGTAAATAAATTTTAATAATTGGTAGATACTTTTTTAATAATGTTATTTAACAATTAATAAGATATTAGTAATATATTATTCTTTTATTTCTATATTTATTTATTTCTATTCCTGCACAGCAGTCGCAGTGGTGGCAACCCGGAGTCATCTCCCTCCTTGCGACCACGTGCTAGTATTTGCCGAAGCAGCCGTGCCCTGACAAGACTTATACGAGTCGGAAGGTGAGCACTTCAATATCGACTGAAGTGCCCCTATGGTATAATATACCAGCCCGGGGCTCCTCCAGCCGAGCCTTCGGCCTCGACGGGGGATTAGTTTTCGCTCCACCAACACCCACCGATAAACTTCGGCGACCGCTTCCACCTCCAAGTCCCCCGGGGGTTTCCAGCCAATGCGCACGCGGCCTCGACACCTATCCGCGTATGGTCCTAATTGCTATATCTAGATAAAACTAGCATGTTTCGGGAGATGTTCTGATATATGTACAATGTACATCTATGATGAGATGTGACCAGAGAAACAGCGTGGGTAAATAAATTGAATAACTCTTATTCGTAATAAAAACAAATCGCTGTCCAGCAATAGGATATTTTCAGACTGTTATTGTACCATGACAACCGTTTTGGTGTGTTCCGGTCTGGGTGTATGTCCTTGTGGGTCTCCCCACCGAGTCTCGGAGAGCACGTAAAGCCGTCGGTCCCGGCTGTTATCATAAACACCTAATAACGATTTTTTGTCTTTTTATTTTATTTTCTGTCTGTCTGTTCGTCCGTATGTCACAGCCACTTTTTTCCGAAACTATAAGAAGATATACTGTTGAAACTTGGTAAGATGTAGAGGTGAGTCGTATTTACTAGAATAGATCAAAAGATTAAGTATTTAAGGATACCTAATCTTTGGAGGCCGCACCTATTCCAATTGTCGTAATACTTAGTCCACCTAGTATTGTGTATGTTAATACGTTCACTCGATGACACTTGACAGCGCTTACGCGTATCGCGTACTCGGCCTATAGTCCATTGAAATGTTACATTTTTTAGGCCTTACCTTGCGTTTTTTAGAGGACGCAATTTTATTTTTTTGATGTGTAGGGGGGGTCAGTGTAAAGCTAAAACCATGTTTGTGGGGTCGCCACTCTTGTCCCACGGCCGCCATCTTGAAAATAAGGGTTGAAATGGTTTTTACAATATATCTCTTAAACTCATCATCATTATCAGACCATTTTTGTAGATCGTTTTTTGAGGCACAACTTTTATATAAAACATTTTTTCATTAAGTCAATAGCTTAGGTTATACAGCGCCCCGAAGTTACTTATTTTTCAGTACTCTTAACTATACATAATTATATTATACGTGTGTACTAACAATGTGTCATCAGTTATTGTTTTTTTTTTCTTTTTTGTTATAATTTTTTTAATTATTAATTTTGCAATATTATTAATAATAATTAATCATTAATAATTATTAGCGTTTGCGTCGCACGAAAAAGCACCAGTCGATACAATAACAAATCTAACTTTATTATACTTCTTAAAACTATATTCTCGGAAGCAGGTTTCACTGTTGACCAAGCAGAATCAGATGCAGACACTCTTATCGTTCGCTCTGCTCTTGCTGCATCTCCATTATTCAATACCGTTACTGTTGTAGCTGAAGATATTGATATACTGATATTGCTCACAGCACTTGGTAGAAAACAAGCAAATGTATTTTTTTTAAACCATCAAAAGGACGAACAGCAGAACAATTATATAGTGCTTCAGGTTTTATGTACGGAGATGTAATTACGGATAACTTGCTGTTTCTTCATGCTTTTTCAGGATGTGACACAACTTCAGCTCCTTACAATATCGGTAAAATGAAATTTGTGAAAAAGCCTGGAAAAACATTTAGAGTTTGCAAGTGGAACGGCTTTGTTTCTCAACAAGAGAGTTGACCCTATTTTGCTCACTGTAATTGGAGAACGTTTTTTTATCTCTGTATACGGTGGTAATAAAGACGATAATTCTCTTGACAGCCTTAGATACAAACAATTCGCCAAGTCAGTGACAAAAAGTACATTTAACTTATCTTCACTTCCTCCAACACGAGACACAGTTCGTTTTCATGCTTTCCGAGTCTACCATCAGGTCGTCGTGACTTGGTAATAATATTGATTGAATTGATGAAAATTTGAAAAATTATTGATGCCAGTGCAGAACTCTAAACCTTCAGCATCCCCTGAGCTTCTAAAAAAGTACACACGTATAATACATGTAAAGTTAAGAGTACTAAAAAACAATACTCACTTCGGGGCGCTGTAAAACCTTAGATATTGACTTAATGAAAAAATGTTTTATATAAAAGTTGTTCCTCAAAAACGATCTACAAAAATGGTCTGATATCATTTTTTCGTAAAATGATTAAAAAAAAGTTATATCGAAAAATTTAAATTATTTTCTCGAATTTCTGAACATTTTCGCTTATAACTTTTTTATTTATAGTTCTACGACAAAAAGTTACTGGACCAAAGTTGTAGAGAATTTAATTTGCAACAAAAAATGTTAAGTTTTTTTTTTATCAGATAAATAGTTTAAGAGATATATTGTAAAAACCATTTCAACCCTTATTTTCAAGATGGCGGCCGTGGGACAAGAGTGGCGACCCCACAGACTTGGTTTTAGCTTTACACTGACCCCCCCTTCACATCAAAAAAATAAAATTGCGTCCTCTAAAAAACGCAAGGTAAGGCCTAAAAAATGTAACATTTCAATGGACTATAAGTACTATAGATCATGATCGCGTAAAACACCCATTCATTTGTCACGACTTTAATTTTTTAACTTACTGGTACTTGGTACTTAGGGTAATGTCGATACTGAACGGTTGAACGGCAGATGACCTTTTTTTTATTTTTTTAGGTATTCGGGTAGGGTACTGAAGGTAAAGTCGATACTGAACGGCAGATGACCTTTTTTTTAGGTATTCGGATAGGGTACTGAGGGTAATGTAGTGAAGAATAGTGACCGGTGGATGACCTTTTTTTTTTCTTTTTTTTCGTCGTCCAAGAACTGTCATCCAATAATTATCGAGAAGTGGTTGGGCCGGGAACACGGACCTGTGGGTGACCTTTTTTTTAACTGTCGTCGACCTTTTTTAACTGTCGTCAACTATCGATGATTTTTTTCCCGATAATTATCGATAACTGTCACCAACTATCGATAACTTTTTATCCGATAATTATCGATAACTGTTATTCGATAATTATCGATAACACGATACGATAATTATCGATAGTAAAATTATCGATAATTTTTTCCGATGAACATCACTAAGTGAGACTAGGTGGAGCAGGTATTTGGATCGCGTATATGTAAGGACTAGGAAGTAGGAACAGGTGGACTTGATCTTAAATTTACCTAGTACAACCCATCTCTAGTAAGATGTATTCTGTGAACTGCATTAAGATTTTCACACAAAAAGTTCTTTAGTAATATAACACAAAAAATAATGCTGTGCATACCTATAATGTATCATTTAAATACATATTTTTAATGATATCTATATCTAATTATCTATACATATAATAAATCTGTTAACGAGTCCGTTTTATAATACACTATATATAATCAAGAATAAATTTTACTAGCGCGATTTAATTTTCAATCAGCGCCATCTATTGTAACATTTTTTCTTGTACGTGTATCACGTAAAAAGTACAAAACCAATGTAAATAACTTTTATACATAAAAATTATACATAACTCACAGTAACATTTAGTTTTTGTTTCATTGTAAGTAATTAAATTTAAAAATAAATATTTAAGTTTTTTTTTTTTTTTAATAGGTACCACGACGGTGGCAATCAAGCATACGGCCCGCCTAATGGTAAGCGGTTACCGTAGCCTATGGACGCCTGCAACACCAGGGGCATCACATGCGCGTTGCCGACCCTTCAAAAACCTATTTACTCCTCTCTATAGAAATAGGTTCCTAATGCAACACCATCTATTATATACAGCTGGTCTAACGAATCGTAACAAGATAGATGGCGCAGTATACAAAATATAATTTTTTGAATCGCGCTGTCCAAAACTTCGGCCGAAAGAATGACCCTCGCCCATATTTAAAAAAATGCTTTTTTTTTGCATTTAATACCTTAGTGTACTAAGGTCTTGGTTGTTTGTTTGTTGTTAAAATATTTGGTCGTTATTTGTTTGTTGATTGTACAAAGTTCGATGGTTATAGCTATTTAAGTTGTAATCTTAATATATAAAAGCAAAAGGTCACTCACTCACACACTCATCACGATATCTCTAGAATTTTAAGACCTAGAGACTTGAAATTTGATATAAATATTCCTTTTGCCGAGTAGAGATCAGCTAAGAACGAATTTTACGAAATTCTACCCCTAAGACGGTGAAAAAGGGGGGCAAAGTTTGTATGGGATAACGTGATTCCTTGGTCCAATCTACTTCAAATTTTGCATAAATATTCTTTAACAGAATTGTCCCCCCCCCCCGTAACTTCTAAAATAAGAGAATTATAAAACTAAAAAAAATATATGATTTACATTACCATACTAACTTCCACCGAAAATTGGTTTGAACGAGATCTAGTAAGTAGATTTTTTTTTAATATAAAATAAATACACTATTATTAAAACATCGATCAAAGTTACAACGAACTACAAGAACTTTTATATGATGTTACTTGCTGCTCTATGGAACCCTTCATGGGCGAGTCTGGCTCGCACTTATAATTTTTTTTTTTGTTAGTAAGTTTTAAATATAAGTAAGTATAATGTCATAGTAAAAAACTTGTTTGACAATAACAGGAAAAAATTAATACAGTCTAAAAAAATATTTATTACGAGTGTAAAGGTACCTAAAGTAGACAATGAAAACAATTTAGATATAATAAATGATAAATATACTTCAATACATTATTCTAGAGAGCACAATAAGAAATAAATAGGGACTTATATCATATTTGTACATATATTTATTAAAATTAGTATTTCTTTATTCACAAGTGCTTCCTGCGATCGCATCTGACGCCTTTATGCTAAATATTCTGAAGTTGATCTCATTTGGATCCAATGACTTGTAAAGGAAGCGAGGTAGCTTATCACTTAAAAGCCATAAAATGCCTTCTTCATCCACCTGAAATAAATAAAAATGTAATAATTAGAGACAGCTCTTACCTGTACTTTTACCTATATATATATATATATAGCATTTATCCTGTTTGTGATTATTAAAATGATTATAAAAAGCAATAAAGATTTACTTTGAAGATATATTCGTTATTTTTGGATATATTATATATAAATCTGAAGTGAGAATATTAGTCATTGCTAAATTGATTTGTATAAAAAAAATCTTTGCTTGCCTTGTAACTACGAAACTAAATTGTTCCATACTTCCTTATGTTTTATTTATTTTTTGTTTTGTTATTGTCTATAATTTTTGTTTCTTATGTTATATTTCTTTCATGTTTAAAGAAACTTTGAAACTTTTGTAATAAATAATAATAATAATAATGCCTCCATTTTCCTAGTCACTATAACAACATAATAAGTACCTATAGAAATAAATAATGTCAAAGTTTACCTTCAAGTCGTTGAGAAACTCGAACAATTTTGAGTCACTAAAAAGCAGAGGATTGTTTCCGGGCGTATAGGGTTTGTTTGAATTCCAGCAGCCAACACCATCGCGATTAATCTTTAACAAAATAGCAATTATAATATATTGTTATAACACTAATTTATAATTATAAAAGCAAACCTAAAAGTAGGTATTTGAAATACTGGATGAAGGTTTATTGATAAAACCTTGACGAACTGACGAACTCCTATGAGTTCGTCATTATCGAAGACAAATCCATGAAACTTTGTATATAGGCACTTGATAAGAAGTAAGTAAATATTTGCACTAGCGTTTTTGAAATTCTGGCCTACATGGGGATGGAATAGGAGATGAAAAATCGTGTGAAAGCCCAAATAAATCTATCTGACCTTATCTGTCTGTTGTATCATGTTATTGTCAACTTAAACTATATAATACATATAATGTGCAATAAACTTCATTTATTCATTAATTCTCTGATTACTACACGTATCTTTATCGGAAACATGTATATAATGAGTAAACAAGTATGCTTAATTAAAAAAAATCAAAAACCCGACTGCGTAAAATACTCTTATTAAAAACTAAAAAGAATAAAACAATTTACTAGCTTTCATTTGATACCCATATTGCTACAGTAAGAAAAAAAATTCAACTCCCCCCCCTCATTCCGCCATTTGCGGGCGCTATTTTGAAAATTTATATAGCCTATGTCACTACTACAATTTAGACAAATCCAACGACACCTCATATGTCAAAAACCGTCCAGCCGTTTGGGCTGTAGGGCGTGCCAAAGAAATGGACATACATACATACATACATACATACATACATACATACATACATACATACATACATACCTACATACATACATACATACACTCGAAAAACATAACCCTCCTTCTGTCGCAGTCGGGTAAAAACGTAGACTGATGAAAGTAGAGAGAAAAAGAAAATGGACTACTGATTACTAATGACATGCAGATAACGTCTTACAAGCTAGTATAATATAAAGGGCGTAAATCATTCTCGATATATGCGGTGAGTGTAAAGCCAAGTATCCGGTAATGACAGGAATACCTTGTAATACTAACATTTGTAAAAATTATGAAATTCTATTTTATATATATGAGTATGAACTAAAAAGAAACTGTTTTACCAATATTCATTAATACATAATATCGTTTCGCTTTGCGTTGTTGTACCACTTAGCTTTACGTACAAAATTTGCTTTTACATTAATCTCGAATTGATTACAAATTGTAAAATAAAAGAATACTTAGTAATTACTAAAAGTTTATCTGTATATTATATCATCATATCATCATCATTATATCATCAACCTAAACATTGAATGAACAGAACTATCATATAAGCTTCCAAAAGACGCAAGCATGTAATTATTTATTTTTTGATCGGATTCTATAAAAACTTTTTCTTCCATCTTCCATTATATCGAACTTAAAGTACAAAAATTCCAACAACGCTAAAACTATGTTTCATTATTTTCGTTTAAAAGCCAGAAAGTTTACTTCTAGATTCAAACGTAGAAACTACGTTTACGTAGTAATTCCCATACAAAATTTTACCCCCCATTACATACTAAACGTGAAATTTCCGCACACTTTCAGCACTTTATCACAGCGATGATGAATCATTAGTCAAGACATGTTGTTTTTTTTGTTATTTATGATAAACATAATTATGTCACTTGATGCTTAGCTACAACTGATTTAATTTTATTTAGTATCCAAATGAAGTTTTTTTTAATTAATTTCATTATTGTTATTAAAGTTGAGATTTAATGTAATATATAAACAATGTTATATTAAATCATTATTATGTTTTGTAAGGAACACATAAAATTATTGCAAATATTTTAATATCATAATTTCGTTAGACTATACCTGTGTGTAGAATAGTACGCTTGTGTTTGTGTCGTAGTAGCTTGCAGATGATTGGGTACGTTCACCTCTGTCGCCCAGAAGCTGTAAAAATATTTACGCAATTAAATTATGGCATTCGTTTGTAAAATTATCCATAAGGAAAACTCCAGTCTAGTTTATTTACTCAAAATCGTGACTAAATTTAATCTATTCGTAAATATTCGCAGTGTTTCATTTATGTAAATAAAACAGTGACAATACATTTACTTGTGACATTTACTTAGAACGGTACTAGTATCTAACTTGATATTCAAACCTTGAAGTCATGGAATGCCTCGTTTTTGTCGATGTGTGTGTAGTTTCTGAGAAGCTCCGTCGATACACAGAACTCTTTGGTACTTGAGAACGCGTGGAAAAACATTGTACGGTATCTGAAATACATCAAAATATGCTTTTTTTAAATTACATTTACTTTCTGTATAGAAAGTCAATTTAATTGAATTATTTAAAAATGACTACATGTTTTATGAGCTTCACTCAATTAGGACTATAACGTGAACAAAATTAGTAAGTAAATAAATAAATAATAAAAAGTTTATTTAATATATTCAAATAATTACAAATGCAATAAGTAATAACAAAAATAAACACCGCGCTACTACTGTACTATTTAATGTGCTCAATGATGCTTTTATTCATTAAATATCTCATTGTAAGCTTTTGGTGCTTTGTGTACAATTTGTAGAGCGTAACGAGTGCAAACACATGGTCAATTCGATATGCACAAAACGAGCCGATCAAGGTCCGATGAGGTACGTGAGCCACTCACCCATTCTCTCTGGGCTCGGAAAGCGCTAAAGCAAAAACTCCATCGGTCCAATGAAACTCGATGCCACCGACTTTGTAAGATCCAGCCAGAGGTTCAAAATGGAAGTAGTGGTGGGAGATACGCCAAGAATCGTCTTGTTTCAAACTGTACACCACGACGCCATATCCTCCCAGGTCTGGTATGTAAGCGAAAGCGTTGTCGCACGTATCCTTATCTACATCAACCACCTATAACGTAAAATTAAAAGGTGTTAGAACACACGACACGATAAAATATAGTTTCTTTCTAGACTTCGTAAATTGATTAAAAACATATTTGGTTAATAACGAATAAAAATACTACGCAAGGTGTGTATTTAAAATTAATTATATTTGGTTTTCAAAAATATTCATGAAAAGTATGATAACACCTGCTTACATGTAGTTGTACCAAATTGTACGCCTACTTATTAATTGGGAATTAATTATAAAAAAATAGTCATGTAACATAACTTAATAGCATATTAAAAAGAAACTTGATAATAAAATTTACCTTACTATAAATCGTTCATAAATCATAAAATTATTTCAGATGTAAAACATACCTAATTAGTTTTTTATTCAACGACATAGAAATCAAATTATATATTACTTTACAATTATTATAACCGTTAATTTATATCTAATTTTTTATTATTCGATTCAACTTAATACTTTTTTTAATAGGTAGGTATCGACTACGCACTTGAGACATTACAATATATAAGGAAACTTATTTTTATTGTAATAATTACAAACTGAAATTTAATAATTTTGAAATCTGAATTTTCCTCTTTGAACATTTTCTAAAATTTTTATCATTGAATATTTATTATATTGCTTTTTTTCTACATTTCCACTGCATAAACGGAAACATGTTCAATCATAACACATTATATAATATTACTTACGATGTTAGCGAAGAATGAGTCTTCTTTCATATCCGAAACTTTGAAAAAGTAGCGATGAAGAAGCTGATTTGTATTTAAGTCAAAAATAACCACAGAAGGTCCGGCAATTTGATTTGGTGACCCTTAAAAATACAATTTGAAATTTTAAAAAAATACAAGTGTTATATTCAAAAACTACGTTACACAATTCCTGTTATCAAAAGATGAAATGAAATTCATTGTAAAATAGCTTTCTCCAAGAGACATACATTTCTATCTCTCATCTGTTGTAGTACTTCAATGGTTTTACTTTCAAGATACGTACGTGCATAAAAATGATAAGCAAATTATGTTACGAACTTACCTACAATATCTGCCAACCCGGAATCCATTACCCAAAGTCTATCACAAGGATCAACGAACACTCTAAAGACAGATATAATAGAACTGTTTGATGGTAAACTCTCAGCGGTATCAGAGACGAGATTATCTTTTAAAGATGGATATGCCTTCAGCGGTTGATCTTGAGCTCCATCTATATCCACATAATTTAATGAAGATGCGACACCATTCTTCCATCTTGGCACTGTTACAAATAGTTTGTTTTTCCATCTAGCTAGACCCAAAGGAAGATTATTGGCTTGAACAAAAAGTCCATTCTGAACTGCTGTTTCACGTTGAGCTGAAGAGTCCCAAATATAATCTATTTGTTTCCAGGCAAAGCGAAGTTCGGGTAGAGCGGCCTTACAACTTATTGCCGCTGTAAGTGCAATGATTAAACTAATTGCCCTCATTTTAAGCCTGTAACAATGATGAGTAAATATGACAACATGTACGTGTAACAAAGCATTTTTTGTCAAGGAAATTTGTGTCGCAAGTAGAAACAATCAGAATTCCATATGCCTTATTATAAAATTCACATGCGTTTTGGGACAATTACAAAAGTCTACAAAGTTTCTATGTTCATTTTTGTTTTATTAATATTAAAGTACCTGGATGACCGAGCTATGCTCGGTTAAATTATATTTAGATATTATTATATACTGATGAAACATAAATAATATTTTCGATCTGACTGACATAATAGTAAAATAATTGGAACTGGTTATTTAAACAAAAAATAAAAAGATATCTCAATAATAGTTTTTCTCACAAAAAAAGAAACTTGAAAAAAAAAAGAAAAAAAATCGGTTTATAGACCTGGATTCGAACCCGGATTTTCTGGTTTCAAATCCACCCGATACCCATCCGAGCTATTATAAGCTTATTAATGATAGCGAAATTTACCTTCGTATTCAAATGATATTTTTTAATTGCGTAAAAAAAGGGATAAAACGACATTTTCTAAAAATAAATCCTAGCTAGATCGATTTATCACCCCCGAAACCCCCTGCATACTAAATTTATGAAAATCGTTGGAGCCGTTTCCGAGATTCAGATTATATATATACAAGAATTGCTCGTTTAAAGATATAAGATAAGATTGTATTATTGTTTATATACCAATGTAGAGAATTTAGAACTTATGTTAAAATAATTACAGTACATAACGCGCCCGGCATGCAAATTACTCAAAATATATTCAGTCTTCCATACCTCAGTAATGTTGTAACTTGGTAATGATACTATTGTAAGGTGGAGAATTCTGTACTCTACAATAAAGTAAGCAAAGGTTTTTGCAGATAATATTACTATTGAGAAACGCTTGGTGCATCGATAAACCTTTCTTATCTCAACAAATCTACCTCGTTATGCGCTTATATATCATGAGAACTGTGACAATGGATGTTGCACAACTTAGTATTGAAAGACAAACAAATGCTATACAATACACATTGAATTAATTAAAAATACTCGTCTACAGTGTTATATTATAATTGATATTGATTATATAAAAACGCAATATCCATGCAGTGTTTTAACTAGATGTTACTTTTTATAATATGAGTAATGCGGAATACAGATATAAGGGACTTTTTACGTTAAGCAACCTGTTTATTAAGGAGAGTTGTACTCATAATACAAGAGCAGTAGCCACGGGATGTTTAGTATTAAAATTATTATAGAAATGTTTCGTTACTTCGACATAGGGTAAAAGGGATCTGGTGTTCTACATCTAGCCGTTACATTAACATTGTGGGTGTATTCTAGTATTTTTGTATTGTGTTTATCTCCGTATCTTCAAGTGAAATCTAGGGTATTCTAGAAATATTGTTGAATTTAATACTTTTGGTCGATAGCTTAGTCAATAAATAGCCTTTTCAAATATCATTTTATTATGACATTACAATAATAAACTAGATATAGTAATTTAAAATTTTAGGGTTCGTGCGTGACAAATTTCGGCTGAGGAAGAGATTCAGAAAATGTTGTAAAGTCATAACTTTTTGTCTTGATCATTCAAGGTCTACGGTAGCTTTGTATGCTACCTCATGAATTAAATAGAGAACAAGTCATATCCAAGAACGTGTCTATGAAAAACCTTTTATAGACAGTTACATTTAATTACAGCCTTTAGTATGAACAGCGTGACATTGCTAAAAATAATTATTCTTTTATTAATTATTTTCCGGTACTTTTAGTTCCTACTTTACAATGCATTTTTTATTTAACCAAAAATTACATTATATTTAATAGTAGGACATTATTTATTTATTTGAATTATTATCATATAATAATAGGTAGGTATATTTTAGTTATAAACTATATATATAATTGTAGTATTTTATCGTTTCTAACTTTATATACCTGATGTCTTACTAAAATTGGCCATAAGAACTTTTGTGGAATGATTGCATTTGAATATTGTTTATATTTATTGAATATTACTTAATTAAAAATTGAAATTGTATATTTTTATATAGGAAATTGTTTATTTAAAAAATATGTTTGTTCACTATTTTTAAATTATTTATTAATTAAATTTTCTTTCATTGAAATACTAAGAGTAAGTTAATCTATTTAATTAACAATGCTTTGTCGTTTATATTATTTATTTTATACAAATCAAGATAAATAAATGTATGTACCTAACTCTAAACTCTTCAAAACTTTTATATTAATCAATTTCTATTTACGAACTATGTACTGCGTACGTTTCTATGCTAGAAATTAAATTTTACGAGTATAATATAAATATACATACTATACTTGTTGTAGTCGTAAAAAAAATTCCGACGTCCCTAAAAAACATTATTTTTGATGAAAAAATAAGGTTTTTTTTTATACAAACAAAACACGTGCCACAAGACTAAGAAACAGAAATAAATAATTGTAAATTATACTTGAGTAACGAAATTGGTAATTCAGGAATTCAGGAAAATAACTTTTATAGTTCTTTAAATATTGACTGTATGGAGATATTGAGTTTATTATTGAGAATATCTCCATAAATGTGAGCTTTATGAAAAAATTGAAGGAGAGCTTTATTGTAGAGAAATTAATTTGCAAGCAATTTGTTTTTGTAACTTTTTCTCAAATCCAATTAAGTACATTAAGGTAATTTCAAAAAACTACGATTATTTAGAAAAATAAACTTAAACCGTCTTACAGCAGTGTTCTTTTTGTTTAAAAAAAATAAAATCCCTTATTTTTTCATCTGAAAGAATGTTTTTTAGGACCTCGGAAAAATTTAATTTTTAATAACCATCCTAATATGTACTTATAGAATGTGCATTGTTTACATTATACATGAAAGACAATAATGTGAACTTTTTATTGCTGGGTTTTATTCTAGATAATATAAGTAGGGTATCAAAGCCTTTATGCATTTGTTGCATTTTGTGAAATTGAATGAAAAACGTTTTTGTCTTAAATTAATTTTATTTTGTGGATTGAAGAATTTGTGATGTATTTATTTTTAGTTATACCAAATACTCCACGTAAGCTCTTAATCATTTTTTATAATTTTTTAAATAAATTTCTGAATAATTTAAATTACTTTCTATGTTATAAAAATAGATAAAGCACTAGATTTTTTATATATAAAAATAACTCACGTGAATAATGGGGCTTTACTGCGAAAGGTCAATCCGCGACCGGTTCACTGAGGCCGCGATCACAGACTAAACAGACCTCGATCCCAACAGCCTTTTTATTCCGTAACCACTATTTAAAATATCCTATATTTTTCAGACTATAACTTTAAGAAAAAATGATATAAATGTATAAAATCTACAATTTAATAACAGTTTATATGTAAGCAACTTGATACTACAAAATTATAAATGGATTTACGTCGGGGCAATCACTGAAACGAATAATTACTTTAAGGAATTTACATCAATTATCCGTGAAATTATATTGCCTGTCTCGTGAATCATTGGTTAACTACTTTTTCTTTTCACTATTTCCGTTAAAATATATACCTAATTATGACATTTTAGTCGATTTTCTTTCTACATTATAACCGTATATTTTTGAGAGAGTTAACATAAATATAATAATCATAATCGAAGTGTAATTATTAGAATTATAAATTAAGATTAAATATTTCCTGTTTAATAATTTTAATTATAAATTAAAGATATAAAATCGATCGATCGAAGTATCCACCCTGATTGAACTACTTTAAATCTCTTAAAGTGTTAATCATAACAAATGTATATGAACACAACATTTTTTTAATCATACCATTACATATTATTATATAGTACATATTTATCAAGAAATTTCACATACAAGAATAGTGTATACATTGTAGTAGATACTACTAATATATACTACAGTGGAATCGTATAAATAAGAATGAAGAAAATATAATAATTTAGATCAGAATTTTTATAAGTAATAAAATATGAACTCATGATATAAAAATAACAGGCAAAAGCATTACATAATTCGAATGAGAATCATGTACCGAGTATTCTCCTTAAATATGGATAGTAATTTACCAGTCACCTGTATATTGACGTTAAGTGCTACCGAAAGGAGAGATCGCACGGCTTAAGATTGCTATGTTTTATATAAGTATAACATTATGATACTTTAAATTTATATTTAACAAAGATATTAACTAAAACACAAAAGAAAGTGAAACGAAAATATTTTGTAAAACTTTATTATTGTAAATGTAAAGCGATAGAGATAGTACAAGGTGTTAGTGTGTCAAGTTTAACACTGATTGCGTTAACTCTGTTGTGAATTCGATTCAGGTAATTCAAGGTTCATCCTCGTGATCTACGCATCCGCCGGCACTCATTCGATGAAGCTGCTAGCGTTAAATATGTGATAGTAGGCAAATGAATAAAATCAGAGAATTAGTAGTATTGGTAATGCAGCACTTACCTACATGGATTAATAATGTGGAATGATAAAGTATATTAATAGTTAATATTATTTTGAATTATTAATTGTTAAAAATATGTATCAACTTAAGATTGAATATAATTTATAATAATTGTTTCTATGAAATATTTTTAAATTTTAATCACAATAAATATATTGGGTGAAGTTTCAATGATTAACGATCGCAAATTTTCAAAGAATCTTAATTTTCTTTGTCTGAACAATGACTTTTTGTTATATTAGGTTCTATGGTAAGTTACATTTTTGAAATATGTATATTTCTAGAACTAAAGAAAATGTGCTATATTTTATTAATAACTTATATTTTGTCTGCTTCTTTATACATTAATAAGTATGTATCTAATGTCTAATATTTCATTCACTCGCGAACTCACGATAAATGGATATTACATACCTTGTTATTTCGTTAAATAAAACTAACTGAAACTAAAATAATTATGTCCTAGTCATCGTTAACGGAATTGATAATTAATTGTTTAAGCATCACTTTCTGCTTTTTCAAGTTTATTGAAGTTTTTTAAAGTGAAACTTTTTTATCGACGTATGATACAAATTTTATAGCAATGTTAAAAAAAGTGTGTGAGTGTACATCTCGGGCACACATCGAGGGTGTGCTGGGCAGAGTCAACCGCCGCGCCACAATCGTGACATTCAGTCATCGGTTCCCTATGGGCCGTCCGACACAGGTAGTCACCAAAGCATCCGTGCCCGGTAAGAACTTGCGTCAGACGGAAGGTGAGGGGCTTGCGTTTTCGGTACATCCACCGCTCAAGGACCGGGTGCAGAGCAGCCGTTACGCGTGTGCCAAACGGCTGCCCCGCCAGGTTCCCCCCCCCCACCTCCACATTAATACTACCTGCCCCATCCAGCGAACCCGTAGGATGCCGTCCAGTTTGGGGTTCTCACCAAGAGCTCTCCTACCCGAGACGTATGAGTAGGTCTCGGCAAGAAGTCACGAGCTCCCACGGGGGGTCGCCGGCTAGGTGAAATTAAGTACCTAGTTCAATTTTACTCGCAGTAAAATTATTGCAATTTAGCACGTCCATAACTTTCCTTTTAAAGTATGTACATCAAAAGCAAAATCACTCATTAGCAGTTTTCATAAATATTTCAATTGAGTTTTTTAAATGATCAATGGGACTGGCGTGGCCATGTAGGATAAAAGTCCCTAAAATTAACAAAAGAATTTAAAAAAAAAAATGATTACATTTATTGAGTTGTTTTCTATAACAGTAGAAAACTATTTCGGTGAAGTGGTGCGAAAGTTTCAATTAACGTAGAGGGCCAGGCGTTCGATTCCCGCTGGGAGAAGATATTTGTATTAATACAAATTTTTCTTTCTGGTCTCGTTGTCAATGTCTGTACATGAGAAATACTTAGAGGGGCCTAGGTTTTTTCAGTTATTATCCTGGAGGTCTAACTTAAAATCTGATATAGTTTTTATATTGATACATCGTCTAAAGGGAAGTTATTATTCTATAAAAATTGTAATAAAATCGTAACGAAGGTTTTTTTGTACACACATACTTATATAATAAGCAACACAGAGGACGTCACAGGTATCAGGTAGTGATTAATAATAAAGCAATTTTAGCAAAAGGACAATTAATCCAGTTATTTTTGTGATAAACGATGACGCATGTTTGAATGATGAGGTAAAATAAACACAAATACCTAATTTTAGCATAGCTCTAATTCAGTGTATAATGATATGGTGATTTGATTTATTATGACGGGCACGCAATATGTTTAATGGATAAACCCAGTCGTGGTAATTGCAAAGTGCATAAGAGTACCTTATGCCGAATGTAAGGATGCTTAAGATGGCGAAATCAAACGTAGGTTTAATCCAAATTAGAATATTGCGTTACCTATTTATGAGTTAGATTAGATATGTCAATTATAAAAATACCGAATGTTAAGTTACAAAAAATACAATACCATTATGCTATTGTCATGCGACAAAAGATTTTGGTGATTATAAATTATGGAAAAACCATTTGCAAAAAAACACATACTTAGGATAATCTCCCGACTCGCAGTACACCTCTAGTTATTATGTCCTTAGTTATGTATTGCTATAAAAAATGTTTAGAGAAAAGGTATTTAGCCAACAGTACCTAGTTACTAATATAATAAATTAGTATACAATAATACTTATAGTATATAGGTAGATGGGTTGAACGAAGGTTGCCGACAGAGCGCAAAAGATTTACAAGCTGATATGGCAGTGGGCAGGGCACATAGCTCGTAGAACTGACAGCCGATGGATCAGAAAGGTTCTCGAGTGGATACCACGTACCAGCAAGTGCAGTGTCGGACGGCCGCTCACGAAATGGACAGACGACTTGAGGAAAGTCGCCGAAAGCCGTTGGATCGAGGCTGCTTTGAACCGGTCGCTTTGAATGTCGATGGGGGAGGCGTTCAGCAGTGGACATCCAATAGCTGAGATGATTAAGATGATGATATAGGTAGTGTGGTAGTTGTATATGGTTGTAGGTGTGGTATAAGTGTTACTATCATAACTTAAGAAAAGACAAAATAATTTTAAGTCGTAGGTAATTTGGTGGAGAAGTGTTATGTGTTAGGCTTCTTATAGGCTTTGAAGGAAAGACAGAAATAAATTTATCTCTGGGAAAATAAACAGTGTAAGTTACAGTAAATTGATCGACGAACAATTAGCTAAATGTGTAACTCAAATTGGTAGTCAGAATTATATTTTCCAGCAAGACAATGCTGCTGTTCATACTACAAAACTCGTTAAAGACTATTTTTCAGAATTTAATATTCAAGTTTTAACGTGGCCAGCGCGCTTTCCTGGTTTGAAAATTATTGAAAATTGTTGGATTAAACTAGCACGTGCTGTATACTTAAATGGTAAACAATACAACAATAATATAACAATGTTGAACAATTAACAAATTATATCCAAGATGAGTTGAAAAAAATTGATCAAAATTATATTAAAACCCTATAGGAAACGCTGCCAAATAGACTAACTGAAGTTATAAAAAAAATAGGAGGAAATACTCATTACTGAAATAAAAATTAAAAATATTAATAACTTTTTTTTACCTAACTGTGCTATAGTTTTGTCGCATCGTTCAGGCGGCAGGATTGTACATGGAACCTACATAATATACAGAATGATCAAAAAGTCGTGGATCAAACGAAACAAGAAAATAAAGGAGGTAATTTACAACAAAATTTTTTTTTACAGCATGGCCATAACTTGATTGCACGAAAAGTTATGAATATTTTTGTTTTTTCAATGAAACTACCTAGTTTTTTTACAATTTAATCAATAAAAAATTAAATTGATAAAACAATAAAACAAAAGATGTTGTATTATAGCTGCAATACAATTTTTGTAGTATTGATACATTATCGAGTTCAAAAATCTTTCCGAGTATTCGGTATACAATTTATTTATTATTGACAGTGTTATCTTTACCAACTATAATTTAAATGATATGTACGCTTTTACTTGCACTTAACTTACTATGTGTGAATATATACTTATATGTATAAATACAACATTACAACTTTTTTTAGAATAACAGATTAGAAAATGCTTGACTAAATAATTTTCTTGGCTTATTTCAACTGATAAAATATTAAAAATTATTATTTTCAAAAAAATGTTATAATAAATTGAATTTTATAATAATGCAACACTTTATAAGGTGAAATGTTACGTTTTTTATATTATAACTGAATTTAGTATTGCAACTTTGCATGCTTATCAAGGATCGATAACAGTGCAATAATTTAAACATTTTGACCTATAGATATTCTTGCCAGGACACTCAGGATTAGCAATTTTTCAAACCGAGTATTTATTATAAATTTTTCAAAGGTAGTGTCTTTGTGCTAAACACAAAAGCGTGTGCTGACATCTTCACGACTTAATTTTTTTTTAAGTAGGTATAGCAAAGATAAATAAAAGTAAAAAAACACGCCTTTGTAGTTAGCAGAACTAAAACATTGAAAATAAATTATAAATCAAAACTAAAACTAAAAACACGCTTTAATAGAAAACCAAAACTAAAACGTAGAAAATATTTTTCAATAAATTTAAATTAAGGATAGTGTGAATAACAAAAAGATTTATTTTATTGTAGAAAATAACCTCATTCTGATATTACAAGATAATACTTTAATTTTATTTGTTAAATTTTTATATGTATCGGTTGACATTTGTTTCAACTCTTTCATGTTAAATTGTGATTTCTAAAACCAGACACCAAATGATGGACGAACGGACGGCGAACTCTTAGTAATAGTAGTAAAAAGACTAGGTAAATAGAGTTCCAGCTGGGTTGGGAACACTAAAGCTTAATAATCGAGAAAAGGGTGCAAAAGGGGTACTTAATGTCAATTGTTATAATATTTTATTGACACTGATATTGGTAAAAATAGAGTCATTGTGGAAATATCTTAAAAACCAAACCACGCTTTTTTACAATAAACTAAATGTTTTTGTTATTCACGCTATTCTTAATTTAAATTTATTTAAAATTATTTTTTAAATTTTAATTTGATTGTCTATTAAAGTCCGTTTTTTTACTTTTTTAAAACTATTATTTATTTTTTTGTTACTGATAACTTATTTCCAAAGCTTTATTTTGTTAGTCAATATAATCTAAAACAGTTTTTTTTTTTATATAATTCGGTACCGATATAATTAACAATACATTTCTTTTAGCATCTTTTGTTTAAGGCACCAAGTGAAGATAAAAGATTATTTTAAGAAAGTGCACATGTTCTGTAACTTGATTTATGTATAAATGTATCCATAAGCGTAATTAATTTCATCGTTTACTCACTTTTTTTTCTATATCGTCAAGCTTTTTCAGCTTATATTAGTTGGATAAACACATACACGCGGGGTCACGGTGAATTGTCTCCGTGTTTATAATCTCGTGTATCACGAAGGATCTCATACGAGAAGACGATTGAATTCTCTTATAGAGTTTACTAAGGGCAAACGCTACGTCCATCGGATGCCTGCACCTAAACGGATGTTGCGATCGATGAGTATGTGAACTGGTTGATGTCTCCGGTCAATTTTGCACCTGTGATGGAGAGCTATTATCACATTAATATGTAGTTTATGGGAGCTACGTCTATCTTAGTTTTCAGCTTCGTACTGACATAGACCATTTACCAATACATATACCATTTCTTTCGATTTACTCTAGCATCGTACGCTGCCTCTTTTATGTCATAGAAATGACTAATCTTCAAAGTAGTCAATGATACCCTATACCTACTAATAACAGAAAGAAATGTTTTTTTTCTAACCGTATATCTGTCTGTCACTTTGATTCGACAATTCTCCGAAATGGCTAGACCAATTTTGACAATACGTTTTACTAATAGATAGCTGATGTTATAAAGACTAACGTGGGCTTCGTTTATTTTGTTTTATTTTTAGAACGAGTAGCATATTTTTATTAATAAAAACAAAGATCTTTTTAACTAACAAACACAACAAAAAATAACGTGTAAAATTGTTAACATTCGTATTATGCAATAACACCTCATTCTGATATTACAAGGAAAGACTTTTTTGTTAAATTTTTAAATGTATAGGTTGACATAAATGTTTCTTTTATGTTAAATTGTGATTTCTAAAACCGGACACCGAATGATGGACGAATGGACGAACGGACGGCGAACTCTTAGCAATACTCGTAGAGTAATAGAGTTCCAGTTGGGTTGGGAATTAGTGTGCCCACTACTTAATAATTGAGAAATTTATCACTAATTTTATAGTAGGCTAGTTGTATCTAGCAACTTTGTTCACGATTACTATCCCTTTCATTTAGTTAAACGATAAATTAGATAAGATAGTATAAAAATCACTTTAAAATGAACCATAGATTCAAATGTTTCTGTATATTCCAGGTTTCAAGTTATTTTGACCTAATATCTAGGGTTATGATGTGTGTAGTTTCTGAACTGTCAAACCAAATACCATGTATGTATTTACCAGACAATCTCTAAAATATAGTCTTTCTAACAAAAAACAAAAAAAAAGAATGAAATCGGACTACACGTTAATGAATTATAACTAAGAACACATCCCTTCTAACAAGAAAACCGTGTCGAATTTCGCGCTAAAAAGTATCCAATATCCTAGCTCGTAGTATGAACTTTAATCGTGTTCGTCAGTTTCGTTTAAATTCGACGAGTAGTGTTAGTGTGATGCAAGGTCAATACGGACAGGAAAACAGACAAAAATTTTAAAAATATATAATATCCCTTTTTGTTTCAGTATCTATTAGTGTCAAAAAAATTTCATTACATCATATACCTACATAATTGGACCTAGGTTTAATTATAAGGTATAGATAATTTTTGTAATTTACTCGTATATTTAAACATTATGGATTTTACGAGAAGATTCATCGGAAATTCCTTGTGGAAAGGCCTTAACACATTAAGTATTTAGTCAAAAAAAAAACAAGATTTACGAAACGAGTTACTCGATTACTAAACTGTGCTTATTTGCTGAGGATGATACTGATTTACCGGTAGGTATCATGTTCTGGCTTACCTACTGTTGTGGCAAAATCTTATTATCGAGAAATACTTTGTAAAAGCAGTAGATAAAATATATGGAAATGCTAAGATAATTTTGAAGCACGTCTTACCCCACAGCAGTAAACGATGACCTTCAACAACAAGTAACGTAACAACTGTAAGTGACGTAAACGTCAACAATACTAAAACTTACAATTTGTTTTTATGTTGTTTGTTTAATAGCTCTGTATATTTCTTACATAACCTCGTTCGTAGGGAAAGGAACTACATCCGAAGAAACAGTCGCCAAATTACAAAGAACTCGTGACGAACAACCACTAGCCCTGACCTGAGGACTAATTAATATCATTAGATTTTTTTTTTTTTGTTTTAATTTCTCTACCGCAAGCGTTATTCTTAGCAAAGTAGATCAAGTGAAGCTTAATAAATAATAAATACTTTCATTTGATCCAGGTGTAATGCGTAACGAATTAATAATAAAGTTGTAACATTAGGTGAATTAAGCGAATGTGTTTTGTTTGACAATAATAAAGATTTTGTTCTTCCATCTGAAATATAGACCTCATTATTGTATTTGTATTATTTTATAAGTTTTTAACTGAAAAAAAAAAAAATTAAGCTTAATTGTTTTGTTTGCCTTGTATATTATTATATATTATTAATAATTTTGATCTTTGATTGTTAAAGAGAAAAAAAATTAGTAGGTAGGTATAGTCTAAATCAGGGATTCCCAAACTATTTTGATCAAGAGACCCCTTTATGAAAATGAACTAATACCTGATACCTCAGACTCCCATAACAAAATTACTTTAAAAATGTTATCTCTAGTTTTTTTTCCTGTTGATACAAAATACTTACCAATTCAAAAGTTTTGTGGTTGGTTAAGTGGATCGTGTGTAGTGGTCGAATTCGACCCCAAGGGGCAGATATCGACCCCTTTTTGAATCCCTGGTCTAAATTATACATAGCAAAGTTAAATCAGTAAAAATAATTTTAAGCATAATATTTTTTTCTACTTCATTGTTGATATATTTATAGCACAATGAGAATTAGCACGGAATGAGACTTGTTTAGCAGAGCGTTAGGAAAAGTGCGCGTCCAAGCGTGACCGTGCGTTGATCTCATGCGTGCGCTCTGACAATAAGGATTTCTATGTTTTATCGGATTTGTGATAATATTTACGATAACTTCTTAATAAGTACTTTTTAACTCTTTATTTTTCTAAACTATAACGACTTAACCTAATCGCTTTGTTCTCAAATTTACGATCTTTTTTCGATGAAATATTAAAACCATTTTCAAATTAATTAGTTTTATTTATGTACAATATAACAATAAGAACGTTATTTGCTTATTTACTATTAAATATAAGATATGACATTAGATATCAGCACTTAATACACATTAAGAAAAAATAATATAATGTAATGGTAGGAGGTTATTTTTTTAATAACCATGCACACAAATAAAAAAGTAAGATTTTGGCACATTAATTTTTTTTCTTTTTATATACCAAATAAAATACACTTACAATCGGAAAATACATGGCATGGAAAGTTCTAGAAACGTGTATCAATAAACTTCTTACCCATATCTACATTACTACGAAAATGCATGCCTTATTAATAACGTATATCTAGTATTATAAACTACTTACCAGGGCCGGCACACTCGAGCCTTTTTGAGGGGCATAAAATATAAGTCTTGCACACTTGCAATTTATGCCTTAGGCCGGCCCTGTTACTTACGATTAAATAAATAATGTAACGAGCAGAACTCGAATTACAATTGTTCCGTACTATTGATAAAATGACTGTTAGCTAATAATTTCTCAAGCCCATCTTCATTGATGATACTTACATGTTACACAACGCTATTATAACACAAGCCATTTGTTACTTAGAATTTATACTAAATGCAGTTAAAAAAATTATATTAAAGAGGTTAGCTTACGTACCAATAGGTACCAAAAAATAAAAATAAAATTATGTTTAGCATAGTCGGTACGGCACCCTACAATTAGATTGAAATAAAGTACTATACCGTTTTTTTAAAAGCATTCCCTAACATTTACCAGTTCTTTTACAGTAATTTTCAAATTCACTATCACTATCGTATTCATCAATATCGTCCCTGTAGCGCTGTGGAGCACGTGTTTCTGAAGAGTAAGGTCTCCTGGGTCTTTGGTTGTGATGCGGCAACGGTCTTCTATTTGGCACGCGTCTTCTATTACGATCTTGATAAGTCATACGGGATGGTCTCTTGGTGGCAACGCGTGGGCGGTTATGAGAACTGTAAAATTTTTAGAATAATATAATATAACTCGTACGTTACTTAGTTTTACTTCTTCTACTACTTTTTCTATGTTTATTAAGTGAGTAGGTACACTAACTTTGTCGTCTCTTTTTAAATCTGGTACTAAATGTAGTATCGTAATGTCAACATTTAAGAAAACTTTAGTTTTCAGACAGATGTTTAAAAAAATGGTTATTTAAAAAAAAACTTTTTTTGTAAATATGAAATCAATATTGGTAAGAGATGATATATATATTTTTAGTCTGCTCATTAAATAAAATTATTAATTTATTATACAGTCTAATGCGTGAAGCTATATTTTAACTAAAAGGAAGTCGATTATCACAGAGTTAAAACAGCAAAGATCCCGAGTCGAAATTTAGAGCCGATTTAGCGCCGCCTACGGTAGGACTTACGTCGGACCTCTGGGCTTAAAGTTAGTCCTAACCTATGGTAAATTATGTCCGAATTAGAACCCAAAAATGGCACAAATTTCCGTTTTTTCCACTTTACGACTTAAATCAGAACTAAATGGCATAAAAATTAGCGCCTATATGCGCTAAGTCGGACTACGGACTAATGGGCTCTAAATCGGTTCTATGTTGGACTTAAGGGAGCTGTGTCGGCTTTAAATTTCGACTCCGGATCCATTTGACAAAAATCAGAGTAATGAAATTATTACTTCCTATGTATAAATTGACATGACTTTAAAGCAAAATACGTTGATATTTTCACTAAACATGCACATCTTATCTTACAAAAAAATCAGAGAGTCGCTTTGTTAACAAATGAATCTGTAAAATTCTGAACAATAGCTCTACTAGTAATAGATCTATCAAATACCAAATATTTATATTGTGCTGTAAAATACCATACCATGAGGCCGTTTAAGCGCTCTGGAAAACATATTCTTAGTATTAAACTTACTTTTTTTGACGTTTGTAAGTGGGCCTTTTAGAGTCTGGGCGAGGAATATATTCGTCTTCATCTGATTCTAATTCGTTTTCATCGTGTGATTTCGTGTGATGAAATACTGGCCTTATTTGTGGAATATGAACAGGATAGGGTTTCATAACTGGCACTTTTACCTGTAAAACAGTAAAATAATTTGAAATATTAAACATTTATATGTATTTCTAACCTTATTTTGTCCTCTCACTTAAGTCCCAATAAATTGTATTTCAACCATCTACCAATTAGTCCAGTGTTTCCCAACGTGGGGCCCACGCCCCACTGGGGGGCAATTTGATAGTTAAGGGGGGCAATTTAAAAATGGACTCGACACGACTTTAACCCTTTCGCTTTGGATTATTTAAATGCAATGCTATACCTTGTCCAACCGTTTATTATCTTTTTGACAGCTTACATCTATAAATTTCAGTCTTTTTTTTTTCATTATATGTTTTGAAATTTTACTTACGAAGTTTTGATAAGAATTTCATAGTGATTTCTTCCTAAAACTTATCATTTATATTTCTTAAAGGAACAAAACAATTTTAAAGGTTAAAAATTATGCATGGCAAAATTTAGAAATGTTAAGGTGGGGCATGGCCTAAAAAAGGTTGGGAAACACTGAATTAGTCTTTTATTAAAGCCTAATTAAGTCATTTATAGAACTGACAAAGTATTTAGTACAAAATCATCAATCAAATAAAAACAAATCTTTATTAAGTACCCAAGTCGAATCGTGCAACTTCCATAAATTTCTCTTCGCTTTCTAACGCAATTTATTGATAAAGTAACTTTTTCCTCTGAATTAATCATTATAGATAACAAAAGCTATAAGATGTCTGCATCACATAATACAAGAATAAAATATAAACAATTTCTGAAACAAAATTTTACTATTGTGCGAGATCGTTTGAAATTTTATTTCTTAAAACCGCTAATTAATCATTCCTTGCAATAACCTACTGCGTCTAGAATTAACAACAATAAAAATATATTGGTATACTAAAATGTTTTTTTTTAATAAATAATAAGCATATAAAGATGTAATATAATTGCGACTACATGATTGTGCTTCAAATGTTTACCGTTTCAGTGCTCGTGTTTGTGATATTGTGTAACATTTTATTTACATTTTATGTAACGCAACGCCTTCATATAAGATATGTATTTATCATTAATACAATAATACAATACAGTATCATACTTATCAATTAAAGTAAAAAGATCTTACGAAATTCATAAGAAACCAACGGACGCGACAAACATTGTCCTATACGAAAAAAAAAAAAATCTAGAAATCCCTAATATTATAAATGTGAAATGTAAGTTTGATTATTACGCTTTCACGCAAAAACTACTTAGCCGATCATCATGAAACTTTGTACACATACTCTTGAAGGTATTAGAAGTAACATAGGTTTTTTTTTCTTTTTTTGGTCGCGATAACCGACATCCACGCGGGCGAAGCCGCGGCCAAAAGCTAATCTCAAATAGTTATATTTGCCACATATGGAGATTTATTATGAATTTATTTACGATCCAAAAAAAAAAAACAAATCGGTTCAGCATTCGAGTAGATGTCCCGCAGGGCAGGGAAAAACTGTTTAAGATTAAAATAATATAACAACAGACTACGCTATCAAAACACACCTGTTTTTCAACAGGTATGGGTACAGGCTTCTCTATAGCATAAGGGACCTTTTTGATGACTGGATACGGGACTGGCTTCTCAATCGGCACGGTTATCTCCCGGACAACCGGCACGGCGACCGGTTTTGGTATCGGAACTTTTACCGGATACGGCTGCGGCACCGGAATGATTACCGGACGCGGTACTTCTATCTGTAAGACGATTATGAAAGAGAACTAAGTGTGCAATAGAACCAAAACCAATTTCATGAGTCGAATCTATGTATGGATAGTGTATGAGTACATTGTGAAAGTCCTTAAAGGTATTTTCATGCAATATGTATATCGTGCTCCTACATGACATGATTTTTAATAATTCTATTTATTGATTCAAGTCTACTACATGAGAAAGTCAATAAAAAAACACGCCTAGTGTCAACAGCCTTAACAATTTGTAAATAATTATTATTAATGTCTTCTTTCGTGTAGATATGATAATAAATAATTGGTTTGTTTGAACGCGTTTGTCTCCGAGTCTAGTGGTCCGATTTAAAATATTTCGGTTTCCAAAGGAAGGTAGTAAATAAGTTGTAGTGTATAGTAAAATCACAAGTCTATCTAATTTGTCTACTACTCATGGAAACGGAGCATGTAACTAAATAATTATTAGAAACAATATTTTTTCTAGAAAATGATATTAATATAATTCGTCTTTCTCATTATCCTTAATTATGATTTTAATTTATTACATTAAATTTTTAAATCTTACTTATAAAATAAAATTTATTTTAATTAAACAAAAAGTACTTAATAATTTACTACAGTGATAAAATTATAAATATACTAGCAAACCCGGCGAACTCCGTTTCGCCACCAGATGGCTACGTTTTTTGTAAAACCATATTGGTTTGTAGTACATGCATCAGAGATGGCGCTGTATGTGAAAAATGACTTTCCCTGTTTTCCTGCTTTTCTGTTGAAATTTTTTCTAATTTTGTTTGCTATAAAGCTCACGGAGCCCGAGACCTTTCCAACGAATGCAAAACCGTGGAAATCGGTTCGTGCGTTCTGGAATTATAGCGTCAGGAAGGAAAACCCGACTTATTTTTATATATAAGATGAAACGGTAATTTCTACATGTTGTGTAATACTTAATTATTGCATAAAATTATAATGAGCCAATTTAAGCTTTTTCTGTATTTTTACTGCAAACTTCAAGAACTTATCACGATTGTCCATAGTTTCATTCAAAAAGCTATGAAAATACGGGTATATAGTATTACTGAATATTAATATAAATTATTAAAGTATAATAAAAAAAAAATATTAATAAATTTAATATAATCCTTAATAAATGTAAGCCACTGACTATAAACAAATGTTTCTTATACAGAAAAAATTATAATATCTGATCAAAAGTGGATCATGGTGTTAAATTCCAAGTTTTCACCTACTAAACGTTCACATAGGCGATTCATCTTACTCACTACGAACAAGCGAAGAAAATAGTGCGCGACGCGAGAAGTCTGCTTACACGATCCGCATTCCATCAGGTGTTTTTTTATTGATTAATTACATAAACGACTATCAAACATTGAAGTATTCCAAGCCAGTGCACACAATACATTTTACATTCCACTAAATAATTTACTAGTTACTTACCGGGTAAGGTCTAGGAAGAGGTACGTGGATTGGCTTTGTTTCCGATGCATAAGTTTCATATTCCCGATTCAAATCTCTGTACTTTGATTTCAAATAGTTTTGTCGCCATTTTTGCACTAACTTTTTGTAATCTACTTCTTCAGAAAAATCATTATAGCTTGGCTTGTATGTCGGTATATACGAAGGATGTGATGTATCGTGATTTCTTAATCCCAACAAATCTTCTTCTGATTTGAATCGTGTATTAAAATTTTCTTTTGTCCAGTCATATTGTTCTTTATCCTCATTAATTGTATAAGGCTTATATGTATTTGAAAGCGACCAATCATTAAACTTATTATCAAAGAACTTCCCATATTTTAAATTTTGGTGTCTTTTTGGAATATGTATTACCTCATCACTAATTTCATCCTTGTAAAAAGGTTTTTTAAAGTGATTTTTAGATGATGAAAATTCAGTTGTTTTAAAAATGTTTCCCCAGAGAGAAGTAGTAGAAGGTGTCGTCGAATAAAAATCTTTAAAAGAATTTAAATAATCTTCTGAAAGTTTATATTTATCATTAAAACTACTAGAAGTTATGCTATGACTTTCAGTATCAAAGGGTGACTTTACGTTTTGTAACTGTTTTGGTCCAGAAAAGTCCTTTTCAGGAAACTGATAACCAACGTAATCAAAATTACTACTGGCAGGAGAAATTTCGTCAAAACTGCTATTGAATGGTCTCTTTGGCGCATCTATATCAAATCTAAAACTCGTACTGCTATAATTTGTTGAATAATCGTAACCTTTATTTTTAGATTTTTTGCCTTCATTATTATTGTTATTTACATTCCGATTGCCTGTTGTGTTTTTTATTTTATCTTTAAAGTCATATTTATTTTTGTTTTTAAAATTAATTTTGATATCTGACTCTTCTTCATTAGTAAAATAATTAGCTTCTGTTTCCCTATCATTTTCATCGTTAAAATTTTGTTTATTTCTATGTTGTTGTTCGTCTTTAAAATCATAACTTTGATAAGGACTTAAGTTGGGATCAATTGCAACGTTACTATGTAAATCAGAATTATAAGGCTTCTGATTATTTTCTTGAAAGTTAACATCAACGCCGGAAGGATAGTAATTTTTAACATTAGTAAAATCTACAACTTTAGGAAATTTCAATGATGATGATTGTGATATTGGCGAAGACATCATAAAATATTTGTCACTATCAGTGGACGAAGATATAGATGGCATGTTAGGATAATTATTATTTTGATTTTTTAAATCATTTCTTATAGCTGTTGACATACTTCCAAGTATATTGTATTCTGTATGATTAAAATTATCAAAGTTCTTAATTTTACCTTTCGAAGCTATCTTTGCTCCATAAATAGGAGAATTATTGTTATCAACATTTATATACAAATCATTTGTTCCTTTGTCTTTATTTTTAAGAATATTTTCATCGTCATTAAAAGATGTATAAACATTCTCTGAACCTGGTTGATATGATTGACCACTTGTTTGATATCCATCATTACTAATACTGAATGACCCTATATCCGGTTGAGGATCATAGTAGCTACCCAGTCCTGTAGAGTCTACTGCTGAAGGAAATGCTGGGGCGTACAATCGCGTCGAAGACTCCTGTTTACTGCTTGTAAGGTAATTAGCGAAGTCGGGAGAACTCGGAACGAAACCACCGTACGATCCAACATCATTGAAACCGAACGTAGAGTACGTTAGTACATTCGGTTGCGGAGTTGACTCTACGGTATCAATGTTGATGCGTTTTTTCTTAGATCTTTTTCCATTTGCGCTTTGTAGTATAACTAATGTGACAAGTGCGACCCAAATTAACTTGATATACATATCGATCACTAGTACCGTAAACGCGCAATTACCATTGTCCGAAGGCGTGGACAGTAGTGTGTGTCCGAGTAGCGACTGAACTACTAGATCGCTGAGTGGTCTCGATCCGCACCTGGGGTGTAGAACAAACGTGACTCTCCGGTCGTCCTACGAAAACGAAAGCGTTTACGCTTTGTAAACCCGGCAAATTTCCCCCGATTATCATCATTATTTGCTAATAGCATTGAATTAATTTTAATAATTCATGAAATTATTATTGTGTCATTATTTTTCGTGACTTCCTACTTAATGTTTCACACATAAATGCAGTTTTTAATTATTGACGTCTTTAACACAGCTTTTGTTTTTCATTTAAAGCAATATTTGCTTATTCATATCCTGAATACTTATGATACTATAAATATAAAGACTATATTCATATTCATCTATTTCTTATGATATTATGATTTTAATATTTGAATACTCGAGCCTTAACGTACTTGTACCTTCTCGTATATATTACAAATATTTATTCAGAACTTTAAATATATTATAGTAATAACTTTTAATTTAGGTATTATATTAGTATCTCCATTTTTAGACGACGTTTCGAATAAAAACACATCAAATTTTAAGTTAAACTACCAGGAACTCATCTTTTAAATTTGTATTTAGTTTCCTATCTACTTTATTTTAGCGAGACTCAGGTACAATTAGCTGGAATATAGACAAACATTTTTAAACTATTTTTTTGCTCTGCTTCTTTAAAAATATTCCTACTATTTTTCTTAAAAAGCTCTTCTACTACTCTCTTAAGTACAGACTCAGGTACAATTAGCTGGAATATACACAAACATTTTTAAACTATTTTTTTGCTCTGCTTCTTTAAAAATATTCCTACTATTTTTCTTAAAAAGCTCTTCTACTAGGTACTCTCTTAAGTACCTATATACAGCCACCAAGTGCGTGACAATTTTAATATACAGGGTGACTGGTGAATTACCATCGACATTCGGGGAGAGCGCTCGGCGCACGGTTCCCACTCGAATCATGTAAAAAAAATAGGTAAATATTAATAAACTTTTAAGTAAAGTTACTCAACAATTATCCAATTATTTACGCATCGTCTGGACACCAGTTATATTATTTATTCCAGTTATGCCTCGCAGTTTTACCAGCGTAAAAATGAAAAACAAGTGCGAGTCGGACTCGCCCATGAAGGTTTCCGTAGCAGCAAGTAACATCATCTAAAAGTTCTTGTAGTTCGTTGTTTTATATTTGAGTTGATTGAATGAAAGATAAATTGCGGTTTACGATTTATGACGTATTAAAAAAAAAGTACTTACTAGATCTCGTTCAAACCAATTTTCGGTGGAAGTTTGCATGGTAATGTACATCATATATTTTTTTAGTTTTATCATTCTCTTATTTTAGAAGTTACAGGGGGAGCACACATTTTACCACTTTAGAAGTGACTCTCGCGCAAACTATTCAGTTTAGAAAAAAAATTATATTAAAAACCTCAGTATCATTTTTGAAGAGCTATCCATAGACACCCCACGTATGGGTTTGATGAAAAAATTTTTTTCAGTTTCAGTTCTAAGTATGGGAACCGCCAAAATTTATTGCTTTTTTTTTCTATTTTTGTGTGAAAATCTTAATGCGCTTTACAGAATACATTTACTTACCAATTTTCTTACTTACCAATTTATACTTCTTATAGTTTCGGAAGAAAGTGGCTGTGACATACGGACGGGCAGACATACAGACAGACATGACGTGAGTGAGTTTGACTTTTTTAGACTTTTTCCTGAAATAAATCTCTAAAAAAGTCTTTATAAGTCTTTTATTCTATTTATTATAACTATACCATAGAGTTTATATTGGGAATAATTTCCATTTTCATAAGGGCGTTTATGTAGTCACACACACACAGTATGGTCAATACAAATTAAATAACATTTCGATACAGCGATTTTCCATAATTTTAATTCTAACAATAAGTAAATAAGAATATAACATTTAATATGCCTTTTTTAATTAAAAGTCTACACCGGATTTATATTATCGCGTTTATTTAAGAGAATTTACAGTATAACGATTTTTTAAATTGTTTCCCGACGTTTCGGACCTTTACAGCGTCCATGATCTCGGGCAGTGTTACCAACTCTACCAACTTTTAGGTAGATCTACCAACTTTTAGGATTTTTCTTCAAAAGTTAAACTACTTTTTTTTAATAAAATTTTTTTTAACAGAAAATTGCATTTCAGTTTCCGGCCCTCATTGTCAAGTAAATTATGTTACATCTCTTCAATCCATAATATGCTTTAATATTAATTAAAAAATGGACAATATTCATAAAAAAATCAATTTTTTTTAGATCTACCTACTTTTCGAATTGAAGATGGTTGGAAACTACCAACTTTTGAAATTGTATCTACCTACTCGATAAAATTCGAGTTGGTAACACTGGTCTCGGGGGACTGAGGTGGTGGGTGTCCGAATAATGAATTAGTTTTTAATTTAATATGCCTGTTATGAAATAAAATGAATTTGACCCTGGTACCTTTAAATCCACTTATTATATTTATAGATTATACGGCACCGCACACCAAGATGAGTTGAAATATCTAAATATATAAAAAGGAGGGTTTAACTGAAAGGTCGTGAATTCAAATCCAGGCTGGTAGACAGCTGGAAATATTGAGAAGATGCATGACTCCGAAAATTATGAAAAACTCTAAAATATTTTATTTGCCAATCAGCAGTGGAGAAGTATGGCGGAATAATATTAAAACCATGTGTTTTATTTATAAATACGGTTTGTTGCAGTGGAGTATTAAGGAATTAAAGCAGGAAAAATGATGTGTAAATGCCAAAGTGCTAAAACTCATTTATTATTCTATGTAAATGATCAAACTTTGATACATTTTCATTGTAAACTTTATGAAGAATTAAATCACTTAAATACTAGATTAGTCACAAAATATCAAACTTAAAATGGCCACGACACACAGCTTTCAAGCCGAAGCTACCTCTTCATATTATGAAGACGATCTTTGTACTAAGTCATCCTAATATAAATAATAAACATAACTCGATTTTTAAGGATGGAGTGAAAAAATAACAAGTGATTTTTTTTTAATAAGCGGTATCTTCCAGCAAATAATTAATTATAATTTAATATTTTAATCTTTTGAAAATAAACAACAATCTATTTATAGGCACAATGGGGAGAAAATTTTAAACATTTAAGTTATTACGTATTTCTTAACATCAACTTGAAACAAATTACTCGACTGAGACACCTGTCTTGATGTATATTAGAAATTAAAAAAAAAAGAGAAAACAAAAAAAAAAGAGTAAAACGTCTATAAGGATAATTTGTTTGATGTTATATTTTCAATAATTTAAAATGTATCATAGATTCTGTTATTTATTAAATAGTCATAAAATATTTATATATGGTTGTTTGAAGTAGATGCTGCAATCAAAGTATTATAAATATTCATCTAAACTTGACACTACTTTGAAGAACCAAAGCAGAAAAGGAAACAATGTATAATATTACAGCTCGAACTCAAATATAAACCGAACAAATCTGTTTAAAGCGAATGCAGCCTCCACTTAAAACGACCTTTTATTGCTTTTCATGAAAATCACTACGTACTATCGGAAGTTTTACACAAATAGGCTCTATAGATATTACATAAAAATACAAAAATATTTCTCATTTCTATCACTTTCATGAACACTTCGATATAAATTATTAATTGGACACCTATGAGATATAGGGGAACGATAACATTTTGAAAATCGGTATGGGAATATTTCTGAGTAGATTTTAATTTTCGTTAATTTTCATAAGAATTTTCTACTTTCATTAGTAAATATGATATAATCAATTTTATAATAATATCTAAGACTAAGCCGTAATGTAGTTATCAACATCTAACTACTCGCTATAAGTTATTATTGTTAAAAATAGTGAAAATGTATAATGATGAATTGATGATATAACCTTAGATAAATAGTGTTGAAAAACTACAGAATCATAAGTGTGCCTAACAATAGTGAACGTTAATGATTAACACGATGATTTGTTAGTATTGCGACGTTAAAAAGTTTAGAAAAATATTATCTCTTGTTGAAGACGACATTACCCTTATTGTTACAGCTCACGCAGTCGATTCCTCAGTCAATGGTTTATTATTAACACAAAACCTATATCAATATACTTCAAATTATATATTTTAATACAATAACTAATACTTTTTAAACGATAAATATTTCATTTTAATTCAATCGATTGTTCTAAAGTATACCAAAACGAAAATTATATAATAATAATTATTAATTGATAACTGCTACACAATAAAACTATCTATATAAAAAAAGTTTATTTTTGTGACACTTTTAGTGACTTAGTTTCAATGAAAAACAATAAACACCATATGCCTATCTAACTATACAATAATTAAATTAAACAATAATACAAGCTTTGCAATCAAAGCATATTCTTTCATTCTCGCCCATTCGCTTACATATTAATTTTTCAAAATCAGATTCAAATTTCAAAACTATTGCGAATTTAATAATAATAGTTTCTTTTATTTGTTTATCGTCATACAAGCGACATCTGTATAACTTTACAGGAACAAGCACATAATATGGCGACTCAGGTTTTACTTTAAATGACAGATGGCGCGGCGCAATAATCGAAATATTTTGACGATAATTAAAAATAAAGTTCGTCATATTAATCGTTATTCAAGAATCATTTTCATAAGAAATGTTTTTTGAATGATAGGTACCTATAGGTATTATGAATCGCGAATTATTGTTTGGAACAGCGAATATATATTAATGCGCGGAAGCGGCGGGAGATGGCGTCGGCGCCGCGTGTCGCAGACGCGCGCGAACTTCTTGTAGCGTTGGATTCGTACCGGCCTCTATTTCTTCCGTATTTTGTTCTGCCTGTTCGAGACGCCTCGCTCGCTCTGCGATTGCTCGTTCTAATTCTGAAATGCAAAGTTTATGCAATGTTTTACATTAATGTACATAAAAATCATTACTTAAATTATATTAATATAATAATAGGCTAATTTTCGTTTATTTTACGTGCTTATTTGATTGATATCTGAAGGATCAATTTAAACGTTCTTTACGATCGAGATAGGTTGTTTATTGAAAAATTTTAAGTTATAGGAATAAGGATATAAGATATTACGCTTCGATGTGTAGGACAAAAACTTTTTATTAATAACAAAATGACGTAAAAAATTGTGTATAGTGTTGTATTCACACCCCATATGATACCAATTCTAATAACTTATCTACCTCTCTTACCTAAAATTATATCATTATTTTCAAAAAAGCAATAGTTTTTTTTATGAATACATTATTTAAAAAAATATATTAAAATCATATATTCCATTTTATTTATAATAGTCGTACATACATATTGTACGTATACATACGTGTACCTTTTTTTTCTCATTTGAAACTAGAACAATAACATCTTTGCTTAATCAAATTAATGTTAATTAAACGTAGCAAGGTCTACCTCGCAAGACATTGCATTCTAGCCTTCGATTTAACTGTTTAAGTTAGCATAAATTATGTGAAACAATATTTAAGAAAATAATTTTGCAAACAACACTTTAATTTATTTCGCGAACAAGATCACATTGATTATGTTTTTCGACACAAATATTTCGTAATATATTATACTGATTGTTTTATAATTTTAAATAGTTACAAAATCTCAAAAGTTTTGCATTTAGTTTTATAGAAGTACAGAGAATAACACGAAAATTTTGCATTCACCTTGAAAACTCGTTAGGTAAGTTTGGTCCGTAATATAATCTCTACAATCCGTTGGCTGGTTAAATAATTAACTTACGGTTTCAGAATAAAAATCATTTAATAATGCTTTATGATTTTTTATAAAACATCTTTTCATATTAAGATAATTTACGTTTTACTGAAGAATAATAATAAAAAAATTGGTTGTCTGTAAAGTCGGTTTACGGACGATAATTTTTACGTGATAACGTCATAAGAAAACATAAATGGAATTGAATTATTATCACTGAATTATCATTATTTTGTATAATATATCTATAAGCTACAGGTAATTAATTTTATTTAATATAAAAGCGAAATAATGATATGTAATACAAGAAATAATCAAGTTTAATAAAGAAGCTAAGTTTAATAACTTAAAGTTAGCAAAACAAATTAAATTATCATTAACCACTTATGAAAATTGTAAAAATATACTAAATAAAAACAGTTTACTTTTTATACGATCGTAATTATATGAGTCCTAATAACTTTTTAGTCAAAATTGTAATATAACCTAATATTACTGCACTCGCAAAGTGTCGCTAAGAACAAATATATGAGATTATATCACTAATCGGATTCTTAAAATGCAAGAATTAATTACCTTTTTTGCTGCAATTGTTGTTGTAATAAACTATGGTAACCATTTTATGATTTTATTAACTTTTATTATTAACTTTTATATTATTAACTTACATTTATATACTTATATATTATTAACTTATATTATTACATTACATTATATTATCAACTTTTCACTATTTGACATTACTTCAATATTCACAAAAAAGTTTCCCGCCATTTGCTGCTGTCATTTCTACTCGGACGCGTCGTAAGTTAGGCCGACCGCCGATCGTGAGCCGAACGCTTAGGCCGAGCCGATCGTACCTCTCTACCGCTTGTTCCGCGCTCTCGCTCACTAATTGTGACAATGATGACGTCATCTTCTTCGAACGGGCACCCTTTCATCAATTTACTAGACGTTATCACGTCAAAAAAACAATAACATTGAGCTGTTAAAAACAAAGTTATATTTTAGTTGGCTTAATTTTTTTAAATATTTATAATAATCATTTTAAGCAGCCCAGTTATACCTCGTTATCTTAATAACAAAACTTTGACCTACATTTAAAAAATCCTTTATCTATACATAGAATAAAATTGTAAACGTCACGTTTGTTTATCAGAATATTTTACATCAATTTCTGTAGGAATCTACGAACACTAATTATGTACGTTTCCTTTATTTTTAGAAATAGGTATCTATTCGTTTGTCTGTATAAGCAAGCGCGCATCACTGATGAACTACTAAGTGTAAGTTTTTTTTTTTTTTTTGTTAACTGTATTATAATAATTATAACATTTAATCATAGAAATTTTACAATATTATACATATTTACAATTCAAAACTTAAAATAATTATTTACAAACAGTTTTGGAACAGTGTAAGTTAAAAAATCAACATGAAAATTATAAAGTATGCATTAACATTAATTTAGTCTTTATTTCATTCAAATATTTCACTCTATTAAAAATTATTGTAATTTGAATTTGTATTTTCAATGATGACGTTAGTATATAGGTATATACATACATTAATAAATTTAAATATGTATTTATGTAATCAAATCAAAATTATGAAAATGTTAATAATGTAGTGTAAAATCATGTTTTATAGAATTTAAATAATAATAAATATATTCAACACTCGGTAAAATACGAAAAGTCAAAATGTCTGTTTGCGATTTAATTTTAAGCAAATATAATAGTTTGAAATACGACACTATCATAATAGATGGCGCTGATGGCGCTTTATAAATCGCGGTTAGTAAATTACCTTCAATAACTTGCACAATTACATAGATATTAAAGTAAAACTTATGTGCGGGCGATGCCGCGGGCAATGTATAAAACTTGTCAAAGCCATGTAGCACCTACTATGAAAAGCAAATTGTAAATTGAAAAAAGAAAATGAAAAACAAACATAAACAGAAGTATTAAATGTTGTTGCTTTCAGAAATAGCATAATTTCACTTAAACTCTTCATTTCTGCCAATAGAATTTCCCTTAGAAACAGTTTACATGTAATTTATATTTGAAGTAAATTATGCAGGTGCGCTAATTTCTCTGACAATCGGCCAATTGGTAGACAGGAACAAGTTAGCACATAGCAATTTCACTTTCATTTAACCATGGTCATTGACGTTAGGGCCAGGGTCAATTAAGGAAATTGCTATAACTCAACCTCAGTAATAACTCACTATAATATTACTTCTGATGTCTGAACGTAAATGACAATATCATAATTTATTAAAATTTGCTATTATTGGCAAATTTTGTACATACATTTTTATTAACATATCAAAACAACATAAATATTATTAAGTTTAAGATTAATAAAGTTTATTTATAATTCTTTCTGTGATATAATGAGGTGTTTACACACAAATGTTAATTTTGTAATATTAGAAGAAATCCATAACTTTTTTACACGATATACCTAGTCAAGTTCGTCTTTACGATTAATTTACAAGAAACCGTATAACAATTCGTCACAAAATCAATTATATGCAAATCATTTTAAACTATCGCTTTTTTACTCAAATCTAATATTAATGATTTGAAAATATATTAAAAATAATGTTAAAAATATTATATATTCTTAAATTATGGTTGCTAATATTTATTAATTCCTTTAATATTTGTGTGACAACCCTAAAAATAATGATTGACGGGGTGAACGTCCGATGCACCTGCACCAAACAACCGGATAGCAGCCGCCAAATATGCGAGAAAAAAGTGATAGCCGCGGGTACAGTGGTGAAATATTACGCTGTCAAACGAGAAGTCTGGACTCAGGACCCGTAAAAAGTTATATATTCATTCAGCTGACCACCTCGAGTACAAGCGTCGGCCAAAATAAAAGGAAATCTAATATATTATAAATTTACTATAATAATATTATTATAGCAAGAATGGTAAATTTATCAAATGGAGAATAACTATGTCGAGAAGTCAAAAAGTATTAAATTTTAGCATTAAATTTGGCACTATTGAAAGCCATTAATTGAAATGAATGAATTAAAGAAATTTTATACATGATCTATCTATTAACATTTCTGCACATGATGCAATGGAGTACTATATATTTCGTTTAGCCTTGAGAAACAGAAATTATCTAAATATATTACGTAGGTATGCTTTCCATATTGCGTATAATAATGCCTCCGGCAAACTGAATGCGTTCTTTGAGTTCTCTTAACACGTTAAAGCGTTACTAGTCATTAGCGTTTTCGTTAATTTTCGTCATCGATGTTTATCAGAATCACTTATGAGTTATATACATCATCTAGTATAAAATGCTTTTATAGTACTCTGTATATATTTTTTAAAACACGACTAAAAGCTTAAATAATAATAACTAATTAATTTCAATATCATTTCTAAAAGACGCGATTCGATTCTTCCAAATATCCATCACCTACCATCGACAGTAGTATCAGCAGTATTCAAGGTCGCATCGAATCGGATGGTGCTTGAAATCTGGTGTTGCGAGTGGCATTCGTAAAAGATTTCATAGTCTTACGCCAGCACCAACTTTAGTATAGGATATACTGAAGTCGCTTTTAAGCAAAGTTAATAAACAACGGGCAATATAACACGTTACATTCTTTTTACCTTAATATCTATTTGACAGCGTTGTGCCACTACGACATTAATAAAAGAACACAAATAGTGTAACGTCAGTACACGACACTAGTAGATATGTCGTGGCCATAGCGTAGAATTGGCCAAATCGTGAAATGCTCGAGAATTTCATGAAGTGGTCGCATTTCATGTAATGTTTCACTGACCATTGGCCACATCATAATGTGTCTTAGGCAAGATCAATGATAAAAAAGTCTAACCTAACCTAAAATTTTAACATAACATATTCTCGAGTATTTCATGATATGGCCAATTCTACGATATGACCACGACAGATACATTTTGATGTGCGTAAGTACGCACACTGTTTGAACAAAACATAAAACTTAATTAACTGTGAAGTGTTGAAATTGAAAACAATAAAACCGCTACAGTACAGTTATATTTTTTATAATTAAGATTATTCGAAAATTCCGCAAAAACAATGCAACAAAAACGTTCATTCATTCGGTTTAATGGCTTTCAATGGTGCCAAAACAGACAGGCGATTTCGCCAATCTCACATAGTATGGATGATACACGAAGGAGATCAATCGGTGCGGTCGAAGTTATAATCAACAAAAATATGAAGTTTTAATAAACATAAAATGACATAATTATACTTAAAAATACTCTATAAGATTTTTGATCTTTGGGGTTGCGTAAGACTATAAATGATTGGCGCTGTTTATTCCGACGAGAAATTTCTATACAAGTGATAGGTGATTTTGTAATTTTAAAGTAGCATCAGGAATATTTATACACAAACTTATGAAATATTGTAAATTCAATGAGGTTATGAAGCTAACTATTGACGACCGTTCTGGTGTAGTTGTGCGAGTAGTCGCCTCAATGTCGCGGGTTCGATTCCCGCTCGGGACAGCTATTTGTATTTGTACAAATATTTTTTTCCGGTCGGGATGTATGTCCTTGTGGGTCTCCCCACCGTGCATCGGAGAGCACGTACCTAAAGCAGTCGGTCTCGGTTGTTATCATTGACACCTGATAACGATCGTTACTCATGGTGGGGATATTATCCGCCAACCCGCAGTGGAGCAGCGTGGTAGATTAAGCTCCAACCCTTCTTCTATAATAATTCTATATGGAGAAGACGCCTTCGCTCAGCAGTGGGTTGTTTACAGGCTGATACAGTACAGTACAATACATGAAGCTAAGTTTTAAGATAGGATAAATATTTCACAAAATAATTGTCATAAATATTACCCATGTGATACTTGAATCTTTCTAAACTTATTTTAATCGAATTCAATACTTTTTTTGTGGTTTTAAAAGATATTTTTGTAAAAAAAAAAATATTCGTTTTTAACATTACATTCAATAATATAGTAATTATATTACGTTATAATTGAGACTTAAAAACGTATTTCATTATAATTTAAAAAATATATATAAAAATGAATCATTTTACTACAAAATTTTGCTTCGTTGTGCATATAAACTTGTATATAGGAAACGCAGTTCAACCGGATAAAGCGTTTGCAGAACTCGGCCGCTCCTATCAAATTTCACATATCGAAATACTACATTAGGGTTGCTAAAATATAACTGTATTTTTGCACTATAATATACACTAAATATTTACAAAATTAATATAATAAATAATAATTTATATAATAAATAATAATTTGTATTTCACGTTTGTTAACGTTATCTGAGATTAATTTGTTACCGTCATTAGCTTAAAATATACAACGCCATGCTTCTAGACAACTTTTAGACCCCGTGTAATTACGTTTTAAATATCTACTTATAGTCCAAAACTAAGGGTTGGAAGAATTTTTTGTCATTTAATAGATTTTTCATCTGCGAATATGTCACAGACTATAAAATATTTCAACTATACTTACAATTTAAAAAAAAAAACTCTTCGAGTTCATTATAACAGGACAAAAATGAAGATGTTAGCAACATTTAAGCAATACATGCGAAACATTAACGATTAGTTACGAAACACGCCATGACAAAGGTTACAGTTACGTTCTGGCTTCTAGCAGACGACGTTACAGCATTTAGAAATTTAATTGATGCTTCGTTACTATGTAAAAATTAGATTTAGAATTTATTTATGTCAATGTCTATTTTGAAGACCTTTTTAACGTTAACGTTAGATATTCCGACATACTCGATAAAGGTAATGTAGGCGTGAATGGAACGAAAATAGAATATAAATCAATTTTAATTGTCATGGCTGATCTCACTTTATGTGTAAAATATATACCGTACATATAATATTATGTAATTAAGGAATTTAAGGGTACATTAATTTTACCTGGTGTTTCTTTGTGGTCCTTTATTTGATTCATAAGCTGCTTCTCTTTGTGTTTCGAAAGCGCCTTTTGAAGTTCACTCTTTTGATTAAGAACATTTTTGCCTCTGTAAGAAATAACATTAAAAATGGTAAAAAATATAAATATAATATTTTAATGTTATGTTTAAACATATTTGTAATCATACAGCTATAGATTTCATGATAATTAATATTAAATGCTACTAAATAATCAGTGTGTGTTTGTGTGTGTGATCTATTTGGCTACGCGTTCCTATGCTGTAATAGGTTACAGACCGTCAAACTGATAACGAACCGAGTTGATACGTACAATCTTATCAAATTTATTTTTCGCTACCATATAAGGCAATGTCGACTTCATACGATAAGAGTGTCATTGTACTGAAGACTGTTCTACATTCGTTTAAATTTTACATCTGATAATGGCCATGTATTTTTAAAATCAATTTAAATGCCCAACGCAATCAAATAAACATTTGATAACACCATAGAAATATTAAGAATATCTGTGGATAACACTGTTTACGGTACCAAGAATTGTGGAGCCACCGAGCTCATCTTTTATTAGATACATTTCTACAGTTATGTGTTTAAAAAATTGATTACCTAGAAGCCGTAGACTAAGTTATGTTGCGAACGGTGAAGGTTTTAAAAGCATTCGATCGATCTTGTAATATTTTTGGAATTCCCCACAAATGACATTTGTAATCTACCCTATCTATAATTTAAATTGTATATTGCTTAGGGACTGTTTCACCGGTTGCTGATATGCTATCTAACGTATAACGGTATCGAACGGATAAAAGTACATATATGATGTATTTTTCTTTTTTACCACAAAATTCCACTCTATCTGTCAGACATTTCTATTCGCCACTTGTGAATGTAGTAGTTGTAGTTTATTGAGGTGAAAAGGACTCTAAGGGCGTATTTTACCTCCTGCTGATAAAGCGTATCAATAATTTATGTGCGATATAAACTTTATCAACACTGGTGAAACAGGCCAGGCTTTGTTTAAAAAAATATATTTCTTTACATCACCATCTTAATATTGATAGTGTTCAAGGCGACATCATATTGATAAATATCTATGAAATCAGGTATAATGAAGATAAATGTATTGATAACTACAGCTTTTATTTATTTTAATAGTAGATAAATTATTTTTAATTCGCATGACACTTTCGACATAAATGTATAATACCACTGCGTTGAATAATTATTTCACGACCTTGTACTCTTCTCGTTGTTGTACTCCAGCGAGTTTCAAAAATAGCTACCAAGTTCCAAATTTTTGACTTCGCCCGCGTGGTTATTTTTTTTTTAAATAAAAAGTACTTACCTTACTTCTAGTACCTCCAAGAATACCTATATGTTTACAAAGTTTAATGATGACCTCGTAAGTAGTTTTCGTGTGAAAGCGTAACAAACAAACTTATATTCACATTTATAATATTAGTAGGGATTCACAGCTTGATTACGTTTATACTGAAGATTATATTACTTAATACGTTTTGATAACTCAATCACATAAAATATATAATGCTAAATTATTCCCACATTTAATACCTCTTAACGAATTTAATTGTACTTTTATGAAAATTACCAAAGTAGTTGAGAAACAAATGAATCATTTGAATGACAGTGGGTTTTTTATTCAACAACAATTCCTTCATAGCTTTCCCACGCACACTACCTGCATATGTGGACTATTTAGTAGCGTGACGTCAAGGAGTTGAATTGTTTTGTTGCACATCTGTCCCGATAGGGATGCAGATTATTTATTTATTGAGCTTATTTTAGATAACATTAAACGATAGGTCTTAGTGAAAAATAATAACTTGAAGAAGTAGAAGTATTTGAAATATGTTTAGTAAAAGATTTAAAATATGTTTCTTTTTGTAATTTGAATATGTAGTGTAATTTGTAAACTATTATTATTATTATTATATCTATAATGTTTTAACATTCATGGTTAATTAACACTATGATTCATAATTTAATTTGTAAAAGGGGATATTTACCATGTTTGTTCATGGTTATTGTTACTCCCCGAGTATACCCGTGACCACAGCACTTGTAAAGGGGTTCGACATATCGCGAACCCAAAATCATAGTATTATTATGTAATTAAAAGATAATTAGTAATGAATAGTCATATCATTAAAAACTTAGATAACATTTTTATCGCATTGTACTATTACATAGATCTTTTAGGGTTTCCAGCTCAAAAGGCTATTGAGTATTTATCTGAGAAAATGAAACCTTACAACGTAGGCATCAACATAAGATTTATCATATTAATTCATACGTCACGATACATCGTAGTTCCGTACAGCTACGTTTTACGAAGGTTAAATTATCTTAATTCGTAATAGTGATTCACAAAAATATCGGAGTTATTACACAAGTCCGTTTATAGAACACTTATAGCAGATTGTTTACCATTACTTATAAATTTCCTGGTGATCCCGCACCACCCAGAGGATTACTAAAAGCGTCAATGTCGAATATCTAAAACCGACTGTTTATTTCAAAAGCACGTTCGGGTACCGGCAATCCATTCGGTGTGGTTTGCAATTTATAATTTAATTTGTAGGTAATTAAATACTACTAAATTTGACTCATATTTTTTAATGCCAAATGCTAAATCATTCCTGTATTTAAATATTATCTTAGAAATATGGTTCTGACGGTTGCTGAAATGAAATTTCCACGCCATTAACAGTCTCATCAGCAGGATTCAATTTCAGCTAATTGCCGTCGTCTTTACGGAACATCGCTACCTATATTAGAATCTCTTACAGTTTAAATGTAGCTTCTATTCGAACATTAAATATAGGCCGGCTGAAATACATATCGCGAACTAAATCTAAGAGGCAATCAGCGTATTCTTCGAAGCACGAAACTAGTATTGCTATCGTAAATATGTCTGGCACCGGTGCTTATACACGTGAAATAAGGAAATGTAGTTTGATTACCCACATTTATGGTAAATTCCTACATAAAGTACTACTACATAATACTCAGCTTTCTAGACGCCTAAGAAAATTCAACTATCCTAACCATATTTAAGACCGAAGAGGTAAAAAGATAAATAAATAATTCTTAATGCTATTGTAAAACAAAATGCAGCCTTTATATTAATTATAACGATACGAAAGTCAACTTCAGTTTTGAAACATTTATTGTTTCTTTGTTAAGGATTACAGTCGGTAATATGAAATACGGTTCCCGTTGGTAGAATTACTTCCTTCCGTCGCGTTGGCAGGCGACGCGGAAATCACTGACGGGCGGGCTCGACAAACTCAAATGACTGGGAAATAGACTAAATCAACAGGCTGAGTGGATCAGCCAAGATTTATACATTGTATCTCTCACACGAACAACTCGAGTATACGTATTCAACACGTGGTCATTTAAAAAGGGATTGTATTGATAATGCGATAAAATTATAAGCGTAAAAATTACTATTTTGTCATTTCATATTAACAGATTTACTAAAATATCATATTATAATTTTTTTTAAAGTATGAAGTGTACTTATTAAAGTTTTTGATAAAAATTAAGATGACTCTTATGAGACTAAGTTTCATTATTTTATTCACATTTTATATTGATATTAATTCAAAGGAAAACATTTGGCGAGTATTATTCAAGTTATCGCTTACACATGGCGTTTCGACTTTTGGTTATATTCGTTTTGTATCTAGGAATAACGCGCATCATCAATACTGTTTACGGGCAGATGTTCGACACTGAGCTGAGACGAGGACAGGATGTCGCGCACCTGTACGCAGGAATCCGGATAATTCACTAGCAAAAACTTATTTCTGAATATTTGAAAGAAATATATACGGTAACCGTCGCGGGCTCGATTCCCGCTCGGTGCAGATTTTTGTATTTGTACAAATATTTGTTTCCGTTCTGGTTGTAAGTCTTTGTGGGTCTGCCCTCGGTGCCTCGGAGAGCACGTAAATCCGTCGGTCCCGGTTCTTATCAGACACCTGATAGTGATCGTTACTCATAGTAAAAAAAATTATCAGCAGTGGGACGTAAACAGGCTGATTCAGTAAATATTACAAATATATACGCATATTTAGGTATGTACCTATATGATATTTAGAGTTCCATAATGTATCGTTTTTTCATAATGTAATGTTGTTGTTTCAACTACATTAAATGTTTATTTTTTATTTATAAGGAAATAGTTGTATACTCATTTATCTTATTTATACTACGACTACGATACGATTATGGTGAAGTGAAAGTATCCCGTCTGTCTGACTACGTGTAATAAATGTTTTATGACTAAACCGCTAAACAACTGTTAATATTTATTGTGACTATAGCTTAAACCCTTAAAACATACCATAGTTTGAGTACATAACTGTTCTTGACTTACGTCGTAATAATATTACGATTATTGTTAAATATTAAATATTTATTCTAATACAATATCAATATGTAAGTATTATTTTACAAGGACTTTTACGTGTGTATCATGAAGTACTTTTCGGTTGGCGTAAGTATTTTTCTAATAGACATCACTTAAAACTAACAAAAACAAAAGCTTAACACTAAATATATCGAACGTATATACTTTGTAATTTTGCACTTTAAACTAAAATTAATTTTGTAAATGAAAAAAAACATTATTTTTTTGTTTTGTTTTTTGTAATCTGATTATCGTGTAGGTACATTGTTTTTACATGGAGATAACTGGTAAGGTTTGCTGATAAAATCTATCAATGCGCAAATATTTTTATATCGTAAGTGCACTTTAATAAAAACCTATAGAAATGCACCGGTGATTTTCTTGATTTGGAATGCAGGCAAGGATTGGATATCGACACATATGATGATGATGATGATGAAATTTACGATTTATATAATATTTTTATAAATATAATACATTTTTATTTATACATCAAAGTATGTCATTGTAATATGAATCCAAAAACAATCAAATTCTCTGTACACACAGTGCGTAATGTGAGCAGGGCAATAGTAAACATTTCGATGTTTTTTTTTTTTTTTTAATATACATCTACAGGCTTTATTTTCCCATGCTTTTTATTAACATTTTTAGATTATTATTATTATCGTTAATGCGTAATTATTAAGACAAACATTTCGATGTTAGATGATATAAAAAAAAAAAAAAAACATGACGTAAATTCTTGATAAATAGTTAATAAAAATGCCTTCAACTATCTTAATCTTGTAATCTAAAAATATTACATTGGTATTATTAAAAAGTGGATTTTGATTAATTTGTGTAACCTAAGGCCAAAAAATTTTTGTAGTATTGTACATTAAACGAAATTTTAAATGCATTATAATTATATTTAATAAAAATCAACGATAGAAGTCTAACGATATTAAATTTTGATTAAAGATTTTTACATACGTCTTATGCTTATTTTTATGAAGTTCTCTTTATTCTTTTTTTTTTTATGTGTTAGTTGAATAGGCAAACTGGCAGACGTGCCACCTGATGGTAAGTGGTCGACGTCGCCCATGAACATAAACTAGTTTACCTGGAACTAGCCCAGCCAACTCATTTATGTGTTGCCTATCCTGAGACATATGATGTTAAGTCTCGGTGCCAGTAATTACACTGCCTGTCTTGCCCTTCTTTCCGAAACACAGCAAAGCTGTTTCACGGAAGAAATAAGCAAGATGGTGGTACCCATGCAGCCGGGAGCGCGGCACAGCGCATCCCTCCCACCGGTACTATGACCGGTAATTCTTCTTCATACATAGGTATATCTAAATTGGTAATTCTAATTATTAACTATAAGAAATTCAATTTAAAATAATTTGCCATAAAAATGTAATGGCAAGTATTTACTGCAATTTTGTTAAAAAAAAGAAATTAAATTCATTACATCATCTAATCCATCTATTTACATAATTACTAGCAGATTCATTAAAAACTAGAGCAATAAAATAAAATAGTGTGACCAAGAGGCAGACGAACGTGACGAAATTCTCGCAGTTCCGCGTTCACACCGACGACTCTATTAATAACAAAGATAATTTATACGATAGTTTAAAGTTTAAATTGACTGAAATTTTACTAAAATTAAAATTATTGGTGAATAAACCAACGATTCATACTCAACGGTCCACAGTAGGATGAAAAACCTGGTCAGAATATATACACAACACGAACCTGATATGTTATCACGACAACACCTGTCTGAACGATCCTATAACAACATTCATCATCAGCAGGGATCGAACCCGTGACTACTAAGGCAACGACCAATTCCGTAACCACAGGGCCAAGCCATCGTCATTCGATTATCATATCGTCGGCGTCATCATCGTAATGTTATCAGAGACGTAAAATTCTAATCTTTATATCTACAGACTAAGAATATTAAGCAATTTTGTCTAATCACATACAACTAGGTAGATATTACGACTAAGTATAATTATATTACATGAAATATTTTTCGCATATTCGTGTTATATTTACAAAGCTAAGGTTTCTTTCTTTTAGAAAAGATATAACACGCTCGTGTCACCTTGCGATCTCTGAAGAGACTTTTCAAGAGACACGAAGTGCTTTTAGAAGGGCTTTACAATGGATAAAGACGTCAGCGTCAGACGGTAGGTACACTTAACATCTTGAGGCGACAAATGGCTAGCTTCTCTGATATTCAGTTCTTTTTGAATATCTATATTAATATTATAAATCTGAAGTGTTTTTGTTTGAAAGCGCTAATCTAAGGATATGTAGAGCGATGTGATGTGCTAGGTAGCCTTTTATCAGAGGTTATATGACAACGACACATAAAAGCAGAGCTGAAACAACAACTCGTTTGAATTTAATATAATATCTTATATAATGTTTCTTTCGACTAATTATTATTAATCAAATGTTTTATTACCTAAAAGTTATAACTAAATTATTTTAATTATTAAATTATTAAAAAAAAATATTTCCTAGGTTTAATTTATTATAATATTTAATTTATGTATATAATATAGTTATGCTTTGTTTAATATTAGGCAATACACAAAACGTCGTTGAGTAAGAAATTCTATTTGATCTCTCTTAAATGTGTATGCGCGTATATGAGCTAGAAATATGCGTCATTTAAAGAAGAGATTTAAAGAGATACACACTCTCATGACATAATTTCCTTTACTGTATAGTTTCTTAATCTTCAAAATATTTATATCTATGGACACAGAATACATCTAATCTTAATGTCTTTTTAGATATTCCAAGCAACGCTCAATGGCAATAAGATTATTATCAAAAAGGTAGAATGCCGCAATGAAATAAAAAATTGTAGAGGCATGAAAGGTACCAGTATAAGATATATACCTATAGAGATAAGAATCTCACATTTGTTTAAAGCAAACATAATAAAACTACGCCGAATTTGAAATAGGTACATATGTGGAATAATCGGTAAGAAAAGTTAAGAAAACGGTGTAATATACCGAAGTTACTTTATATAAAATTAAACACACAGTCCTAATAAATATAATAATGTTCATCTATATACTGATTTCATTATAATGTAAACAGACGGTAAATGTTCCACTGCAAGAAAAAATTTATTTTTCATATTAAGGAAAATAATTGGTGTTTAATACTCCATTTCTCTCGCGACATCCAGGTATCCTCGTATTTAAAATGGGTTTTAAATTTTTACCTTTTAAAAACTCAACGATACTAGTCCGTATTTGAGTCAGTATTTAAACCTTCGAATTTTCTTTTAATATTCTCGTGTTCTATTTATCATAAACTACCTTAAATATCGTTTAAAATGATGTGTACTCGGGTGTACTCAGGTTTTAAATTATCGACATTTGACGGGATCGAAAAGTTAAAAACAGTGTAGATATTTATTACCACTTACATTTTCTGATTAAACATTAACTCTCTATGCAAATCCATTCGCACAGGGTTTTCGAGGCAGGGGTTTTGAAGACGGCGCGGTGCGATGAGGCCGTCGCCCGCACTCTCACCCTCCTGCACCATCTCCACGGCTCCCAGGCTTATATTGGACAGCGTGGGACAGCTGCCCACGCCACCACACTCGCTAAGCGTGCCCCCTGCCAGAACTGGTGAAGAAACAGATTTTCATTATTACTAAAAACTTATAAATAAGCAGCTGTGTCAAACAGTTTCGTAAATTAACGAGGAAATCTAACGAAACTATTAATAAAAAACATAATTTACCTATACAATAAACTACAGTTTGAAAAAATTCAAGCATATATCATGATTTCATTTCGTTTACTCTCTGCTGAAAATGTCCCTTGTGTGCCAACTAATTTAAGTCTTCATCCATATGCATACTAAATTTGAGTTTAAATATTTGTATGGATCAATTTTTTTTTCTTAAATGTGGGAAGGTCAACGTATGGATTATAAATGAGAAACTTTATTTAAAAAAAACCAGAATCTAATAACAATTAATTCAATTAATTATGTGATAAAGTAATTGCCATATGACGACAATGCTAATAGGTGCTTTTGTTCTTAGCATTTAATACATTAGGTACTCAAGAATTGATTCAAGTTAGAATTTAAAATATTTTAAATAAAGATAAAATTTTAATATAACGTTTTTAGTTTTTAAAAATGCCATATCCATAGTGCGGCAAGCGAACTCTTTTACTGAGATTCCGCTGTCCGTCCGTTCATCATAAGACTATTACTGGATCTTATAGACAATTTAATTCTCGGAATATGTAGATATTATTACGGCTGCTAAAAATACAAATAAACTCAAAGGGATTCAAAGGTACAAGAAACGGATTTTCGTCAGAGTTGTAACTCTATCTTACAAAATATGTAATATTAAATTTTATATTACAACCGTCTCGCACTTGTCCAGTTTTAAAATGTTTGTCCTGATCACCTTAATCGTAATACAAATGATTACGTTATAAAAAAATCTTGTGAATCACCAATGATGATATCATCAAGGTTAGGATTTTGCCACCACATTTTAAAACATCGTATAGATTCACATGTGAATATTCTAACCTGATACTTTTTTTTTTGCTTTTTTACCTTTACTGAATATGATGCTTAAATAAAAATCACATTCAAAAATGAATTGTAAGCCAAGATTATAAAGTTCATAAAAAATTTGCACAATTTTAATTTTCATAATTTTAAACATATTTTTTGTTACATTATCACTGTCGGAAAAACCATTTATTATAAATTCGAAACAAAGCTTAATGAATAATTAGATTCTCAAGTCAACAGGAATGTCTTGTTTTTAACTTTATTCAATATCTGACTCTTCATAGCATTCTCATTGTAGATAATCTTTTTACAAAAGACTATGAATCTTTATTAAGTCAAATTTCCATGAATCTGCGCTCTAGATTCTTTTTACATAATAATATACCGATCAATTGTTAGTACAGCTACCGAGCTGGCGTCGTTTAAATAGAATGTGCAGTAATCGTCTCTACTCACTATTCAACGGTCTACGTTTCGTATTTTTTATTTATAGTACCATTATTACTGGTTTTAAATATTTTTCCTCGATGACCTTATTATATTTCGCACAAATAAAATACATTTCATAAAATAAAATTTTCTTTTGATTAATGAACCAACAAGCTATTAACTTGTTCATAAATATACTGAGAAGGTAGTTGAACTCATTGCTACTCGAATAATATTTCACCACTGGTTCCTGGCTCGTTATCGTACGCCATGACCCATTTCCTGCACTCTGGACGAAGTTGAAATTCTGGTAAATACTCGTAAACTTTAAAAAGCAGTTCATAACGAGTACGAAAGTTAACGTTCGATTAAAAATAGTTAGTTGATTTTTCGACGACCAGCAACATTTTTATTAAAAGGGACAATTTGAATTTTTCATCAAGTACATTGGCAATTTCATAATTATATACTTTATTGCACTTTAAAAAAATGTGCAAGGTTGATGGCATAATGCTCAGTGGGAACGATATTGTTAGCTTACAATCAGTTAATCAAATGACAAATAATAAACGTATGAAGTGTATGAAATACGAGTATATAAAATATATATAAATAACATCATGATTCCTGAATGAAGCGAATGAAACATAAACACCTTTTTTGCATGATGTACTTAAGTAAATTTTATCATGCGATCGCAAACTATATCCGTCAAATAGATAATCTATTATGTGAAATGTAATTATTAAAATGTAAATATTAATTTATATTGATTACAAATAACACATGCTTTGTTTCCTTACTTGTGGTTTAGTTTTGAAACATAAAACTAATTATACCTAGTTTATCAATCATTTATTTTTATTGACAAGAACACAAATAAAAAAAAATCACGAAAAAGACAACATTAATTAATTATTTTTTGATATCAAATAAAGCAATTACAAAAACAGTAATTGTTTATCTACATGTAACGTGTAATGAGAAGTTCATTAAAGTGTGAAATTGCTTTGTTTTAATATCATTAGCGCGGAAAGTAAATAATTCGCAATACGGGAAATAAATATACTACCGGTTCAGACGATGTGCGATGCTTACAACGGAAGTTTTCATGACAAATACCTACTATTTTACGTGATAATACGTAATGTTTGAAGCCACGCTAATTAGTATTTGTAACTGGCTTCAATATATTTTTTATATATAATATACGTCGAGTCTTCGTGATTTAGTGTTCTGTTTGATTAGTATTTTTAAAAGAAAAAACCTTTTGATGTCGCCACGGCATGCGCCGTAGTTGCAGATTAGTACTAAACAAAAGCTTACTTCCTAAGAAATATTTAAGATAATTTTAGTATCAAATGAGCGTTTAATAAAAAGGCGCTGTTTAAAAAATACTGGAGTTAAATCCTTCGGGAAGCTATAACATTATGCATACCGCGCTTCGTTGTGTAAGATTAACTCATTTTAAGTGTCTTTTAACAAACTCTTACAACTTTAAACTAAATTAATTATTATTTCTTAATTGCTACACTCCACCCGTTCAAGATATACATATACACATATATAAATAAATATAATACAATACTTATATAAGGAGTATAACAAATTTACATAAACTTACTTAGATAAATATAAGCGGGTGGAGGATTACGCCCCGGCAGGGAGATCAAACGGCCGGGGGTTAGGGCTGTAGGCTGAGAAATCGGCGGACAATCCTAGCCGAGTCGAGTAATACCGCCTTCTGCATCCTGGCTGCGAGCGAACCGTCACGGATACCCAGCTGCCTCAGATGGTGAGCGAGACTAACCGGGATCAAACCGTTGGCAGATATAACGATAGGGATGATTTCAGTGGAATCAACACCCCACATGTCGACAATCTCGTGCGCCAGATCCAGATATTTACGTTTTTTCTCTGTTTCAGCTTTCACGAGGTTCTCGTCATGCGGGATGGTAATGTCCACTAAAAACACCCTCGACTGTGCCCTATCCATCACCACGATATCAGGCTTGTTCGCCAGTATCGTCCTGTCCGTGGCGATAGGCCGGTCCCAGTAGAGCCGGACTCCGTCGCGTTCGAGTACTGGCGCCGGTGTGTACTGGTAGTACGGCACCCTCTGTTCCAGAAGACAATACATTAGAGCAAGCTCTTGATGAAGAATTTTGGCCACTTGATTATGTCTGTGCAAGTACTCAGTGTTAGCAAGCGCTGAACACCCCGAAAGCACATGTCTGAGTGACTCGCCGGGATGACGACAAGCTCGACAGAAGTCGGGAGTGCCATCCTTCAGAATGTGCTTCCGGTAGTTGTTCGTCTTAACCACCTGATCCTGTATTGCACAGACAAAACCTTCGGTTTCCCCAAAGAGGTCCCCGAATCGCAGCCACTGCACGGAGGCCTTAACATCCACGTGAGGTGCGTGGAGCGCCTTGTAAAACCGTCCATGCAGCTCCTTCTCCATCCATACGGTCTCCCGGTTAGAGGTGCTAAGTACAACCGGTCTTCGCCATTCCTCTTTGGCCAGGGATAACGGGGTGAGACCTTTGTCACATACTATAACTTCACCATGCATAGCGCTCTCCCTCCTTGTCTCAAAATAGGCCCTGAGGCTGCACACCTCACGGTTATGCATGGACTTGGCGCTTAATAGGCCTCGGCCACCACACTTCCGTGGGATGTACAGTCTCATGACCGACGATTTCGGGTGATGCATGCGATGGTAAGTCATAGTCGTGCGGACTCTTCTGTCCAGGGCGTCGAGTTCGGTCTGAGTCCATCTGAGCACGCCAAATGTGTACAAGAGAGTGGGCATGACCCAGCCGTTATAAGCTCGGACCTTGTTGGCGCCCGACAAGTAGCTCCGAAGAACTTTTGTCAGCCGTCCAAAAAAGACCTCGCAAACCGCCTGTTTCATATCTACCTCCTGCACCCCTATGCATTGTGACATGCCCAGATACCGGTAAGATTCAGCTTCGGAAAGGGTCTTGAAGTTCGAAAGCTCTAGGCTAATTTCAGCCGATTGCGTCACCTGTCCCCTGTCTACATGTACGACCGCACACTTATCCACTCCAAGCTGCATCCTGATGGAGCCACTGAACTCAGTAGTGATTTTCAGCAACTCCATAAGGCGTGCAGGATTAGGTGCCAGCAGCTTGAGGTCATCCATGTAGAGAAGGTGGGAGACTTTAGTACCTCCTCTCCGAAACTGAAAGCCTGTCCCCGAACGCTCCAGCAGAGTGCTTAAAGGGTTCAAGGACAAGCAAAACCAAAGTGGACTCAGACAATCACCCTGGAAAATACCCCTTCGTATCCGGATACGGTCATCGACACCCGTCGTCAGTCTCTCGCCCTGGAGACAAAGGATCGTACTCCATTGCCCCATGCATACTTCGAGGAAGTCTCGAACTGCACTGTCGATCTTGTACAGCTCGAGGACCCTCAGAAGCCATGAATGAGGCACCGAGTCGAATGCCTTCTTGTAGTCGATCCAGGCAGCAGAGAAGTTCCGACGGTTGCGTTTGACAAGCTGGCCCGCAACAGAGTCAATGATAAGGAGCTCCTTTGTGCCGCGGCCGCCTCCACGGCATCCGTTCTGAGCTGCAGACAAGATGTTAAATTCGTCAATATGACGAGAGATCTTGCAGCTCAGAACGGATGTCAGTGTCTTGAAGATGGAAGTCAGACACGTTATGGGGCGGTAGTTAGTAGGATCCGCGGTGTTGGTGGACTTAGGAGCTAGGTGAGTGATCCCAGTAGTGAAGAGGTTCGGAAGCGTTTTCCGCTCTATCGCCTCTTGGTATTGTCGAGCCAAGGTCGCATGGCATACCGAGAACCCTTTCAGCCAATAGTGATGCAGGCCGTCGGCCCCCGGGCTCTTCCAGTTCGGTGCCCGCCGGACCGCATCAGCTACGTTCTCCGAAGAGATGGCGATCGGGTTCATCGGTTCGATTCTAGCACATGCTTCCTGAACCGCCGCAATCCAAGGGCCCTCCTCATGCTCTACCTCCCGTGACCATATATTTCGCCAAAAGGTGACGAGGTCAGCCGTATTTGGTTTTTGGGAAGTAGAGCATGACGTCGGGTTCTCCAACTTCCTGTAGAACCTCTTCTGATCACTCACAAAGAGGCGATTTTGTCGGAAGCGCTCAACTCTCTCAGAGTACCTACGAATACGCTTCCCCCATGCCGCGATTCTCTGCTTCAGGCCGTCGATGCGCTCCGTCAGTTTCTCAGCTATGGTCTAGTCTGACACCTAGCCCGTTGAAAGCTATTCTAACGGAGCGCACAATCCTTGGCCTAGTGTTGCCCGACCTGAAGCTTTGCAGTCTGCCAATGAGGGCCCTGGCCAAGCTGATACGGCGTTCTATTCTCTTCTTCCAGGCTGGTACGTCACTACTCTTATTAGTAGTGCGTCCAGGCTCCTGGGTTTTTGCTCCGATGAAGCGGTGTACCGCTAGAGCTGCACCGAAGAGAATAGAACCCGTATCATCCAAGCCTAGACTGCCATCCAAATATGGAGGTAGCAGCTTGTTAGCTGCCTCAATGGCAACCCGCGTCGCAGCATTAAGAGGAAGACGGGATAGTCGTGGCCTCTGTTCCAGAGGAGCGCTCCGGATCTCGGAAATCGCCTCCTCCAAAATCCCTCTCATCTGCTCTACTTTTTGGGAGACTGCTTCTTCAGCGATCGCATCCACAGGCACTTCGCTACGAACGCTTCCCTGTTGCGTTGCAACTGCGTTATGCTCTGCAGATACTGGTTCGACTTCAGGAGCAGCCTCACGTCGTAATCGTTCGAGCTCGGCGGCGTTGAATACGCCCTTTCGTTGGATGTACCGAGCTCTATCTGCCAAGTTTTGCTCCGTGACATTTAAATTTGGCTCGAGCAGCAGGAACTCGCGGTGCATTACTGCTCGGTAGCCAGTCCGTCCGGTTTCTCCCCCTACAGCCCTAAAATACGCGCGCATGACATTTCGATTCATCTCCTGTGTCCATCTCATGCGGCGTACTCCACCAGCGGCGGGCGCCAAATGCTGAGTCCCTGAAGACTCTGTCGGCGCCAAGCCAACTGGTGGGGATGGTGGAGACACCGGCCGGCTAGGTGGTGGTACCGGTCGGTGGGGGTTGCTGGCGGCCCGCATGCTGCCACGTCCAGCGCCAGCTCCAGACGTGCCCTGGCGCCCCCCAGGCAGCGGCCCTATGCGCTTTCCTTTATCTTTTACCATCCATAAAAGTTGAGTGCTAGATTACTCCCTCGGAGAGGCACTCACGCTCTCCGAGGAGGCTGCGTTGGTGTTGTGCAGCTTTAGTTGCCTTTAGTCGCCTTTTACGACACCCTAGGCTGAGGATGGGTTGGTCCTATTCTACTCTGCCGGGAACCACACGGCGTTAATTATTAATTAATTATTAATTATTATTATTATTATTCTAATAATTTTTATAATAATACTACTACAAGTATAAATATATATAATAATACAAGTTATATATAGCCTTTGTTCGTGTTTTGTTATGTTTATTGTATAGCTACCTCAAAGTTTTATAGTTAAATATTTTGTTACAATGGTACAAACCTACAAACCTATTATTGGCCTTACTGTTAATATTACTCTAAATTTTATATATATGTACGATTTGTTACGCTGTTGGTTTTCAAACAAATAAATAAATAATATACGTTGATAATGTTACGTCCAACACTTTTATAACATACTTCAGTTATCATCGACCTATTGTCACAGTAATACCGTCAAAGGTGACATCGAATACAACTATTACAGATGTCACTGATTAAAAGAATTATCTCAATAAAAAAATTGGATTTCGAATTTTTGTATTTAATTAATGTTTTAATTTTGAATTTTTCTATTTAATAAATGTTTATTCATTAACAGTCTTATTTTTCTTAAAAACATTCTTAATATTTTATTTTTCCTTTTGCCATATTTATTTCCTGTCATAAACTATCCTTTTATGTGTATTACCTGTACAAAATAATTTCGATGTTTTACATCTGCCAGTCGTCCGGCGACGGCTCATAATATTTATTTCAAATTAGGTACATCGTGATATTTTACTCGACCTCCTACCCTAATCTCACGTGAATTTTTTTTAAAATACGTATTTGTTATTTTAAATGAGTTAATCTGTGCTTGGTTATATTAAATTTATTTGAAAAAACGAATTTATTATATTTTTTTATTTTTTTATTTAAGACTAGTTAAGACTATAATATTTAATTTTTAAATAAGGACGTAGCATAGAATCACAATGAAAAAATCAAACAATAAAATACTTAAATAGTTCTCTTCGTGGCTCGACGTGTGTCAATCCGTAAGGGTCGCACATTTTTTATCCAGTTTTCGCGCAATTTTATACTGTTTATTGCAATAAAAAAAAATTACGTGATATTTGCCACGACCTTCTCTACATGAGATTGAGTGAGGTTTCGCTCGAAAAACGTCTCCCCCCCCCCCCCTAAACGTCTCACGTAATTAATGGATGTACCTATTACTTAAAATAGGATGTCATTGTTAATGATTAAATAAATCCCGAATAATGAAGAAGGTAGTAGGTACATTAAATAGAAGTAAACTTAGTACATTACATATGAATTTTCAACAGGATTGTGTATCATAAAATACCTACCCTGAAACTCAGATGCGAAATTAATCCGTGAGTTTATAGATATCTATAAAAAGTTAAAAGATGCGACCTTGAAAGGATATTTGCTATTATGCCAGTACAAACAAGACGCGCTTATTGAACCAGACGTTGGTGAAGGTCATTGCGTGCAGGTGTGGGAGAAAATCCTTTGCAATATTCTCAAGCAGGTATTTATATGACAAACTAATATAACATATTTTATTAAATAATTTAAATTTTCTTATCATAGTATTAACTTTTTTTTAAATGTAAATTTACATTATTATCATTATATCAATAGGTATAGATACCTATATATATATATATATATATATAGTATATTAAGTATATATACTTAATATACTTTTTCTAAAATCAAAAATTAGTTCTAATTGTTACTACTTTTATAGCTTTTTTTTTTATTGAGACCAACATTTTTTCTTCAACAAAAACTCAAGTATCATAATGTAAGATAATACACCAGCTTACCGGTATATTCACCGTAATAAACGAGTAAGTTTGTATAGATCACTAAAGTATAGGTGCATATTTGTACAATTAAAACCTAGATTTAACATTAAAAGTACATAACATTTTATATTCAGTGCACTTGATAAAAAGTTTTAAGGTGTGTTTAATACATAATTATAAACATTACATATCACGTAATATACAGAACATTGCTATTACTGCGACATCTTTTGTTCATTATAGGAGTTAAACAAATAAAAAATATATGCAGCCGTAACTTTTTAAGTATTTGTATAAAAATAAAGTACCCATTTTTTTAGTTCTAATGAAGTTACTAATAGCTTTTCCTTCAAGCCAGATAATCATTAATCGTATGTTGCATAGTCATCTGACCCCTGACCTAAGGCTATTTTTAGATCCCCATCCAACGTATTGCTTCAGCAAGGTCATTCCAGTGTTCATTTGCTGAAACAATTGACGTCACGAAACGTCCAAAGGTCGCCCTGTCAATCTTGTTAACGACATCGTGATATTTACGCTTATATGCTTCCACTTAAACAATATATCTGTATATAATAGAGCCATTGAGACTCGCTTTTAAGAATAAGTTAAAGAAAACTATTGTTATACAAGTTCCTCCAGATGAAAATGTTTCTGAATACCTTGTTCTGAGATTTCTCATTTCTCTATGCAAGTGTAATGCCTCATATGAAAACCTACATTCAGTTTTTATAAGTATTATGCGAGTTATATTAATAAATTAAATAATACAAATATAATAATGTAATTTATTATAAATTGCTAACTAGTAAGTATTTCTCGGGAAGTGTAGAAAAGTAGCTACTACGAGTGTTAATGGGCAGAAGAAATGACCATGGTCATTGACTTTACGATAGATATTAAGTATATCTAACATTTCTAATGTGCTTGCGTCGGTAATTACTCTGACTCACCTGTCACACGACATGACACACACATTAAAAAAAATAACGCAATAATAGAGCGAACGCTTTAGAATCCTAATCGTGGTAATATTGATTGAAAAAGTTAACTTTACCTTTAATTTCCAAAAAAAATCCCAAAAAATGATAATTTTAATGAGATGAATGTAAATATTGGTTAAAATATCATTTTATTTGGCCTTCTAAGATAGAAAGAAAGTAATAAAATAACGGATATTCATATTTCATTATATGTATGAATATTAAAATATTCATTACTATTTATTTTCATTTTATTGTTAATAGGAAAGTTTAACGATAGGTAACTAAGAATTAACATTAGATGTACAATACCTAAGGCTGCCTTTTCGCTAAGTAATGATTTTCTCGGGACAAGTAACTTAAATTATAATTACATATTTAATACATGTAGATGTGGTTATTTAATGACAAAATAATTTATCTAAGACTAAATAGAAAAGGTACAATAGACAGGGCGAAAGTCGGAAAACAGCTGAAAGGTTTGACTTTTATAAGAGGCATAATTTCCGTATCATGATAATATTTCGGTTTAAGGATATAAATTGTGATATAAGCAAAAATATCAAGTATTGATATGATCATATTACGACTAATGTAATACTAATGGCTTTTGATAAGACTGACAATATTATTTTTAATATCACTTTCGAGAAGAGCGTAAGCGATGCGATAATCAAATATAAACGTTAAGAACTTAAGACATTAAAAATTTTAATTAGGATATTTAAATGTTTTTCTTCTCCTAGGATTTCAAAAATTTTCATAATCAGCTACGAGAAAAATTGTAAATTGGGTAATATAAAAAGTATATACGGCGATTTAATTTATTTATTTATAATTTTATTATCTAATTTATCAGATTTTGTTTGAATTAAGTTTTTTCATTTCAACTGGTTTCACTGGTCATAAACGTCAGTATTAAAAGTGATTTAACTATTTCTACTTTGTCGTCAATGTCTTATGTCATATTTTTGTAAAATTTTATATCAGTAATAAAATTAAATAGCATATTATATTACACAACATAAAATCAGTTTTACTTATTAGTTACATAATTAAAACTTCACAAAAATTTACAAATCTCACGAGTCACGACTGATAAAATCCTGTCCGCGTGGAATGGTGGCAAGAATGTTTGCAGCATTCCTCCTTCCTTCATATAAATTGCAATACTTATTCTGAGCAAAAATTATATATATGTGTTGAATTATATAAAAGTTTAAGTTTATCCCCTTGGTATTCTAAAACGCAACAAATGACAGTCAAATGGACACATGAACATCAAAGAGACAATTCTCGTATCTTTTTGACCAAACGAGATAACTCACCCCTTTAATTTGGACCAACGGCATCTATGCTAATTTTATCTCCCTATTCATAAAGCAGCATTAACGGCACTGAGAAGTAAAAAATGCACGTTTCTATCGTCATCATTTTCATCGTTTAATTATGTGTACTTTCCTTAGGAGATTCGAATTATACTTAAGGCTGGATGATATCTCTAATGGATAATAAATATGTAAATAATACATTCGTCTGATGTCTCTAATAACTACTTAAGTTGATTAATCGAATGAGAGCCGTCATTGGCGAAGCGCTCCCTAACTGAAATGAATTAATGTCGTTAGGTTATTCGATGCCTACTTTAATAGTTTGCTTTTAAATTGACGGCCGAGGCTGGCTGGTGTCCTGTAACCTGTTATAATTTTACAGCTACTTTTGTTTATCTTTGTAAAATAAATAATCCAAATAATATCGTAACATAATTTAATTTCATGTATACAAATAAACGGATAATACTTTTTACTCTTACTTATAAATATGTAAGTTATGTAATTAGATTTTTATGATTAGGTACCTACGAAATATAAATACAAATAGAATTTTTAATTACGTTGGTCAAAAAAAATACGTAAAGAGTAACGTTTTCATTAAATGTTACGTAATTTTATGAAATTTTTAAAATGGAATAAATAGAAATTTATTTACATTTTCAGGTTGTTTGTGATATAGAAACAAGTTAGTTGTCGTGTGTTTTCAATTCCAAAGTTTTAATATATTTTATTTATCTTATTCTACTATTGTTATTGCCTTTTAACGAGCTGGTGCATGCAATACCAAGAAAAACTATGAGAACTGGAACAAAACAGAAGTGGGCCAACCTCCTTTTAAACTTCAATCGCTCTACATTTTGTATTGCGTCATATTAATGGGAATTCCTTAATCTAGTTTACGCTTCGGATAATGATTACGAAACAGGCGTAGCTCTTAAACAATAACGCATCGTATTTATGTGCCGACAAAAAACGCATCGTAAAGAAAAAATATTTCAAGAAGCCGTTTGAAAGATGTGAGCGTAGAGTCGTGAGTTTACAGCTAATAAATTTTTAAGATATGGTGGGCTTTCAAAGTAACACATTAAGTAGATTATTTCTATATAATAGAAACGACATTATTATATTTATTAACATCTTTATTACAACGACTTAAGAGTCAAATTTAACTACAATTTTGACTACCGGTGTCGAGTTGTAAAAAATAATCGGAATACATTAAAAGGAGAATATATGAGTGTGTTAGCAGTAAAATATAAAGCAGGTGATGACGTCAGACGTCAAACAATCACTGTTTGGATCCCTTTAGATGACATATCATTCGACCAATAAGTCACTTCCTGATGCGGGCGTCTAACTTATTAAACTTGATGACAGTCACCGCATTAATACTTCGTATTATCGTGGGTCTCAAAGGACGAGGTCAAATAAGAATAATCAAGTGGACCCCGAGACGTTCTTTCACACATGCTACGCCTAATGAAACTAATAGAGTTCCATTGTTTTAATTGGTTCTTTGAACAAATTCTAGGTCACCGTAAGTTAAAGATTTAGATATACTTTATAGTACAGACAACAGTCTGTCAATTTACTAGTTTTTGATCAATATAAGAATTGCGTAAACATATTTAGTTCTGTAAAAAAAAAAATTTTAGGTCATTTTAAAACGTTATGTCAAGCGATTTTCCCTTAGGGTGTCACTAGTAACAGATAGTGGTCCGGTTATAAACAAGAAGGGTGTGGAAAGAAAAGGGTTGAAAACGATTTAGGGGACTATCCCAAGCTAGATCGTCGGCTTACATTAGATACGATTAGTCAACCAAGCGCTAACTCACTTGTATTGTTTTATTAATTATTTTGTTAACATTCATATTATAAAATAAAAAGTCTTTATTTTATAAGTATAAAGGTAGATATTAAAAAAGTCATATTTATAGTATTATGGGTAGGATATGTTTAATCAATAAAGAACTAAAACACGTGGTTACCGAACAATATTTAATACTTTTATTACTAGCGGTTTTTTTTAACAGACAAGTGCCTGAATACATAAGACGTTAAGCGGATTAAATAAATATTGCACGTGAAGAAGCCTACAAGTAAACCATTTATCTTCTAGGTAGGTACGTATTAGAATTCCATTCTCAAATCCACCAAGTTGACCTCAACTTATGATGTAACACGTGTCTATTTAATTAGTTTTAGCTAAAACATAACAATTAACTTTAAAAATATTAATTGTATTTATTATTTGTAATGCATATAATAAACTTACAATTTATACAATAACTAGCGCCCGCCCCGGCTGCGCCCGGTGTATGTATATGTACCCAAACCTTCATTATGAATCACTCTATCTATTGTTGAAAACCGCATGAAAATCTGTGTAGTAGTTTTTGAGTTTATTGCGAACAGACAGACAGACAGACCGACGCGGCGGACTGTTTTAAAATATGTAGTGATAGTGTAACATAGACGTTTTTAAAGAGCCTTACAGTTGCTGTTTTATAATAATATACCCTTGCAAATTAAAAATCAATAATTATTAGGTAATTATTTTAAGAAACATATAATGTTATAGACCTCATATCAAATATAGGTATGTTACGTGCGGGTATTTTTGTTTGACAGGTATAAGTTAAGATATAAAGACTAATAAGTAGAAAAAAATTATTCAAAATTAAATTCTAAAGGTACTAATAGCTAAACACTTGGTTTAGACATATCAAAAGTCGACACGCTCATAAATCATTGTGACAAAGCAGCTCATTCGTTTCAATATAAGGCCTCTGTATTTAAAATATATATATGTATATAGTATATGTATAGTAAACGGGACTGAATACGTCGGCACAGGCTTTGATGATAACCTTCTCTCGTTATAGTAATAACTGAATTGTGTGAAAAAAATATATATTTATTTAAATTAATATATTAAAAGAAATGACTACAGGCTTTGATGATAACCTTCTCTCGTTATAGTAATAGGTAACTGAATTGTGTGAAAAAAAAAATATATTTATTTAAATTAATATATTAAAAGAAATGACTATTAGTATGAAGTTTATTATTAATTCTAAAAGAAATAAATACTGTGTAATTAAAAAAAAAATATTGTCAAAATTATGGGTGTTTAGAATTTAATGAAACTTAAAGGCTTTCTAACGCTAAATATATTTCAAAGTCGATCTACACAGTATATATATTCTAACTTATGGAGGAATGTAAATTAACTCATTTTCAACGAATAATTAAGCAACTATTATACTCAATAGTCGTTTTAAATTGCATGAACTACCTACAACAACTTCCAAACACGGCTAGGTACAGCGGCAATGCTTATCCCGTAGGTAACCCAAATGCATCTTTATGAGGTGAGGCCCTTAATGGTCTTTGCAATGATATGTAATATCGAAGCGCGATGCATAATTTGCAAGCATCAAAGACATGTATTATATACTAGCGGCCCGCCCCGGCTTCGCACGGGTATTTAACTAAAATTTTAAAAATTATAAATTTATATTTTTTATCACCTACACCTGCGTCGATACTGGATTTTTTTTTATAATAGACGGATTGAGTTGTCAAAGCAACTTCGAAGCAAAATATACGAAACACGTCTTCAATCAATTCTGTTAAAGAATATTTTATGCAAAATTTGAAGTAGATTGGACCAAGGAACTACGTTGTCCCATACAAACTTTGCCCCCCTTTTTTGCCCCCTTAGGGGTAGGATTTCGTAAAATCCGTTCTTAGCTGACCTCTCCTCGGCAAAAGGAATATTCCTACCAAATTTCAAGTCTCTAGGTCTTATAGTTCCAGAGATATCGTGATGAGTGAGAGATATCGTAAGATTATAAAACGGACTCGTTAACAGATTTATTATATGTATAGATAGTACGGATGAAACATTTGAACTGATTTTTTATTAATTATTTTTTCATTGATGAATATCATAATATTTTAATAAGTATTATTCCCGACGAAGACAAATCCAAAAACACAAAAATAATAAAAATCGTTCCACTCGTTCTCGAGTTATAAACGCTGTAACTAACACGACTTTCTTTATATATATATATATATATAGATTACAACTTAAATAGCTATAACCATCCAACTTTGTACAATCAACAAACAAATAACGACCAAATATTTTAACAACAAACAAACAATCAAGACCGTACCGTAGTACCCTAAGGTATTAAATGCAAAAAAGAAAAACATTTTAATAAATACGGGCGAGTGTCATTCTTTTGGCCGAAGTTTTGTTGTCAGCGCGATTCAAAAAATTATATTACATATTCTGCGCCATCTATCGTATAATGGTAGAATATCGTTTTTATAATAACTTACAATAAGTTTTGTGAGTTTTTAAGATTCGTTAGACCAGATGGCGTCTATGTCGCGTAGGCGTAGGTACCTATTTCTATTTTCTTAAATATTTATTTTTAAATTTAATTACAATGAAACAAAAAGTAAATGTTACTATGAGTTATGTATAATTTTTATGTATTAAAGTTATTTACATTGGTTTTGTACTTTTTACGTGATACGCGTACAAAAAAGCTTATAACAGATGACGCTGATTGAAATTAAATCGCGCTATTACAATTTATTCTTGATGATATATAGTGTATTAATAAAACGGAGGTTTTAACAGATTTATTCTTAGTATAGATATATGTAGGTACCTACATCTTAACAGTAATACAGCTACAAGGATTACGATTGAAATCAATAATGAAATAGTATTTTATTCAAAGAATTGTGTATTATTATTTAACGCTATTTGATCTATTATTACAAGTATAATGTCGAAAAGTTCATGTTACATTTTTAAGTTTTCCCTAAGTAATAATTAACATTAAATACTATTGTATTAAAACATTTTATTTTACAAAAAGATCTTCTTGTTAATGATTAAACAGTAAAAAATAATCCTTGTTAGCCGAAATTCGAGCCAAGCAGTGTCGGAAATTTATTTTAATGATAATTCTTTAATTAAGGAATTTATTTAATTGATATGCCAATACAAAATTTCCTGTTATACATACATATTCCTCGTTGATTGCGTGACGTGTGCAATTTATTTAACTAATTGTCTAAATAAAGACATATTGTTTTTGAAATGATATATCGATTTTCTTCGTCTTCTTTATAATTATGATATCAAATCGCGTTATCTTATTAATTAGAATTATTATTATTAAGTACCTTATTTGTAGAAATAATAATCTGTTTCAAGAAATACAAGCACTACACCAGCTCCTTATAAAATCCTTCACATATTCACTAGGAAAGAAGTTTCTAGGATACTCTCGCTGACTTTAGTGTCGTATACTAAATCAGTTTTTCCGTAATGGGTAATAGTGTGGAGAAACTCCAGACGAAGTATATATTTGTCGCGATAAAAATATCAATATATATATATAAAACTTCAATGGAAAAATATTAATATTATAAATATAATTTGTAGTATAGAAGAAGGATATACTACTTCTCCTTCTTCAACATGGGGAAGAGGTCTTCGCTCAGCAGTGGGTGGTTTACAGGCTGATAAAGTACAGTACAGTACAATTTGTAGTATTCATATTAGTTATAGAAACAGTAGTTTAAACATTTTACTAAAACTACTATAGCTAGGCTGTACTAGGATAACTGTATCCTATATATGTCTTTGTTTGGTACGTAAATTTATCGAAATTTTCTTCTTTCGCAAGAAGAAAAATTCTCTCAATCTTTCGCAGAGTATCGATAACAGCTGGAAGCATCCCTTACTATATTCACGGGCAGGGCTCTCGGGGCATTGAACCCTTGAGGCAGACGGAGTTTTTCGCCTCTCGCCCTACATGCCGCCCGCCCAACTTATAACTATACGTAATTGCGAAACGTCAGAATTGTAAGTGTGATAAGATCCCACGGAAAGAATTTACACAACACACTCATTAAAAACCAGTTAAGTCAATACTAAATGGTTATTATTGCTATTGAAAGTTATTCTGTCTATAGACTTTAGAAATTATAGAAAGTCTCACAATCTCGTTTAATGTCTATTACATGTTTCACGGTTCGCCAGTAGAGGATACAGGAAATTTTCAAGTGACATCAGCTGCCAAAAATTCGTGCTTAAGCACCTTGTTCTGACGGAACCCTCCTTGACAAAGTGATACTCATGAAAAGAGTCTTTCTATTTCATAAAGATACCCTGTTAATTATAATGAAACGTTTTTTACATGTGTAGAGCCCTTGAAGGAGAATTATATTATAAATTCAAAATACAAAAACGCTACAGTTTGGTTATTTTTACAGGAAATTTACTTAACTTTTAAATATACTTTACCTTTTATACAATAAGAATTCATATATTAAAGCCCGTGATTGCGTTCATGTGAACTTAATTTCTTTTCCTTCATGGGTTATTTTTATCATCTTTTCTTTGCATTATGTTTCATTTTATGAAACTTTGTCCAAAATTATTACGTAAGTAGATACTTTGATTTATAACGATTCAATATATTTTCAGTGTGTTATTGTTTGTGTATATATAATCCATAGTCATATTTTTATTGTATTGTATATTGTTTTATGTATTTAAACATTTAACTAAGACACCGAATACATACACTAGGTACAGTTTTAATTTGTTACACGATTAACGAAACGATTTGCGCTTCGTGTCTGATTTCACGTTTTAACGTGTAATATTCAATAATCGGCAATAAAAAGATAATCATAATAACTAATACGCATTTATATAAAGTGTAATAAGTTATTATTAGAAAATGATTATATACGTAGTTACATAAGATTGGAGACATTGTATTAAGACTTATAAGAGTGGCCTGAGTGTCAGTTTATGAATAACTGACGTTACGACAGAATTTACTTTATCTGTATGAGTTCATACTTGTGAAGTGCTCCTATAGCAGACAGTATAAAAAATATGTACGAGTCTTATTTCTAATATACATGTTATCTTTAAGCATAAACTACGACTACTACGTATGTTTAATCTTACACGGTGGATTTTCTTGATATTCAATCACGATGTTTTTAAATATTTTTATCGTTGCCCATATCGTCTTTATTTATAACCGAATCTACAGATAACACCAAATTTTTGCATATTTAGTAAGCTGAAAATGTTTTTAATTTTTATATATATTATTCTGATACAACAAATTTAATTAATAATTTAATCGATTTTGATAATTTTCTCGATAAGCTCCGAAGAAAATATCGACCTGTCACATTTTTTTTTTAAATTTTAATATATCCAATGACTTTGGATCTTAAGAGGATTCTAACGATAACTAGTCGAAATCGATTTATCCCCTTAAAAGTTATAAGATTACATTGAAACAGTACATAGACACCAAAAACCTAAACCTTATTTTGGGCTTCGCCGCGTTTCAGTAATAAATGTGAACGAAAAGATTTTACAGAAAAATTTAATGAGTGATTCATTTAAATCACGCAGTCAGCTAGGAAAACACTTGTAGGTATGTATATAGTTATAATATTCATATATTAATATATTAATCAATACGCTTATCGCATATTTGTATGAGTAAATAATTCAGTACTTATAAGCAGGAATGCTAAGATTATCTGACCATTAGCAGCGCATGGGTTTATCTTTAGATTCAACGAGCAATAAACAAAATCTTCAGAGACATACCATAGCGACGGTAACATTTTACCGACAAATAAAATACAACTGGTTTGAACAGTAACGTGATTATCTCGGATAGCGGGTTAGCTGCGCTCTCGTAAGGAATTACAACAAATGCGTAATAGCCGTATCGTAACCACGTTAATTCCACCACTTTCTTATGCTGTTCACGGATATTGTCTCTTACTTAGATGACTTTCAGTGACATGACGATGAATAATGATACATTAAACCTTTTTTAAGACGACACTTAATATGAAATGCGGAAGTAACGCTCTCTAGTCTCTACTTGTCTGTCACATTTTTAAGTTTAAATTGTGAACTAAACGAGCGAATTCTAAGAAAATTTTATACGAAGATACTACTTAAATAAAGGCGAGATATATAATATCACACAAACTACCTAAAAATTAAATATCTTATATGTTATTGTCTAAATAATCACTTTAAGGACTTATATCTTACAATGTTCTTACAATCTACTTTAACTTAATTAAATCGAAATAAATACGAGTCGAAGTATCCTAAGGTTTGTGACAAATAAAACGTACGTATCGATTAATTATAATCCCATTTCTGTCCATTTATAACTGTGACTGACCTTCATGATTATTGCTAAGCAAAGAAAACATAATACCTACATCTAAAATTAGTATAGAATTACTGGAGTGAAATATAATAAGAACGCTAATATACTTACTAGTATTCACAAGAAACAATGTAATGTTACATTAACGTTTCATCTGCGTTTAGAGATAATAAAGATAGAGCTCTAACTCTGTGTGTCATAACGTGATGTTTTATATTAAAAAAATTAAAGTCAGACTATATTTACTTAAAAGTCTATATCGGATTATATCGCGTTTATTAAAACTTTACAGTTTAATAATATTTTAAATTATTTCCTGACGTTTCGGACCCTTTACAGCGTCCATGATCTCGGGGATGGATCAGACTAGATCCCGAGGTTAGTTAGTACAAATAAACAAAGAGTATTCCGCTATACAATATTGAGTTTAAAATTATAGATAAATAAATTTTTAGACTTTAGTAAAAAAATAATATACGAGTATAACTCAAAACGTACTATTTATTAAACATACTCTTGGTATATTATGCAAGTACAAATAAAGTCACTTTCACTGGTGACCACGAAAATGTTTCACTATAATTTCGTATATATAGTAAACTTAAAGTCTATAATAAAAATAACTAATTGTTTTAAAACTATGCATAATCATTTTATATCACATCAGAAAATTAGCAAATTGTTAGTATTTTATAATTACGAATAATTTCGTAATTTGTATAAAGTGTATATAATATGAAACAGAAATGTAGGTTGTGCCCATCACTTTGCATTTAATTATAAGAGTATTCACGCAAACTATTTACCTTCTATATGAGTATATATATATATATATATATATATATATATATATATATATATATATATATATATATATATATATATATATATATACAAAAAAGAAGAAACTGCCGTATTGACTGAGCAACGCAACGAATTCGTTGAATCTACAAATATGAATGATTGAGCTAAATTTACTTATGTAACATAACACTAAAATGGCACTTTTGTAAATTAATCGCTTACGGCAGTTAATAATTTATTAATTTGAAACTTTCTAAAAAAAACCCGACTGCGTAAAATACTTTTATTATAAACTAAAATGAATAAAACAATTTACTAGCTTTCATTTGATACCCATATTGCTACAGTAAGAAAAAAAAATTCAACTCCCCGCCCTCATTCCGCCATTTGAGGGCGCCATTTTTAAAATTTATATAGCCTATGTCACTACTACAATTTAGACAAATCCAACGACACCCCATATGTCAAAAACCGTCCAGCCGTTTGGGCTGTAGGGCGTGCCAAAGAAATGGACATACATACATACATACATACATACATACATACATACATACATACATACATACATACACTCGAAAAACATAACCCTCCTTCTATCGCAGTCGGGTAAAAAATGGATGGATTTTAAAATTCATATTTTTACATTACATTTTACTACAGATACAAGGTTGTTTTTTTTTTATTAATATTTGATAACTGCAGGTAAAAATTCGTTTATATACAAGTTCTATTGATATGCAAGAATTATAGAAACGCCAATTATAGATAGCTAATAATGATAGAGTTCTCATTATACAAAAACATTGTCAATGAGGAAGAGTTAATGATAAGACTAAGTAGATTCAAACCGAATCGCGGTGCGTAGCTAACGTTTCAAGGAAACCACCCAGAGCGTCGCTTATCCCATCAGTCCAGTGCGTTCTACGCAATGCACCATGGCACGAGGCGCATACGTAATGCAACATTTTCAATATTTGACATGCAGAACGCAAGAGAGTAACTGTTGTGTCGCATATGGACTACGGTCAAACAGTTCCGTAAATATTACAACATTCTGCAAATATGGTAATATATGTATTTAGGCGACGTTACATATACGTTTTGTTTTAAATAAACATTGTTAAGTATATGATATCTCTATTACGCATAACTATTTTATTAAATTTAAATTATTTTTAAAAGTAAAAAGTCAACATGTGCGCCGGAAATGTGTTTAAATACTCTCTGTTGAATAAGTTGTAAAGAATTAAGATGAATATAATGATTTCTTTTTTATTTTTATTTGATATTGCATTGTAAAGATTAGGTTATCAAAATTTTATTTAGAGTAAGTTAGTTGCATAAATAACAAAATGAATTTAAATTTTAAATAATTTATTATGTATCTCCACTTACAATAAAACTGTAGCAGACCCAATTCTGTACATTGAACACATTTTAGATTTTTTTGGAACATTCTATAATTGATACCAAAACCTATTACTATTATTATTTTACAGTTGTTTTTTTTTTCTTCAATTTTTCAAGATAAAACATTAAAAAAAAATGATATTTTATCTAAAACAATCGTAGACCCGAAAAATAGCATCGTTATTTTTTCTTTCTTTGATATAAGCTAACTTTATACCAAAACGTCCCTAAATAACAGTACTTAAATATATGTACATATCTTTCTTATAGAGACTAACTTGAATAATGTAGCAATAAAAAGAGTAATTTCTTTTATGTTTACAATATAAAAAGGATATACAGTTAATTTACTCTTTTAAAAATCCTAAATTATAAAACTATTAAACACGAAGCAGGTAAGTCAATTTTGTTGTGTCTGATGACATTATTTTATTTAAAATAGGTGAAAATTACAATTGTTTTCGAACGCTCTATGTACATATAATTTTTTTAAATCAGTTAAAACAGAAATAAAAAAGTTGATTTTGGATTTTAGACTTCTGATGAAGTATTCCAGTTTTGGTATCACGTATCATAAATATTTCATTCGTACGGAAACTCGTCAAGACATATTGGCTGTTATATCAAAAGAATGTGCTCAATATAACTACGCCAGATTGAACAACGAATAAATGATTAAAATTTGAATGATCAATTTACTTATCAAGATTATTATATTATGTTTCTTGTTTATTTATTGTTCGTAATTTGTTTTGACTGTAAATACAGTTACAAATTAAAAATGTTATAAATGTTGTTTTACTGATATTTATTAAAGTTTTCCACAATGGGTAAGTTTAATATAATTATGATTACAAAATCTAAAAAAGATGGACGACGAAGATAGATTCATATATCAACTGTAAAAAAGCAAATTTTATTTACTACATACTGCTACGTGTAGAGATTTTATCTTGCTACTTATTGGAATTTTTAAAAGGTACATATATTACACACGATAAGCGCATTAAAATATATAAATATTTTATCATACAATGAATATTTATTTTTATCTATTCAAGGTGCCTTATTATAAAGATGCGGCGTAAATAAGTGTAAAGAAAATTTAACTAATAGTAACGAATCTCACATCTTGAGTATGTTGATAATATATTGAAAAAGTATCTTATCCTAACATATAAACATTTTCGTAACTATTATTCTAAAATAGTGATCTTTCTGTTTAAATAATTTTAATTAAAAAGACAATTTACGTTTCCATAGATAAGCAAAATAATAAGGGCACTGTTGGAAGCTTTAGAAAATTTCGAAAATGAAGTCAAACGTCCGTTTCTGATAACAACCTATACAAAGGTCTCATTGTGAACGTCAGCATAAAAATAACTTGTTTTATAATAGACAATGATAAGCTGTAATGAATTCCGTGTTTTGTTACTGAAGTGCAAGCGGTAACACATAAGACTAATCGTTTGAATGTACGTGACTTGAGAACGAGACATCTTTTTACAAGACAAAGCTAATGAGAACTTGCCGACAAGTCCAGCACCGTACCTGCATATTAATATTTCTACGACTGCCACAAAAAAAAAATGCCATAAATAATTGACATAAGTTTAATCGACATTTTTTTTTCATAGAATACTGTTATATATTTATAATATACTTTACATTCGTTTCTGAGAACAATAAAGTTATATCGAGATCGAGTTAACGTGTTAACAATTTCTGGTCCAAGAATTGCATAAAATGTTACAAATAATACAGATCATGCCATTGCTCGTTAATTGCAAAACAATGAAAGTGAACGTGTGCTCATTAAAATGATGGGTGCAACAAAGAATAATATCTGGTGTCGGTGCCGCCGGTGCAGTATGTCAGTGGAATCGAATGTCGTACCCACGAGGCGTGAAAGCACCTGATATACGTGCTTTTGTTTTACCTACGTTAATAGCACGTGAACTAAATAACAAATAGGAAAAGAGAAATTCGTCTCCATATGAATATGCAACGCCATAATAATTATAAACGCGTAGGACACTTTCGATCGTAAACCGAGGCGAAGCGCTAACGAATAAGGAGGCGACAGATGATATGCTAAAATTGATGTAAATATTTGTTTTATTTGGCGGCTGTACCGTTTTCGTAGATGGCGAGCTTCTCTTGTATGGCAGGTGAAGTTTTACGAGTTCTCGCCTCGCACATCGCGAGTACGGATGCGCGCCGAACTAAACTGAATTGAATGGCTCACGCAGAAGCCGGGCAACGTGTCACGGCCACCTAACAGGATTACCTGTTCTACTGCGCAGGTAAACTGAACCGTAGATATGGGCCAGAAATTCCTTAACCGGCTTATGATATTGCTCGGATTATGAGCGGACACAAGCTTTATTCCACTCGACCTTTAAAGGAGCTTACGTTTAAGTAGCAGAGAAGGAACAGATGACTTTGTGAGAATGATATCGGGATATCGCACTCATTAGTTGTAAGTGTAGCTCTTACTTTACTCTTTTTTCTTCCTTCCATAGTTTAAGTATGTTTTGACTATAGTCAAATGTATCCATTTGGGTGTCTTATTACCAATGTGTTCTACAAGGGTTGTCTGTAAGAAATCACTATCAGTGATAAGATCGACTTTGCACTGTATTTTGTATGTTTTTTTTTAATTCTTTTATGTATTAGGTACGTAGGTGTGCAATAAAATATAAATAAGAAAAAACAAAAAAAAATGTATTAAGACTCACTATACAAAACTATTTAATAATGAACCAAATACGACGACCATAATTGCAAAAAAAAAGCAAATATAGCGAAACTTGTTATTCAAATCAATTCTACAAACAACGAAACGAGTAGGTATTGAAACGCGAAGAATTCAATTGATTCATTCATTTGTTATCTAAATTAGTTTCTTGTTACAATAGCGTGTTTACTATGGATTTATGACACACGCCTGCGACACTTTGTTGTGATTGACGTTTCATGCTGGTGGCGCGGGCGGTTCAGGCGTATGAACAAGACAACGTTAGACACGCCCATTTAATAAATAAGATATATCAAGGAATGTTCTCCCATTACACAATTTTTAACGTTTATATGTTATAAATATTAGACCAAAGTAGACCCGTTAATTAAATCTATACTAATATTATAAAGCTGAAGAGTTTGTTTGTTTCAACGCGCTAATCTCAGGAACTACTGGTTCGAATTGAAAAATTCTTTTTGTGTTGGATAGCCCATTTACCGAGGAAGGCTATAGGCTATATAACATCAAGCTACGACTATTAGGGGCTGAGCAATAATAAGAAATGTTACAAAAATGGGAAAAAATTATCTTTTTTGAGAGCTTCCGTTGCGTCGTTTATTATTTATCTTCTCGAGACATTTTTTAACTATAGTTCCACTTTTAAAGTAAATATAACATCACTCTTTTACTGAGAATTTTCGAAATAAAAAACTCAATAATACGTTGAACGACCCAGGAATCAAATCTTGAGACCCCTTGCTCGGAAGTAACGCTTGCGACCACTCGACCAACGAGGCGGGTATCTAGTCTTAGAGTAATTGTTTAAAAATATTTAAGTATGTTTTTCCCTTAAATTAACGCGGGTGAAACCGCGGGGCACACCTAAAAAAAAACTGTAAATCGTAATAGAGATCGATATACATATGTATATAGTATACGTCTGTTTTAAGTGTAAACATGTTCTATCTATTAAATTTATTTTTTCAGTTTTTAATTAAAGTTTTAATATTATTGTAGCCGTGTATATAACAAGTTATTGATTTTTACATAGAACGAAGGTCAAGGACAATGCGAAGCCAGACATCTTGTAGACTAGAACAATATCACTATTGAGAGTAACTTGTCAGACGTTTCAATAGCAACCAAAATCATTGTCTTTATTAAAAGGAAGCACAAGTATATAAACAGATCTTAAACTAGTAACTAAACACCAAACCTGCAAGCGTTCAATTTTAAAGACATTCCTTACCACTACGCGAAAGGATCTCCGATTATTTTTTTTTTGGAGCTAACAAAATAAAACAATGAGATCGCATTATAACACACCCAGACGTAACTACAAACCATAATATATTACCTAATATAAACTTTACTATGTAATATAGTAAATCAGACGAGTTTATTTGTTCTTTGAACGCGCTTTTCTCAGAATCTACTGGTCGGATATGAAAAATTATTTTTGTGTTAGATAGCCTGTTTAGTGAAAAAGGTTATAGGCTATAAAACAAATGGGATCGGAACAGTAATAATAAATGCGGTTGAAACTAAGATATTACGATTTACGGGTCTTAACTATAATGCGTTAAGAAATAGGTATCATCATTTATTTAACAGTATATTTTAAAACAATAAAGTTAAATAAGGGTAAATATCATTAAACCCATTGGGCCTCTTAATACCTAGATATTAAGATAATATATCATACGGTAAGAATGTTGGTTTTAACGCGCCGCCGGTTTGATTTAAAAAAAAAATTGTGAGCATTTTTACTGTTGTAGGAGAGAAAAGTTTGAGAAATAAATACAAAAGAAACATAACTACGATATTTACCGTATAATTTTCAAGCTTTTACAATAGGTTAGTACCTGTTGTTTGTAGTCAAAAATATGAATATAGTATAATATAGATATACTATTAAAATTAGATTTTTTTTTTTATTTTTAGTCCAAATTTTTTTTTAAATTATTTTGTCAGAAAGATTCGCGTTCATATACATAATATGTGCAGGTTATTGCAACCTTCATCTTTTTAATATTGCTATCGAAAATAAAAATGACCAAGTGTGAAAGTGCGCTTCGGACTGAGGTGCGAATCCAACAAGAAGAAGTACCTACACTGCGATATTTCAAAATACATATCTGTTAAGATAGAGTTTTAAAAAAAATTATAAAAATAAAGTTTTTTGTAGAAGGATTCCCTTATTTTCTTAATTTATTGTTTTTTTTTTTTAATTATCATAGTGGCCGTAATAATACATATTATGCGAAAATTTTACGTGTTTACGTATTAAAATAACTCTGACTAACAGAATCTATTGGAAATCTTAAAAAAGTAATAAAAAACAATTTTTTTCCCCTATAACATAATGGCTCAAGAGAGAAGTGTATTAGAATATTATTTATAATGTATTAGGTTAGGCATTATTAGAATAAAAGGATGTGTTATTATAACATATTATTGATTCTTCTTTACTAATCTTTTTATGCTACAACATCTGTCTGCGTTTTTTTACGTAGAATTTTTGGTATAAAAATTATTGGATATAAAATCTTCAACTATTAAGAAGGGTTCACCTTAAACGGTTAAGTAGTTTGAAAAACTAACAAACATCTATCCATATATCCATACTCATAGCAATTCGATGCAAAAGTTAGGCTTATTTTATATTATTATTATTTTGGCATCTTGAATCTCCGTTTTCCGTGGATATATTTCCTTTTTTTACACGCTTTAAATTTTTAAGTACAATTAATTTCACATTTTTCCCACGTTACAACCGACAATTCCATTTTTGTGTCCCTCCTGCAAATACCACAATTTATATCTAACGGCTATGAATGCTCGTTTTAAGGTTGATTATATTCCAAATAGCTTGCACCTGCCGCTTATTTCAAAGGAATCGTAAAGCTCTGTAGCCCGAGTTAACGAAATAATAGCTTCATTTTAAAAACGACTGTATATTTTATGTATCACTTATTTCCTTTTTATATTTCTTCTGCCAAAATAAGTTTTCAGTATTATCTCTATTTCAATATCAGCATTGTTTAAGACTGATTCACCATTACTATTAATAAGTAATATTAAAAAAGGTTATTCATAACAAAAAAAATATAAATTAAACTTCTAGTTTATATACAATTAAAAAAAAATACCTCTGTACATTAATATGTTTACCACAAATTCATTACGAAACAAAACAATTTAATGTTATCATCTGAAGTACCTACCTAGGTAGACGAGTATAGGTGTCATGCAATAACAAAAGGTTATTTGGTATTAAGATAATAATTAATCAGTGAACTTATCAATGGGAAAAATTTAGGTGAATACAATTTTTTTTAAAACATTTTATTATTTGTTTTTACAATACATTTCATATAATAGTATCTTTACAAAAATAACAATATTGTACTCACCTCAAATACAAAGTCGTTTATTGAAAAATAAACGACAGTACAGTATATAATCACTAAAAAGTTATTAGAATCACGTGAAAACAATAGATTGAATAAATATTTTTATATCGATTTACGAAGCATGCGCGTTTATATTTAAAAGATTACAAACAGCAAACACCACCGCGATCGCGACGTTTCATACTGCTTCGCTTGATTGATAAACAAAACTTCCGTTCTAGCAGCGCGCGCAATTGTGTGTTGCCATGAAAAAAAAATTACACTTGTAAAATTCATGCCCGTGTTCCGAAATATACTGCGAGCACTGTGAGGTGTAAAGGACAATGGCGAAAAAGTTGTTGATAGAATTCCCACGCGTCTATAAATGTCTTAATGATTAATGTAAATAAAATAATTTCTTACGTTTTTCCAATATATTTTTAAGATCTATGTAAGTCTAGGAAAAATATCATTTTTAATGAAAAAACATTTGATTATTGTAAAAATGATTCGACATTTCATAGGAAATGAAGTACCTAACGATAGTTCCGTTGAATGTTCCCTAACGTCTATAAATGTCTTAATGACAAACCAAAATTAAGTATTATTATTATAATTAATTATTTAGTCTTATTAAACAAACCTAGGGCACCAATCTCTTATTCCTCGATTATGTAAGTTACTAAAGGAATTTCAAAAAAAGGACGATACGATAGATATTTTTTACGATAAATTATCGGTTTTCAAAACAAAAATCCACAGAGTCATGTATCCAATCTCTACTGAAATCTCCTAAACTTCCTAAACTGTAATAACAGCAATGTATTTAATTTAATTTTTTTTTTTTTTTTTTATTGGATATTTATAAGTATAAATTTTATGCTTCTCATATTCACTATTTATGTATTTATTTTATATACGTACGCTAATCATATTTTTATGTACTGTTAACTACACTATTTTTATTTTCTACGCCATAAATATAAACGCATAATCCTAAATAATTATCGTAAAGCTTTTTCTTTTTTTAATTAATATAACAAATTATATTATTTTTATTTATACTTAATATAAATTTATGTTTCTTTTTTATTTTTATTGATTGAAGTTGATTTATTTAATTTAATTAATACTTTATTGTAAACTTTTAAAAAGTATATCAAAGAGAAAATAATATTAGTTTATTCTTTGTTATGTATAATATAAATTTTTCAATATTGTGAATCAAATGCATGCTGTAACTACCTATAATTGAAATTATGTGTAAATTGTACTTTAAGGTCCTAAATGTCTAATTTTAAGGAACATTTAATTTTGTTGGTAGTTCAATTACAAATAAATAAATAAATAAATATATGACTAATGTAAATAAAATAATTTCTTACGTTTTTTCAATATATTTTTAAGATCTGTGTAAGTCTAGGAAAAATATCATTTTTAATGAAAAAACATTTGATTATTGTAAAAATGATTTGACATTTCATTGGAATATGAAGTACTAACGATGGTTCCGTTGAATGTTGCCACATGGTAATAAATCTTCTCTCATTAACACATGAACTTTTTGCCTTTAAATAAATATTACACGTTACACGTATTATATTGCATCACGTTACACGATTTATATTGTATCAATCCGAAATCTTGTTTTATTACAAATAATAACGCGTTATTTATTTATTTACTAAGCCCAATTATTTCATGAATACAATAATAATTCGTAATAAGAAAATAATGTTTTATTTTATAAACATGCCTTTGTAGCGACATCTATCTCGCCATATACGAACTAGAAGAAACAGACGTATCCTACATCGCGCTATCGAAGTTTTCAAAGCGATTGAGTATATATACAAAAACTCGACAACAAACGTTAAGTGGCGTGTAGCCCACCAGACGCAACTCCCGTCTGGTCGAAGGATCCTTCCTTTTCAACGCAGCTTCACAACCGCCAAACTGGTGACCCCGACGTGAGTTTATAGCTAAGGAGGCTGCCATTGAAAAGGAAGGATCCTTCGACCAGACGGGAGTTGCGTCTGGTGGGCTACACGCCACTTAACGTTTGTTGTCGAGTTTTTGTATATATACTCAATCGCTTTGAAAACTTCGATAGCGCGATGTAGGATACGTCTGTTTCTTCTAGTTCGTATATGGCGAGATAGATGTCGCTACATCACTCCCCCTCCGAGACCGGAGGTCGATAGCAGGTTGAGTCGTCCATACATCTTGTGATGCTTGCCGGGCCAGTGGAACGTTCCAGTGAGTCGGAACGAGATGCCGCATAGTTCACTGTGAGTCGGAACTGTCTGCGGTGATGCCCCAGTGAGTCGGGGTGGTGCAGTGCTGCGTAGTGGCTGTGGCTGCTGCGTCGACCAGGAGAGAAGTGCGTCTCTGCTTGCTGACCGGCCGAAGTGCAGTGTGCTGTGCCAAGGTCGCTGAGAAGGCTGTGGGCAATGACCAGGAATGCGCGTCCGCTGCATGCTTGTGGTCAGGATACCCGTAGTAGCCGTGGATGCTGGCTGGCTGGCTGTATGACTCGCTGCTCGAAAGCTTGAGGAAGTGATGATGATGTCACGATGACGTAGATTTGCGAAGGCTGCGCTGACGTTCAAGCTCGGGGTCACCAGTTTATAGCTAAGGAGGCTGCCATTGAAAAGGAAGGATCCTTCGACCAGACGGGAGTTGCGTCTGGTGGGCTACACGCCACTTAACGTTTGTTGTCGAGTTTTTGTATATATACTCAATCGCTTTGAAAACTTCGATAGCGCGATGTAGGATACGTCTGTTTCTTCTAGTTCGTATATGGCGAGATAGATGTCGCTACACCTTTTTTCTATTAGAAAAAATGAGCAGATACTCTAACTGACTATATATGAGATCCACTGTCTTTATGCCACGTACCTGTAGATAAGTGGTTTCTAGAGTCTGCTTTTTAATATAGAGGCCGCACTTTAATTTTTTTGCAGGGAACAACCATTTTGTGTACATTGTAAACTGTTTCTTATTTGGTTAAGACCTTGCGGGCTGCTCATCTGATTATTTGATAAAAAGATGATCCCATGCTGCAGAGGGCACGATAAGTGGATGGTCCTCGTAATTAACTATCTATGGTGATTATCATTAAAGAAAAATCTAAACAGATGCTGATTGGATGCTGACTGAATGAATCTAGACAGACCACCTTTAGGTCTAGAAATTCTAAGAGCAGGGTTTATTAGATCTGTTGACCTACAGCGCTCATGATTTAAGAAGATGAACGTCTTTGTCGATCGTCAATTTTATATCATCTACAGCTAACGCCGATGTACCTAAGTAGAAAATACCTAAGGATAGATAACAAAGAAAATCTCGGAATATGAAATATTTTAGGCCTGAGGGTTAAAAAAAAGTCTAATAATTTATTTTTATTTTTCTGTGACTGCGTCAAAAGTCTAAATATACCTACTACAATGTTTTGTAATCAATCTATCTAGTTATTTAAAATATAGTTTCGGACTATATTTAACATGTATTTGACTAAGTTTTTGATTAGTTACCTACAAGTTGTCGAAACATAACCTCTAAATGTTCAACCTGGAATATCTTCAATTCATTACTTCTTTCGGTGGTGCTTCTTTAGGCAAAAGTGATCAGGAATTTAAGTACTATATTATCACATATTTTTCATTAGTAGACGCTAGAAATTTATGCCAACAAAAATTTGTTAGGGGATCTGCCATTGTCCTTTAATTTAGTATACTGCGAAGCCGTTCCTTTTTAATTTGTTATACTGTGCTATACTGGTTACTGTTTAAAAAGGAACGCAGTCTAGTTAACTATGATCCTCATTTTTCAACATTGTTTTCAAAGGAAAATATTTATCATGTACACGTTTTCTATTCAACAAGATAAATTATTATTTGAATATTGTTGATATTTTTGAATAACAATATTAATTAATAATAATAACAATCATTCGCGTTGTTATATTTTTTGATCTTGTGATCACAGTACCTTTAAAGCACCAGTGCTTACAGTAACCCCCCCCACCCCAGCCTGGAAATTTGAGATATAAAAATTAAAAAAAATACTAATCGACGTATTTTGAATAGCACTTTCCAAAATTGTTTATTATTAAAATAGCACCCTCCTAGTTTACGAGTAAAAAATTAATAAAGATACTACACGCTACACCATCGATATCACTTGAAATACTTCGAATTTCGTACTGTTTGCACAGTGGAAAAACTGCACCCAACTCGAAACTAATTGCACTATCATTAGAATTTCACAAAATGCAATAGTTATTGCAGCAAACAAATAAAACGTAATCAGTCTGGGGAAGAGCACTGTCAAATATTTCCTTGTAGAGGGCGCCAACGCCATAAATAATATTGTTTAAAATATTTTTTTATATATTATAAATAATATAATATAATAATATAATATAATTTTTTATATAATTTTTTTTTTTTAATATTTTGTTGCAATAACTATTGCATTTTGTGAAATTCTAATGATAGTGCATAAGTGCAATAAAATTAGTTTCGAGTTGGGTGCAGTTCTTCCACTGTGCAAAAAGTACGAAATTCGAAGTATTTCAAGTGATATCGATGGTGTAGCGTGTAGTATCTTTATTAATTTTTTACTCGTAAACTAGGAGGGTGCTATTTTAATAATAAACAATTTTGGAAAGTGCTATTCAAAATACGTCGATTAGTATTTTTATTAATTTTTATATCTCAAATTTCCAGGCTGGGGTGGGGGGGGTCTTACAGTACAAAAATGGCGGTGATTTATGACGTCATATATTTCTCTATGGTACTGCGGCATTGTACTGGCAGTCTATAAAGGAACAAAATTTTCACCAGTGACAGCACTGAGCAGTGGTTGCAGTGGCTCACAATGTATTGTGGAACACGGCCCATATTGAAAGGCTGAAAATTATTGACATGGCTACGTTCCCTTCTAAAGAACATTTTATTCACTTTGATAGCAGCGCATGCGCACGTCTTATATTTAACATGCGGGGAAATATATTTACATCATATTTAAATTAAGCATTTTGAAATATTTTTTAGTTAAAATTAATATTTAAAAAATAATAATAATAATAATGACATCGTGACATATACAACCAAGGAATTTATATCATACCTGGAACACTCACTTAAAAATATCGTATATTCAATTATGTACCTTGAGATAACTTGCATAAGGTTGACATTTATTTCCAACATGTAAAGTTGAAAAATCGTTCCGAGCAGGACTGTTGACTATATGGGATTTGGTCTAGGATGATTTGTGTAGGATGGCTATAAAATTAAAAAAAAAAAACATATGATTGTTTTCAACAATCAAATTTAGTTTTGACAATCAGTTATCATAACTATTGATTTATCTGTAAAAGTGATGAATGACAAAAAGTAAACGTCCCACAATTTCGTGATACTATGAAATCGATGAATAAATTATTTATTTTTTAATAGAATTTAAAATCTTGATGTGAGATTATTCTCATTTGAACCAAGTATGCGTAGATACAGATTCTTAGTTTAATCGAGAATTTTACAATTAGTATGGCATAGACCAGCGTTTGTCAAACTTTATTACACCCTGTCCATTTTTTCTAATGTTACCTCATAATAGCCCATGGATTTAATAGGGGATCGGACAGTAATCAGATTAAAATCTAAAATGTGCTTAAATAAAATAAATATACTGTTTTACCATTATTTATCTAATAATATAATTTAATATAATTCATTTAAATATTTTTAAATGAAGAAATAAAATGTTGTTATTTTCAATATTTTTAAACTGTACTGAAACGCCAGTCACAGAGCGTGACGTCATTTGTGGGCAATCATTGACTGCACGGGTACTACCTACTTAGTTTACTCAGTTATTTCCATAATTTTGTTGAAATTATAAAAGTTGCTAAAAGATTACTGATAAATTAGGATACGGTAATCGATTTAAAAGCTGTCACATGGTGTTTCACCAGTTTTTTTTATAATGGAAACAGGATTTACGAAAGCCGACAATCGAAATCTTCCCAGAGTGGATACGTTTCTGATTTGCAATTTCTTTGCAAGTAATTCAGACTTTTGTAACATTGAATTTCGAAATGTGAAAACTGCTGTATTAGTATTATAACTATATAATAATATATTATTTGCTATAAAATACCTAGGTACTTGAAAAAATACCTCCTTGAAAAATAACCTCTAACAAATATGTATTGTACCTACTGCGCTGTACTAGCCTGTAAACCACCTACTGCTGAGCGAAGGCCTCTTCTCCATATATACCAAGGGTTGAGCTGAATCCACCACGCTGCTCCACTGTAGGTTGGTGGATAATATACTACTATGAGTAACTATTGCTATCAGGTGTATATGATAACAACCGGGATCGACGGCTTTACGTACTCTCCGAGGCACGGTGGGGAGAACCACAAGGACATACACCCAGACCGGAAACAAACATTTGTACAAATACAAATATCTGTCCCGAGCGGGAATCGAACCCGCGACCGCCGGCGAGGGGTGTTGAGGTGACTACTCGCACCACTACACCAGAACGGTCGTCACAAGTAGAATACTGTCAACACATCACATTCTTTAGTGTTACAAAAAAAATGGTTGTTTGTAAAGTCGGTTTACGGACAATAATTTTTACGTGATAACGTCATAAGAAAACATAGATGTAGAATTGATGTACTCCAACACGGTCCGATAGAGTCTAAGAGAAATGCGTCATAAGTCGAACTGATCGTGCCTCTCTATAGCTTGTTCTGCGCTCTCGCTCGCTCGCGACACGTGACAAAATGGCGTCATTTTTGAAAAAAATACCCGATAGCTTTCATCAATTTACTAGACGTTATCACGTCAAAAAAGAAAAAAAAACAAAAAGAAAAAATCTATAATAGTAGTAGTCCGTAGAGAGAAAACAATTTATATTTACTAAAAATTAATTTAAGCACATTTCATTCTATTTATTTGTAGTAATTACTGTATATTTATTCACAAAAGTAAATTGGTGAAATTCATTTCGTTGCATTTTCTACTCGCTAAGTCTAACCATTTTTTTTTTCGTTTATTTACTTTTCTTGGCACATCAAATGAATATTATATTTGAAGTACTTTTTAATGTGTTCGTACATTGAGGTACTGCACACGAACGATACTTTTTTCGTTCCATAAGAACAAATAAAAAATCTACTCCACGAAACAAAACTTCTCGCGAACTTATACTCATGCAGCTGTTTTTTTATAACCCCAGATGACGTCACGCGCTCTGAGATGACATAACGTGGCGTTTTGGCGGGACTTTTAAACCCACAATATTAAAACATGATTTTGAGTACCTAAAAGGCTATAAAAAAAAGTAAGTTTTTTTTTTTTTGGGAATAAGTAAGTGAAAATTTGGGCGATCCCCTATTGTCTTTAGGGAAAAACAGACATTTCGATACCCAAATATTGATTCAGCAAGAAAAGTGTTTAATTTTAACAATTACAACATTAAAAAGCTAAAACTAAATATTCAGTTTGGGTCTGTGTAAATTATGGAACTCGTAATTTTTTGCGTGACTTATAACAACTTGTAAAATTTTGTGAAAACTCATAACTTAAATAAATTCTAAAAACACTACACGTAATACAATCATATTAATTCATTATTTTTTAACTTTTACATCTAGATAGATATATTGATTTAATATATGTAACAATTTCGTTAACTTATCTTAAATATATTTTTTCTCTTTTTCATGAATTATGTTCATACTAGTAGAAAAAGATGCAATCCCATATAGTGGCTGGCTCTTCGGAACGTTTTTTTGAGTGCACATGCGCATTCCAGTTTGTACCTATATAAATTCCTAGTATACAACAAAATTAAAAATTATCTATGATTTTCTTTACTCTGTCACATTGACAATTGTATTGTCAATTTTACCGATCACCAGGGTACCGCAATAATACATACTCTGTCTGGATTAATTATAAAAGCCCCGTATATTAAATTTAAATATGGGCTATAAATTTCTGAAACTTGCCTCGACTTCTTTTAGAGTAAGTTTTTACGTATTTCATCAATTTTTATCAGAAAGACATATTTGTCAAAAGTTATGCAACCTTACGTTGGCTCTGTGGCTCTTCTATTTTTTTTTATATTGTAAAGTAATATGAGTGTTTCTACTAAATCCTTATTTTCAAGTAATCCTTACCGTTATAACGTTGAAAATAGATTTTATTTTTTCTATTAATGTTCTGTTGTCTTTGACCTTCAACATGTGACCGTCTGCCAAGCGTTATCAATCTTCAGGATTTTATAATTCTTACCACTACAATAGCTTTCGATTTGACAGGCTTACGATCGAATATATCAACCTTCTCAATAAAACGATATCTAATCTATAATTGATTTAAAAAAATACGTTATAAAAAAATATTCTAATCATATTTTAGAATGGCAGTGTAAGGATTGGAGTCAGACAGTATGCCACCACACATGATGCTGATATTGTAGTTATTGGCTCGGGCCCTGGTGGGTATGTAGCTGCAATTAAAGCTGCCCAATTGGGCATGAAGGTGAGAACTAATGAATAATAAATAGGTGAAAAATTAAAACATTAACTTAACTATATCTTTTTAGATTTTATTTTTCAATTGAATAGTCTAAAATTAAATTGCATTATAATTACCCAAAAATAATGTATATTGAAATAGTTTATATTTTTATAGACAATATCAGTGGAGAAAGATCCAAGTTTAGGAGGAACCTGTCTTAATGTAGGTTGTATTCCATCAAAAGCCTTGTTGCACAATTCCCACTTGTACCACATGGCAAAACATGACTTTAAACATCGGGGTATTGAGGTTGGAGAAGTGAAATTTGACTTTAATGCAATGATGACATATAAAGCTAATGCTGTTAAAGCCTTAACGGGTGGTATTGCTATGCTATTTAACAAAAACAAGGTAAGAATTGGTTTTTTAAAATTGATATACAATTTTTTTTATATTCATGCTGAAAAAAAAAACTACAAATCTTCTTTAACTATATATAATATTAATTAAGAAAATAAATGTAATATGAATCTAGAGAATCTTATTAGTGTTTAAACTTCAATTCTAAATAACAAGTCAAAAGAATATTAAAAGTTATATGAAATAATTCTAATTGATTATTGACCAATTCAGTATATCTAAGCATAATGTGACAACTAATTTAATTTAAATTTATTTAATTAAAGGTGCAACTTGTACGCGGTGTAGGGTCAATTGTCGCACCAAACAAAGTTCAAGTTCAAGGTGAAAAAGGAGTTGAAATGATAAATACAAAGAATATATTAATTGCAACAGGCTCTGAAGTAACACCATTCCCCGGTGTGACAGTAAGTAGTGAGAATCTATTACCTCAAAACATTACTCATTGTGATTATGCACAAAATATATTATTCATCTTTCATAATCTTGACAATCATCTGAAAAAGATATTCTCGAAAAGTTCTAATAATAATTTTTAAAAACAAAAAGCTACAATACTCTTGTAATAATCTTGTAACATTTTTTATCTTCTTACTGTCACAAGTATCCACCACAATTTTATTTCATTATACTAATAGAGCCAAATAAAATGATACATATGTAGGTATAAAGAAATTGACATATAATAGTATGTATAGAACAAATTCAAACTTAAAGGAATCTTCTTTGTCTGTTAGTTTGATGAGAAACAGATCATCACATCGACTGGAGCACTCTCCCTGCCTCAAGTACCTAAGAAGATGTTGGTGATTGGAGCCGGTGTGATTGGTTTGGAATTGGGCTCGGTATACCAGAGGCTAGGAGCAGATGTCACAGCCATAGAATTCCTTGAAAGTATTGGAGGTAAACTTATAATTGTCTTTTTATTATATTTTTTAACTAAATGTCCCACACGGTTTTACTTGAATTGAGTTTAATACTTATAACGAATAGGTCAACATGTTGGTTACAGCTATTGTAGCAGCCTGTCGGTCTTTCCTTAAAGAAATAATTATCTATGGCAAAATAATTTACAAATCATATCATTTATAACACAAATAAACATGAAAAGTTTATTATTTTTATATTAATATTTTATTAAAAAAATATATTAAATCAATTATATATAATATATTATATTTAATCAATTATATATTAAATCAATTATAAACAAAAAAAAAAAATAAAAAAAAAATATAAATAAAAAATAAATAAATAAATAAAAATAAAAAAAAAAATAAAAAATAAATAATATATATATATATATATATATATATTATTTTTTTAATAATGAATATTTTAAATATAAAATTATATTTAATCAATTATATATTAAATCAATTATATATTATATTATTTATTTATTTACATTAATATTGATTTATATGTTCTCAATTGATTTGTGTTACCATATCACATGAGTAAAGAATGTACAGAGACAAAGCTTCTAAGGAGCGAGTAAAATTAGATTTTTAAACATTTTTAGGAAACTTCTACACTTTTATATTTAAAGACTATTAAAATTACATTAAGACACTATTTAAATTAATAAATTATCATTAAATGAAAACACGACGCGCGACGTTGCAGCCCTTGAGTTTAAACACAGTATAGGCCGATTCTCCCATATGTGACGAGGCGCGAGTGCTGACGCACACACGCGTCTCATGCTTGTAGTAGTGTACCTATCGTAGCGCGCTTGTATGAAGCTTTGTCTCTGTACGGTTTCTTTACTCATGTGACCATATGCAGTTCTAGTCTTATTTATAAAAAAAAAAAAAAAAAAAAAAACAATATTTTTAAACAAAGTATCGTTTAATTTATAAAACTATAATTTTTAGTTAGTTATAAAGCTATTAGTTAATCTACTATTAATAATTATAAACCTATTTAGTTATAAAAATTATATTTAAATATTTTATTAACAGGTGTTGGAATTGACGGAGAGGTATCGAAAACTTTACAAAAGATTCTTGCAAAACAAGGCATGAAGTTTAAACTCGGTACGAAAGTGACGGGTGTTAAGAAGGAAGGTGGCATTGTTAAAGTTGACGTTGAAGCTGCCAAAGGAGGCGGTAAGGAAACTGTAAGTTATTATTAGTATATAATTTTTTACTAGCTACTACTATTAAGAATTTTGGAATAAAAAACTAATGAAATGAACTGACAGATAAAACATATTAGGTTTTACTTAAAAGGTGTGGTACTACTAGATGTCAAACTCCATAAGTGATGTTTCAGTAGTATTAGTGTGAATATTATTTTATGTGTATTATATTATTATTTTTTATTTACACATGATGACACATGATGCTGACATCTAAAGCATAATTTTATTGAAAATGATTTAAAATATTGTACAAAAGGCGGGTTTAAGATTGCCTGTCCATTGAAGCGGAGCGAAACTGTGGAGCGGACAAACTGAGAAATATTAACCAATAGGATTGTAAAAAATCTCCCCTCTGCTCTAGTGGACAAGGTCTATTGGTTAATATTTCTCCGTTTTTCCGCTCCGCAGCCTCGCTCCGCTTAATAGACAGGCACACTTATAGCGAACGTTTGAAGGTTTTCATTTTTTTTTTCTTTTTTTCTTATATGTTATACATTTTCAGTTGGACTGTGACGTAGTTCTGATCTCCATCGGTCGCCGCCCATACACGACTGGCCTCGGCTTAGACAAAGTCGGCATCGCGCTCGACGACAGAGGACGCGTCCCGGTCAACAACAAGTTCCAGACCACTGTCCCTGGGTAACATTCATATATCTATATTAGGATGCTTCATTTTAGAGCAATACTTTTTTTTCTCAAAGTCCCACCTGAAATCTTGTAGTTGATTTAAAAAAAAAATTTGAGCTATAACAAAGTCCTTAATTTTGATTTAAACCGTTGCTTAAACCGACTTACCGACCAAAAACCGAAAAACCGACTTTACAGACAATCAATTTTTTTGTATAACTTACATAGACGTTGCAGCTAATTGGTTGAATTAATCATTAAATTAGATAGCTAGCTCTTCTATTGAGCAACGCTATTTAACTTATTTAACTACACGCCCAGTTGTGTAGTTGAATCATTATGAATATTAAAACATCATCTTAATAAAAAAAATTGAATACTTTAATATATACGTAATGAAAAATAATCTGTTAAATTATATAAATTCAGTCTATATAAATTGTTATCTAATTTTTCTTTAAGTATAATTATAAAAAACTTCAAAATTTATATATATATAGATACTTTCGTCACATTCGTATATCCCAGATCCCTCCTGCACAATTAAAGGAGTATATGTCTTCGTCCATCAGTGGGGATTTTACATACTGTTACAGAACAAAACATTTTATTCGTTGTTTTATACATGATTTCATTATACATTTAATGTATATACATATGTGCTTCTAGAATTTACGCTATCGGTGACGTTATCCACGGCCCCATGTTGGCTCACAAAGCGGAAGATGAAGGCATTGTGTGTGTTGAAGGAATCAAAGTAAGTTTTTATTAATTAATAATACTAACGTATTAAAAGGATGCTTGAACATTGATTAAATTATTGTAAATTTTTTTTTTCCTTGACTACCCTAGAAACGAATTAGTGTTTGATTTTGTAGAATTGTCTGTTTTATTGACACACGGATCATAATATTAAAAATAAGTTTCATTTATTTGTCACAGAATAATAAAAAATGCGTAAAATAAACAAAAATATTGATTTTTTTTATACCCTTTGCAAGTGCTACGATTATTTATTATGTGAGTTATTTCTCATTGAATAATAAATTGATACAATTTTTTAGGGAATGCCAGTACATTTCAACTATGATGCCATTCCATCTGTTATCTACACATCACCAGAAGTAGGCTGGGTTGGAAAATCGGAGGAGGATCTCAAAAAAGAGGTTTGTCCAAATTGTTCAATAACATATTATGGTTGTTATTGGTGACTAATTTTTCTGTACTAATATTAATTTTAAATAAATATTACTTGAAAGTGACATTCTTCTTCTTTATTAATAAGAAAAAAATAACTTATTTGTATAGAATATGTGGAATTTATGTAGATTAAATCTGAATTGTTATTTTTTCTTACCTCTGCCGAAAATTCGATTTTCATCCCTGTGAAGCGGGACAAAAGTAACACTTTTTCCCCCGCTTCACAGGGACAAACCCGAACTTCCGGCCTAGGTAGGAAAAAAGTATGTGCAACATGGGCCAAAAGTACCTTAAAATAAGTTTCCTTGCCCGCGTATTTCACATGCGGCACAGAAAGTAGTACTTTCGTCCATTGTGACACAAAATACTATTTTTTGTGTATCTGTTTCATGCAGTTTATTCTTAGGAATATTTTTATATCGATTTTATGATGTTCTTATTAAATACATATAAAATTTTGTAAAATTAGGATCGAAATAATATAAGAGTACTTGAATTATACTTGAGCCAAATTCGATGTGGAATTTATGTAAACAAACCAAACTTCATCGTGTATAGGGTTTTCACACTTTTAGTAATGAAAAATTGTAATTTATGACCAATTTCCTAGTTATACATTAATAATTTTACTTTAACATTGTTTCCTAGAACTTAACCGCTAAATACGTAATATACAAGAAAATATGCTTATAACAAAAATTAACAAATTTGTAATTACTAATATCCGTCTAACAACCCTAAATTTTTGCACTGACAGGAAAGTTTCGCAGATAAGCAACATTTGGTCTTTTTTTGATCAGTCGTTATATTGTTAAAGGTAAATTGTTATCGATTTTTATGCACAATTTCAAATATTATATTTATTATGTTTATTCAACGTAAGTAAAGCAAAATAAACAATAAAAGATAATGAGTGTCTGAACATAGATTTTTAATTATATCAAATCCATTTTAAAACAAATGTTGTTTTATTTTGAATGCTATTCAGGGATAGTGTAGCTATTTTTAATATAGGCATATACATATTTATGAAAATAGAAATCATTCCGTAGGAAATTAGTATACCCACGTTAACAAGTAAATTTTACACATAATTATAGATAATATATAAATATATCTAACTTTCTGACTTATTTATTTCAAGTTTTATGTAGCTTGTACTTCTATGTATAAATATTAAAAAATATAATTATTATAATTATTTTCCAATAGGCTGTAAACATCTGCGTATGGTTGGTTGCTAAGCAACGGTTTGTTGGTAAACATTCCATATCGAATTTGGCTTAAGTATAGTTATATTTTGTTATTGTTTTTGAATTGTCAATCATTACGCAGGGTCGCGCATACAAGGTGGGCAAGTTCCCGTTCCTGGCGAACTCGCGAGCGAAGACCAACGGCGAACCGGACGGTTTCGTGAAAGTTCTTGCGGACAAGGCCACTGACGTCATACTCGGCACCCACATCATTGGACCCGTGAGTCACTTGTTTTATATTTTACGACATATAGTCAAATTGATCAAGCATTTTTACATACATATAGGAAAGTTACAGCCAATTTACTCCAATAGCTACATAAATAGACGACAAACCCTTTCAATAAATTATTTCAACCACATGCCTAATTTTATACTTTTTTTAAACGATATATTTCATCCGATAATTATCGAGTAGTTTAGTATTCTATCCGATAAATATCGATACGTTGAAGCGATGACCTTTTTTGTCGTATACACTTCCGACACATCAAAACTATCGATATATTTCATCCGATAATTATCGATATATTTATCGGATATATCGATAAGTATCAATCCTATATATCGGATCGAAAAAATAATTGATATAGTTTTCAAACCATATATTTTATCGATAAAAATATCCATACTTTTTTTACGTGAACATTTCTACTCATAGTATTCTTTTATGGCGCTCCATTCTGGCCAATCGAATTCTCTCGAAAAAAAAAATCGTTAGCGCCATGAGATTGTATAGCATTTACGCGTTTTAACGTGATATTTATTTAAAATATGTTATATTATGGCCAAATTACACAAAATCTTTATAAATTGTAACCTATTTGTTATTCTGATGTATAATCTATGGTACTGTAAAGTTTCATCTAAATTCGTTCAGTAGTTATTTGCGTGAAAGAGTAACAAAGATACAAACAAACTTTCGCATTTATAATATTAATAGGATTAATAGGATGTAAAAGCTAAGCTAGTACCATACCCCTTTTTTGATTGGCCCGTTGGTGCAGTTTGCAGTGACCCTGCTTTCGGCTCCAGGGTTGAAGGTACGATTCCCGCCCGGAGTCTGAGTGAAATATATATTTATTTATCTACGTATTATTTATTTGTATATTTATTTAAAAATGAACACGTGTGTGTCTCGGACGCCCAACAGAATTATAATTTAAACTAATTTAAGTTGAACTATTTAATATTGAAATTGTTTAAGTTGAGAAAAGCTTAGGTTATTACTTAAATTTTATGTAATACCAGCTGTGCCCCGCGGTTTCATCCGTTTTAATTTGAGGGAAAATCGTACTTAAATATTTTTAAACAATTACTCTAAGAGTAGGTAACTCTTCAGTTTTATAATTGATATTAAAAGATAAAAAGCTACAAAAAAAAATATTTTTTTGTTATGATTAGAGTTAGGTGCTCTAATCAGCACATAAATAGCAGAGGCTAGCTTCACGGACGTTAGAAAATATCATTTTGAACTGTATTCTGTAACAATATTTTTACTCTATACGAAAAAAATAATAATAATAATAATAACAATAATATAGGCTTTCAGTTTCGGAGAGGAGGTACTAAAGTCTCCCACCTTCTCTACATGGATGACCTCAAGCTGCTGGCACCTAATCCTGCACGCCTTATGGAGTTGCTGAAAATCACTACTGAGTTCAGCGGCTCCATCAGGATGCAGCTTGGAGTGGATAAGTGTGCGGTCGTACATGTAGACAGGGGACAGGTGACGCAATCGGCTGAAATTAGCCTAGAGCTTTCGAACTTCAAGACCCTTTTCGAAGCTGAATCTTACCGGTATCTGGGCATGTCACAATGCATAGGGGTGCAGGAGGTGGATATGAAACAGGCGGTTTGCGAGGTCTTTTTTGGACGGCTGACAAAAGTTCTTCGGAGCTACTTGTCGGGCGCCAACAAGGTCCGAGCTTATAACGGCTGGGTCATGCCCACTCTCTTGTACACATTTGGCGTACTCAGATGGACTCAGACCGAACTCGACGCCCTGGACAAAAGAGTCCGCACGACTATGACTCACCATCGCATGCATCACCCGAAATCGTCGGTCATGAGACTGTACATCCCACGGAAGTGTGGTGGCCGAGGCCTATTAAGCGCCAAATCCATGCATAACCGGGAGGTGTGCAGCCTCAGGGCCTACTTTGAGACGAGGAGGGAGAGCGCTATGCATGGTGATGTTATAGTATGTGACAAAGGTCTCACCCCGTTATCCCTGGCCAAAGAGGAATGGCGAAGACCGGTTGTACTTAGCACCTCTAACCGGGAGACTGTATGGATGGAGAAGGAGCTGCATGGACGGTTTTACAAGGCGCTCCACGCACCTCACGTGGATGTTAAGGCCTCCGTGCATTGGCTGCGATTCGGTGACCTCTTTGGGGAAACCGAAGGTTTTGTCTGTGCAATACAGGATCAGGTGGTCAAGACGAACAACTACCGGAAGCACATTCTGAAGGATGGCACTTCCGACTTCTGTCGAGCTTGTCGTCATTCCGGCGAGTCACTCAGACATGTGCTTTCGGGGTGTTCAGCGCTTGCCAACACTGAGTACTTGCACAGACATAACCAAGTGGCCAAAATTCTTCATCAAGAGCTTGCTCTAATGTATTGTCTTCTGGAACAGAGGGTGCCGTACTACCAGTACACACCGGCGCCAGTACTCGAACGCGACGGAGTCCGGCTCTACTGGGACCGGCCTATCGCCACGGACACTGGCGAACAAGCCTGATATCGTGGTGATGGATAGGGCACAGTCGAGGGTGTTTTTAGTGGACATTACCATCCCTCGTGAAAGCCGAAACAGAGAAAAAATGTAAATATCTGGATCTGGCGCACGAGATTGTCGACATGTGGGGTGTTGATTCCACTGAAATAATCCCTATCGTTATATCTGCCAACGGTTTGATCCCGGTTAGCCTCGCTCACCATCTGAGGCAGCTGGGTATCCGTGACGGTTCGCTCGCAGCCAGGATGCAGAAGGCGGTATTACTCGACTCTGCTAGGATTGTCCGCCGATTTCTCAGCCTACAGCCCTAACCCCCGGCCGTTTGATCTCCCTGCCGGGGCGTAATCCTCCACCCGCTTATATTTATCTAAGTAAGTTTATGTAAATTTATTATATTCCTTATATAAGTATTGTATTATATTTATTTATATGTGTATATGTATATCTTGAACGGGTGGAGTGTAGCAATTAAAATAAGAACAATAATAATGACTGTCATGGACGAAAAAATTGCGATCTGAAGCCACTGAATTTGTTTTACACGTATTTTTTTGTCTTTTTTTTTATGAAAAAAAAAAAACATTTAAAAAAAATGATCTTTACCCGTTTAATTTCCTTTCAACCATTTAAAAAAACAAAAAGATTTTTTCATACTTCCTACATATTTATGTATAAATATATTATATATCTTATATCTTTAAACGAGCAATTCTTGTATATATATAATCTGAATCTCGGAAACGGCTCCAACGATTTTCATGAAATTTAGTATGCAGGGGGTTTCGGGGGCGATAAATCGATCTAGCTAGGATTTATTTTTAGAAAATGTTTTATCCCTTTTTTACGCAATTAAAAAATATAATTAGAATACCAAGGTAAATTTCGCTGTAATTGACAAGCTTATAGTAGCTCGGATGGGTATCGAGCGGATTTAAAACTAGAAAACCCGGGTTCGAATCCAGGTCCACAGACCAGTTTTTTTCCTTTTTTTTTTTTCATGTTTCTTTTTTTGTGAGAAAAACTATTATTGAGAGCTCTTTTTATTTTTTATTTAAATAACCAGTTCCTATTATTTTACTATTATGTCATTCAGATCGAAAATATTATTTATGTTTCATCAGTATGAAATGAAATAATATCTAAATATAATTTAACCGAGCGAAGCTCGGTCATCCAGGTACTAAATATATATATATAACTTACCTTTATCAGCCAATTTTATGCATTTAGAAGGTCCCATGATAGCCTGGCGCCAGACAGACTGGCGCCGTTACGTGTTACGTAACGAAGCGGTTTACCCTCCCATAAGAAGTTATCACTTCCAAAAGTGTGTGTGTATGTTAAACATATATATATATATACCGTGTCACAGGGCGGCGGCGAGCTGATCAACGAGGCGGTGCTGGCGCAGGAGTACGGCGCCGCGGCCGAGGACGTCGCGCGCGTCTGCCACGCGCACCCCGTGAGTGTCACCCCCCCTTAGTCCCTTACCGCGGAACTGTTACATAACTTGCGCGATCGCGTGAAGTCGTTGTGGTGTCGAACTTCAATATTGAGGCTCAGCTAGTATTTAAATTCGACACCTCAACGATTTCTTACGATTGCTTAAGTTACGTAACAGCTCCACTTGGTGCTTCTCAGTCGGACCCATATTATATGGGTATTTATAGTCTCCGTTCACGACTTCCTCAGACTAATCCGATTCGTATGGGGTTTCCTTTACTCGAATGCATACTTTGTGGAAAGGTTTTAGTTTATGAATGTTGTGCTAAATGATAACAAACCAGAGCCATAGATTAAAACATGAAGTAAAATTTTCATTGAATGATTGTGTGCTTGATTGAAGAAATAGAATTATTATTTAAATAATTCAAGTTATAGCTCTATATTTAATGTCAATAACTGAATTCGAGTAACATTATTTCAAAATGGACGAAATAAAACTTAATTTTACACACCTTATTGGTCAAATTGAAATCCTTAATGTTCTCTTCAAAGTATCTTTGTGACCAAGCTTCGCTCGAAGCATATATATATATATATATATATATATATATATATATATATATATATATATATATATATATATATATATATATATTTATTTATTTATTTATTTAAGACTAGTATTTAAAATCACCCCACTCGAGTCAAAGTTGAGTGAAATCTCAATCACGTGAAAAATTGATGCCCCCTAAGGTACATTGTTATGAATCACAATAATCTTTCATTACAGACGTGTGCGGAAGCGTTACGAGAAGCGAACTTAGCGGCGTACATCGGCAAGCCGATCAACTTCTAATCTTAGAATTTAATTTATATTTTACTGTACAAATAATGAATGCGTCGATTGAACCCCTGAGACTCAATCATCGTAGACCACTATAAGGATCTTGTATGAATCTATTGTGAACGATTTGGGTATTCATTAATAATAAAAATAATTTTGTCTTTGTTGTCCATTTTTGATATCACTATTTATGATTCCGTGAGTCGGTGCTAGTGTATAATAATGTTTAATTTATTAGATTATTCCCGAATTTCTTTCTTACATATCTTTCATTCCGTATCGCCCATCACTCAAAACTCATGTGCATTTACTCGAAGTAAATGTTGTGAATATTCGTGTATTTATTTTCTTTGTAAATAGCTTTACAAAATAAACACTATTATGTTGTCATTATTATTATTTTTTTTTTTTACTTTAAATACCTTTAATAAAAGTCAAGTATTGGGACATTACATATTTATTTTATTCTCACTTCTAATACACATCCAATATAAAGATTGTAAAATAGTACTAACTAAAATGAAATCCAGCAAGAGTACTTATAAAATAAATAATTAAAACATGAGAATGAGCTAAGACTACATTAAAGCAGATCAGGTGATTTAAATATTTACTGTTACAAACATTTTATATGTAGAATTATTTTAATGTGACCATCACATATAATTAATATAAACAAATTGCCTGCTGCCATAAAAATATTAATTATATCTAATACAAAAGATAGAAAAACAATAATTATGATACAAAAAAAAGTACAAAAACTCAATAACTTTTTCTTAATCTAACTAGTAAAAATTATTAGAAACAATACGAGATAGTCAACAAAATATATAAAATTCTATTAACTAAACCACTATACAATAAAATACAGCTAGTACATCTACGACTATTAATAATTAAGAAATAATAATTCATATATACAGTCGAAACCATTGGTAACGAGTTAACGACTGATTGGTTATAACGAAAGGGACCGCGCTTTTAGTTTAGCCAACATGTGCCATTTTGGTCAACTTTTTTCAGCAGTCTCCGAAAAACTGAAAAATAATTATTTTTTTTAATTTTTCCAATGGGTATAATTACTCTGAAGCCTTTCAAAAATAGCTCCAAGAAAGGCAAAAAAAAATCTCAAATTTATAGTTTAACAATTGCTTGCAATGTTCATGTTCAAGCAGAAAAAAATTAATAATTAAATACTGCATAATTAATTGAAAAATTGTAATTTAAATTTTATTCAGGTGGATTATTATTCATTTATCTATCCAGTAAGCCTGATTTTTTCATTTCTTAAATTTTATATTTAACATTTTAATATATTTTTTATAAAAAAAAGTATCAAAGTAGCCGTTGCTTACGCAAGCCAGAGCACCCGTTTTAGGCCGTATTTTCATCCCTCTGGAAAAATTATAAATATTGTTCCTACAGTTCCGGGAGTCTGGACGTTTTTTTAGGATATTTTCTCCTCTTTTTGAATCTTTTTGAAAATTTTAAAAATCTTAATTAGGTTTGAGATATTTGCAAAAAAAAATATTTTTTTTAGGTATTTGTTAATAACTTTGCCACTTCAATCATAATTTTCGGAGACTGCTAAAAAAGTTGACTTGTAATGACCCTAGAGAACAGCTTATAAACGTGGCTCAGAAGCGAAATGGGCCCGTAATTCTTCAACAAAGTGTTATCGCCCTTTTTGAAGAAGAGCACCACTACGCTTCTGTTCTAGGCTTCCGGCGTTACGCCCTCGAGCATGACGGTATTAAAGAGCCTCTGAAGGACTTCAGGCATTCAGAAGCTCTGACGTAATACCGTCTTCAACGGGTGCCTTATTGTTTTTAAGCTGTTTCAGAGCTGTACTAATCTCGTGCCAGCTGATGTCCGGGACATCTTCGGAATAATGTCGGGTTAGTACGGCTCGTGGATCTTCAGTCGAACTACAAACACGTTGGTTGACCGAAGTGTACAGCTGTCCGTAAACTTCTCGACCTCCCTCAATATCTCATTCCTCGACGACGCTGTACCTCCAATCTCTGTTTTCAGCCTCGACAACCGGCTTTGACCAACAAACGAATTCCTTGAGATCACTTCGGAACCCCGATTTCGCTCTTTCGTATCTTTAATACGTTTTGTATTAAAGACACGTATATCGTGTCTCAGAGATTTCCATATCCGTCTGTTGATCTGCCTATATGCTTCAGCGTCACCAGAGGACAGCAGATTTAATAGGCGTCGCTCTCCCATGAGATTTTGAATTTGGTCAGAGAGCTTTCGGGAGGCCGCCTTACGGCTGGGTCTGTAAAATCGGCTCCCGACTGTATGGACAGAGTTCACCAACCTATTGTTTATATCGTCCACAGAAACTCATTCGTCATGGCAATCGAAACGATTTGATAATTCGAGTCGAAAGCTCTCGGGTTTTTTTTCGAATTATCATGTGTCACAAAAAGAAGAAATTGAATATTAAACAAAAATCTCACTTTATATAGCAATATTAAAACGTTGCAGGCCGAGACAACTGTCGCGGCTTGCGTCAAATGAAAATACATTTTGCAGCAAACAGATTACACACCAAAAATTTTCATAATAACACGGGGACATATACTACAACGTCAACATTTTTAATTAAGAATTTATGAAATTGTAGAATAAACAAATATTCATGAATATCTTAACTATTAGGTCATCAATAAATCACATACTACCACCACTGTGAATATCACTAACAATGGATGTTAAATTACAATAATAAATTTCATTAAGATATATGATATAAATAATTGAATTCAGTTTACAATAAATTCATATAATATGTTACTAAAATAGCGTATAAAGTTTAATATATATTATTTTATCAACTTTATGATATAAATAATAAAAATTATAAATAATTAATTATAAATTATATATATATATATATATATATATATATATATATATATATATATATATATATATATATATATATCACAATACATATAAGCAAGCAATTTATAGACGGAATTAGTTCAATAAGACGCAATACAATATAAAATATTGATCAATCGTAACATTTTATATAGCAAAAATAAATTATATAGCAAAAAAGGTTTTATAAATCTGTGGACGGCAAAATATAACATTAAAATATGGCAATAAAACAATTATTTCTATTGACTAGAAAACCCAGCTTTAGGGACATAACAATTTATAAAATGTACCTAAAAAACAAGGAACAATTTTAGTTACCTATTAAGCAATATTAAATAATTATATTTTCAAGGAGGCCGTTTTGTCATGAGTTTTGGTAATATTCTAATTATTTTTTACATGTTTATATAGGTACGTATATTGAATATATTTAATTGATACTAATTTTTGCATAGATTGTTGTAATACTGTTTACATCTATTAGGTGTAAAATTTTAATAGTATTACTTAAAGTACAATTGTTACTCACTACTCGATAATTTGATTACATATCATTATAATAACTCGTAAAAAATTTAAACGATCAAAATTAAAAATACTTAAGTTTGAGGGTAAATTAATAAACGATATTTCATAACAATACAAATTGCAAAATAACACTAAATGGCAATTTGTGCAAACAATCTTAATTTAACATATATATATATTTTTAAATAAAACACACTACTAACACATACACACACTGTGTTAAAGTATTATCATATACTTATTGAAGTTATTTTGTTTGTCAGATAGACATATATTGTATTTTTTTACGTTTTATTTTTAATACCCATTTTTATATCGTAGCCTGTATTTTACTACTTAAATATTGATATTTTGTATTTTGTATTTTGATATTTAATAATAACAAGCTGCCATCAATTAAATATTAAATAAGTATTCAAACGTAACTAACCTAAAACTCGTTTTAATTCCATAATACCCAATGGAAGTCGTTATCATGAGTCGATTTCATAAATCCTCCATTTTTACCTTAATGGTAGGAATTTTGTCATAAAATTTTACATTGCAATATCTTTGTCATTCAAAAATATGAAATCATTTTGCAATCGTCGAATATATCCCGTAATATACCCAAAATATAGGGTCAAGTGGAAAATTCTTCTTTTTTTTAAAGTCAGTTATTCGGTTAGTGTAAGTTTTTAACACCCTCAACCCCAGGTATCTAAAATTTCGCTGCACATATTCAAATAAAACTTTGGCGTTAAAATATCACTGTATTGGGCGCAATCTTTTGAATACATTATAGCCGCTGCCATTGTGCTCGCGTTACTCTCCATGTATTTACGTAAAACCGTTTCTAATTCCGAAACCTCCAAATTGTTACTCAAATAAAAATCTTTCGCGTATCTAAAACAGGTTTCCCAAAGTTTACTATCGACTGGAAAAATGCTGATACATTTGTCTATTATTTGAGCCGCTTGGACAGAGAGATCCACATCTATGATATTTGTCACAGATTTTGGTATGATTTGTTTCGTGGTATATTTTAATTCATCACAGCAACATGGTAATGATCGAAAGAAGCTGGGATCAATGATGGGGTATGGTTCTTCATTCAATATAGTCATAGATATATCTTTGATGCGTTTCGACATTATATTCGTTATTACTATTTTCAATTCATCCTTTGTACGGACGTGGTCCATTTCAGAATCATTCTGATGTGTTACATAGAACTGGTCATCCTGGATACCACGGTTTAAGTTATCTAGTAAGTACTTTAGACAATCGGAGTACATTTTCCTGTGATACGCCAATTTGGCCGCCATGTTTAGGTTACCATTTAGATTCTGTTCATTTATCCATGGTTTCAGAAGCATAATGACATCATCAGCCCATGATTTTTTATTGAAATCAGCGAGTGAATTTAAAGGATTTAATCTCGGTTCAATTTGCCTCCTCTCTATACCGTCGATGTCAAATGGAAACATTATATGAATGAAATCGACTGCCTGAAATATAAATTTATTGTTCGATCGGCTTGCTGGTATCTTAATCACTCGCTTCGTTGTCTTCATCATAATAACGCGATTGTTCGGTTTCTCCTTGTCATTTATTGCCTTTAAAAGTAATTATTTTTATATTATATAATTATCAGAAATAATATAAATAATATTTAGTATATAGTGTAATTTGATAATTCTCAAAAAGAGTAAAAATTCGTACTTCTCAGTAGCATTTCAATTATAATTACATATTAACAGATTTTAGCATAAACTGAAAAAAGTGTTTTAATTTATTTATTCGGATAATTTTCTGTTTGAATTCAAGTCTGTAGGTTAAGATAAGGTACTCATAATTATAATAGATGCATCAATAAATAAATTATTACTAGAAATGCTACGCGATATCAATCAGTTTGACTTTCGAAACTTGATAAGATTGGTTGACATTTACAGTTTCATACTGCACTTTTATGAATCGTAACATAATTTTACAACCCTAATAAACAGACTATCGAACGCAGAGATTACTTCAATAGAACTGATACTTAAAATTAGCACGTTAAAATAAAGAAAGAAATTATCAGATTTATATTATATTTACGGTACTGTTCCGTATAATCTAAAGTCATATGAATATAAATCATCACGCTTCCTCAATAAACAGACTACCCAATGCAAAGAGATTCTATTTCAGACAGTAAACTGATATTCACAAGCGCTTATAATCTATGCTTTCTCTTTATAATATTAGTATAATAAACGATTAAGCACTTTACACTTAAAACTCACGTCCTAGTAGGACAGAAATCCTGTGTGCGGGGGTGCGGAGATACACAGAACTGAGAACAGAAACACAAACGAACAGACGAACGACATCTGTATAATGTATATATATGTATATATATATATATATATATATATATATATATATATATATATATATATATATATATATAAATGCATTAAAAAATTTGTCATGTCTATGCTTCTGTGCTAATCAGTCAATATATAATATAGATGTGGACTGTGAACTGAATTTAGGTTATACTAATATTATAAATGCGAAAGTAAGTTTGTTTGTTACGCTTTCACGTGAAAACTATTAAACTGATCATCATGAAACTTTGTACCCATACTCTTGGAAGTATTAGAAGTAACATAGGATACTTTTTTATTGGTCGCGATAACCGACATCCACGCGGGCGAAGCCGCGGGCAGAAGCTAGTATTAAATAATTACCTGTAAGTGCATGTTTCCAGTGGCGTAAATTCGTCCATCTTCGTCTATAAATATTGTGAAATCTCCCCCGCATGCGACCAGAGCCTTTGTTTTAACATCGGGAACTTCTTTATCGGGAGACTTGTTTGCTTTACCTTCCGGTTGTACCTCCGTTCGGATTTTGACTTCCGTCGGTATTTGTACCTGTTTACGATCTCCACTTCCTGTTAACAAAACAGTATCTAATCTTAGGACTTATTTTAATATGAAATTTAAATTAATTGCAATTTATTTTTACGCTATAAATGTACTGACTGAACGCGTTAAGAAAATAATTAGTTTTCATTAGCTTAGCCACGACCATCGACTAATTAGACTACCTTATTCCTGAAAACAAATTATCGTATAATGGTTCTGTGTACGGTGGACTGGTATGTTTTGCATTATGTATTAAAATCAAAGTTTCACATTAAATCATCTTTAAAATGCCAATTGGATAAAGTATGTTTTAAATTGAAAATTTTGATTTTTTTTTTTTGATTTTTTGTCAATTAAACAAAAAAAAAATTAATATCATTTATTTGAATTGGTACTCAATACCATTACCCATCTGTTCCACCGACAAGTCATTATTTTCATATAATATAATTATTTAAAACTATCTGTTTGAATTTACTTTATAATTTTTAACTTAAAAAAATAATAATAATCTCAATTCGTTTATGTTAAACTGAAAGAGAAAAAATATTTTAGTTTTTTTGAGTGTAATATACGTATTAATTTGTTCTTGTATAAAAGTAAATTGTACCTAATTGCCCGTCAAAGTTCAAGCCCCAAGAGTATACGGTTCCAACGTTGTTGATAATACACGAGTGATGCCAGCCAGCCGCTAACTGTAACACAACACATTCTTATACTTTTACTCTCAAATATTACATTATATTCTCTTAACTGATCATTTAGATAATAAAATAGTCGCTTATGATCAAAATAATTTTAGTCCCGACAGACCCGAAGTCCTATAATCCTATAGGATTCCTGTCGATCCTAGGAAAGACAGTCGAGAAACTGTTAATAGGTAGCATCAGTTGAGGGTCTTCCCAACGCTGCCCGTAGCCAGTATGGGTTTATACCACAAAAAGGAACGGAGGACGCTCTCTACGACTTGGTTGCGCTATCAGGAGGGAGATCAAACTAAAACAGATTCCATGGTTGCATCCTACCTACAGGACCGAAAGGTCATAGTAAACTACGCCAGGGCATCTAGTGAGAAGGAAACCACGAAAGGTTGAATCCAGGGATCCATTGGTGGACCGACCTTCTGGAACCTTATTCTGGATTCACTCTTGAGGGAAGTCAATGATATGAGAGTATAGTATGCCAGGCCTTTGCAGACGACGTTGTCCTCGTTTTCTCGAGCCATAAAACCAGCAACCTGCAGGTATCAGCCGAATCCATCTTAGCTTCCGGCCAAGACTGGGGAAATCGTAATAGATTGAGCTTCGCCGCACATAAAACAAATGCGATGGTCATGACAAGGAAGCTCAAATACGATACTCCCATAGTTCACATGTCTGGCACTCGGCTAAGGCTTGTAGAAAAAAAAACTGCTGGCTACGGCTCACCTTGGATTCTAAGCTCACTTGTATGTAATATGTAAAAATAATATGTAAAAAAACCAGCAGACATTTATAAACAACTCGCATGCGCGGCGAAAGTGTCTTTGGGTCTAAACGGAGAGATAGTGAAGGTCATATACGTGGCGGTGATAGAACTCATCGTCCTATACGCAGTAAGTGCATGGTCTCTTGCACTAGAGAAAATGTCGATAAAGAAACAGCTAGACTCACTGCAGAGAGGCTTTGCCCAGAAAATCTGCAAAGCGTATAGAACGGTGTCTCTAACATCGGCAGTCGTCCTAATCATGCTTACCCCCACTTGACCTTCGGATCCGGGAAACCACCATGCTCTATGAGACCAAGAAAGGTCAATGCATTGAACTTCTACCACCGGGAAGGGAGCTGGAGAGCAGGGTGGGGCCAATACAGAATCCCCATCCATTTCTGCTCAAAACAACTGGGTATGAGCGCTTGGTGGGTCTGAACCCTGAAACCATTAAGAAACATCACATGGTTGGCCCACTAGTATTCACTGACGGTAGCAAAATTGAGGGCAAAGTCGGTGCGGCCCTAACGTGGTGGGACCAAGGGTGGAAAGTAAGATCCTCCACATTTCGGCTCGAACCGCACAATACGGTCTTCCAATTGGAGATGTACGCACTCTTCAGAGCGACTCCAGATCTTCACTCGATTTACTCAGGAGTCCATCGGCGACTCACTCTCTGGCCGTGGAAATAAAGAGATGCATCAGACAGATTCGGGAAAAAAATATAGATCGGTACGGTTCTTCTGGTTGGAGGCCGAAGTGGGAACAACGGGCAATAAAAGAGTGGACGAGTTGGCTAAAAAGGCGGCTCTCACGAAGAAATCGGCCCCCGACTACGACAAATTTCCAATTTCGTACGTCAGGGGGCAAATATGGGAAGACTCTGTCCGATTGTGGCAAAACATACATCGGAAACTGGTTCGGTCACGAAAATCTTCTTGCCAGATGCAAAGCCCACGCAAGAATGGGCATGCCGACCATCTGGCCAAGGAGGCTGCGCTTGAAGTTAACACGCGTCGTTGATAGCTGCACACGGGATCACAGGTAATAAAAAGGTGGACAGGTTTATCACCCAGATGTTGACGGGCATGGCGGATTCTCCGAGTATTTGCACCGTTTCCGGCATCACAGGTAATATAAAGGTGGACAGGTTTATCACCCAGATGTTGACGGGCATGGCGGATTCTCCGAGTATTTGCACCGTTTCCGGGATCACAGGTAATATAAAGGTGGACAGGTTTATCACCCAGATGTTGACGGGCATGGCGGATTCTCCGAGTACTTGCACCGTTTCAAGTGCATGGAGAGCCGTCGTGCGTCTGCGACCCTGGGTATTCGGAATCTGTCTTCCACGTCCTCTTGGACTGCCCGACCCTGGGCTATGAGAGGCAGCGTTTAGAATATCGATTGAGTGTCAAATTGGAAAAGGATACATTGTACAAACTTATTGAAAATAGCGAAAGCAGAGACTTGCTCCTGCAGTTTTGTAAGAAAATGTCGATTATTGTAAATAACAGAAATAAAGCAAATAAAATAAAGTTAATATTGTGTACATAAATTAAAGCTAACTTAAATCAATTGTAATTAATGTAGGAATAGTTTTAAGGTCTGTATATTTATATAAAAATGGATTCCGAAATTGAAGGTGCAAAAAACCATAAAGAAGCAACAAACTAGAAAGGACCTGGTAAAAATTGCCTCCGACTTCTACACAAAACTATACGACGATCAATCTGTCGAAAACTACAGCTACGAAAAGCGTTCAGAAACAGATGAAAGGAACTTGTCAATCCAACCCTTCTACAAAGAAGAAATAATGTTAAAAATCAAAAAATTAAAAAAAAGATAAAAGTCCGGGTGACGACAATATCCCAAATGAAGCCTTGATAGTTGGAAAACATCTACTGATAGGCCCACTTACTACTCTCTTCACAAAAATACTGGAAAAACAAGAAATCCCTATCAAATGGGCGAAATCACGGATAATTCTTATATACAAAAAGGGAGACCCAGCAGATATAAATAACTACCGACCTATTAGTCTATTACCAACATTATATATGCTATTTGCAATGTGTCTGGAGAAAAGAATAGAGCCAACTATAGAAAATAACCAACCAGTGGAACAGGCAGGTTTTCGTCAAGAGTACTCAACGATTGACCACATACACACCTTAGAACAAGTAATAGAAAAATATGCTGAATATAAGAAAAATCTATACATAGCATATGTCGACTACGCGAAAGCGTTTGATTCTATTTCACATAAGAGTATCTGGGACGCATTAGAGCATCAGAATCTCCCATACATATACATTAACATTCTCAAAGATATATATAGAAAAAGTACAAACCGCGTTAAATTAGATAGACTTGGCCCAGAATTTAATATTCGTAGAGGTGAAGCAAGGAGACCCGCTATCACCAAAAATTTTCATAGCTGTCTTACAAAATATAATGAAAGACCTATACTGGGAAAAAAAAAGGAATATCCATTGAAGGAAAAAACCTCAGTAACCTACGCTTTGCTGACGATAGTCCTTTTCGCTAAGACATCAAAACAACTAGAGTTTAGCTGACAGAACTAAGCGCTGCCAGCGACAACATAGGTCTACAACTAAATACCTTAAAAACGAAGGTAACTACTAACGGTACGAAGAATCACATATTAATAAACCAAACACCTATAGAATACGTAGAGAGCTATATCTACCTCGGCAAACAAATATCATTTAAAAACACAAGACACCTAGATGAAATAGACAGAAGAATCAACATGACCTGGAGAAAATATTGGAGCTATAAAGAAATACTAAAATCAAAACTCTCAACTAAACTAAAGAAAAAAGTGATGGATTCGAGTCTATTGTCCTGTTTGTTGTACGGTGCCCAAACTTGGATCTTTACCAAAAATACCTTGTCAAAAATACGTACCTGCCAACGGACTATGGAGAGGAGCATCCTTGACATCAAGACCATAGACAAAGTCAACAGTACAAAAAAGAATAATTAAAAAAATCAAAAAACCCGACTGCGTAAAATACTCTTATTGTAAACTAAAAAGAATAAAACAATTTACTAGCTTTCATTTGATACCCATATTGCTACAGTAAGAAAAAAAAATTCAACTCCCCCCCTCATTCCGCCATTTGTGGGCGCCATTTTGAAAATTTATATAGCCTATGTCAATATTACAATTTAGACAAATCCAACGACACCTCATATGTCAAAAACCGTTCAGCCGTTTGGGCTGTAGGCGTGCCAAAGAAATGGACATACATACATACACTCGAAAAACATAACCCTCCTTCTGTCGCGGTCGGGTAAAAATCGGACACAAAACCAAAGTGATAGACGCATTACAACACGCACAGCGCTTGAAGTGGAAATGGGCAGGACACATCACCCGTTTCTCTGAAGAAAGATGGCCTAAACGAGTAACAAAATGGATAGGTCCGGAAGGCAAAAGACGAAGGGGCAGACCAAAAGCTCGCTGGATAGACGACATACTTCAATTGGCAGGAAGAGACTGGATGAAAACAGCTAACGACAGAAAAAAATGGGGGCAACTGGAGGAGGCCTATACCCGAAAGGGGCCATGATATATTTAAATATCTTGAATACATTCTTGCTAAATATGGTTATATATACCTTTTTTAATATCATGGAAACAAAATTGCTTAAATAAATAAATAAATATTTATATAAAATTTAGTTTTATATAGAAATGAAAAAACTGTGTTAGCTATTAAGTTTAGATTGTAATAGATAAGTTTATGTTTAAGAATCATTGTCTCCATAGTTTTAGGTTTTAAAATGTAATAGTTAGTAACTAAGCTGATATAGTAGTAGATTAAGAATAATGTAAAAACAAAACAAGATAAGAATCTGTAATAAATAAAAGTTATACCCCATCCCCGATCACTCCCCAGAGTTAGTTATGAGCATAGATTGATTTAGCTTAGTCAGAAGTGAAACATCTTTGGCAAACTCAATTTAAAATTTATTAATATCAATAGTTAAACGTTGTATTATTTATTTTAATATTAATAGTTAAACATTATATTACTCATTTACGCGTTGCTAGGACACGCGACATCATACTATCTCATTATCTCCTACACATTTTTGTATTTGTGTCTCTTATTTGTCGCTTTTTCTGTCGCATCCCGTTTCAAATCACAATGATTCTAAGTAAGTTTCACTTTTAAAAAAAAAAGCTGATAAGAAAAGCGACATTAACACCTGCCGATACACAGATGCTGACCGGCCACGGAGGATTCGCGGCATATCTGCACAGGTTGCACCTGAAGGACAGTCCTTCGTGTATCTGCGATCCGAATTGCGAGGAGACAGTTCTCCACATTCTGTTAGAATGTCCGAGGTTCGGCAAAGGATGGCTGGATCTGATGATCAAAGTCCAGAGAAAACTAGATCAGCCTTCATTCCATACCATCATGGAGAACCAGTCCGACAGAACGTCCTTTGTCACATTCGCGAGACATGCCATCGTGACAACCGCGAAAAGAAATGACTCGACTACTCTACCACCTACTTCATTGTCCCAAAATACGATTACAGAAACTCAACATTCACACTCAACACCAAACCAAAATACACAAACAGGCAGCGCAACCATCTTCAGAGGACCCTGACTCGAGCTTCGCTGGGCCTGTAATCACAGGCCATACCATCCGCTCTGCGGAAACTGTTTCAGGGGAGGACCAATCAAAACGCACCCCCGCTACCCATCCAAAGCAAGATATTAGAGTATCTGCTCAGAGAAGGAAATGAGAGTGGTGAAGTGGGTATAAGCACTAGATACGTGGCCCTCTTCATGGATAGTGAAGCGGAGAGGATTGGAATAAGCTTTAGTCGCTCTGAAGGACTGGATCGGCCGGTGGTTTCGCCGGGGTTTGCCCTGCTGATAAAAGTTTTCTGTTTTGTTTATTAGTTAATGTTTGAACGTGCCAATAAGGCATCGAATATCATCGAAAAAGAGAATATGCTGCTGTCGCGGCACGACACTTCGCTTGTTCATCTCAAGCCCGATGACAAAAATTTGAATAATATGATTATCAAATTTTAGTAACAGTTCACAATTAACTATCTGATAAGAAATAAGCAACGGTTTCAATAATAAAACAAACAAAATAAAAAATACCTGTACGATTCGGCCGCGGACGTTGCACGTGTCGACGAGCTGCGGCAGCAGGTGCGGCTCATGCGCGGCGGCCGGCGAGGGCGGGGCAGCTAGGGCGGGCGGGGCTGCCGGGGCGGGCGGGGTTGCCGGGGCGGGCGGAGCTGCCGGGGCAGGCGGAGCTGCCGAGGCGGGCGGCGGAGACCCGGCGCTGCGTCGCGCATGCGCCGCGCGCACCTGCTGCGGACTCGCGCCCCAGCACCACAGCTGTCCTTTCGTCGTCAACGCTAGCTGCGGACCGAACTCGGCGCTCGATTTTTTTTTTGTTCTACTACACGCTAGCGAACGAGCACAGTGAATGTGCTCCGTACATATCACTTGCGCGTTTTCGGGTGATAATTTTTAAATTATTTAATATTATGGTCAAATTATACAAAATCTTTAAAAATTGTATTGCATATGTGTTATTCTGATGTATCAGCAGCTATATATATTACTGTAAAATTTCATCTTAATCCGTTCAGTAATGTTTGCGTCAAAGAGTAACAAACATTCATCCAAACAAACTTTCGCATTTATAATATTAACTAGCTTCCGCCCGAGCCTTCGCCCACGTGGGTGTATTGATAAAAAGTAACTTATGTCCTATCAAATTTCATCAAAAACGGCGGAGCAGATTAGCCACGAAACATACATTTACAATTTACATATATGCAAACTAAACTAAAACTACAAGCCTATACTTAAATTTAAAACAAAAAAGCTTTTCTAATACGACTGAAATAAAAATAAAAAGTAATCTATATTTCTACATAAAATATACAGGTGACTGGTAAATTCAAAATAAAAATATTTTATTCGTTATTAGGTGATTACACACACTCAACGAACGTCAAAAAAAAATGACTCGGTAGACATCTACAATTTCATCATCTATTTCATCATCGGCTTTACTAAATATTACAATAATATAATAATGTTCCTAGTGTAGGCCGAGAGAAAAAAAGCCGGAGGAAAAAAAACTCTCGGTACTCTTTTTAACATAATATCATATTTTGTACGTACAAAATAAAAAAATTATTCACAAAGAACGAGCAAATCATGTCACTGCCAAATGCCACTTACTATCAATATTTAAGGAGAATATTCGGTACATGATTCTCATTCGAATTATGTAAAAAAAAAGGTAAATATTAATAAGCTTTTAAGTAAAGTTACTCAACAAATATCTAGTTATTTACGCGTCGTCTGGAGACCCTAGCAGCTATCTGTACTTTCGACACAAAACAGGTAGTTTACCTACGTCCAAACGCCGCCACGTGTTAACAGGGTAGCAGGATAAACAAGCATGATCCAGTACCCCTTAATACTTTAATCCTGGCTTAGGATAGGCAAAAATACTAAGATATTTTACTCGTTTAAGCAACAAATTTGTTGACTAGGTAAATGTTGTGAACTTTGGCAAGTTTTAGATGTAAAAAAGCGGCACAGTACAACACCTGTGCACGTGCCGCCGGCAAGACTGGAAAAGTGTCAACGCTTCATTTATTTGAATTGAAATTTATAAAAACTTGGTAAAAAAATAAGTAACTATTTTTTTTACATAAGTCGAATGAGAATCATGTACCGAGTATTCTCCTTAAATATTGATAGTAATTTACCAGTCACCCTGTACTAACTAAAAATAATAATTATGCCTGCTGTACAATCCGAGAATCGTATCGTAGCACCGTAGCGGAATTAAGAAGAAAATTGAGATAGGCAGAAGAAACAAATAAAAACAACGAAATAGCATTCATAAGACTAAAAGAAAACTTTTTAAGGCGATGTAGAATATGTATCGAGCATGAAGGTCGATATTTTGAAAACTTTTTATAAGAAGATAATTTTAAGACGATTATATTTAGTTTTATTTATTAAACCTAAATAACCTCCAAATGCTTATTAAATCTTAGATCTTAGCTTTCCTGCAGCCATTTTTGGTTGGTTAACAAACTAATTAACCTTAAAGGAATAATGAATTGAACAAAAAAAAAAAAAATTCGAATTGGTAATTTTAAGAATATTCCACCTTGATGTCTCTGAAGGCAAATTTTAGCAAAAGTAGCCCGATTTAGTACAATTTCTTTTATGATTATGAAAGCTGAGACTCTGGAGAAGTTTTAAGCCCTACTTAGAAAACATAAAATTGCCTGTTTAGAATTTTTATTTTAAGTTGAAAATTGAAGTCATAGTTCTCAGAACGCATAAATAAATAAATAAATATTAACCAACAATCACACCACGTTAACCTAGCCCCGTGGTAAGTTCGTAAGAACTTGTGTTACAGGTACTAGGAACGGAAATAAATTAAGGAAATTTATATAAATACATATATACATAAATAGTAAATAGTAAAATAAACATCCATGACCCGGTGCAGACGTTTATATTCGTCATACAAATTATCTGCACCTGGCGGGATTCGAACCCGCGACCGCTGCGTAAAGTGTCCAGTTGCCTGACCACTCGACCAGACGGCCGATTTTCACTTTACACTTAGACTTTCATAATTTCTATCAAAGTTGAGAAGCTGAATCTTTTAGGCGAAAAGGTACAACTTATGACTATTCAGATACAAAAACAAAAATTTTAAAAAGTCTTTTACTTTTATATTTAGAAATTTTTAAAGTCCAGGTGGAAAATTCTCAAAAACACAAAATTTATAGCTCGAAAACTGTGCAAAATCGCGGAACATACATAGGTGTGATTCGGATACCCCAAGGGGTGCCCTATCTCTGGAATTCCGCTTGACACTACTTACTTGGGACAACCTGTATATTGAATCAAATATATCGATAATTATCGAGTAGTATCGATATATTTCATTATTATATATAGCCCGCGGCGACGCGCTCGACGCAGTCCGCGAGCGGCACGCGCAGCGGCGCGGCGCTCTTGTCGCGGCCGCCGCCGTGTACTCACGTTGTGGAAGTAGCCCGCGGCGACGCGCTCGACGCAGTCCGCGAGCGGCACGCGCAGCGGCGCGGCGCTCTTGTCGCGGCCGCCGCCGTGTACTCACGTTGTGGAAGTAGCCCGCGGCGACGCGCTCGACGCAGTCCGCGAGCGGCACGCGCAGCGGCGCGGCGCTCTTGTCGCGGCCGCCGCCGTGTACTCACGTTGTGGAAGTAGCCCGCGGCGACGCGCTCGACGCAGTCCGCGAGCGGCACGCGCAGCGGCGCGGCGCTCTTGTCGCGGCCGCCGCCGTGTACTCACGTTGTGGAAGTAGCCCGCGGCGACGCGCTCGACGCAGTCCGCGAGCGGCACGCGCAGCGGCGCGGCGCTCTTGTCGCGGCCGCCGCCGTGTACTCACGTTGTGGAAGTAGCCCGCGGCGACGCGCTCGACGCAGTCCGCGAGCGGCACGCGCAGCGGCGCGGCGCTCTTGTCGCGGCCGCCGCCGTGTACTCACGTTGTGGAAGTAGCCCGCGGCGACGCGCTCGACGCAGTCCGCGAGCGGCACGCGCAGCGGCGCGGCGCTCTTGTCGCGGCCGCCGCCGTGTACTCACGTTGTGGAAGTAGCCCGCGGCGACGCGCTCGACGCAGTCCGCGAGCGGCACGCGCAGCGGCGCGGCGCTCTTGTCGCGGCCGCCGCCGTGTACTCACGTTGTGGAAGTAGCCCGCGGCGACGCGCTCGACGCAGTCCGCGAGCGGCACGCGCAGCGGCGCGGCGCTCTTGTCGCGGCCGCCGCCGTGTACTCACGTTGTGGAAGTAGCCCGCGGCGACGCGCTCGACGCAGTCCGCGAGCGGCACGCGCAGCGGCGCGGCGCTCTTGTCGCGGCCGCCGCCGTGTACTCACGTTGTGGAAGTAGCCCGCGGCGACGCGCTCGACGCAGTCCGCGAGCGGCACGCGCAGCGGCGCGGCGCTCTTGTCGCGGCCGCCGCCGTGTACTCACGTTGTGGAAGTAGCCCGCGGCGACGCGCTCGACGCAGTCCGCGAGCGGCACGCGCAGCGGCGCGGCGCTCTTGTCGCGGCCGCCGCCGTGTACTCACGTTGTGGAAGTAGCCCGCGGCGACGCGCTCGACGCAGTCCGCGAGCGGCACGCGCAGCGGCGCGGCGCTCTTGTCGCGGCCGCCGCCGTGTACTCACGTTGTGGAAGTAGCCCGCGGCGACGCGCTCGACGCAGTCCGCGAGCGGCACGCGCAGCGGCGCGGCGCTCTTGTCGCGGCCGCCGCCGTGTACTCACGTTGTGGAAGTAGCCCGCGGCGACGCGCTCGACGCAGTCCGCGAGCGGCACGCGCAGCGGCGCGGCGCTCTTGTCGCGGCCGCCGCCGTGTACTCACGTTGTGGAAGTAGCCCGCGGCGACGCGCTCGACGCAGTCCGCGAGCGGCACGCGCAGCGGCGCGGCGCTCTTGTCGCGGCCGCCGCCGTGTACTCACGTTGTGGAAGTAGCCCGCGGCGACGCGCTCGACGCAGTCCGCGAGCGGCACGCGCAGCGGCGCGGCGCTCTTGTCGCGGCCGCCGCCGTGTACTCACGTTGTGGAAGTAGCCCGCGGCGACGCGCTCGACGCAGTCCGCGAGCGGCACGCGCAGCGGCGCGGCGCTCTTGTCGCGGCCGCCGCCGTGTACTCACGTTGTGGAAGTAGCCCGCGGCGACGCGCTCGACGCAGTCCGCGAGCGGCACGCGCAGCGGCGCGGCGCTCTTGTCGCGGCCGCCGCCGTGTACTCACGTTGTGGAAGTAGCCCGCGGCGACGCGCTCGACGCAGTCCGCGAGCGGCACGCGCAGCGGCGCGGCGCTCTTGTCGCGGCCGCCGCCGTGTACTCACGTTGTGGAAGTAGCCCGCGGCGACGCGCTCGACGCAGTCCGCGAGCGGCACGCGCAGCGGCGCGGCGCTCTTGTCGCGGCCGCCGCCGTGTACTCACGTTGTGGAAGTAGCCCGCGGCGACGCGCTCGACGCAGTCCGCGAGCGGCACGCGCAGCGGCGCGGCGCTCTTGTCGCGGCCGCCGCCGTGTACTCACGTTGTGGAAGTAGCCCGCGGCGACGCGCTCGACGCAGTCCGCGAGCGGCACGCGCAGCGGCGCGGCGCTCTTGTCGCGGCCGCCGCCGTGTACTCACGTTGTGGAAGTAGCCCGCGGCGACGCGCTCGACGCAGTCCGCGAGCGGCACGCGCAGCGGCGCGGCGCTCTTGTCGCGGCCGCCGCCGTGTACTCACGTTGTGGAAGTAGCCCGCGGCGACGCGCTCGACGCAGTCCGCGAGCGGCACGCGCAGCGGCGCGGCGCTCTTGTCGCGGCCGCCGCCGTGTACTCACGTTGTGGAAGTAGCCCGCGGCGACGCGCTCGACGCAGTCCGCGAGCGGCACGCGCAGCGGCGCGGCGCTCTTGTCGCGGCCGCCGCCGTGTACTCACGTTGTGGAAGTAGCCCGCGGCGACGCGCTCGACGCAGTCCGCGAGCGGCACGCGCAGCGGCGCGGCGCTCTTGTCGCGGCCGCCGCCGTGTACTCACGTTGTGGAAGTAGCCCGCGGCGACGCGCTCGACGCAGTCCGCGAGCGGCACGCGCAGCGGCGCGGCGCTCTTGTCGCGGCCGCCGCCGTGTACTCACGTTGTGGAAGTAGCCCGCGGCGACGCGCTCGACGCAGTCCGCGAGCGGCACGCGCAGCGGCGCGGCGCTCTTGTCGCGGCCGCCGCCGTGTACTCACGTTGTGGAAGTAGCCCGCGGCGACGCGCTCGACGCAGTCCGCGAGCGGCACGCGCAGCGGCACGGCGCTCTTGTCGCGGCCGCCGCCGCCCAGCTGCCCGAACACGCCCGCGCCGCTCACCCACACTTCGCCGTTCTTCATCAGGACCACGGTGTGGCACGCGCCGCAGCCCACGCTCAGTACCTGACGTACCGTCAAAACAGTTCAGTACTGTACTGTATCAGCCTATAAACAACCCACTGCTGAGCGAAGGCCTCTTCTTCGTATAGAAGAATGGTTGGAGCTTAATCTAACACGCTGCTCCACTGCTGGTTGGCAGTAATTTCCCTACCATGAGTAAAGATCGTTACCTATCAGTTTTCTGTGATGACATCCGGGACCGACGGCTTTACGTGCTCTCCGAGGCACGGTGGGGAGACCCACAAGGATATACACCCAGACCGAAAACAAATATTTGTACAAATATTGTACTTGTCACAAGCGAGAATCGAATCCGCGACCGCCGGCGCGCGTTTTGAAGTGATTACTCGCACCACTACACCAGAACGGTCTTCACTAATCACTACCGGTCTTACGTATAAAAATCTCGTCAAGTAATACTTTTTTTTTTTTTTTTTTTTTTTCGCAGGGGAATCCATTTACGGATGATATCCAGAATGCCCGGGTCGGCAGTCCTAGACCTATGTCGGACTCGGCACTTTGGGAGTGCAATACCGTACTAAACCCCTGCGGGAGCCTTCAGCCGCTTTAATTGGAGGGTCCCGGATCTGCAGGCAACAGGATCCCTCCAGCGACAGGCTGGCCTCGGCGAAAAGGCCAGACTTCTCCTCCATGGGGACTGTCCGGCTCACCTCTGAACAGTCCCGACGACGCCGTATCTAGTAGGACCGGGTTCCCATCCCGGCCCGATACGGGCACAGGGGCGTTACTGGAGGCGCATTAAGTAGCGCCTCCTACGCACCCCCATTCGTCGCCCGCGGATGGAGGCCACGTCGGCGGCCTCCTCTCTCACCCGCTCGTCGGCCTCCTTCTGGGACATTACTGTCTCGCAGAAGGAGACCATCGCCTTCCAGGACTCGTCGTCACCGAGCATCGCGGTGATGATGCTCGGGAGCGACAAGTCCCCTCCGAGGACCGACGTCAGACCTTGACGCAGCACCGCCCATCTCGGGCACACCTCGAGGGTGTGCTGGGCAGAGTCCACCGCCGCGCCACAATCGTGACATTCAGTCGTCGGCTCCCTCTGGGCCGTCCGACACAGGTAGTCACCAAAGCAACCATGCCCGGTGAGAACCTGCGTCAGACGGAAGGTGAGGGGCTTGCGTTTTCGACGCATCCACCGCTCGAGGACCGGGCGAATGGGTCAAGTAATACTTAGCCACCGTTTAGTTAATCCACTCTTAAGCTATTAATCAATTATTATTAAATTTTGTTTACTTATAAACATTGATTAGCTGTTACTTAGTTAAGAAACGAACAAAGAACGATACGTAGATGGTTGGCACAGATTATACCCAAAATAATCTATTTTGGGTATGGTATGTAGGTATGGTAGATTAGAATAGAAGACCGTAAATGTGTATTATACGCTATATCTCTTAGAGTATGGCTGGACAAGTTTCGTGGAAGAGTTAGCACACGTCTTCATACACTCTTATTCACAGTCTTATAAATATGACACGTCTATCTATACAAAACAATCGAAAGAAAACCTGCGCTAACACTCGAACTTTAAAATTCATCTTATATTCGACAGCAGACAGGAAGAACTGTACAGTAAATACTACAGTTACATACTGTACAGTTTTTTTTTAGTCTTAGATAAAGTTTGAATCTTTCTTTTTTGATTTATTTTTTATTTAATTATAGTTAAAACAACTTTTTAAAAAAATTCGTATGTACGGAGTTACACATGTCAGAAGTGAAACATCTTTGGCAAACTCAATTTAAAATTTATTAATATTAATAGTTAAACATTCTATTACTTATTTTAATATTAATAAACATTCTATTACTTTCACGCGTTGCAAGGATACGCGACATCATACTATCTCATTCTTTCCTACACATTTTTGTATTTGTGTCTCTTACCTGTCGCTTTTTCCGTCGCATCCCGTTTCAAATCACAATGATTCTAAAGAAGTTTCACTTTAATAAAAACTTATCAGAAATTGGGTCGGATACTCACTTTCCTCCCTTGAAACTTCGTGACCAACTGAGGGGTATACCGATCGTCTATGGTTCCAAGGCATAGCTGGCCGTGGACACCCCATCTGCGAATCAAACACAACAATAACGTCCAATAAAACACATCATTTTGAAAATATTGGGGAGCAAAAACCAAGTAAATTAGACATGATGGCACATCATGGGAATGTACTTTATAGCTCTGTTTTTAAATTAATTTTAAATAAATTTTATAACGTATTTAAATTAAAAACTTTTGATATAAATGTAAATTTAAAATGTAGTGACTGGGCCACTGAAACAAGAGTAAAATAAATTGTACGAATTGTATAATATGAAGCAAAGTACAGGAGACAAATTTTCAAGATTATGTAAAACAATATTCCGAAACTTTCACCGCAGCAGGGGCAGCTGCCCCCTCTAGAAGAGCGATCGATCACTGATAAAAAAGATTTTTCCATCTTTTCTTACTCTAAGCAATGTTACTATTTACCCGACTGCGACAGAAGGAGGGTTATGTTTTTCGAGTGTTTGTATGTATGTATGTATGTATGTATGTATGTCCATTTCTTTGGCACGCCCTACAGCCCAAACGGCTGAACGGTTTTTGACATATGAGGTGTCGTTGGATTTGTCTAAATTGTAGTAGTGACATAGGCTATATAAAATTTCAAAATGGCGCCCGCAAATGGTGGAATGAGGGGGGGGAGTTGAATTTTTTTTTTCTTACTGTAGCAATATGGGTATCAAATGAAAGCTAGTAAATTGTTTTATTCTTTTTAGTTTATAATAAGAGTATTTTACGCAGTCGGGTTTTTTTGATTTTTTTAATTAAGCATACTTGTTTACTAAGTACTAGTAACTTAACTACTAGTAACGATAAGTGAAACGAATAAAAGAACATCAGCACTTCTAATGTGAGATACTCATATAATATGTTAAAAACTATGATTAAAACAATACAGTCTAGGACAGAGATGGCAGTGAACCAATGGCACGCGACGCAATATTTTGAGCGCGTTACCGATCACGAAATTCATAATACACTAAGAAAAAAAGGGGGGGCATACGATTGAGGTATAATTTTATCCGATAATTATCGAGTAATTTCGACACGCAGAAGCGACGACCTATTTTTTTTTAGGAATACGCATAGATTTTTTTTTAAGTGAAACTTTTATGTCGACGTATAGGTAAAAAAAATCAAAAATCGTTACAGTACGACCGTTAATTTTTCGGACCATATAATTATGGTATTGTACTGTATTTTGGGAGTCCGTAGTATATGTATATGTAATGAAACGACGCAACCCCATCGAGTTTCGGCTCGTTTGATTCGTCTTTAGGAGTACTTTGTTTTTAGATGGTTACCAGGGTCTGATCTGATGATGATGCTGGAAGGTGGCCATAGGAACTCTGTAATGAAACGACGCAACCACATCGAGTTCGGGCTCGATTGAATCATCTTGACGAGTAGTTTGTCTTTCAATGGTAACCAGGGTCGGATGATGGAGCTGGAATGTGGTCATAGGAATTCTGTAATGAAACGACGCAGCCCCATCGAGTTCGGGCTCGATTGAATCGTCTTGACGAGTAGTTTGTCTTTCAATGGTAACCAGGGTCTGATGATGGAGCTGGAACGTGGTCATAGGAACTCTGTAATGAAATGACGCAGCCCCATCGAGTTTGAGCTCGATTGAATCGTCTTGACGAGTAGTTTGTCTTTCAATGTAACCAGGGTCTGATGGTAGAGCTGGAACATGGTCATAAGAACTCTGTAATGAAACGACGCAACCGCATCGAGTTTCGGCTCGTTTGATTCGTCTTGACGAGTACTTTGTTTTTAGATGGTTACCAGAGTCTGATGAACGAGCTGGAAGGTAGTCATAGGAACTCTGTAATTTAACGACGCAACCCCATCGAGTTCAGGCTCGATTTAATCGTCTTAACGAGTAGTTTGTCTTTCAATGGTAACTAGGGTCTGATGATGGAACTGGAAAGTGGTCATAGGAAATCTGTAATGAAACGATGCAACCCGATCGAGTTTCGGCTCGTTTGATTCGTCTTGACGAGTACTTTGTTTTTAGATGGTTACCAGGGTCTGATTACAGATAGCGCGCACTATCCGTTAACTCGGCACAACGCTTTATTATAATTATAACTTCTTATGTGCGTACATAAGTCCACACACACTTTTTTTCGTAAGCTTCACTTGACCAATTAATTTTAAATATATAATTAAAAGTTTCACTTCATACGTGTGTACATTAATACACACAAACACATTTTTTTTAGGAATACGCATAGCCTGGAGTTGTAAACATGGGTACGCGGGATGACCTCTTTTTTTGAAATATGCATAGCCTGGACACTTCTGACACAAGATAAAAACTTTTGATTGATAAAAATATTTGAGTTGATTGACACAATTTATAAAACCAAAATTATTTGATGGCATGCCTATGAACTTAGTAAATATCAATAGACAAAATGGCACGTTGATGTATAAATGTTCGCCATCCCTTGTCTAAGATTTTCTTTATCTGAATAGATAATCCTGGCTACGCCCTTGCTTGTAAGCGATGTGTGGAGTGCAAGTTCCAACGAGTCGAGTGTCGGCCGTACCCCCAGGTGTAGAGGCGGCCGCCGACGTCGATCGCGGCGGAGTGGTAGTGGCCCGCGGCGACGGCGGCGAGCGGCGCGGGCCACGAGGCGCGCACGCGCAGCAGCGCGCCCGACGCGCTCGCGCCGTCGCCCACCGCGCCCGCCCAGCGCTCGCCCACGCCCAGCTGCCCGAACGAGTTGTCTCCCGCCGCGTACACCTGCGACACGCCCCATGTATACATCCCTAATCATATTATAATCCCTAATCCTATTCTATCCTATATTATAATTAATGCACTGATAAAAAAATTACTTTCGCTTAAGAAAAATATTATTGATCCAAGAAAATTATTTTGAAGAAAACTAGTTTTCTTACTTTAAGAAATTCTTGTCTTGGATTTTTGTTTCTTGGGTCGAGAGACCTAATTACTTCGATCGATAACATTTTTACTTGGTTCAAGACTATATTTTATCTTCGATTGATACCTACAAGTTAATTCTCCAATCAAGAATAATTTTATTTCATGTTAATAATTATTTATTATTGATCCAAGAACAAATTTATTTATTTAGAATATTATAAGTTTATATTTAAAAAAAAAGAAAGAAAAACATTAAAATAATCGCCCATAGAAAATGATCCTTCTTTAATTCTATACTCCATGACTTAAATGCAATGAGTGAATTTACATTTTTATTAAGGGATTATAGGATTGAGGGTATATAGATATAAAGACTAGCGTTTTTTACACAGACGATATGGCTATCGTGTGAGTGACTTCGGCAGGACCAGATAGCTAGAGCGTCGCTCGCTACGGTTAGTAATTTCATTACGATAAGTAAATTTTAAATCAGTGCGAACAGTTTTTTTAAGGCAATTACGACGAATAAATATAAATACATTTAAAATATATAACTGTTTATAATGTTCATTATTTTAGTTTTACTGTAAAAAAAATTAGTTGAAGTTAAGTATGGATAATTAAACAAAATTTTTATTATTTTGTTTTGTATTATTTACTGCCCCATATTTCAATCATATACAAAAGATGTGATTTAACTAAAGCATTGTATATTGTGTAACGAAACTCTCGTGGGATACATCGACAATTACTGCGAAGAGAATCCAAAAGTGGCGATAATTTAGTTTTAATGTGTTGAGTGCGGGTATACCACGACAGGGAGCTAGCTGTCCATCCATAGGCCAAGCTATTTTCACACGCTTTTGTTTTAGGGGAATACCATTAATTATATATAAGTGGCCGGTGGGATAAGATTTTTATTTTTATTTTTTGCTTTTAATATAATGAAACAAGTTTTATCAATATTTATCGTTAAGATATTTGATCATAACCATAAGAAGAGACGGTCCAGATCGCTTTGGGCTTTTGTTATTATATAGTAGATTGAAGATTCAAAATACATAACTGTCATGTACATAAAGATACATAACTGTCATGTACATAAAGATACATAACTGTCATTAGCGTAAAGTGTTAGTTGATCATGTAAACCAATTTCATTAATATTGTTAATATAAATGAAGAAAAACAACGGCCCTAGAATAGATCCTTGAGGAATACCGCACGATATAGGTAAGGCTGTAGTACTTTCAAAATATCTATCTATCCTGACTTGACTGACTTTCTATTTTTTAGCCGGTACCAGTAATATTTATTGCTTTAGTTTTTGAAGTGGTAATTTAGGGCTGACAGTGTCAAAATCCTTTTTTAAATCAATAAAAACAACCAGAATCATATTTTTAATGTTTATGTTATTTTTAATTTTGGTCACAAGATCCGCAGTCGCCGTTGTAATATGTTCCTTCTTAAAATAAAACCGTATTGAAGTTCTGAGATAAAGTTTATAGATTTTAAATAACTTTCTAGTCTGTTATGCAAAAAATTTCTAGTATTTTGGATATTAATGGTAAAACGAAATTCAAACAGACAGACATACCGACCGACAGACTGATAGACGGACGCGGCGGGGGACTTTGTTTTGTAATATATAGTGATTTTGTGTAAGACAAATTATTTTTTATTACAATAAATGATAGACATTTTATTATTTAGTTACTTCACTCCACCCGTTCAATAATATATATATAGATATAAAATAAATAAATAAATATAAACCAACAATCACACGTTAACCTAGCCCCGTGGTAAGTTCGTAAGAACTTGTGTTACAGGTACTACGGAACGGAAATAAATTTAAGATATAAATACATAAATACACATCCATGACCCGGTGCAGACATCTATATTCGTCATACAGATTATCTGCACCTGGCGGGATTCGAACCCGAGACCGCTGCATAGTGTCCAGTTGCCTGAGCACTCGACCAGCCGGCCGTCGAAATGTATAATATAATACGATACTTATATAAGGCATATATATATATATATATATATATATATATATATATATATATATATATATATATATATATAAACTTACATACATAAATATAAGCGGGTGGAGGATCGCCCCGGCAGGGAGATGAAACGGCCGGGGGTTAGGGCTGTAGGCTGAGAAATCGGCGGACTATCCTATACCGCCTTCTGCATCCTGGCTGCAAGCGAACCGTCACGGATACCCAGCTGCCTCAGATGGTGAGCGAGGCTAACCGGGATCAAACCGTTGGCAGATATAACGATAGGGATGATTTCAGTGGAATCAACACCCCCCATTTCGACAATCTCGTGCGCCAGATCCAGATATTTACGTTTTTTCATAGACATTTTATTATTATTATTTTCTTGTGATGACAATGGTATAGTAATTGGATGTGTGGAAAATAATTTAAAATATTTTCCAATGATTAAAAAAAATTACTCACCCCATTCTCTGTCAACAAAAGCGTATGATGTCTTCCACATGCAACGTCTATAACCATACCGGTTAACTCGGTATTAACAGATGTATTCGCTACCATAATTTTTGCGTTTCCATCATCGGCCACTGCCCAGTGACCCAATCCACACGATAAAGATCTTCTTGGAGTAAATTGGTTTTTCCATGTCTCAGGTTTTTGAGTGATATCAGTGTGGATTTCTAAGCACGGTTGCCGAACTTCCAATGCACAAGCAATGTGCATGAACGTCGCTATAAGTTGCAACATTCTTGTAGCCTAAAATGATAATACATACAATTTTTGCTAAAGATCAATAATATAACTGAAATTATTTAATCTTACGTAAATTGATGTAATCCCTTGTTTTAAATCGCGCATCACAGGACGCAGTTGATCTTGTAAAGGATTTATCCATAAGCATAAGCGCTGTAATAATAACATTTAATTATATTACAGATACATGTTAAACTGGTTTAAATTTATGTTCTTTTATATACATCACCCATACTTTCAAAATTATCGTGTCGAATTTATTACATTTTTCAGCAATAAAGTCGAAAAACCATTGGCCATTTTCCTCCAGAAGTATTGGAACAAGAGATTTCTGTTTCAACAGGCACACGATTGCTCCTCTGCAAATGTCACTTCTACTTTTAATAGCATTGAGGAGCAAATGGGGATAGCCTCTATGAAAGCTGAATACAGGAACCAAGTCCCACAATCCTATAGCAGCGGCGACTGAAGTTAGCTCTTGCAGTTCCATTGTACTAAGATTTGTGAACTTTCCGTCCCTAAAATTTTTTTATATTCATGATAGTAATCAATATATTACGAAAGAAAACAGTTATATTATATTTCAAAAAAATGAAGGAAATGCCTACATATCAAAATTTTCCTCGCTATTTGTACCAATTTTTAGTAGCAATGCAAGTAGTTTAGCAGTAACAGCAGCGTTGCCAAGGTTCAGGACGGTACGCTTTTGCTTGTACATCGAGAGCTCGTGAAGACGTCCGAACACACCCAAACGGGCTACCCAGCCGTCTGGTTGACTCTAGAAACAAGAAATGCACCTGTATGCATGTAAATACTTTATTATTTAGAGTACTTATACCATCGTAAAGGCGAGAATTTAATATTATAAAAAATAATGTCAGCCCCGGGACAGCAGCATGTCGGCAGCGGCGCGCAGCAGCACGGGCACGGGTGCGCCCAGCGCGGCGGCTCACCTTGGAGAGCGAGTACAGATAGTGCGCGGGCGCGACGTGGCCCCGGGACAGCAGCATGTCGGCAGCGGCGCGCAGCAGCACGGGCACGGGTGCGCCCAGCGCGGCGGCTCACCTTGGAGAGCGAGTACAGATAGTGCGCGGGCGCGACGTGGCCCCGGGACAGCAGCATGTCGGCAGCGGCGCGCAGCAGCACGGGCACGGGTGCGCCCAGCGCGGCGGCTCACCTTGGAGAGCGAGTACAGATAGTGCGCGGGCGCGACGTGGCCCCGGGACAGCAGCATGTCGGCAGCGGCGCGCAGCAGCACGGGCACGGGTGCGCCCAGCGCGGCGGCTCACCTTGGAGAGCGAGTACAGATAGTGCGCGGGCGCGACGTGGCCCCGGGACAGCAGCATGTCGGCAGCGGCGCGCAGCAGCACGGGCACGGGTGCGCCCAGCGCGGCGGCTCACCTTGGAGAGCGAGTACAGATAGTGCGCGGGCGCGACGTGGCCCCGGGACAGCAGCATGTCGGCAGCGGCGCGCAGCAGCACGGGCACGGGTGCGCCCAGCGCGGCGGCTCACCTTGGAGAGCGAGTACAGATAGTGCGCGGGCGCGACGTGGCCCCGGGACAGCAGCATGTCGGCAGCGGCGCGCAGCAGCACGGGCACGGGTGCGCCCAGCGCGGCGGCTCACCTTGGAGAGCGAGTACAGATAGTGCGCGGGCGCGACGTGGCCCCGGGACAGCAGCATGTCGGCAGCGGCGCGCAGCAGCACGGGCACGGGTGCGCCCAGCGCGGCGGCTCACCTTGGAGAGCGAGTACAGATAGTGCGCGGGCGCGACGTGGCCCCGGGACAGCAGCATGTCGGCAGCGGCGCGCAGCAGCACGGGCACGGGTGCGCCCAGCGCGGCGGCTCACCTTGGAGAGCGAGTACAGATAGTGCGCGGGCGCGACGTGGCCCCGGGACAGCAGCATGTCGGCAGCGGCGCGCAGCAGCACGGGCACGGGTGCGCCCAGCGCGGCGGCTCACCTTGGAGAGCGAGTACAGATAGTGCGCGGGCGCGACGTGGCCCCGGGACAGCAGCATGTCGGCAGCGGCGCGCAGCAGCACGGGCACGGGTACGCCCAGCGCGGCGGCTCACCTTGGAGAGCGAGTACAGATAGTGCGCGGGCGCGACGTGGCCCCGGGACAGCAGCATGTCGGCAGCGGCGCGCAGCAGCACGGGCACGGGTGCGCCCAGCGCGGCGGCTCACCTTGGAGAGCGAGTACAGATAGTGCGCGGGCGCGACGTGGCCCCGGGACAGCAGCATGTCGGCAGCGGCGCGCAGCAGCACGGGCACGGGTGCGCCCAGCGCGGCGGCTCACCTTGGAGAGCGAGTACAGATAGTGCGCGGGCGCGACGTGGCCCCGGGACAGCAGCATGTCGGCAGCGGCGCGCAGCAGCACGGGCACGGGTGCGCCCAGCGCGGCGGCTCACCTTGGAGAGCGAGTACAGATAGTGCGCGGGCGCGACGTGGCCCCGGGACAGCAGCATGTCGGCAGCGGCGCGCAGCAGCACGGGCACGGGTGCGCCCAGCGCGGCGGCTCACCTTGGAGAGCGAGTACAGATAGTGCGCGGGCGCGACGTGGCCCCGGGACAGCAGCATGTCGGCAGCGGCGCGCAGCAGCACGGGCACGGGTGCGCCCAGCGCGGCGGCTCACCTTGGAGAGCGAGTACAGATAGTGCGCGGGCGCGACGTGGCCCCGGGACAGCAGCATGTCGGCAGCGGCGCGCAGCAGCACGGGCACGGGTGCGCCCAGCGCGGCGGCTCACCTTGGAGAGCGAGTACAGATAGTGCGCGGGCGCGACGTGGCCCCGGGACAGCAGCATGTCGGCAGCGGCGCGCAGCAGCACGGGCACGGGCGCGCCCAGCGCAGCGGCCGACAGCTCCGCGCCCAGACCGCCACGCATGACAAGCCCCACCAGCCACTCACACGGGTCGCTTCTGGATCATGTTCATATATGAAAATGAATTGATTGAATTTACTCCATCTCAGCACAGTTTTAGGTACAATAGGCACGCGAGTTCATGTCCATCCTGAGGAATGTGGTAGTTCTGTGACCTATCATAATTGATATCGATAATCTCATTTGGTCAACCATAATATCTTTTCCTTTATTCCAACTTTAAGTAAGTAAATATTTATTTATTTATTTATTTTTATTTAATACTTTATTACACACGTTATTAAATAATAGTATTGAAGAAAAAAAAATTAAAGGCCCGATCCACATTACAGTGCTGTTCTCGGTTCGTTCTCGGTCCAGTCTCGATTCGGTAAAATCTTATTGTGTTCACATTAGACGATCTGACTCTATTCACGATTCAGTTTGCAACCGCCATCGATAGTCAAAAGTCGTGTTTATTTTAACTAATAAATTTAACGTAATTCAAGCATTTAATTTGTTATTGTAATACTCGTAGTTGTCTTTTGTAACGGAAAGATTTTTGTAAATCTATGTTTTTTAGCTGGGACTATTTTAAACAACTCTTGTTTTATATATTAAACTATTAACAACTATTGTCTTATAGAGCCTAAACAAGATTTATATTAAGTAATACATAAATCAATATTTTACATTTGTATTAGTAACAAATGATATACTTTTTTTTAAATAAATATACATATAAATAATACATATATAAATAAACATATATTACACCCAGACTCGGGGCGGGAATCGAACCCACAACCTTGGAGCAGAAAACAGGGTCACTGCAAACTGTGCCAACGGGTCAGTCAATAATTCAATTTATTATTCTATTTTTTAGTATTTGTTTGCAACAGAAATCACCACAATCATCTGCAAAAATTTCAACTGTCTAACTATCACGGTTCATGAGACACAGCCCGGTGACATACGGACGGACGGACGGACGGACAGACGGACAGACAGACGGGCGGATGGACAGCGGAGTATTAGTAATAGGGTCCCGTTTACCCTTTGGGTACGGAACCCTAAAAATGAAGAGAAGAGGTTGATACAGTAAAAACAATTATTAATTTTTAAATCATAATTACCTTTTTCAAAATTTCATGATTTTTGAGACATCTTTTGCACTGGAAACTATATTAAATCATAACTATTTACTGATGTACTTGTCGTTATGACAAATGACAGTGAACTGACTCAGCCGAGAACAAAAGAACCTGACTGAGCCGAGAACAAAAGAACACACTGTCGCGACATGCTGCTAGAGGACCGATCTCGTTCAGTCCAAATATTATTTGCGACGGATCGTTGCTGAGCGTGACTTGATCGGACCTTGACTGTTATGGATAGTATGAATACTCTCATTGTTTCTTGTGTAACAATATTTTACCGGATCGAGATCGGACCGAGAACGAACCGAGAACAGCACTGTAATGTGGATCGAGCCTAAATGTGCAATGGCAGCCTTATTATGCTTTTGTATTATAAAGGGTTTTTTTCTATTTGAACTTGTTGAAGGCGAAGTACTCATGGTTTCGTAAAAAAAAAAACAATATAATTGCGGTCAATAGTTTTTAGTATCAACAAGCGCGCGTCATCGTCAAAGACAACACTCGATTGCGGACGAATGCGGTGAGGTGGGTGAAGACGGGGAGCGCTGCCCCCACCCTTCACCTCAGGCCCCGATGGACATGAACTCGCGCGCGTACTGTACACTTAGTATTAAATTATGTCATAAATTATAATGCAGGTATAACTCATAAAAATACTCTACTCATAAACAAAAAAGTTGAAGCTTACACAGTATTTAATATATAAGCACCACAGGATGTCACAATAAGACATCGCTCCAATGTAAACCGTGGCAGTTGCAAGTGACACATAAAAGTGGGCTTCTTCCACCCAGTAGTTACAGAAGTTGGCTCCTTTTCAGACATCAGGTACGCATGTTGAACATCACCAATTAGCTCAGCGGCCCATAGTTCTGAGAAGTCTCTTTTTGTGCCAAGTAGTGTTTCACCCTATAAGATAGAGATTTTTTATTATTAAAATATGAAAAAATATATAATACTATTTTCTGCAGTTCTCACAAGGTAAGGTCACGATAGCTATATAGCCCTAGGGTATGTTAATACAGTTCCTTTTATTACATAATATAATAGCAAGTAGTTGTAACATAAAATATTTGGTATTTATTGTCCAAATGACCATAGTAACTTCCAGCATGGCACAAATAATTAAAAAAGTTCTTGTGACTCCAATCACTTGTACTATAACTTGTAGAAGTTATATTGTATATAACTTATTTTTTTTTAATATTATAGTTTTATTTATTTATTATATGGTACATAATATATTTACCTGACACTGTGAGAACTGAGTGCTATGTATTTCCAGTTGATTTTTTTTTATAAGATAAAGCAATCTTTGAGACCACAGGCCTTGAACATACAATCCATCTTTTTTAATATAAGGCTTAAGGGTCCTAAAAGGTGCATCTTCAGCAGGGCTTTCAAGCTGTGAAAAAAAAATTACAAATTATTAAAATAATATTCAATAATAATCAGTATAGCTGGACATAATTAATTATTATAATATATAATTATTTGTACATTTTCTATAGGTCTGAGCTATAAGAATATAGACTGTATTCTGCATAGAATTAGTATAGTTAGAAGTAGAACCATATTTAAATATAATATTGTTTGTATAAAAATATTGTCATTGCTTTGTTGTGGTAAATTTTGAAAAAAAAAAATAACATTATTAAGACAGCACTTACAATTTAATTAATTAATTTGTAATTAGAGTCACTACTCTAGTTTTAATATTTTAGATTTGATATCACAAACTTACAATATTTATGCCCTTTTGACATGTACAATAACTTATTTAATGTATTTGAAATAATAATAATGAACTTACTATAATTATTCCTTCATTAATTTCAAAAGCAGTTAAAAAATGTCTTCCATTTACATATTGTGCACTTAGTGCCCAACTATTAGAATTCTTCCTGAAGTTTGGCAAGTACTCTATTGGTTTTAAAACATATTCCACAGTTTGAGGTTTGGTTTCATCTAAAACAAAACAAAACAAAAAAATATATAACTAATGCCTTAATTATATAATTAATATACCATTAAATAATCATAAATAGTATATGTATGTATGATACATTCTAGCAGTAGAGAAGAAAAAATATAACTATCATAAAGGCATTACTGTATGTAGAAGAATAATGAAAAGTTAAATGACAAGGTTACCTTTAGAACCACTTTGTGTAAAGAATGTGATTTTATCTTTTGACAATTGTTTTATATAAGACATGAAACCATCTTTCTTGTCTCTATCAATTTGAGTTCTTATCTGTTGAAGCCAATTGTAGCCAAAAGATCTGTGTTCCAAGACTAACTTCCATTGTTGAGTTGGACCTTTAGAAATCTAAAAGAAAATAAAATCTTTCAAAGATTTGATTTTTATCAACATTTTTTGTGTGATAAAACCGCTTTATTTATAATATCACTATGTAATAGCAAAACACTTACAAGTAGCGCGAGGAGGTCAAGAGAATCATCAAAACAAATTTGCAGATCAGCTATTTCACCTGGTACTTTTGTTTCCCCAACATCACATTGTGATTCCAAGGAGTAGAAAATGACTGATCCAGACTGTAAATAATAAATAAGTACCACATTCAGTTACTTCATTTCATTAGTTATTACTTATATATTTTGGCATAATTACTTTTGTCGCAATGATGATAATATTCTCAGATTCTTTTGTTAGCCACCACACAACAGACATAGGTTCTGAGATTTCAGGAAGAGGTAAAACTGTAATACTTGATATTGACCATTTACAATCAAAATTATTTCGTGGTGTGAATCGAGGTAAAAATGGTACGAGTAACACTTTGTCCTGGCTAACAATCAATACCCATGTCCCACTTGGCTCAAAACACATACAATACACTGGATTGTCAACAAAATCCCAATCATAAATATAGTCGAATCTCTCATATTCGGAATTAATGTACAAACAAAGCAATTCCTTGTCGCTTGATAGAGCCAAATGTTTTTTCAAACCTACTTCGTAAAAACAGTGTTTAATAATATCAAAGTGAACTAAAACGTCCAATTTAAAAAGGCCAGAAAAATCAAGAATTTCACTTTGTTGAGACATTCTTACTGAAAAATTGAAAATCCTTATTATTTGTTTTTAAAATATGTATATTTTTGTTGTTTTCTATTATTACGCATATCGTTTTTATTTTCGAGCCAATGAAAAAGACTGCGCAAGTGCATTCTGCATTTTTTAAACTTTTTTTTTTTATTAAGATCGTTCGTCTCTTAAGCGCGCTCTACACTCCGGCCGAATGGCCGAAACTAGGGATGGGCAAAAATAATCGATATATCGAAATATCGATATTTTTTTAGAAAATAATCGATAAATATCGGCGATATTTTTAATTTTGAAATATCGATAGTCGATATTTATTTCCGAATATCGGATTCGATATTTTTTTGATAAAAAATAAATATTATTTTTAAGTTTTCAAAATTATTTTCGTATTGAAATACTTTTGTCGAATTTCAAAACGTAAAAAAGCGCTGTTGCCGCACCGTCAAATTTATGCGTCAAATAGGTTACGAAGGATAATGTTGATACTGGACGCCGGATGACCTTTTTTTTTTTTAGGTATTCGGATAGGGTACGAAGGATAATGTTTTGCTGGACGCCGGATGACTTTTTTTCTTTTTTTTTTTAGGTATTCGGATAGGGTACGAAGGATAATGTTGTTACTGGACGCCGGATGACCTTTTTTTTACGTATTCGGATAGGGTACGAAGAATACTATTGTTTAAATTGTTCAAATTTTTAACTAATAATAAGTATTTTTATTTTACTAATGATATTTAAATATGTATTTTAATAATAAATAAAACTCATAAAACTGCCAATTGTGTTATATTTTTTTACGTTCGAATATTTTTAAAATTTTTCAGGTAATCGCATTTGAGATAAAAATATCGATTTATCGAAATATCGATATTTTTTGCTCAGTATGTATCGATATTTCTTGTACATATCGATACGATATATATCGATATATTTTATACATTTTCCCATCCCTAGCCAAAACGTTTTGACCAAATGTTTTGCCGAGACATGACGAGATCGAGAGCGGCCCTCCACATTCTCGCACACGCATTCAGCATTGATCCTTAAACCAGGATGTATTGGAAAATGAAAACGGGAATAGGGAAAAATGCATAGGGTTGTCAAATATTTGAAACTAACTTAAATGTAATATATTTTGTAGATTTGATGCAACAGTATTATATGAAATAAAAATGGTAAAATTGGGATAGTAAAGGTTATTTAGCTACAAATATATATATATATATATATATATATAAGGTCTAATATAATCGTATATGTTGTAGTATTATTACAGTATTTGTAAATAATTTAAAGTGACAGCCCCATTATATATATATATATATATATATATATATATATATATATATATATATATATATATATATATATATATATATATATATATATATATATATATATATATATATATATATATATATATATATATATATATATATATTATACCTATACTTGCTTTAGCGTGCCTATTATAAGTCAAGACGTTCCTTTTCACCGCTTTACAAACTGTGTCTTTTAAGCTCGTAACAAATCGAAATGAGATAGGCTTTTGATATTTTATAATTTATTAAATAAATCCTTGATATTAATGCTGACCTTTCTGTTAGTATAATATTTAATGATAAATTACTTGTACCTTAACCCTTTCCTAGCGAATATACCAAAAATAATGAAAAATAAACTTTTTATGATTCTATATGGATAAGGGGTAGTAAAGAAATCTAATTTATTTTTGCCAGATTTTTTTATTATTTCGAAGCACTATTTTTAAAACCTAGACTTACAAGTACCGTCAGGAAGTTTAGATCACAAAATGACTGGTAAAATAGGAACATTAAGTACTTCTTTTTAGGTCGAATTAATAATTAAATTAAAAAGTAATTAAACATTAGCATCGTGGTATTCTGCAAAACAATTCTTTTTTTCATTTATGCACAAAAATACGAGTATATTGCAGTGTGCACATTTTGAGTGAGGCTTTAATTGCACTTTCTTCATGCTGCATACTTTATACCTCCCTCTATTTGGCAGAAACGTAGGCCAATGTATGCCGCGGTTTCCCAAACGAACGTCTTTCAACGTTGAGAAGCCAGTTTTGCGCCTCTTCTCTCTCGGTGACCCAGGGCTAAGCACAGAGTCTCTTGATAAACTTTTCTTCTTGTTATCTTTGATATTCTTTATAGACATCAACCCTTGCGCAATGCCGCCGCAATGTATCTACTAAAGTCTTTTACAGTCTTTTTTTAAATATACACATTCACAAAAGTCATATCTAGAATACCCTAAAACAACCAGTGCTAATGAAGATGGCTCAAAATGGATGCAAACTTGTCTCTTGGCATAGTTTTACACTCAGGGGGTTATTCGAATCAGGTGCCGATGAATAATGATCTGTCCACGAAGGCCGGGTGTTGACCCCATACAGAAGTTCATTCCGATAAAGGCCAGTAGTTCTTCTTTTTTCAAGTTTAGAATTTTATCTCTTTGTGTTGCATATAAGTTACTTTGATACAGAATATTAGCCAGTAAATCACTAGTCAAGTCAAAAAAAATTATCACTTGGCGTAGTGCATTCAGCAAAATATTCGTCAACTAACCCCGTATTTGCAGAATATTCTAGTAAATACGTTTCTACGTCACATTTTTTCCATTTACGATTAGACTCGACAGTTTTATTTTTTGGATTGTGTATGTGTTGACGTAACAGTTTCCTCAGTCTGTAAATTATCTGGAACAGTGTTTGGAATAGAATATACAATTACCTCTTGGTCTATTTCCACACTAGGACCTTTTGCCTCATGTCTTGTATCAGGTTCAGCTTGGCTCGGCATTAACTCTTCTAATGCTGCCTCAAAATTTTCATAAAAATTCCTAGTTGAGTGTAGTTGTTTTTGAGAATGTTTTCCTTATCAGACAACTCCACATCTGAAGTTACAGAACAATTTGGAAGATCTTCGTTAAGTAAGGCTTCTATGAAAGCCGTAATCTTTTGAAATATTCACTATAAATATCTGTGATATAAGACAAACAAATATCGTGATATGTTCGATCTAATTAACAAAAAAATCAACCCAAAGTTACTGACGGTACTCATAAGTCCTTGTACATTTTTATCGCTATTTTAGCATTAAAATTTAAAATTATAATCTAAAACTATATAAATTGTGTAGTTAAAACTACAACCTATCATAATAATAAAAAACAATAACACTTACCCCGTTTATTCTATTTAAAAAAAAATTCTAAAACAAAAGCAATCCGCAGTTCTCAAATCCGAAACAGGTTGCTATTTGAAAGTGCCACTTACTGGCGGTAAATAGGCAAAATTTTAATAAATTACTGTGATTGGCTGGCGTATTGGTACTCGAAAGTATCGTCAGTGTCAAATACGTAATATGCGATCGTATTGTCGAAATAATGGACGAGGTATCACCCGGTACAAATTGGTACCGTCAGTTAGGAAAGGGTTAAACCTTTTTTTGTTTTAAACATTTACCTAATACTTCTTTATAGTTATTACTCAAGTTTTCAAAGCTACTAAAAATATTAATTCGAATATCTATTTTCAAATGCCCGTTTTACAATTTTTTTTTCAAATTTGTCCTTGGTTTGTAATTACCAATGGAAAGGTAAGATATTCTACTAAATGGTTAAATAATTCAGATTTCAGATCAATTTAGAAGTTTCTTAAGCAAGATTCGTTTTATCCCTATTCACCTCGCGATCACTATTCACCCCGTGGCCCGTTTTATGGTATTTTTTATCAACTTTTTGTTTTTTATTTTGACAGTTGCATGAGCTGCAGTAGATAACTATAAAAAATTGCTAAACAAAATTGCAGTAGGTAACTACAAAAAGTAGATATTTTTTTTAGCCCCGGTTTGGTCTATCCAAAGAGTATCTATGTTATAGTCTGTCGAGTCTATCCTATTATGTATTATTGTATTATATACTCTTTGCTATTATGTACTCTTTGGTCTATCCTTACATCCTTACAGAACAAATTGATAAGGATGTCTGAATAACTGATAACGTTATAAAAAGAATAGCACTAAACGTAATGAGATTTCAGGTTCAGAGGAAATGGTTAAAGCGCAGCTTTTAAAACATAGCACAATGTAAATATATAAATTCTATGATTATTATTTAGGAAATTTCAAAGCACTCACTTTTTTGTGGGAATTTCATAGATTATTATATAAAATATGATTTGAATATATAATAATTACATTTATCTTTATTTAAAAAAATAGTAATGTTTGTAATTAACACTTGTATAACTTTAGTAAGTTATATAAGTGTTAGTTACAAAGGCGTGAAGTTATTTAATATTGCTATTTAAATTAACCTACAAAGATACATAGAGTAAAATTTTACTATAATTTTTCAGTTTACAAAATCAATAAATCAAAAAATGAAGTCTACTTTTCATCGTGGGATGCACTTTTTATTTAAGAAAAATTTACTGTTTACAAACAGTATTACATCTGGTGGTTTTATGGGTATAGGTGATTTAATTCAACAAGAAATTGAATATCAATCCCATATTTTACCAAAAAGATACAACTGGGCACGAACAGGTGAATAATAATTCAATTAATTCACATTTAATTATTTTCGTCATATTATGCATATTTATATTTTCAGCCAGAATGTTTATTGTTGGCACCTTGATGGGTCCTTTGCACCATTATTATTATATATACTTAGACAAAATTTTACCTAAAACAAATTTAAAAACAGTTGGACAAAAGATTTTAAGTGATCAACTTTTTGCTTCTCCAGCAACAATTATATGTTTCTTTTATGGTATGGGTATTTTAGAAAGAAAAAATTTTCAGCAAAGTACAGATGAAATTAAAAGAAAATTTAAATATGTTTATATGGTAAGTGATATTTAATTTTAAAATTTACTGACCACATTATTAATAATTGTTTAATATTAGTTTTTTTTTTGCAGGGTGATTGTTTATTTTGGCCTCCAGTGCAGTTTGTTAATTTTTATTACTTGCCCACTCACTACAGGGTATTTTATATAAATTTCGCAACAATGATATTTAATGTATTTATGTCATATATGAAACATTTTGACCAACATAAATAATTAATATAGAATAAGGTTAATAATTACATAATGTCATAAATTATTTGTGTTTCTATTATTATAATATAAATGCGTAAGTTTGTTTGGATGTTTGTTACTTTTTCACGCAAAAACTACTGGACGGATTTAGATGAAACTTTGCAGTAACATAGCTTATACATCAGAATAACACATAGGCTACAATTTATAAAGATTTTATGTAATTTGGCCATAATATACATAGTTTAAAAATTATCACGCGAAAATGCGTATGTGACGCCTTACGACCTTCTGTTCGCGACAATTCAATTACTGTGCACACCGCAAGTGTGGAGGAACATTTTTGACGTGATAACGTCTAGTAAATTGATGAAAGCTACTGGGTGCATGTACAAAAAACATGAAATCATTGTCACAATTAGTGAGCGAGAGCGCGGAACAAGCGTTAGAGAAGCACGATCGGCTCGGCCTAAGCGTTCGGCTCACGGTCGCGTCCATGTAGAATTTACAGCGGCAAATGGCGGCATACGCACGCAATTTCTGTTTTGTCAATATTGAAGTAATGTCAAATAGTGAAAAGTAAATAGCCGCGTCCAGACCGACCGAGCACGGCTCGCGAGCCACGCTCGGAAATTCGCGAACCAGTCGCGAGCCGTGGCACCTGAGGCAAATTTGAAAGGTTGCGAGCGGGGCTCGCGAGCCAAGGTGAGCCATTTTGAGCATTTAGTTTCTCTCCGGCATACGATATTATGATAAATCACGTGTTTTCAGCTGCTAAATGATGTGGGTCTTTTGAAACCCACAACATTTTGAAACTACTGTAAATTGGTATTAAGCGAATAGAGTATTATTTATTCATTTTTAATTCACTGGCTCGCGAGCGTCGTTATATCCGTCCACACCGCGCGAGCAGCTCAGACTGAGGCGCCTTTGAGCATCGCCAAAAACCGACAAATTATGGCTCGCGGTCGAGCGCCGCTCGGCCGAGGCAACGTGTGCGCGAGGCAGCCCGAGCCGCGTCCACACCGGCCGAGGCATTGGCTCGCGACTCGCGAGGCTGCCTCGCGAGCCAATGCCGGCCGTGCTCGGTCGGTCTGGACGCGGCTAATGACGTTACGAGTAAAATGGTTACCATAGTATATTACAACAACAATTGCAGCAAAAAAGGTAATTAAGTCTTGCATTTTAAGAATTCGATTAGCGATATACGGCGAGTTGCACGAAACCGTCGCTAACTTTCCGTTAGTTAAGTTGCAATTAATCTTAAAATTAGTTGATCTCATGATTAATTTAAAGCTGTTGGAATTAATCATCCGTTAGATAGGTCTTTAATTAAACTAAATTTTTTTGTTCATTTAATCAGATGTAGGTTTCGTGCAACAGATAATCACGATTCTTGTGATTAAATTAGTTTAATAAACACTTAAATTTTAAGATTTGTTTCGTGCAACTCGGCGATAATCTCATAATTATGTTTGTTATTTGATTATTAAAAAAGTAGCATTGGTCGGCGAGTGCAGTAATAATAGGTTATATTACAATTTTGTCTAAAAAGTTATTAGGACTCATATAATTACGATCGTAAGTAAACTGGTTTTATTTAGTATATTTTTACAATTTTCATAAGTGGTTAATGATAATCTAATTTGTTTTGCTAACTTTAAGTTATTATACTTACCTTCTTTATTAAACTTGATTATTTCTTGTATTACATAACTTTATTTTGCTTTTATATTAAATACAATTAATTACCTGTAGCTTATAGGGGAGACTGGGTACGGTTGTGCCAGGGTACGGTAGTGACAGTCGTCTTATTAGCGAAATTATGTGGAATACGGGAGAGGGTGCTATGGGAGAGAGAAGCGGGGTGCAAGTCTGAACGAGTTCCCCAGCATTACGACAGCCATCGTGCGACGTTAACGTGAGCAGGAGCCCACATTGCTTTTGAACAGTCAAAAGTAAGTATTTTTGTTTGATTACCTTTAACAATTACTTTTATATATACAGATAGATTACCGCGTATTTTTTTACGTTATAAGTTGAACATTAATAGATAATTACGAGTGATTAATTTTTACATAGATTAATTGGCAAAGTCGTGGCAATTTTTTGTTTTCGAAAGAGTGCGTCGGGTACGGTTGTGACAAATTTTGTGGGTACGGTTGTGACATATATACCTATGTTTTTTTGTTTTTAGATGCCTAGAAAACGCTTGCGGAAGACCAAAAGAGTGCGGTGTGACATCAGTGAATATGAAGATGCTTATAAAGAAGTGAACCCGGGATCTATTTCCAGAAATGCCTCTTTTTATTATTAAAGCTTTTTATTATAATTTACAAACTGAACTTAACATTCAAGAATATTTTGTTTCATCTTGTTAAATATTTATAGCAATAAAACTTATTATATACCATTTTGTTGTATGTATATGCATGTCACTACCGAATCCAACCACTGTCACAACCGTCCTTGCCCTGGGGCCGGTTATGACACTTTCCCCTTTTTTTTTAATTTGATCTTATGAGTAATACATCGTATTTAGGGACAATATTTTAGTATTTTTACGTCGACAAATGAACAAATTATGATATAAATAACTTATCTACCAGCTTACCAGTAAATTAACAAAATTAATGGCGATAAAACAAAAATTGTCACAACCGTACCCAGTCTACCCTATACATAGATACAAAATAATGATAATTCAGTGATAATAATTCAATTCCATTAATGTTTTCTTATGACGTTATCACGTAAAAATTATCGTCCGTAAACCGACTTTACAGACAACCAATTTTTTTTTGTTCAAGAATCTTTGTCACCGAACTACGATTTTGATTTATTCTTGTACGAATTTGAAACGGATAGTCTGAAACGAAACGAAGTGTTTTCAAGGAATTCGTCTGTTGGTCAAAGACGGTTGTCTAGGCTGAAAACAGAAAATGGAGCTACAGCGTCGACCATAGGTGAGTTATTGAGGGAGGTCGAAGTTTTACGGACAGCTGTATACCTCGATCAACCAACCTGTTTGTAGTTCGGCTGAAGATCCACGAGCCGAGCTAACCCGACATTATTCCAAAGATATCCCGGACATCCCGGATTGCACGAGATTAGTATGAATCTGGGACAGTTTAAAAAATATAAGGCACCGGCCGAGGACGCTATTACGTCAGAGCGTCTAAAAGCGGGTGGAAAACTGGTATTGAAAGTCCTTCAGAGGCTTTTAATGCCGTTTTGCTCGTGGGCGTAACGTAGGAGGCCTGGAACAGAAGCGTGGTGGTGCTCTTTTTCAAGAAGGGTGATAGCACCATGTTGCAGAATTACAGACCCATTTCCCTTCTGAGCCACGTCTATAAGCTGTTCTCTAGGGTCAATACGAATCGTCTGACTACTGACTACTTTAGTAAATAGGAAATTTTGTTTGAGCCACTTAAGACGTTATAGGCCACATTGTATGTCAATTAATCGTTTTTTTACTTTTTCGATTGCAATTTTCATAATATCTTGTCTAGTAATATTTTTTACTCATGAGGATTCGGTGAGTAAATAAAGATAAAATAGTAATGTAATTTTTATATTGTATAATTGAAAAGGCATGCAAAAAAAGTAACTCTCTTGAAAGTATTTGATTAAAGACTTTCCTTTTACAGATTTTGTGTACATTATTTTTTAATGTTATTATTGAAAAAAAAAAAAATGTTGATTCTTCAGGTTCTAGTTTCCTTGGGTAAACTGTAATTATCCTTAGGTTGCTATACTTCAATATATAACTTTATTTTTTATTTATTTTCCTTTATTTCGCGTTTTATGCGGTGTGTGAGTATCCGGTGGCCTATTGCGGGGTATGGGGAAAAAGAGGGCAACCCATCTACATCTTGTGCGGATGTTCATGGGCTTCAGTAGTCGCCAAAAAGCTCCGACTGCTCGTTTGCCCCTCTATACTATAAAAAAATAATAATTAAAGAACTTTGAGAACCAATTTAAGTAATTATTTACCAAAAAAAAGGTCAACAATTTTTATATCCGATCTTTGTAAAATCAAATAATGAAATAAAATAATATATATGAAACGTTATTTATAATGATTATACAGTTTAAAAATATTTTTGAATATACCTACAAAAACCTATCAATCGTAAAATAAAAACCAAGGGGTAGCACGGATCAATGCGAAAATACGCAAAATTTACTTTTTCGTTTAATTGCAAGTAGCACACATATTTATTTATCAGTCAGAGCGTCAAAAGCAAAATTAAGGACGTCGCGTAGTAAAATAGCTTTGCCTTATATGGCCAACACTAAAAAATGTCTTGTATTTCGCAGTATTTACAGGTTGTACGATCTTACCTCTATATCCGAACGCACCCGATATACCCGGTCGGCGGTACGGTCGCTAGATTTAAATAATTATAGGGTCATTCTATTCTACAGCAAAAAACCTGTACATTTAAGATATATATATATATAAGTGTAGTTATTTTCTATTATGATTTTAAATTTATATCGTTAATTGATAAGTATTATCAATATACCTTAGAATTATAAAAAAATAACACTATGATTTAATAGCGAGAGTCACGTGCTATTAATGTGTTTTCCAGGTTTAAGCACATGTCGATGGCCAAATAAAATATAAAATGTCTGTGTGGAAGATTTATAATATTGCAATAATACTTTAAAAATAGTCTACTTTGTCATAATATTTTGCAAAAATGTATTTTTGGTGCATTCTAACAATTAGTTTCACATGATTCTATGTGTTACAACTTTTTTCGTCATTTCTGTGATAAATAGTATTTTTATATAAAAAAAAATATATTACTGGTAATATTCTCAACTAGGTTTAATATTTTTAAATCATGATTACATCGGGTCTAAACGTTATTTTCTGCTAGGGACATGATTTATAATTCCTATTATATTGTTACTAATTATTGCTTCATAAAATCTAAAACAATTGCCTAATCTTGCCCAAACTATGCCCTAACGAATGCAACATTCAGAACTTTAAACATTAACCTATTTCTGCTAACTATACGTTCAATGGTTTTTCATTAATTATAAACGAATTATTGTTGCCTAAAGTGAAAAAATTATTACCTAAAGTTGCCTGATCTGTGCCCTAGTGATTTCTGTAATTATAATCAAGAAATGATAATTTTACCTGCTAACTATACGGAGGTGGTGTTTTGCCTCCTTGCAGACGCCTCTTAATATTCGCTGCGTTCAATTAACATTTATTTTGAGTTTTTGAGCTATAAATCGGTAAGTTTTTGCATTTTAATATCATATGGTTATTGTTTTTTGATTTGAATGTTTTTTTTTTAAACCGACCAATGCTTAAAAACTCCTTATTTACTAAAATTAATCTTGCAGTCAAAATATCAAGGAATTTGGTAAAACATTGGTCTAATAGGGTCAAAAAACAAAAAGATAATGAAGAAACCAGAGCTTGAAAAGGAAGTAACGATTGAAATAGGTGGACAGACAGCGGCTAAGACGAAATTCCAAAATTATCAGCCAGAGGACGATTCTATTGAAGTAGAGGTGACTGATGAATGTATCCCTAATGATGCCGTTGAGACAGAGTTACTGATAGGGAATATTTGTGAGTCAATCACTGGAAAGTACATTGTTTATCAAGACAATGGACGACTCGTGAAACTTCAAGACCAAGAAGAACAATATGAAGTAAACAAATATTGTGTATTTCAAGACGAAGGAAGTCTATTTCCAGGGCGCATCACAAAAATCTGCCAATCTCCTGTTGAAATGTTGGTGAGCTGCTTGAATAAAAGATTTGAAGGAGGTTGGACATGGCCAGAAAATCCGGATATAACTAAAATTACTGATTAAAGGAAGATAAAAAAGGACGTCACGGAACATCATTTATATTTAAGATTACTTTTTGGGCCTAGAATGGGGAGAATAATTCCTGATTTTAAAGGAAATATGATCTAATATTTTACTTCAAGTTAATTTAATGATAAAATAGGTTTTTTTTTTCAAATGTATAAGACTGTTGATCCGAATGTATAAGAAAGATTGTTGATCCTGACTGTTGATTTAATATGTATCTTTTCTGATTGATCTCAATGTATCGGTTCCTTAAACATGTGTAAGCTATGAAACTCATGCTGTTATAATGACCAAAGATTAATTTTTTTTTTTAAGCAATGCATTGATATGTTTATTTTAAAATTAATTATAAAAATCACCTCATTAACTTCCTTAGCCGTTTCCATTATCATGGGGCCGTTCGCTTATTTAAGCTCGTTAGTGTGAATTTTTATATCTGTGGCAGTACAAAAAAATTGTTTAAAATGATGGGTTAATAATAAGCATGTATCGTGGTTAAATATTACCTAGAATGTAAAAAAATGCAATAAAATAGGTTTTTAAGCTGAGAGAAAATGTTGGTCTTATGTTACCCCAAAATCAACATAACTTTGGACCACGAATATTTCTGTCTAAATCTCAGGATTCGCACATAATTTGTAAACTTTTTTATGTAATTGGTATTTACAAAATCATAAGATCACTTAAATCTCAATTACTGGGTAGTGATTCTATACATTTTATGAACTAACTACCGCAATTTGTCTCATAAGTGGTCCAAAGTTACCCGGAATGACTGTATAGTTAGCAGAAATAGGTTAATGTTTAAAGTTCTGACTGTTGCATTCTTTAGGGCATAGTTTGGGCAAGAATAGGCAATTGTTTTGGATTTTATGAAGCAATAATTAGTAACAATCGGAGGTATTATGGTATTCACTTGTCATTTACTCTATGGTCTTTAGTTTATCATGTAAAATGATCATTTCTCGATTATAATTAGAGAAATCACTATGGCACAGATCAGGCAACTTTAGGTAATAATTTTTTCACTTTAGGAAACAATAATTTGTTCATAATTAATGAAAAACCATTGAACGTATAGTTAGCAGAAATAAGTTACTGTTTAAAGGGTAAATATTCGGAAGTTCTTCAATTGGGTAATTATTCGGAAGTGGGACTCCTGCTAAAATCGGGGTAACAAGAGAGAGAAGAAATATTAAGTTGGCTCATGACCAAATTTTTGAAAAAAAAAACTATTCTTTTTTTTTTGCTGGTTAGAACTAGTTCTTGCTTAATGCCTTAGTTAAAACTTTGTTAAGTTGTTAGGTCTTTTTTTTTGCTAGTTAGAACTAGTTCTTGTTAAATGCCTTTATTGCGTTGCAGCATGTTCATCTTGCACAGCACCACTCACTTATGTACTGTACTCGACCGTACTCCGAACGATTTCAGGGCAGTAGCGAGTAGTTTAGCCACTAAATAACAAGCCACTCGATTAAAATACTGGCGTAGTGCGAATTAGGCATTAAGCGCCGTGCGCTTTCGCAATTTGTGGGAGTCATACTAGCGCTCTTACTTCTTGTAACTTTGTAACTTATTTTAAAGTAGAACATAAATATAAACAAATATATCATATAATATTAAAAAATAGTCATAGATATTTTAACTGAAATATTCTTGTAGCTTGTATACAACCCCTGCGCAGAAGCCGTTAGCCGCATGACGTCACGCGTCGATGGTGAGTAGGGTTGACAAAAAAAGGCCACATAAAGGTAGGTTATTATTGTATATACTTTACACAAAACTAATAAATATAAAAGTCTCGGTCGAAATATAAATTTTATTAGTCTAATAATAAATAGTAAATAAAAAACGCTGTTATTATTGCGTAGATTATATATAATTATGTATTAATATTTAAAGAATAAATGAAACGAAGCCTTAAAATAATAGTTTACTTGTTCCAACCAACGAAAACAAATAAAAAAAAAAAAAAAAAAACAAAACAACAATGAACTGATTCAGAGCGAAAGCAAAAAATGATACGTACGTATCGGCTGCGTTGCTAGCGCGTAGTAACTAAAGTCTGAAGTGAGATGGGTAGTCATCGGCAAACCAGCGCATGGCTACTGATATGGTTGTGTATGGATTGGATCATTGATTTTTCGAACAATGTGAACTTGCGCCACGCAAAAATTGGTCAGTGCATAGATTATAACAAATGCTAGTAAATATTTTATTAAATTAGTCTATTTAACAGAAATAATAATACTTTCAAAGCCATTTAATAATGTTTATAGAACATATTTTAGATTATTATAATGCACGTTTGTATGTAAAAGTGTTAGATAAAAAAATATTTTGTTCATACATCACATTACTAAAACTGTATAAAGTTAAAATCTTTAAGCAACAAATAATTGTATATTTAAGCTAATATAAATGATACCAACTCCATACCAAACCAACTAAATTATACATTATTTATAAGCACATTTCAGCCCCAACACATTCTCCAATCATCTTTTCTAGTTTGTAGTTTCACTACAATGCGATATAAAGCTAAGGCTGGACCAAGAGGCAAACCTAAGCCTCTTACAATATCTGCTCTGCAAGCCATACTTAAGGCTTGGCCATCGAATTCCTGAAAAAAGAAAAAAAATATATATATGGGTGAGGCTCACAAAAAATGTACCATAACACACGGGAACTTGTAACACACAATAACACACTAGAAATAGGTAACGCGCTGGAAATGTTGTAAAGGTTCATTCACATGACAATTAGTAAAAGAATTATAAATAAAATACTTATGTGGATAAATAATCAGTCTTTATTATTAATTCTTAATAAAATTGAGATCTTAATTTGTACTATAATTTCTTTTTTAAACAATCAGAGATAGTTTTCTAATAGGAATATTAATTTGACAATTAAATTTATATTGTTCCAACATTTGTTTTTTTATTTTTATTTTTATCTTTGATCTATTTTTTTACTTTAACATGATTTCACTTCCGAGTCATTAATTGAATTGTCACAGTCCTTTATGTCGTTCTCCTGAGCCATAGTCATGAACCATTCTCTAGCCAGGCTAGAGAATAATAAATACCTTCATTTCCTCGTTTTCATTAGATGTAAGACTTATTCCAGTTGCTTCAGTATTAGTGTCTAATTTTTTTTTGTTTTCGTTATCCGTACTGTCTCTCATTTCGTCTGTACTGCTTTCATATTCTGTTTTATGTTTCTTATTTTTTCTACGGTTTATATTTATAAGTTTTCTTTTATTTGGATTATTCGTTTTTGCACAAATCTTGTCAACAAATGGCATAATATTTTCCTTCGAGCTTGAAGCAATAATGTCTCTTTTTGGATCCACTTCTTTTAAATTGAATGGGCCATATTGGGTCAAATCAAAGTAAGACTTATTTTCCTCAGTATGCCTTATATCAGACAATACTGTTATCTTTTTTTTAGGAGTAATAGATTTTTCGTTCTTCACTACTATTGGTTTTAGTAAGTCTGCAGATTTTACATTAAGACAGTTGCAAAAACCTGGTCTACTTTTTTGGCAAAAACAGCTCAGATAACGGTAAAAAATCGAGTTTGCTGAGTCAACGTTGATGATAATTTGATGTATTTTCATCGTATTTGGTACTGGTACTAGATTTACTGATTCGTTCAGTACAGCATCGTCCGGAATATAAAATAATTGAATTTCTGTTTCAGACGCCTGAAGCAATTCGTAAGCTGTTTTAGCATCGGGAATATCCGAACCATATGCTACGAAAGAATCTAATCTGCGTTTTATAGCCCCCCCCACTCCATCAGCGGCTCTTTTGCCGTGCGAGGCTTCGAAAAAGTTCCATGTTGAAAATGGGAAACCGAGTTCCTTTGTTAGTTTTGAAAAATAGTAAAAATTTTTTTTTTGCTGATACTGAACCGTAGGGCCATCGGAAAAAAAATGAATCCCATTTACTTTAGGCATTTTCCGTTTGATCAATTCTAGCACTGGTAAGAGGTGAGCCCAAATGGCGTCTGGTCCATGTTCTTTGTTTGGAGACATAGATGCAAATGATTGATCACCGTTTGTAGAATACATAATACCAGTGTGAAGGCTAATCTGTTGTCTAGATCCATCAAAATGCATTGCTTGTATTTCAGTGCTTAATTTACAAGTATAGTTCTCGGAAAAGTCGATGTGTAATGCTACGGTGTGCTCATCTAGATTTTTTGTACACCTACGATATTCTTGGTACTGATGGATAATATTGTAGGAATGAGTTTTGAAATTCTGCAATTCTTCTTGAAACGCTTCCATGAGTATTTCCAACGTACCAGTCTTTTTTTCCTTGCTAATTTTCTTCATAGTCTTCGTCACATCGCTATTTCTTTTCGGTTTATATTCATGAGGTTTTAAAACCCATTCGTACCATGATATACTGTCATTTGCTTTTTTATCGCGTATAGTAAAGTTGACACACTTATTTTTGCACAACTCACACTCTCCATAAGCACATTTCTTAGACTTGATATCACAAACGACCATGCCCAATAATTCATCAAGATCTTTTGTTCCTATTAAACCAGTCGCCTCGAGTACTGTGGCTTTCATTTGTAAATTTTCATGTCTTTTGCAAGCGCAGGTATCTCGCTTCTCAGCTTTTGGTGGCAATACATAAAATGGTCTGTATCTTTTGAATGTAGCGAATGACAGTTTTCCACCTTCATGTATGTATTTTTGATGTAGTTTACGTAGAGTTCCGAGCAAATACCTTCTCTGTTTTTTCTGTTTTCTTTGAGTTTTTATTTCATTTTTGCCAGCCGTCATTTTGCTGACATCATGCCTCTCATAAAAGGCTCTCAAGTGGGCCTGTATTAAACTACTTTTATTTTTCTGTGGCGCATGATGCCGTATTTTTCCTTTCAAGCCTAAATAGGTAGCTATTTTGGTCTTCATGTTGTATCTATGTATAGTGTCACTTTTGCTGAAAACATTTTTGATCAGTCGTTTTTCTTGATTTTTTTTATTTTTGTAACTCTCCTTTATACTTTCGACAATCACGTGATGTTCAAGCAGTGCTTTTTTCACTCTTTCCTTTTCTTCAGGGCGTATATTTGGTAAATGTTGATGAATGTAAGCATTCGTTTTCGAAGAAGGAGTCATTTTTTCAAGATCGTCATTTATAGTTTTAGCACTTGAGTTAGAATTTTCTTTAAGATCACGAATTAGTTTATTTTTCTCTTTGACAGTTTTTAGTAACGCATTGTTTTTTTGTACAGACCTGTTTAATTTTTGCTTTATATTTTTAAAGAGCTGGTTAAATTTTTTTACTTTCTCCTTTAATTCATTGTTTTCAATTTTTAGTTTATAAATAACTCTTCGATTATTATTTCTATTCTGTTTTGAAACCTGTGCATGTTCTACTGAAGGCACTACTTCAGACGTCTGTTGTTGTTTATTTTTCTTCTTTCTATCTCTCCACTGCTTTCTTATATTTTCCTGTTCAGATGGAGCATATTCTGTTATTTTCTTTCTATTTTGTTTTGTCCTTTCAGCATTTTTTCTTTTTTGTAATAAGAACTTTTCAGGACTTTTTTCTTTTAGCCTTTGTCGATAGAGCTTTTGCCTTTCAGCCGACGTTAGCGGCATCTGAAAAATGAATATCAACTTTTACCAAAAAGAAAATTAGGTAAATATTCGGTATCGAGCCACCACCGATTTTGAGGCAAAATTTTTTTTCAGAGGTGCGTTATGACTTCAAAACATCATAACTAGTGTTGTTATGATGGCGCATGACCTTTTTTGACTTAAAAAAAAAATTAAAAAAATTATCGTACTTATTCGGTTAGAAGATCTTTATGACTACAAAACATCATAACTAGTGTTTTTGTGATGGCGCATGACCTTTTTTGACTTGAAAAAAAAATTAAAAAAAAATTATCGTACAAATAATTTTTTTGCTATACGATTATCGAAAGATATGTTTTTAATGTTATGTTATTAGGTTTTTTTTTTTTATTGATAGGTTGTTAGGTCTTTTTTTTTGTGCGTTACTTCTAGTTTTAACAAAGGCATTTATCAATAACTAGTTTTTTAACTAGGGACGACGCGTTGTAACTATAGAGGTATTAATACCTTTATGGTTGTAACTAAAAAAAAAGACCTAACAACCTATCAATAAAAAAAAAACCTCTAACAACATAACAATAAAAGAAAAAAATCTTTCGATAACCGTATGAATAAAAAAATTATTCGTATGAAATTTTTTTTACATTTGTTATTTTTTACGCCAAAAAAGGTCATGCGCCATCATAACAACATTAGTTATGATGTTCTGAAGTCATAACGGACCTCTAATAAAAAATCAGCCTCAAAATCGGTTGTGGCGCGATACCGAATAATTACCGAAAATTATTGTACATTATGCAAAATAAATATCGGTTACAATTGTGAACGAAGCTTTACACACTTCACGAGTGTTATATCACACAATTTCGTAACACACGCAACACACGTGAACAAACACACGTGAGTATATAACCTAAAAGTCGTGTAGCATCTTTAAAATACAATGCAAATCTGTGATAAACTGCATTTTTTGATAGTATCAATACCCCTCTCAACTATTATTACCCGAAATAATCATATTTTATTACTTACCATGCAAAATTGCTTCCAAAAAGTCTCAAATCTCCAAGGACGAAAAGTAACACGTACAGAAAACTGCTTCTTCCACAAAAACTGAGATGTCTGACAATACGTTGACATTTTATATGACAAGTAATAATGTTGCCATTACACAAAAAACAATTAACGTGTTGCTAGTGCTTATTACGAGTAAACTACTCCGTAACAAACTGTTTGTAACACACGTGAAATCTGATAGTCACATTTTTTTTTTCAATCATATTTTTATAATTTATTACCCGTTTTATTATATCTACCATTGACGTAATAGTTTTAAGTCCATATAGTTTACATATTACTTACATATCATGAAAAAATGTACATAAAGAGTGAAATAAAAAGTTAATGAACTCGATTTGGGGTAGGCACATTTTACTTTTCTATGAAACTGGAAGTAAGTTAATTTTTGTATTACTTACTTCTTGGTTAAATTCAAATAAATTCACTACTTCAAAGGTCTGATATTAACAAGTTAATAAAGACCGACCTAGAAAATCATAAATTAATTTATTAAGCAATTCCAAAATATTTATTTTCTTTGCTCAAAGTTTGGCTCACAAAAAATATGGTTCAGGTACATTTTTTGTGAGCCTTACCCATATAAAACCTTATATCTACTAGACATCTCTTACAATTATGGCCACGCACTGATATTTGTGGTTTCTATTCTGCTATAACGATTTGCGGTATGGTATCTGACCTATGTTATTTCAGGATAATCTAGCATTCTAATAGTTGATTGATTTATTAAATGGCTTTCAGTGGTGCTAATGCAGCACTGTCATCTTAAGGGAAAAGTACTTTAAAAATAAGCTTCGTCGTTTATGAATTCTCAGGGAAAAAGTAACAATTAATTTCGATATATAATTTTAGAACATAAATAATTTTTAGTTTGTTATTCTATACACTAACCTGTTCTCGTAAAATTGGAGCAGCCTCAGGAAAATACTCCAAAAAATAATCATACACATTGTCCACATTCCAATTACTTATGTCAGGTATGTTTGGATCTATTGGTGCTTCTTCAGATATTTTTGTTTGCACTCTATCTAATTCATGTGGTTTTAAAAATGGATCTAACAAAGACGCTTTTGTCCCATAATCTATATTATTTAGATGAATGGCAGGTGATCCTACAACATTAGGACGAGATTCTAAACAGTTATTGCACTCCCATTGGTCCCATGCTTTTAGTCTTTCAGGTATTCGAGGTGAATGACAAAGTGCATGATAAGCATCCGAGCAGATACTACAAACAGTTAGTATACCCTGAAATTGAAATTTAATGTTTTTATTTTATAAAACCGTCTAATTAAATTTTGCATACAATTAATTTATATTTAAGTTAAATACTATATCATCATATATGGATGTGCCAAAACCTTTGAAAATGGTTAAAAGTGAAAAAAAAAATAATAATAGTAGGATGAAGCCCATTGAAAAAGGAAGATATAACAAAAATGCAGGGAAAAATAATTTACGAGGGATCTGTGATCGGGAAGCGGAAGGGGGATTAAAGATAAAAAACAGTATCTCTATTTCCGGCAAAACTACAAGTCCTATGGAAAAAGGTAAGGCAAAGATGCAGGTAATAAAAAATATGTATGTTAAGACAAAAGTTAAATTAAAACATATTAACAATTGCGTCGCAGTATATTTATAACAATATTATATATATTCACCAGAATATTCATTGTTTTGAAAATAATAATCAGTTGAAAGTGTTAATTTGTAAAAAAAACGATTCGAAGGTGCTCTTGGGCCTATTTAAATAAAGTTAATTTTGATTTTGATTTTTTGATTTTGATAAAAAGATCTACAACTTTTGTATTGACACTTTTTTCACACAACCTCAAAATTTATGTGAAAAATTCAAATAACCAAGTTTTTGGTTTTTTATTTATCTTTTACATTTTTTTTTACGATCTTTAGTGAAAACTTACCTTTTTATGTCCCATACACAATATTTTTTTATTTAAAATGTTTTTTTTAGCACCCCTTCCCCTTCCCGACCTCAGATCGCCCGTAAATTTATTATTGTTATTATTCCGTTATTTTTCCCTGCATTTTTGTTATATTTTTTTCCTTTTTCAATACTTTTCATCCTACTAATTTTTTTTTGGTTTCAAAAATTATCAGCACTGCTCTAATAGTGTTGCACTGATTTTAATATTATTGCCATCATCTATATTTATCTTAATTATAAAACATAAAATCTAATATAATAAATAAATTAGTAAGCTATATATATTGAAATAACTTACAGCATCATTAGTTTCACAGCAAACTACACAAGTCTTACAATGCTGACATTGCCAAGTATTATCAGGCCTTGGTTTTAATATACTGGCACCAGATTGGAGACAGCTTAAGTGGGCTTTATTATTGCAGTCGCGACATTCAACTAGTCTGTCATTTGACCCACGAGGTTTTTGCACTCGACAAACTGAACATACACCTCCAGAAGTTTCATGTGGAACTGTTTCATCATTTTCCATTTCATCTGCACTTCCATCAAGTGACTGTTGGCTTTCCGACAGTGGTGTGTCTTCTTTATCTTTACCAGCAATCATTAACCTTTTTTTGATAGTACTTTTATTCAAAGACCCTATAGGCCGACCTCTTTTACGTTTACTAGGAACATTATTGTCAGAGGGGTCAAATACTTTCTTAGCCATTTTACGTCTCTCACCAACTCTTACCCCGGCATTTTGGGTTGTACTACTATGCATACTAGTACTGGAAGTTCCACCACGCTTTTTAGGTCTTCCCCTTGTGCGTTGTGGTGATGACCTGCATGAAGAATTGGCGGAAGATGTCATCTAAAATGTTAGTTATGTATTAAAATTTGAATTTAATTAAAAGTTTTATGTCACATACTCACAATTACATTTGCATACATAAGCTGACAAAATATATATATATATATATATATATATATATATATATATATATATATATATATATATATATATATATATATGTATATATGGGTGGTTCTCCAAAATTTGGTTAACTTGGTGTTAGCAACAATTTTTACATATTCATATCAATTTTATCCAATATTTGAAACTGCTGAGCTGTAATATAAAGTCCATTTAATTTAGTCACTCATTTTGATATATATCATAATATTCTTTATTTCCAAAAATCGACACTTCTTACTCGAAATATCAGGCCCTAGCCATGTAAGATCTCCCAAAATTACTAATCATTTCAATGTAATTATAATTCTATAAGAATAATTTGATTTAACTCTATTTAATCTCGTTTACTATTACATTACTAACATTACTATTTAATTTATAATAACAATATGTTTAGTCACATTATTTCAAGTCAAATAGTGTAAGCGATAAAAAACATCAGGCCCTAGTCATGTACGAAACTCAAAAATACGCGGCATCCAACCATAAGACCTTTTTCATAACTCACTCAATACGATTGCATCCATATTAAATTAATTGTAAACAATCCAAGCCGGGGCAACCATTTTGTTATTAGTGTGGTTGCCGAATTCACTGCGGAAACACTTGCTGTGCCAGTCAAACTCTCAGGCCCTAGGTAAGTCGTTTCAAAGGTAGTTATTTATAATTGATCTCATTACTTATTGTAAATTCGAGTTTGATTTGCTTTGTTATTTTGACCACCTATTGATTTTAATGTTTATTCTAAATAATGTGTTATATTTGATTTTGTTTCGTTTCGTCAGTCCCTAGACCATCAGGCCCTAGTCGTAAAAGTGTACTACATACTGTGTGATGCATGGTTTCAAACATAATACCAGTATATTTGTTGTAAAATATGGCGCCTAGGAAGAAAACAATATTGTTTAAAGAGGAAATTGCAAAAAAAGTCTAAACAAACAATAATGCGATTGGAATAAAAATAAAAATAACCCTGTGTTCCTGGCCTGATATATAAGAAAAAGGACAACAGAAATGTGTAAAAGACATAACTCCGCGTGACCACAGAGAAGCAAGAAAAGAAAATTGGTTAGCCTTTTCATCTGATTATGGAAAGTATTTTTGAAAATTCTGATTAATTATAAAAAAATCAAAATTTCTCTTAAAATATGAAGTAAAGTGACTGGCCCTTTTAGATGCAGCAAAGTAGATGTTATACCCACAACATAGAATTAAAACTTTACTGATTATTAGCTAAAAAAATCACTTTCAAAATGAGGTCAGAAGTTAACCAAATTTCAGAGAACCACCCATATATATATATATATTTGTGATGTGCCGGATATCCGTATCCGTATCCGTGACTTCTTGGCGGATCTTTTTCCTTATTAATTTTAAATACATAGATGAATTTCTTGATTTTGTATCCACTGAAAAACTGTAAGGTATGAGTTAGTAACACTATAACCCTAGTAGGAAGAAAATTATATACACCAGGGCCAGTCTTAGTACAATTCTGGGTTGCCCAGACTCGGCCTACTAATACTGGCCCATGACTGGCCCACCACTCAACTGACAAGTCTTGGTTGATCAGTCTTGAGCCAAGATCCACCCAATATTTATCTAACAAGTCTTGGTTTGCCATTCTTAAACCAAGACCTAGCTAATATCGAATTAACATATTTTTTTTTAATAATGAAAACTCAAAATATCTACTGACTTGTCTGGCACACGTCAACGGCAAAGCGTTAAGTGGCGATAACTATCAAGGATTAAGTAAGAAGGTTAAAATCCGTATCCGTATCCGCGGATCTTGACACCAAATATCCGTATTCGAATCCGTATCCGCGGATATTCTTTATTAACGATCCGGCACATCACTAATATATATATAGGTATATATAAAAATTTAATAACAGAATTATAACTATAATCAGATTATGTCTTTGCTTGATTAAGCCACAGACTGTCAAGCGGAAGTCCAGAGCTGGAACACCCCTGGGGATTTCGAATCACCCCTATGTATATGATGAGTATGAGTACGACTTTGAAAACAGATAAAAAACACTCCCTGAATCTTTTTGTATTTTACACAATGATTAACTGCAATAATTGTTTAATGATTTATTTATTTATTACAAAAAGTTTTCAAAATGACGACCTTTATTTTCAATACATATTCGACATCTACGAAAAAAAATTGTCTTTTAACCGTCTGAAAGCCATTGTGTTGGCTTTTACTCTCCTTTCTGCTTCATTAATTTTTATTCGCAAATCGTCCAAATTTCTTACTTCTTTTGCATAGACGATTTCTTTATAATAACCCCATACAAAAAAATTCGATGGGGTTCAGATCGGGCGATCTCGGAGGCCATGCTATGTTCCCGCCTCGCACGATCCACTTGTTTCCAAAATGCCTGTTTAAATAGTCTCTGACGATTCTGGCATAGTGGCATGTGGCGCCGTCATTTTGAAAATACATGTCTCGCCTCGTCTCTAAATCAATTTCTTTGAGCAGGGGGTCCAGATTATTTGTTAAAAAGTTTAAATATTCTTCACCATTCAATCGGTCAGGTAATTGAAATGGACCAATTAATTGTTCGTTGACAATTCCAGACAGATTACACTAAATTGTTCTTGGAAATTTGCCTGTCGCGCAAGATGAGGATTATCGACACCCCAGGAATGGTAATTATGCATGTTGAAAATCCCAGTTCGCTTAAAATGTGATTCGTCAGTCCATAAAATTGTTTTAAAAAAGTTTTCATTGACTGCTTGACGGTAATCTTCCGGTTTTAATTGTAGCACCTTTGTATGTGATATGGGTGATAGCCTTCACTCTGATGTATGCGGTGTGTTACAGATTTTTATATTCCAGTGCGGAGTTCAACGGTTCTGACGCTTACACTGGGATCTCTTTCTATTTCTTCAATAACTTCTTCTACCAATGCCGGGTCCCTTATTAGTGGCAAACGCCCTGGGATTGTCCCTGGTACTCTGCCTTCTCGATAGGCATCGCGAACTCGCAAGATAGTCCGATGATCAGGCCATCTTTCAAGTGCACGATCACCTCTTCGTTCCACTTGTTCCCGGAACAATCTCGCAGCTTCTGCAGCATTCTCTCTTGCGTACCCGTTAAAGTAGTGCATTTGTTCATAACCCTCACTTGTAAAAGGACGACGTCTTGCCATAATGAAGTAAAGACCACTTTTCACTTGCAACCAATAGATCAGTTTGTATAATTCGTTGAGAGTTCCAATAACACGAGTCCAAATCGAAATGAAATCAAAGTCCGGTGTGAAAGCCAATTTTTATCGCGTTAATGAGTAATTGTCAGAGAAAAGGAATCGCTATCGTACTGTAAGCGCAAGGGCAAGCAGACGACTAGCAGAGCAGTGTGACGTATTCAATTGTCTGTCATCACCAATAGTCACAGATTGCCCCTATCTCACTCTAACACTAGTTCATTTACTTATAGTTGTCACTTTCTGAACAACTGGCGCGGCTATCCATTGTGTACCGGTTAAACATTGTGTAGAATACAAAAGATTCAGGTACCCAGGGGCCACACTAGCGGGAAACGTCAATGCCTATCATCGCGGTAGACATTCCGATAATTTTAGCGCGATGAAGTGAGTGGCTACACTTGAAAGTTCAACGTCAACGCCCATTCTTGGCGATAAAATTGGCGCTAATGTTATTTGAATTTCAAGCAAGATAGACGTTGACGGCGCAACTCTGTATTTGATGAGTGTAATTTTTTTTTTTGTATAAATAATAAATAAATAAATATGTTTAACACACACACACACGGTCGTCTGTAAGGTAGGCAACCTAATGCCTGTGTTTTAGGTAACAGCCGACTGATATACATTTTTTTAAAATAAATATACATATAAATAATACATATATGAATACACATACATTACACCCAGACTCGGGGCGGGAATCGAACCCACAACCCTTGGAGCAGAAAATAGGGTCACTGTAAACTGCGCCAACGAGTCAGTCATCATGAACATATGCATGCCATCAACTTCCCGGCTATCTGAGATTAAATAAGAAACATATAATAATAAGTATTAATTATGTATATCTATAAATATTATTGAACGTTTTGCCAGACGACCTGAGATTGACAGTAATATTGCATTTGCAGATGGGCAGATGGCATAACAATAATAATATATAATAAATATATGTTATACAAAATAATGATAATTCAGTGATAACAAATAATTCAATTCCGTTCATCACACGTAAAAATTATTTATCGTCCGTAAACCGACTTTACAGACAAACATTTTTTATTAAGAGTTATTGTATCTATTATTACTATTATCTATTCAATTAAATTGAAACAACATTTTTATACTTTACAAAATAAAACAACATACTCTGTATTTACCTGTGTCTTTCATTTATTTATATATTATATATTTCAGGCAATTGGAATAATATTAATGATACATGTGATTATATTACTGTTCAATTTTTAAGTGCAATAAAGAATAAAGAATATATTAAAGTAATTAATGTGGCTTTTACATAATTTTTCGATCTTTTATTATCTTTATTTCACCGAAAGTTAAAGTTGTTGGTTAAGTTGTTTTAAAAGGTAATAATTCCGTTATTCGTCGCTAAGCATCATTTTGTGACGCACGATTCTTATACATTTTGAATCTCGAATCCGTATACGTAATTACTTTTTCGTTACTCCACTCCATAGTCATAGTATGTATTTATCGAAAACAAACACGTGCGATTCCGTCGCGCTCACGGTGCACAATGACATATGTTCGTAGTGTGCTGTGTGGCCGCTTCAACGTATTAAGGGGTCTGGCCACACTGGATTATTTTTTTTCATTTTTATTTTTTTATTTTTTTTTAATAAACCCTGAACTGTAACGGACATTTTAAGACCTGTTGCGTATCGAAACACTCAAAATTGGCCAAGTTACAGGCATCTTAATTTATATTATTACACACTTATTTTTTAATATTTTCAAATAAAATTTTACAATGTTATTTTTGAAGCCCTTTTGTGATATTGAGTAAATAAAAATATTCCGGCCCATAGTTTCGAATTTATTAATTTAATTAAAAAACAGTGCATTTTTTGTTCCGCCAGGGTGGCCAGACCCCTTAACTCTCGCGGTTATCTCTTTGATGTACCGCCACTTGAACTATCGCCCAACGTCCAACGGCAATGTGAATGCCGTTGTAAAATTATCGCGATGAGTCGTGGCCACACCTACGTTCATCGCCATAGTAAACGGCATTTCCCGGTGAGTCGTGGCTACACCTACGTTCATCGCCATAGTAAACGGCGTTTCCCGCTAGTGTGGCCGCAACTATCGCCCAACGTCCAACGGCAACGTGAATGCCGTTGTTAAATTATCGCGATGAGTGGTGGCCACACCTACGTTCAACGCCACAGTCAACGGCATTTCCCGCTAGTGTGGCCCCAGTAGTAGAAAGTGTTTTTTTGTCTGTTTTCAAAGTCGTACTCCCAGTAAACACGATCAAATCTATTACAATTTTTTAAACTTAAGTTTTCAAATATCTGACTTGTCGTATTTAAAACAAAATTTGGGGGTGATGCCATAAAGCTAACTTATTGAATTTTTTATGGTAGATACCAGATAAGCCAAGGAAGTTTTTAAAATACTTTTTAATAAAATTTTCTGTTGCAATTATTTTTTTTTTAATCTTCGAAGTTATCATTTTTGCACTTTTCTTTTTTTTAATATTTCTTTTATATTTAAACACATGGTTTTGCTTTTAGGGTCTATTTGTGTATGTATCTATTAGGACCCAAGGTTAAGCTAAATTACAAAAAAAAAATCAGGTATTTATCTCAATTATTTACGAAGTTATGATCAAAAATAGCGCTATGGTCGAAAAATATTCAAAAAAAAAACCATATCTCCTAAACTATAAAAAATCGGATCATATACATAGAGGTGATTCGGAATCCCCAGGGGGTGTTCTAGCTCTGGACTTCCGCTTGACAGTCTTTCCTGGGACATCCTATACAGGATGTCATCCTATACAGTATATACATACTTACCTACATATATAATTACCCAAATATTAAAATCAATAAATAATGATAAAATGTACTTAGCATTTTACTGACATTTAAATTATACCTTTGTATTGGAGTCATTGTATTCAAACTTGAAACTATCGCAGCTATCGCCATCATGATCAGCTGGACCCAGGGCTAAAGTGCCATTTGGTAACTTAATTAAGCTACCAGACGATAGTTCTTTGTTTATAATATTTTCCAATTGTTTTTTTGTGCATTTAGATTCTTGTGAAGCAGCTACTCGTACTAGATCATCAAAGGCAATTCCATTTTCCAAATAACTCTGATCTTGATAAATTAATGTTGCAATAGCTGATGTTATTATTCGTCTTTCACTTGTTGCAACAGTAGCACTCATTTCTGAAAGACACAAAGGAGTATATTTATCTATTTACAATTTGGACTTTTGTTAGTAATTATACATGAATATAAAAGTGGCTCAGTCAAACTCTGAGCGAATATGTTGCCAGGAGTGCGCAAACAAGGCAAAATCCAGGCAAAGCTACTTTTTTATACTACTAAATTCATAAATAAAAAAATACTACCCATATAAAAAAATACACATATGTCATACACAAAAACATTACATAAATAGAATATATAAATATAATACATACTTAAAATAAAGTCCAAGAAAGATAAAATTTGCACAAATGACTTTTGAAAATATTAATTGATTTAGATTGATATAATATATAATATAGAGTTGGGAGAAATTACGAGTTACCATATGCATAGGATTGACATATAGGTATTGAAAGCAAATTATTGCTACCAGAGTGCAAGCTACGTTGAGTGTCATTCTAAGGAATTAAATTTCTCTTTAACAATAAGACATGGTGGTATATGAGGGTAATATAGGAAAGTAGCATTACTTTTTAATTTTTGGCATGTATATTCCGTGGTAGTCTAAATGGTAGCCAGCCTAGTTGTTTTCTCTATCATCATACATTGTCAAATTTACGCGGCCCAAATATGAAGTAAATACATAAATATTGTACCCTTTCCAGTTTATTTATTAATTACAATCTCTGAATCTGACAAATCTAAGCATACCATGTCAGCATAATCCATCAAAAGAAGAAGTAAGGAGTTAGTTAAGGAGATTTTGGGTTTGAAAGTTTTTCAAGGATTTCAATGAACCGATTGTTGCAAAAACTTTTCAATTCACTTCAGTATCTTAAGGCACCCAAGTAAGAGAATTATCTTTAACTAGCCGTGACCCGCGATTTCGCCTGCATTAATTTTAGGAGAAAACGTACTTAAATCGAGTGGTCGCAAGCGTTACTGCCGAGCAAGGGGTCTCAGGTTTGATTCCTGGGTCATTCAACATATTGAGTTTTATTTTTATTTTTCGATAGTTCTCGGTAAAAGTGACTTTAAAAGTGGAACTATAGTTAAAGAATGTCTCGAGAAGAGAAATTATAAAGGACGCAACGGAAGCTCTCAAAAATATTATTTTTTTCCGTTTTTGTAATATTTCTTATTATTGCTCAGCCCCTATTAGTCGTAGCTATGTTATATAGCCTTCTTCAATAAATGGGCTATCCAACACAAAAAGAATTTTTCAATTCAAACCAGTAGTTCCTGAGATTAGCGCGTTCAAACAAATAAACAAACAAACTCTTCAGCTTTATAATATTAGTGTAGATAATTAAGAATTGTAAATTTTTAACAACAGGGAGAAATGGAAGTATGGTATAATTAAATAAGATAGGAGGTAAGTTAACTGAATTGATGTTAGACAGTTGATAAGAGTTGCCTATAATAATAGTCTGACATTTATTGGGTTTATTACCAAACCATATGTATATATTCAAAGTACTGATAGCATCAGCGATGTCATTAATAGGTGTTATTTACACTAGTAAGTCATCATAATAGAAGTGGTGCTTTAAAGTAAGAAGCGAAGACAAAGAGTTGATGAAGATAGAATATAATAATGGTGATAATCACTACCCTGAAGAATCCCAGAAGAAAAGATAGACAAATCCCAGAAGAAAGGTAGAATAAGCCCATAGATTATTATTATTATAGCTGATGCACTTTTGTTGGTTATATAACAATGTTTGAAACGATTTTGCAGCTGTGTTGCGAAGAGCCTATAACATTGAGATGCTATAAGCAGACCCATATTAAATTTAATAAAGGTATTGTTAAAATCGAAAAGAGCAATGATTGCAACTTGCTTATTATCTAGCGCCAGTGAGCCCCTCCGCACGCAGGGAGTGGACGATGGGGTTCGAGATGTAGATCCTGTCGTAAACCTCGCTAATGGCAAGAGCGACATCCTTGGGATTCCGATGCGTGCACGACAACTCATATGATATATTTACCGTCAGATTAGGCCTGCTGTATCGCACCTCGAACAGGTTTTCCCTGTCGATGTATGACAGCTGATTAATGTCTCCGACAAGGATGACCTCTTTTGCTTCCGACAGTCGGGCGGCCATCACTATGGCACCAAAGTGATTCATGAGGGCCTCATCCACAGTTAAACGGCTTATTTTTGTGCCCTCACGAAAACCATTTACCAATATGGAAATGGTTACTACTACAACTAACCATTTACCAATATGGAAATGGTTACTAGAATACCCGAAAAACAGAACCGGACCCTGTACCTGGTCTTCACACAAGAGGAGAAAAAGGAGTTAATAGGCCGGAGATATGGTACCGGAGAAGGGTCGAGCGTCATGACCTTCATTAGCGACATTCACGAGGCGCAGGGTCGGACGAGCGAGGAGGTCATTGTCATCCAAACGAGGGCTAAGAGGTTGCGATTTTGCGAATACACAATAACGTCTCGCATGCGGTGGTCGCAGTGAGTAGGCACACCAAGACCTGTGTCTACTACGCCGACGACAGGAATGACATAATCGGCCGATTCGTGGGGAGGGCGGCAGAGGCCACTACAAAAGAAATCCTCGAGCACACCCTCAAGATGGCAATTCATCATAGAGACACAGCCATGTGCGAGCACATCCTTAGTGACGGCTGGGGGCTGGTGCTGATTAAGATAAACCGATAAAACATATTGCTGGGTGTGAAATTATAGAGTACCAAAATAGGGCAATTATAAAATAATAATGTAATATTTATAAATATTATATAAATGGAATAATACTCTATAGAATCGAATAGGAAATACAACTAGATATAGTAAATGCATGTAGATGTAGTATTGTAAAAATAGGTGTAGGTATAGTATCGTAAAAAATATAAATAGGAAATACAACTGGATATAGTAAATGCATGTAGATATAGTATTAAAAAAAAAAATTATATATTTTAGGATAAAAGCGATCAGTTTGGACTCTCGTCTCAGGGACTAGAGATACTAAGTCTAGTTTTAAGTACTTATTTACTTTTGCTGTGTAAAAACGCCTATATGTAACAATCAAATATATGAAAAGAAAAGGGTATAGGCGCATGTAAGCCTGTAGATGTGATACTAACATATAAAAAAGAAAACTTGCTTATTAGAAATTGCACATTGAATGTCACCACAAATTTGTATGAGAGTAGTGCTGTGTTGTGTGCAAACGCAAAACTGAAAAGACTGAAGAGATTATAAGAACAGATATAAATTCAATCGAGAATATACAATGCTTTTGATATAAAATGTAAAGTTAATATTGAACAAAAGCTAATGCCTGAGGAGGATGGAGTTGATTTCAGAATAGGAATTATCAGAACATTACGCCCGGCACTAGAAAAGGAACAATAAGAGAGAGAAAGTTGAAAATATTGCAAGCCACAGGTAAGATGCTTTCAAGATATATAAGAATCATTTTCCAATCATTGCCAATTGCTTCCGTCTTTATTGCAGTTATACGCTTTTTAGCCTCTGCTAGAGAGAAGCCTAAATTTAAAGAAGTCATAATCAGGAATGTGTAATAGGCAAAGATAATTAAAAAGTTAAGAGCTTGTGTATTCATCTTACGAGTATGAGAAACTTTTATTAGGAGGCTGTATCAATTTGTCCGACACTACCCATCTGCCGCCCAAAGCCGAGTGACCTTAAAAACTTCTAGGTTTTGTAGGAATTATTGTTTGAATGAAAAGTGTATAAATTCACACTTAAATTCTTATAATAGTATGGTCAGTCATAGGTATGTATTGTTCAAGAAGACATTCAAAACTTTCGAAATAATATATAAATATGTTCAGCAGCTTCTGAGTATTGCACAGGTGACTTATGTAATACTGTAAAGAGAATATTACTTCAGAGATATAGAAACTCAACAACCATCCTTACCAACTACTGTATCGTTGAAATTAAGTAGAAACCCTGCAAGCAGTAGGAGGTGGAGGGTAAACACGATTCATAGGTAATAAGTTGAAATTTTTGGGATGGGCTGTGAAAATTGAGTCAAGAACCGAGTGGAGGGGCCCGGACAGATAGAGATGTACTATGAAAACTGTCAATAGATGACGGCAAATCCGTTGTGAAAGCATCAAGTAGTTATTATTATTATTAACACTTAGTTTTTTAAGTTTTTGCAAAAAAAATAGTTATTAGGTAAAACTACAAATACATACTGTTATTTTGGATCGACTTTTTCCGCCACTTAGCTGCGTTTCTGTAGCTTACATTATCTTTATAATCAACTTTATATATGCTTTTTTCTTTTAAGCAACGTGTTAAGTCCGCCTTGGTATCTTTCGGTGCAACTTTATAACACTTTAACATAAACTTGCAAATTCTATTTATGTCAGGTCTCGACTTTCGGGAACGTAAATGATCGATCGCAGCTAAGATTTGATTTTTATACTTTATCTCTGACATTTCTGTAAGTAAAATTAAGTTAGGTACTTTATTCATTTAAGGTCATATGCAAATCAAACCAAAATATTATATACAAAACAATAGAAATAATTAAATAGGTACCTGAACAAATGCATTCCGATAAATTTAAAGCTATTCGGATATATTTCAATAATCAGTACAAGAAAATAAACTGAATAATATCTAGAAAATGAAAAAGTATTAACGAACAGAAAAGATAAAGAATATTAAAAACGGGAAACAAACGGGAAAGACTATGTACTCAAAGTATCAATAGTTGAATACAAAGAGTATATCTATATAATAGTATTGAATAGTTTGAATACACCAAAGAGTATATAATACTCAATGACTCAATCACTGCTGCCAACTAGTCTTGGCAAAAACGCGCTGTCAGCGCTGTAGAAAGCGCTAAAAGAGCTATTTTTTAAAAAGCGCTAGATTTCGCGCTAACCACAAATGGTTTTACTATTTGCTAGTTACAATAAATAATCACCTATTTAGATAAAATATTTTTTTAGGATAGCATGAAATGAAACAAAGATATACAAAATCATTTTTTTTTTTAATAATAAAATAACAATGATATAAGAAACAATATTTTTGACTTAAGAACCAATCAGGGGGTACGTTCGCGGGCCCTCTTCTAATTGATAATTCATCACTTTTATAGGATTTTTTAATCTATGCATTCCACAGACCACATGCGCGGAAATGTTACTTCTTTAATCAAAAACTGAATTTAACTGTCAAACTAGTAAATAATTGTTTGCTATTGTTCATAAAAGATAATAAACAAAATTATCTTCTTACATTTATTCACTACTTATTATTTTAATTAAAAACTGATTAATAAAAAACTATTGCTCATGTCCCATTTCCGTTTCCGCGCCTGTGGTCTGTGGAATGCATAGATTAAAAAATCCTATAAAAGTGATGAATTATCAATTAGAAGAGGGCGCGCGAACGTACCCAGGGTTGAATCTTCATCATCGTCGAATTCTTGGATTTCTTCTTCTTTATATTTATTCCAGCATTTCCAGTCGAAGTAGAAAGTTGATTGTGGTCTAGTTATGTTATTAATTTGTACTTAGGGGCCATCCATAAATTACGTCACACGAATTTCATGATTTTTTTTTACCCTCTCCCCGTCTCACAAATGTGTCACAGCTGGTCACATTTGTGAGACTCCTCCCCCCTACCTAGTGTGACGTCACATATTTTGCCATTTAACACCTAGAAATGACTTATTTTCGCTTCTTATGTGATTGTTTGTGTAGGTTAGTGGCCTTGTATGATGCAAAATAAAGAACACAGATACCACACGATCGCTTAAATGAGCCTCGACACTGGCACTGGGGCAATACCTATCATTCGAAACTTGCTTCCTTGTTTATGTTCATACAGATAGAGCTGGAAATATTTTTAATAATTTTAATTATAAAATAAAATAAATATTTTTAATAATAATAATACGTTAAGACATGTAATTCAAATTTCGTGTTTTTATACTTAAATATATTATATTTTAAAATGTGATGTCACGATATTTTGGACCCCTACCCACCCCTAGCCACACAATGTCACACTCTCCTACCTTAACGTGTGAAATACTTTATGGATGAACCCTTATTGCCGGAGACATATCGTTTTCTTATTAGATGATAACTTATGATGAAAAAATATAGACATCGTTTTTAGTTTTTCAATGTTAGTAGTAATAATTTTATTTAGCACCAGTAATTTATTATGTTTTACGCTGTATTAAATATAGTTTCATATAATTTGAAAAAGCGCTAGATTTAGCGCAAGGCGCTAAAACGCGCTTTGAAGCAAAAAAAGCGCTAGATCTGGCGCGAAACGCGCTAAGTTGGCAGCAGTGCACTCAATGTACTCTGTGGACTCTGTGGTTGAATACAAAATTACAAATTACCGTAGACAGAGAAAACTCTCTCTGCTCTCTCTACGCAAATTACAAAGTGATACAAAAAGTATATAAGTGTATAATCTATGGAGTATATAACATAGATTAAGTATTATATAGTTAGGTATATCCGTATATAAGTTGAATTTGAATTAGGGATGGCGATCTCAGAACGATTAATCGAAGAATCGATTTTTCAACCCAAAAAGATCGATTCTTAGATCGATATTTAGTACTAAATCGATCTAGTGAATCGATTTTTTACCCTCGATAATCGACATTCGATTTTAACTCCAATAAAAACCATAATTTTATTTTTAGTTAGCTTAAGAAAAATTAAACAAAAAAAAAAAATCTCAGTTAGTTGAACGTACACATGTATGTACCTATACAAAAGACGAGCTTAATGCTAAAAGCATTCTTCACAGTTAAAAACAGCACTAATTTCTATGTAATTATTCTAAACACTTGTTGGCCAGATCAAATATATAATTATATATATATTACATAAAATAAGGATATTATTCGTAATAATTTTTTTTTCTGTACTGAACTAAATTGGTTATCATGGTTCCTTTCTTGTCTCTAATATATTTATAGTATAAGAACAACTTTGACAAAAAATATCGAAAAATCGATTTTTGAGAAATCGATCTTTTAGACCTCGATTTTTTAAAGAATCGATTCATCATGTTGCGATTCGAATCGATTTAGCAATCGATCTTTTTTTTAAAGAGTCCCCAACCCTAATTTGAATAATGAATACAATTCATGGAATCAGAAACTTAAACAATAGGTGAATAGTGAATAGGATACTTTGTCTAAGATCAGAAATATCTATATTCTATTCCAGTTGAATAGTCACTAACACTTAGAGATGTGTCAACTCGATTTCTAACTCGAGTGTGCTTAATTCGAGTTGAATTGTACCTAACTCGAGTTTGGCCTGGCGGTAAATAAATCAAGCGAAAGAGCGAGAGCGCGATTCGTTCGTTGGGTGCGCGCCATTGCATCGACCGCCGAATGACACCGACGGTGACAAGAAGTTAATATGTTAAAATACTTTAAAGAATTATTTTTATTTATTGTTTATATTTTGGCATTTAAAGTGTAATATTTAAACACTTTTAAGAACTTTAACTTATGTACACAATAATGTGATATTATTTTTTTTAAATATTTGTTGTTGAAAATTCTTGAAGAATGTTAACTTACAAGAAAATATTTTTAGTTTCTTGACTTTACCATTGTATTTCTTTTATTTATTCAGAAAATACTTTTTACTGAATATATAAAAGAAATATTTATATAATATTTTATATTCTAATTCAAGTATATTATTATTACCAACAATTGATTGAGGCAACAAACAAACAAAGTCAGCAAAAGTATTATTTAGTAGATTATTATATATTTGTTATTTAAAATAAAATTAAAATAACAACGTTATTTAAGAATATTTTTATTGTGATGATTAAACTATTAATAGCATATGTACCGACATTGTAAAGTTAGACTGATATTATTTTGTGAAGACTGAAGGACTGCTATATACATATCTATTACTAGTTTTGTTGTTAAATATGAGTACTTACCATAACTAAATTAAGACTTAAACTAAAAATAAATGAGTAATAACTCTAATGAGAAAAGTTTAAATTATATATTATTATGTAAACTATAAAAACCCCTACAATATGTAAAAAAGTAATTTGTAACAAATCATACACTCAGTTTCTTCCTGCTAACTCGAGTTCAATTCGAGTTAGCTGAATTTTAACTCGAGTTAACTCGAGTCGTTTTTTTCCGAGTTGGCACATCTCTACTAACACTTGCTAACTAATAGTGTTGCGATGCTGCCAACCAGTGTTGCCACCTTAGCCCTTTTGGGGCTAGATCTAGCTCTTTTTACGATTGTTATATTGTTAAATTACTAATTATAATCATCTTGATGATTGAAATTTGAAATTTGAAATTTGAAATTTGAAATTTGAAAACATAAGAATTTCTTGATATTTGAAACAAAAGAATTTCTTTTTTAGCCCTTTCTGGCCCCACTTTTTAAGACACAATTTTTAAAATCTAGCCCTTTTTCGGTGCCCGGATAGCCCGTTTTCAAAAATCAAGGTGGCAACACTGCTGCCAACTCAGTAGAACAACAAAATATGCTAGATCGATACCTCCCACCGTATAGTTAGCAGGTAAAAGGATCATTTCTTGATTATAATTACAGAAATCACTATGGCACAGATCAGGCATTTTTAGGTATGTAATCATTTTTTCACTTTATGCAACAACAATTCGTTTATAAATAATGAAAAACCATTGAACGTATAGTTAGCAGAAATATATATGTAATAGCTTTGTGGTCACTATTATAGGATCAGTGCTGCCAACTCGGAGTTTGAAAAAGACGTAGACCAGATGAGAAAATTACGTAGAAAAAGTATTTCCCTAGACAAAATACGTAAATCTACGTACTTTTTTTCTGAGTAAAATGAAGAGAGTAGGGTAGGTAAAAGTGAATAAAACGACAATTTATATGAGCCTAAAAGTATCAGACACCAGACAAACAATAAATTTAAAAAAATAACCGTTAGCAAACAAAAAAATCTATTGAATTACTTGTAGATATTTAAAAAAGTTTGCAGTAATTATTCGGAAGCGGGGCTCCTCCTTCAATCGGGTTGAAAAATTTTTTAAACGTTTTTTATGAATAAAAAACATGAAAGAAAGCAATAATAAGATGGCGCACTCCCAAACAAAAAAAAATGATAAGTTGTTAGGTCTTTCTTTTGAGCGTTAATTCTAGTTTTAACAAAGGCATTTTGCAAGAACTAGTTCTAACTAGCAAAAAAAAAAGACCTAACAACCTACGCTCCTCTTGGTTTTTCTTCTTCTCGATTTTCAAAAAATCTAAATGTAGCAGCAAGATTAACCGAACAAATAGCACACTCCATCGTACACCGAAAAGTGTTTTGTTTGTTTTCTTCTTTTTTTTTTCAAAAATAAAGTCATCCGCCACCTTAATATTGCTTTCTCTCATGTTCTTTATGCATAAAAAATGAAAAAAAAAGTTTGTTACCCCGATTTTAGCAAGACGGACATGGAATGGGCACTTTGTTTTGATGATGAATGGTGCGACGTGTTGAGTGCGAGGCGAGTGTGCGTTGGTATGAAACGGAACGTTTATTAACTTTTTTCGCGAAAGTAAATTATGCCCATTCAGTCTATTTTGCAAATTTTAACAATTTTGATAGAAAATACGTAGATTCTGGGACTAAAATACGTAGGTTTTTGGGAAAGGCTTAAAATACGTAGATCTACGTAAAAAGACATAGAGTTGGCAACGCTGTATAGGAGTGTACGATAATTATCGATAATTCGTAACTACTCGATAATTTTTCATTCGATAATTATTGATAAATGGGATTCGATAATTTTGATCCGATAATTATCGATAATTTTGTTTTGATCCGATAATTATCCATAAATTGTTTCTGATCTGATAATTATCGATAAATGGGATTCGATAATTATGGGTATGCGTCAGCCGATAATTATCGAGTTATAAGTTTGACAGGGAGAACTGACGACCTTTTTTTATTTTTTTTCGTCGTCACTTACAATACACAAAAATTATCGATACTTGTCATCCTTCATCCGATAATTCTGGAGTCCATCCGATAATTATCGATAATTTTCATCCGATAATTATCAATAACTGTCGCCAACTATCGATATTTTTTATACAATGATTATCGATAACTGTTCATTAGACAATTATCGATAACTATAGATAGCATGATACGATAATTATCGATAGTAAAATTATCGATATTTTTTTCCGATGAACATCCCTAATAGTCAGCAGCCTCCACAGAATTCATACAAAAACAAGAGTGACGGAGTGCTGTCTCGCTGTCTTGCCGGCAAAGCTTTTTCCGGTTGTAGAAATGATAGTGCCAACAAATTACTAGAATTTGTTGTCAAATGGGAAACGATCTTTAAATCTTTTGCATAAATTTAGCAGATCGTCTCCGTATTTTGATCTGAAGCTTGTAATAAGATCAGGCCTTGCCATTACATCAGGATTGTTAAGACCGTCCATAACAACGACTCCCAAATATATGCACCTCAGCCGTATGAACCTGCTAGTATCGTCAAGTTGAATTTCTGAGGGATTTGTTTTGTCCTTGCAACATAGCTGGTACATATACTTCTCAATAGCCTCTGCTTGCTCTTTTGTAAGATCGTGATATGGTTCCATCATAATTGCAACGCAGTACTCTTTCATCGTCAGCGCGTCCGCATATTTGATGGGGCCAGGGGTACTGGTTGGCTTTCTTCGTTTGCCATTACCTTGGGGTGTAAATGAGTCATCCGGTCGGTCCCGTTTTGCAGGTTTCGTCTGACTCGGACGCTCCTCGTGGCCCTCCTTGTTCGTGCGCTTCTTTCCGCGCCTAGTCCGCTTGGATTTGGAGGCGGCCTTGGATTGGCAGGCAGCAGCGGTAGCCACAGCCTCAGACGGTGCACTGAACCCACAGGTGCAGCAGGCCCGGCTATGCCAGGGGCCTGCGCAACACTGACAGGAGCAGTCACTTCGGCAGCTTTAAGCGGCTTACTCCCGTCATCGGTCGGGCCCCGCATTTGCCGCGCCCCCGCACGGGCTTCAGCCCACTTCACCTTGCGTACCGGCGCCGGCTTCTGTTTTCTTCACAGTCAACAAGTTACAGCAAGGTTCTACCTGACAGGGTTGGGCGGATATCGGCATTGCTGCTTTCAGCGAAGTGAGGTTCCTGTCGCACTACTCACCTGAGGTGCAGCAGGTTGCTGGGTTGACGCAACTCTCAGGTTGTAAGCCTGAGGTGCAGCCTGTTGTTATGCAGCCGGTTGTTGGGTTGACGCAGCTCCCAGGTTTTGGTACTGAGGTGCAGCCGGTATTATGGTCGGCGCGACACTTGGGTTGTGAGCCTGAGGTGCAGCCGGTTTGTTTTTATGGCACTCCAGTGGTGTTGTTCACCTCCGGGGCAGCCTTGGTATTGTAGTTTTTATTTTTGTTTTTGTTGTCCATAAGTGTAGTTTTAAAATTCATCCCGAGAATGCTTCCACCCTCCTTCGAGCCCTCAAGTGGGGACGCGGCGGCAGAAGGCACACAGCGACAGAAGTCACCCCGGATATAGAGCCCTAGGAAACAGGCCGATCTGGCAAGAAGGTTTACTCCGTCTGACTGACGGGACGTTGCAGCCAATTGACCGAAGGTGGCTAGCCTCCGGCCTCCCGTGTCAGGAGAAATCCGGACTAAAGTGGAGTGTTGCCTTGGAGACGCAATACTACCGACGCTCTTTCGGCTCAGCCACCAGGATTCCTTCATCCCCTCTTACGGGTCCCCGCGCACGGCACAAACACGCAGGTGGTCAATTAAGGGCAATCCTTGCTTTATTTGCTGCGAGGAAAGGTCCTCAGGAACTTGACCACACCATCCCTGCAGAAGTGTTGTGTATGATCCTTGTCGTGAGTGTCAACTGTGTGTGGGGCCGTGTGTGGGCCTGTGAGAGTATTCTTGTGAAGTGTTGGTGTGCTCTACTTGAGTGAGTATATTTATATGTGCGTGTAAGTTTACGAGAGTGCCTGAGCAAGCACTGCCCAAGGAAGCTTGAGCAGGCACACCCGGCGTTGATCCTTGTTTAGCACCACCCGGGGAGCACGTGTAGGTTTGGAAACACTAGTGTGTTTGAGTTAGTACTCTCCCGGAGAGAGTCAGCGCATTATAGGTTGTCACCTACGGACGCGAGGATCCCACCCCCCCAGCGGAGAGGAGAAGATTAGTTACTATAGCTCTAGCTGGAAATGTCATTGGGAATCATATAACTCCAATGTTCATCTTTCCACGGAAAAGATTCAACGGCCATCTTATATGCGATGGACTCTTGGAATCAATTGGTACTGCAAATGGATCAGGTTGGACGCAAGTAGATGACTTTTATACCTTTCTTAAATTCTTTAGAGACCAAGTTAGGCCAAAAAAGAAAATAAAGAAAATAAAATAAGTAATGCCTCTCACATAGCTGTTATAAAATATTGAGTTTTGCAAAGTAAATGTAATCGGAATAGTAAAATATTAATATTTTCTCCTCACTATAGCCATAAACTGAAGCCAATGGATATAGCAAATTTTTGGGCCGGTAAAAAAGGCAGGTAATACTATTTGTGATAACTGGATGCAATATAATCCAGGAAAAGTCATGACCATCTACGATATTCCTGGGATAGTGAAAACATCGTTTGATAACGCAGTCATACCGCGCAATATATATTCCGGATTTAGCGAGACCGAAGTTTGGACAGTTAGCACCGAAATATTCCAGGACACTGATTACCGTCGGAGCCAAATGACTGATCGGCCTTCCATGAGTTTTGCCGCCGAGAACCTTGGCCCATCTAACTTTAACTTGGTGGGAAATTCAATCAAGTCACATGAATTCGAATGATACCACCATTAATAGTATATTTTAATAATTGACTGTTAAGTGCTCAATTAAGTACAAAATATTATTAAAAATGTTATGTTCTATCTCTGAAAGTCTTATTTTACCAACAATAACAATATGAGCAGAGAACCTGCTGAAAACTCGAAAGGAGAATGCCGATTTTTGTATGGAAGCCTGTACCAATTGCATGTTCATGAAATAAACATTTTTAGCCAGCTTATCCCATAATATTACCGTTGGCATGTAGCGTTTTTGTTTACGAACCCGCAGTCCTGAGATTTTTTCTCATAACCAGAGTCACTATCTCGAAAGAGTCACTGCAAACTGGTTTCAGCCAGCTTATAGCAAGTTACAAGTAACGAAGTTTTGATTCGGAGAAAGAAAGCTCAACTCAACGAATAAAAACAGCCGACAGCAGAATAAAATAATAACACAAACACGAACGATGCGTAAGCGACGAAACGAACCGAACGAAAATGTGACATTTGACAGGTGCTCTGCTCATAACTGACATCTTGACAGCCATGAGTGTTGATATCTAGATTCAAATCGATATCACTTAATGTACAATCGAATGATGAATAAATTGTTCGATCAAAGTCTGAAATCAACTCAATTAGTCAAAACGATGTATTTCTATTCAATAAAATCACACAGAACACAAATTTTTTAACACTAATTTAATTTTTATTTTTTAATCACCGCCATAATAGCATGCAACGGCTACAGCATCCCATGTCCCGGAACCTGCCGCCACGGGCGCTTTATTACCGCTCTTCTTAACAGAAACACGTAGTTCCTTATGCTCAATTTGTTGACGTCCAACCAGACCGTCGAAGATCTGCGATAAAAAAAGTACCGCGCTTTAAAAGCGCTTTCGTGTAAATGGGTACATGGGTATCCATTTGTGTCATTTGAACGCTTTTTTAAAGCCCGGTGAAAAAGTGTCCGTCGAAACGAGGTCTTATGCAATCGTTTTGTTAATGGCTGCATTCAACCGAACACATCAAACGGTCATCGATTGCGAATTATCTGCTTAACGCACACTTAATTGCGATGACTGACAGCGATTTATCGGAATCGGACGCCATTTTATCCATCGGATTTCATTTCTGATTTTCGATTACAAACAGCGATTACATACTGTACTTCTGTCAGTGTCGTTGTCACAAAAACGTCAAAACAACTGAGCAGTGATCAAGGATTTCGGAACTTGAAACTGGAACGCTCACTTAATAAAATTGTATATTCAAATATGCACCTTGAAATATTTGACATAAAGGTGACATTGGCTTATAACATGTAAAGCGAAAAATCATTCCAAGCATTTCGTTGACTATGGTATTTTGTCTCTTTCTTACGAGAGTTGCCTTGAATCCATGGTAGAAAGAGATGCAATTCCAGCCGTAGGAACGTTATTTGAGTGCAGGTGAACATTCCAGTTTGTATATACTCAAAAAAAAAGTGTGTTCAGCGGAACGCATCGAAAATGGTAATCGGTCACGTGATCAATGCCCAGCCGATTTCGGCTCGGATGTACCTATTGCAGCCATTGATTTCTATTATCGATTTTTTTGTTGGTTGAAAACGATTTTCTTATGCTGGCAATCTATCAAATTCTTGAGAACCGGAAATACATTCGGAAGTCGTCAATCAGGGTAAACGAACTTTTATATTACATTTCGTAAACCCGGGTTTTATAATGATTCATAATTTGCTAATGGTAGTCAAAAAGCATCAAAATAATTACGGGATATATTTTATTAACATGCAATTGGTACAGGTTTCAGCATTTTCCTTTGAGTTAGTTATCGCATAATGACCTGAATCAATAATTTAGTGCTCAATTACTGCTGTGTATATACGAAAACAAAAATATGAAATTATAATTTTTTTTTCATAACAGAACTTTCTAATTTAACAATATGAACAAAGAACTTGCTGAAAACTTGAAATCTGAGTTAGTTATCGCTTAGTGATCTTAATCAATCATTTAGTTCTCAATTAGTGTTGCTGATATATGAAAACAAAAATATGATTTTTTTTTATAACACAACTTACTAGTTTTACAATATGAGCAGAAAACCTTTTTTTTTTGACGCTGGGAAATGCATTTACGCATCCCGCCGCTGTAAAGGCGACGGGTATGTGGGACACTAAAACCCAGCGGTGCCCTCATCGTCGTGGTGGAGCGCCACGTGATCGCTTTCGCATGCAACCGTGACGCCCCGACGGTAGGCCCGCCTCTGTGGGTCACCTTCGCTTATAGAGCGCTCGCAGGCACTGTAAGCGCTCTATTGCTCTGGTGGCGAGTGGGAGGATGTGGTGCTCTCTCCCACTCTATTGCGGAGGGTTAAGGAGTGCATATTGCCGTCTCCTCCTCCCTGGTCGTCTTGCTGCGTGCGCGGCTGCTTCTCACTCTCGCTCATGAGCAGAGAACCTGCTGAAAACATGTAATCTGAGTTACTTATCGCACCTTTATCAATAATTTAGTACTCAATTATATAGGACTGTTGATATACGAAGACAAAAATATTTAATTATATATGTACTAGCTTTTACCCGCGGCTTCGCCCGCGTGGAATTCGGTTATGAATTCGGTTATATCGCGCTTCTTAGTTTTCCCGTATATATAGAGTTTAGAGTTTTTAAACCAAAACGTGCGTATCAAAAAAACAATAATTACTTTAGTTAGATGTCTACCTAGAGAAATAAAGTAACCTATATAACTATAACTGTGCTATAACTAACCTTACGGATACCTAACCTAACCTAACTTAACTATTATACAGCTACTGCCTAAACCTCAATTCTATTTGAAAACAAAAAATATTTATAAAACTAACTGAAAAAAAACTAAAGTGAAATTAGGTTAAACAGCAAATAAATGAGTCGAAAAGTGCACCGAATAAGTATAGGTAGCGTATGAGCTATAGGTTAAAGCGCGAGATGTCATTCCACTACTTACGCATCTTAGAAAACACAACGATACCACGTTTTAAAAACTACCAAGCGCCATCTATCGCATACCTTAAGAACTAAATAGCGTAACTGCTAATACTTTATACTTATTTCAGTATATTTGTCAGATTTGCACGTAATAATCTACTTTTTTGAAATTTCTTCACTTTTATAAACCCTCTGGAACAGTATTATACCAGGATAAAGGGTAGGTAAATAATAACAGAAGTTTTTGCAAAGAAAATTACTAAGTACACAGGATTAGTAGATGTAAAAAACCAGTTTAGAAGATAAACCAAATTCCTCATTTTCGGGGATTAATTATCATATCATTTACCTTCTAAGTTTACATTGTGTATATTCGTATGCAAACATGTTTTAAACTACACACAGCGCCATCTATCTCCGAACTAACAATATTTTTGTTTTCCCTCGGGAAAATCAAACTTTTTCGGGACAAAAAGTACCCTATTATTTAATCCGGACTTCTAACTTTACGTCTGCAAAATTTCAAAGCAATCGGTTCAGTAGTTACGGCGTGAAAGCGGAACAAACATATGTACAAACTCACTTTCCCATTTATAATATTAGTAAGGATAAGGATTTTGTTTATAACGGAACTTCCTAAGTTGTATGTATATTGTAAGTATGAACAGATAAACTGCTGAAAACTTACTGCTTTAATAATTTTTATTATAATTGTGATTAAACGAAAAAAAAAAAAATGCTCATCCAACGGACTTATTCCCGAGAGATCGTCGTCAACTTCATCTTCCATATCATCCTCGTCAACAGAAGTGTCGCTATCGTCTCCCACTTCAATTATGAACCTATCCATCTCGCTATCAATAACTGGGCCATCGGCGTAATATTTTTCTTCCACTTTTTTCATGTGCTCACATTCTTTTCTCCATTCTTCTTCAGTGATCGTTGCAAAGGCTTTTTCTGTGATTTGGATGATTTTATTTACTTCTTGACCTACGTTTTTTTCAGCAATTCGTCTTTTTAAGAGACTCCATATCAGCTTTATGGGGTTTAAATCATAGTGGTAAGGTGGAAGCCTTATCACTTTATGCCCATGAGCTTCCAACATTATATCGGCTTCATAAACGGGCGGCTGTTTGTACTCCTTTATTATTTGAAATAGCTGATTTTACCATAGTTGGGAAGTAAGAAAGACCATAACTTGTTATCCAATTTTGCATTTCTGCCTTTTTGCTTGACATTTTTGGTGCTTTGTTAGCTGTACTCTGAGGGGTTATCCATCACCACAATTGATTGGAGAGGCAGATTCGGTATAAGCCTTTCACTAAGCCACAAACACACACAAGCCGAGCGCTTAGGGCGATCGTGCCTCTCTATCGTTTGTTCCGCGCTCTCGCTCACGGAACGTTACAATGAGTAATGCTTTTTCATGCGTGCAGCCGGCGTTCATCGATTCAAGGGTAACCGAGTTCGTTAAAAAATGCCCTTTTTAAAAAAAAGGTCATCGCCTCTCCCTATTCAACAGTCTATTTATTCCTAACTCCCGCTACTAAAAAAAAGTCGTCACTTCTACCTATTTAAAGAATTACTTGATAATTATTACATGAAATATATCGATAATTATCGAATCAAAATTATCGATAAAATTAATTATCAGATCAAAAAAAATATTGGTAATGTCGTAAGAAAACACTCCACTTCACAAGCCGAACTCTTAGGTCGATCGTGCCTCTCTATAGCTCTATCTAGCTGGCATGATCAAATCAGCAAAAATCTATATCACATACACGAAAATTCGTAGCTAATTTGTTGCTAACATGCCGATTTTGTTGCTCGAACCGATCTCCGGAAATCGAAAACCATGCCAGCTTGATATCAAGGTAGCATGGAAACTATGTAAAATATAGAAATCGTCTCGACTATTGTACATGAATTTGTTGCTAATTTGTTGGTAAGTTGTAACTAAGTAACTAGTTGCTAAGGTGCCGATTTTGTCGCTCAAACCGATCTCTGGAAACCAAAAACCATGCCAGCTTGATATCAAGGTAGCATGGAAAAAATGTAAATTACAGGAACCGTCTTGACTATTGTACATGAATTTGTTGTTAACATGCCGATTTTGTTGCTCAAACCGATCTCCGAAATTCGAAAACCATGCCAACTTGATATCAAGGTAGCATGAAAACTATGTAAATTGTAGAAATCGTCTCGACTATTGTACATTAATTTGTTGCTAATTGTTGCTAACTAGTTGCTAAAGTGCCGCTTTTGTTGCTGGAACCGATCTCTGGAAATCGAAAAACATGCCAGCTCGTTATCAAGGTAGCATGGAAACTATGTAAATTATAGAAATCGTCTCGACTATTGTATATTAATTTTTTGCTAGTTTGATGCTAATTAGTTGCTAAAGTGCCAATTTTGTTGCTCAAGCCGATCTCTGCAAAATGAAAATCATGCCAGCTTCAAATAAAGGTAGCATAAAAACTAGGTAAATTATAGAAATCGTCTCGACTATTGTACACGCATTTGTTGCTGTTCCCATGCTACCTTGATATTAAGCTGGCATGGTTTTCGATTTTCGGAGATCGTTTCGAGCAACAAAATCGGCATATTAGCAACTAGTTAGCTACGAATTCTCGTGTATGTCATATATATAGATTTTTGCTGATTTGACCATGTCAGCTTGATAGAGCTCCCCTCTATCGCTTGTTCTGCGTTCGGCTCAGGCGGAATGTGACTTTGAGTCATGCTTTTTCGTGCGTACAGCCGCCACTCATTGATTTATAAGACATTGTCACGTCAAACAAATTACATGCGATTGTGCGGAATTTCTTAAAAGAAAATTTGAGGGAAATTAACGTTGAACTAAGGTTGTTTTCGATAATAAGAAATTTCAACGCTCTTAGGTACGGACTGTGACGATGACAAGGCGGAGTCCACGCGGTCCACAAATAAGCTATACTTGCCAGGGATGATGAGGTGTCTATACATATGACGAGCAGCGAGAGCCTGTCGCAGGCACCTCCAGAATAGCAGCGATTCCGCAACTTACAAGTTACTTAGAACACAGGAGCTCGAGGACGTGCTCCAGTTAGGAGGCCGTGTTAGCGGAATAGTGCGGGGGGCGAGCGATGGTGGAGAGGCGTTTGTTGGGCCGTTGCGTGCCCCATTCGGCACGATACTTTCATCGAGCTCACTTGATGGGGGTCCCTGCCCAATTTTAAAATTCGTCTGCTCTGATTTAATTTTTGTTTTTGTTTAACTTTAGTAAAATTGTCCTTAAAAAAATTTATGTCAAAATTATTAAATCCTAAAATTAAGTAATTAAGTGCCTAGACATTTGTTTCAGTTGTGATTAAAAACTTATGGCTATATGGCTAATTAGCCATAAGACCGCCTCTTGTACTACACAATTTGTAATTATTGTAAGTAATCTGTATTACTATATTACATTTGTATGTTGTGGTGTACAATAAAGCATAAATAAATAAATAAAATATATAAAAACCTTTTCTTTTATAATTATTTCATTTTAATAAACTAAAAATAATTTAAAAATAATTTCAATACACAAAAAAATGTCAAACATGTCGTCGTAAATCGTAAAATAAAAACCAAGGGGAAGTCCGTATCAATGCGAAAATACACAAAATTGACTTTTTTCGTTTAATTGCATATAGTATACGTATTAAGTCAGAGCGTCAAAAGCAAATTTAAGGACAGGGTGTACTAAAATAGCTTTGCCTTATATTTATAATTTATATATGGCCAATACCAAGAAATGTATTTCGCAGTATTTACAGGTTGTACAATCTTACCCCTATATCCGAACGTACCGATATACTCGGTCGCCGGTCGGGTCGCTAGATTTATACCTATAGGTAATATAATTTAACTAAATCGTTAAATGAATTTTCAATTAATTTCTAAATTATAATATTATTGATTACACAGAAAAATAATAAGTATTTGCAAATCGTTCATATTAATTAGCTAATAGTTCATTATTATATGTAGTGATGTGCCGGATCGCTAAAAAAGTATATCCACGGATACTGATCCGAATTCGGATATTTGCGGATATGGATCTTTACTTTCTTAAGCCCGCTTTACACTCCTGCCGAGACGTCTTGGTCAAATGTTTTGCCGAGACATGACGAGATCGAGAGCGGCCCTCCACATTCACACTCACGCATTGCCCGTTCAGAACTCGTACAGGATGGACTTATTAAAAACATCTGTCGCTGTAGCTTTATGTGCTGCAGCTTACTACAACTATATTATGTTAGTAAAAGAAAAAAATCTCTCTTAGTTTTCAATTCTTTTACGTGAATATTTAATATTCCACTAATTAGGTTCCAAGCATTGTGCACTTTATTTCTGTCTTTATACTCACGATGCCTAGGATCCCATATAATGGGATAGCACTGGTAGGTTTCTAAAAAGGTTAGCTCGAGATCATGCGTCCATTTCGTAGGCATTTTGATAACAAAGATGACGTGCGCGCACTTCGTTTATTGCCGGTGGAATAATCGAGACGGGAGTGTGGAGGGTTCTGTCTTGCGCAAACACAAAACTCTTTGATAGTACCGACATGAAATCGAGACTACACGAATGTAGGTGAGAATGTAGGTATTGTAGTAGGCTGCAGCACATAAAGCTACAGCGGCATACGTTTTTAAGAAGTCCATCCTGTACGAGTTCTGAACGGGCAATGCGTGAGTGGGAATGTGGAGGGCCGTTCTCGATCTCGTCATGTTTCGGCAAAACATTTGGCAAAGACGTCTCGGCAGGAGTGTAGAGCGCGCTTTACTCAATCGGAGAGCATGACCTTCATAGTTGTCGCCACTTGACACTTTGCCGTTGACGCCTGCAACGGCTGCAAGACTGGTCAGTAGAAGTACATGTTTCGTGTTTTCGACTCGCACTGCGCTGTTCTTTACGTTTTTGAAATTTTTTTTATATTTTTGTGTGACATTGCGCGGCTATCTATCGTTTGTCGCGGATACGGATATCCGGCACATCACTAATTATATGTATTTTGTACTATATAATCATAAAAGTTGTAAAATAATAAGGTAAGGATCCTTGACAAGATTTATTAAACTAAAATTATATATGAATAAGAAATGACAAATGAAACAAAACAATTATATAATTTTCAGTTTATTAAATTAAAAAAAAAATACAAATTAAAACTGGTCCGTTAAAAATGTTAACTACACTGATGGGATTTGGAGCATTGATGTCACCAGAATAACCGCCGTGCGCTTTCGCGTGTGTCATTTGTAGGGGCCATACTAATTAGGTACTACTGCTTTTACTTTGTGTAACTTTGTGATTTATTTCAAAGTAGAACATGAATATAAAAAAATATATCATATACTATTAAAAATAGTCAATATTTGAACTGAAATATTCTTGTAGTACAGATTTATAAAAATGAATGTATATAATATAGTTGTGTATGGATTGGATCATTAATATTTCGAACAATGTGAACTTGCACATGCCAAAAATTGGTCAGTGCATAGATTATAACAAATGCTAGTAAATATTCTATTAAATTACTACTATTTAACAAAAATAATAATACTTTTAAAGCAATTTTATAATGTTTATAGAACAACAGATTTTAGATTATTATAATTATGCACGTTTGTTATGTAAAAATGTTAGATAAAAAAAATATATTTCGTTCATACATGGCATTACTAAAACTATAAAAAATTAAAATCTTTAAACAGCAAATAATTGTATATTTAAGCTAATATAAATGGTACCAACTCCATACCAAACCAACTAAATTATACATAAAATATAAATATTTATAACCACATTTCAGCCCCAACACATTCTCTAATTAATTATCTTTTCTAGTTTGTGGTTTCACTACAATGCGATATAAAGCTAAGGCTGGACCAAGAGGCAAACCTAAGCCTCTTATGATATCTGCTCTACGAGCCATACTTAAGGCTTGGCCATCGAATTCCTGAAAAAGAAATATATATATTATATATATATATATATATATATATATATATATATATATATATATATATATATATATATATATATATATATATATATATATATATATATATATATATATATATATATATAACATATTTACTAGACATCTCTTACAGTTTTGCCCACGCATTGATATTTGTGGTTTCTATTCTGCTATAACGATTTGCGGTATGGTATCTGACCTATGTTATTTCAGGATAATCTAGCATTCTAATAGTTGATTGATTTATTAAATGGCTTTCAGTGGTGCTAATGCAGCACTGTCATCCTAAGGGAAAAAGAACTGTAAAAATCAGTTTCGTCGTTTAGGAATTATCAATGAAAAAGTAACAATTCTTTTCCGTATATAATTGTAGAACAAAAAAAAATTTTTGGTGTGTTATTCTATACACTAACCTGTTCTCGTAAAATTGGAGCAGCCTCAGGAAAATGTTCCAAAAAATAATCATACACATTGTCCACATTCCAATTACTTATGTCAGGTATGTTTGGATCTATTGGTGCTTCTTCAGATAATTTTGTTTGCACTCTATCTAATTCATGTGGTTTTAAAAATGGATGTACCAAAGACGATTTTTTCCTATATTCTATATTATTTAGATGAATGGCAGGTGATCCTACAACAGTAGGACGAGATTCTAAACAGTTATTGCACTCCCATTGGTCCCATGCTTGTAGTCTTTCATGTATTCGAGGTGAATGACAAAGTGCATGATAAGCATCCGAGCAGATACTACAAACAGTTAGTATACCCTGAAATTAAAATTTAATGTTTTTATTTTATAAAACCATCTAATTAAAATTTGCATACAATTAATTTTAATTTAATTAATAAAAATTAAGTACTATATCATCATTTAGTGTTGCATTGATTTTAATATTATTGCCATCATATACACTCGATAGCATTAAAATCGCACCCCCTCCCCCTACATTTTCATTTTGACCGTCAATATTTTTTTAATTTAATGTTGTTTGCGAATACAACTTAAATTAAATTAAAGTACACATTGTTAGCTTTCTATTATGTAACGTATGTATGTATGTATGTATTAACCCATTATGTGTAGCCTTGACCTTCGAAATCATTACAATAGCAACAAAACAATAGAATGAGCCAAATTCACTCGTTACAGGTAGCTCGGTTTGAGCAGGTATAAAATGTTAAAAAACAATATTTTTATAAAAATAATGATTTATTAATACGAGGTATTGTCCCCCCTAGCCTGAATAACAGCTTCCATTCGATGTTTCACTGTAGAAATAATTTTGCGGTATGCTGTCCCATTCTTTCTTAATTGCTGTTTGGAGCTCTCTTAGACTAGAATGCGGTGCGTTTCTGGCCCTTACTCTTCGTTATTAATATATGATTGAGATCTGGGCTTCGAGCAGGCCACGTCATAACGGGTATTTCAACCTCCGCCAAGTACTGGCGTACTATAGCGACGGTGTATGGTCTCGCGTTATCCTGCATTAAAACGAAATTTTCGCCGATAAATGCGGAAAAGGGCACAACATGTTCTTCCATTATTTTCTCGACGTAACGTCGGGAAGTCAATCCTCCCGATCGACGGTCGGTATTGGTCCCTGTGATGAACACAAGTTCGGTTTTCGCTTCCAGTGACATACCTCTCCAGAACATGCACGAACGTCGCACGTTTTCGGCCTGTTTCTGGTCGCCTGGTAAAGACACCAGTTTGTTGATATCGCTGGTATACACGTCGAACAGCATATTAATTTGCTCAAATTTAACTGTCGAGCCACTTGACTTTGGTTCTGTCCAGCTTCAATGAGTGCAACTACTTCAGATGCTGCTTCAGGTGTAGTATCCATTTTCTTGTTCATACTGGGGCCACACTAGCGGGAAATGCCGTTGACTGTGGCGTTGAACGTAGGTGTGGCCACGACTCATCGCGATAATTTGACAACGGCATTCACATTGCCGTTGGACGTTGGGCGATAGTTGCGGCCACACTAGCGGGAAATGCCGTTTACTATGGCGATGAACGTAGGTGTAGCCACGACTTACCGGGAAATGCCGTTTACTGTGGCGATGAACGTAGGTGTGGCCACGACTCATCGCGATAATTTTACAACGGCATTCACATTGCCGTTGGACGTTGGGCGATAGTTCAAGTGGCGGTACATCAAAGAGATAACCGCGAGAGTTAAGGGGTCTGGCCACCCTGGCGGAACAAAAAATGCACTTTTTTTTATTAAATTAATAAATTCGAAACTATGGGCCGGAATATTTTTATTTTTTTACTCAATATCACAAAAGGGCTTCAAAAATAACATTTTAAAATTTTATTTGAAAATATTAAAAAATAAGTATGTAATAATATAAATTAAGATGCCTGTAACTTGGCCAATTTTGAGTGTTTCGATACGCAACAGGTCTTAAAATATCCGTTACAGTTCAGGGTTTATTAAAAAAAATAAAAAAATAAAAATGAAAAAAAAAAATAATCCAGGGTGGCCAGACCCCTTAATACGTTGAAGCGGCCACACAGCACACTACGAACATATGCCATTGTGCACCGTGACCCAGGGGCCACACTAGCGAGAAACGTCAATGCCTATCATCGCGGTAGACATTCCGATAATTTTAGCGCGATGAAGTGAGTGGCTACACTTGAAAGTTCAACGTCAACGCCCATTCTTGGCGATAAAATTGGTGCTAATGTTATTTGAATTTCAAGCAAGATAGACGTTGACGGCTCAACTCTGTATTTGATGAGTGTAATTTTTTTTGTATAAATAATAAATAAATAAATATGTTTAACACACACACACACGGTCGTCTGTAAGGTAGGCAACCTAATGCCTGTGTTTTAGGTAACAGCCGACTGATATACATTTTTTTAAAATAAATATACATATAAATAATACATATGTGAATACACATACATTACACCCAGACTCGGTTCGGGAATCGAACCCACAACCCTTGGAGCAGAAAACAGGGTCACTGTAAACTGCGCCAACGGGTCAGTCATCATGAACATATGCATGCCATCAACTTCCCGGCTATCTGAGATTAAATAAGAAACATATAATAATAAGTATTAATTATGTATATCTATAAATATTATTGAACGTTTTGCCAGACGACCTGAGATTGACAGTAATATTGCATTTGCAGATGGGCAGATGGCATAACAATAATAATATATAATAAATATATGTTATACAAAATAATGATAATTCAGTGATAACAAATAATTCAATTCCGTTCATAAAAGTATGTAATTTATCATCAATGTTTTCTTATGACGTCAACACGTAAAAATTATTTATCGTCCGTAAACCGACTTTACAGACAAACATTTTTTATTAAGAGTTATTATATCTATTATTACTATTATCTATTCAATTAAATTGAAACAAAATTTTTATACTTTACAAAATAAAACAACATACTCTGTATTTACCTGTGTCTTTCATTTATTTATATATTATATATTTCAGGCAATTGGAATAATATTAATGATACATGTGATTATATTACTGTTCAATTTTTAAGTGCAATAAAGAATAAAGAATATATTAAAGTAATTAATGTGGCTTTTACATAATGTTTCGATCTTTTATTATCTTTATTTCACCGAAAGTTAAAGTTGTTGGTTAAGTTGTTTTAAAAGGTAATAATTCCATTATTCGTCGCTAAGCATCATTTTGTGACGCACGATTCTTATAAATTTTGAATCTCGAATCCGTAAACGTAATTACTTTTTCGTTACTCCACTCCATAGTCATAGTACATATTTATCGAAAACAAACACGTGCGATTCCGTCGCGCTCACGGTGCACAATGACATATGTTCGTAGTGTGCTGTGTGGCCGCTTCAACGTATTAAGGGGTCTGGCCACCCTGGATTATTTTTTTTAATTTTTATTTTTTTATTTTTTTTTAATAAACCCTGAACTGTAACGGACATTTTAAGACCTGTTGCGTATCGAAACACTCAAAATTGGCCAAGTTACAGGCATCTTAATTTATATTATTACACACTTATTTTTTAATATTTTCAAATAAAATTTTACAATGTTATTTTTGAAGCCCTTTTGTGATATTGAGTAAAAAAATAAAAATATTCCGGCCCATAGTTTCGAATTTATTAATTTAATTAAAAAAACAGTGCATTTTTTGTTCCGCCAGGGTGGCCAGACCCCTTAACTCTCGCGGTTATCTCTTTGATGTACCGCCACTTGAACTATCGCCCAACGTCCAACGGCAATGTGAATGCCGTTGTAAAATTATCGCGATGAGTCGTGGCCACACCTACGTTCAACGCCACAGTCAACGGCATTTCCCGGTGAGTCGTGGCTACACCTACGTTCATCGCCATAGTAAACGGCGTTTCCCGCTAGTGTGGCCGCAACTATCGCCCAACGTCCAACGGCAACGTGAATGCCGTTGTTAAATTATCGCAATGAGTGGTGGCCACACCTACGTTCAACGCCACAGTCAACGGCATTTCCCGCTAGTGTGGCCCCAGTATAATAAGTTATGTTGTATTATTATACAACACAACTTATTACAGACACAACTTACTCTTCCGACCATTTAGCCATCTTTATTAATCAAAAACACGCACGCGTTTCATGCGTTTCACGGCACTTGTACACTCTCCTAAAGATTTTGCTAAATTACGTGTTTACACACAACGAGGGAAGAGCCGAGTGACGCGCCGAGGTATGCGCGGGCGCGGGAGGGGTATTACTTGAAACAAAAATAGAAAGCGATTCTATTTTGATTCAACTTGAAAGCGAGTAGAACCGTACTAAAGCAAGTAGAACCGTACTAAAGCAAGTAGCGTTTACATGTTTCAACTAAAGTACTATCCTAAAATACTCTCCTAAACACTAAGATAATGTAAATCGGCCCTAAATCTGTCACTTTTTGAATGCCGATTTTATACTATAAACAATGTAAATATTTGCCTGACATGAACATTGCCCATATAAAAAGCTCTAAAGAAATGATAAAACAAATTAAATGTTTAAAAAAATGTATACATTTCAAGAATAATCAAAAATAAAAATGTATGAAAGTCGACCTATGCATGTCCACCTTAAGATAAGTAGGTATACACTTGAGAGCATAGAAATTGCACATCCCCTACATTTTCATTTTGACCGCAAATATTTTTTAAATTTAATGTTGTTTGCGAATACAACTTAAATTTAATTAAAGTACACATTGTTAGCTTTCTAAAAACCCAGTCCAACTCCTTATGTGTAGACTTGACTTTCGAAATCATTACAATAGCAACAAAAAAATAGAATGACCCAAATTAACTTATTACTATTATTTAGGTAGGTCTGTTTGAGAGACTTTAAGTAGGTATAAAAGGTTAAGGAATGATTGAAATGACATCATTTGCATACCGACTTGCAATCAGAAAGGTTCTTTACCGAATACGTCATCACTCTACGGAATCGCACGTGTTTGTTTTCGATAAATACATACTATGACTATGGAGTGGAGTAACGAAAAAGTAATTACGTTTACGGATTCGAGATTCAAAATTTATAAGAATCGTGCGTCACAAAATGATGCTTAGCGACGAATATTTACCTTAATTATTACCTTTTAAAACAACCAACAACTTTAACTTTCGGTGAAATAAAGATAATAAAAGATCGAAACATTATGTAAAAGCCACATTAATTACTTTAATTTATTCTTTATTGCACTTAAAAATTGAACAGTAATATAATCACATGTATCATTAATATTATTCCAATTGCCTGAAATATATAATATATAAATAAATGAAAGACACAGGTAAATACAGAGTATGTTGTTTTATTTTGTAAAGTATAAAAATGTTGTTTCAATTTAATTGAATAGATAATAGTAATAATAGATATAATAACTCTTAATAAAAAATGTTTGTCTGTAAAGTCGGTTTACGGACGATAAATAATTTTTACGTGTTGACGTCATAAGAAAACATTGATGATAAATTACATACTTTTATGAACGGAATTGAATTATTTGTTATCACTGAATTATCATTATTTTGTATAAAATATATTTATTATGTATTATTATTGTTATGCCATCTGCCCATCTGCAAATGCAATATTACTGTCAATCTCAGGTTGTCTGGAAAAACAACAACTGCTTCACTCCACCCGTTCAATAATATTTATAGATATACATAATTAATACTTATTATTATATGTTTCTTATTTAATCTCAGATAGCCGGGAAGTTGATGGCATGCATATGTTCATGATGACTGACCCGTTGGCGCAGTTTACAGTGACCCTGTTTTCTGCTCCAAGGGTTGTGGGTTCGATTCCCGAACCGAGTCTGGGTGTAATGTATGTGTATTCACATATGTATTATTTATATGTATATTTATTTTAAAAAAATGTATATCAGTCGGCTGTTACCTAAAACACAGGCATTAGGTTGCCTACCTTACAGACGACCGTGTGTGTGTGTGTTAAACATATTTATTTATTTATTATTTATACAAAAAAAATTACACTCATCAAATACAGAGTTGAGCCGTCAACGTCTATCTTGCTTGAAATTCAAATAACATTAGCACCAATTTTATCGCCAAGAATGGGCGTTGACGTTGAACTTTCAAGTGTAGCCACTCACTTCATCGCGCTAAAATTATCGGAATGTCTACCGCGATGATAGGCATTGACGTTGCCCGCTAGTGTGGCCCCAGGGTTACAGACACAACTATTAAATTTGTGTCTGAATATGTTGTTCACGAATTTTTTTGGAACATTAAAAACAGAAGAACTTCCTCCAAACATGGATCTGCGACTAATCCATTGACGCTCCCATATTCGTTTCGGTTTATTTATTTCGAATAAAATGTCGTCTTCTATTTGTTCTACAACTACAGTTAGTATTTTGCGTAGAATAGCGCGTATTTGGCAACTTCGTTGCGCGTTCATTGTGGCGTTGAAATGAACTCTACTGGAAGAAATGTAAACGTTCACTCGCAGCGCACTAAAGCACTAAAGCACTTGCCTTTCAAGTTGTACTAAAATACTCTCCTAAACACTAAGATAATGTAAATCGGCCCTTACGTATGTGTGAGTTCTGAAGTTTACATTAGCATTGATAGATGTCGCCCGTGTCGCCCAAATAATCATAGACGTATTATACCTCTATGCAAATAATGCGTCGAAAATAATTTTTTTGCGCCACCTATCGTTAAAGTGTAAAAGTACTTCGCTGTTACATGATATAAATTTTATAGGAAAAGTTAAGGTTCATAGGTATCTTATAAGAGGATTGTGAAATCACATTCAAATTTCAAAATTATCAAATGGTTTGATAAGGTTTAAATTAATTTAAACTTTTTAATGGTAGGTATTATTTAAATGTGACCTTACTCTGCAAATATGACTCAATTCAAAAATTAAGTTTTATATTTATTTTATCGTTATTTATTATATATCGTTATTTTTTATTATATATACATATTTAATATCTGTATGACCAAGCTTTGTTCGGTATTTTTTTTTGCAATTTACTTATCAAATATAATTATTTAGATACGATTAAATAGTGATGAAATATGAGTAACTACCTAATATTTTTCGATCTTACCGATATAATAATAATAAAATATATATATATATATGAACTGGTTATTGAAATAAAAAATAAAAAGATCTCCGAATAATAGTTTTTCTCACAAAAGAAGCAACTTGATAAAAAAGGGGGAAAAAACTGAACTGGAGACAGGTGAATTCGAACCAGGGTCGCCCGAGTCGCCTTGAGTCGAGACCATCCCGCCTGAGCTATCGTTACCTAATAATTAATGGCGAATATTACATTCCTATTCTAATAATAGGAGTTTTTAATTGCATGAAAACAAATAAGACGACATTTTCTAAAAATGGATCCAAGCTAAATCGATTCACCCCGGAAACGCTCTGCACACTAAACGGGTTGGCGGATAATTTCCCTACCATGACCATGAGTAACGATCGTTATCAAGTATCTATGATAACAACTGGAACTGACGGCTTTACGTGCTTTCCGAGGCACGGTGGGAGACCCACAAGGACATACACCTAGACCGGAAAATATTTGTACAAATACAAATATCTGTCCCGAACAGGAATCGAACCCGCGACCGCCGCCTGCGCGCAGCGTTTAGGCGACTAATCGCACCACTACATTAGAACAGTCGTCAATTACTTTTTTTTATACTTCTCTTTTAGGAATTCTTTACATCCCATTTTATAAATCTATATCTGTAAAAACTACACATCATAAATAAAAAAGAAACAAACGCCTGTACGTAAATCGCTCCCGTCACAGTATAATATATGGTAATGTGGTAGGTACTACGACAGTTTTCGTTTTATTGCATAATGGTGTTTAGAGTATTAATTACCATCTTGTATATATTTTTGTATTTTTTCTACGTATATTTATAACAATACACTAATTTCTATGGTACCGTAATGAACATACAATATTATTCTCATAAAATATAAATACAATTTTTGCACGAATAATACAATATTATTGAATTGTAACTTATAACTCTGCAAATAAGACTCAATTTCAAAATGAAGTTTTATATTTATTTTATTGTTATTTATTATAAGTATATTTAATATCTGAATGACCAATCTTTTTTTTGGTAAATCGTGTTTTGAGATATTATAAATAGATACGATTTACATACTTACTGATGAAATATGATTAATATTTTTCGATCTTACCGACATAATAATAATAAAATATGAACTGGTTATTGAAATAAAAAATAAAAAGAGCTCCAAATAATAGTTTTTCTCACAAAAGAAGGCACTTTAGGATAAAAAAGGAAAAAACTGAACTGGAGACACCAGGATTCGAACCCGGGTCGCCGAGTATCTATCCTATCCTAGCCTATCTATCTAGTAAGGCGACTCGCGCCTTGAGTCGAGATCATCCCACCTGAGCTATAGGTATACTATAATACGACATTTTCTAAAAATGAATCCAATCCATATGCTAGATATATACGTGTGTAATATTATTGAAACTGTAAAATAATCAAATAAATGACAATCTATTAGAGCTTTCAAACATAATATGTATATGTATGTTTGTCCTTACATTTTTCCGAAAATATGCGACCGCTCATTTTACTGGCTTACATTTATTTCAACATAGGGAACAAGTTTCATTAAAATAGTTTTAATAGTTTTTAAGATTTGGACAAGTGTTCGTTGTGTTGGATAGTCCATTTACAGAGGAAGGCTATAGGCTATATAACATCACCCTACGACCAATAGTAGCTGAGCATTCATAAGAAACATTACAAAAACGGGAAAAACATTATTTTTGAGAGATTCCGTTACGTAAGCTGCGCAAACAGTTAAAGTTATGCAAAAATTATGTAAGTACAACGGAATTGATTAACATTAAAAGTTCAAAAAAAAGTCCGCGACAGCATATATCTATCTCTTGAGGTTGACTCAATATAACCATTTTTATAGTAATCAAGTATGTTCTAAAATAATGTGTTATTTGCGAAGGTGGTTTTATAGACATGATATAAATCCTTATCCAAATAAATCTTCATCACAAATATGCCTTTTTGAACGAAATTGTCCTTAACATCATTTGATTTCAATGAATTATCTTAGAAGATATCATAGTTTTAAAATAACTCCGCAACGAAATAATGATCATAAAAAATTAAAAGGTGATTTTATTGCATTTGTATTAGCCAGGCATAATCCTTAGGAATACAAAAATACTTCATCAACGAGGCAACTATATGAAAATAAACTTTGTCTTTTATAGCATTTAATTTGAACGCATAATTTAGAAGATAATGTAATATCATATGAAACTATGTAGTCACGCCGCGCGCAGACACAAGTCGCCTGAGTTATCGTTTGCTGTAACAATTAATGAAGCACATGGACAAACATTTAAACATACCTATACCTAGAAATCGATTTATGTCAAGACTTATAATAGTTTAAAATTAAAATCCATTAATCAGACATGGGCCTCCCCTAATCGACGCCACTCCACCCGGTCCTGGGCCCTCTGAATCCAACGGTTTCCCGCTGTCTTCTTCAGGTCGTCAGTCGATTAGGGGAGGCCCATGTCCAGCAGTGGACTACCAAGGGCTGAAAAGAAGAAGAAGAAGAAGAAGAAGAAGAATCAGACATAACTGAATACACATTCAGTAAGTAAAACTTGTAAAAACAACAAAGAATTAATTCGGAGCGAAACTGCGAAAGTAAAACATTACACGTTCATATCGGCTGCGTTGCTATCGGCATCGACATATACACTAAAATACCGAATAGACGAGCGCGGGACGCGGTATGAAGCGGGAGGAGTATTATATCCGAACTAAATTTAAAAAAATACGAAACAAAACGAGACAGTTTTTGTTGCAATGCCATCTAGTTCAATTTTATAGTAAACAATTCGTCATTTATGTAAGAAACACAGAATTTGGATAACAACTCTGATGTCAGTGTGTGCGTGAGTGTTGTGTATATACAGTAATCGATATGACAGATATTATTATTAGACTATTTCACTAAATGGCTCCGTTTTAAAGTAAACTAATGATGTGATAAAATAATAGGCATTGATATACATGCGCTAAGTGTAATATTTTTAAAATCTGTGCATAGCAACATTGCAAAAATATCAAAAACCTGTCGAAAGCCCGAACAGCGCCATCTAGCGGGAATATGTCCATGAGGAGACGTTGTAATGACCCTTAATTATAAAACATAAAATCTAATATAGCAAATTAGTATGCATTAATATATAGAAATAAAAAACTTACAGCATGATTAGTTTCACAGCAAATGACACAAGTCTTACAATGTTGACATTGCCAAGTATTATCAGGCCTTGGTTTTAATATACTGGCACCAGATTGGAGACAGCTTAAGTGAGCTTTATTATTGCAGTCGCGACATTCAACTAGTCTGTCCTTTGACCCACGAGGTTTTTGCACTAGACAAACTGAACATACACCTCCAGAAGATTCATGCAGAACTGTTTCATCATTTTCCATTTCATCCGCATTTCCTTCAAGTGACTGTTGGCTTTCCGACAGTGGTGTGTCTTCTTTATCTTTACGAGCAATCATTAACCTTTTTTTGATAGTACTCTTATTCAGAGACCCTATAGGCCAACCTCTGTTATGCTTACTAGGAGCATTATTGTCAGAGGGGTCAAATACTTTTTTAACCATTTTACGTCTCTCACCAACTCTTACCCCGGCATTTTGGGTCGTACTACTATACATACTAGTACTGGAAGTTCCACCATGCTTTTTAGGTCTTCCCCTTGTGCGTTGTGGCGATGACCTGGATGAAGAGTTGGCTGAAGATGGCATCTAAAATGTTACAATAAGAGCTATGTATTAAATATGAATTTAATTAAAGGTTTTATGTCACATACATACACATTACATTTGCATACAATGACTGACAAAAAAAAATATTATTTATTATTCACTACCCTCCCGTTTCCTAAACCGTTCGGACGTGTGTTGTGTGACTGCTGTGATTTTATTTTATTTTAAAGTCTTAATTAAAATAATATTTGCTTGTTCAAAATGTTTAAAACTCCACCACAATCGTCTTCATCGCAAAGTACTCCGTCGCGATCAGAATCTGATTTACGCAATCTTTTTAAAGACGATCATCACATATCACTTGATTTTGCATCTATTAGTATTACACAGACAGCTAAGCGTCGTTGTGTCCCTAATGAAAGTTTTACCTATCTATTTTTAAAAATAAAATAAAGGATATGATGAAGGATTTACGTCCGCGCAGAACTTACGTATGGACAAACTTGAACAATATATTTTGGATATAAAAAATCAATATTTACAAATTGAAAATACTAATAGGGAAATTGAAAAGTCCATGACTTATATAATATTGATCATCTTCACTTATTGGAAAAACAAATTGCTGACCTCGAAATTGAAAAAAAAAGCAATGTCATTGCATCTGTCCATACTTAACGAAATAATAATGTCACTTCAAAATAATTATGTAAAAACTTGATTGATTATGTAAAAATTATCGGGAAACAAAGGCTGATCTCTTTGCTATGATTAAGCAATTATCGGAAATAATCGGTATAGACTTACGAAATTGTGAAGTACGCGACGTTTCGAGATTTCCTTCAAAAAAAGAAAACTGAACTTCTACGATAACTGTGGAATTTCCAAACACGCATAGTAAAGAAGCCTCTTTAAAAAGTTCTATGAAATACAATAAGAAGAACCCCGATAATAAACTAAACACAACGCATTTAGGCATTCAAGAACAGGAGCAGCTGCCTATCTATGTTTCAGAATGTTTAACATCAGAGTTGAAAAAGTTATTTTATTTAACCAGAAACTTTACGAAATTGAATAATTATAAATTTTGTTGGACGTCAAACGGACGCATACTCCTTAGAAAAAAAAACTGGAAGTCCGTATACTATAATTAAAAACGAGTCCCAGCTAGAGGATCTCAAGAAACTTACCGTCGCGTGACTATTCTTCTACTTATTATTGTGTTTTCTGTCCTTTAGTATTTGTTTGCATGTTAGATTTAGTCTTGTTTCAACTCTGTTTTCTTTGCCGCTTTGCCCAAGTATATATTCGGCAATCTAGTTGTAATCATTTTATCTTGTACAATTACACAAATACACAGTCAAACTCTCACGTATCTACAGGTATTACACATTTATTTAATACTAATAACAATTTTAAACATACATCAAATTACAAATTTATTTCTTTGTTCTACATTGTATATATTTACATTTACCCTACATTATTTATGAAGACCACGATTTATACAAATATAAAAATATTACTACCCACAAACAAATTAATATTTTATAAAGTGTACATAAAATTGCGTAAACGTACTAATATTGTTAAAAACAACAAATTTCATTATAAATACCATCCGATCATAAATATTGTTTGTACAACAATTGTTTTAGTCATTTTATACCCTCTTTTATTTTTATTTTGGTTCAATTTTTGTACTCTTTTTTTTAAAGAAAATTAAGTGATTAATATAAATGAATTGAATAACATTGATAATCTAACCATATCGGAGGCTCATTGCTGTTCAGCGGAGACTTCAAAAACTATTATAAAAAACCCAGCTAATTATTTTCTGATACTAACACAAAACATCCGATCAATTAACTGCAATTATTTGAATTTTTGTTCTCTACTTGAACGTTTATCTTTTGATTGTGATATGTTGGTGCTTACAGAATGCTGGTTGGCATGCAACAGGAATCAATTTACACCAAATATCACGAGCTATACGAAATATCACATCACCAGACATATAAATCAGAGTGATGGTGTGGTTGCTTATATTAAATCGAATAATTCGGTTACTTGCGAGGAAATGGATCTAAGGAGTACCGCTTCAGACTTACTAATTAAAATTAACTGTGTTACCGCTATTCTTTATAAATATAAAGAATAGCGGTAACACGGTCTATAAATATAGATCTCCATCTAATGAAACGGTTGAACAATTTTTGGTGTACTTGAGCAGCGTTCTTGACTCTCTAACAAATTTTAAAACTGTAATTATAACAGGCGACATAAATATAGACATTAAATCATTCTCTTGCGATATTAAATCTCACAAATATTTAAACCTTCTTGCTTTTCATGGCCTTCTACCGGCTTACACGTATCCTACCAGAAATGGCAATTGCTTGGACCATGTTATGTTACGCACTAATTGTTTTACTAAAACCCTTGTCATTGATTCTACAGTAACTGACCATCATTCTACACTCTTTGGTATCAAGAACTCTAAAATTCAATCAAAAAATTTAAATATGGTAACAAAAATTGATTATTTGTCTTTGGATCTTGTAATTAAAAACACTGATTTCTCGTCTATTCTCACTGCCAATGACCCGGAGACTGCTACTAATGCTCTGATTACTCTTTTGAAAACCGCTATTGATAAGGCGCAAACAGTGAAAGTGTCTCACAAACATAAAATCATTAGACCCTGGATCACACCCGATTTGCTTCGATGTTTGCGCACAAAGAATATAATGTCTCAACAGCTAAAAAAACTCCAAATGACACTGTCCAAAAACAAATCTATTCGCGATATAGAAACTTCGTTACTACATGTAAGATCTTAAAGAAGGCAAAAAAGCTTATGATACTCAAGAATTTTCTAAATCAGGAAAAAACCCGAAACGTATATGGGTGTTTTTAATAAAGTTATCGATAAACCTAACCAGAAACAGGTTTCCTCAAAAATTCTACTAACAACTTCCGAATCTCCCAAAAGGGCGTGCAATGAGATAAATGATTTCTTTGCCAATATTGCTAGTGAGCCAGCGTTGAAAATCGTAAAACAATTTTCCTCTGCGTATTCTCCTAGACCGATAATGTTGTCAAGGAATGACTGTTCTTTTGTACTCGAAATGACTGATATGGATGAAATTGTGCGGACAATTCGAGGCCTAAACTCAACTGCTGTAACCGGTTGGGATGATATCGCAACAAACACAATTAAAAGGTATGGTAAGTATAATTTGGCTTTCGTAAAAACAAAAGCACATCAGGTGCTGTTCATGATCTAACTACTAATATAATTAATGGGACACCTAAATAATAAAGAAAAAGTATTAAACATTTTTCTTGACCTTGCCAAAGCCTTTGACACTGTCCCTATATACCTATACTTTTATTGAAACTTGATGCTATAGGCATCAGAAATACTCAACTCGACTTTTTTAGTAGTTACCTTACTGGTCGTAAGCAGATAGTAAAAATAGATGACTTCTACAGTGACGAACGTTCTACTTCATATGGTGTGCCTCAAGGCAGTATTATCGGACCTACGCTCTTTCTTATTTTTATCAATGACTTATGCAATCTCAACCTATGTTGTGGCAGCGTTGTCTCTTATACAGATGATACATGCAGCTTTAACATTTTATGGTAATTCTTTGGAGGAACTTCAGGTTATTGCTCAGAAAGGTTTTGATGTTGTTGCTGCTTGGCTTTTAAGTCACTATCTAACACTTAACGCTTCAAAGACTAAACTTATTCATTTCTCCGTCCGTCCTACATCTCAACCTAAAGCCCCACTAAAACTTATTGTTCATCCTTGCCACCTTCACCATAACTGTCAATGCCCTTCTATATCTGCTACTGAAAGTATAAGGTATGTCGGTGTCATAATCGATAAACACTTGAATTTTAAGGCACACATAGATGTCCTAACGAGCAGAGTCCGCAAACTTATATACATATTTAAGAATTTACGTGAAGTTGCTAATAAATTTGTAATTCGAAGCGTCTACTTTGCATTATGTCAATCTTTGATCTCCTATTGTACGAGGGTGCGTTTTTAAGTTCGCGGAATAAGAGGGTTGGAGGGGGGTAATTAGGCGCATTAGGATCGTAACGTATTTAGTGACTCAAAATTAGTATAAATACGAGATTTCATTGTTATTAGACTATTAGACTTTGAGCTATCGCCAACCAAGCAACATAATCAGGAGTGAAAAGTGAAATATGGAAAAAATCGAATATCGTGCCGTTATAAAGTTCCTTACCAAGCAAGGAAAATCAGTTGCGACCATAATGGATGAGATGTCATCGGTTTACGGTGACTCTTTTCCAGGAAAAACCATGGTGTACAAGTGGCACAGTTTGTTTAAAAAAGGAAGGGAATCCCTTGAAGACGACCCGATGCCGGGCAGGAGCATCGAGGTGACCACGCCAGAACTTATCCAAAAAGTCGAAAAACTTGTACTCGACGATGCTCGACTAAAGAAGAAACAACTCTCAGAGATGGTTGGAGTATCCGATACAACCATTTTTAAAATCCTGCACGATCATCTTGGCATGACTAAGGTCAGCGCAAGATGGGTACCGAGAATGCTCACGCCGCCGCAAAAACAACAACGCGTAGAGTGTTCACGTGCATTTTTGGACCTCTGCAATGAAGATAAGGATGGTGTATTGAGTCGAATTGTTACTGGAGACGAAACTGGGGTTCATCATTATGAACCTGAGTCGAAACAAGACTCTATGCAGTGGCATAAAAAGGGCACAGCACTCCCCAAGAAGCTTAAGGTGTCACAGTCAGCTGGGAAACTCATGGCAACGGTCTTTTGGGACTCAGAAGGAATATTATTGATCTATTATAAAGATAAAGGTGTTTCTATAACCGGAGAATTCTACGCTTCAATATTAAAGGTATTGAAAGAAGCCATTAAACAGAAAAGACGGGGAAAATTTACGAAAGCACGCATTGCCCGTTCAGAACTCGTACAGGATGGACTTATTAGAAACGTCTGCCGCTGTAGCTTTATGGGCTGCAGCCTACTACAATATGTTATAAAAGAAAAAAAAAACTTTCTTACTTTTCAATTCTTTTACGTGAATATTTAATATTCTACTAATTAGGTTCCAAGCATCGTGCACTTTATTTCTGTCTTTATACTCACGATGCCTAGGATCCCATATAATGGCATAGCACTGGTAGGTTTCTAAAAAGGGCTTTTCTCAAGCGCGCTCTTCATTCCCGGCAAAACTACACGAGACTAGCCAAATACGGGAGTGTAGAGGCCCTATTCGGCAAGTCTCGCCCTACATTCGTGTCTCGGCAAAACCTTTGGCCAAGACGTCTTGGCAGGAGTGTAGAGCGCGCTTTACTCAATCGGAGAGCATGACCTTGATAGTTGTCGCCACTTGACACTATGCCGTTTCAGTTTATTAAATTAAGAAAAAAAAAATACACATTAAAACTGGTCCGTTAAAAATGTGAACTATACTGATGGGATTTGGAGCATTGATGTCACCACAATAACCGCCGTGCGGTTTCGCGTGTGTCATTTGTAGGAGTCATACTTATTACTAGTGCTTTTAATTCTTGTAACTTTGTGATTTATTTAAAAGTAGAACACGAATATGAACAAAATATATCACATACTATTAAAAATAGTCAATATTTGAACTGAAATATTCTTGTAGTAGGTACAGATTTATAAAAATGAATGTATATAATATAGTTGTGTATGGATTGGATCATTGATATTTCGAACAATGTGAACTTGCACATGCCAAAAATTGGTCAGTGCATAGATTATAACAAATGCTAGTAAATATTTTATTAAATTAGTCTATTTAACAGAAATAATAATACTTTCAAAGTCATTTAATAATGTTTATAGAACAGATTTTAGATTATTATAATTATGCACGTTTGTTATGTAAAAATGTTAGATAAAAAAATATGTTTCGTTCATACATGACATTACTAAAACTGTATAAAATTAAAATCTTTAAGCAAGAAATAATTGTATATTTAAGCTAATATAAATTATACCAACTCCATACCAAACCAATTAAATTATACATTATTTATAAGCACATTTCAGCTCCAACACATTCTTCAATCATCTTTTCTAGTTTGCAGTTTCACTACAATGCGATATAAAGCTAAGGCTGGACCAAGAGGCAAACCTAAATCTCTTACAATATCTGCTTTGCAAGCAATACTTAGGGCTTGGCCATCGAATTCCTGAAAAAAGAAATATATATATAAAAAACATATGTACATCTCTTACAGTTATGGCCACGCACTGATATTTGTAGTTTCTATTCTGCGATAATGATTTGCAGTATGGTATCTGACCTTTTTTTTTTTTTTTTTTTTTTTTTTTTTTTTCGCTGGGAAATGCATTTACGCATCCCGCCGCCCGAGGGCGACGGGTATGTGGGACTCGCTGACACGGCAGAACGTGCCAGAATACCGCACTAAAACCCAGCGGTGCCCTCATCGTCGTAGTGGGGCGCCACGGGATCGCTTTCTCATGCAACCGTGACGCCCCGACGGTTGGCCCGCCTATGCGGACCGCCTTCGCCTATAGAGCGCTCGCGGGCACTGTGAGCGCTCTATTGCCCTGGTGGCGAGTGGGAGGATGTGGTGCCCTCTCCCACTCTATTGCGGAGGGTGGAGGAGTGCATATTGGCGTCTCCTCCTCCCTGGTCGTCTTCTGCGGAGCGAGTCAGCGTGTGCTGCTGCTTCCCGCTCTCGCTCCGCGGCCTCCTTCTGAGCCATGACCTCCTCACAATATGAGGTCACGGCCGACCAGCACCTCTCGCTGTCAAGCATGCAGCGGACCACACTTGACAGCGAGAGGTCTCCACCTATCACTGCCACCAGAGCCCTGCGCTGGGGCTCCCAAGCGGCGCATTCCTCCAGGGTGTGACGCGCCGAGTCGATTGGCGCGCCACACTCGTGGCAAGCAGGGGTGGCTTCTCGCCTAGCGATTTGGTGCAGGTACTTACCGAAGCAACCGTGCCCGGTAAGCACCTGTGACAGCCGAAACGTAAGCACCCCGTGCCGCCTGTTGACCCAGCGACGAAGGTGAGGACGTATAGCGTCCACCGTCACTGAGCCCGCCGCTGGGGAACCCAGATCCTCCTTCCACCATTGGATCAGTGCTCTCTGAGCTATGGTATCTGACCTATGTTATTTCAGGATAATCTAGAATTCTAATAGTTTATTGATTTATTAAATGGCTTTAACCAGTCAAGTGGCTCCAACTACATATGGTGGGGCGCGGAGGCGCGGTGGAGGTTGTTGGCACGGGAGGTGCGGTCGGTGGGGGTGTGGCGCCGAGAAGGCACAGAGAGATGTGAAGGGTCTTCTCTGCCTCGCGCAGAGTGGATCGGTAGAGCGGTAGAGGAAGGATTGAGGGAGATCGAGGGTATTCTTTCCCTCCACTTCGGTGGTTGGGCTGCTTCCGGTACTTCTCTGAAGTAGCAGAGTGGACCGGTCGAGCGGCTCCAATCACATACGGAGGGGCCGCCGGGCCCGGCGTCTGGGCGTCACGGTTGTATGCCTTTGCGATCCCGTGGTGCCCCATTACGGCGCAGACGGCCGATGGCTTTTAGTGCGTATTCTGGCTTTTGGGGGAGTCAGCGAGTCGCACATACCCGTCGCGTTCGGGCGACGGTATGCGTAAATGCATTTCCCAACGTAAAAAAAGAAGTGAAGTCCGAAGAGAGAGGGAGGACACGATAACCCTGAAATCCGGTAACCTGTTGTACTACTACTGTAAGGAGGTGTCGGGTTTATTGTCCGCTGGTCCCTCATTAGCAACATTGTGACCATCGGAAGTGTGTTGAGCAAGGTTGCATACCTTATACTCAGAGTATGTAAAAGATACTCGCTGAAGGTCATATAGGTGTACGCACCGACCTCAGCTCACCCAGATGAAGAAGTAGAGGCTATGTATGAGGTTTTAAACCATTTAAGAGTGACATTAAGAGCCCGTAACATTAAGATGCTATAAGCAGACTGATATCAACATTATTAAAGGCATTGTTAAAATCGAGAAGAGCAATGATTGCAACTTGTTTACTATAGATTGCACATCGAATGGCATTATAAATTTGACTGAGTAGTGACTGTGCTGTGTTCAATGCGAAAGCAAGACTGAAAAGGACTGAAAAGATTATAAGATATAAATTCATCTACAATGTGGTTAGCCATTAAAATTTGAATGTTATGATTGAGCCATGGAGCTGAAAGGCATTTAAGTTTTCTTTTAGCACGAGCATCAATGACTTCAAGAGATACCTAATTACTGAAATTTTTTAATTTGTCTTCTACTGAAAGTACATTGGAAATAATATTCCAATAATTTTCTTTAGATCTTGCATAAAATTTACGAATTTTCACGGTTTCGCATTCGTTGGAAAGGTCTCAGGCTCCGTGAGGTTTATAGCAATTAAAATTCAGGAATAATTTTAACAGAAAAGCAGGAAAACAGGGAAAATCATTTTTCACATACAGCGCCATCTCTGATACATAGCATGTACTACAAGCCAATATGGTTTTACAAAAAACGAAGCCGAAGGTGGCGAAACGGAGTTCGTCGTGTTTGCTAGTAATTTATATAAAGGGCTAATACCGACCAAACAAAACATCAATAAAAATGTGTTCAACTCTGTAAATGAAATATTATTTCAGAGATATATGGCAACCTAACCACCAACTATTGTATCATTGAAATTAAGTAGGAACCTGCAAGAAGTAGGAAGTGGAGGGTAAGCACGGTTCAAGTAATTTCTCCGAGATCAGTACAGCATGAATGTTTTATTTATAATATATTAGAAGGTCCGAGTAGTGAGAAGGAACACTGAGCGTTACTATGTAGGGGAGAGTTGGATATTACCGAGCCTCTAAGAACTTGGACCTATAATTCGGAGAAGGTTCGATATATATATTCAAAAATGCAGTAAATAGTACAGAATTTATTTAGCTACACATACATCACGGATTCACGGCAAAATATTTCAAAAAATAAACAAAAATTAATTATTGCAAAATAATAAAAAAACAGGAAAGCGTGGTATTATCCGACTGGTCTGATAATATCGTGCCAAGGTTTGATAAAACCGTGCCAATAATAATTTCGTGAATTTCTATCAGTAAACTTTGAATTCAAAAAAAAATGCAACGTTGAATAAACTCGTTCGTAGAAAAAGAAGCATAGACTCCTTTCTATACCTAGATATAATTATTATTTCACGACTAGATTAATTATCATAACCATATCGGCCATTGGATGTCCACTGCTGAACGTAGGCCTCCCCCATCGACTCCGGTTCAAAGCAGCCTCCATTCAACGACTTCCGGCGACTCTCTTTAAGTCGTCTGTTCATCTCGTGGATGGCCGTCCGACTCTGTGCTTGCCGGTACGTGGTCTTCACTCGTACACGCCCTGGGCGCGGAATTGACAAACTCTGTTATTTCATTTTATAACCTCAAAATAATACCTCAATATAAAAAAATGGACGATGATTCAACCTACCGTCTGGTGCGGTTGCATAATAAGGCAATCGCTCTATTCGAGTGGGGAGAGGAGTCCGCTTTTGCGCAAGCAAGCTCGTGGCTGCAGCGGCAGAGCGAGCTCCCAGGGGCGACCCCCGGAAGAATAAGCGTGGATTCTATGAGAGTCGGTTATGATAAAGGCGACGTAGCTGATAGATACGGTTGCCTAATGGCCTCGAAAATACACGAGGTCATAGTCTACGAAGATAGGGGGGAGAATCTGGGATATCTAAAGGATCAGATTCGAACACCTTCACCCCCTAAAAGGCCGGCTCTTGAAGAGACTATGCTCAGTGGATCGGAGCGATTACAGGCAAAGGTGGAGGCCCAAAGAGCGGAGCTCGAGTCGCGTACCTCCAGGGATGGTAATAGCAGCTCCAAGTCCCGTCTGACGGCGATTGCAACAGTGATCCAGGCAACGATCTCCCCAAAGAGAGGCACCCGACTGTCCCACCTTGCCCCAAAATCGGCATCTCCTGTTGAAAGGCAATCGGGGGCACTGAGAAGGTTTATGAGAGATGAAAGTCCGAAGCTCCCTCAAGTGCCACCAGCCAATCGAACGAGAGCTGACAAGGGGCAAGTCACACCACCAATGCTTCGACCAGCGTCTACACCACAACAACATGCAGAAAATGCATACATTGAGTTCCTAGCCATCACAAAAGCGAACCGACAGGTAAGCCTGGCTATCTGCGAAAAAATCATGCAGACCTACCAGTACGGACATGAAGGCCTGCTGGAGGTGGAACTCAATGAAGCCGAGGCAGCCATATACAATAACGACACCTGCCAAGTAATTAAGGGCAACATGTCGGGATTGTATATGGCCGCTTATAACACCACAGCCGGCTTCGTGGACGCAGTCGAGGCTGAGGGACCAAAAGAAGGACCTCAGACATTTAATACGCCTAAAGGGGACCCAGTGGTGGTAGTGGCCAGGTGCACGAGAGTGATGCTGGGCGACCGCATAATTGAGATGTCAAAAACCATCACGAGTGGTCCGGAAGTCGGCGATGTCTTCGGGGCCTGGGAACTGCCGGCACTGAAATGGATCAATGGGGTTCCCGGGTGCGGCAAGACAACACATATAGTCGGGAACTTCGACGAAGATGGTGAAATAGTAGCCACCACCACACTCGAAGCGGCCAAAGACCTGAAAGAAAAGCTAGCGCACCGCTATGGCAAAAAAGCCAAATCAAAGGTGCGCACTATGGCCTCTATCTTAGTGAATGGTTTTCATGAGAGCATAAAAATAAACCGTTTAACGGTGGACGAAGCCCTCATGAACCACTTCGGGGCCATAGTGATGGCCGCCCGACTGTCGGAGGCTAAGGAAGTGGTCCTCGTCGGAGATATCAATCAGTTACCGTATATCGACAGGGACAACCTGTTCATAATGCGGTACTGTAGACCCAACATGACCATACACATCACATGTGAGTTGTCTTGCACGCATCGGAACCCCAAGGATGTTGCACTCGCCATCAACGAGGTCTATAAAAACATCTATTCCTCAAACCCCATTGTCCGCTCTCTGAGAATGGAGAGATTCACTGGCACTCGAATCCCTGAAAGACAGGACGGGACCCTATACCTGGTTTTCACACAAGAGGAGAAGAAGACGCTGTTAAGCCAGGGATATGGTACCGGGCGGGGGTCGAGTGTCATGACTATCCACGAGGCGCAGGGACAGACACGCGAGGGAGTCATCATCATCCAGACCAAGACTAGGAGGCTACGGATTCATGACAGTATTCCGCACGCTGTGGTAGCGGTGACTAGACACACAAAGACCTGTGTCTACTACACCGACGACGGTGGTGATGCAATCGGTCGTTTTGTCCAAAGAGCGGTGGAGGCTACATCAAAAGAAATACTCGAGCACACCCTTAGGATGGCGATACAAAAAAGAGATACCGCCGTCATCGAGGATGTGCTCGGACAGCTGAGAAGTCCCTCTGGGAGGGCTGGGACGGAGTCGGATAAATAAAAAAAAAAAAAAAAAATAAAAAAAAATAAAAAAAAAAAAAAAACGTAGACTTAAAGCATGTAAATAGCTAGTATTTTAAGGAATAGATGTAAATAGAAAGTAAGGTACCTTATCATAATACAACCTAAAAAAAAAAAAAAAAAAAATTAATTTAAGTTATTATTTAAGTTTTAGTTAAGTTTTATATTTATAGATTAAATAAGCAAATTTGTGGTCAGTGCAAGGACTCGCGATATAGAGATCCTAAGCGTAGTTTAAGTCTCGTTATCTTAATAAGTACGCACTAACGATAATAATAATAAAATTCTAAAAATGTTCATAAAAAAAGGCATGGGCAAATAAAGCCTATGGATGTACAGTAAAAAAAAAAAAAAAAAAAAAAAAAAACCTCAAAATAATACAGTCAAGTTAATTGTGTATTCAAATCAATCTAGTCATTAATTCTATAATATGTTAGGATTAAAATAAAAGTAATCAATGTGTTACAATACAAATATAGAATAGCTTACCTCTTGTCAAAAATGCCCGCGAAATTATAAGGAACGAGAGTAAAAACTTGTAAGACACGATGTGTCTTAATCGCTGCTCCGAGTAAATTAGCGTCGTGCACAGGGAGGGGTAGAGCCGTAGAGGACTCGGGCTGTGATCTTTATGAATAGGACTGGATAGCGCAATTAGCGTTTAGTTTTTGAAATATGCTAGGGCGTGGAATTATCAAACGCGCGGTATTATCCAACTCTTCCCTAATATATTGAAATTTTGAGAATGGGCCGTGAATGTTGAGTCAAGAGACGAGTGGAGAAGTATAGATGTACTATGAAAACGGTCAATAAATGACAGTAAATTCTTTGTGAAAGCATCAATTAGTTATTATTATTATCAACATTTAGTTTTTTAAGTTTTTGCAAGAAAAGGTAATAAAACTACAAATACATACTGTTATTTTGGATCGACTTATTCCGACACTTAGCTGCTTTTTTATAGCTTGGATTACCTTTATAATCAACTTTATATATGCTTTTTTCTTTTAAGCAACGTGTTAAGTCCATCTTGGTATCTTTCGGTGCAACTTAACACTTTAACATAAACTTGCAAACTCTATTTATGTCAGGTCCCGATTTTCGGGAACGTAAATGATCGATTGCAGCTAAGATTTTATTTTTATACTTTATCTCTGTTATTTCTGTAAGTAAAATAAATTTACTTTATTCATTTAAGTAAATGTGCAAAGTAGAACAAAATATTATATACCAAACAATAGAAATAATTACATACCTGAACTAATGCATTCCGATAATCAATAAGTCCGATAAATTTAAAGCTATTCGGATATAGTTCAATAATCAGTACAAGAAAATAAAAGATAAAACTGAAAAGTACCTAGAAAATGAAAAATTATTCACGAACACAAAATAATGTTCAAAACGTGCAAGAAAAGCGCGTAACAAGGACGTACACACGTGTTACGTGTATCCTGTACAGGATTGCCAGATGAGTGTGAGAGAATTACGTCCCGGTATTCGAATATTATCGTACCGGATGAAAAATTATCCTACAACTGCCAGAACCATACGTAATTGGGATTTTTTAAGAATTTTAAACTCCAAACCAATTTTTACCCTCGATGCTATTCAAATTACTATATAAAAAAAGGTCGTCAGCACTCTAACAATAAACCAATTTTTTCACCCTCTAGGCTATCCTATTCCATAAAAAAAATGTCGTCAGCACTCCAAACCCCTTTTTTTTTACCCTCGAGGTTATACGAATACCTAAAAAAGAGAATGGTTGGAAATTATTGTATTTTTACGTACGTTAATACATATTGTATCTAGGGTTACCAACATTTTTTTGTATGAATATAGTATTTTTTTTAAAAACCTATAAAATATATAGTACGCTTCAAAAAATATAGTATTTTATGAAAAAAAAAAATAGACCAAGTTATATTTTTTACTCATTTTTTTTTTATAAAACCTATATTTTTTTGCACTTATTGCATTCTTTAACAATTTTTATCTTTAATAAAACTGGCATGGCAGTCAATTTTTAATTTAAAACATACAAAAGCTCATTTTTTTATTAAAGATATACTTGATCTGTTTTTTTGCTTCATGCCATTTCGAATTTATATTAGAAAATATCCTTTCTGTGAATGCCGAAGTGGCGAGAATAGAAAGGCGCGTGCAAACTGCGGAATCTGCTTTTATTTTATTGGTTTTAGTACTTCAAAATATAAACATTGATCTATTGTACTGAAATTTTCAGTCTGAAATATAGTATTTTCGCGTACTATATATTTCTTCAACAGTATATAGTACGGAGTCTCGAAATACAGTACAATCCTATATATTATAGTACGGTTGGCAACCCTAATTGTATCGTACATTGTACCGATCGAAATTATCGTACATGTACGATAATTACACAGATCTGCGATGAAAAAGTTTTTTGAATAATTTCACATATAATAATAATAATAATAAATGCAAAACCTGGCAGATAGAGCTCGGTACATCCAACGAAAGGGCGTATTCAACGCCGCCGAGCTCGAACGATTACGACGTGAGGCTGCTCCTGAAGTCGAACCCGTGTCGACAGAGCATAACGCACTTGTATCGCAACAGGAAAGCGTTCGTAGCGAAGTGCCTGTGGATGCGATCGATGAAGGAGCAGTCTCCCAAAAAGTAGAGCAGATGAGAGAGATTTTGGAGGAAGCGATTTCCGAGATCCGGAGCACTCCTCTAGAACAGAGACCACGACTTTCTCGTCTTCCTCTTAATGCTGCGACGCGGGGTGCCATTGAGGCAGCTAACAGGCTGCTACCTCCATATTTGGATGGCAGTCTGGGCTTGGATGATACGGGTTCTATTCTCTTTGGTGCCGCTCTAGCGGTACACCGCTTCATTGGAGCCAAAACCCAGGAGCCTGGACGCACTACTAATAATACTAGTGACGTACCAGCCTGGAAGAAGAGAATAGAACGCCGTATCAGCCTGGCCAGGGCTCTCATTGGCAGACTGCAAAGCTTCAGGTCGGGCAACACTAGGCCAAGGATTGTGCGCTCCGTCAGAATAGCTTTTAATGGATTAGGCGTCAGGCTTGACCAGCCTGACATAGCTGAAAAACTGACGGAGCGCATCGACGGCCTGAAGCAAAGAATCGCGGCATGGGGGAAGCGCATTCGTAGGTACTCTGAGAGAGTTGAGCGCTTCCGACAAAATCGCCTCTTCGTGAGTGATCAGAAGAGGTTCTACAGGAAGTTGGAGAACCCGACGCCATGCTCTACTTCCCAAAAACCGAATACGGCTGACCTCGTCGCCTTTTGGCGAAATATATGGTCACGGGAGGTGGAGCATGAGGAGGGCCCTTGGATTGCGGCGGTTCAGGAAGCATGTGCTAGAATCGAACCGATGAACCCAATCGCCATCTCTTCGGAGAACGTAGCTGATGCGGTCCGGCGGGCACCGAACTGGAGGAGTCCGGGGGCCGACGGCCTGCATCACTATTGGCTGAAAGGGTTCTCGGTATGCCATGCGACCTTGGCTCGACAATACCAAGAGGCGATAGAGCGGAAGATGCTTCCGAACCTCTTCACTACTGGGATCACTCACCTAGCTCCTAAGTCCACCAACACCGCGGATCCTACCAACTACCGCCCCATAACGTGTCTGACTTCCATCTACAAGACACTGACATCCGTTCTGAGCTGCAAGATCTCTCGTCATATTGACGAATTTAACATCTTGTCTGCAGCTCAGAACGGATGCCGTGGAGGCGGCCGCGGCACAAAGGAGCTCCTTATCATTGACTCTGTTGCGGGCCAGCTTGTCAAACGCAACCGTCGGAACTTCTCTGCTGCCTGGATCGACTACAAAAAGGCATTCGACTCGGTGCCTCATTCATGGCTTCTGAGGGTCCTCGAGCTGTACAAGATCGACGGTGCAGTTCGAGACTTCCTCGAAGTATGCATAGGGCAATGGAGTACGATCCTTTGTCTCCAGGGCGAGAGACTGACGGCGGGTGCCGATGACCGAATCCGGATACGAAGAGGTATTTTCCAGGGTGATTGTCTGAGCCCACTTTGGTTTTGCCTGTCCTTGAACCCTTTAAGCACTCTGCTGGAGCGTTCGGGGACAGGCTTTCAGTTTCGGAGAGGAGGTACTAAAGTCTCCCACCTTCTCTACATGGACGATCTCAAGCTGCTGGCACCTAATCCTGCACGCCTTATGGAGTTGCTGAAAATCACTACTGAGTTCAGCGGCTCCATCAGGATGCAGCTTGGAGTGGATAAGTGTGCGGTCGTGCATGTAGACAAGGGACAGGTGACGCAATCGGCTGAAATTAGCCTAGAGCTTTCTAACTTCAAGACCCTCTCCGAAGCTGAATCATACCGGTATCTGGGCATGTCACAATGCATAGGGGTGCAGGAGGTGGATATGAAACAGGCGGTTTGCGAGGTCTTTTTTGGACGGCTGACAAAAGTTCTTCGGAGCTACTTGTCGGGCGCCAACAAGGTCCGAGCTTATAACGGCTGGGTCATGCCCACTCTTTTGTACACATTTGGCGTGCTCAGATGGACTCAGATCGAACTCGACGCCCTGGACAGAAGAGTCCGCACGACTATGACTTACCATCGCATGCATCACCCGAAATCGTCGGTCATGAGACTGTACATCCCACGGAAGTGTGGTGGCCGAGGCCTATTAAGCGCCAAGTCCATGCATAACCGGGAGGTGTGCAGCCTCAGGGTCTACTTTGAGACGAGGAGGGAGAGCGCTATGCATGGTGATGTTATAGTATGTGACAAAGGTCTCACCCCGTTATCCCTGGCCAAAGAGGAATGGCGAAGACCGGTTGTACTTAGCACCTCTAACCGGGAGACCGTATGGATGGAGAAGGAGCTGCATGGACGGTTTTACAAGGCGCTCCACGCACCTCACGTGGATGTTAAGGCCTCCGTGCAGTGGCTGCGATTCGGGGACCTCTTTGGGGAAACCGAAGGTTTTGTCTGTGCAATACAGGATCAGGTGGTCAAGACGAACAACTACCGGAAGCACATTCTGAAGGATGGCACTCCCGACTTCTGTCGAGCTTGTCGTCATCCCGGCGAGTCACTCAGACATGTGCTTTCGGGGTGTTCAGCGCTTGCCAACACTGAGTACTTGCACAGACATAACCAAGTGGCCAAAATTCTTCATCAAGAGCTTGCTCTAATGTATTGTCTTCTGGAACAGAGGGTGCCGTACTACCAGTACACACCGGCGCCAGTACTCGAACGCAACGGAGTCCGGCTCTACTGGGACCGGCCTATCGCCACGGACAGGACGATACTGGCGAACAAGCCTGATATCGTGGTGATGGATAGGGCACAGTCGAGGGTGCTTTTAGTGGACATTACCATCCCGCATGACGAGAACCTCGTGAAAGCCGAAACAGAGAAAAAACGTAAATATCTGGATCTGGCGCACGAGATTGTCGACATGTGGGGTGTTGATTCCACTGAAATCATCCCTATCGTTATATCTGCCAACGGTTTGATCCCGGTTAGCCTCGCTCACCATCTGAGGCAGCTGGGTATCCGTGACGGTTCGCTCGCAGCCAGGATGCAGAAGGCGGTATTACTCGACTCGGCTAGGATTGTCCGCCGATTTCTCAGCCTACAGCCCTAACCCCCGGCCGTTTGATCTCCCTGCCGGGGCGTAATCCTCCACCCGCTTATATTTATCTAAGTAAGTTTATGTAAATTTATTATATTCCTTATATAAGTATTGTATTATATTTATTTATATGTGTATATGTATGTCTTGAGCGGGTGGAGTGTAGCAATTAAAATAATAATATGATAAGTCTCCCAAAAAGTAGAGCAGATGAGAGGGATTTTGGAGGAGGCGATTTCTGAGATCCGGAGCACTCCTCTAGAACAGAGACCACGACTCTCCCGACTTCCCCTTAATGCTGCGACGCGGGGTGCCATTGAGGCAGCTAACAGGCTGCTACCTCCATATTTGGATGGCAGTCTGGGCTTGGATGATACGGGTTCTATTCTCTTCGGTGCAGCTCTAGCGGTACACCGCTTCATCGGAGCAAAAACCCAGGAGCCTGGACGCACTACTAATAAGAGTAATGACGTACCAGCCTGGAAGAAGAGAATAGAACGCCGTATCAGCTTGGCCAGGGCCCTCATTGGCAGACTGCAAAGCTTCAGGTCGGGCAACACTAGGCCAAGGATTGTGCGCTCCGTTAGAATAGCTTTCAACGGGCTAGGTGTCAGACTAGACCAGCCTGATATAGCTGAGAAACTGACGGAGCGCATCGACGGCCTGAAGCAGAGAATTGCGGCATGGGGGAAGCGTATTCGTAGGTACTCTGAGAGAGTTGAGCGCTTCCGACAAAATCGCCTCTTTGTGAGTGATCAGAAGAGGTTCTACAGGAAGTTGGAGAACCCGACGCCATGCTCTACTTCCCAAAAACCAAATACGGCTGACCTCGTCGCCTTTTGGCGAAATATATGGTCACGGGAGGTAGAGCATGAGGAGGGCCCTTGGATTGCGGCGGTTCAGGAAGCATGTGCTAGAATCGAACCGATGAACCCGATCGCCATCTCTTCGGAGAACGTAGCTGATGCGGTCCGGCGGGCACCGAACTGGAAGAGCCCGGGGGCCGACGGCCTGCATCACTATTGGCTGAAAGGGTTCTCGGTATGTCATGCGACCTTGGCTCGACAATACCAAGAGGCGATAGAGCGGAAAACGCTTCCGAACCTCTTCACTACTGGGATCACTCACCTAACTCCTAAGTCCACCAACACCGCGGATCCTACTAACTACCGCCCCATAACGTGTCTGACTTCCATCTTCAAGACACTGACATCCGTTCTGAGCTGCAAGATCTCTCGTCATATTGACGAATTTAACATCTTGTCTGCAGCTCAGAACGGATGCCGTGGAGGCGGCCGCGGCACAAAGGAGCTCCTTATCATTGACTCTGTTGCGGGCCAGCTTGTCAAACGCAACCGTCGGAACTTCTCTGCTGCCTGGATCGACTACAAGAAGGCATTCGACTCGGTGCCTCATTCATGGCTTCTGAGGGTCCTCGAGCTGTACAAGATCGACAGTGCAGTTCGAGACTTCCTCGAAGTATGCATGGGGCAATGGAGTACGATCCTTTGTCTCCAGGGCGATAGACTGACGGCGGGTGTCGATGACCGTATCCGGATACGAAGGGGTATTTTCCAGGGTGATTGTCTGAGCCCACTTTGGTTTTGCTTGTCCTTGAACCCTTTAAGCACTCTGCTGGAGCGTTCGGGGACAGGCTTTCAGTTTCGGAGAGGAGGTACTAAAGTCTCCCACCTTCTCTACATGGATGACCTCAAGCTGCTGGCACCTAATCCTGCACGCCTTATGGAGTTACTGAAAATCACTACTGAGTTCAGCGGCTCCATCAGGATGCAGCTTGGAGTGGATAAGTGTGCGGTCGTGCATGTAGACAGGGGACAGGTGACGCAATCGGCTGAGATTAGCCTAGAGCTTTCGAACTTCAAGACCCTCTCCGAAGCTGAATCATACCGGTATCTGGGCATGTCACAATGCATAGGGGTGCAGGAGGTGGATATGAAACAGGCGGTTTGCGAGGTCTTTTTTGGACGGCTGACAAAAGTTCTTCGGAGCTACTTGTCGGGCGCCAACAAGGTCCGAGCTTATAACGGCTGGGTCATGCCCACTCTCTTATACACATTTGGCGTGCTCAGATGGACTCAGACCGAGCTCGACGCCCTGGACAGAAGAGTCCGCACGACTATGACTCACCATCGCATGCATCACCCGAAATCGTCGGTCATGAGACTGTACATCCCACGGAAGTGTGGTGGCCGAGGCCTATTAAGTGCCAAGTCCATGCATAACCGGGAGGTGTGCAGCCTCAGGGCCTACTTTGAAACGAGGAGGGAGAGCGCTATGCATGGTGATGTTGTAGTATGTGACAAAGGTCTCACCCCCTTATCCCTGGCCAAAGAGGAATGGCGAAGACCGGTTGTACTTAGCACCTCCGACCGGGAGACCGTATGGATGGAGAAGGAGCTGCATGGACGGTTTTACAAGGCGCTTCACGCACCTCACGTGGATGTCAAGGCCTCCGTGCAGTGGCTGCGATTCGGGGACCTCTTTGGGGAAACCGAAGGTTTTGTCTGTGCAATACAGGATCAGGTGGTTAAGACGAACAACTACCGGAAGCACATTCTGAAGGATGGCACTCCCGACTTCTGTCGAGCTTGTCGTCATCCCGGCGAGTCACTCAGACATGTGCTTTCGGGGTGTTCAGCGCTTGCCAACACTGAGTACTTGCACAGACATAATCAAGTGGCCAAAATTCTTCATCAAGAGCTTGCTCTAATGTATTGTCTTCTGGAACAGAGGGTGCCGTACTACCAGTACACACCGGCGCCAGTACTCGAACGCGACGGAGTCCGGCTCTACTGGGACCGGCCTATCGCCACGGACAGGACGATACTGGCGAACAAGCCTGATATCGTGGTGATGGATAGGGCACAGTCGAGGGTGTTTTTAGTGGACATTACCATCCCGCATGACGAGAACCTCGTGAAAGCCGAAACAGAGAAAAAACGTAAATATCTGGATCTGGCGCACGAGATTGTCGACATGTGGGGTGTTGATTCCACTGAAATCATCCCTATCGTTATATCTGCCAACGGTTTGATCCCGGTTAGCCTCGCTCACCATCTGAGGCAGCTGGGTATCCGTGACGGTTCGCTCGCAGCCAGGATGCAGAAGGCGGTATTACTCGACTCGGCTAGGATTGTCCGCCGATTTCTCAGCCTACAGCCCTAACCCCCGGCCGTTTGATCTCCCTGCCGGGGCGTAATCCTCCACCCGCTTATATTTATCTAAGTAAGTTTATGTAAATTTATTATACTCCTTATATAAGTATTGTATTATATTTATTTATATGTGTATATGTATATCTTGAACGGGTGGAGTGTAGCAATTAATTAAATAATAATAATATAAACGATTACGACGTGAGGCTGCTCCTGAAGTCGAACCCGTATCTGCAGAGCAAAACGCAGTTGCAACGCAATAGGGAAGCGTTCGTAGCGAAGTGCCTGTGGATGCGATCACTGAAGGAGCAGTCTCCCAAAAAGTAGAGCAGATGAGAGGGATTTTGGAGGAGGCGATTTCCGAGATCCGGAGCGCTCCTCTGGAACAGAGGCCACGACTCTCCCGTCTTCCTCTTAATGCTGCGACGCGGGTTGCCATTGAGGCAGCTAACAAGCTGCTACCTCCATATTTGGATGGCAGTCTAGGCTTGGATGATACGGGTTCTATTCTCTTTGGTGCTGCTCTAGCGGTACACCGCTTCATTGGAGCCAAAACCCGGGAGCCTGGACGCACTATCAATAAGAATAGTGACGTACCAGCCTGGAAGAAGAGAATAGAACGCCGTATCAGCCTGGCCAGGGCCCTCATTGGCAGACTGCAAAGCTTCAGGTCGGGCAACACTAGGCCAAGGATTGTGCGCTCCGTCAGAATAGCTTTCAATGGATTAGGCGTCAGGCTTGACCAGCCTGATATAGCTGAAAAACTGACGGAGCGCATCGACGGCCTGAAGCAAAGAATCGCGGCATGGGGGAGGCGTATTCGTAGGTACTCTGAGAGAGTTGAGCGCTTCCGACAAAATCGCCTCTTCGTGAGTGATCAGAAGAGGTTCTACAGGAAGTTGGAGAACCCGACGCCGTGCTTTACCTCCCCAAAACCGAATACGGCTGACCTCGTCGCCTTTTGGCGAAATATATGGTCACGGGAGGTAGAGCATGAGGAGGGCCCTTGGATTGCGGCGATTCAGGAAGCATGTGCTAGAATCGAACAGAAGAACCCCATCGCCATCTCTTCGGAGAACGTAGCTGATGCGGTCCGGCGGGCACCGAACTGGAAGAGTCCGGGGGCTGACGGCCTGCACCACTATTGGCTAAAAGGGTTCTCGGTATGCCATGCGACCTTGGCTCGACAATACCAAGAGGCGATAGAGCGGAGGACACTTCCGAACCTCTTCACTACTGGAATCACTCACCTAGCTCCTAAGTCCACCAACACCGCGGATCCTACCAACTACCGCCCCATAACGTGTCTGACTTCTATCTATAAGACACTGACATCCGTTCTGAGCTGCAAAATCTCTCGTCATATTGACGAATTCAACATCTTATCTGTAGCTCAGAACGGGTGCCGTGGAGGCTGTCGCGGCACAAAGGAGCTCCTTCTCATTGACTCTGTTGCGGGCCAGCTTGTCAAACGCAACCGTCGGAACTTCTCTGCTGCCTGGATCGACTACAAGAAGGCATTTGACTCAGTGCCTCATTCATGGCTTCTGAGGGTCCTCGAGCTGTACAAGATGGACGGTGCAGTTCGAGACTTCCTCGAAGTATGCATGGGGCAATGGAGTACGATCCTTTGTCTCCAGGGCGAGAGACTGACGACGGGTGCCGATGACCGAATCCGGATACGAAGGGGTATTTTCCAGGGTGATTGTCTGAGCCCACTTTGGTTTTGCTTGTCCTTGAACCCTTTAAGCACCCTGCTGGAGCGTTCGGGGACAGGCTTTCAGTTTCGGAGAGGAGGTACTAAAGTCTCCCACCTTCTCTACATGGATGACCTCAAGCTGCTTGCACCTAATGCTGCACGTTTTATGGAGTTGATGAAAATCACTACTGAGTTCAGCGGCTCCATCAGGATGCAGCTTGGAGTGGACAAGTGTGCGGTCGTGCATGTAGACAGGGGACAGGTGACGCAATCGGCTGAAATTAGCCTAGAGCTTTCTAACTTCAAGACCCTCTCCGAAGCTGAATCTTACCGGTATCTGGGCATGTCACAATGCATAGGGGTCCAGGAGGTGGATATGAAACAGGCTGTTTGCGAGGTCTTTTTTGGACGGCTGACAAAAGTTCTTCGGAGCTACTTGTCGGGCGCCAACAAAGTCCGAGCATATAACGGCTGGGTCATGCCCACTCTCTTGTACACATTTGGCGTGCTCAGATGGACTCAGACCGAGCTCGACGCCCTGGACAGAAGAGTCCGCACGACTATGACTTACCATCGCATGCATCACCCGAAATCGTCGGTCATGAGACTGTACATTCCACGGAAGTGTGGTGGCCGAGGCCTATTAAGCGCCAAGTCCATGCATAACCGGGAGGTGTACAGCCTCAGGACCTACTTTGAGACGAGGAGGGAGAGCGCTATCCATGGTGATGTTGTAGTATGTGACAAAGGTCTCACCCCGTTATCCCTGGCCAAAGAGGAATGGCGAAGACCGGTAGTGCTTAGCACCTCTGACCGGGAGACCGTATGGATGGAGAAGGAGCTGCATGGACGGTTTTACAAGGCGCTCCACGCACCTCACGTGGATGTTAAGGCCTCCGTGCAGTGGCTGCGATTCGGGGACCTCTTTGGGGAAACCGAAGGTTTTGTCTGTGCAATACAGGATCAGGTGGTTAAGACGAACAACTACCGGAAGCACATTCTGAAGGATGGCACTCCTGACTTCTGTCGAGCTTGTCGTCATCCCGGCGAGTCACTCAGACATGTGCTTTCGGGGTGTTTAGCGCTTGCCAACACTGAGTACTTGCACAGACATAACCAAGCGGCCAAGATTCTTCATCAAGAGCTTGCTCTAATGTATTGTCTTCTGGAACAGAGGGTGCCGTACTACCAGTACACACCGGCGCCAGTACTCGAACGCGACGGAGTCCGGCTCTACTGGGACCGGCCTATCGCCACGGACAGGACGACATACTGGCGAACAAACCTGATATCGTGGTGATGGATAGGGCACAGTCGAGGGTGTTTTTAGTGGACATTACCATCCCGCATGACGAGAACCTCGTGAAAGCCGAAACAGAGAAAAAACGTAAATATCTGGATCTGGCGCACGAGATTGTCGACATGTGGGGTGTTGATTCCACTGAAATCATCCCTATCGTTATATCTGCCAACGGTTTGATCCCGGTTAGCCTCGCTCACCATCTAATGCAGCTGGGTATCCGTGACGGTTCGCTCGCAGCCAGGATGCAGAAGGCGGTATTACTCGACTCGGCTAGGATTGTCCGCCGATTTCTCAGCCTACAGCCCTAATCCCCGGCCGTTTGATCTCCCTGCCGGGGCGTAATCCTCCACCCGCTTATATTTATCTAAGTAAGTTTATGTAAATTTATTATATTCCTTATATAAGTATTGTATTATATTTATTTATATGTGTATATGTATATCTTGAACGGGTGGAGTGTAGCAATTTAAAATAATAATAAATAATAATAAATGTCTCACACTCAACGGTCCCCAGTAGGAAGTGAATCCTGTGTCGGGGCTCCGGAAATACACACAATACACAAGCACAAACGCCCAGACGACGACAAATATCTGTATGGCCTATACAAATATTTGTCATGTGCGGGGATCGAACCCGCGACCGCTAGCGCATCAGCCAGTTGCTGTGACCACTGCGCCAACGCGTCGTCAATAATGTCGCGTCGTAAATAATAATGTGTTAATATTAATCTATATATTGCAAATTTAAGCTTTATTTGAATGTATCACGTCACATTTTTTTGCACTTAAGTTGAACAAATATAGTTATTAATTTAGTAAAGTCGCTAGTTTCTTTGCGACATTAATTCCGTAATCTATATTAATATTCTTTTTTTCTCTGACCAACCATCCTATACTCTGTAGCCGTAATTCTAGAGACTATGATTAACCGTTTTATAGTTTATAACCACCCAGAGAAATTTAAAGCGTCTGAAAAAAAAAAAAAAAAATAAAAGGGTGCCATTAAGAAAACGTATTCACGTGTGATAAAAATATTATGTAAATGTTTATGTTTAAGTATGGTTTCTAGGACTTGCAGAAATAATCCGAATATATTTTACTACATATGTGGACAATATACCTACTACAGTAAAACAAAGAAAAAATATAACCAACTTTGTACAAAATGTTTATTACTTTTACTTTAGTTTGAGGTTATGTCACCAAAACAAGGCATGGGTTCCGGATAAATTACCCCGATCATGTGTGGAAATTTTAATCCCAATAGTTTGATGAAACAGTTTTTAAAGGCTTTACCACAAGATGGAAATACTTTTAAGTATCTTTGCTCATGTTTTCCTAGTTTATATGATGCTAAGTTGAAAGAGGAAATGTATGTGCTTATATTACTCTTTGGGAAATATTCACGGAACCCGATATCAGGAAACTTATCAAGGATGTAGAATTTGAAAAAGTGATTAGAACCCTAGAAAAAATGCTTGGAATGGCTTCGAGAATGTTGTTTCTAAGTTTCTAGGTACTATAAAAGATCCTGAATATAAAAAACATTCTTCAGGAAACGTTAAATGCGTATAAGAACTTAGGCTGTAATATATGTTAGAAAATTTACTTTCTGACGTCTCACATGGATTGTTTCCCAAAAAATCTTGGCGATTAGTGTAAGGAACAAGGTAAACGATTCTATCAAGATATAAAAGGGATTGAAAGAAGATACATATCAAGGTCTTTAGGACGTTAATATGATGTCTTATAACGGACGTTAATAATATATCTTGTAAATTTGACGTGATACATATCATATGAATACTGTTTTATATTATTTTTAGAACATTTACAAGGAATAAAAACATTATTTGAAAAAAACTTTTAGAAAAATAAAATTCGCAGACCTGTGTTATCGTACAACTGGCAACCCTGCAAGTATTGGATTCTCTGTCTACGGTCCGCTTTGAGGAGGTCCTACTCTGTGGGATAAATTACTCTTTGGATAAATTTTAAAACAATCAAAACAAATTTTTTTTGGAGGTTATGAGAGGCGAAATATTTTATTTCTTTTAAGTTAAAAATTTAATTCGGGTCATATTAAAATATATTTACGATTGATTAATTAATTTTGATCAACATATATATTTCTAAGCAACACAGTTATATACACTTTGTAATGTTAACTGTTAAAAATATTATAACGATATAATGTCGAAACTATTTTGCTTTGCTTTTCGTTTAAAATTGATAAGTCCTAATCTACAAGTTTCATTCTTTTCTTCACAACCAAAACGGGAATGCAAGAAGAACATAGGCAAAGTTGTCAATGTAGCGATTGTTGGAGCTCCTAATGCAGGAAAAAGTACTTTAATTAATAGAATTTTAGAAAGGAAAGTAAGTAAATATAATTATTTTCTAATTTTTGTTAATTAATTGACATTGTGATAATTATTTTTTCTTTTTAGATATGTGCTGCATCTAATAAAGTCCATACAACAACTAAATTGACTAGAGCACTTTGCTATGAAAATGATACTCAAATTGTATTTTTGGACACTCCTGGAATTGTTACAGTCAAAGAACAAAAGAAGTTAGTACCACTTTTAATTATCTATCACTAAAACATGAAAACACTTGTGGATTATTTAAATGCCTATAGGATGTATCTACAGTGTTAAAATATTAATGTTAGTAATATTAACATTGAATACTCAACATCTAGCTCTCAGGTTTCTCACAGATTTAAAAACTGATGATTCTGACTCGGAAGAAGAGCGCTCACATGACTATATATCAGCTACAGCTATGTATACATGGTCACACAGCATAGGCAATTTATTGATGAGTCCAGTAGATAAATACTACATTACAAACAATACAATGAATGTGTTGAGTAGGATATGTATTAGATACTTCATGTGGAATGAGATAAAGAAATCTTTCAGTTACTGTTTTCAGGTATAAATTGCCAGAATCTATGCTAGCAGCATGCCATAAAAGTTTAAGATGTGCAGATGTAGTCGGAGTTGTACATGATGTTTCAAATAAATGGACAAAAGATAAATTACATGGTGATGTTATTAATATGTTAGAAGTGGTTAAGGATATTCCAAGCTTCTTGATCTTAAATAAGGTACTTACTATTTTCTTGCAAATATTAATTGCCCATAAAGCACCCATTCTCATATTTTTTATTATGTAAATACATTATATATATATATATATATATATATAATTTTTTTTTTAAATTAATTAATTTATTTTTTAATACATTAAAATATATATACATGCAGTGCCTCATAAACAAAAGTTAGTTTTACTGTGTACTGTAGTTAAACTATACGTAAGTAATAATACGTAATCTAAATATAAAAATGGAATTGATCCGTCCATCGTATCAACGCCGTAAGCAGAACCGGTATCTATACACATTCCTCTAAAAAGTGCTTTTTGAGTTTATGTTTGTAATTTTTTTTGTTCATTTCATCTTTAGCGTTTTTGGGAGTGAATTCAATAAAGTAGGAACAATATATTTAAGTGAATGTTTGCCGTAGTTATTAATGACTTTGGGGATTTCTAATTTTGGATTCTTACTACTTCTCAGTCTTTTACAGTTGTCAACTTTTATTTGGATTTTTGTGTTCAGATATTGTTCTGTTAGTACAAGATATTTTACTTTAACGTCAACTGGCATGACTTTGCAGTAGTTGAATAGGAGATGATAGTTTTGTTTATGTTATTCTTTAATTTTTTTAGATACTATGGCTTTTAAAGTACGCATTTGAAGTTGATATATTTGATTTATATGAATAAAATTATATGAATATACTATTGAACATTGTTTTAGGTAGATATGTTAAAGTCTAAGAAACAGTTACTGACGGTAATTAATAATCTAACAAATGGTGTAATTGCTGGTAATCCTATACCCAATGCAACTAAAAGTAGAAAAAATAAAGAAAAGTTACACGGCTATAGTCACTTTTCTGATGTGTTTTTGGTATCTGCCCTCAACGGCGACGGAGTTAGTGATATAAAGGTAAATTTTGTGCAATTAAATTTAGATCTAATTATAGCTACTTAAATTATGGATAATAAATAGACATAACACAATTAAACTTAAATGCCACTAAAACAGCATAAACTTGAATTCATTCTCTTAGAAGCTCTTCATTGTCTTTATTTAACCTTCAAGCGAGCGCGTGATGTCGATTTGATCGTGCTCAATACATTTTTGTTCATAATATTGTTATTACTTGTCACATGTGTTTCTCATTTCTAGTAGCCTGTCGCATTTTCATTATGAGCAAAATAGAAATTTTACCCATGCAAGCTATGCTCCCTGCACCCCATAAATCTCTGTTGTTTTAGTCGCAGCACAGGCGTCTAAAGCACAACATGCGCCTGTTGTCTAAAAGGTTACGCGCGACGCTCAATGCAATATTTCTTCGATTATCACCTAATATTATAGAATATAATATTGTAGTAATATTAATATTGCTATTATTTATAAAATGAGTCGTAGACCGCTAGCACAAAGTGCAATACTTGAGGAATTACTACGAGAAGATAAAGAAGAGAGTGAATCAAAGCTCAGCACTCAGGCTTAGAATCGTATGGCTATATCTCTTCAGAAGGATCTCAATCTCCTGAGAAATCAAACAGCTCGGCTTCGGAAGCTGTAAAATATGTCCAGCAACAAAAAAAGGCAATCGAAAACACTGCACATCGTGTCAGAGAAATATTTGCAGAAGTTACACTACTTTCATTTGCAATGAATGTTATTTTGATGAAGAAACTGAGCCTGATGAAAACTTAATCATAGTTTAATTATGTTTTATTATAATTTTGCCATTTTTATAGTCTTTACTATGTACCTATATAAACTAGTCTAATGTATGTAAAAAGGTTTTGTGTTCCTAAATTATTTTTGATCTAAAGAATACTTGAGTTATGTTAGTTGATTTAATAATTGTTTCTTTTTCTTAATTTAAATTACTTGTTTTCACCAATTATACTTTAAATACAATGATAATATATCTGTCTGTATAAAAAAAAATATTATTGGATAATTAATGTTTTATTTCTCTCAAATATCCCATAGGTCTTTTCGATTACGCGCGACCGCTGCCGTTACAATTGACCGCGCGCCCGCTTGAAGGTTAAATTAACATTTGCAGTAATTTTACCAGTATTCATTATGAACCTTACAACAGAATGATTTTTATTTTTCAGCAATACCTCATCAAAAATGCTAAAGTTCGTTACTTACAATATGATCCATCGGAATGGACTGATCAGATGCCAGAAATATTAATCGAGGAAGCAGTAAGAGCAAAATTTATGGATTTCCTTTCTCAAGAAATTCCGTACAATTTAATAACGAAATTAGAATATTTTGACGATGTTGCAGAAGAAGACAAAATTATGTGTTCAGTAACAGTTGAATGTCCTACTGATAGATTAGTCAGGTTAATAAGTGGAGCAGGGGGAGGCCGGCTGCAACAAATCAAATCAAATGTTAGAAATGATTTAGTAGATATGTTTAAAAAACCTGTAGTAATAGATATCCAGTTAAAAGTAAAAAATAAAAGTACATCAGAGGATATTATTTAAAGCCACATGCAATGTTGTCCGCTTTAGATATTTTAATTCTATTAATAAATTATTAGATTGATATTTTTGTTTAATTCATATTTAACTTTTCTTTAACAAGTTATATCATCATCAAATATCCAATCAATTATAAATAAGTATGTAATGAAGTTTTTGATAAATGTGTTGTTTATTGTATTCGATATTTTTTAGAACTATACTTCTAAAAATTTCGTATATAATTCTTGAAATTTCAGGTTTTAAAAATAAATAATTTATAATACAAGAGTATTATAATAATTATTTTACTAACTCGTTTTACTGTGAAGAGACTAGTTTAGTCTATTTTTTATATCATTTAGTTTATTTTTGTTATTTATACGTATCTCCTAACAGTACCAAACCCCTGCGGGATCCTTCACCCGCTTTAATTGGAGGGTCCCGGATCTGCAGGCAACAGGATCCCTACAGCGACAGGCTGGAGTCGGCGAAAAGGCTAGAGTTCTCCTGCATGGAGACTGTCTGGCCCACCTCTGAACAGTCCCGACGATGTCGTGTGTAGCAAGACTGGGTTCCCATCCCGGCCCTACACGGGCACAGGGGCATTACTGGAGGCGTATTAAGTAGCGCCTCCTTCACACCCCCATTCGTCGTCCGTGGATTGAGGCCACGTCGGCGGCCTCCTCTCACCCGCTCGTCGGCCTCCTTCTAGGACATATTACTGTCTCGCAGAAGGAGATCATCGCCTTCCAGGACTCGTCGTCGCCGAGCTTCGCGGTGATGACGCTCCGAAGTGACAAGTCCGCCGAGGACCGACGTCAGACCTTGACGCAGCGCCGCCCATCTCGGGCACACCTCGAGGGTGTGCTGGGCAGAGTCCACCGCCGAACCACAATCGTGACATTCATTCCGGCTCCACACGTTGGCCCCAATATTGGCCCCAACGCTACCCGTCCAACGTGTGGATCTAGAAAATGCCATTGGTCCCAACGTGGGTAGTTGGCCGGCTCGTGTCGGTTTCATCAAAGGAATCTGCGCCAACGCTCGCGATCTGTCCACACGTTGGCGCTTTGCTCAGTTCTGTCGCAACATGGAGCGAGTGCGTACGTCGAGGGCTTCCTCATTCACAAAATCATAAGAAGAAGTCATAGAATTTATTGAACTTTATCAAGCACATCCAATAATATGGGACGCAACTCGAAAGGATCATAAAAATAAAAATTTAGCTGATGCATGGCGCACCATTCAACAGAATATGGAAGTGAATTTCTCAATTGTAGATTTAAAAAAAGCGAGAATCATTAATGAGCACATATCGCCTTTACAGAAAGAAAATTAGTTACTACTCGATCTGGATTATCAACAGATGATATTTTTAAACCAAATTGGTTCGCTTATGATGTCATGGATAGCTTTCTTGCTCCGATTTATGATAAATCAGATACAGTTACTATTAACACAGAGGTAAGATAAACATTGATTAATTTTTACTTTATTTATTTACATAGATAAAATCACAAACTGTGACAAATTACATACTTAATCTAAAGCACTTAGGTTGTTTACTTAGTTATGAAAAAAATCACCTGTGTAGGTAGGTACACTGAACCAAAGGCTAGACGTAACATGTTGACCTTGAGCGCGCCTTTATGCCCTACGTATTAAAAGATGTTTTCGTAATGCAACTGTTACATATATACATCTGACCTGTGGTTGTGTGTATCTAAATCTACATAATAATTTTGTAGGTCGGTAGATTTTTTATTTAGTGTGAATAAAAGTATGATGCATATTAATTTCGTATTTCTCTAGCATTTTCTGTTGTTCTTATTGGTATTTGATCTAGTGATCTTAATTGTTGCTCTTCTAAAACATTATCTATATTACCTTCCAGCATATACATACGGTAGGAGTGCTGACTCTTTTTCAAAAAATTATGAAGTACGACACAAGTGGGTGTTATAATAGATGCTTTTTCAGGTTGTAGTAACATATTGGTTTTTAATACTCCAAATACCGATGTCATTATTCTAAATGCACATTCAATCACAACACGAGCCCTTGATAGTCGACTGTTGAATTTTCTATTTTGGGAGCCAACTGACGGTGTACCAGGAAAAGGTTTCATGATCCTTTTAGATAATGCAAAAGCTCCATCTGCCACAAAAACATAGGGCACAGGAAGATGTCGATCAGGTAAAGGAGCGTCTTGCGGAAAAAGGGAATCAGGTCCATATATTTTGTTATAAAGCAGGCTATCATTAAAAACTCCACCGTCACTCATACGTCCATGTGTTCCTACATCAGCAAATAAAAAGTTGTAGTCACTATCAGCTACCGCTAGTAATATTAGGTATACTTAAATTGTGTTTATAGTTATAGAACTCTGATCCACTGCTAATGGGTGACTGTATTTTAATGTGGAAATTGCCATTTTATTTCAAATTCTCGAGCAATCTCAAACCATTCGTGTTCATTTTGAGGCATCTAAAACAGAAAAAAATATATCAGTGTAGGTAATAGTTAATAATTTAAATAAGTTTGAAATTTACTTGTTGTGTTTGAATTTTTAGACTATGGAGTTTCCTAATGAAGACATCAATCAAGATGGAAGCTTTTCTAATAAAGAAAGCATTCAAAATAGAAGTTCCACGTCAGCCAAAAAACGGCGAGAATCAGAAGTCACGGAAGTACGAGCTCAGATTAAGACAGCTGTAAATATCCTAAAAAATCTCTCCGACCGACCACGAACTGAAGTAGACGAGGTAGACTTATACTTTCAACTACTGGCCAAAAAAATTAAAAAAATTAATGAGCAACAAAGGGAGGTTATAATACACGATATAGACGAACTTATTTATCAGAAGCGAAATGAGATTTACTTAAATATTAATAGCTCTGCTATAGTATAGTAGCAGCATTTACTCGTATGTAAGGTCTACCCCGAATTCTGTGCGTTTTACACCTACACCGTCCCCTTCATCACAAATGTTGACTTACGATATGTCTACCCGAGATTCCGTGCGTTATGCACCTACACCATCCCCTTCACCTCAAGTGATGCCAAGCCCGTCATATCACGTTGCTGATGATTATAGTGATTATACAGTTGTATCACCAAATCATGGAAAAGCAGAACTGCAGAATATGTGACAGGTTCATTTACCTCCTACACATCTACTCCAAAGGTGACAATTATATCAAATGACATTATCTCTCAGGCATTTACTCTTTCTCAGATACAAAATAAGAATTGAATGCTAATGCAAGGACTCGATTACTTTGTCTAATGATTTTTCTCAATAAATATAAAAATAAGTTTTATTTTACAAAATATACAAAAATTAATTACTTTTACAAAAGAACGTAATGGCACGATCAATGATATGACTTGAGGATAAATCTTAAATAGGTAATGAAGACTTTTGAATGAATCTCCAGTCGCTAAAAATCTAAGTGTCACAGCAAGGTGTACTTTGGTTGGTATTGAGTCTCTGAATACTGTATCTTGCTTTTTTATTCTTGGTCCAATCAACTGTAGAAGGTATTCGAAATCTATCGAAGACATACGATAAAAGTTATCAAACTGTCCTGATGGCTCTTGAATCAAATTACTCAATAATCGGATTCCATCATACCTAAAAAAGAAAGAAAATGTAAATATAGAATAGATACTTTAATATTACAGCGCCTGTAAACAACTGCTGTTATAATTGTAGTTTGTTGTTGATGTTATTAGAATATTTAAAATGGAGTGGATCTTACCAAAATTATTACAGATGTTCAGGAATTATATCCATAACATATACCTATCATAATTAATGTAATTTACAAATTTTGAATACAAGTTTTAAAAAAAAAAACTTATAAAATTAAAAAAGTTTTTATGTGAGTATTAAAAGAACGATTAAAATATTCACCGCGTGTTTTACTGGAAGGGAAATTCTAATTGACGGGCATAAAAATGCACGTCGGAAGGGCACACATGCACACACGCGACGTGCGAAAATTCAAATTCATATTCCAAAGGAATTAATCCCTCATTTTATTGCAACATCAAATACCTTTAATTGTTCTTCTGACGGACGTCGAAGGACCGCGAGTCGAGTTTCGGGTGTGGGCAGTACTAAATTGAACATTGACAGTTGCCAATATACTTTTATAGTTTTTCTTAAGGTGTTGTTTTTATTATGTTCCAATTTATATTTCCTCAGACGAACCGAACTGCAGATTAGAAAGTTTATGCGCGAAGGACCGACGAGATATCGTAAATTAAGTTCGCGGGTTAGCGACTCCGAGATGCGAGTTTTTAAGGGTTATTTTAATTACACCGAAAGTGATTTATAAGTCATCAAAGGAACGCATAAATCTTGATTGTGATGTTCAGCAAAACGAAGTGGGAACGAGTTTGATTCGATCGAATAAATTACAGTTTAACAATATTTTATTTTAAATTATTTCCCGACGTTTCGGGCCCTTTACAGCGTCCATGATCTCGGGGGATTGAGGTGGTGGGTGTCCGAATAATGAATTGTTACATACCCCGCTTTGTATACAATTTTAAATTATTACTAAGATTAACCGTTTCTATCCATGCAGAATGAGCTTATTGTGTCTGGAAGTCGTGCTATGTTCTTATTTTCTTTGGGTTCAATTAATTTCAGTACTGGCTCCCAAGCTGGTGGTACCTTCCAACCATCCTCTCTATTGAAATTAGGATGTTTTTTGATTTCAATAGCCTCGCGAATCATCCTTGGTACTATCACCATTCAGAGGCATCACAACAGCGTATGTGAAGGATTCCTACTAATTTGTGAGTGAGATTAAATACTCGTAACTCACTCAGAATGAAACAATGCTCACCATTGTTTATCGATGTACAGTCTTTATTAACGCGTACTAATTCCCGTGTCGAAAAAAAATTGACATCGGCAGTATAGCCATGGCGACCATTACTTGACACGGGCGCTTGCGGCTATTGCAGTTATACTTAAGCCAAATTCGATATGGAATGTTTACTAACAAACCGTTGCTTAGCAACCAACCATAGGCAGATGTTTACAGCCTATTGGAAAATAATTATAATAATTATATTTTTTAATATTTATACATATTAGTACAAGCTACATAAAACTTGAAATAAATAAGTCAGAAAGTTATATATATTAATAATTAATATATTATCTATAAGTATGTGTAAAATTTACTTATTAACGTGTGTATACTAATTTCCCACTGAATGATTTCTAAATATTTTAATAAATATTTATATGCCTATATTAAAAATAGCTACACTATCCCTGAATAGTATTCAAAATAAAACAATATTTGTTTTAAAATGGATTTAATATGATTGAAAAATCTTTATTCAGACACCATTCTCTTTTATTATTTATTTTACTTTACTTACGTTGAATAAACATAATAATTATAATATTTGAAATTGTGCATAAAAATCGATAACAATTTACCTTTAACAATATAACGACTGATCAAAATAGACCAAATGTTGCTTATCTGCGAAATTTTCCTGTCAGTGCAAAAATTTAGGGTTGTTAGATGCATATTAGTAATTACAAATTTGTTAATTTTTGTTATAAGCAAATTTTGCTTATATATTAGATACGTATTTAGCGGTTAAGTTCTAGGAAACAATGTTAAAGTAAAATTATTAATGTATAACTAGGAAATTGGTGATAAATTACAATTTTTCATTACTAAAAGTGTGAAAACCCTATACACGATGACATTTGGTTTGTTTACATAAATTCCACATCGAATTTGGCTCAAGTATAGTTTATAAACGCTTGTCAACTAGTAGTTGACACGGGCAGTGGAGCAGATATAAAAGAAGAAAATGTACGATCTTTTATTTAATATTTAATAAAGTGCCAACAACAAATATAAATGTGCACTCAGTACTATAAAAGCGCTCAGAGCAGTTTCAATTTCTGTATCGGACACCTTCACATTGGCCCTGACGGGACAGAACTAGTTTATTAGCCAACGTGTGTACGCCTCACCGAATTTGCAGTCCAACGTTGATACGAGCGTTGGGACCAACGTGTGGAGCCGGCCTCGGAACAAACTAGAACTTGATATAATAATTATTCAAGCTAACTAATAAATGTATTGCCAATTATAGAATCACACATCTTCAGCAACATTAAATTTGTTAATACCTACTACTTAAACAGTGGTCAGGACTAAAAAACTAGTAATCAAAATTAAAAAAAAAAAACCTATATATTTATGTGTTAAATGGAATAAAAGTTGCTGATGGAAATCAATTAAACTTCAAAGCAATGGTAAATTACACTGTTCAAAATTTTTCATAAATGGCAAGAGTTCAGTGCGACCGATGTCCAAAGATGACATAAGTTCAATACAGATATTGTATAAGCGTGAAATACACCTCCCTGGTGGAATTATTTTGTAAAATAACTCTTAAAAAGTCTCAAACACTCCGACAAGGTCTTATTAACTCAAAAAAAGTTCCAATTTTTTGAGAATATAAGACTTATTACGAGTTTTGAATAGTTTTCACGCTTACTATCCGAGCGCAAAAACTTTGCCGATGGCCTTGTGACGTCACGCGTCGATATTCAGTAGGGTAAAAAAAAAGGTCACATAAAGGTAGATTATTATTGTATATATTTTACATCAAACTAATAAAAAATAGTCTCGGTCGAATTATAAATTTAATATAAAGTGTAATTATAAATAGTACCTAAATAAAAACGCTGTTGTTATTACGTAGATTACCTATATATTTTTATGTATTTATATTTAGTGAATGAATGAAACGAAGCCGTAAAATAATAGTTTAATTGTTCCAAACAACGAAAACAAATAACTAACAAAAAAAAAATCAAGTAAAACCTAACAAAACAAGAATGAATTAATTCGGAGCAAAAGCAAAAAATTACACGTACGTATCGGCTGCGTTGCTAGCGGTAGGTACATATCGTCGTATCCTACGAATAAAGCCACTATGGCCATTGTGCCTTTCTATTTTTATTGCATAATTAATATCGGCTACACCTTTTACATCACCTTAATTACAAAAATCACAGAAAATAACATTTTATCCACCAGAAAATAAAGATTTAAAAATAGCCACTATTGTTATCCTCTCGAATCATCTGACGAAAACAGCCACAACAGTCGTAGAGTCTTTTTCGTTCATCGTCGCATGCGGCACGCGTGGGGGTGAGGCGGGCGCAAGCGTCACTTATATATTACAAGCAATAGTTATAATGAATAGGTCACTGTGAAAAAAATTGTTTGAAATAAAATTGTTCTTTTCCTAATATAAACAGGCAAATTGTAAGGATTCTTCAAATTAAAACGATAAATAGCCCTTAATGCTCTTACGACCCGGCATCTTTCACCGGCATCTGCCGGTGAAAAAAGGCGTAACGTCTATTGTTTCCAAGTTTTCAGATTTTATTCCGAAGAATAAAGACATAACGGACAAATTTGACAGAAATATTGACAAAAAAGTCATATTTAAGATTTTATTTTACAGTTCAGTTCAGTTCAACAATCCCTGAACAGTTTATCAGCACTTCAAATTTTAACAACTAAAAAATGTCTCGTAATGTTTAAATAAAACACAAAAAACCTCGTCCTGTAAAGTTGTTAGTTTGAAATTACGCCTTTATTCGTAGGATACGACGATATCAGACAAGCGAGGGACGCGGTCATCTCCAGTGGGAGGGGTAAACCTTCTGCGCAAGAGTAATATTTTTACTTATAAGGTACATGCACCAAGGATGGCCCGGCTCCTAGGATGGCCCATTTAAAAAAAAATACAGTTATGATTATTCAAACCATTTGAAATTTCGCGGGTTTATGCTACTAGTAACATAGACAATAGTGCAATTGTGTTTCATTACCGGCGCGTCGCCATTTTGAAGACAGATGACAGTTTGCTTGGTCATGTCAAGACGATGCACGTTTTATAACTTCCAGTATCTACATTCTTTTGAAAATTAACAAATTGAAAACAAATCTCTTTGCATTAAACTGTGAAAATTCATTTTTAATCTATTTATCAGCAAATTACAGGTGAGTGTTATTATTTTATTTCTTTTTTTGTATTTTTACGAGATTATATTCAACCAAGGTGTAATTTCCTATCATGGCCCATAATATAATTCCCAAACATAGCCCGGGCCTTTCTAGGATTATTGAAATGTAGTGTTAGTATATTTTTGTGTTTGTATGTTTGCTTTTCTTTAAGTTTTTCTGCGCATGTTTCGGAAAATATGTTGGATTGCAATAAATCTTGAATTAGGTACCTATAGTCCAACTTAAAAATAGTGCAAGTTTCAACAAATTTGGTTTAGTGGTTGTTGAGATTGAATACGAATGTATTAAAAATTGAAGTCGGGAATTTTTTACCCGACTGCACCAGAAGAAGGGTTATGTTTTTCGAGAGTATAGATGTATGTATGTATGTATGTATAATTGTTTGTGTCGCTCTGCGGCCTGAACGGATCGATGGATTTTAGCTTGAGAGGTGTCATTAGATTCGTATTTACAGTAAGAGTGACACTGGGTATATCAAAAAAATAATAATAATAATAATTTCATTCCCAAATTACACAGAAACGCAGTCGAGTTTTTTAGTTGTTTAAATTACTTTGACTTGTTTTTAATTACTTTTTGAGGAAATAAAATTTTTCCTTGTCTTATTCTATTTTTATCGCAGATTAAAATGGAGCCTTCTACTAAAAAAACGGCGCGGGAGATGGACAGAAACACAGTTGAAATCCGCCCTTCAAGCTGTAAAAAGCTGCCAAATGTCACAGCGAAAAGCTGCGTAAACATATGGCATACCAAGGCGAACATTAAGAAACCACATAGAATCTGGTTCCATGGAGAAGATAACTGGTCGTGTCGCTATTCTTAATAAATCACAAGAAAGGCATTTATGCAAAAGGATAATTAGACTGTCTCAGATAGGAATGCCATTAACTCCCAAAATTGTTCGGAAGCAGGCCTACGAATTTCGTAGTTCCAACTACCTCTGGCTTAAATAAGCAGCCTTCAATATCGCGCTTAGGTTTAAGTACGCCTGATTTATCTGAAAATAAGAATTTTAATGAAGGCCTTAAAAAAATTAAAAATTCTACAAAGCGTTTTAATATTTATACTTCATCTTCTGGGTCAGAGGAAGAAAATTTAAATGCGGACCTCAGAAAACTTCCATCGCTCTCTGAGCCCAATAAAATTCAACTTGATGATCTGGAAGATAATTTAACTTTATCAGAGCTGAAAAAGCATGCTGAGAAATCACCATTTCACAAACAAATACCCACTCCTAACTTTGCTACAATTAAATACAAACCAAGAAGAAAAGCGCTGAATTATATAGGCCAGAAAATAACTAAAGATTTTTTTTTCGCTGAAGAAGAAACGGCGAAGAACACTAAAAGAACAACTAAAAAAACTAAACCAAGCAGAACAAAAAATTTGCAACAAGAAACCAGAGACAGAAAGAAAAACAACCGAGTGACTCTAATAAAGGCAAAAAAGAACTAAAGAAAAAAAGTAATGAACTTAAAAAAGTACTCAGAGAAAGACGACTGAATGAAGATATTAATAAGAAGGTGACAAAAGCAAGTAAGAAGAAGGGATCTAAAACACTCGAAAAACATGGTTGGTATTGTCATGGATGCAAGGTGGATAGACTTGATGATATGCGTCAATGCCAATAATGCCAAAAACGGTATCATGAAGTCTGTGTGTGCTTAACGAAAGATAATGAGGAACAATTCATATGTCCAGAGTGTAATTAAAGTTCTGATTAAGCTATTAAGTAAATTCACTTTGGAGATTATTTTCAGTTTTTTTTTTCCGTTAGGAGTTTACACACTAAATTAAAGACAGTAGCGTCTAATTTGTTTTAACTAATTAAGTATATTTTGATTGATCTCAAAATTAATTTTCAGTATTCCTTAGATAGCCCACCTATGAATCACACAAAAAAAATATTTTAGAAAAAAGAACTGATTTATTTTTATTTCTGATAAGTTACTTTTAAAGTTTATCTCAAAGTTAAATTTAATTTAATTTAGTAGTTTGTTTTCATTTTATAGTTGATTTTTATTTTGATAGATTTAAGATAGCCCACATGTATATTTCTTGTTGATTTTTTACCTTTTTTGAATAATGTTATGAGGAGGATGTGTTTTTATTTTCATGTTTTATGTTAAAAGTGTTTAAGTGTTTATAACTCATATATTTTCATTAATATTTTTTGGGCCATCTTCAGCGACCAGCTTCCCAAGATAGCCCAATACCACGTTTCTAAAAAGTGTTTACATTTGTAATAAAATGCCAAAAGCTGTACTACTTTTTTAGATATCTTGTTTCTCAGATAAATATATTACAACTTCCATTATGTATTTTCTTTACTTTACTTATCTGCAAGATTTTACGAGGTTTTGAAATTAAGTGGGCCTTCCTTGGTGCATGTACCTTACTCAGAAAAAATAAGACTGAGAATAATATTTCCACCAGGGGCTTGTGTCGAGGCTTTATTTGCTAGTTTAGTGCGAGTTTTGTTAGTCGTAAATAATGAACTTTAGTTGCGAGGTAGTATTCAAGGTACATTAATGATAAGTCTCCCTAACAGCCTTTTATTGTCGATTTTACCATTAAAATATTATCTAAAAGTTTAAGTTCAAGAAGATGTCTTCAAATAGTCATTGGTTTTTATATTAGTATCAATCAGGGAAGATATAGAAAGTAACTCTTAAACTTACTCTTTTTTTTTTTTTTTTTTTGTTTTGACAAAAACATTCACGCGACACTGATTGATGCAAAAAATATTTTTACTACAAGGGACAAATTAGGGCAAAATTACAAATACTTTGTTATACAAATTGTATTTTCGAATATGGATTGATTAATTATTAATATTTATATGTTCGGTTGTATCGAATTGACTTATCTAATTCTAAATATTCGTGACTTGATTTGCCCATCTCGATAAGCAGCTAGAGCAGTCAGTTACGGTTAGTATTATAAACATTTGAAAACGATCTTGGTAGAGAAATGATCCACCAATCACAGCGCAGCAGCCGGGCGAAGTGGTCTTCGTTAGCTGTGGAATATTTACAAACACATAAATAACATCGAAATTATAAGTTTTATTATAGTTATAGTAGGACTTTTTTTTTAAAGATCCCAAGGGAGTTGCTGGTCTCCTACTGGGTGCGTCTCCCGGTGGCGGATAGGGGAACGCCACTCGAACCCCTAGGTTTTCGGACTCCCGCGGATCAAAACCAGCTGCGGTGGGCGCGAAAGCGCAGGAGGGGGATGACTCACTCTCCCTCTCCATTCGGTGGTGCGAAAGCGCAGTAGCTGGGGCGGAGGCGCACAAGCCACTGGGCCCCTGGACCAGCAGATGTGCGGACCCATCAGCGGGGATCCGCCATCTGGGGTAGCTGGGCGTCCGGTGGTTGGCGGGGCGCGAAAGCGCTGTGAGGGTGTGGGCACGGTGGGTGCAGTCGGTGAGGGCATGGCGCCGAGAGGGCGCGGAGATTTTGGTGGTGGGGCCGCTCCTGGTACCTCTCTGAATTAACAGAGTGGACCAGTCGAGCGGCTCCAATCACATGTGGAGGGACCGCCGGGCCAAGCGTCGAAGCGTCATGGTTGTATGCGCAAGCGATCCCGTGGCGCCCCACTAAGGCGCAGACGGTCGATAGGTTTTAGTGAGTATTCTGGTATCGCAGCGAGTTCCACATACCCGTAAAAGGGCTTTTTGAGATATTGAGCCGAGTGAGCCACAACTGCTGCTGACTGTACCTACATTATTCTATTTTATATTGGGTTTTATAAATGGTGCATTATTTTATCACTTTTTGGAGACTTGTCATAGTCAGAAGGTTTGAAGCGAATAATTGAATCAAATCGAATTGAATAATTTATTTTCTCAAAATGGTGATATACATGTATACCTACAGAATATTTAAAACATTATATTCACGAAGAAAAGTACATCAACGAGCTAGTTTATTTAGCAACCAATCAGTGCGCTTCGCTCTGTCTCTATTCAGACGTCGCGTCCATAAAGCTAGAATGGTCAAATGGGCAGAACCACTCAATTTTTTTATGAAAAATAAGTGCTCATTTTCATTTAGTGCTAATTTAATGCTGCAAAATTAATTTTTACGCTCCAATAGCTTAACCAAAAATTAGAAAACTGCTAACTTTTAATTAAGCTAGCAGTGCACAGTAGTGCAGTAGGAAGTATCCTATTCCTACCCGCTCGATATAGCATCAAATCGAAATAATCAATAATTTTGTGCTCAATATGAAGAAAAAAAATTGCTTTCAGCAATAAAAATTAGAGAGAGAAAGAGAAAATAGATATGACACCTAATACCTTGCGACACATTCTAAAGATTGAAGGTTTATATAACAAAAAAAAAAAACAAAAAAAAAACTGTCCGTTTTTTCTTCTCATTAACGTTTTATAATAATTTAATATTTTTATAATTACTTTTTTGACGACGCGTTGGCGCAGCGGTCACAGTAACTCACTGATGCGCTAGCGGTCGCGGGTTCGATCCCCGCACATGACAAATATTTGTATAGGCTCTGTATGGCATGTTTGTCGTGGTCTGGGCGTTTGTGCTTGTACACAGGATTCACATCCTACTGAGGGCCGTTGAATGTGAGACGTTATTATTATAATTATTTATTATTAATGTCGTTACATCAGAATTTAGAATAAAAATAATGATAGCGACAAATAAAGTAAATAAAGATAGTAAAGAACGTTAAAGGAACGAAATAGCTAAAGAAAAGTCTGTTCAAAGGAAAGTTTTGAGCAGTGAAATATTTATAGTCTTACTAGTGTAAATGTCATTAAAAAGTTACAAAGTCTGCTAAATATTAAGAAAGTACATACATGGACAAGTATGCTTAATTAAAAAAATCAAAAAATCCGACTGCGTAAAATACTCTTATTATAAACTAAAAAGAATAAAACAATTTACTAGCTTTCATTTGATACCCATATTGCTACAGTAAGAAAAAAATTCAACCCCCCCCCCCCCCCCTCATTCCGCCATTTGCGGGCGCCATTTTGAAAATTTATATAGCCTATGTCACTACTACAATTTAGACTAATCCAACGACACCTCATATGTCAAAAACCGTCCAGCCGTTTGGGCTGTAGGACGTGCCAAAGAAATGGACATACATACATACATACATACACTCGAAAAACATAACCCTCCTTCTGTCGCAGTCAGGCAAAAATAAGTTAAAACTACGTTTCGTTGATTTACAGAATATAGATATTTGATATATTTTAATAATAACTTGAATAATTGATTCATTAAATGATATATCTAAATTCTAAAAGTAAATGAATTTAGATTCATTATTTTATATTCTTGTTTGAACAAAATTATTTTTTTTTATTTATGATATGGCTATTTATACAATTACAATGTGCACGATATTATTAGACTTTCATTACCACATACTGATTATTTTTGTATTTTTTGTGATTATTTTTGCCCTAATTTTTTTGAAAAATTTGCCTAACATGAAAATTATACCTAATAAAATAGTTAAATAGTTAATTTTTGTTTCTCATGTCCGAACCTTATCCTTATTATATGTCTAAGTCCTTAGAGGTTTGGTAATATCCCAATCTCCCTTAATATTATCGCTCTAGTAAATCAGGGACGAAAAACGGTTGTCGTTGTTTCTCAAGGAAAATACCCTCTTAGTTATTTACAAATACAATATTTTTCACAGTATTACGTATTCAGTGTGTAGCCTAACAAGAAAGTTACCGTGATTATTTAATTATAATGAAAGACATTATTTCACTGTGCGAAGAAAATTAAATGCCTTCTCATACACATTACCTACGCTGCAAACAATAGTAGTTACGATATAATTAGAACATTCGAAAAGTTAGTAAAGTTATACTGCGCAAGTTGCGAAGTCTTAGTTACGGATAGTAAGTTTCAGTTTATGTGATGTAAGGTTCGAATTAGCCCACGGTGTACCGTGAAAGTTCTTGGAAAGTGTATTTGTCGGAAACTTAAATTTTTTAATTCAGCTGCATGTTTTTTTTTTCTGTGTGTATATTGCTAAATATCTTTACTAATTTTTATAATTCTGTTTTCAACCATACGATCGTCTCATGTTAAATGTGTGAAGCTGGCCTTTATGAAAAAAAAAAAAAAAAAACGGAATTATAATTAAAATCTGGTGTTGTTATTGTATAGTTCTATTCTATCTGACAGTAGGCACTCTATCCAAGAATAAAACGGTATTCAAGCTTCGGAGTCCCGTTTATATAATCAAATTGAAGTAAATAAAAATAATCAATAAAATAAAAATTATAAATGACGTAAAATGAAATCTCTAGCGATGTGATATTTTCAAATACTTTTGTTTGACGTAGACTTCAAATTAGTTAAAATGGTATTTAAAAGGTTTATTTTATAATTCTTTTTTAGTTTCTATTTTTGTTTTTTTGTTTATTAATTTCACTTCCAGATATTAAATTCTGCGTGTTATGATATATCTGTATAATAACAATAAAGTATAAATAAATAAATAAATCTCTTCTCAAATAAACGACTTATGTAAAATAATTTTTCAAAAATGGACTAGTAAATCTGGACTAGTATCTCTGAACCGTACACTAATATTATTTTAAATAAATATCTGTACTTATATGATGTATTTAAATTTATATACGTATATTACTGATTAGAGAATAGAGTAAATAAAACAATAAGCGTCTGGAACTTGGTAAGGACCAACAATTCCCGTGACTAGTGGAAAGCACTTAGGCTTCGATTGTGATGAAGCGAGTGCTTCTCGTAAATCGTGATTGTTTTGAACAATGCACATTAAGCTGTGAAGTCAGTTATATAAATATTAATAAACAAACATTAAGGTAAATAGTATTTGAATATAAACCAGTAACCAGTAAGGAATAATTTATATATCTATATTATATTAATACGAGAAGCCAAAATTTTGTACCTCTTTTTAAGAAAATTACGCGGACGGAGAAGTATGAATTTTGGCACAGTTAAAGTTTATAGGTATGGAGAAGAATTGCAGAATACTAATATTTTTATAATATATCTCAAATAATACATTAAATTAATTAAAAAAATCAAAAAACCCGACTGCGTAAAATACTCTTATTATAAACTAAAAAGAATAAAACAATTTACTAGCTTTTATTTGATACTCATATTGCTACAGTAAGAAAAAAAAATTCAACTACCCCATTTTGAAAATTTATATAGCCTATGTCACTACTACAATTTAGACAAATCCAACGACACCTCATATGTCAAAAACCGTCCAGCTGTTTGGGCTGTAGGGCGTGCCAAAGAAATGGACATACATACATACTAAGTACATACATATATACACTCGAAAAACATAACCGTCCTTCTGTCGCAGTCGGGTAAAAAAAAACACTACACACACTACGACACACACACACACATATGTACAATGTACATAATTATATAGGTGTTTATTGTCAAAGTCTGTTGTCAACACGGTACTTAAATACAGGTCTTGCAACGAATTTTTATCGAAATTTTTTATGATAGATCAGGCCAAGATATGTCGCTCACTGCGCAATAATATTTTTATGATGTAGACAATGCTGTCAATTATAGATTAGGTCGAATTTCGATCACTGAGCGACCATTAGTAAGTAGTAACTGGGTGAAATACGAAGATATTTGAACACTTTATTCGATAGTTCAGTTTCTTAATTAATTCCGAGAATCATTTAATTTCAAGTCTATATCGGATTTTATCGCGTTTATTTAAAACTTTACAGTTTAACTATATTTTAAATTATTTCTCGACGTTTCGCACCCTTTACAGCGTCGTAATTAATTCATTATTCGGACACCCACCACCTCAGTCCCCCGAGATCATGGACGCTGTAAAGGGTCCGACTATGTAAAAGGCAGAAAATAGATAAATTTTCAAGTATTCTATTCTGATTTATACGATACAGCTATGAGATAGACGAATAAATGGACAGACAGCAAAGCCTTAGACACTGATATATTCTATAGTATGTGCAGCCTTTGGTTCTGTGGCCGAAATAATTGAAAGGTGGTAAATTGTGCTAATTCTTTCTCATGCTTTCTCGTCATTCATGTGGTCTCGGGTTCATATAGAGGTTAGATTCCGTTGACTTTTTAATGGTTTAATTTATTTAAAATTAATCTCGTATTCGAAGGTGAATGAAAATATTTTGAAATGAAATATGTGTCTATATCAGCCAACCTATAATGTAGCAGGGAAATGGTTAAGCTCAATAATTATACTTAACAGAATAAAGAAAGAAGATAACATTCGTTTAGAAGTGAGACATTTACAAGTAGTTATAGAAGAACTCCACTAAACATTTAGAGCTATGGGTGCTTGTATTGCGGCAGTTTTCCTTTGTGTTATGTTGTTGTTGTGTTAGCTATGTGTTTTCTATTCAAGTTACAATGATGAATGAAAAATAAAAGTAAAAAAAATTAAGTTTCTCGTTTTGTGGTATTTTAAATATATATGTATATATACATCTGTATATGACACAAATAGTGTTTACAAAAAATCTGATTTCAAATGGAAATGATTGATCAGACATCTATAGTTTTAGTTCATCACGTCTGTCTGTCTGTTCGCGATAAATTCACTAAATACTGCATGGATTTTCATGCGGTTTTCACCAGTAGATAGAGTGATTCATGAGGAAGGCTTAGGTACATATACATACAGCGGGCGTACATTATAAAATGTAATGACGGTACACAAACCGTCATTTTATGAATAATATTAAAGAACTGCAATTTCAATATTGATGGTCCATTTAACCACGTACAAAGATAAATAATTATAAAAAGCATTAAGTTAAGGCATGCTTCAACAATCTATACATACAATAAAATTGTAAATTTCACGTATCTTTTTTTTTCAGAAAATTTTTCAACGAATATTTTTGTACGGGTCTAATAAGACTAATTATATAAATTTCTATCATTTTAAACATGTTTGTCTGTCTATCTCTCTGTTTGTTCGAGCACGCATCACTGCTAAAGTTATAAGTGTAGGTTAAAAAATTAGCTTGAAAATCATAAAACATGTGCTGATGTAACATTTAGTTTTTATTTTATCAAAATCGCATCAACTTGTCAACATTGTTATTGGAATTTTATATTTTGAATGACAGCGTTAGACAAAGAGTAGGTACTAAGGAATTTATATCATAACTGGAACGCTAACTTAATAAAATTGTATATTCAAATATGCACCTTGAAAAATTTGTCATAAGGTTGACATTGGCTTATAACATGTAAAGTGAAAAATCGTTCCGAGCATTTCGTTAACTACTGGTATTTTGTCTCTTTCTTACGAGACCTTGAATCCATGGTAGAAAGAGATGCAATCCCGGCTGTAGGAACGTATTTTGAGGGCACGTGAGCATTCCAGTTTGTATATAAATTCCTTGGTAGGTACCTAATTTATGACATTTAAATGCGATTCAAAAATGGTATTAAAATATTATAAAATATGCTTTTATATCGTAGTTTATAAAATTTTAATTAATAATATAATCACTCAGACAACGAAAAAAGACGTAAACTAAAAAAAAACTTCACAATGACAGATTGTGATTTATTTTTAACTCAAAACATAGTACAAAGTTGGAAGTACGACACTATTATACTCATAATATATGGCGCTTTCTAAACCGCTTTTAGTTAGGTACCGCTTTTAGTTAGTATCGTAGTAGTAGTAGTGCGGGTAAAGTAACATTTATGTGCGGTCAACACCACGGGCACAACTAGTAATATGATCTAGAAATAAGTTTTTTCTTATATAATATAACTAAAGTCTATAGTTACTATCAAACCGTCTATGGTTTGAGGGGTAACCTTCTTATTAGTTTATGTATACATATACATATATATATATATTTTATTATAAATATGTTTAACACACACACAAGGTCGTCTGTTCCTAAGTTAGGCAACTTAGGTAATGCCTGTGTTTTAGGTAACAGCCGACTGGTACGAGTATACATTTTTTTTAAATAGATATACCTACATATAAATAATTCATATATAAATAAATATATATTACACCCAGACTCGGGGCGGGAATCGAACCCACAACCCTTTGGAGCAGAAAACAGGGTCACTGCAAACTGCGCCAACGAATCAGTCATATTAATGATATGGTCACACATACATAATATACTTTAGGATAACCTAGAATCTCTCCTTGCAGGCTCATTGTAAAACTGTACCGGCCAATTATTAGACGCCGGTAGGTTTCCATATGTTGTTTTAAAACTATTACAATATTATTTAATTTTAAAATGTAAGCTAGAAAACATACAGTATTCTATCTCCGAGTGATGATCGAAACGAGAATTATCGACAGCTCAGTGTCGTGCAAGCACCGCGTTCAATATAAGTACTCTAGTAAATTCTTGATGATTTGATGTTAGGACGAGATTCTATGAATTCTTCTCAATCACAGCTGTTCAACTTGACTTTATGTCGATGTCATCCTGAGTTCGAATAGGAGCTGCAAATGCAAAGGAATGCAATGCACTGCATTGTCGTCTTAATTTTGGTACATAGAATGTCTAATCTCGTATAGCGACATTGAGGTTGAGAGTACTATATACGGCTTCGGTCAATATGCTTTGCGTCCCTTGCTCTTTCTAGCCTAGAAATGTATGTGTTATGTGATACTTCTGTGTTAGAATTATATGATGACAAAACTAGATGTACTCGCGACTTCGTTCACGATTGCATTCCCTGTTTAAACCCTGTCAATTATTTCAAGTCCCTCTTTAAGATAAAGTACAAACATTAGGTAACAAATCAAAGACCTTGAAATACTTATGGGAGAATCTTAATAATGATAAATTAATTAATCATTTTATTTCTTTAATAATATTTCATTTCTAACTTAAAATCTTTTTAAGTTACAAATAAAATCGGACGACGCGTTAATTATTCACAACTACGTACACTTTGACTTTTATCTCCTCTCCCCAGAAAACCGCGCTGAATGTAAGAATAAAAATAATAATCAGTGTTCTAGCTCAGTGTGAACTGGAATCATTATCGAACAGAGTGCCATACGAATAAAAAAAAATTACAAACTATTTTCAATCTAGATACATAATTGGACCTATAACACTTTTATTATGGATGATTGCTGGAGGTATACTACAAATAAAAACCCTTATCGATGAATGGTTGGACAACTGTCAGTTGCGTAGTGGGACTATCTACGACTTAAGATTGTTACACTTTATTAAATATGTTAAATATACAAAAACTTTCAAATTAGATCGTTATTTGTAGTATATGTTTATATTAATAATAAATACAGTGACTGTTTAGAATTACTATAATTTTAATAATTATAACAAGCTAAAGATACCTAATTATAACTATTATAGGTAGGTATATATGTATAGCAGTTATCGATTGAGTTATTAAAGACTATAAATGAAATGATGTGATTAGAATTGGAGAACAATATAAATAGATTATTTATGGAGTGTTGATCATTAATAATTACTTGTAAAAATGCATTAAAAATTAATAAAAAAAAAATAAAAAAAAGATTGATAAATTAAATATCTCTGTAAAACCATTGTTAGTTTTACATTCAGAGAAATAAAATATAATACGTGGGTAGATTTTCTACTGTTCCAGGCTTCCGGATATGTTGAAACAGTTTGAAAGTAAAGCTTTTAAGCACTTCAGTAACAATTACTCCCGTACTTCTAAAAATTCACGCCGTTTTCGAGGATGCGGTTACGTCGGGGAAAAGTTTCAATTGTATGACTACGTAGATGATATCCCATTCATAGCTTTAAGAATTACATAAGTAGTAAGTAAAACAAAATTCGTAATAAAATCTTCGCATTTATGCATTTTTTAAGTAATAAAATCTTTTAATTTAATGCGTATACTACAAAAAATATAAAGTATGTACTATTATAGAAGACGATATTATTACTATGTTTTAGAGCTGTGACTATCAATGACCGCAAATTTAATTGCTGTAGAAGTACCTTGTGATGTAAAATATTATTCCTAAGACTTCTAACCTCTAGGTATGTACGCTGTAGCTGTGACAACATTCTTAAAAAATATATATATATTACTAAACAAAAATTTAGAATGCCCTGTAACTGTATACATTTTGTTTTTTTTAGCAAATTTGCAAAAAATACTAAAAACTCTGGAAAATGAGTGAACAAAATATACCTAAAAATTGAAATTGTTGTAGCTGCTAAATTTGTTAGGCGCCTGGCTTATAGCAATGACAAGCAAATTAAAATTATTCTACGCGGAATTTCATTTCGTTTGGAGTTGCTTATTACTCATTTTAATAACACAATAAAAATATCTACTATATAACTAATTTACAAAATATATGATAAATATATGTATAATAATCTTTATGTAGAATAAAGCTGCATTATACCTCGGTTATTATAAGTGTCCAAAATGTATTTCCTTCTTACTAAGGAAAAAAGTACAAAAAAGAAAAAAAAAAAAAAATAACGAACAATAACGTTCGAATTTTCCAAATTAGGTATTAGGGTAATATTATAAGGTAAATTTATTCTGGTTACTTTCATAAATATGATGTTTATCCCGTCGTGCTTATCTGCGTTATGAAAGCGTGTTTTAACGCCTCGCTAAGCGTGCTGGAATTTGGCACGGGTTTCTTCGCACATGTGTACCAATTGGTTAGGTCTTGCTTTCCCCATAATATTACTCATGTAACAAATTGCTGTACTTACATTATCAATTTTGGAAACTTCATGACAATCTAAGATATATAATAATAGCCTCATTATTTTATAAAAAAAAAATAAAAAAAACTAACGCTCATTAACGCTGTATATCCTCTATTAGATAGTACCTACACCTACTTATCATTTACGTTATTAAATTTTGTTTGATTGAGTTTTTAATTTTATTTTCATTGTATTGTAATGTTAGACATCGGAAGAGAAATAATTTTATTTGTGCAATATATCACATCGTTATGAACCAAATGAACCAAAATAGGAATAAATTATGCTACTCTGATTGGGGTAGACTTGTGTATCGCGATTTTCATAATAGTAAAAGGCCCGGGGAAAGAGGTAACAGGTTAATACTACGAATTAATTAACCTATTTAGAAAATATCAAAGAAGTTTGTTACTAAAAGTATTAATGTTTTACTAATTTAAATTATTATTATTATATAACCCATAATTATTTATAATATCAAAATTAGTGTCCGACCGAAACAGGTTTTTCAGCCGAAACCGAAACCGAAACCGAAGTTTCGGCCTTGCTCTCAGTTTCGGCCGAAACCGAAACCGAAACCGAAACCAGCGTGGTTAAGTGTAGTCCTACTTTCATACCTTCTGCCTTATATCGTTAGTTATAGTAATCTGGTAACGTTGCTCTGAGTGTTTTATATATTTTTGTTTATATGGTCTTAGTATATACAAATAGTATTGCGCTTTCTAATAATAGTTTTATTAAATTAAAAAGATGAGAGCGTTGTGCACAGTGTTGCCAGATCACTATAAATTTAAAATTAAAATTAATTTTTATAATTTTAATATCTCTATAACAAAACCGTGACGTGCTACTTTTATTTTTTAGCTTATTCTAAAAACATTTTTCAACACTCCTAGTTTTTTTTCCCAATTCTGTCGAGCGAATTTTTTAATATAATAAAAAAATCGGAAATTTTACATACATAAATGGGATATTACTCTCAAAATCGCGAACTTTGTCTTTAAATATCTCGCGATCTAAACCGTCAAAAATTATGAAATTTTAGGAATTCATAAATAAAGCTATTTTGAACCCGTGAAAAAGTTTTTAGCCGAATCTATCGAAAAGTGGTTTCATGCTGGAACTACCTTAAACATATTTAAAATTTTAATTGTAACTAACAACTAAAATCTAGTTCGTTTTTACCTGACTGCGCGACGCAAAGAAGAGTAATGTGTTTATCATTACCTGACTGCTCGACGCAAAGAAGGGTAATGTGTTTATCATTAACCGACTGCGCGACAGAAAGAAGGATAATGTGTTTATCAGCCTATGTATCTATGTATGTATGTTTGTTTCTATTTGGCGTTGTTGAGATCAAACGCGTTGACCGATTTTAATGACTCTTACGTCAATCAATTCATCTTAACTTCGCGAATGTCACTAAATATATGATAATAATAAATATTCACCACAGCCACAACCAGATGCCATATTGTCAAAAAAAGATGAATTACGTCAAGTGGGGTTTCGTTGAATAGGTATTCAAAAATGATTTTTAGGATTCTTTCATTTTTTTTCAAATAATGGTTTAGAATATGTAACGACTTAAATTAAGTTTTAAACAACCAGTTTCGCTACTTTTCATACATAAAATAGGTACTTATATACTTTATTATTGCAAACAAGTTTATGGCAAACAAGTTATTTTGCTGTGAAGTTAAGTTAATGCGATAGTAACATCTCAGTGGGTGCTCTCTTTCTTGCATCGCATCTATCGGCCGTAAAGGTACGGTTACCTCGCCACCTCACCGCTGGACTAAGAGACAAACACATATTTTTTGTTTCTCTCTGACTCCCAGGATTTATATCGAGAATGTCCTTACAAAGAACGCCACCAAATAAATTCTTATCGGACGGTGACTTATCAAAAACTGATGAGCAGATTGACCTTAATACCTACACTAGAAAACGAAAGGTACCCCATGACTCGGACATGAATGAAACTTTTGGTATTTTTGAGGAAAGATTCAATCAGCAAATCGTATTATGGAATAAGAATATTAACGAATGCATTTCGAACTGTGTTTCAACGGCAGTAAGCTCCGCTATGTCTACAGAGCTATCTAAAATATCTACATTGTTAAGTGACATAAATAATAACATAATCAAGTTGAATGCTGATAATTTAAAAATAAATAATTCTATCACTCAATTTAATAATCGTTTAAATGAATTCGAAAAATCTTTGAACTTCTCATCAGATCGCCTGGATGACCTTGATACTCGTATAAAGTCTTTGGAAATCGGAAATAAGACCTCTGTGAGCTGTGCAGAAACAATGTCAATCCTTGAAAATAAAATTCTGAACATGGAACAGCAGGCAAGGGAATGCAACATTGAAATTTCTAATCTACCGGAACGACGCAGTAAAAACTTGCTATCTATACTGGAATGTCTAGGAAACGAAATCAATCATCCAATACGGTCGTCGGATGTTGTTGCCATTCATCGAGTACCTCATGGTGATCAGCAGGACCGAAGACCAAAAAACATTATTGTTAAGTTTACCAGTAAACTAAAGCGTGATAGCGTACTGGCTGCGTGTCGTACTAAGAAGGGCTTAGACTCAGCAAGACTTTCCGTATCTGGCTCATCAAACCCTGTGTACATAAATGAGCACTTAACACTTCACTACAAACAATTATTTCGTCGGTGTCGTGATGCTGCTAAAGAGTTTGGCTATAAATACGTGTGGATTAAGCATGGCACAATTCTTGCTCGCAAATCTGATACATCGCCTGTTATTGCTATCAGAATACCATCTGATATCTCCAAGTTCAAGTAACATGTTTTCTTTTTATTTGCGAGTAGATGGTTTGCATTCCTATAACAATATTTTTATTTTTTCCTTGGTATATATAAATCTTTATTGTCGTGTGTACCTAATGAGTGTTTTTGTGTTATTTTTGTATTGTAAAAAACTATTATATTGTGTCTCCTATGCGTTCTATGCAAACATAGCTTTAAGTAGCTTGAATAATATGTTTATACCTGCTTTTTTTGTGGCTTTTCGTCCGAGCTTATTGCTTAATTGCTGTTATAACCTTGTAGTAGTGAGCTTATACCCTTATAGCGATATAATTATTTTTTATATATTATGTGTGAAACTTAAATACAGTATACACATGATATTAGATTTTTTGTTATTTTTAATTTGTATAAAGGTATTGTATTGTTTCTCTGTTGCGTTTCTAGCAGGCATAGCTGTTGGTGGCGGGGGTGATGTGTTTGAGGTTGCTTTTGTTGTGACTTTAAGCCTTCAATTGATATTTTCTTACTATTGTGAACCTGTACTTCTTTATCCGTATTGTGACACGATATTTAATGCTATATTGTTGTTTTTTCACAATACATTTTATATTGCAGGCAAATTTAGGAATATTACGCATATTAAATTAAGGTTTCATTTTAGTTCAGACTGGCTGCGAGTATGCATACTTTATTTATATTTTTATCTCAGATTTGCAAGTAGGCGGCAATATTATATTATTGAAGATGATTTATATGCTCGGTTTAACAATGGATAAATATGTGCTATCAGTATTTTATCAAAACTGTCATGGCTTAAAAACAAAACTTAATACTATTTTTATGAATATTCTCTCTCATAAATATGATGTCATTGTGCTTATTGAAACATGGTTAAATAGTAATATATGCGATAGTGAATTTATTGATGCCCGCTATAACGTATTCCGTTGCGACCGTGACCACGACGGTTGCGGGCGACGTGACGGTGGCGGTGTGCTTGTAGCGGTTCGCGTCGGCTTGGGCGCGCGGCTTTTTATCCCGGCTAGCCGCGTCGAGTCATGCGGCTATGAGACTTCATTGGTGTCCACATCGCCCTTTGTCGACAGTCTTCTTATTGAACTACACACGAGTAACTATAGGTGTGTAATCAGTGCTACTTATATACCGCCTAATATGCCCTCTCATATTTATAAACAACATCTGGATAATTTACAGTCTGTACTTCAATTTGGTGACATTGACAGATTTATTGTAATGGGTGATTATAATTTACCTAGAATGGAATGGCAGGACACTGGAAAATATTTAAAACCGGTATTATGCAGTGATTATAACACATCGTGCATGTACCTGTACCATTTTATTAACTGTTTTACAGTTTTTCAAATGAACAAATATAAGAATCATATTAACCGCATACTTGACTTGTTTATTACTGACATAGGTGATTGTGAATCATATATTGCCCCGGTCCCACTAGTACCGCCCGATGAAAACCATCCGCCCTTTTACGTGCTTGTCCCCACAAATAGTAATTTTATGTCTACTCCAAATAAGCCTAGAATTGAATACAACTTTCACAAAGCTAATTTTATGGCTATAACTGAGGCACTAGAGAACTTCGATTGGGGTTTAATCTTTCAGGGTAAGAATATTGAGCAGGCTACCTCGGCATTTTATGAAGTAATTTATAATAATATTAAAAAACATGTACCTACAAAGTTAGTTAAGTCCACTAAGTTTCCCATTTGGTTTAATTCAGCATTGATTCATATTTTTAAGAATAAAAATAAAGCCTGGTTAAAGTGGAAAATTTACAAAAATCCGTCTGACTATGAAACATTTGCTATGTACAGGGATAGATTTAAAAATATTTCAAAGAATAGCTATAAACTTTATATGAAGGAAGTTGAAGAAAACGTAAATAAAAATATTAATTATTTCTGGAAATATATCTACAATAAAAATAAGAACCACAACTATCCAAGTACATTTTATTATAACGATATTACAGCAAGTAGCCCGGATAGCATAAGCCAGATGTACTCCCAGCATTTCAGGTCAGTTTTTGGACCCAACAGTGTTCCATGTAATTTTGACATAAATAACATTCCTGACGTTAATCTGAATTCAGACCTCAACTTAACAGATTTATATATCTCCGAAACCGTTATCTTGACTGCGCTGCGGGCCTTGGATGTCACTAAAGGTTCTGGTTTGGATAATCTGCCTCCTATTCTGCTTAGGTCCTGTTCCTCCGTCTTTTATCAACCGCTACATTATTTATTCAATTTAAGTCTAAGGGAGGGTGTTTTTCCAACCATTTGGAAGTCTGCCAGGATTACGCCAATCTTTAAATATGGAGATAGGTCGAATGTTGAGAACTACCGACCAATATCAATACTACCTGCTCTGTCGAAGCTTTTTGAGAAACTTGTTCATAATGCCATATACCCATCATTGCACAAAATTATAATTCCTGAACAGCATGGCTTCGTTAAGCGTCGTTCAACTAACACGAATTTGTTAGTTTATACAACTTACTTATTTAAAAGCATCGACGAAAATAAGCAGACAGACTGCGTTTACACTGATTTTCAAAAAGCCTTTGACAGAGTCGATCATAAAATCCTTTTAGAAAAGCTGGCATTCAATGGTATTCGTGGTAACTTATGGCGCTGGTTTAAGTCCTACATAACCAATAGGACTCAAAAGGTTATTTTTAATGGTTATGAGTCAGAGTTCGTTTCTATAACGTCTGGTGTTCCTCAGGGCTCGATTTTGGGTCCCTTACTTTTCCTATTATTTGTAAATGACGTAAAAACCTGTTTTAAGTTCTGCAATATATTGCTGTATGCAGACGACTTAAAAATTTATCATACTATCGTCAGTTTTAACGATCATCTCAAATTTCAAGCAGATCTTGATAAATTTTCCACATACTGTATCGACAACAAACTAGAACTCAGTATAAACAAATGTAAGCAGATTACTTTTACCAAAAAAAGAAATGTTAGTCACTTTCAGTATGCATTATGCAATGTACAGCTGCAATCGGTTAAAGCTATCAGAGACCTTGGAGTTCTGATGGATTGTAAGCTACATTTTGATATGCATATAGAAAATATCAGAAGTAAAGCTTTCAAAATGTTTGGCTTTGTTATGCGAGCATCCATTAACTTCAAACAGCCATCCTCTTATATCACTTTATATAACGCTCTGGTTCGCTCTCAGGTTGAATATGCTGTGCTTGTATGGAACCCATTCTACAAAAAATATACAGAGATTCTCGAAAATATCCAAGCAAAATTTTTAAAGAATATGCATTATAGATGTTGTCTATGTCGACTGCCATATTCACAGTTGCTTAGGAGGTATAAGCTCATTACCTTAGAAGCTAGACGTAGTCTACTTGAAGCTATGTTTGTGTATGATTTATGTCATAATAAATTTGATTGTCCTAGTCTTGTGAACCAAGTATGTTATGGAGTGCCAACTAGAACCCACTGTCGCAGTGCCTGCAAGATTTTTGCCACTTCTCGATGTCGTACAAATGCTGGAAAAAGGTCTCCCTTGCATCGAATGTTGAATACCTTTAACAACCTGTTTAACGCATTAGATATTGCAGCAACGAGTCCCCGCACTTATAAAAAACTTGTATTACAATGTTTAGACTAATTTACTGTATATTTCTTTTTTCTTTTTAAATTGTATAGCTGTTTGTCCTAATTATTATGATCGACTAATTTTTTGTACTGAAATTAATCTGTGGTAAACGGTGTTGGTGTTGCAGTAAGTAATTTTTGTTTATATCACATTTATGTATTCATACTGTAATGCTGTTTGTTTACCTCAATAAAGAGAAAAAAAAAAAATTATTTCGTTATTCTGCCCTTATTAGGCGGGCATAGTATCAGTGATATCCTGGTGCTAGTGGTATGGCTGCAGACTGCGAAAGCAGAGGTGGGGTTCAAATCCAAGGCACACAAAACAAGGGAGAAGAGAAGTGGGTCTCGGCGTCTTGGGTCTCGGACTGTGATTGCGACATTTACCATCTTATAATTCTAATAACGAAGCCAATGAATCCTAACTAAAAAGTGTATAATAAAAATAAAATTAAAAATAAACCGGACTGCGTAAAAAAAAACTAAAAGATACAGATAAACTAAAAGATACAGATAGATAAAATTAAAAAATTAAAAAAAAATTAAAAAGAAAAAAAAACAAACCCAGTAGTTTATAATGTTGTCAAAAGTAATACTGAACAACTACACCATTGAAATAGTTTTATAATCGATACACACATAATCAAATCATAAATTCTTTGCAAAATAGAAGGATTTATAGTCGGAATCCATTCTTTAACCGATCAAATCTTAAAAAGGAGCCCCGTAAAGTTTAAATGAGTCCTATTTTGTAAAGAAAGAAAAAAAAGAATATAACTTTTTACAAAGTTTACAAAAAGCTTTAGATGAATTGCTACTTTTAAAAAAAAAACTGCCAAATTGGATTTTGTTTTTGTTTTTGTGACATTTTTTACTTGAAACAAATGAAGTAATTATTATAAGATAAATAAATGATCCTTATTTCATAGATCACATATAAAATAAAATTACTGTAATAACTGATGAGGTAGTCACACGGCTTTCTGTCTAAATTAGGGAAAATTTACTGGGATAAATAAATATGAATTATAAATAGAAAAAAATACAGTACCTATCCAAACTGACTGGGCACCACGCGCGATCAACGGGAAAGGATGAGGCGAGATGACTGAGTAGGTAATTCGCATAAGCTATACCTACGATTCTCACATAGTTAAAATTAAATAAACAAAGGTCATGAAATCCAACGACAATTACCTACAAACACGTAAATTTGTCATTTAAAAATAAAACTTAACAAAATGAAGTTCAATACACGAGTTTCGGCGCGGCCGAAAGTTTCGGCCATTTTTTGGCCGAAACCGAAACTAAGGCCGAAACTAGATTTCTTGGACGAAACTGGCCGAAACCGAAACCGAAACCGAAATTTCGGTCGGACATTAATCAAAATGTAACTATATTTTATACTGATAATAAAAAAAAGAAATTGTTTTAAAAGTGTCCGATTTTGCCTTCATCACCTAAGGAAAAATTTTCTACACTAATAAAAATGAAATAGCTACAAGTTTACTCAGAATTATTTTTATAGATTTTAAGGCTAGAAGTTGTGAAAGTGACTCGTAAGATCGTGTCTACTTATAACTTTAGCGGTTCAAATAACATTTTATTAAGTAAGAAAAAACTGAGAATATAAAATTTTAGCAAAATAAAATCTCGGTAGAAGTTATTATGTTTTCAGAATAATACAATAAAAAGAAAATTTAGTTTTTATTTTGTATTTAAACGACACAAGACAAAACTTAAGTAGATTATATTTTAAATATTCGTATATCGTTTAATATTACAATAACTGCAATGCCAAAGAATAACAAACAAAGATTAAGTTTTGCCGCTTCTAGTAATAAGTAGTAAAACTCAACCGTCGGAACTTCTCCGCTCTCTGAATTGACTACAAGAAGGTATTCGACTGGGTGCCTTATTCATGGCTTCTGAGGGTTCTCGAGAATCAGAATACGGTGGGGTATTCTCTAGGGTGATTGTCTGAGCCCGATTTGGTTTTGCTTGTCCTTTAATCGTTTAAGCACTATGCTGGAGTGTTCAGGGACAGGTTTTCAGTTTCGGAGAGGAGGTACTAAAGTTTCCCACCTTCTCTACATGGATTATCTCAAGCTGCATGGCACCTAATGCTGCACGCCTTATGGAATTGGTGAAAATCACTATTGAGTTCATTCGTTTCGTAGTTAAAATTCAAACATTTATTTATTTTTATAATAAATAATAATAAATAAATATGTTTAAACATACACACACGGTCGATTGTCCCTAAGGTAGACAACTTAATACCTGTGTTTTAGGTAACAGTTGATATACATTTTTTAAAATAAATATACATCTAAATAATAAATATATAAATAAATACATATTACACCCAGACTCGGGGCGGGAATCGAACCCACAACCCTGGAGCAGAAAACAGGGCCACTGCTAACTGCGCCACGGGCCAGTCAATATTTACTATAATATAATATTTACTTTAAGGAACTACAAGTAATTAAACGACAGGTTGGCACTGTGGTCATTGGCACATGCTATATACATTTATAAAAGTAAGATATACAAGTGTTGCCAGTCAGTAAAAGTTTATGTATACTTAACAATATCTCCGAACTTCTAGATTAAAATTTAAGTAAATGTCAGAATCAGAATCTAACAACATCCGTTGAGTTCATAGGCGAATGTATTCGCTTTAGCAGCGGGTTAGGGTAAAAATCGCCACGTGAGTTCTAACATATAGGTATAGTAAATCATGTTTTTCAACTACAATATTAAGTTTTTTTTAAACATACTACAAATTATTTGTATATTTTATTATTATATTTGTAGGTGGAACCTTGGTTTAGTTCTTAGTTGGACTATGCATTACTTAGGTATTTTTTGTTGTTTTTATTTAAGATTTTGACGCCACTGATACAATCTTTTGAATGACAATAAGTGACTTTTGCTTTAAAATGTCATTTTTATCACTTATTTATATAACTTAATATATTAAGTTCATGGTTAGACAATCTATTTACTGAATTTTGTGTCAAAGTATACATGGACAAAGCTATTAAAGCGCAAAGCTATCAAAAATGAGAAAAGAATATTCAATTTCTTCAACGATTTTCATTTATACCGGGTCCGGTCATGAATCTTAAAGATAAGCGTTTAGTGGAAATAAAAGCTATATGGGGAACATAATGTTCATATGCAAACTATGACTAGGACGAAAACCGTTGAAGCGTCCCTGCATAAACATAAGCTTGTTACAATACGTTTCGTTATACATGGTTATTAAAAATATTTTGTTTATATTTATTATATAACAATCGAGGTACATAATCTGATATTATGTCGTCCGTCAATATTATTTTCTAATAGGTATAGTGTGTTTGTAAGCGAGTATCAATTTAACATCCTTCATGTTTCATATTTTTAGCAACTTTCGTCTTTTCAGTTACTGTTGATGTTATTTTATTTTTCCATGATAACAATTATGAACGATTGCGATAGAATGTTTTTGCAGAATTATTATAATTGAAAATCATTTACATCATGTAAATAAAATCACAATTTTTTTTTTTATAATATCCATCATTTAAATTTCGTTAATAAATAATAACCTGAACTCTAACAAAATATATAGATACCTGAACTCGTGTATAAGACAATATCCTCTGCATGTACAAGGTCCGAATTTGTATCTACTATGTAAATTAATGTACAAGAACCAATACAATATATAGTAGTACTAGGTACTCTAAATTCCCTCTAGCATTCTCCTCATTAGACTTCGCAGTGTTGCCAGAGTGTTCTTGATTACGTTGAATATCAATACAAACTAAGCTGTAATTAGTATACCTGTTATGATATATATATATATATATATATATATATATATATATATCTTTCTATGTCTTTTATATGTTTTTGTACAATACTGTTCTGTGTTAGCCTCTTAATGTTATCCTACGTATTCCTTTTACGTTATAGATCTGAATATATTGCATTAATTAGGATGCATTACTTTGATCACCCAATAAAGTCATTATATTAAATAAATGTAATAGTATAAAAAAAGTAAATTAAAAAATAAGGTATTAAATAAAAATGTAAATAAAGCATCAAAGGAGATTAAAGGATTTCGGGATAAACAATGGCAAATCAAAATGATAAATTTATCCGAAGGGAAAGCAAACATGTCTTGACTCGAGCAAAAGACTACTGAGGGATGATTCACTGGCCTAGAAAATGTTAGTTGATTTTTGAATTTAACACTCCAATGCTCAGTAAACAGGAGGCCCGCACTCTGTGCTCAATTGTGTTTGAGTGCTGTAGCGAGTAAATAGTACGACCTATATAATATGTTAATAGAATTACGTATCCATACTAATACATAATATTATAACTGCTAAACGGCTTATGTAAATTCGTCCGTCTGTTTGTCGAAATATAGATTTAAAAAAAGTTTTAGTAAAAAATGGTATATAGAGATTAGATATCAATTTATCTAGAAAACATAAGTCCAATGACTTTGGAGAAATAGGCTTCTTTTGGATATGAAAATAGATTAAGAAGGGAATGAAATCAGTATTAAAATCTTGTATTTACAACACGTGAAAAACGTTATTTTTGTTAAAGTTAAGCAAAAATCATGTATGACGGAATTGATTGACATTAAAAGTTCTAAAAACAAGTCTCTTGAGTTTGACTAATTATAATCGTTTTTATAGTAATCAAGTTTGTTCTAAAATAATGTGTTATTTGCGAAGGTGGTGTTATAGACATGATATGAATCCTTATCCAAATAAATACGTTAATCATGACAAGTATTTCTTTTTGAACAAAATTATCCTTAACATATTTTGATTTAAATTAATATCTTAGAAAATATCATAGTTATTAATTAATTTAAAATATTGTTTGAAACATGTTTGAGACATGTTTTAAATAGCTGCATAAAAAACATCATAAATATTTGTTTAAAACTTGTGTGTGTGTTTTTTTTAAATTTATGTTTTAAACGGGACGTTTTATTCTTAAAAAAAAAAGTTTTTTCCAACCAATCGAATCGATTGCATTACTCTCGATAGTATCTGTCACTCAAGTTTCAATATTATCAATACTATCGACATAATCAAGTCTATGTTTCAATTATAATCCCATGTTAAAAAGTCCAAAATTCAAAATTTTCACCCTTTCTACACCTTTTGCATACAAATAAGTAAAATAAATTATTAATTTCTTTTCATAATTGAAAATTGGATAATATAAAAATTGACAAAAAAAAAAAAATAGAAAAAGAAACTCTCCACACGGGGAATGGAACCCGCGACTATTGACTTATTAAGTCAGATTACTTACCGCTGTACCAAACCTTGCTTAGCTGTTGTTAAAAAAAACTTATATGGCGTATTAACTCTTTCTTATTTCTATATCTTGTCTTATTTCCTAAACCTTTGCCAATCTCTGGAGTTCCCACTTCGGGTAGTCAGGTAGGTAGGTATTCATTTCTAGTCAAGCCCTGCATGTTCTATAAATCTGAGACCACACTAAACCCTTGCGGGTGCCTTCAGCCGCTTTTATTGGAGGCTTCCGGATCTGCAGGCAACAGAATCCCTCCAGCGACAGGCTGGCCTCGGCGAAAAGGCCAGACTTCTTCTCCATGGGGACTGTCCGGCTTACCTCTGAACAGTCCCAAGGGATTAAGTTGCCTACCTTAAGAGTAGTGTGTATGTTAAAACATATTTATTTATATTATTCGTACTAAATACATACATATATAAAAAACAGATACTTAAAAGAGACCAGTTATGTGAATAAGAGAATTTTATTGTTTAGATAAAACTTCTAAAGATAAATTTTTAATTGTATTTATTAATCTTATTAAATAAAAGTTTTTTTACCTGTCATAAATAAATTTACACAAGTGTTTATGATACAAACGTTTTAGTTTTATTTTTCTTCAGTTCCTTTTCTTCAGTAAAAGGTCAAGTTTTTTATTTTCTGGAGATAATAGAATTTCATTTATATGCTACATAATGCTGATAATGATGCTGTTTCCATTATAATAATCTTGCCGAGGAGATGAAAATATGTAAAACACAAATGTTTACCATAAATTATTCTATAAATAAGTTTGAGGAGAAAAATATATACATAGGTTGAAATCCTAAATTATTAGAGAAATTACAAAATTAAATCAATCAAGTTTTACCCAAAAGTGAGGCAACTTTTGGGCAAAACAGATAATATGTACTTTTAAAGTTTTTTAAAATGCCTTGTTTTGTTTTATCCTTATTAGCGGGTCTTACTTAGTAAGCATATTTAATTATTATTAATTATAAAGCCTTTTCTAAAATAAAAAAGGACTTACTTTCATATTATTCTTGGTAAAATTAAATTCATACTCTTAAAGTGTGCTTTTTGGGCCCCGTTCCTCTACGGAACTTAATTATATTACTAAATCAACACATTGCCACTCATACTTACTGCCTTTGATGTCTAAATATATGTATATTACTACATTTAAATAAACTTATACTTTCAAATTTCCGAGTAATAATTAAAATTATGTTGAAGTTAATTACGTATCTTTGATCAAATATTTAATATTTCAATTAACTTTAGAGCTACAAATATTTGTTTCCGGTCTGGCTGTATGACCTTGTGGGTCTCCCCACCGTGCCTCGGAAAGCAGTTAAAGCCGTGGGTCTCGGATGATATCATAAACACCTGTTAGCGATCGTTACTCATGATAGGGAAAAAATTATCTGCCAATCCAAAGTGAAGCAGCGTGGCGGATTATGCGGAATAAAAAATTATCATTTTTTTTTAAGTCCAGATACAAAAAAAAAAGAAAAATTTAAGATTACCAAGATTGAATTTTGTAATATATATATATATATATATATATATATATATATATATATATATATATATATTACAAAATATATATGTATATATGTATATATATATTACAAAATTCAATCTTGTAATCTATTTATTAGAGATTGACCGTGGCTAGTTACCAAAGGATTGACCGGAAACCTTAAATTCTCTCATTAATTTGATTACGTCGATCCCCGGGCCGACCCGTGTCACAAATTACTTCATTAGTCACGCAAGTCGCTGAAAGTAATCCTGGCGAATTACGTTATGTTAGATACGATGACACAAAAAATATATAAACTAATTGTCAAAATTTTTTAAATGTTATGGAAAAAGTTTAAATTGAAATGTTAAAAAAATTCTAATTATGAGCACACTCGAAGTATCCCATCGGTTACCACGAAATTTAAGTGTGTTTCAAATACATTGCGCTTGTGATATGCAAACGAGTTGAATCGTAAAATTAGAATTTAAAATCAAAGCTCAGTTACAGAGATGTTTTTGTATCGCAGAACTGCGGGCCGAAGCACGGATAAGTTATGTCGAATATTTATGTTGAGAGATGCCACCAACAGGCCGACGTTCATATTCACCGCCAAGATCTTGTTTACCGAATGCTGTATTTACATGTTATTACATGTTGATATAAAGTTAATAACATTTGAATGAAATTTTATTTTAAGCTTGTTGCTTTTAATATTAATACGGATTCATATTGTTTTTTATTTGTTTTGGTAATTTAAAAACTGAAAAACAAAGAATTTTTTGGGCATTAAAAATAAATGTCTCACGATTTTTTTCCCATCTGTAAAGATCCCATTTTTGTTCCAGATGGACAAGACATGATAGCATTGTCAACACGATAAAATATGATTCCGCATAACATGGTGAGTATATTCAGCAGTCATTGGACCCACTTTGTGATAATTTGTAAGACCTGTTTTACCCAAAAGTGAGGCAACTTTTGGGCAAAACAGATAATATGTACTTTTAAAGTTTTTTAAAATGCCTTGTTTTGTTTTGTTTTATCCTTATTAGCGGGTCTTACTTAGTAAGCATATTTAATTATTATTAATTATAAAGCCTTTTCTAAAATAAACAAGAAGGCTTAATTAAAAAAAAATCTAAAAACCCGACTGCGTAAAATACTCTTATTATAAACTAAAAAGAATAAAACAATTTACTAGCTTTCATTTGATACCCATATTTCTACAGTAAAAAAAAAAATTCAACTCCTCCCCTCATTCCGCCATTTGCGGGCGCCATTTTGAAAATTTATATAGCCTATGTCACTACTACAATTTAGACAAATCCAACGACACCTCATATGTCAAAAACCATTCAGCCGTTTGGGCTGTAGGGCGTGCCAAAGAAATGGACATACATACATACATACACTCGAAAAACATAACCCTCCTGCTGTCGCAGTCGGGTAAAAAAACATGTGTGCGTCTCGGGACGCCCGAGAAAGAAGTGATAACTTAAATTATATGAAATAGTTCTACTTAGAACTATTTCATATTGAAATTGTTTAAATGATAACTAGCAAACCCGGCGAACTCCGTTTCACCACCAGATGGCTTCGTTGTTTGAAGGCGCTGTATGTGAAAAATTATTTTCCCTGTTTTCCTGCTTTTCTGTTAAAATTTTTCCTGAATTTTGTTCGCTATAAACCTCATGTAGCCCGAGACCTATCCAACGAATGCAAAACCGTGGAAATCGGTTCGTGCGTTCTGGAATTATAGCGTCAGGAAGGAAAACCCGACTTATTTTTATATTATAGATTTGCTTATACTTAACCTGAACAAGACTACATATTTAACTTTTTCACTACGTGCTAATTCCCAACCCTCAAGTGATCTCTGTATAAGAGCACACAATTGTGATAGAAATGACGACGTTTCTGGTTGTCATTGTCCCAGCTTAACTTCAACACCTTATACAAAATATCTTGGTATTATCATAGACAAACACCTCAACTGGTCTCTTCATATTCAGAATTTAACGGCGCGTATAAGAAAATTGATTCCTATTTTTTATAAACTTAGAGTGTCTGCAGACAGTGACACAGTAATGAGTGTTTATTATGCACTTGTTCAGTCGCTGCTTGAGTACTGTGTCGTCACGTGGGGAGGCACCAATATTACTACCCTGCTACCATTGGAGCGCGCGCAGCGTGCGATTCTCAAAGTTTCGTCTAAAAGACCACGAAGATATTCCACGGCACTCTTATATCGGGAATGTTCAGTTCTCACTGTCAGGCAGATGTTCATCATGAACTCGATAGTTCGACAACACAAAGGTTTCAGATATAGTTCCACTGAAAAGCGCAGCAGAAGTAATGTATGTACATAATACATCTCTGGCAAAACAATAGTTTTACGTAATTGGTGCCTACCTCTACAATAAGGCAAATAAAATGAATAATATTTTATTTATTTATTTATATATATACTTAATTAGAACGGATTAACCATTTAAACTAATTAAAATAATAAAAAAGATTAAAATTAAAAATTGATCCACAAAATAACATTAAATAATAAAAATGGCAAACAATAATAATTTCAATAAAATAAAAACGTTTGTCACAATATGAAAATGTCAAATAACTTATAACTACATGTCAAGTAATATAAATATAAGTATCAAAATGTCAATAATTAGAAAAAAAAAAAATTAAAAAAAAAAAAATTATAATAAGAAATAAATATACAAAAAAGTGTTTATAATTATGAGTTTTTATCGTACATACATCACGCATTCAATTCACAATATCGCAGGCATTCTACAAGGATAATATTCCAGTCATCAGCAAAAACGTCACAGTGAGGCGCAGCGTCTAGAAGAGCATTGAGCGCGGTGAGCGATCGCGGAATGGGGGATCTCGCGCGAGCCACTGTGCGACACGGCGGAACAGCAAACAATTTGTGCTTCCTATTCCGGCGAATTTTGACATAATCGTTAGGAACGAAAATCCTACATAAATTCTCGTGTACCTCTGGAGCATCCACCATGCCTCTGAGAACTTTGCACATTATCAATATTTGATCTCTCCATCTTCTAACCTCCAGGGAGTTATAACCGAGGCAACCAAGGAGGAATCGATTGGGGTACATGTAGGGGTAGTACCCCTACGTGCGTTTGTACAGGTATCTTAAAAATGCCTTCTGCACCTTCTCTAGTAAAAGCGCATACGTACTCTCGTACGGGTGCCAAATGCAGGCACTCGCCTCAAGCCTACTCTTAACCAAGGCACAAAAAACAACATTTATGACAGCAATGCTCTTAAAATCCTTTGAATTCCGCAATACAAAACCCAGGCGTCGAAAGGATTCCTTGGCCACCGCATCGATATGGTCGTGAAAGGTGAGCCGACGGTCGAATGTAACACCCAGGTCTTTACTAGTGAATGATCTCGATATATCGTCCGTTTCAAGTTTATATTGATATTCAATTGGGTGCCGCATTCGACCAAAACTCATTATAGAGCATTTATCGGGGTTGAACTCTATCTTATTATCCACGGCCCACTGCAACACAGCATCAATATCACGCTGGAGCAACTCACAATCCTCTTGCGCCCGAATCTGCATGTAAATCTTCAGGTCATCGGCGTAAAGAAGACACTTTGCATATTTGATGACTGTAGGAAGATCGTTAATCATCAGAATAAATAAAAGAGGGCCAAGAATCGATCCTTTACTAATCCCAGAGCGCGTGTGATAGGGTTTTGACTCATAAAAGCCGAGCCAGACATACTGTTGACGATCGCGTAGGTAGTCAGCGATGAACCTCAGCAATCCTGGTGTCAAACCTTGACCACTCAGCTTTTTCAACAATATGTCATTGTTAACTCTATCAAAAGCCTTACGGAAGTCAAAATATACGACATCCACCTGTGTCCCACGGTCAAGTCCAGCCGATATGAAGTCCGCTATCGTAAGGAGATTGGTGTTGACTGACCTTTTCCTCCTAAATCCGTGCTGCTCAGCACATAGATAAGGTTCTACTTGTTTATAAAATTTAGTGTGTAGAATAATTTCAAATATTTTTGATATTGTGGATAGGATAGCTATTGGTCGATATTCTTCAACACCAGTTTTCCTTGAGCTTTTCGGGATGGGTGTCACCCTGGACAATTTCCATCGAGAAGGGTAGTGTCCCGTTCGTAGCGCGGTATTAAATATATGACAGAGTGGCTCAACAAAGAAATTCTGTCTTTCCTTGATGAACTAAGGAGATACACAGTCTGGTCCAATTGAAGCGTCTTTTTTTAGGCTACGTATTCTCGATACCACATCCCCAGCCGTAACTTTATCAATCTGAACATGCCTACTCGAACAGGATGGGTCATTATTTGGAATTTTTGCAACATCGAGACAAGGCAGTTCGAACTGGAACACACTGGAAAAGAAATCCGCAAAAGCTTCAGCAGCTTCAACACCACTGACAGTGTGGCCTTTGTATTCTATATTGGGCTCAAAGCCTCCCTTCGACCGGATGCTTGATATGTGGTACCAGAATTGACGCGGGTTGGTCTTGATGCTTTGCTCTACATTGGTCATATAAGAAGCGTAAGCGAGTTCAATGCGGACTTTCAAATTGGATCTCATATCAGAAAATGCCTGATATGTCTGTCCGATTTGTCCCCTTAAATCTGTGCAATGTAAAAAAGTTATTCGTAGCTGGCTTCTTACACTTGATTTTGTTTACAACAACCTCATAGACAGAAGTTATACAGTTATTGTATTTACAAGAGTGTTACAAAACGCCATAAGAATTAGTTTAGAGTGGTGTTGCCAGTTACCATTGTTCAGAAATAAGTATCAAATGACCTCATAATAACACTTAAAGCTGTAGTAAGTAAGTGATCGCGTACAAAATACAGCCTAAATACAGCTTTAACGATAAAACTAACTTTAAGTGTCACACAAAACTTTAAGTATTACAGCAGAGTTATAATATTCTGTTAAAACACTCTACGCTTCCGCGGATCCCTTAATAATGATTTTATACAGACTGAGCTGTATATAAACTGATAAATCATTATTATAAGAATTAAAACTTTTTCTAACACCATTTAAAGTCTCTAAAAGAACTTTAATTCCTAAATGGCCTGGTTTATTGATGTTGACAACGCTTACGTGCTGCTTGGGTCCCTAATATAAGTCTTGCATATACTTGCCGTTTACGCCTTAAGTCGATACTGAATGTAATCGAGCACAGATTAACTCATTTATATTACAAAAAATACGCATTTTAAAAAATCTCACGTGAGATTAGGGTAGGGGGGAGGGGGTCGAGCAAAATCTTACGAAATCTCACCAAGAGGGAAATTGTCTCACGTAATTAATGGACATGGAAGACATAAATTATTAAATACATAATTGTTGAATTTTTTTTTTGTATTTAAATCTTTAGTTATAAATTTCTAAGTTTGTTTTGTTAAAGATTTTTACAACAGAACAATTTTTTGTTACAACTTTATAATCTCATGACTAACATACAGCATTCAAAATGTTGTATTTGAAAATTATTATATCACATTAGCCATTCGATGTCCACTGTTGATCGTAGGCCTTCCTTATCGACCTTTTCCAGAGCGACCGGCTCGAATCAGCTTCCATCCCACGGATTCCGGTGACTTTTCTCAAGTCCTGTCCAGCTTTTGGACGGCTGTCGGACGCTGCGCTTGCCGGTACGTGGCATCCACTCGAGAACTTTTCTGCTCCGTCCTGCCTTGCCCAGAGTCAATTCATCTTGCAAATCCGCTGGGCTATGACGCCACCTTCTTTAGTCTGCGGATCTCATCATTTCTGACTTTATCTCACAAAGAAATACTAAGAATAGCCTTTACAATTGCTCGTTGTGCGACTTGTAGACAGTTTAAAAAGCCCATGGTTAAAGACCACGTTTAACTTTCAGATCCGTATGTCATCATTTGCAATACACATTGGTCGAAGACTTTCGACTTAAGATAGTGTGGGTATCGTGGCGGAGGTTCTTGCCGAGAGGTACTCATACGTCTCGGGTAGGAGGGCTCTTGGTGAGAACCCCACGTTGGACGGGATCCTGCGTGTGCGTCGGATAGGGCAGGAAGCGCTAATGCGCAGGTGGGGGGAGGACCTAGTGGTGCAGCCATATGGCACACGCGTAACGGCATTCGCCCGGTCCTTGAGCGATGGATGCGTCGAAAACGCGAGCCCCTCACCTTCCGTCTGACACAGGTTCTCACCGGGCACGGTTGCTTTGGTGACTACCTGTGTCGGACGGCCCAAAGGGAGCCGACGACTGAGTGTCACGATTGTGGCGCAACGGTGGACTCTGCCCAGCACACCCTCGAGGTATATGATGAGGGATGGAGAACAAGAACTGGCTTAGTAGTTCAGAATTGTCTATGAGATTATGCGTTTATAAGTACCTACCTGTTTAGTACCTAATTGTTTGTATAGAAATATTATGTCATGCATTTTGCGTCTATCAGACAGGGACATCAGGTCGAATGTCTTAAGACGGTTGACATAGGGCGCTCGTTTATTTGATCCGTACGAATAAAACTGGGTGAAGCGTCTTTGTATGCTCTCAATACGGTCCTTATGGATCTGGTACCTTGGATTCCATATGACAGAACAATACTCAAGTTTAGTTCTCACTAGAGTTGTAAATAGAAGCTTTATTATAGGTAATATATTTAATTATAGGTAAGAAGAAAATCACACAGCTTGTTTAATGTCAGCGTGTTAAGAGCTGTTTTTATGAGTTGCATAAATTGAGGTCGTTCACTGCATTTTTTTTTCTATAAATAGCCAGTAAGCGAGCGTATAAGTATACTACAGTAATTTTTACCGTTACGGTTATCTTAACATCCTATAGTTTATTTATATTCAGTAGTAAAATCCAAACGATTTATATTATTTAGAATCCATAAATCATTGTTCTAAAGAAGCGATATAATGCAAGGTATACAATTTCTTACTGATGATAGAAGCAGGTGAAGTTTCCGGCATTATTGCTTCGAGTTATGGCGCGACACATTTACCTTTATCATTGGATCATATATCATGGGAATGAAAACAAACGATAAACAAAATAAAAAAGACAAGTACATATTTGTCTTTTTTATTTCGTTAATCATCAATCATCATCCTCATCATTCTCAAATAAATATCATCGTATGATTGGTACATAGATTCTATCGAGTTTAGAGTTGTTTTTACGTTAGTTAAATAGATCTTAATTCAAAAAGTCGACTGTAAGTTGTAATTTAAATCAGGGCAATTTCCATTTGTTTATAGGAAATAGTTAAATAAATGTAGTGGTTAAATATACGTGGCTCATATCCATTATTAATAATTGTATTCCTTTTCATTGGTATATAGGCAGACAGGCAGACAGGCAGACAGGAAGACAGGCAGAAAGGCGGACAGGTGGACAGGCGGACAGGCGGATAGGGGGACAGGCGGATAGGCGGACAGGCGGACAAGCGGACAGACGGACAGGCGGACAGGCGGACAGGCGGACAGGCTCACAGAAAGTTTTTTTTTTTTATCAAATAATTTGAGCGCGTTTGACCTCTATCTTGTCTGATGGTAAACAAAGATGAAGTCTAAGGCGGAGCACGCAAACTCAAATAGTGCCTGTTCACTCTTGCCTTAAAAATCCCTAAATTATAAGTATCGGGAAACAGTGACGCAGGAAGAGAATTCCATTCCTTTGCAGTTCTAATAACGAAAGAAGATGCGAACCGCGAGGTGCGAACCGGAGGAATGTCGACCACGTATGGATGAAATCCCCGTCCACGTCGTGTCGTCCGATGGTGGAATGGTGCTGGGGGAATTAATTCGTGCAATTCCTGTGCACACTCACCGAAATGCAACCTGTAGAAGACACACAGACTAGCAACCAGACGGCGATGTTCGAGGCTCTGGAGCCGTCTTGAAGCAAACATCTCATCGCCAATGAGTTTCCTGGCACGCCTGTCGATAGATTCAAGTGCTTCGAGCTGATACCGGGCGGAACCGTCCCACAGATGGCAACAGTACTCCATGCAGGAGCGGACTTGAGCTGTATAAAGACTTAGCAGCTGGTCCGGTGTGAAATAGTGACGGACCTTGGCGAGGATGCCCAGTTTTTTTGAAGCAGTCTTAGCCCTGGATTCGATATAGTTTCCAAAATTGAGTTTGGACGATAAGTCTATACCGAGAAGTTCAAGATGGTTAGTGACTGGAACAGGTACATTTCGGAAAGTGGGAGCCAGGTTAAACGGGCTCTTTTTAGCGGTGAAGAGACACGCCTGGGTTTTAGAAGCATTGAATCTCACTAGATTGGCATCACCCCAATCGGAGGCAGCCTGAAGAGTAAGATTGGCACGGTTGACCATTGCTTCTCTAAGATCGTTCACTTCTGTTTGACTCGTTCTTGCACTGGACAAGTATCTCTCCGCGACAGTGCTGTCATCTGCGTACCCAAAGATACCGGGTTTAAGCAGATCGTTTATGTGAAGCAGGAATAGTGTTGCGGAGAGAACAGATCCTTGGGGTACCCCGGCATTGATAGTCAATAGGTCAGACGAGCAGCCATCAACAACTACACGAATTGACCGTTCCCTCAAGAAATCAGAGATCCAAGTACATAGACTAGTGGGAATACCATAAGCAGGAAGCTTCGCTATAAGACCATCGTGCCAGACCCTGTCGAATGCCTTCGAAATGTCAAGTGAGACAGCAATGGCCTCACCATATTTGTCGAGGGTTTCCCCCCAGAGATGTGTAGCGTACACGAGAAGATCCCCAGTAGAGCGGCGTTTGCGAAATCCGTATTGCCGATCGCTGAGGAGATCATTATCTTCCAGGTATGCCAGAAGGCGATTGTTGACAGTACGCTCCATTACCTTGCATAGGATGGAGGTGATCGCGATTAGGCGGTAATTCGTAGGGTCAGCACGACTTCCCTTCTTGGGTACGGGTTGTACGTTTGCGAGCTTCCATGGCTTCGGAACAATCCCAGATCGTAAAGAAAGAGGATACAGACGTGTCAGGAAGTAAGTAATGATAAATGTAAGTAGATTAAACAGGATTAGAGTAAATAGGCACGAAATCATGGTGTTGCTATCCTCTCTCTTCCTAGTTTAAAAATCAAACGAAAACAAGTTTACAAAATAATAACTATTTGTTATGCAACAATTTTCAAACTATGATGTAAAATATTAAAGTACAAGTGTAAAAATCAAAGAGGAAGTATAAAATACTAAACCACGTTAATTAAGGCAACATTATAATATACATATATACTTGTAGTTACATAACAGGAACGATTAACATTATAATGACGTGACATATCAATTAAAATGTAACGTTACATTAGCAATTCAAATGGCCAATGTAGATTGGTGAATTATTAGAGATCAACGGTCGCAATCGAAGTCTAGCTGATATTGGCACCGAAGCCAAACAGGATCTATAAAGGATTTTCGAGGATTGACAAACAATACAATGTTCTAAATTTATGTCAGTACTTAATTTCAATGAACTGTTGCAGATGGTTTCATTTTGGCACACAAATATTTGGTTTAGAAATAAAGATATAGTGTAAATACCACATATTATATTGTTGTTTTTGTTTAGTTGTCGTTTTTATTTTTTTATTTGTTTGAGTTTTTGTTATTTATATTTTTTTTTTGCTTATCGGTCCGCTATAACAAGGTTCCAATAAAAAAAAAAATATCGCCAGAATATTAATAGACTCGTTATGTTCTCCATATTAAAAGATATGTAATAAAATTAACTTTTTTAATGGAATTAATAAAAAATTAAATCAAAACAAAAAAGGGAACATTTTATACTCATAACACCATAGTTAATTTTACAGTGAGGAGGTAGTGTATGTACTGATGATTACTAAGATTATAATTATGTAAAATCTTCAAAAATCAAAAAGAAACGAATCTACAATCCAGTAGTTCCGTGATGCGCGCACAACAGCAAAAAACAATCCACAATGTACGTTTTATTTATTACGACACCAGAGGGAACTAGTTCCCAGTGAATTACGGATTGTTCACTTAGGTTTTAATTAATGAAAAGAATAGTCTGGACAGTGAAATCATATGACGCCTATACTGCCTCTACGAATTATAAATTAGACTAGACAAATGAACTGACAAATAAATTTAAGACAAACTAATAAATGTTCTTATATAAAATTATAAAAGTGTTTATCCTTTTTAAAATAAAAATGCCGTCAATCCGATAGAAATGTCTTTTTAAATTGTTTTTTTTTTTTCAATTAAAACCAAATTAAAATTTCTTGATCAATTTGTTGACAAACAGTCACGTTCACTAATTTAGAGAAATATTAATGTAGTTGACGTGAGGGCATCGGTAGTCGCGGCACGTTGCGGGCATTCCGCCTCTAAAATCACTTCGCTGCCCACTCCTGCTGACAGTGACATATTGCTGCGCTTCTTTAACATTAATGTAATGGATTTTGTTACATGTTGTGGAAGTTAACATATACATTAGAGTACGCCTACTTTACCTCGATGAGGTAGACTTTCAATACAATAGAACGATTTAATTTAGTTTTGTTTTATATGTAATATATAATTAACTGAACCGAACTAAAGCCTGTATAAGTACCATTGTTGGGTCTCTTTTCCATATAGGCAAAGTGTTGGAGCTTCATCCACAACGCTGTTTCACTGCGTGTTGGCAGATAATTCATGTATCATGAGTAACGATCACTATTAGGTGTCTATGTGAATAACCGGTACCGACGGCATTACATGCTCGCCGTGGCACAGTGGGGAGACCTATAAGGACTTACACTCAGACCAGAAACAAATATTTGTACAAATACAAATATCTGCCCCGAGTGGGAATCGAACCCGCGACTGCCGGCGTTAAGATGACTTGCACTACTAGACCAGAACGGTTGTCTACAGTGTGTCAGTGTGTCGGTTGTCGTCAGAAGTGATTACTAAAACTTATTTTATTTCATAGTATATTTGGAAATTTCAATAAAACATTCACTTATTATAACTTTGTTAATGATAATTGCGTTCGGTTTTCCTTCTCTTTTTAACGTATATCGTTTGTAGTATATACTGTTAGACAATATATCTTTGCCCTGAATTACTGCTTACACCGACCGCATAAGTACCTAACTTAACCTAGAAGACTAATAGCACTCACTCCAACCAGAGGCAATTTGAGAGGAGATAATCATTTCGTATTTTTTTATTTATCATAATAACTTGTATATAATAAAATAATATTAGTATCATTTTTATAGAAAAGAATATAATTATTTGTTTGTCTCTATAGTTTTTTTTTTTTTTTTTTTATAATGCAGTTCTAATATCGTTTAACAAATCAAAGACTGTTACTGAAAAATTAAATACGTCATATTTAAATTACCCTGGTCCAAAAAAACCTATTTCTATTTTTATTTCCGAGACTTTGGCACAAAATACTAAGAAACTTTTTTATTTAGCAAGAAACTTTCAGAAAAATTACAACTACGCTTTTTGCTGGACCCATACGTAAATATGAAAAATCGCCACATAAAAATTACCACGGAAACGGATTTAGAAAAACTTAGAATAAGCGCATGACCAGACTTAAGTAATATACAGCATCCTATTTTTTATATAATTTTTTAAAAATAGTAAAGATATTTTTTACACTTATACACTTAAATATAATATTATTACACAAAACCAAATACACAATTACATCGTACATTTTTAAATTTACACAAAAAAATAAAAACATTAAATTCATTAATGGTTCTCGGGATTTGGTTCGGTGGAACCAAATTCCGCCGTGTGTTAGCACCTTAAAATAAGTAATTCAAGGTAATATAGGACAAAACTTATAATCTATTTTAATTATACTTTACTTGTCATATTATACATCAAAATTTTTACACATATACACTTTTATATTTTACTGTTCAAAATAAAATATAAAACTTTACTAAATATTTTGAAATTTACACAAACAATTAAATATAACAATAACAATCAATTACACAATTTATGCTCATTTTGGTTAAAGTATATAATCTTTATTATCGTATTCAAACGACGGAACTCAATAATGAATATATACATATACAGATTTAGAATTCGATAGAATAAATGAAATCTCAGATGACCTAGACAATGTGTCTATGTCACAAAAATTAACCTGTGATGTCGAAGAATGCTTTAAGCATATAAATCTATCTAATAGGAGCAATTTTAATATAATTAATCAAAATATTCGAAGTAAATATAAATTGTAATATTAATGCTTTTGAAATATTGCTTACCAGGTTTAAAATAAATTTTGACTTGATGACGAACGCGTTGGCGCAGTGGTCACAGCAACTGGCTGATGCGCCAGCGGTCGCGGGTTCGATTCCCGCACATGACAAATATTTGTATAGGCCGTACAGATGTTTGTCGTGGTCTGGGCGTTTGTGCTTGTGTATTGAGTGTGTTCCCGGACCCCCGACACAGGATTCACATCCTACTGGGGGCCGTTGAGTGTGAGACGTTTATTTATTTATTTATTTATTCTAACTGAGTGTTGGCATTCTAACATTATAGCTTCCCCGTATATTGATGGCTACATATCGGAAATATCTAAAAGTTCTATAAACCACAACGATGGCCTTGTCATATATATTAAAGAGCAACATGAGTATTGAGTACAGAATAGAGGAACCAACCTTTCAAGAAGGTAACTGCTTGATCATAAAGATGAAACAGATGGTCATAATAGCAATTTATCGACCACCGTCATATAAAAATATTGATAAATTCCTATCCTCATTGAATTTAGTACTTAATAATGCCACAAATTATAACAATATTGTGGTTATTGGAGACATGAATATAGATATTGGTACAGACAAAACTATCATTAATTCAGATAAATATATGAACCTAACCGTTTTTCATGGTTTATTGCCTGCCCACAATTTCGTTACACGGGATGCCAGTGGCACTTGCATTGATCATGTTTTTATAAAAACCCGGTACCTCTATATGACAATTGTACCACAAACTTAAATAACTGACCACAAGCCCATTTTGGTTACTTTTTACCTAGAACAGCCCAAGTCTCAATATACAACTACAATGATTAAAAATATTAACACAGAAAAACTATACTCAGACATATTTAGCAGCGATTTTGGCCCAGTGTTAAGTAATTCGAACCCAAATAAATCCCTTGATTATTTCTTGATTAGAATAAGAACTGCTATTCAAAATAACACTAAGGTATTAACGTTGTCTAGACGTAAAAAAATTTATTAAACCCTGGATTACACCTGGACTTTTAAGATGTATAAGACATAGAGATAAATTGCACAAGAAGGCCAGGTGCTTTCCACAAAATGAAATTAATTGCTTGATTTATAAAAGATATAGAAATTTTTGTAATAGACTTTTAAAACAAATAAAAATAAACTATGATAAAGAACAAATAAATATGGCCAAAAATGACAACAAAAAGTTATGAAAAGTCCTAAAAGATATGATTAATGTAACAAAGAAATCAGGGTACACTAAGGAATTGCTAAATCTTAAAGACACACCACAATCATCAATTGATCGCATTAACAGTTTTTTTTTTATGTAGGCAAGGAATTGGCAGAGAGTTTCGATAAGTCAGATAATCTTAAATTCAATAAATCTTTGAGCAATAATTTGAATTCTTTTGTTCTATTGAACACTAATGTTAAGGAGGTAAAAAGGATTATTTTAAACCTAAAAAATGAATACACTGTGGGTTGGGATGGTATCAGTAATAAATTGATTAAGCGCTGTAAAGATCGCATAATTATTCCATTAGCGCATATTTTTAATTGCTGCCTTCAAAGCGGTACATTCCCAATGGCACTTAAAAAGTCTGAGGTTAGACCAATATTTAAAAATGGTGACAAAAATATTATCAGCAATTATAGGCCGATCTCGATCCTGCCAGCTTTGTCTAAGATTTTGGAAAAAATAATAAATGTAAGATTAGTACAACATTTAAAAAAGAATAATTTATTATCTTGTAAATAATTTGGTTTTAGGCACGGTAAATGTACAGAAGATACAGTACACTCGTTAACCAATTATATAGCTACCAATCTTGATCAAGGTAAAAAATGTACATCTATCTTTCTGGACTTGGCTAAGGCTTTTGACACAGTGTCTATTCCTCTTTTGCTCAGGAAACTGAAGAGTATCGGTGTCAAAGGCCTGCAGTTAAAACTTTTTGAGGATTATCTCTCTCATAGATACCAATGTGTTAAGATGGATTCCCACACTAGCAGTGATCAATTGGTTACACATGGAGTCCCTCAAGGTAGCATCTTAGGTCCGACTCTTTTTCTTATATATATTAATTCCCTAACTCGGCTTCAATTGGGCAGGGGTCAGATTGTTTCATATGCTGATGATACGGCGATTCTTCGTAAATTGATTGATTCATAATTTTTGATTATTTTAGTATATACATTTGTTTGTTCACAATTATTTCCTAATGTAAAGTTATTGCATATTTTTGTAGGTTTTATAGCATTAATGACGTTAATTTTATAATAAAACGTAAGCTCTCTATTGAGTTGTTTAATTTACTAAATTTGACATACATAATGAAGTATGATGTAAAAAAATGATTTGTACTTCTGAGTACATATATATAACATATATAATTCTATCATTGAACCTGTAATTTGTCGGATTACAAGGTACTCTTTTGCAAAAAATCCGGACTATAGGGGGACCTTAGACAGTACTCTATAATCAGACAAATTCGATAATCCGACACTGCCCTGCAAAACGTTTGTCGGATTACCGGGGTCCTCTGTAATAACAATTTATCCACTTAAAAAAAAAGTGTAAAAATAAGATTATTTCATATTTACAAAAATTATCACATGAAGATACGGAAAACTTGCTTACTACTATAAAATAAGTATAAAATAAATAAAACTAAATAAAAGTCTACTCTGTGTCTAAAACAGAATAAACAAGTATATTATAAAGACCTAATTATATAAAAAATAAACAAATAATTAAATTTAAAATTACTAAAAGTTGTTTAATTCACACACAACACACACATGCACCTATATTGTATTTATTAGTTTATTACAAGAGAGGAACACTTTTGATATGTACTCGTATGTAAGTATATTACACACCACATATTAACAAACACACACACACACACACACACACACACACACACACACACACACACACACACACACACACACACACACACACATATATATATATATATATATATATATATATATATATATATATATATATATATATATATATATATACATATATACACATTTAGTTTGTCAGAATTTTATTTCTTTTACTGAAAACCGCTATTGTTGATCAGTTAACTGATTTTATTATAATATAATATTACTGTTGTTTCACAAAATCAATAAACTCTTGGGGAGTTGGCGCTGAAGCTGACAATGAGACACAGGTTTATCGTAGTTCAGTGACAGAGGTTAATTCAACAAGGTTGTTAAACTTAAGAAACAAAGGGATTACAAGTCTCTTAAATATGTAATATTAGTATTAAGATTTACTTTTGTTTTTCTGTTTAACTGTAAACTTGGAATAAATAAATGTTTATGTTTTAAATAATTTGATAAAATATTTCATGTCTGACTGTACTTAAAAATTTTCAAGAGTTGAATTTAGTCGGTATATAATCAGGCAAATCTTATTCATTTTTACCATTTTTTTTCTCATTTTCAGATTTTATTTTTGTTCTAAACATAAAATGTAAAAAAAAAACTTTATGTGAAACTGAAAACAAATGAGTAAAGTATGACAATGTAATTGTAAACAAGTCAAATATTAAATGAATCGTGCAAAAACGAGCAAAAAAAAAATCCTCTTTCTTTAATATGTTTTTAGTATTTGTTGTTATAGCGATAACAGAAATACATCATCTGTGAAAATTTCAACTAACTATCAGCGTTCATGAGATACAGGCTGTATGTGAGAGACGTACGGACGGACAGCGGAGTCTTAGCAATAGGGTTTTTTGTTACCCCTTTTTTGGTACCCTTTGGGTACGGAACCCTAAAAATCGCAAAAAAATACAACGAACAATATTGTATGATTTATTAAAATATTGGTTTTTTTTACAGTTTATATGGTAGGATTTTTGTAAATTTTAAAAAGTCAAAGAATTGTAATGGCGTGGTTTGTGATCTACTCGTGTCTAAACCATTAGATTTGTCTAGTCACTCTAGATGAAATGACTTTATTGTGACCTTTATATATTATGAAATTAAATTGTCGTTTATAAATATCATTCCTATACAATTTATGTGTTAAAAAGAGTATCGAGAGTTTTTTTTCCTCCGATTTTTTTTCTCTCGGCCAACCCTAGGATCATTATTATATTATTGTTATATTTAGTAAAGCCGATGATGAAATAGATGATGAAATTGTAGATGTCTACCGAGACATTTTTTTGACGTTCGTTGAGTGTGTGTAATCACCTTATAACGAATAAAATATTTTGATTTTGATTTTGACAAATAATAAAATTGTAAATTTGATATCTCCGTTTTTTTCATAATTGACGAAAATTTTTGTAGGGTCTAAGAACACTAATTATATACATTTCTATAATTTTTAGAAAAAAATTGTCTGTCTGTCTGTTTGAACACGCATCTCCGCTAAAGTAGTAAGTGTAAAAAAAAAAAAAAATTAGTATTAAAGTTATAAAATATATCTAGAGGTAGCATTTAGTAATGGTGTTAGAAAAGAGTAGATAGGTATGTTAATACATTAGGGGCCGTCCATAAAATACGTGAGGTGTTTAGGGTGGGGGAGTAGGGCGTCGAGCGACATCTCACAGAATCTCACGTGGGAGGAGGGTCTTTTCGGAAAATATCACGCATTTTCAAAAATCTCACGCGAGAATAGGGTAGGGGGAGGGGGTCGAGTAAAATCTTAAGGGGGGAGGGGGTAAAGAATCGCCAAAATTGTCTCACGTAATTAATGGACGGCCCCTTACAGGATGACTCAAAAATAGTAATAAAGTGTAAAAATAATGTTTTATAGTATTTACTTAATGACCAAAACTAAACTGAATCAGCATTTGAATTTTACACTGCTGGGCATTATATTAATAATAATTAATAATTTATATAAATATTTAAAACTACTTAGTAGTGAAGTAGACGAAAAAAGACAAAAAAAAAGTCATAATGTCGAATTGCGATTTATTTTTACGCAAAGTACGTCAGTTTGAAGTAGGACACTATCATAATGGATGGCGTTTTCTGAATCACGTTTAGTTTCTACCGTACAGTAGAAGATGTGTCGTTAAAGTAAAATTTCTATGCGGGCGCCGCCTGGGGCAGAGCTAGTCTACAATAAAATCTCTCAAATAGAATTTGTGAAAAAATATTCTTTTCCTTTAAATTTGCAATAAAATACGATAATGTATGTAACATGGTAATAAATTTGTATGTATTATACTGAATTTTTAATTGTTTAAAATAAATTTAATTATTACTAAAGTTATATCAAGATAAAGCTTGGAATGTCTCACAGGGTAACTTATTTTACTTGTATTGAAAAACATTTCATTGAAATTGTTTCAAAAGGGTAATTTTTATATTTCTTGTTGCATCATTTCGGTGGAACTTGTATTCCGAGCCGGCGGTAGCTTTATGTAGAGCTGACATTTTATAATTGTAAAGGTATCTGTAAGCCTACTTAAATATATTTTGAGCCGAGTTTAAAAATGATTAATTACTAAATGTTACTATAATTCTAATTACACTAATACTTACTTTTATATTTTATGGAAATATAACGAAATGAGAATATCCAGAGAGTAGAATTGTAATATAATATTATATTTATGAAATTGCTTAAATCATTGCGAAATAAAGAAAAAGATAATATATAATCGAGTAGATACAAAATGAGAGATAAATCCTTTTTAAACCGCATCGTTCGCTCGTGCCATATAGGATACTCGATCCGTCACGCGTCGCACAAACTTAATCCTTCATCAAATCCAGATTAATTAAACAGAAGCCGACCATGATCCCTGTCAAACCCGCACAAGTAACTACACTTGTTGGCTAAGTCTTACATATTGCTTTAAAAAAAGGTTTTTATTTACAAATTGCATCAAATAAACGAGATTAAACGTTTAAAACGGATTGAGATTACGATTAAAAACTATTTGTAAAACATTTAAGCTCACGAGTAGCAATATTCTGTTCGTCCCCGTGGATGTTAAATATAAAAATATACTTTCATTTTTATTATTTCCAAGAATTTATTATCGGAAAAAGAATCGCGTATTTCTATTATATCTGTAGTTATTTTTATACATTACTAGCTGGCCCGGTGAACTTCGTACCGCCTAACAATGTAAGAATTCATCGTTTTAAGATGAATTGTGTAAATATGACCGAGAGCATCAGTAGAACATGATATGACCATGACAAAGAACCATATCGCCTTGCTTTCGACATTGAAATTTTCCTCGTTGAAGCGTTTTAAGTGTAATATTGTGGCGTCTCTGAGTAAAGCAACGTTCGTGCAAAGAGATTGCTTTGGAAAGTCGTAAAGATCAGTCAATGTTGTCGCTGGAGGTGCTTCAGCACGTTGAGCAACGTTTGACGCGGTGAAATAGAGTCGTTGACCATTTTCCAGATGCACCGCCAAATGTAAAACAGTAGGACAACGTTCGTGAGTAGGTTATGAGAATATACGCCAAATCGCCTCATTGCATTAACATATCGATCAATTTCATAACGTGTAATTTCAACGTTGGTATTACAGGTTTGGATGGCAAAAGCAGATGGCACAAACAACTGCCTTTCGTGACATATTTGCAGATGTATTTGATGGACTTCACCGAATTGCAATACTCAACCTTGCAATATGTCTTGAAAGCTTTGGCAAGAAGTCTCCAGTATGAAAAAATCCAACTGTTGTCAACCACGAAAACGGTTCCTTTCATTTGTTGTGGTAGTTCAATGGATTTATAATCTTAATATTGAAGTGTTATTCATCATCTCTTTGCCAAAGTATAAGCGAGTATTGCAACGTGTCATATGAACGGTGTGTTTCATAATTATATTCGCTGTAGTTGCCCAGTATCATGACTTGAAAGCACAATATCGTGTGTTTCCAAGTTTTTACAAACAATCAGGATTTCAATTTCATTTATTGTTGGAGTTCATTAAATGTGCGTTCGTGTGTTCCTGCTGGTCGTATATCTGCTCTGACCACGACTTTGTAGTCATCATTTAGCAAGCGCTCCAACGCCGTCTTGAACAGCCTGACTAATGCATAATGTTCATGAAGAAGCTATATATATATATCGGGGCGGTGCGGGAATCGAACCCACAACCCTGGAACAGAAAACAGGGCCACTGCCAACTGCACCACGGGCCAGTCAATTAAAATTTTACTATTATATTTTTTATGATATTACGGTAAATAATTCATATTACTAAAAATTTTTTACTTTCCTCGGAATTATTTTAATATGTATTTTTTTTTTATTATTATTCTGTTGTGTATATAATTATTATTTTGTTGTAGTTCAAATCTTTATCTTTATCTCGCCTTCAAACATCTATTTTCACATGTCATATTTTCGAGTAAAACAGGCTTTGTACAAAGTGTCTACGGAAGCGAGAAAGAAAATAACCCATGAAATTCTCTATATGACAACGCTCATTTTCAAGGATATTTTATTGCTCGACCTTATTTAAGTTTATCTTTCTTGTTCAATATTTCAAACAATACACACTTAGTAACATCATAGTCTATAAACTGCTATCATTGAGAATATTCATAGATTTACCTGTGTTTGTATCAAAGCTTAACGTTACTCGTAAAATTTTACGACCGACATTAAGGATGTGTATTAAAGTGAATAGAATATGAGGTCATAAAATATGATATCAGTTATTCATACCAAGATTTATAAAATTGAGATTTTTTAATATTTACATTTATTTTAAATTAGCTTTCCGCCCGCGGCTTCGCCCACGTGGAATTCGGCTATATCGCGCGACATGGTAAACGCGCCACCGCCGCCGCCGCCGCCGCTCCGCGCCCTGCCTACCGCCCGATACGCCCCCCCCCCTTTCCCTGTGCTCGCTTTTTTGTCTTTGTCTTAAACAATTGAACAATCTTACATGATTTTATGTTTGATAAATAAAATAAAATAATGATAGACTGCTTTATATAAACTTACATTATGAGATGATGAAGCGTTAAGGGTAACGGTCGCGGGTTCTATTATCGCTCAGGGCAGATATTTGTATTTGTACAATTAGTTGTTTCTTGTTTGGGTGTATGTCCTTGTGGGTGTCCATACCGTGCCTCGGAGAGTACGTTTAGCCATCGGTACTTGTTGTTATCAAAGACAACTGACAGCAATCGCTACTCATGGTAGGTAAATCAGCCACTAACCCGCAGTGAAGTAACCCGGTGGATTAAACTCCAACCCTTTATCTATATATGGAGTACAGACCTTTACCTAGCAAGATCTTTAGAGGTATATTTAGTTCAGTTTATACGATGATGTGTATATATTTACTTATTTATTTACTTATATACTTTATTGCACAATAAGTCATACATTTAAAAAAAGCATACAAAATAGAGTGAAGTGGTCTTATCACTGATGGTGATTTCTCACATACAACAACGATATGTAATGGCAAGCGGTGCATTTGGCTTTTTACATTAAACATTCAAAATATAATACCATAAGTTATACCTATATTGTAAAACTTAATGTCCTTATTAAAAGATAACACATATACAAAATATAAAATACACTAAATTATTTACATAAACATTCACATAATATACATAAAGATTTCTTGCTTGTTTCTGCCGTGAAACAGCTTTGCTGTGTTTCGGAGAGAAGGGCAAGACAGGCAGTGTAATTGCTGGCACCGAGACTTTAACAACTTATGTCTCTGGATAGGCAACACATAGATGAGTTGCCTTTTTTTTTTGGAGTTTACTCCTTAAGAATCGATTTTCATATATAAGGCGCCCGGTATGAGAAAAATATGAGAGGTAAAATCTACTAATGAATGACCTCGTTATTTTTCGGTGCGCGCGCACCTATGGTGCGGTGCGAAAGTAATGTTGGTCTAATTAATATTGAAAAATAATATTTAAAAAATAAATGATAATTGTCAGATAATAATAATTACATAATTTATCAACATTCCTAATGAAATATTTGTGCACATCTGAAATTGACTATTGTGAAAAGTTTAATGTAAAATATTTCGCCGATTAGTTATAATAAATGTATATAAAATGAATAAATATATATTTATATATGTATATTATTTTCATTAATTTGTTAATTTACCCTTTCATATGGTATTAATCTTATTTTCAGTTGGATAAACTCTTTTTGGGTATGTTTAGACAATCGTACTTAAGGAGTAAACTCCAGTCGTGCGTCGGAGCTGACACACACAATTTTTTTTTGCGCTGTGAAATACGTTTACGCATCCCGCCACCCGCAGGCGACGGGTATGTGGGATTCGCTGACTGCGAAGTCAGAATACCCACTAAAACACAGCGGTGCCCTCATCGTCGTACAAGGACGCCACGGGATCGCTGGCGCATGCCACCGTGACGCCCCGACGGTTGGCTCGCCTATGCGCGCCGCCTTCGCTTATAGAGCGCTCGCGGGCACCGTGAGCGCTCTAATTCCTCTGTGCCAGGGACCGGCGAACGATAGATGAGTTGCCTGGGCTAGTTCCAGGTAAACTAGTTTATGTTCATGGGCGACGTCACACACATCAGGTGGAACGTCTGCCAGTTTTCCTATCCAACTAACATAACAAAAAAACATAAACATTAGCATACGTACATATACATAAATATACATACAACTACACGTATTTACATAACAATATGCTTTAAAAAAATTACATACATATATAATACATAAATAAATGACTATTTTATTATATATACCTATTATATTTTATTTATATACCTAGTTATAAGGAAAAATTAAGGTTTTTTTAATTAGTATTTCTATACTTATTTTGTAAAGGTGAAGAGTTTGTTTGAACGCGCTAATCTCAAGAACTATTAGTTAATAATATAGCATACTGTTCAAAATATCAATAATTTAACACTCAAACTGATTATTAATAAAACATTATCATTTACCTATTTTAGTTTATGAGAATAATGTAACTTTTGGACAAAAAGTGAATTTTATATCTTGTTTAAATATTCAAAAAGAGTGCTTACTATATTTTATGCTTTGCCATATAATTAGCACATTTCTTTAATTACTACCCTTTATATAAGTGTTTATATTATAATAAAGTCATAAATAAATTACGTATTTAATATGTAGGTATACTTGTGGTTTATGGAGCTGTAAAGCACAACATTTTTGAGTTGAATTGAAACAGCATATAAATGTCCCATTGCTTGATAAAGCCCTCGTTTCCTAAGAAAAGAATTCGAGCATAATTCATCACGCTGTTCCATTGCGAGTTGACAAATAATTTCCCTACCAAGAATAAGCAACACCCATATCAGAATCAAATATTTGTGTAACTCCGTTTCGTGTTCGACTTTATTACTTGTACACAAATATTTCGTACAATAAAATAAATTTCCTTTACGAACTTCTATATCGACCTTGGGAAAGATTTAATAAGGCCAATTTTTGATATTATTATTAATTGAAGTTTTATATCTATAATATATTTTTCTGTATGTCTAAACTACAGATAAATATTATAATGTACTCTTTTATATTTGAATGCGCATATTGAAAATACTGGTAAAACTTATATTGATAAAATATGATGTCAAAATTTATTTCAACAAATTTGTGGGACCCATATGATCGCATGTACATTAGAATTTTATTATATTTATTATATATTTATTATAAATTAGAATTATATTATCTACATAAAATGTTAGTGCAAATGTACAGACCAAACATTAAATAAAAAGCTTTTTAAGCTTTTGAATTATGATATAAACAACAAATTACAAACTTATTTACCTTTTTAGACTAAAACAAAGACACAATATTTTTATATTACGTAAGCTAACTAGATGTTTAATTTTTAAATTTCTGTCTTTCCTGCAAAAAATGACGCATTCATATTTGTATATTTTAATAATTAAAGGGTTCTACAACTAATCGCAGTATCGGAAAAAATACAAAGATCGTTTTTATGTTAACTTACATGGAATTACTTTTAATAGCGAAAGAAAAAAATTACTAAATGACGGACAGATAAATAATAAGTAAATCGTACATTTATCAGTTTTATAAGTATAAAATAAATTGCATATAAATGAGTAAGTCGATTTGATATTAGAAACAACATATATTCCGATATTTAATGACATGAAAATTGTTGAATCAACAATGGATCAATTTTTTGGCACGATCGCTACTCGGTAACAAACGGTGTGTACATCGATTTGGTTCGTTTCACGATGGTTCCCGTCCCAATCTTATGTAGGTTCGTGCCGTGGAATAATTCAACTCGGTAATGTCGAGAACTTCGCTCGCTCACTAACCTCGACGAGGAATTTTATGTACATTATTACATCAGTGCCAGACCTAAGCGCATCCTGTGTTATCTTGAAGTTCTTAGAGGAATTAGAATAGTTGAATTTCAAAGTTATAATTCTGTTAAACTTTAACGCTTAATTAAAGATATTCAGTCAATATATTTACAAATGAAAATCAATCCTTCAAATTTATTCAAACAGCTGGAAAGTTTCGAGTGCATTATGTTTGTTTTGAGTTAATTAAGTCGCTTGTCGCTAACAACGCAGCCTCACAGCTTTATACTTTAAGCTTTTAAATGCAAACTACCAACTCGCTGCATTATATCCTCTTAGCGGGCTCTTTTGAGCTTGTATCAAAATTAATTAATAGCTAGTCGCAGCGATCCTAGGCCGCTGATATTAAATTTAATTATTGCATTATTATCATCGTTATAAACTGAAAATGATACTGAGTTTTCATTTAAAATTTTATAAATTTATAATTTTTTTTCTATTTTACTACTTTAAGTTTGTAATATTAAAGTAATAGTATCTTACACAATGTAATTCGCTAGGACTACTTTCGGCGAGTTGCGTAAGTAATGAAGTAACTTGTGACACGGGTCGACCCTGGGATCGACATAATCAAATTAATGAGAAAACTTCACTTCAATTTAGGGTTTCCTGCTTCAATCTTTAGATTTTATTTCGGAGTGGTCAAGCTTAATTTTTATTTTCTTTTTCATCTTTGGGTAAACACCAATTTATTGCAAAGATTTAACCATGAATAACTTTTAACATTTAATAGAGCAATAATCAGAAAAGGGTGAAACTTAAGTAGGAAACTTATTTACCTCGGCGTCGACATTCGTTCGTATCAAAATAATTGCTTAATGATGTGACACCATGATTGATAGGTAGTGATAATCGTGGAAAAACATTATAATATTTTTTATATGTAAATTAAATAAAACAGTATAAGTATATAGTATATATATATATATATATATATATATATATATATATATATATATATATATATATATATATATATATATATATATATTCAAATAAAATTTAAGAGTCTACTTGTAACGTCTCTTAATTATATGCACATTAATATACGGTAACTATACCAAAAAAACAATTTTTATATTTTATTTTTGTTTTATCATAAATGGTACTGAAAGATGAAATAATCACCCGATGACATATGAAGAAACCGAGGCTACCATATTTGAAAAAAAAAAAAATCGATATTCGCACAAAAAAAGTATAAAGCAAGAAGTACATTTGGAATGTAACTAAATGTGTATGTAATGTAAGAAGTACATTTGGAATGGTTAGTTTTAGTCAATTGTACGGGATCGAAGTCACTGGTTGCGGAAAGTTAAACATTAAATATTATGTTTGTAACGTAATAATATTTACATGAAATTCTACGAATATGTGGTTATTTTATATTTATTTGATTCTTTGTAACATCAAATCTACGCGTTATTTTAAAACCAATTAAAATAAATTTATTATACAATTATTATTCCTACCTCTCACTTCTTACAAGATTAAAAAAAATAATTAACTTGCAGTCACATCTGTTAATCAACACCGGCTTGATTTTTTCTCATAATTTTGGCTAATTGCAGTCGCACATTTCGGCATCGCGCCAAATGTGAGAGTATACTGTGGACAAACGTAATTTAAATTACATGACAGATATATTACATGAGATTTCAAATTCTACTTTCATATTAAATGCCAGCCTTTAAATACAATCTATATTTATACGACCGTTCTGGTGTGACGACCATTTTAGTGTAGTGGTGCGAGTAGTCGCCTCACATCGCGCGCCGGCTGTTGCGGGTTCGATTCCCGCTAGGGACAGATATTTGTATTTGTACAAATATTTGTTTCGTGTTTTGTTGGGTGTATGTCCTTGTGGACTTCTCCCCACCGTGCTTCGGAGAGCATGTAAAGCCGTCGGTCCCGGTTGTTATCATAGACACATGATAACGATCGTTACTCATGGTAGGGAAATTATCCAACAACCCGCAGTGAAGCAGCGTGGTGGATTAAGCTCTAAGCCTTCTTCTATATGGAGAAGAGGCTTTCGTGCAGCAGTGGGTGGTTTACAGGCTGATACAGTAAAGTATTTGCACGTAACATTTATTACTATTACAGTGTGTTAGTTTAATACATTAATATAAAATTCAGAACGTTGGTTTCTAACCAGGATTGGGTAGATCGAGCTTTATGTCCCGGCGACGAGTCTTGCTGAAAGGACCATTCTTGGTTATTGAACATTTTTCTGATAATTCGGCAGGCCACCACCGCATCAGAAAAAAAAAAATTCTTCATAACGTCGGCCATTTTACCGACTCGGTACCGATCGTTCCTTTCGTCAAGCTATTGCATGTGAATGCTCCGCCTGACGAATGAAACGGGACAACTGTCGTAATCAAATGCACGTTTTAACTTCAGCGTAGCTTCCCTGGCCAGATAGTCCGCATGCTTGTTACCCTCTAGTCCTGCGTGGGCTTTGATGCAAAATCCAACGTGGCTTCCTTCCAGCCTTTGGGAAACTAGTGAATTGCTAGGCACCGGTTAAAGAGGCAAAAAAAGAGGCCCGGGTCCAGGCTATCGCGTGTAGGGACATATCGGCGGTAAAACCATCCTCATCTGGTGCCTTCTTCGGATGAAACTAACAGCTCGCTAACTTCAACACCAGTGAGTGAAGGGGGAGTCCCATTGATCCGAAGAAAAAAATTTTGTCCAATTGGCTTTCCATGTGTTATATGCTCGTGTTGTGTGTATGTATGTATTTACGTATTTATAAATTTCACTAATCGAAAACCTCGGAAAATAGACTTTATGCACCATTTCCACCTTTTCGATTTTCATTTAATTTATACATAAGATTGCATGTAAGAGATCACTTTTAGTGATAATGCCGCTCGTGCACCATTTTTTTTATTAATGTGTATTTCATTATGTTGTGTATACTTTTATGAGAGTGCGATAAAGTATTTATCCATCTATTTATTTATTTATAATTCTTTATTGTACACCCCTTTGAGCGAAATATTACCGATGTATATTTCTTCAGATTATTGCAAAATAAGGCGGTCTTATTGCTAATAAGCAATCTTTTCCAGACAACCTTACGTTGTGAGTAATTGAAATATAGCCGGAGTAAAATGGAGGGTGGTGCATAAATAAACAATAATATAACACGAAAGAGATGTAATAAAAATACAAATATACGATAAAATTAAAAATAACCGATAAAAAATATATATTGTTATTCAGTTTTAATTTGAATTAAAATATCTATCTATCGATCTATCTGCTTTTATATTAGCTACTGTTTCTTACTTTATTGAAAATCTATATTTCTCTACGAATATTTTAAATGCTTTTGCTACTTAGACAATGTCTCGAACAGCAGCTAGTAATATATAAAAATGAGTTATATATTTGAATTATAACAAATGTTTTTGTAGTGTCGGATGATTGGTGTCGGGAATACGAATCACAAAACAGATATCGTTCTACGAGTTCTGCTACGATAGCGTAGCGCTGTGACGTTGTTATCTCTTTTGATGAATGGGTCCTTTGTTACAAATAGACTCTGTTGTTACGTGTATAAATCATTAAAATATAATACAGATATTCATAGTCATTGTCAAGGTAAAATGATATTCGTTTAATATATATTTTTTACTATTATTATTACTAGACTTTTGCGTCACAAGTTTTCCCTTCGGCAGAAGATACCTAGTTACGTCTTCTGATATGTGTCAATATTTTTTAAAGCACAGCTTTATTATGCAGTAGTAATACATACAAATTTTCCTTCTGTAGTTAGTTTATATGTACATTTTCCAGTTTGAGTATGAAGTATTAAGAAAGTTTTTATTATGATTTTATTTTTAATTACAACATAAACTCTGAAAACACTTATATAGCTACCAAAACTATACGAAAGAACTAACTACAAACTTCAAAAAGCTATAGATCTAATAATGATCTCTTTTAGTACAATAGACTTCTTTAAAACGTATAATCTATAAATTATATTGATTATATAATAACACGGATACCAAATTAAAATTGGTTTGTAATTTAATATTTTAAATTAATTGATACAATTACGAAGCCTATATGCGGCTGTGCGTAACGGGCAAATTTATTTGATTAAAAGCAAACATAATCACTGGCAGTATGTTTAAAACTTTGCTGTTCAGCCACAAAATAAACATTTTTTTTTTGTTTTATTATATATCTTAATATAGATCAAACTATTATTAAAAAAAGATAAGTTTTTAGTATTGGTAGTCGATTTTGACTTCGTTCGCGTGAAATTTTATTTCTTTGTATATCGCGTTCGTACCTGTATTATGTAGCCTATATTGTTCCCTAGCTTTAATTTTTTTAAAGAATATTTTAACAGAACAAAGTGTAACAGATATACAACCAGATAGAGTTACTTTTGCATATATACGATTGAACGTTGGTTAAGCTATTTACTTACCGACTGACAGTAAAATACGTGACGTTCGTGCAATCAGATAGGGTTACTGGCAATATGCCACGTTAGTGACAGCATCGCGCGGTGCTACACTGCATTTTTTACGGTGTTTAATAAATATAATCAGTATACAGCTAGGAAATCTGGTTTTATTAATGTTTAATAAGATTCTTAATATCATTAGAAAAAAAAATTGCTTTAAGAAGTAGTACATTGTTATACAATATTGTTGGGTGACCCCTTTTAAGTATGTTAATATCTGTAGTAAGGGGCCCAAAATTAAAAGACATTAAAAAATTAGAAGACACCTAGTTTAGTCTTATAAATTAATATAGTAAAACTTTCACAAGATTGTATTTTTGTAAGGAAATATTAATTGTTCTTCGTATACTAGAATCAAGATGACCTAGTATATAAGATTTATGGATAGAGACTGAAAGTCATGAGTATAAGTCCGGGCTAGAACCACTAAGTTTTTAAATACTGTTAAAAAAGTTCACTTATGTTGCCGACGAAGAAAAATATTGTTTGCTCAAAAGCTGCATATTTTAAGAAATTCTGAAAAAAATATATCCGTCAATTCACGGTTGAACCGTCTGGTAAATTAAGCTTTGTATCATTTTCATTATAGCTAATATAATCCTGCTCCCTAATTACTCGAAGAGGCTTTTGTTTTAGCAGTGGGACGTTTACAGTCTGTTACGTTTTTACTTAAAATATTTCTTGGAAAGCTGTTATGATTCAAATTAAAATAGATAACATGGTGGAATAGTAATAAATTTTACGTGTATATAAATAATATAGACAATATTAATAAAAATATCTCCAAATTAACTTTCACGTAAATACGTCGAAAATTTAATTTATTATTTTGTTTGTCACAATTCGAATATATCTATTATTTGTGTAAAGATTTGCCGAAATTATTATTCCTATGTAAATATACGTCCACACTAAGAACATTCATGTAGTCATCAGTGTACAGTCGTGTAAGTGTATACGTTGTACTCAAGATTTTCACGCTCTTCTGCCTATCAATGTATCCAGGTTGTTCGTGGATGCGAAATGCGTTGCTCGACAACAATGTGCCTTTGTTAGTGAAGTCAACTTGGCGTAATACCAAAATAGAAAGGAAGGGTGACTTATCTGTTTATATACTTTATATTTACTGATATCAAGGAACGGTTCATTCGTTTATTCACACATTCTTATTTTCATTCTACTCAGAAAATTTATTTTGGTATTTTTTTTTCTAAATATTTCAATGGATTTACAGTAAAGATGTTCGAAGTTGTATCAACAAAATTATACTGCTAAAATGTTCGACACTTATTCATTATTTATAATCGAGACTGCAAATCACATTATTACATATTATAAAATAAAGTTCTCCGTCACGTCTGTCTGTCTGTCTGTTTGCGATAAACGGCTTTCACCAATAGATAGAGTGATTCATGAGGAAGGTTTAGGTACATATACTCACCCCGGGTACAGCGGGAGCAGGCCGCTAGTAACATATAAATTAAATAAACTCTATCTTGAATAGAATGATAGTGAATCATAATCTGTGTAGAATAGTGTGGTGTTATTTTGCTGTTTAACGTTACAAAGATTTGTATTACTTTCTACGTATGAGTTAAAATAATAACAGCACATATACATATAAATACACACATTACAAAAACTAATAATTTCTGACAATATTTAGTCAGGTATTTTTACAAGAAAAATTACGTAATCTACTAGCATCAGTTTCCTCCTTAATTGGTGTCTAGATGACAGATTAAGGGCAGAGATGCTGTGACGTAATTGACAGCCCAATCTGAGCTGTGGTTTACGTGATGGATACGAGCTTATGGAATCTAGGGAAAACTTGTCTGTTCAATGTCAATGGGAATCTCCTATTAGACATTGGGTTAAGACAGTATTTTTTGACTATTTAGTTTGAAATAATTATTCAGTGATTGGAATATTTTATACAATTGATTATTTACGTGTGAAGTGTATACTCAATACCGTTTTTTTGGGAAGTTACATCTCAAAAACGATAGTTACATCTCAAGAACGACGAATAACAAACGTTTATTTATACAAATAGGTCTTACAAGTAAATTTGTTTCGTACAATTTGTATGACTAATGACTTTCCGCAGTAATCGTATTTCCTGTACATACATACGTTTTAATATATTTCTGGATAGCTAGTAGCTAGTGGGGAAATATAATATAAGTAAAATCCGTCAAACTTTACTTTTTGTCGATAGAATATACCATTTTATCCGTTACTAAAGCACGTCATTATATTTTTATAACTATAATCAAAAGATTGCTTTGCCAAGCTACAGATTTTATTATTAAAGTAAGCCACAGAAGGGGGAAACAAAGACAGTTTTGGAGAAATTCATCAAAACTTTTGATTGTATTACGTATTTTCCACTCCGCTTTCAGTGCTTGTTAATCTTTCAACTCCAGTTTTGTTACGAATTGTCTTAACTGTAATAAGATGCGAAACTTATAGATTTAAGATTTAAATTGCCTGGACACTATGTATATTTTTTTAGTTAAATAACAGGTACACGACACTAATTATTGTAAGTCACATTTTTTTTTGCTGTTTTTTCAGTGAAATAGTGTTATCTTTTAGTTATATCTCCGTAACTATGAAAATGAGGACATTATGCTTTGTACAAGTATAAAAATGGCAAAAAGTTATAAAAGGATCATAAAAAATAAAAATAAAATCGAAAAAATTGGACTTAGTGTCATGTACCTCCGGGGTACTGAAATACTCATGATACATTATAACTCCCTTTTTTTTTGTCGCAGGGGAATCCATTTACGGTTGATATCCAGGATGCCCGGGTAGGTAGTCCTAGACCTATGTCGGACTCGGCACTTTGGGAGTGCAATACCGTACTAAACCCCTGTGGGAGCCTTTAGCCGCTTTAATTGGAGGGTCCCGGATCTGCAGGCAACAGGATCCCTGATACATTATAACTCTACATAGTAGGCTTTAACAAACACTTGAATTTTATAAACAATTTTCATGATAACAAGCTACCGTCTGTGCCGGACCTATGTTTCGGTGCTATATATTTAGAGTTATTTATATAATTATGTATGTATATACCATTATTAACTTTAACACATCTATACTTATAACGAAACTGTAAAAGTTAAATTCTGTACATTGAAGTAATTATGAAAATAATTTTAAGTACACTCTATAATGATACTAAAGTTAAAAAAATGTATTTTTTTTTCCATTTCTGTCTGTTATTTGTATCTTGGCTGTGCATCACGCTATAATATGAGTTCATACTACGAGCTAGGACACTGGGTGATTTTTTTCCCAAATTTGACTGGAATCAGGAATAAAAGTCATAATGTGTAGATAGTGATAATTAATTAATATTTCGTTATTATTTTATATTATTCATGTATTTTTTTGTTGTTATACATGTATTCTTTTTTGTTAAAAACTAGATATTTTAAAAAGTGTCCCATAAATATTTTAAAGTTGTTCTACATATCAGAAATTACAGATATCATAACCCTCAATAGTAGGTTCAAACAACTTGAAACTCGGAATATACAAAAATCTTTGAACGTAAGGCTCATCTTAAGCTGGTTTATGTACTTTATCGTATAAATCCCTTTTATTGAAAAGGGATAGCTATTGCAAACAAAGTCGCGAGTGCAGCTAGTATATCCTCTATAAAACCTTACCTAAATCTTATATCTTTTAAGCGTAAAATATGATGTAAGGATCGTTTACATGTGTTATTTGGATCGACTTAGACCGTGGTCGGCTCTTGTTTAATTAATCAGAGTTTGATGAGGGATTTAATTTTCTCGACGCCTTACGGATTGAGCGGATCCGGCCGTACACTAAGGTTTATAATGGATTTAATTCAAATATCTTTAGTTCAAAGTCTGAACTTATGTAAGTTGGAGATGATAACATTGTAATATTCATGATTTCAATGGAAATTATTTGTTTTATTTCACATTTCTTATGTATGTACTGAATCGAACTGAATCAGCCTTTAAACTTTCCATTGCTGAGCAAAAGCCTCTTCTACTTATTGGAGAAGGGTTGGAGCTTAATCCACCATGCCCTATTCCCTATATTTTTTTTGACGCTGGGAAATACGTTTACGTATCCCGCCGCCCGAAGGTGACGGGTATGTGGGACTCGCTGACTGCGAAGTCAGAATACCCACTAAAACCCAGCGGTACCCTCATCGTCGTACAAGGACGCCACGGGATCGCTGTCGCATGCCACCGTGACGCCCCGACACCATGCCCTATTCCCTACCAAGAGTGTCGATCGCAATCAGGTGTCTATAATAATAACCGGGACCGATAGCTTCACGTGCTCTCCGAGACACGGTTGGGAGACAAGGACCCTAGCAAGGACCTTATCCAACCCAGAAATAAATATATGAGGATACATATCTGCCCCAAGTAGGAATCGAATCCGCGACCGACGGCGTTTTAGCGACTACAGGCACCACTACACTAGAACGGTTGACATACCAAAACGAGTGACTTGTTGTTTATTAAGATTTAAATATGTATTTCAAAGTAATTACAAATTCCCTTTAATTTCATCCGCGTTGAGTTTTTATATACTTGTCAGATTTATTATAACATTAAATATAATATACACAAAGCACAAAATACCTACGAAATTGAGAATATTTTAAAAACAAATAAGCAAACGAACAGAATAGTAAACAATGTTTTAAAAGTTGAAAATGTATATGACAGTCATGTACATAAAACTTCTTAATGTAGAAGCACTTGTAAAGTTTGTGCTCTTTGTATCAGATGTAAATAATTAGATATAACATAGCTTTTTAATATAATGACATAATAATTTACTTGAAGAATAACAGCATATTAATAAGTTAGCAGACAATTTAATTTTATTTAATAATGGTAAGAAAAGTAGTTTAAAATGTATCAGAATTATCATAAAATAAAAAATAAAAAAAAACGTAGACAAATTCACATTCCCTCTAGCATGTCACAGTGTACAAAGTTTTTTAGACTGTGCTTCTGGTGACAATGTTCCTTTAACGTCACTATTGATGTATCTGTATAAGGTTATATCCATATAAAGGTTTTAATCCCGGATTGGATATTTATATTTGTAGATTTTTTTTCTAGATTTTAGTATTTGTGTCTATATACGTCTTCCTATAAATGTGGACCGTTAATGTCTTCGTGTGGCAAGAATAATTGCAGATTGTGCCAGTTTAATGTATCCAGGAAAAAAATTAATTTAATATACATAATTGTTGGGGCTTTATTAAATACTGAATAAAAGATCGTACATTTATTTACCCCGTTTTATTTATTTACCCCCCCTTTTTATACCCCGTTTCAGAGTGACTCATGTCGCATTTATATTCTTATTATAACTTGTACAGTAAAACCTCTATTTTATATTCTTATTTTAACTTGTACAGTAAAACCTCATTATCCCCCCTTAATTTTACAATTCATTTCTAATATTTGTAAAATTACATCACATATAAACTTCAAAAAAAAAAAAAAATAACACAATTCATTTCATTACAAATTCCTTTAAACTAATCTAAATAACCATTAAATAAAACTATATTTATTTTATTAAACAACCTTACTTCAAATATACTTACTTACTATCTACTATCTTAACATCTTCATTTTTTAATGTAAAACATTTTTACATAATATTTAATGCTTTTCTAAAATACTCATGTTTGACTTTAGCTAGAGCTTTAGTGAATAAATCTGAAATATTTTTATCAGTAGATACATAAGAGATATTTACATAACCTTTTTGTACATCTTAAATATAGTGTGCTTTAATATCTATATGTTTGGCTCTTTTACTGTTTTCTGAATTTTGAATAAGTTTTATGGCACACTTAAAAGTTTAGTAATAATGTTAGAATTACAGGTTATATCTGATATAATACCTTTAAGATAAACTAATTCACTGAGAACTTGAGCTGCTGCTAGATATTCAGCTTCAGCTGTTGAAAGTGCTACAACACTCTGTTTTCTTGAAAACAAACTTATGAGATTACCACAATAGAATATTGCACAACCACTAGTACTTTTTCTGTCGCTCTTGTCTCCAGCCCAGTCTGCATCAGAATATCCTACCAAATTCTTAACTTCGTACTTTTCTAATTTTCTATATAACAATCCTTTATCTCTTGTAGCTTTCAGATCAGATACCGTAAAATTCTTTTACCAGCTTTCCATAATGATCCTGTAGGTTTATCCAAAAATCTACTAAGATACGACACTGCAAAAGTAATGTCGGGTCTAGTATTCATAGAGATAAACAATAAACATCCAATTAATTCTTTGAAAAGGTACATTAATTACTTCATCGTTAGGATCTGCATTGAAGTTAGCTTCCATGGGAGTGTAGGTTCCCTTACTATCTTTCATATTAAATCTATCCAAAACTCTCTTTATCATTTTCGTTTGTTTAATTTCCAATTTGTTTTCATCTCTTGTGATTTTTAAGCTCAAATAATCTCTTATTTCACCTAGATCTTTAATTCTAAATTCTTCTTTTAATTTCGCTACCATTTCATCGTTTCCAAAGTATAAAATGTCATCCACGTAAATTAATATCCATGTATTCGTATTCATGTATAAACAAACATCATATTTTGATTGAGTAAATCCATTTTCTAAATTAAAATATGAAATCTCTCATCCCAACACTTTGGTGCCTGCTTAAGCCCATATAGCGCTTTCTTCAGTTTAAACACTTTTCCTTCTTGACATTTTACTCCTTTAGGACATTTTATAAAAACTTCATCTTCTAAAACAACATTTAAAAACGCTGTTGGAACATCTAGTTGCTTTACTGTTAATCCTTCTTGCATTGCAAGACTCAACATAGCACTTACCGTTGACATTCTTGCAACAGGAGAATAAAAATCGTGTCCCTGTTCTTTCTGTTGAAACCCTCTTGCTACTAATCTAGCCTTTCTAGTTCCATCTTGTTTTAGTCTAAATATCCATTTAGTTTCTATAGCCTTTCTATTTTCTGCTAAATTCTGTGCTTCGCCCCATGTTCCTAATTTCTTGTGTGAATCTAGTTCCTTCTTTATAGCTTTATTCCATCCATCATACTGTATCGCTTCCTCATAACTCGCTGGTTCACCTGAACATAAACAATATGCTATGTTTAAATCGTAATCTTCTTCTAAATAATTAGGTTTCTTCACAACTCTTCCCGATCTAGTTCTGTTCACTTCTCTACTAATCTCTCTATTAATATCCTGAGTGTTTTCTTCCTCTGCATATTCTTCACAATCTTCATATCTTTCTTCAATATTTCCATCTATATCTGTCACTTCCTTATCTTCATTACTTACCTGTTCATGTTCTTCTTCTCTCCATTTGTACGTTTGTTTTTCACTATTAACCTTATCATAATTTTCTTTACATTTATATATATAGTCACTTTCATCAAATACTACATCTCTTGAACTAACTATTTTATCATTTTCTGGATCCCATAGTCTGTATCCAACTATGTTGTAGCCTACAAACCTCATTTCTTTACCTCTTTTATCAAATTTTCCTTCTTTTGGTACTATAGTCATCCATGCTCTAGATCCGAAAATTCTCAGTCTGGATAAATTCAGTTCTCCATACAAAATTTCTGCTGGTACTCTGAACTTAATTGCTGCGGAGGGACATCTATTTATCTGGTATACGGCACACGCTACAGCTTCGCTCCATAAATGTTTAGGTAGTTGTGTTTCAATCATTAACGTTCGTGCTTTGTTGTAAATGGTTCGGTTCATTCTCTCAGCTACGCCATTAGATTGTGGTGAATAAGGTTGGGTGTATTGTATAATAATACCATTTCTTCTGCTGTATTCATACATTTTTTCATTTTTAAATTCACCGCCATTATCGCACCTGATTTTTCTTACTTTATTTCCGGTTTGTCTTTCTATCTTGTTAATGTAGTCAATCAAATTAGTAGTAGCTTCATTTTTCCTTTTCAAAAAATAAACAACACAAAAATGTGAATAATCATCCGTTATGGTTTGAAAATATAGTTCGCCGTTTGATGTTGGAGTTCTTACCGGTCCTGACAGATCTGTATGTAACAGCTCACCAACGTACCTAGACCTGAAACGATTTGTTGACTGAAAAGGTAACCTTGTAGCTTTCCCTTCACGGCACGGTCCACAAGAATTTAAAGAAAATGGTAATTTTAAAATTGAAAGATGTTTTCTATTTGCATGTCCTAATCTTTTGTGCCATAAGTCTCGATCATTTAGAGTATTAGCAACATTACATTTTTCTAAATTTAAATTTAAGTCAATACTTTGTGCATTGATGTATTGTTCTGGAATATTTTGGTCTCTGATCTCTGCATCTAGCAATCTTGCTTTCACAAACTCTATACTTATAATATCCGTCGTCATAGTCTCTATTGCCGTGATAACGTTATTATATTTTCCAGGCATTGCAGATAACAAATAACAAACTTTGTATAATACACCCTGCAGCTGTTAACTCATTGATCACGGAATCAAATTTTAGAAAGAAGTCCTGAAGCTTTTCATTTGTGCATTTTAATGACTTTAACTTTCTTTTTAAATGTAATTTATTGAATACGCTTTTTCTTTCGAACGTATTTTCTAATTGTATTATCATCTCTTTTGCAGTATAACATTTCTTAACAAATTCTAAGTACTTATCTGATATGCATTGTACTATGAGGTTCCGCGCCTTGATGTCCTTCTTTTTAAATTCCTCTGCTGAAATATCCGATTTTTCTTCAATTACATCGGCTACTGAATTTTCTTGCATTAATAATTTTAGCCGGAATTTCCAGTTGCTGAAATTTGTTTCTTCTAGTCTTGGTAACAGTTTCTCAGACATTATTGCGCAGTGGAAGCGTTGTTGTGGCTTTATTAAATACTGAATAAAAGATCGTACATTTTCCCTTTTTATACCCCGTTTCAGAGTGACTCATGTCACATTTATATTCTTATTTTAACCTGTACAGTAAAACCTCTATTTTATATTCTTATTTTAACTTGTACAGTAAAACCTCATTAATAATAACATTAATAACGTTACTTGTATTATTTTTTTAAAAAAGGTAGAAGAAGGAAAATATTATAATTATAAAGTTAGCAGTTATTAATGAATTTAGGAATGAAAAAAGAATCGAATGAAATATGATTAATTTAACACCAAATGGTATAAAATAAGGTTATAACGCAGATTGTACAATCACTGGATATGTTATAATTTATAATGGAAGAAATCATTATGTAAAATACATTATTTTTCAACGAATTTATTTTATCAAAGTAATTTAAGAATAATATTAATTACATACATAGATAGAACAATCCGAGTAAATTACATTATAAACTTAAAAAGTTTGTATATTTAAATAATAATAAAAATAAATCAAGGAAAATCGTACGGATTGCTTTACTTGACAACAATTTGGTTTTGTTAGTGAAGTCAACTTGGCGTAATCCCAAACAACGCAGAAAGGTAACATATCTTTATTTACGTTATACTTACCGTGACAGTAACGAATTACGTATGTCGTAGTTAAAAGAAAAAAAACTCTTATCTTTAAATCTTTATATCTGTAAATTATAATTTGTATTATATACTATCTGGAAAAACGAGAAGAAAGTTGTTTTAGCTAACAATTTAAATATTTTGTATATATAAAGTGGAGAAATCTTGTCGGGTCACTGAGCCAGATGAGTTAGTTTGTTACGTTGGAAACTTATGAAAATATATTTTTGCTAAATGTAATTTACACATGCGTTGTCTGGTGTTTTAACATTTTAGGGCAGAGGGTAATAATTTTTAAATGAGAAATAATGTTAATTGAATCAGTCATACTTACGTAAGCAATAAATACATTATTTACAACACCTTTAAATATGTTTATTATGTTGTTTAAATATGTTTATTATAACACATACACACGGTCGTCTGTCCCTAAGGTAGGCAACTTAATGCCAGTGTTTTAGATAACAGCCGACTGATATACATTTTTAAATTAAATATACATATCAATAATAGATATATAAAAAGACATATATTACACCCAGACTCGGGGTGGGATACAACCGAAATCGAACATACAACCCTGGAGCAGAAAACAGGGTCACTGCCATCTGCGCCAACGGGCCAGTCCAGTTTTAAGCACAATTTATGTCAATCTGATAATATAATTTCACCATCGGTAAGTTATTTCGTATAAAGCGTAGTTCATTAGTTGATACTGTAATGAATTGAATTTATTAAATTATTCCACTAATGAAAAAAGGTCTTCTCTCAAATAAAGAGGATTGAAGATAAGTCGTTCTACTGCAGATTTTCACATATACATGTCTCAGAATTTCTCTCAAAATTAGCATATTTGCTCGCGAAGTTTCAACTCATCGATGAGCACGATATGAGTTTCAAAGAAAACGTGAATCAAAACTCTAAAATGCAAAGCTACTTGTAATTTTAACACACGAATATAGTGATGATTAATGTGTTCTCTCCACCAGGTCATCTCAACGTTTTTGTAATTATTTATATATTTATTTAAAACCATTTTGTCGAGAAGCAAAATTATAATGTTGGAACAAAGGCGGATAAAATGATACTTTTTTTGGTCGCGATAACAGACATCCACGCGGGCGAAGCCGCGGCCAGAAGCTATATACAAATAAATATGATTAAAGATTATAAAAAATATAACTATTATTTTAATGATTCATAAACTATAACTGCATTATCGCTTGTTAAACGTTCCATCAGAAAGTTATCACAATGACCCTAGAAAAGTTTTTGTATTGCCCAAGGAGCGTTCGATCGGAGCATTTACTTCGTGGAAACTACTCGGAGTGAATTATTGCGTTAGGTATGGTGGAGTAAAGTGCGCAGTAAGTCTCTATTATCTACGCCGTTAGAGTCGCGTGAATGAAGGCAACGGACGTGGTAGGAATGTACAAGCTAACTCAATTCTTACCGTTCTTGATACTTATATTAAGACACACCCTCTATTTTTTGTTGGGGGATATTACTTTAATAATAAATTCTATTAATTATCTGCAAGTATAAGATCTTAGATATTTGTTTCATTTAATACAATTAAAGTAATAATCAGTAAAACGGTGACGAGCGTTCTGGTGCAGTGGTGCGAGTTGAGAGTGCCTCAACGCCAGCGGTTGCGGGTTCGATTCCCGCTCAGGGCAGATATTTGTATTTTTACAAATATTGGTTTCTGATCCCTACCATGAATCAGAGAGCACGTAAAGCCGTCGTTCCCGGTTGTTATCATAGACACCTGATGACGATCGTTACTCATGGTAGGGACATTATCCGTCAACTCGCAGTGGAGGAGCGTGGTGGATTAAGCTCCGAACCTTCTCCTATATGAAAAAGAGGCCTTTTGCCCAGCCCAGTTGTGGGACGTTTACAGGCTCATTCAGTTCATTTCAATCATTTAAAATTCGTGATGTATTAGATATATATCTAGAATTGCATAATGTAATTTTTACTTCTTGTTTTTAATTTATTAAGTCACCTTTAACAAAATTAGTAATTGATAAAAAAAAAAAATTTATAAACATTTTACAAAATGTTGAAAATATTTTTGTATTTTACAATAAACAACGTATTTTTCTTAAGCACATTTTTTAATAAATTCAGATTGAATACAAAAAAAAAAGAATTCGAAAAAGTTACAGGATTGCGACATACCTTGACATAACCCCATTTATATAAATATTAAAATTATTGTAAATTATTTCCTAGGAATAATTATGTTGATCATAAAGGAATACTCTAGAGATATCTCGTTTAATTTGTCGAGACCCTTCTTATCGGTGACCGGGACAGCTCAGATAGTCAACTTTATTATAATAGCAATATTTCCTTATAATCTCTAGTCAATTTATACAATTGTTTTGATTTAAAATATAATATTTTTAGTATGAACTATATAGATTTAGGCAGTGGCGTAGCGAGACTTAGATGGGCCCTGTATCAAAATCAATCTGTAAAGTGAGAGAAAGAGGTGTGGAGGCCCGGGGCAACAGAGGAGTAGAGGTCCCTTGATCTTAAATTTTGGTTCCCAATATATTAATTTGCGTACGACGATGAAACAAAAAAATAAAATACAATGATCGTCGCGTCACACATCGATATTTTTCTTTATTATTCCTATAATGAAAAACAAAAATGTTACTCCGTCGGCCTAAACGTATTTCTAAAAAAAAAAAACAAGTTCATCTCTGAATTTAAATTTCTGTCCCGAAGTCTCTTATGTGGAAGCCCTTCTCTAAATCCGACCCTGATTCTATAAACAAGTCTGATAGTTTTTCATGTACGTTCGAGGTCCCTGTAGGCCGGGAGTCCCGTATCATTGATACGACTGATACGGCGGTAGCTACGCCTCTGGATTTAGGGCTTTCGGAAAAGATGACATTTAATTACAATAATCATACAGATATTCAAATTTATAGGTGATACTGACTAACTACTGACTGACCACTGGCAGGAACGAAGCGAAGATTTAGAAGTCACTTAAGGTCAACTGTTTTATGAGACATGTTTCAGAATCAGCAAAAAACACTGCTCGAAGACTTTTCTTCTCTCATGCACTTTTGACAGAATTGAACCATTGTAAATATAAATATATATATATATATATATATATATATCAATACATTTATGACAATATTATATAATTATATTCACTATAATATTCATTGTTTTGAAATAAATAGTATTAATCGCAGTGTAAGCACTAGAAGGAATAACAAAATTGTAACTCAAAGCTTCCGACTGCGCTCTCCTTTCTGGGTTATGGTATTCGCATGTATAGTAAAATCCCACAAACAATTTTGGAATTGTGTCATAATAAATTTAAAGATTTTATTTTAAAAAAATTACCTAATACATAAAGCGTATTATTCGGTGCAGGATTACTTAGTCGATAAAGATGTGTGGACCCACGGTGTGGACCGCTGTATTTCATGCAAGATATTACTAATTTTGTACTAAAACACAGTTTATATATTATTTTCAAAAGAGTAACTGCGGAGTTTCTTGCCGATTCTTCTCTGCAGAATCTACATTCCGAATCGGTGGTAGCTTTACTATTACAAAATAATAATCACTTTAAAGTGTTAATTTGTAAAATGACGATTCGAAGGTGCTCTTGGGGCCTATTCGAATAAAGTTGTTTTTGATTTTGATTTTGATTTTGACTCACTCATTTTCAGGGAGTTCTGCTGCGATACCTCAATCACCTGGACTTCTTGTTTTTTAGCTATTTGATATCATTACTGTTGAATTGGGGTGGCTTTAGGGTCGTTAGCCAAATCTTATACAGGATATTGATTTGTTGTACATTCGTAGATTTGGACTCTCTTAGAATCAAGCCGTTGTCAGTCTTCAGCCGATTCAATTAGGTCTGTCTGATGGATACAATTTTCGTGAATACTTTCGAAAATGAGTTTAATAAGTTCGATATTAAAGCTAAGTAAATTGCGAAATCACAAATACTTACGAGTATATGACATACTACTAATTTTATTTTTAATTGGCTAGTACATTTTAAACATTTGTATGAATTAACAACATCTAGCCAAACTCTCTTTTAAAAATACATATTGTTTCTTTAAATATATATATATTTATATACAGTTATAATGTCTTAGAAAATTATTTACTGTTAAGAGATGATGCGATTGATAAAAAATGATAACGGTTAATAATAAAATATTAATTTGGTTATTATATTCTTTATTGCACTTAAAGACAAAACAGTAATAAAGTTGATATATATACAATTTTTGCGTGCAAAGGCGGACTTATCTCTAAAGGAAATCTCTTCCAGCCAACCTGCGGTAGCTAGAAATAGTGTCATAAGGCAGGCTAAAAAATAAAAACGTGATGTAGGATTATTATAAATAATACACAGATAATAAAAGATTATTATTTAATTAAATATTATACATTCAAACCTGGATAAGCGAGAGTTCAAGGGAGCACAATCTCATTCTCGCTTATAGAGGTTTCTCACTAACCCGAGTTTCTCGCTAATGCAGGTACATGGGTAGCGTTTCTCTCTTGTAGAGGTACGCAGCAATAACAAGTCACAGCAAGTACGAATGTAGTAAATAGGTAATATGATAAAATTATGTGCATAATATGCACAACATATATTATGTACATATATATTTTTAATAGTGTGTATATGTTACGTTCATTAGATTTCGACATATAAGTACTTAATAAGGGTAGGTATCAAGATGCTTACGAAAACAAAACAAAAATTCATGCACTATGTTACATACGAAAGTTAAGAATGAGTCATAAAATAGCAGATGTTAAATTTGTAATTTGTTTTGTCATTTTTTACTGTATGTGTGTATCTCTTATGTATGTATGTATTTTTATTGTAGCCATAGTTACTCCTAAATAATATAAATAAATAAAGCTCGACTGTCGCTTATAGAGGTATAGATAAGTAGCAGTCTCACTTACGGAGGTCCATGAGGGAAAAACGACTCTCTCTTACAGAGGTTTCTGTTTCTCGCTAATAGAGGTTTTGGGAGCTTAAAATGACGGGTCCTGGCTATTAATCTCACTTATAGAGTTTTCTCATTTATCCAGTTCTCACTTACCCAGGTTTGACTGTATATAAAATTCCATACAATATATATTAGATACTACCATAGATAATTATTTATATACCTACATATATACTACTATTTACATTAAAAAATATATATACATATATGCATAAATATTATATCTATATATACATAGAAATTACACGTAGTTCATATTATACGTAGTATAATAATCCACATTTTGGTAAACCAGTAGTTATTGTTATTGATATAGGCAGGCAGGTAATATTTACCATATCATAATTATAAATATCCAAAATAGCTTCGGGAACCGGCGATCAAAATTAGCAATAGTGTTTTCAAAGCAGGCCTAGAATTTATTCGTGCTAAATTGTTACTTCAATTTTATTCGGTAAAAATTCCAAAACATCCTGATGGATAGAATAGAAGTAAAGTAGCGTGATGAATTAGTCTCAAATCTTTATTATTTTTAGATCTGTGTCCAATATTTACCATACTATCACTGAACCGTTAGCTAGAAGACAGATGTAGTGATACAGATCGTTAGTTGGTATGAGATATGCGACACTTTTTGCTGGTAGGTTTGTTCCTCTTAGAATACTTAATAACATTTTCTAATGTCTTTCGATAGTAATTTTTTCCTTCGTTACAAAGCTGTCTGCGCAAAGCGTTAGCTTCTATAGTTCAATATCTAATTCTCTATTATAAACAGTTTTTAAAATTGTTGTTCATGAGCACTATTTAGACCTGACCTTTAATTTTGATGTACCTTATGAAAAACTTTCCCTGTAACAACCAGTTTTACTAAAATATTTGGGCAAAGAGAAATAGAGAGAACGTGACACTTCATTATTATATGTAGTAAAGAATGTCATTCACCTTACCCCCCAATTTCTCAAATTTATCCGTTTTGATTAGCATTACATTGAAAACATGAATGTGTGATAGTGATCATGTGTGTTTAAAATGTGAAAAAAATGAATAGAGTTACGAGTAAAATTGCTCAGCTTAAAACATCGCTGTTATATGGTAGTGCAAAACTGTTTTACAAAACATACTTTTGAGAACAAGTAAGTAAATAAACTTTATTGTACACCAAGGAAAAATAAAAATGAGTATTAACTATGTATAAATGAACGCTTTATTGCTTAAAAGCGTTCTCTATCAGGCAACCACGTTGCTAAGGATATTCTGATCAGTGACTATGAGTATAGGCGTACTTGGAATCATTATATATTTATAAAATATTAGAATACGACATCTCACAGTATACTACTCTCACATTCTCTCAAATTGTGAGAGTGCCTGTGTGTTTAGAATTTACTTCAGTGAGTAGTAACTTAACAAACTAGTTTACTTCCTCAAACACCTTTCTACCACAAAACAACGAGACACCTTGAGGCATTCTTATGTGGCCAACATCACCACTTACGATACGAACCGGTAAAGTACGAGTACGTAACACCTTGCCAGCGTCTGTGTTTCTTGCTACTTATAACTTAGGTACTTTTAAGGGTGAGAATTATGAAGCATCGTACATCAAATAGTCTGTTATGTTAAAATGCACAAGTTTATAGTTATTACTATTTTATTTGATGCAGTGAAGCTCACGTGGTAAAAACTATTAAAATGTACCGTTATACGAGTACTAAACGTCAACATTTATATTATTCATTGAAATAAAAATAAAAACAAAAACGAACATACGGAACTATAATTTCGAATTACTGACTCATTATATATATACCTAAATTCTAATGTATAAGGTAATATTAACAGCACTGGTAGTACGCATTGACATGTATACGTACGAACGTATACATGTCAATGCGTGTGAACTGGTCACTCATGGTCTTAATGTAGAGGTTTCTAGTTCGTTCACAACGATTCAAAATTATATATTACATTTAAATAATTCACCAAAATATTTTTTTGATATTTTTTGTCCTTTCTACACTGCTAAAATAAAATTCTGGCTATGTGCTTTAAAAAATTATAGCTAAAACTGACACAAATATATTATTATTTAAGAAAAAAATGAAATATATTTTAGGATATGGAGTACGATTATACTAGTTTTGATAAACTCCAATACCCTACCTGAAATCTTATAATTAAATATAATAGATGAAATAATTAACATAATAATAGTAATAGATGAAAATATTACATTGCATATAAAAATATTGTTTTGCATATTTTTTTACTAAATACTAATATGTTCAAATAAAGACTGCCAGGGAAAATATTTCATGGATTATTTTCCATCTCGCCTCTGTAAACATTCTCAATAAATTCTTCATGTTGATCCGCGGATGAATCCTTGTGATGTACGAAAATGATTTTTCACTATGTCGTATCTCTGCAATGGATTGATTCATTGTAATGCGTGATTCGAGCATGATCACTATAGCATTATACGAGGGTGCGATTTTAAGTTCGCGGAATGAGAGGGTTGGAGGGGGGGCGATTAGGCTGATTAGAATTGTAACATGTTTAGTGACTCATAATTAGTATAAATACGAGATTTCATTGTTATTAGACTATTAGTCTTTGAGCTATCGCCAACCAAGCAACATAATCAGGAGTGAAAAGTGAAACAGAAAAAATCGAATATCGTGATAAAGTTCCTTACCAATCAAGGAAAATCAGTTGCGACCATAATGGATGAGATGTCATCGGTTTACGGTGACTCTTGTCCAGGAAAAACCGTAGTGTACAAGTGGCACAGTTGGTTTAAAAAAGGAAGGGAATCCGTTGAAGACGATCCGAGGCCGGGCAGGAGCATCGAGGTGACCACGTCAGAACTTATCCAAAAAGTCGAAAAACTTGTACTCGACGATGCTCGACTAAAGAAGAAACAACTCGCAGAAATGGCTGGAGTATCTGATACAACCATTTTTAAAATCCTGCACGATCATCTTGGCATGACACATGAGTGTTCACGTGCATTTTTGGACCTCTGCAATGAAGACAAGGATGGTGTATTGAGTCGAATTGTTACTGGAGACGAAATTTGGGTTCATCATTATGAACCTGAGTCGAAACAAGACTCTATGCAGTGGCATAAGAAGGGCACAGCACCCCCCAAGAAGTTTAAGGTGTCACAGTCAGCTGGGAAACTCATGGCAACGGTCTTTTGGGACTCAGAAGGAATATTATTGATCGATTAAAAAGATAAAGGTGTTTCTATAACCGGAGAATACTACGCTTCAATATTAGAGCAACTAAAAGAAGCCCTTAAACTGAAAAGACGGGGAAAATTGACGAAAGGTGTGCTGCTTTTGCACGACAATGCGCCCGTCCACAAGAGCCGCGTTGCGTTGGCTGCCCTGCTTAAAGTGGGCTTCGATATTTTGAACCACCCACCCTACAGCCCAGACCTGGCCCCGAGTGATTATTACCTCTTTACAAAAATGAAAAAAGAGCTGTGGGGTAAAAAATTTACCACCGATGATGAAGTTAAGGAGGAAGTTTCAGCGTATTTTGAAAACATTTTTTTATGAGGGTTTAAATAAATTAATTGAAAGATCTGAAAAATGTGTCCGTCTTGCAGGTGAATATATTGAAAAGGAAAAATAATTTGGTACCCGCGACCGCTGCGTAAAGTGTCCAGTTGTCTGACCACTCGACCAGCCGGCCGTCAAATAATAACTCCTCTATAAATAATAATATAATAATCTTTCAGTATTTTTCAGGTCTAAGTTTAAGAAATATTCGAGTATTTTATGAGTAGTTCTGAGTTGAGTTTTATTGAGTTTGATATAAGCGTTTATCTATTACTAGCTTTTAGCCCGCGACTTCGTTCGCGTAGAAGACGAAAATGGTTCTAATAGGATTTTAATAGGTTTTTACGTTATTAATTTTGTTGTAACATATACATTATTATGTTAAAATGTTTGAATACTTAAAAAATATAATAATCTATATTATAAAGTAGGGATTTAAAGTAAAAAAAAACCATTAAAATAAAATTTTCTTCGGGGTGATAAAATCATCAGGCTACTCTGGAACATGCCATATACAACTGGCTGTGAGAGAAGCAGCTTTCGCTCAAGTATACTCCCGCTACATTAAGAGTTTGACCTTAAGCTTTGTTTATGGTAAATACACACTCATATACACTCATACATTATATTATTATCCGGTTCCCGGAAATCGCCATTTCCTATTTTGAGCAACAGGTCTGAGAACAGTCCGGCAGTAACATCTCCCCTCAGATGGACTCTCATATTTATAGTGAGGCTCAGTTTCGTCACTGAAGGCCATAAATGCTTCTGTACTGTACTGTACTGTATCAGCCTGTAAGCAACCCACTGCTGAGCGAAGGCCTTTTTTCCATATAGAAGAAGGATTGGAGCTTAATCCACCACGCTGCTCCACTGTGGGTTGGCAGATAATATCCCTACCATAAGTAACGATTAGTATAAGGTGTCCATGATAACAAATGGGACCGACGGCTTTACGTGCTCTCCGGGGCATGGTGGGGAAACCCAAAAGGACATATACCCAGACCTGAAACAAATATTGGCACAAATACAAATATTTTCCCCGAGCAGGAATCGAACCCGCGACCACCGGCATTGAAACGAGGCGTTTAGGCCACTCGCACCACTACACCAGAACGGTTATCAATTCTTCGTTCGTTGTATCGTTGGTATAATTACACCACAAGTCAATACGATTTTGCCTCTTAAATTTGAATAAAGCCGCAAGTAATTGCTTTTTAAATTTTGATTGACTCGGCACAGTTGGTTGTGATCCTGCTTTCTGCTCCAGGATCGTGGGTTCTATTCCCGCCTTGAGTCTGGGTGTAATATGTTTTTATTTCTATATGTATTGTTATGTAAAAAAAATTATATCAGTCGGCTGTTACCTAAAACACAGGTATTAAGTTGCCTACCTTAAGAACAGGCGATCGTGTGTGTATGTCAAACACATATTTATATTTAATAATAGTCCAAGACAGCTTTTATCTCCTCCTTCTTAGTTTTTGTGTAAGATAAAGTTAAATGAGTACATGATTTATAATGTAATTTCTAATCTTGAAGAATCATTTTCTAATCTTGTTCCAACATTAGTCCGTGGTACCAATCTGTACTAATTGGTGTGTTAATGAAATATAATTTAAAAATGTTTCCAAGTTCACTTGGGTGTCTTCTATATCTGTATCATTGTGAACTACAGATGCCTTGCTGATGAATTATTCAGTTTAAAACCCTTGACTTAAAACAACACCAACATTGAAGTAAAAATATTATATAAAACACTATTTTACAATAAAGCGATCACTCGATATATTTACAACTCAATTTTGTTACATTTAATATAAAGTCTTGCCTGTTCCACCAGGAGCACCCAAAAAAAGATATCACCTACACGTCAATACTGGAAAATATTATATAATAGACGGATTGAGTTGTCAAACATGTGTCAAAATAAAATTAATTTAAAAAAAAGCACTATGGAGTGTTTATATTAAAATAACTTTCTACTCCCTTTTAACCCCGTTAGGGGATGAATTTCGATAAAATACGAAACACGTCTTCAATCAATTCTGTCAAAGAATATTTATGCAAAATTTGAAGTAGGTTGGACCAAGGAATTACGTTGTCCCATACAAACTTTGCTTCCCTTTTTCATCCCCTTAGAGGTAGAATTTCGTAAAATTCGTTCTTAGCTGACCTCTACTCGGCAAAAGGCATATTCCTACCAAAATTCAAGTTTTTAGGTCTCATAGTTCTAGAGATATCGTGATGAGTGACTATATCTATAGAAAGTCTCCTATATATATATAATAGATAGATAAATATTATGTATAAGAATATTCTGAAAAAATATTTAAAATATGTTAATAGTTGCTACAAAAATAATTAAATTTTGATATGTCACAATAACAAAAAGCGGTCAAAAACACTATACGTGCAAGTTATTATTATTTTAATGTATAGTAATGTTTTCATTATGCTTTCAATATACGAGTACCTTTTGCAATTTATTTGTGAAAAGCTATTCGTACAACATGTGCATCACTAAATTGCTTTCTAATGAAAGTACATTTTTATTATAATAAATGGTTACGAAGTACCAATACTCTGTAATGGTTGACGGTTTAAAAATTTGAACTGATGTTTAAAATAGAAAATATCAGAATTACACTCAAACGTTATACATTGAAACGCCTGCGAGCATTACGTTCATATTTTAAAGTTCCATTATGAAGGATAGAATATAAATTAAAATAGCGTGATGTGGGTGGCGCAGTCGTTCACTTCTTCTCAGCGTCATAATTAAAAAAAAATATAACTACACGCTCAGTCATGCAACATTTTAATCCTCATTTAATTGCTGGTTAATTGTTTGAAATAAAATCGTGTAATCTTACATTATTCATAACATTTCACAGAGACTCTATGCCTAAATATCTTGTGGGCTCTTAAATAGATTTTAAAATAGTTTTTTTTTATTGCAATGCATATTAATTCCAATCTTTTAGAAAAATCTCATTCAAACGCTTCTCACCGTCATAATTAAGTATATGTATGTATATACTGATTCTACTTTACCAACCAACGTTATTAACTATTTATATCAACTCTTACAAATCCTTAAAAATGGTTCAAAATTCTGCCATTTCTGAAACGATTATTTCTAGGTTTCCGGTTTCGGGTACCTGGTTTATTCTGTTTGAAGAATGACAGAAATGAAAGATATGCTGGTAGTGCCATGTTTGTCTAGCACTCTACCTCCTTTTGCCAAATCTCTTTACCATCTCTAAGTTCTTATATTAATACTGTCGCCATTAGAGCCTTTTCATACTTTCTTTCCTATCTCTGTATATTACTTATCCTCGCTCTTCTTTTGGTCCTGAATAAGTTCCAAATTCTCTTCTCTGTAGTTCTATCGTTATCATTGACATTGGGAGATGCCAAGTTACTAATACAATACAATTATGGAAAATTACTAAAAATCTTATTAAAAAAAGCAAATAGAAAGCATAAATATTCTCTCACCTTTTCGATTTGAATTTCAAAAGGGTTTTAGTTAGATAGTTTGAGTATTCTTTCAACAGACATTCAAGTTTTATTTGTTAACAGTGAGTACCTTGTAGGTATATTTCTTGATATTACTTCTGAATATGATAATGTTTTTCTTCCGGTACTCAGGCAGAAAATGCTATAGCTGAATATTCCTCTGAGGCTAGTACATTTCATTTGCAATTTGCTATTTTGCAGATCCATAGTGGTTAAGCACAATACAATTTCCTTCCTAGACTTGTCTGAAAAGGACCTCCCCCGAGGTTCTGTTTTTAGTCCTCTGTTCTACAGCATATACATTCACGATTTCAAATTGTCTATCAAAAGTTTTTGTAGTATCCTTCAGTATGCGGACGATATCGTCCTGTATAATATCAATCAAATTCCTAGGATGACATAACCTTTCAACTAAATTCTGCTTTGCATTATCTTGACCAGTGACTTTCCAACCATGGTTTATTCCCCCCTATCAGTCCCCAAAAGTTATGGAGTTGTATTCACCAGTAAGACAAATAAACATTCCTTCCTTTGATTTGTTAAATGGGGATCAACGCATTTACCCCACGATTACAGATTTAACGGATTTTCTCACATAGAAATACATTATCAAAACATGTGAAAAAACATTAATACCCTTAGACCGGTATCAGGCGTTTGGTGGGGTGCCCACCTATTCACACTAAAATTAATTTATAATGCAATAGTATGAAGTCATTACGACTTTGGTGTATTGATTTTAGACCCTCTTACTAAAGAGTCCTCTGAAAATTGAAATAAAAATACAATATAAATGTCTAAGAATTATTTTAGCCGCTTTTGAAGTACACCTACGAAAGCCTTACAGGTAGAGTGTGTACTCAGAAGAAAATGTTTATGCGATCGTTTTGTTATCAAAGCTCTTCAATTATCTTCCTATCCTTTATGGTCCCGACTAGACGAATTATACGTACTTTGTACCAGTAATATGAGAAAATCTTCACCTTTTAGACAGCTTTCTTAAATTCACCATACTTCCCTATTCTGTGGCATCACTACCTTTAAACCCTTTTTTAGTACTCCTTTTCAAGCCCTGATTTATAGCCTGTCCTCCCTCGTTATTATAAATCTTAGCTCAAGTATAAAATTGTAGTACAATTTAAATGTTCTCCTGAATCTTCAGTGTTTACAGGAGAAGCCGTTTTTGGAAGCAATGTTGGAAGCAATCACGTCTACATTTTACCACAATATAAAAAAAAAATGATAATAATAATTTTTTGTAATTTTTTTAGATGTTTGTTAGCTATTAAAACTAATCCGTTTCGTAGTTAATTAAGAATTTTCGTCATTTTAAAGATTAGGGAGGCTTTGCTTTCATGTTATCAAAGAGGTTTACAAATTACATTATTATGGATTCCTGGCCACTCCGGTATTCCAGGTAATGAGACAGCAGATTCTTGTGCCAAATAAGCTATACAACTTGATTCTCTAGAACCTTTTGAAACTCCAGTCTAGACCTGGCGAAAGCTCATTTCGACAAGTCCTGGAACTTGTTCTATATTAACTTAAAATGGGTTAAGGGTAGACATTACGCTGCCATTCAGCCAAATAATACAAGAAGCCCATGGTTTTTTTTTTATAGACATGCAAACCGGTGGGTAACATCAACTATTTCTCACTTACGTCTTGGGCACTCGTATGCTCTAGTGCATTTAGCAAAAATTAGGGATAGTGATCACTCTCTGTGCGAATGTGGCCTCGACGAAGGTTCAGAATCCCATATCATTTTCAACTGTCCCAAGCTCCTTTTTCCTATCTATGATGTCCTTCCTCGCAGAATCCCCCGTCCTGTAAATATATAAACGTACTGTAACTGTAATAAGATAAACGCGCGTCTAGTCTAGCATTCATATAAAGAGAAATTAAAATATTATTATAACTTAATAAGCAGAATAAATTCTGCATATAATTTTTCTATATTATTCTATATTTCTCGCAGAAATAAGAAATGCATTTTGAAATCATATATACAATTTTCATACGGCCTGTTTTAAAAACGAGTTATATAATAAAACCGCGTGAATATATTTTGATTTTACTTTACAAAAATATGTTTTTGATGTTTTATCGAAATGAAAGTACGCATGGACGCGCTAAGTGCTCATGTAATAGAAAACATATTCGTGCATGCATTCTGCAGCATACTATTATATAAACCCTGCCAACAGTGATTGGGTGTATCATGTAATATATATTAATAATATGTTTTTGGGAACGTTTTTATATTTATACAATTATATGAAATATATAAAAGTACCCATAAATTATGTTATTACTTTTTTCATGATGACAAAAACATTGAGAATATAGATTATACATAATTTCTGTTTGTAATCACAAAATCATAATTTAGGGTCTTGTAAAAACTCGGACAACGTTTATCAAGACAATGTCATAAAAGTCGCATAAAAAGTCGGCGCCAATTTTTTTACGATGCGGTATTCATAAAGTTATAGGATGGGAAACATGAAATGTATGGATTTATAGGAAGTGCTTTAAAATCAAATCTTTGTCGCTATATACTTTTGATACATCTATGATATTATATAAGTATAGGTATAAGTTAAAGAAATAAACATTTTTTAGTATTTAATATTCGTTACTCATAAGCGACTTACAAAAAGCAGAAGATTATGTTTCCGGGTATCATTTTTGTTTGTACAAAGATATCTTTGAGTTTTCATGGCTGATTTGCGTGATTCTTCGGCAAACAACTTCAAACCAAAAACATAAATACAAAGATAGAACTGAATTGAAAGTTTAATTTCAATTAAAGAAAGGTAGGTCTTTAGATATAGTATGGTAATAATCCTCAATCACCAATGAGGTCTGGAGATAGGTATTCGATAAAACTCCTTAAAGGTTATCAGTAAAAAAAAAATTATTTAAAATTGTTACTGCAATATGAAGAACAAAATTAAAAAAATATATATTAGAAGAATAAAAAAAAAAATAGCCAAATGAAAATCATAGAATAATAATATTAGAGATTTGTGTATTAAAACATACATACCAGGTTTTCTAACGACAAAAGATTTTTTAATCGGGACAGTAGATAAAACTTTTCTATAATATTATATTAGTACTAATAATATTAGTATACTTGTTACTTGGTAGATTTTGTAAAACTTTTTATTATTATTTTCTAATTTATCTCCCAAAAGCGAAATATTTATATCATGATGGAAATCCTCCATTGGTGATGAATATATTATAACGTTTATTTACTAACGTTACTCAACCATGTTTAGGCCCCAGATGTTCACAAATCGGTCTAACGTATACGGAATAAATTAGCTGTGACAGGCGTATTGACAGACTAAAGAGTGATCTTTTATAAGCATCATTTTTTATAAAGTATGTACCAAAATCCAAAAAAATATTTATCATTTATAGGGTTAAATATCTTTTTGGAAAGTACCTAATCAGTCTTGTAATTATAATCTGATTTTCATGATTAAGTACAACAATATTATCACTAAAATCACCATTATTATTATTGGACTACTAAATAAGTTATGAATACGATTTCTTCAATATATAATAAATACAATATAATACAATAGCGGTAAAGGGTAAGTTAAGGTTTTCAAAATATGAATAAAAGTGAGTATATAGCTGAGCATTCTTAAAATTAATAATTAATCTGTACGGAATTTACTATTATTACATATATATCTACTATAGTCCATAGGATCCTGATTCAAACATTTTACTTAAGAAATCACGTTTTAGGTTATTTTAAAATACGTTTGTTTTAGAATATCGCTGTAAATACTTATTTAAGCCGTTGATATTATACGGAATATGCCATACGTTGTGCACGCGATGCAGATATACACGTAGGTTTTTGTGGTTCGAAACGGAAAATGTATTCGTAAATCACAGGTTTATATGTAATTTGAACGCCGTACCTGGCAATGCCGCGACCCGACGGTTCTCTTGGTAAGTGGGGACAATTTTACGACACAAAGACCCTAATTTATTCTTGAACCGGATTTATTCCGTGTACCGAGTTGATGACAGAGGGCTCTTAAGGTTAATGTAGGTCTTGTCATTGGAAATTGGAACGACCGCCACCGTGGTATTTGTTAGAGGAAATTGAATATTGGAGGTGAGTGAACGAGTTATTTCTACCAATATATATCTACTCGTGCCTCGTTATGATTTATGTCAAGGCAGAAACCATTTAAAATAATACTTTAACCACAATTTCAATGCTAAATTCTAACAAATTTAGAACATGGTTTCTATTTATCAGGTATTTGCGATTTAATGTTTTAGGTAGGTAGGTTATCGGTCACCGACGACATTCGAATGAATGAATGTGACGGCTTTACTTTATTAAATTCAATAATTCGGATTTTGTTAAGATCTTCATTATTTCTGGAAACTAAATTAGCTAATTATCTCCTTATAATAGCTATATTAGCCCATTTCGTTCAAATAATTCGAACAATTTTAGACAGGAACAATTAAGACAATATGTTTTTTTACTACAGTTTTAAATGTTTATAAATATTCATATACTATACTACGGCAAATTACTTTGATTAAAATATATATTTCAAATTTGTTTTTATAGTAAGAGTATGGTATTGCAACTATTTTATTATCTGATTAATAACACCTTTTTTTTTTTTTTTTTTTTTGACGCTGTGAAATGCGTTGACGCATCCCGCCACCCGAAGGCGACGGGTATGTGGGACTCGCTGACTGCGAAGTCAGAATACCCACTAAAACACAGCGGTGCCTTCATCGTCGTACTAGGGCGCCACGGGATCGCTGGCGCATGCCACCATGACGCCCCGACGGTTGGCTCGCCTACGCGGGCCGCCTACATAGAGCGCTCCCGGGCACCGTGAGCGCTCTATCTCCGCTGCACCAGGGACCGGCGAACGGGGGAAACTGCGGCAGGTCATGATGACATAGCCGCAGTCTCCTCCGTGACCTGGTGCGTTGGGCTTTGGAGAGCGGTCGGAGTCTTTGCGACCGCTCTACCCCTCGATTTTGGGGGGCGGCACTCCCATCCCCCCATCATATGCGACGCCGGTTCGCCGGCGTCTGCGCAAACAGCGCAGCGCAGTGCCCCGGTGCAGTTACGGGCAATGTGCCCCTCTACGCCGCACCGGTAGCACGCGCCTCTGCGGTCGACCGCAGCCGGACAAGTCGGACGAGTGTGCCCGATACCCATGCATTTATAGCAGCGCATGGGGCGCTGCTCCAAAACCTGGACCTTGGCCGAACTCCAGCCGACCAAGAGTCTGCCAGCCTCGGCCAGGGCCTTAGCGGCTGGGATCGGGCATCGCACGACAGTGCCATCCAACCCGCCAGGTCCGACCGCGATTGCACCGACTTTGATGTTGCCGGCGTCGCACTTGCCCATCTTGGCTACCGCAATGGACACCGCCTCGCTGGTGACAGAGTCGTCTAGCCCAGAAATTCGCAGACTCGCGAGCTTCGTGGGTTGGACGACCCTCGCCAAGCTGCCAAACGCAGTTTGCAGCTCCGCAAGGCGTCTTGCCGCTTCCGGGGTCTGCCCTTTCGGCAGCTCCAGAAGTCGTGCCCCGGTAGCGGAACGCCGTATGTTTAGGCCACCTTCGATCCCAAGATCGGCCAGGTTCACCATTTCCGCCGCCCGCTCCAACAGGTGGCAGTAGGTGACCCCCCGCGACTCGGCGTACTCCTCCAGCGCAATCAGCACTGCCGGAGCTCGGGGGGCAGCCAGCCTGGTCTTCTTTGCCTTCTTTTTCTTTGCCGGTGCTTGCGACTGCGGCTTCTCCTTTGACGCCGGAGCAGCTGCGGTGGCGGCGGCGTAGGACTTTGCCGCTTTCCTCTTCGTTTTGCGCCCAGCGACGGTGGTCCAATCGCCGTCGCCAGCCTCACGCACGGGTGCCGACTCATCAGTCACGGGCGCTCTCCTCTTCCGCACTGGAGCGGGGGTGACAGAAGACGGTGCCTTCTGCATCGACTTCTGTTTTTTCTTCTCCGCCGCGAGCGGTGGCCGGAGCGTTTTCTTCTTTGGCAGTCGCTCCTCGATGTCGGCGAGGCGGACGTCTATCATCCGCCCCACTGAGGCTAAGACTGACGCCTGTATGTTCTCCACGAAGCCCTCTCCATCTAGGTAGGTGTGAGCAACCTTCTTAGAGTGCAGCTCTTTGAGCTCCACCACCTGCCTACGGAGGTCGTCCATTTCGCGTCGCAGCCGGCAGTTCTCCGACTGGAGCTTTCGAACCTCCTCCGAGGCTGACCTCTCACCGAGGGCCTCGACCACCACCTTTATCGAGGCCGCCGCGTCCTTAAGGGCCTTCACGAAAGTCCCTTTTAGATTCGACGACCTCGTCGCCACCTTGCAGATCAGGTCGATGTCTGCGTTGGCCTGTTTTAATAAAGCGTCGGCTGTGCGTGGGTCGCTTGTGTCGATGCCCAACGCTTTGCGCCCCTCTTCGGCCGCTCGCGCCATCTCCACCACATTGCTCTCTGCCGCAGTGGAGGGCTCGTCCCTCTTTGTCAGACGCCTCTTGCCTCCGACGAGGATCGAACTCCCCCCGTCAGACAACGGCGGACTTCCATGGGGCCGTTTCCCCCTCCTGCCACCTTCGCTGGCCATCGCCGCAGAGTTATACTCATCGGAGTCGACGGCGGTCGACTCCCCTCCCGCATTCTTACTCACAAAATGTTTGATTATGAATTGGTCCATTTTTGTTCCCACGAGTATGGGGGAAAGACGGTCCGCCCAGGCAGTGCCCCTGTACCTGGGTAAGCCTAGCGTAACTCGTCGCGGGTGTCGGCCGGTACCCGGACGAGGATCGCAGTCGAGACTGATCTTCCCGTCAGCCATGCATCCCCTCGCGCTGCGTCGCCGCTTAGGATTCGGGGTAATTTTTTATAGAGGTTTTCTTCCTCGCGATCTGGCCGGTTAAGGCAAGACCCTCGGTCTCGCACGTAGCCGCGAGACATGACCACGACACCACGTAGCGGGATTACGAGAGGACGGTGAACGAGTAAGACTGACCCTACCCGTTCTGTCTGACGGCAGTGCGAGTGCACGTCAGACCCGTCCGTCCTCCGTTGCTTCACCGCGCGCGAGCGCAGTGGCACCGGAGCCCCCGTGGAGACGACTGTCCCCAATATGCCATGCGGCCGCTCAACGGGTCAACTCTGCATAAACAGAGCAGTACCCGGAGCGCAATCGCATAACCGACGTTCCCCCCAGTCGGTCGTTAGCCGTAGGCAGCAGCAGCTCCGCAACTGTGGAGCTGCTGCTGTCTACGTTACCAGGGTGCGCCACGTGGAGGTCACCGACAACTGGCACCCCTGATTAATAACACCTACTTATACTACATTACCCGTACGGTGACAAAGCACGTTGATGTGTTTTGCTACTGTTCTATCAATATATATTACTGTATATGATGACGTAACATTTTTACCTTCATTAATAAATTTATAGTACTTACTAACACTCAGAAAATTTTAAGATCAGACTTAGAGTATTGAAATTTATCACTCCACTACGCCGCTCTCTTGTATGAATTTCGCTTTATTATATTAATAAATGTAGACTTCTTAATATTAGTAAAATTTACTGTTCTCTTATATTTACGCGAATTTTACTCATTTGATTAAAAGTCTATACCGGATTTTATCGCGTTTATTTAAAACTTTATAGTTTTACAATATTTTAAATTATTTCCCGACGTTTCGACGTCGATTCGACGACGACGTGGGTGTCCGACACCCACCACCTCAGTCCCCCGAGATCATGGACGCTGTAAAGGGTCCGAAACGTCGGGAAATAATTTAAAATATTGTAAAACTATAAAGTTTTAAATAAACGCGATAAAATCCGGTATAGACTTTTAATCAAATTAGTAAAATTATCAATAAATGCTTCCGAATTAAAATGTGATTTAATTAAAAATAAATCTCGTGTAAGAAAAACATTATGAAAGCTACTATAAAAATTAGTGTACAATATTGGCGCCGACATTATACGACAAACTGTCCACAACACACGGCCGTGCTTTTAGAGCATACAATATGATAGACTACATACAACACATACATATATTATAATTATGTATAATTATCATAAAAAGTTATACAGATTTTTATACAAAAGTGGTTTATACATAATTTAATTAAGTTTAATTTAGTAGTGTAGTAACTATAAAGATCTATTTCTTTTATAATAAACGACTAAATTACTTAGGCAAAAAAAATTAAAATTAAATTCTTAACGAAAATTAATCAAACCTATTTCAAATGGAGGACAGAAAAAAAAATTTCGAATATCTATTACATCTACGATCTCTTCATCTACGCATCATCTTGCTTGAAAAAGCTATTAAAATGTTATTGCTCAATTCGAAACAAATATTATTGAGTGACTACTTAAAAGTTTAAAGTTTGTTTCATTATTAAAACTTTTAGGATAAATTATATGTTGAACTTACAGATAGACAGCGCTTACAGTTAATGTAGGCTTGTCATCGGAAATTGGAGCAGCCGCAGCCGCGCTATTTATCACGTGGAATTGAATGTTCGGGGTGAGTATAGGTGATTCATTTGAACGTGGTTTGTGAGAAAATTGCTTTTATTCCTTAAAAAAGCGAAAAACGTCGGCTTTGTTTAATTGCCCATGTATTTTAACGAAAAAGTTCTATTGTGTGTTACAGTACATAAAGGTTGAGATTAAACTAGAAATAAAACATTCAAGAAATAATTTAAATCTAAACAAGGTTTGTTAATTATCATTTTATATATAAAAATAAGTCGGGTTTTCCTTCCTGACGCTATAATTCCAGAACGCACGAACCGATTTCCACGGTTTTGCATTCGTTGGAAAGGTCTCGGGCTCCGTGAGCTTTATAGCAAACAAAATTCAGGAAAAATTTCAACAGAAAAGCAGGAAAACGGGGAAAATCATTTTTCACATACATCGCCATCTCTGATACATAGCATGTACTATTTCATCTTTTAATCCCCAAAAGAAATGTTACAAAAAACGAAGCCATCTGGTGGCGAAACGGAGTTCGCCGGGTTTGCTAGTTCTATATAAAAAGCTACAAAGGTTTTCTTTTTTGATTTTTATTTTATGTTACCAGAACGATAAGATTTTTGTTAGAAAGTCTGTTTATTAGAATGATATTATGTAAGTATGTTATGAAGTGTTGTTAGAAAAAAAAATTGTAAATATAACAAAGCATAATATTTTAAAAAGCATTTAATCCATAAATATTTCGTACTTTGTCTATAACTCACACAGCCATCATATATCACAGATATCATATTACTCTGATTTAACTTTCAATGAAAATTATGGCTGTAAAGACGAAAACAAGGTGCATACTTTCGGACGTCAATGCGTAAGAGTTTTGCGCAGACAGCGATAGCTAAAACGTTGCGGTTATAACGCTGTTAAACAAAACCTTTGAACCCTTAGCGATATTCTGCTATTTCAATCGTGTTTCAATGGTTGATCAGTGACGCTATATGCGAGTTTTTTATTATTGTACATTTTTAATTTAACTTGTATCTCGGAAAACAATCCTCACGAAGTTTAGATCGTATACTGTTGTGACACAACCGAAATACTAAAATATAGGTTGATCCGGAAGTTAAATACGTATTCAATTTAACGAAGGTATTGACGTAATTGTCTCTTTCATCTTTATAATGTTTTATTTGGTCTTAAATTATGTTAATTATCAGATGATTCGTTAGTTTATTACATATAAGACATTTGATTGACCTTATTTATTATAGAATTAAACGCAAAAAACACGCTAAGAAAGTCTCTCGTGGATTTACGACTAATACTCCATTCTATTTAATTTTAAGCTTATAATACTTTTTTACCATTTAATATACTAAACATTAATTTAGTAAAATAGCTTTTTGTCTATTATCTACGTTTTAAATAAATAAACAGTTGTATGTTTATTTACTTAATTACGTTTCTTTAATATAATTTTTTACGTAATTAATTAGGAATTTAATTAATTATTAAAATTTTAATATTACTACAATTATTATTTTAAACTTATTTTTTTACTTCCAATATCTCTTCAATTTTATACATTTATCGAACTAACAATTAAGAGCATAGAAAATGTAAAGTTAATAGAATCTTTTTCGTTTGCTATTATGGTAGTTGAGTCCAACTAAGTAAATTAATCTTTGAAAAAACCATCTGTTACTGACAGACATAATGTGCACAAAAAAAAATTAAAATGGTGAAAAAAACAAAGTTTTTAACGAGACAATGACGTCTGATAGGCCTGTAAATATTCAAAATGCGTAGAACATAAGTTACTGCTATTACAAGTTCAGCAATTTTGAGAGCGGGCCCTCGATACCGCTGTTTAATCTCTTCAGTTTACGAATTAAATTTAACCAATGTCGGCCTAAAAGCAATGTTAAATTTGATATAAATCTATTAAAAACTATAGTTTTGTAAAATCTCATGAATATTTCAAAATTAAAATTAAATTTTTTCTATAATAAGTCCTAAAATTAAGCGTTTATGATACCTACAATGAATGACTGAGATCCTCTAGTAAAGTTTGTTAATCAGGGCTATATAAATGTGTCTGAAGGAGGCATTATGTTAGGTCAGGGTGTCGTCTCTCTGGACTACATCCTGCCGCTCTGAGCCACCTATAAAATTTTACGAGCACACCGTATGAGCATTATGGCTCATGTCGATGTGAGATACTCTGTCTTAGATAGTTAGGAAATACAATCAAGTTGTTTACCTCAGATATTTTTAAAAATTGGATTGAATTTCGAACAAATTTGTTTTCATTTATTAAGTTTTTTTATTTGATGTCATATCATAATAATTTTTTTCAATAGTATCATTTAATTGTATTTGTAAAGACCGAATTGTACATATTATGTCAATAAATTATTATTTTACCAAGTTCAAAAAAATTTTTTTTGATATGTGAAATATAAGATGTTTATTAGACGCATACATACTCCTTTCAAAACAGTTTATATATAGGGATGAGTAATTAAAACCATTTAACATTCATGTATAAGATACATTTACGTATAGATATAGATAAATGACAATGCTTTATAATATGTATACTTTATATGGGGTAAAAATTTGTATACAATATGAAAAATATTATTTATTTACACCATACCAGTATTATACATTTTACTTGCTTTTTTGATCAAACAATGACGCTTTCATTGAATAAAAAAATATGAACGAATTATAATATATTTCAGAATAGTTATTATGATATGTAATTGTTAAGGTATGTATATTTTTACGCATACAAATATTGTTCATTTTTTTATACATATTTTTGCCTCGGTCTATACCTACCAGTATAGTTTTAAAAAATATTCGAAATCAAGAACAAGTTATTTAAGAGAACTTTTTACATGTAATAAATAGTTTTATGTAATTAATGTATGATAATTTGTTATAATAATTAACATAATAAGGATTTTAAATTCCTATTAGTTAACAAAACCCGAGTTTTTTTAAGTATTATAATTTCATTGATTACATTTCCTGACCAAATCCGTATTTAGATTCAAATTAAAAGGGATTCAAACAGTGACGTAGCGTCAATTCCTCCATAAATCGGGGCACATACTAAAAATAAACTTTCTTGTTTAGTTATATTAATAGTTAATTTTATGAAAAAAATAAAAATATAAAACAATGTTACTACTTTATATTATATAGGTATAGGTAATAAATTAATAATTACATAAATATAATGCGCAAAACGCGCGTCTTCTTCTTGCCGAGGTGTCGTAAAAGACAACTATGGCCATAATGGTGCGAACTGTACACCAAAGAAGATAGTGATGGCCAGCAGCGTCACCACCTTTTTTTTTTTGTTTTGGCGGGAAAAAATGTACCTGAACGCACACCTCGTCGTCCGGGGAGACAACGGGGTAGTGTGGGGCCCTCGCCCACTAAAATAACCCACCATGCGCCCTCACCCGCCCTTACAAGGCGGGCCATGGGTACCGCGTACGTTGCTCCGTGGCCCGCAGGTGGCAGGCCCATCGAGCACTCTCTCCTGTGCGACGCCCCGCGCACTTGGTCATCGCACCTTCGCGGTAGGCTGTTTCGACGGACCGTGGGCAATACCTGACCTTACCGTCCGCAGCCTCGTCTAGGGCGGCATCAAGCGCATGTGAGCGCGTCCGCCCCGCGCGCCGGCGTCGAATTGGATCCGAAAGGAGTGAGTCCTCCCGGGCCCTCTCCGCTGCCTCCTTCTGCGAGATGACGTTCTCGCAGAAGGTGGTGATCGCGGTCCAGGCCCTATCACCGCCGACCATCGCTCGCGCAACGGCCGGCAGCGACAGGTCCTCTCCAATGACTGCAGCGAGATCCCAGCGCTGCCCAGCCCAGGCCGGGCACGACTCGAGCGTGTGTTGCGCCGAGTTCTCGCTGCAGTCGCAGTGGTGGCAGCCCGGAGTCGTCTCCCTTCTTGCGACAACACACTGCGCATGCTAATCTGACTGCTAAGCATGGCGATTATTGCCCAAAAATTTTCCAGCAATATGAGCTTAGGCTGTCGCTCTAGAGGTCAATGGTTAAGATGATTAAGAATGGGAGATAGAATAAAATGATTAAGATGATTAAGAATGGGAGAGGCATACGTTCAGCTTCAGCTAGGTTACATAGAGTTGTTACTCTTTACATTCTGTTTTTTGGCTCGTCACATAAGCTCATTCGAGATTTACCGGATGCAATAATATGAGTAGTTATATATAGGAAAGATAATATATTTATCGTAAAAATATAAGATATTATAATTATTTATTATAAATTTTGCTATCTCTATAAATGCCAGCAGGGGCGGGTCTCTCTTGCGGCCCCTGCCATGCTACGTCTCTACGTTACTGAACGGTAAGGGTACAGAATTTCCATTAGAGAACTTTTATCCTCGGATTCCACACCGATATTTTGCAACCCTGTGACCTTATAATCAGACGGCCTAAATGTTTCTAGAGAGTAGATACCTATGTACTGACTTTTATATACTCGTGTGTGTTAACGCAAAGTTATTTCAAATTAAATTTTAATAAGGTCGAATGTCTACATAGATATGCGAAACGTTTTCTCATAAATTAGATTCTTACTGACCCTGGTTCTAGTAAAGAAAATAAACTACAAGTAATCGACTGAACTGTGTATTATGCTTTACACGCTTACGCTTTTATTGTGTATTTTTTATGCTGTTTAAACAATAGTTGAAGAATTTAAGTTTGTAGGAATGGTTGTTTTTTTGTAAAGGTCTTATTAACAAATATATAGTACTCGTAACTGCGAAAATTTCGCGTAATATTGTATTCAAATAATAAATGTTAATATAATTTGAAAATAATGTATGAGTTTTTGATGTTCTAAAAAAATCTTCGCATGGGTTAGCTATATAATATGTTTGATTCAAAACCATTTAAGAAGTAAATATTAAAAAAATAAATACTGGATTTGACAGATATTTTGAACAGCTTGGAGATGATCATCATTGACTTTTATGTATTAAACTTCCAACAATAAATATATTCATATTATATCATCACCGATGATGCACATCAATACGTTCAATACGTAAGAAATACTTACCTATTTTAATACTTTATTTATCTAATGAATAAAATTAATTAATTCACATTAATGAATTATTTAATTATCAGTAATAATTAATATTGTTCTTAGTAATTAAAAACATTTACGCTTTATATAATTATGTATCTACGTCGATATTTATTAATTTTTGCGATAGATCAAATCATTCGGATAAAATGTATATATAATGCCATAGCTGTCATATTAGTTACAAAAATTATTTATATATGGCGCCCCATATACTTGCAGTTTATATATATTTGAATACAAAGTCAGCAGATGGCTTTCGTATCGTTATTAATAATATTATTTTTTAATTAAAAAAATGTATGTAAAGAAAATGTTTAAATGTTTTTTTAAATGTATTTTTCATCAAAAGCAGGGAACATAGCTTTAAAAAGGTATATTAATTATTTATTTTGGTTAGGTATTTAAAAAGATCTAGGCTCTTCAGGAAAAAACACCTTTTCTTTAGAAAAGAAATATATGATGATTATAAAGTAACTGTTAAGCGATATATAGATAGTGATAAAGGAAAATATTTGAATAAAGCAAACGATATCATTTTAATATTTTAATATTTAAAGGTTAATTTTTTTTTAACAAATATTTTCTTACTTGGAAACAAAATGCTTCTGTAACAAGCCTACTATGTATATATGTAATGTAGTACAGATATAATTCATCAAGGTTAAAAACTGTTAAGCTAAAATATACCCTGTACGATAATAAATTATTACCAGGTGAGTTTAGAAATTAAAATGTGTGAAATTATTTTCTTAATTAATTCACGTTTCAAATAGCTTTTGCCCACGATTTCATACGTATATAATTTGAAATAGGATAAATAAATAAATATTATTAAATAGGATAAATATATAACTATTATATAACATATCTATATGATGGGTGTTTCAGATAAAAATAAAAATAATAAAATCGAAAGTCTTCTTATATTTTAATGCGTGATTTAAAATGCTCTCTCCTTTGCGACTTGTATTTGGCGTAATGCCGAGTACGAAAGAGCAATTAGACAAAATTATGTTCAAAAACAACTTGGAAACCTATTAGCAGATGTGGACTAACGTTTAGGACTAATTTCGACCAGTTCACCGGAAATAAACTAACTTTAGACAGTTTTTACTTATATTTTGTATACTTGTAATTATTATGAATATTTATGTTTAGAGTTGCAAAACCTAAATGTAGTAAATATTGATGGTGAATAAGTCTCGAAAAGTGTTTGTGAAACTGTCAAATAATCATCAAACTACGTGGTGGTGGAATATGAAGGAAGTCAGGAAACTTATCAAAATAAAGAAGTATTTAATTACTTAAATAAAAACGTAATAAACAAAAGTGAACTAATAACCCGACTGCCTAAAAACACAAGAAAAAAAAAATATTAAAAAAATTAAAAAAAGATCAGTAGTTTAGAATGTTGTCAAAAGTAATATACAGTTTTGTAATCAATACATACATAAACAAATCATATTTTTAATTCCCATTCTTCAGCCAATCAAATGACGACTTGACGTAGTTCGTATTTTTTTTTTCTTTTTGACAATATTTTTCTTTTTATTTTTATCTACCTGTGTGTGTCACTGCACTTTTTTTTAGTCTGCTTATTTATAATGTCTCTCACTACCGCAGGTTGGCTGGAAGAGATCTCTTCTAGAGATAAGTCTACCTTTGTTAACAAACATGTTAATACTAATTAATGTTAATTTTTTTATGTACAATAAAGAATATAAATAAAATAAATAAATATGGCTTCTGATTGTCGCTGTGGTGATATTTGATTATACTTATGTCTTAAATGACACTCGCGAGGTTAAGAAAAATCGATTGACGTAAGAATCATCAAAATCGGTCAACGCCGTATAGAAACAAACATACATACATAGACTGAAAAACACGTTACCCTCATTTGCGTCGCGCAATCGGGTAAAAAGGACTTTACCAAGTACAAAATAATATATTTATCAAACAGTATATTTAGAACAATATTTTGTATATTTAAAGATTATGTTAACAGTACCAGTCACTCACAATTTTAATAAAAGGAGGACAGATAACTTTAGAACTTCAAGCTTTTGACTGCGTAAAATCATATTTCATTTTTGACTTTGTCGATATTTTAGATCAGTTTCATGGTCCATGGTCACGATAAGTTATTTTTTTCTTCAAAAATAAAGTAATTTTGCAAACCACGACTGTCTAAGCCTAAAAAGGTTAATTTCATAAAAGTAAAATGGGAAGGTATTCGTTATTATAATAAAATCTAGCAAAAATATTTACCTTTGCTGCTTAAAAAGTTCAAGGATTATGATAAAAGGTCATACGAGTAAAGTTTATTATTCTTTGAAGGATTATTTTGATGGTGAATATAATATGGGCTTAGTAGGTATACATTGTATTTCTTACAAGTTAGTTAATCTGGCTTATACGATTACACTAAAAATAAATGTATTTGTAAGAACTTTCAACTGAAAAACTTGTACTCGTATATCGTCTTTTATGTTTATTCGTATACATATTTCTTCCATTTTATTTTGCAATTCGATTTTATTTTTATTATTTACAACTTAGGTGGTTGTTGTAATACATATTCGGTGGAAATTTCAAGTATTTATTTATAACTTCATAAAAAAGTCAAATCCGTCACGCCATTCATTACATAATAGGTTTAAGTTTTAGTTTGGGTATAAAATCTACCTTTAAGACTCTTGAATGTTTTTAAATAACGTTTTTGGTCAAAAGTCAAAAACAGTAGTGACCGGTTTACAGTCAAAAAGAGGTACTCTTTATGATGAACTTTTTCTTCCAGAAGCCGCGTCATAGGAAATGGACCTAGACGAGCCCCGGCGGTTCCACTAGGAATGACATAGACTTCATCATGACCACCAAGCGACAGATATTCAATGACGTCTCCGTGATCCATGTGGTGAAAACCGGGAGTGATCACCAATTGGTTAGAGGTATATTGAACATCAGTGGTAAACTGGAACGGTCTCGCTGATGAAGTCTACACTCCGACTATCTAACGCATATATCCAAAACCCCGAGAGCTTTCAGCTCAAATTATCAAATCGTCAAAAACAGTAGTGACCGGTTTTCAGTCAAGAATAGTTTTTACTAACAATAAGTATTTGTCGACGCGTTGGTTCATTGGTCACAGCTACTGGCTGATGCGCTAACAGTCGCGGGTTCGATCTCCACACATGACAAATATTTGTATAGGCCATACAGATATTTATACTGGTTTCGACGTTTTTGCTTGTGTGTTGTGTAAGTTTCCGGACACTCGACACTGGATTCACATCCGTTGAGTGAGACGTTTATTTTTTTATCCAATCCAAAGTAATTTTAACTGACTATTATTACAGCTAAAGGTACTACAAACGTTGCTTTATTGTAAAATTTTTACCATATTTTACTAAACTTGATAAAAGCTTACTTTGAGAGATATTTCTTTGAAGACCTCTAAAATATTTGTAAACTAGCGTTATACGGTAATATGTTATAACATCTTTTTTTGTAATTTGTAGTGAATAAATAATTTGAAAGATTTATCTAAACTTAAACAATATTTTTTCTCGTCGTTTAATTTATTATATATAACATTTCAAGTTCTAGTCGAGGTAAAAAGAAAATAATTATTCGGGTATACATTTTTTATTATGATTTTTTTATCGATAAAAATCAAAAACTACTTTACAAAATTATCTTAAAACTTTTATTTAATTCACAATGATTCGTAAAAATATATAATAATAATATATATTTTTATATATTATTATTATATATATTTTTTTATTATTATAGTTATTATTCACGTAAATAGAAACAGCTTTTCACGTGAATAATAATTAAGCCTAATTATGTTCTATCATAGAAACTATAGCTTTATAGCATATATGGTAACTAAAATATGATATATACGAGTATCTTTGTGATTAGATTTTTATAAATAACCGTAAATAAATTATACACATATAACTACAAAACTAAAACACGTGTTGCTTTTATGTATTAAATAAATTTTTATCTTTACTTATAATTGGTAAATAAAATAATTATTAAATGGTTTTCAAATAACTACAATTAAGAATAAATAGTGAGTGTACTTAATGGAAATGCATTGCGTACTAAACTATTACACAGTACACTCAACTGCAAGTCTGTTAGTAATACAAAAGGTATTTTTAATTTTACACTCTGGAGGAGTGTGCCACCTGGGGGCCCCAGCGCCACGTCCTGGTGGCCGTAATAGGCGGAGACCTCTCGTTGTCGAGCGTCGTCCGTCGCATGCTCAGCGAGAGGTGCTGGTCGGCCGTGACTTCCTTCTGTCAGGAAGTCATGGCTCTCAAGGAGGCCGCTGAGCGAGAGCGCGAAGCTGACGCTCACGCTGACTCGCTTCGCAAAAGACGACCGGGGGGAAGGAGACGGCGTTTCGCACTCATTCAACCCCCGCAATAGAGTGGGAGGGGCATCAATAATCCTCCCACTCGCCACCAGGGCAACAGAGCGCTTACGGTACCCGCGAGCGCTCTATAAGCGAAGGCGGCCCGCATTTAGCGGGCCAACCGTCTGTCGGGGCGTCACGGTTGCATGCGAAAGCGATCCCGTGGCGCCCCACTATGACCATGAGGGCACCGCTGGGTTTTAGTTCGGGTATTTTGGCACGCTCTGCAGCCAGCGAGTCCCACATATCCGCCGCTTTTGCGGCGCAATGCGTAAATGAATTTCCTAGCATCAAAAAAAAAAGTTTTTTAATTTATATTCATGTAGTTCAAAATTCCAGAGGATCCAGAGGGATTATTGCTGCGTAGGATTTGAAGTTTTTACTAAATAGAGAGAGATGTAGAGAGTAGATGGCGACAACTCGTAAATTAAATAAATAATTATTAATTAGTTTTTAGAGTTCCGTAGCCAAATGGCAAAAAACGGAACGCTTATGGATTCGTCATGTCTGTCTGTCTGCCTGTCTGTCCGTCCGTATGTCACAGACACTTTTTTCCGAAAGTATAAGAACTATACTGTTGAAACTTGGTAAGTAGATGTATTCTGTGAACCGCATTAAGATTTTCACACAAAAATAGAAAAAAAAAACAATAAATTTTAGGGGTTCCCCATACTTAAAACTGAAACTCAAATTTTTTTTTTCATCAATCCCATAAGTGTGGGTTATCTATGGATAGGTCTTCAAAAATGATATTGAGGTTTCTAGTATCATTTTTTTCTAAACTGAATAGTTTGCGCGAGAGACACTTCCAAAGTGGTAAAATGTGTATCCCCCCCCCCTGTAACAATAAATGTGTAAAAAAATATATAATGCACATTACTATGCAAACTTCTGCCGAAAATAGGTATGAACAAGATCTAGTAAGTTATTTCTTTAATACGTCATAAATCGTAAACCGCAATTTACCTTTCATTCAATCAACTCTAATATATATATATATAAAAACAAGAACTTTTATATGATGTTAATTGCTGCTACGGAACCCTTCATGGGCGAGTCCGACTTGCACTTGGCCGCTTTTAAATAATTACAATTAAGAATAAATATTGAAATGAAGTGAATATAAATTTTTAGTTTCGATCATTTATTTTGTAGAATTCTATTTAAGAGGTTTTTGACTTTTTTTGGCGGTTAGGGTACCCCTTCGCATCATCCCGTAAGGAACTTCGTTCCAAAAAAAAATATTTGAGTCGGATTCATACCAAAAGTTTCCGTACTTCCGTACTGTTTTGAAGCCACGTGTTTTTAATTAAGCTAAAGACGTAACAGACTAAAGACATGTTGTTATATTCTTTATTTTTATTTACTTTATTAAACTAAAATATCGTTTCATTATACATTTTAAAGCTGATACTCTAAGTCATATATATAATATAATATTATATTTTTAATTGATTACTTAGCCTTGTAGGGTCTGAAAAGAAATGGTCGGGACGAAACAATCAGTCAAGGGATGACAGCGGTTCCTCTCAAATCCATGTAAGCTTCGTAAGACGTCTTATAGTGACAGCTCACTTGTCAGTGTCACTTGTTAGCGATGTTTGTTCTGATACAAACAGATTTTTGTTACATATAAAATTACTTGCCATTTAACTTAGGCTGTTAAAGCCACGTATTATAATAAATACATATATACATACAGCACTATATTTGAAAACTTTATGTCTCAAACTCTATGTAATAATCAACAGCAGTATCGTAAACAGTTGTACTACTACTACTCGCAACACTAATTATTCAAGTACTCAATTTCACACTTAAAAAACGAAAAGTCATTTTTCATATAGTTTTATTTTGAGTTGAGACCTATATGAGAAAGTACAAGGAGGTTTATAAAAATTTCGTAAATGCCGATTAATAAAGTTTGACGAAAAAATATAGATTAAAAAAGAATATGCAAAACATAATAGACTATGATATTATTATTTTATCTTTTGTTTAGACATAATCAAAAGGCATTCCAATAATTGCAATAATTTTAATGACCATCAATGTCCTGATATAACTAATATCATTATTCTATTACCTAACGCGGTTATAGCGCGGTAATTGAATTAATTTGCACTATGAATCGTATACTATGCATAGTTGAAACGATCATAAATGGATTTTGCATTATCATACGATTCCAGACATATTCTCTATAACAATGCTTTCCTATTAATTTGCAACCTGTAACTAATGTAACATTATTTATTAACATACTGTATTACTATTTTATGAATTATTCCATTGTTTTGAGGAAAATGTTAATAGCATTAAGCCTAGTAATTAATAATTATTAACAATTATAATAACTATGACGCCAGTTGGTACACTTATGTACCTTAATTTCATACATTTTTTCATATATATTTTATAGTATTTTAAAGTATTTTTTGATGATGAAAGATTATGTTACCGCAGGATATAAGAAGGGCTAGATAGAAAAAAAGGAAAAGTTTATGTTTTGTGGAATACATACATTACATACAAATATACCCTATATATACATTCATACATAAATGCGTACATATAGGTATACATTCATACATATATACAAACGTAAAACCATATAAGTATACACTACAAATTTGAATTCTATCTCAATAATCGGGAGTAACGAAGATGATTCTTCACTTTTGTTTGTCCTTGAAAACTGTTGTTGTCCTTCTTGTATCACTTTCGGAAAATGATTCTAAAGAGTTGCAGCACATCCAGTGGCCTAGAGCGTGTAGGAAGGATATGGGACTGAAAGTAGGAAGGTGAATTTTGATGAAGGATGTGATAAAGAGAAGAAAGGATGAAGGCATTATATAGTAGATATTAATTTTTAGAAATATTTACGGGACAATCTTTAAAATATTTTTTTCTTACAAAAATTATGAATATAATCGGACAATGCATTAATGATTACATCAAAGCACACATTTTGAGTGTCACCCCCCTTCCATCATAATGAATTTCGGAATAAAAAGTATCCAATATCATCAGCTTTGAAGAATTGCTGTCGTGGCTTTATTTTTGAATATTTTTTGATGAAAATTTTTGGTAATTTTCTTTAAATATTGACTTGTAATATGTCATTTACTAAATTAAATAAATTTCAACGGTTTCGTAAAAAGAAAATCGTAAAAGTGGGCCTTTTTTCGCCCGAATTAACGTTACCCCCCTCTTAAATGCATGCAATATTTTTGGTGTGGTTCGCGGTCAAGATACAGATAGACAGACAATAATGAAAAATATTATATTTTTGGCTTCAGAATCGATTATATTCTATAAAAAATGTTATAGTTTCTATATATTATGCAATTAGATCTGTTCAACTTTTCTTATAAGTAGGTATAAATAGATTGATAAAACGTGTTATGTAATATCTGAAAATATGTTCTATACTAGCGATAGATAAAGAGGTCAGCAAACCCTACTTTTCATGTTGGTGTTTAATCCCTCACTTTAAAAAAAGACATGTAATTATTTAATAAGCCATTTATAGGTTTTATGTTGGGTGAAAAAATTGCACAAAACTGTTTTACAAGTTTAGCGCGTGCACCATCTAATCAAACAGTTGGCTTTGAATTTACATCTCGTATTAGAGTCACGAACTTGTGATTATTTGAATGAGATTTTGGAGCGTGGTATTAAGTGAATTATTCAGAAGCGAATAGACATCAGGGCCGACAATAACTACCATAATTTTGTTCTTAAGTTAAACAAGGCTGTAAAATCCTGTTAGAGAAATTAATCTTACGGAAAATTTATTGTCAGCCAGTAATATTTATGTAAATAGCAGGTTAAATAATTACGATTACGTTTTAAAATCGAACAAGAAACGAACAAACTTAATTTTTTTAAACATAATATGTAGGGGACGGATGTAGCATCTGTTTTATAATACTGTTAATACTTTTAACTGATTAATGACATGCTGTTTCATACAATGTTACAATTATTACAATACAATAAATAAACAACTCACTTCGTACACTTGTCATGAGCGGATATCGAACCCGCGACAGTTAGTGCAAAACTAGTTGTTGTGATTACTGTGTTAATTCGTCGTATTAAGTAAAAATATGAAGTAGGAGTTAAATGTTGGCTTTATGGATTCATGCCATCAGTATAAAAACAAACGTGACGTTTGACCAAAAATATTAATTATGTCAAAAGTGAACATTGTTATCATTACCATTTGTAATCTTACTTGAAAGGATATTGTGTGTTCTTTTTTCACTTAATATTTTTCTTGCTAAAGGTTTCCCGCAGGCGATTACATAAACAGGATTCAACCACGACCTTAATGCGCCTAATAAAGTTTTACGACGGACCCTCGGCAAAAACGTGAACGTTCCAAGGTGACAACGCTTTTATCCGTTACGGATTGTCTTTTCTGTTTTACTCTTTTCGTATTAAGATCAGAAAAATCATAATTTTATTATAAATCCTAATTAAATTATTTGGGTATAGTGTAGTAAATAATTCGAAGCTACTATTAGAATACTAAGCCTCTAAGACCTCAATATATAATTGAGGTTTTGAGCATTTTGTAAGTATGTTTTTGTTTAAATGTAAAAGCAGAAAAGGTTTTATATAATCCTATTAGAACAAAGTAATGGAAGGGCAAATTTGATCGATATTAGTTTCTGTCGAGGATGTTTTAAACGGCTATATACAGTTTGACTAAGAGCCACTGTAACCTAGAAATATTTACGACTACTTTTTTTTTAGTTTTAACGTACAATGCATATTTAAAATATTTTTGTATTTATTTTGTTTACAATTATGTCTGTGTTTTACATCCGACTGTGTATAATCACATATTATCATCGATGTATAATATACATCGATGCATATTATACATAATTTTGTAATAAATGTGAACTGAACTGGATCAGCCTGTAACTGTCCCACCGCTGGGAAAATGCCTCTTTTCTATGTAGGAGAAGCGTTATAGCTTAATCCACCATGCTGTTCCAATGCGGGTTGGCCGATAACTTCCCTACCATAAGTAACCATCAATATCACCTGATGATAATAACATGTACCGACAGCTTTACTTGCTCTCCGAGGCACGGTAGAGAGAGCCAAATGCTCATACAACTAGACCACAAACATATATTGTGATTTAAGACATTATTTTCTCTAAAGGCATTACATCACTTACCGAGAAAAACTATAACTAATTTTGTTTTAATATCACCGCTTACAATTAGCGTAACTTCATTAAATTACAAAATTATGATCAATAATATGATGGTTGTACGTTATACAGTAATAACAAAATTAAGAGTCTTGTACTGTAGGTGGTTGAAAGTTTATTTGCAAATTGAGCGAACATTAAAATACGGCTTGAGGAACGTAAGGCGATGGCCTACAGGTAGCGGATGACGGCGCGGGAGCGGAAAGTTCACGTTACTTATAAAAGTTTGAGCAGGTGAGTGTGTGGTAGTGATAATATTGTCTTATTATGGGATTGATTAATTATATGATTATATTGTATATTTATTTATTTTATACTTTCATTTGGTTATTCAATGTATTTATTTAAGATTATAAAGCTAAACGGGGTAATCTAATACGGACGTTTTTCTATTGTATTTATTTTGTATGGTTAGTTATGTGTGTATATGCAGGTGTGTAAGTAACTGTTTTTTTTATTTTTTTATTTTAGTTGGATAGGCAAACTGGCAGACGTTCCACCTGATGGTAAGTGGTTGACGTCGCCCATGAACATAAACCAGTTTACCTGGAACTAGCCCAGGCAACCCATTTATGTGTTGCGTATCCAAAGACATAAGGTGTTAAAGTCTCGGTACCAGTAATTACACTGCCTGTCTTGCCCTTCTCACCGAAACACAGCAAAGCTGTTTCACGGGAGAAATAAGCAAGTGATTGTGTATTTATGTATGTTGTATATTTTTCTGCGTATGTTGTATATGTATCTGCGTGTGGGTGCGTATAAATGTATAATTATTTGTGTGTGTATATGTGCGGGTACTTGTAGATACAAAATTTTAAAGATATGTTTCTAATTCTAAAAGTGTTATTTGTGTAAAGTTAAATCGTTAAGGATATATTCTGTTAATAATTTTTTTTAAACAGGTTGAGTTTTTTCTTCCTTGATATATTTTATTACAAATACAAATATCCCCCACGAGTAGGAATCGAACCCACGAGTGTAGATTTTAAGGCAACTACTCGCACCACTACACAAGAACGGTTTACATAACAATATATGATATAAATATATAGTAATAATGAATAGGATTATATAAACCTTACATGAACAACTGCTCTTAAACTTACAACTTAATAATAAATAATAAATAACTTTATTGCACACAATTACATACAAAATTACACAAAAGGAAAGCTTAACAACTAACTACAGAGCGTGCAATGGGCGGTCTTATCACTAAATAGTGATCTCTTCCAGACTACCCATCAGAAAGAAGCTTGCAGTGAAACGGGCATGTGCAACATAACAGTATGTAATTATATTCCAATATAATTCCAATTTAATTATAATCCATATCTATACATAAACATACATACATTCATACAAACATATATACATACATACATAAATACATACATACACATATACACACATACATACATACATACATACATACATAAACACATGCATTATACACAATATAAACAGTGTAAATTTATAAATAATAATAACACCAATAAATAACGCAAGATGCTTAATATACCCACATACTAGTGGCTTAGGAGAGTAATAGCGGCAGTTAAGTCAAAGTAGTGTAAAACTTCTTAACACGATTTTTGAAGACAGCTATAGTAGGGGATTGACGAATTGTAACTGGAAGTGCATTCCACAATCTTACAGCCTTTACCGAAAACGAATCATAATAAGAGTTCGTGTTACAAATTGGTATACTTAACTTGTTGTCATCTAGAGAGCGAAGGTTTAGGTGAAGAGTAGGGTTACCAAGAAAAGAAAATCGTTCTTTAAGATACAGCGGAGAGGAGGGACGGAAAAGAATGGAATAAAGGAGAGTTACGGCATGGAGGTTACGACGATGCTTTATTGGGAGCCATCCGAGCTTTGAACGGTACTGCGAGACATGATCGAATTTTCTAAGTCCAAATATAAATCTAATGCAGAGATTTTGTAAGCGGTCTAGTTTATTAGTTAACTCTTCCGATAAATCCGGATAACATGCGTCTGCGTAGTCCAATATCGGAAGCATTAAACTGTTTACGAGCGATACCTTGGTCTTAATGGGTAAAAAATTCTTCCATCTTTTTAGCGAATGGAAGGTAGCAAAAATCCTTTTACTTATCTCAGCGATTTGAGGACGCCACGAAAGGGAACTGTCAACAATGACACCCAGATCCTTGACGACGCTGGAATAGCATAGAACAGTCCCGTTGAACATGACATTCGGTAGATTCGTATAGTTAATTTTAGACAGCTGCTTAGATGTTCCTATGATTGAGAGCTGTGACTTGCTAGCGTTGACAGACAAACCGAAAGACTGACTCCAGGTGTTAATGGTATTCAAGTTAGTGTTTAATGTCTCTATGGCTTCTGTAATGTTCTCAACAGGGGTCGTTAAATAAATCTCCAGGTCATCAGCGTAAAGGTGAAAGGAAACGGTAAGAAGTTCGGTGACAGTATTTATGAAGATGGAGAACAAAAGTGGGGAGAGCACACTACCCTGGGGAACACCAGCACTGAGACGGCAGTACGAGGAATAACGATCTCCAACAGAGATACGTTGTTGACGCCCAAATAAATAAGAATGAAACCACTCTATAACATCACTGGATATATTTATTGACTCTAACACTGCTGAAAGTATGTCGTAATCAACGGTATTAAATGCGTTGCTAAAGTCTAGTAGAGCTAATATAGTGACTTGTTTGTTGTCCATTCCAAATCTGACGTCGTCAAACACCTTTGTAAGTGCCGTCACAGTGCTGTGGCCAGGTCGGAAGCCAGACTGGAAAGGACTTAGGATATTATGCCTTGTCAAGTATAAGGTTAGCTGGAAATGTATGATACGTTCAAGAATTTTAGATAAGAAAGGAAGAATAGAAATAGGCCGATAATGTGAGGGTAATGAAGGATTAGAGAGTTTAGGGATAGGTATTACATTAGCAAAACGCCAGATATTAGGAAAAGTCTTAGAAGTAAGGGAGAAGTTGAAGATATGACAGATGATAGGCATAATCTCATCCAACACCAAAATAATCATTTTCCGGCTGATACCGTCACAGCCAACAGCATCAGATGAGATAGTGGATGCGTGTCTTTTAATCTCATGTGCAGTTATTAGATCGAATTCAAAGAGAGGATGACTGGGTTTGATTCGTGCCTTAAGAAGGGAAACAGTTTGAGCTTTGGCTGGATTCGGAATAGAGGAGCCCGAGAAGTGGTTGTTGAGGGCGTTTAGGTCTGTATTTAAGGAGATTTCTGTCTTAGAACGCCCAATTCCAACAGACTGGAAGAATCTCCACACTTCTGATGAGCTCTTTCTATCTACAGATGCGTGCACAAACTGTCTCTGAGCATCTCTACACACCCTGTTACATTTATTACGTAAACGCTTGTACTTACTTAGGTTAAGATCATTAGGCTTTGATTTATACTTAGACTTTGCAGCGTTACGTACAACTTAATACTGTTAGTCTCGCTGATGATGTTCAAAAACTGCAAAAAGAACAAAGAGAGGTAATAAATTTAAATTTTAATATATTTTCTGCTAAACGTGTTGATTTGTCGGTAAGCAACCAGGATAATGAGCATATAAGGAGCGCTTAGGATGATGCTATTTCGAAATATAAATTCATGCCACAAAATATAAGACCGCAATTACCTCGTTAGCCTATATACAGACATAATTCAGCGTATTTAAGTTTTATGGATATAATTTTAAAACAATATTTAGAAAATACACAAGATCTATCTCACACTCATTCAATCCTGTAGTATGGAGCCGTAGCTGTGATTAATGTAGTTTCTGTGAAGATTCCAACAAACAAAACTGTTTTACCTACTAGTTCAGATATAATAAAATTTCTTTCGATGATACTGTTTTCTTTAAGTTATTTGGATCGACTTACAGCCTGGTGTGAGGTGATAAGAGGTTAAACAATAGAAAACGTCATGTTTATTTATTTATTTATAGAAACTAACAGTCATAGCAATGTAAATTATTACAAAAACGTTATTACAATATAGACCTTTAGTTCCCTATTTTACAAATGTATATCTATTGTGTATAATATCACACTATGTAGGTAGGTATTTTAATCATTTTTTTATAAGTTACATAGTATTTTTTGTGGTTGTTAGTGACATTAGTTAATTAAAAGTTTATGAACGAAAGCCATAAGCATAGGTATTAATAGAAAAAAAACAGTCGATGTATTATTACAAAAATGTTTTACAATACTTATACATTTTTAGTTTCCTATTTTACAAATGTACATCTATTGTGATAATGTGTGGGTATTTTTATTAGTTACATAGTATTTTTTAATTATATTAGTAAATAAAAAGTTTATAATCGAAAACCATTATTTTTATAATTTATAATAACAAATTGTTGCATAAATACAATAAAAACTTATTTTAACGATTTCGTCAAAGAGACTTTGAAAGAGGTCAGACAACTATACTTAAGCCAAATTCGATATGGAATATTTAACAACAAACCGTTGCTTAGCAACCAACCATAGGCAGATGTTAACAACCTATTGGAAAATAATTACAATAATTATATTTTTTCATATTTATACACAGTAGTACAAGCTACATAAAACTTGAAATAAATAAGTCAGGGAGTAGATATATATAGATATATATTATCTATAATTATATGTTAAATTAACTTGTTAACGTGGGTATAACTAATTTCCCACTGAATGATTTCTAAATATTTTCATAAATATGTATATGCCTATATTAAAAATAGATACACTATCCCTGAATAGGGATTTAATATGATTAAAAATCTATGTTCAGATACTTATTCTCTTTTATTAGTTATTTTACTTTACTTACGTTGAATAAACATAATATTTATAAATTTGAAATTGTGTATAAAAATCGATAACAATTTACCTGTAACAAAATAACGACTGATCAAAAAAAGACCAAATGTTGCTTATCTGCGAAATTTTCCTGTCAGTGCTAGGGCGAGAGAAAAAAAGCCGGAAGAAAAAAAAACTCTCGGTACTCTTTTTAACACGTCATCATATTTTGTACATACAAAAAAAAAATTATTCAGAAAGAACGAGCAAATCATGTCACTGCCAAGCAGCCTTGTCATTTAAAAAATCTTTAATGCTATAATATGCCTTACTACATAATTTGGATTTAATGAAGTGTTTAAATTTATTTAGGGACAAATCTTGCACATTACCAGGCAGTGTATTGTACATATGCGTATACAGTTACCTACAAAAGAGTTACTTATTTTGTGGAGCCTAAAATTAGTAATGGCCAATTTATTTTTATTTCTTAAATTTATATTATGTCTATCACAGTTCTTGACAAATTTATTTTTGATTTTATGTGTGTATAATAAATTTTCAAAAATATATTGAGAATAAAATGTTAGTATTTTTATTTCCTTGAATTTATTTCGTAAAGACTCACGGGTGCCCATACCGTAGATAGCTCATAATTTATAACTAGGAAATTGGTGATAAATTACAAATTTTCATTACTAAAAGTGTGACAACCCTATACACGATGACAATTCTACATCGAATTTGGCTCAAGTATAAATGCAAATAGGTCCAAATGAAGCAAATTTTCATTATAACATGCTATGTTATAAAACTATTTTGAACATAACAGGTTCTACCACTTCAACGTATATATTAATAGCTTCCTAGAAATAAACTGCATTAAATCTTTAATATATTCTGACTAAAAGAAATCATGGGATTTTTAATCGCTTAATATTTCTGCGTTGAACATTAATTGGACATCACTCTGCTTTCCTCCGTGACGTTGATGTATTGAGTTTCTTATTCAACATTGAAGTTTGAAACGATCTATCTGATTAAATATTTGATATTATTTTGATGCCGAAAATAGATATTATATATATTTTATACAAAAGATTTCAATTTATTTGTTAACTTTTTCTTATTTCATTTGATTGCTTGGGTGTTTATAGTCATAAAATAAGTTTTGATATATCGTCTTGTATTCATATATATTGTAGTAAATGATAAATTTGATATAACAGAATAATTTTATACAGCTTGAGTTTTAATAAAATGTAAATGCTTCATCGCTATATTTTATTATATAAAATATCTTATAGCCTAAATTATGAACTGATATAAATATCATTTTAATTCGTTACGCTTACGCGATCTACTTTCATATTTTAACAGACTTACTTTTTTTTAATCAGTCTAATAATTACGTCTTCATAGAAAAATTTCGTTCGTGCTATTCGTCAAAAAATTCTTAATTTGGGTTTTTATTACACAAATATTGACTATTAAATTTTGCGCTTATGCGGTCTACAAAAAATGTATATTATCGCTATAAATATGTGCACATAGAAACACACATAGGTACTGTCGGATATATATATATACATACAATAATTCGCATTAATACGCACTTGATATGTGTACTATACGCATGCGATATCTTATGCACAAATATTTACTATACTACTGTACTATTGTTATAAATGGTTTAATATAATTATTGTTACTGTTACAGAACTTTATCCGCTTTAGGTTTATTTCACCATGTTACCAGCACCATTAAAGCCCTTAATTACAATAGTTTGGATATTTTTAAATTGTATTTTAAATGTCGTGCGTTAAAACAGCCTATACTGTTCAAGTGTTGCAAAAATTGGTGCAATGTATACAGTGATTACGATGCTATGAAAACACGATCACAGCGTGGGAATTACGTACAAGCTTGTATTTCCAGGGACTAACGCACTATCATCTGATTACATGTTTGTTACTAAGGACCATTGGGCCATAGCTCTCATTTTTAAGGATTTTTATCTCTTTAAAATCACTTTAAAAACGGGTCTGATTTTGAATAAAAAAAGGTTGAGTTATACTTAGTACATACATATTTTATAGGGAATTTATATAACCTAAAGTAATAGCAGCAGTAGGTATATATCAACACTTTCAATGACATGAACTAAAACAAAACATTAGCGAGCCATCCGTTACAGTTTGAATCTTGATTTATGTCACATACAATTGTATGTAATGTATGGCGTATTTATTAAAACAAGTGCTTAACGATTATGGCGCGGAATTGTGGAATTAATGCCATAAATCAATGCCAGAACATGTTTACGAGCTAACAGAGTTAATTCCTGTGTGACATGACGTTTATATTCGTGAATAATTGTTGATTGCGCACCGGGGATCGTACTACCACTAAATCTTAGGTGTAACAATTATAGTAGAGTTCCACTTATACTGTCATAATTTGAAAGATTTATTGGTTATCCTGTCGGAAGAAAACGCATAACAATTACATTACAGTTACATGGGAAAATGATAGTCTGTAAAATATCTCCTATCTCCTATCTCTAAAATATCTGTAATACATATATATATATATATATATATATATATATATATATATATGTATGGCCACGAAAACCTGCCATATTACATACTGCCATATTACATATTTTTCCTAATATTTCAATTTTATTGGGAATAGAGGCTTTTCGATAATTTCTAGAACAGACAAGTGAATTATTAGACACTGTGTAAGTTCATTTATACTAATAATGCAGGCATACACATACAGCAGGACAAAATATATTTAACTATACATACCATGCTTATTGATTGATCCGGCTTTTCTCGGCATGTGATACAAGTCGTGCCGAATCTTTTATGAGCATGAGCCACTTATATATACAGCAACCAACTGATACTCATCAAACAAATCAGATACTGGATAGACATAGTGGCCTCATAGGCCGGCACTCTGATAATTTCGTTTGTGTCAAACATACGAAATCATTGATAACACTATCAAGGAATTTCTATTAATGAGTTACGAAATTGTATGCTTAATTAAAGTACTTGTTTATTTATTAATAAATGAAAAATTATAACCTCATTGTTATTTATAATATGTTAAATAGATACGCCTATCTTTTGTTAAATACGTAATAATCTGTAAAATCGAACGTGTTGAATTTGGATGCACTATTTACTTTATTTACTTCTATTAAACACATCACCACGCACAAACTAAAAATTTAAAATTCAAAGTGAATTCAATGAATTGTAATAATATCTGTCATGGAATGATTCGGAGTTCGGACGGCGGATGTGATTATGCGACCGTGTCAAAAATCATAATTATTGGTACATACGGTATCGAATTCAAGATAATTTGATTTGACAGGTTATTAGCCTAGGCACTGCCTATTTGTTTATACTGAGATTGTTAAACCGACCAATGTTAAAAACACAATATTTAGCCATACATAGCTCTATATTATATAAACTTAAAACAAAGGACTATTTACAAGAGGCAGAAATGATAGTAACAAAACTTAACTTCGATACATTTTAATAATAATTTTTATGTTTATGTAAAACACAAATTTTTACATAATACAATTTACAATCTTACTAACTTAACATCTATGTTCCTATTACTATTACAATTTGCTTATGCTAGTCTATATACAACAATATAAGTATCTAGCATAACTTATACTCTATTTCGGTTATTAACAATTTTACAAACTTTTGTACAAAATGACAGGAACACTTCTCTATTTTTGCTGGAAACAATATCTGACAGCGATCCCAACATTTTCCTCCTTTAGGGGAGGTTGTCATTTAGATAATTATCGCTATCACCATCAGATAGGATTGATTTAGATGTTATATAGTACAGAGTGCGCGACACTGATTCCGCTTTTTGGGCCTCGGCCGTTTGCTGTAGGCGCTCCGAACCACTGAGTACGGTCTCTCCAAGAGGTGGCCATGGAGGGGGTGAAGATGTTTTGGTCTGGGGTTTTAAGTATCCCACATCCTTCCTCCTGTCTTCATAAACCATGACTTCGTGTGGTTTTCGAGGCCATTAGGTAACCGTACCTATCGTTACCTTTTTCATAACCGACTCTCATAGAATCGACGCTTATTCTTTCGGGGAGGTGGCCCCGGGAAGTTCTCCCTGTTGCTGCAGCCACAACTTTACCTGCACAAAAGCAGACTCCTCTCCCCACTCGAACAGAGCGACCACCTCGTTTTGCAACCGCACCGTCCGGTAAATCGAATCCAATTTCTGCCCAAACGCATTGATCTTAATTCCCCGCTCCCATTTCCCACTCTGACACTCTGAGCAAAAAAATTAAATTTAATAAAACTTTCAATGCATATGTGAGTATAGGTGAGTGATAAATACTTTTAACTAATATGTACTACGCACTGTGTCAGGTAATCCCTACTAATATATAAATGCGAAAGTAACTCTGTCTGTCTGTCTGTCTGTTACGCTTTCATGCCTAAACCACTGAACCGATTTTTATAAAATTTGGTATGAAGATGATGGAAAGGACATTGTGCTTATTTCTTCCGTGAAACAGCTTTGCTGTGTTTCGGAAAGAAGGGCAAGACAGGCAGTGTAATTACTGGCACCGAGACTTAACATCATATGTCTCAGGATAGGCAACACATAAATGAGTTGGCTGGGCTAGTTCCAGGTAAACTAGTTTATGTTCATGGGCGACGTCGACCACTTACCATCAGGTGGCACGTCTGCCAGTTTGCCTATTCAACTAACACATAAAAAAAAAAAAAAAAAAACATAGGATACTTTTTATCGCGAAAATAAGGGTAGAAGGGGTTGAAATAGGGGACGAAAGTTTATATGGAAGTTCCCTATTGTCAAACATACAATCATGTAAGATTATTCGATTGTTTAAGACAAAGACAAAAAAAGCGTGCACGGGGAAGAGGGGGGGGGGCGTATCGGGCGGTAGGCGGGGCGTGGAGCGGCGGCGGCGGCGGCGTGCTTACCATGTCGCGCGATATAACCGAATTCTACGCGGGCGAAGCCGCGGGCGGAAAGCTAGTTAAACATAATTGTATACTTTAACTCAATACGAGTAAGTAGTTTATGGCCTGAATAACTAATATAACAAATTATTTTGCAGAAATTCCTCTATCTTATATCTTTTAACGAGCAGTTCTTGTGTATATATATATATATATATAATCTGAATCTCGGAAACGGATCCAACGATTTTCATGAAATTTAGTATGCAGGAGGTTTCAGGGGCGATAAATCGATCTAGCTAGGACTTATTTTTAGAAAATTTCGTTTTATCCTTTTTTTTTACGCAATTAAAAAATATCATTAAAATACGAAGGTAAATTTCGCTGTCATTAATAAGCTTGAAATAGCTCGGATGGATATCGGGCGGATTCGAAACCAGAAAACCCGGGTTCGAATCCAGGTGTCTACAGACCAATTTTTTTTCTTTTTTTTTACAAGTTTCTTCTATTTTTTCCGAGAAAAACTATTATTGAAAGGTCTTTTTATTTTTTATTTAAATAACCAGTTCCTAATACCTACTATTACGTCAGTCAGATCGAAAATATTATTTATGTTTCATCAGTATGTAATAATATCTAAATATAATTTAACCGAGCAAAGCTCGGTCATCTAGGTACTAAATGTTAAAACAAATATCAACTCACATAATAGTTATCTCCGATTTATATGAATTTAATAACTCGTGAATTTGTAGTCATCAAAAGGTAGTAATTTGTAAAAGACATATTTAACTCGTGAGTAGTAAAACAAACTTGGAGGGGTAAGTTACTAAAGTTTTTAATGTCAGGTAATAGGAGCATAAGTACACTTTTAATTGCGATGATTTTAACGACAGTTTAGTTATCATTTTAATGATATTTTGAACGAATTAAGTGAGATGCTTGATAAAATTTTGGTATAACCAAGTTTTCATGCACTTGAAATTAAAAATCTGGACGTTATAAATTATTTCAAATTTAAAAGTTAAATCTCTGTGTCTTAGGCAGATATTAGAGACATTTATACTGTAATTATTTTGTATATTTGTAACATAATGTATACTCTCATAATCTCTCTGGAGCAGTTATTCATATATATAGCCTACTAATTGCGTAGGGAGAACAAATACATGAAAAGGTATACAAGGCTACAAAAGCATTGTTTCAAAATAAAAATATATAAAGTTTAAGATAAGTAAAAATTAGAAATAATTTTGTAATTTCTAAGCCTTCTCGGTTAGAATTAGTGTGGTCATATCACTTCCATATAGCTCTATGTGTTTTATAATTATGCGATTTATTCATAAAATTGCTAGAGCTGTCGCTCCAAGTAAACTAGAGCTAAGTCTAGTAGGAATTTTTTTTTCAATCCTATTACACCAAGGTTGAAATTATGAGTCCAAATTTTTTTACATAGCCAATTTAAAGATATTATTTATTTAGCCAAATTAAAGATAGTCAAATCCTGCGCTAGTGGAGTGAACATTATTTTGTACATTAAAAATAATAATTTCCTGTTTACTTGTCTGTCTTGTTTAGTTTGTCAATAATTTGAAAAGCTAATTTAAATATAAAGTAATCTAGTCACTGATTTTGATTTTGTCAAACAACTCTTAAATTTATATCTATACTAATAATAAATCTGTTAAAACCTCCGTTTCATTAATACACTATATATGATCAATAATAAATTTTAATAGCGCGCTTTAATTTCAATCAGTGCCATCTCTTATCATTTTTTGTTTGTGCACGTATCACGTAAAAAGTACAAAACCAATGTAAATAACTGTAATACATAAAAATTATACATAACTCACAGTATAATTTAGTTTTTGTTTCATTGTAATTAAATTTAAAAATAAATATTTAAGAAAATAGAAATACGCCTACGCGACATAGATGCCATCTGGTCTAACGAATCTTAAAAACTCACAAAACTTATTTTTGAGTTATTATTTTGTTAAACTTAAAAGTTTACTAAATATGTCGGATAGGAATAGAAATCGTTTTAATATTTTAGATAAACATCATTTTCAATTAATATACTATTATGTTAAATTATGTTTGTCTAAATATAAAAACGATATTCTACCATTATACGATAGATGGCGCAGAATATGTCAAATAATTTTTTGAATCGCGCTAACCAAAATTTCGGCCAAAAGAATGAGACTCGCCCGTATTTAACGAAATAATTTTTTTTTTATTTTTTTTGTATTTAGTATCTTAGTGTACTATGGTCTTGGTCGTTGTGTATTTGTTGATTATACAAAGTTGGATGGTTATAGCTATTTAAGTTGTAATCTATATATTATTTGATTAAAAGTCTATACCGGATTTTATCGCGTTTATTTAAAACTTTATATTTTTACAATATTTTAAATTATTTCCCGACGTTTCGGACCCTTTACAGCGTCCATGATCTCGGGGGACTGAGGTGGTGGGTGTCCGAATAATTATTAATTATTCGGACATCACATATAGGGTAGGGCGGGGCTAGTTGAGAAATTTTTCACTTGAGCGAATATAGCTCCTCAATGATAAGTTTCAATGAGTTATTATGCGGCCTGATGGATTAGTAATTTATCCCTTAGCAAAAGGATATACAGTATTTTCTTGTTACAAGTCGAGTTTAAGAGTTACAGCTGTTTAAATGCAGAAAGTCAAACATGCTCAACGTACCCCATAGGTGGGGTAAGTTGAGCAAGCATATGGGGTAAGTTGAGCAGATAGAAAATGTAGCCACACCATACCTTAGATATTTACCCGACATAAAATAAAATGATTATTTGTTAGTCAAACTTTTATATTTAATGATGATTTAAAGACATATTAGTGAAACAAATAGTAGTTTTCTTTTAAGTAATGAACATAGAAAATAAAATCAACTTCTACTTAATATTTAGAAGACCATCTTTAACTTAATGTTTGGAATATACTCAGTATTTCTATTTAAAATCATACTTTAACATTAATATAGTTAATTAACAAATTTAAAAGTAAAAAAATAAACATTATAGAGATATTCATCACTTAAAAACTTGATCATCGTCACTGATTGCATCAGCATTTCGCGCACATGTTTATGTGATTTGAATTGGATCCATTTTTTTCTTATCAAAGTTACGGTATAGGCTTCGCAGCAAATTAGAGGTCACTGCCAAACTCTAATTTCTTTATGAATCCTTTTTGTCACTCATTTGATACCGAATTGCTTGGCGGCGGCATTGATACTTTTTCCTTCATTTAGAATGCCTTTGCAGCATCGTTGAAGTGTTGGATAGAGTTTAAATCTCTTGAAGTCTTACATTTATACGCTCTCAAACAAAAATAATTTAAAAAATACACATTACTGTCATTTCAAACTGTAAACTTTCTTGAGTGACTCTTGCTCAACTTACCCTAGTTATAAATTTGTTAAAAAAGTGAGGTCACGAAAAAAACTGTTTGAATTAGAGTCAAATCCTTTCTAGATATCAAAAATATACTACATTTACAAAAGTAAAACACTTACCTGGTGTACCATAGATAATAACTGAGCCTTACAGGCGAAATATTCAGAAACATTTTTTTTTAACTTTTTGTACATATAATAAACAAAGCGTTCAGATACATTTTTCGATCGACAGATTACAAGTGGCTGTCATGTGATAAGTTCTGCTCCTCAGTCCGCTTCTTTTCGCCATATAATGTATTAACGTGTGATGTATAGTTTTTGAGATATTTCAATTGCCCAACTTGCCCCTTTGCTCAACTAGCCCCGCCCTACCCTACACATATATCGGACATTATTTAATTAAAATAACATTTTCTTTTGACACGTTTTAAAACTCAATCCGTCTATTATAAAATATTTTTCAGTATCGACGTAGGTGTAGACGATAAAAAAAATATAAATTTATAATTTTTAAAATTTTAGTTAAATACCCGTGCGAAGCCGGGGCGTGCCGCTAGTAAGTAAATAAAAATAACGTTACAATTTTAGCTGTTACTTCGAATAGTTATATTTGAATTTATATTTTGTAGAGTTGAGTAGTACAATTAGTATCACGTTGATGATTTTTGCTCTGTTAACTTTTCTAGACCTTTCTTAGACTACCACATAAAAGTAACCAAAAAAAAAATCAAACTAAATTGTCTCGAGTTCTTAATACTTCAGGAAAGTTTTAGGTCATACGTCATTTAGCAGTTTTATTAAAAACTATTATTTTAACTATCATTTTAAATACAATTTTCCTATGAAACATTTCTAATACAAAATATTTTGGTATTAAAAGGCAGCGATGTCCTTCAAGCTTAAGGCGGAAATATGATAAAATACACCCCCGAGTTGGATTATTATATTTATGAGCTCAAATACAATCTTCTCGTTATTAATATTTAAATGATATGTTGATTGTACTTATGTATTTTTAGAACATTGTCTTTACGTATACAAATAATACTTAACGGAAAATTTTATTGTTGTTACGCTGCGTTTAACTCAAAAACTATTTCAATTCAAGCTTGACTTAAAACTTGAATAGCAATACACGAGCATTTTCTCAATTTCAATTGGCAACAAAGTTGTTTTATTTTCTGAAAGACAAATAGTTGTAAACAAAATGAAATTTTCTGAAAAATAATAAAATGACAAGAAGAGTGTTCATAGTAAATTATTTATCATATAATCTAATTATTATCAAAAAAGTATTATAATGAACGATATATACTTAGTGCAACATAATTGAGTTTAAAAGGGGATGCGTTAGTTATCTATCAAATAAGTAATAAACAAGATTTCCCTTGTACGTATTCGTTTTCCGTTGTAATTTACTGGTTTCAGCCCTTGGCTGGCATGTTTCAATTACGGGGTAGTTCTCCGGACGTCATTATTTCCTGCTCATGCTGAGTTCGCTATAGTGCCCAATATTTCTTCGAATATTTTTAATTTTTGATTTTAATTCTAGTTAAAAACAACTATCCTTATATAAAAAATATATACATATACGAGTTTAAAGTACGATTTTTTATAAAGAGCCACCTCAATGTTGAAATAGAAATTCCTAAAATTTCCTATTTTAAGTATTAAAAAAATTTAATTGCAATTGAAATAAAAGTAATTACGGTCACCCGAAAGAAAGAAATAAAACAGTAATAAATTATGCTTAAATACCTTCTACTACTACGTTCTAAGTATATTTAAATCCAAGCTATTACTATCAAATGTAAAGTTTTCCTTTTTAAATGTAGTATTTGTATAAAAATAATATTAGTGTGTATGAACGCGTCGCTAGCCCTTATATTCCAGTCCATTCCAATTACAGAACGGATGTCATTATTTCCGCTGCCCTGGGATGCCTTGTACTGTGGAACTCGTCAATGTTTAGCTGACCCCCGAAATTCTTATACGAGTGATTCCACCCTCTACTATACCTGCCGTTTATATCAGCAGTATATTTAATATTTATGAAGATCTTGTAGTATTAGATTTTAAGACGAAATATTACTTGTATTTTACAAGTACGATTTTTTTTTTGTACAAAAGCAAATAACCGTTAAAGATAAATTGATTTTTAATTATAATAAATTAATTTTTAATAACTCTATTTATAATATCTATTACATAAATCGTACGATATTGTAATTATATGTGTTTATCACAGTTGTTTAAGGATATCATTAAAATTTACAATAAAACTATAAAATTGACCCGTTTATGTGTAGAAATTTTACTCATTAGACATTGTTGCGGTGAAAAAATTATAATGATGACGCTCGGCGAAAACAAAGGCACACAATATGGGCTCACATACGTTATTGTCGCGTTCATTATTGAGTCCAATGCTCATTAAAAATGTATTCAAATATAAATTATTATAATAAACGTTATTTGCATTTTAAGTAGTAAAAAAATACCAGAAAACAAATTGTCTCTTAGAGTACAATATAGTTAGGTTAGTTATTGTTTTTGTGGCGAGCTATGTCGGTAACCTCTTCGTGGTGCACCCTTTTTTTTTACGATGGGAAATCCATTTACGCAGCCCGCCACGCAAAGGCGACGGGTATGTGGGGCTCGCTGGCTGCGAAGCCAGAATACCCACTAAAACCCATCGACCGTCTGCGCCGTAGTGGGGCGCCACGGGATCGCTCGCGCACACAACCGTGAAGCCCCGACGCTTGGCCCGGAGGCCCCTCCGCATGTGATTGGAGCCGCTCGACTGGTCCACTCTGCTAATTCAGAGAAGTACCAGGAGCGGCTCCACCACCGAAATCTCCGCGCCCTCTCGGCGCCACTCCCTCACCGGCTGCACCTCCTGTGCCAACAATCTCTCCGCACTTTCGCGCTCCGCCCACCACTGGACCCCAGCTACCCCAGACGGCGAAACCCCTGAGCTGGGCCCGCACATCAGCTGGTCCATGGGCCCAGTGGCTTGTGCGCCTCCGCGTCCAACCACTGCACCTTCGCGCCATCGAATGGAGGGGGAGAGAGAGTCATCCCCCTCCTGCGCTTTTGCGCCCACCGCTGCTGGTTTTGGTCCACGGGTGTCCGAAGACCCCGACCACTCGCGAGGCGTTCGAGTGGCTTCCCCTATCCGCCACCCGGCCTGCCAGACTGACATGCAGTCTGGCGCCTGGTCGGGAGTCCCACATACTTGCCGCCTCATGGCGGAATGTGTAAATGCATTTCATCATCGTAAAAAAATATTATTGTTGTCTTTTTATCATATGAATGTAAAGTAATCGAGATGATTTATGTTGTGTGTAGTAAGTTGGATGAAAATAATCAACCTTTATAGAATAATTTAATTTAATAATTTACTCTGAATTAAATACTGGTTTAAAAAACCCTTTTTTAGAATATTTAAAAAAGACTGTACATGGCTCCGCTTTTAACGAGACCATGATTTTATAAGCGCCTCATTACACAAATTCCAAGAGTAAACTACCAGTTACAACGCTCGGATAAGATCTTAATATTGTATTGTATTATATATATATATATATATATATAGGAGGAGAAATATACTATTATATATATATATATATATATATATATATATATATATATATATATATATATATATATATATATATATATATATAATAGTATATTTCTCCTCTGGCCTTCGCCCAGCAGTGGGACGTTTACAGGCTGATTCATTCAATAGTATAATATTTTGGTACCTAGTTAATTAATTTATTATAATACATATTCTTTAATTTTAAAATAATAACCTGTTTTACATAAGTAATATAATAACTTTATTCATAAAAATAAACTATTACAAATTAAAACGTTAATTATAAGTTTTCTAGCAGTGATTTTATTTACAAAGGTTAAGCGGCAAATACGAATAATAATGAATTTCAGGTTTGAAGATTCGTTAAATGCTTTCAACTGTTTTAAATATGAAAGTTTTGTCTTGAAAAAGACACAAGAAAGTCCTTAAAAGTTTTGGTTTGTTTTCCGAAGAAGACCCTCGATAATGAACCCTTTTATTCAAATATGTTAGTGCGAGACAATTTGTTAAATACTTAATAAAATATTTTGCACTATCCATCAGAGTTGTAACTTCATGTAGTATTTAAGAAGTGCAGCTAATTAGGGCCTTGTTAGTATTTCTGTCATACGTTTTGTACATGTTGGTTTCTTAAATTGAAAAATTATTTGTACATTCATTAAGATTCTATTAAGTGTCAGTAATTTTTAAAGTTACATTAAATACTAGCAAACTAGTGCGGTTTTACCTGCAATGACAGCTGCAAAACAGGCATTAATATTCAAATGTATATTTAATTAATACAACCAGTAAAATTATTTAAAAAAAAATTGCTGTTTTTTACCGAATTACTATCAAAGGCATAATATCAAATTTAATTATTTTTTTTGTTATCTTTTGTTATTATACTTATAGATAACATAAGACAAATGGCGTTTGCGAGATTCCTAGTATATTTAAGTAACATTACAATTTTTAAAATTAATTTCTTTGTAAGCTTACTACTTTGCTCTGTCGTGTGAACTGCTTTGCTTGAACTATTATGTAATCCTTTGACAGGAGTCCTGTGGCTTTAACGAAGTCAGTCGGTATAAAGCGCGGCTGGATTTAATGACTAAGCCTTACAGGGACGATAGACAGGTAGCACTAAATCCGGAATACGCTTTGTTCTTTTACACGATCCTCGTTAAATATTTAAACTCGAACGAACGGCCTTTTTACAAAACTCCTATGCCATTGCAACGTAAACTCTTATATTTTTTAACGTGAAACGCTAAAGATCACTGTAGGAAAACTTGTAATAAAACAATGTTTCTTGTAAAAGGTTTTATGAAAACTTCCGTTCGAGAAATTTAATTTCTTTTTTATTATTAAAAAAGTATAATTAAATTATCTTTCTATCAACACGTCCAGTTTGCACAAATACAATTACCTTTTTTTAATTACTTTTTCTCATAATTATAATACTTTCTTTGCAAAATAGTTCAATTCAATGTTTCCATAACAGCAACACTGTTCTGTAGGGGTGTGAGTAGTCGCCTTAACTTTAGCGGTCGCGGGTTCGGTTCCCGCTCGGGGCAGAGCACGTAAAGCCTGGTTGTTATCATGATAGCGATCATTACGTATAGTAGGGAAATTATCTGCCAACCTGCAATGGAGCAGTGTAGTAGGTCAAATTCACCTGTTGTCATAGGAGAATTACATGGAAAAGTGTCATTTGCCCAGCAGTAGGACGCTTACAGACTAATTCAGTTTTAATTAAATTATTCAGAGCAATATTTAACCAAGTATAAGAGCCGACCTAACTGAAACACACCATTCTAAAACTCAACGTGGCACAGGAATTTCTTTCTACTATTATAATATTCATTACTATTAAATAAATATTCTGGTGTAGTGGTGCGAGAAGTTGCCTCAACGCCACGCGCCGGCGGTCGCGGGTTCGATTCCCGCTTGGGACAGATATTTGTATTTGTACATAATTTTGTTTCCGGCTTGGGTATATGTCCTTGTGGGTTTCCTCACCGTGCCTCGGAGAGCACGTAAAGCCATCGGTCCCGGTTGTTATCATAGACACCTAATAATGATCGTTACCCATATTAGGGAAATTTTCCATCAACCCGAAATGGAGCAGCGTTGTGAATTAAGCTCCAAACCTTCTTCTATGTGGAGAAGAGGCCTCCGCTCAGCAGTGGGTGGTTTAAAGGCTGATACGGAAAATAAATTTCTGGATTCGTACATTTAAATTCTGAAAAATAGTTTAGATGAGTTATTATAAGTTTATTTTCGTTATCATGATTACATATTGAATTGCAAAGTAAATTGTTTATGTAAAGGTCGCGGGGCTAACGTTCTTTTATGAGGAAATAATCGGCACGTGCCTCACTCCACGTATTCCGGAGTAGGATTATGTTGGTACCATAAAAAAGGACTCATGCTAGCATTCCAATAAACATAATACTGTTGAGGACATATAATACAGGAAAATTAAAATACAGTAAACATTGTTGTACGATAAAAAATTGGATATATCTCAAAAGTTTCAGAAAAATTTGTATATTGAAAAATAGTCCATGTATCCGTCAATCCAAAGTGGAGTCGCCCCGTGGCTTAAACTTTGATCCTTGGAGCATTTCAAGGTTGTGATATTCGTAGTATAAAACGGTATTATATACAATATTGCGATAATGTAAAAAAAAATTGAAGAAGTGAACCAATAAATTAATATAAATGTCCATATTATACAAAAAGATGAATTTGAAGATTTATGTCTCTGTATATTGGTAATTTGTATATTTTATCAGGAACAATTTTAATACATTTTTTATTTTTACGTACCTACAGAAAATACACAGTGAGTAATTTTTACAAAGTTAAAATTTCATTCAACTGGAATTATTCAGATTTGTTTTAATTTAAATTAAATCAATAAATAAAGCGAAGTGTATCTATACTTTTGATTCTCTGCACACACCGATTATACATATTAAATTAATTATATCATTTTCCAGTTCAGAAATTCAAAAATTTGTGAAGAAAATTTATTTAGCTTTTTTTTTTTAAATTAAGTAATATATACATAGGTAAAACATATATAGGTTATCTTTAATAACAATGTCATCCATTATTGCGACAAAGTAAAAAATCTCGGAGTAATCTTTGATAGTTATCTCTCATGGACACCTCAGTTGAGTGAGTTGAGTCGTAAATTATTCACTGCTATCAGCTCACTTTGTCCATTCCAATATTTTCTTCACTTGCCCACTAAAATTGCGTTAGCACAGTCACTCCTTCTACCAATTCTTGAATATGCCGATACTTGTTTTTTTGACCTTAAAGAGGAGCAATTAAATAAGCTTGAGCGCCTTCAGAATCTTTGTATTCGGTTCATATTTGGTCTTCGCAAATATGACCATGTCTCTAATTTTCGCAACCAACTCAAGTGGCTCCTAATCCGTTTTCGCAGGAATACTCATATCCTCTCGCTATTATACTGTGTACTCTTCCACCCTAACACGCCCCTCAAAGAAAGCTTCGAGTTTCTTAGCGATTCTCATGATCGTTCCCTAAGGTCTAGCTCTAATTTGATTCTTAAAACTCCTTCTCATTCTACTTCATTTTATTCTAACTCTTTCTCTGCCAAAGCTGTTCGACTCTGGAAATCTCTTCTCCTTTTTATAAGAAAAACTCAATCTCTCCCTTGCTTTAAAAAACATCTTAAAGAACATTATTTGTCACTAAATATGCCATAATCTTCTTTATTTTAATATAATTTACGTACGTATTTTATGTATGATATATTTTTACCTAATATTTCTGTATGCATATCTATAATATTATGTGTGTATATGTGTATGTATGTGAATATGTATGAGTATGTGTATGTATGTGTATATATTATATTGTATATGCCATTGTACACTTCATTATCCGCCTTTACTTTACTCTGTCCTATACCCAAAGGTTGTCTGGAAGAGATCGCTCTATTAGCGATAAGACCGCCATTGTACATCTTTCTATATTTGTTATGACTTTTGTTCTATTCATGGTGTACAATAAATAGTACTATATAAAGTAATAAACTATAATACATATCTATGAATAATATATTATCTGGGTCGAAGCTTGAAATATAAAATAAGATTTAATTAAAATAATTTAGACTTAGCTTGTGAAGTCAGCAGTGTTTATATACTAAATCCGTAATATTGAGAAGTCAATGTTATAAAAAGTTGATTTTTTAAGTTAGAATGACAAAGGTTTACATGGACTTTTAATTAGATATAAATAAGCACACTACGAGTATTCATGATTTATGGAGATCACCACTCTTCAAAAGTAGGGCGACGTGTAAAAGTTTGTATCGGAACTGAACTGAATGGAATTAGTGTGTAGACGTCTTACAGCTGCACAAAAGCCTCTTTTCTATATATAGGTAGAGCTGGAGATTAATTTGCAACAGTGCTTCACTGCGGGTTGTCAGATATTTTTTCTACCATGAGTAACGATTAGTATAAGATTATATTTGACTAGCTGTGCCCCGCGGTTTCACGCGCGTTAATTTAAGGGAAAAACGTACTTAAATATTTTTAAACAATTACTCCAAGAGTAGATACCCGCCTCGTTGGTCGAGTGGTCGCAAGCGTTACTACCGAGCAAGGTGTCTCAGGTTTGATTCCTGGGTCGTTCAACGTATTATTAAGTTTTAGTTTTTATTTTTTGCAAATTCTTAGTAAAAGAGTGGTGTTATATTTACTATAAAATGGAACTATTGTCAAAAAATGTCTCGAGAAGAGAAATAATAAAGGACGCAACGGAAGCTCTCAAAAAAGATTATTTTTTCCCGTTTTTGTAACATTTCTTATGAGTACTCAGCCCCTATTGGTCGTAGTGTAATGCCTATAGCCTTCCTTGGTACATGGGCTATCCAACACAAAAATAATTTTTCAATTCGAACCAGTAGTTTCTGAGATTAGCGCATTCAAACAAACAAACAAACAAACTCTTCAGCTTTATTATATTAGTATAGATAACAACCGGGACCGACGGATTTACGAAGCACGGTGACTCACAAGGACTTACACCCAGACCGGAAACAAATTTGTATTTGTATAAATATTTATTTCTGGCCTAAGTGTATATATGCCTTGTGGATCTATATTTTCGTAAAAAATCTATACAAATATTAAGGTTATTTTTATTTTTATTAACGTTTCTAAAGTTCTTATATCTATAATAGCATTAATGCAAAAATGTTGCCTATAGTTGCAGTTTTTTTATGTGACTGTAATTTGACGAAGCGTTAAATTGACTTTAACAAAAAATGTCGTGTGTACGGAGTACACATGTCAGAAGTGAAACATCTTTAGCAAACTCAATTTAAAACTTATTAATATTAATAGTTAAACATTCTATTACTTATTTACGCGTTGTTTAAAGCATTGCTAGGATACGCGTTGCTAGGATATGCGACATTATAATATCTCATTCTCTCCTACACATTTTTGTATTTGTGTCTCTTACCTGTCATTTTTCCGTCGCATCCCGTTTCAAATCACAACGATTCTAAAGAAGTTTCACTTCAATAATAAAATAAAAAATGCCTTGATTTATTTACACAATAGCTTATTTTCACAATATTTTTTATGCTTTCATTTTTATTTGTATGGGAGTTCTCCCATATCTTTAGCTATTATTCTGGTAAATGTTCGTTACTTTTGAAGTTAAATAAATGATACTATATTTTAAGTAGTTATGTTAGTGCTATATTTTATCTTGCTGCATGATGTGACATGTTAGTACTTACTATATTTTACGTTACTAATATACTTTAGTCTAATTTAAGCAGTTTGGGAATTATTACCTTTTAATTCCTTAAAAAAAGTAGAGTACGATGATGAAGAGGTACGTATTGGTGACAAGATTTAGCATGTTTTGAAATTAACTGAATTACAATATCGTAATTTTAAGTTATTTGTTTTTAAGTCAGCTTAATTTAAAAAAAAAAAATTCTTTTTAATGTCGTAATTTTTAGTTTTTATTTAAAAAGTGAAATATTTTTTTGGTAATTAGTAGTAATAGTTTGTTATACGTTCTAATCCATATCATAAATACTGAACTAATGTTAATGAAATTTTTACTATTCCCTAAGTTGAAAAAAAATGTAAGCAAATAAACAGAGAATAATTACGATCCAACTATCAGTTTTAGAGAAATCCGTAGACAAACATTCATGCATACATATATACATACATATTTTGATAATCATATCATATGTGAATATTTTGCAGTTCCAATAATATTATATACATAAGTTACGAATTGATAACCTCCTTTTTTAAATCGGTTAAAAGAAAAAGGATTGCTGTTTGGGGTGGTTTTTAAACAGCTGACACGTATGTTTATTCTTATTAAATAAAGAATTAATAAATTCATAACTTTATAATATCTTATTAATTTTATACGTGAGCTATCGTACTATTTATATTATGAATAAGACAGATTTAAGAGAACGTTTTCAGATATAAAAGAGCTTTGGTGCACAATATTATGCATAATTCACAAGCAATGACTTTCTCACACATTCAAGGTATCTCTGATTATGTTTTTCATCTTTGAAGCATTTCGTTACCTTTAATGAAATCCAGTCAAAGGGAAGAAAGAATTTAATTTAAGACGAATCAGAAAATATTCAGCTGCCGCTCGCTAGTTATAAATCATTTGAATGCTAATAAATTCGACTAACCCCTAAGGCCCCAGGTGGAAACAGGATTTCTTCTCGTTCCATCTTTGTTTTTAGGAAAAAATTGAATAATATTCTGTTCTTTATTAATAAATTCCTTATAAAACGAACCACTGCTTTGAGGTTTGGTTTAATACAGTAATGGAATTTCATTTGTCTTGGTTCAACGTAGTGTCGAATAGACCGTTGTTATGTATTTAACCTAATTCACAACCTTTGTTGCTTAAATATTTGTACACATTGAAATTCTGATTATTTTTATTTTTATTAAACTGTAGAAATAATTTGTATATAGGCTAATTCCTAATACATAAGTGTATCAAATTTAGCAAAGTATCAAAAAAAAAATTGCTTGTCTGTATAGTCGGTTTACGGACAACAATTTTACGCGATAACGTCGTAAGATAACATTGATAAAAAATTGCATAATTTTATGAATTAATTTGAATTATTATCATTGAGTTATAATTATTTTGTATTATACAAAGAATGAGTTAATTAAATTAATTACAATTGTTTTCGATAAATTAAGTTTCATTTGCACTCGTTTATTTAAATATTTTATTACTTAAATTATAAAGATTAAGTAACAATGTACCTGCTATTAACAATTTATTTACAACTTATATACATGTGTGATATTTACTTATACAATCCTCCAATCTGCGTTATTGTTTTCATTTACAAACCGAACGCTTAGACCGATCGTGCCTCTCTATCACTTGTTCCGCGCTCTCGCTCGCGAAACGTAACAATTCTTCGTGCGGTGCAGCCGGCATTCATTGATTTAAAAGACGTTATCAAGTCAAAAAAAAATAAAAACTAGATATTTTTCAGTAGAATAACTTGAGGTGTTCAAAAACTAACCTTTGTGTCAACCTCGTTTGAAAAAAATAACAATTCATTAAAATGAAAGCTGGTTAAAAAATTAAAAAGTTATTTGCATAGTTTATTATATTAGTCGCCAGTAAACAACGAGGACAGAATAGCTTCCATCTCTGTGACGTTGTGATTGAGCTATGCAGCGGCCGGCGCGCGGCTTAGTCGCCTACGAGAGCCCGCTGCGTAAACTTGTGCTACGTCGCTACGTGGTCGTAACGGTAACGCGCCTACTATCGCTACGATAATGCAAACATTCAGTGGTTATTGACACTTATCTACGTAAAAGTGCAATTCTTGTGAACTGTTTTTAAGTTGGTTGGTTGGATTTAATTTAAATTATTTAGAGGTAAGATTTTAATGCATATTAAAAGTTTCCGTTATTGATGATTTTATAATAACTTTAATTAAAAAAAGTAAATGTTTACCAGAAAATATGGTTTCAATAACACTTTTTGGTAAAAAGCAAGAAAAAGTTACAATTAATGATAAATAATGAACCAAATATCAATAGACCTTAACCTATTATACTAGTACTTACCTATAGGGTCTTTACATATGTTATCGATATAGTACTATAACGAAAATAATCCATTTTGTATATAATATTTTTTACGTTATTTATTCTTCTTAAGCGTTATTGTATCAATTTATTAACAACTTCCAATAAACTGAATATTTGAACACATTTTAAGGAAAAACAAAAGATCTCTTACTACAGGTACAGTACTTACCTATAGGGTCTTTACATATGTTATCGATATAGTACTATAACGAAAATAATCCATTTTGTATATAATATTTTTTACGTTATTTATTCTTCTTAAGCGTTATTGTATCAATTTATTAACAACTTCCAATAAACTGAATATTTGAACACATTTTAAGGAAAAACAAAAGATCTCTTACTACAGGTACACTTGTCAAGTTTACCAAAAACTTTAAGTTATGAGGTAACAGAAGACTATTCTGTTGTAAAATTCCTTAAAAAAATGAGATCCAGTCGTTATCTTTATAAAATTTTTAGTCATTTAATAATTTGTATATGTGGTAATAATTAATAGCACTGAATGCACAATTTTAGAATTGGTAACTTGTCAGAAATTATAATAGGTTAAGAGTGCTATAAATTGAGCTTTACGATTTCTATATAAAAAATTGTAATGTGTTTGTTAGGATAGATGGATATTTTTTACTCTTTCTTTTAATATTGCTTAACCGTTAGCACTTAAAGGTTGGGATTGGTTTGTAGAGATTGATAAGAGTACTTTTTATCCTAGAATTCCCAAGAGCTTAGGTTTAAGTGGACATAAATACGGGGTATACCTAATAAAATAATTTTAATTTATTTATTATATAAAAAAAGAAACGTTGTAGATGAATAATTAACTCTAATACTAAATTTAATTTTGTAGAAAGAATATTAAGAAACATTTGAGAACATAGACTAATTATAGTTTCAATAAAGAAAGTTCAAGTAAACAACTATTTTCTGTGTTTTTTTCTTTAATTTAAGAAGTTGAGGTAAAGGAGGCGTTAAGAGGACTTAAATTACTTTAAAACTTACTTTATTTTATAACTATAAATATGATAATTTTTTTAACTTTCACACTAAGCTGAAATAGCTTGGTGTAAAAGTTAAAAAAGTTGTATTGTTTTATTTATTATCAATTTATACCACACGATAAAAATAACACAACTTTCAATTCTGATTTCTTAAGAATCCTTAAATGTGAAATGACTGCTGAATAAAAAATTTATTTATAAACGTTGCATGCACGACTCATGTGAGATGTTCTTAATTGTACATTAAAAATTATAAATATTATGTTGGTTCAATATTCATCCGTGATAGACGGTCATACATGAGTGCTTAAATATATTTTTAAATACTTTGGAAAATCCAAAAGTTCACGCCTCATAATCTCATTTATCATAATAAAATTGTTAAAAACAATTAAACCACATCGAATTAGACCGTGAAATTAAATAAGATTCCATTCCTAACTATACTTAAGCGTAAGAAAAAAAAAAAGAACTCGATTAGTGAAATCTTTCGGTCGTTGTCATGACCACATACAGGATCCGCACATATGGACACACGGACGTCCAAGACGGAACTTTTTAAAACAGTTTTTTAAATCGTTTAAATGACAAAAATGACATTAAAAGTATCATGAGTGTTAAAAACAGTGTTTTTTCTTAATATATGTGTGCATATATTATTTTACAAGTGCAATATACGATAAATAGAGATATTTTAAGTTCGAAAAATTACTCGTTTTGCGTGAAGTGAGAGTAGAGCCCACGTCAATACTTCGCTTGTGAGGCGTGCAACAATATTCATCGCTGACAATCCATTTTTCAACTTAAACGGAATTCTAAATTAGTGTTGTTTAAGGAAATTAGTTTCAGCAATTGTTTACCTACAATATAGGAATGAAATAAAAATTACAATAGAAATTTAAATAAATGAAACATGAGCATGACATATGCATCAATTCAATATTGAATTGCTTTTATTGGGTATATAAAATTAAAATAAATGCATGATTCTTTTTCGCTTACATATGAATTACTATTTCTATATTATTTTTTATACTCATTTGTTATATAGAAATAGCAAAAGATTACGTAAAGCTGAATACTTAAGCTTATATTATATATCTTGTTTACGTTTCCTGGGTAATTTTGGACCCGTAGCAGCACTACACGTCACTATTTTTCTCTCCCCCGGTCTTCCTCTTACCATAGGCACATTAATGGTTCTTCTTTTAGCTGTCTGGTGCTGCTGTTGCAACTCAACAGTATTTAAGAGCCGATTTTTCAAAGATGTCGATACGATGAATCAGTCGTTTCTCTCCAAGGTGTAGCGACGTCTACGATCAAGATCAGCAAGGGGTGTTCTGACGTAAAATTATCACAGTCACTCATGAACATGACTCCTCCAGCATGGTTCTGTGTGGTTGTTGTGCTCTGCTGTTAATACCAGTGGTACACAAGGTCTAGTCTATTGGCTACACTTAGACTCTATCACAACAAAAACAAGTGGTGGTATTTTGATGTAAAAAAGAAGATTTTTTTTCCGGTCTGGGTGTATATATTTGTTGGTCTCCCAAGCGTTCCTTGGAGATAAAGTAAAGCTGTCGGTCTCGGGTGTTATCATGGATACCTGATAGTGATCGGTACGCATAGTAGGGAAATTATCCGCCGACCCGCAGTGCAGTGGCGTGGTGGATCAAGCTCTATGTGGGAAAGAGGCCTTTACCCAGCAATGGGACGTTTATAAGCTGATTCAGTTAATTTCAGTTCAATAGCCTTAAAACTAACTGACACAAAAAAAAAACACTTCACTTACCTTCATTATCAAATGACCTTTGAAATATGTCTTTTAGTTGATAATATTTGTCACTTATTAATAAAAAAATAAGATTAATAAGTTGCTTATTAAAGAAATGGAAACGATTATAAACGATTATCAAGATCTTTCCTCATATAAAAAGTAAATGCGAAACATCTTAATACTGAGGCATATATCATCATCATAATCATCATGATCATCATCATCATCACCACTACTACCACCACCACCACCACCACCACCATGATCATCATCTACATCATCATATCTGCCGTTGTATGTCCACGGTTAAACGTAGGCCACCCCCATAGACCTTCAGAGCGACCGGTTCAAAGAAGTCTCCACCCAACGCCTTCCGGCGACTATCCTCAAGTCATCTGTCCATCTCGCAGATAGCCGTCCGACGCTGCGCTATCCGGTACGTGGTCTTCACTCGAGAACCTTTCTGCTGCATCGGCCGTCAGTTCTATGCCCTGCCTGAGTTGATATTTCCTGCCCACTGCCCATTCACTTCAGCTTACAAGTCCGCAATTGTCTGGTATCTATTTACGTCCTTAATCCACTGGATCATCTCGGTATTGTTTAGGACTGTTTTATATTTTCGAAATTACTTTACGGTTTCGTCTAAATTTAATTAAGTGTATTACATATAAATTGCTGTTACGCCTTACCTTAGACCTTTGAGTGAATGTAGATGTAAATACACAGTTGGATTACTCTCAAAAGATCCTTTCATTTCCACAGATAAAAGATAAGATTAATCTTTTTTCGTATGTTTTTTGTTCACATAAAAAAATTAAATTACGTACATATGTTTACAGATTAAATATATATGTAAGTTCATGAACATAGTATATGATTTATTTTCAAATATCTCTAAAAGAAACTAGAGAGTTAGTAGTATTCTTGCCATCGCAAAAACCCTTGTCGGTGTTGCAATATGATAATCATATCGTCAATCGTTAACTGTCTATCGTAGCTAATTTAAAAAAAAAATTGTTTAAGAGCTTATTTAAAAGCCTGTTGCTATTCATACGACAATTATATGAATAAAATAATAATTATTAGTACAATTATTAATAAATAACTAACTTAAGCACAAGTAGCGTAACTTGTTTAAACTAATGATTCACAGATCTATTACTACGGAGCTGTTACTAATAACATTGAATTTCCATTAAAGTTTCTCTCCTTAATACCAAGTTGAAACTTATAGGGCCGAAACACATAACCGCGTTGCGACGCCGCAACGCAGCGCAAATTCCAGTGTTATGACGTCATACTTGTTGACAATGATTGATTGACATTTTGTGTTTTTTTATATATTTTTTTTGTGTCTATTAGACATGGGTAACTCAATGACTCTGACGGCCGCCTGGTCGAGTGGTCAGGCAACTGGACACTCTACGCAGCGGTCGCGGGTTCGAATCCCGTCAGGTGCAGATAATTTGTATGACGAATATAGATGTCTGCACCGGGTCATGGATGTGTATTTATGTATATATGTATTTATATCTTAAATTTATTTCCGTTCCTAGTACCTGTTACACAAGTTCTTACGAACTTACCACGGGGCTAGGTTAACGTGGTGTGATTGTTGGTTAATATTTATTTATATATTTATATTAATGAATTTGTATGAACCGCATATCAGCTCATGAGCCATATGCTTTGAACCGGAGCTGTGAACCGGATCACAGTTCAGCTCAATTGTTGTTATGTTGTTACTTTTAACTATTAGATTTACAGCTAATTTAAGACTCATTTCAAACAAATGACATGTATGATGTACCTAAATTATAAATATGCATTAAAGCAGCGTTTCGAAAACTTATTATACTGATATTCCGCTTAATAGCTCTTCAAACGATGATATACTCGTTCTAAAGTAGGGGAAAATTTTTTTTCGTCCATCATCATCAAAGCATTAAGCTTTGTATTTTCGAGAAAAGTACTCGCTATCAAGATTTATAGCCTTACTAAATGGATGTATCCAGTATCTTCTTTGTCGTATATTTAAAACAGAATAATGTCTTCTTAATAATAAATAAGCAATAAGTTTCTTACGAAGATCCATGGCAGAAACAGGTCTATCCACAATAAAAAATCACGAGGAACTGGTTACCCTACCATACGACAGTAAAACGCTCTTTTTCGCGACGCCGCAACGCCGCAACGCAAACTGCCGATTTTAGCGTTGCGTCGTCGCAACGCGGTTATTTGTTTCGGCCCTTAAAGCTATTTTTCTATTATTTCTTGAATTTAGAATCAAAACACTGATTTAGAATTATAAACTTTTTATGTTAATATATTATTGACGTATTTTTCACTTCTGCGGTAAAGGAATCGTGATCACGTGGTAAAGCAATCTGTACAATTTAATATACACATATCAATGTGCAAGTTTTAAAAGATGAATTGATACATTGAATGTTTGTTACTTTTAAAATGACAAAAAAACGCAGAACAGTATGACTATGCGTATAAATATGGGCAGAGAAATAGATTTGCACCAGCTGCCTTATCTTAGTGCTTCATTTTGTTATCTTTATAATAAATTTTGATATAACTGCGTAATAACGTTATTTAAACAAAAAGATCGAAGTAAGTTATTACTTTTAAATTGATTTTTGATCTTTCACAACAAAAATCAAAATAATATACACTAAAAACCGAAACATTAAATAAACCTTTTGAATCTTCATAAACAAATTCACGAACAATGTGGAATATTATCTTCATTTGGACGTTTTACGATGATGACGAATGATGTATCGTTTATTAATTATTCACTGCAGATTTAAAAAGAACTTTTTACATTAGTCTATCAGCTAAGTTATTAATATAGACATTTAAAATATTTATTTATTTTTCGCTCTTCAATTATATATATATATATATATATATATATATATATGTGATTGTTTTATCACGTGTATATTTTGATATATATATTTTTTTTTTATTTAATCAGTCGTAGTCGTCTTTAATAAAATATTCAGAATATTATTTTATTTCACAATTTATTAAGTCGGTTCAATGACATGCGAATGGACCAATAAACTAAAGTGTCAAGTGTGGCGGCGTGTCGCTTTGACGTATCGACGTTCAGTCAGGGGTCGCGACTGTCAGCCATTTCTCTAGCTAACGATAAAACGAAGACGATGCCACGATGTTTATGCATTCCTAGTAAATGGTTCACCAAAAAGTGATTTATGTTGAAAGTGCTTACATCGATCGAATGATATTTATTTTGTTTAATACAATACCTTTTCTCTATATCAAATACATATTAATAAAGTTTTTTTTATATTTCTTTATACCTATGTATATTCTTAATTGAAATTGAAAGAAATAAATTGAAATTTGAGTATTTTTAAATGTTCGCATCAGGCCACATAATGTCCAAATAATATCATAAAGTTAATTTTGTATTTACTTATTATTATTTTGAACTGTTAAAACTGCCCTTCTAAAATTCTATAAAACTTAGTAGAAATGGTCCAAAATCTTAAATCAGACCAATTATGAAGATGTTACCGATACTACTGATGGCGATATCTCCAAGAACGTCACCGAAAAAAAAAATTTTTATACGCCATTGATGCACATTATATATGGCCAAAAATGCAACAATTGATGAGCTTATCACGTCTTACACGCCATGCCGTTGAAATTTTCGAGAAATTTTTAGGTTAAACGATAATTTTCATATCATTCAGATATGAACGTAGCTATGATTCCAACAGAAATGTTTATATGGAAAAGAGGTTGATTCTTTTGGATTACATGACTTTTTTACAAGAATTTGGGTGACTTTATCATTACGGTTTTCCTAAAGAAAAGAGTTGCTACGATCGACGTTTCTACTTGCATTAAGTCCACTACATTTATTCCTCTTACGTAGCTACAATAGCTCGATTAGTATATTTCACATGTTATAGTATATTAATAATAATATTACCTATGTATATTCATAAAAAAATTGAATACACCGACAGAAACATTCACAAACGTAATATAAACACGAGAAGGAACGATAAAATTCTAACGCCAAGTTTCCGACTTTGCAAGGTAAACTTTTCCTTTATAGACCATGGTACTCGTATACGCATATATAATAGAAACCCACAAAGGATTTTACAATTGCCAATTAATACTTTTAAAGTTTTTATTTAAAAGTGTTTAGTAGCCGAAGCATATTACTCTATTCTTATAAAAATGACAAAGATTTGTTATGGTTCTTCATGGGTTATTGGCGCTGTCTTTCATGCAGGACATATGACTGATTTGATAATGTTTCAGTTATGTATTGACAGTTTTAAAAAAAAACAATAACTGTGAAGTTTCTTGCCGATTCTTCTCCACAGAATCTACATTCCGAATCGGTGATAGCTTCATATAAATTATAAATAATTTATTATATTTGCTTTGTAAAATGACGTTTCAAAAGTGCTACTGAAGCCTACTTGGATTAAGAAATTTTTTTGACGTGATGACGTCTTGTAAATCGATGAACGCCGGCTGCATGCACGAAAAAGCATGATTCATTGTCACGTTCCGCGAGTGCGAGCGTGAAAAAAACGATAGAGAGGCACGATCGGCCTTAACGTTCGGCTTGTGACGCATCTCTCTTCCACTCCATTGGCAGATGCGTCCGAGTAGAGGAGAAAAAAAAATTGCATAAACGAATTCAAATAAATCTTAGTTTATCAAAAAAAAAATTAATTTTCAATTAACTCCTTCTTTGTAGTACACAAAATAAAAAGCGTGTAATATAAAATATGTAATATATAATAAAAAAGTATGCAATTTTTCATCAATATTTGCTTATGAGGTTATTACGTAAAATTATCGTCGGTTAACCGACTTTACAGACAACCAATTTTTTAAATTTAGGGGATAGCCTCAAGCAATAAAGTTAAATAAAATTTAGCTGATAGTGCTAAACAGTGTAAATATTTATCATTTATCACAAATAACATATTTTTCCCAACACCAAAAAAAAAGAGAATATATTTTGATTATTTCTTTTTTTTTTCTGGAGCGAATTTCCAAGTTAAATCAAAATTATCGGAAAATTCCGATAATTTTGATTTAACTGGGAAATGCTATTCACATTCTTGTTATCATTCCACGCGGACGTGATTTGTATAATAATTATTTATTGTAATTTAAAATTTTATATGTATATATACATATATATATATATATATATATATATATATATATATATATATATATATATATATATATATATATATATATATATATATATGTGATTGTTTTATCACGTGTATATTTTGATATATATATTTTTTTTTTATTTAATCAGTCGTAGTCGTCTTTAATAAAATATTCAGAATATTATTTTATTTCACAATTTATTAAGTCGGTTCAATGACATGCGAATGGACCAATAAACTAAAGTGTCAAGTGTGGCGGCGTGTCGCTTTGACGTATCGACGTTCAGTCAGGGGTCGCGACTGTCAGCCATTTCTCTAGCTAACGATAAAACGAAGACGATGCCACGATGTTTATGCATTCCTAGTAAATGGTTCACCAAAAAGTGATTTATGTTGAAAGTGCTTACATCGATCGAATGATATTTATTTTGTTTAATACAATACCTTTTCTCTATATCAAATACATATTAATAAAGTTTTTTTTATATTTCTTTATACCTATGTATATTCTTAATTGAAATTGAAAGAAATAAATTGAAATTTGAGTATTTTTAAATGTTCGCATCAGGCCACATAATGTCCAAATAATATCATAAAGTTAATTTTGTATTTACTTATTATTATTTTGAACTGTTAAAACTGCCCTTCTAAAATTCTATAAAACTTAGTAGAAATGGTCCAAAATCTTAAATCAGACCAATTATGAAGATGTTACCGATACTACTGATGGCGATATCTCCAAGAACGTCACCGAAAAAAAAAATTTTTATACGCCATTGATGCACATTATATATGGCCAAAAATGCAACAATTGATGAGCTTATCACGTCTTACACGCCATGCCGTTGAAATTTTCGAGAAATTTTTAGGTTAAACGATAATTTTCATATCATTCAGATATGAACGTAGCTATGATTCCAACAGAAATGTTTATATGGAAAAGAGGTTGATTCTTTTGGATTACATGACTTTTTTACAAGAATTTGGGTGACTTTATCATTACGGTTTTCCTAAAGAAAAGAGTTGCTACGATCGACGTTTCTACTTGCATTAAGTCCACTACATTTATTCCTCTTACGTAGCTACAATAGCTCGATTAGTATATTTCACATGTTATAGTATATTAATAATAATATTACCTATGTATATTCATAAAAAAATTGAATACACCGACAGAAACATTCACAAACGTAATATAAACACGAGAAGGAACGATAAAATTCTAACGCCAAGTTTCCGACTTTGCAAGGTAAACTTTTCCTTTATAGACCATGGTACTCGTATACGCATATATAATAGAAACCCACAAAGGATTTTACAATTGCCAATTAATACTTTTAAAGTTTTTATTTAAAAGTGTTTAGTAGCCGAAGCATATTACTCTATTCTTATAAAAATGACAAAGATTTGTTATGGTTCTTCATGGGTTATTGGCGCTGTCTTTCATGCAGGACATATGACTGATTTGATAATGTTTCAGTTATGTATTGACAGTTTTAAAAAAAAACAATAACTGTGAAGTTTCTTGCCGATTCTTCTCCACAGAATCTACATTCCGAATCGGTGATAGCTTCATATAAATTATAAATAATTTATTATATTTGCTTTGTAAAATGACGTTTCAAAAGTGCTACTGAAGCCTACTTGGATTAAGAAATTTTTTTGACGTGATGACGTCTTGTAAATCGATGAACGCCGGCTGCATGCACGAAAAAGCATGATTCATTGTCACGTTCCGCGAGTGCGAGCGTGAAAAAAACGATAGAGAGGCACGATCGGCCTTAACGTTCGGCTTGTGACGCATCTCTCTTCCACTCCATTGGCAGATGCGTCCGAGTAGAGGAGAAAAAAAAATTGCATAAACGAATTCAAATAAATCTTAGTTTATCAAAAAAAAAATTAATTTTCAATTAACTCCTTCTTTGTAGTACACAAAATAAAAAGCGTGTAATATAAAATATGTAATATATAATAAAAAAGTATGCAATTTTTCATCAATATTTGCTTATGAGGTTATTACGTAAAATTATCGTCGGTTAACCGACTTTACAGACAACCAATTTTTTAAATTTAGGGGATAGCCTCAAGCAATAAAGTTAAATAAAATTTAGCTGATAGTGCTAAACAGTGTAAATATTTATCATTTATCACAAATAACATATTTTTCCCAACACCAAAAAAAAAGAGAATATATTTTGATTATTTCTTTTTTTTTTCTGGAGCGAATTTCCAAGTTAAATCAAAATTATCGGAAAATTCCGATAATTTTGATTTAACTGGGAAATGCTATTCACATTCTTGTTATCATTCCACGCGGACGTGATTTGTATAATAATTATTTATTGTAATTTAAAATTTTAAATTTCTAGTTACTAAAAAGAGCACAAAATAAAGAATAAATACTATATAAATATAGTATACCGACACAAAGAAAAAAGAAAAAAAGGACACAATAATTATCATGCGAAAAATATTAAATAAAGAGTTCATACAAGCATATCTTTTACAAAAAAAAAAAAAAAAAACACAAAACACAAAACCAAAAATCAAACTGCAGAATGCTAATTACTTAATGACATGAAGACCTAGAACTAACTACGAGAAAAAGTATATTAAATTTGAAGGTGTTAAAATATACAATAAGCTCTCTATGAATATAAAGAATACTAAAACTTTAAACAACTTTAAAACATTTTTTTAACACTGGGAAATGCCTTTACGCCTTCCGGCCGGAGAGGCGGCGGGTATGTGGGACTCGCTCGCCTATAGAGCGCTCGCGGGCACCATGAGGACTGTATTGGCCTGGTGGCGAGGGGTAGCTCCCCTTCCCGTAATTTGATACACGTACTTATCAAAACACCCATGCCCTATAAGTACCTGCGTCAGCCGGAAGATCAGCACCCCGTGCCGCCTTCTGACCCAGCGACGAAGATGGGAACGTATAGCGTCCACCGTCGCTCGGCCCGCCGCTGGGTACTCCAGGTCCTCCTTCCACCTACGGATCAGGGCTCTCTGAGCCTGAGGCGTCTGGTCCGCAACTTTAAAACACTCCTAAAAGAACATAATATGTTAACTTAAAATGAAATTAAAAAACAAAACCCTTAATGGCTTAGTTAAAACATGCCAAAAACAAGCACATAAACACACATATGCAGTTATGCACACACAACGCATGTTTCAACACACACACACACACACACACACACACACACACACACACACACACACACACACACACACACACACACACAGACACACACACACACACATATATATATATATATATATATATATATATATATATATATATATATATATATATATATATATTCATTTAAAAATGTGTAAAATTCTAAAATTTCTAACATTCAAACTAACACCACTATGCCACTTCTAGTACTCTTAGAACTCTAGATCTGTAAGGTATTATTAGACTAATTTTATTTTTATATTTACCCTCACCTGTCAAATAAAATATAATCCATAATGTCTTAATATTTATACTTCTGTTTTTTTTTTTTTTTTTGTATAACTATTCTAATAACTATTGTAATATTTTCATTTAACTTTATATCTGTACGTACAGCTAAATATTGTATTAGTTAGGTAATAGGTTTCTTAGTAAGCAAATTGATTCAAATAAATAATTGAAGAACAATAAAGATCTTTTAACATAATTGTATTGAACTATGTAACAGGGTATTTGTTATTATTTCCCTACATTTAAGACGTTTTTTTGACTGCAGTTGTTACTGTTTAGTTAAGTTTTAGTTTAGAAGTCAAAAATACAAGAAAAATAATATATTTTTAGAGTTGTCTTTTCCTTTTATTATTTATAAAAGCATATTATTATGGATATGTTTATGGCTTGGTAATAATTATTAAATAGTCTAGGACACGCTAAATGTTCCGAGACGAGCTAACCGATGTCATTAAAGCTTACGTATAATAAACTAGCGAGCTAAATCTTCCGATAAAAATTTCAGAATATACATCATGTCTTGTATCATATTACATTATCCATTAAAGTGTTGTAATAACCGTTATTTAGCTAGAATAACTATATAATTAATTATTTAAAGGTTAAACTGCTTTCGTATCTCTCATCTCTAGAATAGCGTTGTATTATGGTGCTTATTATATAGAACCTAAGGAGTAGGATTTCCGTTGTTCTCTCTGAGGGAATATTATTACGGAACTACGGGTTAGTAACCTAACAAGACTCAATTTAAAAGGATCACGCTTGTTTACAGCAATGGACGTCATGACAAGCTGATACTACAATTTATTTAGCTTTAATTAATAATGACATGGTTTATTAGAGTTCTGTGTATTAATAATATACAAATCTGTTAATTGAAACTGAGATAATGTTATGTATTATATCTATTACGTAATTATTTTTTTTAAGTAAAATTTGCTACATTATTTAGAGTTAACTTAGGCTGTAAAATAATAAATATGCTCTAGAGTTAAGTAACAAAAAACTTAAGTTATTTGTTAATCTCAATTTAGCAACAGAACTGTGGAACTTTTAGAAGAATATTATACAGAAACTCTTTGTGAAAATAGGTGTTAAAACATACCACATGAAACTTTTAAATACACTACTTTGACTACTTCTAATTGCCCACATTTATGAAGACAGCTGTGGATTTTCCTAGCTGTAAAATGCTCGGTTGAGACGGTGAATGTGGCCTCAATTGTTCCATTGAAACGTTCCCCCGGGCGCCAATAGCAAAACTTTGGAATACGAGATGTTAGTATACCAGTCGAAGAATATATGCGATTCTTCGGGAAGCAACTTTCTTACATAACTCTCGAATATATTCAGTTCGAATAACATTTGAAACTCTCTAAGTAATTCGCTGGCGTGTGTTTTTTAAATCATTGATGAATTAAAACCGATCAAGTACAAATTTTATCACATACGTGACTTTTTCACACAGTTTTTTTACTTCAACAATAAGACTAAAACCTTTTGTAGCGTTTTTTTTTAAATGGTTACAGCAGAAGCTATATAGCGGCCTTTTTTCTCAAAATTCACGACGCCCAAGGTTCGATTCGGTGGTTGAGGCAATGTCGGCAAGGTTGGCGGAAAAAATCATAAGACGGGCATACTTTTACCATCGACTGCGAATAATAGATCTGCAAGGCACGTGGATGACATTTTGTGAGATGTTCCATTTAATTTTGTATACATATAGTTTATATGTATATTCTACAGAAATCCCCTTCTTTCTAGTATTCCGCTTTCGTGGCGGAGGCGGATGAGAAAGGTTTTGTGAGTTTAAAGCCTAATAATATAGCAAGACACAAAAAAAAGCATTAAAGTCAAAATTAAAATGTAATTTTTATTTTTATTTTATTTAGACACAAAACTTTTCTTGGTTAAAAAAAAATCAACAATTCGATAAGTTACGTGATTTTATTTTATTATATCCATTCATTTTGAGGTGTTAACTAACGAAGTTAATTGCTAAAATATTTTATCTAAATCCTCAGTAAAGCCACAATCCTAACGGTACTACATGAAGTGTGATTGTGATGTGTGATTTAAAAATACTTTATTGACTAAATTATACGTAGATAATTTTATATTACCACAAGTGATATTTTTCGAGTTCATTGGTATTGTATAAAATAAATGCTTCATGCTTAATTGCTTTACTAATTCTTTTTATTGAGTTACTCAGATAATTTAACCAAATTTAATATTTTTGACTTATTCGATGCACTTCATTCGGTCGTAATGGCTCAATTTACTAGCGCATAAAGAGATCGTTTAAATTTTATATTCATTGTTGCAAATGGATACAAAGATGTACCTCTGTGTGCAATATATTGCGAACAAAACCACAAAAGTTCATCGCATTATATTCCATTTTAATTTTATAAATTTAATGTCATAAAATAAAAGTAGACTTTCATAAAGCAGAGAGAATTTTATTATCATGAATAATAACGATAATAATTTAAGTCAATGCTTTCTACTACTATTACTTTGATTTCTACAACATTTACAGTTTAAATATTTGCATTAAATTTATTCCGTGGTTTTATTCGCATTAAACGGCATTTGCTGGTACATATTTCGTTCTAATCGAGTAACATTCTCCAACTAACCCCAGTGATATAGCTGCTCCGCTCTTATCCTGATCATATTTTGTTGTTATATGATGGCAATGCAGTATCTATTAGAAGAATAACAGCGTGTCATAAAAACAGAAAAATAGATACAAATTGTCCCCTATATGTCTCACTAAGAACATTGGGTTTAACTTACAGCTAGGACAGTTAAGATGATTAGTTATTAATATTTATAATCTAGAGTTAATGGAAAACAGCAATGCAATAATTGTTCTAAACAAATAATTTCTTAGTTTTAGTTTTTAAAATATGTGTTATTGTCTTATGCGGTGATATTATTACGTACTTTATTCTTATGTTAATAGTTACTTTTGTAAAGAACGTTTAAATAATATCACTCTCTCAAATAATCTGACAACGATCCGAAGCGATTCAATCCGATCGGTGCGGTATTTATTATTATAAAACTTTTTAAAATGCTATCAAAACTATTGTTTTGTTAGCTAGTTTTATTAATCTGATAACAAATGTTGTTAAGGTGTCCTCTTAGTCCGGTCAATTTAGACATAAAAATAGTGGTCAAATAACAAAAATTCCCGAAGAGCCAAATATTGGTCGAGAGCTGGGGCTTACCATTACAAATAAAGTTTTGAAAATGCCCATCGATCCTATGTGTGCTACAAAAGTTATTCGGGATCAAAGGTCAAAATTTGAGGTTCTTTGGATTTTTCTCGAAAACGGTAAGTAGAAAAAGGTGAAGTTTTTTTAAGTTAAAAAAAAACTTCAAACCAAAGTTATAGATCTTAAAATTCTCTACAAAAATGGTCTTTATGACTTTTTTCCTAAGTGTTACCATTTCTGAGATATCGCGATTCTCAGAGTCTTTCTTTCTTATATAGAGCGTGCTAAGCAGCGTACTCAGAAATTCAATATTTCTAAAAATATTGCGAGTCGCCAAAAATCCTTTTAAGGGGACTCTTAGATAGTCAAATGGAATGTCCGTGCCAAATTTCATGACGAAATTCGGTATTTACTTTTCGGAAGTTTATCAGAAATTAATTGTTTGGGGTGAGAGAGTACTATGGCTCATAAAGGAGGTTTCGAAGCCCTAAATAGATATTCAAAAGATATTAGGAATAATAATTGTCAAATGGGAGGAGTTATTGTATTGTTAGCAGGCGATTCCCGGCCGACTTTACCAGTAGTGCCCAGAGGAACGCAAGTGGACGAAGTTAAAACGTACGTGAAGCATTGAAGACCGTTCTGTTGTAGTAATGCGAGTAGTCACCTCAATGCCTCGCCTCAATGCCGGGACAAATATTTGTATTAGTGCAAATATTTGTTTCCGGTCTGGGTGTATGTCCTTGTGGGTTTCCCCACCGTGCCTCGGAGAGCACGTAAAGCCGTCAGTCCCGGTTATTATCATGTATATCTGGTAGTAGGGGTATTATCCGCCCACCCACAGTGAAGCAGCGTGGTGGATTAAGCCAACCCTTTTTCTATATGGAGAAGAAGCCTTCGCTCAGCAGTGGGTTGTTTACAGGCTGATAGATTACTGTACAGTACAGAAACATTTGTGGCCTTCAGTGACGAAACTGAGCCTTGTCTTAAATATGAGAGTCCATCTGAGGGGAGATGTTACCGCCTTACAGTTATCAGACCTGTTGCTTAAAATAGGAAATGGTGATTTCCCGGAACTGGATAATAATATACCTAATGTATGATTGTAAATGATTATGTATTTACCATAAATAAAGCTTAAGATCAAACTCTTAAGGTAATGGGAGTATACTTGAGGGAAAGCTGCTTCTCCCACAACCAGTTGTATGTGGCATGTTCCAGAGTAGCCTGGTGATTCTAGCACCCGAAGGAAAAACAAAAAATATTGATTATAAAGAAATACTGTGGAAGGTATAGTATTTCGATTTCGTTGTAAAAAGATAATAGCCCGTGTAACCAGTAAGTTCACCAGATCAGAGGCCGAGCTTCGTGTTCATAAAATATAAAAAAAATATATATATTATTTTAATGTTTATTTAACCTTTAAATCCCGACTCTATAATAATTGTTATACTCTATATGTATTCGAACATTTTAACATAATAATTTATATGTTATAACAAAATTAATGACATAAAAAACAAATTAAAAATCCTATTAGATAAATCATATTAGACCATTTTCGACTTCTACGCGGACGAAATCGCGGGCTAAAGGCTACTATATATATATATATATATATATATATATATATATATATATATATATATATATATATATATATATCACAATTTTTAGGAATACGCAGGTAATAACGATGTTTTTAGTAACTGCCAAGAACAAAATTAATTTTAAAGGTAAGCATGACTCGACGCTACCGCGCCTCGTAGCAATTTATATGTTCTATTCACTGGGGTATAACGATTCAATATTATAAACAGGAAATATTTATTTATGGTAAAAATATTGAAAGTAGAGACCCAGAAGTAATCATACAATAACTCAAAGAAGAGAAACATTGTTTACTACTTATGAGTATAACTTTAAACCAATCTGAACACTACAAAACTTTATTTAAACTAGCCCGCCCAAATAACAATGCGATATGAAACTTGAAACCTTGAATATGACGTTTGACGACGAAAGTTCATAGACTATATTAATTTTTATCGAACAGACGAATCGACTTAGCGTTCGCTACGTGTGTGTTACTTTGTCTACCACTCTAACTTCGTTATCGTTATAGCGTTAGCGAATGTAGAAATGGAATCGTTTCGGAGCGACTGCCACTTGTCTAGGCCCTCTGATAGGTCATCCTTCATATTTAAAATAATTTTGTTTTTAATTCACATTCATTTCTATTCTTCCGTTATAAAAAATACGTTAAAAAATAACGCTATCCGTCTCTCTCTTTATGTTGCTCCGCTTAGGTCTATACTACGCAACGAATACTGGTATGGTTTTATTTTCTGAGAGACTTTTTAAGAAAGGTTTTTGCCTTAACTATTTTTTGTATCGTCGTTGATGGTAAAAAAAATCGAATTTTTTCAATCAAGTCATCATCAAATTGATATGAGTGCTTTTAAGGTAAGAACAGCATCAATAGAACTTTCAAACGAATAAAAATTTCCATGATATCTCACACACACTTTGTTTTATTTAAATTATAAGATATAAAAGACCCTTTATTTAAGTAATTAAGTATCCTTTTAAGAACATTATTCTTTAAAAAAAATATCCTTGAACTTGTTAAAAATATTTTTGATATTATAAAAAAAAATTTTAAATTGTTGTTAGTAATTTGGTATTTTTTTATCTCTTCTATATCACATACGTGTTTTATTTTAATGAAAAAAAAAAAAAAACATAAAAAGCCATCAATTTTATACAAATCATTAATTTTATATCGTACGTATTAAAATAATTTATAGAATTAGATAATAAACGAGAAAGCGAGTTCTTTGATGTTAAATGATCATCGACGTCTATAAATACCAAAGATGTTTCAAATGCGTTATTGTATAAGAGGGTAAATGTGAGTTAAGGTTCGTATATCGACTTAAATATCAGAGCAACCGAGAACACTTGTGGAAGTATGGAATACTGTGTGTTGCTTTACAGTTAATATTTAATTTTTAAAGACTACATTTAATATAATTAAATACATACATTATTTTTAAACCAAATTCTGGTTTAGATATATGTAACTATTATAATATTGATAAGTAATAATATTGCAGACATCACATCAGTGTTAACCAGCCAAATTATCTTATAGATAAAGTTATGACTCACTAAAATAAAATTAGAAATATCATTTCCTATATAACAAAATTATACTAAAACACAGTTTATATATTATTTTTTTACAAAAGAGTAACTGCGGAGTTTCTTGCCGATTCTTCTCTGCAAAATCTACATTCCGAATCGGTGGTAGCTTTACTTTTACATTAAATAATAATCACTTTAAAGCGTTAATTTGTAAAATGACGCTTCGAAGGTGCTTGTGGGGCCTATTTGAATAAAGTTATTTTTGATTTTGATTTTGATATAATGAAACTTAATGTAAGCAAAATTATATGAACAATAAAAAACCAGATTTCCATTAAAAAATATAATTTTTTTTTTGGCGTGAAAATGCTCGAACGTCGTTTCAGTGTAAAACGTTAAAAGCAATCAATCGTCTGCTAAACGCATGCTTTTTGCATCCTAAAAACTGACTGGCTCTAGTAACTGTGTAAAAAAAAAATTACCGATGGGCTCCGAGTCAGTTTGTGTAAGTGAAGAGAAAATAAGTACGCACGCAAGAAACGAAAACTCAATGTAGGTATTCCACTTCCATTTTTGTGAGATACAGTACCACTTGATCGAATCAGCCAATAAAATCTTAATTTTTTCTTCAAAATTGAAACAAAGTGCATAAAAAATAGTCTCATAATAAGGAGCTTATTACGACACGAGAAAAACCATCGTAATTTTGGAGCAGATGAAATAGGATGCTGCTTAAATCCAGCAAAAAGCCCTGAAATTGGAAAAACCAGCCAACGGATAGATTAGCCGTATTGGGGCGCGAGCGAACCATTTATTGAAAGTCGGGGGCCAACGCGTGAAGCCATTAGTTTTGTCGTTCGCTTGAAAAAGTGTCGCTTTCGCTGAAACATTAGGCAGGGGTGCGCTATTCAATTGCCGAACGTATTTTATTTGGTTCCAATCGATCTTTAGACAACAGAACGCACGTCGAATGGAGTGTCTCGTGAGGCAATAAATTACGTACCCGCGATATGTTAAATTACATTGTACATTCTTAGAAAAACATTTTATTGAATTTCTTAATCAAATTTTTCAATATATTACCATGAATAAAGTAAGAATAGACATATATGAGATATATTCAATTTTCAAAATAAATAAAAGTGGCTTGGATATTAAATTTAATTGTTGAAATTAAAGTGTGGAAAAAAAAACCAGAACGATAAATCGAGATAGGTTGGAATGGAAATATCCGAATCATTTAGATATACTTGGATCATTTATGGAAGTTTGTCTGAAACAAAAGAATAAATTAAGAGAAAACGCAATTCTTTTAATTAACAAAATTTACGTAAATCTTATATTTACGACAGGCATTTAAAAAGTTCGTAGTCTAACAAGAAAAATGAAAAGATAGGAATTTATTTATTTATTTTTCAACATATTCTCTCCCAAGTTCTATACACTTCTTCTATCGGCCGGGCAGGTCTACTATACCAGTTTTAAAAAAATCTTCGTCCTTACCTTCAAAATATGTATCGACAGCAGCCTTAAACTCTTCATTTGTAGAAAATTTTTGACCTCCTAAGTGGTTTTTGAGCTTTGGGAATAGATAAACTTCCACAAAATTTTGATCTAAATTCTTCAAAAATTGGAACTGTATACTTGTATATTGTCTATATTAATGCAATAAATGGATATATTAAAACTTAAGAATATAGTCAGAGATTTTACGGGGCAAATGTGAAGCCAATTAATTACATTAGACCAATAAATTTAGATTTAACGTATTTAAAATTTGTCTATTCCGTTCACGTTAGGACTTAGAAAACATGATCACATTTCTGATGTATGTATAAAGCTCGGGTAGCTTTCTTCGGGTAGCTACTCGCAAATTAATAAGTAAATAAAGTAATGGTCTAGGCTTTAAATTTGAGACAAAAAATGTAATTGAGAAATACTAGATTTTAAATTGTATATGATCATAAAAATAAAAAAATAAACTCCAGAACGTCCGGAAATTACAACAAGTGCTTCTGTTGTATTTTCTGTTTTTTTTTTTTAATTAGATGTAAACATGGATTTATCACTTTTGATGTACTTGGGCAATCTTCTTTTTTTATATGTTCAAAATATAAAAACACATACATAACATTTATTCATGAGCCTGCCGCGAAAACTCACAAGAGCTTATCTGGACAAGCCGCCGCTTCGCATACCATATTAACAGATATTTATACCATAGGTACCGTACCATATTATATAATTAAGTAAGTAATTACGAAAACTTTTGTGAATATTAAACGTTTAAAGATTTTAGTAGGTGCTCTTTTAGCGATCTTCTATATTTGCGTTTGTCCCGGTATAACTCTTGTAGGTCTTCGGGAAGTTCATTAACTAATGCGGGTATTATGGTATTTGACATTCTAGCTCCTTACAAATTTCTAGCATTCGGTATCACAATTTTTTTTGAATGTTCAATATTTTTTAAGGTCAATACCTTAAAAAATATTGAACATTCAATTGGGTCTACATTTTTCGATTACTAAGACGGATCATTAACTTCATTTAGGACATTGAATTTAACCAGCGTAAATACATCCATAACATTGCAATATTTAAAAATATCATTTTCATTCAAGTTACTTTTAAATTTTGGGATAATGACTTTTAATAGACGTAACTGTAAGGCATAAATATTATTTAAATGACTTTTTATAGGTCCTACCGTAGCTACTTAGTCCATAATTGATAACAGATTGAGCCAGGGCTAGATATAGTATTCTACAAATTTTATATGGGAGCTTATGTTTCAATATATATAATTTACTCAGTATGGATCTCAATTTAGAGCAGACCAGGTCTATGTGAGGCTTCCAGCTAAACCTGTCAATAATTATGATTCCGAGATAAGTATGCTGATTTACTTTTTCTCACAACTTCTTCAGAGTCTTGTATTTGTTGAGTTGTGTTGAAATGTTATTAGTACATAAAAGCTCAGCAGCAGTAGGTATACAATCTGAATCTAATTCTGACTCTGAATCTGATTTTACATCTTCATCCTTTTTATCTTCTGAATTTTATTTTTTGTGATTTTTTTCTAAGTGATTTTAGAGCTTCTTTTTCTTTCTGTAGTTTTCTTTTCCGATTCTGGTAACTGCTTAGTTTTTTTTTAGTAACGCCAGGGTGTTATAATAGTCATATAGTTCAAAGTTTTAAGTCCAGAGGGATTATTTCTGCATAGGCTTTAAAATGTCTTCACTAGATGACGCCACCTTATTTAAAGCATATACCAATTCAGAAATAAAACATTAACCACAGAAATAAAAACATGACAAAACAATTCCGATAATTTTTTCTCAAAAAATCAGCATCCACTTGTTGATGTTCAATAATCCATTCAACGAATTTCTCTGTGCATCTTTGCTATGCATGATCTTTTTGCTTTAATGTGTACTGAATATTATAATAGATCTTTACTGAGAGAGTTTCTTGAAATGTGCAATTTTTCTTCACGACGCCGACTTTTCGTACTTCGTAATTAGTAGTCGGACATCGTAGTCTGGACCTGGGTTCCTCAGTGGCAGGCTTAGTGATGGTGGACGTCAAAGGCGTGGTCAAAAGGCGGCATGGGGTGCTGACTTTCAGGCTGACGCAGATGCTTACCGGTCACGTTTGCTTCGGAAAGTACCTGAACCTAATAAATTTAATCCTCCTACTCGCCACCAGGGCAATAGCGCTCATGGTTCCCGCGAAAGCTCTAGCGAAGGCGGCCCGCATAGATAGGCCAACAGTTTGTCACGGTTGAATGCGAAAGCGACCCCGTTGCGCCCCACTACGACGACGATACGTTCTGCCGTGTAAGCGGGTCCTGCATACCCGTCGGCTCCGTGCGGCGGGATGCGTAAATGCATTTCCCAGCGAAAAAAAAAGATGGAACAAACGTCGGTCGTTACGATTGTATGCGTATCCCGTAGCGTTTTAGTGGATATTCTGGCACGTTCTGCAGCCAGCGAGTCCTACATATTATTATATTCTTTATTGCACTCAAAGACAAAACAGTAATTAAGTTACAATTTTTGTGTGCAAACCTACCCCGTTCTGAAAGAACATATGTACTTTGTACACTGCAAATATTTATTATAACATGTTATTCTATCAGACCAATCAAGAAAGAAGATAATTTATGTAACCACACAGCGTAGATGCCATAAGGAAGTGTTGACAGACACAGGTCGATTCAGCCCTGTCAGTAGAAAAGACGTCCCATTTCTATTATGAATATACCTATTATTACAGTTTGATTTAGACTATTAGTGTTCTTTTAACATCTATTATATTACACTGGCACTAAATTTAAAATGTATTTTTCAGAAATCAATTATAATAAAAATAAAACTTATCCAGCAAATTTTTATTGATTATACTTATGAGATCTCGAACTTAGATCTTCCAATCTATATGCTGACTAATACGCATAGGATTTTAAGCGCACGATCTCCAAATTATAACCCTTGAAGGAATTTAATAAAATTTATTTTTCAAAATAATTCACCAATATAACAAAAGAGATCAAAACCTGTGAGGGGTGTACACCATTTTATCCCCAAGCCGTTACCAGTACCTAGTTGGACATGACATGAATAAATTCGGTAATCCGGCTCCCAGTAATTATTTTAAAACCCGTAAAATTAATATGGATAAATGTGTAACACATGTCGTGTACGATATCTAAAGTTACGTATTAAGATAACTATAATTATTATTACTCATCAATGAATAACTAGTTGTGCACTAGCATTATACGAGTTTAATTTAATTTATTTTTATAATTGCAGATTTACATTAATTTAAAATATTATTTATTTATTTATTTAAATGGAAGACTTGATAAAATTTTATTTTGTAATAGTAGTGTAGTGTACAATGTTTTATTTCGTTTTAAATTACTTGAATAGTGGTGCAAAAACGAACAAATATGTAAGTATTTCATTTTTAGTATCAGTTATGTATATTTCATAATTTTTTTAAAGAAGATTTTACACATCACACACAGGATGTTATTGACATTGTGCATATTTCTGCCGGGTTTTTTACGCTCTGAATTCGTAACTGAATACGGGTTCAGCGATATAAATAGTTCAGTTTATAAATAAATAACTTTATTAAAATAGAATACATTTATTTAAAAAAAATAAAAATTTTTTTAAACTATATTTAAAAAAAAAAACGTTTTTCGTCTCCTTTTGATCCTATTATTCCATTCTCCTAAGTACTCGTATAATTCGTTTATAAAACTCGGTCATCTATAAATTTTATTGTATGTACAAAAATGACGATTCAGACGATTTTTTGTAATGTGTTAGTCGTAAACCTGTAAAGAATCTCGGAAAAAACTGCTTAGAAAATAGCATTAAATTTCGTGTGCTTTTTGAGTAATGTTAGAACAACCTATTTATACTTATGAACAGAAAGAGGACAGATTAATATTTTTAAAATATTTTTTGGCTTATATCGGTATCTTTTTTATGACAGATCAGGTCCAATGCTGCTACATATAAGTATCGCTCACCACGTTATGGGCAATATGTTGACAATGCTGTCAATTATAGATTACGTCGAATTTCAAACACTGGGCGACTACTAGTATAATATAAATTGTGTAAGAGTTCTTAATCATTTATTTCAAATATTATAAATATAGACATCCCGTTTTGTTAACTATGTTTATGTTTAAGTTATTGTTATTCATTTTAGTCTGTGCTGCACTGTATCAGACTGTAAACAAACCACTGCTGAGCGAAGGCCTCTTCTCCATATAGTAGAAGGGTTGGAGCTTAATACAGCACGCTGCTCCACTGCGGGTTGGCGCATAATTTCCCTTCCATGAGTAACGATCGTTATCAGGTGTCTATAGATCGACGGCTTTACATGATCTCCGAGGCACGGTGGGGACACCCACAAGGACATACACCCAGATCGGAAACAAATATTTGTACAAATATAAATAGCTGTCTCGAGCGGGAATCGAACCGGCGACCGCCGGCGCGCGGGTTCACTCAAAGGTACTACAAGCACAATTACAACAGAACGATCGTCAGAATTTTAGTCTTACAAACTAAAGATAATAAGTAATTATAAAAAAAAAACTTTTTTTTTTAAATATTTCATACATAACAATTTGTTGACTCGTGCCCAAGAAAACTGTATTAGCGAGATAAAAAGCAAAAGGAGTCACGAGCGCATATTTTACACTATTTTAGGGTTCCGTAGCCAAATGGCAAAAACGGAAGGAACCTTATGGATTCGTCATGTCTGTCTGCCTATCTGTCCATCCGTATGTCACATTCACTTTTTTCCGAAACTATAAGAACTATACTGTTGAAATTTGGTAAGTAGATGTATTCTGTGAACCGCATTAAGATTTTCACACAAAAATAGAAAAAAAAAACAATAAGTTTTGGGGATTCCTCATACTTAGAACTAAAACTCAAATTTTTTTTTTAATCAAACCCATACGTGTGTGGTATCTATGGATAGGTCTTCAAAATGATATTGAGGTTTTAAAATATAATTTCTTTCTAAACTGAATAGTTAGCGCGGGAGACACTTTCAAAGTAGTAAAATGTGCCCCCCTTTGTAACTTCTAAAATAAGAGAATGATAAAACTAAAAAAAATATATGATGTACATTACCATGCAAACTTCCAGCAAAAATTTTTTTGAACAAGATCTTGTAAGTAGTTTTTTTTTTTTTATAAAAAAAAAACATAATTATTAAAACATCGATCAAAGTTACAACGAACTACAAGAACTTTTATATGATGTTACTTGCTGCTACGGAATCCTTCATGGGCGAGTCCGACTCGCACTTGTTTAATTTTATTTTATTTAGTCTAAATAAGTCATATGATATGTAAGTTATAAGATAGAAGCAATGACGAATATAAATTTAGTTATAATTTAAATTATTACACGTATAATATAATATGTTTCACATACACACATCTACTTCTAAGGTAGGCAACTTAATGGCTGTGTTTTAGGTAACAGTCGACTGATATACTTTTAAATGAAATAAGTATACATATAAGTTATATATATTTAGGATCCAGGAGTGGAAAATATTAGAAAAAAAAAACAAAACAAACACATATTTATTTAATATCAAATTAAAAACAACTAACAAAAATACTCTCACTCAAAGACTGATTATTAACAAAATAAATCACAAGATTAATTATTATTCAAAATTGTACTTACAGAGAATACACCGAATTACATCTAATTACCACTATTACATTTATAAAACACTACACAAGTCGCGCCGAACACAATCGTATGCTAAGGAGCTGAGAAGCCAAAGACCTATGACTACTTATTAGGAAGACTCAACCAAAATGTATTATATTTGTATATATGTATAAGATTTAGAAGTATTAAATACTTTTTTTAAAGACCATTCTTAGAACAGCTATCGCTTTATATAGTTTTGGTCGTGGGGAGTCGGGAACACCTAACTATATATATAAATAAATATATATTACACCGAGACTTGAGGCGCGAACGGAACCCACAACCGTAGAGTAGAAAGCAGAGTCACTGTCACCTGCTTCGACGGGCCAGTCAAATATATAAAGAGCGTTTATTAAAGCAGATACTCTACTTCTTTATATTATTTTGTTCATCCATTTTTCACGTTTGTTTCAGCCAGAACTAAGATTTTATCTGATTACCTTAGTAATGTACGCATACAGCTAACATAGTAATAGAGAGTATTTGCCGATGTCTTTATGACTTTCTAATGTACCGATTGCAAAAAAAAAGTTAATTAAATAGTTGTACTAAGGGCTTCCGTAAGACAAAAATATCTTAAAAGTATTGATTTTTTTCTTCATTTTTTTAAATATATATTTTTTTGTTTCAGATTTTCATGATAACTTGAAGAAGAAAATGTCTTGTAATAGATTTTACATTATTATGTAACTTCGAAAGAAAAACTTCAACTTACTTTGAAGAGTTTAAAAATGGTCATGATTTTAAGAATGATGCGTGACTGCCGTCACAGAATGCTTGTGACTTGATGTGGAAGCGGCCTGCGAGATACGAAGCATGGCTTCTCAACTAGTAACAATATTATTATGGCTTGGTGGAAGTAAGTTAAAATATTCATGATAATCCTAAACTAATATTATGGAACTGAATAGTTTGTTTAAATTATCAATCTGATTTTAAAAGTAGTTTTTGTATTGCATAGCCAGCGTTGAATCTTATCGTCGTATCCTACGAATAAAGCCACTATGGCCATTGTGCCTTTCTATTTTTATTGCATAATTAATATCGGCTACACCTTTTACATCACCTTAATTACAAAAATCACAGAAAATAACATTTTATCCACCAGAAAATAAAGATTTAAAAATAGCCACTATTGTTATCCTCTCGAATCATCTGACGAAAACAGCCACAACAGTCGTAGAGTCTTTTTCGTTCATCGTCGCATGCGGCACGCGTGGGGGTGAGGCGGGCGCAAGCGTCACTTATATATTACAAGCAATAGTTATAATGAATAGGTCACTGTGAAAAAAATTGTTTGAAATAAAATTGTTCTTTTCCTAATATAAAAAGGCAAATTGTAAGGATTCTTCAAATTAAAACGATAAATAGCCCTTAATGCTCTTACGACCCGGCATCTTTCACCGGCATCTGCCGGTGAAAAAAGGCGTAACGTCTATTGTTTCCAAGTTTTCAGATTTTATTCCGAAGAATAAAGACATAACGGACAAATTTGACAGAAATATTGACAAAAAAGTCATATTTAAGATTTTATTTTACAGTTCAATTCAGTTCAACAATCCCTGAACAGTTTATCAGCACTTCAAATTTTAACAACTAAAAAATGTCTCGTAATGTTTAAATAAAACACAAAAAACCTCGTCCTGTAAAGTTGTTAGTTTGAAATTACGCCTTTATTCGTAGGATACGACGTTATAAGGGGATCGTTGATCATAAATGAAAACATAATTTAACAGCTTAACGTCCACGAAACCGCAATCATGTTTCTTAGCATGGACTATAAAAACTGATAGAGTACTTTAATGTTTAAACTTTATTTATAATTTTCAAGAAAACAATTACAATTATTGATCTAAAAACTTCTAACCTCTAATATATTTAAATCATAGAATGTAAATGACATACCTTTGCTGCTAACGATTAAATTAAATGATATACGGAATCTATAAAAGAAATTTGTACAAAATGAGTTTTTAACGCTAAAGAAACGATCTCTCCGAGACTATTTTCAGTTAAAATATATAAAATGAAAAAACTTTATTTCATCTGAAATAACTGGATTTTAATAAAAACATATTATTCAGTAAAGTAAATGTGTACCTGCATTAGACAACTTTTGCAGTTTTGAAGTCAAACTTCTTTAGAATTGTTGTGATTTGAAACAGGATGCGACGGAAAAAGCGTCAGGTAAGAGACACAAATACAAAAATGTGTAGGAGAGAATGAGATAGTATGAGATTGCGTATCATAGCAACGCTTATCCTAACAACGGGTAAACAAGGCGTAAATAAGTTATAGAATGTTTAACTATTAATATTAAAATAAGTAATAGAATGTTTAACTATTAATATTAATAAATTTTAAATTGAGTTTGCCAAAGATGTTTTACTTCTGACATGTGTACTTTGATGTGTACACGACATTTTTTTATACGCTTTCAAGCACTATTTCTTTTATAAAATGAAAAAAAAAAATCTTTAAAGTTAATCGCGTGCCCGGCAGTGAAGTAAAAAACATGAATCTCATGGAAACTTGCAAATTTCGAAGGAAATTTTCAAACATATATATCATAGTGGAATTAAGCTCCGACCCTTCATAGGAAAAAGTGCCTTTACCGAGTAGTGGCACGTTTAAAGGATATTTTCGTTCAGAAAAGTAGTATATAGAGGTCAGTGGTCACGTGTCCTCTCGTAAGAAAATCCCGCTGACATTACGAGAATTAAGTTCAAGTAATTGCAACAAAAGTGATCTGGGAAAAGATCTTGAATGGATTAGGTAGTTAGAAACATATAATTAATTTCAGTAAGAAAAGTAAAAATTTTTTGCTATCGGACTAATGAGAACGTAAATATTACTACTGCAGCATAAAAAAATTTAATAAAGTATGTTAAAAGTACAAAGTGTTTCTATTCATAATTTGGTTTGATTCATTCGGGCATATATAATTAAAAAAATAGTATACCACTCACTGTTATGTATTAAATATAAAGTTTTGACAAAGCAATAAAAAATAAACAACAACGTGCTTTATAACATTACCTAATTTATATTGCTTATTCGTACACAAAAACAAAGTAAATCTTATTAAAACAAGAGGTCGAATCCCGTGTCTATCTATATAAAGCGTTGAATTATTAAAACCACTTCGATACAATCGGGTTTAGACTCGAATCCCTAAAGTAAAGCTGATTATTGAAATCCGAAGGTTCGTAGTACCAAAATTTGTGTAAAGTACTAATCTTGTTCATCCCTTGTACTTCTAGACGGTACTGCTGGCTTGGAACCAGCAATGTTCTTCATTTATTATACACGAGATACCTGTTATTTGTAAAATGATTGTGTTATATATATAACACAATCATCAATATATATATTTTCCACACTATAGAAACATTTATTACTAGCAAAACTTATCGAATTACTTACAACTAAGGAAAATGTATTTGGGAATTGAGTTACCGAATTACGAGACGATTGTTGATGGTACCGGAACAACTTGCACATAAAACTATTTTTTTGCGTGAGATTTATAGTGAAAGGGTTAGGGACGCGATAAATTGAATGAAAAAGTTTCGGCCGTAAAAATTAATGACGTCGTTGCTACTCAATGGCCACGGACAAAACAACCCAGTAAAAGCTAAAAAAGATAATCTTCTATTGTGCTTAGTTTTAATAGAAGCTTAAAAAATATACCGAAAACAGATTCAATAATATTAGGTTTCATGAGAAGTCAGTATGTTATGTAATAAAACCGTAGATATTATCGATTCGTCCCAACGTGTTATAAGTTGCTTGGGTATAATTTTGCCAACTCTATCTATTACTTTGTTCTCCTCATTCATTACACAAATATACAATATATGAGCTATGTGTGTCATTATTTTTAAATTTCGCATTTAAATAAACATATCATATTTTGATTAATATATAAATAAATTACACTAAAATCGTATAATCTATACTAATATTATAAAGCTGAAGAGTTTGTTTGTTAAACGCGCTAATCTCAGGAACTACTGGTTCGCATTGAAAAATTATTTTTGTGTTGGATAACCCATTTACCGAGGAAGGCTATAGGCTATATAACGTCACGCTACGATCAATAGGTACTGAGCAATAATAAGAAATGTTACAAAAACGGGAAAAAATAATCTTTTTTGTGAGCTTCCGTTGCGTCCTTTATTATTTCTCTTCTCTAGACATTTTTTAACTATAGTTCCATTTTTAAAGTAAATATAACATCACTCTTTTACTGAGAATTTTCGAAAAATAAAGCAACTCAATAATACGTTGAACGACCCAATAATCAAACCTGAGACTCCTTGCTCGGCAGTAACGCTTGTGACCACTCGACCAACGAGGCGGGTACCAAATCTTAGAGTAATTGTTTAAAAATATTTAAGTACGTTTTTCCCTCAAATTAACGCGGGTGAAACCGCGGAGCAGAGTTAGTACATGTATAAAATTGTTGTATTAGACTATTGAATATCGAATTCGAAATATGCAAATAAATTATTTCAACGCTATCGAACCTATTTTCAATACACATTTATTCATATTAAACACGTAACTAAGGCTTCGACAAAATAATACATCGTGTACGAGTTCATCGAAAGCAATCATGACGAAATATTTATGATGTGGCAGAAAAAGTAAATTGAATTTGGTTACATTATAATGAGTTCTTGTAGAGAATTGTGTACTGAGTTTGATCTTAAATTCGATCACGTAGCTTTCACTTGATTTATGTATTCAGATCACCTTTAGCATTGCTGAAGGGCAAGATTTGATTACTTACATCGGGGTGGAATTCGGCTCAGCGATCCGTTAACAGAACGACCACAAACTTGCCGAAAAAACTGCCCTGAAACACAACTTTTCTATATAGAATTAATTTCAAAGCAAATTTACTTATGAAAGTTAAGTGCACAATATACTCGTAATTGTTATATAATGTTATGTTATCAATCTATATTTAAATCAAACTTTCGATTCGCAGTTTAAAGTTTGACTTAAAGAGAGAACTAATTCATTTTATTTAATTTGGACGTTGGCTAAAATTTATATAGTAAAAATATAATACTTATAATTTCCTTAGTTGTATTGCCTGTCAATTTGTATTGAATAAAGCGAGTTGTAGTAAATATGTATGCAAAATACAAAAATAATGCAATCACATTATCTTCCACAGTCACGTTTTATAGTTAGGGCAAACAACTGTCATAGTAACAAACGGAATGGTTATAGTATTTCCCAACCGTTTTTCGGTTGAAATGAACATCATTTACAATAAACACCACACTCCTTGTATGCAAACAACGTTCTATCAGTAATCGTTTTAGAAATATTAATAGATATTATAGAAAATGGACATGATTGTTGTTTTTAACTCATTATTCGTATGCAAAATATAAACTCTGTTTGCACTTGTTAATAATTTTGGTATTGGTCACGTAGTTTAACGATACTTTTGCTGAATATTTAGGTTAACCCTGTGTAATCAAAAGCGAAATATTTTTAAAAGGTGTTATTTCAATTGGCTTTACATATTTTGTCGGTTCCAACTGGTGTCAATAACTGTATCACTTCAACTTTAGTTATTTTTGCTTTTACGATCATAAAAAAGACATAAGTCGGACTTGGAATAGATATATTATTAATAAGAGTAGAAGTAATATTATGTTATTAATATTTCTGGAGTTTCATGTATTGGTTTTTTATTAACCAGGTTGTTTCTTACAGGTGCATTCGGTCTTCGAGACATACAACTAAACGTCCCGGAGGCAGTAGGGGTTGGTGCTAGCGCGACACTCGGTTGTCGATGGTCGTTGGACACTGGCGAGACCCTATACACTGTAAAATGGTACCATGGCGCTCAGGAGTTTTTCCGCTTCGTGCCTAAGGAATTACCAAACACGCGTGTATTTTCGCAAACGGGTATCAGTGTCGACGTAAGTCCAAGTACATTTTTACTATTAGTGTCTTCATATCTAAGATTTACCGATTTTGTTCGTTAATATATTATTAATACTGCAAAAAAATCTTTCTCACGATACTTCTAGACGGGGATATCTTAAAGGGTACACTCAATGAACGGTAATCCACTCAGTTGGGACACGTAAATTTTATTAAACACATTTACTGTTCCAAAAAAATACAAATATAATATTTTTTTAACTTCGTTTAAGTTAATTTTTAAATCTACCCGTCTTAACTATTTTCCAGTGTCAATTTTTTAATATTATCTTTGCAATTTTATGTTTTAAGTAATATAACTGAAGTGACTATTTGTTGTACGTATCTATGTAATTAAGGTTTCTTTTAATATAATGATACTGATACTTGCACTACCAATATACAATTTAAGGCAATCTCGCGGCAATAGCACTTTACGACATTTCACGATATTTCGAAAGCGTCGTGTATTAGGTAATTAAAATTCGAGCTTTTGGTTTTTGACGTGCTATATATTTTTTTATATATTAACCAAAAATCACACCACGTTAACCTAGACCCGTGCTAAGTTCGTAAGAACTTATGTTACAGGTACTATGAACTGGAATAAATTTAAGAAATGCATATATACACGTCCATGACCCGGTGCAGACATCTATACTCGTCATACAAATTATCTACACTTGGCGGAATTCGAACCCGCGACCGCTGCGTAAAGTGTCCAGTTGCCTGACCACTCGACCAGCTGGCCGTCATATATTTTGATATTTTATTTCAGAAAAAATCGCAATTTAAAGTAGTATTCAGTCGTAAAATATTGAAAAAGAAAATTTCTAAAGCAAATAGTTCACTTATAGTGCGACAATAAACAACGCCACGACTGTAATTACATATGGGTCAATTGCTTTGCGACATCTTGCTAGTTCGTTAAACTGCCTTTAGCGAGTATACAGCAAAAAAATCATTTAAGAATCTCGCCGAGCGGGCACGTTAAACCTTTACCCGTTGGCACAATGCCATGAAAGAGCCATAAAATTGTGCCAAAATAATACATTAAAAATCCCTTACAGAGAATAACGTACACGCAAAGTTGGCTACCTGATAAATAGAGACATGATTCTTCCAGCAATGTCTTAAATAGAATGCAATGCATTTTTAATCTGATACGTAAAATAAAATCTATTGATTCTATGTCTTATATGGATGAAAGCTTTTAGCACATTTGACGCCAGCTGCGAGCGCATAAGTGCGCTTCGCGCTGGGACACTTTATAATAGTTATCGTTTTAGAATATTGTACGTGATAATAATATCTTGAGGTGCTCGCTAAATATATTCCATACTAAATCTTAGTGCTCTTATTTACGTTTCATATTGTCGAGGTAAATAAGGTATATTTCTTTTTTAGTTTCATGTTTTTAATAAAAGTAATAAAAACGTCACTGTTTACATCGTGTTATTCATTGTATTAAAATTACTATATTAATTAACTTTTATCACAACTTTTAAACATTTTTATAATTAATATAATTTACATAAAATATCAATCAACTTTTTTTTCTAAAGTCCCGTCATGTTACTTCATACAAAGCAAAAAAAAAATAGGTTACAAAACTGAACTAATATATGCATTTATGTATGGCATGTAGTACAATAATATATATATATATATATATATATATATATATATATATATATATTTAATTATTAAAATAAAACATAGGTATATTCAATGGAACTAAATATAAATTCTGTCGGTGGTCAATTAAGAAATCTGCATGAATAAAAAATATAGAAGTTTTTTATTCATGCAGATTATTTTTTAGATACATTTCCATATTCATATAGTTTGACAGATGAACAGAATAAGTACATACTCGTATATGCATTAAATTCTAATTTATATGGCCCGACCCGTTAGCATAGTGAAATCATATTATTTGATATAATTAAGTTTGAATTCAGATTTAAATTGACAGAAGAAGCAATGTATATGCTTTAAAATTAAAAAAAAATGTTAATTTATTAATATAAAATTTATTCAATAATAATACACGCAACTTAAATGATAATTTCAAAAAATATCTCTCAATAGTGATATTGACATAAAAAATTTTTATTAATTTTTATGAACTAAACAAATACATCAATCTATCAACCCTTAATATATTTACTGTTCTCTTATATTTACGTGAATTTTACTCATTTAATGTCTAAAACGGATTTTATCGCGTTTATTAAAAAAAAGCTTTACACTTTCACAATTTAAACTTCTATAACTTTTTTAAAATTTCCTTCATAATTGACTCAAATATTGTAAAATCACCTATAGCGGGGCCGGTATACGCAAGTATAATGTAACGCTAAAATTCCACACATAACAGCTCTACTCGTACAGTACACTCAATAGAGAGTGCTACAATACCATGACGTAATTTGAAGACTATGTCATTTCGAACCAATATTAGTGGTTATTTATACCTTCGCTAATAGCGTTCTCTCTCATGAACGAACTAGACAAATTAAAATTTGGGATGTTAAATATGTCATAACTTTTCAGCCAATGTTCGGTAATATATAATGTACAATTTTTTCAAATATCAGAAAATAATTCTATTTCATGCTCTTTGCCACCTTGTAAAAGGCCTTAGGTGTTTTCTATTTAGTCAGTTTCAAGTAGCATTTTTTATATATTGATATAAAAAATTAAATTTATATAATGTTATTGTAAATTCAGAAAAATAATGCAGTAAATGTCTTTAAAACATTTTTCAATAAAATACCTATTAACATAAATTCTCAATTTAAATTCCTTCCTTCCTTCATCCTCACTAAATGGCGATTGCGCCTGAGTGTTGCCAGCCACAGGGATTGTGCTCCCCTTGTACACTATTAGTATTTCAGCCAAGCGGTAGAAAAGTGAAAGTGGCCGAAACACTACTAAATTTCTTAAAAATAATGTTTGTAAATTTAAAGTTGATTTTTCATTCTTTCAAACTGATTTATCACATACTATATAATTATTTAAAAGTCTTAATATAAAAATAAAAAAAAAAACAAATGATTTATGGGGCTCTTTAGTTGAATTAATTAGTCATATCAGCCATTGGATGTCCACTGCTGAACGTAGGCCTCCTCCATCGATCTCGCTCCGTACTTAGCTTTAATTTTCAACAATTGTCTTAAAGTGGATTTTTCACTAGATTTATTAAAACATAGTAAAATTTTACCACTTTTTAAAATTGGAAACATAAATTATCGCAATAATTATAGACCGGTTTCAATCATGCCGTCCTTAAACAAAATTTTTGAAAAAAATATCATATAACAACTTCTCTATTTGTTAATGGCATTTTTCACTGTGAACAAGTACGTTTAATTAAAAAAATCAAAAACCCGACTGCGTAAGATACTCTTATTATAAACTAAAAAGAATAAAACAATTTACTAGCTTTCATTTGATACCCATATTGCTACAGTAAGAAAAAAAAATTCAACTCCCCCCTCATTCCGCCATTTGCGGGCGCCATTTTGAAAATTTATATAGCCTATGTCACTACTACAATTTAGACAAATCCAACGACACCTCATATGTCAAAAACCGTCCAACCGTTTGGGCTGTAGGGCGTGCCAAAGAAATGGACATACATACATACATACATACACTCGAAAAACATAACCCTCCTTCTGTCGCAGTCGGGTAAAAATATAGTTTCAATCTACAAAAGATGCTGTAGTAGCTCTTTTTCAAGTATATATACGATGCTTGGGAGAAATCAGAGAATGCTTTAAATGTATTCTATTGTGATTGCGTAGAACATGAAACCCTATTGCGTAAGCTAGAGTATTACGGTGTTAATGGCAAAGCACTTGATCTCATTGCTTCATATCTTACTAATAGAATTTAACATTGACTGGGCCATGGTGCAGTTTTCAGTAGCCCTGTTTTCTACTCCAGGGTTGTGGGTTCGATTCCCGCCCCGAGTCTGGGTGTATTATGTTTTTATTTATATATGTATTATTTAAATGTATATTTATTTAAAAAATGTATATCAGTCGGCTGTTACCTAAAACACACGCATTAAGTTGCCTACCTTAGGGACAGACGACCATATGTGCATGTTAAACATATTTATTTATTTATTTTTATTAATTTAATTAACATATTTTAATAAATAGAGTAAAAGCATTCGAGATATGTGCTAAAAATAGGCGTTCCACAGGAATCAATTCTAGGCCCATTCCTTTTTCAATATATATATATAAATGATCTCCCATTTTATGTTAAAGGTATCTGTGATATTATATTATTAGCTGATGACAGATTACTTATTTTTAAATTTGATAGGAAAAATGTTAATTATAACGACATGAACGGTGCTTTGTCACGGATACAAGACTGGTTTAAGATTAAAAACTTGGTTTTAAGCGCCAATAACCAAATGTGTCTTGTTTGCTTGGCCTAATGGTAATCATCCTATGTATAATTTGGAAATATATTACGAGAGTCTTATTTTTAGTGACACTATAGATTTCCTAGGGATAAATTTAGATTCATAATTTCAATGGAATTCAGATTGGTCGTCTCTGACTGGGAAACTCAGCTCAGAAAGTTCGTCAACTGATCAACGTTGATACTGCTGGATTAGAATATTTTAGATATATTTATAGCATCATGTCTTACTGCTTGTTACTATGGGGTAACGCTTCAGATATTGAGAGTTTTTTATTCTGCAAAAAAAAAGCTGTTTGCGGCATTTATGATCTTGGAGCTCGAATGAAGACTTCGGGATTTTTTTAAAAAGATAGACATAATTACAATTTCGTCACAATATATTTATAATAATATGTATATTAATAAAAATATTGAATACTTTGATACAAACAGTCACAAATGTAGTATAAATATGAGAAGGAACGATAAAATTGTAACGCCAAGTTTCCAACTTCGCAAAGTAAACAATTTCTTTATGGGCCAAAGTATACACTTATATAATAAATCCCACAAACGATTTTACAATTGCTAATTAATCAATTTAAAGTTTATATTAAAAAGTATTTAATAGCCAAGGCATATTACTCTACGCAAAATTATCTAAATGACAGGGATGTGTTGGCTTAGTGCCGCCCTTCATGCAGGACATATGACTAAATTTATAATGTATGATTTATGTACTACTACTAGACGACCATTCTGGTGTAGTGGTGCGAGTAGTCGCCTCAACGCCGGCGGTCGCAGGTTCCATTCCCGCTCGGGGCAGATATTTGTAGTTGTGCAAATATTTGTGTCTGGTCTGGGTCTATGTCTTTATGGGCTTATCCATCGTGCCTCGGAGAGCACGCAAAGCCGTCGGTCTCAGTTGCTATCATAGACACCTGATAACGATCGTTACTCTTGGTAGGATAATTATCTGCCAACCCGCAGTGAAGAAGCGTGGTGGATTAAGCTCCAACCCTTCTTCTATATGGAGAAGAGTCCTTCGCTCAGCAGTGAGTTGTTTGCGGGCTGATACAGACTGTATCATACAGTACAGTACAGTTCGGTACTTTTTAAAAGAGTAACTGTTGCCTTTCTTCCCGATTCTTCTCAGCAGAATTTATATTTCGAATTAGTGGTAGCTTCAGATTTATTATAGTTTAAAATATTATATACTGTGTAAAATTACGATTTAAAAGCGCTTATGAAGTTGACTTGAATAAAGAAATATTTGATTTGGATTTTGAATAACACTTATTGGACCAACCGTTTCATTTTTACAAAACTATATATTTAGATCGAATTTACATAACAGTATATATCTAGCTATTGTTAAATATTTTTACAACTTTTTATTTAACCAATAACAGACAAAAAGTGTAACAAACAGTTTTCAAACCATAAACTATTGTTTGCGTTTGGTAACTGTAAAAAAATAAATAACTGAAATATAAAAATAATTAGATTGGTAAATATGTGATTTAAAAAAAATATCATCCTACTTATTATATTGTATCTAACATTATATATACAACATTTTTGAAGATGGATATATGAATGGAAAATTATCTATGCATAAAGGACGCAGATTTTTTGGAAGAAAATCAGTTCTGCATTTCGTTTGTATACTTTCATGATGAATGAAATGAGATCATGTTAGCTTATGTTTTAATGTACGAGTAGTTTCAGACTTTACTATAAATAAAAAACTCATTTCACGAAGCCCGACAAGCACTTGACCGCCTTATTAATTAGAGTATTTTATTGTTTAATTAACAATTTTTTTAAATGTTGTCTTATGCTATCTAAATAATAATAAAAAATAAAAAATAAAAAACTGCAGGTTTTTCCAAATATGATTAAAATTCCCATAAACTCCTAAGTTTTAGAGATAAATAATGTAGTAAATTTATACTACATAATATTTTAAAATTGTGGTCGTTTAATTATCGTTTTTTTATTTTTCTTTTCTTTTAGGTGTCACGTTCGGGCGCTCAGCAAGTTGTATTGCGCGGTGCTTCAAAAGTCCTCAGCGGACGGTATCGATGTGAGGTGTCAGCTGATGCACCATTTTTCCATACCGTGTATAAAAGTGCTTACATGCGCGTCATAGGTAAATATGTAATTGCTGTTGTTAATGAACGATACGCTTTAAATTAACCAATAATTTTTCATTTCGCTCTGGATCTGTATGACATAAAGTAATCACGACAGGATATAAGCGTGATATTATTATAATTATATAATATGTATTAACTGTTACTCCTGGCTTTACTCGCACACAAGAGAACACATATTCATTTACTTAAACAATAACAAAAATTCCATACGATGTTTCATGCCCTATTTCGTTTATTTACTTATTTCTAATCAAAATTTAAAATATTAATTTTTAATACTACTAGCTTCAAAAATAAGTAAACTTTTACTACCGTAAAACGTTTTAGTAAAATAATTTAGGCAATGAAAAGCCACGCAGTGTAATTTATATTTTAAAAAATCTTCCTTGTAATCTTATATGGTATGCATTTAAAAGGGCTCTATTTGTCAAATATAATGTCTAGTTAGTAGGCATAGTGATTAGACAAACTGAATAGTTAGTCAGTTAATCAATGAAGATATAATATTTAATAAGTTGAAATTAGCACAAAAATGCAAAATTTACAACATTATCAAAAATAAAATTTTATGAACATATCTCGTCATACGTATTTTATTAGCGCAATATAAGGTTTTAATATCGTACAGAATAACTCACGTTGCGTTATTACTCTATATAAGTTATGTACATATAGTTAGTTTGGTATTGCTATCTAGACAATAATATTAGTCTAAAGTAATCAGTTTCTGCAATTAGGATAAAACTCATTTATTAAAATTAGTTTACGAACTAATAAATAATGAATTATGTTGTTTGCTTGCTTGGGAAATTGGTTATTGATTGTGTAAACGTAATTAAAAGTTTGTTTGGCAATATAGTAAGCTAACAATATAGGTGAATTAATCAGGCTTGCAATGATCGCAAAATTTGCATCTGCAACCTGTCTAAATTAATAGGTATTTATATTGATAGTTTATTGGAAGGTTGTTTAATAACTATGTTGAATGTATAAATAATACGTATAATCCTATTGCTATATTGTGGAATTCTAAATCGTAAATCAGAACTATTGTTCAGCAATAAATGCGGAGAACACAGGGGATGTTTGATTAAGGTTTATCTTGTTTAATTTACGGTTATTGTTCAGCAATTCGATAGCTTCAAGGTGTGCTAAGTTTGCGTATTAGGTAAATTTATCACCGTTTGGAATGGTGGGTTTTTTTTTCTGTAAATATAATATAACATATTATTAATCTAAAAACGTGAAACAAATAATACCTTTATGCAATAAAAATATGTCATTTTTATTAAATTTTTTTCTTTATATTTTCTAACATAATTTAATTATATAAACATATACAACATTCGATGACGATTTCAAATTAAAAAAAATATTATACGTTACGACAGTTAATAATTATATAATAAAATAAAATAGTATTAATAGTATGTTAATCATATTTATAAAATTCATTTTACATGTATAACGGAGACTATTAACAAGTTGTCGTTATGTTTCTTTGTCTGTAAACTCCTTAGCTGGGCTAAGTGTACCTATAACAATAACAACAATGTATACATTGTGATTAAAGGAGAACTTTGCTAACGAGGTTTGTGGAGAAGTTAGTCACAACTTTGCAATAATCTATAACCTAAAACTCAAAATGAAATACATAAATCACAGTTAAGGTATACAAAGATGTAACGTTATTATTTTATAATACTCGTAAGTCTGAAGAAAATACAAGCTCAAAAATGATTTTATGCGATGTTCGGTAAGAGTTAACCTTTTCTTAGTGAAAGTATTAGAGAGTATGAATTGTATAGCACACATTTCTACCTACATGTTTGAATCTATAAGTATTATTAAACGATTTTAGTAAAGCAATGAAATAAATATTCGACCTTACATCGATTTCGATAAAGTATTCATAAGTATTTTTATATAAAAAATAAAACTAAAACACGATTAAAAATCAGATAAACAAGAAATCTAATAAATACCATTTATTAAAGCTGACACAATAATGTAAACACTTATAAACTTTACTCTGCACCGAGTTCAACCGCTCTACCTGTAATGAAGGGTGTTTCGGATAAACAAAACACGTACAGTTTATTTCGGCCGCTCCACTCAATTGCTGTTTTAACCGATATGAGAAAATTTCGACCTGAACCTGAATGGACGTACGTATATGGAAGATGAATATACAATATCGATATTCCGTAACGTCATGTAAAAAAGCGAGCGCCCTTGTCTGACATTATCTATTCAGATATGTTAATGTAATTCGTTACTCGTTATTCTATAGCTGAATAAAGGTTTGATGTTACTTCAATGATTTAGCAAATTTTATTATTAACCTACGCTATAGTTGCATTTGTTTCGTTAACCCAAATCGAATTGCGATCGCTTTAAGACCGTTTTGGGCGTGAAATATGAATTAATTTTAATGTCCGACATTTTTTATGTTACAATAATGTCAAATATATATTTTTTAAATCTTAGAATTACCAGAGGGAGTTCCCTTGGTACGTGCACAGAAGAGTTGGTACACTGTAGGCGATATGCTACGAGTTAATTGCACATCACCCCCCACAGATCCACCGGCAAACTTGACATGGCTAGTCAATGGATATGAGGTGAGTTGATATTTATTTTCAAAAAATGCACACAGCATTTTTTTGATATATTGCATTAGATTGTGAATATTTATATACCAATAAAATTCTGCATGTACTATAAAATTCGTAAAAGATGAATTAAACTAAAAAAAGTAACTAAACTAATTATAATTATGTATATTATAACTGCTTTTAATTTTATTGTTGCTTATCTTGTGCGGATTTCATTTTATTTTTGGTTAAATATTCCTTACCTTAATAGTTTAATACTGTCTTTTTATGTTTTTTTTTTAATAATAAATATGTAGAACTTAAATAAAAATAAAATAAATATTTTGAATGTAAAATCTTTCAAATAGATAAATATCCTATTATATTTAAAACCTAATAATTGAATAAATAATAAACATACTCAGTATATTTAAATCATTAAGCATTTAATCATTTTAATTTAAGATATTATATATAAAATTTTATAAATGTTCATTATCTTTCAAAATTTAATATTCTGAAATATGCTATTCTTTACCATGAATTTAAACCTACCATGAATTTAATGTAAAAGCTATATTAATATCGCAAATTTGTTGAAAGGTAAAAGGCCTCGATATCCCGCCACCAGATACAGCGTTCTCACGGGGACAGTCTGTGATAAGCGATACGTCACTAGAAGACGCGAACAGAATAATTTTCAGTCCATGGGACGCAATTTCTGGCTATGAAGAAACTTCCACTGACATCATAGACATCCCAGGTGATATTGAAGATTCACTTGCTTCGAATTCTCACAAGAAGCTCGAGAGCTCGACGCGAGTACCCCTTCGACTAGAACAAATTGCAAGCAAAAATATTAGCGCTGAAGAAGATAAATGTAATAAGTCTTCCTCATTCAGTCAACTCGTTATAAGAGTGCAGACTTCACATTTTCATAAGGTATGTACGTTTATTTGAATATGGAAGAATGTTTGCATTTCGAGTGATTAAATGACTATTATAAACACGGATCAGTGCTTAAGTTCTTTATTTCTCTTGAATTAATCAGTTTAGGTACAAACACAGTAACAGCAAAAACACATTAATATTACAAACTTAACAAAGGAGAGAAAGTTAGCATGCGATGCAAGCGACGACGCTAGATCCACTGTCTTATGCGCGCGCACCGCCCCGCGCGGTGCCGCGCCACACGTGTTCCTATTCCTATCTCGTTCTAACCGCCGCGCTCGGACGGCTGCATAGCAACTACGCTCGACCGTCACGCCATTACTAGGTCCGCGCATTACATTCTCCCCCTCTAACCCAGACGTTACGCCCTCGAAGTCGGGTTAGCCTTTCGCGGTCTTCCCCTCCTACGCTTTTCCTGAACCGGAGCTTGGATGCGACCAACGAACGGGGTTAATAGGGAGACATGATACTTACCCAAGGAAACACTATCGCTAATGCGCTCTAACACAAAAGTCGTGGCACTTATGACCTCCCGGATACGGTACGGCCCATCACGACGGGGTATAAATTTAGGCGTCTGCCCTCTACTAGCGTCGTTGGAGCCTTGGGTCTTCAAAAGCACGTAATCACCTACCTTATAATCTGGCGCAGGCCGGCGATTTTCATCGGCGTACTTTTTCTGCGTTGCCTGGGCCTTCTCATGGACGTCTCTTGCGTCCAGCAACGCAACGGGCAACTTCTTCAGGAATGGCGTTATAGACACGACTGCATTCTCGTTCTCAACGATTGTCCGCATATCGGATAACACGTCGGCAGGCGCGCGCATCTCGCGCCCAAAATTCAAGTACGCGGGTGAATGGCCCGTACTTACGGTAATTGTAGAATTCATAGCGAAACGAATCGCTGCTAGGTGTGCATCCCAGGTATTGTGATCCTTACCCACCAGAATAGCCAATTGAGGTTTAAGGTCACGGTTCTTGCGTTCAACAGGGTTGGACTCTGGATGGTAATATGACGTCAGCGCTTGTTTTATTCCTAGGACGTGACAGGTTTGTTGCATTACCTCGCTGATAAACTGCACTCCGTTATCGCTAACGAGCCTCCTAGGTACCCCGTAACGCAAGAACACCTCATTCACCAGGATCTTAGCACATTCTTCGCTCGTGGCGGACCCTAGAGCAAACAACTCTACCCACCTGGTGCACGTATCCTCTACCACAAGGATCCACTTGTTGCCGACTTCGGTCTCTGGCAACGGGCCGAACAAATCGATCGCGACAACTTCGAATCTACGCGATGTGGCAGGCACCTGTAGCAGACCAGCAGGCTTCCGCGTGTCCACCTTGTACCGCTGACATGCCGCGCAATTCTTAATATACTGGGCCACGTAGGACCTCATGCCAGGCCAATAATACTTACCGACGATGTGCTGCAGCGTCCTCTCTACGCCAAAATGACCAGCCGTAGGGGCGTCGTGGTACTCGGCTAGCACGCTCTCGCGCTCGTGCTTCGGCACCACTAAGCAAGCGTCGTCGTCGTCTTCATTTTCTGGGCCATAACGGTACAACACACCGTCGGCCAGTACATACCCCTTATCTGCCCACGCTCTCCCCCTAAAGGGATCGTCGGACTCCATAGCTTCGACAATCTTACGTAGCTCATCGTCCTTAATTTGGTTCTCTCGAACGTCCTTGGGGCTGCGAGAGGGCAGATCAACAGCTGCTGTGAAACATAAGTCACAGTCAGCGCCTTCAGTACATGCGGGGCGCGATAACGTATCCGCAATCACATTAGACTTACCTGGAGTGTACTCTATCTTCAAGTTGTACTCTTGGAGACTGAGGGCCCACCTGGCCAGTCGACCACTCGGTGACTTCAAGCTCATGAGCCACCTAAGCGGTTGGTGATCGGACCTAACTACTACTTCTGCCCCATCAATATATCCACGGAACTTGGATACAGCCCACACGACGGCTAAAGCTTCGCGTTCAGTCGTGCTGTAATTCCGTTCCGCCGCTGTGAGGAGGCGACTCGCGTATTCCACGGGACGTTCGTCGACGCCCTCCCCCTGGAGTAGAGCTGCTCCGAGAGCATAACCACTGCTGTCAGTCCTGAGAACGAACGTCTTCGACTCATCAGCCTGACGCAGTATCGGCGCTGACACTAGAAGAGACTTAATAGTCTCAAAGGCGCTTTGCTGCTCGGGGCCCCACTTCCACATACTCACCTTCTTCAACAAAGACGTAAGCGGTTTGCTAACTTCGGCATAGTTCGGAATGAAGCGCCTGAACCAGCTCGATGTCTGCAGGAAACACTTCAGATGCTTCACATTCTGAGGGGCCGGCATATTAGCAATAGCAGCCGTCTTATCTGGGTCTACATGTATACCACCTGGTACAATGACGTGGCCAAGAAACTTCACTGAGTCCCTCGCGAAATGGCTCTTCTCGCGATTCACTCGTAGGTTGAACATGGCGAGGCGGTCGAACACAGCCTCCAGGTCTGCGAGGTGCTTCTCGAAGGTCTCGGATAACACTAGCAAATCATCTAGATATGCGACTAATGTTATACCTGGTAAGTTGGACTTGAACCGATCGATCAGCCGCTGGAAAGTTGCACCCGAGTTACGGAGACCCATGGGCATGCGCTTGAATCTGAAGGTGCCCAGTGGAGTCGTAAACGCGGTGATATCCCTATGATCGGGATCAACACTCACCTGAAAGTAGCCAGATTTTAAATCTAGCGAGGTCATGAACTTGGAGGTTTTCGCGGCGTGGAGGATGTCCACTATTCTGGGGAGCGGGTAGCGATCAGGCTCCGTAACCGCATTAAGCTTGCGGTAATCGATACATAGTCTGAAGCCACCATTCTTCTTCTTTACCAGAACGACGTTGGAGGCCCACGGGGACTCACACTCCTCTATGACGTCGGCGCTGATCAGGTCTTGCAGCTCTTTCTCCAAAGCTTCCTTCTTGGAAGGTGACAGTCTATACGGTGGTGAAGCGATAGGTTCTTGGCTCTCACTTACCTTGATCTTGTGCGTGGCGAAGTCGGTAGGAGGCCCTTTGGCAGCAAACTGGTCCGTCCTATGACATAAAAAGGCATTAAGGGCGTCCCTGTGCTCTGGTGGCAGCTTTGTCCCCTCATCATCACGCAAGGTCACCTTGGAGATGTCCGCTCGCATCAGGTCTGCGCTATTCAAAACAAAAGACTGAACAAATGGGAACACAACATCGGGATTGTCCGAAAAATACCACGACTCTTGGGCTAAGTCTAGTACTAAGCCGGCCTCACTAATAAAACTTCGGCCTAAAAGAGTTCGGGTGTTTTCCCCGGGGAACACCACAAACTCGGTTGCTACTTCTTTACTTTCTAACGTAACGGGCACCGTAGCGGTCAACACTACCTTCAGCTGTCGAGAGCCATCCGCAAGCCCAATGGTGCGTTCTGACTCATGAAATTGTACCCCACTCGAACGTAAAATATCGTATAACATGGGACTAGCAATACTACACGTAGCCCCAGTATCGACTATTGCTACGCCTTCCCTATTCGCGATGGCGACCGACACCATTGGATGTGACCACTTAGTCACACTCGTCGCGCACCGCGCTCGGTCTACATCGGCGTCGGTAGCGGTGCCGATGACGATATTAAAATCCGAAGACTTCGTAGGTACATTTTTACTAAGGCATGTCTCACATCTAGATCTCACTACGCCCGGTTGGCCGCATCCATAGCAACGTATCGGATTATTATTACTATTGCTTAAACTAATATTTGAACTAACAGCATTCGGTTTACCCGTTTTGTTCTGTAAATTACGACAATCAGCAACAACATGCCCATAAAATTTACAATATGAACAACGAACGCGCTTATCGCGTTTAGTATTCTCGTTCGAGTTGCGAGTGAGTTGCGCTCCGGTAGTAACGCTCGGACCGGTGGTAACGCCGCGATCGATTGAACGATTCGACTTCGGTTCGACACTCGGCGGCGGCGCGCTCGCGCCGGAATCGGAGTACGTACTATTCGACAGTACTTGAGTCTCCGCTACCGTGTCCTCAACACTCCTAACCTTATCTATAAATACATCTACAGTCTCACCAACAGTGTCTCTATGTAAACGCTTTCGTATACGTCGATGCAATAGTCCGTATATTATGTCTATCTGCATACGCATAGGCACTACGTAAGGCAACTTTGCCAATAACGACCGCACTTTGCACATAAACACTTCAGCTCGTTCGGAGTCTTTTTGTTCGTCAGCGAAGATTTCACGTAAAATCTTGTAAGCTGGCTGTGGTGTCCCGTACATGGAACGCAGGCGCGCCACGGCGTCCGTCCAGGAGATGACACCAGCGCGGGCTCCGCGCCACCACACGGCGGCATCACCCACCAGCAGCATCGGGAGGCCGCGCAGCGCGTGCTCGTCGCTCACGTTGTTGCACTCCTTGTAGATAGTAACGGCGTCTAAAAATGATTCCAGTACTTCTGCGTCACGTGAACTTCCATCAAACCTCGCCGTACACTTGCCAAAGTTGCCGCATCCGGCGGCGGCCATGGTGGTAGCGGCGGCGGCAGCCGCAGCAGCAGCACCAGCGCCGACAGGCGGGAGGTTGTTTGATGGGGAAGCCGCAGGGTTCCAGGGGCTGTTGCAGGACAATGACCTCAGGGTTTCAACCAGAGTCCTGTTGGTTTCTGCTTGCATTCTGGCGAAGGACTGCATGACATTCGCCAAGAGCCTCTCGGTGTCCGCGCTCGTAGATGCGCCGGCAGCGCCAGGGGCAGCGGGGGCGGGGGCGCCTTGGGCGCGCGGCTCCGCCGTGGTGTCGTCGTAGACATCAGGGTCGCTTGCGTCATCGCTTAGCAGGTCGCCAGCTTGCCGATGCTCATCGGCAGCACGCGTGGATCTCGTTTTCGGCATAGCGACAAACGGCACGTGAGTAGGTACTAACTTCTCGTCTTCACTTAACTTCACTTGCACTTCGCAATGCTAGCTAGCTACGCTAGGTTTCCTTTTTGTCTGTCGCGGGTTTATCGCGGCGAGACGCTTTTATTCGTGCACGTATAGATCGTTCGTATAGATACAAGTGGCCACTTTCGTTCGTCGCGTGTTTTCGCGCCAAAACACAAGTAGGTATATATCATTATACTAACTGTTTGAGTTCGAAGCCACTAGTTGGACGCCACTATAAACACGGATCAGTGCTTAAGTTCTTTATTTCTCTTGAATTAATCAGTTTAGGTACAAACACAGTAACAGCAAAAACACATTAATATTACAAACTTAACAAAGGAGAGAAAGTTAGCATGCGATGCAAGCGACGACGCTAGATCCACTGTCTTATGCGCGCGCACCGCCCCGCGCGGTGCCGCGCCACACGTGTTCCTATTCCTATCTCGTTCTAACCGCCGCGCTCGGACGGCTGCATAGCAACTACGCTCGACCGTCACGCCATTACTAGGTCCGCGCATTACACTATGTATTTTTCCTTTGTAAAAATAATAACGTTCTATGATATAACATACTTACTTACAGTTTTTTTTTTAAATATAGATAATATCTCTCTCATAAACACTATATTCGCATTTTAAATATTAAATAAGTAAAACGTGAATAGAAAGTGATATTTATATAAGCAAAACCGTAAATAACTGTTAAACAAAAACTTAGTTATTTTGTTTTTAGTAGTTATATTTTTAAATAAAAATTAAATCTAGTAAAATGTACAGGACAGGACATTAAAAAGAATTTTTAAAAATGACGTGCCAGCGCAGTAGTTACAGCAGCTAAGTGTCGTACTGATATGTCTCGAGTTCGATACCAGCTCATGATAAGTATTTATATAAGTCATATAAGTATTTGTCGTGCTCTGGGCGTTTGGGGGACGTTGAGTGCGAAGCTCTTATTAAACACTTTTCTGTATGAATGAATGAATGAAAAGGTCCCACTACTGGGCATAGGACTCTTCTCCATGTAGGAGAAGGGTTGGAGTTTAATCTACCACGCTGCTCCTCTGCGGGTTGGCGGATAATATCCCTAACATGAGTAACGATCGTTAACAGATGTCTATGATAACAACTGGGACTGACGGCTTTACGTGCTCTCCGAGGCACGGTGGAGAGACGCACAAGGACATACACCCAGACCGGAAACGAATATTTGCATAAATACAAATATTTGCCCGAGCGGGAATCCGGGCGGGAACCCGCGACCGCCGGCGTTAAGGCGACTACTCGCACAACTACACCAGAACGGTCGTTTTACACAAACTTTTCTGTATAGAACAATTAAAATTAAAATACGTTTAAGTTTAATGTTAACATTGAGTTTAAATACCTAATTTATTTTACACAGGGTCGAATGAATGTAACGTGCGTGGCCCGAATATTCTCAGTTTGGTCGGGGAGCACAGTGTTATTACTAGACGAGGAGCGTCCTCAAATAGCTCCTGTCATGGGCAGTCGGGACACGAACTCCGGTAAGAAGTTTGTGACGTCAGCTAAGTATTCACTTTTTAAGAACGTGTTTGAGGACTTGGAATAAAATAACGAGTTGTTTACCAGTTGCTGTTATACAAGTGAAATTAATTGTATTGACGTAGCTTCGATTAATCTTATATTTTTAGTACGTTATTGTTACATACAAGTTATATATAAATGTTTCATTATTTAAGAATCCTTATAATCAGGTATTTAGTTTAATTAGGTACATTTAATAAATTTTACGGATGAAGATGTAACTGTAAAGACTGTCAACAAAAGTTCTACCTCGACCTACTCCATATACAGTCCATATAATTTGTAAGAGGATTTATTTCTGTTACGTAAGCGATAACGCGAGATTCTAAAACTATCTGCTCGCAGAATCACTCCTACAGATTAATTAATTAATTTAACAGGAAATATCAACTTGTTTGCTGTTTAGAAAATAAGATGTGCTAATACATTGCTAATCCTTGTATATTATTTGAACCCTTGTATATTTTTTAATTTCTATTTTCAAAAAGCGATTACCTTACGTAATGGTAATTTTTTTTAATACAATTGAAAAATGTAGTATTTTTGAAATACGAGTATTCTAGCTGATACTTGTGACTTCTACAATATAACAGCACATATATATTTTTTTATAACTTTCTTTTTACGACATCTTTTTTTTCTTTTATTATAAACGTAAGTCGTTAATATCTTCACAGCCTTTTCATTTAAACTTTCATTTATATCTTCCATAATTTCGCTGAGAAATGACTCTTGGATAATTTTTATGCCGAAAAGTCCTTTAATTTTATTTTAAAACACGTAATTTTATTTAGTAATGTCTATATAAATAAGAGAGAAATTAACGAAAATAGTAATATCATGGAAAAACGGAAAAAATAACTAAATATCCTCCGCAACAAACAAGCTCTTAACGTGCCTAGAAATTAATGAAAGTGGGTTTTTGAAATACATCCTCATTGTTTCAGGTCCTCGTTGTTCCACATCACACATCTTGGCGCTTTTAAACTATTTACTGTATAAGCACTGGTGAGAACTGCTCCCGTTTCAAGTTTAGTGCATAAGTTATGTGCATACGAAAGCCGTATTCGTAAAGTTTTGGGAAAACAGACAACTAGTTCTGTTAAAACTGAATATAGGACAGTTTCTTATCAAAAACCTTTGATTAAAAATCTACAGGCTGAATCAGTTTCGTTTAGTTTAATTCCATTATAAGTGTTTCATTAGCGATTTTTATTTTTCCCAAAATAAGTGAACTATTTTCGTAGTCTATATTACATTAATGTTATTTAATTATTTTAATTTCTTCTTAAACTAATCGAATATTACAAAATGTCATGTTGTAATAATTATAACAGTATTAATAAAATAAGTCAGAAGAATACTTAATAATATTTTATTAACTACTGAACTAAAACAGTCTTTAATTATCCCATAAATGGACAAAGGTCGCCTCCGTATATAGAAAAAGAGTTGGAGCTGAACCACCACGCTGCTCAATAGTACGTTCCACCTGAATATTTATATAAATACTTTTGTTGCCAATACACAAGAACAGTCATCGTTTGTCTTGCCTATATTTTTTCAATTTAATCGCCGATATTGCGTATAGAGCTATAGAATTACATAAATGAAAATAATTCCAGTCATTCAATTTCGTTCATCAAATTGGATTTATTTTATACATTTTGCTGTTAAAAGACTTGACTATATTTGGGACATTTAATCGCTATTTTTAAAAACTACTCTGTCAAATTTTTAGAATGTTTGGAATAAAAAAATAATTGAATGTCAATAACTAAAATGTGGAAAACAAGGTTGTTATTATTTTGATATTTTTATTTTGGTTGAATATGATATAAATTTACATTTATCTATGAATTCGAATATTTTACTTAGCCATGCAACATAGCTGGTTATAATTTTATGTCAATATAAATTTTTATGAAAATTTTAATGCCAAGATGCAAATTTAGTTACCGGTAATAATCAATAATAATTGATAGAACTGAACGTGACATGAATCAATTTAGTACTTAAATAAATTGTTCAGTAAAAGTTATCTATTAATTGAAAAATTGTTTGAAATCTCTATAGGAGTAATTAAAAAAAAAGTACAACTTAACAAGTAATTTTTTGACACATTAAAATGTACAGAAACATGGCGATTGACATAAAAATTATTTTTTTTAGCGATTTTGTGTTCAATAATGTGCTATTAAACGTGGTTTGTCACAAAAAAGGAAAATATTTAAAGCACTTTTAAACTACTAATACGACTTTTAGCAAATAACAATCTACATATAGCGAGAAAATTCGATAACGGCACTGCCGAATAGAAATAATGTAAAAGCAAGTCTTGTTAACGCAAACTGACAATTTAAAATTCTGTACCCTCGTGACAGCTAGACTTTTATGTACATGAGTGCAAAGCTCCGGACGGTGAGTTTGTTTGAGTATTGAAGTACGAGTACAACGATTTAAAATACTTTTTTGCAGACTAAATTCGAATAAGTATCACCAAAAAGGTCTATAACTGAAAAATAAAGCATATTCTGTTGAAATTCATCATCACTAACAATATTGTAATTAGGTATTTCATGAAAAAGTTTTATTACAAAAAAAAAATATGATTTCAGTCATTTTGTTGTAAGATTAAGTACACCATAAACTACCTACGCAATTTGTAGATAGTATATAAATAATTTTCAATTTTATTTCTTTGTGACTACTTAAATAAATGTACCAAATAAAATTGTTTATTGTCATTATTTATATGATTAGGGTAAAAAAACAAAGAACCTGAGTTAAATAGCTTTAAGCAAATTAAAAGAAAATACAAAACAATATTCAATATTAAAGTCTTAGAAAAGTTTTAATGACTGATGCTTTAATTTTATTTTTTTCTTTTCAGGACAATCCGATGATTGAAGGCTGATGGGGATTAATTAAAAGTTCAAATTATTTTCTCAAATAAATTCAGTGTTAGACTAATATACGCCCATATTTATAGTCGAGTATATGTATATAATCTTCATTGTTCTAGCAAATACATTATTTCACTATACCGAGTACTTTCATCGTAAATTTAATGATGAATTTCACGAATACTCGTGGTTTAACCAAGTGTACTGTCATTTAATATATAAATAATAAAGTTTCAAAGATATATTGGCATATTATATATTCTTTTCGTATAGATGTCTCATACTCTACTATATTTTTGGGTATTAGTAATGAGAATTTCGACAGATGAAACGATTTTATCAGTGAAGTGATTACAAGTAGTGAATTTTATACTTGTATATAAATTATACATAGTTTTTAAAATTATTATAAATCGAAGAAATTAGTAACATTTTGCTTCACAAATATAATTTAAGTATCTGTTACTACAAAATAAGAATCGTAAAATAATAATTACCTGTTTTTAAAATTAGTTTTATTTTGTAGTTTCTTATCCCTATGTCTAACATTATAAAAAGAAAAGTGTACGATGTAAAAAACATTCAGCTGATATAGCATACCTTGCACTAGATTCGCATATTAAGGAGATGAATTCGAACATAATTACGACGCTGCTTTACTTCAGGTCCACAATTAATGCAGAATTCTCCTTTCTGTTCCTTTTCCGCCTGTTTCCGACACGTCAAATTCGAGATAAATTTTAAAGGAGTTTTTAGACAATACAATACACAACAAGTACTCTTTAATGCAAAGCAAAAATTTTACAATAAGTATAGACTAAAATGTATACAAGAGAAATATACAAGAGGCAGCCTTATTGCTAAGGCAGCAATCTCTTCCGGGCAACCTTAGGTAGAGGAAATATATAGAACGGTGCGAGTGTACACAACACACATCTATAATATATATATATATATATATATATATATATATATATATATATATATATATATATATATATATATATATATATATATATTTATATATATATTCTATCTACATATATTTATTTTATATGCAAATGAAAACATAAAATATATAGAAATATTCCTAAAGTCTGGGAAGATCATAATGGAACATCACAAAATCTTGTTTAGTGTTCATTTTTTTTTTCGTGATAAAAGTTTTCGTGGTCTTAAGAAAAGACAAATAATAAATGTAAAAATAACTGAGGCTTTACGCGCTCTTCGAGTTTCAGTGGGTAGACTCTCAGGAATATTTACCCAGACCAGCAACAAATAATTGTACAAATAAAATATCCGTTCTGATCGGGAATTATACCCGTGACCGTCAGTTCAGTGTAAACTTTCATCTCAACTACACCACAATGGTCAAATATAATAACGGTAAAGATTTTTTTAGCCGATATACAATTAATTGAAGAACGACTTATGTATTAAATAATTATAATCTTAACTGTTTCTATGCTGTTGATGCTGTTGTAGAAAGGACAGCTCACTAAACGATATTCTATTTTCATATGGCAATGACCTTATATTCTTAAGTTTATTGTTATTTCCAAGCGGCAGAGAAGAAAAGTCCCAATCTCTTTCTTGCCTAGGTGTCGTAAAAAGGACTAAAGCCAAAGTGGTATGAAAAAACTGTTCACCAACCAGGATGGTGGTGGGCAGCAGCGTCACCATATCCTGACGCAACACACTGCTTTCGCCAATCCGCTTGCCAAGAGTGGCGAGTATTGGCAAAAGAGATGATGGGAGAGGCTTTAGGGGGGGAAGAGAGGGTTCAGCAGTGGTGGTATTAAGTTATTAGTTAACTAATAATCTTAATATCGGTGGAGAGGTCGTACAACTGTGGTAAACACTTCCTTGTCTTTTTTTATTTAAATGAAAAAAAAGTAAAAGAGAACGGAAACATAAATTTTTTTAAATCTTGTACTTAGTGGCACTGCTGGGCAAAGGTCTTTTCAAAGAGAAAAGGAAGGTAAAAGATTGAAGTTTGGCATTTCTTTTATATACACAAAACGTTTACTTTGTAGACATAAATAGCTTTTCAAATCAACAAATCGAATGTTAAAAATAAACACTTGACCGATAAAATTTTATGAAAAAGAACTTTTGTGAAAATTTTATTCATGTATAAAATGTAGCTTAATTGTAACCTTTAATACTATGTTATATACACATAAATTAAATATGATATTAACATACTTTCACCAATGAATATATTTAACTTAAAAGCATGTGAGACGAGTTAATTAGTATCTCCTTAAACGCCGCGGGCGTGAAATTCAGGCTTACCTATATCCCATATGAACTCGGGGGATTTTATATAAGAGCAGGTCAACTTGATAATAATGAATGAGGTCTTACAAAAACAATAAGCTATTTATAAAAGATATGCCTCTTCATATAATAAATTAATCCATATAGATAATTATACATATTTGTTACTTTTTTTATAATGAAGTTACTCAACCGTTTGCGATTAAACTGTTAGTTATGTAGATAGTCGAAGATTATTTAATGGGCTAATTTAATTGTGAAATCAAAGACAAGATATGATACGAGTGAAACTTATCAGAAGCATGTCTAGTTTCCATATAGGGGAAGGGGAGGCAAGATGGGGTAGCAGGTAAGACGGGGTATCGGGTCTCGTCGGTCGTACGGACGACCAATTACAGCTGCTCTGACTCGTAACGACGCGTTATTATATTGTTTATCAATCAGCGCTGTCACCAGCTTGTGAGTCCATGCGTTTTCGCCCTTCCGCCAAAAACTCGGTTTTTGCTAAGTTCGTTGTGATTTTCGTGTTATACATCGCATGTGTTCTGTACCTCAACATTAGTTTTTAGAACTGACTAAAAGTTATTCTTGTCTATCAATGATTATACCAGCAGGAAAGAACATGTTTGTTTCCATAGTTTGATTTGTTTTTTTAAGGCATGCTATTTTATTGAAATGAGCGTGAGGGGGCAAAATGGGGTATAAGGTACCCCATCTTGCCCCCTCGAAGAAAATTATGATTTCTCTAAGAGACTTTATGATCCTTTAAACTTAGTTGAATTTTATCTTGTTTAGGATGGTGAAACATTATTAAAAAAATACAAAGAGTGGAATTGGAGTGATCAGAGTATGAAAAATACGTAAAATGTTGTAATTGAGGGGGAAAGGGGTATAAACTAGCATTAAAATATATTCTGTGCCTTAAATGACCTTTGAAAGAAAAATCAGCAGCTCTTGCAGCCCTAGAAGATCCCGCTGCTCCTACAACTTCGGTGAAAGTTCCTTTAGGCCCAAAATAGCGAACATTTTCTGATAACAAAGAGAAAGAACTTTGCAATTATGTTGATACTAAAAAGAGAAATAAGAAGATAACAAAAAAGAAAAAAAGAGGTAAAAGAATAGAAATAAAAATTGCGATGAAAAAGAATAAGAAGAAAACATAATAATCCTAATTCCTCACCAGATTGTGACAATGAAGAAGATAATATCCCTGGTTTTTACTGCCATGGAAAATACTTGGATTCTAATGAAGTATGGGTCGCATATTCTTACTTTAGGAATTGGCCACACTATAGCTGTGCTGGGATAGATGTCGAGGACGACGAGGCTGTATTTGTTTCCGAGTTTTTCAGCCAAAAATGGAATATGTCTGCTATACCCAATCTTACCCTACCTACGGGGCAAGATGGGGTGTTGGACGTTTTTGACAAAACTGGTCATTTTTTTTCTTTTTCTTTGAGTGTAAAGTTTCTTAAGTTCCTTATTTATAAAGATTGATATGTAAGAGTAATTATAAATTTAAAAAAATATTCGAAATACTTAAAAACATGCGTTTTATTACGCTTCAAACGTTAACTACCCCGTCTTGCCCCCCCCCGTCCCCTACATATGTAAAAACATCTTTATATTGAAACCCGAAACGAAGTACAAATAAACTATTACTTTAATTGGTAGTAAATTTTTGTTATGTATTTGAAATTTTATTATTTTGACGAGAATTCAAAAATTATACTTTAATTTACAACTATTCTACATATTATCATCTATCTTATCGAAAAAATTACAGCAACATTTCAACCGCTGATGAGGTCATACACCGGGGCAGTGTTCAGTTACCCATTAAATCATGTTAGCTCTCGTACGAATTGTTCGTTCTAGACTCGTATTACTAAGCGATTATAAAGTCGTATTAGTATAAATACAGTTCGCTATTAATTGACCAAAACTCTAAACCTTAGCACGCTACTCTTTGTATAGTTTTCACAGTTGATTTTTACCATTCTTTTTTTTGTATTGTGTGCAAGATAGTTATTATAATTAAATATCAAACTCTACATCAATTGTCACTAAATTAAAGACCACCTTTATCAGAAACATTAAATAAAGCACAAGCGGCCTAAGGCGAAAATTGCAAGTGTGCAATACTCAGATCTTATGCCTCTATGAAAATATTATCGAGTTTTATTATCCATAATTATCCTGTCTCGGAAGTGTGCACAAAAACAAAAGCCGCCAGGCTATACGTATTCCTAAAAAAAAAGGTCGTCCGAGATCTAGCATCGATGTTAACCCTTGTAGCCTATCCGAATTCCTTAAAAAAAGGTCGTCCGAAATCAACCATCGACTGTAGCCTATCCGAATACCTAAAAATGCCCTTTGGGTACGCAGATGACAGCACCGTCGCGGAGAGATACTTCTCCAGTGCAAGAACAAGACAAACTAAAGTGGACGATCTTAGAGAAGCAATGGTCGACCGTGCCAATCTTAATCTTCAGGCTGTCTCTGATTGGGGTGATGCCAATCTAGTGAGATTCAATGCTTCAAAAACCCAGGCGTGTCTCTTCACCGCTAAAAAGAGCCCGTTTAACTTGGCTCCCACTTTCCGAGGTGTACCTGTTCCAGTCACTAACCACCTTGAACTTCTCGGTATAGACTTATCGTCCAACCTCAATTTTGGAAACTATATCGAATCTAGGGCTATATAATTTATAGCCATTTATAGCAATATAATTTGTAGTGCCAAATATAATTTATAGTGTAAGCATAACATAGTTATATATTATTTTATTTAACGAAGGTTGTAACCTCGACCGCATAGATAAAGCGCATATATTCTTTATTATACGTGACATTGGGGAAATCATCTCTGTTCTTTTGGCACCATTGAAATACAAAGAAAGAAAGAGGAAAGTACAAATTCAGTCATATTTCCTGCATGAAAGACAGCGCCTCTAAGGTCACATGTCTTTGTCATTGATATAATCTTGTACAGAGTAATATGCTTTGGCTAGTATGAATTTTTAATACAATCTTTAAATATATTTTTTACAGATTAGAAAATCGTTTGTGGGATTTTATTATATACTAGCTGCTGCCCGCGACGTCCTCTGCGTGAAAAGATTAGATTACACGTTGTTACAGAATGCGTCAAAGAAATAAAGGTTCACTGCTCATTCCCCGTAGGTGATAGCGTGATAATATGTAGCCTATATGTTGACCCTGGTTCTTAATAATATTCGTGCCTTTGAAGTAAATCCATGCAGTACTTTTTGAGTTTATCCCGGACATACATACAGACAAATAGACAAACAGACAAAATTTCTAAAAACTATATTTTTGGCTTCGGTATCGATTGTAAATCACACCCCAAGTATTCTTTAAAAAAAAGATTCAATGTACAGTTTTGACTTTCCTACTATTTTATTATATGTATAGATGCGTATACCTAGCCCATTAATGAAACATTTACTTTGTGAAGTCGAAATCCTGGAGTTACAATTTTATCATTCCTTCTCGTTTTTATATTAGACTTATTTTAAACAATAATGTACATTATTATACACAAACAACCCAATATCTACATGTGTATCCAGTAATATCGAGTACGAAGCTCAAACTGAATCATCAATTATGATTAAACGAACTTACCCGTAAATAAACTTTAATTATAATTTTATTCTATAAAAGCCTCGTTCTAATATAGCTTATACAATAACCTTTTATCTAGGAAGGTTGGTCTGATTATGTCGAATTTCTGCAGTTAAAATTATTAAAATCTTAAAATAGAAATTGACAAAAAATGCACTTGTCCAATAAAAATAAAATTTACTTCGAGACAATAGACATGGCAGTCTTATACAAGTATATAATCGTGTTAATAAAAAGCTAAATATTAATACTTATTTATCTATGAACCCAATATCCAAGTCCCTAAAAGAGTTCTGTTAGAGTGGTTGCTTAATCTTTTATCACTGGACTAGTAAACTCACAAAGATGGCAAAAAAAAGTTAAACTTACACTTGAGCTGAGGCCCGAGTCTAAGTTTAAGACCTGAGAGTCGAAGAGTGATAAAACACACGAAATACAGTTTGTAGGTAATGGAAATTTCTCGAGCGAATGGGCTTTAATGGAGCAGACGCGATATCTTACACGAGTGCGCTTACACCTAATCCAATATTAGCAATAGAGTTTTAGTATACCATAATTTAAGAACAATTTCTTTGAGCAATATTTATATTTAGAGTTTATGTATAAGAAAATTATAAAAACACAATTTCTACTATTATGTTTAAAATTAAAATAAATGTAATGTTGCAAACATATTAAGAGGAATCAAATTTTGAAGATTTGGTTTGAATTAATTATTTAAACGAGCTCTACTAAGAATTGACGGGGCCGATTTTAAAACTTCTTAATGTGTTGGAAGTCTGCTTATTAAGGAAAAGTGAGCTCATAAAATACGAGTATCCGTTTACAACTAAGAAGAGCAATAACCGTGATCGTCAACGCAAGTGATACCTACCCGTACCCAAGTCGAAATTTAAAGCCGACATAGCTCGAGTCCGACATAGAATCGATTTAGAGCTCAGTAGTCCGAAATATAACCGATTTAGAGCCCAGTGCGCCTATAGGCGCTAATTTTTATTCCATTTAGGTCCGATTTTAGTCGAAACTAAAAAAAACGGAAATTTGTGCCATTTTTGGGTGCTAAGTTGGACCTAATTTTTTATGGATTAGGACTGCCTTTAGGCCCAGAGGTCTGACATAAATTTCGGCTCTAAATAGGCAGCTCTATATTTCTGCTCGAGTACTATTACGTAACTTGCGTGTTCCCGAGAAATTACTGTGGTATTGATATTTAATACTAACTGAGTCTCAATTAGTATTGAAATTTGACATTGCAGTGACTTCTCGCGATCGCGCAAGTTACGTAATAGCTTCAGTCGTATATTTATATATACATGAACTTACTTTTCTCGTAACTTTATAATACACAGAAAGAATAACGAGTATTACAATTTAAAAGCATTTTTATATACGAAAACCTTTTATAAAATCTATTATGTTTTTTCTAAAGATTGTATTAGGTTATCCTTGTAAAATATTCCTCATTTTGTCACTGAAATTGTAAGCTGACAGTTTTTATAATGCACTCTTCGAGAATCGTTACGAAGCTGTTGCAGCGTCCCGTCTCGATTGTTATCTTACTATATCTACAGGCTCGTTTGAACTGAATCGACTTATTCACGAAGACATCAAAGTGATAAATGCAGACATTTTTTAATATGAAAAGAGAAAAGAGTTTCACATTAAGCACTCGGTAATATAAATAGTAAAATAAGTAAAGATTTGGATTTTCACGAATGTGTAATTCTTTCTTTACCATCGCATCCATCCACTTAACTATTTCAATCGGTATTAGTTATTATATCATGCTATTTGTATGCAATCTCTTTTAATTTTTATAGAAATATCTGAAGAATTCGTGTGTGAATTAGTATTGGTAATTTTTAGCAATTAAAAATTTTGTTACTGGTATTTTAAATATCAATGTTTCTTTAAAATAAATATTGTACGAAATAATTGCTTTATTGTTGGACAATATTGGAGCTTTCATTAGCATTGAAAATTTTTAGCAGTAGTTGTAGATTATAAAACATAACATTATACTATTTACTGAGATATTGATCATTAGCAAAGTAATGTCAAACAGTAACGATAACAAGTAAGGTAGTTAAACGATTAATTAATAAATTATATTTTGTTTTTACCATAAGATAATCATACCGATGATAGCTTTGTTTTGTTTTAAGCCTTTTAAAATAACGTACATAAAACTTATTTAAAAGCCAAGTAATAATTTTTGTTTAATTATTTACAGTCAAAATGTAATTTACATAAATTATACGTTATTAAACTTTTAGTAAGTTTCTTCCGCACGTTCTACTTAACTGTATCGCTTTTTATATAACGTCCCCCGCATTTACATTTATCTACTATCCCTCATTAAAAAAAAGTTGAATTTTAAAACCTGAGATTATAGCGTTCACATTCAAGTTCAACGTTTTGGTTTAAAAATATCATGGCCTATATATTGTATTAATTTATAAGATTTTTGCGGTAATTCAATTAAATAAAGACATAAATTATAGTTATGCATAATACAAATCGTATTGACAATTGCGACACTACCAAACTCGAACCGGCAACATCTGTCTACGATTTAATGTTTTGTTTCCTAAATTACCCTGATGACATTAATAAACTCTTTTGCAAAAAAAACGGGCACTTAAGCAAAGAACTATTTTATAGTTACTATTAGTTTGTTTGACAATTTTAGGTATTGTTATCCTCAGAATTTTATAAATTAATTAGGAAGGAAAAGTTTTCATCAGTTTTATCATAACATTTTAATTAAATTACTAAGAAATAATGTTTAAGCTCAAAACACTATGATTGTACCTGCTCGCTAAATTAAAATGAAACGCGTTAATTTCTTTGTTTTTCTTGAATACATTAAAAGCAGATAAAAGTTTAGTATTGAGTGTGACCCCCTCTTGCTGAAATCACAGCTTGCATTCGTCTGGGTATGCTAGTGAGTATATCTTTTATGGTTTCTTGGGGAATACGTTCCCACTCCGCGGTAATCACATTCTTTAGCTCTCTGATGGTCTGCGGAGCCGGCTGCACTGATCTCACTCGTCGCTTCAGAACGTCCCAGACATGCTCTATGGGATTGAGATCCGGACTTCTAGCTGGCCAGTCCAAACGACGAATTCCGACTTCTAGCATATACGCATCCACACCGCCAGACCGGTGGGCGCGAGCGTTGTCGTCCATAAAAATTGAGTTTTCGCCAAGAGCGGTTAAAGCGGGTTGTGCATAAGGAATTAGAACTTCTGTTATGTATCGGTGTCCAGTCAGTGTACCGTTTTCGATGAAGACTAACTCCGTACGATCCATAGAATTTATTCCTGCCCAAAACATAACAGAGCCCCCTCCATAAGGTGTGATTTCTTCAAAACATGCCTCTGCAAAGCGTTCTCCTCGTCTACGTAGCACTCGCCGACGTCGGTCTTCACCATGCAGAGATATCCTGGCTTCATCGGAGAACAATACCCTATCCCAGTCTTCAGGAGTCCATGACACACAATTTCGAGCGAAGCTAAGCCTGGCAACTCGATGTCCACGGAGTAATTTAGGGCCGCGTGCCGGGCGATGACTGTGTATATTAGCAGCGAGAAGCCTCCTCCTGACCGTCCTTAGACTAATTTGCACATTTCTTACTTCTTCGAGGGTGTTCTTGAGGTCCACATAAGAAGATTTGCGATTTCTCAACGCTTGACTAACTAGAAAACGATCATCCCGTGGTTCGGTACATGTCTTTCTGCGAGAACCAGGCCTTCTCTTGACGGAACCGGTCTCTTGATAGCGCTGCCAGGTCCTTTGAACTGTCAACCGACTCACATTTAGCCTCTGAGCCACGAAGCATTGACTGCAACCTTCTTCAAGCAGCGCAATAATTTTGCTCGCTTTTATCACTTTATCTACCATTTACGAGATTGCTAAACAGCAATAACAATACTTTTAAATGTCAAGGACACCAGATAATTTAATAAAAATTGACAAAAAGTTAATTAGAGTCGATATTGACTATAGGGAATTCGCGCCACAAAATGTAGTTAAAAGTTATTTTCTTTGAAAACCAGGCTCAGTCAAAAATTTGAATTTGGAATGTACTCTTATAAACATTATGGCACTTTTATAACTGGCCAGTAACATGTTCAAATGATTAAAACCTTTTTGGTATTTTATTTTTTTCAGCCAGGAAGAAAATCGAAACCGCCCGTTTTTTTTGCAAATGAGTGTAGTAAAATTTTACACAATTCCGAAGTAATAAAATACTCAGATTATAATAATAGTTTGATGACGAGAAACTGATATCTTATTATTTTTTTTGCAATATAGTACAATTTTTTATTTATTTATTATATTAATTATGTTAATTCAGATTTACATAAGGAAATAAGATTTAATATTAAGATTTAACGTTAAAATGTCTCAGTTTTTAATAAAGATTAAGAACGAGCAACTAGTTACTGAAAAAATATGACGAATAAAAAACATTCATACATTTTAAATAAGCTTTATTTCTCCCACTGTTTATTTAGTTCTGTTTACTGACACTTATATCAAGATATACCGAGGACCCTAGTCTTTGAAGCCACTTTCCACCCTATCTGCTGTCACTCTGGACGTGATAGTTTATTTATTATAGAAGATACATCTTTTATTGCCTTTACTGTACAGGGTCGACATATTTAGAAGAGATTGGTAGAAAAACAAGGGGAACATTTGATAAGCCATACGTATTATTGTTTTATGTGACTGTTGGAAAAAGTTTTATAATACTGCGAGATAATAGTAAACAATGTATTGTATTAAAATAAGGAGTACCTATTCATTTATAATTTTTCGGAATTCGTATGCTCTAATTGAATCTTAAGTGGACCTACCTATATATTTCAAATATGATACATACTATTCGCCTATGACTATTAAAAATGTCGGATATGAAAAAAAAATTAACTTTACAGGAGAGCGATGCAAACTGTAAATGGCATGCGTCTTTTTACATATTTTTTTAAATACCGACATTTATAAATTAAGTGATTAAAAAACTATGCATAAAATAATATTTTTCTTTTCAGCTGATGTTAGACTTGGTTATTTAGGAACGTTTTATGAAATCAATAAAAAAAAAAAAACGATTTTGCAGTTCCGACGATGTTAATAGTCACTAGCGTATTGATGTATTTAGTCGACGATTGGTAGAGACACGTTAATACATTCAACATAATATACATTATACATATATATATTGTGTACCAATGTAAGGTGACTTTAACGCTGGGAACTACTAGACTACATGTTGAGGTACATAGAAAATTGCACTTGAGTAATTTATGATTTGTAAGTAATAAGAAATTGTAATTAATTGATATTTTTGCTTATTTATCGGTTCCGAAAAATAGAACAACATTTTTAGCCTTATAGTATAAACTAATTTAAAAAATCGTTAATTGTTATCAACAAGTGGATTCTGTTTTAGTAGATAAATTAATGTAATCAATTTCTGAGACTTATTAGTAGTTAGTAGAGTACGCCGTAACTTCTGTTTAATATATAATGTTTTGTTGTCATTATGTCATCTCTAATGTAGTGGACACGCTTATACTGTAAATGTAAAAAAATAAATTATAACTAACATCAGCACAGTGTGTTTAATATAATTAAAAAAGCACGTGAAACAAAATTAGATTAATTAAAAAATAATATTAATTTTTTATAGTAAATATCTTTTTACAAAGTAACTTTTGTTAGACTATAGGGTACTATAAATTTACAGACAATACACAAATAAAGTTAAATAGTCGATAAAAATCAAGATTAAAAAAAACATATAAACATACCCAACAACAACAACATACTTCCATAACGTTGATTACAGTTTAGATTTTAAAAGGTTCTGAACCCAAACAATTCCTACGGGATCTTTTTACTAAGAATCCTTTGGTATGACCGTATGAATCTTTCGAACCTCAATAGGCTTACTTTAAATTTTCATAACATGAGATATATTAATATGTAGGAGACCTATAACAAAAAGACATACATGACAAGATATTAAAATTGAGACGTCGCAGGGAGAGCTATTTCATATTTGAATTGTTTTAAGCCTTTTAAAATAACGTACATAAAACTTATTTAAAAGTAATAAATTCAAATAAGTATTAATTATTTACAGTCGCAATGTAATTTACATAAATTGTATGTTTAATGAATCGTATAAACGATTTTAACCACGGCCTAAATTACAACTTAATTTGCGTCACATTAAAAACGTAATTTTTGTATGTGATTTACTTTTGAATATACAAAAAGTATATAAAGTAGTGTACATTTAAAACTATTAATAATAATATTCTATTGATTGTTTCTATTCTCTATCTCTCTCTATCTATTCATACCCATGACACAAAAGAAGCTAAACTATTATTTTTAAATAAAACTTTATTAATTCAATAAGTCGGTCGGTATACGAGTAATATTCATTAACGTAACACGTTCACGCAAGTAGTAATCGTGTCTTAAGTCGCAGAACAGCGGCAAATATGCTAATTTACCGTGAAATAAATAACAGGGGACATACAGATTTGTACTAATCCGACCCGCTTGTCCTGTTTACTCGGTGAAATCAACCCTCCGGAATTGGCAGTGATTCCGTACTTACCAAAATTACTTCTCCCACCGTTGTGCTAATTAGATCTCCTGAAACACTGAATACTAATTGTATGTAAAGTTTCTTCAATTATTCCAATTCCCTCTTCTTTCACATTCCATTTGTTAACGTACACGTAATTGAATTTATTTCCATCTTTGCCTACATAAAGCTTATAATTTAGTTAGCACAAGATACTATAAAATATAATTTGAAACATTAGTCACGAAAAACTTTGTAGTATAGTGAAAAAATAATAATATTAATATTGTAAGATTGTGATTTATTACTTTTTTTTTAGGATTAACTTAATACCTATATAATTTATAAAAAAAGGAAAGTGTATTGAAAAGTGTTGGAAAAACCTATATGATCGAAGTATTATATATTTTTTTTTTTTTTTTTTAAATCACATTTAAGGGCTTTATCGCAAAAGCGATTATGTCGCCCTGGTTAGGATACTTATATTAGTACATATACCTAACTTATGTTCTTTTATCAACTAACTTATATAACATTCGGGCCAAGTCTGAGAGTGGGTCAGCCAGAATATTATTACATCTTCCCAACTCATTAATAGAAGGACATCGATCTCTGATGTCCTTGTTCCGGGTACATTCCATCAATATGTGGTATAAGTCTTCTACAACATTACAGACGGAGCAATTCGGAGATGTAGTTTTCCGCATTTGAAATGAGAATTTATTGCATGGAATGTGTCCGGAACGAAGCCTCAGTGCTGTTACAGTCTCTGTTCTACTCAAACATGATTTTTCTATCCATGGGGGTCGTGCAGGATGTGGTTGGATCGTGCGATACCATATACCTTTTTCCTTTGATCTTTGGTTAAAATATTCTTTAAATAGGTCATCACATTGAATTCTAAGTGTATATATATAAGTGGTAAAAGAAGGTAAAAGGTTAATAGGGATACCATCAGTGGAAGCTTCCTTAGCTAAAGTATCGACTAACTCGTTGCCCGCTAGACCAATGTGAGATGGGATCCACTGTAAAATAATAACTTTCCCACTCTCTTTGATTTGTCTAATTGTATCTAGAATGGAGTAGGCTATCGTTGTACCTCGAAATGTCGAGGTGCAACGAGCCAGGTGCTGTAACGAGGTTTTGGAATCAGTTAATATTAAAATCCTATTAGTCCTTAAAGTTTTAGTATAGGACAGTGCCTCTGCAATAGCAAGAAGTTCAGCTTCCATAATAGAAACTTGAAAGTTAATTTTGAATTTCATACAATTTCCATTTTGTTGATCATAAAATGCTGCACCAATGTTATTATTGTTATTTTTGGAACCGTCTGTAAAAATTATGTAGAATGAAGAGTATATTTTGTTTATATAATCACTACAAATTAATTTTAAATGAAAAGTATTATAATTATTTTTTGGTTTAGTTAATGTCTCTACATTAGTTTTTATATTTTTTGCTATATCTATGTTATTAACCCAAGTGCTTAATGTGAACATACCTAATTTTTTCTGAGAGGCAATAGGCTTAGAATTAAAGTTTTCATGCATTAAGGTTAATAAAGGTACCCTTTTATTTCTCCAATATCTATTATCAGTTAGATTAGCAAGTTCAACAATAAGTTTGAATACTAAACAATTTTCCATGGATTTACATTTAAGCCAAAACTTACCAGCTAAATATCTTCTACGTAAATACAAAGGAAAAAGGTATAACTCACATTCCATTACATGGATTGGTGTTGTTCTAATAAAGCCGCCTATTACGCGCATAGCCTGATTTTGAATTCTGTCTAATTTTAATAGGGATGTTTTTGTGCTGTTATCATACAAAAAACTGGCATAGTCAATCCGGCTCCGAATGACAGATATATATAGCTTTCGCAAATGTTTTTGATGCACTCCCCACCCTGAACCCGCTAATAGCTTAAATATATTGAGGAACTTAAGTACTTTAACTGAAATTTCATTTATATGTTTTCCCCACCTAAGTGATCGATCCAACCACACCCCCAAGTATTTCACAGTATCAACTATATCCAGAGGATTATTATTTATACATACACAGAAGTCCACAGGACGTCGTTGCTGGCCTTTGTTAAAAATACATATTTTACTCTTATGTGTAGAAATATCTAAATTTAGGTTATACAATAGTTTAGTTAGAATATTAAGTGCTAGCTGTATATTATTCCTAGCATCAATCAAATTATTTGAACTTAAGTACAATACATAATCGTCAGCATATTGCAAAATGGATACATTTGAAATAGATTTACACACATATATTGTCCCTATATTAAATAAAACTGGTGACAAGGGGTCCCCTTGAGCCAACCCACGACCTGTGCTTCGAGAGATCTCATAGTCTGCGCCTTTAATATACAAATGTCTTTCTTTGAGGAATGACCATAGGTATCTACAAATATTTGATCCCACACCAAGGCCATCCAAACAAAGTAATACATTGCAAATATCAATATTATTATATGCATTCTCTATGTCAAGAAAACATCCAACAGTAAATAAATTTTTAGAAAAACCAATTTGAATTGAAGAAACTAAACATGTCAAACTATCTAAAGTCGAACGTCCCTTCCTAAAACCCTTGGTCTCTTCTGAAAAAAGATTATTATGCTCTATAAACCATTCGAGTCTGTAATTTATCATTGAGTGAAATATCTTGCAAATACAGGACATAAGTGAGATAGGCCTGATCGAGTCTATCGAAGCAGGATCACGTCCAAGTTTTGGTATGGGTGCAATACGCACTTGGCGCCATTGGTAAGGAACAAAAGAACAGGACAAAAACTTATTATAAAGAGTTAATAACACTTCCTTGCCTTCTACAGGTAAATTTTTAACCATCGAAAATGATATACCGTCGCACCCGGGTGCAGTATCTTTTGACTTAATGCATTTTTCGAGTTCGTGTCTGGACAACTGACATTCAAGCTGTACGTTTACAGATCGAAATTGAGGATGAGGTGGTGTACAATAATCTGGGGATAAATTGCATAAAAGTGTTTCGGCTATATTTTTGTCTATATGAAACTTTGATGATCTGTACCCTTTCAACCAGCGTAGGCGGTGCCACATGTTATTTGCTGTAGTATTTTCGTCTAAGGAAGAGCAAAAATTGTGCCACGATTCACTTTTGGCCTTCCTTAATAGTCTCTGGGCGGTTCGAACCTTGTTCTGAAGTATACTTAAATTACTAGGAGTAGGATTGTGTCTAAAACGAGATAGGGCCAATCTTCGTTCCGCCACTGCTTTAGATAAGGTGGGATTCCAAAAAGGTTTAGGGTGAAATTTATTATTGGGATTTACAGGAATTTTAAAGAATGGAATACTTCGATCTGCGGCTTCATTTATAATATCGACAAACGCATTATAGCTGCTTTGCAAATCATTGAAACTAAATATATTTCTTTCAGCAAATAATTTCTCTATAATTTTAGAATATAGCAGCCAGTCAGCCTTTTTAAAATTGCGTTTTTTAATAAATACGGGAAGCACACTATTTGAAGTGGATAGTTTAACCATAAGGTGGTCACTTCCTAAACTTTCATTTATTACTTGCCAATTGAATTTAAAGGAGATATCAGAAGAGACCAAAGAAATATCAGGAGAGGACTGTTGCAGCACACCGTTAACAAATTTTATACGTGTATAATTTCCATCATTTAATGTAACTAAATTATTATCTATTAAGGAATCAAGAATTTGAATGCCTCGAGGATCCGTTTTGTTGGACCAATTTGTGTGGTGACCATTAAAGTCTCCAAGAACCACAGTTCGTGTAGATGCCAATGAAAAGATGTAATCCCAGTCACGTTGAGTTGTGTGAACATTTGGTGGACAATACACTGACATAACAGTTTCAATATGAGAACAGTTAAATAGCTTAATACTCACTATCTCTATATTATTGTTGGTTTGTAACGGATATAATTGAGTCTTCAATGATTTGTGTGCAAATATAGCCACGCCGCCCCAACCATCGGGTCTATCCCGTCGATAAATATTATAATCTTTTAGTGAAATATCAATATTTGGTCCCAACCAGGTCTCACTAATGGCCGCTATATCGATTTTATCAAAGCACAAAATATGTTCAAAATCAGCTAACTTATGTTTTATACTCTGGGCGTTCCAATGCAAGATATTAATTTTATTTATTTTTGTCATCAAATATTCTCAATAAAAAAGACCAATCTGGTATATTATGAAATATCCAAGTTATTATCCACTCTACGCATATTTGTACCGAATTTTGTATTTTTAATTTGATCGATTCCCCTTTTCGTAAAATTATATTTTTAATTTTAAGTATTAATATATTAAAAGAAAAGTCTCTTTTTTGTTTTTTGTTGCTCTCTTGAATATCTTCGTCAAGCGTATGGTCACTATATTGCATATCTAGATCACTATTATTCTCCGTGAACGTCTCTTCTTCGTAACTGGATTTCCGACGATTCTTTCTTCTCTTCTTCTTTAAAGACGGTCTTTGTTCGGTTAGGTTCTCTTCCACAACTTGACTTGCTATAATACTTGGCGGGTTTTTAGATGCTATATGTGCATAAGATATGGTTGGTTGAGCTTTTGAGGTTAGTGTCACATTATCAGACATAGAAGTTGGATTTTGTGAGGTAGATTCGTCATAGCGTGCGGGCGTAGAAGGGGGAACATAAACATCCATTGCTTTTCTATACGAACAATTAAATTCGGCCATTATATCACGAATTCTTCTTTCCTTTATATATACTGGGCATGTCCTATCCAAAGCCATATGATTTTCATTGCAATTAATACATTTGTATACTGTAATGTCACAGCTGTCGTGTTTACCCCCACATTTTGGGCAATATGATTTTACAGACGGGCACATTTTACGTGTGTGTCCATATCTCCAACAGTTTGAACACTGTGTTACGGGGAAAACGTACGGTTCTACTCTTACTTTCATATCAAAAATGTATATGTAAGTAGGTAATGAGGACCCTTTGAAACCTACTCGAACCTTTTCGCAATCTGACCAGCCTATGTCGTCTTTATTCTTTCTCTGAAGGCGTTTTACATTAATCACCTCAGTGGTACATGAAATAGATTTTATTAAGTCTTCTTCTGTTATATCTAATTCAATGTCTTTAATTATTCCATATGATAAACCTACCTCAAAAGGTCGCTGAAACCTCCAACCCATTTCAATAAAATGATCGCAGTTTATTAAGTCGTCTGCACTTTCCTCATTGTTGACTTCAATAGTAATTTTAAACGGATTGATATATTTAACTTTTGAAATATTTGATATATTCTTAGCCTTAAATAATTTGGCGAGCGCAAATTGTTTAGGAAATATAGTTTTTGAAGTGACGGTCAATTGAATACCTTCTCTCAACGCTCTCAATCTCTGTTTTCTCCGCACGACTTCGGTCCATTCATCTTGGCCTTCATCTTCCTCTCGTCTTCTTTTATAAGTTATGTTGTTGTCGTTTTCTGCTATCATTTCCTCCTCATTATGTTGTGTTAGTTCATCATTTAAGTTTAAGTTTTCATTTATATTTTTTGTTCTTATATTTTCGTCGACTTCGCCATCCTGAATTGTTTCTTGTTCCATTGTTAATAAGATATAAAATCGCACGCACTCGTAGCAGCCAGCCGGCGCACGCCGGCTAGCGAACTATTGTAGTAAACAATTCCGAGAATTATAAGGTCGTGCGCACTATTACAGCTATAATACGTCTATGCACTATGATGCACCGATCGGAACTGAAGTATTATATATTTTAAAATATCAAGGATATCGGTTACATAGTGCGCTGTCATATTTATTATTCATATATATACATATATATATATATATATATATATATATATATATATATATATATATATATATATATATATATATATATATATATATATATATATATAATAACGGTTCATATATATATATGAACCGTTTCACGTCAAACGGATCAAGGCTGAGGACAAAAATTGTAGTCAACTTACATAATCCATTTTGGGCTTAAAATGTAATATAACAAAATGGAGGGTATAATATGGCGACTTAAAGTTGAAAAAAATACGTATGATTTTAGACAAGTAGGTAAAAAGATCTTACAAGACATATAAATACTCTAGATTTTTGATAGAAAGTAAGTTTCAGACCACTTTCTTAAGCCCCAGATAGATTTTTTAAAATTCAAAATGGCGGCTAAAACTCGTAAAAATCATGAAAAATTGATCTAGAGTGGAAATAAAGTTCTTTTAAAAAAAGGTTATTTTTTATGTATTCGCTCTGATAAGTTGACTTAATAACTACCTAATATTCTATTTTAATTTTTCTAAAAAGCCAAAATGGCGCCTTCAATATAGCGGCTGATACCCGTAAAAATGACGAAAATCTGATCTACAGCGAAAGAAAGGTGCTGTATCAAAGGTTATTTCTTATGGATGCTATATTAAATATAGATTGATAATTTATAATTAAACGTGAGGAGCTTAACCTTATATAAAGCATAAAATTGGATGTATTAAGTCGGGTTGACGAAATGAATAATACACGAAAATAGACTTAATATAATAAAACTTATACTATATAAAAAATTAACTTAGTTTCTAAGAAGTAAGCTGTCGATTTACAATCTAGTAATTTCAGTTCCAGTAGATTGACTGATGGACTGAATTGAAGACCTGATAGACATATTTCATAAATTTATGACAGGGTTATTTTATGATTTAAATTATATTCCATTTTATTTTCTTACTTTAATACATTCCTAGCGAATACGTCGTTTGAAACTTTCAAAAAGGAAACTCAATATTGGGAAATTCGGTTTTAGTTGGCACTTCTACTCGAACTTATTTATTGCTTGAATAGAAGATCCGTTAAAATAAAACTCAAAGTAACTCGTTACTTTAAATCATTATTTATTCGATATATATAGTAAAATAATTAAATATTCAAATTGGTTAGTATTAAAATCACGTAATATATGTAACTGTACCAGACTATTTCCTTTAAATAATTTCTTTTAAGATATTACTAGTCCTAATGCCAGTTTTAAAACGATATTGATGTTTAGGCATTGTATAAACCCTTTTTGCTTATTTTATGATTTTGTAATATTTTTTACAGAACCGAATATATTGCAATAAAAACACTGGAGTAATATGACTGTCTCATGTCTGACTCTCTCCAACGACATCTTGTGACTTCGTGATTTTATACTAGAAAAACAAAAATATTAATGTATATAAAATAAAATGTTTCTCCCGTTTGAAAACCCACGTAAATAAAACTGCGAGAATATCATCTCGGAATGTATATTAGTTGAAACAAATTAATTATTTAAATTACCTCAATTACTTTTGTAAATTGAAGATTTAGTTTACTTACTTGAATCAGTAAATTTAATTATTAGATTACTCTAAGGATTCTGAAATTCATTTTTAATGACATCGATCTTGTATATATCTTTGTTAATAAGAATAAAGAATTATATAAAAATTCAATACATCTAAATATATCTTGATAATAACAATATTTAATTCTAGTATATTCCATCCCAAATATGTATAACAAAAAAAAAAAAAAAATCGTAAATAAATGAATCAATTATTTCAATAATACGGAATAGTGATAGTTCCATATTAAAATGAACACCTAAATATAATACTATGGAAGAACAATAAATGGTCTCTATTATTTACAGACGTTGACTAAATTATAGCGAGTAACAAGCGTACGTCTGAACGAATTCGAATATCAATGAAGGCTGTCGATAATGGTAAGTCTACTAAAGTCCATATAGATGTAGATAACGGAAACAAAGCTAAATTAATACGTATTATACGTAATCTATCGGTTCCGTGGTAGAAATATAACAAAGACTATTATTACATACATAATTCAGATCGCGTACGTAATCCAAATTTAGTTTATGTTTAGTTTCCTTATTAGTATTATGTAACAAAATAATGGATTTCTTAAGAATATGTCATTACTATATACATAATACAGTAAATACGAATTACAGGTTCAAAAAAGATTTTTCGTACAAACGATATTAAAATTCACATTGGAATCAGTTAGTTGAAGCTCGTAGTAAGTCAATCAGCTACAGCTAAGCTCTGTCATATTAAAATTGACTTTGTACACAGTGTAAGCTTTTGTACGCAAATTTAGTTTTCGTATTGGGTATACTATGTATTGTATATACAATATTGTTTCAAATGTTTAAATTCTGTAATGATATTGTACATGGTTACAGATTTTATTTTAAAAAGTAATAAAATTCGGTTAAATTATCCGAAGTAAATATATTTTATTACTTTCGAAATAAAGAATATTGAAAATATTTTTATTTTTGTTGACCTTTTTATCTTCTGTATGATTGATTATATAGTTCTCTTTGTCAGAAAAGGTAAAAAAACAATTGATCTCCCGCTACCTATTATGGAACCCCTAAACCTATTTACGGAATATTAAAAGACCCAACAATATTCCATTTACAGTGTCCACAGACAGTAATCGTGAATAGAGTTTTTATTCTTTTTATTTTTGTGAATTTGTTATGTTGTTACAAAAAAAAAGTTAATAAGATGAGAAATAATAACATTTTAAAAAAATACAGTGATACAGCGGCGGAATTAAGCGTATTCCTAAAGTAGCTTATTAAAAAAAGAATGTTCTATTCAAATTATTATATGATACAATAACAGTTTCGACACAGTCACTACGTATAGTATTTCAAATAATGAAAATAATGGATATGCGATTTTACTAAAGAATTAAATTGAACACGATGTTGATATTCGTCTGTTCATAAAAGGTTAGTAAACTTTTGAAACGTCTACCTTTTAACGAGGGTCGCGCTACAAAAAATGTTCAAAGACTGTTTAAAAATATAACAATGAAATTATATAAAATAAGTTTTAGAAGATCAAATTACTGTAATTGATATTTTATCAAAGAACCAATGGAATAATTATTAATAATTAATATGATTAGTGATTAGTGAGTCTTATTTGGTTATGACACCACAGTTTTCTCAGGTAATAAACAAAATTTAAAAAAAAGATACTTTTACAAAACTTCTAATAACTCCGCTCTCAGATAGCCAAAATATAGAGAATTTTCAGCGAGGGATCCATAAGTCTAAATGCATTAATTTATACCATTTTCATTTCTTTACATTCTGGCCCAAGATTGTATGGAATCGTTTCCATCTTCTTTGAATTTTGGATTCAAAACTTCAGTGAAATTCCCCTTTGACATTTCTAACTGATAGAGTCAGCTCCGCAGTATTTGCGGTTCGGTTCGGGAGAATTCCGGATGTTTTTAAAAAGATAGACATACTTAAAATTGCGTCGCAGTATAATTATAATAATATTATTTATATTCATAAAAATATTTAATACTTTGACAGAAACATATTAATATAACTTAATAATGATTGTAACTTCGTTGTCGACCTAAAATTTCTCACAATATTCAATTTTTACTTTTGTGTGCGGAGCAGACTGTGTCAGTAATAATGTCATAGTTAATATATTTTTTTAATAGAGCAAGATCCCAGAGCCGCCAGACGTCACGTATTTTCTGACGGATGAAATGTGGACGATTGAGTAGTGTTAGTATGTACTATGATTGTATGCCTACCTGCTAGCTTGGTCAAACGGCCAATTTCCAGGTATCAGGTAATCACGGCACATAAAAACATTACTTACTTCACGTAAATTCTCATGGCTGATTTTCATATATGTTTCCGAGTGTATAGTTAAAAATAAATTGTCAATACTCCCAGACACTTTCCGTCGGCCATATTGCTTGGCAGACGCTTTAAGGGTCTCAAAATATAATAATTAGTTAACTTCACGTAAATTCTGACGCTCCATTTTTATATATGTTCATCCGACAACTATTTTAAAACCTTTGACAAGAAAACAGACCGATCCAAGGGGCCAATCATCCCCTAAACTAAATTTTAATATCACTATGAGTGGGAGCGCGAGAGCATTATTTACGCGCATGAGTCTGAGTGAGACCGACTGCGCTGTTAAGGCTATGAAAATTACTTGAACAGATATTTTATAATTTTTAGAACTTTTGTTGACAAGTAAATTATGGCAACAAAAATAAGAAAAAAAATTGACATATAATAAATAATACTAAAGTTAGCCGACATTTTTATTTTTTTTTTTTTTTTCAATTTATTAATTAGAAATAAAAAATATTTTTTAAAAATAACACATAGTTTTTCAAATTTTTGATAAACGAATTTTTTTTTTAATAATTTTTTTAAATTCACTCATTCGGTCTCACTCAGTCTCATGCGCGTAGATAATGCTCTCGCGCTCCCAATCACAGAGATATTAAAATTTAGTTTAGGGGATGATTGGCCCCTTGGATCGGTCTGTTTTCTTGTCAAAGGTTTTAAAATAGTTGTCGGATGAACATATATAAAAGTGGAGCGTCAGAATTTACGTGAAGTTAACTAATTATTATATTTTGAGACCCTTAAAGCGTCTGGCAAGCAATATGGCCGACGGAAAGTGTCTGGGAGTATTGACAATTTATTTTTAACTATACATTTGGAAACATATATGAAAATCAGCCATGAGAATTTACGTGAAGTAAGTAATGTTTTTATGTACCTTGATTACCTGATACCTGGAAATTGGCCGTTTGACCAAGCTAGCAGGTAGGTATACGATCATAGTACATACTAACACTACTCCATCGTCCACATTTCATCCGTCAGAAAATACGTGACGTCTGGCGGCCCTGGGATCTTGGACTATAATTCCACATAAACAATTAATATAATATGTAATTAAACGAAACACATTTTTTCATAGCGAATAAAACTTATTGAACTTCTAAAATACTAAACCACATAAGCGTAATTAACGTTGCTACAAATATTTTAAAGATGTTTAAGTGGGAAAAGATTAATTAATTAATGAAAAACGTGGTAAAACATACATAGCATACTTGAGTACACAACGAAGGTATTCAATTTTGTTTAAATGGCTTTCAATTGTGTCTCTGAGGCATGGTCAATTTCACCAATGTCGAGGGAAGATGGAAAATTCATGACAACGAAATAAAACAAGCAATCAATGAAATTGAAATACAATTCCGTCCATTAAGTTTACAAAATTCCATTTTTTACTATTAAATATCATTTCAAAACACAATGGTGACGACACATTACACAAAATTATTTAAAATTCCCAGTACAATAAATCAAAAACATATAAAATGAAATAACAATTTTTAATTATTTTTTTTGCACATAACAAATAGTTTTTATATTAATATTTAATACTAAATAATGACACATTTCTTTTCACAATTGTCTTCGATTGGTTCGCCTTTGATTATGTAGGTATAAGGGATATACAACGATCCTTTGAGTATCGACGTCGAATTAGCTCCAATATTTTCAAGGATAAAAGGACTACAGCCTTTTTTGCGTCTTTATAGGCCGTTAAAGTAGGTGTACCACATATATAAAATGTAAAACGTCTGATTTTTTAAATAGAATGTGAATGTCTCACTGCGGCTTTACTGCTGGTATGCGGATAATTTTCCTACCAAAATTGATAACAGCTATAGGTGTTTGTGATAACAACCAGTCGTTTTTATACGCTTTCCGAGGCACGATGAAGAGACCCGCTTTATACTATTACACTAGAAACAAATATTGTGCAAATACAAATATCCGCTCCGAGTGGAAAACGGAACCGCGACCTTCGGTGTTACCAGGCCGTTACCACTACACTAGATTATTGTTTAAAGATTATGACTACAAGAAGAAAAATTCGTAATTCTTGCTTATAAAATTTTATTATTTATTGTAGGAATCTCGCACCTAATTAATCTTTTCCGTTCACGTCCCAAGTCTGAAGGTTGTTGAATTAGTAATTACGAACTTTTGGCTAAGATAAATCAAGTTTAAGTAATTGTTTAGGAATTAAAGGATTTCGCTTAATTCTTAGCCAACTTATAATGGCTATCGCCAATACATTCTTAGTGGATTCAAAATTATTTACTCAAAAAAAAATATTATTACAACTAAATAAAATCATCTCTAGTTTATCATTTATTAACAAATCATATTATCAAATCAATTTTGACTGAAGCATCTTTCTTATCATGACAATCCAAGTATAAATATAATACAGATGATTATTTTCAATTAGTTTAGACATATAATATATTAAGTTTTGCTTAAAGCAAACCCTTTAAATGTATCGATTTAACTATCGCGTTCGTATATAAAATGAAGAGCGTCAATAGAATTACGAGTGAATTGGAGCGACATATTATATTAAAGTAATAAAGATCTACAACTTAGATGATACGGCTTTGGCACTCAAGTAAATTTACAAGTTCATTGAACATTGTATTAGGAATGGAATAAATTAAAGTTCTCAGAATACACTCGCGACCTTTTAAAAGGTTCTTTATAACATTCGTGTGCTATTTATTACATTAGTGACCGGCGAGTCTAGATGAGATGATTAAGCGAGATCGAACATTTTGTCATGAAGAAAATTTTTTGAAATAACATTTTTGATAATTTTTAAATATGTAATGTAATGTTTGCTTATGTTTATTTAAAACAATCGTCCAAAGTTAAGAAAATAAGTTTCAAGGAACTAATATAGGAAGTTATACAAATTTTAGTCAATAAGTTCTCTGATAAAAATTTAGCTAGCAGAGTTTTATTTTTGACGAGACGTGAAAATCATAAATATGTCATTAAGTTTAATACTTAATGCACATATCAAATTCACTCAATTCGACTTGTAGACAAATAAATCAAAAAATCAACAATATATATTATTGTTACACCGACCGATAATGTTCTAGCTATAATTATAGCCAAAACACACGCACAACGTCCAGATCACGACAATATACTGTATGTATTATACAAATAATTGTCATTAGCGATAATCGAACCGGTGACCATTAGCACAACAGACAGTTGTAACAACATGACTACAGTGTCAAATTGCGGGTAAATTATTTATATAATACATTTCCTGAAATAATACTAAGTCTTACATATACGGTACGTTTACATTTTTTTATATGATTTCGTCTAAACTAACTTTTGGGTTGTTTGGAAGAAATGCCTAATTAGCCATAAGTCCGCCCGTTATACTACACAATCTCTTATTATCTTTAAGTAATGTTTAATAATCTATTTGTGGTGTACAATAAAGTATAAAAAAAAAGAAAAAAAAAGTAAGCTACCATTAAAAAATCAACAAAGAAAGACATGCTGTCAACGGTACTACGAATATTGACAGTCGATTTTAGCCTCGGGGAGGACATGCGCTTGAAATCTCTATTAAAAAGCGTCGACCGTGTTATTTTCTGACAAAATTAGATTTAAAAAATACATTTTTTTTTACAACAAAGACATAAATTTCTGATAAACATTTACGAGTATGTTTATAAATATGGTTCACTGATTCTAAATTAGTGTTTTTATAGCTATTAAATTAACTATTTATTTTATGTTAAAGCGAATATACAATAATTTTAAATACTATTTCTGTTTTATCCATAAATAAATTACGTAATTTGGTGTAATGTCTAATTAATTCTATAAAAAAACTGATTAAAGCTACCATATTTGTAAAGCTATGTATCAGATCTCTCGAAATAGGGTTGCGCTAAGTAAGTAGGTAGCTATTTGTCCTAGAAGAACAGGTAATTACAAAGCAAATAAATTATTCTACCCTCATCGGGTGATTCAACGCACACGAAACTCCTTGGAGGTTGGCTGTGTCATTCAGCCTGAACGTAATTGCGTTGGAAATAATAGCTACTTCGGAATAAACGCAAGTCACAGATGCGATGAAGACGTTCTGAAGGAAACGTTTAATATTCATTATTGAATTTTTATTTATTTTATAAATTCTTAAATAATTTATTTAAGAATAATAGTATTTTTTTAGGATTCCGAGTTATTTTATATTATAATAATTTACAGTTAGTGCATAGTAAAATCGTATTTATTTTGTTGCACTACTTGTCCTAATTAATATATATATAATCTCTTTTCAAAACAATTTCTTTTTAGAGTCTTCTTAGAGTGCAGTGAGCATATGAAATTTCGACACTAGAACAATAAATTACGAAATATCAAGCACATGTGATTACTATGTGAAGATTTCGAGTTTAAATCAGTTAGGAGAGAAGTCTAAATAAAAAATTCGTGTTCCATTTGATAGTAACAAAAACTCAACCTATTTAACCAAAGATGAGAACTATTAGCTAACAGAACCATATAGAAGTCGTTTAAGTAGATACCTTTAATCGAATTTATCTGCTAATGCTATCAGGACGCAGTTGTGCTGGCGTAGACTCTGCCCAAAACGTATCGCTTCTTTTTAATAGTAATACATTAGATCCTTCGTTTATTCTACCCATTTAATGTGTTCAAAAAGTTTAAGAGTCTGTAAATTTAGGATAGTAAAACATATATTTAAATTAAAGAGTTACATAATATGTACGCTGGAGATTAATGTTTCAAAAGGTGTTGTAAAAAGTAGCATCCACGATCCCGTTGATTAGTATAATTGATCCAAGTATGTCAACAATATTTATTATAATTCCATCAGGATTATCTGAACACAAAAATAAAATAAATCTTTTCCCATTACAGTTGACTTGTGACTATAATTTATAACAATAACAAGTTCTTGTGTAGTGAAAACCATTTTGGTGTAGTGATTCCAGTAGTCGCTTTAACACTGGCGCAGTTACGGTCGCGGTTTCGATTTCCGCTCAGGGCAGATATTTATATTTGTACGGATAGTTGTTTCTGGGTATGTTATATTTCTGGTATTTCTGGATGGGTGATGAGTGGGTCTCACCACCAAACCACGAAGAGCATGTAATACCGTCGGCCCCGTTGTTATCAGAGAAAGTTGATAGCGATCGATACTAAAAAATAAAAAAAAAAAATTCGTCGCGAAAATTTATCCACCAACCCGTAGTGAAGCAGCATGGTGAAGTAAACTCCAACCCTTCTCATATATATAAAAGAAGCCTTTATATATCAATGAGATGTTTATAAGCTGATCCAGTTCAGTTCAGTATGTATTATAATTTTTGAAAATAATGATATGTTGTTTTGTTACGATAATGCAACAGAAGCAAGCATATTACTCGTAACAAATAATCAAAGACAATTTTGTTTTTTTCGTGATATAATATTACTAATATACTTTACTATTAATTGTATAAAATACGCAATCGAATAAAAATATATGCAGAAAAATTAAGTTAAAGTTAAGAGTTGCTCTTTTGAAATGTTATGAAGGATTTAAATCACCCATTTGTAAATTTCAACACTAAAACTTTTACTAGGAAAGACAAATTAAACGACACTATGGATAAAACTCCACATGTGTACAATACTTATGTCGAAGGCAAAACATGAGTGTAATATAGATACATCAAACGAACTTCTTTGCTGAAATGTAAAGTTCAATCATAATTATACAAAGTGTAGCGACATCTATCTCGCCATGTACGAGTAACTAGAAGAAACTAACGTATCCTACATCGTGCTATCAAAGTTTTCAAAGCGATTGCGTATATATACAACAACCCGACAACAAACGTTAAGTGGCGCGTAGCCCACCAGATGCAACACCGTCTGGTCGAAGGATCCATCCTTTTCAATGACAGCCTCTCTCCACGTACGTACGTACCAAAAAAAAGTTCAAAGATTATTAGCTTTGTTCTCACTCAAATTTTACCTGTGGGAGGGATGCGCTGTGCCGCGCTCCCGGCTGCATGGGTACCACCATCTTGCTTGTTTCTTCCGTGAAACAGCTTTGCTGTGTTTCGGAAAGAAGGGCAAGACAGGCAGTGTAATTACTGGCACCGAGACTTAACATCATATGTCTCAAGATAGGCAACACATAAATGAGTTGGCTGGGCTAGTTCCCAGGTAAACTAGTTTATGTTCATGGGCGACGTCGACCACTTACCATCAGGTGGCACGTCTGCCAGTTTGCCTATCCAACTAACATAAAAAAAAGAAAAAAAATACATAATATATAATCCCAATATCTGTAAATGTTTCGAGCTATAAACATTATAAACTAAATGATGTAATCAGGATAAAATATCAGTTTTGTTAATATACAAATAAAAATTAATTAACATATATATAATGAAAACCAGTATCTAGGCGATACTCACGTAATATTTACTCTCTTGACTGACTTAGACACTATACTGACATAAAACATCATCAGTATCATCATTTACATATCAACCATTGGGTGTCCACTACTGAACGTAGGCCTCCCTCATCGACCTCCAGAGCAACTGGTTTGAAGCAACCTCAATCCAACGGCATCCGGCGACTCTATGATTCCGGTTTATCGTATATTTAATACACTATGTATTAAAGACACGGATATCGTGTTTCAGATATTTCTATATGCGTCTGTTGATCCGCCTATATATTTCCGTGTCAACAGAGGACTGCAGGCTTAATAAGCATCGTTTTTCCATGAGATTTTGAGTTTGATCAGAGAGCTTTCGGGGACCGTTTCTACGGAAAATCGGGTCCCGACTGTATAGACAGTGTTGACTGTGACCTGTTGTTTATAGCGTCCACAGAAACTCAATCGTCAAGGAAATCGAAACGATTTGATAAATCGAACTGATAGCTCTCAGGGTTTTGGATATGTGCGTTTCGTGGATGTCTTTTTTCACCTACTTATTTTTTACACTACATGAACTCTACTAATACTCTCTGAATGTAGAGTTCATCAGGTGAGACTGTACCAGTTTAACATTGATATTCTATGTACCTCTTATCAGTAGGTGATTACTCCCGGTTTTTACCCTATAGATCACTGAAACATCATTGAATATTTGTCGTCTGTTAGTCATGATGAAATCTATTTCATTTCTGTGGAATCTCACGTGGAACCATCAGGACTCTTCCAGGTCCATTTACTATGAGACGGCTTCTCGAAGAAAGAGTTCATCATAAAGAGCCCATCTTTCTCTAGACAATCAGCCAGCCTCTGTACTCTTGGGAGTCTTGGGTTCCGCTGTCCATAACCAAATTGCCCCACTCTCAGCTCATCGTATCGTCTTTTGCCTATCTTCGCGTTAAAGTCCCCCATGACAACATAGAAGTATGTTTTATTCGTATGTATGGCCCTACTGATGTCCTCATACATAGCCGCTTATGACTTTACGACTATACTGTATATACCGACTAATATATCGAATATACGACGCCGAATTTATGACTTAGAGACATTAACGAAATTGAATACTAGTCTTTTTAAATAATACTGATCAAAAGTTTTTGATAAACTTTAAAACAAATTTACAAAAAAAAAAATTCTTAAACATGAACCAAAAAAGCGGTATTTAAACTCTAATTTAGTAGAATATCTTTATAGAAAGCTAGTGCAACGAGCTTATCTAAACGAGACACTTTGGTCTTTCTACCCGCCTGCAGAATATTATTAAAAACTGATATCAAGTGGCGAGGCGTAATCTTCTATATAACGTTAAAAAAAGTAATTCGACAATTTTTTTTTTTTTTTCTTATAAGTACTCAAATGTTCTAATTTTTATTGCATCATTAAAATAAAAGACCATCGTAATATCATAAATTAAAAAAAAATATTTTACGTTATTTATACTTCGAATTAAAAATATAAATTACATAAATAAGTATACGTATTACTACAACAAATTTTTAAATTTCAAATGCCATTACATATAACGTCGCACGGTTAGGTGGAAGATATTTCGCCATACCGGAGCTATTAGTCAACGCTAGGCGGGTCTGATCTTGACTTCAGAACACATTAATTTTAAGAGAAAAATGTTTTATAGCATCCTATTTTTACTCAAGTTACTTGAAAGACGGTTGAAGTAACATAGATAGAGTTTATTAGCAAATTTATTAAGCTATTTTATTACACGAGTATCTATATTACGATTATTTAAAGATATTTTTACAACAATTTTTTTTTGTTGTTATAGGTTACATTATAAAGTAGCATAGGCTAGTCGTAATTTAGGCTATAAAACATGACGCCTTGATTCATTTTATCCATAAATATCGCCACGGATGGATCCACGAGAACATTCAGATTTTAATAACAATAAAATTTATTTTGCATTTTACTATTAAAAATTCTTTAATTGTAAACTTACATGGGTAATTCTCACCAAATCACGGAATTTGGCCATTTTAAACTGGAAAATAATTATTGAATTAATTTGTATTTATTTATTTTTTGTTTATTTCATAGTAGGTACTTGTGTACCAAGATTGTAATTATATAGTAGTCCCCAGTATAAACGTTTTTTATGAGAATAATGAGAATATTAACAAGACAAAAAGTGAGGGAATGACGACTTAATGAGGGAATGACAAGCAATTAATGAATTTATTTAAATAAAATTACGCTTATTTTTATATTATCTTCTATTTAGAAATCAAATATTTTTTTCTTACATTAGTAGGAAGCATTATTCAGAAAATCACAAATTATTGCAGTGAAATGAAGCATAACTTCTAATATTATTGTGTATAGCATCCGCCCGCGGCTTCACCCGCGTTTATATATATTTTAAAATTTCAAAATATGTGGGTATCTACATAATGTACGATTAAGTTTAAACATATCATAATTAAAAATCTTAATTTTCTTAATAGTTACTGTAAGTAATGTTGAATGTTTTGAAATAATACTAGAAAAGGACTTTTATACCTACTATATCTATCACGATGCGAGGTCTCCAATGCAGCTTAAAAATAAAACAGTACCTTTCAAATTAATGTTCTATCGGACTACATTTTCATATCGAATAATGTAATATGAAAATTGCATCAACACCACCACGGAATAACGTAACGTGTATATTTTTATTGTAACAAAATGTTTGAGTTAAATTTCTATAAAAATATAGCTACTTGATTTTGACACTAATATAATATTATAATTTACAATTATTACCCGTATTAATATAATATGTTCACTATTAATTATAATTGATTAAACTAAAAATAATTTACACTATTATTTACTATGTTCATTTATTTATTATTGTTTAGCTAATTGCACTGTTTTAACAATCCTTAGTGATTTTTTTCGCTGTGCTTTAATTGTGTTTTATATGAATATTTTATAACAATAATAAAGAGAACAAAAAAATCTATTTATAATTGAAAATTAACATTCATATTTTATTGCGTTTTTATTTTTTATTAAAGAAGCAAACAATAAAAAACGATAAGAAAGTGCGTTATGAGCATGTAATAAAACGGAAAATATTGCGTAAAGACGATGCTAACAATGATTATGTTGTATAAGAGATACTGCTGAGGTTATCCTAGTGACGCGCCAATCGGCACCCCGTTACGTAAATGCATTGCACTAAAATGTATACGTCTATAAACAAAACTAAATCATAGGTACATGTTTCTAAAGTAACAAATAGAATTTATTGTGCAGGCCGTTTTCGTATTTAAATAGCATTTAACCATTCAATCAGTATGAGGTTATCCAAGTGTCGCGGGGTGTATAATTATATAGGAGGCTTTCTATAGATATAGTCACTCATCACGATATCTCTGAAACTATAAGACCTAGAGACTTGAAATTTGGTAGGTATATTCTTTTTGCAGAGTAGAGGTCAGCTAAAACGGATTTTATGAAATTCTACCTCTAAGGGGATGAAAAAGGGGGGCAAAGTTTGTATGAGACAACGTGATTCCTTGGTCCAATCTACTTCAAATTTTGCATAAATATTCTTTAACAGAATTGATTGAAGACGTGTTTCGTATTTAATCGAAATTCATCCCTTAACAGGGTTAAAAGGGGGTTGCTTTTGCTTCTATATTCTATCTATTTTTGAAATTTTAGTTAAATACCCGTGCGAAACCAGGGCGGGCCGCAAGTATAAAATAAAAGAGTAATGGTGAAGTAATATCAGATGATATAGAATGTATTTCGTTGACAGTGCGCGTTATGTTGAGAGGAATAAGGAAATGTTTAATTAGATCGAGTACTGAGTAATGCTTACAGTACACGGTCGGGTAATATTACGCGAAATATATTACCCGCATTATTTACACATGTCTAGTCTCCAAGTATCGTTGTCTTACTCATATCTCGTGGAGACTCGTATATTTTACTACAATTCGTAAAACAGAATAATTTATATATAAAACGTAAAACAATATAATTTAATAAACAATATATCAAAACCACGAAAGACGTTTAGAGACAAGCTATGAAAAAGGTCAAAAAAATTATAATTAGGAATGAAACAAACTTACCAATTAAAAATATTTTTTATGAGTGTTGAATTGATAAATAAGCTAATAATTTTTTTTTCTGCTTAATATGACAGCTTACTGATTATGGTTTTAAATATTTTGCTCCGTCTTTTAAAGTGAATTAATAATTCAATTCAATCATGCATATCAAAAACTGTCTTAAATGTAAAAAAAAAAATAGTACCAAAAAAGTGCCTGGGCTGGAGTTCAGTAGGTGTGACAAAATGGTACACGCAGATCCAGTATGCTCAAAATTGACAAATAAACACCTGAAGAGTTTACCTAAGAAATTCAGTAGGGATAGAATGAAGCTGTGAGAATTCGCGCAGGTCTTTCTTTGGACGACTACGAGGCTGCTGGGAGTATTAATCTTCGACGCAAAGAAACTAGTTCAGGATATTAGACGAGAATGATTTCTTCATATTATTTACATATTTAATAATAAATATGTAATTAGTATGAAGAGATCATGCTCAATGCAAGTAAAACAATAGTATTGGTTACTAGGTCTCCGTACATTAAACAATACCAAGTACCAAAATTGATAGCTCATAACTATAACTGTTTACATTTTAATAATAAGATAAATTGTAAATGTCCACCTATAGAGATTGCTCAGACACAGACATACCTTGGACTGATTATTGATAGCAATTTTAACTGGGATCATCACATCGAACGAGTGTGTGATAAAGTAAGTCAGTTTCTTGCAAATATCACAATACTTAAAAATCTTATCACGTTTAAGTCGAAATTTACGCTTTACTATGCATTGGGAGAATCCTATATATAATACGGCAGTAGTAACGGCCGTACATACAAAACTTATCATAAGATCTATAAGCTTCAAATTAAACAGATTTAAGACTTATTTCGTGGTTTGAAGACATATTATTATGTTTAAAACGGGTACATACCACGATATAACACAGTGATTTTGTGTCAATATTTCGACACAGTTGCATGGATCGTGGTCACGACGGGACTACGGTGTTACGAGGTGTGTAGCTGGAACTGTCATGAGTAGTAGCGAACTACCCTCTTTCTCGTTCTCTTCACAGGAACTTCACCATGTAGGTGAGCGTACAACCGGTTATATTGTACCTCGACTTATTAACAACCATCTTCAGATTTATAAAAAATGTTTCAAATAAACATATCAAAACTAAATTAAAACAACACTATTTAAGTATTTTGGATTGAAAAGTAATAGATTTTTTTTAATGTTTAAAGTTGTTTTTAATGTTATAAGTATGTATTTATTAATAAGAGAAGTCGTATAACTGACTGTAACTATTGTAATATTATATGTACAAGTCGACTGCGATAGCACAGGTTGAAACTGTAATGTTTTTTTTTTGCTGCTATTATTAGATAAACTATGTCTAATATAAATATAAATATAAATATAAATAAATATGTTTATAAATATAAATAATAAATAATATTCAATTGCTAAAACGATAATAAACGAAAAAAATTATATTTAACAACTTTAAGGTACCTAATTTTTAAAAATGTAATCGTAAATATATATTCATCTGTAAATACGAATTAATAATATAATACGAACGAAAGAACGAAGAATACGAAAAATATACATTTGAAAAATTAGGTTTAGTACCATATTTATTAATAAGAATATAAGAAAAATCGAAAGGTAAACGATAACATTATTTTTCAATAGATATTTTAACTAGGTTCGCGTTAAGTAAATAGAGAATTTTCAGTGCAAATGATGGGTATGGGTATAACATATAGTTAAATGAAATTTCCAAAAAAAATATATTTCAAAAGACTAAGATAAATTAAACTTTCATAAAAATTCTTTCAATTTTCTTAAAATTTTCCTTTCAAAAAATATTAAAATTTATTCAGATTATTTTCAATTAAACTGGCTTTTCAAGTACTTTTGTCTCGTCAAATTACAAATTATTTTCGTTTCTATGTGAAGCTATAGTCCCACGCTATTTATTCATTTAATTAACTCTGTACAATCGCAATAAGCTTTAACAGTGAACAATTTTTGACAAAAGTTTTGAATAGAATTTTTTTGTAAGTATCGTTCAAAAAACTCAAACTTTGTAGAAAAATTGCCATCGAGATACAAGTAATTACTATAAATAAAATAACTTTATGATTTTTTAAGCTTAATTTGTGAAAAAGCATGTCCAAGCTAACGGATAATTCCGAGTTATTACTATTTTATAGCAAATAGACTGTAGTAACAGCTCGTAAAATTCAGATTACGTTGTCAAAACCTAAATTCTAGTATTCTAATATCTCGGGGTTGTACATTTTGATTAATGTTGACGCTGTTGTACCATTGCCAAGTTTTCTTAAATTTCGAATGTTCGTCCTGCTCTGGGATTCTATAATCTAAGTTGCCGAAGTCTGACGATTTTATCGTTCCTTTTAAAATCCTTTTTTCGTGGGAATTCTCCCGAAAACATATTTTACGAAAGATTTTCAGAAAACGATTGCAACTGTGAATATAATATGATTTGTTGAGTTTCTTTAATTTATTTGGTGTTTCTCATTCCCATTAAATATATATGCCTATCAAAGTAGAATAAATCATCATCATAAATATTTGTATACATATTCAAAAATAGACATTCTTAGACTAGTAGAGTAGTATATTCGGCAATCCGCTGTGGTATGTGTCCAGCTGTGAGACAAACTATTAGAGAAACTAATTAGTTAAATAAGTATAATTTTGTCTGTAGAAAAAAAAAATGCAATACTTCTACGATATTTGCGGTAAAGTTTCAAATTTTTGTAACAAAATTATAAAGTAAAACAATTCATTTATAACTGTATATACATCCCGACACACACATTTTATTGTTTTTATATGATTAATATGGTGTTTATAATTTAATTTCTTCTGAAACAGCATTTCTCCTTTTAAAAATTGTGGGAAAAATACAATTCTAATACCTATTAACACTTACCGACCTTATTACAAAAGAAATATAAAGTTTGAACAGTTAACGCTAACGTGCTGTAATAAAATTGCCAGGAAACATCAAATTTTTCTCCGTATTTATTAGCAATATAAAAGATGAATTTAACTTTCAGACTCTCAATTCTGTTTATTATTTTTTCATTGTTTAATCTTTTTTTATTACAAAACGCTATGATATGAATATTATAAAGATTGCATTCTTAACGTGTAATATATATATATATATATATATATATATATATATATATATTGATATTTAAAGTGTATGCTATAGGTAGATTATTTCAAAATTATAGTCAGTAAAATTTATGAAGTTTATCGTGAAATTAGAAAAGCTAATTTTTTTTAAATCGAAGTATATTGTATTTATAATACTATCTAACATTGCAATATAATACTATGACACTTCAAACCGAAAAATAATAATGTTATGACATTATAATACTGTGACATTTCAAACCGAATAAAATCTTATAAAAACTGTTTGATAAATCGTCTCTTCGTTTCAGCAACTTCACATTCTTAGCAATCAGAATGATGTATAGTATATACCGGATTGATTATATAAATTATTTTGGTAATATACTTTGTAATTTACAAATGATAGATAAATTTTTTTTTCAGTCATAAAAATTACAAGAAGTGCTAGGAAATGCCGCTGTGGGAGGTAGCTGAATCAATTACATGACAAAAATTCTTTACTTATCCTAAAGTATATCTTAATGCCCTTTATAAATAAACACAATTTTTAAAGATTCAGAATGTTTATAACCACCACTGGTGAATATAGGGTTGGCTTACTTTTCACGTAGAGAATCGGAATTTGCTAATCAACGGGAATATGCTGTTAGCATTCTGTCCATCATTTTACGCGAATATAATTTATACAGTAACTAGCTTGCAGCTTTGTACGCATAGGAGAAGATCAAATTTAATGATGTAATTTTAATTACACCATTTTACACAATGTAAAATATATAGTAATTACTTTTGAAGTAAAACTTCTTTAGGCGCGACTGCTTATAGCATTTGATTTAAAAAAATTTAAAGTATAATAATAATAATTAAATATATGTATTTATTAAATATGGTATATTATAGACACATACTTTATTAAATAGGATGACATTTTTGTCTTAATCGTCATCTGTCACAGTGTCAAAGAAATTTTACTTCAACCGCATGTAAAAGATACACACGAACTTTGGTTTTTTTTTTTTTTTTTGGAAATGTAGTTACTTTGACTACATTTATTTAATTGTTTATTTTATTTTTTTTTTAAATTGTTTGTAATAAATTAATAACATAAGACACTAAGTTTAGTACTTCATAATTAATAACATAAGACACTAAGTTTAGTTCTTCATAATTAACAACATAAGACACTAGTTTAGTAGGTACTTCATAATTAATAACATAAGACACTAAGTTTAGTTCTTCATAATTAACAACATAAGACACTAGTTTAGTAGGTACTTCATAATTAATAACATAAGACACTAAGTTTAGTACTTCTAATAAAAGATCCATGAGATACAATAATTATCAAAGTTATAATTTATATTTAAAAAAATATCTGAATTACTATCTCTAGTCAATTATTACTTAGTAGCACTTAATTTTGTTTGCGAAACGATACATATTTTTTATCAGAAATTATCAAAAAATAATTTTAAGCAAAACTGAATTCGGAAAAAAAAAACTTGGTGGAAAGCCTCCACAAAGTGTAAAATAATTATTCCAATATTAGTATACATTTAGTGCTTCAAAGTCAGAATTGAATTAACAAGATCCATGTGGCCTTGTTATCTAATGACAACTAATAAATGAGAAGTTTTTTTTTTTTGTAATATAATAATGTTTTTTTGTTTTGTTTGTTTGTCTAATAAAAAGGCGTTACTGCTAATAAGATTAATAATGTAGTTGCATATTTAGATTGCAAAAAAAATTATTAAAAAGTTACAATAAAGTTTTCACGAATAAATAATTATTATATAATATAAGAAATGAATATAATTATTGGTTATTTTTTTAAAATAATTAAATTATAAAAAAAAATTGCGTCACAGTATTTAATCGCTATTTATTTTAACTATATTTATAGCATTATTATATATTAAATGCTTAATTACTAACTTTGAAATGATTAATTTTGCAAAAAGAAAATTAGGCATAATTTAAATATTTAGAGGGTAGAATTTAATCGCATTTAGTGGAATTAGTGAATAAGCTGTAAAGAACTGTCTTAGATAAATCGAGTTAAGTAATTATTTTAAGCTTAAAAGATTACGCTCGAGTTTCTCTAACTTATAATGACTGCAGATGCCAAAGTCAGATCCAAATATAATTCAGTCTGACAAAGAAGGGTTTAACTCATGTCAAAGAATACAAATAACGATAATTCTGTAACAGAATATTTTTGAAGATTACAGACTACATTATAATTATTGTCAAGTCTATTGCTTAGGATATATTCATTAAAAATTGCGTTTCTTGGAGTATTAATTTTATCTAAGGGGATGGGGGGGTTAGACAAGACTATTAAATTTATTTACTTAAAAACTTAAAAGCAATAGAAACACTTCCGAGCAGGTACGTGATTACCAATTAATGAATGGGGTTGCTGGCAAGTTAAGAATTTCTCAAGCGTTTGATTCTATTTTGTATGTAAAGTACGCTATTGAATAATTTTGCTTTCACTATAAACAAATTGCTTAATTAAGAAATTATAAATGAAAGGAAAATTAAATTTGTAAGGAATTTCTATATATTTAAAATCTGTGTTTTTTAACGAAATAGTTATTATTTGTAAGGGGTTATAAATAAGACATATTGCATTTTTTATGTGTAGCGACAACTATCTCGCCACATACGAACTGACGCATTCTACATCGCGCTATCGAAATTTTCAAAGCGATTCAGTATATATATACAAGAACCCGACAACAAACGTTAAGTGGTGTGTAGCCCACCAGACGCAACACCGTCAGGTCGAAGGATCCTTCCTTTTCAGTGGCAACCTGAGACTCAACGCCAAACTGGTGACCCCGACGTGATCAACGTCATCCCTACGCCAAACTGGTGACCCCGAGCATGAACGTCAGCGCAGCCTTCGCAAAGCTACGTCATCATGACGTCATCATCACTTCTCAAGCTTTCGAGCAGCTAGTCATACAGCCAGCCAGCATTCACGGCTACTACGGGTATCCTGACCACAAGCATGCAGCGGACGCGCATTCCTGGTCATCCCACAGCCTTCGCAGCGACCTTGGCACAGCACACTGCACTTCGGCCGGTCAGCAAGCAGAGACGCACTTCTCTCCTGGTCGACGCAGCAGCCAGCCACTACGCAGCACTGCACAACCCCGACTCACTGGGGCATCACCGCAGACAGTTCCGACTCACCGTGAACTATGCGGCATCTGGTTCCGACTCACTGGAACATTCCACTGGCCCGGCAAGCATCACAAGAAGATGTATGGACGACTCAACCTGCTATCGACCTCCGGTCTCGGAGGGGGAGTGATGTAGCGACATCTATCTCGCGATATACGAACTAGAAAAAACTAACGAATCCTACATCCCGCTATCGAAGTTTTCAAAGCGATTGAGTATATATACAAGAACTCGACAATGAGCGTTAAGTGGCGCGTAGCCCACCAGACGCAACACCGTCTGGTCGAAGGATCCTTCCTTTTCAATGGCATCCTCTACGCCAAACTGGTGACCCCGACGTGATCAACGTCATCCCTACGCCAAACTGGTGACCCCGAGCATGAACGTCAGCGCAACCTTCGCAAACCTACGTCATCACGACATCATCATCACTTCCTCAAGCTTTCGAGCATCGAGTCATACAGCCAGCCAGCATCCACGGCTACTACGGGTATCCTGACCACTAGCATGCAGCGAACGCGCATTCCTGGTCATCGCCCACAGCCTTCGCAGCGACCTTGGCACAGCACACTGCACTTCGGCCGGTCAGCAAGCAGAGACGCACTTCTCTCCTGGTCGACGCAGCAGCCAGCCACTACGCCAACACTGCACCACCCCGACTCACTGGGGCATCACCGCAGACAGTTCCGACTCACCGTGAACTATGCGGCATCTGGTTCCGACTCACTGGAACAATCCACTGGCCCGGCAAGCATCACAAGATGTATGGACGACTCAACCTGCTATCGACCTCCGGTCTCGGAGGGGGAGTGATGTAGCGACAACTATCTCGCCACATACGAACTGACGCATTCTACATCGCGCTATCGAAATTTTCAAAGCGATTCAGTATATATATACAAGAACCCGACAACAAACGTTAAGTGGTGTGTAGCCCACCAGACGCAACACCGTCAGGTCGAAGGATCCTTCCTTTTCAGTGGCAACCTGAGACTCAACGCCAAATATGTATGACCAATGAGAAGAATTTACAGAGCAATATAGAAATAATTATCATAAAAAAAATTAAAAAAAAAAACATTCAAATACTATAGGTAAAAAATTATTCAAATATTGATTGTTTATCAATAAAATCAATACCTGTTACATAATATTGTTCCACTACACATACATATACACACAATTCAATACTAATTGATATTGGTTTAAATGAAACCAGCCACGTGTATAAAAATAAGAGGTGGTTGATTGTTGACTTTTTATCTTTTGGACAATTCGAGGATGCGAAGAGGACTAGTATACTAGTGGGTACTATTATTATCAGCTATTGATGACACGTTTTTTGGATTCGATATCCAAAGGACGCCAACGGAGAAGCCTTATAACTAAGACTCCGTTGTCGGTCTGTAAGTCTGTCCATTTCTCTTTCCGTCAATCCATCACAGGACGTATGACACACCAGGATACACACAGGTCTATGAAACTATAATAAGTAGACGCTTAAAATTTTATACGTTTTACTATATACTATTTATATTTATTTTACTATACAACGACACAATAAAAATAAAGTAAAAAATTAAAATGTGTTCCCATACAAGAAACTTGTTTTTCGATATTTTTAGCTTAGCTTGATTGATGATTGTTTTAAGATTGATGATTATTTTTTATACATCAATATTTCAACCATAAAATATGAAAAATTTCTCTGCTAAATGTAAAAATAGGAAATGATTTATTGTGCAGTTACTGAATTTTATTTATTAATCAATTCAACCACGGGTCAAATACTACACGTTATTATTATATTTATATTCATCACAATTAAATATCTATTTTTTTTAAGTCTCAAAATTAGTATATTTAATTACTCTAATATTTTAGGAGATAAGAATAAAAACTTTCATTTTTTTTTATTCTTTAATTCGTAAGTTTTTTCTTCTTCTTTTTTTTTCGTTGTTATTATACATAATAAGGTCTTGATAAAATTGTGTTTTATTTGTTGTAAATATTATTTTAATCATTTTTAAAATAAAACAGGATCTAAATAAAAAAGTATACAAAAACTAACAAAAAATAAGCATTAAAAAAAAAAAACAGAAAACTCGCTCACAAATGTTTGATGTACTTATATTGTCAATACCCTGCGATGGAACTTACTAGTTAGGTACTACTGCTTCTCGTACGTATTTACAAGCTGTAATAATGTATAGAGTGAAACAAAATACGCACTCAGCTTAATATTACTAACAACTGAATGACTTTAGTAGTTAGCGAACTTACTAACAAGAGAAATAGGCCTAGCTTTTGATGTATGTATGTAACTTTACTCAATTAAAATATCTCAACGGGTACACAAAAAAGTAGGTCTTTCACATACTTTGTTAATTCAAAAATATTCATGTAGTAACAATATTTTGCGTGGTAAAATTAAAGTTGAAACATAAGTAAAATAAGAATGTATGACATAATTTTATTTGGTTTATGTAAGTTTTTTATTTTCATTAATTTTTATTATATGTATCTATTTAAAAGATGCAACTGAAAAATTTAAAAATAATAATGGAATTTTTGCACACGCAAAAAATATGAAATATATCTCTTTAATTAATGTATATCTGCAAACATTATATTATCAAACCGAGTTTCTGTTATTTTTTAATCTGTAATAAATTTTAAATCATGTAAGTTACTATTTTATTAATTATTGTTACAGATAATAGAAATGAGATGATGCAGTGGATAAAGAAAGTTAATCTTAAGTGACAGATCTTCGATCTAAATCAATCTTAGATTATCTGTACTCGCATATCCACCAATCAACAGTGGAACAACGTTGTGAAGTAAACTCCTTCTCTTTAACTGGAGAAGAGGTTTTTGCCCAGTATTGGGAAAATTATAGACTGTCACTTTACATTATTATTTTATTTCATTGCCTTCAGTCGTAGAAAAACAAAAGCTATTATAAAACCAAAAGCTTTATTTTTCATATGAATATACTCTTTTGGAATCAGTTAAAATCTTTAAACCCAGATAGAAAATTTATTTGCCATTAGCTACAATACTGTTCTGATATAGCATAAAAATAAAAAGTACCTATTACAAATAGATTAGAAGAAAACGCAATGAAATGAAAAAAAAAAAAATCAGTAATAAAATATAATGAAAAAATAATTCAACGTATAGTATACTTTACATATATTTCAACAAATTAGGCGTACGAATGAAAATGGTATCGATTAAAATAAAGATATATATATTATAAAGGAGGTCGAATATAATTTATCTATTCTTTAGCTCATACGAAGTCAGAATGGATAAGGTAGATACTTGTATATAGAGTTTCGTATTCTCATCTCTAAATAAAATTTAATTTATCAAAGACAAACGAATAAAGCACTCGGAGACTCTTGCATACTTTAGAAGTAAATACAAGTATGTGTAAGCTACACATCCGCGGTAAGCAAGCACTACATATAAGAGTCTTTAGCGTCGTAGTTGATACCACTTCTCCTTGGATTAACATCACTCAGCTTACAAGTGCTATCTCATCCAATAGACATAGTTTTTTTTTTTCGATTAATTAAGAAAAATACCATAAACAGGAAGTCATATTAGAAAAATTTTATCATGTCATCATTTCCCATACGAAGTCGCCGATGCTCGAAAAAAACCAATGATCGGCCAAGACTAGGCTACTTATGCTAGGCCGAGCATAGGTACTCTATCATCGCCCTATGGCTGGTACACCGTTGGTCACCGATCGATGCTCTCACTAACGACATACGATCATCAGTCTATCCTCGGCCGATGATGTGATGAATTTACTTCTGCGCATGTACTCTAAATATCACATCAGCTGTTTCTTAACCTAAATTTTTTTATAATTAATATAAAATTTCATTACTTTTTTTATTATAAATAAAAATTTTACTACTTTTTTTGCTTATTATTAAGAATTTTCATTATTTTTTTGTAAATATTAATTCAAAATTGATTTTTTTTTAATTATAAATTTAAAATTTCATTTGACTCTAAAGTTATCTATTTGTATTCAATAGCAACTAATTAGTTAGTTACATTTTGTATAAGTATAGTTTTAATATAATTTTCTTTATAATTATAAATATATTTTTTTTCTTTATTATTATAAATTATAATTATATGTTTAATTTTATTTTTGCACATTTGGTGAGCAAGCGGCAACTACTTTTGCCCGATCCTTACTCTCTTCTACCTTATCTTATCCTCGGCCGATCCTCACTGACTATCGGCCGATTCTTGGTTTCTATCCTCGACCGATGCTCGGTTACCAGGCTTGGGACGATGTTAACATCCGATACCCAGCCAGCCTTGGCCCAATGAAAAATCTGATTCTCGGTCGATGCTCGAGTATCAGCTGCCTATCTTGGCCCAATGATCGACCGATCCTCATTCTTCGTATGGGTTCGTTAATCCCTTGTCTCGGTAAATAAATACCTTTTTCAGGATTGAAAGCTTAATTCAACGAACGAACGATTACTAGTAGATTTACCTTTAATTAAGTAAATAATTATTTTATTTAGTATTTCTTAAATAAAATCTATTAAAGTATACTCGTAGTTTGTATCACTTAAAATTAATAATATTACGATTAGAGTTATTGTAACCAACATACCAATAAGTTACAATAACAATATCGTACACGTAATATGAAGCAATTGTCTAAAACAAAGAGACAATGACTAAAAGTAGCAATAAGTTAGTAATTGTTTTTCGTTCACAGAATGCGATTCGATCAGTCTGAATAGATACGATTTGCGAATATTACAATAAGCGGTAGGATGGCGCGGTAGTCGACAACATTTCCTATCTACCGCTACATAGCCGTGCACTTAGCACTCGATGCCCGCGTATAAAATGTTATTGAACTTCCACTGCAATGATATTGGACTTCAAACGCTGATATTCTATTTTAAGTGTGCCGATTCAGAATATTATTGAATTGAATATTCATTTCCATACGCTGGCTATTGTGGAAAAACTAAATCTATGTCACTTTAATCCATAGTCACTAAAACTCTTACATAATGCTTTAACAATTCAAAATGTTGCTTCAGAAAACAAGAAAAAGCTTTCGACGAATTCAAGTTAGGTACTTTATTATTTCTTGAATAGTTCTTACAATTATTGGTATCAAAATGACAAACGTTCTTGTGTAGTGGCGCGGTAGTCGCCTCATCGCCGGCGGTCGTGGGTTCGATTCCCACTCGGGGAAAATATTTGTATTTGTGCAAAAATTTGTTTCCGGTCTGCGTGTATATCCTGGTGGGTTTCCTCACCGTGTCTCGGAGAGCACGTAAAGCCGTCGGTCCCCGTTTGTTATTATGGACACTTGGTAATGATCGTTAGTCATGGTAGGATATTATCCGCCAACCCGCAGTGAAGCAGCGTGGTGGATTAAACTCCAACCCTTCTTCCTTATCGCTTCGCTCAGTAGTGAGTTGTTTATACAGTACAGTACCTGATACAGTAAAGTACAGTACAAGTATGAAACTTGTACGAATTTACTTCATGTTGGGTTTGTAATAGAAACTAATATCATTCAAGATATGTCGTTTCAAATATGATTATTTGTTGTATATCTTTGTTTAAATTAATAAATAATATATTTGTTTCTTATATACATGGTATAATATTATTGAAAAACTTCATGCATCAAATATCAATTGAGAGTTAAAGCGCTAATAAATTTTATATTTTTATATAAGCTATTTATTTTTTCCATTTATAAATATAATACGAAAATTTCATATTTTCTAAGATAGGCGCATTTGCTAACAAAAAAAAAATTTCATTCATTAATTATTTAAAAAATTATACAAATAAAATTAATGTAGTCAATAGTCATTTAGTTATTCTCGTGCACACGATTAATCACGAAAACAATATTACAATTGATTTCATCTAGTTAAAACGAAATAACTTTAGGCTATAAATAATTAAGGCCAAACAACCATAAATACTATCTCTCTACGCACTGAACCGGTTATTTGCATGTTCTGTGGTATACTGTTACTAGTTGGTTTTCTATAGCTTCCTCAACGGTACGTTTGAATATTGTAACCAATATTGTGGAAATATTAGTCTAGTCTTTCGCAAATAAACATGTATACGGGAAACTGACATGTACTTATATGGTCATGACACTGATTGGAACGCGTGTAAAACGATTGAGCATTGTAACTCATTAGGTAAACCAATAAATATCAATGTTTTCAGAAAGTTAATGAGATGACTTGGAGTGACATGGCTAAGTAGATGAAACACACGAGAATCTTAACCAAAAATAACTGTAAAGTACTAATATCAGCTGGAAATGTTTACAGAATACTAACATTTTCACAGGAGTTCCATAAAAACATTAAATCAGAGAAAGTTTTTTTTTTAAATCAATAAAAGAGAAGAAATTGTTTGATATTTAATAAAATTCGTATTTTTATATTTTTACTAAGTATAGAAATCCCAGTGGGTACAGTAGTTTAATAATAAAAATAAAAATGTAATAATAATAACAAATGGACTATTTAGAAATTTGAATTAGGTAAATAATTTAAAAATTAAAACTATTTAGTTCGATCTTTGGAATCTACTAATTACAAAAATGTGTATTTTTATAACACCATTTCACTTGAAAAGAGAATTTAAAAGATCAATCAATTACTAATACATTACACATACAATAAAATCATAGAAAACCTATCTTTATACATAGAATATTACTTTTGAACAATAACTGTACATGTTGTATTACTGTCGCCAAAATGATAGTACCTACTTAGAGTTTTAATTCTCTGTTTGTCCGTATGTGTGTAATTGACTGGCTCGTGGCGCAGTTGGCAGTGAGCCTGTTTTCTGCTCCAGGGTTGTGGATTCGATTCCCGCCCCGAGGCTGGGTGTAATATGTATTTATTTATATGTGTATTATTTATATGTATATTTATTAAAAAAATATATGTATATCAGTCAGCTATTACCTAAAACACAGGCATTAAGTTGTCTACCTTAGGAACAGACGACCGTGTGTGTAGTTAAATATATAATTTTAAAAAAAAGTCTATTTGTCTGATAACCTGATTCTTGTGTTGATGTGAATCAAAGTTAAAATCTTAATGAGTGCTGGAAAGATTTTGGTAGAATTTATTACAACCGTATCTCAGTTAAATGGAGCAGTAATTAGTGATTATGCGGATTCGATAAATTTTAGAAAAATAATAAATATTTATGTTACAAAATATTTTATGTTAAGATAGTTATAATACTTAAAGTGACACGGAGTGTTACAGACCATGTACTACTAACTACTAAGATGTGCACAAGCTGAAGTGACAAGATGCTGTTTTTAAAGTAAAGTTCCGAGTTTGCACAACTTTTGAGGGCCCTTGTCGGCTCACGACTGTTATAACAGGCAAGTGGCAAAGTAAGACATTTCTCTGTAAACTATCAAGAGTTATGAAAATTTGAGAAACAAGTTTGGTTAATTAGTTCAATAACCATATCTTACCACAAATTATAATTAAATTTTCATTGACAATAAGTGAGTCAGTCAGTTACAAGAATCATGAACGTATTCATGAATTACAAAGTGCGATTTAACTCATTATTTAGCTACAATGATACCTACGTGCCGTAAATCTTTTCATTTTTTTTTTAAATATTCAGATAGTTTTACCGTTCTGTTATAGTGGTGCAAATAGTCGCCTCAACGCCAAGGTCACGGGTTCGATCCCGCTCGAGTTTGATATTTGTATTTGTGCAAATTAGTTTCTGTTCTTAGTAAAAGATAATAAAAATATATAATAATAATAAAAATATATACTCTTTTTCGGTCTCCCCACTATTCCTCGGAGAGCACGTACAGCCGATGGTTCCAGTTGTTATCACAGATAATTAGTGATAACGATCGTTACTCATGGTAGGGAAATTATCCGTCACCATCCACACTGGTGGATTAAGCTCGATCCTTTTTCCTATGTGGAGAAAAGGCCTTTGCCCATCAGTGGGACACAGTCTGATTTAGTTCCGTTCAAATAATGATATTCTATGGAATCTATATAGTATTATATATTTTTCAAAACCTTTTAATAAAGTATATAAAACTCTTATGTTCGTAATATCTGAAGGGATATTTTAGCTTTGAGCCTCTGAATTCTTTTCACTTGTCACGTTATCTCCCTGTCACAGCTGAAATAACACGTCCCAGTGGGTGACCTCTGCGTTTACAATTCTTCTTAAATGTCATTCTTATTATTAAAAAAAAACACATCCTTCACATTTTACTGTACCTACTTGCTTTTGGAATTTATCCACCTAAGTAAGTACATTTTTAAAGTATTACACTAAAAGTGTATATGATATATAAAACTCGAATTTTAACACCGTGAGAGATATTTATTAGCTTTTGAATCTCGGGGTCTGAACTTAAAAGGAAATCATAAATATGCATAGCGTCCGGTTTCCCCTTAAACTTTACTCACTATATTTTGCCTAAATTCGCGCTATGACACTTTCTAAAAGTAAACAAAGGATTACATTTTGTATTTTTTTATATTTAAAAATTGCAGTTTTTACTTTTAAGTTTCATATTATACCATACCGTAATAGCCTGTAATTGATCTGGTGTTAAGCAAAAAAGTTCTATTGAGGATTGGAACCTAATCCGTTAGGCTAAACTTCTACAAATTGCCCTATCCACATATACTTGAATTTTATTTGAGTTATACAGTACACGAACAATATTTTCCTTTATATTTGAGTTCGTGAGAATTGCAAACAAATTTAAATTAACTTTATAGCCTCGATATAAATTATTAACCAACACTTTCTTTGTTTAGGCTATTGATTTTTATTCATTGGTCCTTCATGGCTCGGCTACACTTATACCAATATCTTACAGCCTGATGACCTTTTTTTGGACTACGCAGAGGTCTATATATCGATACGGGGACGGAATGACCTTTTTTTTTTGTGTGCACTTCCGAAATATTAAATTCTCGATATTTCTTTACGATATATGGCAAGATATATTAATCCAATACATTGGAAAGTATAGATATATTTATCCGCTATATCGGAAGTATCGTTATATTTATCCGATATATGTGAAGTATTTAATATATATTTATCCGATATTTCGGAAAGTATCGATATATTTTTCCGATATAACTGAAAGTCTCGATAGAACGATCCGATATATTATATCGAAAAAATATTGATATATTTTTCTTACGATAAATACGATATATTATATTGAAAAAAATATCGAAACTTTTTTTTACATGAACATCCCTAGTATGAATTTCAATGTCAAAATATTCCTTAATTCACACAATTGGAATTAAACAAGTTGTATATAATAATTACTTACTAAGCCGAAATTATACCGTTCGCAGGAAATGAGAACGACAAAACGGAGACAGAAAAGGGCGAAAGAATAATGACTCTTGGCTTGCCAGCGCGTCGTAACTTACACTTCCAAAAATTATTGCTCCGAATTTCTTTCTACCTTAGAATTGAAAAAAAAAGTCTCTTCCGCTCTCAATGAAAGCAAAATTAAATTAAAAGTATAAAGTAAGTAGCTGAGAACCAAATTTGTTCGTCGCGTATATAAGGAAGTAATAATGCTTTTTGGTTTCATGTGTTTCATTTGAGAAATTATTTAGATAATTGGAATAGCACGTACTTTTGTATGTTTCTTAAATAATATACATATGATTTAATATGGAAATTTTAGATTTATACATTAAGAAAACTTAGCTACTTACGTTAGCGCAGTTGCCTGCTTTCCAGTCCAGGGTCATTTCCCGTTCAGTGGTTCGATTCCCGTCCCGAGTCTACGTATAATATTTATTTTACTTTTTATTAAAAAAATGTATATAGGATGGATCTTATCTAAAATACAGGCTTTAATCTGCCTACCTTAGGAACATACGAACGTGGTGTACGTTAAAACGTATTATATTTGTTTATTTATTTGACGGCTTAAAATGACTAATAGACTGCTAAATAAATAAAAAATAAACAGTATATATACACATATAATGTACCTACACAAAACAAATTATGGTATAACTGTAGTATATATTATGGTAATAGGAGAAACAGTACAAGAAAGGTTTTATAGCGATACATAAAATAACTCGCAAGGGATGATCAAAATATCCTGATATCTCAAGACACGCACGTTTCATCACAATGTTTTCCTTCGCTTTACATTTGAATATTCTAGCACACTAGCAAAGATTCTACCCACATTTCCATGTCAACTATCATATATATATATATATATATATATATATATATATATATATATATATATATATATATATATATATATATATATATATATATATATATATATATAATAAAATGGTAGGAAAGTCAAAACTGTACATTGAATTTTTTTTTTTTAAATACTTGGGGTATGATCTACAATCGATACTGAAGCCTAAAATATAGTTTTTAAAATTTTTGTCTGTTTGTCTGTATGTATGTCTGGGATAAACTCAAAAACTACTGCATGGATATACTTCAAATTTGGCACGAATATTATTAAGAAGTTGGGTCAACATATAGGCTACATATTTTCACGCTATCACCTACGGGGAACGAGCACCTTTATTTCTTCAACGCATTCTGTAACGTGTAATCTAACGACGCATAAGACAGTCTCCCTCTGTTACTTCACTTTCTGAAGATATGAAATGTAAAGAAGAAACGGGTAAATGAGTGTTATTTTAAAAGATATAATCGTAGGTATTTTTGGTGCAGTATAGCATTCACGCAGACGACGTCGCGGGCAGCAGTTAGTAATAAATATAATATTATTTAATCTCTAATATCCTTCAACGTATAAGTATTTACCATTTTTTTTTTTAAATCACTTTTCTAGTACGATGACATAGTACAATAACAAAAGCTTGGAAGTGACTTTAAGAATTTTTTAAACTATAAAAATGAACTAAAATAAATAGCAATCTCGATGGGTTTTTCTACGAGTATGAACGTTCGTTAGCCCCGAATATGTAGAGGCGATCGTAATGAAGCTAAAAGCGGAAGCCTCAAAACCCGGCAAAGTATAAAATCAATCAAGCTACCATTGTGTTGCACATTCTGTGTGTTTTATATATTTTTAGGATTTGCACATGTGCTGAATTTCATATTTTGTAAATATATTTTCTATGACTTTAGCTTAAAGACGATTTCGTCGTATCACATACATATATTGGTTTTGTAGTAATTTAATAGTAATATTATTTAAGGTATATTTTCAGAAACCTATATCTTAGCTAAACTAGTTATAAAAAATGCAATAAAAATTCGCGTCATCTGAAGTTTACCAGTGAAAAAACATTACCCTAATTTGCGTCGCGCAGTCGGGTAAAAACCAGTAAACGTTCTTACCTGAGATAAAATTCTGAGATATATATATCCGTCAATTTGCAGTAGAACAGGGTAACAGGTAAAGCTCCTAATAAAGAGAACCCTTTTGCCTTAGTAGATAGATATTTACAAGCTGATCTATAACCAACAGTGTGGTACTTATAAAAGTTTACTACCGTTAGGAAACAAATTACAATGTTTTACGGTATGATACGTAGGAAGTAAAAAGTTATTTAAATACACACATATAATGCAACTCTACGACCGTTCTGGTGTTGGGGTGCGAGAAACCTCAACGCCAACGCGGTCGCGGGTTCGATTCCCGCTCGGGACTGATATTTGTATTTGTACAAATATTTGTTTCCGGTGTGGGTGTATGTCCTTGTGAGTCTCCCCACCGTGCCTTGGAGAGCACGTAAAGCCGTCGGTCCCGGTTGTTATCATAGACACCTGGTAACGATCGTTACCCATATTAGAGAAATTATCCGCCAACCCGCAGTGGACCAGCGCGGTGGATTAAGCTCCAACCCTTCTTCTATGTGGAGAAGTGTCCTTCGCTTAGCAATGGGTGGTTTACAGGCTGATACAGTACAGTACATTATTTATTGCAATGACAACGAGCTGTTTGCTTTTGTATGTTTGTGTGCACTGTCCGGCACGTGAGCGTGTAACAATAATAGTTGTGTGCTAACGAGCCGCACAGATGTGCCGTTTAATTAAAACTTCTTTATATTATCATTACACTTCGGCATTAGTGAACCCTTCGCTATGACGCTTCATATTGAAAAACTTTTCAGAAATGAAATGTGTAATAACAATATTCATTTTAAATTATATTAGTTTTTATTCTTAGATTTATGATGAATACAAAATAATGTAATTTGATCAATAGTAGTGTGTTTTTTTATGGTAGAGAGGGCAAACACTCGGTTCGCCTGGTGGTAAGTCAAAGCGACATCCATAGACACCCAGACATCTACAGCTACATCAGATGATGCAAGTGCAGGTACGTTGCCGGCCTTTCAAATAAGAGTATGCTGTTTTCTTGAAGGTCCCTAAGTTATACCCATCGGTTCGGAAATACCGTAGGTGGCAACTGGTTTCATATAGTGGTCGTGCGAAGCAGGAAATGCCGTAAAAATCGAGCTGTTGTAGATTTCCGGACATCGAGGTGATGTGGTTGATATTTGGAATTTTGAAGCGATGTCCGGTAGTGGAATTCTGCTGCAGATATTAATCCGAAAAATTCGACAGAATACTCCTAGTGATAGATGCGGTTGAAGATGCAGAGTAATCCGACATATCTACGCAGCACCAAAAAATCTAGCCAATTGGAGAGAATCTTGTCGTCGACGATTCGAGCCGCCCGACGTTGAATGTTGTTAAATGGAAGGAGCTGATAAAGATCTGTATGAGATGTATGTGTGTGTATAATACGTATATATACGTAAATGTATGTAATATATAATAAGTGTAAATAACCATAGAAGCGGCAATTTTAAATGGATGATAACCACATGACAATTTTTCACTTTTTGTATTCTGTATTCTTTCAATAGACAATGCGAATTGACAAAACAACACGTGTACAGTATTTGTGATGTTAGATTTCTACTTATTTCGAGAAAAAAACATATCAAATAATTATTAAAATAACAATTTCCCTTGCTATTAAAATTAGAAATTTATACACGGAAATATACGATCGAAAAACATTATCCTCATCTTAGAGGATTCAATTAAAAAGGCTCAGCATCAGGAATTAAACTCATATTTATTTAGTGTTATTTTCAAGAAACCATAATAATTACAAGTCTGTTTGAATCTTTAATTAAATATTTCTAGGAAGACGACAAACTAAATGCGTATCGAGTAATCCCGGGATTAACATTTTGTTTGCTATTCATCCCAGTTTTAAGCTCGAATACGGACTCTCGCATATTACGCCATGCAAATTAAGAGCAATTCGAATCGAGTGATTTTCCGTCATTGGGCACTACGTGGTATGACAATTCAATTATTAAGCAAACATGTCGTACCCACTCTGAATATCAAATGTTTACACAGAGGTAAATCGATTTTAAAAATAAAATACTTATAACATTTTCACACATTTAACATGTATTAATGATTCTTCGGTAAAAATCATGATAACTTCAATGTTTGGTAAGCTTTAAAATAATTTCATATCCAAATTAAATTAACTAAAATAAAGATAAGCTTAGGGCGAGTCCTTAAAGGTCGTATAATCGTATTATAACTATAATTGTATTATTATTATATTTATTAAGCATTTAATTATGTATATTACTACTATCTGTCGGTTACATAGCATATCTTCAGAATTCATTATTAAATCATTACAATGCTCAATAAGAGCACCTGGGCAGTCACTTCCAATACTGTATCAGCCTGTAAACCACACACTGCTGAACAAATGCCTATAGAAAATAGGTTGGAGCTTAATCCACCACGGTGCTCCATTACGGGTTGGCAGATAATTTCCCTTCCATGAGTAACGAGGCACTGACGGCTTTACATGTTCTCCTAGGCACGGTGGGGAGACCCACAAGGACATACACCCAGACCAGAAAGAAATATTTGTACAAATACAAATATCTGTCTTGAGCAGGAATCGAACCCGCGACCGCCGGCGCGCTGCATTGAGGCGACTAGTCGCACCACTACACCAGAACGGTCGTCTTCCAGCAAAATATAACTAAAAGTGCAAATTGGCTCAGAAACCTAGAACAAATCGTACAAAAAATAAATAAATAAACGCTTCACATTCACAAAAAAAAAGTATATCAGTCGGCCGTTACCTAAAACAAGTAAGGTAAGTTTCTAAGGTAGGTAAGGTAGGAACAGCTGATGACTGTGTGTGTATGTTAAACATATTTATATTTACACATTTAACTGTTTGGGAGCCATTGAGTAGTATTGCTGTGCAATGACCGGCAGAGAAGAAAAGTCCCGACCTTTTTCTTGCTGAGGTGTCGTAAAAGAGGATTAAGGCCATGCCAGGCCAGGCCAGGCCTGCGAACTTAATGCGCCTCCAGTAACGCCCCTGTGCCCGTGTCGGGCCGGGATGGGAACCCGGTCCTGCTAGATACGGCGTCGTCGGGACTGTTCAGAGGTGAGCCGGACAGTCCCCATGGAGGAGAAGTCTGGCCTTTTCGCCGAGGCCAGCCTGTCGCTGGAGGGATCCTGTTGCCTGCAGATCCGGGACCCTCCAATTAAAGCGGCTGAAGACTCCCGCAGGGGTTTAGTACGGTATTGCTCTCCCAAAATGCCGAGTCCGACATAGGTCTAGGACTACCGACCTGGGCATCCTGGATATCATCCGTAAATGAACAACTGTACACCAACCAGGATGATATTGGGCAGCAGCGTCACCATATTCTGCCACAACACACTGCACTCACCAGCGTGGCGAATATTCGCAAACCCCCCCAGAGATGATGGAGGCCTAAATTCAGCAGTGGACATCAAACGGCTGAAGTAGTAGTAGTTGTAGAGTGTAATACTATAAACTATTGCTAACGTAGCAATAAGTGTTATAACAACGGTGCTAACTCGTCGTCGAAAATATCAAAAATAAAATGTAGGTTGCTTTTTTGTAATTGTTGCGTTTTATTTCTTATTCACATTTCAAAAAGATATCGATACCTATAACATACAAAAAATATATAAATAATACTAGCGGCCCGCCCCGGCTTCGCACGGGTATTTAACTAAAATTTTAAAAATTATAAATTTATATTTTGTATCACCTACATGCGCCATCTATCGTATAATAGTAGAATATCGTTTTTATATTTAGTGACATTTAACATAATAGTACCTTACCTTAGACCAGATGGCGTTGGCGGCGTAGGTACCTATTTCTATTTTCTTAAATATTTATTTTTAAATTTAATTACAATGAAACAAAAACTAAATTATACTGTGAATTATGTTAAATTTATATGTATTAAAGTTATTTACATTGGTTTTGTACTTTTTACGTGATACGTGCACACAAAAAAATGATAAGAGATGGCGCTGATACAAAAATAAACGCGCTATTAAATTTTTTTCTTGATGATATATAGTGTATTAATAAAACGGAGGTTTTAACAGATTTATTATTTGTATAATATAAGATAATAATTATATAGAACCTTTTTTCGAAAGTCGTTTGAAAACATAACGTATATATAATTTTAAAAACTTCTTTAAATAAAGTAGACCTTGGTTTGATTTGATATTAATTACTTAATTAAGTTTGGAGGTCAGAAGAGATCGCTCCTGGTCGCTCTAGTTCTAATAGAATAATTAATGTATCAAATGTCTATATTACACTAGTTCGTATAAACGGATTAACTAAACTACGTTGGACAGGATTTGATTCTAGGAACGGACTGTACATAGTCATTGTGAAGTGCTATACTATTGTGTAATAAAGTACTGATTGATTATTGTTAATTTGAAATATAATTTTGATTGCAAATTTCACTTTTTTTTCTTTAAATCGACACTTCCCGTATAACGCCCACTATATGAGTCACAATAACGCAATGGAAATGAATAGAGAAAGTAATGATGCTACGATATATATAATTACTAATCTAATTCTTGCAGCAACAAAAGTACCTATTATTAATATTTCACGTAAAGCTGTCGATTGTTATCATTAGATACCTCATAGCAATTGTTTGTCATGGTGGGGAATTTATCCGCCAACCCGCAGTGGAGCAGAGAAGAGGCCTTTGTCCAGCAATAGGATTTTCGGGCTGATTAAGTTCAGTACAATATTTTTCCTACTTGTCCGTTATCTTTATCATATATTCTTTACATTATAGTTCAATATTATGTTATATTTAAGTAGGATTCTATAAGCTCTTTTGTGATGTCAAAACAAAAATTCTTATACATCCCTCATAAAAATTACTTAAAGAACTTTAGCTTATTGTTCAACTTCTATACATCGAATAACTATCCCCGATAAACAGGCTTTCTAATGCAAGGATAATATACAAAGTCAGACCAGTTTTTCACAAGGATTAGTGGGTCGTCAAAAACAAAAACATTTCTTTGTCTTTATTACTTTAGGCTTTTCTTGTTTGTTACTTTTCATTTGATAACAGCGAGACTGTCAAACTGAACACATGTTTTTATTGAGATTTGTGGAACAAAAATACTATCCAATACGTAATATTTGTTTATATATCTCGAACAGTATTCGAATCTGCCGATGGTGTTAATGAACTTTACACCCAGCATTATAATTAGAATAAAGACACCGGTGGGAGGGATGCGCTACCGGTGGGAGGGATGCGCTGTGCCGCGATCCCGGCTGCATGGGTACCACCATCTTGCTTATTTCTTCCGTGAAACAGCTTTGCTGTGTTTCGGAAAGAAGGGCAAGACAGGCAGTGTAATTACTGGCACCGAGACTTAACATCATATGTCTCAGGATAGGCAACACATAAATGAGTTGGCTGGGCTAGTTCCAAGTAAACTAGTTTATGTTCATGGGCGACGTCGACCACTTACCATCAGGTGGCACGTCTGCCAGTTTGCCTATCCAAATAACATAAAAAAAAAAAAAAAAGACAATATTCTGAGGGTAAGTAAAGAAAATGGCGAGTCCAGGTCATCAAAGACTGCGTGTTACTCCAGTCATATTATAACCAGGACGGATAAAACTCCGCCGAAACGTCAAAAAAATACATGATATCATCACACCACGCCGATCAATCTCCTTCGCTTATTCCCCATTCAACGTAACATTGGCGAAATCATTCGTGCTCTTTTTTGGCACCTTTGGAAGCTGTTAAACCAAATTAATGAATGTGAGTGAATGATAGAACCATGACAAGACTCGTTACAAATAAAGGTGATTAATATCATAGCTTCAATTATTATTTTAGTGTATAATTATTAGCTCTAATGTGTGAACGAAGTTGCAAGCCACAGCTAGTAAATTTATAATTAAAGACATATTGCTGTGGTAATTACGGGATGAAAAGCAATCTATGTGTTTATCCCTGTCAAGTATAATGAAACTCGGTATGAGTTTCATTGTTTTATGATACATATTTTCGTTGTAGTTTTTATATGAAAGAGTAACAAACACTATCATTATTTACTCACACTTTTGCATTTATTTCATTTACGTAGAGAACTTAAAAATAATGAGAGAAGTAATTAAATTGGTACTATTCATTTCTAGGTTAGTGTTGTGGTTTCAAGTACCGAACAATAATAACGAGCCTTAACTAATATAAGGTGTAGGTATATAGATATAATTAAATCTATATAAATATTTTATATATAGTAGAAAAATAATAACGTAATATATAAAGACAGTTATTACACATCAAATAGAATGAAAAAATAGTTATTCCATAGTATATATATATATATATATATATATATATATATATATATATATACCTATATAAGTTAATATAGTTTAATAGAATATTCTAAGACTAGCTTTACATAAGATTTATTTTAAATTATATTATTCGAGTTGTTTAATAAAAGACTTTTTGATTCGATATTTAAAACTCATTTTAGATTTAAGAGAAGCTGCCACTGAATAGGAATGGGAATACTCTTTATACTGAGAAGAAACGCGACAATTAATTCAGTAATTTTTCTCTTAAACTTAATTTTTTACATGGTATTTATGAATTACATTCAGATATGATATCCTGTTAGAAAACCAAGTATCATTATACTCCCGTATATTATCTGTCCCGTATATTATATGTTTTTATAATATTCTTATAATACATACCTTAAATTTACTTTTAATTTTAATTTCTTATTATAATAATTATGTGTTTGCGACTTTCGCACCTTCCCCTATACGATTAAGTAAAACTGTAAGACGACCCATACTTTTAAAGGCATATGTACATTCCGGGTTTCAAATTACTTGTACTGGGGATATATTATCAATAATTTTTCAAATAACAAACTAAAGTACCTTAAAATATGAACGGAGCAATCTTTGGAATGTTTTCTTTATTAACAACAAATAAAGAATGAATAAAATTAGTCAGGAATTCCCAAACTATTTTGGGTAAGAGATCCCGTTACCAAATGTTTAATTCATATATATATTTGGCGTGATGCACGGCCAATATACTTAACTTACATCCAATATATTCAGATAGACAGACAAAAATGAAATAAATTACAGTATCAATTATAGATTGCCCTCTAACTAAATTTTTTAAAATATCTTCATTGTATAAAGAATTGGATCATCCGTGGTTTTTTTTGGTTCTATTCCCCGATTCTGCATGTAATATTTAGATATTATGTATATATATATATATATATATATATATATATATATATATATATATATTTACTAAAAAAAATATACAAGCATATCAGTTGGTTGTTACTTAAAGCAGGCATTAAGTCCACCCCACGGTCCACCCTACTAACAGACGTGAGACGACAATGGAGGAGTCGAGGCCCCTTGATTTGAATTGTTTCTTTTTTCTTGCAGAAAAAAATTACGACGATAAAAAAAGGTCATCACCAAATCCTATTTCTAAAAAAAAAAAACGTCCCAACTCGGGTGCCTCTATTATAGAAGTCCCTCGTTTGCGGATGTGGGTGCCCCTCTTTTGTGGATATGGGGTCTCCTCTTATGTGAGGGCCCGGGGCAGTTGCCCCGCTTGCCCTCCCCTAAATCCGGCCCTGCATATAAATAATACACATAAATAAATATATTACAAAACACTACGCTTAATTTTTCATACGTAGATTTTAAACTCATATAGATAGGACAATATATGGATAGAATATATGGATAGAATATATGGATGACAAGTTTATTTTTATTTCTTATATTTAAGCAATCCGTATCAGAATCATCCCGAGGAGAATATCTAGCTTCAAGACTATAAAAAGCCTGAACTTTTCTTTTTTTAGTATCAATATCATTGCATCATATATCAATCATATCGATTATCTGATGTTTTCTTCACTTTCGAATGTTGTTACTTCATTTATTTAATTTTTTCTTCATTTTTTTTTATCGGGACTCAATAAACTGTACTTCATCCTATCGTTAAATATAAGTACGTATACTCGTATTGCAAATAGGACTTTAATATTTGTATAACATTATATAAACTAACTGCTCCAAATTAATTTTACTATATAAATAAATTAACATTTCATTTGCAGTTATTTACGGACTAATTTAATGATTTCGTTTAAAATATTTCGTTGATTATAATAATTATTTGTTTGACATGTTAAGCATGCTTATTCAAATAAAAAGAACATAAAAAAGGTTTAAAAAAATGTTAGTTATTTCTTTACTTTTATGCGCTATATAAATTCACGCGGAAACTAAATTAGGCGGGTTGCTCAAAACGCAGCTATTTTAAGCTCAAGAATTGTTATTAGTCATCTGACAAACAAAAAAAAATTGATTAGAAGGGGTAATCTGAAAGTAATAATAATGAATTTAAAAGAAAGTGATTATGGTAATAAGATTTATTTTTACCCGACTGCGACAGAAGGAGGGTTATGTTTTTCGAGTGTATGTATGTATGTATGTATGTATGTATGTATGTATGTATGTATGTATGTATGTCCATTTCTTTGGCACGCCCTACAGCCCAAACGGCTGGACGGTTTTTGACATATGAGATGTCGTTGGATTTGTCTAAATTGTAGTAGTGACATAGGCTATATAAATTTTCAAAAAGACACCCGCAAATGGCGGAATGAGGGGGGGCGGGGAGTTGAATTTTTTTTTTCTCACTGTAGCAATATGGGTATCAAATGAAAGCTAGTAAATTGTTTTATTCTTATTAGTTTATAATAAGAGTACTTTACGCAGTCGGATTTTTTGATTTTTTTAATTAAGGATACTTGTTTATTTTTGTACATAAATAATAAATGAATAAATAACAAAATAAATATTTTCAACATACACACACAGTCATCTGTTCCTAAGGTAGGTAACTTAATGCCTGTGTTTTAGGTAACAGTTGACTGATATACATTTTTTTTTTAATAAATGTACATATCAATAATACATATATAAATAAATAGATATTACACCCAGACTCGGGGCGGGAATCGAACCCATAACCCTGGAGCAGAAAACAGGGCCACTGCCAATGCGCCACAGGCCAGTCAACCATACATAGTTTCCTAAAAAGTTAATGCATTTAGTCCATATTTTAAACCCAGGATTCCCTAGAAAAAAATTCTTAACCTTGACTCTCCCGAAACGCATTAACACTGACTATTATTTCGCCATCGTCTTCAAATTTACGTTGGTGGTATTCTTAAAGAGATAATAGTCAATAGAAGCTAAATCTAACGAATAGAGCGGGTGTTCAAGTAATTCGAATCCCGTTTCTTGAATGGCAGCTATCACAACTGCGGCTTCTTTGATAGCTTCCCGCAATCTTTTTATTTAATCTGCGTAGTGAGCTTGTAATAGTGGCTCCCTTTTCCAATGATTCCACGATAATTATTCCTACACCGTCCCAAAAAAAACCGACACTATAACCTTTCGAGCTGAACTTGATACCTTGGTCATCATGGTCACTCTTCGGTCTGCCATAACAACATCTTGAACTTTTTTCACGTTATCTTCAGAAAGTACATCTTCAGTGGATGTTTTGCCCAGCTTAAGCTCCTTTGCCCAACGTACAACTGTGGAATATGTATGTATGTATGTATGTAGGAATATGTACCTATTATGAACATAGCTCTGATTTCGTTTATTTTTTCTTTCATTTTGATATTATCTCTTTGATGGTTGATATTCAAATCAATGAACCTCCCAGAAATCGTGGTCTATTTATATGATTTTTTTAATGTTGAACTAGTTGGTGTATAAGAAAGCAAAAAAAAAAGGTTTTTGTAGATTTTTATGTTCAGTGGCAATAGCTGATTATCATTACTTATCGCTGGAGGGATCCTGTTGCCTGCAGATCCGGGACCCTCCAATTAAAGCGGCTGAAAGCTCCCGCAGGGGTTTAGTACGGTATTGCACTCCCAAAGTGCCGAATCCGACATAGGTCTAGGACTGCCGACCCGGGCATTCTGGATATTCGTAAATGGATTCCCCTGCGACAAAAAAATTTTATTATTACTTATGGATCACCCCTCGTACACAACTAACCATTAGTTAATTTCTTACTATGACTTATATCGCAACCATCACAGAATACTTAAAGTTTAATTTCGAAATAAAATTTTATTTGATTTAAATTGAGCTGATATAATTTGTTTATAGTAATGAATTTATACAAGAATAAAATTAGGCGTTTTGTTAAACAAAATTCATTCAAATTCTCTAACAATTTTTATTCATGAGGTCAACAACAAAGTATATGTAAGTATAGCATTATAAATATATGAGCATTTTAAACTTGTATACTTACCTATTACCTAATTTTATAAAACGAAACAATAAATTGATTAGTAATATAGTGTTATTTATTTATTATTATACGATTAATTCCTAAATAACTAATTAATCCAAATGTTTTTAGTAGGAAAACAACACAGAATTATTATCTGCAAAATCGATCGCTCTTGTAACGTATGTGTATGTTCCTATAAAGGTGGGTATGAGTGTATGTGTGTAAGTATATACACAAATATATGTGTATATATCGAAGGGTTGAAAACGTTGCCTATGGTTGCTTCGGTGTTGACTCTGTAGTCCCTCCAGCATTCGCACTCAAAAAACGTGTGCTCAGCGTCGTCGATTTTGTCCGGGCAGTACTTAAGTGTATAATATGTGAGTATGTGTGTATGTATGTATGTATGTATGTATGTATGTATGTATGTATGTATGTATGTATGTATGTATGTATTTATGTATGTATGTATGTATGTATGTATGAATGTATGTATGTATATGTATGTATGTACGTACGTAGGTATGACTGTATGCATGTATGTGTATGCATTCATGGATGTATAAACTTTAACAACTCATTTTCTTTACGTCCTGCATTTTCACAGGCATGTCTAAATAACATCTCCATCACGCTAGCAAAGCAGAGTGTAATCACCTGAAAAGCACTTTATATATAGATTATAGAGCTGTGTTGTTATATTTAATTTAATTGTATTAGCTTGTTTTTCTTTGGAGTGCATCTTTAGTTGTGTATTTGAAGCTGCACCGGGTGGTTTGTCAGTTCGGGTTAAAGTTTTGTGCTTATGACGACATATAATGGTATTATTGAAGCACTTAAAAGAGCAACTTAAATATAGTGTGTGAATAATTTTTAGAAGGCTTTTCTTTAGGTGACGCTGCTTGCTTGATTTCGGATTGCTTTCGATGTGATTGATTGGCGATTAGTGAAAAGAAATGCCGTCCTACCTGTTTTCTGTGCTTTGTTCCTGCAAGCACCTAAAAAACATGTAATTCTCATTTTTCTTTTATTTTTAGTACCTAAATTTTTTTCATTTAGCTTTGTTAACTTGACAATTTTTTTATGCTACACCATAAAATATTTGACTACATTAGAAATATCAGTTTGATTGTTTTACTGTGCAATCACTACGACAGTACTTTAAAAGCACTTAAATGTAACTTATAACATTTATTTGTATACCATTTATTAGAGATGACACTGCTAGCTTGATTTTTTTGTCAGAAATGTTATCATGTTTCACGTTTTTCTCGTCAATTTTTCATTTAATCGATCTATTGTATTTACACATCGAAAGTACCTAAAAATAACTTAATTTTAATGATATATTTTTATTCATTTAAGTACTATTTCATGCAGCTCTGCCAGCTTGATCTAAAGCTGGCAGTTCACATTAATAACAAGACATTTTTAGTTAAAAATTTGAGCACCTAATTTTAAATTGTGGTACCTAATTAACACCTAAAAAGCACCTTATTTTGAATATTTTGAAATTCGGTTTTGATCACTCTGCTCTGCTAGCGTGACGGAGATCTAAATAACTCGCAACGTAACTCAGTATAGTCATAATCTCGGGTCGAAAACCATTTAATTTAAATTAAATGTTGTAAAAATAAACCAAAAATCTGGAAGGAAAACAATTTCGACTAATTGCCCAATTAAACGAGTTACCCATCTTAAATGAAACATGTTCAAATTTTGTGACACGTTGTGTATTTTTATGATAACGTAGAATTTGTTTGTTTTATCTCAAACAAACACAGAAATCGTTTACTCTGATTTATTAAAAATGTATGAAAACGTTTAATGCTAGAAAAATCCAACGTTTCCTTGTCGCATTCAACTGTAACAACTTTACTTTTTACTCTTCCAGCAAATGCATATCTAAATATTTTATTCCCAGTTGCATGCATTACCTGAACAAGCCGCTCTGGCGAACAAAAAACCGCTTTTTATTGTAGCCTGTGATAAATGGGCAACTTTTTCTTTCTCTTTGTTTTAATGCATAGTTTCATCTGGATTTTACAGATAATATTTATATTCCGAAATACTTTTATTAATTTATATAAGTGCATTGTTCACCAAAAATTTAAAATAAAAGACTAATAAAACTTTATAAAACATGTTAATTTGTCAAAAACACAGACACAAGTAGGTACAAAAAGAAACAAATAACTAATAATAATTCCATAAACAATCACTAAGTGTTTTAATATCTCGACTATAACATTTATATTAAAATTTGTACACCGCCATGTCGCCATAGACGACAAATAAAGACCGATTCCTCTGCCCATCGGTGGCTCGCTTTTCAGCGATAAGGCCGTCCTTTGTATAATACCTTGTTATATATATAAATTATTATTATTTTATGTGAAACATCTATAGCGGCGGGTCAGACCGACTGTTGGCGTGGCGACGCGTTGCCACGGCATGCGTCGACACGCTTTATTATGATAGTATGTATGTAGATATGTGTCCTTCTCATGTTACACTAGAAGATAAAAGAGAGTTAATTATAATTGTTGTATACATTTCACCTAAAAAAATGAACGATATTTCATTTTTACATTAGAGATTATTTCCGTACCGTCGCAGAGGTTCAATGTTTTTTAAATCCCAATATAAAATACCTTGATTTTAGCTGGAGATTTCAATGTTAATTTTGCGAAAAATGAATCAATAAAAATAATTACGTTCCTCCAATAAAAATATCAATTGCTAATTAACAACAATCCAAGAGATACTACCAGATATGGAACACGATATATGTAGTATTTATAATATACCTTGATATACAAGTATTACAGAAGTCACTGATTTAAAGGATTTAGTTGACTCAATAAAAAAAATGAATTTTGAATTTTTATAACGACTTCAATTGACCTCCGAGCAATAAGTCGCGAGATATTTGATGAAAAAAACTGATTTTAGTGACCTTTTGACCATTGTACCTTTTTTAGCCGGCACGATATCAATGTCGATTTTTCACATCTTCATTACAACGCCGTAATAAAGTTGTATATAAAAAATCAGCTCACTAGGAATTTTTCCGCAGGTAAAACCTAATATGACTGGGTTATATTGCATTCAAATTTGTCTTCAAGCGATATTTTTTATTTTCAAAATGTCAATAATCACTTAATTGGGATGAAATTGCTGATTGTAAAATTTAATGGAAATTCAAGTATAATAATACTATAGGGTACAATTATTGCCTTTTCTACAACATTAAACGAGTGAGAGCTCATCGAGATGAACCACGGGGGCGTTGTTATGCAAATTTTTACAATTCTCGGTGTCTTTATTTAAAAAAAAAATGTAATATATATTTTACTTTATATATTAAGCTGAAGAGTTGGTTTGAACGCGCTAATCTCAGGAAATACTGGTCCGAATTGTTTTTTTTTTGTGTTAAATAGTCCATTTACCGAGGAAGGTTATAGGCTGTATAACATCACGTTACGACCAATAGCAGCGTTCATAAGAAACGTTACAGTAACGGAAAAAACATTATTTTTTGAGAGCTTAACGGTTAAAGTTACGCAAAAATCATGTATAACGGAATCAATTGACATTACAAGTAATAAAAAAAAGTCCGCGACACCATATATCTATCTTTTGAGGTTGACTCATTATAACCGTTTTTATAGTAATCAAGTTTGCTCTAAAATAATGTGTTATTTGCGAAGGTGGTGAATCCTTATCCAAATAAATAGGTTATTCATCACAAGTAATTATTTTTGAACAAAATGGTCCTTGACAACATTTGATTTCAATGAATATCTTAGAAGATATCATAGTTTTAAAATAAATCCGCAACGAAATAATGATAACAAAAAATAAAAAGGTGATTTTATTACATTATTATTAGCCAGGCATTTAAATCCTTACGAATTATAAATGCTTCATCAACAAGGCAACTTTATAAAGATAAACTTTGTCTTTTATAGCGTTTATATATTATGATATACATACTATACCTATAATATGATACCTTAACATATGTGCAAATAGTTCAATTTACTTAATACGAGTACGAATGCTGCCTTTTTATGTGTATATTTATATTTAACACGTCTGTACATACAAGAAATATGAAATTTCTATAACTTTTAGGAATGCCTATCTTTTATTCAATTTACTATGGAAACACTATAACTGGATACGCTAAGGAACTAAGTTTTTGCAAAATAACAGCAATAAAAAATTTAAAACATATCCATAAAATATAATGCTTAGTCTTTGTTTCATTAACATTGGTTGACACTATCAAAAGGTAACATAATTTGAATGAGGTCGTCAGCTTACCGAAAGAATAGGTAAGTTAAAGCAATTTAGTTATCTCAAAAAACTTTTTTTGATACAAAGATTACTATTAAATAATGGAGGTCTTCCTGGTAGGCCGTGGTCTGCCGGGGTACGTCCATACAAGCTTTCGCCTACCTACCTGGGCATCAAATTTCATTAATTTAATGGTTTTGCGTTTACACAGTATAGCATAGTATCTTAATTATTTCGGCACTATCCGATATTTTGAATTTGAACCTGCCATCACTCATAACATATTAAAGTGAAATTTATATGTTTAACAACTGGGATATACGTCTCTTAAAATAGGTACCTACTTATCTTCTTAAGATACTATATATATAATCGTTAGAATCGTATTCATGACTCAGCAGGTATTGTTTAATTGTTAGTGTGTTTACTTTTAAAGTTCAAGTTTACTCTATGTTCAAGTTTCGCTAAGCTGGATATAAGTTGAACCAAAGTAATAAGCTAAATCACTTTATCATGAAAGATTGAGCAAGGATTTTATCTTTTAGCGTGACTTTATTATTAGTGCCTTGTAACTTTTTTTCGTCCTTTTGTATTTGTTTAATATAACGAAATTTGCAGTTTCCTTCAAGAATTCAAGAAATTTGTTTAAATTATAATCAAAAATACTTTTGAAAATGATTTTTTAAAACTATTAAATAATAACTAAATTTATTTTACCAATTCTTCATAAGAAAAAAATCTAAAATTTACTAGTTAATTAGGCAAGCAAAAAGGAGAAATATAAAAAACCGGAGAGGGTATATAGAGTAAATATATATATATATATATATATATATATATATATATATATATATATATATATATATATATATATATATCCGTAAACAACTAAATAATACTACTGTACTGTATCAGCCTGTAAACAACCCACTGCTTAGCGAAGGGCTCTTCTCCATATAGAAGAATGTTTGGAGCTTAATCCACCACGCTGATCCACTGCGGGTTGGCAGATAATTTCCCTACCATGAGTAACGATCGTATTCAGATGTCTATGATAATAACCGGGATCGACGGCTTATCGTGCTCTCCGAGGCACGGTGGGGAGACATACAAGAAATACTCTCAGGCCGGATACAAATATTTGTACAAAAACAAATATCTGTCCCAAGCGGGAATCGAACCCGCGACCGCCGGCGCGCGGTTTGAGGCGACTACTCGCACCACTACACCGGAACGATCGTAATAATACTAATAACGATAAAATAAAATAATATATTATATAGATATAAATAGATAAAAAAATACGTACACTACCCATATATGTACATTAAAAACATGAAATAATTAAATATTAGAAAACAATATACATATAAGTATTTATATCAACACAATATTTTACCTTTACCAATTAGACGTTCAACATACGTCTAATTGGTATTAATAACCTTTGAAGTCGTTACATGTTATGAAACAAAATGCTTTTTTTTATATTTATAAGTAATAAAAACACCCACGAACTTCTATTTGCCGTTTTTTTTTTTTTTTTTTTTTTTTTTTTTTTTTTTTTTTTTTTTTTTTTTTTTTTTTTTTTTTTTTTGTTTAATTAAATATATTAAATTGTCAATCGTTTTACATGTGTACTATTTTAGACTTTGCTTGACTTAGAGTTAGCATCTCTAAATATATTCCAGGGGACGGAAATACAAGGAGGCGGCGCGGCTGGCACCCTCGAGGTGTGCCCGAGATGGGCGCATCATCACCGCGATGCTCGGCGGCGACGAGTCCTGGAAGGCGATGGTCTCCTTCTGCGAGACAGTAATGTCCCAGAAGGAGGCCGATGAGCGGGTGAGAGAGGAGGCCGCCGACGTGGCCTCCATCCTTGGGCGACGAATGGGGATGCGTAGGAGGCACTACTTAATGCGCCTCCAGTAACGCCCCTGTACCCGTGTCGGGCCGGGATGGGAACCCGGTCCTGCTAGACACGGCGTATTTTAGACTGTTCAGAGGTGAGCCAGACAGTCCCCATGGAGGAGAGTCTGGCCTTTTCGCCGAGTCCAGCCTGTCGCTGGAGGGATCCTGTTGCCCGCAGATCCGGGACCCTCCAATTAAAGCGGCTGAAGGCGCAGGGGCTTAGTACGGTATAGCACTCCCAAAGTGCCGAGTCCGACATAGGTCTAGGACTGCCACCCGGGCGTCCCGTAAATGGATTCCCCTGGAAAAAAGTAAGGATCTCTATATATATCTAATTTTTTTTTCTTTTTTTTTTTAACCTTCAGTTACCGACCCTTATTTTTAGTACTCATTCGCCGAGGTTTGGTCATGGTGACACCCTATTTGAAGTGACATTTTTAATAAAATCTATATTAAAAATTGAATAAAATTATATATAACCTGAATGATTACTTAACAAACATTGGGATGAAATCATAAAAACGACAAAAATATATTTTATAAACTTTTAATAGCAAAAATATAAAAATGGCACATTTTTTGGGAACATAGTTTAGAGCCTTTGAAAAAAACTTAATAAGTCATAAAATATTTTAATAAAATTAACTTTTCTTATTATAATCAATAATAAAAAACTAATAATTTGAAGATCTAATAATTAAAACAAAGATCTAATAATTTGAGGCAAAGTTTTTGGGCTGCCTTTTGAGCTTGGATGGACAAATGTTACACAACTTCCTCTTTTCGCTAACTACAACTTCTCCATGGTCTTCTGGTTCTTTGACTGTCAAATCTTTACCAAGAATACGCTTTATTGTAAGTGTCAGCTCCCTTGGCAAATGTGTGTTATAGGCACGTAGATTCAAATGCGGCAAAATATATGGCTGCGGCTATCAATAAACTCAGACCATAAAGTAGCAGGCCTTAATACATTCCCATTACCTCTGAGATATATTTCTGAATATATTATGACTCAAAGATCTACAAAACCTTGGTATAGGCTCAGAAGAACTTCACTTGTATCCATTTTTACCATAATATGATTTTCCTGTTCTTTGTCGTGATTCAATGTTCGAAGAAGAATCTTGCGACGATATCTCGCTAGCACTTGAAGTATCTATGTCTGTCTTTTGAGTTGACTTTGCAACTCACGCAATGGTTCTTCTTTCTCAGATTGTTCTGAGCCTGTATCATACTCCCTAAGCAGGTTAAAATCTGGGTCAACAAACTCATCATCACAATCACTAAAATCTTGTAACTCTTCGTCTAACCAGCTTTCTAGAATAATTTTATCACTAGGTTTAGGGTATTTCTCTCTTACGACCGATTCCTCGTGTACTTGCTTGCGTCATCTAAAAAATTAAGACAAAATACGCATTTCACAAAAAACATAAAATCATAAAATAGTGACATTAATACCGACCTTACGTCACGTTGACACCGGAGGTCTGGTTGCGGGCACACCTGAGTACGTACCGCCTGTGCACGACCGACTAACGAAAGATCAAGTCAAAACAAGCAGCTACTGAAAGAGACAGATTTATAACCCTACTGGTTGTTAAAATATTCCTGTTTTAAATTGCGCGGTGTCACGGTGACACCACCTCGGCAATTAAAGGTTAACTTACATCTATTTACATGCGTTTATTCCTTAATCTATTAATATTGTTTTAAAACTTGTTTTAGCTTTGTTTCGTTGTAATCAATCTTTACTCAACTAATTTAAGAAACTCACATACCAATGCTTACCTGCTTGCCATTTAGTTCGATTAAATTAAATACTAACTCGATTGCCGAATCTAACACATAATTATACCTACAATATTTCGCGTAGAATATATAATTAGTCATCACAGGGACGTAGAAAATCACGAGGGTTGTGCTTGTGAGTGAGTTACTAACATAAGCTGTACAAAAATATAAGCGTTAAATCTGGAGACTATTTATCCTTCACCAACAGATATGTATATAGGAATTAAGACGATGAGTTAAGCAAGGCAAGGCAAGTTGTTACAGACAACCAGTAATATTTTATTATTAAATTTTTTTATTTTATTTTAAATATTTTATTATTTTACATTAAAATAATTTGTTGGCTTCAGATAATTATATTAACAATGCAATTTTTTTTTTTTTTTTTATAGTAAAGAGGATGTATATTTTGTACGATACTTGTTATTAAGATGCGGTATCAGTGTTAAGAAATAAGTCAAAAATATTTTATCATAAAGCATAAATGTAAAATGAATATTTGAGTTTTATAATTTAGTCCACCAGTAGTGTACCAAGGTCGGAATCGATGTGCTTAAGGCCGGACGACAATGTTAAATCACTCAATAAACTCAACGAAACTTCTCAGCTTTCACAATTTCTCGCTCGTGGCACGTCTACTTTTTGTATATGAAAAGACTTTATATTTCAAGACACTTGAATATAAAAAAAATAATAAAACAATAATAGTTGTCATTCCACAAAATCTAATTACAGGATTATCATATTTTGTGGAGACATTAAAAACCGCGGCAAAAGGAAAAGGCGAATTCTTATGTGTAAAGATTTTTTATCTGATTTGTTGGGTTTATTGAGATATAACTTAAAATATTTGGTTCTAATATAAAAGCGATTATACATAGCAATTTTACGTTTTAATTAATAGACGTGCGTTAGCAACAATAAAATTATCTTTAAATACAAAATACTATCGCGGACTCTTCAACGTCCATTAACTGGATTAAAGATCGTACTCTGAACAACTGTTCATTTGGATTTTTTTTTTTTGAATACAGTATATTACGAATGTTTTAAACTTTTTAGAATTGCTTAAAATAACTGAACCTTTTTCATATGATCTGGTAAGCTATATATAATTATTTATCAAAATTCAATATTTTCAGTTACAAAAATAAAATATACAGTGTATTTTTTAAGAATTTATAGAATGTTTTTGTAATATTTTCTATTACCATTTTTAATTAACAACAATTTAATACAATTTTGTTTTCATATTCTAGAAATAGGAATATTTATGTAATGAAAGAGTATAATGAATAAACTTGAAAGCTGCACTATTTGACAACACCTAATAGCCAATATATGTATTTTCGAGTGAGAACCTCATCCGATTAAGTTAATATGACATTTGAAGTCAGATTTGAATAGCACTTTGTGCACTTCGGTTGGCGTTTCTGTTACAATATATTGTCTACTAGCTGCTGCCCGCGACATCGTCTGCGTGAACGCTATTAAATTAAACGTTGTTACAGAATGCGTTGAAGAAATAAAGGTTCACTGCTCGTTCCCCGTAGGTGATAGCGTGATAATATGTAGCCTATATGGTGACCCGACTTCTTAATAAATTTGAAGCCAAATTTGAAGTTAATCCATGCAGTACTTTTTAAGTTTATCCCGGACATACATACAGACAAACAGACAAACAGAAAAAAATCTAAAAACTATATTTTTGGCTTCGGTATCGATAGTAGATCACATCCCAAGTATTCTTTTAATAAAATATTTAATGTACAGTTTTGACTTTCCTACAATTTTATTATACATATGTAGGTATAGATATTCAATTCCGTATACAATTTACATAATGACTAACAATATTTTTTACCATAAATCGAATTATAAATTTTGCCATGAATTAGAAATATTGCAAATATTGGGATGAAGCCTCCACTCTAATTAAAGTAATCTACGGGGAAATCATGAAAACATGATTTAACTATTTATATCTCTAAAAATTTTTATAACATATTTCAAGCGACATACATACATGATATTAACTTTTTTCGATTATGTGATGGAACAGTTATGGTTTTTTACAATTCTGAAAAACGACTACCGGTATAAAACTCACGTTTTACGCTTATTTATTCGAATAATAATCTCGTAAAACATTTATTTAAATATTATGAAAGTCAATTATATAACTTCTGGAGAATGTGCTTGTATTTTTACTTTTATGTAAAGTTCAAATACACACAAAAATACACCTATAAAAGTGCTCGGTTTTCAACATAAAAAATTACAACAAATCGTAGTAAAATGTTATATAATATTTTGATGTTGCAACAAGCTTGACGTGAACCATTATTTCATATTTGCCAGGCGAGTACGAAAGGTTTGCTTATTAATCGAATTGTCGTGCCGCAAAGTGGTCAACGGGCAATCACTCGGCCAGAATTTCCCTTGATTCGAGATAAAATGCACGAAAAATTTCCGAATTCAGTGTGTATATTAATTCTGTGAATTCGTTTGTATTTTTCATTTTCGTATGATTGGAGTTATAGTATTTTATAGAGCTTAGAGATTTATTTGTGCATTTTATTTTTTATTTTTTTATAACAGACTAATCTTTCAGAAGCTTCTGAAATACGTACATATGTACTAAAAGTTGAAAATAATTAAGAGGTTAGTTATCGAGAAACTTCAAGTCTCCAAAAAATAATCCCTAATTTTTTTTTTATTTTCTATATATTAGTATTGCTATACGTAAAAAATATGATGAGAAAAATCACTTTGTACGCTTGAAATAAATAAATACCCTACGATTTCCAGGATTGTAATCAGAAGGTAAAAAAAAGTAAAAATTTAATGTTGTAATGTTTCGAATATTCTATAGCTGATTCGTTTTGATCCATTTATAAAATTAAACTTGCGAAGACCACAATCACTTTTTATTTAATTTTCTTTGACTTAATCTTACGAATAAAGTAAACAATAATGGAGTCGTAATCATAAATATCCAGTTTCTTAACTATCGCAGCTGATGAATATTAATAAGAACGTAATGGATTATCCGCTCGATTTAGAGACCTAAGTTTGAATTAAGAAATACCTATGTAATATTATGTATTATTTTAAAACTTAATATATAAGGAATTCTTCTTTTTCCTTATTATTTTATAAGAAAACCCAATGCAATGAATCTTTGTTAAAAATTCTTATTTCTTTATTCTTTTTCTTTTTTTGTAAATAACTTTTAAATAACAGAACAAAATATTCGGACAATTTTACACGAGTATTTAGGACAAATTTATATCTGATTTAATAAGGAAGGATTCAATATTGCCGAAGGGTACGATGACGCAAACTTTTAATTAAGCAACATCTGTGCTGCTCGTTTTGACATGACAATTATTGTTACAACACATTTTGAACCGGTAATTCTCCCACCGTCATTGAAGCTAAACTGCCGAAGATAAAGGGCCAGGTTTTTAACTATCCTAATATTAGAAAACTGAAGAGTTAGCTGTTAGATATTCGTTGACCGCAATAAACTCAGGTCCCACGTCCGACATTAAAAATTCTTTTTATGGGTGCTTACTCAAAACATCTATGCGGATGAAAGCGCACGAAATATTTAGTATTTTATTAAAATTGTTGTTTGTCGATATATATACATTTGTAGAAATGAAACATAAACATGTAATTAATTTAGTTAATTTATTATTAGTGTTTAGTTGAATGTTTTGTAAACAATGATTAGTCATATTGACTAATGATAGTAAGCAAATAATTAAAAGGATTAATATCGGTAATTCGAATTATCAGAATCAACTTGATACTATCTAAGTATATATTTGTATTATCTATGCAACTGACAGTAGAAATGTCAATTGACTTTTCTACCGAGCTTTGACAAGGTTGTTGTGTTGAAATGTAAATCTTTAATTATACAAAACTAGGTTTTATTTTGAGATAAAGACTTGACTCCTTTGATTAACGAACTAAATAAATATTTTAATCAAGTAGTATGTAATAATATTGATTTTCTTGTTAGAAAAGAATTCAATACATAGAAAAACGCAAAATCCATAACATTTAATTACGTAACTTAACTAAAGTAGGTACATTTAACTTTTTGTTAACTTTCCATGTAGGTGTCATTTCAGTAATAGTTTCATCTTACATCGCTGGCACCGGTAAGCCGCGCTGTGAAAATCGCCACAATTGCCCACAACATTTCCGCGGCTAACGAACGGAAACGCAGAGGACGCGCCCAATTGCCCTATAAATGCACTGAATTTGCTATATTGTGGCTGTATTTTTCTCTCTAATGTTCCTTTAGCTTTGTTAAGCAACGTTTTTGATGTCGAAATTAGTGGTGTTCCAAATAAATGTTTGTACGTCTCCCTAATTGATGTGCCTTTTTTATTTACACATATTTTTTAAATTTAATTTAACATTTCAATATGTTATCAATATCATATAATTATTAATGTTAGATTATGATGTTTCTATATTATGGTATGTTCTAATGTTTAATGTCCAGTCTTTGCTTAGTTTTATACTTATTTTCTATTTAAAGTTATTGTTTTTTATCTATCCATAGACAACCGTTCCAGTCTAGTGGTACGAGTAGTCACCTTAATTTTATTATTTTTATTTGTGCAAATATTTCATATGGGTGTATGTCTTTATGGATCTCCCCACAGTGCTTCGGAGAGCACGTAAAGCCGACGGTCTCGATTGCTATCACAGATACCTGATAAGGATCGTTACTCATGGCAGGAAAATTATCCACCAACCCGCAGTGGCGCAGAGTGGTGGATTAAGCTCCAACCCTTCTTTTATATGGAAAGGAGACATTTGCCCAGCAGTAGAACTTCCACTGATTCAGTTCACTTCATTTCAATTCTTATCTATTCGTCCAGTTAGATATGTATAAGGTAATGGTGATGATAAATTTTAAATTATTTTATATAAATTGCCTTTTAGAAGAAAATTCATAATGTTAACTATCGCAATATATCTAGATGAGAAATGAAAAGAAAGATAATTTAATAGTATCTAAAACTAAAACATGACCGTAACAAAGTATCTTTACATCTTTATAAGTGACGGCAAATCATATAATCATGTAATTAAAAATCATATTTCTACTCAGTCTAAATCCATTCTGTACTAGAGTTAAAGACTTTCTGTGAAAGATATATAGGAATTTAATGACTAAAAATCATTAAAAATGTAATATTATAATTCAAGTAATTTAAACTTTTTGAAAGAACAACTTATTCTTATTTTTTTGCAAATAAAGTAAAGAATTTAAGAAACGGTATTTTTACAAAAAATAAAAAATAAAATTAGACAACATACACACGCTACTTAAATTCGGTTGATATCTTCATTCTATATTGCAAAAAAAAAATTAATGCAGTTATTGCTGTCAAAAGTGACATAATAGTAACAATGCAATTGTTTTCAAGTCCATAGATATGTCATAACAAAGAACTTGCAGATTAGATATTAAATTATAAACCATTTTTATTAATCAAAAATGTAATCTAATTTTTACGTTACTTGACACCAAATAGAGTGTTATATAAAAAAAAAATATTAATTAAAGAAATGATTTAATGATGACTGTTGTAAATTTCTTGTATAGTCCACTATATTTTACTAAATCGAAGTTAAATAGACTAAATCCTCATTCTCGTCTTATTCCCTTCGGTAACTTTTGAAAAATCGGAATGAAATGTGAACATATTACGTTTGGTCATTACCTACGTTCTCGAGTCAGTCCCGAGTACTACTTGAAATATGTTCCACGTAAATGCGAGGCATAACAACCTAACGGGCCAAGTGTGTCCGAATCGTTCTAGTTCAATGAAATCATTGAAAGCTGACTGTTTACAGGTAACCTGTATAACAATAAGATATAGGTATAATTAAACAAACTAAGTTTCCACTCTTAGATTTCACAAATCATTAAAAAATCAACATCCATTCAAATATAATACTGTTATTGTTAGTACCTGGATGACCGAGCTTTGCTCGGTTAAATTATATTTAGATACATTACATACTGATAAAACATAAATAATATTTTCGATCTTACCGACATAATAGTAAAATAATAGGAATTGGTTATTTAAATAAAAAATAAAAAGTAAAAAGAGCTCTTAATTAAAAAGAAAAAAAAGGAAAAAAAAACTGGTCTGTAGACACCTGGATTCGAACCCAGCTTTTCTGAATTCGAATCCGCCCGATTCCCATCCGAGCTATTAGAAGCTTATCAATGACAGCGAAATTTACCTTCGTATTCTAATGATATTTTGTAATTGCGTAAAAAAATGGATAAAATGACATTTTCTAAAAATAAATCCTAGCTAGATCGATTTATCGCCCCCGAAACCCCCTGCATACTAAATTTCATGAAAATCATTGGAGCCGTTTCCGAAATTCCGATTATATATATACAAGAATTGCTCGTTTAAAGATATCGCCCCCGAAACCCCCTGCATACTAAATTTCATGAAAATCGTTGGAGCCGTTTCCGAAATTCCGATTATATATATAAAAGAATTGCTCGTTTAAAGATATAAGATAATGAAATTATGGTACAGAATTATAGATAATATTCTAAAATTTAAAGTTTGTTAGGAGTTAAGATTAGAAAAGACAATCGACGTGGTTTTGCATTCTTTCTAGGGGCTTACACCAATTATTCTCATAGGGCACTGCAAGTGTCTGTATATTATTTTTTCAGTCTCGTCATACAACGCATTTTATAATTTCCATTGCCTTTCCTAGACAAAAATAACGAAAGTCAACAAGTTCAACAGTCAATCAAGTAAGTAAATAGAAACAAATAATTATTACTATTTTTATTTTATTATTATTATTATTTATTTTCTTTTATAGGTTCGTATTTATCCCTTATTAAGAGGATTTCTCTTGATCACTCGGGCCTTGGTCAAGGCGTGATATAGTTATTATATATTATATATAAATATTTACGAGATATTTGCCCTTCCTACTGCCACTTCAGCTTGCAAATCCGTCCGGCGACCTTCGTGCGTCTGCGAATCCCATATTTTCCGATTTGATCTCGCAGAGAAATAGCATAGCCCTCTCCATTGCTCGCTGGGCGACTTAGTGCTTGTTTAAGAGACCCATAGTTAAAGACCGCGTCCACAGTATTAGGTTAAATTTTGGCTAAAAATAATTCCTTAATTTGTCTCTTAAACGAGTCACGTGAAGGAGCCTTACGGATAGATAACATGTTCCAGAGACGAACAGCAGACACAGCAAATGAATCCGACAAAAACCCAGACCGATGAATGGGAGTAGATGGAGATAGATTATTTACAGAGCGGAGTGACCTATCATGAGAGTCGGAAAGGAAAGTGAACTTACAATTAAGGTAAGGAAGAGTAGGAGGAGAAAAGAGTAAGTAAAGAATTCTTAAGTTTCTACGTTCACAGATTGGTATCCATTTAAGTAGAGACCTGTAATGGGAGACATGATAATATTTACGCAAACCAAAAATGAAGCGAATGCATGTGTTGAGCAATCGATCAAGTTTGTTCAAATAAACTTCATAACCGTAGTCAATTTTTGGCAAAAGTAAAGTATTTACTAACTATATTGTAAATCTAGAATAATATTTTCTGGTTCATTTAAACGTATGTGTGTACTGGATGATAATAATCGTCTTCACCATTACGTGGCAATATTTGATGTCTTCGTATGTTTTGCCGTCACTTTTCTAGTAGTTTTTTGCTTACTATTTTACTATTAAACATTAGTCTGAATTGGTCAGATATTCTCTGTTCACTTACTTCATACAGTTCTGGATGTTCTGCTTAGACCGCTTGATGGAGACGTTGAAATTGAATTGAACGTAAGAACATCTGAGAAACGAAATAAAGATTAAAAAATAATAGGTGAAGGTTAAGGAATAATAAAGGTGAAGAATTAGTTTAATTCTTAATATCTCAACGAAACGAGAAGAGGATCATTGATGGTGTATAACCATACTAATTATGGAGTTGGCGTTTTTATTTTAATATAACTAATATTTAGATAGAAATTTTAGATTAGATTTTAGATTTTAGTAGAAACGTTTTGGTATCATTAATAGAAAATAAGTAAACAAAATAAAGTACGGGTAATAGTTGATCAAATGGCTTATTGTATAAAAGATACAGTACTGTGATGTTTCTCCAACAATAGCTTGTTCTAATACATTGATTTTCTTTTTATTAAAACTCTTTTCTGCTCTAATCTTCCAAAACAAAAAAAAAAACAAAGAATCCTAACAAATACACTCTATAAAATATGAAATATAAATTGTGTTCAGTAGTAAAGTATTTAAAGCTACCAACAGCAAAATTTTCAATACAAAAACAATACAAGAAACTTTAAACAATGAAGTTGCTTTAAAAACAGTTCCGAACACAGATTAAGCTTCACAATAGTGGTCGCATGTTATAAGTACAGCGGCAACAAACAACTCCTAGTTTCTACTTCATATCTACCTCTATTTTACTAATATATTTCACATTTACCTACTATTCCGCGATATATTATAGTTTAAAAATCAACTTAGGATCTAATAATAATTAAAATCTTTAAATGTGAATTTTTATTATTTAATATCAATACTTATAATGTAAGAGGTTAAATTCTCTAGATTGAAGACACATGGCTCAGTCTAATCTTTTGAAACGTTCTGGGGTTAGAAAGCCTGTATAAAATAAATAACTCCCAAGACCTAAGGAGCAAATCATTAACAACAATAACCATATAATATATAGATATACAATATTTTAGCCAACCTAAAGTAATATAAGGACTCATAAATATTAAATATGAAATACGAAAGTTAAAAAGAAATTTCACTGATGCAAATTGGGGTTAGGTTTATTCCGTAAGATATTGTATGTGTTTTTTATGTTTAAAATTAAGCAGAGTTAAATATCTGTTGTTTTTTTTTTGTTAAATTTAACAACAATATTTTATTTTATCAATAAATTTATAAGTCTATTTATAGACTTATAACTTTATTGATAAAATAAAATATTCAGCTCGTCAAGGGCCTGTTTCACCGATAGCTGATAAATTTATCTGCGGTATCCAACAGATAAAAGGTTATAAAATAATTTCCTTTCTCATTAGTCACATTTTCAAACTTTACGTTCAGTCAGATATTTCTATTCGCAACCTGTCAAGCCAAAAGTTGTAGTTTATTAATTGAGGGGAAGAGGTCCTAAGGGCCTGTACTACCTCCTGCTGACAAGGCCTATAAGTAACTTATGTGCGAGATAAACTTTATATGTTAATATAATATTAATTGTACTGTACGTATTAAATATGTGTTATCCACCGCAGTAATTTTTAGCTTGCGGCTTCTATGAAAGTCTGTTTATTTGTTTACTATAAATTTAACATGCTTTAAAAGAGATTAAAAATAGCCCCACATTTATATGCTGAGAGTTAAACGTTAAAAAGTGTTTATGAATGTATAGAGATTTTATCAACTTAGGTGATAGTTATATAAAGAAACTACTGAAGATACAAAAATGTCTAATTTTCAAAATTTATTTTACTGTTGGACTGTTTTTTATAAAAATACTACCAATGATATTTACCTAAATAAAAAATATGAAATAATAAGTATTTAAAATATGATAAAAAATGTCAGAAGTGAAACATCTTTGGCAAACTTAATTTAAAATTTATTAATAGTTACGCAGACGAGTCTAGGGATATTAGTTAGTGAATAAAATTCAAAATTGACAAATGACTTTCTGAACTCAGCTCAGTCAACACCAAAGTCAATAACCAACGGCAATAGGCTGTTCTAATTTAAGTTCCTATATAGGATAAAAGGTTTTTGACGACCTCCTCTGCATTACTTTCATCCACAAAGTGCGGAATCGTAATTTAATCGTGACTGTTTTAATTATGTAACTGAAAATATATCTTTTTATAATCTATTTTTATTTACAAATCTAAATAACAAAACATGCCGATACTAGAACAGTGAAATATTTTTAGAGATTATTTAAAATATAACTGTATAATAAATGCTTCGACGCAGTGAGACTTAATATTCTCATATAAAAGACATAGTTACCTGTATGTATGTTTTTTTACCCGACTGATTGAGGGTTAGGTTTTTCGAGCAGATGTGAGTATATGTTGTAAATATGTATACCATCATCATCATCATCATCATTATGGTATAGGAACGCTGCTGCCCATCACCATCTTTGGTGGTGTACAGTTACAACACTATAGCTTTAGTCGCCTTTTACGACACATCGGTAAGAAAAAGGTCGGGCCTATTCTCCACCGGTCATCACTCAAATATAGATATTTTTTATTATTTTTATATACAATTGCGCACTATACAAAAATACTGTGGAAATATTATAATAATGTTTTTGCTAATCAAATTAACTAACGCATTGGGTTACCTGTGATGTTGGATATAAGTTTTATGCCTTAAATAAATAAAAATCATACAGTATTTGAAATTACACATGTTTGTGGTCGAAAGAAATTCTGAAAAACGTGTTCTTATACAGCTAATTTATAAAGAAGGCCATTTTTTATGGCTGTCATGAAAATTTCTTTTACTCTACCTAATACGATCTTAAAGATACTGGACTAATAATAAGCAATGTTAAAATCTTTTAAACAATATAGTAAATATTGATAAGATCTGAAAACAGGTTACAACTGTGCAACTTTTTTCAGTACTCAACCTAATTGTCGCTGCGGATTATGCACAAGATTCAAGTACTTTTTAATTGACAAGCCCACAGATTGCAAACGCCAAGTGCACTTTGGCTTAATTAAATTTACTCTTTAACCAACGAAACTCCGCAGTGTTTTGTATACCGACTTTTTTTCCTGTTGAGAAACTCATTTTGGCAAAAAAAAAATTGGTGATTTAAAAAAATTATTAGGTCTAAAAGTAAAATTTTTGTAGTATCTAATTTTTGTAAGTGGATTGCGAATATTAATAGAAATTAATTAATTAACTGAATATTTTTACACTTAAACCAATTTTTGTAATATCATTGAAGGACAATTTAACTATTTTATATTTATTATATATTATATATTTTAAATAAATTAAAAAATAAATATAATATTTATTATTATATTTATTTTTTAATTTATTTAAAATTTAGGACAGTTCTTTAATGAAACCTGTAGATCTTGAGTTTGGCATGTTTGATCACCACATTATTCATATTATTTTAAAATATATAAATAAAATTATTGAAAATTTCAAACTTTCAAATAACAGGCATTTTATCATATTATAGACAAAATATTTTAACCACTCCATTGGATATCTACTGCTCGAAATTCTATTTCATTGTAAGTGTGCTTTATCAAATTTGAATTTTAAATTAATAATTAATTAATGATAGAGTACAAGTTATTAATTCGACAAAAAACATTAATACAAACATTAATACCTACTTAATCCGATGCTATTCATAACTTTATTGATGACATGGAACTTAAAAAAAAAAACACCAACTGCTTTAAATAATTTTAGCAAGGTAAGTAAGATATTATGCGAATTTCATATTTTATGAATTATTTATGTGGCTTGAGATATTATAAAGGAAATGAAAAGATTTCATAGAGAGAAGCTTAGAAGACATTTTTTTTGCTTCAATTTACGTATTATACATAATACGAATGTAGTCTATTAAAATGGTTGTGGTTTCGTAGACGCTTATAATTTATGACAAATTCGACAAAATATTTATATAACATTCTATTTACAAAAATATTATATCTAAAAACTTAATAAAAGTTCGAACCAATAGTCCTTTAATAGTTGCATCTACGAACAAATCAAATTCCATTACTTTGGTATATGGTGTATGAGTGTTACCTAATCGTGTCCTACGTATACCTCTTTGAAGTGCTAAATAATCAAGTTATAATTATGTTGTAAATTTTTCTTTTCACTTTAATTCTTTAAAAAAATTAATTACTTACGTCATTGTAGTTATCAGGTTATTAGAAATATTAGTCTCATTCAGAAATCCACCCCTCATCTCGTGATGCCATATTTTACTTTTCGCGTAACGCCTCAACACAGTTAGTCTTTTTTAAGAAGCACAATAGATTCACGAAAATATATTTGTGCAGGAACAATACATCAAAGGTAGGTAGATTTTATACTGATGCGTTTATTTTTCCTTAACTTTTTACAAAGAAGTTCTTTTGATATTACGGTTTCTCAGTAAATATTTTTTTAATATTTTTTCTATTTTCATAAATGCAGTAAGTGAAGTACGCTGGAAAATTAAAAAGGTGCTTTAAAATCACATATACCATTGCTAAAGATACAGTTGTACCAGACGTTTGAACGAATTGTATGAAATTTTGTATCAGTGAGTTTCTTGTCTTAATTTTGGTCGAAATAAAACAACTTGAGCATTCCCTTTTCTAGAGAATCCTTAGATATCGTTTTCAACATTATAAAATAAAGACATTTTTATACAAGTAGTTGGAAGATAATAAGGTCTTTTGTTCAATGACCCTTATTACTAGCTAGCAATTTTTTCACGAAAAATAAAAATAAAATATTTCAAATAACTTATTCAAATGTTAAGTATTATTGTTACCTAAATTAATAAAGAAAGAGATTACGATTATGAGTCAAAGTAGTTTTTCTTAATGTTAAAGAATTCGATTAAATATTAAGTTAATGTAACAATAAAATTAACGTTAATGTTACATATTTAGGAATTTCCAAAAACATACCAATAATTCCCGTTCAAATCATCACGTTGAACAAAAAAACTTTTCCACTTTATAATATGTAGAATTAAGTTGTAGTAGGTAGTTACATTTAGCGTATTACGTTAGCCTTAGAAAAAAAAAATACAACAGTTTTTGTTACTTCAAACACTATTAAAATTTATAAAGTTCACTAAAGAGACTCGTATAGCTTTTCACAAACTATAAAACCTATTGTAATGCCCTCGTTACAGTGATGTTCTTTTAAGATTCTCTAAGAGGGACATCGCAATACAGAATTTGAAATTTTTTTAAAGTGAAACTGCTTGAGATCATTGTGATTTGAAACGGGATGCGACGGAAAAAGCGACAGGTAAGAGACACAAATACAAAAATGTGTAGGAGAGAATGAGATAGTATGATGTCGCGTATCCTAGCAACGCGTAAACAACGCGTAAATCTATATATATATATATAGGAGACTTTCTATAGATATAGTCACTCATCACGATATCTCTGGAACTATGAGACCTAAAAACTTGAAATTTGGTAGGAATATTCCTTTTGCCAAGTAGAGGTCAGCTAAGAACGGATTTTACGAAATTCTACATCTAAGGGGATGAAAAAGAAAGGAAAAGTTTGTATGGAACAACGTGATTCCTTGGTCCAATCTACTTCAAATTTTGCATAAATATTCTTTAACAGAATTTATTGAAGACGTGTTTCGTATTTTATCGAATTTCATTCCCTATCGGGGTTAAAAAGGGGTAGAAAGTTATTTTGATATAAAATACTCCTTAGTGCTTTTGATTTAAATTACATTTTATTTTGACACATGTTTGACAACTCAATCTGTCTATTATATTTTTCAGTATTGACGCAGGTGTAGGTGATATCTTTTTTTGGGTGCTCCTGATGGAACAGGAGGGACTTTGTATTAAACTTAACAAAATTGAGTTGTAAATATACCGTGTGATCGCTTTATTGTAAAATAGTGTCTTATATATTATTTTTTACTTCAATGTTGGTGTTGTGTTAAGTCAAGGGTCTTAAACTAAATGACTCATCAGCAAGGAATCTGTAGTTCACAATGATACAGATATAGAAGACACCGAAGTGAACTTGGAAACATTTTTGAATTATACGACATTAACACCCCAATTAGTACAGATTGGCACCACGGACTAATGTTTGATCAAGATCAGAAAACATTATAAATCATGTACCCATTTAACTTTATCTTACACTAAAACTAAGAAGGAGAAGATAAAAGCTGTCTTGGACTATTATTAAATATAAATATATGTTTGACATACACACACGATCGTCTCTTCCTAAGGTAGGCAACTTAATGCCTGTGTTTTAGGTAACAGCCGACTGATATACATTTTTTTTAAATATACATATAAATAATACATATAGTAACAAATATATATTAAACACAGACCCGAGGCGGGAATAGAACCCACGATTCTGGAGCAGAAAGCAGGGTCACTACCAACTGTGCCGAGTCTATCAAAATTTAAAAAATTATTACTTGCGGGCTTATTCAAATCTAAGAGACAAAATCGTAATGACTTGTGGTGTAATTATACCAACGATACAACGAACGAAGCATTTATGACCGTTCAGGTGTAGTGGTGCGAGTAGTCGCCACAATGCCGGTGGTCACGGGTTCGATTCCCGCTCTGGGTAGATATGTGTATTTGTGCCAATATTTGTTTCGGGTCTGGGTGTATGTCTTTGTGGGTTTCCACACTGTGCCCCGGAGAGCACGTAAAGCCGTCGGTCCCGTTTTTTATCATGGATACCTTATAATAACCGTTACTTATGGTAGTAATATTATCCGCCAACCCGCAGTGAAGCAGTGTGGTGGATTAAGGTCCAACCCTTCTTGATACAATACAGTACAGTACAGTACAGAAACATTTGTGGCCTGCAGTGACGAAACTGAGCCTTACCATAAATATCCGAGTCCATCTAAGGGGAGATGTTACTGCCGGACAGTTCTCAGACCTGTTGCTTAAAATAGGAAATGGTGAATTCCGGGAACTGAATAATAATATACTGGATAATAATGTATGTGTATATGAGTATGTATTTACCATAAACAAAGCTTAAGGTCAAACTCTTAATGTAGCGGGAGTATACTTAAAAGCAAGCTGCTTCTTCCACAGCCAGTTGTATGTGGCATGTTTCAGAGTAGCCTGGTGATTTTAGCACCCCGAAGAAAAAACAAAAAATATTGTTTATAAAGAAATACTACGGAAGGTGTAGTACTTCGATTTCGTTGTAAAAAGATAATACCCCCGTGTAACTTTCTCCAGATCAAAGGCCGAGTTCGTGTTCCTAAATATAACAATTTTTCTTTTTTTAATGTTTATTTAAACTTTAAATCCCTACTCTATAATAAAGATTGATATCTTCTTCTTCTATATGTTTTTCTTCTTCTTCTATATGTATATACTAGCAACCCGCCCCGGCTTCGCACGGGTATTTAACTAAAATTTCAAAAAATATAAATTTATATTATTTATCACCTATACCTGCGTCTATACTGGAAAATAAATTATAATAGACAGATTGAGTTGTCAAACATGTGTCAAAATAAAATGCAATTTAAATCAAAAGCACTAAGGAGTATTTATATCAAAATAACTTTCTACCCCCTTTTAACCCCGTTTGGGAATGTGAAAAATCTGTTCTTATCTGACCTCTACTCGGCGAAAGAAATATTCATACCGAATTTCAAGTCTCTAGGTCTCATAGTTCCAGAGATATCGTGATGAGTGACTATAGCTATAGAAAGTCTCCTATCTATATATATATATAGGAGACTTTCTATAGATATAGTCACTCATCACGATATCTCTGGAACTATGAGACCTAAAAACTTGAAATTTAGTAGAAATATTCCTTTTGCCAAGAAGAGGTCAGCTAAGAACAGATTTTACGAAATTCTACCTCTAAAGGGATGAAAAAGGGAGGCAAAGTTTGTATGGGACAACGTGATTCCTTGGTCCAATCTACTTCAAATTTTGCATAAATATTCTTTAACAGAATTGATTAAAGACGTGTTTCATATTTTATCGAAATTCATCCTTTAACGAGGTTAAAAGGGGATTGAAAGTTATTGCTTCGAAGTTGATATCAATGCTCCTTAGTTCTTTTGATTTAAATTATATTTTATTTTGACATGTTTGACAACTCAATACATCTGTTATTATAAATTATTTTCGAGTATCGACGCAGGTGTAGGTGATAAAAAATATAAATTTATAATTTTTGAAATTTTATTAAATACCCATGCGAAGCCGGGGCGGGCCGCTAGTAAGTAATAGAATGTTTATCTATTAATATTAAAGTAAGTAAGAGAATGTCTAACTATTAATATTAATAAATTTTAAATTGAGTTTGGCAAAGATGTTTCACTTCTGACATGTATACTCCATACACACAACATTATTTTTCTTTTCCTCCTTATATACGTATATTAATGGATTATTCATAATTATAGAATACATTTAAATTCCTACGACGTAAGCGACATTAACACAGGATAATATTAGAAGGCTCAAATCAGTAGAGATCATTACCAACTTACATAAAAATCCGCTTGATAATTAGATATGTGTATTTTGGAGAAGTTTACATTAACTATAACACGTGTAGGTACTACGTTAGGGTAACGAATTTATTTCACAAAACAGCTACAATGATATGTCGTCGTCATTCTCTGCTGCATATCAACGTATTTCAAAGCTTACCAAGCTCGTATACCGTTCAACAAGAACATAATTAAGTAGATGCATTCTCTTCAGTAAGTATTATACAGTACCCTCTTACTCAGCATACTTACTTTATGATGATAAATACTAATGGGATCGATGCGAATAAACTTAGATTTCACTAAAAGAACTTTTTGTGTTTTTACCATTTTATGTATCTGTTTGTGTATGTATGTATGTGTGTATACATTATTATAAGTTATAGTATGTAGTTTTAATTATTTATTTTTTTCTAATTTCATAAATTAAACGTAAATAAGATTAAAGAAAAACTATGTTAATTATGGTTGCTTAAATAGTTTTAATAATAATTTTAGATTTTACTATCATTTATATCTATTGTTGATAGTTAAAGAGTTAAGATTTTTAATAATTTTTGTTGATTGCAACGTTTTAGGATCGTTAAAGATGTTTATAAATATTGTTAGTAATTAGTCGATAAACTAACGCGGTGTATAAAAGGAACGATAATTTAATGTTTCGGGACTATAACTGTTCGTACAGAATACCGGCAAAGATATGTAGATTATTCTTATTTTTTTTTTATGTTAGTTGGATAGGCAAACTGGCAGATGTACCACCTGATGGTAAGTGGTTGACGTCGCCCATGAACATAAACCAGTTTACCTGGAACTAGCCCAGGCAACCCATTTACGTGTTGCGTATCCACGGACATAAGGTGTTAAAGTCTCGGTGCCACTAATTACACTGCCTGTCTTGCCCTTCTCACCGAAACACAGCAAAGCTGTTTCACGGGAGAAATAAGCAAGATGGTGGTACCCATGCAACCGGGAGCGCAGCACAGCGCATCCCTCCCACCGGTAAACTAATATTTTAAATTAGTAAATTAATATTGTGTTATTGTTATTATACCAGTTTCTATATTAATAAAGTGTAAATGAAATATTTATTAAAGATTTGGAATAAAATATAAGATAAGATTCTACCAACGACAAATTAATATTCTAAGTCTTAAATGATAAAATATAATTTTATTATAATAATGAATCTTAAGTATTTCACCAGAGAGGAAATCCGATATTAAACCAAGCCAGTTTAGTATTAAATATTCTCCCTTGTGAGATGAATTTTGAAGTAGGAACAAGGATCAGAAAAGGACTATGGCAAGATACTTCACATCTCACACTCTCATTTATTCTAAAATTATATACTTTACTGACTTTATTTACTATAACTTACTAATTATTATTATATTTATTGCAATTTATTACTTTTATTTTTTAATTTGAAGTAATATAAGCTGTTGGCTAAAACAAAATAATAAAATTACTGTTTATTTATTACAATACCATTATTAAATTTCTTATTTATGATATATTAAATTACTTTAGTAAAATTTCTTTATATTTACAAATATAAACAGTTTCCTACACGTATGTGTAATGTATGTATAAGAGTGCATATTTGTACATATTGAAAAGCTTTACGAATATTTAAATAATTTTTTGCTTTAATGACGTTGGTTGATGTATAAAAAAAGAAAAAAAAATCTCTGCATGATGTATACTGACTATGGAATGAGATTATGAGGTCATCTAATATTACCGCCTGGCCACGGAAACGGTTGACACCACAAGCGACGCGTAGTGTGGAGCGATGAATCGCTATCAGTGTATACAACTAAAAGTATAGGCAACACACGCCATTTTAGTCAACTTTTTTAAGCAGTCTCCGAAAATTATGATTGAGTTGTCATTTGATTTGGAATGGCATCTAGATGATTTTTGAAAAAAATTAAGTTCCGCTTGCAAAAGTTGCAAAAGTTATTAACAAATAACTAAAAAATAAAATTAAAAGGGCTTTAGTTTTTTTGCAAACATCTCAAAAACAATTAAAATTTTTAAAATTTAAAAAAAAGAATCAAAAAGAAGAGGAATTTTCCTAAAAAAAATCTTAGCTCCGGAAACTATAGGAACAATATTTATAATTTTCCCAGAGGGATGAAAATACGGCCTAAAAAGGATGCTCTGGCTTGTGTAAGCTACGCCTAATTTGGATGCTTTATTTATAAAAATATTTTAACATATTAAATATAAAATAAGAAGTAAAAGAAGAAGATTGTAAGAAGTAAAAAATCTAGGTGGTCACTGGATAGATAAATGAACAATAATCCGCCTGAATAAAATTTAAATCACAATTTTTCAATTAGTTATGCAATAGTTAATAGTAGCCTTCGTGGATTGCAAAATTCGCTACATCGGCTGCTACATCGGCTGCTCCGTGACCTGGCAGTTAGACTTGCTCGCGTTATGATTTATAAAATACGTTTAGAATTTAGTTTAAATACTCCATTCCTTTTTTTATTTGCGTAACAATCTTTAAAATTACTTAACGCGTTACAGTAGGTAAAAATGTTATTTGCATTTACGTACAAGTGAAACATTTTAAAAAGATGATTTTTTAAATAATATTATAATTGTTATCCTTTTTGAGTTTGTTTTATTATTAGTATTAGTATTCAACGAATATTTTGTGCACCGCCTTGGGGCTACAACATTGAATTTTTGAACATTTTACTAGTTAACGCATCGTTAGAGTGAATAGTTTAATTAATTATTTTCGTTTTAGTTTATCATATATTTATAAGAATAAATATGGTATGATTTATTCAAACGCATAAATATTAAAATTAAAATGATATATAAGGCATTACGTGAATACTTGTCAGGTGCAAAATAGTGAAATATAAATATCAACATAACATTTTTTTTAAATACATAAAATAATTTCTTTTCTTTTACGAGTATACCGTTTTCAATTCTACCAACGACAAATTAATATTCTAAGTCTTAAATGATAAAATATAATTTTATTATAATAATGAATCTTAAGTATTTCACCAGAGAGGAAATCCTATATTAAACCAAGCCAGTTTAGTATTAAATATTCTCCATTGTGAGATGAATTTTGAAGTAGGAACAAGGATCAGAAAAGGACTATGGCAAGATACTTCACACCTCACACTCTCATTTATTCTAAAATTATTAATTTAATTCAATCATTCGTTAGTTCGTCCTTTATTTCGTTTGTTCGTTTGATTGTTTGTTATTTTCTTTTAAAGCGGTAACCACAAAATATACTGGTCTATTTTCAAGATATATTTTTGCGTTATAAATCTTGTTTATTAAGAGAAGACTAAGAAACACATTTATACTTCAGCCAAATTCGATGTGGAATTTATGTAAACAAAGGAAAATTATAATTTATCACCAATTTCCTAGTTATACATTAATAATTTTACTTTAACATTGTTTCTTAGAACTTAACCGCCAAATACGTAATATACAAGAAAATTAGCTTATAACAAAAATTAACAAATTTGTAATTACTAATATACATCTAACAACCCTAAATTTTTGCACTGACAGGAAAATTTTGCAGATAAGCAACATTAAAGTATATTTAGAAACGAATTACATACTAATGAAATATGAATAATAATTTCGATCTTACCGACATAATAATAAAAAAAATGGGAACTGGTTATTTAAATATAAAAAATATAAAAAATAAAAAGAGCTCTCAATAATAGTTTTTTTTTCACAAAAAAAAAATAAACTTGAAAAAGAAAAAGGAAAAAGAATAGGTATGGAGACACCTAGACTAGAACCCGGGTCTTCTGATTTCGAATCCGCCCGTTCCCATCCGAGCTATTACAAACTTATCGATGACAGCGAAATTTACCTTCGTATTCTAACGATATTTTTTAATTGCCTGAAAAAAGGGATAAAACGACATTTTCTAAAAATAAATCCTAGCTAGATCGATTTATCGCCCCGAAAACCCCCTGCATACTAAATTTCATGAAAATCGTTGGAGCCGTTTCCGAGATTCAGATTATATATTTATATATATACAAGAATTGCTCGTTTAAAGATATAAGATACCTGGATGACCGAGCTTTGCTCGGTTAAATTATATTTAAAAACGAATTACATACTAATGAAATATGAGTAATAATTTCGATCTTACCAACATAATAATAAAAAAAAAATGGGAACTGGTTATTTAAATATAAAAAATATAAAAAATAAAAAGAGCTCTCAATATTAGTTTTTTTTCACAAAAAAAAAACTTGAAAAAGAAAAAGGAAAAAGAATTGGTAAAGAAAAAGGAAAAAGAATTGGTATGGAGACACCTAGACTCAAACCCGGGTCTTCTGATTTCGAATCCGCCCGTTCCCATCCGAGCTATTACAAACTTATCGATGACAGCGAAATTTACCTTCGTATTCTAACGATATTTTTTAATTGCCTGAAAAAAGGGATAAAACGACATTTTCTAAAAATAAATCCTTGCTAGATCGATTTATCGCCCCAAAAACCCCCTGCATACTAAATTTCATGAAAATCGTTGGAGCCGTTTCCGAGATTCAGATTATATATTTATATATATACAAGAATTGCTCGTTTAAAGATATAAGATTTAAAGATATAAGATTTAGTCTTTTTTTGATCAGTCGTTATATTGTTAAAGGTAAATTGTTATCGATTTTTATGCACAATTTCAAATATTATAATTATTATGTTTAATCAACGCAAGTAAAGTAAAATAAATAATAAAAGAGAATGAGTGTCTGAACATAGATTTTTAATCATATTAAATCCATTTGAAAACAAATGTTGTTTTATTTTGAATGCTATTCAGGGATAGTATAGCTATTTTTAATATAGGCATATACATATTTACGAAAATATTTAGAAATTATTCAGTGGGAAATTAGTATAACCACGTTAACAAGTAAATTTTACACATAATTATAGATAATATATAAATATATCTAACTTTCTGACTTATTTATTTCAAGTTTTATGTAGCTTGTACTACTATGTATAAATATTAAAAAAGTATAATTATTATAATTATTTTCCAATAGGCTGTAAACATCTGCCTATGGTTGGTTGCTAAGCAACGATTTGTTGGTAAATATTCCATATCGAATGTGGCTTAAGTCTATACTTCAGCCAAATTCGATATGGAATGTTTACCAACAAACCGTTGCTTTGTAATGTTCGGGTGATCAGAAGGGGTTTTAAATGACAACCAGCAGCGTAACGTCTTTATATTAAAGTATATTTATTACTGTAGACTTATAGAGACCGCTTAGGGTTACTGTTAGTTACGAACTTCTGTGTCGGACAACTGTGATGAACTACTGTGACGGACTGTTGTGTCGGACTCTTGTGACGGACTGTTGTGTCGGACTCTTGTGACGGACTCTTGTGACGGACTGTTGTGTCGGACTCTTGTGACGGACTGACTTACATTAGGGTGGAGGATCATTATAAATTAGAATAGTGTAAATAATACTATGAGAAAAGCAAACAGCCAACTCCGGACTCTGCACTCATTAACAATAACTGATTGTTTAGTAATTTACTTATCTTCAATTAAACATTAATAATTACTTATCTTCAACATTCACAACTTATCTTAAACATTAAAGTACAATCGATTACAAAATATTATGTATTATTAAATGTACAATCAGCTACAAAAATATGTAGATATTACAATCCTCCCCCTTTAAGAAAATAAACACAGTTTATTTTAAAACACAATATTAAAATTAACCTAAATAATAATTCATGACTCATAATACAATGATAATTATACTAAACACAATCACAATATAAAAATCAAATCATCGAATACATTTCTTAACAATAAAATCATATTTTATCTTAATTCAAAACAATAATATTAATCAAAATATCAAAGTATAAAAATCTTAAATTACTTATACATTATTAATTCACCTTTAACTGTGCAATTCCTGCACTACGCCTTAAAGGTATATCTGAAGTAACTGACGTAGAAGGCATTTCCTCTAATTCAATATCTGTATTATCATTATTTACCTTTAAAGTTATACAATTAGTAATTCTTGCGCAACAAGACCTAGTGTCTTCCATTGCTAACAATCTATCATTTCTATTACAAAAGAAATGTCTTCTCCATATATATTTGGCTAAACGGTATAGTATATAAATCAAAACCATTTTTAAAATAGAGAAAAATATGTAAGCAAAATAAACATTGTTAACAACCTTATCAAAAATTGTTTCATTTTCCATTTGATCAATAATATCATTAATTTTATCTATTTTATGACTTGCCAAGTTCAAACTTTCTAAATCCAATTTCTCATGAATTTTTAAAGGTATAAAATTTATTTTAGTTATATTTCTATTTTTCAACTTCTTACAGCAATCGTCTGATATAATGTCTATTGGTGGCAAAATTGAATTGAAATTACTTTCTAAGCCTAATGTTTGAGTTTGCAGCATTACATTGCTTGTATACAATTTGCAACCGTCCGAAATCTTTATAATTCCACTATTTATTAATTCTATATCAATTGGCTCCTTATTTTCACAATTTAATGTGCCTATTACTTTTCTAGGTGTTACAAATAACCAATGATTATTATGATGTAATTTATACCATTGTTCTGTTTGTATATAACCTACTCTTGTATCACATTCACTAAGTAATTTTGAGTTACCGTACATCAATTCGGTTTCACATGTTCTGCTTGTATGTACAGAATACAAGGCCGTTTCTAATTTGCATATGTATCTCCCATTATTTTGTAAAATTTTACATAGATTTAAATTTTCTAAACTAGTATAATGAATTTTATTACTTGAAATTAAAAAGTATTTAAAATTAGGTAAAACAAATATGAAAGTAGTAATAATACTATTACTACTTTTAATCGGAACTGGTAAAACATGATATAAATCATAACTGACTTGAGTAATCAAAGGAGTTTTTATTACAAAAACAAGTTTTTTATTTGCTACATATGATACTAAATTTGCTAACGATAATAATTCTGGGATATCTTTTTCAGTAAGCTCTAGAGGATATTTTGTCTGTGGAGGTAAATATGATAAAGTTTTCCTTAATTCTATTCCATATTGTTCCGGGGTTATGATAACCGGATGAATGGCATTATTTTTCGCGAATAAAATTGCATTAATAATTGTTGAAATTTCATTATTAACTTCGGTAGTTATTAAGGTCAATAGTGACATGTGTTCGTCAATATCTTGTTTCATGTTAATACTAAATATTTTATCACCTATCTCTTTTGTATAATTTGATAATAAGTTCAAATTTTCGTTAAATATTTTTTCATTAAGATTTAAATCAGTAATCGTACTATTAAAATTAGAAATAGTCGACTTAACTATATTAGATTGAGCTTTCAGTAAATTCAAAACTTCATGTTCATTTTTATCTAAATTTTCAATCGCATCGTTATACCTTTTCGCATCTTCGGCATCTAAAGTTCCAAACAATACTTTGAAAATACTTCCTACTCCATCTATATACGAACGTTTAACTCTATAGTTATGAAACCCGATTAATTCTTTAAGAATATTTTCCTGAATAGTTAATTGAGGAATTATTTGTTCCAAGATTACAAGAGATGTTTGACATAAAGAAAATTTTATAAAAGTTTCATGATTGCAAAGATCTTTGGTTTTAATATAGGTATCGTGAATTAAATTTATTTTCCTATGAATATATGCTATATCTAAATATGTTATCAAATTCCATTCGCTATCAAAATGATTTACTTTTCCTAGGTTTTCGAAGTAAATACCTCCTTTATCTATTATACTTATATTATATAACTTATCGCTACTTATTACATACAGTATCCATGTTAGGAATATCAGAACACGAACCAGGTTCATTCTGAAACAAACGCATGTTTCAATCTATTTGTATGTACTTTAATTTTTTTATTTTTTATTTTTCTTGTTACGTTAGTTGAAGAATCAACTTTAATAATTTTGTAAGGCCCTAACCAATAAGGTGATAGTTTACGCGATTTTCCTGGTTTTATTGCCTCATTACTTAAATATACTAAATCTCCTACTTTGAATTGTATATTTTTACATTTTTTATCATATATTTTTTTATTGTACTCTTTGGATTCTATAACTTTGTTTCTTGCAATCTCTCGTGATTTACGTAATTTTAAAGTAAGATCATCTAAATAATTGTCATAAAAATATTTAAATTCAGGTTCTTTAATTATAGAACTAGGTAAATTTGCTTTAAAACCAAATATTAATTCGAAAGGTGTAAATTGAGTTGAAGTGTGAATACTTGTGTTATAGGAAAACATAGCAAAATCGATCCATTTGTCCCAATTAGTTTGATCTTCATTTACATAATGCTTTAGATAATCTGCTAACGTTGAATGGCTTCTTTCTAACGCTCCATTAGACTGTGGGTGATAAGCACTTGTATTTATTTTTTTTATTTTAAATAATTTTGAAATTTCTTTAATTAAATTTGAGGTAAAATCAGCTCCTTGGTCCGTTAAGAGAATTTCAGGAATTCCAAATTTACAAATAAAATTGCGTACAAAACAATCTGCAATTGATTCGGCGTTATGGTTAGGCAAAGGATAAGCCTGGGAATATTTTGTTAAGTCATCTTGTAAAGTTAAAATGTACTTATTTCCATTTTCTGACAAAGGTAGTGGACCAACAATATCAATAGCAACTTTTTGGAATGCTTCTGTAGACGTTGAAGTGATTTCCATTGGCTTTTTATTTTTTTCCTATTGATTTTATTCTTTTGGCATGATTCGCATTTTTTAATAAATTCTTTTATATCTTTTTTCATGCTGTCCCATTTATAATTGGTTTTAATTTTTTTATAAGTTTTATGAAAACCTATGTGACCTGAAATTGCATTAGAATGATTTTCTTCTAATATAGATGGTATATCCTCCCTTTTTGGCGTTTGAACTTTCCCGTGAAAAACGTTGATTGTCATATCTGTATCTTTAAATACATATCTAATAATTGTTCTTACTTTATGCCATTTGAGATGAAGATTACAAAAACTTGTGAAATTAATTTCCTTAATATTTTCTTGCAGTAATTTATGTTTTAAATTCTTGAAGCACTCAAACATGTCTTCGTACGTTACACGATCCCAATAGTTATTTTTTGGAAAAGTAAAATAAATTTCCCTAGTATTTTCTGATATACTTAGAACATCATATTGAATTGGTTTCCTGGATTTTATTTCTTTGAGATAAGGTTCATATTCTAATAACGTCTTATCATTCTCGTCTAAATCGATCGATGTAAAAACTACCACGTTTACATTATTTGGAAGTTTGTCATTATGTTCCTCGAGCTTGTTAAATAAAATCGGTTTTCTTTCCATTTCTTTCAAAAACGATGAATAGCTTTCTCCATTTCGAGTTATACTATTTATTTTCTTAACATAATCACTTGATGTATTTTCTGGTTTAATTCTACTTAATGCATCAGCATTTTGATTTAATTTTCCCTGTTTATAGACTATTTCATATTCATATTCTTCTAACAGAAGTTTCCACCTGACCAATCTAGATCCTGGGTCTTTAACATTCATTAACCAAGTTAATGGTTTGTGATCAGTTATAATTTTGAACTTTCTTCCATATAAATAAGGCCTAAAGTGTTTTACAGACCATACAATTGCCAATAATTCTTTTTCTGTTGTTGAATAGTTAATTTCGCTTTTATTCAATATTCTACTCGCATATGCAATTGGCAGATCATCGGATCTTGACCCCTGTGATAGAATACTACCTATTGCGTAATTACTGGCATCTGTTGTTAGATTAAAAGTTTGAGAAAAGTCTGGGTATTGTAAAATAGGTTCTTCACATAACTTTGCTTTTAATGTTTCAAAAGAATGTTGTTGCAAGCTTGTCCAAATAAAAGGTTCATCTTTCTTTAAAAGTTTTGTTAAAGGTTGACTAAGTTTACTAAAATTTTCAATAAATCTTCGATAATAACCAGCTAATCCTAAAAAGCTTTTAATATCTTTTGGATTCTTTGGAACAGGATAATCCTTTACTGATTCTATTTTCTTTGGATCTGGTTTGACACCTTCCTGAGTTATTAAGTGGCCTAAATACATAACTTCTGTTTTCAAAAACTCACACTTATCTGGTTGAAGTTTCAAATTATGTTGAGATAATCTTTCAAAAACTTCTTTTAATTTTTTGTTATGATCTTGTAATGAATTACCATAAACAACAATATCATCTAGATATACGAAACATTTTATTCCTTGTAAACCGACTAATACGTTATTCATCAATCTCTGAAAAGTCGCCGGTGCGTTTTTCAATCCGAATGGCATTCTAGTATATTCATAATGTCCTAATGGAACACTAAATGCTGTTTTAGGTTGATCTTTCGGATTCATTTTAATCTGATGAAATCCCGATGCCAAATCTAGGGTCGTAAAATATTTACTATGACCTAACTGATCTAATATATCGCTTATTTGGGGTAGTGGATAGACATCACCTACACTTATTTCATTTAATTTCCTAAAATCAATCACAAGTCGCCATTTTTTTTTACCTGACGCGTCCATTTTCTTAGGTACCACCCATACTGGTGAATTCCATGGACTATTAGATGGTTGAATTATTCCATCTTTCAACAACTTTCCAATTTGTTCATTAACTTCCTCCTTAAGAGCTTCTGGATACCTATACGACTTTGTATTAATGGGAACATTATTATTTGTAGGTATCTCATGCATAATTGTATTTGTTGACGTTAACTTATCTCCTTCTAAATGAAATATATGATTATACTCTTGACATAATTCTATTAATGATTCTTTTTCCTCTTTATTCAAATTATCAATACGTAAAGTTTGTTTTAACTTATCTAAACGATTTCCTTTGTATGTTTCATCATTCCTAATTTTATTTAACTTAATTATCTCCCTCGTTTCCTGGTCATTATTAGCTATCGGTTCTAACTTCACAAACAACTTATTTATTTTCACTTCCTTATCTGTCGTATTCAAACACATTGTTAATGCTTTGCTTTCATGGACTTTAACTATACTCGGACATAAATAAACACCTTCTGATATCTTAATTGATTCCGATATTATTCCTTCCTTCAAATTAGGGTTCTTTACAAATATAGAAATTACTTTTTCACATCTTGGTTCTATGACCAGAAAATTATTTTCATGATTTTTCTCTTGTTCAAAGCTTTGTGGATGAACCTCACAAACACTTTCATTCCTATTATTTTCATAACTATTTTCATTTTTCAATACCTGTGAGTGTACTTTATAATTTTTCTTACACATATTACTCTCGTTACTTATTTTATTTTTCGAGACTTCTAACATATTATTTCCATTAATCGTTTCATTTTTCAATATTTGTGGATAAACTTCACAATCGCTTTCAAATATATTACTTCCTACATTTTCAAAACACATATTATCACTTTTATTCTCTTCGTCACACATATTATTTTGTAGACCTTTTCTACACATATTTTCCTTCAATTCTTCACTCATAAAATTTATTTCCTCATGCTCAATATCCATATCTATACCACATATTCTGATTTTATTATCTTTATAACTTATTATCGAGTCCGTTTTTGACAAGAAATCGCTACCTATGACTCCATCACATTGAATAGGAAAGTTATCCGGTACCACGTGAAGTGTATGATAAACTCTATTATCTCCTATTTCAAATGTCAAATGGACATATCCGATTGTATCGGTCGGTCTAGCGTCTTTGTCTATTCCTTTTAATTTAATTTTCTTATCCTCATATAACAATGTTTGACTTTCTAATGACGTTATTTTTATCAATGTGACTTCTGCCCCTGTATCAATAAGGAATTTATTTTTATTTTCTAATATACTTGAGGAATTTAATTTTACATATGATGAAATACGCGTGTCAATAAATCTTATTCGGCCTGGATCTAGTTTGTGGTCCCCGGGTTGGCCGCGGGCCGTAGACCTTTGGAGTTTAAATTCCTATTTTCATTGCTCCTATTATTCGTTTGCCTATTATTACGATTACTATAATTCCAATTATTGTTGGAACGATTGAAATTATTATTTTGAGGGCTGTGACTATTATTACTATTATTTGGATTATTCCAGCATTCTTTAGATATGTGCCCCTTTTTCTTGCAATAAAAACAAGTAGGTATATGATTATTAGTTTGATTAGTATACATCTGTCTAATCATAGGTTGATTTCTACATTGATGAGCTAAATGATTTAATTTATTACAATTTGTACATTTTTTAATCCCCGTATTATAATATTGTCTAGCATTCATTTCTTGCCTCGATTTAATTTCTTGCTCTTCAGAAATCGCTATAGAAACTGCATCTTCAAACGTCGAGGGTTTCTGAGACGTTAATAAAATGTGTAGTTGTGGTAGAAGACCACTAATAAAAATATTTAATGCCTGTTTTTTTAATAACTCTACATTCGCTTCGCGAGCTTCTTTTGTTAACTTAGGTTCCAAAGATTTAATTAATTTTATGTAACAGTTCTCAACCCTACTAGAGTATTTCGAAATAGATTCATTTTGACCCTGTCTGCACGAATTGAGTTCTAATTGCCACTGTGCAAATGTCCTTTTTTCTGAGTAATTTTCTAATAAATGTTCTTTTAAATTTTCCCATGACGGAAATGACCTATTTAATAATGTTGACCTAATATTGCCTTCAATTTTAGATAGAACTACTGACACAAATGCGATTTTATAGACTGGATTTAATAAAGCGAACGCATTATTGCAGTTATCGATGAACACATGTAAATTTGACTTATCGCCATCGTATTTGTTAATCATTCTTTCTGCGAGACTGATATCTATAAACCCACCAGAAACTTTATCCTCTGAGCTGTACATTTTTAAATATCTTACAAAAGCAAACTAATAATCTGAGTTAAATATGAATTTCTATAATTCTTTTAAATTTAACTATAAGTTCCTTATAAATTCTTTTTAGAAGCCTACTATTCTCTATCACACACAAATAAAATACAAAAAATAATAATACACAATATAGCAACAATTATACGACTCACTTAGATGACGTAGTTGTATATTGCGGAGTCCGTTGTCTCTCGTCACGTCGTCGCGATGCACGTAGTAGCTCGAATGCCGCCGAAGATCAACTGGCTCGTCGCTATGGTACTGGCTTGTCCCAGTGAAGAACCACGCTCGCCCAGTATCTTGATGTGCTCGTGACTGTTTCGTGTGACTTCGCCGCTGTCGAGGACTGTCGATTGGATGCCTCGAGTCTTGCTGTCTTCAACCTCCTTCTTCTCCAGCACGTGTAGTGACGTCGAGAACTGGAGATCCCCGTCCAAATGTTCGCCAGGAATAAAAGGACTATAATATTTCAATAGGCTTTTATGTCAATCCCACTTCTGACACCAAAAATGTAATGTTCGGGTGATCAGAAGGGGTTTTAAATGACAACCAGCAGCGTAACGTCTTTATATTAAAGTATATTTATTACTGTAGACTTATAGAGACCGCTTAGGGTTACTGTTAGTTACGAACTTCTGTGTCGGACAACTGTGATGAACTACTGTGACGGACTGTTGTGTCGGACTCTTGTGACGGACTGTTGTGTCGGACTCTTGTGACGGACTCTTGTGACGGACTGTTGTGTCGGACTCTTGTGACGGACTGACTTACATTAGGGTGGAGGATCATTATAAATTAGAATAGTGTAAATAATACTATGAGAAAAGCAAACAGCCAACTCCGGACTCTGCACTCATTAACAATAACTGATTGTTTAGTAATTTACTTATCTTCAATTAAACATTAATAATTACTTATCTTCAACATTCACAACTTATCTTAAACATTAAAGTACAATCGATTACAAAATATTATGTATTATTAAATGTACAATCAGCTACAAAAATATGTAGATATTACAGCTTAGCAACCAACCGTAGGCAGATAATAACAACCTATTGAAAAATAATTATAATAATTATATTTTTTAATATTTATACACAGTAGTATAAGCTACATAAAACTCGAAATAAGTAAGTCAGGGATTTAGATATATTTATATATTATCTATAATTATGTGTTATAGAAGTAAAGTTTACTTGTTAACGTGGATATAACTAATTTCCCACTGAATGATTTCTAAATATTTTCATAAAAATGTATATACCTAAATGTATATTTATTAAAAATGGCTACACTATCGCCGAATAGCATTCAAAATAAAACAACTTTTGTTTTAAAATGAATTTATTGTGATTAATAATCTATGTTCAGACACTCATTCTCTTTTATCATTTATTTTACTTTACTTACGTTGAAAAAACCTAATAATTATAATATTTAAAGTAGAGTATAAAAATCGATTACAATTTACCTTTAACAATATAATGACTGATCAAAAAAAGACCAAATGTTGCTTATCTGCGAAATTTTCCGGTCATTGCAAAAATTTAGGGTTGTTAGATGTATATTAGTAATTAAAAAATTGTTAATTTTTGTTATAAGCTAATTTTCTTGCATATTACGTATTTGACGGTTAAGTTAAGTTCTAGGAAACAGTGTTAAAGTAAAATTTTTAATGTATAACTAGGAATTTGGTGATAAATTACAATTTTTAATTAATAAAAGTTTGATAACCCTATACATGATGACATTTGGTTTGTTTACATAAATTCCACATCGAATTTGGCTCAAGTATAAGATACCTTCGTATGAGTATATGTGTTTATTGCACGTGTATGTAGTTATTATAATAGTTTTTGTCTATATTTAACAAATTTTATACATTTATAAATATACTAGTTAGTAGTCGCTCAGTGGTCGAAATTCGACCATGATTCATTTTAATTTTAAATTTAAACGTTTTACTTTGGTGCTAGATAGTAACCAGGGTCTGATGATGGGGCTGGAAGATGTCCACGGGAAGTCAGTAATTAAACGACGTAACCCCATCGAGTATGGGCTCGTTTGATTCGTCTTGACGAATACTTTGGTGCTAGATGGTAACCAGAGTCTGATGATGGAGCTGGAAGATGGCCATATGAACTCAGTAATTAAACGACATAAGCACATCGAGTATGTATACACTGCTCACAGACGGATAAACAGTCCGAAAAAGATGGCGGATATTGAGACATTCGCACTAAAAATAAAAAGGCTTGTACAAGAGCTTTGGCACATAAGAACGAGTGCATTTACGTATTTTTACAAATAATTAATTTTATTGTGAAAAATGAGATTATGAAGCGTGCACTTTTAGATTTTCCAAAATATTTAATATTATGTTGCCTTGATTTTATAAATGAAAATAATTGGTATATATCTACAACACTAGTTACTTTAGCACTGTCGCTAAAGCAGCCGTTATTATAGATATTTAATGAATAATCGAACTGTAGCCGTCTGTAAACGCTCAGCTGGGCAAAGGCCGCTTTTATATAAGTAGCCACATTACTGTTGTAGAAAAATAAAAATAAAACAGCGTTCTTTGTAGTCAGAGAAATACAATTCATGCATGCAAGGTGTGAGATTCTATATTCTACACAAGCAACAATTCTTTTGTAAGCCCTCAATACAATGTATTTCTTTCGGTCGTTATCCCCGATGTTGTAAAAATATTTTTCATTACTTTCCTTGCACTAATCATTTTAATGACTGTGACTGATATTTAAAAGTGATTAATAAAAATAAAAATAAAAAGTGATTTATCGTAGTCGTTATAATTATTTAAGACGAGAGGCAGTGAAATCCTATGAATTATTTTATGTCTTATCCTGTAATATAACGTAACGTAATACGTATGTTTTACATAATAGAGTATAATTATTTATAATCACATGAGGAGTGTTTGTTTTCGTAAAGGTATATAAAAAACCCGCTAATCACAGCGGTCATATCTCATTATCATCAGCGATCATCATATATATAACCCGCTAATCACAGCGATCTATCATTGACATTTGGTTTTTTCTGCGTCGTCTTGAAAGGACGGACGAAGAAAAAACCTTCCTGGAACACCTCAAACTGTTAAAAGTCCTGGAATTGATTTGTTGGATTATATTGGGGAAATTTCTCAACCGGCCCACCCGTAAAATGAACATGGACAAGACAAAAATCATGTCGAATGTCCATGTCGTGCCCACCCCGATATCGGTGTTGTTGTTGACGTTGTTGTTGTCTCGAAGTTGTTGACGAGTACATCAACCTAGGACAAAAGATCCAACTTCGAGAGGTCAATCGTCGAATCCACCTAGGATGGGCAGCATTCGGGAAGTTAAAAAACGTCTTTTCATCCATCATAATAATATCACAATGCCTGAAGTCGAAAACCTTCGACCAATGTGTATCACCAGTGAGCACATACGGATCTGAGACGCGGTCTCTGAATATGGGCCATTTAAAGAAGCTCCAAATCCCACAGCGTGAAATGGAGAGGACTATCCTTGGTGTTTCTCTGCGAGATCGAATCAAAAATGATGAGATCCGTAGACGAATGAAGATTGCCGACATAAGCCAACGGATCTGCAGGCTGAAGTAGCAGTGGACAGAGCATATATATCGTAAAACTGACGACCGATGGAACAGAAAGGTTCTCGAGGGGAGACCACGTACCGGCGAGTGCAGCATCAGACGGCCGTCCACGAGATGGACTGACGACTTGAGGAGAGTCGCCGAAAGCCGTTGGATGGAGACTGCCTCGAACCGGTCGCTCTGGAGTTCGATGTGGGAGGCCTAAGTTCAACAGTGAACATCCAATGATTGATATGACGATGATGATGATACTGAAGAAAAGTAGCTACCAAACATGTTACATATGTCATGGCCATTACTACGTATTTAATTACCATGGAATGAGGACCTTTACCATTTTGCTTTGATTTAATAATTGACCAAAAGATTTTTATTATATTACCATATGTATAAACATATTACCTTAATTATTCATTATAACACTAGGTATTCTGATAAAGTTACGAGTATTATTTATAAATAACTCGTATACCGAAATCGAGTTGTATGGAACGATGCATAGTGCTTTTTTTAAATCTTTAAATTGAAAAAAAATATCGTAAAGAATATAGAGGTCTTAAAATTGGAAGAAATATCGTACATAATTTATAACAATGGAATTTTACATCGACTTGGCAACAAGTTAACACAAAATACGCATTTGTATTTCATAAATCGTGCTTATGACTAAATTAATTGACCACGGCAAGATCCAAGGAAAAATAAGTCTAAGTTTAAGGTGAATATCACGTCTCAAAAGCTTGCTCTCTTGTCTCAAAGCTCTCAAAGCTATTTTTGGTACAACAAAAGCGTCTGTTTAATGTTTTTGTGTTTAATGTTCAAATCCCTTTATTAGTTGCTGAGAATATTTTTAAGATGACACTCAAAGATAAAAACGAATTATAAAATATTGAAATATTACATTTCATTGTATACAAAATAAGTTTTTCACTACTCTGCTATTAATAGATGTCTCTACAAATTTCAAACGACAAGTGCACTTTGACGTAATTAAATTTACTTTTTGAACAACGAAACTACGTCCCTTTGTTTACAGACTTTTTTTTGTAAACGAAATAATTATGTGTCATAATTTTGTATTATACTGCATGCTTCATTTTAATTTAAAGATAGTAAGTAATTCGGCTTACTTACTTAATATAATAATATTAAATATAAATTATTTCTTAATTTCTAAATCTCTACAAAGAATTTTTTATAAAACATTTTATCTGAATTCTTGTAATCGGAAATTAATAAAATATTTGCTTCCCTTGGGGCTCTGATAGGTTTCTCATACTAATAAAAATAACATAGAATATAAACGTTTCTTCACCTCTAAGTATTTTTATATTAACACAGCTTTATAAATAAAATTATATTAATTTATTCAGGAAAATTTATAGCAAATATTGATTTTTTAATGTAAAATTAATTAGTTGTTGAATGATGCTGATAATTATTTATCAAATAGAAATAACTCGCCTTAGCTAGCGTTAAATTAATCTGCGGTGGTAACAACTATTGTCCTTTGAATCTCTTCTTTCTATAACTAATCTATAACTATTAATAATTTTTAATCTTCCTTAAACAATTTGATACTCTAAGCATCCATAATGAACATTAAGTGTTATATATATATATATATATATATATATATATATATATATATATATATATATATATATATATATATATTGCTACATTATTTTGAGTGATTATATTCAACATTCAACAAAAGAGATAACAATATTTTATATATAAAGCTACGATTTTGTTTTATTCAAATATTTTCAATACATCAGTGCTTGATGTTCTAAAATTGAAGTGAAACAAGTGACCTACTTTTTGGTTTTATATTTAAATTAAATAAACAATGTCCAAAATCCTTTTATTGCTCATATTTTAATAAATAAAAATGCATTCAAAGTAAGTTTTCGTAGAGAGATGATGTCTAAATGAAATTAAATTTGGTAATATGTTGGTTATAATAAAGTGACCCGCCCAGCATTGGACAGTTGCTAATTTCATTATAGTTAGATCTCAGCGGCGCGGTATGCCTTTATAATTAAAATAATTAAGAACAACGTGGGTACTGTGACTGATCATTATAGCAGATATGCACAAGCCATAGCAGATTATTTTTCACACCTATTGAAGAATTATAATTCCAGCCAGCAGTTTCATCAGCATACAGCATCTTCTCTCGCTCACAAAACGAAGCAATGGCATATTTTGGCATTGTGTCGTAACATGATAGCGCATCGTCGTGATGAAGAAGATGAAGTTCACTTTTGGAATGATATGATGTAATTTCAAACCTCTAAAAAAGTTAAAAATCTGTAATTTGAAATTTTTTAGATATTTAAAATAAATGTTTATATATAACTTAAATCATAATACTACAAAAATATTTCATTTATCATTTTTAGAACTTCCTGGTTTATTTTAGTAGAATGTAAAATTAGGGTTCAGTTCCATTTATCACTACTGGCGTGATTTATATGTAGCATAATCCACTCTAAGCCACATCGTACTATGATTATAAAATCTGAATTTGTTTAAATATTTTAAATTAATCATTCAAATAATAGAAATGTGATATTGTTTTTGACTTAAAATGAACATTGTGTCGTGGTCGAATTTGTCGAATCAGATGAATAAACATTCATTGTCAGAGTATGTGTTTGTTGATTTTAAACGGTGTAACAGATTAAATCAAATTCAGAACAGACGTAAACAAACACAAATTTCAAACAAACACAAATACTTTAATAAAATTTGTTTTTATTATATATAGATGACTGGTGAATTACTATCAATATTTAAGGAGAATACTGGGTACATGATTCTCATTCAAATTATGTAAAAAAATAGGTACTTAATTTTTGACCAAATTTTCATACATTTTAATTCAAATAAATGAAGCGTGGACACTTTTCCAGTCATGCCGTTGGCGCGTGCTTAGGTGTTGTACTGTGCCGCTTGTTCACATCTTAAAATTTCCAAAGTTCACATCATTTACCTAGTCAACAAATTTGTTGCTTAAACGAGTAAAATATCTTAGTATTTTTGCCTATCCTAAGCCAGGATTAAAGTATTAAGGGGGATTGGATTATGCTTGTTGATCAAAGTTAAGTAACGCAGGTAAACTACCTGTTTTGTGTCGACAGTGCAGCTAGTTGTTAGGGTGTCCAGACGACGCGTAAATGATTAGATAACTGTTGAGTAACTTTACTTAGAAGTTTATTAATATTTACCTATTTTATAATAGTTCATGTATCTCCTAAGTTCATTATTAGGTCATGATCATATCCATATGATCTATGTGAACTACGCAGGTTGGCCCGAAAACCTCAAAAAGGTCGACGAACAAATTCACATACAAAAAAGATACCTTCTCATAACATTCTCCTTCTTTAAAGTTGCTTGAAAATATAATATAATATATAAAAAAATATATTTTAATTTTGGAAAAAACAATTAATTTGACATGAAAAAGTAGTCAACTTTACTTCTTGTCACACATACGCAGTTCCTGTATCTATCCAAGCATGATGCATTGATAAATATATACATATATATATAAAGTAGACCCTAACAGTATTATTACCCGACAAAAAAGTAACGCTATATTACTGCTACCGAAATATAATAACCTATACGGTAAAAGAAAATTAAGTTACATAATACCACATCTTATAAACGAACTTCCCATAATTTTACGGGAATCATTAACAACAAGAAACTTAAAAAGATCCCTTAAAAAACATTTTATTAATAATACCATTACATCAAATTTTTAACTTAAATAAGTAATACATAACTAGATAAAATAATAATAAAATAAATTCAAATGATATATAAAACTTATGAATAAATAAAAATTTACTAAACTTTTGCTATACTATACAAAAAAAAAAAAAAAAAAAAAAAAAACTTTTCTCAGTTAATAATTAATTTAAACTTAATCTTAAATATAATATTATATTATATAACATCACCCTCGCTTCCACTTAAACTGGTTGGTCGGTCTATAGGCAGACGGCGTTGAACTGACTAGTTCTAGACTAGACTAGTTAGGACTGACTAGATAATTAATTAATATAATATGTTATCGCTACCTAACATATTTTGTAATTTTATAATCTTATCTTCCTATCATAATATTTTTAGTACTAAGTTATCTAATAATATATACTTACTTGATATTAACTAAACTGATGTCCGGTAAAACTCGAATGAGTTTATGTGACATCTTACTGATGTTTGTAATTATATCCTCCTTTAATTCAATAAATAAATAAATAATTAATAAATAGCATCTTGCTCCGAGATGATTTGAAGTATCTATTCCTATTGTTCACTTTAAAAAAAAATATATATTGCTCAGTTTTATATAAATATGAATATGGTGTACGTTTTAGTGCTTAAAAATCATATATCCAAGTCATAAAAAAGAAGTTCTATATAATTTGTATCTATATAATATCTTATTTGTATTTTAAATTATTAGATACAAATAGTAAGAAATAATAGCAGACATTTTATGTAATTAATGGATTATTATCAAAAACCGACATATACCTCGGTATAGATACAGTTACCTCGATAAAACATGACAAAAGCCATCGCTGATTAATGCCGAACAATATGTAATGACACTTTGAAACTTGACAGTGACAACGTGACACGATCGAACAAAACGAATTAAAATAAAATAAAAATGATTTATTATCAATTTTTTTTTTTCATTTTTTCTATACACGTTTTAGAGAGATTTTGGTTTGATTTCTTAACTGTGATTTATTACTTTTAAAGTGAAAATGATTGGTATTTTTTATTTGTTTTATTTTTTATTAACATTTGTAAGGTGTGGTATTTCTAATTTGTATATTTAAGGTTTTTAATTCTATATTTAAGTTTAATCCTAAAGTTTTTGTGATGGCCGGTGTTCGACCCATGGATGCTCCTGATCCTGATGATTTTCAAAGTTTTTATAAACTCATCTAGAAACCATTCTTCAAAAATAACCATCATTGATTTCTTGACCGCTGTCCCATCTATTCAAACAATATACACTTATCCTTAATTTTCCGACAGCACAAAGAGCTATACAGAATTTGACAAAGGTCCCTTTTTAATTCATATCTTAAAAGAAATCTCAGGCCCAGCTGAGGACACCATCCGGGTTATTAAATTTGGCCAATTTCTTCAAAGACACAAGATCCAATATTATTTTAATGATGGTATTAAGAATATTGGTCGCAATAAAATTGCTGTCGAATTTTTTTGTCGGGTACCGCGTAAGTTGCTTCGCGGCCCGCAGGCGGGAGCCCCATCGGGCACTCTCTCCCGTGCGACGCACCGCGCACTTGGGTATTGCACGTCCGCAGTAGGTTGTTTCAGCGGACGGTGAGCCCCGACCTTACCGTCCGCAGCCTTGGCTAGCGCTACCGGCGATGAATTGGGTCCAAAAGGAGTGAGTCCTCCCGGACCCTCTCCGCTGCCTCCTATTGCGAGATAACGTCCTCACAGAAGGTGACAAGGCCACTATTCCGCCAGTGTCCAGGCCCTATTACCGCCGACCATCGCTCGCTCAACGGCCGGCAGTGATAGGTCCTCTCTAATGACTTCAGCGAGATCCCGGCGCTGCTCAGCCCAGGCCAGGCACTACAACACTTCGATGTAACGGTCGTCAATGTGGCACCGCTAGAGAGACTGCAGCAAAGCCCAAGATTAAATTTAATTGAAAGCGCTCTCATAGTTGGCGGTAGTAGTAACTGCTTAAACTTAAAAGTTTAGTGAAAGGAAGATATATTTATAATAGAAGATTTTAGTAAGACTTAAATTGTATTGTCTAATTATATTAAAATTAATTTTCAAAAAACCTGTTCCTGGATTTAAACACGAACAAAAATACATTTCAACGCCATAAACAAGTAAATAATGTACGTCTCTTAGAATCAACTATTGAACCGTATAAAAAGTATAGAAATGTAGCACAATAAAGCCTAACAGCGGGGACCTTCACATCAATATCCGTTTCGCCGGAGGTTTATTATGATAAAGCCAGTTTTTGTAAAGCGTCGATATTATCTGAGAAGTCAATGAACCATTTCTTTTTCATTTCGACGCTTTGAATAATTGAAATTTTTTTGGAAGAAATTATCTTTTTAATAAAAACAGCTATATCAAGTAAAGAAGTTTAGGTAAGAGTACCTTATATATAGTTTTTAAAGCTGTCAAAAAGACGTACCTAAGTTGAACGTATCAGTTTTTAGTAAGATACCTACTTTAACTTTTGAAACTTGCGGTGCTACGATGTTATTATCGTTAAAAATAATCGCATTACATTTTTGTAACGTTAATGGCCATAGCGTGTCATCTCATCAGCTAAAAGATTTCTTTATAGTTTTTTGTCTGTTTCTGATATTGAGTTTATAAATATACGCCTCCACCACGAGTGTGTTATACTATATACTCTGCGAACAAAACTCTTTATATAATCGTGATAAAACCTTATATGTAAATTTTTTCATCATCAATTCCGTAGCTTTAACTGCTTGACAAAATTGTGTTGACCAACCAAGAAACCAACAAAGTGAACCAAGACGGTTATAGCAAAATTACTGCTGGCAGCGTTGTGGATGACCGCAAAGTTATTCCAATATTGAAATTGTCTGTCGTATAAAGACAACGCAATTTCTGACTATTAAAATCTTTGTTTTATAATATAAAAAATCAATCCAGCAATCTTAATAGAAATTATCTTGTAAACAGTTTAATATTTCTATTGTTCGCATTTTGATGCTGGGTTTTAACGTACTGGAAACATCTTATCTACTGCCATAGTTTTCTCCAAATAAAACAAGTAAAGGTTTGTTAAAATAGTCGGTTTGAACAATATACCGAAATCCTTGTTTTATTATATTTCTTGTTTTTATTATTTCTTTGTTTTTTTTTTCATGTACATACTCGATGTTTTCTAAATTTAACTAAACAAAAACGATGTATGTTATATTTCATAGCTTAAGAACGCCAACAGTACGACCATTTTGAACTAACATCAATTTAGTTTGAAGTTGTTTCGTATTCTAAGAGCATAGTTCAAATGGCACAAAGCTAACTGTAATTTCATCTGCGGGAGTACAGATAACAATAATCTTGCAACTCGCAAGCTAAATAAATAAATACTTCAAAACGTAAACAATACTTAACTGTTTCTTCCACTATTTTATACAAAATAATTTTATATTTAACAACTTGCACGTTAGCGTAGATCTGTATCTGTATTGTAATTTGTAATTACTGTATTATTTTTATAGATATACGAAGTATGTACCGAAATATTTATTTTACAAATATATGTATATCGTAAAAAATCATATATTAGTAAAGTTTAAGTTTTATAATAGAACTAAAACTTACTAATATGGATCTTTAAATGCAGCGTCGGACTTATACCAAGAAGCGGTATTAGGAGAAAATTTTCCTTCCTTTAATGGTTACCTAAGATAGCAACCGACGGCGGCAAAATTCGGAGTAAGAAAAATAAATTGTTGCCATTATGTATATAATTATTATTGACAACCGTTCTGGTGTAGTTGTTCGAGTAGTGGCCTCAACACCGGTGGTCGCGGGTTCGGTTCCCGCTCGGAGCAGATATTTGTATTTGTATAAATATTTGTTTCCGGTCTGGGTTTGTCCTTGTGGATCTCTACACTGTACCTTGGAGAGCACATAAAGCCGGCGGTCCCGGTTGTTATCACAGACATCTGATAAAGATCGCTACTCATGATGGAGAAATTATCCGCCAACCTGCAGTGGAGCAACGTGGTGGATTAAGCACGAACCATTCTCCTATATGGAGGAGAGGCCTTTGCTCAGGAGTGTGATGTTTACAGGCTTATTCAGTACAGTTCAAATATATAATATTTGCATCTATTTTTATAATAGATTATACGGACCATTTTCTGCTTTTTATGGTTTCAAAGAAAATCATCTGAAAGCTGCTTCTGTACTTTTGTACTTTTTGCCAAAAACCTAAAAGCTATACTTAACCAACATTGCAATTTATATCAGAAGCCTCTTGTATTTATAAAGCAACCTTACAGTCTGCGCATTAACGACTCGTAATATCCATACGCCAAACCATTTTATTCATACGGGTATCATAGGCTACGACTAGAATACAGCTGATTCCAGAAAAAATAAATTCTTCTTTCAATTCAAATATTTATAACTATGACCGATGTATTACGTCGATTCACAATGGTAAAGTTCGTTGTAACTGCTTTAGTAATTATTATTTTCCAAAATAAATATTGTATTTACACTTAAAACTATTTAATAAAAAATATTAAAAAATTTAATCTATATCAAAATTATTATCTCATTAATTCAAACATTTCAATTTCATGGTCGTAGAATGTGTTGATTGTCAATTTTATCTGCTATTGACAAAATGTCAAAGCTTTAAAAATATCACGCTACGTACGACCCATGTGATGGAGGTATAATAATTATATTTAAATTTATATTTTTCGGGTGCTTACCGCGTTTATAATTTTGTTGGCAATGTTTCAATCGCCATGATGACGGGGAGACTGACGTACGGAGATGGTAATATAGTAATTGTGACATCAAAGCTGACAAGTATCATAACTCACAGTAGATAAAGCCATGTGAAAAGCCTAGTATAGTAATAAAAGTTTGTATGATGTATTGTAAAATCTAAGCACTTAAAATATTTCCACTAATAGACCTGAAGTAAAATATTTTCAATAAAATATAAAGACAGCAGACAGAAAATGATAGAGTTACGATGGGCCAAATAGGAAATTTAATTAAGACAAGCGGATACTTGACTTTTACAGTCTGAGGCCCGCCATCAGCCTGCCAATTAAAAAGTAGCTGAGATTTGTGCGCTATCCGTTGCAAAACTCAAAACTGAATTGGTGCTCGAAAGTTAAGCGAAAAGCGCTTTTAGTCTTGCTTTTTAAAATATACTCAGGATAATAACGTAAAAATACTTTTAGTAATAAAAATATTTAATTTGTTTAATAAAAATTAACGTTTTATATTTAAAAAAAAAACACTTGTTTTAAGTGATACTTCAAAACAACGTATTTATGTTGTAAAACTAATTATTTTTGTATTTCGTATAATTTTAAGTAAAATTGTAGTGCTCGATAATTAATTTTTTTATTGTCCTTTTGAGAAAAAAAAAACAATGTTTTGAACAGAAATAATTGAACGAAAATGTATAATAGTTTATAATTAAATTACAATTTGTAATGAATTCCGTGAAAACGCTTTTGTTGGACATAATCTTTAATTATTTCACAATATTGTTGGAGTATAAACTTCATACTGATAGATGAAGCAACCCCAACTTTATATTAATTGAATTTGAAATACCTTACAAAGTGATTTAAGTTAAAATAGTATATAGATAACTATAATAAATTACTTATTTACTTATTTGTTTATTTTAATATTTAATTTAATTATCATTCTATTTATTATCATATAAACTAAAAATAAATAGCTGTATCTATTGTATCGTACCTTAATTAATGATTCATGATTTACTTGACTGTTTTATCAATATTTTTTTAATAACTAATTAAAATAGATGCCTTGATTTTACCTGGATTAGTGTTGTCAGAGAGGATTTCAAAACTACAATGAATGCAGTAACTAAAGAACATTTTCAAAACTATCTCAATCTACTCGTAGATTACCGGAGGAAGTATATATTTTTTTCTTTAATAGTCATTATTAATCAAATCTAATGTCAAAAAGATGTAACAATAAAATAAGAAATTATATACACTTTTATAAAAATAAAAAGTAAATTCTAATCATTTTTTTATCTTAAAATCTTACAAAGCCGTATTTAAAAGTGTTTAAAAATAAAAGCGACTTTCTACTCCAAAAATCTAAGTCAGCAGTAGGGTCTAAAAACGTATGTCAAAGAAAGATTTAAGGGCCTCTCCCTATGGCTATGAACATGCTTTATCAACATCTGTGACGATATTCAACCAAGACTTCAGCGCTCTTCATTAAGCCACTTTTACTAACCTAACTACCCACTACATGTATCGTTCAGTAATGCGTTCCTTATTTATATTATAATACTTCAAGAAACGAAGACATTATTTAGTGAAACTGAAAACAAATATATCCTTAAATTTAAAGTACAAGATTAATAAATAATATTGATGCATGTTTTACAATATATCAACAATATTATGATGATTAGCAGCAAATTATAATGATATTAAATAGCCATATTAAATTTTCTTGAGAATACTATAACCACTAGCTAGTGTAGTGTACTGTCACAGCTGAAACGTTCCATTACTGGTTGTTTAGAGGCGTTTTATCCTGGCATGTATTGAATCATATTATGAAACTTATATCTGCCATGCTTTAGACCAGGCATTTCTAAACTCCCACGGGAGTCTGAGTGAGAGAGCTGGTCTCCTATTGGGCGCGTCCCCGGGTGGCGGATAGGGGGTTCCACTCGTCGCTCACCACGAGTGGTTGGGGTCTTTGGACCCCCGCGGACCAAAACCAGCAGCGGTGGGCGCGAAGGCGCAGGAGGGAGGATGGAGGGAGATCGAAGGTACTATCTTCCTCCACTTCGGTGGTTGGTCCGCTCCCGATACTTCTCTGAATTAGCAGAGTGAACCGGTGAGTGGCTCCAATTACATATGTCGGAGCGCGGAGGCGCGGTGGAGTGTGTTGGCTCGGAAGGTGCGGTCGGTGAGGGCGTGACGCCGGGAGGCCGCGGAGAGAGGAGAAGGGGCTCCTTGTCTTCTCTGCCTCGTGCAGAGTGGACTGGTAGAGGGGTGGAGGGAGGATGGAAGGAGAACGAGGTTACTCTCTACCTCCACTTCGGTGGTTGGGCCGTTCCCAGTACTTCTATGAACTAGCAGAGTGAACCAGTTGAGCGGCACCAATCACATACGGAGGGGCCGCCGGGTACAGCGTCGGGGCGTCACGGTTGTGTGCGTTTGTGATCCCGTGGCGCCCCACTACGGCGCAGACGGCCGATGGGTTTTAGTGGATATTCTGGCTTTAGCGGTGAGAGTCAGCGAGTCCCACATACCTGTCGCCTTCGGGCGATGGGATGCGTAAATGCATTTCCCATCGTTAAAAAAAAGGCATTCCTACACTTCTTTGAGCAAAACACCCTTTTTCCAAAGTGAACTGATACCTCAGAAACCCATAGTCAAATTACTTTAAAAATCTTGTTTTTTCCTATTAATACAAAATATTTACCAATTTCAAAACTTTGCGGTTGTTTAAGTGAAAAGTTTGTTAAGCTAAACTTGACATCATTGTCGCATTAAAATTAAAAAAAAAATAGACATAAAATTCAGTAAATATTAAGTGTAATTCATAATTATTAATACAAATTACGATGGTAATCAACAAGCCACTGTAATCATGCAAGCAGTGCATGATTACAGTGGCTTCTTCTATGGCTGTAATATTGTACGGATTTATGATCCGTTGAGGAATTTCTAAATTTAAGAGATCCTCAAATCTCTTAGTAAAGTTCTTGTGTAATACGTCCAAGTGAATGACTTATGATAAAAAACATCGCCTTGAAGCATTTTTGGTAATTTTGACAAATTCGAAAATTGTTAATATTCTTTCTTCCTTAAATTTTGTTTATAGTGTATGAGTTTAGCTACAAGGGTCGATTGATTTTGTTTTAATTAATTTGAGATTGTCACCCTGCAGCTGCAAATTAACTTTATTCATCATACCAAATATATCAGTCAAGTAATAAATATGCCATCAAAAATGTAACTTGTAAAAAGAAACCAAGTCCCACAACTCAGTTCTTCTACTGTAAAAAGTTATGAGATCCATGTAATACCAAGTCGGTTAATTTATTCAGTCCATAGTTAAGGCTCCTTATGTCTTAAGTAATTGCGTAATTAGCTAACCTAACAACATCTTATAGTGTCCACATCAATATTAAAAATCTTTTATGTTTAAAATAAATAGACTGACTTGGTCATCGCACGATGTATCTTGTATGTAATACATATTATATTAAATTACATTGTTTAATGAAGATGGCTGTTACTCTTTTGGATTGGATGTTACTCTTAATAAGTGGTCCTCCATTTTCGAAGACTTCATGACATCCTTACCGAATACGTATGAGATACATCGACAAGTGTTGATATTGTAGAGATTAAATAAATCTAAAATTCAAGTAGTCCAAACTGTATAGTCTTTTTGCAACACCAAACCTGCAAATCAAAAAAAAAATTATGAAACTACTTTCAGGAAAAAAAAATAACAATAAAACTGTTTAATTTGCACGTGATGCATTATATCTTATTTTTATCACACCTAGGTACTGGGTATTTTTTTGGTATGCTCGCGAACATTGATAAATGATATATGGTCATATGAACTCGGATAATATGGTCACTGTAATATAGAAAATTTGTATAAGGTACCAATAAGCGTAAAAAACGAAAACAAAGAAAACTGATTTATAATTTTAGGTAACAACTTTTCTAAAGGGAATTAAAAAAATAGTAAGAAAAATATTAAAACCTTTTTTGGTACTTACCCTGTTACATTTTCATAAATGCAGAAATATCCCCTAATAAATACGCTATAAAAGCGCATAAGTAACTTAGCATTTTGTAAATTCTTTTTCAATCACATAATTTGCTATTTCATCACTTTAATTTCTTGAAATAAACTAGTAGGTGAGTTTATTATCATTCAAGCTCTAACAAATTTCAAAACGCAAATAAACTTTCAACCTAAGTGCAAGCTTGTTATATAGTTAAATATCATGATATGCGACAAATACAGAGCAAGTCAAAATGTGCCTGAAAGAAACAAATCTGTATGCTCGAACACATTACTTTGCAAGAACTTGTCCACGCTTATTGACTTGCCAAGTTTTTCATCTTATATGAACTTGTGCGCGGTTATCCACCTGTTGAGTTTTTTAAAAGTACAACAATGATACTATCTACTAAAATAATACTCATTCTTATAACAAGTGGTACACGTAACACAACTTATACAGTATCTTGAAAGTTTCAAAGAAGTACTTGTGTTAATTAATAGAGGTCGATTTTTATACCTCGTTGATCCCCAAAATTAGTTTTCGTTAATTTTGACCCCTGGGAAACCGATTTCGAACTCACAGGATCCATATCGACCACTTTGGGAATCCCTGCTTTAGATAAATGTTTTTACAAGCTGTCTGTGTTAAAAGTATAACTAAAAAAATAAATCATATATAGACCATGAAATAAATGAAGAATATGCTTATCATTTATTATAGGTTCATAACTGCGACTTAGTCTGACTAAAATAATTATTATGAGTGGCCTATTGCATTTTTCTTAAAACTTGTCCTAAGGAATCTGCGTAAACCTTAGCTTTCAAATAAAACTCACACATTTGTAACGTGGCATATAGGTACTTTGCGTACGTTACAAGAATAAAACTGTGTGCATCCGAAATGTTGGAGTTGACTGCTACATTTTTATAATATTATCAATATTTTTCAATATCTGAGTTAATAATCGTAAATTGTTTTTATATTTGACAAGATTTTTATGTAATTCTGCTACAACACGTTGCCATCTAGTTAATAATAAAACCATAGAATATTTAGTCCTTTTTTTTAATACAAATACGAAAATACATAAAAAATTCACGTCTCACATATTTTTATAGTGAAATAAAGGTCTTAAGTATGTTTGTAAGTGAACTAATTAGCATTTTTGTTTACCTGGAAGTCAGCAGCATTCCTTTAATAAACGTTAAAGGTAGTTTCTCACAGACGTGGAGTGGGTGACTAGGAGCGGATGGGATATGCAAGAATTGAAATTTCAAAATTTTACTAATATATATATATATATATATATATATATATATATATATATATATATATATGCTAGTGACTCTCCTCGGCACGTATAATAGAGCATATTATGCCTATAAGTTTTTACTGTCGTGGGTTCGCATCAACTTTTTGAGTCGAACATGCAGATTAGATTTAGATTATATAAGATTAAATTTAATGTATATATATACCTTATTTAACGGATTATTCACTATTTACGACAAACCTGTACCTATATATCCATCCATCACATCAACGCCGGCAGTAAAACTAAAGTCTATAGAAATTGCTCTAAAAAGTAGTTTTTAGTTTGTGTTTTTATTAAATTTTGTTTTCATATCAACTTTTAGGATTTTCGCGAGTTAATTCATTTAAACATGAACAATATACGTATAAATGAATGTTTGCCATTGGTATTAATGACTTTAAGAATATCTAATTTTGAATTCTTAGTACTTCTCAATATTGTAGAGTAATCAACTTTTATTTGAGTTGAGTTGTGTTAAGATATTGTTCTGTTAGTACAAGATATTTTACTTTAACGTTAATTGGCATGACTTTACGGTATTTGAATAGAAGACGATACGCTTGTTTGTTGCTATTTAATTTTTTAGCTATACTATGGCTTTTAAAACACAGGTTAATATATTTGATTTATATGACTTTTATATGCGAGCATGCAAACATGATGAGTATACGAGTATACTCTACAGTTCAGCAGCTAGACCCTATTGACAAAAGGATCGGACAGATCGACAGGAAGATTATGTATGTAGGGCCTTCCTTGAGTACGGAACTCTAAAAAAAATTTTAAGTTTTCTTCTTCTTCTTCTCTTTTCTCTTCTCTTTCTTCTGGAGTATATTTTCGTTGCTGTTTGGTATGAGACATCGCTCGGAGGTTAAAGTTTAAAGATTTGAAATATTGCGCTACAAAAAACACTGTTTTTTTTTATTCGTCTAAATAAATATTTCATTGGTGGCTTAGCCTTTTGGCTATTTTTATACTACCTAATTTATTTATTATAAATTCATAAGCTAAAGTTTTTTTTTTTTTTTAAACCCATGGACATGACTATCTCTTCAAACATAGAATTTGATATCCCTCTTGAGATAACAAACACAATATAATAAATTTACAATACAATAAATTTATTTTCACTATTCCTTTTAAATAATTAAATATATTTATTTTTAGAAAAAAATAATTTACATAACTAAATTTGTCCCTCAATTTGTTTTAATCTTAATAATAAAATGAAGTCATTCTTTTTACTGGCATTTCTTAGAAGCATTTAATTTGAGTATTTTTTAATTATATTAATATTTATTTCAAATAAAAATTACAGTATTAAGACTTAAGCAGAAAAAAAATTATAAATTTATTAATACAGATCTAGAAAAAGAGAAGACTCCAACATCTGTACACTTCGTTTACACACATACATTAAATTTTTTCAGCAACATGAGTACCAATTAATTTGACATCGACATCACCTGTAACGAGTCGTTTACGTAAATGTTCAATAACACGCTTACACCGTTACGGTTTCACTCTAATTTATTGCGCCGAAAAGTTGGCCGCAAATGCGTTTCCTTCACACAACAACAAATTTAATGTTGCGGTATCTTCTCTTTGCGGTACGCTCCGACGTATCGGTAACTATGTATATTTCTGTGTATAGAAATAGAAGGTGTTATAGTTTATTGGGAATTATGATTTCCCATTTTACAATAATACATTTTAGCAATAAGGTAACAGAATACTTACTTTACTCTTCTATACCTACCATCGTCTTCTACTACAAAAAAAAGTTAGAGCTTGAGCCATCACGTTTATCCGTTGCGGATTGGCTGATCATCTAAAATTTTCACCCAACTCAGTGGTGCTAGCTTTATTTCTATTGCGCTACCTAATAATTAACATCCGCAAATATAAATGTTAAAGTAATGAAAATTTTAATAAACTTCTCCCGATACTCTAAAAGTATTCATCATCGTCATCATGATATCAGCAATTTGATGTCCACTGCTGAACTTAGGCCTCCCCATCGACCTCCGGAGCGAGCGGTTAAAAGCAGCATACCAAACATAGCCCTTTCCATTGCACGCTTTGCGACTTGGAGCTTGTTTAAAAGGCCCACGTCAGTCCACGCCAGTCAGAGACCACGTCTCAAATCCGTATGTCATCACTAGTAACATACATTAGTCGAAGACTTTCGACTTCTCGCACTGAGGTATTTGGGGTAAAAAGACGTTTTTTACGTTACAAACGCTGCCCATCCTAGTTCAATTCGACGACTGACCTCTCTCTGAAGGTTGAACCTACTAAGTTTAACATTTTGTTCTAGGTAGATGTACTCATCAACAACTTCGAGAGTAGAATCTCCAACCGATATCGGAGTGGGCACGACATGGACATTCGACATAATTTTCGTCTTGCCTATATTCATTTTAAGGCCCACCCATCACTGAGCATAATGCTGAGCTCTTCCAGGGATTCTGCCATAAGAACAATATCGTCGGCAAATCGAAGTTGAGTGATGTACTCGCCGTTTATATTGATGAACGAAGCCTTTCCATTTTCGGAGAGATGACATCTCCCTGTCTAACACCTCGCTGCATTGGAATTGCTCTCGTGCTATACTCCTGTACTCGTACCTACATACTGGCGTTATTTTATAAACACTGCAACACTTTGATATATACCGTTTGTGAATGTGGCACCGCTGAAGAGACTGCAGCACCGCTCAAATTCCGATCAAATCGAAGGCTTTCTCATAGTCCACAAATGCAAAGCACAATAGCCGATTATACTCCTTGGTCTTTTGCTGTCCTAGAGCCATACTAATCTCGTGCAAGCTGATGTCCAGGTTATCTTCGGAATAATGTCGGGTATGCTCGGCTCTTGAATCTTCAGCGGACTGCAAATAGGTTGGTTAACCGAGGTATATAGCTGTCCGTAGAACTTCTCGACCTCCCTCATTATCTCAGCTCTGTTCTACGCTGTAACTCCATCCTCTGTTTTCAGCCTCGACAAACAGCTTTGACCAACAGACGAATCCCTTGACAACGATTTGAAGCTCCGATTCCGCTCTTTCTTATCTTTAATACGTTTTGTATTAAAGACACGTATATTGTGTCGCAGAGATTTCCATATCCATCTATTGATCCGCCTGTATGTATTCAGTGTCACCAGACTGCAGGTTTAATAGGCGTCGCTCTTCCATAAGATTTTGAGTTTGGTCAGAGAGCTTTTGGGGGCCGCTTTTACGGCTGGATCTGTAATATCGGCTCCCGACTGTATGGACAGTGCTCACCAATCTGTTGTTTATATCATCCACAGAAACGCAATTGTCAAGGCAATCAAAACGATTTCATAATTCAAGCTGAAAGCTCTCGGGGCTTGATATGTGCGTTAAATGGTCGGAGTGTAGACTTAATCAGGGGAGACCGTTCCAGTTTAACACTGATATTTATTGTGCTTCTAACCAATAGGTGATCACTCCCGGTTTTCACCCTATGGATCACGGAGAATTCATTGAATATCTGTCTTGTGGTGATCATAATGAAGTCTATTTCATTCCTAGTGGAAGCGTCAGGGCTCATCCAGGTCTATTTCTTATGAAGTGGCTTCTGGAAGAAAGAGATAATCATAAAGATTCCCTCCTTCTCCAAAAAATCGGCCAGCCTCTGACCCCTGTGGGTCCGCTGCCCATATCCAAATTAGCCTAATCTCAGCTCATCTTCTCGTCTTTTTTCTATCTTTCTGTTAAAATCTCCCATGACAACATTGAAGTAGGTTTTGTTCATATGTATGGCCCTACAGATGTCCTCATATATAGCCTCTACTTCTTCACCTGGGTGTGCCGAGGTCTGTGTGTATACTTGTATGACCTTCAGCGAGTATCTGTAAGACACTCTGAGTATAAGGTACGCAACCCCGTTCGACACACTTCCGTCAATGTAAAATCATCACAATGTTGCCAATGAGGAACCTGCGGACAATAAACCCGACACCTCCTCGGGACTGATGGTTGCCCTCCCAGTAATAGAACAGGTTGCCAGATTCCAGGGTTATCGTGTCCTCCCCCTCTCTTCGGACTTCAGATAGACCCATTATACTCCAATGTAACCTGTTAATTTCCTCTTGCAGCTCAACAATCCTTTCATCAGACCTCAAAGTGCGAATCTTGTGCGTTACCAGGTCCAGATGTCGTCGTGGGTGGCAGAAGAATCTCATTCGATGATTCTTCGTACACCTAAAAGTATTACAAGCTACTGATTTTTTTAAATCTCTCTATTGTTCACTCATCATTGCTAATGGAATTAAAGTTCAACTATTTGCAATATATGATTTCAAATGTCGTAAATTTGAGGATAATCTTAAAACCAAAATGAAAGAATTTTATCAAAGTTAAAAAATATTTGAAGAGTCCTATTATTATTATTTTATTGAATTATTCCATATCAATTTATGTCCATGGCTTAGCGTAGACTTTAAAATTAAATCAAATAGGAATAAATAATTATCTACGTTAACAGATATACCCATGATAAAATAGATTTCCACTTGTTTTGAGGGCGTCCGGAAAGTGTGCGGAAGAAGTTACAAAAAGTCCTTAACAGGTATATAATACGGAAAAACTAATCAAATGAAAGATACAGTATAAATTCTTCTTATTGTAGCGACATCTATCTCGCCTATCAAAGTTATCAAAGCGATTGAATATAATTATGTATATACAAGAATCCGACAACAACCGTCGGGGAAGTAGCCCACCAGACACAACACCCGTCTGGTCGGAGGATCCTCCTATTTCAATGGTGGATGAGGGACTTAGCACCCAGTTCCTCACCCCACAAATTATTATTAGTTAATGGAAGTTATTTTTTTAAACAAGTTAGACTCAACGGCATTCAGGAAACATTGCGATATTTTATGCTTCAAGCTTCCTCAGTGCTTGAATACTAAAGTCTTCGACCAATGCGTATTTCTCCAGTTACGACTAATGGTTGTAGTTATGATAGCTGACAATTTGTCACGAATCTTACGTCGAAATATATACCTGGACGCTATCTAAATAAAAATGAGAAGATAAAATAGGTAAAGCACATAGTGCAAAGGGCCCCAAAATGTTGTAATGGCAATCCTTTACTAAGTAATACAGCCTAAATACCTACATATTCCTTATTTCTCCCATCCCAAATCAAGTGAACGAACGACCTAAAAGGAGACTGAGCATTAAGGATAATTGTCTATCGCTAGGAGAATTTGTTCAGTAGTGGATAGTATCCACTTACGATCACAAAGTCATCGATTATTCGTACATATATTAAAATGTATACGCATAAATATTTTATTTTGTGTGCCAAACTTGTTACTAATTTTGTCGATCCGTTCAAGCATGATGATTGAATAACATCTAAACATACAAACTTTTATATTTGTAATATTTACCCATATCATAACTTTACGGTAGTAACAATTAACTAAAACCTTTACCTTTTGTTCATTAGAAATATTGTCAAAACAAATATAACCTTCGTCAAATCCCCAGCAATATGGATATTAGTTATTACTATAAAAGACCCTCGCTGATTAATTTATGTACCTTTGTTAATATTATACCATAGTTTTCCACTTATTATGTTATATTACAACTATACTATACAACATTGAATGTAAAGTACATTGAATATTTCAAAAGTTAAAGCTATAATTCATCTAATGATGCATGTATTTGGGCAACGTGTAGTAAAAACAGGTATAGTATATCTGTAAAATAAAACTAGGTGCTTGTTAACGGTGTTATGACGTAACAGGTTCGTTACTACCGCTCAGTCAACGAAACTTTACAATTCGTCCGTCAATAATTGACGTTGGCTGTCACGATGAAGTACCGTATTATATCGCTTTAATGAAAATTGCTAACTTCACACGTGATAAATTGTGACGGTCGAATTGCACGAAGCTACTATTAACGAACGACAATTTCATAAAATACGTCGCTTTATCGCCATACAATGTAATTTAGTAGTCGTACGAATCACAATAGGGAATGGCTCGATTTAACGTGTCATAAAAATCAAATATGATTCTGCATATGTTTTTTAAATATTGCCTCGCAATAAAAAATGTTACAATTACGTACGTTTCAAATAACAACTTCATCCTAGCTATAATTATATACCTATATTATATCGCTATATATCGCTTCATCGCTTAAATTACTTAAGCGTATTTTAAGAGCAATACAAAAATAAACTCAAACAATACATGAACAGACTTTATTGGACAACAAAAAACAAAGAATAATATGTATTTTATTATTTAGTCACATCATCGAAGTGATTGAATTGATGAGAGAGAGAGAGTTGACTAGATTTAAAACAAACTTTGTAAACTCCAAGAAACCGAAGAGATTTCCAAATTCTAGAAGTGTTGTCATCCTCCACGGCAGAATTGTGCCTTAGATTTGAATTTATACTAAGTTTTTTTGCAGATATTCCAAAATTTTTTATAAGTTAACATGTTATCTTAAATATAATCAGATCTTTATTTGATGTTACTTTTCTTGAAGAACAAATGTTTTCCAAATGTTTAATGCGAACACATTTGATTGAGGGGTGATTACCCAAGTGATAGTGAAAAAAAAATACACTTGAGTGAGCAAGAATTGTGGAATTATGAAGTAATTAACTGTAGCGTGTTCCGGTATTCACTAAATGATTGAAAACTGTTATTATAGTTAGCAATTTTACTTCATAGCACTATACTTGTACGTATACATTGCGAAACAAAATATAATTCAATTAAATACGAGACTAAATCGTAGAATTATGAAGGCTTAATGAACTTATTATGGTAATAAATATGCCTTCATGAATAACACATATATTCTGAAAACTTCGTTGTTCATGTTTTATCAGGCAGCTAATTTGCATTGCAGGCACCAAGATCACCGTTTCCAGACTACGGATTGAAAATAATCATAAACTGCACGCAATAAAACGTATTTATCACTGATAAAGGATTATCTGTATAATGTTTTTTTAATTTTTTTTTTTTTACATTAATATACATATAATTATATTAATCGTGGTAATAAAAACAATTTTTTTTTCTTTATTCATGAAATATTATTACAATATAAGTCACACAGGGTCTTCCCAATAAGTTATCGGAGTTACTTGTTGTGGGAATGACTCGCAACTTCCCAAGTTCGTTAACTAAGATTTCATGCAAACAGTAACAATATGACACAAATTTATCAAAAACAAAAATTTGTTAGTAAGCAAATTGAGTTTCATAAATATTATTTTAAACTTTTTTTTTAAGAAGAAGATTTAGGTATAAGCTATCTATTTCAATATAACAATAGTATGGTTCGAAACATTTAAATCTACTAATTAAAATTAAAAGCCATACGACAATATAACTCTTTTGTCAATAAAAATAATAATATCATCGATAACATTCACTCGTCCACTTTTCCTTTTTGAAAACGGTTCTATTCGTATGTAATTTAATTCAAAATCTTCTCATACAAAGCTACTTATAAAATTAATCAATATATATAAAAAAAAGCTGTAATCTACACGATAATTCGATCAATATGCAGGTAAAAAAATTGGTTGTCTGTAAAGTCGGTTTACGGGCGATAATTTTAAGTGATAACTTCATAAGAAACCATTGATAAAAATTGCATACTTTTATGAATTCAATTGAATTACGACTGAATTATTATTATTTTGTTTAATAAAAAGAAGGAGTTAATTCAATTAATTACATTTTTTTCGATAAATTTACATTTATTTGCACTCGTTAATTGAAATATTTTATTACTTAAATTATACAGATTAATTACAAGTAACAATGTGCTATTAACAATTTATTTACAGCTTATATACATGTATGATATTTAAGATCCTCCTGTCTACGTTATTCTTTTTCATTCACAAGCCGAACGCTTATGCCGATCGTACCTCTCTATCGCTTGATTTACGCTCTCGCTCGCGGAACGTGACAATGAGTCATGCTTTTCCGTGAGTGCAGCCAGCATTCATCGATTTACAAGACATTATCACGTCAAAAACTTTTCCATATTATACAGAAAATGTTTAAATGTTGTATTAATACATACATAATTTAATCGTAATACAAAAAAAAATCTATTGAAAAACATTGTATATAAAATATTATAAGCATTGGGTTAAAGTTTGTTTTCGAAGTGAATATTATACAACAATAGACTACCTACTGCGATTCAAAATTTCTTAACCTTAACAAAAGATGTAGATAAAAATCCTTCTTAAAACTCTCTAAGAAAATTTTCCATAAAAGTTTTTAGGATTCTCTTTCAATGAAATATAAGCATTTTTGAACAAAATTCAATTTTCACACTTAGATGGGATTGCAATGGAAATACACAAACAAAACTTTTCAATAAAATAAAGACTTGTTAGATTCTTTTAAGATACTTATACAGTTATATATTTCTATCTCAATATACACGATGTAATTATTACTTATAAACAGTGAAGTAGATCGAATACAAGTACTGTACTCTATCAGCCTGTAAACAACCAACTGCTGAGCGAATGTCTCTTCTCCATATAGAAGAAAGGTTAGAGCTTAATGCATCACGCTGCTCCACTGTGGGTTGGCGGATAATTTCTCTAGCATGAGTGTCTATGATAACAACGACCAGAACGGTCATAAATCGCTCCAAATATAGTAAACTACAACTTGTCTTATAATAAATCATAAAATTTATATTAATTCTAGCTTCTGCCCGCGGCTTCGCCTGCGTGGATCTCGGCTATCGCGACCTATAAAAAGAAGTATACTATGTTACTTCCAATACCTCCAAGAATATGTGTACAAAGTTTTATGACGATCGGTTAAGTAGTTTTCGTGTAAAAGCATAACAAGTAAACTTACTTTCGCATTTATAATATTAGTATGAATAAGTAATATCAGATGCATCTTCATTATATATTACCGAAGTTCGGTTATTTTCTCGTAGATTTACAATATAAGATGTCGCCCAAGGATTGAAACGACATTGAGTATTTGCAGCAAACATCTGCGCTCCAAGTGTTACGGTCATATTATGTAGAAGTGAGCTGAATAAGCCGCACTCTGTTACAAATCCTGCACTCGGGTTGGATTTTCCTCTGTCCGTTTCATGCTTGTTATTCAGAAGCTCCGAGACCGTTGCAGGCTTATGTGAACCCACACACTGGGGACGCAAATGGAACCTTGTAACGAATGTATCTACGTACTACTCTACGTTTTGTAACATGTATGTATTTTGAAACTTTTATCCGGATAGTTTTTACCGTCTTTTTTCTAGTAATTTTTCATATTTTAGCTACTTATTTTTTAATATTGAAATTTTTATATATTTATTTATTTATTTATTTATTATTATTAATCTTACTACTAACATTACAGTATGGCCAATGCGTTAGAGTAGATACTAAAATAAATTACATTTTCCAAATATACATATAAATAAACCATTACGATTTATAATGAGTCATAAAATATATATACATCGAAAGAAAAAAATAATTAATCCAATATTATTAGACATTATTAATATTATTTAGTCATGAATAGAAATAAATAAGAAATTAAACGAAATATTCAAATTAAGGACAGACGTCGCAATAGTTATAAATTTAAAATAAAATTATAAAATACTTTATAAATAGATAACTTAATAAATAAAACCCATTAATGTTAAAATAAATTATAACCTAGCCTAGACCCAATCTGGATCGTAGGAGACAATTGTAGAAACGACCTTTGTGAACTCGTTCAACGTGCAGCTGAACAAATCTATTTGGTTTGCTACAGCGTTGAGCGCGCGCATAGCTCGTGTAAGCGGCGTGTTGCGCAGCAAGTTAGTGCGCGCATAAGGTAATGCCAGGAGGGGCGGGCGTCGCCTCCGTTCAATCGCGTTATCCGGCACTCTCAACTTCAGTTCACGAAGTATATAAGGGTTATCAATTTTTCCTCGCAATACTTTAAAGATATATTTAGCGAGGGATATTTCACGCCTTGTTTCCATTTTGCTGTATCCCACCATACCCAATACAAACAAAGTTGGATAGAGCAAAGGATAGCCTGGATAGACACCATATAATTTGAAGTACAAAAACCGGATAAATTTGTTGTGAATTAGTTCTACCATTTTTTTATATTTAATTTCACTTGGAGCCCATATAACTGAATTATACTCCAAATGACTTTTTACCCACGCCTCATACAAGACACGCAGAGCCTTTATATTCGTGAAGTCGTGCGATTGCCGTAGTACGAAGCCCAGGTTTCGGTACGCTTTTTTGCATATTCCAGTAATATGTTCTCGAAAGTTAAGATCGGTAGTGAACCTTACACCTAAGTCCCTCACTTCAGTGACGCGCTTCAGCGGTTCGCCCTCAATAAGGTACGGGTGATGCTGCGGAGTGCGCGCGCGGCTGAACGACATAATGGAGCACTTGGCCACATTGAAGTAGAGCTTGTTGTCGTGGCTCCACTTTATAACTTTATCTATATCGTGCGGTAATTTAGCATGATCTGAGATGTCACCTATTTCTCGTACTAACTTCAGGTCGTCAGCAAATAAAAGGCACGTGGAATCGCATACTACCTCTGGTAGATCATTTATCATGATGATAAATTGGAGTGGTCCTAAATTACTGCCTTGGCTGACGCCTGATCTTGTCCAGTACTGGTCCGAATGACATCCGGCACAATCGACATATTGACGCTTATCTCGCAGATAGCTGGCGAAAAAGGTGAGCGTATGCGGCGTACAGCCGATGCCTGCCAGCTTTGCAAGCAAGATATCATTGTCAACTGTGTCGAATGCCTTCCGGAAGTTGAAATAGGCAACATCAACCTGCCTGCCAGCATCCAAGGCCGGCACCACTTGTGTCATTAAATGTAGTAAGTTCCCAGTTGTCCCTATATTCCCCTGAAAGTAAAACATAAGTGTTTAACAAAAATAAACATGCTGAAGCAGTAATTAGTCAGTTCCTAATCAGATAATACTGTTTAAATTTAGTATTAAAATATGTTTACGATTCATAAAATGCTCCGCTTCCAAATATATATTGAGATAATATACACTGAGTTAATATAAAGCCATTTAAACAAAATTTCAATAATCTAAGCCTAACACTGACAACACTTGAAAAACTCAACTGCTTTTAAAATGAAACAGGTAACAACAAACAACCTTAAGATAGTGCATTACGTATGAGTACGTTACCTCTCGATCCTCTTATCTTTCATATCAAGTGTCTATTGTAAACGTTTTAGTTCAAGGAACGAACTATTGGCCGTGGTTTCACTAGCTTGAACAAAGGTACCATTATAGTTAAGAGCTCTACAAATTTTAATTAACAAAATATATTCCTTGTAGGTTGTGTGACCATTGTATCATATAAAAAGTAGAGTAACATCTTTAACAATTTGAATAGATCTTGTATAATATGTATAACTATAACTATAACTGTATATGTCGGCATTGCGGTGCTAGATATTCCCATGTCATCACAAAATTTTTTGATACGGACCTGAATTTTCAAATTCTAGATTTTGAGGTGCTAATGAATATATAATTTGAAAGTTTGAAAATAATCACACCAATAGCTATCAAATTTCCAGAATACCCTGACCTTATGCGAAGTTACCGCAACGATGCGTTTTCCTAACAGAACAACTCACAAACAGGTCATCCGTTGGAATTGAGGTATTATGATGATATAGACGTCCTTGGAATTTTAAACTCCTTGTGATTAATTTTGTAATGCTGACCAATAGTAAGCTTCTGACCAATCGTATGTATTTCGCATTTTTCAAGGAGCTTGTAAAATACGCATTTTCAGGTGCTAATCTAAAAAAGGCAACTTAATTTTTTTTTAAAGATTTTAATTTTTATATTAAAAACGTTGGCCTATTATTAAAATCAATTGACCGATTGTGGCTATTCTGAGATGAATTGAAATTATTTTATAACCAATTTGTAGGATTTATTTGAGCTGCCAACATTTTATCAATGTCCTTGGAATTTTTAACCCTCTGTAATTATTTTCAAAGTATTGACCAATTACTGAAAATAACTGACAAATTATGACAATTTCGTGACCAATTTGGACCAGTTTTTAAGAGGCCAAATTTCACCATTTGGGCCGCTCAATGGATGGAGCTCATTAAGTTACCGACTTTAGGAATAGACGGCCGTGTGTCCTAAAAAAAAATAATATACGCATAATTTATTTTCATTATAATATTTTATTTGTTAAAATTACGTAGAAAAATTATATTCCTAATAAGTAACAAAGTAAGAAAATTTTAATATTAAGACTTAAAGTAGCATATGCTGTATAAAAAAAAAAACTAATTTAAACGAGTTTTGTAAGTGCGTCCAACTACATGAATTGAAACATATTTGATGAGTTCATTAATATTCTTTTCAATTTAAGAATGATTGTGACGAATGCGTCAGTTAAATGGGTAAAAACAAACAGTAAAGAGGAAAGTTGCTGAGTAAATCGAGGGAAAAAAATAAAATGAAGAGATTTTCCTAACGACCGTTAAGGGATGTTATTAGCTGATGTCCACGGCCGCATAAACTAAATTAGTTCCTGCTGAATATCTTTGTCAACTTTACTTTTAGGATTTATATATAATTCTTTATTTACACGTATGTAGTCTATTTTTGGGATAATATCCTATAATAGGTAACACATAATAAGAAATTAATAATATTTTATTTAATGTGAAAAAGAGACAATCTTTTAATAATGATCACAAGATCTTATACAATATAAGATCATTAAGCATTGTTCTTAAACTTCTTGACGAAGCGTTGGCGCAGTGGTCTCAGCAATTGGCTGATGCGCTAGCGGTCGCGGGTTCGATCTCCACACATGACAAATATGCTCAGTTATATGTTTTTCTGTCATAGTTATATAGCCAAATTGGGCGACAGCTTGGGATACAGCATGAGGGTGGTCGTATCAAACAAGTCCCACTATCGATTTAAGCCCCGCGCTTGAAATCATTTTTTTAACTGACCAGAAGAGGTTCGGAGATGGTTGCGATTGGACCAGAACCAATTGTCCCCCTTCCCTCCGGATGGCCTACATCAGTCATTCGGTCACACACTAAGGAGCTACATAATATATACTGGTCACAGGTGAGTGGATGCAGGCAAGCGAAGGGGGCTCTACCGCATACCGGGGGCACATAGATCGGAAACTATCCCGCAAGCTGATAAAACTCACACGCCCAAGATTACGTAAAATAACTCAAATTATTACGGGCCATGGCCCATTTCACAAACATCTGTTTAATCTAGGTGTTACAGACGGCCCCCTTTGCAGAGCTTGCATTGAGGCAGAAGAGACGGCAGCCCACATTGTTCTTGATTGTACGGGTCTGGCCAACTACCGGGCCAAACACTTGGGGTCACCGACGACTCTCGCCGAGGTTATTGGTGACACCAGAGGTTTGATTAAATATTTGGAGGAATTGGGGTTGCAGGACTAGCCGCCCGCTTTTCAAACGCAAAATAGGCGCACAGTAGACGTCGAGTTGCGGATACAAGCCCGTGAATACATATACATATAGTATATTGAAATCATTTTTTGCACGTGTTAGTTTTTATTTTGCGATAATTTCAAAGATATTCATTTAAATGATATAGTATAAAGAATTATCATAATGTATATGAAATGCTTAAGGTAACTAAGGAAAAGTTGATAAGAACTAATATTGTATCCTTTACATAAATAGATTAAAAATCATATTAAACAGAGTGCAAAGGCGGTCTTATCACTGATAGTGATTTCTTAAAGACAACCCTTGTTTACATAGGAACATTGGTAACAAGAAAGGCACACGGTCCAGTTATTCTATTATGGTTTTCTAATTATTTTTGTACTCTATTATTGTTTGGTTATATCTCAAAGGGAGCGTTTTCCATGAAAGCTTCTAGGCGGTTTGACTTATTCCTACATTTTCAACAATTATCATCAGTATCATCGTATACACCAATTTACACACAACTTTAACAATTTGTACACCCAAACCTTCCTTATAAATCACTGTTTATTGGTAAAAGCTGCATGAAAATCCATTAATTGGTTTTTGCGATATTACGAACAGACAGACATACAGACTTTCGAATGTAATTATTACATAAATATGCAAAAATAATTATTATATAAAGTTTATTGTAAACCACAAAGAATAATGTAATACAAAAATTATGAGAGAAAACGAAAAGTCACAAAACGGCGGCCACTATCGCTAAATAGCGATTGCTTCCAAGCAGCCTTAGGGTTAGAATTTGGGTAGAAGAAATAGGTATAATAAACATAGAATACAAATATACAGTAATCACTAGACTACTGTATATTTGTATTATACTTTAATAATATATATCTTTATGAATATATAAGTAAATAATAAAATATATATAGTATATATTGATAAATAAATATACTCGTATAAATACAATTATGTCATATTTATTTATTTATTTATTTGGTATACCAAGTAACAACGATTGTTAAAATATTACTTATAACTAGTGGTTAAACTTAAGAAGTAATAAAAACTACTAATTCAGCTTATGAGCAATTATCGTTTTAAACCTAGCCAGAGACATTCTGTGTACGTCAACCGATCCACTATACTTATTGTAAAGCACACAATTTCTAGAAATTGGCGAGTTTGCACCTTAAGTCGTTCTACACAATTGACGAAAGAGTGGTTCGACGGGCTTGCGAGGTATCCGTAGTGGGACTCTAAACATATTTTTTTTCTATCAGCGCTGTGCAACGGCTGTTTAAACTTTGCATTTTAAGTAACTCTAATTGGTTTTTATATGGTAATGATTTCTTGTCACTGTATTGGTTCAAAATTAATGTCAAACCAGCTGGTTCTGAATACGTTCTATCCGCAACATGACGTGATAAGCATAATGCGGACGCCATCGATATGCGGCACAAAAGTCATTTTACTGTCCATAAGTACTCCCAAATCTTTAACTATCTCAATTTTCTCCAGGCGCATGCTATTAATGCTGTAGACTAATGGGTTGGGGAACAATTTTCTCGTGAACTTTATATGATTACATTTCTTGATATTAATCTCCATACAGTTTATTCTGCACCAGTCCATGAAAGCATTAAGTTCGCTCTGTAGAAGAGAAACATTTTCACTTGTATTAATACTATACTACATTTCACTTCTTTCCACAGTTCAGCTGTGGTCATCAGCCAACAAGGAGAAGGCAGAATGTTTGTTCAAGTGAGGAAGAACGTTCACAAAAATTTTAAAAAGTATAGTACCAAGATGAGATCCTGGTGGTACACCAGAATTCCTGTAGCGTGTAGTGGAGGTTAAGGGCCTACATTCAAAAAAGAGAAGTTTTTCTACCCTGTGCCGCTCTTTCATTATGCAGACTAGGAATCTAAAGTTTTAATATATGTTTTTTGATACTGTGTTCTAGTATTGTATAATTCTGGAAACACGATTGAATGAAATTTTTTCGATAGAAAAAATAATTAAAATATCCTCTAAAATTAGACATTTTTCAATGCCACAGCTAAGCATTTCTAAGTAATTCAATGGAAGTTAATTTAAAAAATAGAAGATACATAGTTGCATCGAAATTGACTGAAAACAGTTTTTTTTTTTTATTTCATGACATGGTTTATTTTTTAGATAATTAAATGTGTTTTGGCACTTAAGTTGTTTTATTCCGAGTTCACGCTCAATGTAGCCATCTCTTGTTTTGCGTATAAAAAATAATTGCGTCACTTTCACTTAGTCGTCTGCTGACATTCATCGACGGCGGACTTGTGCCTATTTTACCGACAAAGCTTGTCCAATAAAAGTAACAACTCCCATACAACAGACATGACTTTCATTGCTGTTTTTACGGAAGCGGAACCCTTCGTACACGAGTCCGACTCGCTCTTGGCCGGTTTTCGATGTGCTACGCGTATCGACAAGGACGCTGACCGCCGATAGCGAGCGGCGGCGGGGCCTTCCTCGTTTCTCGCGACGATAGTACTAGACTCCGCCCAACGTAAGAAGTTTTATTTTGGATATAGGCCCCTTCGAAATGTATGATTCAAAACATGATAAAACAGAACCTCGCACACCGTACGCTGTTATCTTTTTTAGGATAAGTTGGTGTGGAACTCTATCAAAGGCTTTGCTAAAGTCAGCATACACAGCGTCGACTTGTCTATTATTATCCACATGTTTCATAATCTCTTCTACGTAGACAACCAGATTTGTGTTGGTTCCTTTAAGAAAACCATGCTGGGTCTCATTTAAATACTTTACAAAAAAAATTAATCATAGGACAGACCTAAGACTTAAAGACTTTATCTAGAGTGGACAAGATAGAGATAGGCCAATAGTTATTGAATAGCTCAGCATCTTCAAATTTAAATATAGGTACGATCTGCGCTACTTTCCAAACAGAAGGGAATACTCCACCATATTTGAAGCGCGACGAGAGATAAACAATGGTGAGATCCGGTCGTGTCCAGCGCCTTTAGATATATTGAGACTGACCAATTTTCTGTAGATCTGACTACGAGATATATAAATTGTCGATAAGTAATCACCAGAAAAAGCCTATTTCCTAGTCCAGTACTCACATCAACGTGAGAACAAGATTATCTTATCTGTACTAAAAGGAACATAAAAGCAAAAACCTATTGAGGAGAAGTAGGTCGCGAAGCCATTGCAGATATCGCTAGTGAAATGTAACTGTTTATTTTACCATCAATTATGACAGCGGGGTAAGTTCCAAATTACTGATCTTCCAATTGTGATACTACCAATTGTTGCAGATCATATGCTGAGGCAAAGTCGTAAACAGATCTTCCCGCATGATCGGTTATACGCGAGCCGAGCCACTCGGTGTAGTGGGCGTTGAAATCACCAAGTATCACGATCTCTGCGGATGGAATCTGTCGTTATACGCAATCTATAGCCATTTGGATGCTCCATGAGTCGATCGGTTTCGTCATTACCACTGTAGGACCTATATAGGCAGGCATAGACGAGGGGATGGTCGTCGCTGTCTATGCGCAACCAGAGGGTGGAAAGGTTACCTACCTTCAAGACTGCCAAGGCCACAAGAGCAGACATCCTGTCTGACGTACGCACAAACTCCAGCCCGCGGTACAAAAAAGTGTTCTAATTTGTACCTCGGACAGGAGAGATAAGAAGTATCATCTGGAGAGGATATCTGTGTCTCGGTTAAAAAGAGCAAGGCCGGCTTCGCCGGCTGGAGGTGGTAATGAACGGCGTTAACATTGGTATGAAGCCCACTGATGTTACAGAAATCCACGGTCATAGTGGTAGGGGACTTCTGCCAACTGCTTTGTTTACCCCGTGCAGTTAATGCGTTAAGCACACATTTGCCCCAGGGAAATCACTCGATCAATCAAATGAAAAAAGAAATCAAAGTTAGCCATCAGATCCTATCGTTGGTTATACTGACGATAAAATATAAGTCCAAACAGTTACTAAATAAAATATTCTGATTGTCGGGATAGGTGCTTAAAAGTTTTCAAGGCGACACCGTGACCGTTGGAATTGTGCCAAAACGTTTCAACCAAATTTTTGTTATAGGCGGCAATAGCTTTTATTTCTTACGCTTTAATACCTCATTTCAACTATAATAATAAAAACTGTGAAGTGTGAGCCGGACTCCATACAATACTACATTAACACTGCATAACTATTAAGATCGAGCTTAAACCATCGATAAAAGATTTCGTACGGGGATCTCCTAAAAAAATTACTTTTGCTTAGTTTGTGACATTAGTTTTGAATTTAATAATTTTTAGTTTTAAATAAAAATTGAATATTTTTTGTTGTAATAGTTTTTTGCACATTTTAATCCACGTCATAAAAACTGTTGATTCAATTTTAATAAAATTTTTACTATTCCCTAAGAAAACAAATATAAGCAGACAAAAAAAAGAATGATCACGATACGATTATTAGTTTCGGAGGAATTCATAGACAAACTTACTTACAAAATTTTGTATATTTGTTGAAAGCCGTATATATAGAATTCATTGCGATAGTTATCGAAAGTTATTCCTCGCCTTGTTTTTATTCAGCCATGAGCAGCAAATAAATTTTCAACAAAATAAATGTATAGGGAATATATAGAGTTATAGGAAACTCAGCGATGCTAGCTTGAATTTTAACCCCTTAATATTAACCGACTTCAAAAAAGGAGGTTATAATTTCAAATTTATGTATGGAATATTGGAACTGCAAATTAAGCGCTTATACAATTCTATCAAAATTGAATCAGTAGTTTTTACGACATGGATTAAAATATGTAACAAACTATTACTACAAAAACAATTTAACCTTTTACTTAAAACTAAAAGTTAGGAAATTAAAAAGTAATGTCGAAAACGAAACCGACTTCAAGAAAAAGTAACTAAAAATTATTAAATAATATAGAATTACACAAAATTAAGCCACCAAACAAAATCAAAAGTAGGTAGGTACCTACCAAACAATTTAGGCCTTACATTTTTTTTAAGGTATTTTGTGATTACTTTTTAAAATAGCACCAAAATCAAAAACTTAATAAGTCCTAATTTATTTATTTATTTATTTTTAATTCGGCTTAATTTTTTAATTGCAACAAAAAATGCAACCTATTTTAAAGTATTTCAAGGGTTGCGTACCTTTAGTCAGCCAATGCTAAGGTTCCGCTATCTGTCATATAGCGGTGATCGTTGAATCGTATTATAACCCTAAATTTTTACAAAGCGCTTATAATATGTAAAAGTTAATAAAAATATATCGAAGTCATAAATTCAAGAATTTTTTAGATAAACATATTTTTTCGATATATTATGGTAGATAAAAAAAATGTCGTTTTTGAACACATTTTTTTTTGTAAGTTAAATATAGACGGGGGGGGGGGGGGTATTAGGATTTTTTCTGTCACGAAAAATCGTTACGGCCGTGTTGAGCGGTGATCGCGTGGTGAGAGGCGGCAGCGGCGGAGGGAGAGAAAGGCTGGCGGTAGCTGTGAGTCCACTAGAGTCCCGGTGGCGTGTGGTGTGCTCAGCTGTTGTTTTCTTACCTCTGATCTCCACGTGGCTGGGCATCATTGCCTCAATTTCCGGTCTGTGTAAATAAATAAAAAAAAATGTGTGCTGGGATACATAGTAGCCTGCCCGTAAAACTTCAGGTATAAATTTTGTTGCGATTCGTTCCACTTGTCCATTGCCATTCGGTTTTTCACTTGTCCGTTGAGTTTTCACTTATACTATGTGTCCCAACATTTCGTTTATATATATATATATATTCTTTATTGCACACCACAGAGAAAAGAAAATACAAAACACTATTACATAAAGAAAAAGTTAATATCTAGATGCACAATAAGGCGGTCTTATAGCTTAGTAGCGATTTCTTCCAGACGGGAACAACCTTACGGGTTTGGAAACAGAGTCAATATAATATATTATGTCATATAGTGTGGTGGTGCATATAACTTAAAAAATAAAGTACATACGAGGGAGCGTTTTTATATTCGCGGAATGAAGGGTAAGGGGTTGAAATAAAAAAACCAAATTATTTTTCCTTTTCAATATATTCACCTGCAAGACGGACACATTTTTCAGATCTTTCAATTAATTTATTTATACCTTCATAAAAAAATGTTTTGTCTTTGTCCTCAAAATACGCTGAAACTGCCTCCTTAACTTCATCATCGGTGGTAAATTTTTTAACCCGCAGCTCTTTTTTCTTATTGGAAAGAGGTAATAATCACTCGGGGCCAGGTCTGGGCTGTAGGGTGGGTGGTTCAAAATATCGAAGCCCATCTCATTCATTGTCTCTAGTAACAATTCGACTCAATACACCATCCTTGTCTTCATTGCAGAGGTCCAAAAATGCACGTGAACACTCTACGCGTTGTTGTTTTTGCGGCGGTGTGAGCATTCTCGGTACCCATCTTGCGCTGACCTTAGTCATGCCAAGATGATCGTGCAGGAATTTAAAAATGGTTGTATCGGATACTCCAATCATTTCTGCGAGTTGTTTCTTCTTTAGTCGAGCATCGTCGAGTACAAGTTTTTCGACTTTTTATATAAGTTCTGGCGTGGTCACCTCGATGCTCCTGCCCGGCTTCCTTTTTTAAACAAACTGTGCCACTTGTACACCATGGTTTTTCCTGGACAAGAGTCACCGTAAACCGATGACATCTCATCCATTATGGTCGCAACTGATTTTCCTTGCTTGGTAAGGAACTTTATAACGGCACGATATTCGATTTTGACGTGATAACGTCTAGTAAATTGATGAAGGGGTGCCCGTTCGAAGATGACGTCATCATTGTCACAATTAGTGAGCGAGAGCGCAGAACAAGCGATAGAGAGGCACGATTAGCCTAAGCGTTCTGTCTTACACTCCATCGGACCGCGTTCGAGTAAAAGAGACAGTGGCGCCACGCAATCTACACGCGAACTGTTTTGTAGGGATGTTCATCGGAAAAAAATATCGATAATTTTACTATCGATAATTATCGAATCGTTTTATCGATAGTTATCGATAATTATGGAATGAATAGTTATCGATAATTATCGGAGGAAAAGTTATCGATAGTTGGCGACAGTTATCGATAATTATCGGATAAAAATTGTCGATAGTTGACGAAAGTTATCGATAATTATCGGTCGATAGTTATCGATAATTATCGAATAAAAAATTACCGATAATTATCGGATCAAAATTATCGAATAACACTTATCGATAATTATCGATAATTATCGAATGGAAAATTATCGAGTAGTTACGAATTATCGATAATTACCGCACACCCCTTCTGTTTTGTGATTTGTCAATTGTTTGGTAGAAGTAGGGATGTTCATCGATAAAAAATATCGATAATTTTACTATCGATGATTATCGAATCGTTTTATCGATAATTATGGTATGAACAGTTATCGATGATTATCGAAGGAAAAGTTATCGATAGTTGGCGACAGTTATCGATAATTATCGGATAAAAATTATCGATAGTTGACGAAAGTTATCGATAATTATCGGTCGATTGATTATCGATATTTATTGAATGAAAAATTATCGATAATTATCGGATCAAAATTATCGAATAACACTTATCGATAATTATCGAATGGAAAATTATCGAGTATTTACGAATTATCGATAATTATCGCACACCCCTACTGTTTTGTGATATGTCAATTGTTTGGTAGAGAGTACCACTTGAAACACTACCCTTGATTTCCTACTTTTCCTATCATCTTCCTATCCTTAACAAAATAACTCAGATTGGAAAATCTTGAATATCACACTATCATATATATAAAAGTACTACACTATCATATATATGTAAAGTAATACACACTATCATATTATATATGTGATAATAATTCAATTCGATTCATAAAAGTATACAATTCTACATCTATGTTTTCTTATGACGTTATCACGTAAAAATTATCGTCTGTAAATCGACTTTACAGACAACCAATTTTTTTTTCCATATTTCACTTTTCACTCCTGATTATGTTGCTTGGTTGGCGATAGCTCAGACTAATAGTCTAATAACAATGAAATCTCGTATTTATCGTATATTATCGTATATATTTGTCGTATATCGTATCGTATATTATTTCTCGTATATTATACTAATTATGAGTCACTAAACACGTTACGATCCTAATGAGCCTAATCACCCCCTCCAACTCTCTCATTCCGCGAACTTAAAAACGCACCCTCGTATATACATATAAACCTTCCTCTTGAATCACTCTTTCTATTTAAAAAAAACTCGCATCAAAATCCTTTGCGTAGTTTTAATGATCTAAGCATACATAGGGACAGACAGAACGGGAAGCGAATTTATTTTATAATATGTAGTGATGAGATATACAGGTATAAATGTATATATATGTCGAATCGAGTCATAATCACAACTACCATCTACTTGTACTTGACAGAGTCTACGTTGTGGCAGTCGGCCAGACTCAGCGGGGTTACTGCTTTGTTGGTCGCACGGTACATTAGGTACTAGGTACTGTATTGCGTTTCGTATTGACTGAACATAGTTATTGTGTAATAAAGTAGGTACTAAGGTATTATTATTGTTAATTTGAAATACAATATCAATCTTTTGACCCAACACTTCCCGTATAACGCCCACTATATGAATCACAATAACGCAATGGAAATAAATAGTGAAAATAATGATACTACGACAATTGAATTGAGAAAATTATGATGACATATATATATTTTCTATCTATGTCGCTTGTAGATGACTACCTGGTCAAGATGAATCACCCAAAGCAACATATAATTTGAAATTAGTTTAGTCACGGGAGAATATATGAACGGACGGACTAGAGAATGCGATTTCGGTCGCGTTAAATCGAGTTTGGATTTCATGGAATAGACATACCTAAAACTACTCACCAATTAAAATTCGAGCTGAATTTTGATCCTACTTTTAGGGCAATTACTAGGGATAAAATAGAGAGAAATTTGAATCTAAACAAAAAAAAAGCGTATTAAATGATGCCAATGAACGCGGTATTGGTGCCTGAGTTTGGGCAATAGTGCGACAATATGGGAATAATTAAAGTAAAATATAATTCCAAAAATAAACAGAATAAACTTCAAATGGTCACAGAAAGAAATTCAATGTTTATTCTTTTCCAAATACATGTACATACATGTTTGCAAGTTTTGTAAGATATACGCTGTCTACTAAAATGGTAACCCGTAATCGGGAAACAATGAGACAGTTTAATGTAAGAGCGTTCAATTTCGTCACTGACCAGCTTGATACGTCGGAACGCCAAAGGTGCCTTTGTTGATTAGTTCCCTTTGTTTCAACGTCCGACCGCTATTTCATTGCCTGTGAACAATTTATTGAAGACATCCCTTTGAAATGCTAAATATTTACTTGATATTATTTTTAAGGATTACGATCACAGGCACTAAAAGTCATGTTTAATGTTTAAATATTATTTTTCTTCACCACCACACAAACTATTCAAAACAAAGCTATTAAAATTGCCTATAATACCCTATTTCGAACTAACCTTAAAAGATTACATAAACCCATTATTGTTTTGTAATATTTGTCTTAGTGTAATAAGTATTTTAGTGTAAATTTTAAAAATGTGCAACGTTTCACAAACGGCTCATACGATTTGATCTATGCATACGATTACTATACTGATACGTGTGGAAAACATGTTATAATTACTTTTACGTGTTTCAACGTATATGTTTGTAAAGGTGAGTTAGCCTAAAAATGTATAATAATCATGATGTTAACAATAAGAGATCTTTTGTTAAACAATTTGTGAACTTATATGATTTAATAAAGACCTTTAAAAATCAATCAATCTTCATCTTTTATGTTTTATATTAAGTAGGTACACACTACATAGTATGTCTAAAAACCGATGCATGACATTTTTAAAGTATGCTTATATATACGAGTGTACCTACAAGTTGGTATTACTTCCCAGTGAACACAATTATGTCAGACTGATGTCTGAATGACGTCATGCTACGTCATGATTTACGTAAGATGTGAGTCATATATGACTCATAATTTCCCACTTCCTGACGTAAGATTCTTACGTAAGATAGATGACGTAAATATGATATAAATTTTTACTAATCAGTTTTTTACTACACAACATTTTGAAAATATTACAATACTGATAGAAAAAATAATTTGATACGTTTGAAACGTTTATCGTTATGTCCAAAATCACACCTGCACTACGGGACCTACAATATAAATATCCCGTTTCAAGGTGAAATGACTTTGATTTAATAAAAAAACCCTTAGTCAATTAATTTTGTATGGAGACCTATATGTAGATTCTGTAGAACCAAACGTTAGCGCGATTTAGCGGCTTGAAGCCGTCACATGCTTACGTAAAAAATTGTTTTTTTACGTAAGCATGTGACGGTATTATGATATCACTTTGACTTCAGACTATGACTTGTAACTTATGTAAATTTATGATTCATTTCTTACGTTAATAGTATATAAATTATAATCACAATTATGACGTCATATAACAGTCAAATATTAGGTCAGTACTATGTCATAATGATGTCATATTATATGACATCACATCAAAGTCATTTATAAAGTTATTTCTATGTCATATCTATGTAAATATTCTATGACCTCTATGTGATCTATCTATGACGTCATATGGAGGTCATGTGTTCACTGGGCTTCTACACATGAATTTTTACGTAACCAGTGAAGCAAAGTAAGTTAATAAAGATTCACGTAATCTTCATCATCATCATAATTATCAGCCGTTGCCCGTTGGATGTCCACTGTTGAACGTAGGTAATCATGTTTTCACGTAATCTTGGCTTGGCTTTATTACCGTCAAGTTTATATACGTACAATAACTGAGTATATGTGGGTAAAGTGGTAATAATAAATGCAACTGCATTGAGTGCGTTTTTGTATATAAAAGTAGAGTGCTCGTAGCAACGATTACGTGCGTTTCTGTTGCCATTTCGATTACGGTCTTCAATCGATTGCCGAACCCGAATATACCTAAAATTGCACCGAAATTATTGGGACATCTAGGTGAGAATAAGCTTTTTTGAAAATACTCTCGAAAATAAATATTTATACAAATGAATTATAATAGAGAATATTTTAACTAATTTTAAAGTATCTTTCATATAACTGTTTCCCCTGACACATAAATTACTCGTTTAACAAAGGGCAATTCCGGGAAAACCCAGAGGGAGGACAGCCCTAACTTTGATTTTCTACTTATATATTGTAGAATATTATCAGTTGTAATTCAAAGTTATAAAAACATTTCTTTATTTAGCTGAATAAAGAAAGATGTGAAAATGTCAGTTTATTCTCAATTCATATTTAAAATAGTAGAAAAACATTTGCAATTTTTTTTCTTATTACTACTTCGTCAAGTTACATATAAAGTGAAATAATTAATTACCTAAATAACAACTATACTTTAAAATATCATATTTGGTCCCACCTAACGCCATCTAGTGTTCCGTCATCACAACTCTAAAGCAGTTCCGTCCAGGTAAGGTTTTTATAGGTGGTTATTACTTTGTTTCATTTTCAGTTATATAACTATTGTATAACTGTTACATAATTATTTTAAATAATGCATAATAATCAATATTATGTAATATGGTTCAAAATTAATTGGTTACTAAGCTTCAAGTTCATATTGCTCTTATATTTTATTTATTATTTACAAAATATCTTATAATTATACCAAAGAGTAGTAGGAAAAAATTAAAACAATTGCTTCAGTTACACATATATTTAAATAGTAAACATTTATGTATTTAAAAAGATAAGAAATAGAGAAGAATTTGGTGCAAGAATTGGTATTGGGACCCCAGGTTGACTTAACCTAGACATTAAAGTACAATTAAGAAAATACACACATTACTTATTCTTTACTTCCCTCTTCTTGAGATATGTCAGCCTTAAGCTTCTTTGCTTCTGTCTCTCCTGAATCATCACACACTTCATCTTTACAAATTTCGTGTAAATTATATTTCTTATATAAATAATAATTGTCCACAATACTTAACATACAAATGCCTTTTATTATCTCCACTATTATACATAAACCAGGATTTTTTAAATCTGCTTTGTTTTCACCATTCTTTAGAACTATTAAGTCAGCAAGCTCCTTAATGATGAGTTCACGAGATGCACTACTATTCAGCCTTTTGTTAAATACAACTGCAAACGTTGAAGGTTCCTTTAAAAAGTATTTATCAAAAAGTTTCCCTGCACATTCCATTATGTCTGGCAAGTTTGCTTTGCATGTTGCCATTATGGGTAGCAAGCGCAACACATGTCGCGTTTTCCTCACTTTTGTTGTAGACAAATCCTTTATGATAGCCGATGTCAATTCTTCAGGACTTGGTAGGTTGGTTTTGATAAAAATACAGTTTGAAACTCCCGTTTCTACAACCTGAAATCTTTTATGCTTGAGGGATTTCTGTGAATCTCTCTTCATAGATTCCACCTCTCGTTTGAGCATATCTCCAATATCAGTCTCATTGTCTGTGTCAGTATCAGATCGCTCGTCGGACTCGACTGCTGATGGCTTGGGACCATATTCCTGAGAGTATAATTTCCCTGCATATTCATTTAGTAAATTATACATCTCCTTCACACAGTCTTTCTCCCTAAAGTTACATGTGCAAAAGAAGCCTCTAAAGCCGGGTCCCAGGGAATATTTGTTTCTTTGTTTACGAAAGTATATTTTTTTCTTCTTTCTATTGTCACCCATTGTGTTTCCGACAACTTCAAATGTGTAATTCACAAGACAAGATAATTATGATATAACTATTATTACGTGAATAGAATTATGAAATCATAATAATACAAGTAGGGTACACCCATGCTAACACAGTTGTCAAATTTGTCAGCTATGTGTCACTGTCTCAATGACATTTCTATTTTCATATCCACAGAATACATTTTTCTTTCTATTATTTTACTAATACTCTACTTTGCACATGTAGGGTGCATTCGCGTTGGACGCTTTCACGCTTTGAGCGCTCACGCTCAAATTAGTGCTTATAAGCACTAATTTTTAGTGTTCGTGTTGGCCTATAAGCGCTTAAAATCAATAATAAAATTTCGTTCGTTTTGGACACTGTGAGCGTCTGTTAGCAATAACATGGCGAATTTGGTAAATGTTTATTAAATAGTAAATGCAAATTAAAAACAAAAATTTATCCATAACTGAAAGTAATGGAAAACATTAATATTTCTTTTTAATTAATAATTTGATTTATATACCTGCTTCTAATCGCTTGAATTCATCATCGCTAACAATAATCGTGTACATTTTGTTATTTTCTGGATCAGTTAGCTGAATAGAAAATAATAGTGGTCTATTGCTTGCCATTTTTGTGGAATTGTAAAAACTTTAATAATTAATATTTAGAAAAACACAGAATTTGGTTAGCTTACGCTCAACTTGCGTTCGTTTTGACAGATAGTAAAGATTGGCGCTCACGCTTTTGCTGCCCTACCTCTGTGGCGTAAGCATCTGTGAGCGCGAGGAGCCGCGATATGTTACATGAGCGTGCTTTTTTGGCGCTCACAGCACCAAGTCGAACGATCGAAACGACGTGTAAGCGCGCTCACAGCGCGTAAGCGTCCAACGCGAATGCACCTATAATATGGTCAAAAATACTCTTCTTGAGTATAAATAAAAAATATATTTAAAAAATATAGGTAAATAGTAATGCAACGTTTGCACAATAATTAGATCATATTTAATTTCTAAAATACCTAATAACAACGTTTAAGGATAACGTTGCAAATGCATAAATAGTATTTTATTAGGTTTTTACTGCATTTTGTGTGATGTTGTTTTGAGAATTTCCACATTTTCTCCACACATTTTCTTCCACATTTTCTTCAGGAATCATTTTAGGTTATACTGTACTGTATCAGCTTGTAAGCCACCCACTGCTGAGCGAAGGCCTCTTCTGGACATAGAAGAAGGGTTGGAGCTTAATCTACCACGCTGCTCCACTGCGGATTGGCGGATTATCATTTTAGGTTATGTTTATTAAATAATTTTGGACTACGTAAATATTTGAGATATGGTATACTGGACTGTTACTAACTAATCTTATCATCATCCATCCATCCAACGGCTTCCGGCGACTCTCCTCAAGTCGTCTGTCTTGCCGGTACGTGGTCTCCACTCGAGAATCTTTCTACTCCATCGGCCGTCAGTTCTACGAGGTATGCGCCGCCCACTGCCACTATAGCTTGCAGATCCGTTGGGTTATGTCGGCAACCTTCGTACGTCTGCGGATCTCATCACTTCTGATTCAATCTCGCAGAGAAATACCAAGCATAGCCCTCTCCATTGCACGCTGTGCGACTTGGAACTTGTTTAAAAGGCCCATAGTCAGAGACCACGTCTCAGGTCCGTATGTCATCACTGGTAACACAAATTGGTCGAAGACTTTCGACTTCAAGCACTCAGGTATGTCGTATGAAAATATGTTTTTTAACTTTCCGAACGCTGCCCATCCTAGCTACTCTAATCACTAAAAATATATTTTCAAACTCGGCATACTTCAATCCATTAACAACTGCTACATTCATACCACACCATTTTTCTAGGCTAGCGCCATTTTGGAGGGTTTTTGAAGTATTATTTACTGTTTATAGCCCGACACTTTTTCAACTTTCCCCCATAATATAACGGTACTACTTACCTCTACCGTCCATGAATATTATATAAGATTCCGATAGAAATGTTAAAAAATATTTTTTTCTGTATTAGCGAAACTTGATTAAAATTCTTGAAAAACTTTATAAAAAAACTTCAAAAAATTTATGAAACGGAGAATTGTTATCACGACACGGTTTTACTTGATAATTAGTTTGGCTGGCCACCCTACAAAAAATCCCTAGCTATAGGGTACCTAATACCTATATATAAAATATACAAAAGGCATATCATGGCCTTATTAAGGGGGTATTCTGGTCTAGAAATAAAAAAAATCGACTTTTTTTTACATATTTTCAAAGTTTAACTATTTAAGAATATGTCTACGAGAGGATTTTTCAAAATTCAAATTATTTTCGGAGATATAGCTAATTTTTTTACGCGGCATTTTAACTTCTAAACCGTGGGTACGTATGTGCTGTAAGTATAATAAACATATTTTGAGTGATAATTTTAATATTTTTAAATAAAATGGATAGAAGTCCGATGTATTCAGCAGGAATGGCAGATTAAATAAATGTAAGTATAAAATATCATTTTATGACTTAGACTGCGAAAAACTTGACGCAAAACTTTAAACGCGTTTTTCTCGAAACTGTCTTTTTCAAAACGATACCCACGATTTCTCAAGTTCTACTGGACCGATTTACTTGAAATTTATTGAGGGTCATCTTTATAGTCTTCTCTATGGTCGGAACTACGATCATCCCCAAATTTCAATTTTTAGTATTTTTAATAAATTCGAAAATGTCTAAAAAAGTGGTAAAAAAACGATCTTTTTTTTCAGGCAGTCGCCATTTTGTGAAAAAATTTTTTTTCAACTTTTCCGTAGTTCCGACCATAGCGACATTACTCTAGATTAATAATCTTTTTTATTTTTTTGTTTCAGATTACTAGGAGGGTTGGAATCGTGGGTATGGTCATGTGCCAATTTTTTGAGACCCCCCACTTCATCAGCTGCTAGTTTTTTGAATTTACAACTTTTTTAATTTTTTTCTGTGTTCTTATAATGTTAATAAACAACTTATAAAAAAATGGATGGTAAAAATATTGTTTGCCTTTTTTTACGGCACTTCAAAAATTACCTGAAATTCATGCTTCTAGACCAGAATACCCCCTTAAACAAACAAATGTTGTTAATTGTATGCAGCTTTATTTTGATGGCAACAACAGATTTACCTACATATAATATTACTTATAATAATTAATTACTAAAGACAAAACAAATTTTCCAGCGTTTAACTTTATTGCCTATTTATTTACAATTTATTTTAAATATTGAATTATTTTTAATTAAATACATTAAAATTACATACCTTAGTAATAATAACTTAAACAATCATATAAGTATCATAAAAATAATCTAAATTAATAAAAAATACTTTTACAATACTTTAAACTTTCGCTACAGCGTTACAGTAGGCGTCCTAATTTTATAAGAATTATCCAATTATCTTAATTTGATTCTCAGCAAAAAATTATAATTGGTAATCATTATTTATTCATTATAATAATTGGTAATCATTATCAACGAAACAATACTTGGTTTTCATAATTGTTGGTAGATTCGTAACAACCGGCTTTTTTTGCTTCGGGCATACGGTGATACTGAAAAAAAAAAACAATAACCATTTATTAAGAAATTTAATTAACTAAATTACTAAAATATGTATTTTCATATCATTATTTAGAGCGCTACTTTTGTAAAATTTGTTACAAAAGAAAGTTAATCTTACAAATTGACAATTTTCGCGCGATAAAAAATTTGTTTTTATGTTGAAAAAGGTAATAACACGATCTAATTACACAGGTCTTGCAACGACCGGACCAGAGGGCTCGGATCAGGGCTCAGGCAGCTCTGATCCATTGGTAGAAGGAGCGATGATGGACGCTATACGTCCCAATCTTCGTCGCAGGGTCAAAAGGCGGCACAGGGTGTTGACCTTCCGGCTGACGCAGGTACTTACCGGGCACGGGAGCTTTGGTAAGTACCTGCATCAAATTGCGGGAAGGGAAGTCACCCCTGCCTGCCACGAGTGCGGCGCGCCGATAGACACGGCGCGTCACACTCTCGAGGAGTGCGCCGCCTGGGGGCCAGCGCCACGCCCTGGTGGCCGTGATCTCGTTGTCGAGCGTGGTCCACTGCATGTTTGGCAGCGAGAGGTGCTATTCGGCCGTGGCCTCTTTGGCGAGGAAGTCATGACTTTTAAGGAGGCTGCGTAGCGGGAGCCTGAAGCAGACGTTAACGCTGACCCGCTCCACAGGAGATGACCGGGGAGAAGGAGACGCCGCTACGCGCTACTTCACCCTCCGCACTAGAGTGGGACGGGCACCTATAATCCTCCCACTCGCCACCAGGGCAATAGAGCGATCCCGTTGCCCACGAGCGCCGGGGGTTAACCGTCGGGGCGTTACGGTTGTATACGCGAGCGATCCCGTGGCGCCCCATTACGACGATGAGGGCACTGGTGGGTTTTAGCGGGTGTTCTGGCACGTTATGCGTACCAGCGAGTCCCACATATCCGCCGCCTCTCCGCGGCGGGATGCGTAAATGCATTTCACAGCGTTAAAAAAAAGGTCTTGCAACGACAGTAGTGGGGTACACCGGCTTAATGTTGGCTGTTCTTTTCAATTTACAGCCGCCAGAGGCATGACGATAGATGGGTGTGCTGTACAACGAAATCAATTCATGTTTTGAACAATGTCAAATCCAAACGAAACAGTTAAATAACAAAATGACAACAAAATCGCAAAATCAATTATTAAATAACACAATACTTGGGAAAGAAAAATATACACTGTATGACTGAAAATGAGAAATAAGACTGAGTCGCTTACAGTCGCTTGTCACTCAACGGGCATGCAGAGTGCGTACCAGCGGCTCGCAACTTCTTACCCCTTCTACTTTCTTATTTGACTACCTACAATGGTTATACCACATCAACAAACAACTAAAAATCAAATGGTAATTGTGGTATCACTGACTGAAATAACAACATATCAACACTAAAGATTTTTTTATAATCTTCAAATTCAAATACTTTTGCTTAAATAACACGTAGAATTTATTTTAGTTATAAATTATATTCAAGACCATCCAAGGGTAATTATAGTCTCATTTTGTCGATAGATACTGCTTCTAATGACCTATATCACTAGTTTTAGTACTGTAAAAAGGGGTGAATAGGGATCGCATAAAACGAGGAATGAAATTTACTAATGATTTTGACTACATTAAGAACTTCCAAATTTATATAAATTATTTTACCGATATAGTATTCGTACCTATTCAACCCGTTTTACAGTAATTATTTCTTCCTCGACAGATTAAGTTGGTAATATTGATGTAGATAATCGAAGAGAAATCCTATCCCGCACCCATCGATAGCATCGACGTACAGCGGCGGTGACGCGAATGAAAAGTTATAAACACGATCGTACTAATCTCTCACTACTGAAATTGTGCTACGTTGCAATACCTGTATTTAAGACCGTGGGTAATAACAACAAAGTATTCATCCAACTTAGTTCTATTTTCTAAAACGTTTCCTCCCACAAAATAAAAAAAAAATACTTACAAATTAAATATACTTACACGGTGTTATATTCGATTGATGTTATCTTTATGTATTCAATATAAATGCTGGATGATTTCAGTAGTCTCCAAGTTATTGGATTTAGAAGGTTGGTTTCATATTTCCATTCAACAATAACTGTTAGGGGGGGGAGTCCTGTGTCCTTAAACGACATCAACTTGGTATCTAAGTCCCCTGGCCTATAGTATTTCCTAAAAACATAACAAAGATTTTAATTATTAGCAAACTTTATTGAGATTGTAATGTAAGATATATTTTGATGACGCTAGTAATAATAATTTGATTATTAAATATTATAAATTGTTTATTTTTCAACGGTCATACGTAATAATAAATAATAATAAATAAATATTAACCAACAATCACACCACGTTAACCTAGCTCCGTGCTAAGTTCGTAAGAACTTGTGTTACAAGTACTAGGAACGGAAATAAATTTAAGAAATGTATATAAATACATATATATATATATATGTCCATGACCCGGTGCAGACATCTATACTCGTCATACAAATTATCTACACTTGGCGGGATTCGAACCCGCGACCTCTGCGTAAAGTGTCCAGTTTACCTGACCACTCGACAAGCCGGCCGTTAGGCACGAATAAAAAAAAAAGGTCGTACGTAAAATTGACATGTACATATCGAGACTGGCGTCATAATGATTAATTTTATCGATACATCATTACAATTACTATTCAACGCTAAACAATAATGTAAATTATATAAACAAAGATAACTCAGTTCCGTGTACAAGGAAACGTATCTTAATCGTTTATATAACCATTGTCAATAAATTAAATATTTTTGAAAACAAAATTAAAAATAAGTATATTTAGATAACTTCTGAACTTTATATACTACGTTTTAATTTAAATTGTTTGAAATCAATACAGGCAACACAACTATTGAAAATGCGTTTAAAAAAAAATAGGTAATCCCTACTAATATATAAATGCAAAAGTAAGTCTATCTGTCTGTCTGTTACGCTTTCACGCCTAAACCACTGAACCGATTTTGATGAAATTTGGTATGAAAATAGAACTGAACTTGGGAAAGGACATAGGATACTTTTTATCGCGAAAATAAGGGTAGAAGGCGTTGAAATATGGGACGAAAGTTTGTATGGAAGTTCCTTATTGTCAAACATAAAATCATGTAAGATTGTTCAATTGTTTAAGACAAAGACAAAAAAGCGTGCACGGGGAAAGGAGGGGGGCATACCGGGCGGTAGGCGGGGCGCGGAGCGGCGGCGGCGGCGGCGCGCTTACCATTTCGCGCGATATAACCGAATTCCATGCGGGCGAAGCCGCGGGCGGAAAGCTAGTATCTTTAATACTTTATTTTTATTTTTGATATCTTATTTGAAATTATCGCCTATAAATGTTGCCTATTCCCCGCGGTTTTCCCTCGTCAGATCTTATCTCTTGGGAATTTTATGACGCTTATTTATGGTAATATAGATCTTCAAAAATTTATATCAACCGGTTTAGTAGTTGAAGTGTGAGAATTAACAAAAAAACAAACGTCCATACATCTTCGAAAACTTTCGCATTTATAATATAGACAACCCTTGCAGTTTTATCTGCAGTGTTACTCATGCTAGGGATATTATCCGCCAACCCGCAGTGGAGCAGTGTGGTGGATTAAGCTCCAACTCCTCTTCTATATGGAAAAGAGGCCTTCGCTCAGCAGTGGGTTGTTTACAGGCTGATACAGTAGCTGATACAGCAGTACAGGGTTTAACAGATTATAAGATACTCACTGTTCTTCATTCATGAATCTATGATCACTTTGGTTATTATTCCTATCAACGAGTGTTATAGAAACTCTCCCAACGTCAGGACCGTGAACTCTGCTTTCAGTTGAATTTGACACCTTCAATGTTACTTCGTAATGAACTCCTGAAAAGTAGAACAGAAAAATTTATGACAAATTATGACATACTAGCATCCGCACGCGGCTTCACTCGCGTGGGTGTATTGATTAAAAGATATCCAAACAGCTGAAACTATAGTCGATTTGATTGGATATTGACGTGACCGTCGGTAATACAGTGCAACGGTATTACAGTACTCAGGGTTGGAACTTCATTACTGGAATGCTAGATGGCGTTGAAGTAGCTAGATTTTAAATTTTTGGGACAAACCATTTTTTTTTTATCTTTTGTATAAAATATATATTTTTTAATAAAAAGTACCCTATGTTACTTCTAATACCTCCAAGAATATGTGTACAAAGTTTCATGATGATCGGTTAAGTAGTTTTCACGTGAAAGCGTAACAACACACTTATAACATGATACAAGTCGGTTTTTGTTTTTTAAACCTTTAATTATATTGTGAGAAGTTATATACAAGCTATAAAATATCACAACTAAAAAGAGCGGAACTGAGCGGATCTGAGAAGTGACAAAATTAAAAACTGTTGGAACCACGTAGGTAGATTATCATTTAAAAGGTCTACTTACTGCAAAACGGTTTTGAACCTCCAGTTAAAGAATATAATGCTATGTTCGTGTTTGAATCGACAAGGCCTCCTGTTTGAAAACTTTTGTATACCTTTTGTGAGTGTAGACCCATCGGTATGCATAGATGTTTGTTATCGCATGTCGTACAGTTACCTTCTAAAAATGCCTAGAAATAAATAAAAAAATATATATATAAAGTTTTGGAGAATATATCTTATATCTTTAAACGAGCAATTCTTGTATATATATAATCTGAATCTCGGAAACGGCTCCAACGATTTTCATGAAATTTAGTATGTAGGGGGTTTCGGGGGCGATAAATCGATCTAGCTAGGATTTATTTTTAGAAAATGTCATTTTATCCCTTTTTTTACGCAATTAAAAAATATCATTAGAATACGAAGGTAAATTTCGCTGTCATTAATAAGTTTATAATAGCTCGAATGGGTATCGGGCGGATTTGAAAGAAGAAGACCCGGGTTCTAATCCAGGTCTATAGATCAATATTTTTTCCTTTTTTTTTTCAAGTTTCTTTTTTTGTGAGAAAAACTATTATTAAAAGCTCTTTTTATTTAAATGACCAGTTCCTATTATTTTACTATTATGTCAGTCAGATCGAAAATATTATTTATGTTTCATCAGTATGTAAATATAATTCTATATAGTATCTAAATATAATTTAACCGAGCAAAGCTCAGTCATCCAGGTACTATATTTTTACGACAATAAATATTTATGTTAACTACTTGGTAATACGACGACCATTCTGGTGTAGGGTACTATTCTTCTCTACCGGTCACCGCTGATTTCATACTAAAAACGTATTTCCAAGTACTGTATCAGCTTGTAAACCACCCACTGCTGAGCAAAGGCCTCTTTTCCATATAGAAGAACGATTGGATCTTAATCCACCAAGCTGCTCCAATGCGGGTTGGCGGATAAATTCTCTACTATGAGTAACGATCGATATCAGGTGTCTATGATAACAACCGGGACCAACGGCCTTACGTACTTTCCGAGGCACGGTGGTGAGTGCCACAAGAACATACACCCAGACCGGAAACAACTATTTGTACAAATACAAATATCTGTCCCGAGCGGGAATCGAACACGTGACAACCGGCGCGCGGTTCGAGGCGACCACTCGCACCACTACACCAGAACGGTCATCAAATAAACTTACCTCATAAGATTTACACTGGATGCCCATGAATGGACAAGATGGCGCTACACTTTCAGTAAACAATTCGTAACTCCTCTCGTGATTACAGCTGACGTACTTGACAACTTGTAAATACATGTCATTATCTATTCCCTGGTAGTTAGTCCCGTCGTTCTTACATCCAGGCTGTATCGAACCCCCATTAGGATAGAAATCTACATGACCAATCGGTTCTGATATACCGAAACCTGTAACAAAATGTCAAGAAAATATTTTATATTAGCTTCTACTCGCGGCTTCGCCTGCGTGGATGTTGGTTATCGCGACAAAAAAAAAGTTTCCTATGTTACTTCTAATATATCTCCAAGAATATGTGTACTAAGTTTCATGATGATCGGTTAAGTAGTTTTCGCGTGAAAGCGTAAGTAACAAACTTACTTTCGTATTTATAATATTAGTATGATTATTATTATTAATAAAATAGACCAGTGCCGAAGCCTTTGAAAATGGTAAAAAGTAAAAAAAAAATAATAATAACGGTAGGATGAAAACCATTGGAAAAGGAAGAGAATATAACAAAAATGCAGGGAAAAATAAATTACGGGCGATCTGAGGTCGGGAAGGAGAAGGGAAGGGGGGTTTAAAGGTAAGAAACGGTTTATCCCGATTTATGGCAAAACTACAAGTCCTGTGGAAAAAAGTTAAATCGCAAAGTTGTAGGTAATAAAAAGATCTACAGTTTTTGTATTTACACTTTTTTCACATAACCTCAAAAGAAAAAATTATTTAAAAAATTATCGGCACTGATCTAACAACCACACCTAAAAATTACAAATGAATAACAAAATATGACACCTATTTTACACACATCTTTAACACATTTTTGATAAGTTTTGTTATGAGTGTGTATTTGTTTTTATAGATTTTTTTTATGTTAAAAATAATTACTTTGTTAAATGTTATCTATTCCTTCCTTCAGCAGAGTAACAATAGTTGTATATATATTTGTTTTAGACATTCTTTTCATTGAAAAAAAATTGTGAAAGCAATTAGAGAAACTGAAGAATATCGAACCTCAACTCAGGCAAAACCGAGAAGGGCTTTCTAGTATAATTTTTAAAAAATATAAAAAAGATTCTAACTGTGTAACTAGTGGAATATGTCTTATGAATAATTCCAATTCTGTATATTAATCAAATCAATTATATAAATCAGTTAAAACTAAATAATCAAAAAAGGTGACACTTTTTATCGGACATTATTAATGACGTAAGTACTAATATAAATTAAATATATTTGTATAATTCAGACTCAGTATGTCATTTACCTGAGAAATATAAGGGCACGGCGTTAGTGTGAATAATGTCAACATAGTTCGCATCCGATCTGTCCAAGCGTACTAATGTAACAGTATTACTGAAATAAGGGGCTGCGGGATCCAATCCTGTTATCCGTCCCAATTTTAAATTAAATTTCTAAAAAAAAATATAGTTTATTAAAGATAATTTGTATAGTGTTTCAAATAATAATCACTACAATAGACCTTATATCACAGTCATCATCTCCCTGCCCTTATCCCATTTATGTAGGGTCGGCACAACATGTTTTCTTCTTCCATTCCTCTCTATTATTCGTCACTTCAGCGCTTACTCCTTTCTTTCCTATGTCCTCTCTCACACAATCCATCCATCGCTTTTTTGGCCTGCCGATCGCTCTTTCTTCTTTTTTTTTTTGTCGCTGGGGAATCCATTTACGGATGATATCCAGGATGCCCGGATAGGCAGTCTTAGACCTATGTCGGACTCGGCACTTTGGAAGTGCAATACCGTACTAAACCCCTGCGGGAGCCTTCAGCCGCTTTAATTGGAGGGTCCCGGATCTGCAGGTAACAGGATCCCTCCAGCGACAGGCTGGCCTCGGCAAAAAGGTCAGACTTCTCCTCCATGGGGACTGTCCGGCTCACCTCTGAACAGTCCCGACGACGCCGTGTCTAGCAGGACCGGGTTCCCATCCCGGCCCGACACGGGCACAGGAGCGTTACTGGAGGCGCATTAAGTAGCGCCTCCTACGAACCCTTATTCGTCGCCCGCGGATGGAGGCCACGTCGGCGGCCTCCTCTCTCACCCGCTCGTCGGCCTCTTCTGGGACATTACTGTCTCGCAGAAGGAGACCATCGCCTTCCAGGAGTCGTCGTCGCCGAGCATCGCGATGATAGTGCTCGGGAGCGACAAGTCCCCTCAATCGCTCTTTGTCCTTCGACATTCATCCCTAACATTCTTTTACCAATATAGCGTTCATCCCTCCTCATTACACGCCCATAACACGCTAACCTACTGCTCCTCATTTTTTCCGTCACTGGTGCTACTTTCAAACTTCCCCTTATATACTCATTTCTAACCCGATCTTTCCTCGTCACTCCACATATCCATCTCAGCATTCTCATCTCGGCTGCGTGCACTCTTCTTTCATCCGTCACTTTCGTTGCCCAACAGTCTGATCCATATATTACAACAAGTCTTATGATCGTTTTGTAGATTTTCCCCTTAAGTTTAAGGGGCATTCGTGGATCACAAGCTGTTCCAGAGACCTGTCGCCATTTCATCCATCCCGCATTTATTCTATTTTTCACGTCACGGTCTACATTGCCGTCATTTTGGATTAATGACCCAAGGTACCGGAAGTTGGAGCAGACTGGTAGGGATACACCATCCAAGGCAATATGGGAAAAACTGGATAACCCGCTGAAATCGCAGAACAAGTGCTCAGTTTTGGTTCTACTTATTTTTAACCCCACGTTCTCCAGTCTTTCCTACCATTTTTCCAATCTGCTCTGAACCTCAAGAGCATTATCTCCGACAAGAACAATGTCGTCGGCTAATAGCATACACCAGGGTGCTTCCTCCTGTATGTCTGATGTTAGAGCATCCATAACTAGGAGGAACAAATTCGGACTTCAAGCCGACCCCTGGTGCAAACCGACAGTCACATTGAACTTGCCAGTGACTCCGGCTTCGGACCGGACGTGTGTACTAGCTCTATCATACATCGCCTGAACAAGTCGTACGTACTTCTCTGGCACACCTTTCACTTTCATAGCCCACCACAGAACCTTATATCACAGTATACAATAAAATTAGTAAAACCATTTATCTTATTGATATTGTTATCCCCAACACCCAAAACATTCAATCGAGAATTTGTGCGAAATTAACCAAGTATCAATACTTAGCCATATATCTATAGCGAGATTGGAAAGCAGACACAGTCCATATACTAGCAGAAATTATATCGGCAACGGGTATAGTACTGAAAAGCTTAAAGCTCAGTTTAGATATTCTCCAGCTAGCGAAGTATACACTCTACAATCTCCAAAAAGCGACTATTCTCAACAGTTACCGAATCACCCGAAAATTTCTCACTAAATCAGCGATATCTAACGCTTGTGTAACAATATAATTAAGTATTTTTATAACTTTATCACGCCTTGGCCATGACCCGTGTGATAATAAGTAAAACCCCTCTAATAAGGGAGTAATATGTAATGTATACAAGAAAATAATAATAATAATAAAAAGATATACAGCGTTGAAGAATTGGCTATGGTAAGTGTAAAAGATTACCTTTTGCAAAGTGTGCCCACAATAACCTCCCAAATGTGCCCCCAATGAATGTCCAATATAGTGAAAATTGTCCAAATTTGATAACTGCAGCATACCCTATAACAAATCATTATAAATCAGAGATCAGTTCTAATTTAAATTCAAGTTAGAGACTTTAAAAAAAAAATACGTCATAACTGGCTCGTTGGCTTAGTGTAATATAATATTCATATATCTATTATTTATACGTACATATAAATAATACATATATAAATTAATATATACTCATTTGCAAAAAAAACGGGCGGTTTCGATTTTCTTCCTGGCTGAAAAAAATAAAATACCAAAAAGGTTTTAATCATTTGAACATGTTACTGGCCAGTTATAAAAGTGCCATAATGTTTATAGGAGTACATTCCAAATTCAAATTTTTGACTGAGCCTGGTTTTCAAAGAAAATAACTTTTAACTACATTTTGTGGCGCGAATTCCCTATACTTAATATCGACTCTAATTAACTTTTTGTCAATTTTTATTAAATTATCCGGTGTCCTTGACATTTAAAAGTATTGTTATTGCTGTTTAGCAATCTCGAAAATGGTAGATAAAGTGATAAAAGCGAGCAAAATTATTGCGCTGCTTGAAGAAGGTTGCAGTAAATGCTTCGTGGCTCAGAGGCTAAATGTGAGTCGGTCGACAGTTCAAAGGACCTGGCAGCGCTATCAAGAGACCGATTCCGTCAAGAGAAGGCCTGGTTCTGGCAGAAAGACATGTACCGAACCACGGGATGATCGTTTTCTAGTTAGTCAAGCGTTGAGAAATCGCAAATCTTCTTATGTGGACCTCAAGAACACCCTCGAAGAAGTAAGAAATGTGCAAATTAGTCTATGGACGGTCAGGAGGAGGCTTCTCGCTGCTAATATACACAGTCATCGCCCGGCACGCGGCCCTAAATTACTCCGTGGACATCGAGTTGCCAGGCTTAGCTTCGCTCGAAATTGTGTGTCATGGACTCATGAAGACTGGGATAGGGTATTGTTCTCCGATGAAGCCAGGATATCTCTGCATGGTGAAGACCGACGTCGGCAAGTGCTACGTAGACGAGGAGAACGCTTTGCAGAGGCATGTTTTGAAGAAATCACACCTTATGGAGGGGGCTCTGTTATGTTTTGGGCAGGAATAAATTCTATGGATCGTACGGAGTTAGTCTTCATCGAAAACGGTACACTGACTGGACACCGATACATAACGGAAGTTCTAATTCCTTATGCACAACCCGCTTTAACCGCTCTTGGCGAAAACTCAATTTTTATGGACGACAACGCTCGCGCCCACCGGTCTGGCGGTGTGGATGCGTATATGCTAGAAGTCGGAATTCGTCGTTTGGACTGGCCAGCTAGAAGTCCGGACCTCAATCCCATAGAGCATGTCTGGGACGTTCTGAAGCGACGAGTGAGATCAGTGCAGCCGGCTCCGCAGACCATCAGAGAGCTAAAGAATGTGATTACCGCGGAGTGGGAACGTATTCCCCAAGAAACCATAAAAGATATACTCACTAGCATGCCCAGACGAATGCAAGCTGTGATTTCAGCACGAGGGGGTCACACTCAATACTAAACTTTTATCTGCTTTTAATGTATTCAAGAAAAACAAAGAAATTAACGCGTTTCATTTTTATTTAGCGAGCAGGTACAATCATAGTGTTTTGAGCTTAAACATTATTTCTTAATAATTTAATTAAAATGTTATGATAAAACTGATGAAAACTATTCCTTCCTAATTAATTTATAAAATTCTGAGGATAACAATACCTAAAATTGTCAAACAAACTAATAGTAACTATAAAATAGTTCTTTGCTTAAGTGCCCGTTTTTTTTGCAAAAGAGTTTATATGTACTAGTAGATTTATTTAATAAACTATATCAGTCGGTTGTTGCCTAAAACACAGGCTTGAAGTTGTCTAACCTTAGGAACAGACTACTGCGTGTGTATGTTAAGAATATTTATTTATTTAATTTACATTAAAAAAAACTGTTTTGACAATAAAAACCGACAGTAATTCAATGATACCGAATATTCCGTTTTTTACCTCTACTAAATAACTATTTTATCGTTTAATATGGGACCATCCTTTAGATATAAAATATCAATTATAATAAACGTAATTAACCATATCGATTCTAAATCGGCAAAGAACTATCGAAAGTCGAACTCGAAGGCCGTTAAAAATTCAATTCGTCTTAATTCTACTACTACTACTACAACTACTACTACTATATCAGCCTGTAAACAACGAACTGCTAAGCGAAGGCCTCTTCTCCATATAGAAGAAGGGTTAGAGCTTAATCCACCATGCTGCTCCACTGCGGGATGGCGGATAATGTCCCTACCATTAGTAACGATCATTATCAGATGTCTATGATAATAACCGGGACCGACGGCTTTACGTGCTCTCCGAGGCACGGTGGGAAGACCCAAGACCCAAGGACATACATCCAGACCGGGAACAAATATTTGAACAAATACAAATATTAGTCCCGAGCGGGAATCGAACCCACAACTGCCGGCGCGTGGCGCTGGGCAACTACTCGCACCACTACAGCAGAACGGTCGTCTTAATGTACTTACGTAAATATTATATATAAGGTGAGCAGTCATAGCGCCAACAAGCCTAATGTTGGCAACCGCTTGGCCATAAGGTGGCTGGGATCCTCTACGCCAATCAACGACAATTACTGTTGCTGCATCGTTGCCTTCTAAATTAAGAAGAGCATCCGCCATGTTTTGTATCTAAAATAATTAACGATATAAATAAAGTTAAAAGAATACCCCAATTAATTGAAGATAAATCGTTCAAATTGACGAAAGTCAATTACCATTATAATCTATAAATAATATCTAATAATACATAAAGACCACGTAATAAATGTCATGTCAGTTTTATGACGCTTTTTTTTTCAATAGCAATTATATAAATATACCAAAATAACAGTAACAAAAAAATGTAACTCTAACCCAGAACTTATGTCCACCGTCTAAAAATCCATGTGAAATAAAGTAAAAAGGACCCCTTGGATCAAGATTGGCATTAAGTATTTTTGTTGTGTCCTTAGCTTGCAACAACACCGGTATTTTTCTATTACGTCTTGTAAACACTGCATACCTGCAATAAAAAAAAAACAAAAATATAAAAAAAAATAGTAATTTGTCGACAAATTCATTTACAGGAACATTGTTTTTGCCGACCATATAAACAATTTATCAATGTCAATTTATGTCATTATTGATAAGCAGAACAGCAGTAAATAACTATTATTAATAAATATTTATTTCGAAGACCCGCTCAGCACCAAATTCGTAGGGTCCAAAGTTTTTTGAATCCCTTCGATCCTCTGATAAAGTATATCACAATTAAAATTCGAACTTGTTTATAAATTGATAAAGATACGTCACAATGCAATTATGAGACAATGTTTGTCTTTCATCGGTGTCACGGCCGAGCCCCCTAAATGTTATCGCAATGAACTGTATACTTAGGTATATTTTTAGGAACGCTGCACTTTGAACATATAAGGATACTAGAAAATTCATCTTAATTAATGAAATGTCAAGTATTTATAGCCAATACAAATATAAACTCTTATGCAAATAGAGGGTCAATTACAATATTTCAATGTTTTTTTTATAAGAGAACAGTATGTTTTTTTTTTTATATTTGAGCATGGGACAGTGGGAACAAGAGACAGAATATTAAAATAATATGTTTAAATTAAAGTTATTCAGTTTAGTTTTTTAATTCGGAACTTCTCCACTATATTAAATAATTATTTAAAAATATAAATATTTTATGTAATAATATTTTTTTTTTAAATAAAATTCATGACGTTTTCAGTAAAATGTAACAGTAGTTGAGTAAACATTAACAGTAGGTAATTGGTGTAATCATCTTCTATTAGCTAACACGATGCGCATGTGCATCATATAATCGTTACTTGAACGATAAAATAATAACTAATTAAAAAGGTCTTATCAATTTTACGATTGACAGCGAGTTCGAAATAAACAAAATTTATCTTTATGTACATGTCTAATGAGTGATGACATCATCGCTAGTAAGACACACCCCCTTTTATAGAATGAATTTAAAACAAAAATGAATCTATGTAAATGTTTAAGTCTACTAGCCGATTGCCGTGGTTTTACTCACGTAAATCCCGATTCCGTAGGAATTTTGATATATTAATTGGCATGTTTTATTTTGGAAATTCGCCTATTGAAATGCAAAATTTCATCGTAAATGGTTTCAGCGGTATAGAGTAAGCTTCCATCTATCTATTAATCGTCAAAAGCTTTCACCATAATGGGTGTATTTATCAGAGTTCTTCCAAAAGTAATATAATATATTTGGCTTAAACTCGGAAAATAGGTATTTAATAAGATACAAGTAGTTAGGGGCATTTAATGCAATTCCCCCCATCATAACTGGACTTTTCCCAATGGCACGGCAGTACTTGTTTTTTGCTTAACATCTCATTATTTGAGCATTAATATCACTTGGGTCACTTTATATATGTGGTAGGGGTGGTTGTTACGCGTCTTTGGTTACTTCTTTTTAGAGCTCTTCCAGAGTCGAATAAACATACTCTGAATGGGTTTCTTCAGCGTGAAAAAAAGATTTAAAGGCGGACTCATAAAGGCCAAAATTGGACTAACGAAACTATTTTCAACCGGATTATTCAATAAGTTTGATAAAACACACACACACACAGATAGACACATTTCCAAAGGCAGATTTTCCTGCAAAATCATGCATTACTTAACATAACATTCTTAGATACAGTTTACTGATTTTATAATTTTTGGAAGCCAAATTGGCTAAAAGTATTTTTACCATAGACCTATAAAACTAGCGTATATAGAAATTCGATCAAAGGCTATTACGACTATTGTTTCATGACTTTCTGTTACCGAAAAGTTGGTTGATTGACTTTCTAGACTCTGTACTGTATGCTCTAGAATCTAGAGCATACCATTGTTATTTTCTTGTTTTAGCTAGCCAAAGATACTGTTCTGCCTTCATTCAAATGATTCTTTCAACGTGGTAAGAATTCCGGGCTTTTTACCAAGCACCGTTTTGCTTGCTTTCTAAGGCTTTTAATTTTTAATCAGACCGATAAAACAACTTGTTGTTCGAACAAACAACCAAAACTTCTCAGCTTTATTAATACGTATATATTATAGGTTATTCATTGATAAGCACATCATTATTACTACAATTGCTAGACTGAACTGGCTTTTTTTTCAATATTTTTCAATAAAATAATAATAATTTTAGGGTGTTGAAATATTAGAAACGATATGCGTTGGAAAATTCGAGAACACAGGGACCATTTTATTCCTGCGGAAGTCGAATAAGATGACGAACTTTATAAATAAAAAAAAAAAATTATTACATACTTGATAAGAAATAAGAAAATCAAAATTACTTTTCTTGAAGTAGGTATAATAAATTCAAGTAACACTTGACTGACTAAAATATCAACGTATAGGTCAAACCGCCAATGCTCACTGGTATGTATTACTGGCAGTCTCCATGACTTACTTGCGGCTTCTCATAATAGCCATATATTATAGTTGTTACATAGCTTGTGTAGAGTATAATGTAAACGTATGGAGTTTGTAATGTAGGTACCTACTATAAGATGTTTGAGTTAAAGGGATCGTAGATGTTGTGACTTCACACGCAGTGAAGTTGCATAGTAAACTGGTTGACACCGATATACCGACGTATGTTATTTGTAGGACACATAATCGGATACCGAGACACTTCGTCTCTGAAAAAGTCATCACCATTCCATCCAATATTTTTGAGTAGTTAAACAATTATATAAATATCATCTAAAATATGTGTATAGCTTTCATAGAGAACATGGCAAATCGAAATATTTATAAAGTTATTTATTGTCACACTAACATAAATTATTTATTATAATAGAATTTACAATATCCTCACACGGCCAATATTTACAAATATTATTTATAATACCTATATGGTCTAAAAATCATAATATTTTAAACTACCCGGGAAAAAATGATCAGGACTGATCATGTATGAAAAATGGCCGGGATCAGTCCTGTTCATGTATGATAAGGCTTGTTCATGTATGAGCAGGCCTGTTCATGTATGAGCAGGACTAAAATTGAACAACATCATGTCTGATCAGGTCTGTTCATGCATGATCATATCTGAAGAGTAAAAATACGTTCAGGCCTGACCATACATCTGACCATACATATGTAGGAGCAGGCCTGAAATTAGACATGATCATGCCTGTTCCTGTCTGATCAGACCTGTTCAGCTCCGGTCATTTTTCATCTATGATCAGGCCTAATATTTTTTTCCCGGGTATAGGTATAAAATTCTATTGATAAACATGAATAATATTTTAATTATTATTTTTTTTATACGTATAAATATTTTAAACGAGATATTTGTTTATATAATAGAAGAATGTTTATATACCATTATCACAGTATTATAAACTATTGAACAGTTTGTGATGAAAATTGGTACGTTGACAAGCCTGGAAAATCATAATTATAGGATAATTTTTTTCCAAAAATACGCGGGTAAACAGCTAGTTAAAAATTACTGTAGTTTACGACGTCGAAATAAAACATAACAAGATTTTTTATTCACTTACCTCACGCCCAGTGTCTCAGGAGAAACGGGGAAATAGTTGTCCGGACGGTGTTCTGTCCACGGATAAGCTTTCGAAAAGCAACCGTAGGGGCTGTAGCATCGTTCTAACTCCGCATCATCTTTACATTAAAAAATATACATATTCAGTTTAAAAACGTAAACTGATTAAATTATACAATATTCATTAAATTAAAATGTATTTGGGGCATTCCATGCCAACTCGTCCTACCAATGGATTTTGCATCTCCGATTGCGTTGAAATTGGGGCTCTTTTTATACCCCTTAAAAAAAAGGTTTTCCAGATTTTTTTCAAATTTTTTCATCCCGCCAATCGGGACTAGGTTCGAGACTAGGGTCAACATTCGTGTTTTGGGGAGTAATATTTTTGTAGTAAAATTTTAAAATCGCTGTTTTAAGCTTAAAATAATAATAAAAAATCTATAATTAATAATAGAAATATTTAGAAAATTCATCAAAAAATACAAATTAAAAAAAAAGATCCAAGTCGGACAATTTTCCACTAAGTTATGGCTATTTAAAAAAAAACACGAAATCTTAAAAAAAAATCATAAAAGCGTTTTTCTAGGGGTACAAAGAAGTGCCCTAATTTCAGCGAAATCGGAGATGCAAAATCCATTGGTAGGACGAGTTGGCATGAAATGCCTCATTTGTATAACATTCATTATGGCACAAGAAACAAAATCGAATTGAATATCTGTCACATCTATTAATGAATGTTTTACGAGCGAAAAGCAATTAAAGTACTCGTAGTTCAGTAGATATCGAACCATATGAAATGTTCGTAATTAATTAAATAATTGTAACATAAAAATAACTAACCATAAAATGTGCTAGGGAAATTTGTAACACCAGTCGAATATTGTTTTTCCATTAACATCACTATAGTTTGCAACATTAGAGTTGCACTCGTTTTATTAAGCATTTTGAAACGTCAACCCGCCGAATGTTTATTGGAACAATGTATAACTTTAACTAAACCGAAACTCGAACCACGTGCTTGTGTCACAGTGTCACTGTACTTTATCAAACGTATCTGTAATGAAATTTAATTCTGTTGTGTATCAAACCGTACCACTAATAGCTCTGTTGAGTTTGTAATGAATTATTTCCAAGGCGTCTCTCGTTTAAATAGTACATATATACAAGACAACCTCCTTTGGTACATAACGTGAACTAATAGATCCGCATTGCTGGTAGTTTGCAGACGTTCCGGGATATGCTGATAAGAGGGGTTACGACGTTATCAATACTCAATTATTTGTTAAATGCTATTGACGCACGAACGGTCTGCCGATTGTGAAGAGTAATTAATGATCTCGATGTGTATGTGCTACGGCTTCAGTGTAATGATCACTGCGCTGAATTTATCTACCATCTAATAAAGGTCTAGACGAGATGATGAATTATAGGGCGAGGAAACTACAAATTTAATAAACAAACGTAAATAAAAACAATACATTTTTAATAAAAAAAGAAAATACATATGTTTGAAAAAACAGATTGTATAAATATATAAATATCTATAAATAAATACTGCCTATAATATTATGGTATTTTAATTATAAGACCTATAACAAATCTATCGAAATATTTTAAAAGACATTTAAAAATATATTATTAAGGGGAGGTACCTGCGTAAATTTTTGAAAAAAATCTTTTTTTCTTGTTTTTGTTTTCTTGTAAAATCTAAATTTTACGTTGAAATTCGCAATATCGTAGAAGTTGGGTGTTAGGCCCTTCGTACACAAGGCTACGCAAATCTTCGATACTAATGTTGTATACTACATTAATATCAAGTCGTGAGTATCGAGTAGCGCACAGTCCGTACACACGACATTGAATCGCAAGACGCGAATTGCCTATTCAGTCACTATAGGTGTACCGGTTAAACAGATCACACTTTTACCAAAATGTCTGACACAAGTGATGATGAAACTATAATTTTGTACTATCTTTATCGGAAACAAAGAAATCGTCGTAACAGAAGATACTGGGTTCATCCGTATATAGAGAGAAACATAAAGTGCAGACTATTTGTAGCTGCAAAAGAATTACAACAAACAGATGCGAAATTCTTATCATTGTACAGAATGTCTAAAGAGAGTTATATTCATTTAGTGGATTTACTTGTTCCACATATACACCAGAGAGACACACACATGAGACAGTGTGTGAGCGCAGAGGAAAGGATTCTAATAACAATCAGGTATGCTTTCAATTAGTTTTATTAAATATTAACATTTCAAAGTAAGATTGAATTTTAATGATAGTATACAGAACGGAACCCCTCAGAAATCTGCACGAAATCTTAACTGCGTCATTAATTCTTGGTGTAATTTACTTCACCCACAGTGTTTTGGAGTAGTTGAATATATGTAGCTTCATTTAGTCCATCGTCGGCTGTATATTCGATTATATCAGTATTGGGTAATTTTATGCCAGTTGTTACCTGCGAGTATGATTTACTTGGGTGTTGTATTTCGGGTACTACAAATGTAGATGTCTGCGAAGATAATACACTTGAAGAATTTGGTATATGAACTAAGGCCGACGTTTGCGTAGATGAAGTGGGAGGTACATTCAGTATGTTTTCTATTACATCTATAACTTGACGTTTGAATGATCTTATTTGTGTTGATGTCATACAATTTAAGTCTGGCAGCAAACTTAACAAAAACATCTTGTTGGCGTTATTATTTGACGACTCATCATTGATATTCTGCTTGCTCATTTTCATTTTTAAATATTCACTGAAGAGTTCATCATTCTCGTTTGTTTTAATCTTATGACGCTGAGAGGAACTACGCCAAGTTGAAACAGATAACGGGGTTGGAGTACGTTCAGTTGGTTCACTGGAGGATGCAGTAGGTGATGTCGGGGGCGGTGGTGATGTCGAGGGCGGTGGTGATGCCGAGGGTGGTGGTGATGTTGAGGGCGGTGGTGATGTCGGGGTCGGTGTACATGCTTGTGATTCATTGTCTTGATTAATCGGATTAGACAAACTACCAGATGAAATTCCAGCAGATTTTATATAAGGAAGAGCAAACTGCATTGAATCTGTCAAATAGTATTTCTTTTTTTTTGATGATCCACTAGCCGGAGGTTTTAAGTTTCGTACGAAAACAGAACGGAGGTTTTTCCATTTTTCTTTCGCTTGCAGTCCTGAAAGTTATAAAAATAAATCAAATTAGTCAAACAAAGTGTAAAATTAATGATACAACTGTTTTAGGTATTTGGCAACTGGCGCAACATTCACATCGATTTCTTTATATTTTGCTCGAGGAGACTCTACAGTATCAAGAATAATTGGAGAAACAACAGCAATAATATGGGATGCCTTGAAAGATATTTATATGCCAACACCGGATAAAAATCAATGGAAAATAATAGCACAACGTTTTCAATTGCTATGGAATTTGCCAAATTGTTTGGGTGCACTAGATGGAAAGCACATAAGAATAGAAAAGCTACCAAACACAGGATCTCTTAACTTTAACTACAAGTCGTATCATTCAATTGTTTTAATGGCATGCAGTGACGCTGATGGTCTCTTTACATACATCGAAACGGGATTTGCTGGCAGAAACAGTGATGGTGGTATATTTCGTGCTTCAGCAATCAAACATTTCATTGAAGGGGGCAATCTTGACCTACCTGCTCCTTTACGATTACCCAATGATGACAACGACTACAAATTTCCATTTTACTTTGTAGGAGATGAAGCGTTTCCGCTATTGCATTATTTGCTACGGCCATATCCACAAAGAGTACTTGATAATATGAAGAGAATATTTAACTATAGATTGAGTAGAGGAAGGAAGACTGTAGAATGCGCGTTTGGGATGATGACGGAGAAATTTCAGGTTCTAAGCACTGCAATAAGATGCCACGACTATATAAAGATAAATAATATTGTAAAATCAGCATGCATTTTACACAACTATGTTAGAAAAAGGGAAGGGTTTCCATATCGTACGTATGAAGAAAATTCCAGTAGTATACATGACATCATTATACAACCTCAGCAAATTCAATTGAATGCGAACTCCTCTCCAAATATATTAAGAAACTATTTAGCTAATTACTTTCTAAAACCTCAGGCAGCACTCCCATGGCAATATAATTATATTGCATAAATATTGTTAGTATGTTGTGTTGTGTCAAAAAAAGAAATTCTGTAAATGCAAAGAAATATTTTACTGAACTAAACACCATTAAGTACTGTAACAAGTTCCATTTTCTAATTTTTACTACTAATTTAACATCAGATATTACTTGTGTTTTGTTTATGATTTAGTAGATACAGATATCTGGAATAGTCCGAACTAAACTTTATGGTGGTTCTGTTAGCTTCGCAAGCAGGTATGCGTAGGTACAGTTAAATCGAAAAGAATGAGATGAGTGGATATAAATAAAATATTAAATATGTTATTACATGTCCTTATTTTATAGTTACAATAGTTTATAACAATATGAATGCCTACTATATATGTGCCTATAGTGCCTACAATTCTTAACCGACAATTATAAAAGAGTTATTTCTGAGATGTTGTTCGAGACAAATAAAAATGATTCCAGATATTAATTATAGATATTAGATATAATTTTTCGTAGGCTTTTTAAAAGTGTTTGTGACAACCTATTTACAGAAATAAATTACTTTGAATTTTAGATGATTGTACAGTCCGCGAGGCATTTTAAGTGGCACAAAAATATGTTATCATCGAAAAATTTACATAAAATACACAAAACAATCAATTATTTTATAAAATAAATATTTAAATAAAATAAATAAATAAAACAGTCAATAATAAAACAAGTAAGTAAAAATAACAAAACAAGTAGGTTACGAAACAATCGAAAACTATTAAAAACTCGAATGTACGTGGACAAGTTTACGCATGTTTGTGCGTGTGTTTGTATGGTACGGACACAACACAGACGACGCACGATGTTAATCACGATCCTAAATCACAACAACAACGTTGGCAATCCGGCTTACGACATCGGCTATCATAATAAAATGTACACAAAATATCGTGTATGGGTATATACACAATAAAACTTAATAATAAAAAAAATATACCGCCAAAAAGTGTTTTTTTTTTACTAAATTACTGACTATGTTTAAAACTATAAAAATATACCAACCTGTTAAATTAACGGCCTTTCCTACTGCTGCCCAAGCTTTTTCTGTAATCTCTTTTTTAGAATATTCTTTTAAGTTATAATTATATAAACAAGGATATTTCTCCACCTCAGAAACAAATTTAATATTTAAAATTTGCTCTGCCATCTTGGAAATCGCCGCGACTTATGTAGCGACGATCTCGTCCGGCAGGTAGCGCACGACTGGCGCGACGCGAGTCGCGGGACCAATGTCGGCGACGCGACCCGTGTACGAACCTCAATGGATTTGTATGGCGGTAATCGCTTGAAGACTAAAATCGTCGAGTATCGAAGATTTGCATAGCCTTGTGTACGAAGGGCCTTATTCTACAATAGGCGACAGAAGCAATGAAGGGTTGACCGTGTCCACCGATGGGACATATAATATTGCCACATGCGTTTTTAACTGTGGGGCAAAATCCTATCTCCAAGTGATGGATGCTTTGGTAATTCAAGTCGGGAGAAATGCTGACAGGCAAAGCGAGATCGAAGATGCGGACCGCATTGCGAAGGCCGACATTAAAAGTTTTAACACGACTCGTGAAGGAAGAATTCAGACATTACATTCATTGCAGAAAATCGAGAATTGCAGTTGACAAAACAGCAAGTACTTCGGAGGGACCAATGTATGGCCCTGATTGCTGATTAACTGTAAAGTAAAAAATATCTCTATCTTGCGAGTAATTTTTCTGACCAACTTCGAAATAGCATCGAAGTAGACTTTAAAAAAACGATATTTACTCCTTTTTTTCATGTTTAAAGTTCGGAGAGTATTGTATAAATATTTTATGTTGAAATTCTGCAATTGCCAAAATTATACGGCGAATTTACCCAAAGATCGTGCAGCGGCCCAACGGCCGAGCGCCAGGGTTGGCATTGTTTTAAAAAAGTATTTTAAACAGTGTTTAAAACACTTGGATACATGTATACGTGTTGGAAACGTGTTTTAAAACTTTCCCGAAACACAGGGGGCGGCTCGTGTGTACGGATGGATGAAATTTGAGTGTGAGCGACGTGCGTGTTGCGTGTGAGTTTAAGCAAGTAGAGGCGATTGTTTGTTGGATGATTCTTGTTGGAATTAAGTTAAATTTAGAAATTGTTTTTAACTAGTATATATTGTATATATGTAGCTTACTAAGGTTGTATGATAAAAAATTAAAATGATGTCAGGACGTAATAATAGTATTAAAAAAAACTAAAAAACACGCTTTTATAAAAATTTAACTATAAAAAAATAATTTTAATTAAGAGATTTTTTTTTAATAAATTTAAATTGAGACTAGTGTACATAAGAAAAAAAAAATGTATTTTATTGTTAAAAAAAAAAAGCGTGGGGTGTATGGTGTCAATGGGTTAATGAAAAACAAATCGCTAATCCTGAAGATCCTGGTAAGGATAACTGGACAATTTAAATTATTGCATAGTCATTGGTCCCAAAGTCGGTAAGTTATCCCAGAAATAGGTGATCGGATAATGAAAAACAAATTCCTAATCCTGAAGATCCTGGTAAGGATAACAGGACTATCTATGTAAATTATTGCATTGGTCCTCGATAAGTCTACTAAGTTTAAATGAAATCTGAATGTTTGAAGTGGGTCAAAATGAAGTCCAAAGGAGTCAGTTACAAACATACAGGTGAATCTAATAAAAAGCGTGTAAAAAGGATCCGCTTTGACGACATTTTAGTGATTTTGGTGGTGAAAAAATAGCACAGTAGGTATCGAACTTTGTATGGGAAATCGAAAACGAAACTTCATTTGCGAGAGTATGTTTCTTGGGGAAAGTTGTTCAGTATGACCAGCATATCATGTGTTTAAAATATCATCGATTGTCCCAAAATTAACCCAGTATAATAGAGTAGATTTAATACGGCTGTAAAATAATGTTTTAAACAAGTTTAAAATGTTTTAAGCAGAGCTGCATAAAAAACATAATAAATGAAAAAAATAACTTTTTTTTCCCAACCCTGCCGAGCGCGTCATTTGTTTACCCATTTTTCAAACGCGATTATCTCGAAACATAGTTTTCAAAGTCGGCGCCAGATGTATCTAGAAAAGGGTTCGTCCGATTTTATCCAAATTTGGACACAAAATTCTTCGATATTTTTCTCATTCGCCACGTAGGGGTTTCTCATTCATTGAACCATGCTTTTTTTGTAATTAAAATCGTCGGAAATTGCGAACGAAAAACAAATGAGAAATTAAAACAGTCGCAATTCCGTCAAAAATGAAAATTTCAAAAAAATTCTACGAGGCGATTTGCTTTGTGTATTATATTTTAAGAATCCGTTCCGTTTTTACGTTTCAGATAAACCGACTGCCCGGAATCCTTGGCACCACAGGCTATGTCAGCGAAAAACACGTCTGTCGCTGACCACTACAAAGGCGCTTTCAGTCAATGGATTTATTTTTAAAAAAATCCTACACATACTTCAATGTATATTATTCAATAATTAAAAAAAAAAGACTTGGATCCAACCTAAACATTGTTTTTTGTGATTAAAATTCCCGAAATTTACATGTTCTTTTTCGCCGTTTACAGTTACCTCCCCTTAAGTACGCACTAAGAAACTAAAACATACTTCAAAAAGTAAATAATGATAGCCTTTATAATTAACTTAATCAATGGACTTTGCAATGAGATAAATTCTTAAAAATATATCTTAAGAAACTACATAAACAACTAAATAATTATTGTAATAAACAAAAGTTCATTCCTTCATTGACCACACTTTGTTTTGATAGACGTGAAAGCCTAAGGTTAATTAAAATCTGACAAGAGATAAATTAAATGCGCAGGAATTATGAGAACATGACGAGACGCAGATGACATTACTGCTGCAGTAAAATAATGTAATGTAACAAGTAACGTTTTATTGTTATTATAAATCATTATAATTAATTTACGTATGTAGTAGCCCTACTGTGATGACTTGCCCTTCCATTATCATTAAACTCTATAAGAACGTACAAACAAAATATTAACAAAAATACCATATTTTGCGGAAAGTTTATAATATCTAATTAGGGAAATAACGACTTCGAATAATTCAAGTGAATTTGTCTTAGTCATGTTTATTCTTTGTTTTAAAATGTTAAAAATAACAGCTACTTATTTTATACTTTAATAGACATTTTAGAAACAATAATTAAACGTAAGATTGTTGGTTTTTTCACAAATAAGCACCTAAAATTAATTTCGTCGTGGGGCATAAATAAGTGACGATGGTGATATGTGGAGTCGAGGAGCTTCAACACGAAGACAGTACCTAAATCATTATATACGCTCACAAATAATACAATATTCCCAACTAACAAATTATCGTCGTACAATAGTTTAGTAAACGTTATCTTATTACCACAGCTAAGTCACACTAACGTTTTAATAACGTTTGCTAAACGCGAAAAGGGCCCCATTTATACGACGTACGTTGTTGTATTATCGTCATACAATAGTCATAAGATGACTTCGTTGAAGTCATTTAAAAGTCGTAAAAACGTTAAGAAATTACCATTTTCATCGCACAGTAGTTTCATTATAACTTTACAACGACTAGTTCGTCACATAGTGGTCATACAGGTGATTTGAATGACTAAAACGGTTTATTAGAATCAAGTAACAACACCTATATGACTGATTTATATTTCTTGATATAGTCTTGCGTGTTCGTGGCTTTGAAGGTGCAAAATAAATAATTACAAGGAAATAAAAGGTGTCGAGTGTTATTTAATTTTCATATCTTGCTAACTGTGACTGTTTCTAATTCCGTTTAGTTCGACTGGGAATTTAAGTTTTATGATAATATACCTATGTAAATACTATTCATATTTTCATGCCCCTTCATAGTTTTGTGTTTGAAACATTATATTATTATGAATAACAATAGTGTTTGTTTCTAAAAATGCAAGACATATTGCTTTTGTCGTACACTTATCTCTATGTGACGTTGTAAAGACACTAAGTCATATTAAGGTTATTTCAAGACCTTGTATGGTCTTGGAAATAACCTTTACGCCATTGCTGTTAGGGTTCCTCAAAAAACTAAAAATAATTTTTAATTTAGCAATATAAGTAATTTCAATAATCTTTACCTAAATTTATTTCAGGCATAAGCTGATTGTAGTAAAAGCGCAGTGCAGATTACAAAACATTTTAATTATTATTCATATTATTCAAATACCCTACCTATATTTTTCGAATTAAACAATGGTGTTAAGAGTGTAACTTTTCGTTAGTATGGCGGCCAAGTCGCTTAAAAGTAAAAACTTGTCTCAAATGCGACAACAAGGCTGGTTAAAGTCAGGACATGACCTTTAATCGACATCTTGTAATATAGAGATCATATTTAAGTCAAAATGAACAACCAAGTCATTCAAGTGTCTCAAATTAACTGTTGTAAGACAAAATGGGGGATTGTTTTACAAACGTCATTTTCAAAACGTGTGTACAACTGCTTCATTATATAAATGTCACATACAGGTTTTTCTATCACCTAATTTGGTTAGTTGAAACCGTTTATTGGACTGTAACGTTAGTATGACTATTGCATTATCGTACTAACGTTATAGTTAAAACTGTAATATAACGTCGTGTAGTTTAGTCTTGCTGACGTTGCTATGACCAGTTTATTATGACATATAGTCGCACGACTAAGAAGTTAAATGGAAGACGTCTATAGGACCTAGTAGTCATCTCTTTACTATTGTAAGACTGCAATACAACTTAAAGTCGTACAAGCCTTGTCTTATATGACGTTTTTGTTTGTTGGGTTGTTATCAATGACATGTAATATTGTTGATAGGTACCTATCTAATTAAAAAGAAAGATTTAAAAAGATTTAAAATTATTTTTTTCAATATCTTCACTCATAGTAAATCTCTCCAGTTTTTAAGCATTGAATAATTCTTAATCTTCGGAAATCATGATATTCGGAAAGATTTATTTTTTTTTAATATTATTATGTATAAATACACTTCAATCACTAAATAACCGTAACATTATTGAATTGTTGGGAAATTCGGAACTAAAAGGTATTTAATTTTTTAAATATTTCGAAATATTTTTTAATAGCGAAATAATGGGAATTTTTCATTATATTTAGATAATTAAAACGATTCGAAAATATTCAACTTGTTTTAATTTTTCCAAATACTTTTAAATAAAACTAATTTTTACATTTTTTTCAATAATGTGTGGAATTTTACTACTGTCATAAATACGAAAGTTTGGATGAATAGATATTTGTTACTAAATTACGCCAGAATGGCTGACCGAATGAACTAAGGTTTCAGAGACAGGTTTTTAGCAGAAGGCTATTTTTTATACCGAAAAATAGGATTTCCATGAAGTCGCTAATCAGTATATGACATGAATAATATATTATACAGACGACTGGAAGAGTCGCCAGAAACCGTTGGATGGAGACTCTGGAGGTCGATGGAGGAGGCCTACGTTCAGCAGTGGACATCCAATGGCTGATATGATGATGATGATGAATATATTATACATTCTTATAGGTATATCTATGAAATATGGCGTGAAGAGCTTAACTTATCAAAATCTAGCTAAAAGCACGGTTGGGGCTATACGTAGGTACTCGTGCTCAAGAAACTAAAGGACCATTCCAATTATCACGATTGAATAAAATGACCCTATAACATATGCATAAGGAACGCTCACCATAGTAGGTACCTACATATTATGATACAGACACGATAATGGCATAAAAAGCTTGAAAAGTTTTAGATCCGGTGTCTGGTTGAGTCGTAATCCCTCACTATAGGATAAAGTATTCGAAAAAGCACTATCTAGCGACATCTTCATGACAAAGGGGGTCTGTGGACTTTATAGTTTGTCTTCCTAACCACATGGGTATCGTTCGTGGCTGTACTGTCTTAAATTTGTTTAGATGTTACGGTTGCGTGGTAGATACCACTATGTAGAGCAGTGTTTCCCAACTTGGGGCCCACGCCCCACTGGGGGGCAATTTGATAGTTAAGGGGGGCAATTTAAAAATGGACTCGACACGACTTTAACCCTTTCGCTTTGGATTATTGAAATGCAATGCTATACCTTGTCCAACCGTTTATTATTTTTTTGACAGTTTACGTCTATAAATTTCAGTTTTTTTTTTCATTATATGTTTCGAAATTTTACTTACGATGTTTTGATAACAATTTCATAGTGATTTCTTCCTAAAACTTATCACTTATATTTCTTAAGGGAACACAAAAGTTTAAAGATTAAAAATTATGCATGGGGGATTAAAAAATTTAGAAATGTTAAGGTGGGGCATGGCCTAAAAAAGGTTGGGAAACACTGATGTAGAGCTTTAGCGGTGATACCGCTGTGATATATTGCTATCTATTCACAAATGATCTGAAACTTATATATGTGGAACGGGTTAAGATTTGAGATTATACGCCTTCTTTGACAATAAATTAAATAATTTAATGGCTGGTTGATATAGTGTTGTCTTACCTAGTGTCGATATCACTAGTTGTCTGGTTACGGCCGATAGTCGTTTGGTATTACTGATTCCTAATCTTTAAGTGATAGGGACTTTGATTTACTCATCGTGGACTTCTGTATCGTGGGGACTTCAATTGAAACCGTCCATAGAATGTGGTCTTTTAGTGTAGTTAATGATTTCACAAATTACATTGTACAGTATGTAATATAGTGCGTTTAACTAGCTTTTCTTTTATCTCCATAAATTCTGTGTTTTCCCACACTGATTCCGTGATAACATTGATTCCGTCAATTTGAAGTTAGAAGTATAGAAATTTTTATTAAATTACAATAACTTCATAATTATCAGTTTTCGAACGGAAAATTTACTCTTACAGTTTAAATAAGAGTATGAATTTTGTACAAGAGTTCCATTAGTCTCGTTTTAAAACGGTTTTAACCGTTGTATAATAGTAGCTTTGAAGTCCGAAGGGAAGGCGAGAACACGATGGCCATGAAATCTTGTAACCCGTTCTACTACCGGTAAGGCGACCAATAGTCCCAAGGAGGTGTCGGGTTTATGGTCCACAGATGGCACTATTGTAACCATCCTAAAGAGCGAAATCAAAGTTGCAGTGTTCCGAAGGGGTTCGGCTGTTAGTTCAATCCGGTTGTCGAAGCTGAAAACAGTATATCGAGACAAGAAAATGTTGCCTTTCAAGAATGAAAAGAACTCGACGGCATCAATAGTAATGGCGTGTACATCACTCACCTTATATTTGCCGACGATATCGTGGTTATAGCAAAATTCCTGGAAGACCTAACCACAATGTCGAATGTCCATGTCGTGCCCGCCCCGATATCAATTGAGTAGTCCGCTATCAAAAATTTTGAGGCGTACATGTACATCTACCTAGGAAAAAAGGTCCAACTTTAAGAGAGGTCAATAGTCGAATTGTTAGGATTTGCAGTATTCGGTTTCGTATTAAAAAACGTCTTTTCATCCATCATACCTCAGTGCCTGAAGTCAAGTCTTACACCAATGTGTGCTACCAGTGATTATATACGGATCTGAGACATGGACTATGGTTCTTTTAAACAAGCTCCAAATTGCATAGCGGACCATGCTGGGTATTTCTGTGCGAGATCGAATCGGAAATGATGAGATCCATATGCGAACGAACGCGGCAGTGGGCAGCGCACATAGCTCGTTGAACTGTCAGCCAATGAAACAGAAATGTTCTCGAGGAGAGACCACGTTACGGCAAGTGCAGCGTCCGACAGCCATCCGAAAGATGAACAGACGATTTGAATAGATTCGTGGGAAGCCATTGGATAAAGGCTGTTTCGAACCGGTCTCTCTGGAGGTCGATGGGTGAAGCCTACTTTAAGCAGTGAACATCCAATGGCTGATATGATGATGATGAGTAGCTTTAGCTAGCAAGTTTTTTATTATATTAAATTTAGTTAGCAATGTATAAATAAAATTAAAGCCTTTTTAAGATTTCAGTCTCTTATTTTTATTAAATGCCTCTTTACCTGAGTAAACACACAATCTCAAAAATAATTATTTCATGCAAAGTATTCAAGTCACAATCATTTCTTTTTTTATAACTATGTAACATAATATAAAATGTCCACAATAATGGATTTCCAGTCAAAATTAATATTATTATACACCTCAAACTAATAAATGCTTACAAAATTCATATTTTACTATAAAAATAATCTCAGAGTTGAGTTAATAATGACAGATAGAAAGCTACGAGTGAACTTTACGAGACTTGTTTTTTGAAGGCGTAGACGAAAAGTTACAATTGAACGTCAAGTCCTCATTAAATATATCAGACATCGAAATGGCATCGTTTTTATTCGGGCTTCTTATTTGAAATTCATCAATATTTTCTTTCTCACGCATTTTCACTTCTGAATAACGAATAGACTGTTTGCTCGAACTCTCACACGGTGGATAAAACTGCATACTGTCTGTTGAAGTTTCATCTTTATAACCGCTATCCGTTCTCATCCAATTAATGTTCGATATTTCCTTCAAAGCGGACTTACTGGAATCTATCTTAGTCACTGTCAACTCTGAGGGTTTTATGGCACTTTCGTAGTAACTAGAAGCGTTTGTGTAGAACGTGTTCTCATTAAATCCACTATCGATACGCTTCAAAGAATCCGAACTATCACCAGTTTTTGTACTAATCGTATTATAGTCGAATTGAGATACATTATCAGTCAAAAGTTTGAGATCAACATTGTTAAAATCTACTTTCTTATCCTCCATATTTAGTGGATTATCAAATATTTCTAAACTATTATCTAACGACATGTGCATAGAACTAGGTACAGTTGGTGCACGAATTTTACTAATCTCATGGGATAGAATATTTGACCTACGTTTACTCCTAATAGGAGTCTCATCTAAGAATTTGACACTAAGTATTTTAGTGGAAGACTGCATTTCGCGTGTTAGTTCCTTTGAAGATTCCGTCTTAACTAATTGCTGGATGCTAGTATCTTCTTCAATGGACCAAGTTACATATTTGGTGTCTGGAGTACTCTCGGAATCTGCTGAAATGTATTTTGTATCAATATAAAATATAAACAAAATGAGTTAGTAATTAATGAATTATAAAAATAAAAATATTTAACTATTTGTAGCACATACACTTAAAGCATTTTATACAACTTATTGATAAAATTAAGATGTATAGTGTACTGTTTGTATATATAAGTTTTTAAGGTTTCATGGTCACTATTAATTCTTTCTTTTAAACGGGACTTACCGCAGTTATTCTTTTAAGATTCCCGATATTTAGGCGACGGTAGACCCTTATGAAAATTATTCCCAATAGAAACTGTATATAGTTTTAATAAATAGAATAAAAGACTTTTTTTCGTTTTTTAGAGTTTTAAATGAGTTTGACTTTTTTAGACTTTTTCCTCAAATAAAACTCAAAAAAGTCTTTATAAGTCTTTTATTCTATTTATTAAAACTATATAGAGTTTTTATGGGGAATAATTTCCATTTTCATAAGGGGACGCTATGGCGTTAATTAGTCAATAATCGCAGTGTCCCGTTTAAATGAATATATAACTGTTTGTCTAGTTCCGTAAAATAAGACCAAACATCAAATCTATATAAAAAAATTATTTTTTACTAAATTTTACAAAATGAACAGAACAAGTCCATTAGTTGACGAGAAAACAAAAGGTTTGACACAAAAAAATATATTTACAACGATATTTTCGTACGAAATTAAAAAAAAATAGTTCGTTGTTTTTTTCACAAGCAATGTCATCGTTGGTACGAGCGGGGCTTTTTTTTAGTGGGCCTACGTGGGAACACGCAGTGCTCCCAAAGGATATTTCGAATATATCGAAAAATTGCCATAAAAACGTGCAAAGAGTGGGGAGGGCGTACAAATAAATTATTGACATACAACTTTCGAGAATTAGCGTGTCCCCAAAAAAGAAGTATTAAAAAAGGGCCTGGGGTACGAGTATAGTTTACGGCATGGATCTTGAGCGCATGGCGACACAGTAGGGATCGCTTTACGCATCGAACACGAATCCCAAACTAAAATACAGATCGCTGTTCAATTTCAATACTAATTGAGGCTCAGGTAATATTGAAATTCGAGACCATAGCGATTTCTCGCCATCGCGTAAGTTACGTAATAGGCCACCGTTTATTATTTATTTTTCTTAGTTGCATAACTTTTTAATTTTTTTTTAATATAAAATGATTTTATTAAATATTTTATTTAATTTAAAAAAATGTAAGTAGCTCAGTATATTCAGTTCATTATATATCTGTACTAGCTGTGCCCCGCGGTTTCACCCGCGTTATTTGAGGGAAAAACGTACATAATATTTTTAAACAATTACTCTAAGAGTAGGTGCCCGCCTCGTTACTCGAGTGGTCGCAAGCGTTACTGCTGAGCAAGAGGTCTTAGATTTGATTCTTGGGTCGTTCAACGTATTGAGTTTTTTTTTTCGAAAATTCTCGGTAAATAAACTACAATAAAAAAATATAAACTATAATTAAAAAATATTTCGAGAAGAGAAATAATAAAGGACGCAACGGAAGCTCTCAAAAACGATTTTTTTTTCCCGTTTTTGTAACATTTCTTATTATTTCTCAGCCCCTATTGGTCATAGCGTGATGTTATATAGCCTATAGCCTTCCTCGGTAAATGGGCTATCCAACACAAAAAAAAAATTTCAATTCGAACTAGTAGTTCCTGAGATTAGTGCGTTAAAACAAACAAACTAACAAACTCTTCAGCTTTATAATATTATATAGTAGATGTATAACAATAAATTTGATCATTATTAAAGTCATTAAGGTAAAGATAAAATTACAAAATAATTGCATGCTCATTTGCACTAGTGGTAATGCAAGTGTAGCAAGGGAAAGGAACGAATTACGAGACGCACGAGTGGCGGTTTTGGTGCTTCGCGAAATACGCCAATCACTGTACGACAATACGATTCACTCACTTCCGTGACTCACTTCATACCATCAAAGAGACCAAAAATTCGTTTTTCCGCAGATTGAAGGTCAGGGCTCAATATCCGTGCCATTAACCACACTCTAATACACAGGTCTTGCAACGAATGTGGTGGTACATCGGCTTAATGATTGCTGTGATTTTGAATTTACGGCCGCCAGATGTATGACGATATATGGGTGTTATGTGCAACAAAGTCAAATCATTTAAATCCAAACAAACCAGTTATATAACAAAATAAAAATAACAACCGAAATTGCAAAACAATTATTAAATAGCACTATACATCGGAGAGAAAAATATACGCCGTATTGTCAATGAAAAATGAGACTGAGACGCTTACAGTCGTTTGTCACTCAACCGGAGCGGCGTACACCCATCGATAGCAACGACGTAGGGCCGAAACACATAACGGCGTTGCGGCGCCGCAACGCTAAAATCGGCGGTGGCGTCACCGCCAATTTTAGCGGCGCGGCACCGCCAATTCCGGCGTTGTGACGTCATACTTGTTAACCATGATTTATTGACATTTTGTGTCTATTTTTATATTTTATTTTTTTGTGTCTTTATTAGACATGGGTATCTCAATGAATTTTTATGAACTGCAGATAAGCTCATGAGCCATATGCTTGAACCGGAGCTGTGAACCGGCTCACAGTTCAGCTCAATTGTTGTTATGTTGTTACTTTTAACTATTAGATTTACAGCTAATTTAAGACTCGGTTCAAACAAGTGACATGTATGATGTACCTAAATTATAAGTATGTAATAAAGCAGCGTTTCGAAAAGTTATTATAGTGATATTTTTTCTATCTTACACAATTATAGGGGAATGCTAATTTCATGCATATGATAAACGCTAAAGTGAGTTTTTTTGTTTGTTACGCTTTTACGCCTAACTATTAACCTGAATCCCGATCATCATGAAATTCTGCATACCAGTTTTCTGGGGTACAGAAAAGTACATAGAGTACCTACTTTACGTACCGACTACCGTCGGTGCCTGTACCATGCGAGCGGAGCCGCGGACGAAAGCTATTTGTTTATATTTAATCTATGAAACTAATATAAATGTAAGATATTAATTTATGTATCACTATGTTTAAATTTTGTTTAGGCTTTATGAGACAAAAGTTGTTTAAAATCCTACCAGCATAAAAAAAATTGATTCACAAAATTATTTCCGGTACAAAGGATTACTTTTTATGCATTCTACTTTAATAACAACTTCAAATATTAACAAATTTCACGTGAATTATAATATTTAAAATAATTAAATTAATATCCGCAATCAAAAATCACGAAGAACTGGTTACCCTACAACAACGCTCTTTTTCGCGACGCCGCAACGCCGCAACGCAAACTGCTGATTTAAGCGTTGCGTCAACGCAACGCCGTTATGTGTTTCGGCTCGTACTGCGGCGTTGACGCGAAAGAATAGTTATATCAGGATCGTACTAGTCTCTCGCTACTGAAATTGATCTTAGTTGCAAGACCTGTATATAAGACCGTGCCGGTAACTATATTGTATGTATCATGTGTATAACCCTTTACACCCGACGGTACACGATAGTGCGGGAATCTTTAAAAAAATCTCAAGACCGCGCGGATTTGTTTTTGAGAACATAACCGACGACGATCGATGGTGAGAGATGTGCATTCGCGCATAGTGGCACCCGATTCGTGGAATGGGTTCTTAGTTTGTCTCAATCGGAAGTACAAGATGGCTTTGTTTTTTGATTCGACCAGCGGTACGTGTAAGTATCCTGTTTTATTGTTTATTGTTATATTTTAAGAATTGTTTTTGTTTTATTTTATTATTTAAACATTAGTCAAATGAAACACAAACTATTTTTGCTATTTCGTTTTATAAGTTAGAAACAAATTGCGACTAAACTTCAAGTAGCACGATCGTGGCTCCTCGGTTGTGACTCGTAAGATGTATTTCAACGTAGTATTTTTGTTTATTGATTAAAAGTTGGTACTGTGGCTAAGCAGTTGTTTTTATTTTTTATTTAAGTGCTTCCTATATCTGATGACCGTAGTTTGAAACTCCTTGGCGATGGAACCGAGTCAGAAATTGAAGAGTTCCATGAAGAAGAAGATCTTGAACCAGAACCACGTTTTCTCGCTAACCTTGTAGGCGAGGACAACAATCCTGAAGGTTCAGGCGATGAAATAAAACCTCAACCTCGAAGTCAGATAATGATACCAAATAGGGCATGCTCTCGTGTTACTACTTCGCGGCAAATTGGAAGCAGATGGCGTTCTCGTAGCATTACCTCGCAGCGAATGCAATCACGCAGAGGAAGTTCTCGTACTACGGTGATTCGGCAAAATCTGCAGCAAAATGGTCATGGAGACTCCTGGAAGATAATTCCCTTTACCGATAAGCCACATTACTATACTGCAACTTTACCAAAAAAACCTAGTTCGTATACCATCCGAATATCTTTATAATTATTTTGATGAAGGTTTCTACGAGGAGATTGCTCGATGTACTAATTTATTTTACATGCGTAAGACTGACCAAGAACTCAAAACTACAAAAGCACAAATAGCAAAAGTGTTGAATGTGCATATTTGGATGGGATTCCTACCATACCCACTAATATCGATGTACTGGGAAGCTTATATGAGAATTGGACTTATAGCCGACAAAATACTTCGTAATCGATTTATTACTTTACACAATGCTCTTCATGTAGTTGATCACCATCAGCCAACCTAAACTGAGACTAAAAATCCTCTTTAGAAGGTGCAACCGATAATCAAACTGGTTCAGGATACCTGCAACAAATTGGAAAGAGTTCGATCTTATTATTCCATAGATGAGCAGATGATAACTTTGAGAGGCCGATATTTCTTGCGTCAGAACATCAAAAGTAAACCACAACTAGAAGGTTTGAAAATGTTGTTCTTGCTACTAGTGAAGGTTTAATAGGTACTCGATTTCAACATTTACAAAGGTAATAAAACAATGTTCAGTCACAGGGTAAAAGATAAGGATATGATCACCTGGCTGTGTATGATGACACAAAGGCACCAAGGTCTTGCATGATGAAGGGATGCCATAGCCGATCCAAGATTACATTTCCATTGTTCCAAGTGTGATGTTTACCTATGTCTTTCTCGAAACGAAAACTTTTTTCAATTTTATCACCTCAAAGCATAATATCTAGTTATGTTTTTTTTAAACTATTTTATATTCCACTATTTACTACTATTCCACTATTCACTACTATATTTAAAAAAAATTGTAACCATTTTTTTGTTCCTAACGTTTAATATAATTGTTATTCTGTGATTTGAAGTTTGTCAGAGGCTTACTTTGTTTATTTCATAAACTTATTGGCTTTTGTTACAAAATCAGTTAAAGAACATAATTTTTTTGTTTAATGATAAAGACTAATTATTGAAGACGTTATTTAAACAAATAATTAATAATAATTACCTAATTCTTTGTTTATTTTTATGAAAAATTAAATATAAAAAATAACACTCACTATCGTGAGACTTGCAGATTGTATCTAAGTATCACGATCGTGAGGGCACCTTTTCAGGAAAACTGAAAATTCAGGGATTTTTTATGCATTTTTCCCAACTTCTTTGGACTCCTAGATATCCCCTTATTTAATATTTTTTTAAATATTTGCAACTTTTTTTTTTCGGGTGTAAAGGGATAATCTCGTATATCGTTGCTATAAATATTCTAATAAAATTATTACTAAAAAGTCTATGATATCAAAAAGACAGGCAGGGGAAAGATTTTTTATAATTTAAAGTTCCAGTAATTTTTCTCATCTTTAAAAATAACTGGATTGTGTTCTTGTTTATATGTTTCATTAAAAACATTTCAAACTCAATAATTTGTTGTTTACAGTATGCATATTAATTAAAATACGATAAGTGACAACCGTTCTGGTGTAGTGGCGCGAATAGTTGCCGCAATGACTCGTGCCGGCGGTCGCGGGTTCGTTTCCCGCTCGGGACAGATTTGTATTTATGCAAATATTGGTTTCTGGTCTGGATGTACGTCCTTGTGGATCGGTGTATCTCCACCGTGCCTCGGAAAACACGTAAAGCTTTCGGTCTCGGTTGTTATCATAGACACCTGATAATGATCATTACCCATGGTTGGGAAATTATCCACCAACCCGCAGTGGAGCGGCATGTGGGTTGCAATCTCATACATTAATTAAAATAAAAAATATTTCGAAAGTAATAAAAACAATTAAATATATGTAAAAATATTGAAATTATAAAGTAACAAAAATTAATAAATACCTTGAGAATTATTATGCAGAGACCCATCAATACTCATGTCAATACTAAAGTCAAGTTTCTGAACTGAACGGCTTCGATTTAAACTTGACAAACTGACACTACGCTTTTCTAATAAGGAACCACTACTGCTTCTTTGTGGAGAATCTTTTAGTGATGTACTTCTTTTTAAAATTGATTTATTTGGTGTTGCTTTACAAAAACATATACCTTTCTTTTCACTTTCTGCTTCAGATACAATGCAATCAAGACAAGTTGCCATGGTTTCACATTCAGGAGAAGTAAAATTGTTTTTCTAAAACAAACATAATAAATAATTTTTAAATACAAACATTATAAAATAATAGAAGCGTTGATCACACTATTTTTAAGCAACTTAAAAAAATAAATGAGAACATCGTCAATGTAGTCGAAGTCAATTAAATAATACATAAATAAATAAATAAACATCTCACACTCAACGGCCCCCATTAGGATGTGAATCTTGTGTCGGGGGTCCGGAAACACACACAATACACAAGCAGAAATGCCAAGACCACGACAAACATCTGTATGGCCTATACATATATTTTTCATGTGCGGGGATCGAACCCGCGACCCCTAGCGCATCAGACAGTTGCTGTGACCTCTGCGCCAACGCGTCGTAAAAATTAAATAGAGATAACTCTCAAAAACTACTTATCAGATCTCGCTCAAATTTAAATGTCAGATTACATGACAAGCACCAGCTTTCGAATATAAAAAGAATAATCAAAATCGGTACACCCAGTAAAGCTATGAGGTAACACATATTTAAAAAAATACAGTCAAATTGAGAACTTTCCCCTTTTTTTCAAGTCGGTAATTTTTTTTAATAATTTTCAAAATCATTTATATTTATCTTGAAACATAGATAAAAACAAAATCTAGTTGTTTCCTTCATCAGTGTTGACAGTGATACATTCATCAAAATCATTTCAAACGCATTCCAAGCAATATAGGTAATGCAAGTATAGGCTCAGCATATAATAAATTAATATTAATAATTAAATAAGTACTTTATTTATATTTTTATTAAGATAAATTTATTTTAATCTTACTTCTTCGTCGCTGGATGCAGCTTTGGTGACTGGTGATATAGAAGTACTTGTAAATGAAGACGGTGTTTTAGTCACTTGGTTACTGCGCTTTGGTGTTCTAAATTCAATTGGACTAAAGCAGGGCTCAACAAAATCAACAACATCAAGTATTTTGTTACGGTAACATGGTTTGTTGCTTATTTGACTTTTATGGAGCGGTGTACCAAATGTCCGTTTCATACCTCTTGCCACTAAATCACAACTCTGTAAATTTAGGTCAGTTAAATTAGTAAAAGGATCAGTTTCAAGGTATACTTAGCAAACATTTATTGAAATAATAACATTTTCTTTTTACTTGAGACATTCAAATATATTAAAATGAATAAATCTTCATAAGACTTGTAAACAACTGTTATTTTCAAAACATGATTGATAAGATGTTTTAATTCACAGTTGTAGTGATATTATTCATAATAAAAAATATGCACTAGAAAATTTAGACTAAAAGCTTAGCATAGATTCATGCCATATGTTTAATTGCTTAAATAGCTGTTAGATGAGTTACTATAGTTTAATAAAAGACATTTAATTCAGCAATTAACAATGGTAATTAAAATATTTTAATAAGAGATATTTTAGTAAGCTGACAAATTAAATTTTAAGCCTTCTCGTTGATAGGACTTTCTTTTAACATAAGGCCACGCTGTCACAGTAAAGTTCAGTAAGGGATATTTAAATAAAACTGGATATTACCAAGTCAGGACTAAATAAGATAGGTGTGTGAGCCTCATAGCTGGAAGGGGGTCGTTGTTCTGTAGTAATTTCATCATCTGTTTGTTCAGATTCTTCGTGCTCCATATCACTGTGCTCCTCGAAAAACAATTTTCGTCTTAAAGATCCATTAGATGTGACTTCATATTCCTCAAATATATCATGTTCCTAAAAATATTAATATAGTTTTTTTTTTTGCAAACTAAATATGTTAAAAAATATTTCATTACTTCAAAATACAATAAGTAAATAAACACTTAGCTTTAACCTATTTTCATCATAAGGGAAATGAAAAAAAAAAGGTATATATCTCCCTCTTCCGTTTAATTTTTTAAGGCTCAATGACAATATTAGATATAAACAAAATAGTTATATATATGTATATGTGTGTGTGTTTATGATGTAAATGGTTGAAGTATTATTTGCATTACAGAAACTATTAATATTAGGTGGTTATCAGAGTACAAAAAGCGTATATCACACCTGTGTGTAAGTGCAGAATGGTTCTAAAATCTTCTCTATATCCGGAGGCAATTTTGGTGGTAAAGTGAGGATAGTTTGAGCTGAAACTTAAAAAAAAAATTGTTTGTAATGAATAAAGACCAAATTTATTTTATTTCACTATTATGCCATATGATTAAGCAATTTGTCTTGAAATGGTTTAACAAATATTGTAAAGTTATCTACTGTTTACTACCTAGTATTATTAGAATTATATATAGAAGTTTAGCCATAGCCAAATAGAACTTGTAGATATGACATTTTATGTTTCAATTGTTTTATCACTGATATAATATATGGTGATTGGTATGATGCTGGCATCATGATGCACTTACAAGAGATTTTAGAACATATATTTAAGTGTTTAGAATTTTAACTCTTCTACTGTGCACTAAAGTCATAATATTCTACCTATATTATATTGATTATATTATACCTGATAATATTATACTGATTTAATATCAACTATTGACTGCCGTAGAAGTAAAAAGAATACCTTCTCGAACTGATGTTGTTTTTTCACTAACAAAGCTAGTGATAATAAGATTACTGCTATCTGATGATGTCTGCAGTGGTTTAACTTTTTTAGTTGTTTCTAATGGACTAGGCATAACCATCTCCTGTGAGAAAAACCTGAAATATATAGTTTTATTCATAAATTTGATGAATTAGAAAATTTTCTATAAATAGAAAAATCATAATAGGCTGGATCATTAAGCTGCAATGCATTAATTTTATGTAAATAAAGAAATATGTACACACTTTTCATTAGCCTCTTCTGCAATCTTTTCTAACACAGGATCAGGAGACGGCTCAAATTGACTATTGCAAGCAACAATATCGGTGGGCACCAAGGTGCATGCTTGGTCTATATCCCATTTGAACGAACCATTGTTGGATGCTTTATACATTTTGCACATACCGGGACTAAAACAAAAATAATACATTTAATTTAAAATTTTCTGTAGGAAGAATCTAAACGTTGAAATGCATTATAGTACGTACCTGCATATTGGTTTGTGTAAACTTTCTATTAAAACTTTATCAAAAGGATTGCGAACTTTTTGCCTTGTGGGCGGTGTATGTTTTTTATTAAAATTTGGACTATCATTTTTGTCACTCATTTCGAAACACAGTAAATATTTAAATGCCTAACATAACAACTCTTGACTAACATTCATCCATAATTAAAACAATAAAATTGTCCTCATTAGCATAATATACACCGAATATAAATAAAACAATAATTGAATGAAAGACAATATTTAACTGACTTCATTTACATATGTAGTTCTATTGTATTAATATTTAATTATTTAATAGGAACCGTCTAAGTCTAAACAGTAAATTCAGAGAAAATAAAAATGAGTAAATGACAGTTACATTTTGTAATTTTCGGCCGTGTATCGCACAGATTAAGTATATTTAGTTTGGGTACGTTCGCGGGCCCTCTTCTAATTGATAATTCATCACTTTTATAGGAGCGCATGCCTACTTCATACTTTTTTATCTATGCATTCCACAGACCACATGCACGGAAATGATACTTCTTAATTCAAAAACTGAATTTAACTGTCGAACTTTAGTATTTTTTTTTATTTTTATTTTTTTTTTATTTGGGAAACATACAATTTTACATTACATTATTATATTATAACTAATTACAATAACTGGAATCAGTAAAGTTTCCACTATTAGCTGATACATACAACAGCACTATAACAATGCGTGAAACATAACGCTTGGAAAAAAAAAATTAAACAGGTCAAAATTGTTTTTTTTTTTCTTATACCAAAGTTTTTGTTAAAAGTGAAAAAAAAAAGGAAAAATCTAAGTATGCATATCTTTAAGCATTTGCTTTACGTCCCGTTTATATCTTTCTATTGTGCAATTAAAAATATCTATTTCCTGTAAGTGCTCGTTATAGAATTTTGTAGAACGACATATAAAATTGTTGCCAGTGTACTTTTTTTTTTTTTTTGTAAAACGGGACGTGAAACAAATGTCTATGACGAGAATTCGTTCGGGGGCAACTCAGGTTTATTTTACTTAATAAAAAAGGTGAATCAACATAATTATTTAGAAGTTTGTACAAAAACATCTGATCCCTTTCAATTCGTCTATGTTTTAGACATGTAGAATGGGGAACGGACTTAAAACGGAACTTATAATGTTTTAAATAAAGTTTAAAAACTCTGTCTAATCCGTTAATCTGAACTTTGTACTGCGGATTCCACACAACAGAACCATACTCAAGTAGGGGTCTGATATATGAGTCAAAGAGGTGTGAAAGTGTTGAACTATATTTAAAATCCCTACTTACTCTTAAAACAAAACCGAGCATACGTTGAGCTTTGGGGATTATATAATTCAGATGCTCGTTAAATGTTAGTCTATTGTCTAATACAATACCAAGGTCTTTTACTTCCGTGACACGCGTTAGTGTTATATTGTCTAAATTATAATCGAACTTAAAATGTTTTGGGCTTCTAGAGAATGTTATTACATTACATTTTTTTGTGTTTAAATTCAAAAAATTGTTTCTACAGTATACCATTAACTTATCAAGATCTTTTTGGAGAAGCTGACAGTCAGACCATGTATTGATTTTTTTAAAAATTTTCATGTCATCCGCGTACATCAAAAAATGAGAGTGGTCAAATACTTCGCCAATGTCATTAACCCTAGAAAGATAGTCTGCGTAAAATTGACGCATGCAGGTACGAAATATTGCTGTATCTTTTTCAATAACGCAAATACGTCGCTGTGCGATTCGGACATCTCTGTCGTGGCTTGGAGATTCCACAAGGCAGTTTTGTCACTAAGATAAGTGCCACCAATTTCGCAATAGGAGCACCCGGTGAGTCAAAATGACGCATGATTATCTTTTAAGTGACTTTTATGACTTTCTAATATTTTAACTTGATGACTATTTGTGTTGTGTTTTTATTTGCTATCGGTTGTTTTGTGATTTCAAGTTTTTTTATTTATTTTATATATAGATATACTGAGTTGAAAACGTTATAATAGGAAATCGAAGTTTAGAAGAAGATGATATCGTGGCAGCTTTTTGGATTTTGATAATGAATTCACCTGTGAGGAAACTGATAGTGAGATTGAAAACCAGTAGATTGAAGACGACGTGCAGAGTGACGTAGAGGAAGTTTTTGTAGAAGAAGAGAGAGAAGAAGTACCCACATCTAGCGAAAACGAACACTTGGCCGAAGAAAATGTTGGTCGACTTCAAAAGCAACAAGGCGTTGGCCGAGTCTTGCAACAGAACATTGTTAGGTCTCAAAGAGGTACGAAGCGCATGTGTCTTAACCTGTATGATCCTGTTTTATGCTTCAATCCTTTTTTTACTGCCTTACTTCTAGAACAAACGAGAGATACCATCAGACCTAAAAAGTCGCTCGAGACCGGTGGGAACATCGATGTTTTGTTTTGACGGACCCCTTACACTAGTCTCTTATAAACCAAAGTCGGCTAAAATAATTTATCTGTTATTATCTTGTGACGAAAACACTTCTTTCAGTGAAGTTACCGGAAAACCTGAAATTATTATGTACTATAATCAAACTAAAGGTGGAGTAGATACACTGGAACAAATGTGCTCTTTGATCCTCTCTCTTGAAATCATGATCTTTGATCATCTCCTCTTGAAAAATGAATAGATGGCCTATGGCTTTACTCTACGGAATCGTAAACATTGCTTATATAAATGCTTATATTATATACAATCTTAATGTTGTCAGCAAAGGTGATAAAGCATTAATTCGCAAACATTTTATGAAAAGTCTTAGTAAGTCTCTAACACCGCCGTTCATGAACAAGCACTTAGAAGCTCCAACTTTGTAGAGATATTTGCGGGATAAGATCTCCGCTATATTAACAAAAGATGTACCTACTACATCAAACGATAATTCAGGAGAGCCCGCATTTAAAAAAAACGGATTTACTGTAACTATTGCCCTTCTAAAATAAGGCGAAAGGCAAGCGCATCCTGCAATAAATGTAAAAAGTTATTTGTCGTGAACATAATATTGATATGTTCCAAAGTTGTATCGGACTGATTCCTAAATAATTAAATGTATGTATTAATAGATAATAGCTTAATTTCTTAGTAGAGAAGTTGAAATACCTGATTATTAGTAATAAAAAAATATTTGGGATAAATTAAAAAAATGTTATAAAATCTTGTTAGTTTTTGGATAATTTAACTTTTCTGTACTTTTTTTATATAATAAATAAATATAATTACATAAATTATGGCAATTAATATTTTAATAATAATAATAATAAATAACTTTATTGCACACAATTACATACAAAATTACACAAAAGGAAAGCTTAACAACTAACTACAGAGCGTGCAATGGGCGGTCTTATCACTAAATAGTGATCTCTTCCAGACTACCCATCAGAAAGAAGCTTGCAGTGAAACGGGCATGTGCAACATAACAGTATGTAATTATATTCCAATATAATTCCAATTTAATTATAATCCATATCTATACATAAACATACATACATTCATACAAACATATATACATACATACATAAATACATACATACACATATACACACATACATACATACATAAACACATATGCATTATACACAATATAAACAGTGTAAATTTATAAATAATAATAACACCAATAAATAACGCAAGATGCTTAATATACCCACATACTAGTGGCTTAGGAGAGTAATAGCGGCAGTTAAGTCAAAGTAGTGTAAAACTTCTTAACACGATTTTTGAAGACAGCTATAGTAGGGGATTGACGAATTCTAACTGGAAGTGCATTCCACAATCTTACAGCCTTTACCGAAAAAGAATCATAATAAGAGTTCGTGTTACAAATTGGTATACTTAACTTGTTGTCATCTAGAGAGCGAAGGTTTAGGTGAAGAGTAGGGTTACCAAGAAAAGAAAATCGTTCTTTAAGATACAGCGGAGAGGAGGGACGGAAAAGAATGGAATAAAGGAGAGTTACGGCATGGAGGTTACGACGATGCTTTATTGGGAGCCATCCGAGCTTTGAACGGTACTGCGAGACATGATCGAATTTTCTAAGTCCAAATATAAATCTAATGCAGAGATTTTGTAAGCGGTCTAGTTTATTAGTTAACTCTTCCGATAAATCCGGATAACATGCGTCTGCGTAGTCCAATATCGGAAGCATTAAACTGTTTACGAGCGATACCTTGGTCTTAATGGGTAAAAAATTCTTCCATCTTTTTAGCGAATGGAAGGTAGCAAAAATCCTTTTACTTATCTCAGCGATTTGAGGACGCCACGAAAGGGAACTGTCAACAATGACACCCAGATCCTTGACGACGCTGGAATAGCATAGAACAGTCCCGTTGAACATGACATTCGGTAGATTCGTATAGTTAATTTTAGACAGCTGCTTAGATGTTCCTATGATTGAGAGCTGTGACTTGCTAGCGTTGACAGACAAACCGAAAGACTGACTCCAGGTGTTAATGGTATTCAAGTTAGTGTTTAATGTCTCTATGGCTTCTGTAATGTTCTCAACAGGGGTCGTTAAATAAATCTGCAGGTCATCAGCGTAAAGGTGAAAGGAAACGGTAAGAAGTTCGGTGACAGTATTTATGAAGATGGAGAACAAAAGTGGGAAAAAATTTTATTGATGTATATAAAAACGAATCTATGGTATTATTAAAATAAATAAATAAAACACAACATTACCTACTGCTAGTTAAAAGTGAGTCATTTTTACTCATGATTATCTTTTATGTACATCTAAATATGATTATCTTTCTAGGGTTAATAAATAAATTAAAAAGTAATGGAGCGAGATGCGAGCCTTGTGGTAAGCCCGAAGTAACCGGGAGAAACGAGGAACAGAACCCTTTAATAGTCACCGCTTGACTCCGATCACGAAGATAAGAAGTAACCCAGCGCAAGAGATCCCCATGTATTCCCATCGATTCCAGCTTGCAAATCAAGACCTTGTGCCTAACTTTATCAAAGGCCTTAGAATAATCAGTATATATAGCATAGCAGTAAATAATTGTTTGCTGTTGTTCATAAAAGGTAATAAACAAAATTATCTTCTTACATTTATTAACTACTTATTATTTTGATTTAAAACTGATAAATAAAAAAATATTGCGCAAGTCCCATTTCCGTTTCCGCGCAAGTGGTCTGTGGAATGCATAGATAAAAAAGTGATGAAATTAATTAGAAGAGGGCGTGCGAACGTACCCATTGTTTTAAAAAAAAATGTCAACAATATTCAAATAATATTTTTTCTTGTCGAACAGAAAACGTGTATATCATAAATATATTTATTCTTTGACAACAGTGTCGAAAAATGAGGATGATAGTATACTGGACTACGTTCCGTTTGAAACAATAATCAGAGTAGCACAGTATAGCAAACTAAAAAGGAACGGATTCGCAGTATATTGAATTGACGTCACACATTACAGTGCTCGCAGTGTATATCGGATTATGGACCTATTAAATGATGACGGTTCGCGCCCGTGACACACGATCGCGACAGGTGACCGTGATAGGAGAGACAGAGAAAACAGAACCGAGATAACTAATGCGTGGAAATGGAACACGATGGAGCACAAATGACTTGCAAAACCGCTCCTATAAAAAAAGAAAATCTTTTCTTAGAAAGGGCTGCGAACATAGCCAATATAGAAAACTACGTACACACTACACTTCCATGTACTTCACTTCCTTGTAAGTCTGAAAGACGAAAACAGAATTTAATTTCATTTAACAAGTAAAACAGTCACCATTACATTCATAACGCTCATAAAAGTCAAACCTTACAAAATGGATCATCACAACCATATCATATTTCCATGCAACAGAACATCTCCAAGACCCAAAGTGTTCAAGAAAATTGTCTATCGGATAGAGTCAGCTGACGCCGCTGAAGACCGATAACGACAATGTAATTTCTTCAAAATCTGATATTTTGATGGAGGTCGAGGTGTTCCATGGACAATTACTACGCAATACAAAAGCCTGTTGAATATCTGACTAACGAGCCAAGAGCCAGACTAACCCGACATTAAGCCGAGAATATCCCGGACGTCAGTTTATATGAGATTAGTATGGCTCTCAAACAGTTAAAGAATAACAAGGCATTCGATTCTAACGGAATCACAGCGGAAGGCGGATATCAAACCGATTTATACAGCATTTCAGCAATTGAGTCATATAGTATCAAAAACGGCAGTCTCCATTTTACTTACTTATGAGTTAATCGAACAAGTATGCTTAATTAAAAAAATCAAAAAACCCGACTGCGTAAAATACTCTTATTATAAACTATAAAGAATAAAAAAATTTACTAGCTTTCATTTGATACCCATATTGCTACAGTAAGAAAAAAAATTCAACTCCCCCCCCCCTCATTCCGCCATTTGCGGGCGCCATTTTGAAAATTTATATAGCCTATGTCACTACTACAATTTAGACAAATCCAACAACACCTCATATGTCAAAAACCGTCCAGCCATTTGGGCTGTAGGGCGTGCCAAAGAAATGGACATACATACATACATACATACATACATACATATATACATACATACATACATACATACATACACTCGAAAAACATAACCCTCCTTCTGTCGCAGTCGGGTAAAAAGACTTGTTCCTTATATTTTTTCAAATAAAAATTACTTTTTTTTCATAGAATATACTTCCTAGTTGTATTAGTCACTCATATAAAGCAATTACAATATTCTTACAAACACTAAGAAAGTTTATTTAAAAAAAAATACACACGGAGCTACAATCGATATTTATTACCAAAGGAATTACTAACTAATTAATTATTAATCAAACTAACGCTTTTACAATTGAAACTGATATGACAATTACTAAATTACAGAGTGAATAATAATAAACGTAACGACCTAAGTGTCCGACCCGTCCAAGAGACAACCACCCACTGAGCCCGCGTCTGCGTGCCCCCTCGTGGGCAGTCGCCGTAGGCGCCTTGCTCGCCCCACCAATCGATCGTACGATCCTACGTCACAATGACGTGATGCTAGGCTCCGCCTTCTGGTCTGATTCCTCTAAAACGGCCTCTCCTGACGCAACGTCGTCCTCGACCGTTTCACCAGCTTCAACTTCGTCCTGACTGTCTCGCCCATCCTGACCATCGTCTTGTGAGCTCTCTAAAACACATAATGCCTAGTTCGCACTACGCCAGTATTTTAGACGAGTGGCTTGTTATTTAGTGGCTAAACTACGCGCTACTGCCCAAAAATCGTTCGGATTACGGTCGAGTACAGTACATAAGTGAGTGGTGCTGTGCAAGATGAACATGCTGCAACGCAATAAAGTGAATAAATTGATTAAGCTAATCGTAACGTCGTAAAGTCGTGTAATTAATAAAAAGAAGCTATGGGTACGAAAATAGATCGATAGACGAGATAAACTAGGAGCTACTAATTGTCTTATCAAGGAATTAGCATTGGAAGATCCCAAAAAATACTTCGATAGTTTAAGAACATCGAAAGTTATGTGAATTTTCTGTTAATGAAAATACACTCTCAAAATTTAGCGTAAAGATAACCTTTTAAAAAATGCGATTCCTGCAATTACAAAATTACAAGCAGTTCTATACTTTCTTGCTACTGGATGTAGTTTAAAGGAAGTTTGTAAAGCAATCTATTAATCATTGATGGATATTATCAAATTATAAATAAGATTAAATAACTATAACATATTATGAAAAATTTATTTAGTAAGATATATAATAATATAATAATAATAATAAATAAAAAAAATTGTTTACAACATTTTTAGTTATAACTTTTGTTATGTGTTTTGTTCCTATCACTCTGATTAGCAACATTAGCGTTCTTCATTGCTGTTAAAATTAACTATGATTTAATTGTAACATTACTCTACGTTTCATTATTCTTTATATGGCCAGATGGAAACCTGGATGGATGGATGGAAACCTGATGTCAGCCCCAGCGACTGAATTTTTTGTGTCCTTTAATTTTTTAACTTCTGCGAGTAGGTTGATCTAAAAAACGTTGGATCTCGTTAAGTAAAATTATGATTATTATTCATAAATGTCTAATGTTGTGAAATAATAGAATAATTTAAAAACTAAATTAAATATAATACAACCTAAACTTCTATACTTCTTATTTATTTCATTTTTTATAATTAATTATTGAGCATACACAATTTTCAAGTATAAATATAATTCTCAATAAACAAGACTTGTACTGAATTATTTTTAATAAATAAATATCTTTCCAGAACTATATAATTAAATAAAATACAAATTAAACTTCTATACTTCTTAGCTATTTCATTTTTTATAATTAATTTTGTTTAGCATACACAATTTTCAAGTACCTATAAATGTAATTCTCAATAAACAAACAAGACATGTAGTGAATTATTTTTAATAAATAAATATGTTTCCAGAACTATATAATTAAATAAAATACAAATTGAACTTCTATACTTCTTAGTTATTTCATTTTTTATAATTAATTGTTGAGTATACCTACACAATTTTCAAGTATATAATATTTTAATGTAATTCCCAATAAACAAACAAGACATGTAGTGAATTATTTTGAATAAATAAATATCTTTTATATGTTATAACACTTATAACAGTTATAACAATTAACAATTTAACAATTATTGATATGTGCCATTAATTGCACTGAGAGGTCAATACCACATATAGGAAATAATTATTATGTGGTCACATACAAACCATCTACCAAAAAACAATGAATTAATATTTTTTAATTAATATAAAATAGATCGTACGAATAAAAACTTATCTTCCAATAATCGTATGAATAACAAAAAAGAAATATTCGTACGATAATCGTATGAATAGATACTTCCAAAAACAATATAAGTAATAATAATTAAGATCTTATTGTAACATAGTAATAAATATATGCAAATATGCATTTGAAATATAATTATAAAATTATGCACTAACCTGATGTTTTTTATTTTCAATTTAATTTCATTTTCACCAAATCCTGGTGTATGAAGTATGATGTAATTCATTTGTTTGTTTTTATAATGCGGGGACTTAATAAGTTAATATTCCACAAAGCATTCATGTTCTACATATTTGGAAACAAATTTTAAAGTTGTTTCTTCGCTCCAGCGAAACGACATTGTTGCGGCAACGAATGAAATAATAAACTCGACTAATTCGACACGTTCGTACTTGTTTAGTCGGTGATCCAGAGAGCGCGGACGCGTGGTGGGAGGTGCTACTCGCCCGATAAAAATAGAATGAAATGGATCGACTCGACTTAACAACTTACTAACCTACTCGACTAAATTTTTGGTGTTCAGACACGTTTAGCTACTAAATAATTCGACACTCGACTAAAATACTGGTGTAGTGCGAACTAGGCATAAGGCACAAATATAAGTCGGATAGTATTAGTTTTAGATGTGAATTTAAAATCGCATTTTCATTGCTGCCGGCGCAAGCGTGCACTCAAGCGTCCTTAAGCAACGATTTTCATGTTTCAACTAATTCACTTTTTAAATGTTTAAATAAATGAAATTTAATTATTAAACAATGTATGCGATTGATAAGATTCCGGACTCTCATCACTCGCCACATAATAACATGAGATAAAACTGTATGCAAGATACCGTAGTATCCTCATACAGAGTGTTTGGAATATTTCTATGCTGGTTTACGAATGTACGATGCTACTCACATGCGTCATAGATTCGCAAAGAAATGAAAAATATTGCAGCAGAGGCCCCACGTTTGCTTGCTGATTAATGAAAAATATAGCAGAGGCCCCACGTTTGCTTGCTAATAAATGAAAAATATTATAGCAGAGGCCCCACGTTTGCATGCTGATTAATGAAAAATGTGGCAGAGGCCCCACGTTTGCTTGCCAATTAACGAATGTACGACACTCAGAAATGTCGTAGTTCGTATGGTAGGTATGTTTTGGCAGAGGCCCCACGTTTGCATGCCCATACTGCTACCATGGTGGTGTATATTAATCACTATCGAAGAATGCGGAGCACGTGTCCAGCGTCCACTCGTCTCCAAAATCGGCATCGAGGACTCTGAGCCGTCGTCGCTCGAGGTGAAGGCGGGTGACGCTGCAGGCTCTTCGCCACTTGTCAGCGTCCATGACGTGCTGGGTTGCTGCTCAATCGCGCCACCAGGAACGTCAACATTGGAAGGCTGGGTAACGCTAGGAGCTGTCGACTCCTCGTCCTTGTCGTCTTCACCTGCACAAAATGAAATAACCGCACAGAACAAATTCACAAAAGGCAATTATCAAAGTTGTAAAATCCTTTGTCAGCGCAAAAGGCTATCTTTTAAATTGGTATACTTGTAGGTTAAACTGACAAAATAGAACAGCCTAAACACAGCGGATATAAAACAAACAGATATGAATACCAACCACCCGGGGCAGTTCCCGTCGGGGGAGTGCGCCCTCATGACTCGATAGGGGTCTCTATGAGACATAACTGTGCATGTGTGAATCGGTACCCATAAGAGCATGCTTTAACCCAAATTAAAAGAACGATCTATTTTTATATTAAACGGGACCTAGGACGTAAAACATAAAAATAGACACTTTACTAGCGGAGCCCTCAGGTTACTAGTTAGCGTACAGAGGCCTCGGGATGTATGACTGGCAGAGCCCTCGGGATACCAGAACAACATAGCACACGCCATAGGTTGCTGCCATAAGGCAAGCGCACGTGGCTAACAACACAGCACACGCCACAGGTAGCTGCCAGAAGGAAAGCGGACGTGGCTAAGAATACAACACACGCCATAGGTAGCTGTCGCGCCGCACACGCAGCACCCGCAGCAGCTCGTCCCGCAGGCCGTGCGCCAGCCACGCCGTAGGCGGTGCGGGTGGACCGACGTCTGTCCCGGAACAGGCAGGGCGCCCGCGCGCGCCACGAACACCACGACGCGCGAATCTAGCGCTACGTTGCACCGAAGCTAGCTGGTAGCCTTTGCACGCCCTTGAGGCGCGCCCACAGGCCCGGCCACCGCCGCGGGCCCGGCACCGACGGCGCTACAGGCACCGCAGACCCGGCTAACATCGCCGCAGGAGCACAGTCGCTTGGCCCTCCCTGCCGAGACGAAGCCGTCTCCCCAGCGACGCCAATCCGGACAGTGAACGGCGACGTACACGAGCGCCACGACAGCGATGGAACAAGCCATCGTCCGAGGGCTCGCGACAAGGACCTCGGCGCGATCCGCGATGCAAATCACGTCGCGGGCCTCGCAAGCTGGGAGCTTGCCAGTCGAATGCGCCTGTTTAATCACAAAAACAAGAGAGTTAGTTTTAAACGCTTGCGGGGTTTTTCGGCCAGCGTTCACGGTCGTATCTTGTCGACTTTGATTGACTCATAGGCGTTCGGAAGCTTGATGACGATGAATTTCCTTTAATGTCTCGTTTTTTTTTTTGAATTGACTGAATAATTTTACGAATTGACGAGTTTGCTTAACCTTCTTAGGGATAGATGTTTCAATTAAAGCTTTAATTTTCTGTTCGCTCTCGGTCGTACCTGACCTTGACTTACAGTGACCGTGACTTATAGTGCGTCCAAATACTCTATCTTAGTTGTCAAGAAAGAACATTTCTTTAAATTGATAGAAAGCTCAGCACGGTCTACTTCCTCACAGCAAGTCTATATCATTGACATTCGGATTAAAATTGGAGATATAATAAGATTGGTTAGATCTCACCGGTACATTTATGGATTGTAACGCATTGACGATACGATTAGTGGCCCTGAAGTGGTCCACCGTTGCACTCGCAAGCCGGTCCGGTGAACACGAGGCTACTGAAGCCGGTAGCCTTGCACGCCCTTGAGGCGCGCTCGCAGGCTCGGTCACCACCGCGTGCTCTGCGCCAACGACCGCCCTGTGGTGGAGCGCTGCAGACTCGGCTAACATCACCGTAGGAGCACCGCCCCTCGGTTTTCTTCGTTGAGACGAAGCCGTGTGGTGTTGTTCCTCCAGTGACACGATCTATTAAAGAAAATTGTTGCATTGTTTCGATTAGAGCATTGCTAGATGGGCTACGTCGTCTATGACGCGAATCACATTGGCTAGAATGTGAACTGCGATTACGCGAACGGCTACTGATTTTTCACTTTTTATTAGGAATTTTCTAATAGTTAATTTAAATTAGGCGTATTTCAAAACAAAGTATCAAAGAGTTACGCAAAATAGTTGCTTTGAAAATAAAACTTCTATTCACTCTTTTTTTTTTTTTAAAGAAAAACTGGAACATACTCACCAAAACCGTTGTTGTACTACAAGATTTTAGCACCTCACGTATACAAATTGATCTCGAGGGCTTAATTTTTCCTTGTTGGACAAACTCTAAGAGTGATGGGCTAAAGGGACATAACTTGTTAAGTTAATGTGCATTTTACCAGTTTTTTTTTACAGTGAATGTGAAAGTTCCAGATGTAAGAAAATCTGGCGAAGGCGTTTATTACTGATGGTAATGAAGCAAAATCTTCACCTTGAATAGGTGTGCTCTTGTTATGTAATTTTTTATGACAACGGAGGTGACTTTTGAAATAAAATTAAGGGTATGCGTTAAAAAAAAACTATTGATGTTTTGTACGAACAAAAGTAACCCCAACAACTATTAGAACATCTGTTCCGATTGTTAACGGTGTATTCGTACAAATTGCGGGTACAATGATTCAATCTACATTTTTATTTCTTTAAATTATTTAGCATGTTCCACTTCCGCGCACTAATCGTCAAAATCGTGAATATTTGGATCGAATGGCGCAATATATGAGTGTTCACTCGTAATAACTCGGATAACACTCCAACGATCCCGTTCGATACGGTTTGCCTTTTATCCGCGACACCGTGTTGGGACCTACCCTCCGTCGTTGTTTCGTCAACGGTCCCCGAGTCCTGCTCGTTACTAATAACAGACGTAGGAACCGATGAAGGCAACAACGGCGGTTGTTATGGTCGGTCGTTTATTGGACGGGATGGACAATGACTACACGATTCAACACGCGATTCGACCTTCAATAACATCTAATCGTAAAAGTATTCGGTTCAACGCACTACCACAAAGCACTATGAGAACGATCCCGGCTGTGACGGGAAACGTGTCTTCGTCTAGAACTATCATGATAACGATCGGGATAACTCGAACGTTCTCGATTTCAACGTGTTATCGGAGGCGTATCATTACTACTCGACATGCTACGCCTGTCACTAGATCTAGACTTGACGCGTTCTCTTAACGTATTCACGACCTCTAACACGAGACGAACGATGAGACATTATCACGCAAAAATGTGGGTAGATCACAAAACAACAAAAATGTGAATAGAAATTAAATTATTCCAACAGAATTTTAAAAAGCAAAACTACGTTATCAAGTCGGATGAAACCAGCGGCAGGATCACGTATTTTTGTGATCCCACTTCTGATCTTACAAACACTAAGAAAGTTTATTTAAAAAAAAATACACACGGAGCTACAATCGATATTTATTACCAAAGGAATTACTAACTAATTAATTATTAATCAAACTAACGCTTTTACAATTGAAACTGATATGACAATTACTAAATTACAGAGTGAATAATAATAAACGTAACGACCTAAGTGTCCGACCCGTCCAAGAGACAACCACCCACTGAGCCCGCGTCTGCGTGCCCCCTCGTGGGCAGTCGCCGTAGGCGCCTTGCTCGCCCCACCAATCGATCGTACGATCCTACGTCACAATGACGTGATGCTAGGCTCCGCCTTCTGGTCTGATTCCTCTAAAAATATATATACAGAGAAAAAGTATCTAGAAATAGTTAAAATACAAAAGGAGATTGCCGGGTTTGTTACGGGTATTTGGAGCTTGCCGGTTTTGATAGTAACTGTGTTGGACACTGCCATTTTTGATCGGATTGACGCTATGTTTAAAACATTCATCAAGGGGATCGAATTATCTTGACACTTTAACTCAAATGGGTTAGTTAATGTTATAGAAATAATGAAAACATAAAATATGTGGGTAGTCCGTAAATTATAATATATATTTATTTTTATAAATACGAAAGTGTGTCTGTCTGTTTGTTTGTTTGTTTATTTGTTAACTATAATCGATCGAAATAAAAGAAAAAAAGAATCGATCTTGACGAAATTTTCGATATGGACAGCTCGCAACCTTAAGACGGACATAGGATACTTTTTATTCCAGGAAATTAAGGGTTCCCGTGGAATTATTGAAAAGTCTCAAAGGGAAAAAGCTAATACATAATAAATTTATAATTTAAAAAAATCGTAAAAACGATATAATATTGGGTATTATTTCGGTACTATGTTATGTAAAAAGTAGGTAAGAATTTCTGGTACACTGGTACCTATTATTAGGCGATTGCCCATACATAATAAGTAAATATTTTGTAAAAATATAAAAAAAAATTATAGCTAAGTATCAAAACTGTGAGAACAGTATACAAACCTCGACCGTTTCTTAATATTTACAGACCAATTTTCTGGATATTTCTGCCGTTTTTTTGACTGTCTGGAATTACATGCTGATACTCGATGGTCCATAGTTTAAAATAAACAAAAGTTTCAAAATGTTTGACTAAAGTAAACTGATAATAACTTAAAAAAACCACGAGCAGATTCACAACATAATTATAGACGTTGGCACTATACTAAGGGTACGTTCGCGGGCCCTCTTCTAATTGATTTCATCACTTTTTTATCTATGCATTCCACAGACCAGATGCGAGGAAATGATACTTCTTTAATCAAAAACTGAATTTAACTAACGAACTTTATTTTTATTTTATTTTATTTTAACTTAACTACCTATTATTTTTATTTAAAACTGACAAATAAAAAACTATTGCGCATGGCCCATTTCCGTTTCCGCGCATGTAATCTGTGGCATAGATAAAAAAGTAATGAAATCAATTAGAAGAAGGCGCGCGAACGTACCCTTTATACTGCGCCCTGATTGGTCGAACTGGAGACTGCTGTGTTTGAAAGCTACGCTCTAGGAGAATGCCGCTTTTGTCAGTAACACCAATCTTTAAAGTTGTTTTTCTTTAGGAGATCGCCGTTTTTGAACGAATTTTATTAACTAAAATGGAAGAGCTGATTATAGACGAAATTTGGCAAAGATAACTTGTTTTGAGGAAAATGTAGAGACTGCCGTCTTTGATACTATATGACTCAATTGTTCAATTCCGTCATTCAAGAGGGAGGAGCACATGAGCGTGGTGTTCTTAAAAAATGCGACAATAATACCTTATTAGAGTATCGTAGATCCATCTCTCTGCTGAATCATGTCAACAACCTAATTTCGAGAGTCACCCCGAATCCTCTCGCTAACAGGTTCGACGGCTTCCAGCCTTCCGAATAATCCAGATTCCGAAAAACTTTTAGTACCGTAGACCACATCCATACGCTGGGGCAGATTGTACAGAAGACCGAAGGGTACAGTTCGCCACTTTGCTTAGTGTTTGTGGACTATGAGAAAGTCTTCTATACGGTAGAATATTAGGATGTGTTAAGGTCACTACAGAGATACTAAGTCGATTATCCGTACACTTTTTTTTTTTACGCAGGGGAATCCATTTACGGATGATATCCAGGACGCCAGGGTCGGCAGTCCTAGACCTATGTCGGACTCGGCACTTTGGGAGTGCAATACCGTACTAAACCCCTGCGGGAGCCTTCAGCCACTTTAATTGGAGGGTCCCGGATCTGCAGGCAACAGGATCCCTCCAGCGACAGGCTGGCCTCGGCGAAAAGGCCAGACTTCTCCTCCATGGGGACTGTCCGGCTAACCTCTGAACAGTCCCGACGACGCCGTGTCTAGCAGGACCGGGTTCCCATCCCGGCCCGACACGGGCACAAGGGCGTTACTGGAGGTGCATTAAGTAGCGCCTCCTACGCACCCCCATTCGTCGCCCGCGGATGGAGGCCACGTCGGCAGCCTCCTTTTTCACCCGCTCGTTGGCCTACTTCTGGGACATTACTGTCTCGCAGAAGGAGACCATCGCCTTCCAGGACTCGTCGTCGCCGAGCATCGCGGTGATGATGCTCGGGAGCGACAAGTCCCCTCCGACGACCGACGTCAGACCTTGTCGCAGCACCGCCCATCTCGGGCACACCTCGAGGGTGTGCTGGGCAGAGTCCACCACTGCGCCACAATCGTGATACTCAGTCGTCGGCTCCCTTTGGGCCGTCCGACACAGGTAGTCACCAAAGCAACCGTGCCCGGTGAGAACCTGTGTCAGACGGAAGGTGAGGGGCTTGCGTTTTCGACGCATCCACCGCTCAAGGACCGGGCGAATGGCAGCAGTTACGCGTGTGCCATATGGCTGCACCGCCAGGTCCTTCCCCCCACCTCTGCATTAGCGCTTCCTGCCCTATCCGACGCACACGTAGGATCCCGTCCAACGTGGGGTTCTCACCAAGAGCCCTTCTACCCGAGACGTATGAGTAGGTCTCGGCAAGAACCTCCGCCACGAGCTCCCACGGGTGGTCGCCGGCTAGAGCAGTAGCTGCAGCCCACGATACCGTACGGTACCCCCGAATCACCCTCACCGCGATTGTTCGCTGCGCAGCGTGCAGCGCCGCCTTATTTTTCGCGGTGAGGCGATCCGCCCAAACCGGGGCACCGGTTTCGGCAAACTCCGGAGTACAGCTGCCTGCAGGCGGCGCTGGGTCCTCCGAGGTTCGGGAGGAGTCTGCCCAGCGCACTCGCCGCCTTCACGACCTTCGGTCCCACTATCGCGAAATGTGAGCCGAAGGTCCACCCTCCGTCCAGGATGAGCCCGAGATATTTCATTTGGGGGCTCATCCTGACTCTCTCCTCTCCGATCTGAAAGGTAGCCCCCGGTAGAGGTCCCTTGCGGCCGGTCCCGCGGAAGAGCAGGGCTTACACGAAGCCCTAAACTCTCTATGCGGCTGATCACGAGGTCGAGTCCGACCTCGGCCAGCCGCGCCGCTTCCTTGTAGTTTCGTCCGCGGGAATAAACGGGGGTGTCATCCGCGTAGCAAATGACACCCATCCCGGGGAGGAGGCGGCCTCGCAGGACCCAGTCGTACCCGATGTCCCACAGGATCGGACCCAGAACGGATCCCTGCGGGACACCGCAGCCGACTCGCCCCCACTCCACGGACCCCGACCGGTTCTCGAGGCCTACCCTTCGATGATTATCCGTACACTGAACAACCAAGTGTAGAAGTGTTAGTACAGAATCGCCACTGTATCAGTCAGTATACAAGGTCTGACTACGAGATTAATCCAACCAATCCAGTAAAGAGTGCGACATAGAGATGCAATCTCCCCGAAGCGTTTACCACTGTTTTGGAAGGCATCTTTCAGCTTTTGGATTTGAACAAACTTGGCATCAACATCAATGACAAACACAGCATTCTTATTGGGTTTTCCGATGACATAGTTATTTTGAGAGTTATTCTGGAGGATTTCAACAAAATACTCAGAGATCTCAACTAAGTGATAAGTGTGAGGACACATGCGAGGGTTCTACTCTAACACCAAACATATAAGTTTGCTCTAGATTAAGATCCACGCAGGACTCGAGGAGATTGAATGTGCCGGCTGGCTTGCTAAAGAGACCGTGTTGAAATCCAAACGGAGGAGACCTTATTACGACAGCTGTCAAGTTTCATTTACTTTAGAACAGAACAGAACTTTAGGTATAGAACTAGCTCTGAATTTCTGACGCGGTGGCGTATACGTGGCGGACATTATCTACGTGATGAAAACCTAATATCGCACTCCGCCCCAGTGATCATCCCCTGAACGGATCACATAGTATAGGTACGTTCCCTAAATATAAGAATGGTTTTAATAAGGAAAAAGTAAATGCAAGTAGTATATCAGCATATAATATAGAAAATATTAGTCTTTACCTATGACATTACCGTTTCGTCGTACTGGCTATTTCAAAACGTAAAAATAAAAAAAAATCGTTAAGAGTTTAAATTTCAAATTATTTTTATTTTAAAAATATAGAATTCTTTTTTATAATTAGTCATTTGTTTAATGGTTAGCGTTCTCTTTACATCGCATTTGTACGTTTTTCGTCATTGTGGATATGTTAAAAATTCAAGTGATTATGGAGTATGAGTTCCGTCGTCGTAACAAAGCGGCAGAAGCGACACGCAACATCAATGACGTTTACGTAGAGACATGATACTTACAACTAGACTGTGCACTGTGGCGCAAAAACCGGTCCGAGCGAGAGGGGGCCCCGTGGTAGTGTGTCCCTTTCTAATGAGGTGACCATGACTAAACAAAAAATGGGACTAACTATACAGACTATTGTGTAGGTATTCTGATAATTTATACTGATGCTACCTAACTATACTATCTACAGGTGTGTATGTACCTAATTTATGTAAAAGTAAAAAAAAAACACCAAAACCATTATAATAGGCAGATTTTTTTGATCTGCCACCATCTACCATCACCGTACGTCAGTCTTCCCGTGATCATGGCGATTGAAACATTGCCGAACTATAGGGACCTCAATGAAATTACAAACGCGGTAAGCACCCGAACAAATATAAATTTTAATATGAATATATTTAATCAATTCCAATTCATGAGTTTCGTTAGAGCTTGGATGGACAGGTGAAACACGCTTGATTTTCGGAGAGAATTGGTGTAATGTCATATTAAGCATCTTTTTCATATTCAAACTGTGTAAAGGATAAAAACATTACCCTCCGGCAGTCGAGTACATTACCAAAAAAAGTTTTTCAATTTAACCACTTGAGTGCCCGGGCAATGACCTTTTAGTTTACCAACTGCACAAAACTGCCCAAGACCTCTCACGTTTTGTTACGTAATTTCCCATCGGTGATAATGTAATATACGTTAATCAACCTGTAGTTGACTGTAGTACTAATGCCCGTGTCGAAAAAAAGTTGACATGGGCAATATAGCCATGGCGACCATTACTCGACACGGGCGCTTGCGGTTATTGCGGTTGGTCTGTAAACTCTTGACACAAATGCTGAGGCATATTTTAGGCCTCTTCTGTCTACAAAGGCTGTAAAAGAAGAAAATTCACAAACATCAATCAAGTACTTGTTTTCATTATTCAGAGATATAAGATACAAGAAATTTATTATAAATGATACACATCATCGGTACAAAGTAGAATGACTATAAATAAGTATACTTATAGTTAACTACAACACAACAATTTAAGTGTTTTATAAAAATGTAAGTTTCGGGTATTGCCCATTTTGTATACTCTTGTCATTGACCGGTACATCTCCAATTCATGGTAAAATGATGGTCACCCTACAGATTAGGATTGTTGTTTTTATTTACTCGTGGAAAGAAAAGCGACTACCGGAATAAGACTCATTATTGCACCCTGTCACACAACAAGGATTCACCATTTTTCATGGAAAAACAATCAACTTTAGTAAGAAAATTGACACAATCGCAAATCGAAACACTACAATGAACCAAACAATCAAATAAGCAAAACCACCATCTTACATTTAGTATTACCAGTCCCAAGCATTTACATACTACCTTTACTCAGTATTTAATTATTTTTTAAATACAACCAATTGATTTATTAATTATTGACACTGTATAAATACGTCTAAATACGTTTCTATGTTTACCAACCGTTCGTATTAGTAAATTATTAAAAAGAAAAATATTTAATTTTCTACCATTTCTATCAAACGAAATGATTATGTGAGCTGGCAAGACGTTAGACAAGGACACACTACCAGCGGGAGCGCTCTCGCTCGGACCGCTTTTAGCTAGCTACCGCTTATAGGGAAATACCTACCGTAACAGTCAAAGAATAGATCTCATTTTAGCAAAACAAATTTTTTTTGTACACTGTCTAGTTGTAAGTATCATGTCTCTGCGTTTACGAAGCGAACACTTCTAACGATCGTACCACCCGTTATTGGTTTGCTCGCTTTCGTTTCTGAAATTTTGACATAAGAAATGAACCACGTGGTCGGCTGAAAATGTTGGTCGACAATGACGAATTTAAGGTGATTGTGGAGGTTGATGATTCTCAAACTATAGATGAATTAGCAGCAGTTTTCGAAATTAGCACTAAAACAACATTGGTCCATTTGCGTGAAACTGGCAAGACTGGAGAGACGTGCCTTGCACTGCTCAACAGACACACAAACGAAGGCATATTGAATCGAATTATTACTTGTGATGAAAAATAGATTCCTTTTGATAATCGCAAGCGCTCAGCTAGATGGTTAGATCCTGGTGCAGTACCTAAACAATGCCCTAAATGAAAAATGACCCCTAAGAAAGTGAAGGTAATTATTTGGTGGTCTAGCGCCGTCGTAATTTATCACTGCTTCTTAGTAAACGGCATGAGCATTACTGCAGATGTATACTGTGAAGAACTAAACACAATAATGGGGAAGCTCGCACGTCTCCAACCAGCTTTGGTCCATCGCTCGGCTCCGCTGCTCCTGCACGACAACGCGCGACCTCATACTGCACAGCAGACGTTCTCCAAGTTACATGAGCTGCGGTTGGAAGTTCTCCGTCATCCACCGTACTCACTAGAGCTTTCCCCTACAGCCTTCCACTTTTTCCAGAATTTGGATAACTTTTTGTCGGGAAAAAAAAATCCATACCCGAGAGGAAGTACAAAATGACTGAAGAGTTTTTTGGTTCCCGTCCAGCAGAGTTTTTCAAGAAAGGCATCAATAAGTTAACACTACGTTGGCAAAAATGTATTGATTCCATGAGTAATTACTTTGAATAATAAAAATAAAAAATATAAAAAAGTGCGTTAACTTATTTCATCAAAAACGGCAATTTCATAGGTAAAGACCTATTAGTATTAAGGCTAAAATATAAGTAAAATAGAAATAAAACAGTAAAAATAAAAAAGGAATTTTGTATTGTAAGTCAATAATTAGCTTAGAATAAGAAAATGTATTAAGACAAAATAACTGCAGTACCCTTTGATGAATATTGCACGTCGATATTTGAAAAAAAAGATCATCGGCTGATTTCGGCTTCGTAGAGCGTTATATCTCTCGCGCGAACCACTAATACTGGGGCCACACTAGCGGGAAATGCCGTTTACTGTGGCGATGAACGTAGATGTGGCCACGACTCATCGCGATAATTTGACAACGGCATTCACACTGCCGTTTGACGTTGGGCGATAGTTGCGGCCACACTAGCGGGAAATGCCGTTTACTATGGCGATGAACGTAGGTGTAGCCACGACTTACCGGGAAATGCCGCTTACTATGGCGATGAACGTACAGTACGCGCGCGAGTTCATGTCCATCCTGAGGAATGCGGTAGTTCTGTGACCTATCATAATGTCGATATCGATAATCTCATTTGGTCAACCATAATATCTATTCCATATTTATTGCAACTTTAAGTAATTAAATATTTATTTATTTATTTATTTTTATTTAATACTTTATTACACACGTTATTAAATAATAGCATTGAAGAAAAAAAATTTACAGTAAATGTGCAATGGCGGCCTTATCATGCTTATGTATTATAAAAGTTTTTTTCTATTTGAAATTGTTGAAGGCGAAGTACTCATGGTTTCGTAAAAAAAAAATAATACAATAGCGGTCAATAGTTTTTAGTATCGACAAGCACGCGTCACCGTCAACGGACAACACTCGATTTCGGACGAATTCGGCGAGGCGGGGCGCGCTGCTCCCGCCCTTCACCTCAGGCCCCGATGGACATGAACTCGCGCGCGTACCACGACTTATCGCGATAATTTGACAACGGCATTCACATTGCCGTTGGACGTTGGGCGATAGTTCAAGTGGCGGTACATCAAAGAGATAACCGCGAGAGTTAAGGGGTCTGGCCACCCTGGCGGAACAAAAAATGCACTTTTTTTATTAAATTAATAAATTCGAAACTATGGGTCGGAAATTTTTTATTTTTTAACTCAATATCACAAAGGGCTTAAAAATTACATTGTAAAATTTTATTTGAAAATATTAAAAAATAAGTGTGTAATAATATAAATTAAGATGCCTGTAACTTGGCCAATTTTGAGTGTTTTGATACGCAACAGGTCTTAAAATGTCCGTTACAGTTCAGGGTTTATTAAAAAAAATAAAAAAATAAAAATGAAAAAAAAAATTATCCAGGGTGGCCAGTACGTTGAAGCGGCTACACTACGTACATAATTATGTCATTGTGCACCGTGAGCGCGACGGAATCGCACGTGTTTGTTTTCGATAAATACATACTATGACTATGGAGTGGAGTAACGAAAAAGTAATTACGTTTACGGATTCGAGATTCAAAATTTATAAGAATCGTGCGTCGCAAAATGATGCTTAGCGACGAATAACGGAATTATTACCTTTTAAAACAACTTAACCAACAACTTTAACTTTCGGTGAAATAAAGTTAATAAAAGATCGAAAAATTATGTAAAAGCCTCATTAATTACTTTAATATATTCTTTATTGCACTTAAAAATTGAACAGTAATATAATCACATGTATCATTAATACTTTACAATACAATACAACCAATTGCCTGAAATATATAATATATAAATAAATGAAAGACACAGGTAAATACAGAGTATGTTGTTTTATTTTGTAAAGTATAAAAATGTTGTTTCAATTTAATTGAATAGATAATAGTAATTATAGATATAATAACTCTTAATAAAAAATGTTTGTCTGTAAAGTCGGTTTACGGACGATAAATAATTTTTACGTGATGACGTCATAAGAAAACATTGATGATTAATTGCATACTTTTATGAAAGGAATTGAATTATTTGTTATCACTGAATTATCATTATTTTGTATAATATATATTTATTATATATTATTATTGTTTTTATTACAGATTTATAAGACTGCAACTGTAAACGATATTGCTCGGGCTATTGACGATATAAACTCCGACCTAACAGTTATCAGTACCTGGAGTAAATCGTTTGGGTTGTCTATAAATCCTAGTAAGTCTCAAGTATGTATTTTCGGTAACTCAAAACAACTTCACAAAATTGACTTTCCTCTTCTTCCTTCAATTCTATTTGATGGTGTTTGTTTGAAGTATTGTGAATCGGTAAAGAACTTGGGTATCTTGATGGATAGTAGGTACTTTGTCCTGGGTGCCCCACATTGCTGAACTAAGCCGTAAGATCTTTTGTGCTATTGGTGGACTAAGAAGGTGGAAAAATCTGCTGCCAACAAAAACTAAAATATCTCTGGCTCACACCCTTCTTCTGCCTATACTCGATTATGCCGACTCCTGTAACCTGGACTTATCTCAGCAATTGATCAATAAACTTGAGCGCCTACAGAATCTTATAATACGATTCATTTTCGGCTTGAAAAAGTATGATCACATTACGCAATACCGAACACAACTTGAGTGGTTAACAATACGACAGCGACGTCATTTACACTCTCTCTCTCTCCTTTATAATATCCTTTATAATCCTGATACCCCTCTATATCTCAAGGAACGATTTAGGTTCTTGGGCTCAAACTCCCTACTCCCACATCACCTTCGGTCCCAAAATAACAATCTACTCGAGTTGCCTCTGAATCGAACAAAATGTTATAGTGAATCTTTCACTGTTAAGACAGTGAAACTTTGGAATGCGCTACCTATCGGATGATATTAGACGATCTGAATCAGTTGATATATTTAAACGTCGTGTTAAACATCATTATCTAACACAAAATGCATAGCCTACTCAACGCTGTATGTCAATAATTTATGGTTATTATATTGTGTATTATGTATGTATGTTTGTATGTATGTATATGTATATGTATGTATGTATGCATGTATGTATGTATGCATGTATGTATGTATGTATGTATGTATGTATGTATGTATGTATGTATGTATATATGTATGTATGTGTATGTGTGTGTATGTATTATATATTTATATTAAACTACTATTTTATGTATGTAACTTAGTATGTATGATACTAGTACTTTACGCATCAACTGCTTTGTATCCAGATATCCTATACTCATGGTTGCCTGTAAGAAATCGCTTTTAGTGATAAGGCCGCCATTGCACATTTGGTGTAAATATATTACAATGTTAATTTATTTATGTGTGTAATAAAGTATTAAAATAAAATAAATAAAATAAAGAAATTGTTATGCTATCTGCCCATCTGCAAATGCAATATTACTGTCAATCTCAGGTTGTCTGGCAAAACAGCAGCAGCATAGTTAGCTTGTGTCCTTAATTTAGTTCTCTGTTTTGGTGGACAATAAAGTATATTATTATTATCTAACTGCTTCACTCCACCCGTTCAATAATATTTATAGATATACATAATTAATACTTATTATTAATGTCCGACCGAAAGTTCGGTTTCGGTTTCGGTTTCGGCCAGTTTCGGCCAAGAAATCTAGTTTCGGCCTTAGTTTCGGTTTCGGCCAAAAAATGGCCGAAACTTTCGGCCGCGCCGAAACTCGAGTATTGAACTTCATTTTGTTGAGTTGCATTTTGAAATGACAAATTTACGTGTTTATAGGTAATTGTCGTTGGATTAAAGAATAAAAAATATTTTTAAAGAATGGGTTCCGACTATAAATCCTTCTGTTTCGCAAAGAGTTGATTTGATTATGTGTGTATCGATTATAAAACTATTTAAATGATGTAGTTGGTTTTTAAAAACAAGTATTGGTAGGACTCATATCACCACAGCACACAGACTGCGTTCGGGGCATTATCCATCCAAAAAATTTGCCTTTTTAATTAAAAAAATTGAATCCCCCAACTGTGAAATATGCGGCTCCATAGATGATGTACAGCACATGCTAAATGAGTGTGTCAAATACGAGACGAGAAGAGAATCTTTGATAAAACACTTTAACATAAATAAATATGATGTGGGTGGTTTTTTGTCTGCATTAGCAGAGCCTTTGTCTGATGCAGCAAAGTCGGTGGTTAATATGGTTGTACACCATCAATGATCCTTTTCTTGTTTCGTAGAAATAATAAGAATTAGGGTATGATGGGGCTGACATATCCATTAAGATAAAAGCCCCTAAAAAAAAAAGAAAAAAAAAATGATGTAGTTGTTCAGTATTGCTTTTGACAACATTATAAACTAATAATATATACATGAAATATACATGAACATGATACATGAAATTAAAATTTTTTTTAATTTCATGTATCTTTTAGTTTTTTTTACGCAGTCGGTTTTTTTTAATTTATATTTATTATACACTTTTTAGTTGGGATTCATTGGCTTCGTTATTAGAATTATAAGATGGTAAATTTCGCAATCACAGTCCGAGACCCACGCCTCTTCTCCCTTGTTTTGTGTGCTTTGGATTTGAACCCGACCTCTGCTTTCGCAGTCTGCAGCCATACCATTAGCACCAGGCTATCACTGCTACTGTCCCCGCCTAATAAGGACAGAATAACGAAATAATAAAGTATATAAGTGCCTATTTTATGTATGAAAATTAGCGAAACTGGTTGTTTAAAACTAATTTAAATCGTTATATATTCTAAACCATTATTTGAGATGAAAAATTATGAGAGAATCCTAAAAATCATTTTTGAATATCTATTCAACGAAACCCCACTTGACGTAATTCATCGTTTTTTGACAATATGACATCTGGTTGTGGCTGTGGTGAATATTTATTATTATCATATATTTAGTGACATTCGCGAAGTTAAGACGAATTAATTGACATAAGAGTCATTAAAATCGGTCAACGCGTTTGATCTCTACAACGCCACATAGGAACAAACATACATACATGGATACATAGGCTGATAAACACATTAACCCTTCTTTGCGTCGAGCAGTCAGGTAATGATAAACACATTACCCTTCTTTGCGTCGAGCAGTCAGGTAATGATAAACACATTACTCTTCTTTGCGTCGCGCAGTCGGGTAAATACACACTAGATTTTAGTTGTTAATTACAATTAAAATTTTAAATATTTTTAAGGTAGTTCCAGCATGAAACCACTTTTCGACAGATTCGGCTAAAAAATTTTTTACGGGTTCAAAATTGTTTTATTTATGAATTCCTAAAATTTAAGACTTATTTCGTGGTTTGAAGACATATTGTTATGTTTAAAACGGGTACATACCACGATATAACACAAGTGATTTTGTGACACTGGACTGACACAGGACTCCTGTCGTGACCACGATCCATGCAACTGGGTCGAAATATTGACACAAAATCACTTGTGTTATATCGTGGTATGTACCCGTTTTAAACATAATAATATGTCCTAAAATTTCATAATTTTTGACGATTTAGATCGCGAGATATTTAAAGACAAAGTTCGCGATTTTGAGAGTAATATCCCATTTATGTATGTAAAATTTTAGAATAATAAATAACAGAATTAGAAAAAAACCAGGAGAGTGTTGAAAATTGTTTTTAGAATAAGCTAAAAAAATTAAAGTAGCAATTCACGGTTTTGTTATCGAGATATTAAAATTATAAATATTAATTTTAATTTTATATTTATAGTGATCTGGCAACACTGTGCACAACGCTCACATCTTTTTATTTTAATAAAACTATTATTAGAAAGCGCAAAACTATTTGTATATACTAAGACCATATAAACAAAAATATATAAAACACTCAGAGCAACGTTGCCAGATTACTATAACTAACGATATAAGGCAGAAGGTATTAAGGTACACTTCACCACGCTGGTTTCGGTTTCGGTTTCGGTTTCGGCCGAAACTGACAGCAAGGCCGAAAGTTCGGTTTCGGTTTCGGTTTCGGCTGAAAAACCTGTTTCGGTCGGACACTACTTATTATTATATGTTTCTTATTTAATCTCAGATAGCCGGGAAGTTGATGGCATGCATATATTGATGATGACTGACCCGTTGGCGCAGTTTGCAGTGACCCTGTTTTCTGCTCCAAGGGTTGTGGGTTCGATTCCCGCCTCGAGTCGGGGTGTAATGTATGTGTATTCATATATGTATTATTTATATGTATATTTATTTTTAAAAAATGTATATCAGTCGGCTGTTACCTAAAACACAGGCATTAGGTTGCCTACATTACAGACGACCGTGTGTGTGTGTGTTAAACATATTTATTTATTTATTATTTATACAAAAAAAAAACTCATCAAATACAGAGTTGCACCGTCAACGTCTATCTTGCTTGAAATTCAAATAACATTAGCGCCAATTTTATCGCCAAGAATTGGCGTTGACGTTGAACTTTCAAGTGTAGCCACTCACTTCATCGCACTAAAATTATCGGAATGTCTATCGCGATGATAGGCATTGACGTTTCCCGCTAGTGTGGCCCCAGGGTAACAGATTTTCTGTGTAATTGAATAATGCATGCATGCATGCATGTAATGCATAAGGCACAGGACTGCGGATGTAGGAAGTCCATGAAAGCGGCCTATGTTTAGGATTACGACCAAATCTTACATCCTGACGCAATTTTTAGAGCAAAATACAGAACCTTAAGGTAGTACCAGCGTGGTACAATGTAGATCTACTTTAGTACCTCCTGCCTTATATTGTTATAGTGCGTTCAACGAAACAAGGTACCAAATGTAAGCAACGCCGATGAAACATGAAAATATAGTCTATTTCTTTATATCTTGTTTGTTTGCTATCTGCTGCACGGCTCTCGGCTAAGGTCGGGCAAAGTCCAACGAGACTATTGCGGGCTTGAAAACATTCGCGCGTCTTTTTGATTTCGTAGTTATATATTTATTTTTATTTCATTCCGTTCGTGAAGCGCTCGTGATACATAAATTTTGTTCATTCTAATTATTCTTATTTGTTACTAGTTTTAGTTATAGTTGTTATTTGTTGTATTAGTTGTTGTTTTTGTTATTTGTTGCTGTTATATCTAGTTTTAATAAATTTGTGTAAGTAAAAAAGGTTACTAAAACCTGCATAGGCGAATGACCTGGCAGTTGATTTGTGTACATTGTGGTTTGAAAGAACAACATTCTAAGTGAAGATTTTCATTACTTTGATACGTGCGCATGTACACTTTATAGATTCAACATATCCGCGCATGTTGAATCTGTGATGTGCCAATACACTCCTATCACAGTAAAGAAAATCTTAACTTGTAGAAGGGGACCGCGAACATAGAACATAAAAATATTTTTTATGTATGGTACATAGTTTATCGATTAAATAACTGATCGATTTTTTGCATAGATCTATGATTTTTTGACCAATTGATGTTGACAATTGACACTGACGTGTTATAAATTATTTATTCTACTCTATGGTGATAAGTTTTAAGTTGGTTTTATAAGTTTGTAATTTGTATTTCATAAGTTCGTTAACAGTAGCCAGTAGCACTAAATAATAAATACACTGAAACTTTAATTTAACTTGTCTTATTATTAACCTTACATAGTTATTAAAACTGGAGTAAATCAGGACAGAAACAACTATCTAAAATTCAAGTTTAGACGAAATACCTAATGATTAATTATATATAGAATTTCATAATTCATAGTGACAAAAAACCGAAAGCTTGCCAGATAAGATCTTCATGAGGAAATTATTTTTTTCTAAAAAGCTAGTCATATGTAAAAAATATGGATGATAAAGACGTAAGTTTTGAACCAATGGATGTAGATGTAAGTTCTAATTCTGTTAGTCCTATGGAAATTTCATTTGTAGAAAAAGATTTAGAATTTTCGCTAGATAATATTAAAAAGGAAAAAGAAGAAATTACTGAAGAATGTTTAAACATAAAGCCCATTACTGTTAATGACTTAATTAAAAATTACAACAGGAATAAAGTTTCTAAAAAACAGATTGCCAAATTAGTTTTATATATAACAGTGGTGATTTTCGCTTTTGTTACATATCAAGTAAAATATTTTAAATGTAATGAAAGTTTAAACATAAGCCATTTAAGAAATACTTTTGCGTCTAAGATATATGGTCAGACAAGTGGAACTGAAAAATTATTGAAAGCACTAGAATCTGATGTGCCAAATAAAATTATAACATTGTATGGTGGGACTGGAGTTGGCAAGACATATACAGCCTCATTAATACTTGAAAATATACTACATTATGGTAATATTTACCACTATACAATGCCTGGTTTTTTACAAAAATCATCAGATTTTATGTTGGGCTTAATATACTGTGAATCATCAATGATAGTCGTAGATGATTTAAATAGAAATGATATATTGACAGTTAAAGATCACATTAAAGATTTAATTACTAAAAGTTCAAAATACTCAAAAAAAATCATTATTATCTTACTTTATAACTGTGATAACATGGATGAACGATTTTTCCGAAAATGTGATAATAATTTTCTTCATGAGTTGAAAAATAGTTTAAAAAATATAGATGCCAATAAATTTTATATTAAATATGAGTCACTGACTGAAGAAGTTTTAAGAAAGTGTATAAAAAATGAATTAACAGATAAAAAGACTGAATCTGACATTGCTCATATCATGAAAAATTTTAATGTTACTGTTGATGGCTGCAAAGGTGTATATCAGAAAATGAAATATTTAAACATAATTTAATTTCAAGGTATGTACATCAAAGAAAATATTAAAATTTGGATTTGAAATAGATTTGTAGTTTTATTTATAGTATGTTTAAATAATTAGAAAATGTATATTGTAAGTAGTTAAGTATGTAGTTAACCAACTATGTCACATCAAATTTTACACAAATTAATAGCTATTTGTAACACATATTTTTTGGCAGAAGTAAATATTAGTTGAGTAATAACTATAGATTAAATAAATATATTTTAGATCAAAAAAACTTTATTTTAGATAATGTTACATGATAATCGGCAATGCAGAGGTTTAAGAAATTATGTCAAATAGAAATATACTGATAAATGTTTAATACACCTACACTTCCACATTTTTTGATTTATCCTACAACAAACATCTCCATCTCAATAATAAAGAGCAAGTTTTAAACAAATTTAGTGGTGCATTAAACTATGAAATACTTTGGTTAACCTAGCTATGACATAAAACAATCTCAATATAACTAGGCAGGGGTGCGATATTTATTTTAATTCAAACTAAATATTACTATTCACTCAATTTAAGTACACCTATATAGTTTCAATACAAAGTTATAGGCTTTACAAATACTCTAACACAGACCGCTCCATTAGTACAATACAAATTCTATCTGAATGGTCAAAAATTTTTAAATTGAATAAAAAGCAATTTATTAGCCAACAGAGGAAAGATTTCATATGTAACAGAATCGATCCAAAATTTCATATATTATAATGCCATATTGCACTGCACCCATAACTATGATTAACAGATTTATAATAATCGGAGCACATAGACAAATGTGATATTCCTAATGTAATAATAAATTCGAAAAAAGTCACAAATTAGAAATATCATATAGTTACTTAATGTATGAATCTAAAAAAAATAGTGAACATTTAAATGGTAACTTGTATTACAGATCATTAAGCAAATATTTTTATAAACTAATTTTCTATTAATTATTTTAACAACTTGGCGAATAGATAAATATTATTATTTCAATTAGTTTAATATTTAAAAAGCTCTCCTAAAATTTCAAAGCCTGTAGGTTGGTGCATGCAATCAGGAAGAAGTGCTTTAACAATGAAAGAGAGAGAGCTGTCTTTTTAATTTTTAAAGTAGTAAAATTCTGTGTGACATTATGTCAAAATATTTTGGAACTGTTGAGGGAAGACAATACCATGTTAAAAATTTTGATCTTATAAAAACAGTGTTGGTATTGTGAACATTTTTGTGATAAATAGTATTTATTTTTGTGCAACACTGTTAGGTTTTCTTTTAATTTTTTTTAGTTATATTTAATAAATAAATTCTATATTTTCATAGTATTCTAACATTTTAACAGAATAAAAAAAAATTGATATATTCAGAACAGAGACTATATCTGAGAACACATTTTTAAGAATATAATTATTATAATAAAAATGAGTAGTAATGTTATATACTAAATATTAAGTATGGTTACCATTTCTTACTATTATATTCTCTTTTCTGAATATGTATATATTTTTATAATAATATTAATATTCAAGTTAGTAACAAACAAAACTCTTAACAATGTAATTTGAAAAGCAAATATTTTAATTTAACCATTCAGTTAGTTAAATAGACATGGACGAGGTATCAAGAAATTCTTTTTCCCTAATGTAACTCTAGTCTATGAAGTTGTGATACAAAAACAAAAAACGAGACTCAAAGTAATAATACTATTTGCCAATATTGGCAATAAATAAGTTAATACATAATATGTCGTTTCCATTACTTATTTATGAAGTACAAAAAATAAGTGCTATTTATTTAGGTATGTTTAAGGTAATGTTCTGACATATTCCATAATAAAATAATTTAAAAGTTAACAAGTATAAAAGAAAAATGTAAAAAAATAAGAATAGAAAATAATTTTAGATGATACGAGGCTATTTACACATATGTATCTATTTAGGTATGTGTAATTTACCAAATTAATTAAAACATTGATTAAATACTAATATGCGTAACAATAAAGACTAGAATACATTTTATACTGTACAGTTATTGGCACTAATTTCAGTGATAATGGCACAACTATGTAATTTATTCAGTCACCATAATTATAATATGATGTATTTTACTTTACAATTTCAATCACTTTTTGAAGTTTATTTTTTAAATTAATTTTTGCTAACTATCCTACAGTTTACAAAAATGTAAAAACATTGGTTAATGTTGTATAACTAACTTTATTTCTAGAAAATACTGAATTTTCCCACAGACTTAAATTTAGCACATTTCCTGAGTGAAACTGTGCAACACCATTGTTATACGTTACCATTACATTATACATAATATCACTACAAAAAGCTGCTCTCATAAAATTTAGAAACAGCAGTCCATACCTTGCACAGTTATCACTCTAGAATCGTTATAATATATATTGAATTTGAAATGATATGAAGAATGAACCTTAAATTTTGCAAATTATAAAAATATTCTCAACATAGATTTCTGATTAATTCAAGCAAAAGCACAGTAAAGTTAACAATATTTAAATCTAAAATTGACAAAATTGATATTATTTGCTTAAAACATTAATAAATCAATACTATAGTTAGTCTATAATTTTGAAATAAAGTTACAAATTGTACATATTTTTAGAGTAAACATATTTAAAAATACAAGGACACAAGATTTAATGAGATATGTAGTGCCAATAACTGCAATTATTTTAATCTTACTATCTAGGTATTCGATAACAAATAGAACACCATTTTAAGCACGACAAAACATTTATAGTTAAAAATGTAGAGAGACTTATCGAGAAATGTGCTAATAATTCTAAATCTTGAAAATTACTGGAGGTTTTATATTAGGTACATGATATTCATTAAGATTCATTTGTATCAGATCTGTTGGTTGTTTAAGAATTTTTTAAATTTAGTTTCAACGACGATTGTGTTAAATATTCGTTGACTTTCTTTTGTGGCTGAGATCATTAGTGTTTATCCTATATAACTAGCATTAAGCATTGGATATTTATTATCAGTATCACATTTTAGCCACAAAATGTTTTTGGTTTATTCTATTACATTTGACATCACGGAAAACGAAGTAGCATTTTAATTGCTTATATTGTTTAATTACCTATAATTAAATAACTTAATTCCTTGAGATTACAAAGAATTACTAGTAAAATTCGTGTAATTTTTAGCAGAATTAGATATTAATATATTTTGTTAGCTGAGGATTTCCATGTAAATGGTCTCGTATTAATCATGAAAGGTTATAATGGTTTTAATGACATCACCATTATACAAATCTTTCTTTTTGAGACCAAGTTCCACTGGCTTCGTAAAGCCTATAGGAGAAGAGATTAGTTAGGAGCGATGGAAGTGAACCGCAGTCCACTTGTTGTAGCGCTTATGCCAAATACGTGTTTCTTGAGTCTGGTTTGTAGATCGCCGCCCTTCAGCGTCTACACTCTGCGTTACACACACATAAGCTATAACAGCTACATCTTCTCCTAGTAAGTGTACTCTAGGATTTAAAATTGTAGTATTTGTTTTTACATGCGTAGGAGTGTTATCAATAAAAAATTTATGAAATTCTACGCCTTCTATAAGATTTCCTAGAGCATCAGGATCAAATGCAGTTACATTAGGATCACACAATTTAGAATATGTTTCATAGTCTCCATTATTAATGGCATCAATCAGAACTTCAGTAGCTTTTATTACTTCAGCTCGACGGAGAGAAGCGTTACTATCACCTCGAGCCTTTCCGAATGAGTCTGCTTTGGTAAGACCCTCTTCATCATGTTCTTTCGAGATGACTGTACAAGCTCTGTCAACTCCTTTTTTATCTTTATCCAAATCATCATCTTCTAATGTAGTACTACTATCAGTAGACTCTTTAACTTGTGAACCATCACCTTTCTTATTTACCATGGACTTACCCGAAAAATTACGAGTAGCAAGCATTGTGGTTAAAATGGCACCTTTCAGCTTACGACGAGCATTGAATTTCTTCAAGCAGTCTACAGTTTCCTGTCTATGCATAACTGATGCAACACGCTCACGATGACAAATCCAAGGATGTTTCAAAGCTTCGGAAGCAGTTATTCTCTTGCTTGGGTTGACTGTCAACATCTGGTTTATTAAACTTTTAGCTTCCGGCGTTACAGTATCCCACTCGGGTGATGGGTAATCATAAGCACCTGCTTTAATTTGTCCATATAATCGATGTTGATCCTCATCCCAGAAAGGTGGGTATCCCACTAACAAAATGTATAATATAACACCACAAGCCCATATATCAACTGGTTTGCCGTAAGGTTCCTTTTTTAATACTTCTGGTGACAGATATCCAGGAGTACCGGCAAATCCAAACCATGCTTGTTGATCACCTTGGACTTCGATAGCTAACCCAAAATCGGCTAATTTAACAGCAGCCCCTTTAGCTTTGCTAGCGAGTAACAAATTTTCGGGTTTCAGGTCTCTGTGAACGACTCCATTGTGATGACAATGATGTACGGATTCTAAAATTTGTTGAATACAATGAGATGCATCTGCTTCAGAATAAAATTCTCGCGCCACTATATCTTCAAATAACTCACCACCAGTCACTAAGTCAAATACAAGGTAGTGAAAATGTTCTTCTTGAATAGAGTCGTGTAATCTAACTATGTTAGGATGTTGTAATTTTCGGCAAATTCGAGCTTCCCTTTCTAATTTTTGAAAATCTCTAGCTGAGAGTTTTTTAGTATTGATTATTTTGGCAGCAAATTCATATCCAGTTGATTTTTGAACAGCACGTCTTACTATTGAAAATGCTCCTTTGCCTAATTCTTCTTTCAAATCGTAGTTATCCGAAAAACGAGTGCTAACACTTTCACGATTTGGATTCGCCATGTTTTAGTAAAATGTTAACTATACCTGACTAAAACTTGAGTTCAACTTACTATTCAATCTTGAGCGCGATATTCTTCCGTACTAAATACTATCAATCTGAAACAAGTTAAAATTTAAATTACTTAAAAACCTTCATTTAAGAAGTGATATTATTTTATTTAAACACAAAATATATATACTGATTATTGACTGGCTTTGATATTTTAAATTAGTACTTACACTATCATAGATATAAAAAAAATTATTTTATAATTCATACTCAGAAAAAAGCAAAAAATAAATTATCATTAATTTTAATTTGGTATAGTACTATTTTAGTCCTCCAAGCTAAAATGAAATTTGCATGCTGAATATAAAACACGTAGATGCCTAGACAAGTTATCATGATCACAAACATAGACTTCTAATATTAACACTACGGTACCGGGATGACATTTCGTTAGCGCAAAATAATCGATATACCATTGTCTCAACACATTCACAAAATCTGGAAGACTTCAAAGTACTTTAATAATTTTAATAAATTATACCGAAAGCATTAAGATACTATTTAAAAATATCCGTATTATTTTTCATTAATAACACATAATTATATTGTAATAAGATGATCAGTGCGCAACTTTCAATGATATTCTTAGCAATTGTAATTCGTATAGATTGCTCGGAATGTATTTTTAATAACGAAAAATGTGTCAAGCAAATTAAAGAAGACGATTGGTGTCAAAGTATTACGAGTATTAAAAACGTATTTACCTATTATGTGCCCATTTTACACAATATTTGCGAGACGAAGACCGAAAGCTAAGGGCCTGGCCCTACACCACACTCTCCTTCTGCTCGGGACACGAGCTTCGGGGTCAAACTCATAGACATTTGTGTGTTGCTACAGTGGTGTTACTCGATGAATATATTAAATGTCTTTCTTTTTAAAATACGTTTTATATACTTAATTCATTTCTTTTTAACTAAATGAAACGTAAAAACTTCAAACTGATAGGAAAATCAATCTTACAATCGCAAAAGAAGCGAGTTTGAACAACTATTGGTTAATAATTTTTTAAGTGTAAACACTGCGCAGCAAACAAAATCGATAGACTAGCGCAGCGCTAAACCAAAGAGAATAGTCTACAATATCTTAAAACGACGCCATCTATCAGTGTGACATGAAGTTTCGAATAAATAAAAATACAAAAGTACACAGTGTTACAGAAATAAAAGCTTTTCTCTTGTAAATTGAATATAACGTATGAATAAAAATTTAAATATTATCATCTTTAAAGCTAAATACATTATTGCACATCTTATTTTAATACCGAGTACATTTATAGCAATTACAAAAACATGTTAACATCATTTAAAATAATTGTCTATTTTTATACATCTAATAATAATATTAGAATTTTAGTCACTATCAAAATTGTCTTTTCTTTATAATTGATTTTGTATAATGTAATTTAATTACATTATACAATAACTTACTATCACATGTTTCTCACGGTTTCTATAAAAGTATTGTGTTTTTATTTTCAATAGAATATACTATACCTATGTAACTATTTAGTCGCATATTTTTGGGTTCCGTAGCCAAATAGCAAAAAACGGAACCCTTATGGATTCGTCATGTCTGTTTGTCTGTCTGTCCGTCCGTCCGTATGTCACAGCCACTTTTTTTCCGAAACTATAAGAACTATACAGTTAAAACTTGGTAAGTAGATATATTCTGTGAACAGCATTAAGATTTTCACACAAAAATAGAAAAAAAGAAACAAATTTTGGGGGTTCCCCATACTTAGAACTGAAACAAAAAAATAAAAATTATCAAACCCATACGTGTGGGGTATCAATGGATAGATAATTATAGAATCCATAAAGAATAAAATATAATTTTTTTCTAAATTGTGGTTTTTTGTAAAGTGGTAAAATGTGTCACCCCCCTGTAACTTCTATAATAAGAGAATGATAAAACAAAAACAAAAAAAATTTATGTACATTACCATGCACACTTCCACCGAAAATTGGTTTGAACGAGATCTAGTAAGTAGTTTTTTTAATATGTCATAAATCGTAAACTGCAATTTACCTCTCATTCAATCAACTCAAATATAATAAAACAAGAACTTTTATCTGATATTACTTGCTGCTACGGAACCCTTCATGGGCGAGTCCGAATCGCACTTGGCCGCTTTTTTTTTAATCTACTATCGCTTTAAGCGATCTCAGATACAATATCCTCAATATAATAGATAATAATTAATATCTATCTACTTATGTACAGCTTTTTTCATATCATTATATGTTGTTTAAAATTTATTTAATATCTCTAAACTTACCAAAATAGAAAATATAAGTTAACCTCCATTTTATAATTATAATTAATACCGAATTTTTATTATGTTGTAACTAATTAATATTGTGTTAAAAATATAAAATAATATAGTAAATACGAATAATATATGAAAATAAATAACGAAATATGAGTAGAGAAAACATTTTACTGAGTAGTAAAATAACTTGCTATACAAACTGGCAATTATCAAAATACGAGTATATTAAAACTATTTAAATGTGCTAAACTAACTTTGGACAGATTCTTTTTTTAAATTTTAGAATTAATTATTGTGAATTGTCTATAAACGACTTATTTGTATAAAAAGACATTGCAATCCCATTTCGGTAGAAGAGTCTCGTTTTAAATTTCGTCAGTCTCTTTGTCCACAGCAAGGCTAAAAAGGAATAAAGTATAAATATTATTCAAAATAATTGTTAAACTCCCGATGCAAAACTGTTTTGATCACTTCTTCCGTACCTACTATAACGGCCTGTAAACATACCACAACAGGGCAGAAACGTCTTTTACTATGAAGGAATAGGGTTGGAGCTTAATATACCCCACGTTGTTTACGGATTGTAATGAGCAGTAGAGCAGCCTAAATGCTCCAAACGGATGAACCAATAAAATTATGATCAAATTTTTTAAATCACACCCGCAACGCATAGCCGTTTGCGGTCGACCAATACAAAGCTAACTTTTAGGCCCGACTAGAAATTATATCGAGTTCAATTATTAAGTTTATTTAATAGAATCTTTATTGTAAGTGTCATTATTCCTTTTCACAAAAATTTTTCTTTAAAGATAGTTTCAAAAAATACAGTTATGACATGACATCGGAGTTTTACTAGATTTTCTGTTCGTACAAAACTTTTCAGTTTATTTCAAATTGTCACATAAAAACAGGAATCACAATAAAAATAGATCTAAGTTGAGATCTACATTTTTTTTTTGTAAACGATTAGAAATACAAAATTGATTATAGACTATTTTTGACGGTACAATTAATCAAACATATACAAGCGATATTTTTTCCTCAATAGAAGTAATCTTTAGTATACGTAAGTATTCACGTATAACCAGACTAACGGTTTAGTTCAATAAAGAGGCGCCAGTAAACGGTTAAATCCCCAGTTATATTCATAAAATCAAAACGAGTTCGCATCTTGCGCAAGTGTAGGGGGCCAAACAAGGGCTTTGGCAGCGGGCCCTTCCGAAATTCGCCGGTGCACAATGCACCCTTCGTACCATCCCCACGCGAGTTCTCTTATTATTACGCGACTCCTGTTCCTGTCCCCACATTGTTCATATTATTTTTATATTTGGACTCGTTTGACGCGTTTCAAACTCTATGTTAGTTTTATCCCATTATCTCGTAATTCTAAATATAGTAAAGTTCGATTCGAAGTAAAATATAACAGTCCAGAAAGCAAACGTACTGTGCGAAAATTATGGGAAGTTATTCGAATGGATTCCTCGGTTCGGTCACCTAATATTTGCAGCGAAGGGAAGTATTAAGGTTTCGAACGCTGCGGTCGTCTCAAGTTGCTTTTCTCATGAGTGGACGTGTTTGTAAAATAATAACTTGAGAGTAATATGTGTGGTAGGGCCGTCAGATGAACGGCGTTCTACGTGCAGCGTCCGCAGGGCCGTGCAGTGAACGGGTATATCGATCGCGCATCGCGCTATCCTTATAATGTTCTGTGTATTTGGTGATCGCTTCAATTTGGCGGGAGCCGGGACGCCACGCTGCTTTTTGGCATGAAAACTAGTTGGGTGAGTTAACCTCTACTACTATGTTATGTTGGACTATATATGTTTATATATATATATATATTCCTTCATGAAAATTTAAGAAACTAAAGTCTATTAACATTTAAATGATTGAGTTAACACATCGATTATCAGCATATCATCATTTTTCAAGAAGTGGATTGTATTATAAATTACATTAGATAGGGGAAGGTGGGGGAATTGCGGACGCTTAAGCGGAATCACAAATAAAACTCAAACGATTAATAATAATCAGTCTGTCTTTATTAATTATTAAACTATGGTTGTTTACCTATCAAATCAACATTAATTATTATATGAGATCAATCAACATTTACTAAATTTTAATCAAAAACAAAAACATATATGTCCGTAATTACCCTTAGCTCTTGGGGTAAATACGGACCAGTGCTGGGTTAATTGCGGACAAACTGGGGTATTTACGGACGAGGTCCCATTTCATTTGCAGAATTCACAAACGTAGCCTCTTGAAGAAGACCCAGCACTGCAATTCACATGTGCCCAATTCTTACATTTTGAACACATAATCCAGTCTTCGGTAGGTGGGTCACAATACTTTTCCTGGCAATAAATGCAGAAATATTCATTTTCCTTATTACATTCAAAATTGTTTGTTTCTTAAACCTGATGGTCATTTTTCTTTAGTGTTTTTTTTTTAAGTTTCTTATTTGTAGTTTTAGTCTTTTCTTGTTCTAGGTTCTTTCTATTTTCTTATGTTCTTTTTGCTCTAGGTTTACTTTTTCCGGTGTGCTGGTGAAAATAATGGACTGTTTTCTTTAACTAATTGCTTTGTACGAGTAAGCTTAAGAGTTGTCAGTTGGTACTTGCACTACATCACTAAGTGGTACTAAGGGAGAAAAGGAAAAGTTTGACTTGTTATACTTTGATTAACACCAGCTTCATTAGCATCACCCACTAATGCAGACGTAGTTATTGTTTCGTTTAAATCGTCAAAGTTAGCGTCATTATTGGAAAGTTGAAATACAGAAAACTTGAGATTCATTCTGAGATTCATTTTGGCTTGAATTATTGGTTTTTGTTTTGTATCCCTTGTTCAAAAGAAGAGACTGATGCAAATATATCAACCAAACTTTTAAGTGTTTTTAAATTTTTCTTGATCTATTGGACAAATTCCAGCAGACTTAAAGCCATTCATAGCTTTGTCAGTACTTTTGGTTCTATTAAAAGCCTTTGTATAAAATAATAGGCTTTTTCTGGGCGAGCCCCTTCCATCCTCGACCTCGTCTCTGCTCTAGAGCTAGACTTAGGTCAAGAGTAAGCCCATAATATAATAAAAAAAAACCAATGAAATGCTATTTTTGTTAGGGTAGGAATTATCCTAAAGAAGGCTTTACAAGATTTGAAAATAAATTCGACCAGTTCGTTTTCTGAAGATTCATTAAAAACTAACTTCTTTCTTCTTTTTGGTATGTTAGTAATACAGGCTTTTTTCACTTGATCATAAAGGGTCGCTCCGGGAATGCCATACTTCTCTACCGCCTGTCGAAAAGGAGTCTTTTTCTCTTTAATTTCTTGCACAGTTCTTTGTAAAGTTTCAATGGTGTAAGCTGGTCCTTTTTTCTTAATATATTTGCCAGGCATTTGGAATATAGAAATATTGCTATAGGTTTTGATTCATAATGGAGTAATTACAAAAAATAATATAAAAATAATAGGTTTTGATAAATAATGGGGTAATTACAGACGTCCGTATTTACCCCAGGTCAATTGCGGACAAATGTCCGCAATTGACCCAAACGAGTTAGAAAAAGTGCAACAACAAAATTTTTAGGTTAACAAAATTTTATAAGGCAAACGGTTGTACTATTTACTCGTCATTAACATCGCAATCGACAGAAAATATTACTTTTTTACTGACACTTATTCTTTTTGAATAACACTCAAAATAGTTAATACCAAAAATTAGATCAAAATCACAAAAAATATAAAATTACAATTATCTTGAAACGCGTGCGTAGCCGTCTGTCGGAAATATTTGGTGGGCACTAAAGATGGCGGAACGTAACGCCTAATCGCAGTGGCGGGATGCGGGCGGTAAGGGTAAAGCAGATATATGTCAGTCCGTATTTACCCCGCGTCCGCAATTCCCCCATCGTCCCCTACTAGTAATTGAACTACCGTACCCTAATATAATCGGTGTAAAATATTTCAGTATCAATATCATGGAATTGCTGGCTATCGCCTGTTTAGCACAATATCAAATTCAATGCGTACCTACATAATTTTTTTAGTAAAGATAATATAAACTTTATAAAAAACTATGTAGTACGCTGGAAGAATATAAATGTTAAAAATTCACTTTTTTTTTTGTGACAAGCTTAATAACTAAAATTTGACTGATAAATCTGCATTTATCATATGTATTTATTTAAGTCAACAATTGTAGTGCAACATCCAATCACTTAGTTTTTTTTTGTCATAACATTTAACGAACACATGATCCATCAAAAATAGGTAGTATAAAAACCTTTGTAAGCTGCGAGTGTATATTGGTATAGAGACACATAACTTATTGTTACCCATAGTTTTGCTTGTGCAGAAGGAGATCATATAATATATTTTGGCTAAAGCTTAATTTATTTATGAAATATCAATTTTTCTAATTCCATTCCCTCAGAGGTTAAAAAAAGTTCATTAAAATAAAACGTGCACTTATTGTTTGTCTCTAATCAAAAGCTCTGATAACAGGGTTACTATTTTTTTAACTTTAGTTAACTTTAAAAATGACAAAGCGTCCCATACAATCATCTCTCCTGAAATAAACTAAAGACTGCGGTTTTTTAATTTGTGTCTTTGTTTTCTATACAGTTAAATTTTAATTGGAATTGGGAACAAATATAGCAGCCCCGACGGGTTTTCTTACTTTTTTTTTTACATATATTTTTTTTATCTTTTAATTTTTACATAAGTCATAAGTTTTTCAAAAAAAAATTAATTTTGTTTTATACTTTAAGTTTTGGATAGAGTTCTGTTCTGTTTGTGTATGTCTTCATTTTTGATATTTTACAAAATAATTTTAAATATTAAATTGAAGGCATTTATATATTTGATTCGCCGAACATTGTTTTGTTGAGAGCGATTTTTCAGTTTTATGTAAATAGGTCAGAGAAAAAGTCTATTCATATTTTGTATATATAAAATTAAAGAAAATTCTCTTTGGTTGTACTGTTTGTATTTGGCTGGTTTTATATAGTGCATAAAGAAAAAGAAAAATAAAAAGCAAAAATACTTTCCCGCCATTTTTCAATTGTTTTCTGTGCGTCAAAATGAGTAAATCTAACGAAGAAATACAATACATTCTGAATCTCAAAAATCTGTGAAGTTTATGTTTGTGAGTTTTATGGACAGTTTATGTAAGAATTACAAAGTTACTTTAAGCATTTTCAGTCTGGGAATTTTGATGTTAAAGATGTAGCTCGCTCTGGTCGTGTTATACGGATAAAGTTGTTTATGAAATGATGTCATTTTTGAAAAGTGGCATATTAGTAGTTACAACATAGCGGAAGAATTGAGGATTGACCACAAAACAGTTTTGACCCATTTGGAAAAGTCGAGCTATACAAAAAAGCTCGATATTTGCGTCGCACACGAGCTTACTGATCAAAAATCCCAAGATTTCTACAGGAACGGTATTATGTCACTACCTACAAGATGGCAAAAAGTTATTGAATAAAATGGCACATATACCTACATTATAATTAAATGTAATTAAACTTTAAAAAAATCTTGAATTCGTATGTAAAATACGAAGAAACTTTTTCCTCGACCTAATATGTCAAAATATTCTAAACATGGTGTACTAGCTACGCGACTTCGCAGCTTCCTAAGAAATTGTTCTACTGCACGATCAGACCTTTAGCAGTTCATGTGTGGGTGTATTAATTATGAGATTTCACAAAGTTTGACAATGTTGATGACACTGTACTCCTGTTCTTTCAGCCCATTATACTGAATATCGTTGCAATTAATTAGAGAAAAACCTGTAGAAATTCATAAAATACATCTAAATTAGTTGTGTTGCTTTGTAAAATAACGAACTCATTTAAACGAACGATACATGATAATTGCAACTCCGCCTTGTTAGTTAATACCATAATCTTATCTAAGAACCATAAAATACGTAAGTTAACAGAATTTTATATTTTAAGTCAGTCAAACCGTTATAAAAAATTGAAATAATATGGGAATGGAATATGATAATTGTAGCCTCTTAGCGAGTGAAGAAAGTTATTTATCAAAGAACCATTGTCGCTAAACTATAAGAATTTTAAAGGAAACTATCTAAATCTGTCAAACTGTTTTGAATATTGACAACGTTATTTTTCACACACATCGTCTCACCCTAAACACATACCCCTGGCTCCCGTATTCTACTGTCACAGTTTTGTCACAATGGAGATCAGTGCTCGATCAATAACTTCATAACTTGTTTTTGACAGATTTAGAAAATATAATAAAATAAATAAAAAATAGTAGTATACTGCTTTTTTCATTCTCCCAAAATTGTTATAGGTACCATAATGATTTTCTGATAGCGTACCACTGAATTTAAAATGTATAACCAAAAAGTCGCATAATAATGTTATAAATGAACTTTGTAATGCAATGGAAATATCAAAATAGAGCCCTTGCTCTGTTTCGTGTTGAGAAAAAATGAAGATAAAAATATTTAATAACATTTTTATGTCATTTAATTAAAAGTCTAAATCGGATTTTATCGCGTTTATTTGTTTAAAAACTTTACACTTTAAGGATTTTTTAATTTAATTAAATTATTTCCCGACGTTTCGGACCCTTTACAGCGTCCATGATCTCGGGGGACTGAGGTGGTGGGTGTCCGAATAATTATTTGGATTTCTTTTATTTTTCATAACATTATTAATTAAATGAGTAAAATTCGCGTAAATATAAGAGAACAACATTTTTATGTCATAGTTAATATCTGTTATAAATACTATTTGTTTAAAGTAATATTATTACTTTTATATTGAAATCAAATATAATATCAGAAAGTAAGTACACTACTTCTAATTAGGTTACACTGAAACTTTACCTAAGACCGCTCGAGATAGAGAAGTTGTATATACTTTGTGTTATATAATATGAAATCGTGCGAAAGCCACGTGATCCCACCGCGCAGGACAACTTTGACGTCATCACTTCTGTGAACATTTTCAACTGCCTTATATTAGACAGTTTGTATACTTGTTTTTTCTATAATTCTATTAACAGGTGGATTTTACAAGAGACAGCATATTATTGAAATGTGTCAAAAGAGAGAAAAAACTATGCCACAAGAAATGTTCTAAAATTTATTTAATTATTACAATATCTGAATAATAATTTGTACTGTATATATGTATATAATACTTGGCTTAGTTCAATTATTATTATTTTTTTCGGGGCAGTACCTAATTATAATCAAGGTAAAATTAATTAATTCGTACTAAAGAGACAACAAGTGAGATGAAATCTTTGATGACAGGTACTTACTAGTTTAGTCTCGTAATATTCAGCAGTATAAAATGACAAGACGAAACGATAAAGCGACACTGAAATTACTACAATTTCACATATTTGCTCTACAATATACAATTTAGACTCAAAATTACATATTATAATATCGGCTGGCGAGCTATGACCAATATAAATGCTAATTTTACATGGTAACCACACCACGTCTATATGAATAACAGCAGTGAGTTGTAGCAAGCAGAGAATCCTTTAATAATATTTTATTTTTAATTAATTGTATAGCATTTTTATTAAATAAGTTTCACCAGTTCAGAAACTACAGTCACGGATAAGAAGAAAGTTTTTATAAGTAAGAATAACTTGGACTTTTTTAGTCATATAAAGAATGTGTAATAATAAACTGTAACAAGCCCAGTTTCGTACATAAAAGATATCTTAGAATTTTTATATCTTTTCGGAGGGCAATCTATAGTCGATATTGAACGAAAACTGTATTTGAATTACAGTACAACCTTGAAATAACGAGCCTTAATATAACGAATTTCTCGATTTAACGATTTTTTTGAAATCCCCTAGAACTGCCATAATATATAATATACTTCTACATTACGAATAACATTTATGAAAAACCTCTTTATAACGAATTTTTTATCATTATAGAATATACAGAGGGTTAACGTATTTTTTCACCTTAAAACCTTGATATAACGTATCCTATTAATTATTTCCACTTAATTCCACTTTCTTACCTTGTTAAAACGAATCGTAGTCCGACCTAACCTCTATATAATAAACCTCACGAATTCTCACAAAAAATAACGAAAACGAATATTTTCTAATTCCCTTCAGTTTCGTTATATCTAGGTTGCACTGTACTATACTAGTGATCTATTAAGCCTGTTTATCAGGAAAGGTTTATATGATATAAAGTATCACACTATGACTTAATGGAATTGGAATGAATAATTGGAATAAGATCGACTTAATGTTAAAGATTATTAAATAATTAAAAATGAGATTCAGTGTGAATGCTTTTATAGTAAACCGATAACTTGATATGTGCTAGTGCGAATTAATATCAGTACTAAGGACACAATTCTACGAGAATGGAGTTTGAGAACCCGATACTTTGTCTTCGGTTTCAGTTATAGATTGCTGTTGCGCCTGCGCAACCACTGGTTTTTTTTATTACCTTTAATAAATATAATTATATAAATTCTCTAACTTTAAGGCTGCATCTCACTACATTGGAATCGCTTTCGTACTATCTGATTTTGTAGGTACTCTAGTGTAATAACTTTTTAATTATTTTACTTTTACAATCTTATAGCTTCAAAAACTTTTCATAATTTAAATATTAATAAATAAATTACACAAGGAGAAAATACACATTGTAAGTTTAACTGAAAATAATTGCTATTCGTGATTATAAAAAAAGTTGACTGAAATTTTCGTGCTTGAAGGTATTTACGGTCAAATATTAAACACTCAAAGTTCCCTACTTTTGCGTATTGCCCTTAATTAACAACAATTATAATGTGACTATTGTTACATTAAAGAAATGAATAGCGCTTTTACTGTAATTTAGTAAGATTTTCAAAATCGTCATTAAAATCTCATTTCACTTTTTACCTTAAAATAATACGGTGACATAAAATAAACAGTAACGGTTTATTAAAATTTGTCTATATTTCTGCTATCGAACTAAATATAACTTAACAGAAATTGGAAATCAACCTCAATCGCTGCATGGTGGTTCACAACCACAAGCCGCAGACAACGGGCATAACACAAAGATATACTGACCCTAAAATAGCTTTATACAAGGGACGACGCATTTTTGTATAAGTAGATTACTACTTCGATTCTTTTATAGTAAACCAAAACTGTTAAATTATGTATTAATTATTACATTATGATGTACAAGGACACATATGAAATATATAGAAAGAATAATGTATCTATAGTTTAAAAAAAAATCTGATTTCGTTAAACCAACATTTATATGATTTTTTACATAGGTACATATATAGTAAGTATAATGTTATATAGGTTTTGTGGTACCTAGTATGAAATTCACAGACAATAGCGCCTAAAGAAACTTGATGTAGGTATATTATATACCTATATGATGATGTGAGCATAAAGAAATTTGATGTAGACACGATTTCTTGAGATGCACAACTACATCTCGTAATGTCAAAGTTACAGAACTTATATTTATTTATTAATACTTTTATTTAAATTTCATTTTAATTTTTTAAAGTTTTTATATTGTTGAAGATATTATACGCTACGCGTTTATATTAATAACTAGCGGCCCGCCCCGGCTTCGCACGGGTATTTAACTAAAATTTCAAAAAATATAAATTTATATTTTTTATCACCTACACCTGCGTCAATACTGGAAAATATTTTATAACCGACGGATTGGTTGTCAAACATGTGTCAAAATAAATTTTAATTTAAATCAAAATCACTATGGAGTATTTATATCAAAATAATTTTCTCCCCCCTTTTAACATCGTTAGAGGATGAATTTCGATAAAATACGAAACACGTCTTCAACCAATTCTGTTAAAGAATATTTATGCGAAATTTGAAGTAGATTGGATCAAGGAATCATGTTGTCCCATACAAACTTTGCCCCCCTTTTTTACCCCCTTGGAGGTAGAATTTCGTAAAATCCGTTCTTAGCTGACCTCTACTCGGTAAAAGGAATATTCCTACCAAATTTCAAGTCTCTGCGCCTTATAGTTTCAGAGATATCGTGATGAGTCAATGTATAGGGGAGAGTTGGATAATACCGCGCGTTTGATAATTCCACGCCCTAGCATATTTCAAAAACTAAACGCTAATTGCGCTATCCAGTCCTTAAAGATCATAGTCCGAGTCCTCTACCCCTCCCCGTGCACGACGCTAATTTACTCTGAGCAGCGATTAAGACACATCGTGTCTTACAAGTTTTTACTCTCGTTCCTTATAATTTCGCGGGCATTTTTGAGAAGAGGTAAGCTATTCTATATTTGTATTGTAACAAATTGATTACTTTGATTTTAATCCTAACATATTATAGAATTAATGACTAGATTGATTTGAATACACAATTAACTTGACTGTATTATTTTGAGGTTATAAAATGAAATAACAGAGTTTGTCAATTCCGCGCCCAGGGCGTGTACGAGTGAAGACCACGTACCGGCAAGCACAGTGTCGGACGGCCATCCACGAGATGAACAGACGACTTGAAGAGAGTCGCCGGAAGTCGTTGGATGGAGGCTGCTTTGAACCGGAGTCGATGGGGGAGGCCTACGTTCAGCAGTGGACATCCAATGGCCGATATGGTTATGATAATTAATCTAGTCGTAAAATAATAATTATATCTAGGTATAGAAAGGAGTCTATGCTTCTTTTTCTACGAACTAGTTTATTCAACGTTGCATTTTTTTTTAATTCTAAGTTTACTGATAGAAATTCACGAAATTATTATGGGCACGGTTTTATCAGACCAGTCTGATAATACCACGCTTTCCCGTTTTTTTATTATTTTGCAATAATTAATTATTGTTTATTTTTTGAAATATTTTGCCGTGATGTATGCGTAGCTAAATAAATTCTGTACTATTTACTGCATTTTTGAATATATATATCGAACCTTCTCCGAATTATAGGTCCAAGTTCTTAGAGGCTCGGTAATATCCAACTCTCCCCTACGTGGAAATCTCTTATATATATACTAGCGGCCCGCCCCGGCTTCGCACGGGTATTTAACTAAAATTTCAAAAAATATAAAATTATATTTTTTTATCACCTACACCTGCGTCGATACTGGAAAATATTTCATAATAGATGAATTGAGTTGTCAAACATAATATTTTAGCCCGCGACTTTGTCCCTCCCGGCGCTACACCCTCGCCGACTGCACCTCCCGTGGCCATACTCTTACCGCTCTTTCGCGCCCCTCCCACCACTGGACGCCCAGCTACCCCAGACAGCGAACCCCCGCTGATGGGTCCACACATCAACTGGTCCAGGGGTCCCACGGTGGCTTGTGCACCTCCGCGCCCAAACTACCGCGCTTTCGCGCGACCGAATGGAGGGGGAGAGCGAGTCATCCCCCTCCTGTTGCTGGTTTTGGTCCGCGGGGGTGGATAATATCTCTACCATAAGTAACAATTATTATAAGGCATTCATGATAACAAAAGTGTCCGACGGCTTTACGTGCTCTCCGGTGGACGGTGGGGAAACCCACTATACACCTAGATATACACCCAGACCTGAAACAAATATTGGCACAAATACAAATATCTACCCCGAGTGGGAATCGAACCCAAGACCACCGCCATTGAGGCGAGGCGTTGAGGCGACTACTCGCACCACTACATCAGAACGGTCATCAATGCATCGTTCGTTTTTTCGATTTTGTCATTTTGATTTGAATAAACCCGCAAGTAATTATTTTTTAAATTTTAATTGACTCGGCACAGTTGGTAGTGACCTTGCTTTCTGCTCCAGGATCGTGGGTTCGATTCCCGCCTCAAGTCTGGGTGTAATATATATTTTTTTCTATATGTATTATTTATATGTATATTTATATAAAAAAAAAATGTATATCAGTCGGCTGTTACCTAAAACACAGGCATTAATTTAAGGAAGTTAAGGAACAGACGATCGTGTGTGTATGTCAAACATATATTTATATTTAATAATAGTCCAAGACAGCTTTTATCTCCTCATTCTTAGTTTTAGTGTAAGATAAAGTTAAATGGGTACATGATTTTTATAATGTTTTCGGATCTTGTTCCAACATTAGTCCGTGGTGCCAAACTGTACTAATTGGGGTGTTAATGCCATATAATTCAAAAATGTTTCCAAGTTCACTTCGGTGTCTTCTATATCTGTATCATTGTGAACTACAGATTCCTTGCTGATGAGTCATTTAGTTTAAAACCCTTGACTTAACACAACACCAACATTGAAGTAAAAAATATTATATAAGACACTATTTTACAATAAAGCGATCACACGTTATATTTACAACTCAATTTTGTTACGTTTATTATAAAGTCTTGCCTGTTCCACCAGGAGCACCCAAAAAAAGATATTACCTACACCTGCGTCAATACTGGAAAATATTTTATAACAGACGGATTGGTTGTCAAACATGTGTCAAAATAAATTTTAATTTAAATCAAAATCACTATGGAGTATTTATATCAAAATAATTTTCTCCCCCCTTTTAACATCGTTAGAGGATGAATTTCGATAAAATACGAAACACGTCTTCAACCAATTCTGTTAAAGAATATTTATGCGAAATTTGAAGTAGATTGGACCAAGGAATCATGTTGTCCCATACAAACTTTGCCCCCCTTTTTCACCCCCTTAGAGGTAGAATTTCGTAAAATCCGTTCTTAGCTGACCTCTACTCGGTAAAAGGAATATTCCTACCAAATTTCAAGTCTCTGCGCCTTATAGTTTCAGAGATATCGTGATGAGTCAATGTATACGTGGAAATCTCTTTTATATATATAGATATATATATATATATAGATAGATAAGTAACGATGCTTGTTTTTTGTGGCGCTGATTCATGCGAGATACCAGACTAAAATATGTAATTGTAAAAATTGTGTATTTTAAATTTTAACAGAATAACTGTTGAGTTTCAGCAGAACTCAGCAGAACCTGAATTACGTTTTGGTGGTAGCTTCAATTTCTAAAAATTGTAATAATTTAAAAATGTCATTTAAAAGTGTTTTAAAAAGCCAGTATGAATAATGTAGATTGGATTTGATTTTGACTGAAAGATTCATCTATTTTTTTTTTTTTTTTTTTTTTTTTATATAAATGTATGTCCACGGGCTCATTTTGCCCATGCCTTTTTTATTCCAGATTTAGGTATACTTAGTACAATGGTAGCTGCTTACATTATTGATGTCTTAATTAAAAACTTAATGTCTCTAATGTTTAACATGAGTCCACCGACCAAAATATGTAGGTATTCTTAAATCTAATGACATGCATTTTTTTTTTTTTTTTTTTTTTTTTTTTTTTTTTTTTTTTTTTTTTTTTTTTTTTTTTTTACTTTGCTAATGTACAATATGCTATTACTAAAACTTAACTTATTTTCCTAATAATGGTTTTATATCTATTTCTTATAAATATATTTCTAACAACTATGTCCTCGCACCGATGTTTTTACTCAACATATCGAGCACACTCTCAATGACGGCGGTATCTCTGTGATGAATCGCCATCTTGAGACTGTGCTCGAGGATTTCCTTTTCCGTGGTCTCCGCCGCCCTCGCCACAAAGCGACCAATTGCGTCATCACAGTCGTCAGTGTAATAGACACAGGTGTTAGTGTGTCTAGTCACCGCGACCACGGCGTGCGAAACGCTGTCGTGAATTCGGAGCCTCCTCGTCTTAGTCTGGAGGACGATGACGTCCTCGTAGGTCTGGCCCTGTGCCTCATGGATGGTTAAGACGCGCGATCCCTCGCCAGACCCATATCCCTGGTCAGTCAACAATCTCTTTTCATCTTGCGTAAAGACCAGGTATAGGGTCCGATCCCTTCCTACGGGGATACGCGCGCCTGTGAGGCTCTCCACTCGCAACGATCGGATCTTGGCGCTGGAGCTATATATGGTTCCGTAGACCTCGCTGATGGCAAAGGCGACATCCTTGGGGTTGCGATGCGTGCATGACAACTCGCACGAGATGGTTGTTAGCAGGGTAGGTCTACAGTACCGCATTTCGAACAGGTTATCCCTGTCGATATACGGCAGCTGGTTTATATCTCCGATGAGGATCACCTTCTCTGCACCGGATAGTCGGGCGGCCATTACTATGGCTCCGAAGTGGTTCATAAGGGCTTCGTCCACCGTTAGGCGGGTAATTGTCGAGCCCTCACGGAAACCATTTACCAAAACGGAGGCCATAGTGCGCACCTTTTGCTTGGCTTTGTTGCCATAGTGGTGGGCCAGTTTTTCTTTTAAGTCTTTGGCCGCCTCGACTGTGGTCGTGATCACGACCTCCGTGTCCTCGTCGAAGTCCCTTACTATGCGAGTTGTCTTGCCGCATCCCGGTACCCCATTTATCCATTCCAGCAATGGTAGTCCCCAGGTCACGGATAGTAAGCCGGCTTCCCAGTCGTTCGAGATGGTTTTCGCCATCTGAAGTATCCGGTCCCCCAGCATTACTCTCGTGCATCTGGCCACTACCACCACCGGGTCCCCTTCGGGTGTTTCAAAGGTCTGCGGCTCCTCATCTTTCCCCTCAGACTCGACGGCGCTCACGAAGCCTGCTGTGCTGTTATATGCAGCCATATATGTACCCGACATCTTGCCCTTGAGTACTTATCGTGTTTCGCTGTTATATATGGCTGCTTGGGCTTCCTCGAGTTCCGTCTCCAGTAACCTTTGATGGTCGTACCGGTAGGTCTGCATGATCTTATTGCAGATGGCCAGGCTTACCTCGCGGTTTGCCTTTGTTATAGCCAGGAACTCAATTAGAGCGTTTTCCGCGTGTTGGAGCGGTGTGGACGCAGGTCTAAGTCTCGGTGGTGATACCTGCCCCATGTCGGCTCTAGTTCGAGCGGCCGGTGACGCCTTCGGGTGCCTCCGACTGTCGTCTTTGATGAACCTGTTTAGCGCCTCCGCTTGCCGCTCTTCTTGTTCCGCCTTTTTGGGAGAGGAGTGATGTGAGAGCTTCTTGTGTTTTGGGGAGATGGTAGCATGGATAAATGTCGCTACTGCCATCGAACTTGGCCTAGACTCGGGTGCGGCCCTTTTTGAGAGTTGTTCTGCCTTCTGGACCTCGACCCTGAGCTGTAAGCGCTCCGAACCGCTAGGTGCGGGTTCATCGACAGCCGGCGATGCAGGGGGTGAAGGTGTTATAGATCTCGGTCTTAAATAACCTAGATCCTCCCCCCTGTCCTCGTAGACAGTGACCTCACTGTTCTTGGAGGCCATTAGGCAACCGTACCTGTCCGATACGTCGCCTCTGTCATAGCCGACTCTCATTGAATCTACACTGATTCTTCCAGGGATTCCCCCGGGGGTCTCGCTCAACTGCTGCAGCCACACACTAGACTGCGCAAAGGCTGACGTCTCTCCCCACTCGAACAGCACGATGAGTTTGCTTTTCAAACGTACCAAACGGTAGGTCGAGTCGCCCTCCTGTTCTTGCTCTAGCGCTTCAATCTTTGTGCGCTTAATGGTGGTCTTTTGTGTGCTACCCTTTATCAGTAAAGCGAGCCCCGGTGAAATCACCAGCCGATCGCGTGTTTCGGAGCGAAAGAAGCAGATTCCTATCCTCTCTACCCCACTGTCCATGAAAAGAGCCACGCATCTGGTCTTAATTCCAACTTCTCCGCCTCTGATCTCTTCGCTGGGCGAGGATTGCATGATCCTGCTATGGGTCGGTTGCGAAGGTGCGTTATTGTTGGCTCTTTTCCGGAACAGCTTTTGCAAAGAGGAGGGTATGGCTTGAGTTATTCGGTCCAGAAGGACACGGCCAGGAGACACTGGCGAAGCCGTTGGAGTGGTCTGCTGAGCGGTTCCTTGTGTGTAGAGTGTCTGTGTCTGTGTTGCTTGAACGACGGTGTTGGCACTCTGTACAGGCGTTACAGCTGGTGGTAGAGCGGTCATGCTGTTTCTTTTTGCGGCTACTGTGACGGCCTTTCTCGCGAATGTGAGGAAAGACGTTCTGCTCGTTTCGCTCTCTAAGATGGTATGGAGTGATGACTGATCAAGTTTCATCTGGAGTTTGAGCTCCAGATCCAGCCTTTCCTTACCGAACCTCGGGCAGTCCAGTATAATGTGCAGAACTGTCTCCTCACAATTCGTATCGCAGATACATGAAGGACTGTCAGTGAGGTGGAACCTGTGCAGATACGCCGCAAACCCTCCGTGGCCGGTCATTATTTTTGTGTCGACAGGTGTTGGTGCCGACTTCCTTACCAGTCTGCAAGCGGTCTTCACATCCGGTAGGAATATTTTCGTGACCGAACCAGTTTCCGAAGAATTGTATCTGTCCTGCCACGTCCTGACAGTCTCTTCCCGGATCTGCCTTCTGACATACGATGTACCGGACCCTAGTCGAAAGAAATACGAAGTGGACTGTATATTATGCGATGTGACGATGAGACGTCTGTTTCTAGGGCCGGTATCGAACGAATGCGAAGGGTGAGCTGGTTCTAGTTCGCCGTGCGTTCAGTGAGGGTGTACGTCAGTGAAACGCCAATTAATTGTTGAAGATTTTCCCACTTGTGAGGATCAGAATTGCTGGCTAGCTTCTATAAGCGATCTCTTCTATGCTATGGTCTCTTGCTATGTACTATTCACTATTCTTTACTATTCGCTGGTCGATCGAGGACTGGCATGTGGTGCCCGAAATGGCACCGTAATTTATACTGCTCTGATTGGCTGGCCAGCGATCCCTTACCTCACCCCCGGAATTTTACTTTATTTAAAAAACATACTTTTTACAATAGTTGAGCTTATCTCTATACTTACTCTATTTTAATTATTCATTCGCTATTATTTTAACATACAATTAATGCGGCGCGCGCGCTAATTATCAATAAACGGGGTCGGGTCCTCGCCGCGGTATTTAAATCTACCTCGTCCCCCACCGCGTGATATAAAAGCCCCCCGCGGATCCTTAATCCGCGTTAGTCTGCCACGTGCGCGCGTCGCTAATCCATCTATGAATTTTCGAATGCTATGTTGTTAAAATCTATTTTTACATGTAAATTACTATTTTTTACATATAAAATATCTATAAAATAACTTTAAATTGACAAAATAACCTTAAATCTATGCAAACTATATCTGAAAATATTCTTAAGCTAATATTAACATAATGAAATGTCCTTAATTCTATAATCCTATTTTTACATACGAATTATCACTTTTAGACTATAAAAACCTATAAAATATCTATAATAACATTAATAAATTAATATTAAACGACAAAATATCCTTAATCTATGAATTTCTATCTGTAAACATTAAACAATGAAGATATCCTTAATCCTATTGCTTTCTCTATTTTTCTATACAAAATTCTATATCTATCTCTCTTTATGCGAAATTATTTAAACTTTAATAAATTTACAAGTTAATAAAATAATGTTACGAAATAATATAAGTACCTCTCTAAGTACCTAACTACGCGAATGATTACTATAAATATGACCTATATTTTTCGACATCATTATGTTGTCTCGCTCACACACGTGCGAGGGAGACCGTCTATCTCTATCCCTTTCGATTGTCTGTTACACATATTCTAGCGAAATAATTCTATGAAAGGATGCGAAATACCTCTTTAAGGTCCTAACTATACGAGTGATTACTATAAATACGCGCGATATGGACGATAACATTATGCTATCTCGCTTACACATGTGCGAAGGAGACCGTCTGTTGCTGTCCTTCTCGGTTGTCTCGTACATTCTCCCGCCGTGCAGTCTCGGGGCTCGACACGATGCTGCATTCTTCCGTGCTGGGAGAGACGACCGATGCCGATGTCAGCTGCACCAGCCGCTTCGTAGGTCTTCTCAGGATGCCTCCGGATGTTCTCACGTCCACTACTCGTACCGTTCCGTCTTGACCGGGATACGTAGCTATCACGACGCCTCGTGGCCAGGTGTTGCGAGGTAGATTCCCGTCGACTATGAGTACCACGTCGCCGACTGCTATTGCTGGTCCGGACCCTCGGGGCTCCCGCCGGTGTTGAAGCTCGGGAAGGTACTCACGAACCCATCGGGCCCAGAACTGATCTGCTAGGCGCTGTGCTGCTCTCCAGTACGGGCGTCCTATCAGATCCCTATCGTTGAATCTGCCGGGCAACGGTACTCGGGCTGACCCTCCGAGCAGTATGTGATTCGGAGTCAGCGCTTCGGGATCTTCGATATCGACTGAGACGTGTGTAAGGGGCCGACTATTAACTGTGTATTCGGCCTCTGCGAGTAGTGTAGCGAGGACCTCTTCCTGTGGACTTCGTTCTTGCAGTACTGCTGTGAGAGCGGTCTTCACAGACCTCACTAGCCGCTCCCATGCTCCGCCCATGAACGGTGCGCCCGGTGGTATGTACCTCCATGTGATCGATCTGATGTTGGCCTCCTCACTCGTGGCCCGCAGCGCCGCCTTCTTCAGCTCGGCGTCCGCGCCGTGGAAGTTCGTTCCGTTGTCCGACCAGATTTCGGTGGGACAACCACGGCGCGCTATCATTCGACGAAGTGCCAGTATAGCTGAGTCGGTCGATAGCGATGCGGCGACTTCTAGATGCACAGCTCGAGTGGTGAGACACGTGAAGAGGGCCACGTAGCGCTTTTCATGGCGTCTTCCTATGGTGACTGTGAACGGTCCGAAGTAATCGATGCCGGTGTACGTAAACGGTCTTTGATGATGAGCGAGTCGAGTCGGTGGTAAGTCGCCCGTTGGTGGCGACGGTGGTGCTGCTCTTCGAATCCGACATGGTAGGCAGCTGCGAACGATGACTCTGGTCACAGGGCGGAGTCGGAGCACCCAATAGTGCTGTCTGCACTCGTTGACGACTGTTTCGACGCCGGCATGCTGCAGGCTCCTATGTGTGTATTCTATATACAGTCGTGTTGCTCGATGGTCACCATCTATCACGGCTGGTGACTTTTGTGACTCCGTGACTCCCGCCGCTGCGTTGACCCGGCTCTTGACACGAATAATTCCGTCTACGAACGTTGTCGACAATAATCGTAGTCTACTATTATTTGATAGCGATTTGCCACTCCTTAAGGCGTATACTTCGTCAGAGAAGGAATCCTGCTGTATCGATTTCACTATTAAGGATTCCGCCTGTCTTAGTAGTGCGGCTTCTATAGGCAGGTATTTATTTTCTTCTTTATTATGCCTCGACTGTTTCGATTTCGTACCTATGTGCTTCTTATTATCTTTATTGTTCCAGTCGGGGTCCGCGTACTGTTTTTTCTTTCTATAATTAACACGCTCGGTTCGTTGACCTCTACACAGCTGTATAAATTGTAGTACCCGCGCGGTAGCTCGTACTAGCCGTTCCCACTTAGAGAATCGTGCGCTATCGGGTACGGACTGGCTGACGGATATCGATGTTTTCGTAGTGATGTGATGCGTACGTTCTTCTCCGGTGTTTTCGACTTTCGACGGGACTTCGGACGGCCACTCCGATGGATGCTTTCGTAAAAATGGTGGCCCCGTGAACCATCTATGTGCCTTGTCGAACTCACAAGGCACGTCCCTGGTGGCGTCGTCGGCGTTGTTAAGTTTCGTAGGCACCCATCTCCACTCGCTGTTGCTGGTGGTCTCCTCTATTGCGGCGATGCGATGAGCGACGAACGGTTTGTATGATCTCGCCCCTGTCTTCAACCATGTTAACACCGTCTTGCTGTCGGTCCAGAAGGTCTTCGATTCCGGTTTTCTACTGTGCTCGCTCAGGACTGTCGCTGCCATCCTAGCTCCTAGTACCGCGGCTTGTAACTCGAGACGTGGTATGGACACTAGCTTAAGCGGCGCGACGCGAGCTTTGGCGGTGATGAGGGTGAGATTTACTTCTCCGTCTTTGTTCTCCGTTCTCCAGTATAGAGCTACGGCGTATGCGGTCGTACTGGCGTCAGCGAACACGTGTAATTGTAATGACGTCGCTTCACTATATTCTATATAAGCACGTGGCACGGTGACGTCACGTAGTTTCTTTATGTGTTGTAGCCACGTGGTCCATTGTTCTGCGAGGTCGGCGTCGATCTTGTTGTCCCATCCTATTCCGCGCCGCCACACTTCTTGCATGATTTGTTTACCACGCACTATCACAGGCGAAGCGAGGCCGAGCGGATCGTAGATCGACATAATAATCTTTAGTATTTCTCGCTTTGTCGGAGCCGTGTTGTCTAGGAGCGCTGGCGGTACGCGGGCTAGGTTTAAGTTGAAACCTAGGCTATCGTTCCGTGGGTTCCACATGAGGCCTAGCACGCGTTCTGTCTTCGTTCCGTCGTCCAGCTGTTTAATTTCTTGAGACGACTCCGATTCTTCGTTTAGTATTTTCTGTACGTATAGCGAGTTCGATGTCCAGCTTCTCAGATTGAAGTTGCCCGCCGCGTGTATATCTCGAACTTGCGTAGCTATTTCTATAGTTCGTTGTTCTGTCGTGAAGCTGTCGAGATAGTCGTCCATATAGTGAGCTTGCACGATGGCGGCGGCGGCTTCTGGATATTCTTTTTCGTACTTGCGGGCGTTCGCGTTCTTTACGTATATCGCTATGGCCGGTGAACATGTCGCTCCGAATATGAGCGACTTCATTCTATATTCGTCGGGAGGTCCGTCCCGTCTGTCCCCGCGCCATAGGTATCGTAGCGCGTCTCTGTCCTCACTCCTTACTCCTATCTTCATGAACATCTCTGCTATATCTGCGGTCACTGCATATCGATGTTGCCGGAATCTCATTAACACGCCGGTTAGCGAGCGTAGTAAGTCCGGTCCGGTGAGCAGGTGATCGTTAAGTGATGTTCCAGCTGTTCTCGCCGCCGCGTCGTGAACTATACGGACTTTACCCGGCTTCATGACGTTGACGACGGGGAAGTGAGGCAGGTACCACGTTCTATGCGATGTCTTTTCTATCGGAGCTCGTTCCGCGTAGCCCTTTTCTATTAATGCATTCATTTGTTCCGTATATTTTTCTTTTAATAACGGATCTTTATCTATTTTCTTTTCCGTTGTATAGAGCCGTTTGAGTGCGTTTTCGTAGTTATACGGCATTTTCGAATCGCTATTTTTCCACGGTAAAGCCGTTTCATACTGTCCGCTTTCTGTCTGTACGGTGTTCGCTTCCAGTATGTCGAGTACTTTTTGTTCCGGATCGGAACGCGGCTTTTTCTCTGCTATATCGATGGAGTCCAGAGCGAAGTGGTGTCGTAGCATCTCGTCCATACGAACTTCGTCGCTTTCTATATCTGTGTCGGCGAGATTATAAACGAAGTGAACCCGCTGACCGACGGTGCGAGAGCCAGACCCGTGGAGGACCCATCCTAAGGGCGTTTTCGATGCGACTAGTTGACTTCTATTGCCCTTCTTTGTTTCCGATGCTATTAGGAGGTGCCAGTTGTCCTGACCGATGAGTATAGTAGGGCGAGCGTCCTTATACGAAATGTCGTTAGCGATGTCTTTAAGGTGTTCGCAGGCCCGTACTTGTTCTTTGTTTATCGATTGCGGCGATATTTTCATTTTCTTTATAGTTCTCGCCTGTAGTTTGAACTCTTTTTCTTGCCCCTTTATATTGAACGTGACACGACGAGACGAGTGTGTAGCTAACTTCGTGTCGATTGTTTCGATGTTCAACGGATCCTTAGGTCCCTTCGCGCCGATCTTCGAAGCGATACTCTCTTCTATTAAGGTCACGGTGGAGCCGTCGTCCAGCAGCGCGTACGTGTCTATGGTTTTCTTAGGGCCGCTGATCCTGACCGGAATGTATTTCAGGTAGGCGTGCAACTCCTTGTGGCTATGTGTAGTGGTGACCTTCTCTGTTTCTTCTCTTCTATCTTCTTTGTTGGTCGGCGTGAAGTGAAGCAGCGGATGATGTGTTCGTTCGCAACCGTTCTTACCGCAGACACGTGTCTTACACTTGTGTGTTTGACTTCTGTAGCGAAGACATCTATAGCAGAGGTTCGCGTCCTTAGCTAATTCCCAACGCCTATGTTGCTCCGCTGTCTTTAGTTTCGTACAGTCCGACGGCTCGTGTTCCTTCTCCTTGCATATAGGACAAGGGAATTTCCTATCGTTCGTTACGAGCGCGCGGTGTCTTCGTACAGGTGTCGTGGTCTCTTCATTGTTGATCTGTTCCGGAGGTGCGTATTTCGCACACCTGTCTGCTTCTCGTTCTATAAATTCGCAGAACAGTACTAACTCCGGTTCAGTCTTCGGTTTTTCTATATCGTTGTTTGTTGCGTAGTCGAACCATCTGAATCGTGTCGTTGGTGTTAGCTTCTCGACCAGCTGTTTTATGATTTCCGGGCTATACAGGTACTGGTCTTTAGCTAGCAGTCGTAGAGTGGCGACACAGTTCTTAATCTTGTTAGCGTAGGCACAGATGTCCCTCGGAGAGTCGGTAAGGCGAGGCAGGTTGCGCAGCTTCTCTAGCTCGGTGATGGCGATGGCGTCCGGTCTTCCGAAGCGAGTCTCTAGTGTTTTGATGATCTCTGTTGCCGGTGCGTTTGCGATGAGAAGGCTGGCGACCGCTTCCTTCGCTTTTCCTTTCAGGGCTCTTCGTATTCTTGCTGAGTTCTCCGCCGCGCTGAGTTGAGTCGATGATTCGTAGTAAGCAGCGCGGAAGGCGAGCCACTCTGTGTGTGACCCGTTGAAGTACGGTAATTCTCCTATATACCGCGATGTGCCCGCAGATCTTGCCGCTGTGGTGATGGCTGCCGCTAATTGCGTCAGGTCTATGCTATTCGATGCCACAGTCGCTATCTCTGGGGCTTCTTTTTCTATGATGACCGAGTTGTTCTTTTCTGTATGTGTGGTGGGCTTCGCTATAGGTACCTCGGGGTCTTGAGCTATAGGTTTCGTGGTGACCTCCGGGTGTGTGTCCAACCACTCTGTAACTCGGTTGTCGCCGTCGTGTGATGAATCCTCGCTATCGTCGTCATCGGATTCCAGCGCGGCGGCTTCAGCTCTTGCAATGGCGAGTTCCAGCTTGCGTTGAGCTATCTCTTCTCTTAGCTTGAGAAGCTTCTTTTTTTTTGATGCCTTCTTCGAGGACGGTTTCGAATGCTTTCTTTGACCTGGATCGGCCGACGGAGATCTAGGCGGTTCTTCGTGTCGAACAGGTACGTTTGAAGGCTTCGATTGTTCTGCGATGTTCGAGGTGTCCTCTGGAGACCTTTCTTGGATCGCTTCTAATTCCTGTTCCATCTTCTCGGCTTGCGATCTTGTAAGCGGCATTATAAACGATGTCTTCAACTTCGCTATATCTATATGACGAACACGACGTACACGATGACCACGATGAGACACGACGAAAGGCAGATCCGGCGCTCGGAGGACCAAATGTACCGGACCCTAGTCGAAAGAAATACGAAGTGGACTGTATATTATGCGATGTGACGATGAGACGTCTGTTTCTAGGGCCGGTATCGAACGAATGCGAAGGGTGAGCTGGTTCTAGTTCGCCGTGCGTTCAGTGAGGGTGTACGTCAGTGAAACGCCAATTAATTGTTGAAGATTTTCCCACTTGTGAGGATCAGAATTGCTGGCTAGCTTCTATAAGCGATCTCTTCTATGCTATGGTCTCTTGCTATGTACTATTCACTATTCTTTACTATTCGCTGGTCGATCGAGGACTGGCATGTGGTGCCCGAAATGGCACCGTAATTTATACTGCTCTGATTGGCTGGCCAGCGATCCCTTACCTCACCCCCGGAATTTTACTTTATTTAAAAAACATACTTTTTACAATAGTTGAGCTTATCTCTATACTTACTCTATTTTAATTATTCATTCGCTATTATTTTAACATACAATTAATGCGGCGCGCGCGCTAATTATCAATAAACGGGGTCGGGTCCTCGCCGCGGTATTTAAATCTACCTCGTCCCCCACCGCGTGATATAAAAGCCCCCCGCGGATCCTTAATCCGCGTTAGTCTGCCACGTGCGCGCGTCGCTAATCCATCTATGAATTTTCGAATGCTATGTTGTTAAAATCTATTTTTACATGTAAATTACTATTTTTTACATATAAAATATCTATAAAATAACTTTAAATTGACAAAATAACCTTAAATCTATGCAAACTATATCTGAAAATATTCTTAAGCTAATATTAACATAATGAAATGTCCTTAATTCTATAATCCTATTTTTACATACGAATTATCACTTTTAGACTATAAAAACCTATAAAATATCTATAATAACATTAATAAATTAATATTAAACGACAAAATATCCTTAATCTATGAATTTCTATCTGTAAACATTAAACAATGAAGATATCCTTAATCCTATTGCTTTCTCTATTTTTCTATACAAAATTCTATATCTATCTCTCTTTATGCGAAATTATTTAAACTTTAATAAATTTACAAGTTAATAAAATAATGTTACGAAATAATATAAGTACCTCTCTAAGTACCTAACTACGCGAATGATTACTATAAATATGACCTATATTTTTCGACATCATTATGTTGTCTCGCTCACACACGTGCGAGGGAGACCGTCTATCTCTATCCCTTTCGATTGTCTGTTACACATATTCTAGCGAAATAATTCTATGAAAGGATGCGAAATACCTCTTTAAGGTCCTAACTATACGAGTGATTACTATAAATACGCGCGATATGGACGATAACATTATGCTATCTCGCTTACACATGTGCGAAGGAGACCGTCTGTTGCTGTCCTTCTCGGTTGTCTCGTACATACGATATAGGTACTTTATCGTAGTCGGGTGCCGTCTTTTTTGTTAAGGCCGCCTTTTTTGCCAGCTCGTCCGCTCTTTCATTGCCCGGCGTTCCAACATGGGCTCTCAGCCAAAAGAACCTAACTGTCTTATTTTCCTCTCGGAGACGCCTAATTCGACTCTTCATTTCCACGGCCAGAGGGTGGGTCACTGATGGGCTTCTCAGCAGATCGAGTGACGACCTGGAGTCGCTCAAGATGTTGATTGAGCTTGACTTTAAGGTTTTTGCCATGTCCACGGCTCTGAAGAGTGCGTACATCTCCGACTGGAAGACAGTATTGTGCCGTTCTAACCGGAAAGTAGAGTATCTTACTTCCCTGCCTTGGTCCCAGCATGTTAGGGCGGCTCCTACTTTGCCCTCTATTTTGCTGCCGTCGGTGAAGATGAATGGCCCGACGATATTGTGCTTCTCAAGGACTTCGGGGTTCAGATTCTCTAAGCGCTCATACTCAGTTGTCATGAGTAGAGAAGGGTGGGGATTTTGCATTGGACCCACCCTGCGCTCCAGCTCTCTTCCCGGTGGAAGAAGGTCCGTGCTGTGACCCTTTTTGGTCTTAAACAATATGGCCGCCTCTCGGACGCGAAGGTCAAGTGGAAGTAGGCCCGTGAGGACTAGTGCCGATGTCAGGGACACCGTCCTGTATGCTTTGCACATCTTCTGCGCGAATCCTCTCTGCAGTGAGTTTAGTTGTTTTCGAATCGACAACTTCTCTGCTGCAGGGGACCATACGCTCGCCGCGTACAGAACGATAGGCTCTATCACCGCCACATAAATGGTCCGTACGATTTCCCCATTCAGACCCCAAGACACTCTCGCAGCGCACGCGAGTTTTTTATATATGTCCGCAGCTTTTTTGCATACGGCGGTAACGTGCGCATTGAAAGTGAGCTTTGAGTCCAAAATGAGCCCCAGCAGCTTAATTTCCTCTACAAGCCTCAGTCGAGTGCCGGACATATGAACTATGGGGGTATCGTATTTGAGCTTTTTTGTAAGAACCATCGCGTTGGTCTTATGCGCGGCGAAGCTCAATTTGTTACGTATTCCCCATTCTTGTACGGCAGCTAAGGTGGTTTCGGCTGAGGTCTGTAGGTTGTCGGTTTTTAGGCTGGAGAAAACGAGGACCACGTCGTCCGCAAAGGCCTGGCAGTATACCCCCATGCCGTTGACCTTTCTCAGAAGAGAATCCAGGATAAGATTCCAGAAAGTCGGTCCGCCAATTGATCCTTGGACACAACCCTTCGTGGTCTCCTTCTCACTGGTCGCTCTGGCGTAGTTAACAATGACCCTGCGGTCCTGAAGGTATGAGGCGACCATGGCGTAAAGGTTCCTTGGGCAATGTTTGTCCACCAGCTGTTTTTTGAGAGCCGGCCACCACGCGTTGTCGAAGGCACCCTCTATGTCGAGCGATACCAGCAGCACTATTTTCTTTAACTTGATTTCTTGTCTGATATGCTCGACGAGATCGTAGAGGGCGTCCTCCGTTCCCCTCTGTGGCATGAATCCGTACTGGCTTCGATGCAGCGTAGGAAAGAGTCTCCACTGAAGTCTGCTTATCATCATTTTCTCGACTGTCTTTCCTAGGATCGACAGGAGTCCGATAGGTCTATAGGACTTTGGGTTGGTGTAGTCCTCTTTGGCTGGTTTGCGGATAATGCATATGTGGGCGACCTTCCACTGCTTGGGGAAGTAGGAGAGCGACAGGCATTTGTTTGCCAGCGATAGGAATACTTCCCTGTCACAGTTTATTGCCGCCGCGCATATATCTGACGTTAATCCGTCCGGGCCCGGAGCTTTTTTAGGGTTTTGGCTCAGAAGAACCTGTTCCAGCTCCGCATCCGTAAAAGGCGGGTCATCGTCAGACAGATCTTCTAACTCCGCAGGGGCTCTGTTCTCAACAGCCTCTCTGACCTCTTTGTGATAGGCGGTTTCGGTCTCTACAGAGTCATCTGGGTAGAACGTATTTGCCAGGAGTTTTGCCGACTGATCTGGTGACAGTGTTTCGCCAGATTCGTTCCGTAGCAATGCGTCCTCGTGCCTACGAGAGGTCTTTCTGATGACTCTGTAGATACCGTCCCATACGCTTTCACGGTCTTGTGCCGTGCAGAACTCTTTCCAGCTCCGAGTAGCTGCTTCATCTGCTGCCTTTTTGTATGTCTCTTTAGCCTGTACGTATTCTTCGACGACGCCAGCCCTTCTGCAGGGTGCAGCATTTCTAATGCGACGCTTAGCTCTTAACTGTTCCCTTTTTAGGGAGTCTAGTTCAGCCGACCACCAGGGTGGTCGGGGGTCGCCTTTCCACGGTTTTATCCTCGGAATGGTCCTTTCACATGTATGGTGAATGATCGTAACGTATTTTGTGATCATTTCTTCGAGCTCATCCGTGCTCGAGACATTGCTGACGGCAGCCGGAGTTACACTCTCTTCCGCAAGGCCGGACCTTAGGATCGCGGTGAAATCTGTCCATCTCGCCTTTTTGGTGTTATATCTGCGCGTCGAGATTGTGTCCAGTGGTTTTAAGGGCCCCTCAGTGCGCAGACTGAACATAATGGCGTTGTGATCAGATGTGATCAGATTTCGTTCCACTCGCCAGGTATCCATTTTCGCGAGAAGGGACTGACTGGTTAATGTCACGTCTACGCAACTCGAGAATAGCCTGTCTCCTCTGTATGTCTCGAACGTAGGTATATCTCCGTTGTTATGGATGTGGAGGTCCATTTCGGTGATGAATCCGTGAAGTTGTGCTCCTCGATGGTTTTCGGAGCTGCTGCCCCACCAGTGGCTCCAGGCATTGACGTCTCCGGCCACTATATGATGGTGTGTGGGGAACTTCGCGATGGCCGTTCTCACCTGTCCGATGTAAGGTTCCAAGTCTTGGTCCCCTTCGAAGTAGACGGACAGTATTCCGAGCTCAAGTCGGCCGGCCTTTACGAAGACAGCGGCCACATTCTCGGTGACAATTTGGGGGTCATGAATAACTTCCACTCTGTCACCGAAGACGATGATCGCCGCCTTTACTGGTTTCTGGCGGCCCAAGGTGCACTGGATGATCTTCGTGCCTGGGTATTGTCTCATTTCGCCCTTATTACCGATATAAGGTTCTTGTACCAGGGCGAAAGAGATCCCTTTTTCCGAGGCCACCTGAAACAGTTCGGCCGTTGCCAACTTTGAGCGCTGCAGGTTTGCTTGCAAAAATCGCAAAGCGCCTGCATCGCCCGTCTCTCCGTCAGGGGCCATTCCTTTGGCCTCCGGGTCGCCCTTAGCAATATTGCACCCGTGATCTTGCTATTCCATCCCATTTTATTCGTTCATGGCACTCCGAACTATATGCCGTGTGTGCCAGGTCGGGACCAGATCTTTTTGCTCTGAGGCAGTTTATACACTTAGGAGAGTCTCCTTTGGCTTTCGAGGGGCAGTTTCCCCCCACATGTTCACCGGCGCAGAAGTTACATGACTCTTTGCCTTGTTTGCAGAGTGCCTTGGTATGTCCGAATCCAAGGCATCTCATGCACTGAACGAGGGGAGACTGGTCCTCAACTACACATCTGCGAAAGCCTACGTACAGCCTTCCTTTGTCTACAAACCGCCTCCAGAGCACCGGAGATAGCTCGATCACAGGGTGGCACTCGTGGGGGTTTCGGGCACGTTTTCTATAGCGCACCTTCATCTTCAGTGCCGCCTTGTCAACCCCTTCGAATATGTGATCGTTTTGGGCTTTTATGAGGTCCGCGATCTCCTCGTTGGAGTAACAATTCAGCACTCCCCGCACGCAAACCAGGGGGTCCTGGTTTGTGGGCTCCCGCACCGTTAGTTCTGCATTTTTCTGGACTTGGCCTCTGATCTTAGCCATGTCCTCCTTTGAAGCGCATCTCACCACTATCTTCTGGTCACGTGCCTTACGGACTCTTTCCATTTTCGCCCCGGATTTCTTTAAGTCCAGCGAGTTTTTAATTTTTGTGAGTACCTGCTCGCTGGTCTCCTGTGGGTTCCGGGACGAGATAATGAGAGTGTGGTTAGGTCTTTTGTCCAAACTCTCGGGTTTGAGTCGGGCTGCGGCCTGGGCATAGGTGCTGGGCGCCCGGGGAGCCAGCTTAGTGACTCCCTCCTTTATGGTGTTGAGGGTCTGCTTAACCTCCTGCACCGCCATCTCCGTCTCCAACGATGGCTTCTTTGGGGATACGGAGGCCTTGGCAGAGTCCCTCAGGGTACGCAGTTCTGAGGACATGATTTCAATTTTTTCATTTAATGTTTCAATTACAGGGCTCAAGTCCTTTTGTTGTTGTTCATTGTGTGCTTTTGTGTTGATCGTTCTTATATGATCATTTAGGTCTTCTATTTGTTTTTTTAATTCTATGTCTGTGGTTTTTTCGGGGCGGCCTTCGTCAACGGTGACCAGCGGGATGTTATCTACTTTGGTGGCGAGGAAGATCCTAGTCTCTGTGATCTGGTCGGCGAGTTTTTCTTGGCCGCTAAATAGCGAACTTATGCCGTTCCCCACCGCCTTAAATGATTCTTGGACCTCAGTCCGCAATGTCGCTGTATCGCCGGTGTTGACCGACGAAACCGCCCCCTGAATCTCGCTCAGCCTCCTCTCCAACCTCGCCTGGGCCTCACAGACGTCCCGTATACGCCGGAAGGGCTCCACCGTGTCATGGTCTGTCCATGCACGCACGGCGCGTGTCTCCCTCAGCACCTCCATGACGTCCTCCTGGGTTTTTTGCATTCCCGAAAGAAACATCTTTTTGAGTTCTGAGAGCTCTTTCGCATGAGCTCTCTCAACCCTCACCAACTCTTGTGCGTGACGGGCTCGCTCCATTTCTAAGTTGCATTTGTGCCGGTTTCGCGAATCCGAGAGTGACAGGACTGTTTCATACAGCCCCTGCAAGCTCTCGTAGGCGACATCACATCTGGCCGCCACGTGAGTCCAACCGACTGAATATAAAAAAAAAAAAAATAAAAAAAATAAAAAAAAATAAAAAAAAAAATAATAAATAAATAAAATAATAAAAAATTTAACCTACTTAACATAGAAAATAAGTGTAAATTGTAAGTAGTTATAATTGTATATATAAGATAGCTAGATATTAAGTGTATATATTAGTTAGCGATAGCTATAATTAAGTCAAGTAATATAATAATTAAGTCAGCTATGTCTTCAAACCAAACAATCAAAAAGTCCACCGACTCAACATCAATTGCACCAAAAACAACAACAGCACCATCATTGCGCAAAAAAGTGCTCAAAAAAATAGCAAGCGTAACCGGCGCAAATACAGACGTCTCTCCGCTGCCATCTACATCTGGCGAAAATCCGTCACAAGAACTTGTGGCGGAAATTGCAGTAACACACACCAACACGAAGTCGGAGCCATCCGTCTCAGATCTGGAGGAATTGGAGACGTCGTCGGTGTGTTCGGCCACATCAGTAAACAGCAGGAGGACCTCCCTCCTATACACTACTCCAACGAGAGGAACTGGGGTGGTTATGGACATGGTCACGGGTGTGGCCAATGACCTGTTGCAGCGCGGCAAGGAGGCATTGGAAAGTGCCGGAAATATGAAGAAAGAGACGAAAAGATTCATCTATTCCGAGACGTGACCTTTATAGTGAACATCCAATTAACAAGAGTTTTTGGAAATTCTATGTCTAAATGGGGATGTAAGGGGGCAATAACATCTCAAACCCCAAAGCCAACCTCACCTGCCCGTGGTACACCCTGCTGAACAACGGACGAGGCTCTGACGACCGATGATGGTGAGATAACCATCACAAACTATACCGAGACACCAAAATGCAACCGACAGTGGCGGACAGCAGCTCAACAGCTCAAGGGTGACACAACAGTACTTAAAAACTATCGACCCATCTCGCTCCTGAGCCACGTCTAAGTTGTTCTCGAAGGTCATTACAAATCGCCTCGCATGAAGACTGGACGAATTTCAGCCACCGGAGCAGGCTGGGTTTCGTAGAGACTTTGGCACCATGGACTACGTTCACACAGTGAGGCAGATTATACAGAAGTTGGAAGAATTTTGTGAAAGCTTTTGTGGACTATGAGAAAGCCTTTGACTCTACTAAAACTTGGGCTGTTCTGGAATCCCTACAGCTCTGCCAAGTCGACTGCCGATATATCGACGTGCTGAAGTGCCTTTACAATGCCGCTGTCACTGGAGGACGTCTTTAAGCTCCTAGACTTGAAAGGGCGTGGCATTAGTATTGACAGCGAATACATTTCGCACCTACGATAGCCGATAGGAGGATTCAATTGGGCTAGGCAACATTTGAAAAGCTACGTCATATCTTTTCGTCGCCTATACCATCCTGCCTGTTGTGACTTACGGACCGGAAACGTGGAAAATCACAGTGGGTCTAGTCCATAAGCTCAAGGTCGTTCAGCGTGCTGTGGAAAGAGCTATGCTCGGTGTATATCTTGGAGACAAGATCAGAAACGAATATCGGTGACTTTGGTCCGCCTACGAATGCGGACCAAAGTCACCGTCTTAGCCCTGAAGGCTAGCAAGCTTAAGTGGCAATGGGCTGGCCGCACCTGCTGGAGAACCGACAATCGTTGGAGTAAATGGCTGTTAGAGTGGAGACCACGACTAGGTAAACGTAGCGTGGGACAACCTTCTGCTAGATGGCGCGACGATCTACGCAAGGTGGCGGGGAGCAAGTGAATGCGAATAGCCGAAGATCGGGCTCAGTTGTGTGCCTTGGGAGAAGCCTATGTCCAGCAGTGGACTGATGTGGGCTGAGGAAGGGATCTCTAAAATAGAGTTGGATAGTTTGCACGGGATTTCCGGCATTTTGAGACTTAAAGAAGAAGCTTCTGATTATAAATAATTAATGACGTGCATCAGTTTTTTCTTTACTCTACGCTTAAGGGAGCTATACATATTTTGAAAATATAAATAAGAAAGTGTAAAGTGTATCTATTTGTATACTTTTGATTAAAAATAAACATTTATTTCAGCGTTTGTGTAAATTTCGCGCTTAAGAGCTGAAACGGAGCAACGAAAGTTTTAAATAGAGAAACGGTACAATTTGGGCTTTTGATTAGAAAACATTAAATTTTACTTTTAAGTCAAATAAAATATGGGCTTTTTATATATTATATAAGTACATATTTATTATATACTAGCTTTTAGCCTGCGACTTTGTCCGCGTAGAAGTCAAAAATGGTTCTAATAGAATTTTTAATTGGTTTTGTACTTTATTTATTTTGTTATAAAATATAAATGATTATGTTAAAATGTTTTAATACTTACTTAGAAAATATAACAATCTTTATTACAGAGTAAGGATTTAAAGGTTAAATAAAAATTAAAATAAAATAAAATTTTGTTATATTTTATGAACATGAAGCTCGGGGGTATTATCTTTTTACAACGAAATCAAAATACTACACCTTTCGCAGTATTTCTTTATAAACAATATTTTTTGTTTCTCCTTCAGGTGTTAATCACCAGGCTACTCTGAAACATGCCATATGCAACTGGCTGTGGGAGAAGCAGCTTTCCTTCAAGTATACTCCCGCTACCTTAAGAGTTTGACCTTAAGCTTTGTTTATGGTAAATACATACTCATATACACTCATACATTATATTACTATCCAGTTCCGGGAAATCACCATTTCCTATTTTAAACAACAGGTCTGAGAACTGGCCGGCAGTAACCCAGTGAACACAATTATGTCAGACTGATGTCTGAATGACGTCATGCTACGTCATGATTTACGTAAGATGTGAGTCATATATGACTCATAATTTCCCACTTCCTGACGTAAGATTCTTACGTAAGATAGATGACGTAAATATGACATAAATTCTTACTAATCAGTTTTTTACTACACAACATTTTGAAAATATTACAATACTGATAGAAAAAATAATTTGATACGTTTGAAACGTTTATCGTTATGTCCAAAATCACACCTGCACTACGGGACCTACAATGTAAATACTCCGTTTCAAGGTGAAATGACTTTGATTTATTAAAAAACCCTTGGTCAATTAATTTTGCATGGAGACCTATATGTAGATTCTGTAGAACCAAACGTTAGCGCGATTTAGCGGCTTGAAGCCGTCACATGCTTACGTAATTATGATATCACTTTGACTTCAGACTATGACTTGTAATTTATGTAAATTTATGATTTATTTCTTACGTAAATAGTATATAAATTATAATCACAATTATGACGTCTTATAACAGTCAAATATTAGGTCAGTACATAGGCAAGTTATTCTACTCTTTGGTCAGTACTATGTCATAATGATGTCATATTATATGACATCACATCAAAGTCATTTATAAAGTCATTTCTATGTCATATCTATGTAAATATTCTATGACCTCTATGTGATCTATCTATGACGTCATATGGAGGTCTTGTGTTCACTGGGAACATATCTCATCTCCTCTCTCATATTTATGATAAGGCTCAGTTTTATCACTAAAGGCCACAAATGCTTCTGTACTGTATTGTATCTGCCTGTAAACAACCCACAGCTGAACGAAGGCCTCTTCTCCATATAGAAGAAGAGTTGGAGCTTAATCCACCACGCAGCTCCACTGCGGGTTGGCGGATAATATCCCGACCATGAGTAACGATCATTACCAGGTATCCATGACAACAACCGGGACCGACGGCTTTTCTCCGAGGCAGAGTGGGGAAACCTACAAGGACACACCCAGACCGGAAACAAATATTTGAAAAAATATCTGCCCTGAGCGGGAATCGAACCCGCGACCGCCGGCATCTTGGCGGGGGGTTGAGGCAAATATTCGCACCACTACACCAGAACGGTCGTCAGTGCTTCACGTACGCTCTAACTTCGTCCGCTTGCGTTCCTCTGGGCACTATTGGTAAAGTCGGCCTGAAATCGCCAGCTAACAATACAGTAACTCATCCCATTTGACAATTATTATTTCTAATATCTTGTAAAGATCTATTTAGGGCTTCGAAACCCCCTTTAAGAGCCATAGTACTCTCATCCGAAACAATTTCGTTTTGCTTTTGTTTGGGTATATTGCAGAAAGGGGCTTCACTTTGCATCAAATTAAAAGGAAGTTTAAACGCGGAGTGTGCAGTTTTACCTCCTTCCAGCAGCGTGGGAGCTATTCCGGACAATGCGACCATAAAGCGATATCACGATTGCTTCTCATTTTGGCCAATAGTAAATTTAATAGAAAAGTTTTGCTCCACCAGGAGCATCTAAAAAAGGACATCATTTACGCCTATACACGATACTCAACCGCAACCGTGCCAATCTTACTCTTCAGGCTGCCTCCGATTGGGGTGATGCCAATCTAGTGAGATTCAATGCTTCTAAAACCCAGGCGTGTCTCTTCACCGCTAAAAAAGAGCCCGTTTAACTTGGCTCCCACTTTCCGAAATGTACCTGTTCCAGTCACTAACCATCTTGAACTTCTCGGTATAGACTTATCGTCCAAACTCAATTTTGGAAACTATATCGAGTCCAGGGCTAAGACTGCTTCAAAAAAACTGGGCATCCTCTCCAAAGTCCGTCACTATTTCACACCGGACCAGCTGCTAAGACTTTATACAGCTCAAGTCCGCCCCTGCATGGAGTACTGTTGCCATCTGTGGGACGGTTCCGCCCGGTATCAGCTCGAAGCCCTGGAATCTATCGACAGGCGTGCCAGGAAAATCATTGGCGATGAGATGTTTGCTTCAAGACGGCTCCAGAGCCTCGAACATCGCCGTCTGGTTGCTAGTCTGTGTGTCTTCTACAGGTTGCATTTCGGTGAGTGTGCACAGGAATTGCACGAATTGATTCCCCCAGCACCATTCCACTATCGGACGACGCGACGTGGACGGGGATTTCATCCATACGTGGTCGACATTCCTCCGGTTCGCACCTCGCGGTTCGCATCTTCTTTCGTTATTAGAACTTCAAAGGAATGGAATTCTCTTCCTGCGTCGCTGTTTCCCGATACGTACAATTTAGGGATTTTTAAGGCAAGAGTGAACAGGCACTATTTGAGTTTGCGTGCTCCACCTTAGACTTCATCTTTGTTTACCATCAGACAAGATAGAAGTCAAACGCGCTCAAATTATTTCATAAAAAAAAAAAAAAAAAAAAAAAAAAAAAAAAACTCAAAATTATTTTATAATAGACGAATTGAGTTGTCAAATATGTGTCAAAATAAAATGTAATTTCAATCAAAAGCACTAAGGAGTATTAATATCAAAATAACTGTCTATCCCTTTTTAACCCTGTTAGGGAATGAGTTTTAATAAAATACGAAACACGTCTGCTATCAATTCTGTTAAAGAATGTTTATTCCAAAGAAGTAGATTGGACCAAGGAATCACATTGTCCCATACAAACTTTGCCCCCCTTTTTGAAATTCTACCCCCTAAGAGGTAGAATTTCACAAAATCCTTTCTTATCGGATGCATACGTCATACAAAGAACACACCTTCCAAGTTTCAGGTCTCTATGATGATCAGCTTGATTTTGATTGATTGACGCTGTGCGTTGATCCGTAAGTCAGTCAGTCATTCAGGACAAAGCATTTTATATTATATAGATTACTGCGCATACAAAGCCGCGGCCTTCAGTTATTATTATATAATACAAGTATATTTAACGATTTCAAAAGGAATTGTTAGTTTTATGAATTGAATTACTTGAAGCTCTTACATTTCTTATAAAGTACATATAATCGATTTTAATTTATTCTTAGAAGTGGTTTCCATAATTTAAACCATGTACATAGTGGTGAATCTTCACTCGGCGACTAACAATTAGATTTTCATATATTATTGTTGTTGTTTTATTCATATCTTATTTGTTATTGGGTTTAGGTACTAGTAGGTCTATTTTTTAAACGTTGATAGTCATATTATTTCTTAGATATTGTAAATATACCTATAGATTTATTTTTTGTTGTAATTATTTCACAGTTTGAGGAACGAGAATATATCTCGAAAATTCAGAAATTGCAGAATACGAATTCTATTTCCAATGGCAAGCCGACAAAGCGGACACCTATTTGAATGTGATTTCAAAACGTCTAGGCTTTCGACACACTTGAAATGCGAAATGGTAATACTACTCGTAATTACTCATCGTTCATTCTATTACAAAAAAAAAAGAAAATTATAGGTACTTCCGAAAGTAATAAATGCCAACTTAAGACGCACATTTAATTACGTACTTAAAAGTATTTTTTTTAAAAGTAAATAAAGCCACAAAACATGGGGATTTGTGAAATTCATAGTAGCGTTCGTGCGTGCCTTATCGTACAATGGTTTGCCTGGGGCGTACAACGTGGGTACTTTTGCACATTCCCCTTCTCCATTTCAAAAATTGTAGTAAGAAAATCATTTTTTTAAACATTTTCATATATTTAAATTTTCATATGTAAAAGTTTTCTAGATAAAACAGAAATTTGTTTGAAATTTGTAGCGAAATATCCAATTTGTACAAGCGGACCAAAAGGTGAAGCAATTACAATTTCTGCAGGAAATATGAAATGTCAGATTGCACGAGTCGATCGATTTGCTGAAATTGTGTTAAAAGTTAAGTGGAGTATGAGTTGATTTAAAAAAGAGTAGTTTTCAGTAACTTGTCAATCTTAATGATACTTTTGATGACACTTTTTTTGTAATTTATAGAACTTTGTTTCTTCTTATAAATAAAATAATTAATATTTCACATTTCATCCGATTTCGTTTTTAATTTTGTACCTATGTTTAGATGATTATTATTAATCCATTGTATTTGAATATTTAAAAAACGCCTTATCATCCGTCATACCCCAGTGCCTGAAGTCGAAAGTCTTCGAGAATGTGTGTTACGAGTGATGACATACGGATCTGAGACGTGGTCTCTGACTATGGGCCTTTTAACAAGCTCAAAGTTGCACAGCAAGCAATGGAGACGACTATGCTTGGTTTTTCTTTGCGAAATCGCATCAGAGATAATGAGATCCGCAAACGAACGAAGGTTGCAGACATAGCTCAACGGATTTTCAAGCTGAAGTGGCAGTGGGCGGGGCACATAGCTCGTAGAACTGAAGGCCGATGGAGCAAAAAGGTTCACGAATGGAGACCACGTACCGGCAAGCGTACACACAGACGACTTGAGGAGAGTCGCCGGAAGCCGTTGGATGGAGGCTGTTTCAAACCGGTCGCTCTGGAGGTCGATAGGGGAGGCCTACCTTCAGCAGTGGAAGCCCAATGGCTGATATGGTGATGATGATGCGATAATGAAATAAATTATATTTGAAACATTATTTGCAAAAATATTATTCAAGAGTAGTACAATAATTAATGACGGGATAAAGGAAGGCAGCGGTGTAGACAGTATGACGGCAAACCGAGCCTGCCCTCCGCACATTGATGCGTACTAAAACTTAACTAACGACTCGCTGTGAGATATTGATGCAGATTACCACTTACATAATTTATTGTCACATAAACCTCGTTTCAGGCTTATTCAATATTAAAACGTCGCCGTAAAAATAATTTTGTGTTCATTTGAAAATGTTTTTCATCGCTAAAGATCTTAAGGGAAATATTTTGAGTGTTTAATTCTATCTATTAAAGTTATTCTATTAGCGTTTTTTTCCATTTATGATAACGATAACTACATACATAATAAGGTGATCCTAATTTATTGGAGTGAATATACTGGAATATACTTATATTTAATAATACGTCACTGATTGCTGAGACGAGAAAACTGAAGCTGTCAACTCAAACAAAAATCAATCATGAACCGTCTTAACACAAAGTAACTCGAATGCAAAACAGAGTTCGATCTCTAGTAACGTCTAAGTTAAAACTCTTTCGTTTGCATTCGAGGTAAGGATTCGTAGAAAAGAATTTGAAACAAGTACGAAAACAACTTATTATAAGTCTAAATTGAAATAGATAAATATTTTTTAATAGTAGGTACCTACTTACGATTTGTCATGAAATGAAAAGAACGATTTTAATTCCTTATGTGAATAATAAGTTTGAATGTGTTTTTAACTGATTTTTTTTTAAATAAATTTTGAATTATGGTGTACTACTACTAGTAGGAAATGGACCTACCGAATCTACGTTTGGTCGGTTCATTCTGTAGAACAGTAAAGTTTTGTTGGAAAATGCCTGGGAATGAACTATTGTATTTTCTGCTGATCGCTCCCACCGTAGAAGCTACGAATTCAATTAGTAAAGCAGCTTTTGATCAATATCGGTTTAATCACCAACGATTTCTCGGGAAAAATACATACCTATGTATAATATATTCAATTGAAAATCCCATTTCGAAGAGGAAAATGTGTTGCCCTGCAACAATGTATTGTATCTTTTATTTCCTGGAACGAGTATGCGGATATGATTGCATAAATCTATAATTTGATATAATTATGGCTCTATTGCCTTATATGGCTGAAATGTTGAATGTTGATTTAAGAGCTATGAAATAATGTTTGTATGTTACGAATTACTTTTTCCACTTAATATTTTTTTGTTACTTTTACGTTGTCTAGAAGATATCCATACCAGTATTGGCCTAAATAAATAATGTTGACGATCTCTTGTATGGAATACGGTCGCAATTCTTTTAATTCCGCTAAAGCTACATACTTTTGTGATAAGTGTAATAAATATAAATGAATTCTTACTAGAACGAAATTTTAAGTGAAGTTTGAAAAAAAATCAACTTTTTATTATAATCACAGCATTAAAAGAGGATATAAAAGGATTTATGTATTAAGTATATAATAAAATGAGAAGCTATATTTTCACCGTCGACTTAGGATAACATTAACTGTCGATCATATCGTAATAAAAGTTTGGAGCTTGAAACAAAAAGCCGCGAGGGCGTAGTCGGCCAGGTCGATAAAACTTATTTAATAACAAGCTACTCAGCCTCCGGTGCATGAGTCCCTCCTAAACGTGTTCTGAGTGAGTTAGTGAGTCGTACGTTATTTGTTTATTTCTGAAATATTACTTATGACATAGTCTAAAATATAATATCTTCTAGCGGCCCGCCTCGGCTTCGCACGGGTTTTTAACTAAAATTTCAAAAATTATAAATTTATATTTTTTATCACCAACTCCTGTGTCGATACTGGAAAATATTTTATAAGAGGCGGATTGAGTTGTCAAACATGTATCAAAATAAAATGTAATTTAAATTAAAGCACTAAGGAGTATCGATATCAACTTCGAAGCAAATAACTTTCAAACCCCTTTTAACCCCGTTAGGGGATGAATTTTAATAAAATACGAAACACGTCTTCAATGCAAAATTTGAAGTAGATTGGACCAAGGAATCACGTTGTCCCATACAAACGTTGCCCCCATTTTTCACCGCCCTAGGGGTAGATTTTAGTAAAATCCGTTCTTAGCTGATCTCTACTCGGTAAAAGGAATATTCTTACCAAATTTCAAGTCTCTAGGTATTATAGTTCCAGAGATAATATCGTGATGAGTGAGTCAGTGACCTTTCTCTTTTATATAATTATATTGATTGTAAATTCAGTAGATTTGCGATGGAAGATTTAAATAAAATTGACTCAAGTTTTAAAAACGATTAAAATATACAAATCAAGAAAATTTCTTTTTTATATAAAATTAAAGATACTTTTGCAACAAATATTATGTAAAAGGTTTCTATTTTTATACTTATTAACAATGTCCTAATATAATTACCATTACATAAAAATCAACATAATGTAGTATAGATTCTTAACTTTATTTTTAATAAACATATGCGAACTTTCAGTGAGTATCTTCACCCTATAATATAACCGATCACTTATACTAGTAAGGTTATAAATATTACTCGTAACGTAACCTAAATTCCAAAAAAGCATTCGGTAATGCTTTGCAGATGAATACGTAAAAGCCTTTGCAATATTCGCAATTATATTGCTGGATACGTTTTCTTGCTATCGTTTTCTTGGAAGAAAACAGCGGGGATTGTTTCCTGTGGTACTCGATATACGTATATTACGTTTTTATTGTATTCTTTTATGTAAACAATCTTTATATGTTTATCGTTAACATAATATAAACCTAAAGCAAACCTAATACCGAATATAATAAACTTTTACATACTTTGTTCTCTAGCAGAATTAAGCAAGTTAAAGTACTATTTTTAAAGTACTAGGTATTTTATAAAAAAACCACTATTAATCAAAGTCTTAATTTTTTCATTTTTAACTTTCTGTTTATTGACGACGTTAGGTACATTCAAATTCGTTATAAATTAACATTTTTTTTATTTAGATTTATCCATTAAATATCACTTTATGAACATGTTTATATTGATATAGGTATGAGTTTCTTTTTTATATGTAAACGGGTCTTCTCAGTTATATTCATTACCTGTAACGTATAGTATAGACGAAATATATGTAAATCATATCGCTACCAATGTGAAATTAACACGAAGTAAAAGAAATAAAAAATATTTTGACACTATGCCATTTCGAATAGCTTCTATACCTCGAAATAGTTTGAATCAAATTATATCATAATTTGAATCTAAAACATTAAATTGGAGTAGCTTATGAATTGATAGAATAACGAGGCAATATCCTGTGGGAATATACTTTGAAAGTTTTAAAATCTAATTTAAATTAGAATGAATAAACATATTCCTAATATTATATTATTTACCATAATATTTTTTTAATATAAATCCCTCTTATTATATGAAGAAGAGGCCTTTGGCCAACATTTGGACCATCGCAGGTCGATCCAATACAGTTCAGTTCAAGTATGAATCCAAAAATAGTGATTAATGGAAACATTTATGAACACATAGTATAGTTTGTTTGTAAGTTTTGTTTTTAGTGTACTACAATAAGTCATTATACAACGCGCACTGCGTACGCGGAGTGGTAAAAGTAAATGCAAGAAAACTGGAAACCGCTTGTGTCATTTAGTTAGATAATGTATTTGATTGTACGCGCTAATCGCTGAACTATCAGTCCGATAATGTTATTTTTTGCTTTAGATAGTTTATTTTTTGAGGAAGCTATGAAACTTTACACTATAATTGGAAATGATGAAACACTAATCATACTTATGAACTCGGCACTCAAAACTTAATTTTTATCCTCTTTTTTAATAGGCAGATAAAAAACAAAAACACTAGTATTATAATAAAAATCATAAATACTGAACCAAATATTTTATTCTACCTTATGTGGTATAAAAATAAACTTTCTTTTATATCTAGAAGCAAGAGACAATTAATTTGATCGTTAGCAAAGTATGAGAAAAAGGAGCACTTCAGTCTTCAACTATTTTATCTGAGTGACTTGTTACGTAAATAAGAAAAGTTGAATTTGTATTGCTAATAATGAAAACTTTTTATGAAAACTAATTAGATGCTGGAAATATTACAAATATTATATCAATTTAGAAGAAAAAAAATGGCAAAATTATTAGAACTGTTAGGTATAAGTATTATTTAAAAAAAAACATAAGATATTTTTGTATTAAAACCAAGTTTTTAAATGATTCCTAATTGTGATAGACCAGGGCTTTTGAATGAATATAATATTTTTGATTCATTTCATTCAATTATCGTGAATTCTAACTAATCTATACAATTTTTGATGAATTGGATGGACATTCATTTAATCCATGACAAAAAAAAATCTAAATACAACATAGTGTTTCGATATCAAGGGAGTATGTATGCACTCGAAATTTTATGACAATTTATATTTACTTAGGCGACTAAAATAGAATGAAAAATTCCGCAACCCCCGCACAAGTGGGTCAATGACAAATCCGCTGAGAATAGAACTGACGCCCGAGGGGTAAATTCTATTGTTGACTATGCATTGGCGAGAAGTAAAGACAGTATTATTAGTGATTTTCTGGAATTATGAATATTTTCCCACAATCTCTCTTATAGTATACTAAGTTATTCTATTATGTTCTCAATCATGAAGACCCATTTATATAATTCTTTTTTTTAAACCTTGATGTTGTCAGAATGTTTTGTTTTGTTAAATGTTTAACGCTTAGCGTGTGCTTTACTGGTATTTAGTGCAAAAATGTTCTGCGTCATCTGCGTGTCAGATAATTTCCATAAAGGTAAATATTTAAGCAAAATAATTCTTATCTTAATTAATCGTACTATTTATTTAAAATCGTGCCCTAAAATTATGCCTTTATTTATATGTTTTGTATTATGTATTAAAATTAACTAACTCTTGTTTTCATTTGTATATAAGTTTATATAGAAACTTACTATAAATTTGATTTGTGGTCAATTATGTAACAAAGAAAATAATGCAGCACTGTATATTTGGCCAAACTGTTACATGTTCGTTACTTTTATTTACTAGAACATCAACTATAAGGTTAGTTGCACATTACCAAACCGGAAAGCTTTTCGGAAATACATAAGGGCTTAGCGACCTTATTGTTAGAAATCTTTTAGAAAATTCCGATGTCCGGTCAACGTTACAAGTGAATAACGATTTTTCGTTCGTAATTTTCTTGTGGATATTTTAATTATCTAATCTTTCATTTTTCCTTAAATCCACAGATCACCTCCAATAGATACCGCATGAAGTACGCTCTATGCCCGCAACAGAGCACACACCATACAAGTCACTCGATGTTCGGATTGTCAACTTTAGCGTTGCCCAAATAATAGACCTGTGATCACGTTTACTATTTGGAATTTTAATATTTGAAAAAAGGTATTCGATTAAATAAAGCTTAATCGTCGACATAATAATTCTAATATACTAGCACAGTTCAAATTATAGTAGATTGGTAGTTTCTCATCACTCTTGACGTAATTTCGAAACTCTCCTTATATTATATCGGTCCTTTTCCTTAAAATAATTAGTGTTGGAAAGATAAGCCTAAAGCTAGTTGTAAACGAAACATATCAATAACGTTATAATTAATTCAAAATGGTGTTAACCTATTAATAATAATCAATTGAATCGTTAAATGATTTTTACACAGTATTTTGTAGTGTTTGTATAAATGTATTTATAATACTTTACAAATTTATCCTTTTTTTTTAAGTATTCGGTTAGGCTACAAAGGTAAACATCGTTAAAATTTTAATCTATAAACTTGTAAGAGATTATGTCCTGAAAGTACGAGATTTTTGACATCCATGGTACGAGAAAAACTTTTGGACATCTGGCGACCCTGCATTGGATGTCCATCACTCGGACGGCCGTCCGACGCTGCGCTAGCCGGTACGTGGTCTCCGTTTGAAAACCTTTCTGTTCCATCAGTAAAACTACTATATTTTAATAAATCTGGGAAAGAACCCACTTTAAAACAACTGTTACTAATTTCCATATCTTATCAATCAACAAAAGAACGCGTATTAAAACTACTTATAGTCAATTACGTCGTTCGTGCTGGTCGCCTTGCATTCCGCGCTTTCCAGTGTTTGCAATTGAACAAAGTTTTCGATATACGATGTATATTGCAGGTGATCTGTGCTTAAAAACTTCAAAAGGTCTTTTTCTAAAAATCTAATAATTAATGAAATACAACAAACACTGGATAAAATATATATACGGTAAATGTAATAAAAGTATGTATCTGTGAAAATACGTCATATTTAATGTTTATGTACCTACTGCGAGACAATTTCGTTTGTTTACTAGTTACCTTAAGTTGTTTTGTAGTCACTAAATCCAAAACAACGACATATAGGTAATCATTCCCTTTTATTTTTTCATGATATAATAACTATATTATATACGATATAAATCTCTTTAACCTTGTTTATTTATATTGTTTACTAAAGGATCCATTTATTAAAATCACTTTTTTTACTTAAATTCAATTTAAACTAAATTATCGTAAAAAATTTCCACAGTGATAGACGCGTATAAATCTAAATACAGATTATATGCAAAAATTACGTGCACTAAAACATTTTATAACTGCATACTACAACCACGATAAAACGAAACTTATTACAATTCGGTTAAAATAATGCTGAGGTCTGTTAGATTACCTTTTAGCCGTTACCTTGCACCACACGATGTTGGATTTAAATGTAGCAATTATACAAATACGTCTACACCTATTTTTATATCGCAAACAAGCAGAAGTTAGAAACAAAAAACAAAGCGGGAGCCAAGTCATTAAACCCTTTATTTAATCAACCAGTCAGAGATTACAGAAATGAAGAAACAAAGCTATTATTTATATAATAATAAAAGAACTGGAATCCTTAAGCACGCTGTACGAACACATGAAATGAAAGTAAAAGTCAAACAAAACGCAAAGTTTTTTATATCAGAAATACATTCCCTTGAAAAGACAATAGAAGATATGCGGAGGAGCTCAAAGTTGTCTACTATATAAATAAAAATGTTTTTATTCTACTTAACCAAAATTGTAACCCGATCTATTTAAAACACATATCAAACCATAAGCAGCAGCAGCATCAAATAAACAAAGTATTAATTTAATGTTATTTAAAATTTTAATGTTTTCTTTTATGAAATTGTACGTCTACCTTCTCTATTTTCGGTAGGTATGTTATTGTTTCTTTTCGCGTGTGTTGGTAGAAATCTCTTCTACATAGGTATATCGTTTTATAATAATGTACGTATAATAAAGTGTTGATATAAGATATGAACATATTTGATTTATCTACCTATTTATTTATAGAGCAGTGACCGTAGAATTATACGCTCATAAATTTCACTCTAATACGTTTCATGAAATTGATAAGAGGTACCTACAAAATACAAATATTCAATTAAATATATGAAATTCTAAGATTTTAATACAAAAAACAAAGGAAAGTCTAAACACAGAACCATTACCTAAATACTTTAGTATTTTAGTATTCTCTAAGCGATGAAACAAACAGACATACAGAAAGACAGAGAATTCTAAAACAAACCTTCTTCTTTTCTTCTTTTGCTAGTTATTTTACAAGTTTTTAAAATGTATTAACAAGTAACAAAATTAATTGTATGTATATTTTATATTAAGTTCACGGTTGTTGTGGCCAAACTAAACAATTTTAGTTGAGGGTAGTTATATATACATGTTATTGCTTTCGAAATACGCTATAGTTTTAATCTTACCGTCATTTATTAAATTACATTGTATTTTACACAACATACCTATTTGTCATTGAACGAATCCAGTGCTTGTAATTAAAATAATATTAAATGTAATATTACGTCTATTTATTATACCTTATTATGTATACTATATACTTTTTATAAAATAAAATAAATTGTTGTATCATTTAACCCAATAATAAAAGATAGTTTTGATTTTTTAAATATCCTTCAAGAATTTCAGTGGCACGACTGAGATTTTAATTAGTGCAACGAAATGTTATCTACATAAAACTACAGCTTGGGGAAAGACATCTATTTAAGTTTATTATTTTAAGATAATTTTATTTATTAAACGAACACTGAGCTGCAGGCAAACTACTCGCTTAAGTAATTACATTGTTAGTGCTCGTACCGTATTGTACCTATCTCTACGCGTCCCGAGAGGTTTAGACTAGGTATACACCTTTGTGTTGTTTTTTAACAGACTTAAAAAAAAAAAAGTTCTCAATTCGACTTTATAATATTATTAGTGTTGTGGCGTGTACAGGCACGATATAAAAAACTATAACTTAAGTTTAGAACATTTTTATATTTGTCATGTGTCAGAAATTTAGTATATAAGTCGATTAATTTGTAAGAATAAATCAGTTGTAAAATAGAGTTGTAAATATATAATTGGAAGGAAATACAACGTTATTTACTAATTAGAGGATTTTATTTAACTTCCTGAACAACACTAGCACTACACCAGCCCAGTGACTTTCCCTTCCAAATTGGTGACCCCGACGTGATGTCGACGTGATTTCAACGTGTTTATATCGGGCCCTGGTGTTGGTTTCCACCTTGTCTACATGAATATTGACGTGCCATCGTGTCGCTTGGATGTTGCAAGATTTGTTGTTGGATTCATACTTACCATAATCCTGCCGGTAAGGTGTTTGACGTGCTACTGAGGAGTGGAGTTACGCATAACGAGGTACTCGCTGTTCATTAACTTCCTACGACTTCCCTGGAAGCGCATCGTCGATACGTACCGAATTCATCCCGTATTTAGAACATTTTATAGAAAAGTTATTCCTTAGACAGTGTTAACCAAACCCCAGAGTGTTATCTGCCTAGTGTTGACTCACATATAAAAAAACTGTTTGGTATCATACTAATTAACACCCCAGTGCTTTCTCCATCAATTACATGTGGATTTATTGGACATTATTTTGTAATTTTTAAGAAGAATAACCTTTTATTTTGTTCAATTGCATAAATCATTTTTGTAATAACAATAATTGCCTATTAGTTATTATGACTGGGCAAATTTATTTGTTAATTTAATTTAAAGTGTAGTATAATATTTAACTATTTTTGTTGTAAATTTTACTACAATTTTCCACGGAGGGAGTATTCTGGTAATTTCATATAAAAGAGCCTTATTCTGGTGATTGTACATTATTATTTCATACATTTTATTTTTGCGTTTGTTTTATTATTATTAAATTTTTACATTTTATGTGTGTCCATTGTGTATTGTATAATTTTTATTGTAAATTCTAATTTAATTTATTTTACATTGTGTTTTTACTGTGTGGTACCGGTCGTGTGGTATATATTTTCTTTATTATGACGGAAGCTTTTGCCGAGGTTAAGGAGCAGTTAGAGCGTGTAATGGCAGAGAAAGCTGTTCTTGAGGAAAAGTTTAACCAGTTTCCTCCAAGAGAAGCTGAAGTTAACGCTGCTTCCATCAAACTTCCACCATTTTGGTCCGATAAACCTGCGGTATGGTTTGCCCAAGTTGAGGCACAATTCCAAATTGCCGGTATTTTGGCCGACATCACTAAATATAATTATGTTGTTGGTCAGATTGATTATCGACTCGCAGGCGAAGTCGAAGACATAATTACTCAACCCATAGAAAAAGGCAAACAGTACATCACATTAAAAAACGCACTCATTAATAGGTTCTCTATACCCCAGGAGCAGAAGGTCCGTCAGCTGCTTGGCAATGAGGAGCTCGGCGACAGAAAACCGTCCAGTGATGTACAAGATACCCTATACAAAGTATCTGGAATACAAAATACAAGATACTTTAAAATCAAGTATTTCAGATACCAGATACAAATACCTTTCTGGAATAGTATCTGAAATACTAGATACAAAATACGTATCTTACAAATACTTTTTAAAGATACAAATACTTTTGTAAGAAAATAACATTTTATTTAATGTAAGTTTAATTTTTTACGTGAATTATTTACAAATACCTACATCGCGTTGATCGCGTAAAAGTGAGAAGATAAAATATTGTATTATTAAGGTTTTAATTGAGACTTAAGTAAAACCAGTTCTTCAAACATTTTATCACTCATTTTTCTTCGATAAGGCCTGATAATCATACCTTCAAAAGAGAAGAGTCGCTCCACAGGAGCAGAACTTGGAAAACAGGTGTTATATTTGAAAAATATTTTTCTTATTGTAGAGTAAGCATTTAAACTCTTTAAGTTGGTATCTTTATTGTTAAGGTATTGCAGTGTTTTTAAGTCAGCGGTACTTAATTACCAGTAGACCCTGTGTTTTCGCCACTTGCAATAGAGGAATCAGAATCCTCTAAAAACATTTAAAATTAATGTCACCATAGAAACTTAACCCAGTCATTTTAGGTTTTAACTGCGGAAAAATTCCTTGTGTTCTGATTTTTTGTATACACCTTTATTACGGCGTTGTAATGAAGATGTTCGACATTGATATCTTGCCGGCTAAAAAAGTTATAAAGGTCAAAAGGTCACGAAAATCAGTTTTTTGCAAATATCACGCTACCTATTACTCGGAGGTCAATATAGATCATTATAAAAATTGTTTGTCGTAAAATTATCTACAAAAAATGCCTCTTGCATTTTTCTCCAAAATTAACCGTTTTTGGAGTAGAGCGCGGAGAAAGCGACTACATGCACTTTTCCTCACTACCTACCTCGAGAAGAATCCAAGGTTCGTTTTTTTTTTTTACATGGTTTTCCCCGTATGAATAATCCATGATATTAAATAATAGATTTTTTTTAAGAGTATATATTTATTTTTTTTTTGAATGATAAATACAGAAAAAATAATATATAGTAAGTATACTTATAATTTTTTTTGTCAATAATTGTCGATATCTTCAGTTTTTTATATCATTAACAGTTGCTGACAAAACGTCGAGTGGTCTTATTCCTATATTTAAATCGAAATCTTTATTATTTTCATCATTGGTTGATCAACTGTTGAAGAGCATGAAACTAATAAAATAAAGTCTTTAACACTCAAGAAATATTTTTCAACTGACTCAGTATAATTGTCAGAGTTTCACAAATAGTTAATAAAAGTTTTTGTGTTAAAACTCCAAATAAAAATCAATAAAGTTTACGCCTTGGTGTATGGTATACAAAACCGTATGTGAGTACATTATAGTCGCTTTCTCAGCGCTCTACTCCAAAAACGGTTAATTTTACAGAAAAATGCATGAAACATTTTTTTGTAGATAATTTTATGATGAATAACTTTTATAATGACCTGGAATGACCTCCGAGCAATAGGTCGCGAGATATTTGCAACAAAACTTATTTTTGTGACCTTTTGTAACTTTTTTAGCCGGCACGATTACAATGTCGATTTTTCACATCTTCATTACAACGCCGTAATAAAAGTGTATACAAAAATTCAGCTCACTTAGAATTTATCCGCAGATTGGGGCTTAAAATGCCTAAAATCACCGGATTATGCCATATTTTGTGAATGAATGCATAGAATAACTATTACTAAAAGTATTTTACCAAACATAGTATTTACAAAATACTAAGATACCCAACAAAAGGTATTTAGATACAAGATACAAAATACATTTTAAAAAAGTATTTTAGATACAAGATACTAAATACGTATTTTGTATCTTGTATCTGTATTTCAGATACTTGTATCTTAAATAAGTCACATCTCTGAAACCGTCCCAGTTTCTCCGCCATTTAAAATCGTTAGCTGGTTCTTCACCATTGGATCAAAATATTTTACGACAGCTGTGGATCAGTCGCCTTCCTCAGGATATTCAGGTACTATTAGTTTCGCAAGCGGACGACTTGAGTTTAGAGAAGTTGGCCGACCTGGCGGACAAGGTCATTGACCTTACTGGCCGGTCACGTGCTGTTCACTCTACAGCTGCGCCTCCACTGGATCTAATCGCCGATTTGGCTTCTAAAGTATCTGAACTTACAAAGCAAGTTCACGCTCTTTCCACCAGAGGTCGCAGCCGTTCTCGTAATCGTGCCAATTCTAGAAGGCGATCATCGCAAGCACCCTCACCAGCCGCTGGTAAGCATTGCTGGTATCATAAACGCTTCGGGACCCGCGCTTCTAAGTGCATTTCTCCTTGCAACTGGGCTTCGGAAAACCCGAGAAGCAATCAGTAGCGGCGGCAACCGATTGCTACAATGTCAGCCGCCGCCTTTTTGTCACCGACCAGGTTACCAAACGTCAATTTCTTATTGACACAGGATCCGATTTGTGTTGCTATCCGATCAGCTGGCTCTCGCGTCGTCGAGAAAACTCAGACTATGAGCTCAGTGCTGCTAACGGTAGCAAAATCAAAACCTACGGTATGGTCAACCTACGTCTAAATTTGGGGCTGCGACGCGATTTTTTCTGGCAGTTCGTCGTTGCCGACGTCCAGAAGGCGATAATAGGAGCCGATTTTTTGGCTCATTATCATCTCTTGCCCGACTGCCGTAGAAAAAAGCTCATAGACAATAAAACCGGATTATGCACTATTGCTACTTCGGCTATGGTTGAGCAACCGAGTGTAAAGGCTGTGGTCGCTGGAAGCTCTATTTACGCATCAATTTTAACTGAGTTCCCTGATATTATTCGACCACCTGGCCTACCCAGGGTTATCAAGCACAGCACTGTGCACTATATTAAAACCACAGACGGTCCTCCAGTGTCGTGCCGTCCTCGCCGTTTAGCACCTCAGAAATTATCTTCTGCTAAGAAGGAGTTTGAGGACATGGTACGCTGTGGCATTGCAAGACCATCTAAAAGTGCATGGTCTTCTCCGCTTCACATGACCCCTAAAAAAGACAACACCTGGCGTCCCTGCGGCGATTATCGCGCACTGAACGCCAGGACTGTGCCGGACAAATACCCAGTTCGTCATATTAATGATTTCGCGAACAACTTGTCCGGTGCAAAGGTTTTCTCTACCCTAGACCTTGTCAAAGCCTATCATCAAATACCCGTGTTTAAGGACGATATCCCGAAGACGGCCATCGTTACCCCGTTTGGCCTCTTCGAATTTCCTTTCATGCCTTTCGGTTTGCGTAACGCTGGTCAAACCTTCCAACGCTTTATCGATGAGGTCACACGGGGTCTCGATTTCTGTTTTCCGTATATTGATGACATTTTGGTTTTCTCACAGAACGAGTCTCAACATCAAGAACACCTTCGAACCCTTTTTAAGCGCCTCCAGGAGTATGGTGTTGTTATCAACCCGTCTAAGTGTGTCCTGGGTGCTAGTGAGGTTACATTTTTAGGTTACCATATAAGTGCTGAAGGTACGCGCCCTCCTCAGGACCGTATCCAAGCACTCCTGGATTTTCCACCCCCAGAAACTGTCCAAGGCATGAGGAGATTCCTTGGCATGTTAAATTATTACCGCCGGTTCATTCCCCATGCTGCCAAGTTCCAGGCTCCACTCATTGACGCTCTGGTTTCTACTAAAAGCAAAGGCTCAAAACCATACCCATGGACGCCTGAGCTCTTACAAAAATTCGAGGAATGCAAGAGAAGTTTGTCTGATGCAACATTGTTACACCACGCTATCGCCGATGTCCCCCTCGGTTTGTTTACCGACGCATCGAGCGTACATATTGGTTCATGTCTTCAACAGTGCATCGATGGCAAATGGTTTCCTATTGCATTTTTTAGTAAAAAGCTGACACCCAAGCAGTCTGAGTGGCCTGCATATTATCGCGAGCTTTTGGCTGTGTACGAAAGTGTACAGCATTTTCGGTATATTCTTGAGGTCCAACATTCGACCATCTTTACCGACCATAAACCATTGCTCTACGCTTTCGTACAGCGTCGTGAAAAGCTGCCTCCCGCACAGCTTAATCAGCTGTCTTTTATTAGTCAATTTACAACAAATATTAAATACATCAGAGGGGAGGACAACGTAGTCGCAGACACGATGTCTCGAGTTGACGCAATCTTACTTGAGCAGGAATATGAAGCTCTTGCCAAGTCTCAAGAGGAAGACAAGGAATTGACGCAATTACTGCGTGGCAATACCAGCCTGAAGCTTTCCAAAGTAAGCGTACCTGGTACTGGCGTTTCCTTGTTCTGCGACTGCTCGACTGGCAAGCCTCGTCCCTTGGTCCCATTCGATCTGCGACGCATTATTTTCAATAAGCTACATAGTTTGAGCCATCCTGGCATTCAAGCCACGACGCGTCTTGTAGCTGAACGCTACGTTTGGCCGTCCATGAACAAGGATTGCAGAGAGTGGACTCGTACCTGTGACGCGTGTCAGCGCGCTAAGGTCACGAGACATAATACTGTTCCTCTTGGTAATTTCTCAACCCCCTCAGGTCGTTTCATGCATGTCCATATTGACATCATTGGTCCCCTGCCTCCCTGCAAAGGATATCGATATTGCTTAACTGCAATCGATAGGATGTCCAGGTGGCCCGAAGTTTGGCCCATGCAAACTATTACGGCTGAGGAGGTTGCCGACACTTTAGTTAGAGAGTGGATCTCTCGCTTCGGCGTTCCATCCATCATTACCACCGATCAGGGTACTCAATTCGAGTCCGACCTGTTCAGACGGTTGATGCAGAGTTTCGCCACGAAGCGCATCAGAACCACATCTTACCACCCTCAAGCTAATGGCATGATTGAGCGCGTTCATCGTCAGCTAAAAGCATCCATCATGTGCCATGGTGGCGAGTGGCTTAGTGCTCTGCCTCTTGTTCTTTTGGGGATGCGTTCCTGTTTTAAAGAAGATCTCAAATCTTCTGTTGCTGAGATGCTTTATGGTGAAACTTTGCGTCTCCCTGGCGAACTTTTGGTTCCCTCGCTTTCATCGGGGCCAAATACTAGCCCTGCTGATTTTGTCGTATCGTTGAAGCGACATATGTCTAATATTCGACCTGTCTCTCCTTCTCGGCACGGCAATCTAACCACCTTCATTTTTAAGGATCTCGCAACATCGTCCCATGTCTATCTGCGGGAAGATGCTGTTCGCCGTACCCTGCAACCGCCATATTCTGGTCCCTATCAAATTATTGAGAGGGCCTCTGATGGCAAAACTTTGACCCTTAACATTCGAGGCAGGAAAACTGCTGTTAGTGTTGATCGCGTAAAGCCTGCGTTCATTGAACGGTCAGAGAATGTTCGTGATGTAGTTTTACCGACTGCGCCAACCTTAACTGCAGAACCACCATCACCTATTACTCAGCCGGTTCCCCCTCTTCCTCAAAGTTCTAATGTTCCGCCATATACCACACGGTCTGGTAGAAGAGTTAAATTTAAGGTTTTTAGAGACTAACTTGTCTTTCTCCGTGGGGGGGTGATGTGGCGTGTACAGGCACGATATAAAAAACTATAACTTAAGTTTAGAACATTTTTATATTTGTCATGTGTCAGAAATTTAGTATATAAGTCGATTAATTTGTAAGAATAAATCAGTTGTAAAATAGAGTTGTAAATATATAATTGGAAGGAAATACAACGTTATTTACTAATTAGAGGATTTTATTTAACTTCTTGAACAACACTAGCACTACACCAGCCCAGTGACTTTCCCTTCCAAAGTGTGTGTATTATGTGGTGTACCGATTTTGATGATCCTTTTTATATTCGAAAGCTGGTGCTTATCATGTGGCACCGTTTAAACTCGATTTTGATCTGAAGAATAGATTTTGAGTTATCCCTAATAATGCGTATTTAATTGATTTCGACTATGTTGATGATGTTCTCATGTTTTTGAAGTTGATTAAAAACAGTGTGATCAACACTTCTATTATTTCTAGGTGTTTTTAATTTGTTCGATATGCGAATTATATAATAAATATATAATTCTTAAACTAACGTGGTTAATCGGGAAAAAGAATCATATTTTTATGATGACAGTGTGAACTAACCAATTAAAACCACTAAACAGATTACTTTGTTAGATTTTACTTTATTGAGAGCATCATATTTTGTTCATCGATTTCAATAAGTTGCAGTAAGATAAGGATGATATTACTGTAATAAAGAGATGTGTAAAAAGCGATGTGATAACATATCATGCTTTTTTAACTTAATGCTATAATGTCTTATTTGTCTTTAAAATTCATAAAGTTGGTGAAGAAACTCATTGCGAAGTAATCTGCATATATTCGAAATTATTCTAAAATACCTATATTCGGCACTCAAAGCAGGAGCGTGTAGCAGATTAAGCTTCAAAATGTACAAAAATAGTACATAAATCGTATTAAAAGTCTTCGTGGTGATGATTCCTTAAATCGATAATTTTATCGCGTTTATCTAAATATGTATATCTATAAAAAAATAAAAATAAAACAATTTACCTAACACATTTTCGAATTATTTTATGATAAAAATCTAAGGTCGCCACATTTCTTATCGAATCACTCTGTGAAAAGCTTGTAAAACATTGTTTAATTTTCATATTTTAGTATCAACTTTATCATAATAAATATGTAAGTTAATGGGAAAAGTTATATTGACGCCTACCTATTTAATTATTATCAGATCCTTAAAGTTTTTCTATAGCTTTCTATAGTGTAAATATTCTATGACGTATCATACAGATATTATTGAATTATATAATACTCATACTCAAAAATTTTTTAAGCGCTGATCTAATTAGGTATGATGAAACTAAATTTTACTCTCCGAGCAAACAGTGAAAACTTTATTATCTTTTACACCGAGGTTATCTTTTTCTCAGTCTGCACGAGTTAAGTTATGTAGGCATTTACAGTTCGTTTCGAAGGCATCTGATTTATAAATTTGTTACAAAATAGTAATTCTAATTTGCAAATACGAGTAACAGGAACATTTCCAGGATTTTACTTTGGAAAGGAATAAAAAAAACTATTTGATAAAAAATGTTAACAATTTTAAATAAATTTGTAAAGAGTATTTTCCGTTTCTGAGCCACGTTTATAAGCTGTTCTCTAGGATCATTACGAATCGTCTGACGGGCATGTTTGATGACTTCCAGCCTCCCGAACAAACCGGTTTCCAAAAAGGCTAAATTACCATAGACCACATACATACGCTGCGTCAGATTACACAAAAGACCGAGGGGTATAATCGGTCATTATGCTTAGCGTTTATGGACTATATGGATAAAGCCTTCGATTCGATCGAAACTTGGGCGGTGCTGCAGTCTCTCCAGCGGTGCTACATTGACTACCGGTATATCGAAGTATTGCAGTGTTTGTACATTAACGCTAGTATGAGGGTTCGAGTACAGGAGCATAGCACGAGACCGATTCCAATGCAGCGATGTGTGAGACAGGGAGACGTCCTCTCTCCGAAACCGTTTTCTGCAGCATTGGAAGACGCGTTTAAGCTTCAAGCAATATAAACCGTAAGTACATTACTTATCTTTTGATTTGCCGACGATATCGTACTTATGGCAGAATCCCTGGAAGACCTCAACATTATGCTCACTGATCTCGATGCAGTTTCCCAACGGGTGGGCCTTAAAATGAACATGGACATGACAAAAATCATGTCGAATGTCCATGTCAGTCCACCGCGATATCAGTTGGGAATTCTACTCTCGACGTTATTGATGAGTACATGCTTGCTTCCTGGCGAGGGTAAGTTTGGTATTTCTCTACTAGATTTAATGAAATGATGAGATCCGCCGACGAATAAAGGTTGCCAATATAGCCCAACGCATTTGCAAGCTGAAGTGGCAGTGGGCAGGGCACATGCTCGTAGAGCTGACGGTTGATGGAGCAGAAAGGTTCTCGAGTGGAGGCCACGTATTATCACTTTGTTAGACGGTCATCCGTGAAACGGACAGACTACTTGAGGAGTCGTCGGAAGTCGTTGGATAGAGGCCGCTTCGAACCGGTAAACAATTGTTATCATTGACTTGGCGCTGAATTGACACCTGAAATCTGAAATCTGCGGTATGCCGAACCAACTAAATAGATAGAATGTATGGTAATCGAAAGCAATAGATATAATCTCAATAAATACGTAGATCGTGAAAATTCTTAAATAATTAGGTAATTAATGTTATAATGTATATAAATGTGAAGTTCATATTATCGTATGTACCAGGAATGTCTAAAGGTATAAAATAAAATCTATTTAATAAAATATAATCTTCAAAGAGTAAGTAAATTTTGACTCAAGTTTAATACGTGTTGCCAAGAGTCGTCGCGTCGGGGACTGGCAAACGTCGGCCAATCGGACATGACAGTATGTTGACACAGAAAGGATAGCTGTTGCTAAGTTCTTCTAAACAGTCATCTGGCTTACTTTCTTACGCTTAGTGACTTTTTGAATTAAGGTTAGATTCTTGGCCTCAAAACAAACAAATCCAGAGAAAAACAAAGCCAAACAGATCCAGAGAGACAGAAATTAAACGTTTATTTTTTTATTTATTTTGTTATATTTTTACTGGTAGATTACGTTACTTTATCAGTGTGTTTCAGTTTCAGTGTCACGAGTCAGTTGAAAACTATTACGATTTTTTGGTATGTATGGTTGCGGTTTTTCGGTTGTTCGACTCTAATTTAAATTTTTGTTAAAAGTAAGATCATATGTAATTATATATTAATTTACTTATTGAACTATAGCGTTCATATCCTTACAATATATTTCATAGCAGTGGCGCCATTTAAACGCCATTTTCGCATGGTTCCGTTTTTTGCACCATCCTAAACATTTTTAATATTTAAGTAACCCTTTTTAATATTTCTTTTCTAAATGACCACTTTATATTAAAAGTAACTTATCTCTTTTTATGTTTATTTACTACACTCGACTCCGAGAGAGCAAATGTCTGCGAATAACATTAACATTAACTCGTAAAAGGATGACGTGAGCGACAATCAGAGTATTTCATATTCAGTAGGTCGCATTACGAAGGCGTGTCTAACAAGTGGCGAGGCGAGCCCCAGCCAAGGCCGACGGGGAGAAGTTCATATTTCATTCCTATAGAAAGAGGCGTGAATTTAGTCTACCCATAATCTAGAACAGGGCTGTCCAGACAACGGCCCGCGGGCCGCATGCAGCCCGGGCCTTGTTTTCATGCGAACATATATATTTGGACATAAATAGTTTGGATAATAGAATTCTTGCTTGCTCTGTATTTTTTTTAATGGCAAACTGAAAATAATTTTTTCTGCGGCCCTCCAGCTTTTGTAGTAAATTTAATAAGCCCGCAAAGGTATGTAGTTTGGACGGCTCTGATCTAGAACATCTTAATTATATACATCATAACTTGTTGTGTACTGGACTTTACTGTATCGATCCGCTGTTTGCGTTTTGTTTTCTGTAATTTATAGTGTTATGTTATCAATTTATACCCCTTAGTCTTCTAGTCCCCTTAGTTCTAGTAAAAAAAGGCAATTGCAAGCTTAGCTTTTATTTTTAGTAACAGACCTTTTAGATCGTTACCTATTCTACATTTACATTCAAATGACTACGTGAATGAAATGTTCAACCTGTCTTGGAGGCTTTGTCGCCTTAGATTTTTGCACTTGTTCTGGTATTATATTACCAGTAAAAGACCCTTTTGTAGTAATTTGAGCAATTAAGGTACCTACTATAAGATATATTGTCAAGATTCAACCAAAATCTTTCATTTATATCTTAATCTAAAGCCTAAATCTTAATGTATATTTAACTACATAGTACATTGTTTTCGACTAAAATAATCTAATTTAAAAAACGGCCAAGTGCGAGTTGGACTCCCACTCGAAGGATTCCGTACCACCGTAATGTTTGTGCTTGTTTATTAAGCTTTATAAAACGTCGAACACGTGTCTTATAAACTAAAGTAAATACTTTAATTTTTATGGCAAATTATTATCCTTACAGCGGTTATTGTAATACATATTTTATTCGTAGTCTTGGTAATACCTCGATATTGTTCCGTTGGCTTTTGGTATGGAACTCAAAAAATTAACAATGTAGTAAGTGATAGAGTATATTTTTTATATTAAAGAAGATAAGATTATCGCGTTGCACCAAGTTTTAAAAACTTAAGAAAATTTATCCTTAATTAGTAAAGCAATATTTAAGGCGACGTTATAATTGATAACACTTAAATATTTAAATCTATTAACTTAAAACAAAAAGCATTCATATTAATATAAACAAGCAATTAAAATCAAATCAAAAGTATCAAAGAAAAGCTCAACGAACTGAGTGTTGTTTATAAACGTCGCGGCACTTTAAAAATAAAATAAATTTTTTAAAATTCAGTTTATTACGCAACGACTTTTTTAAGAATTCGGCTAGGTAATAAAAATGTGTAATTAAACAATTTTATTGTTTCACATTTTTATGGAATCGTATTTTTTCTATGAAAGATCCATTACATAAATAAATAACTAAGATATATATATATATATATATATTTATTAAAAATATATAAAGAAAGTTCTTTATATATACAGTAGATACAACCTATCGTTCATTAGTTACAAAAAATTGGTTGTCTGTAAAGTCAGTTTACGGCCGATAATTTTAGTTGCGTGATGTCATAAGAAAACATTGATAAAAAATAAATGTAGACTAGGCTGTATGGACTATAGTCGTTTGCTTTTCCCTATTGGGGATAAATTTTAAAACAACAACAACAACATTGATAAAAATTGCATACTTTTATGAATTGAATTGAATTATTATCACCGAATTATCATTATTTTGTATAATACAAAGAATATGATATTCTATAATAACTAAATAATTCAATTATTTATTTATTTTTCGATAAATTAACATTTATTTGCACTCGTTAATTCAAATATATATTTTTCTAACTTAAATTATACCTATAGTTTAATTACAAGTAACAATGTGCTATTAACAATTTATTTACAACTTATATATCATTTTTTTATTGAATACTAAATAAAAACAGTTGACTTTTTATACGATCGTTTATATGAGTTATAATAATTTTTTTAGTCAAAATTGTAAAATAACCTATTATACGAGTATTACTGCATTCGCCGACCGATGCTACTTTTTTTTAATAATCAAGAACAAATATATGATATTATATCACTAATCAAATTCTTAAAATGCAAGAATTAATTACTTTTCACTAACATTAACTTTTCACTAACTTTACAAACAATAAATTGACACAACAGTTCGTGTGTAGATTCAAGATTGAGTGGCGTCTGCCGCTGTCTCTTCTACTCGGACGCGTCATAATTTAGGCCGATCGTGAGCCAAACGCTTAGGCCAATCGTGCCCTCTCTATCGCTTGTTCTGCGCTCTCGCTCGCGTCTTGTGACAAACGACGTCATGTTTTTCGAAAAATACCAGGTAGCTTTCATCAATTTACTAGAGGTTATCACGTCAAAAATCAGAAGGAACACAATTAATTTTTACTATAAGTATTATTCTTATGGAAAACCTAAAAGTGCATGCGAAGCATCTTAATATTGACATTAAGAGCTCATCTCTTCACAGGCTCATTAGTATATCTAAACGAAACTTTTGATCGTGGTTCCAAGAAAAAAGAAAAATATATTTTTTTTGAAACGCCCTAATATAAATATTTGGCTATATTGTAAAATTAAATCTCATTCAATTACCCCATATTGTTCGCCAGCTCTTTAATTTACGTTATTGTGAAAGCTGACTCGCAATTACCTCGACTCGCTTCAGCGAGCGAGTTACAAAGAGATAGGTCTTCAACAGCGTAAATTTGCATAAGTATGTGTAAAGGTTTCAATCAACGCTGCTACGATTTTTCAGGCTGGCTTTGTATTATTATTGACTCGCCGCACGCGAAATGTAGGTATATTCAGAAGGATTCGGATATTCTCAATTTTATTCTCTCGTTTTGTAGGTTGATTCAATTTTTATTAACGTAACGTACCCGAAAAATAAAAAGATGTGCGTCAGATTATTTTTAATATAGTTATACTACAGTAATTTAATGAAACATTTAAAAGTGCTACATTACATAATATTATATACAAGTACTTAATAAACTGTTTACTAAATATTATTGTGAAAAAAAAGAACTGTTTAATGCCGTAGTTGTTTTTTTACTATTCTAATAACACAACGGCTAAAATATGAATATTTTTGACTTTTTCATTCACCATTACGATAGTATATACATTAATGGTTTTCACTGTTTAGTGCCAAAATAGCATTGATGATTTCGACAATATCACGTACTTATTAATGGAGAAGACTCGTAGAAGATTGATCAGAGCACGGTATTCTACTACCTAATTAAATACCGAGACTCCCCACCGACATTCGTGCCATTCTCTTAAAAGATCAGTCAAAGTTTTCTTAATAAGGAGCAAATAAATAAACCTCTATAATAAGCATATGTATTATATTATTCACTATTCTTACATTAACGAGTGAAATACGAAAGTATTTAACTATATAAAAATTACCTGACGTTTCATCATAACGTCATGAGTGTCAATACGACCTAAAACTATTATAAAGCCGATGATCTGCCATTATGACACGGCTAATAAAGTAATGTAAGACGTGTTTCAGTGGGCCTGATTCATAAGAATGATTTTTATAAACTAACTAGGTTAACGCCGAGTTGCACGAAACAAATTTTAAATTTAAGTGTTTATTAAACTAATTTAATCACAAGAATCGTGATTATCTGTTGCATGAAACCTACATCTGATTAAGTTATCAAAAAAAAAAAAGAAAAGGAAAGGAAAATAATAATAAAACAAAATTTTATTCAACCTGAGTTTCATAAATATTTTTATTAATTTAATATAATATTTTTGTTTCAAAAAATACTCTATTAAATCAATAAAAGTTACTTCGTTAGAGATCCGTCAAAAACAAAAGTCTACTAACTTGAAACACAAATTCAAATCATTATACATTTTTACTCGAGTTTTTGAATTTTATTTAGAAGAATTTTTTTTTCTTCGGGCTAAATTGTGTCTTGGAAAAATAGTATAAAACGAACATTTTATAATAGCACCAAGCGTTCCTTCCGCTCGTACATAGCTAGTTTATCACGATTTGCTAACTAGAAAGCATTGTTTAGTGAAATTATGCGTTATGGTAAGGCATCATTATTTAAGCGTTGACAACTATTTCTATTAACTAACGTACATTATCCTTAGACAGCTTTTTGTATACTTTTTAAAAAATATATGTATATTTTATTTAAGTACGAATAAAATTTATTGAATTTTATCTACATTAAAAAAAATTAAATCTTCCTTACCACACTGTTCTGTTGGTTATGATTTTGCAAGCGTTCTCCACAAAGGTGCCCAGATCGGCGAAGTTCACTCCGACTACGTTGACATAATTAGCTGCATATTCAATTACCATACTGTAAGACCCATACCTACCTTGAAACTGTAGACTATTTTATTATATGAAATTTCCATGTGAAACAAAATTAGTTTTTACTTGAATTTAATAAAAAATCTTAATTTTCGAATCTTTTAAAGTTTATTAGTTTATTTACTATATTATATTGGTCTGTTAGCTTGCTTTACTTAAAAATGACAACAAAATTGAAAAAAAAAAAATAAACATTAATAAAATATTCCTTTCATATGTTTAAATTAATTTTTAAAAAGACATTTAATAGAACATTAAAGAGTAAGTGTTGTCAAACCTCCCCGGATCTGATGGGGGAGGCTAATGTTCAGCAGTGGATATATATCCAATGGCTGATATGGTTGTGGTATGGAGGTGTAACGTTGATGATGAAAGTGCAAAGTGTGTGTTCGAATCAGCTTACATCAATCTTAATTTAAAATAATTTTGATGTTTCTGGAATTCAATGTTAACTTCTAAGAGAGAGATTTTAAACGTTTTTATTATGAAAGCTTAAAATGCACTAAACTACGGAAGCTCAAGAGTGAAAAGTTCCGTTTTAAAGAGCTCGTCACTATTCTGTGATCGTTTCTGAATTAAAGATCATTACCGTATCTATTTTTCCTGATGGCGATAAAATGCTTTATAGTTATTCCCGTTGGTGTTTTATAATTAAGTCTCACGTCAAAAAATTAATATATTTTTTAATACTATACAACTATAAATATGTATAATAACAGATAACATAGAATATATTTGTTGAAATCAATTAAACAAAAGCCTTAAATAAAATAATTCGTTGGAGGGAAAATAAATCAAAATATGACGATAAGGTCGAGCTCGACTAGATATAACGTGACAGTCAAAGAATAACAGACTTCAAAGGAAATCTAATCGTTTGATGTTTATTGATCCTTGATAGCAATCAGGAATATATTAAAAGTCCTCATATTTTCTATATCGTTTGAATATACCTTTTACATACACATTAAAAAAGTATTTATTATTATTATAATTATCTTTAAAAAAAAACAACAATATCATAAAATTTCGAGTAATTTTTAATGTAAAATAAGTGTATTACAATATCTGCTCCTTTATAATATTCAGCAGCTTATTTTACTAGGTCACACACACTGACCGGACTGACTGTCGAACACCCCGACTCCGTTATTAGAGATACGAGAAAAACTAATTAAGCGAATATAATTCTTGTGAGTAAGAATTTAGCGTCAATATTCCGTGCTTGTCGCGACTAAGAATTTGTAGTTCCGCTTGGACTGGCGTGGACGTTGTTTCGTAGTCGATAAGGGGTGGTTATATTTCACACTTGTCTAAGCCGTAATACAATTCAGGCTTAGTACTATAAAATGTTCTTTTACATAAGATATACCTTTCTTGTTTAATCCAGTTTTACGCAATGTTTTTTAATTTTTACTTTTACAATGTTTTTTTAATTTTTTAATTAATTGTAGATAATTTTAAAGAATTTGTACTTGTATACGAGAGATCGTATAAAGAACACGACAAACAAAATTTTTATCTGCCATCTTCGATCTTACTTACGAGTATAATCATTATTTCAGTGTTTTCCTAAGAACGTTCTTATGAAAGACAAAATTGAAAATTTTGTACATATTGACATTTATATACAGAATTATATCTCGATTGGGTTTTAATCTCTTATTTATTTACTTTTATATTTGAACGCAAAAAAAAAACATATGAAGAGTTTCGACAGAGAAAATTAGTCCTAAAATTACATATTTTTATTTTGGTTCGAGTCAAAAAGCTAAAAAATACGTTTCTCGTACAGGGACCGGTATAATTACTAATTTCATTTTATTTTTATTATTTGTTTTTATAGTAATCACTGTCACACATGTTCTATAAAAAATTTCAAGTACCTATCTATCATATATATATATATATATATATATATATATATATATATATATATATATATTACAGTTTCAAAGTAACAGCCCTATGACGGACAGACGGATGGAGTGACAGTATAGGAACTCTTAGTAGTAGCGTCCCTTTAGTACCCTTTCGGCACGAAAACCTTAAAGGTGCTTTGTACATTAGATACGAATATACAGTTGGATTTTTTCTATTTTCAAATACAACGCTATTAAGATTCTATACATGATTATCGTTCAATTAATTTTAACTATTATATACACGGTAGGTTAAAATTATTTTAAGTATAGGCACCATAGTTATAGGTCCTAATTAGTGAAGTGAGAATAATTTTCCTCTAGTAAGGTATCCTAATTTTTTTATGTGAATAAATATGAGAGAATTTCATCCGATTAGCGGTTTTCTTCAAACTTTTCTTTTGGTGCTATAAATAAAACAACCCCTGAATAATGTGAAGCCTTTAAAACTCTACTAAAAAATAATAATTTATAAAAATTTTATAATATTTCTCAAACAAAAAATATCATACAACTATTTATATGTAAGTATACTATGTTTGTATTCCAATGTATGTGTCTATGTGAAATAATTATATTTTTAGTAGATATTTTAAGATATTATTAATAATTACAAGCAAGCATTTTTGTATAAAAATATAACATAATATAATATGCTTATACGTGTTTTTTTAGTTTTACTTTATATTACACTTACCGATAATATATTTAATTAATTTACTTCACCTTAGGTTGAGATTATAAAGATTAAGTTAGAGATTTATGATAGATTAGCAATAGTCTGTCTTTACACGCCTTGTGCCCCAATGTTCTTTTTTTTTTGTATTTTTTCTTTATTTCATGAACGAATTAAAGTATAATTAAATTAAATAAATGTACGAGTATATGACATGTTTACCTACATTGTTGTGTTAGACCAGTGCCGATAATTTTTAAACCAAAAAAATAATAGTAGGATGAAACCCATTGGAAAAGGAAGAGGATATAACAAAAATAAAATGGAAAAATAATTTACTGGCGATCAGACTTCGCGAAGAGGAAGTTGGAGGTGGTGGAAGGAGTGGTTTAAGGGTAAAAAACGTTTTATCGCGATTTCCGGCAAAACTACAAGTCCTATGGAAAAAAGTCAAATGGCGAAGTTGTAGGTAATAAAAAGATCTACAACTTTTGTATTAACACTTTTTTCACATAACCTCAAAATTTATGTGAAAAGTTCAAATAACCAAATTTTTGATGTTCTATTTTTATCTCTTACAATTTTTTTTTCCAACACACTTGGTGAAAGCTTACCTTTTTATGTCCCAAAAATACTGTAATTTTTTTGATCGTAGCATTTTCTGAGAAAATTTTCCATAGTAACGTATTTTTTTACAGCATCAGAAAGTAGAGATTTCAACGAACAAAAAATCCACCGACTTTTTTAAAAAAGCTTATATTTTGACGTGAGAAAAGTCATAACATGTTTTGTTGCGCTGTCAAACATTTTTTAATTGACAAGTAGAGCCGAGATGACTGAGTCCGGATAATCGGATGTTCGGATAATCGAGGTTCGGATAATCGGGATTCTACTGTGCCTATTTTATTGAGGACGACTGTAAAATTATGAAAACGGGTAAAATCGTCGGCTAATATAAAGTCTACTTATAAAATAAAATGCTTTTAATATGTAGCTTTGAATAATAAAAATCTTATTTATCAAAAATAAATTTCACCTTAAAGACAAAATTACTCAGACAATATTGTTGCTGATTTGCTGATTTTTGATTGAAAATAAGGGTGCATTTTAGATATTAAGTCAAAATAATGTGAAAAACTAATGTAATAAATCAAAAAAAAAAAGATTAAACAAGTGCCAGTCGGACTCGCCCATGAAGGTTTCCGTAGCAGCAAGTAACATCATATAAAAGTTCTTGTAGTTCGTTGTAACTTTGATCGATATTTTAATAATAGTGTATTTAAAATAAGAACAAAAAACTAGATCTCGATCAAACCAATTTTCGGTGGAAGTTTGTATGTGGTAATGATGTACATATATTTTTTTTAGTTTTATCACTTTCTTATTTTTCACACACAAACATTTTACCACTTTGGAAGTGTCTTTCGTGCAAACTTTTCAGTTTAGAAAAAAATGATATTAGAAACCTCAATATCATTTTTGGAGACCTATACATAGATACCGTACAGGTATGGGTTTAATGAAAAAAAAAATTTAGTTCCAGTTCTAAGTATTGGGAACCCCCAAAATTTATTGTTTTTTCTTTCTATTTTTGTATGAAAATCTTAATGCGGTTCACAGAATACATCTACTTACCAAGTTTCAACAGTATATTTCTTATAGTTTCGGAAAAAAGTGGATGTGACATACGGACGGACAGACAGACAGACATAATGAATCCATAAGGATTCCGTTTTTTGCCATTTGGCTACGGAATCCTAAAAATTACAGTGTGTTTACATCCACTTACCGACCTCAGATCGCCAGTAAATTATTTTTCTCTACATTTTTGTTATAATATTCTCTTCCTTTTCCAATGGGTTTCATCCTACCATTTTTTTTTCACTTTTTACAATTTTCAAGGGCTTCGGCACTGGTCTATGTCACCTACAAGACTATCAATGGAATCTAATCAATGGACTGTCAACAGCAAATAGAATATTTATGTAGATACAAGATAGGATACACTTGTCGACCAATTGAATTCTTTATTATACCTACCTACTCAGAAATGTATGGACATCACGAAAAATGTTTCTCCGGGTGTAATAAATTATTCCCTTATACAGTTTTGTCTTAAAATGCTTTCATTGATCACAACGATAAATATACATTGTGGTAATGACAGCGAATTAATTGTGGAGTTGGTCAAAAACGTCGGAAAAATTTAAGTCTTATTTATACACATTGACTGGTTCGTGGCGCAGTTGGCAGTGGCTCTGATTTCTGGCAGAGGGTTGTAGGTTCAATTCCCGCCCCGAGTCTGGGTGTATTATGTATTTATTTATATATGTACTAGCTGCTTTCCGCGACGTCGTCTGCGTGAACGCTATTAGATTACACGTTTTTACAGAATACGTTGAAGAAAAATAAAGGTTCACTGCTCGTTCCCCGTAGGTGATAGCGTGATAATATGTAGCCTATATGTTGACCCGACTTCTTAATAATATTCGTGCCAAATTTGAAGTAAATCCATGGAGTACTTTTTGAGTTTATCCCGGAAATACATACAGACAAACAGACAAACAGAAAAAATTCTAAAAACTATATTTTTGGCTTCGGTATCAATTGTAGATCACACCCCAAGTATTCTTTAAAAAAAACATTCAATGTACAGTTTTGACTTTCCTACCATTTTATTATATGTAAAGATTATTTATATGTATATTTATTTAAAAAAAATGTATATCAGTCAACTGTTACCTAAAACACAGGCATTAAGTTGCTTACCTTAGAAACAGACGACCATCAACCATGTGTATGTTAAACATATATACATATATTTTCAATATGTTTTGTATAATCTAATATATTTTATATCTAATCAATTTATGAATACATCCTACTGTGACTGACTGGCAGATTTAAGAATATTTTCTTACTGTTTTTAAATAAGACATTAGCGCCGAGTTGCACGAAACAAATTTTAAATTTAAGTGTTTATTAAACTAATTTAATCACAAGAATCGTGATTATCTGTTGCCCGAAACCTACATCTGATTAAATTAACAAAAAAAATTTGTTTAATTAAAGACCTATCTAACGGATGATTAATTCCAACAGCTTTAAATTAATCATAAGATCAACTAATTTTAAGATTAATTGCAACTTAACTAACGGAAAGTTAGCGACGGTTTCGTGCAACTCGCCGTATGTGCCTAAAGTGTTTACCAATTTCTTTAAGGCCAAATTAATAAAATTATGTTGATTGATCGAATCACTTATATTTGTAACTGAGTCGACCTTGTTTGATTGTTTCGATGTATCAAGTATTGTTTATTTATCATGTAGAAACATAATATTAGCTGTTGATCTGTTTGAACATTTCTAATATATTAAAAAAAAAATGTAGTTTGATATTGTATATTTTGTGGAAAGAAAATATGAACTTATATATAAATAACTAGACATTCCTTGCGGTTTTACCCACGTCGACATTTATTACTTTATTTTCTTAGCGGGAAATTTATGAGTTTTCCGCTGGGATGAGACGAAACATAATATTTTGTAGCCAATATTTCTTATGGGTAATGTAGCTATGTATTTGTTGATGAATAATTGAAATTAGTTCAGTTGTTTTAGTTTGTCGACTAAAATTAAAAAAGAAAAAAATCACCTCTATTATAACAAATATGACTCAATATTACAAAAAATTGTATTGTTTCGTATTTTAAAAATATTTATGTTGTCAATTATTTGTCTAATACAATGCACAATTATTATTTTTTACTACAACTCTATTACGTGTTTAAATTTTATTAAAAAACTTAAAGGGACAAGTTTTAGACAAAGCTGCGACGAAAATATTAAAATAAGTTGTTAATACCTACTCTCTAAAATCTAAATGTTCGCTCTGTTTACGACCCTGAAAAAATATTCTACAACAACCTACTTTGGTAAACGTAGCGTATACATTAATTAATTTTTGCACGTTTTGAAGCAAACTCGGCGGCTCGGCTCTCTTTTTATTTTTACATACCTCGGCTATTAAAAAAATCTAACTAACGAATACGCTCGAATTTTTATATAATTATTATTAATAATTCATCTGAACTATAAAACATTGATTTATAGAATATTATATAGTATATATAGAAATATTCATTCATTATCTAGACAAAGACTTGATATTTAATGTTTAATAAATAAATTTTTATATTAAATACAAAACTGACGGTTCATATTAATAATTTAATAGATACTGTTATTATATTATGGATACGTATATAATACGACTGAAGTTGATCTCTTTGAGTTAGAAATCAATGTAGTTAAGATTAGGGATGCTTGATGAGGACCTATTGTGACTACTCTCTGTTCAGGGTTGTGTTATTGATTGTAATTGAAAACTTCCAATTAAATTCTCGTTTAAATGAAGGTCGTATCGATTTAAATTGGATACCTCAATTATTGACTCAATTTACCTCGAACTTTAACACAAAGGGTAACTCGTTATTTTATTCCATTTCTCGAAGTTTCGATTTTTCCGGTTGCAATGGTTTCCATTTTCGGATTTTAAATTGAAATACAGATTACAGATTTTACAATGTTTAAAATTTGGGCTTTTATGTTAAAATGATTATATTACATAACATAAGCAAGAGAACAATAGTTCTTATCGCGTATCCTGTTTGTGCTAACTTCTTTCACAAATAGAACACCCACTTGCGCCGGCTCGGACGTTTACTTTATTAAATAGCTGTACCATTCCTTAACGAAGTTTCACCGACCTATTTACAGAGTGAGCCCAAGAAATTAATGTCACTTCTATTACTTTTTGCGCAATATTAGCCACCTTTACACAGGAGTCTGAACAAGTTTATCAGCGTACTAGAATACGCCACCGTGTTTTCTTACTTTGTGAGTTGAGTTCAGGAGCAATTAAACTTTAAAAAAAAAAAAAACTATAACGCAGTAACAGAATTCTTTAGAATTATCTAAGATTAATTAATATCGGTTTATATCTCGCTGGTTACCATAAATATTGTTAGGGAAATAAGGACTCTTTTAGAATATTTACCTACGAGTAGTAGGTAGGTACTTAGAAAAAATTACTATGAGCATGTATTTTTTTTTGTATTGGTACCTATATCAATGTTTTATAAAACCGTACAGTACATACACATACCGTATTGTTTAAATATTAAATTGAAATATCTGCATAGAAGGAAATCTACCTGCGATGTTCTGATGTAGGGGCCTACAAACGATAATCAAACACGGTAATTTATTTCTAGGTTTTTGTATCGCACTTTGTAAACATAAAAAGACAGAATTCAATGATTTTTTCGTAAATATACAAATTATTGAAATTAAATGTCATAAAGATGATAGAAAAATCAAAACAATTTAGATTAAAATTTGAATAAAATCCATAAACATTTCAAATGTTAAAAAAAAAAAAAAACTTTTTATTAACATTCGAAAGTAAGTTTTCGTTTTATTTCTCTGAACTACTCCTTTCGAAAAATAGCCTCACATTACAAATTTTTATTGTAAATATATCGAATTCCAGTTTTTTTTTTTTTTTTTTTTAAATAGCTCCAAAACAAAAAAATATTACAAAAAAAAAAACCAAGGGGATTCTATCCGCAAAGAAACGGAATAAGGACTAGATTATAATTATTATAAAATGAATAAGTAGGTAATTTGAATATGGAAAAACTGTTATATTCACAGATAAATATGCCAATCCCTTAGAACTTGTGATAACTGTCGAGGAAAATGAGTTAATGGCATTTCTGAGAAAATCATATATTCAAGCATTACACTAGGGTGACTGAATAGACTCAGATTCTATAGGTTATTCTCGGAGAAATAGCATTTGATGGGTACTTCACTCTTCAAATGAAAATCTAGTAGAAAAAAAAATCTCTGACATTTAATAATTATTTAATTTTCTTGTCAATGTTATAAAATTCACGTGTTATTTGTTGATGTTTTAATTAACGAATATCATGTTAATAAAACAGATCTAAATATGTGACTTCTAAGGTACTAACTGATCTATTTTTATGTATCTATTTAGAAAAAATGATTGTCATTGATACAAAGGTGAGATTAATTATGTATATTACGGTATAAGTTAATTATCATAAATGAAACTGTCGAACGAACATTTCTATTAATGTCAATATATTATTATAGAGAATTGAGAAATGCATCTGGACGTATTCCTTTACAAATGCACTCGCAATGAAAAGAAACTTGATCCATCACAGTTTCAATATATAGCGGGTATAATACGTCCGCATCAAGTAACAAGACATTCTAATAACATACGGAACTTGTATATCTAAAACACCGTTGACAACTTTTGTTATTTTAAGAGAGATTATGGAAGAAGATTTACGTTATAAATATTTTCGAGTAACTATAATTTGTAAACATTTTATCCATTTAATTTCTCATGCTAATAGTTGTATTAAAAAGAACTAAAATAAAAGGGAGTCCACATAAATGACTCTATTTTTTTAAATATCCAAATTGATTTTTAATTAATCAAATTAAAATTTAATAAAAAATCTCGTGCGTAAAACACACTAAAACTAATGTTTTAAACTAATCATTAGCTTCATATTATTTCAAAATAGCATTATATATATGTATAAAGTAAAACGAAACAGAACTTGAACAATACATCTCAGCTCTATAATCCACAAGTCACACAAGCAACACTAGAAACGAATAGATATTGTTAGAGGAAGTATCCTCTTACAGCCTTTGTCCCTGATGCGGTATCTAGCGATGCACCAGGCAATTGTCCTGGTTCCCTCGCCCGGAACCACTACAGCCTTTAAATAAGTATGCCCGCAGGAACAGCATCAGTCCCTTGACTAACGTAAGAGTTGAATTGTGAAGTGCTGTGTTGTGACATTATTTATTTTCATTTTAATTAAAATGAAAAGAAAATCCGATAACGTAGTAATAGTTTAAGGATAGTTTGTGTCGTTCAATTTTCTGTTCTATACGTCTTTAATAAGAGTAGCATCTCCCATTCATCCTTTTCCATTTGTATTTAAGTGAGCTCGATAATCCCATAAAAAATAGTTACATACTAATATGTTTACGTTATGCATCGATATTATAACAAGCGTATTGACTTACCTTGTCGTTGATAGTGTCAATGTAGTGCGGCAATCCACTGACAATTTACGCATTAAAATTTTATTATACTCAAGATATATTGGAAAATATCATTGAAATTGCGTAAAATGGCGCTTAATGAAAACGAAGCGAATGAAAATTACAATAATTTGATGAGCGGGAAAGAACGGCTGAAAATGTTTTAAACATTTAAAAGGTTTTATAATGAGCTCGATCCGAACGTTTGCTCCGATTACAGAGGCTACGATTACTCCAGCAATATCGAGTAAGAGCACTGTTCTAATAGTCAAATCACGATGATATTGTTCATTGCGCCAGCTACTCTATTAGGTAATGGGAAGGACAGCTTATATTTCGTGAGACTACGGTATTAGAATCACTCTACACTCTACAAGTCTACAGTCTTATAGCAGTTTCTTTTTGCATAAACGTTGCGTTATTACTTTGCTTTGAAATATTAGCACGTAATTTAACGGAAAACTTCATGAGCTAAGTTTTTTTTTTGCTGCTTAAATATTATCCATTGTTAATATTTAACGAAAATAAAGTAATATAAATTTTATGTAAATTATGAATTCTACTATTAAATCAAGTAAAATAAGGAAAGAATTTTAGTTGACCGATTAGTAGAGAGAAAATAAGAAATTTCATTTTAATTAAATGTAAATCATACATACACTAAGTTACAATAAAAATACTTATTATACGTATTTTATGCTTATAGGCAAGTACCCACTACCCACACTATGAGGAAATCGACGACAGGAGATCATGTTCTAATATATATATATATATATATATATATATATATATATATATATAAATTCACATTTTATTCGTACTAGATAATATCTGACGATTCTAAGCAATTTTCTTTCAACCTTAATTTTATATAAAGTCTTATTTTTGTATCCTAAATAGATTGTCCTCATTCCTAAGTTTCATTTAATTCAAAAAAGGATACCAAATAAAATTAATTATCCCTTCCTTTCTGTAAACAGTCTTTATTACTTTTAGTGCTATTTTCACGATTGAACTTTCATGAATAAACAGTTTGTTGCCCCTTACACCGTATGTAATAAATTTAGGACAGCCAAGGACCAGTGAAAAAGTTTTCATTGTAGACATAAATATATACACAATTATCGTGAATAAAATATCAAGTTAATTTATACCGTATTATAAGCTACATCACAGTTGAAACGGCGCGGCGGAGTAATTATGATTAAAAATGTAAAAACGTTTTTATCATTTCGTATCGCTGGCAGGTAATCGATACACGAAAGAGCGACTATAAATATTAGAGGAACGTATGATTGGATTATATAATAAATTAACTATATTATTGTTTTTTGTTTTCGTCTAATTTTCTGTATTACTAAGCGAGCGGAGCGGTTCGCGAGCAAGGCGCGCGTCGATCGATACTCGGATAGGTTATATTATGAGAGTCTACGTAAATTATGAAAGCGTTTATCGTATTCATCACTGACTGGCATCCGTGTCGCCGATAAATCGGTAGCACGTGGCCCTTCTATTTTTTGTCATACTTAAACCTTGATTTAACTTGACACTTCATTGTCTCTTACAACCTGCTATATTTAGGGCCGTTTCTTTCGATTTTATATACATGACTTCATTGTTATAACTTATAAGTAATATATAAGTACTTATGATAAGCAGTAAAGTAATGTAATTTATTATGTTACAATTTGCGTAAATTTTATTTTTCAATTGTAATGTAACGTCTTTGTTAAAGGTAGAATGTGTATTGTGTAGTAAAACTGTTATAATACGAAATACGATTAATCTAGTTTGTTCTTAATATTTAATTAAAGGTGTTGGTAGAGTGTTTCCATTAGGACAACATAAATTTTAATGACGACTTAACTTAAGCCAAATATAAATGCAATTGATCTCAATTAAGAGAAAAGAACTATATCTTTTAATTACATACAGAACACTGAACTTTTCTTTATTCTTATTTTTCAGGACCACGAAACGCAAAGAAGAACTATTACAGCTACTTGGAGTAAATCCATTTGTTATCGACGTAATCGTTGAATAAAAAATTAGCGACGGTATTCTATACATATCACACATGGGTCTTTTAATCAATAAAAACCTTATTTAATATTGTATGAACATGTTATAGTATGTTACATTATTATTAGAAAACAAAAAGACGTATATATTTTTTTAATTGGTATATTTTAAATGTGAATTAATCTAAATTTCTGCAAGCAAAGAAGTCACATTTCAAGTTAAGAAGAAATTTGAAAAAAAATCAAGAAGCTTTTGTGACGAGACTGCTGAAATAAGGTGCTGTAATAATCCATGATTTGGCAACTGCATTCGAGTGTGTGAATAGAGTGATAAATTATCTAGCACCATTCGAATTCAGTGCTCGAATTTGGACGATCTACTGAAGAAAAAATTGCCCAGTCTACTTACTATTAAGGGAAAACGATCTGACAAAAATATCAAGCTTTCGTAGTCCAAGGCAAATTAGGAACACGTTGTATTTCTTTTTACTGATTTATTTGTGGTATTTTTGTATTGCTAAAATGTTATCTATATATACGTATACAGTCATAAAAGTCGCTTTCCTTCGTAAACGACACAACGCGAAGCGATGCGATAAATCGCGAATAATAAATCACGTGGTTTGTATTAATTAACACGACAACGTCGTCGTTTAACTCGGATACATATACTTAATATAATGACTATTTAATTTTGAATCGTGTCTACTACTGTAGCGTTGCGGAATTTGTCGCTGACAAAGGACAACGGGTAAAATTTAATTATATATAATTTAAGTCACATTTGACGGCCGGCTGGTCGAGTGGTCAGGCAACTGGACACTTTACGCAGCGGTCGCGGGTTCGAATCCCGCCAGGTGCAGATAATTTGTATGACGAATATAGATGTCTGCACCGGGTCATGGATGTGTGTTTATGTATATATGTATTTATATCTTACTATTAAATTTATTTCCGTTCCTAGTACCTGTAACACAAGTTCTTACGAACTTAGCACGGGGCTAGGTTAATGTGGTGTGATTGTTGCTTAATATTTATAAAAAAAAAACATTATTTGTATATTTATTCATTAATACAATTTGTATATTTATTCATTAATTATGGTAAATTATTGTCATCGAATAATAATTATATTATAATTGTAAGGAAAAAGCTGTATAGTATGATAAAGCTGTATAATAAATTCGAATATTATGTAAAATTGAATAAAATATTTAGATTAGTCGGATTTTTTTAATTTCCGATAATTAGGCCAACGATATATACGCTTTTTTATACTAATATAAAATAGATAAAAAAGTATAATAAAAAATAATACAAAATATTATTCAATACAAAATTATACAAAGATAAATGGCAAAGATGTGTGAGTTTAGTAATGCTAGCTACATGCAAGACATAATATGACTGAAATTATAATGGTTGAATAATCTATTAAGGCCAGTATATTCGAGCGTTGTAGGTATTTAGCGCTACCTCCCTCCCCGCGCGACTAGTTACGCGAAGTCTCCGATCAAATGAACTCTCGATGACCCCGCGCGCGGCGACGGCGCACGAAAATAATTAAATATATAATTTTACAGTAACTTACTAGGTTTTTTTTTTTTACTTTAGGTTATTTCATAATTCAGTTTTGTTTTCGATCCTGAAGGCACAGTATAAAATGCAACATAAACATTTAATACCTAAGAGAAGTAGATAAAAACCATTATTAAATTTTTTATGGGTATATAGCTAAAAAAAAAATTTACTATTAATATTTTAATTTATATTAATTATCAGTAAGTTTTTTTTTTTGTTAATTAATACACTTTACAACATTTAACACCTAAGAGAAGTAGATTTAAACTTTATTTCTTCTCTTAGGTATTAAATGTTTATGTTCCACCTATTACTGCCACCAGGGCCCTGCGCTGGGGCTCCCAAGCGGCGCATTCCTCCAGGGTGTGACGCGTCGCATCGATTGGCGCGCTACACTCGTGGCAAAATCAGGGGTGGCTTCTCGCCTAGCGATTTGGTGCAGGTACTTACCGAAGCAACCGTGCCCGGTAAGCACCGGCGACAGCCGAAACGTAAGGATCCTATGCCGCCTGTTGATCCAGCGACGAAGGTGAGGACGTCGCTCTGTCCATTGCCTGTCTCAATTCGTTGTCGGCACCTCGCAGGTTAGTCCCATTGTCGGACCAGATTTGAGCAGGTTGTCCTCGTCGAGCTTTCATTCTTCTTAAATTCATTATCACTGAGTCTGTGCTCAGTGACGTCGCTATCTCTAGGTGGATCGTTCTTACAGTGAGGCACGTGAATACTGCCACGTAACGTTTCTGTTGGCTGCGTCCCACGGTGACTGTTAATGGTCTGAAGTAGTCCACCCCTGTGTATGTGAAGGGTCGCTGATGGTGAGCTAGGCGACACGCAGGTAGGTCTCCTGTTCTCGGGTGTGGCGGGATCGCTGCCCTAATCCGGCAGTGTAGACACTGTGGAAAGAGCGTTCTTGTGACGGGCCGCAGGCGTAGTATCCAGTAGTGCTGTCGACATTCGTTCACAGTCGCCTCGACTCCCGTGTGATGCCTCGTTCTATGCATCGCTATGATCCACAACTTCACTGTGTGATGATTTCTATCTAGTATCATCGGGTTTTTAGATGGCGTTGATAGTTGCTCCGCGGCGTTAATACGACTACGGACTCGGAGGGCTCTCTCTGCACACTCGATGCTCAGCTGCTTGAGGCGACTGTTTCGGGTAAACGACTTCCCGTCTTTAATGCTTTCTACTTCATTTGGGAAAGATTCTTCTTGGACTGTTCTCATGAATAGGTCTTCAGCTTTCCTGATAAGTTCCGCGGAGACCGGACGAACCTCCAAAGTTTCTTCGAGCTCTACTCTTATTTCTGGCGTGTTTTCAGCTTCTTGTTCGTCCTTTTCCAGTCTGGGTCTTTTAACGCGCTTTTCTTAGTCCTTTTATAGTTGACTCGTTGTGTATTGGCTCGACAGAGTTCTATAAACTGTAGCACTCGAGCCGTCGTGTAGCGGAGTCTGTTCCAGCTGGAGTACCGTGTGCAGTCTGGTAACCCTTCTTTGAGTCACGGCTGTTTACGATCGGTGACGTGATGAGTTTTTTCTTCGCCTGTAGGTTCGGTTGATGACGACAAGGCGGACGTTTCCGTGGGCCAGGTGGACTCCGGATGATAAGGAAATTCAGGACCTGTGTACTATCTGTGACCACTGCTGAATCCCGCTGGTACGTCCCGCGCCGCGTCGTCGGCTACGTTTAGCCTGGTTGGGACCCATCGCCATTCGCTGACCGTCGAAGAATCTTCAATTGCCGCTAGCTGCTAGCTAGCCGCTGTTAGGTGAAAATACTAATATAACTTATTGAAATTTTGGATATGCTAATATATCGGTCTAAGATATCGATGACAATCATTATATTCTAGCTAAAAATAGATTGAGTGTTCATTAAACTTACGAGTACTTATCTGATCGCTTTTCTAAGCTTACGTAGTTCACGTCTGGATATTTTCTTTTTATTTCTAGTTTTATTCCCCATTTTATATCTACACTACACTGCTATACAGTAAAAACACTTCCAACGTTGTTAGAGTACTAACTAAACTAATCTAATAAAATAATCAATAATAATCTATACTAATAGATAAAACTGAAGAGTTTGTTTGTTTGAACGCGCTAATCTCATGAACCACTGGTTCAAATTTAGAAAAATTCTTTTTGCATTGGATAGTCCATTTACTGAGGAAGAATTTAAGCTATATCATATACAAGTAACATCACGCTACGACTAATAGGGGCTGAGTAATAATAAGAAATGTTACAAAAACGGGAAAAAATAATCTTTTTTGAGAGCTTCCGTTGCGTCCTTTATTATTTCTCTTCTCAAGACATTTTTTAATTATAGTTCCACTTTTAAAGTAAATATAACATCACTCTTTTACTGTAAATTTTCGAAAAAAAAACTCAGTAATATGTTGAACGACCCAAGAATCAAACCTGAGACCCCTTGCTCGGCAGTAACGCTTGGTACCACTGGACCAACGAGGCGAAAATATTTAAGTACGTTTTTCCCTCAAATTAACGCGGGTGAAACCGCGGGGCACAGTTAGTACTAAATAAAATTATCCAATCTATTTCTCAAACCACACTATCCATTCTCTGAGGATAGAGAGGTTCACTGGCGCTCGAATTCCTAAGAGACAAGACCGGACCCTATACATCGGTTTTCACACAAGAGGAAAAGAAGACGTTGATAGACAAGGGATACGGCACCGGACAGGGATCGAGCGTCATGACTATCGACGAGGCACAGGGACAGACACGCGAGGCAGTTATCATCGTCCAGACAAAGACTAGGAGGCTGCGGATTCATGACAGTGTTCCGCATGCTGTGGTCGCGGTGACCAGGCACACAAAGACCTGTGTCTACTACACCGACGACGGTGGTGATGCAATCGGTCGTTTTGTCGGCCTCGGTGGAGACCACAACAAAGGAAATACTCGAGCACACCCTCAAGATGGCTATACATAAAAGAGACACCGCCGTCATTGAGGATGTGCTCGAAAACCTCCCTCGGGGGATGGCTGCGGCAGAGTCTCCAATAAATAATACAAAAATAAAGAGCCCAAATGTAAATGTAGACAAGCCGTAAAAATGTGGTGGCTGGTATGTATGTACTAACAAACAATGAAATATTAGATTATATTAGATCAAGGAATAAACGCATGTACATAGAAAATAAGAAACATGATGTAAATAGATGTAAAAAAAAAAAAGACAAAATAAAATTTTATATATATATATATATATATATATATATATATATATATATATAATATATGTGTGTGTGTGTATATGTATATGTATATATATATGTATGTGTGTATATTTGTATATGTAAATTATATTTGTAAATAAAGATTATGTTTATTAAAAATGATTATATGTATGTAAATATGATTATATGTATTAAAAAAAATTATAATAATAATAAATAAATAATGGTCAGTATACGGACTCGCGTCATAGAGATCCTGACAATAAGTCTAGCTAATGTAAGTCTAAAATAGTACGCATGAAACTATATTAACAATCTTATACATTTAATTAAAAAAAGGCACGGGCAAATATAAGCCCGTGGATATTTTTGTTATAAAAAAAAATCCAATCTTTAGAGGGGGGGGGGACGCCGCCAGACGGCAGAGATACAGGTCCTACTTCGATGACGCCTCGCAGGCAACTAAAGCGAGGCGCGCGGGCCGTTTTCTTATATAATTTAAATATTTAATATTTAAAAAAAATAGAAACATTTATTTAAAAAAGTAACCGTTAAATGTTCTACTAAAAGTTATTACCTATTTTTACATGTGAATATTGTAACTTAAAATCTGATATTCTTCGAATAAAACTCGAAAAATAATCAAAAACATCCTTTCTTAATGTTTTTTTTTTATCGAGTCAAGTTACAATTATCGTGTTTTGAACCGTTGAATAATCAAGAACGTTTGTTAAACTATAACATATATTTTTAACGGATCAAAAAAATGAATATTACTATGTTTAAAACTCTATCAAAAACGGGTGATTTGGGATATACTGGCCTTAACGGTTTTTCTGACTAACTGTTGTTCATCTCAACAGAATCTACATTCAGAATCGGGTAGTAGTGTCAAATTTATCAGCCGTTGAATGTCCGTTGTTTCACATTAATTATAATTAATGAATTAAAGAATAATATAAATGTAGTTTTATAAATCGCGTTTGAAAAGTGTTTTTGAAGCCTACTTGAATAAAGAAAATTTTAATTTATTAAAATAAAATAATGTTGCTTATATACTATATGTATATATAGTATATTTATATTTATACGCGTTTTCTTAATTTGACAACTGTAATTGTTAGCAATTTGTAGTTCTTATTTTATTATTATATAAGTATGTTTGTTTTATGTCGCCTTTGTGTACTGTTTTTACTTTGTATTCAATAACAGTAGGTATTTAATAACAGTAATATATTGGTTTCAAATGAAACAATTTTCCCTATTTTTATTTATAGAATGTATTTTTATGATATAGTTATTTTTTTTTAATTTATAAAAGATAAACTTACACGTCAATATTTTACAAGCGCTTAGGCATTGTTTACATAATAACTAACAAGTTAGCAGGGAAGAGGACATCGATGTCCTCTTCCCTGCTAACTAAAAGTATATAAGTATAAAGAATGGACGCAATAACAAATAAATTCTTATTTTGTGATTTAAGTCCGTAGAATTTTTTAATAAGGGTTAATTTAGTAGTAAATTCAGTTTTGTAAGAAACAAGGGGTATTATTTATTAATTATGATTAAGGTTGCGAGAATAGCTAAAGCGCGTAAAACTTAATCTCAAACGGAATCAATTAAATTCTAATATTTTATAAATTAAAATTGAATAAACCTGTTTTAACATAACAAACACATTTCTGTCATACGAGTTATAATTAATAATTTCTTCTCTCTCACTTTCTTTCTTAGAAATTCCTAATAAACAATGAAAATATAAACAGTGTCTAAGGGCTTGTAAAATATTGATGTGTAAGTCTATCTTTAAAAAAAAAAAATTACGAGTATTTCGTGACTGCGAAAATAAAAAGAAATAATTATGATTCTAATATAGATAATAAATTATTAACTTTTAGCTCTATTATGTATAGAATATATTATTTTTATTTTTTTTACACAATACTTCGTGGATGTATTTTATTAATTCTAATTTTAAGACAGCGTTCATTTTGTATAAAATATTAGAATTGTGCTAGTACAAAATAAAAATAATACTTAATTTGAATAACTTTCGCCCTTATTCCTTAGTCTCCTTTACTAACAGTTCGTTTGAAAATTTATTCCTAATGGATTCAGACAAGCAATTTCTCTTTGTACTGAGGATATAGTTGAAACCTTAGATCGATTTAAAAAATTATCTATGCGTTATAAAACGACTTAACGAATTTAATTTAGACTTGTGGTAGCAGACCTATAACCATAAACGCAGGTAAAGTCGTGCGAGTCTTCTAGTTAACTGCCGTCCTTTGACTCAAAAGCCCTCAACAATCGAATAATCGTTTCTTACCTAAAGGTAAATAATACTAAACTATAAAGATAATTGTTATTTTTTTCTTCCTGTCAAGGAAACAGTTTTAATAATTATCAATTGTTCTTAGATATGAATAAACAAAACAAAAAAAAAATCTCTTAAATTTCATCAATTGAAAGTAGGTAACTAACGTAAACTCTACATGTACTTACATTAAAATGCTTTAGTAAAAAAAAAAAAAACACTTATTGTATCCCAGTCATAAATATTTTTGTAATTGTTGTAAGAAAACGCGTGAAAGCCTTTTTTGCAATTTTAAAAGCTTTTAAGTCTAAGAATAGCAGAACTTATTTATATACTTAGGTACTTACTTTTAACATTTATATTATTTTAATTGATTCATAATTAAGACCGTTCATCATCATCATCATCATATCATCCATTAGATGTCCACTGCTGAAAGTAGGCCTCCCCTATCGACCTCCAGAACGATCGGTTCGAAGCCGCCTCGATACAACGGCTTCCGGCGCGGCGACTCTCCTCAAGGCGTTTTTTTTAATATGTTGAAAACTCATCTTAGCACAATAATATAAGAAAACGCCTTGAAATTAATCATTATAATATAAACCGCAAATTAAAAGGAAAATTTAATTATAAACGGCCGCTTTGATCACTTCTAGACCATTATTAGAAATCTAGTTTCAATTAATAAACCCTTAATCCTTAGTAACCCTTACTTTAAAATATCAATTTTCTGTACCTATATGTCAGGGAAGATTTGAACATTGTCCATAACAATATGTTCACACTGCCTTGGGGCGTACCGTAATTAAGTGTACGCTCTTTAGTAATAAAATCACATATCTTTACTTTCTGGGTACGCTCACTTAGGTAATCTCGAAATAAATCCAACGGAACTCCCCTGATTCCCAAACTTTACATTTTTTTAATCAGAATCGGTACAGAAACCATGTCGAATGCCTTTGCAAGATCCAGAAATATTCCTAAAACTTTTTGCCCACAGTCCAATTTTGTAACTACACTGTTAGTTAATTCATGGACTGTGTCTGACGTGGATTTGACTGTGCGGAAACCAAATTGCGTGGGTAAGAAAAGGTTATTGAAGTGAAACTTCTTTAGAATCGTTGTGATTTGAAACAGAATGCGACGGAAAAAACGACAGGTAAGAGACACAAATACAAAAATGTATAGCAGAGAATGAGATAGATGGCCTAGCAACCCGTAAATAACGCGTAAATAAGTAATAGAATGCTTAACTATTAATATTAATAAATTTTAAATTGACTTTGCCAAAGATGTTACACTTCTGACATGTGTACTCCGTACACACGAATTTTTTTTCAAGGAAATTAACTAATCTATTGTTCATGATTCGTTCTAGGATTTTGGAGAGGACAGGAAGTACTACTATAGGCCTATAGTTTTCGACACGGCTTCTGTCCCCACTCTTGTGTATTGGGTAAATTATAGGTCTCTTGAAAGCATTGGGGAATTTGCCGGTGGAAATGATTTCATCATCACAATCAAATAAAAGATTTGTTTTAATCACTACATAATATTAAAACAAAGTCGCTTCCCGCTGTCTGTCTGTACCTATGTATGTTTAGATCTTTAAAACTACGCAACGGATTTTTTTAATAGATAGGATGATTCAAGAGGAAGGTTTATATGTATATAAGACGTATAATATAGTAGAGTCTAGAGAAACACTGATAATTTTTGAGGATGATTTGTGATGTTGTAAATAAACACATTTTTTGGCGCTTATATAGCAAACGCTGGCCGAACCTAGGGGTGTTCATCGGAAAAAATTATCGTTAATTTTATTATCGATAACACTGGCACACAAAAAAAAAATTGTCTGTACTCCGGGCGCCACCTATCTACGGGCAAGTTTTTCGACCCGCTGAATACGAATTTCAAGTCGATTTAGGTTGTCTAGCCTTCAATTTCGAGTAAATTGCAAAAAAACCGAAAAAATAATAGCAATTTTCTGCTATTTTATCGCTGCTATATTAGTAGATGTCTAGAAAAATATTCAATAAAAACCGTGTTTACCCCTCTTCAGAAGCTTGCCAGCAGCCTACGTTCACCAAAGGATTATTTTCCACTTGAACACCCTGGTGTCTATAAGGTAGACTGTAGTTGTGGCAGTTCATATATCGGCCAAACTAAACGAACAATATCGTGTCGCATCAATGAACATATCAAGGCTGTCACAAAAAATGAACCCTAAAAATCGGCCATAGCTCAACATCTGCTGGAATCAAGTCCTAATCACTGAATTGAATTACACAAGCCACAGGTTTTATCATCCGAGCGTCATCACTTCATTCGACTAATAAAGGAAGCAATTGAAATTAAAAAATATCCAAATTTCAATAGGGAAGACGGTTTCAGAATACCGAGTATGTGGAATCCGGTGATTAGTTTGTGTGAAAATGTGTCACGGTATCGGTGCTCAGAGTCCAAAAAAGACACTGTTAGTATAGTGTGCCGTAGTGAACAAGTGCGTCCGTGTGCCGAAGCTAGTCGACCACAACGAAGAAGAAAGAGGGTAGACAGATTTTTTTGATCTGCCACCATCCACCATCTCCGTACGTCAGTCTCCCCGTGATCATGGCGATTGAAACATTGCCGAAATATAGGGAAGTCAACAAAATTATAAACGCGGTAAGCACCCGTACAAATATAAATTTAAATATGAATAGTGATCGCGTTAGTTTAAAACAATATATTGTGTATTTAATATAGATTAATATGACCCTTTACAACAACTAATTTAAATGAATATTTTTGAAGATATTACAGATTTAAAATGCAGGGACATAGCGGTTGCGGCGGTACCGGCCGAGAGTAACCTCTAAAGAAAACATGTTTGTATTATCTAATGACAAAAAAGCTGTGAACGTTGTACATAAAGACATACGGTTTATTATTATTATTATATCAGCCTTGCAACCGTGCGAAGTCGGGGCGGGTTGCTAGTTTAATTATAAACTGTAACTTTGATCGCTTCTAGACTATTATTAAAAATCTAGTTTCAATCAATAAAGGATACTTTAAAATATAAATTTTCTGTACATGTCAGAGCCCGTACCGGGGCACAACTAGGGTTGCCAGGTCGCCAAACTTAATATCCGAACAGACCAGCTAGTTTGGCCGGACATTTGGGTAAAAAGGCCGGACACGCTATATTATTGAGGATTTTTTGTCAAAGCATTAATAGTCTAAATAGATAGTATGTCTAAAAAATTGTATGTAAAATCAAGCTTTTTTTGTATTGTCTACCATAAATCTTATTAAATTCTAATTAAATATAAATAAAATTGAATGCCAAATCAGTCTAAGTACATTATTATTAATCAGTAAAATAAATTCATCTCGCTCGCTCGTTTGCGAAATGTAAAAAGCCTAAAAAAAAGCCGGACACAGTTTATTTTGGCCAGACACGGAATCAAATAGCCTATGTCCGGCTTTATCCGGACGTCTGGCAACGCTAGGCAGAGCTCTATAGAAAAATGGTCATTGTACTTCGACGTTCTAATTCAGTCTAGCAATGGTGACTTACAATTAGTAAATCGAATTTGAACTATCGATTTTTGATCCATTTGTTTAGTGCATTAGGCAATTTAGACTCAATAAGGTTGTGATTAAACGTGTTTTCATAAAAGTAGTTATGCAAAAAACTACAAAAGTAATGGGCATCAAATCTCCAGCCAGCTCAACTGATATAGCCTGAATCATCGTATTCCTTATAAAACAATTGTCATGCTGTAAAAATGAATAAAACTATTTTCTTTAAGTCTGTGTATTTATTTCATTTGACAAAATTCCATCCTTAACTAATGTGCATAAATAGGAAAACGTTATTTACAAATACAGTTATTTTTATTACTTAATTCTAAAATAGGACAAGAGCCAGCTGCCGCCATATTTCTGCTTTTGACGAGAAATGTGAAATAAATATAACTATATCAAATAGTTTTGATCTTTTAATAAAGATTTGATACGTACAATATTAAAAAAAAAAACAATATATTTGTTTCATTTGACACTCCAATGCTTTCAAGGTTTTTTACATTTTTTGTTACATCATGATTTTAAATAAATATTATCAAAAAAAAAAAAAATTATAATACGAGCATTTTATATAGTCGTATAATACAATAACGGATACTAAATAAGTTAAGTTAACAATTTATAAAGGTATGAGTTATTTTGAAGTCAGTTAGTTACATCATACGTAAATAATTCAACAACAAAAATTTGTAAATTTTCTTAGTCATTAATAATTACAGTCTGTGTTATTACATTCTTAATATTTTAATGTAGTAAACAATTTGAATTATTATTAATATCATATTTACAGAAAATTACAAACATTTTAAGAGAAAAGTACAAACTGACAGCAGGCAAATGCGGTCTCATTGTTTGTGATATTAGTTTTTATAACCAAAAGTAGGAATCTTTTAATTTATTATATACGAAGTTTTTTTTTTCATTCTTTAGAAAAAAACAGACGTTTCCAAAATTAAAATAATCTAAAGAACATTATATGTAGAGGAACATTACGAAATGAGAAATTAGCGAATCACTAAAACTAATACCAATATCCTATCGAATACAACAACTATTCCAATTCACTTTCACATTAAAATTTTATATTTACATGACATTTAACTTAGCCTAAATAGTGTATTGTGCAAAGCGCATTAATTGAGGTAATAACTTAGCGTGTAATGGTGACTAATAATTGACTATATCAAAGAAATGATCTCGTATACCCAAAGCCTAAAGTAACAGAATTGTCATGGATATCAATCGAAAACAACAATAAACTCGTGCCACAATAGATGCGAACTTCAGGTTAAACAAGTAATTTATTGAATCCTCTGGTGGAAATATATTTTAAAATAACTCTTAAAAAGTCTCAAAAACTCTTAATAAATTCCGATTAAGTCTTATTAACTCTGAAAAATCCTTAAAGGTCCCAATTTTCTGAGAATATAAGAGTTATTCACACTTGTCAACACTTATTTTTACTTAATCAGAAAAAATAAGACAGACCGATATTTCCACCAGGGACTACAGTTAGAACCGTAAAGCCGTAAACCGAACCGTCTATTCTATTGTTTAATGCGACCATTATATTACGACTCCGCTTCTTGTGATAATTTTAGTGGTTTGGTCTTTTTTGTCTTCATCAACATTGAGTTTCGAGGACTGAATCTTTTTCCAGGTGTCACCGAGCGCTTTGCTGAAATGGTCGTCCACTCCGCCTTTAGACGTATTCTTCTCGTTTTCTTTTAACCTGGACGTTTGTATCTGACGCCAGGTGTCTCCGAGGGCTTTTGCGAAATGATCGTCCACTGATAGACTGGCATCGTCTACTTCCATAGCGATAATCTTTGCCGGTTTCTGTTCTTCGTCGATCTGGAACTGTATTGGACTGCTGGCTCTGTCCTTTGTGTTCGGTTTCGGACCGGGTTGCGATTCTGGAGAATTTTTTTTGAACAAGTTCATGTAATCGTCGCCGAGCGAACGACGGAAGTGCTCGTCTATGACGGGATCGCACATCGACATTGAACCTGCAAAAAAAAGAAATATTTGTTTTACGATTTTGTTCCAGCAATATTAAAATCAGGACAATATTTAGTTACTTCTTAATAAATAAAAAAATTCATGCTACAAGTGTGTTATATTATATTATTAGACATCTGACTCAAACCTGATTTCAACATTATACTAACAGTAAATATATACTTGAACACAGTATTGTTATGACTACAGTTTGTATTATATTTAATGTATAAAATAATAATGTGTGTAATAGGGTATTCTACTATGTTTGAAATAGTACTTCAAAATGTTGATTTTCCTAATAAACAGCCACAAAAAAAATCATTTTCGGCAAAATAAACACGCTTTCTTGCCATAAAATGAAATTTTAAGCCTTTTTATTCTCGCAAAAACGCTGTTAGCCATTTTGGTGACGTAATATCGGTAAAGGCCGTGTTCCGATATACACTGAGAGCAGTGTGAGGTGTGACGTCAATTCAGTATACTGCAAAGCCGTTCCTTTTTAGTTTCCTTTTTACTATGCTATACTGGTTACTGATAAAATGGAATGCAGTCTAGTATACTATCATCCTCATTTTCGACATTGTTTTCAAATAAAAATATTTATCATGTATACGTTTTATGTTCAACAAGAGAAATTATTATTATTGTTTGAATTAATATTGTTGGCATTTTTCAATAACAATATTAATTAATAATAATAACAATCATTCGCGCTGTTATATTTTTTAATAACGTGATCAAAGTACTGAGAACACCTTACCTCGAATGCGCCAGTGCTCACAGTACAAAAATGGCGACTATTTATGACATCTTATATTTCTCTATGGTACTGCGGGAATGTACTGGCACTCCATAAAAGAAACGAATTTTTCACCAGTGAGAAGAGAGAGAGAGTGCTCGCAGTGTATGTCGGAACACTGTCTTTATGACGTCCCACCATGGCGGCTCGTATTTGAGGTCACGTGATATACAGATTAAAAATTACGACTTTTAATTTCAATATAATAAAACAATAATGTGCTTTTATGACTCAAAATTAGAATATTTAAGTATATTTCTACATACATTTTAATTTTTATCAAATTTCATAATTTATTTTTCACCATCGAAAGTACCCTATTTAGCTACACATTTGAAATTATTATATTCCTTGTTTGCAAGCAACTGCATTTTTTAATTATTTTTTTTTGAGTGCCGTATCTAAAGAGTGTCAAACTATTATCAAGACTGGTGTCCCGTCCATTATTTTAATTTTTATTGACAATTTAAATTTTCATACGTTTCGATAGTAAGAAAACATTCATGTGCGAGTTTAATTTAACTTTTAAAAATTCGAAACATTTTCAAAGTTGCTTTATTAAATTAATTGTATTAAATTGTAATTTTAAAAATAATAAAGTGTAGGTTAATTTGAGAAATAGCTTACCGGGTGGAGGAGAATCGTTGCTCTTTATAACTGAAGGTCTATTGTAAGGCGGTGGCGCCGGCCTCGACCGCAACCTCATGTCTATGGGTGCTTCGTGTTTCATACCGGGATACTCTGGTGGTGCTAGGAACAAAAAAAAAACTTAATAATTTAAAGAAACAAAGTTATATCGTACTCAAATAATTTTTAATATTTCTAAAATAAAGTGAACATCATACTATATTATAAATGCGAATGTGATTTTGTTTGTTACCCTTTCACGCGAAAACTACTTAACCGATCATCATGAAACTTTGTACACATATTCTTAGAGGTATTAAAAGTAACATAAGATACTTTTTTTTGGTTGCGATAACCGACATTCACGCGGGCGAAGCTAGTAATATATAATTTATTATATTCGAAAATATAACCCCAGTGAAAAACGGTATAATTACAAAAGGTTATTTTTTTAGCAGAGATAATCTAATAGATAACTAGCACGTAAACTCAAAAGTAAATTCAAATCTGGCTACAACCACTAAGTCTTATTGGGCTAAATTATCCTATAAAATTTCAGCAGTAAATGAAAACATCGTGACCTGCTTTTTTATAAAAAAATTCTGAGACAAAGCGGATAAAGCTCCAATCTTTCTCCTACATAGGAGAAGAAATCTTTGTCCAGCAGAAGGCATTTGCAGGCTTTTAAGGTAGTTCCAGCATGAAACCACTTTTCGATAGATTCGGCTAAAAATTTTTTCACGGGTTCAGAATGGCTTTATTTACGAATTCCTAAAATTTCATAATTTTTGACGGTTTAGATCGCGAGATATTTAAAGACAAAGTTCGCGATTTTGAAGGTAACGTCCCATTTATGTATGTAAAATGTTCGAATTTTTATTATATTAAAAAAAATTCTCGACAGAATTGAAAAAAAAAAAAACTAGGGGAGTGTAGGGGAGTAGTGGAGGTTTTTAGAATAAGCTAAAAAATAAAAGTAGCACTTCACGGTTTTATATTAAAATTATAAATATTAATTTTAATTTTAAATTTATAGTGATCTGGTAATACTGCACAACGCTCTCATCTTTTTGATTTAATAAAACTATTATTAGAAAGCGCAATACTATTTGTATATACTAAGACCATATAAACAAAAATATATAAAACAGAGCAACGTTGCCAGATTACTATAACTAACGATATAAGGCAGAAGGTATTAAGGTAGGACTACACTTCATCACGCTGGAACTACCTTAAAGTGCTGTATTGTTTTGTTCATAGTAAGCTAGTACAATAATTATTTCTATACATCGATTTTTAATTTTTGAAATCATAGAAAGGTATTTTTTTTTCATTTAATTAAAAGTCTAAAAACGGATTTTATCGCGTTTATTTAAAGTTTATTTACAGTTGAGCGCCAGCCTGCCGTACAACCATATGTTAGAGGAGTCACTGACAAGATTGGTTACATCTTGAAGCGAGCTTCAATCAAAACTTACTACAAGCCGCCAACGAAGATAAGTCAATTATTACCGTCTGTCAAGTGCCAAATACCTTTACAAGATGCAGGGGTCTACTGCTACAAATTAGACTGTGAATGTGGTCTCTCATATATAGGACAAACTAAACGGAGTATAGAGACACGCGTCAAAAAACTAATAGCTGACATTACGAGTAAACACCAACGGTCGACAAAGTCTGCTGTGTACATACTCAACAAGGTACCAACCACTACATTAGATTTGATAAGGAACGAATTCTCGCTAAAGAACACCGATTCCTACCAAAGATTATTCGCGAGGCTATTGAAATAAAAAAACATCCTAATTTCAATAAAGAGGATGGTTGGAACGTACCACCAGCTCGGGAACCAGTTCTAGAATTAATTGAACCCAAGGAAAACAAGAACACAGCACGACTTCCAGACACAACAAGTTCATTCTGTGTGAATAGGAACGGTCAAAAGTAATAATTTATAATTGTATAAAAAGCGGGGTATGTAACAATTAATTCATTATTCGGACACCCACCACCTCAGTCCCCCGAGATCATGGACGCTGTAAAGAGTCCGAAACGTCGGGAAATAATTTAAATTAAATATTGTTAAACCTTTTACAATATTTAATTTAAATTATATATATATATATTAGACTTTTAATTAAATGAATAAAATTCGCGTAAATATAAGAGAACAGTCATAGAAAGGAAGATAAATCTAATCAAAATTTACTTTAATCTAGTAGGCTTAAAAGTCCTTTAAGCCAAGTGAGAATCTTTATTGTAAAATAATGTATTATGTTAATGTGAAACTACCGCCAGATGCGGAATGTAGATTCTGCTGAGAAAAACCAACGAGAAACTCAACTCTCTAAACACGAATCAACGAAATTTTCATTAATTACGTTAGTGAAGCTGTATTCAGTAAATATCAGTGATTTCAATAAAAAGTTAGTGAATACTTATACACATATAAATATTCAATGATCAAATAAGTGGATTCTGAAATTCACATATTCATACATTGAATAGTCACTAATTCTGCGTGTTACGATTCTCACATTGATAAAAAGTGAAAAGTCACTTAAAATTAATGAAATTCCAATGATTCATGTTTAGAGAGAATAGTTACTCATTTAAGTAAAATAAATACATTTAATAATGAGCTAGCTTCCTTTGAAAATATCTAAAACTTAACAATATTATAAACACACAATTCGTGTTGAAATTAACACAAGCAAAACTTTCCACTTTGAAACTGCAGCTACTATAGTATTTTGTTTCCGCGTCTCTGTTACCTATCTCATTGTCACTCGAATATCATTATTTTGTTCGTCGCATCCGAGAAACGTTATTAATTAGTGTTTTAGTTCGTAATATAATAAACTAGCGGCCCGCCCCGGGTTCGCACGGGTAGGTATTTAACTAAAATTTTAAAAATTATAAATTTATATTTTTTATCATCTACACCTCCGTCGATACTCAAAAATATTTTATAACAGACGGATTGAGTTGTCAAACATGTCAAAATAAAATTTAATTTAAGTCAAAAGCACTAAGGAGTATTGATATCAACTTCGAAGCAAATAACTTTCCACCAAGAAGCCATGGGTAGAAGCTGGTATTACATATGCTCACCTTTACCATTGAGTGCTAGATTAGCCGGCGCTTCATCGATCTCATCAGATAGTTCGCCGTCGCTATGAGGCTGCGCGCGCGCAATTGATTGCACGTTGCGTCGCTCGTTGAACGACTGCGACCGTAACGCCATTTTGCCGTTCTGTTCCCTGAAATTAAATATTTTAAAATTACATTTAAATTTATAACATTAACAGTATTCTTTAATTCAGGCTTAACACAAAGCATTTTTATAAATTTTATTTTACAAGGCGAATACAAATTATTTATCAAAAACTTAAAAAAGGAATTTAAAATTAACCGTAATTTAAAATATTAATTGAAAATGATTAATTTTGTTATATAAGAAATATATTTTACATTCCTAATACTATTTCTTGAGATCCATTAAGACCATCATTTGAAATTACTACAAAATAATCACTATATCTTGAAATGTTAAATGGGGTTACTTATTGTTTTTCAACAAAATGTTTTATTTTCATATAAAATGTTTCCTCACTTCGGTCTATAATCAGGCTGTCGTGTGGACCGTCGCTCTCGCCGCCACTTGCCGGTGAGCTCCTTGGTCTGCACACGCGGGGTTTCGGGAGATAGCGTATGATCTCCCTCCGACTCACCGCTAGAAGCCGTGCTCGGAGTTTCTGAAAGAAAAAAATGTAATATTTAGCTTTTATTTTTTAGTGATGTAAATGATAATAGTCGCTTAAGTTATTTATATTAAGAGCGTATGCGTGGAAAATTCACTTTAAATATGTTTTTAATAAAAATATATTTTATTATATTTTACGTAGATTTTAAAGGTTTTTCGTGTGTTGTATATCTGGTACATTTAAATGATGGACATATTTATTTTTTTTAATTGTAGTACAAATGAAAAACTCTTTCTTATGTTTGTTTCGTCACTTTTCCTTAACCATACTCATAATGTAAAGTTATTAATTATAGGGTTGAAGTTAATTAAAATTAACATTTACAAGTAATTATTCGATATTCTTAAAGAACGTGTCAGTATAATGTTTGTGCAATACATATTTGTTAAGATCGAGCTAAAAACTGTAAAATGTTAAAATTTCCTTTTCCGATTTGAGTTGTGTGGAAGAAATGGCTAATTAGCCGTAAGTCCGCCCGTTGTAAAACACAATCTCTAACTATCTTTTAGCATTTGTGGTGTACAATAAAGTATAAATAAATAAAAATAAAAAACGTTGAAAAAACGCTATTCTTATATATACCCTCTTTATTTATCTATTTTTTTTCTTGGTCGTTGTAGCTACAAGTAAAAAATTCAAATGTCTATTAAGATTTTAATGGTTTTTTTAACTCTGTGGCAGATGAAATGATGGACCGTTCCGTTAGCACTCTTTCGGTAAGAATCCTAAAAACTACAAGAGTTTATATTTTAAATTAATTTATTTAAAAATAACTCAGTTTATATTTTTTAAATTTCAATAATTGTAAACTATTAAAAAAAAAAAAAACTACAGATCATTTACGCATTACAAGTCATTTGAAATTGAAACAGCATACGAAGTTTTTTGATAAATATTACATAATTTAATTTTTGAAGAAGGAAAAAAAATTTAGTGAAGTTAACCTTAATACCTTTACGCGGAGACGCTATCCACGGTTGCCACAGAGGCACATTAAACTTGGGTGACTGAGACGGTTCCATCGAAAGCAATTCCAAATTATTCAAAGAAGTCCGTGCCAAAACAAATAAATAATGAGGAAGTTCCATTATCGCAGCAACATCAAAAACCTCGTATGAACACTTAAAGTCATGACATATTCAAACACAACTCTTGTAAACACAAAACTTTGCAGCACGATCAACTATCTTAGCAGATCAATCCTTTAGCAAATTGGAGCGATCTATAGACAACACATTGGCGTCCCTGCACAGGTAACACTGAAGGTCGACTGAATAAAAAACGAGCTGGAAGAGATTACATTGGAATAAATAAATGAGATGAACAAAAAATAAACCGAAAAGGAAAAAGAGCATCATGCTACATCCACGCGGCCGGACGTTGCGGCGCTTCCTTCGAAACTCGTGGTACAGGATGTGTAGCAGTGGCAAGCTATACCAGAATAAAACCCACCGATAACAACCATCATGTACTAATGTATGTATTTATAACAAAACTGTACATGTAAATATATGTATGAATGCTTATTGTTATGGTTACTTGGAAATATGTTACAAATTGTCAACGAGAGCACGATCATCTTGTGACCTCATCTTATCAGCACAAAGAAACGGATGATGTGCAAATTTTTGGATTACATGCATGACCTCTGTTTTTATCACAGATTAATATTTTTACTGAAACATTGGTTTTATTCTGAAAATTTTGTTTTCTATTAAAATTTTATACAAGTTAATTTATATAGAAAATATAAATGATTAATTTTGATATTACTTACTATAACAATTTTATTTTCCATATTTTTATTAACAGCCTGTGTATAAATATATCAACCTGTTCGGTCCATTCATGAAAGTGCGTGAGCGCAGGGTGCGGGGATTAATGAACCCCCTTTACTCTTCTCCCTTCACCGATGTAGCCTTCCCCATTTAGCAAGCGCGACTTTCAACCTTAATACATAAGCACTAAAGAGATACTTGGCTAAATAAAATTAAAAAAAAAAAAATATCTGAGAAATCAGTGCCATTATTCCAAAATAAATCGTATTTGGTTGGTAGTAAAGTTTGAAATGATTTGCAAAAAACGCGACTAACAATCGACTTTAAAATTACGGTGGTTGTATCCTTGGAAGGTTGTTTTGTTTTATTTTGATGCTCGCGGGTTGAGAGTGGTGGGGAAATGGTTGAAGTCGAACTGTGAGAAGTGACCGCGTTGGACCGCAAAGGGCCAAAAGTATTAGCTTTTTATTGTCTAATAGAGCGTAGGTAAAGGCCTGCCGACAGGTAGATCGAGTATGGCGCCGCTAGATTAATTAAAGTCTAGTATTAATACAATAAGACACCGAAGCTTTGAATTTCATGTACTAGCGATTATTCAGATATACTTTTCGTTCAGATTATTCGGGTAATGTAATCAAAGGAGTAATAACCTAAATCGAGCAATTTAATGATTTCGTAAGTTTATTATTGACGGCCGGCTGGTCGAGTGGTCAGGCAAATGGACACTTTACGCAGCGGTCGCGGGTTCGAATCCCGCCAGGTGCAGATAATTTGTATGACGAATATAGACTCTCTGCACCGGGTCATGGATGTGTATTTATGTATATATGTAATTATATAAATTATAAATTTCTTTTTATTTCCGTCCCTAGTACCCGTAACACAAGTTCTTACGAACTTAGCACGGGGCTAGGTTAACGTGGTGTGATTGTTGGTTAGTATTTATTTATTTATTATTAACAAATAAGAAAATTAGCATAAGTTTCGACTTGAAGATAATATGAACTAAATATATTTAATAACTTCTTATAATCTGAAATATTTTTCGAGTGTTAAAAAACTCACTTCATATGACAATTACTCAAGTTCCAGACACGACGCCGAAGGGAAATATATTTTAAATTGCTCGTGAAGTGTAATTAACAGAGATCGTTTTATTTCTTTACGTTTCTTTTATTTGGTCCGCCGCGCCGCCATTCAACCGGAGCGCCAGGCCTATCGGCTACCTGACTGTCATAATCTACAATGGATTGTCAAATAAAATTATAAAATAGATACATTAAATTAATAGGTACACACTGTTTTGGAAGATTATTGAAAATACCTCTCATACGTTTCATTAATCTTTAAGTTTTCGGGTTAAATGTATGTTGTATTGTCTTTTTTTTACTAAAGTAAATTATGTAATTTAATGTTCATTTTCTCTATTTTATGTGAGTAATATCTCGATGAAGAAAATTCAATCATAATTAGATATTAAAACTTTAATGATATATAATCTTATATATATATATAGGAGACTTTCTATAGATATAGTCACTCATAACGATTTCTCTGAAACTATAAGACCTAGAGACTTGAAATTTAGTAGGAATATTCCTTTAGCCGAGTAGAGGTCAGCTAAGAACGGATTTTACGAAATTCTACCTCTAAGGGGATGAAAAGGGGAGGCAAACTTTGTATGGGACAACGTGATTCCTTGGTCCAATCTACTTCAAATTTTGCATAAATATTCTTTAACAGAATTGATTGAAGACGTGTTTCGTATTTTATCGATTTTATCGGTTAAAAGGGGGTAGAAAGTTATTTTGATATAAATACTCCTTTTTGTTTTTTTTTTAAATTAGATTTTATTTTGACACATGTTTGACAACTCAATCCGTCTATTATATAATATTTTTCAGTATTGACGCAGGTGTAAGTGATATTTTTTTTGGGTGCTCCTGGTGGAACAGGCAAGACTTTATATTAAATGTAACAAAATTGAGTTGTAAATATATCCTGTGATCGCTTTATTGTAAAATAGTGTTCTATATAATATTTTTTACTTCAATGTTGGTGTTGTTTTAAGTCAAGAGTTTTAAACTGATTAACTCATCAGCAAGCCATCTGTAGTTCACAATGATACAGATATAGAAGACACCGAAGTGAACTTGGAAACATTTTTGAATTATACGTTTATTTTAATTAACACCCCAATTAGTACTGATTGGCACCACGGACTAATGTTGGAACAAGATCAGAAAACATTATAAATCATGTACCCATTTAACTTTATCTTACGTATATATACGTTGTTATAAATATATTTGAAATAACAATATAGTACAAAATGGTACATCGCATTCCATTATTTTATAACTTCAGCTTCACCTTCTATATTACTTCTATTGGCGATGAAAGTTGTTCTGATTTGTTTTTATTTACTTGTAATTATTTGTGTTTAATATATTACTATGACATCCGTTCTGGTGTAGTGGTGCGAGTAGTCGCCATAACGCCACCGGTCGCGGGGTAGATTTCTGCTCGGGGCAGATATTTGTATTTGTGCCAATATTTGTTTCAGGTCTGGGTGTATGTCCTTTTGGGTTTCCCCACCGTGCCGTGGGGAGCACTTATACTTAAGCGAAAGTTGCTTCTCTCTCTCACAGCCAGTTGCATGTGGCATGTTCCAGAGTAGACTGATGATATTAGCACAACGAAGGAAATTTTATTTTAATGTTTTTTTTCTTTTTTTTACTTTAAATCTCTACTCTATGATACAGATTGTTATATTTTATAACTATTCAAACATTTTAACATAATAATGTATATGTTACAACAAAATTAATAACGTAAAAAACCTATTAAAATCCTATTAGAACCATTTTCGTCTTCTACGCAGACGGAGTCGCGGGCTAAAAGCTAGTTATATATAATATTCAAAAAAAAAAAAATAATTAAATTCTTCTAAATAAATTCTATAGAAATAAACGAATAAACAGACATTGAATTGTATGATTAAGGGCCTGTTTCACCGGTTGCTGATAAAGTCTATATGGCACACAAGTTAGTGATAGGTTTTATCAGAAGGAGGTAAAGCAGGTCCTTGGCACCTGTTTCACCTCAACTAACAGAACTTTTGGATTCGCCTTGGATGGTGGTATATGTTGGTGAAAAAAAAAATATCATTAAGATTTATTACATGGATACCGTCATACGTCAGATAGCTTTATCAGAAAACGGTGAAATAGGCCCTAAGTCTTATTGTCACCGTTAACAATAAGCTGCATAGCGTTCTAATTACACATTTATATGTAGTTTCAAGGTTTCGACCTGATCGAAATACGGCGCGGTTGGTAAACAATATGTGTTGGTTGGTATTAAATATTAATATAATAAAATAATACATAGAACAAGATACTTTACGTCAATCGAGTTAAAAGTGTTTAGAATATTAAAAATTTTACATTAATATTTTGATATAATATCGTGATAAGATTTCAATTATTATTATATTTATTCAAATGATATTTTAGCCTGCGGCGCGGCGCGGCGCAGTGAGGATCGAAAGGATGCGAGTAATTCGGTGGCTGCGAGCATGCGCATCCGACGCCCGTTGCTTAGGGGGCAGTTTATTTGCACGCACGCATTATCGATTATTTACCCGGATGGGGAAAACGAAATTAGGGATGCTTATATTTCGGTATGATGCTGCTTGTTTTTAGATAGTAATAAAAAAAATTAATAAGAAATCTCCTTCTTTTGTAATATACTAGACGTCCCCTGCGGTTTTACCCTTGTTTATTGCCTCCGTTTCGTTCAACGAGCCGTAGAGGGCTATTTTATAGCCTATAATCTTCCTCAATAGACAGGCAATAAAAGTATTTAAAATAAGCCTGGTTCAAACCTAAGTCGTCAGCTTTTTAATATTAGTGTTAGTACCATCTAGGCGTAATTTCGTAAACGTCATATTGTTTTTTTCAGTATATGAAAACAACACTATTGATTTTTCACACATCTAAACATTCTAAATTATTTACAATGAGAGGGATAACGATAAAAGTTATTTTAAAACTTTCATTTTCAAAAACAACGTTTGTCACTAATTGTAAGACAACTTAAAGTTGTTCTAATGCAAATTTTTTGTAAAAGAATTAGTGGATCTTGATATTACAAACAAAAAAGAAACAACTAACAAACTTTAATAATTATTATTAGTAGTTAGAGAATACAATCCTGGGATCCCGAATCTCGGGATCCCGGGATCCCGACCGTCTTCTGGCCCCGAAAATCCCGGGACTGTACTTGGCTAATCTCGGGATTTTCGGGATTACCACAAACAAGTCTAGTTTGTATTCCGTAGTCCGTTGCGCTTTGACAATAACCTTGCCTAGATTATATTAATAGCATTTATTACATTAAAAAAAAAACAACCCTTAGATACGCCGTGGTAAGATACGTACATTATACATACTATACACTACACAGGTACAGTCCTATATGTTTGTCGTAGAACTTAGAAGAGAGTTTACAAAATCCACGAAGGGATGATGAAAATCAGTTATTATCGGATTAGGAATGGTATGACTTATTTCCAGTTCTGACACAGGCTTTAGTGAGGACGAAAATAAAGGGTATTGTTAAAAGACTTAATATTCGAGAAGACACGGAGGAAGAAGAAAGGTCAGGGTCACGAACAAATGATGAGCTAAGGTCAGGAACCTCCCAACCCCAATTGACATTAAAGGAAACGTTACGGCTGGAAATTAATAAGAGTATGAATTCTCCAGATCCTGAAGTACAAGTAAAAAATGAATTGGGGTTGGCAAATAGTATTAGACATTAAATGAGCATGTTCAAAAATGGAGGAGTTCGTGGATATCACTTAGACACAGCATATAAGTATCTATTTATCTATTCCTTCAACCAGCGTAGAACCTGAGCGAGTGTTTTCAGCTGCTGCTTATGTTGGCAATAAACTACGAAGCAGGCTTGGAAGTCAAACCTTGGATGCTTTGATATTTCTGCGATTATATTTTCTTAGAATAAACTTTAATTAGTTTTTTACCCGACTGCGACAGAAGGAGGGTTATGTTTTTCGAGTGTATGTATGTATGTATGTATGTATGTATGTATGTATATATGTATGTATGTATATATGTATCTATGTATGTATGTATGTATGTATGTATGTATGTATGTATGTATGTCCATTTCTTTGGCACGCCCTACAGCCCAAACGGCTGGACGGTTTTTGACATATGAGGTGTCGTTGGATTTGTCTAAATTGTAGTAGTGACATAGGCTATATAAATTTTCAAAATGGCGCCTGCAAATAGCGGAATGAGGGGGGAGAGTTTAATTTTTTTTTCTTACTGTAGCAATATGGGTATCAAATGAAAGCTAGTAAATTGATTTATTCTTTTTAGTTTATAATAGGAGTATTTTACGCAGTCGGGTTTTTTGATTTTTTTAATTAAGCATACTTGTTTGTGTTGTGGTTTTGATTTGTTGCAAAAGTATAGTTTTCTGGTTTTGTCTTTTTTCTTTTCTTATTTTATTGTGATTTGTGTTGTGCGAAGACATTAAAAACTTTTTTATTTATTTACTCAAGTTTTTTTTCTCATTTGAGCTCAATTAGGAACCACATATTGTAATCCCGGGATAGACCCGGGATCCCGGGATTACGCATCAAAAATCCCGTAATCCCGGGATTTAAAAATGTGCCCGGGATTGTATTCTCTAGTAGTAGTTAATAATTAGTATTTAATGTCGCGGGCGGTTTCATCCGCGTTTGAGGTTACACATTTTCTTCCGTATGAGATACCTTACAATATTATTTTTCTTTATAAACACAATTCCTAACCAAAAAAGAAATAAAAATAATAATAATTCCAAGCAGTAGATCCTGAAAATTGAAAATTAATTTTGCAGTTTTATAATATCGGTATAGGTAGATAAATATGTGAGTACATTTAGATGATGCAAGACACGAAATACGCAGTAGATACACTTTGCCGTAAATACATATGTGCTATTCAAGTTATATGTATATGTACATTGATATATGTATATATAGTTAATTGTATTCAAATTCTACGTTGCGTGAAGCCAGTAGCCGCGTCCGTGGCCGCGGGCCGCTGCATGGTTATTCAACATCACGGATAACAGCCGCATTAATGCAGGTATGTATGTATGTATGTATGTATCCACGCAACACGCACGCTACTTAAACGAACCATACCAACTTGCTATCACAGTAGCTGATATACATATTTTATTCAATATTATCTTGTCTTCGTGTTTCAAATGACAGTACAAACTTAATGACTTAGATTGAAATCAAAATTACAACAATTAAACAACATTGTATAGTTATTATTTATTGACATTGGTGGACGAAATCTCAAAGAAAAGCCAATATTTTTCATCGACGTTTCGTAATAACAGGGAATGTGAAAGTATTTGTTATTTTATTATACTTATGTTATGTACAAGTCCACTGGTCATGAGTTGGTATTAATGTTTAAAAGTCGAGAGAAAAAAAAATCTGTATATACTAGATATACTTTGCGGTTTCAGCCGAAGCTATTGATTTACAGTTACTACTATTAGTTTTATATTTCTTGTAATATTTGGATATTACAATTTGATGCATTAGAAATATTGAATAAATGCAAGGCAAAAACATGATTCTAAAATCTAATGTGAAGTTCAACCCGATATTTGAGCGTCATCTAACCGTACTGTCGAACGTAATATTCAACCACTTTGTTTAGGCGTTTTTCAATCAGTTGATTACGACATATCTGATTTATATTGACTTATCGTCATTCCACATAATTCTCTGACCTGTGTTAGCGTTGTAATAATATTATGAGGATAGCGGATGCAAACAGCGAAAGTGCGGGAAGCGCTTGAATACAATTCCGCATTCCTCACTTTGATGCAAGTACGAGTACGTGTGAAGTGTCAAGCCCCACTCACTTCGTTTATATATAGGTTATTTATTTAAAACGCTTGGTATTTTGACTTGATAACAGTAAGTTGTGGTTAGTTATAAAAAGGGGTGCTATGACGGTGACCTACTCATGATGTATTCTGGGCAACGTAGTCAGCGACAATCTTAGCCAAGTTGTTACTAGCTGCGGCTAACGACCGAACGGCAGACGCGAAATCGCAAGAGGGGGATGACTCGCTCTCTCTCCACCTGGGAGCGAGAAAGCGCAGTTTATGGGTATGGAGGCGCAAAAGCACAGGGGCTCGCCATCTGGGGTGTGTGGGCACGGGAGTGCAGATGGAGAGGGCGTCGCGAAGAAATGAGGGGGAGATTTTTCCCCCCATTCGGTGGCAGGAGCGGGTGGATTCGCTTAACCGCTCTGTGCAGGGGGCGCGTGGTGCACGGGGCGCCTGGGTCGGGCCTGGCTCCCTGCAGTTCTTGCAGGACTGCCTATGGTGCGATCCGAAGGCGGGGGTTGGGTCGCTCGATGCAGACACTCTTCTGCTTTGCGGAAAAGAGCTGGCGGCGAGTGAGTTGAGCCGCTCCCGGTACCCCTCTGCCTTGCGCAGAGACCGGTCGAGCGGCTCCTCAGAGGGGCCGCAAGGCCAAGTGTCGGGGCGTCATGGTTGTATGCGAAAGCGATCCCATGGAGACCCACTACGGCGCCGACGGTATCGATGGGTTTTAGTGGGTATTCGGTCTGCTAGACTGACATGCAGTCCTGGCGTCCGGCCGCGAGTCCCACATATGTGCGTGCGTAAATACATTTCCCATCGTTAATAAAATGGTTAGTTTAAAAAAAATCTCAATTGCTTCTCAATTAAAAGTAGTCTAATAATCAAGTCATTTTAGGTTTTATGTGCGGAAAAATTCCTAGTTAGCTGAATTTTTGTATACACCTTTATTACGGCGTTGTAATGAAGATGTGAAAAATCGACATTGTTATCGTGCCAGCTAAAAAAGTTATAAAGGTCAAAAGGTCACGAAAATCAGTTTTTTGCGAATATCTCGCGACCTATTGTTCGGAAGACAATAGATTAGAGAATAGATTTATTTAAGAGGTCATTATAAGGTGTATGAGTCTGGTGCGTCGCTGGCTTAAATAGGGATATAGTGATGAATGATGGGACTAATAAAAGTATTCCTATTCCCTTACTCACCGTACGAAACGCTACTATAGTACTTAGCAGTAACTTCAGGAGAAAGGAGCTGTAATTAGCTACAGCTAGGCTCTTATACAATTTACCTCTTTATTGTCAACTAACTATATCAATATTAAAAAAAGAAACGAAGAATTCGTTTTTTTTTTTAATTTGTTCATCTTCATAATTATGTCTATTTGCATTATATTTTGTCTTGCATTATGCAAAATATACATTAAGATAAAGTCGTTAATGTAAAATTGTTTCAGATACTTTACTCAAAATTCCACCGGTATGAAGAATGGCAAAAACTCATTTGACAAAACATATATTTATCGATAAAAATAATTATTACTAAATTATCCTTGATCTCGAGTCTTATAAAACCAAAATGAAACAAAATATTGTTCAGATATAAAGAGCATTAGACAAGAGATTATTATCGTTATTCATTCATACATTAATTAATAACTTTCACTAGATAAATATATTATTTTATTGAAAGCTTGCTTCAATATTATCATCTTTTAAAAGTATTCCGCGCAATCGAAGCTAGTGTCATCTGTTAAAAGAACCTTAAAACTTATTTTGGTGTAAGCAGCGCCATCTATAAAAGAAAACAATATTTAAAGAGTTACCTAATGTTTCCTGTAGGTGGAAGCACAGTCGATAGTGTTTCAAGTTTAATATAATATATAGAAACCTTGTCTGACCTAGTGATGCGACTCGAGTCCAATTTTACCACTCGAGTCATTCGAGTCATTTTGCAATGTCACTCGAGTACCACTCGAGTGGTCGAGTCACTCGAGTAGTTTAGAGTCACTCGAGTGACTCGAGTAATTTACTGATATTTTTGGACGACGAAAAAAAAAAAAAAAAAAAAAAAAAAAAAAAAAAAAAAAAAAAAAAAAAAAAAAAAAAAAAAAAAAACAAGGTCATCCGGCCTCCAGTACTGACGTTTACGCCCCAGCCTTATCCGAATACCTAAAAAAAAAGGTCATCCGCCGAACCATAATTATCGAATCACAATTATCAATACCTATCGGATCCAAAACCAATTACCGATAATTAACGAATAACACGAAATTATCAATAATTATTGAATCGCACAACATGAAAATTATCGAATTACACTTATCGATAACTGTACATATTTTTACTTGTCTCGACGAGTGATAACTCGAGTCGAAGTTAACTCGAGTCAATATTTTTTTCACTCGAGTATGATTTTTTCCGTACTCAACTCGAGTCACTCGAGTAAAAGTGACTCGAGTCGCATCACTAGTCTGACCAGCAGTGTGCTCAAAACAGCGGCGTGCACAGGATTATGACACTGGGTATGCGGCGGAGTACCCGGTCAGAAAAACTTTTTTTATAGATTTTTAGCATAGCCACAGCCACGCGATGGATCTCTAAGTCGGAAACCATGCCAACAGAACAAGTCTTAGATGTACTACTATTCATGTACCTACATCTTCTACGGCAACGCAGACAAAACAGCGATCGATCGTCGCGGCGGAAGAAATTCTAATAAGTAAAATAATAATAATAAGCTAAAATATTATAACTACTCACCTAGTCAGCTTCAGTTTTCATATATTAGAATTACTAAACAATATGCAAGGAAAACAATATAATTTAATCGTGTGTACACAACCACACAGCCAGTTATACGTTTCATAACTTTTAACATGAAACTTTCGAGCTACATTCCCTTTTTGCTGGTTTAATTGTTGTAACTCGGGTAACACCTTTAGACACAATTTGAATCTTTTCACTGAATGACAATTGTGAAAATTTGTTATTTTTAGTTTTTAATAAACACACATTATCAACACAAACCTCACAATCAAATTACATTAAAAAAAAATCAACAAACGCACTAGTAAAAGCAAATCACTACAATGATTACAGAAACTCAGTAATAAAATGTTAAATGTACACACTTTCAAATGTTAAAATGAAAAATCTTCTAAGAAAACTATAAATATACTGGCGCAAAAAAAAAGTAAACAATGGTCATGACATGAAAAAAGCAAATGGCCCCCGCGAAATACAAAACATTACATTACTCGGATTATAGGCAATGAACATTTCCGATTACGCCCGACAACAGCCGAACTTCCGTAGCCTGCCGCAGGAGTCGCGGCTTTCGAATCTTTCATTTTTCATGGGTGTGTGCGTTTGCGAACTGTGCACGGACACCAAAATTACCACACACATGCGAACAAATCTCCTGCGGGACGCGGCGGCATGACTTGGTTGATTAGGTACATTATTTTGCAGCGCCGCTTGCTTGTCGCATGGCAAACATAATGTTTGTGTGCTTGCTATTTATAAAATATTAGGCGTTTTTAAGTTATTATATTTTGTTTATTCATTTATTTACTATTAATTAAAGTCATCTAAAACGTACGAACGTTTTATTAAAATATCTGTAAATGGCAAGTAAAGCACTGCATTTCTGCCTACAAGGAGCACACGCCCCTGGCTCAAAATATGTGAAGGCTTTAATGAAGTAAAGGAATCTTGGGATTTAATAAAATGTTGCCTGTAATTAGTTATTAGCTTAAAATAATAATGTAATACACTTGTTCAAAATTTCAAATATAAGTAATACAATTACTAGTCATATTGTATCACCAAGACGATGATAGTTTTTTTTTTTTTTTACATCTAGATACATAAATTACGCGATAGAATTTCGCCCATATACCTACCTGGGAAGGTTAACGAGATTTTTGTAAACAGGGACGTTACTTGACCTCATTTTTAATAGGCATTATTTTAAACCTTTATACTGGGTTATCCGTATTCGACAGATCTGATTTTTGAATGACACATTTTATATTTTACCAGTAATGTTCTGAAATGTTACATTAATATTCAAATTCACACTTGGTATATGTAAGACGATCGTAGTTAAGTCAGTAATACACATCGAAATTCGGATTATTTCACAGTTTCACACCTACCATGACAAAATCTAACTGTATCATAGTTTAGCTTAGGTGTTTGTTTACCTTTCTCATTGATATGTACATACCTTACACCTAAATCGTTTGCAATGTCGATTATAAATTATAGTGATACGACTATTTTTTATTTGCCATTTCTGTCAATTTGTCACTTTGTCCTAATTTGGTGTGATCTACTCTAACGCCTAAGCCTATACAAATAACTACAACTCTGACTCTTACTACCACTACGTTCTGTTCTATTCTATTGAGTCTATAAGCATGAGCGTAGCGAGGTACGGGCAGGGAGGGGCAGCTGCCCCCCTCTAGAAGAGCTAGAAGAGCGATGGGTCACTGATAAAAACGATTTTTACATCTTTTCATGTCACTAATCACGATAGGTGAAACGAATATAAGAACACCTATACTACTAATGTGAGATACTCATATAATATATTAAAAACCACGATTAAAACAGTAAAGTCTAGGATTATCTTTATCTGCCCACCTTTACAGAAATCCTGGCTACGTCTTTGGCTATAAGTAGTATTTGAGACGCATCAAATGGCTCTCAATATAACTACTTTGTAGTTCTACAAATAAAAACACACCCACTGCCTGGCATCACCTAGCTCTTTAAAAGAACGTCTCGGGAATTTAACCTTCAGCGTTAATTTTTAATCACAATAAGGGAGTGGCTTTATCAGAATGAATCTCGCTAAAATGACGTGTATTTCAACTCGTTTTCAAGCGTTATTTGGATTGATCACTGCAGTTTATGTAGAAGATAATAAAATTCTCAATAAATAGTAGAATCATGTCCAGTGATGCATGAACAGTGTCGCTTATTCATTTAGGAATGCTGCGGCTAGAGGTACGTTATGATGTGCAACATTTCATTTTTCTAAACTTTGAAAGCAACATGTGTATCGGGGAAGTCTTATAATTATATATTTTGTTTTATTTATATATTATTATAGAAAAAAAATTATTAATTATTAGTTAATTCTCAGTTTAAAAAGGAACTTTCTTAATCCATTTTGATTGGCTTTAGCGTGAAATTTGTTCGTATACATCTCGCATAACAGAAAAATGATAGCCGTAGAATGTTGAAACTTTGTATTTAGGACTGTTGTAACAACTCGTTGCACCTCTCTTTTTAATTACTACTGGGCTTTAAATTTAATTCTATGTTTTATTAAACGTAGATATAATTATACATTTCTCGCAGTTTCACCTGATTTAAATTTCGTTGCTTGTCATATTGAGTGACGTTTAAACTATTGAACCGCTGTAAATTGTTGTATGATGTAAGATGTTGTATAATGACTTTATTAAATAATTAAATACTTATTCATAAATTAATACTACCAAAGAATTATGAATGTTTGAAAAGATACTAAGAACTCCTTAAATAACTTTAAAGCGTTATATATGAATAAAAATGTAATCTTAAGTAAAGAGGTTTTTTGGTGTATCACGACAGACTGACCTAACTCTGACTGAAAACAAAAACACACGTTTATTTTAAATCGTACGTATATCGTCTTGATAAACCTAGCATCATAAATTCGAGGAAGTATAACGTAGGTATATATAAAATATGCGTAAACGAAGTGGGACGACCACGAATGTTTACAGGATGACTGTGACGACATGGAGATAGTTCATACGTTTCAGTTTCACATCTTTAAGGTAAATATTTGTTAGTTTTCCAGTCTAATGGCGAGTTGCACGAAACTGTCGCTAACTTTCCGTTAGTTAAGTTAAATTTAATCTTATAATTAGTTGATCTCATGATTAATTTAAAGCTGTTGGAATTAATCATCCGTTAGATAGGTCTTTAATTAAACTAAATTTTTTTGTTAACTTACGTCGAGTTGCACGAAACAAATTTTAAGTTTAAGTGTTTATTAAACTAATTTAATCACAAGAATCGTGATTATCTGTTGCACGAAACCTACTTTTGATTAAGTTAACAAAAATATTTAGTTTAATTAAAGACCTATCTAACGGATGATTAATTCCAACAGCTTTAAATTAATCATTAGATCAACTAATTTTAAGATTAATTGCAACTTAACTAACGGAAAGTTAGCGACGGTTTCGTGCAACTCGCCGTTAATCAGATGTAGGTTTCGTGCAACAGATAATCACGATTCTTGTGATTAAATTAGTTTAATAAACACTTAAATTTAAAATTTGTTTCGTGCAACTCGGTGTAAGTATATTATATAGAAAAATATAAAGTGTTGTGTTATTTGGCTAATGTTATTATTTTGGTTACAAGAGGTCACACATACAACACTTTTAAAGGTATATTGTTATCGTCATAAGCCATTCGAATGTTTGGTCGTCTGGTCAGTTGAGAAATTTAGGTGTGTAACAATGGTTTAGCTGTATAAGGTATTATTATAATTTGGCATTTTACGAATTTCCGGACATTTGAGTGATTTGCAATGGAACATCGGTATTTAGAGTTGTTTTTGTACTGTTTTTTTTTTTATCTTTGTGACATTTCTGAAGATTCAGCACATGATTTTGAATTTGATCAAAGAAGCTAGAATTATTTGAACAGTTGAAATATAGTAACTGTAGCCTTCTTGTGTGGGTGATGTCTTCTTTTATCCAATATTTTTGAACTTTTAGTACCGTTTATCATTTTACCTTTTCTGTACTTTTTTTACCCAACTGCGACAGAAGGAGGTTTATGTTTTTCGAGTGTATATATGTATACGAGTGTATGTATGTATGTATGTCAATTTCTTTGGCACGCCCTACAGCCCAAACGGTTGGACGGTTTTTGACATCTGAGGTGTCGTTGGATTTGTCTAAATTGTAGTAGTGACATAGGCTATATAAATTTTCAAAATGGCGCCCGCAAATGGCAGAATGAGGGGGGGGGGGGAGTTGACTTTTTTTTCTTACTGTAGCAATATGGGTATCAAATGAAAGCTAGTAAATTGTTTTATTTTTTTTAGTTTATAATAAGAGTATTTTACGCAGTCGGGTTTTTTGATTTTTTTAACTAAGCATACTTGTTTAATGTTATTTTTCATAGCGTTTTAGCATAGACTTGATTCCGATTGAAAAAGTTTGTCTAGCGGGTAATAACTGGATATTGGTATCACCTTTTGTTTTTCTATTTTTAAGCCTATTTTAATTGGTTGTTATAAGTTAAGGCATACTTATATCTGCTTAGCGAAGCTAATCGATATGTATGTATGTATGTACGCCGATTAGAATGACGTTGGTGGAATTGTTAATTTTTTTTTTTGTTTTTCGGCTTAGTTAATTTTTGTTATTAAGCTTTTTCTTAGGATTTATGACGGTAAATTATGTTCTGGCGTTGCAAAGAAACAGACTTTTATATAACAGTATATTATTTGTATGTTAGAATATGGTAAATAAGGGCTAGTAACGTTGGAGGCATCATATCATTGTATCATTTATCTATATTTTTTTCATCGTATAATTAAAAAAAATCTTTGTTGTATGAGGTAATAGCAGTTTTGTAGGTCTTGTTGTTAGAGCTTATAAGCTTGAGGGTCTGAGTTTGTTTTTTGGTTTCACAAAATTAATCTTCTTAAAAAAAACCTAATTTTCAAAGAATTGTTGTCAATTGGCTGTTGATCCTTTAGACAGTTTTATAGCTTATGGTTGCTGAAGAAACATTGAATTTTGTATTGTTAACTCAATATATAATAAGAGGGCATTCAAGTATTACGTAATGCAATTTAGGGGGGAGGGGAGTCTTGTAAAACTTGGCGGGAGGGCAGTTCAATACAACGCTTTATGTAACATTGTTTTTTTTAAAGTAAGGAAGTAGAACATTAAAGTCTCCCAAGTTGGCAACCCTATTCGTTTATGGTTTACTGCGAGTCCCTCGATTCCATTGTACCTACGTGATTGTTATTTTATTCTACATGTAGGTATTACAAGATAAATTTTTTTATTATTTATACAGCAAACGCGATTAAAACAATAACATAGGTATTTTAGCGACTTTCCGGTACCTTATGCAACATACCTAATTGTCTTTTAGGTAAAAATGGTAACTTGGGTGTTACGTAACGCTTTGGTAAAGAAAAACGATACGAGAAGGAAGTGTCAAAAATCTTAAAAATTGCTTTACGTAATACTTGAACGCCCCCTAATACATTACATGCACAAATAATAAAATATTTAACACACAGGAGGGAAATTATTCTTTATGGTCATCTAATAATAAAAAAATGAATTTACGAATACCTAAATATAATATTTAATTATACATATATATATACATATTTTCTTAATTTTTGGTTAAAATTCGTCAATTTTTAGAGATAAATTTTATATTTTGTTAGGAGTACAACAGTGTACCATATTCTAATTGAAATATATTCATAGTATACAAAAATTTAATCTAATAATACGTTTTGCGACAACCTTTGGTTTTCATCATAATTTAACATAAAGTATGGTTTCAAGGTAATTTCTATATTTTTATTCAAGGACTAGTTTATAAAATAGATTATTAAGCGAATCCCGGCGCAAAACTTCACATCCTCGGAGAAAAACTTCTCATTATTCGGAGTATGTTTGTATATCCACCAGTACCAGTACGTTTAAAATAGCATTTTTTTTTAAATAATGTGCTGTACTGTAACAGCCTATAAACGATCAACTGCAGGACAAAGGCATCTTCTCCGCCGCTATCAGGACCCTCCAGATAAGGACTACGAGGCACTTCGACTCAAAAATATACTATGACGTTTAATATTAAAACTAAAATATCAAAATATTATTCGTATTTAGATTTCAAAATAAAATTTAGACTCTAAGAATAAACAAACTCTTCGTAAGGCTACTCCTTAGTTATCGCAAATGGAACCATGTCAGGGCTGCCACGTACAGACACTCGGTATATACATGGTGCTACAATATTATTGTATTTCGTTATGCAACACGAAGGTCGTATATGTAACCGGGCGTGGACTTAGGTTTAAAAAAAATTTCTTGCTTTAAATCATCTAAACTGAAACTGCACAATAAATCAATCGTCACACTTTTTACTATCCTTCTGCTAAATTATTATCTTAATATAAACAATACAATTTAATTTTTTATATATGGATCATAGAAAAAAAAGACTTGTTTATGTGCTATTCAATACTGAAAATTATTATAAATTAACTTAAAACGATAATATTTGTATATATTATACATAAATTTAAAAAGCAAATATATAATATTTCTATTTGGTTTTTCAATTAAAAGTGAATGATTTTTTAATGCTATTATATATTTTAAAATAAAAAAAAGAGAAAACACAATTTTCACATCACACGCCTATATAAATATCTATTTAATCATGAAAGTTGTATATACTGTCAGGTGATGTGATAGGCCATCACTAAATGCATGTGCGTGATACGATATGCGTCTAAAGAATGCGATAGCAATGAAGTCATCATATAGTAGAATTTCTAATGGCAATGGATTCCATTTCGTTGGCAGCCAAGCGAGAGTGTAGCTATTCGAACTATTCGGCCCGTCTCGCGTATTGTCTCAACCTCAGAACAGAGAACGCTAGCAGTGACATGAATATTCAAGCGTCAATAAATAAATAAATAAATATGTTCATACACACATGGTCGTCTGTTCCTAAGATAGGCAACTTAATGCCTGTGTTGTAGGTAACTGTTGACTGATATACATTTTTTTTTAAATAAATATACATATATAAATACATATTACACCCAGACTCAGGGCGGGAATCGAATCCACAACCCTGGAGCAGAAAACAGGGCCACTGCCAACTGCGCCATGGGCCAGTCGAATAACTAATTTTATTCACTAAAATTTACGATATTTTCAGTTAATTTAATTTAGTCTTATAATTTTTTGGTTGTTTGTGTCGGGTCATTTAGATTTTAATATTGTAATTTAAATAAATTTTTACAAACAGTAAGTAATAGATAAAAAATAATGTTTAAATAAATAAATAAAAAATCACCATCTGTTTTTCTTAAACACGCTAAATAGTGTTAGTAGATATATAAATACGTGATACGGGATTCGAGGAAGTTTTAATCCTCCTCGAACCACCACGAATGTTTAAAAATTATACGTATTGTTTAAAAAATTGTATAATATATTGTTTGATAGCATTTCTAACGTCTTCACTCTAAGGTTTCAATGATCTAACACACTTTGCTAATTACAATTGTATATTATGTATCGGTACAAGGCATTGCTAATGAGTTAACGAATTCCTCAAATAACTACCTAAGTAATCGTTTCTGCTGTTATTGGGTTTTCAGTTGATTTTCTATAATTCATCGCGTTTCTACAAGAATGTTCTTTTTGTACAAGGTTCTTGTTATTAGTAGTATTTGTTTTATTTGTATTGTGTTAAATTCTTTTTAATAAAATGAAATTTAATTTTGGTTAACTCTTAGTAATTGTTTTACTATATGAGAGAAAGAGCGTGTTAAGGAGATTTTAGAAGAATTAAATCTTGTAGACAAATACTATAGTTTAAAGGATAATTTATTAAAATATGAAGGTGTCAGAGGTTATGAAAATATAATTTTTGAAAACAATAGTGATCGCCGATTGCATTCCTAAGAATGTTAGTAACTGTAGTCCGCAACGCAACCTACATTCTGCATTCTTTTCGAAACCGTAACACGCCGTCTCAGCGTTCCGGATATTATTGTACACGCTATATTCATCCCTAATACTTCCTAATAAAGTATAATTCTTTGTGAATATTACGCTGTAATGTCAGGTAATGAATTTATAGAGAGCTGTAAAACGGCTCCATACAAAGTAGCTTAGGATGATTGATATGAGATGTTGATAAGCGAAACGAGAATTCGACTAGCAACTTCAATAGTTTGAAATCGACGCCGGGCGCTGAGTATTGTTAACAGCGGTTATCGAGTATCGCAATACGGCGCAAATATTGCGACTAGAGTTAGCGAAGTCAGCTCGGACGAGGCCGGCCAAATTCCTGAGCGCTTTCTCTGGTCCGTTGTACGCGCACGCACGCCGAGCAACGAAAGTAAATGACGATGCGATGCGGCTCCACTGCGCGCTTCTGTCATCGTGTTGCATAATTATTTGCGATCCGACAATTGTTTGTAAACAACCACCGACAAGAACTCATCTTTTTACTAGATGCGTGACCAAACCCTGATTAGACATGTCATTACATGCTTTAATACTTATATCGGCCGTATCATTTAATAGCTCGTCGTTGAATAAGAGAAATGTATTTTATCACCATTTAGTATAATTTTAACTTAAAAGTTTCGTTAAACATGGTAATAAATAAAAACCATATGCATTACATTTTTAAATTGTTTCTAATTAATAAAATGTTAATTAACGATGAAATTGCTTTAATTTCATTAAAATGTAAATGAAGAAAATATATTTGGTGCTATAAGCATACGCGAGTGTGTATAAAGCATAGGAATGCGGAATTTTCTGACATAAATATAAATAAGAGGTAGGTACATTAGTCGGACAGAGCATTGTGAATCGGTGAAAATTACACATTAACCGTTTCCCAGTAAAATCTAACGTTGATACGCAGAAAGCTGAGCTTTCTCGACGAGTTGACTCCATTGTTAAGTAGCATTAGAAATAATGATGTTATATTGAAGTTTTATTATAAATAGATTGTTGTAACGTTGCGATTCGCGACCCCGTGTTACCCGGACGTGTCGCTTGAATGCGCGAAGGAAGAAAAAACAAACAATCACTGACGGTACGCAGTGAGTGATCAGTATACACTTAAATCGAAATTATTAGCGTGAAACTAGTAAGATCACAGTGATTCATTATTCTTCAGTCGAGGAAAACATATGTGTCCCTCTGTTAGTATCAGGTTCACTTATTCGCGAACAAGGATGTTCTAATATAATTATGCAAGTCACGGTTGGAATGTTGGAAACATTTAAAGACAACAATAAGATATTAATCGCGTATACAATCAAATACGAATTCTTTACTGTGGCCTAGTGATTTTATAATTAAAACGAATACATTTAAATAAATCAACGAATTTTTAACTGCGCATTATTAAATAAAACTATTTAATCTAACATATATAAGGGAATCTGGACCTTCGTATGTTACTGTAAAAAGTGGGTAGCAGAATTCAAACGTGGTTGAGAAAGTGTAGAAGATGACCTACGTAGCGGTCGGTCATCAACGTCTACCACCGAAAAAAAACCTTTAAAAAATTGTGATTTGATTTTATCTGACCGGAGATTGACTGTTAAGGACATTTAAGGAGAGCAACCATTGGCATCTCATCGAATAAAACGAACAACATAATTACCACTGAGCTGCACTTTTCAAAGGTGTCTGCGTGGTGGATGCTTGGGCTGCTTTCAGTTGAACAAAAACGCGTTCGACTCACGATTTCTCGAGACTGTTTGAGGCTGACCAAACTGAATTTGTTGAGATAATTGTGATTATGGAAGAAACATTGGTGCACCACCACACTTCAGAGACAAGAAAACAATCAAAGGAATGGAAATCAATTTAAATAATATCCATGCGAAGGAACTGACGGACAACAGCCAGTATCTAGCTAAAGTATATTTGAAAAGACTAATTTTAATATTTTATATTCAATGTTTCTCATATTATGTTGTCGTTTGTTTCTTTTACATATGGATATAATTATATAGTTTACAGGCATACCTACTAGTACTAATTTTTTTGGACGGATATTTTTACTATAATCGTAAAAAATATATTTTCGTGACATGAACTTCATACGAATTGTGTCAAAATTTTATTTCTATTAACTAAAAAGACTGACGTTAAGATTTATAGGAATCAGCCATAAGGCGGTAGTCATATGGGTAGAGACATAAAAATTTCGTTTTATCATAAACTCGTGTCGAACTCGAGTAAGTATATATTAAAATTTATTAAAAGTTCAAAAATTACGTGGCGCAACATCTAATTCGTTTAAAACAATTTCTAACGACCGTTTTAGCGTTTTCTTCGATGTATCCGCACCCTTACAACGAATGTCAGCTGGACGACCAACAATGTCAGCTGGAATCTGGAATGTGACCCGCCTACAAGGCCGCGCGTCGACTATTGATAGCTTTAGCTATTAAGACAAGAATCAAAACGTATAGACTGATTATACGTCTACACACAAATTATGATAAATATTCGTGATTTTTTACAAATACACCCTACTATATCTATCATCCTACTATCCCTAATATTATAAATGTGAAAGTAAGTTTGTTTGTTACGCTTTCACGCGAAAACTACTTAACCGATCATCATGAAACTTTATTACCTACACATATTCTTGGAGGTATTAGAAGTAGCATAGGATATTTTTTAGTCGCGATAACCGACATCCACGCGGGCGACGCCGGGGAGAGAAGCTAGTACTTTATTATAAATGCGAAAATTTGGATGGATGTTTGTAACTTTGTACATTTTCACACAAAAATTACTGAATTGACTGCAATGCAACTGGTGTAGTACATTAACTGGAGATCTTGAGTGTGATATAGATTTGATGATTGTGAGCGCAAATATTTCGGTATATGTATTAGTTATTGTTTGCTTTTGGAATTCCGTACTCAAATATTGGCAACGGTACCCTTTTATTAATACTCCATTGTCCACCTTACCATCTGTACCAACAGTTTGAAAAAAATAATTAAAATAACGAAAAACATTCGGTAAATAATATATATAAATATTTTTTTTCAATTCACAAGGATAAACAAAACTTTAGATTCATATCTATATTAAATTTATATAATGAGTTTTTTTTTCACAAAAACATATATTTCTCTATAATTATATAACCTCATTGAAATGAACCTACATTAGTGTTTTTAATATCGCTTTAACGCGTATTTTTATTTATTTCTAATCCAAAGTCGAAAATTTTTATCGGTCTTCAAAAATATCAGAACTTTAACTCCTGTTTCATTCCATAAAAAGCATAATTTCCAAAAGTCTTTCCATTCGCTTCGATTTGTCTATGAGATATGTTTCTAGCACGTCAATCTATATAAGTACATTATTATGTAGGTACATGGTATACTAACTACTAACATTAGAAAGAGGAAAGATAATATGTTTATTTCTAATCGTTAAAATTTGAAACTACTGAACAGATTTTAATAATTCTTTTACTATTAATAAGTATATATTATTATAAGTATTAGTAACATAGGTTAACGCCGAGTTGCACGAAACAAATTTTAAATTTAAGTGTTTATTAAACTAATTTAATCACAAGAATCGTGATTATCTGTTGCACGAAACCTACATCTGATTAAGTTAACAAAAAAATTTAGTTAGTTAAAGACCTATCTAACGGATCATTAATTCCAACAGCTTTAAATTAATCATAAGATCAACTAATTTTAAGATTAATTGCAACTTAACTAACGGGAAGTTAGCGACAGTTTCGTGCAACTCGCCGTAAGTACTATATCATCCCGGTAACGAAACAGTATTCATAAATGTCAATGAAGGTGTAACCACGTCACACGTGTCAAGAGGACATCTAATGGTTTATAACATTAAAAGATACATTAAAACTTATTATTTTCGATGTTTTCCACTGGACCCTCTATAAATAAGATAAATGTCATGTGAACCTGCCTATTTCAGAAACTGGGTAAATTAAGAGATCCCAGTCATACAAGTTTCACTGGGTTTGAGAAAGAAAAAAGATAAATCGGTTGTTTACGATCTAATAAAAATTCAATTCTTGGAAAACTTAAGGATATGTTTTTTTAATAGAGCGTAAAAGGTTAACAAATCTGTTCCGATGTACAAAAACAAATGAACCGATACTCGGTAACCACGATGAGCATGTTTTATCGTACTTTAAAATTGCGGCCCTTTGTGTCGAATTACAAGAGCCATGTGGGCGGATATTGTATCAACGATGCGCCAGATTTCATCTTGTTTTACATACTATAAATAGATTTATAGACTGATTAGACAGTTTTTAGACTGATAGACCAAATTGCATTATATAGTCACGTTGGGTTAGTCCTTGTGAATTATTTTGTAAAAAAAAAAAACTTTATCTACTCCGTATTGTATCTACCTGTGTAATTGTACATGGTAGCTTACAATGCAGTCTAAATTTATCATAAAATCAATTCTATTTTGTGCTTTTTGAGTTTTTTTTTTGAGTTGAGTTTGAGTTTGAAAGGTTTTTCTAAATAATAGAGATTTATAACCCAGCCTCGCGAGTGATGATTACGCAATTTCGATTTTTGTATACTTTCTGCTTATCTTCCTTTAACTACAGGTAGTGGCTATTTGTAAAACATCTCAAGTTTGGTCTGTGTTAATTGTTTGAATTTTGATAACTGAGCATCTATGGCTGGCTGGCACCACTGGACTTTGTAACAACGTCTTTACCAGCTAGATCGTTGGGATTCTTGTTAGGTTATGTGGGGAAGGGGTGTGCAGGTAGATATTTAAATAATTAATAGCTCCAAGATGAGCCTTGTTGAAATGACTCGTTTTTCAACTTTAGTAGCTCTTAGTTCATTACCTGATTAAATTACTTGTTAGAAAGTTTTTGAGCTATATGTTGATAAATATATGAAAAGACGAATACGTTATATAAGGTACTTAACTTACCAAAACCATCGGAATCACTTGCAGGATAAGCTGGACAAGGCTGCACCATAGTTGCGGCGCGCGACAACACATCCAAGGGCGATTCGACCTTCTTCATTTTATTTTCTCTAAAAGAAAATTATTATATTTTTATTAATAGTCAGAACATTTAATTTATTTTATTCTAATAATATAATGGTAAATAAAAATAAAAACAATTTACAACTTATCGGTTAATGTTGGGGATTAAGAATTTTATTCTTAATCAAAGATTTAATAAATGATTAATAAAATTAATCTGAATTAATCTCAATTATTATCTAAATATCATATGTGGATTGTATACATTATATGATATGAAAATCTGACGAAAATCTTTTTTTAACCAATCATATTATGATAAACATAATAATCATATGATGTTCGGTTAGGTTGTTTTCTAAAGCGGAAATAATCATGTCTGAGAACGTAAAAATATTTGGCTCGACGAATGAATGTCGTTGCGTTTATACATAAAATGTCATGCAAATACCGAAGCGAAAATTCCGCGGTACGTAAACGGCTAGACGATGGTCAGACGTCCGTCTTGCGCGGCTATCAAGTAAATAAAAGACGAGCGAACAAAGAGTTGTGAAATGTACGCATACCGTCCATGCGGGAACACAGCCAATGGACCACTATCGTGGATCGGGCGTGCTCTGCCAGTTGAAAATGTGACATTATGATTTGATTAAACTGACACAAATAGTTTAGTTGACAAACATATGTTGCGATTCAGAGATTATGGGAGCGATTTCTATTTGACTTTATCACAATTCTAAAACTGTGTCATTTCTCTTATTAACTTAATATTTTCTTATTTTGAAAAGAAATGAGTGCTTGTAATTTTTGTATCGTTTATTATGATTTTTGTTTTGATTATTACCCTAATGATTTTACGCTATCATCATATCTCATTAACAATGAGAGTGATTAAGGACATTCCAAACATATACACATGATTCGTAAATAAGACCCCGATGAATCTTAATGAGCGTAATAAATGACGTGAAATTCCTGGAATGTGGAATGGAGTGGACGTATGCATGACATTATACTTTCAAAAGTTGAGATCGTTGTCCGCGGATGAAATAAGGCGAACAAAAACTTTTGGAGTGATAGTGCGATGACTGCGTTAACGATGAGGAATTTGGTACATTAACCACAATAGAATTTTTCTCGGAGGCGTAGACACGCGTAGGTACGGACGCGCGGTATGCCGTATGCGGGTCAGTACATCCGAATCTTTACGTAAAGTTAACATAAAGTAAAACACATATTAGCAGTATAATATTAAAATAAACAACGCAACATATTTAGAAGTTTACGCCACTGTATCATATAAAAGTTATTTCCTGCCAAAGTTACTCATAAAATTGATAACACGACAAAATATAAACATGAACAAAGGTATATTATGTTGTGTAGTTGGAACAATAAAATTATATTAAGTAGACGTTTTCATTTATAATACTACGTCTAGTTAATTTTTTAGGAACCTATTTAATCATGTAGAACTTACGTAGGTATATAGTTTTTTTTATTGATTTTTTATACTGCTACGGACGACGATTATTATCATACAATTTTAATCTTTGATATTTTGCTTCGAATTCAGTCAAAAATTTTAATATTATGTATTCATTTTGATAAGGACAATAAATGTGATACATATTTATATCACAGTAACCACCCTATCACGTATCAAAACAAATCGAAGTAAATTATACTTTTAATTGTCTTTTATTAGTTAAAAATAAATACATAAAAATCTATTGCAATTGAAGATTTATTTATACAAGTACCTATATCAGTCGACTAGGCAATGTAATCTTCTGAGGTTTAAAAAATAAAAACCAGCCGAGATCCAGCTAGACCATAAATCTTGTCTCGCGAGATCTCGAACTTTACGAAAATTTTCGTGATTAGGTAATCTATATAAATATTAACCAACAATCACACCACGTTAACCTAGCCCCGTGCTTAGTTCGTAAGAACTTGTGTTACAGGTACTAGGAACGGAAATAAATTTAAGAAATTTATATAAATACATATATACATAAATACATATCCATGACCTGGTGCAGACATCTATATTCGTCATACAAATTATCTGCACCTGGCGGGATTCGAACCCGCGACCGCTGCGTAATGTGTCCAGTTGCCTGACCACTCGACCAGGCAACCGTCTATCAATCTATATAATCTATAATGTAAAAGTGTAAATAATATTTTCTTTAATGATTTCAATAAAGAAAAATAAGAATAGGTATATCGTATGAAAAAAAATGTACTTTATACCATCACTAGCGTCTTGTCCTGGCTGCGCCCGGGGTACATATTGTATTTTATATGCACCTAAACCTTCTTAATGGATCACTCTATTGATGAAAACCGCATGAAAATCCGTGGAGTAGTTTTTGAGTTTATCGCGAACAGACAAACAGACGCGCCGGAGGACTTTGTTTTATAATATATTGTGATTTATAGGTACTTCAGTCTTAGAGTATCTTGGTACATATAAGTAGTATACAATTATACATATATATTTAAGTTATTATTATATGTATAAAAATATTATAGTAGTATAAGTATATATATATATATTTATTATTGATATGTCCGTTTGTTTGAACGTGCTACTGTCCGAATCTATTGGACCGACTTTTTTTAAATAATAAAACCGATTGTAGGCTAAAAATGGCTGTTTATAGAACATGTTAGAGCAGTAAAGGTAAACGCGCGGTTCGCCAAGTGTAACTGTAATGTAGTAATCTCACGAGATCTTGTCCATATTTTTTTTTCCCTAGTATCGACGACCTAAACTCAGATGATTTTTAACAACGACCTAATACCATTGAAGTATTACTTATATATAGTATTATATACATATATGTAGTATTATATATATATATATATATATATATCGCACGCTTAATCATATACTGACCGATTAGTGTTTCGGTCAAAATTTAACTAAGTATACCAACAAGTTTATTTTAACAGCATCTTTCGGCCGATCTCGGATATTTTTTGATATCTTGTTTCTAGGCGAAGTTAAACAAATATCTGTCTCTTACACACGCAAACGTTTCGGCAAATGTTTTTACGAGACAGAGACAGATATCGGTATGCGTCAAGGACTAAGATCGCGAACATCACGTGTTTTTATTTTAAAGTGTCAAATTAGTAATTAAATCGCTTTAGTATAAAAATCAAAGGTAAGTTTTATTGAAATTATTTATAAAAATGTGACCAATTGTTAAATATGCCTATTTAGTACAAAAAAAGATCGAACTATTCATGAATTATTTAGTGTTAGTTCTGTTTTATACAAAAACATGTTAACAATTCTTTGACTGATTGTGTATTAAACCTATATTTTATTAAAAAAAACTTACGTTTTGTCGGTTTAGTTACATATATATTGACGCATCTTGAGAACCAATTTTGTAACCGATTTATTTATAGTAAAAAATCTAAATTTCTTTAAAATTATATTCAAACATTAATACTCACTTTATCAACTATTCCTACAATACATTATTTCATTATATAAAGCTATTTTCTTTGAGTAATAAGTCAGTTTGTAAGTTAAGTCAGGGTTGCTAAATCGTTTTTTGCGATTTCCCGAAAAACATATTTTTTGAGTTATGTCAGTGTATGATTAAGCGTGCGATATGTATATGTGTATATGTATAGTATTATATATATGTACGAACGTACTACCTCAATGCCTAATACAACAGTTTTATAATATATCATAGATTTTTAAGTTATGAGAAACACGTAAGCTATAAAATAAACAACATAAACATTTTATAGGTAGTTGCAAACTATAGGTAAAGTTACGAGTATAAACTATATTGCTGTGTGTCATGTCTAATTTATTAGCATTTTTTTTTGTTATATTCGGATGAAATACAAAAACACATAGTGTAAAATATTTTATACTAATTAGTAACACAATTTTTTTTCATTTTGCTCAATTGCATTTTGCATTCTGCTCCAGGGTTGTGGGTTCGATTCCCACCTGAGTCTGGGTGTAACATATATTTATATGTATATTTGTTGGCTGTTACCTAAAACACAGGCATTAAGATGCTTACATTAGGAACAGACGACCTGTATGACGACTGCGGACCGACCATGTGTGTTTGTTACACACACATGGTCGGTCCGATTTTATTAATATTTATTAACTAAAAGGAATAATCTCTAATAAATTATATTAATAACTATGATTGCATTTGAAATCTTTATTCGTCTAGTTTGATGATTTTGCCTACTGAAGGTGAGGTACAAGTATATTAAGGCATTGTTTCATTAGTGTCTGTACTGTATATGGTCGTGGAGCCGTTCAACGGAACAGGAACTAGTTATTATGTATCGCATAAGGTTCTTAACGTCGTCGCTTATGACGTTAGATCCTTTAAAAGCTTCTATTATTTAAATTAACATATTTATTTTAAAATATTCGGAAAATTATTATTAAATTATTTACAAAATATTGTTATAAATTATTCTTACTAGTAAATAAGTATGTACCTTTGCAAAGAAAATTATTGACAGCAACTAATGTAATATATAATCTGTAATAGACAACCATTATGCAAAGTTAAATAATCATTTTAGAAAAAGTTTTAACAATACCGAATCTACCTATTTCGAAGTAAGGAAGTATTTGCTTCTAATAATTTTTTAACAATTTAAAACGTTTGATCGTTTTTTAAACCTTTTTAAAACGGTATAATACTTGAAGCTTATTAAACTTTTACAATGTTATGTATGATTTGAATCAAATCTGGTACAAATAATATGTTATTATTTATCTATTATATGCGATCTTTTTGATGTTGGTGGTCAGTGATGAATTGTTATTTTTTATTCGATAAACTAAAAAATAATAAAAGAGTTTAATTATTCGTTTACCATTAGGTACTAAGCTACATTATTCAGACGTAATACGTATGATGGATGGGCTATAAAATATACGACTCATTGTAACAAAAAAGTAATAATTGACGTCAACTTGGGTTAAACCATGAGAGACATCATATTCAAGATTAAAAAAAAATACATTTTAAGGTAGAACTGCCGTCACCTGAACGTTCCCTAAAAGTCACATGGTGATCGAACCTTGACATTCCGTGCGGTAAAAATAATAATCTATTTTTGTATAACCGTTTTGTACGTTGTATTGAACCTTTTTACAAAGTACTAGGGTCCATTTTGCTTGTCGGTAATTTTGTTGGAATGCCCGCATTTGGGGTGTGTTGCCTGCCTGTCTTTAACGACGGTCGCCACCCCTGCTGTGTGCTTGCGCACGTGTCTTTGGAGGGTCGAAAGTAAGCAGATGTTCAAAATTGTAAAGCTCGCATTTAGAAGACTTCAAAAAAAAAAAATTATATGCTGTGCAAAATCATTAGAACTATTGTTAAATTAAAAATTCATAGCGCAAAAGGATGTGAGTAGCAAAATATTAACAAAAGGAATGCAATGCCATATCCATAAAAATAATGATGCGCTTGGTTAAGATAATTTCGAAGGCAGCGCAATGACTTGTACCTGAGCGGAATCAGTAGTCAATATTTATTGTTAACTAAAATTAAATAAAGTATTTTATAAAATTATAGCTTTTGTAGGTTTTTTTTTTAATTTAATTTTATTTTAAACGAAAAAATAAATAGGTATTACAGAGGAAATATAGATACTTATGAGAGTTATAATTATGTACCTACGATTCGTATTTATTACAACTTAAATTGATATACAACCTGTTATATTACCTATTTATTAAATAATATTCATTAAAGTATTCATCAGAATGTATAGTTATCCTGGATATAGTACTAAATAAAAAATAAGTACATGATCAATGTACAGGTCACATTGGGTAATCGAGCGAGGTATTATCGAGTCGTTATCAACGGGGCCGCGAGTGTGGAAACGAATGTTTAGAGGCGCATATCAGTCGCATTCCACGCTATTATGTTCGCGAGATTCCTTGCCATGCTCACTGAATGCCCCCGCTCCGAGTAGCGGCGGATTTTTTGCTTGGCGCGTTCGTAAATCAAACCGGTAGGTACGTACGTACTTACTCGTACTTATTTCGATAGTTACTTATTTGATGCTGTTGTCGGATGAACCTAATTGCGTTGTTTAAATTTTTTTCTTAAAAATAAACGAGTTCCATGTTAGTAAGCTATTAAGAGCGGTGTTTAGGGACTTCAATATTAATGTTTTATCATTAAAAAGATTTTGCATGATATTACTTAAAAATAATTTATTAAAAATAAAAACAATAGGAATTCCATTACATAGACAGTACATCAATTTACATATTTTATACTTACATTGTTTCCCACGATACAACACAATGCAGGGTCGAAAGTTTATGAGTTTATCACTTGGCAATAACAAACATGTAAAATGTAAATAACACTTAAGTCTTATTATAGATTTTGTGACAGTTCCCTAAGTTATGTAGGTAGTTAACTTATAACAATGTTATAAAACCGGCGAAGAATAAAAATCAATATGAAACGATTCGCAAAATCTACGCAAGGTAATGTTCTCTTCCAACACACGATTAGTAATAATAATGTTACACGACGTAAAGTAGTATACCGAGTTTTATCGCTTAATATCCATTTTCTTTTATGTAAAATATAATAGTATTTGTTGTTATTTTATAAAATCCAACTACCGCGCCACGACTCTGTTGACGAAATAGCCGCGTTTGACATTTGAGCCGTGCCCACTGCGATTGGAATTCGCGGAATGTCAAATATTTTCAGTGCTGCCATCTGTGTGAAGGAATTTCAAGCGCTCAAAGGCGGTTCACGAAGTACTTATCGTATTATGCGTTATTTAGATTAGAGCATTGAGTGACTCGGAATTACATTTTAATAATTGTTTAATTTTATGATTCTGGTATCAAAAATATAGTTTTTTCATGATATTAATATAAATTTTTAGATTGAGTTAACAAGTATGTTGCTTTTTATTGGAATGCGTCCAAGCTACTATCGCGTTTTTAAAATACAAAGCGTGATGGTAGGCCGCGCGTTTTACACAGGTTATCGACACATGGCGTGGAGGCGAAAACTAGGGTCGCCTTTCGGTGCGATGCCCACCGTAATATAATAGTCGTTGTGCATGTACCGTGGCCAAACAGGCTATCATTGTTTCGGTTCGTTACTTTAGATAAAATGTTTTATTTGAAACCAAGTATAGGTATTAAGATTCTGTTTTGTGTCGTTTAAATATTTCATAATTGTTATAGCTTATTATTTAAAGCTAGTTTTATGAATTCACTGCCATCTGTAGGTGATACTGTGAAATTTTATGATATGGATTAATATTTGTTGAGTTGAGTCGAGTTGCATTTACTTAACTAGATGTTGATGTTGGAAATGTGTACTAGATGCCGCTAACTCTTTTTTTTTTAGAGAAAAAAAAGAAATATAATGATATCATTTATTTATTATAACACAACTTTGAAAAGTTTATATTAAATACTAACAAATAATAGAAAAAAGCAACATATATAATAAATAACATTTTTTTTAAAATTGCAACTGAATTGAATGTGGCATAATTAAATAGTCCATTGTATTCTATAATTGTTTACAAAACACTAATAAGATTATAGACCAGTTATAAATTCAATCACATACTTATATGCCGGCTAAAAATATTTAAAATAAGTAATTAAATGTATGTTTAGATCCGTCGCGCCTATCTAATGTTTCTATTACTTTACTTACTATTACCACAGTACTCGTATATTTCTGTACTCTGTGCTATTACGGATATTACTTTCGCTTATATAAAAAAAAGAAAAAAAATGTATTCCACGATCTAATAAGCGTTAAAAGTTTTAGTTGCTATAATAAACAACACAAAATGCTTAAGCAAAAACTTAAATACAAAAAATTGCTGTGTTTCGGAGAGAAGGGCAAGACAGGCAGTGTAATTACTGGCACCGAGACTTTAACAACTTATGTCTCTGGATAGGCAACACATAAATGAGTTGCCTGGGCTAGTTCCAAATAAACTAGTTTATGTTCATGGACGTCAACCACTTACCATCAGGTGGAACGTCTGCCTATCCACTAACATAAAAAAAAGAAATTGCCTGTTCTTTCATAAAACTTTAAAAAGATTATAATAGTTGTTACCCATAAATTGTTATTTTTTTTTTAAATTGTAAATTTCGTTATTACCTATTACTTTATAATTGAAATAGGTACCTATTTATAAAAAAACATACAGGTATCCATGATTTTTTTTTCTTTTACAATTTAAAATTAAAGCAGCACTTATAAAAGCAGTCAATTTATGTATTATTTTTTTAATTCTTAAAAAAAAAATCAAGTATTCTGATAGTACCTAAGTATTGAGTCGCTATTTTTTATCAGTATAATCACGAAGAATGGATACACAGGAGAGCGAACGGTAGACGTAGTTCTATACAAATTTCACGGTACTTATGTACACAAAAATAAACAAAGATCATAGTTCTCTTTTTTGCCACTGGGTGCGCGAGTATTCGTGAGGTACCGATACTATTATTATAATATGTGTAATTAAATATAGGTAGTAGTTCCCTAGAACAGTTTTATTTTAGTTGCATATTTAATAAATATAATTTTATGTATTGAATGCTAATATTTTGGAAGATGAAATAAAACAAAACGAATTCAGAAATTTTATTAAAATACATTGTTTTTTATTTTTGTACTAATAGTAATTTTATCTAGAATTCTCTGAATCATCTGATTTCTTGGACAGAAGTATTGATATTTCTTCTCTACAAAAGATAGTAGAGCATGATAATTGATGCTATGCTAATTATGTGAATTGTCTGCGAGGCTTCTTATGATATTTTATAGCTGAAAAATATATGAAAATAACTATAAATTTTATTATTCTAAATAGTTATTTTGAAAAAAAAAATTTTTCACCGACTACTATTATCATAATTTATCAAATATTTAATTAAAATAACTTTATATAATATGAAATAAATTTTTTTTAAACAAATATACTTAATCTTATAACATTACATTATATTTTTAATATTTATTTAATAATTTAAAAATTACGTACCTGTTATTAAACTAAAAGTTTAACCTTTAATTTAATCTCCAAGAGTATTTTATGTTGGTGATGACTCAAAGTTATTAATAACAAGTTACTACAAAGTTTAAAGATAAAAACAATATAAATAATTGAAAAAATCTTATGACATATTATCATGTTGACTACATGTCAAATATCTTTAAAATGGTGGCCTGGCGGAATGTTTTTGTCTCACTTTTTTTCTCATAATTATGTTAGAGAGACGAAAATTATAAATTACATTATTTTACTATTTAAATCAATAATCGCACACCTATAGCAACCAATAGAAAGGTTAAAAATGAACTAATAACTCAATTTTCAAAATTCAGAGCTGTCAATAGCAAGAAGCCTTCCCGCGTAAATTACAACTTCGATCCTAGCGGACTCTAGGGGCAAAATAATTATCTACTACCTAAATTGATGCCATTCTTTTAACATTACGTTCGCACTCCTTATATATCCATTCTTCGTGAGTATAATAAACATTCCGAATCACTGTTATTGTTTTTATGATAATGCTTTACTATAAATTAATACTTTTAAATTTTTAATAATTATGTTACATTTGAAGTCATCTCATGACATAACATGCTTTATTATAGGAAATCCCACTTTTTCTATAATATGGAATATATTATCCCTTAACCCGCGACTTAATTTATATGGTCAGTCCTTTATAACTTTTAAAAGTTTTTAATGATACAAATAAAACGAAATAAAATTACTTAATGGGAAAAATAGATGGTACGATATATATTTTAAGGGGTCTAACACTTTTAGGAAAGTTAAAGATAATTCACAATTCATGATTATTCTATACTAATAAAATATTAAATAGATATAATATAATATTTAATCTTATTCTAAGCATCTCACTAAAGAATGATTTAGGGCAATTAGTATATTTTATATATAAACAATTGTTAAATTTCTTTGGTTCTTTTCGAGTATAGTGTTAACACGTATTATGATTATTTAAGATGGAATAAATATATTTAAATATCTATAACTTACTTATTTTTGAACATAACCGACTTTTTAGCAAATACAAATTTAAATGAAATAGGTACTTAGGTAAACTTAAAATATAATTTTGTATTTTTAAAACGAAAGGCTTTTAAGATGACCTTAAAAATGTTATAAGCTTGTAGATACCCATATTTATTATGTTAAAATATTCCATCTTATATCATCATTTATTTTCCTCTTCATTTCATGTTTATTTTTAAAGCCGCTAAAAGAAAATAATTTAATTAAAATGTACTTTTTTTGTTACATTAGACATAATTATATTCTATTCATAAGGTGTGCTCTCACAAAATACTGTTTTTTATTCTGAAATAACATAATAATATTATTTTAAATACATATTTAGTGCTAAATTTTATAAGGATGACAATTATTTTTTGAATCATTTTGTATTGTCTATGTTTTATATAAAATAAAGAAATCTATCAAAAAACGTAAACGAATCGTCGAAACCGAAACTATTTTTTACATACATATATGGCCTCTGTTCGTTCATTTGTCACACGTTTGACACTGCCGATAACTTTCGTATAAAACATTTTATGAGTTTACAAAAGAAGATAATTTTACATTTGTTATATTTAAAGAACAGAATTTTTCTACCGACAATTTGATCGAGTAGGATGCCTCGATTTTATTTTTGACCGATTTATTTTGTAGGACGTGTGCGTTACAAATACAAACTTCAGGCCGCGTTATATTCCTACCTATAATTTTTTATATATAACAGGGTCCTTCCATTACGCTAAAAAGGTGTAATAAAAAATGTGTTCTTACTAAGTTTTCCTAATTTTTTATATTTATTTTGTATCTTAAATAATGACATTCATATTTTAAAATTCTATGTAGAGCATCAAAAGATTCAAGTTTTTTTAATGCAAGTATCAAAATATTTCAATAGAATTAGTACTGTCAAAAAACCCAAAAAAAAAATTAAGAACATTTTTATAATAATTGAACACATTTTCCTAAAAAAACAACGTATAATTAGATATTGTGGATATTAGTTTGACTACTACACCAAAGTCACTCGTTTTAATCGTTAATTTCTATTTTAACATAAAACTTATAGGTACACTCACACTTCAAATAATTTAACACTGTGTGTTAAATAATAAAAAAAATAAAAAAAAATAAAAACAAGACAGGGTTTAACTGTTTTCAGTTTGTGTAAATTCTATTGAAACAAATTGATTGTACCTTTATTACCTAATATACATTAGTGTATACATACCCTATCTAGTGGTTAATTATATATTTTCTTACGAACAACATTTAACTTCGATAATTTTTTGATATTTCTATAGGTATAATTACACTTAAAACTTCAAGGGGACGGTTCAAACGTGTCAAATAAAATATGGTTTAATAATGTTATTTTGGTGTTGTACACAAAGACATGAAAATATAGGAAGGTTTACAAGGAACTATAAATGCTGCTATATAATGCTAATGAATAATTTTTATGTAATATATATTAATTTAAATATATAATATTAAATTAATTTCGTATACTTACTTCATTTTTTTAGATGCAGGTATTAAATTATTTTATTAAAAAAAATCTTCACTGATCGTGTTGTTAGTTTATACAATATAATGGCACGAATAATGTTAAGAAAATATACTTACGTAATAGGACGTATCGTTTTTAAAATTAAAAAGAATTTAAAATCAATATAGTAATATGAGTCTCCTTATTATATAATTTGATAGATATAGTACGATATTATACTATATATTATATAGTAACTTATAATGCCTGCCTGGCAGTGTCACTACCAAGTCTTATCCGTCTACCTATAGTAGACATTACAATAACAAAATTATGGGGGTTTAAATATAAAAAAGCAGTTTTACATTTCGAGTGTACCTATTTAATTTTAATGATTTCTACTTTTTCTTTAAAACTAATAAGGGAAAAAATGACTAGACAAGCGACGACTATTTCACATAACGTAAATGCAATAAGAATAATGTCTAATGATGTGTCATTTGTTTTTTGACGAATCTTCTAAAAATTCTACATTAATTGCAACGTACATCATATAATCTAATCATTAATTACTCTCTATTTTTACTAAATTGTTTTTATAGTAATCTAATTGAAGTAAACGATATGTTACAACGAAAAATCTGTCACACATATAATCTATTGCTCGTAAATGCATCAGGCAGGTAAAATATTTTCAAGGAAAGTATAAGTAGTAGTTATTTATTAGATTTGATCAAAAATATTCCACTTAACATAAATCGTTCATTGTCGAAAATAATTTTTATATTTCTTTAGAATTAACACATTCTGTATACGAATCACGATTTACTTACACCTCCAATTATAATTTTGCTAGTAACACCATAAATCCCGTGTCTCATTGTAAAATTTAGGCACTATTCTCGTTTACAAACATTACTATTAGTCGTGGGATCGATTCCTACTGATCTTGTCACTCGAGAGTGATTAGATCACGATAAGAGAAATAATTAAATCACACAATTTTCCGTGCTTCCTTTTTAGTTTTATGAGTAATGATTTTTGTGTTTGGATATAGTTTGTCTTTTAAAAATCTGGGGTTTTATAATTGTATTGACAGACAGACAATTTACAAACTCTTTCTGTTCATATATATGTAGGTATATATTTCTGTATATTTACAAGGTAGCATAGCTATTTCGAAATGAATTTGACGCCTCTTTTGATGCATCGAAAAAAATTTTGATTAAGTGCATTGCTTGTTAATCAATTACTATTTTTGAGCTTAATTTAAGTTCTAAAAATAAATACATACATAATTTTGAATAAGCTATCGCCCGTTTTGGGACGGTTAAAGTTATTACAAGTCTAATAATTATGTAAACAGTTAAATTCCAATATATAATATAATATACAAATATGATAGGGCATTTAATTTAATATAATTACTTATAGTATTTATTATGTCAACCGTATTGAAATATAATTGTATTTGTAAAATGATATGTTGCCATATTTTTGTATATACTTATGCAGTAATAAAAATATACCCTTAAAGTAAATTCTGAATATGGAAGGATTGTATTTTTTGAATAAAATAGGCCCTAATGAAAATAGATTTTTAAAATTTTGAAGCAAAATATCAAAACATCAGCATTAGTTTTTACTAACTTAACTTAGACATCGAAATAATTAATTATAGGTTTGAAATAACATAAATAAGTATTAGCAAAAGCAACAATAGCAAGAATTTTTGGATCATTATATTCAAAATTGGATGTAGTCGAAACATAATTTTTTAATAGATTTAGAGAAACATCTGTCTAACGAAATTCAGCGGCCTGTCGCCGGACATGACGGGGCGTTTATCGTAGTCGTAATCATCGAGAGGTATTCCAGTACACGGCGTCATTTGCAACGGTCTCGAAGAAGAGGAGGCACCACATCTCCTGCAGGTTGTTCGTCTCACTCCTAATGGTCTTCGCCACCACCACATGCCTTCGATAGATGCTTCGTAGCTCGCTTTGTCTGAGCGCCGCGATTCGTGTGTGTCGGACCAAGTCGACGTTTCGCTATCACAAGGTGTGACCGGAGCGCTTCGGGTCGGTTTAGGTTCGTAATAATTAATGGATTCTTCAGACAGGGAGCCGCGTCGCTGTAAATTTATCATAAATCTGTATAGATTAAAGCTTATATAATTCGAGTATTAAAAATATTTTTAAAATTAAATCTTTGTTATTTAACTGTGTTACATATACATATTATTTTATATTAGTAAGGTTAAAATAAATTATTATCAAAAATAGTAGAAAAATGACTAACTAAACATGATTACTTATTCAATTGTATGTCAATATAATGTATAATAGAATAAACAGTAAATGCAAAGTCTAACAAAGAAGAAGAAAAAATCCATGGATTGTTTATCAAATTCGAAATATCTTTTTTACTTTTTCCTTTATTTCATTTTTCTTACCTTTATGGTATTGAAGTGGGGTAGCTTAAAGCGTCACACCTCCTGTAAGAATTTTACCGGGCACACACCTTGACGGTTGTCACCAGATCGAATCATCACCATACCATCAACTTCGTCACCCACTTGAATCACTATCTGATCACGAAGCAGCATCAATCCATTATCACCGTCAGATACCTGAATTTTTTTTAATAATTTATAATATTATATTCGGGTTGTTTTTTTTTAATTTTTTTTATATAGATTGACAAAATATTAGTTCGAGGAAAAAGTTTCTTCGTATTTTATAGACAACTTCAAGACATTTTTTACGAGACAAAGTTTAACTATATTTAATAATAATATATATTATGTGACATTTATTCGATAAGATGTTTCCATCTTGTAGAAATTTTGGGATTTTTGATCAAAAAATGCGACAGTAATTTTGACAGGTTTCTCTTGATGGTAACCTTACACTAACCAAATACATGAGTCAATCAGATGTTGATTAATTCCAACAATTTTTTCTCAATTTCCTGCTTCAGTCTCATTTTCATTAGTTGTTGGCAGTAAAGATCTGAATCGATGGTTTTACCAGGCGGTAAAAGCTAATAATGAACGATGCCCTTCCAATCCCACCATACACACAGCATCACCTTATTGTGAGTTCATCCGGGTTTCGATACAGTTTGTAGAGCTTGACTATCATTTGACCATGATCTTTTTAGGTACTTTCTTGTCGTAGGTAATCCACTTTTTATCACCAGTGATCAATCTTTTAAAAAATGGTTCAGTTTCATTACGTTTTAATAGAAAATTGCAAATGAGTACACGATTCATTAGCTTTCTTGTGAGTTAGTGAGCTCATAGTGCAACCAAATATTGAGCTTTTTTGTAGAGTCAGACTTTTTCAAATCTAAACTGTTTTGTGGTCGATCCTCAGTCCCTCGGCTATATCGTAACTATATTTCCATTATATGTACCTACATATATTTATAACTATTATTCCACTTTTTCAAAAATGGTATCAACTTTATCCGTATGACGCGTCCAGAGCGAGTTGCATCTTTGATCTAACTCCCAGACTCAAAAAGCTTGGAAATAAGTTTATTTTACTCTTACTGACACTGCATTAGGTCCATAAATGTAAAAAAAAAAATCTTGGCTTAAATCGCATTTTTCCCTTCTTTGTGTGGAGGGTAGAGGTAAGGAGCACAATATAATATGGCTGTTTGACACAAAAAGTGTCCACAAAAAAGGATTAAATTAAGGTGGTGCTGGTGTAGTGGAGGGTATGAACTGAACTAAACTTTTTAGATGGCTTAAAGTTTGCTGAGCGGAAGTAAATATAATTTCAAATATTTTCATAGACTAGAGTAGTTAGTAAATCTGTTGTAGTTGAAAGTTAAATGGCTAGCAAGTTAAATAAATTATCTAACCGGTCCTCTGGTAGGACAACGCCATCTTTATTTAAGGTTATTTCGGGGACACTTTTCCTAACAAAAGATTGTGCTCCTTACCTCTAATCTTTACGTATACTTTTTTGTAATAAAACTTTAGAATATATCTAATTTCTTCGTTAGATTCACTCATCTTAACGAACAGAAAATCAATTGAAAAATGGGGGAACACAGTTTTTTTACTTTTCTTTTTCTTAATGTCCTATATTTATTGATATTAAAACCATTCAGATACAAACAGTACAAACAAAGAGATTTTTCTTCAATTTTATACATACAAAATACGAAAAAACTTTTCCCCCGACCTATTATCATAAGCCTAATTAATTTTGAATTTTGTTAATGAATTTAATGTGAATCCTTCGTATCGCAATTTGACAGACAAAGTTAAATTGCTATAATGAAAAATAATATTGCTATTTCAGACACTATTTAAAACAGTAAGTTAATGTATTCAAAGTATCTATCGAATTAATATGTCAAAAGGATTGATAATAAAAAGAGATTTGTTAAGTATTCGTAAAACATTACCAGTTAGTTTTAAGAACTTCTCAATACCTGCAGGTTATGAGTAACTTGCAAAGGTCTTTCTCCCGCTTGAAGCTTAGTACAGTATTTTGATGGAAAGTATCCAATCTTGCCAAGACATTTTCCCTTCCACCAGTCCGGATCAGATGTATCGATAACGGTAACCTTGTAGCCCGCCTTCAAATCTAACTCATCGACGTGACGCGATTTGAAATTGTAGAGAATCACGTACAAATTTGTTGGCAAGAGTCGTTGATGTTTCTGAAATGAAAATATTATTACAGATTATTGCCTAATATTTTAGAATATTTTGTACTAGTTTCTGCCCGCAGCTTCGCCCGCGTGGATGTCGGTTATCGTTACCAAAAAAAAAGTATCCTATGTTACTTTTAATACCAAGAATATGTGTACAAAGTTTCATGATGATCGGTTAAGTAATTTTCGCGTGAAAGTGTAACAAACAAACTTACTTTCGCATTTATAATATTAGTATGATAATAACCTGTCCTAAGAAATTCGTTGGATACAAGCTATGAAAACGGTGGCTATTAGAAATCAATACAGGAGTTCAAGAAAAAATAAGTCTAAGGAATATGACAATCAATATAGTAAATACTTACGCTGTGTTGTTTGACTGGTGAAGGACACGGACTAGCACTGTTCGATGACAAACTCTTATCGGGTTCATCGGGCAGTTCGACACTGCTCATACGGCCTCCTCTAGCACTCAGAAGCCGTCGGCTGTGCACCGGAGACGATGGCGCTGTTTACGATCATTGAAGGTTATATTGTTTAATGGAAGTTAATAAATAATACGATGAAAACGATTAATCCCTAAATTCATTAGTAGGAAAAATCAACAACGTTTAGTCTTTTGAAAGTCAATCATCAATTACTTACTTCAAAGATCTTTTGTGTCAATATTTCTGTTTAATTGTCTTTTTCTTACTCTGTTTTATGAAGGAATATTAAAAATGCTTTAAATGTTGATTGTATTGAAACGTAAGACTTCAGTTTTATTAGATCTCTTCAGGATCGTTTGCTTTCATAGTACTTAAGCGATAAACTTAAGGACTGAAACTTTTTTTTTACTTTTTAAATTTCTTTTTGTTTATTTAGTCCTTAATTGTTTGTCGAAGGTCAATTCTTGTAATAGAAATTTTAAAAGGTTAATCTTAGGTTCGATTAAAGCTTATAGGTTTTTTGTTGCTATGTAATAGACCAACATTAAACCATATTGTAACATAATTTTTCATTATTTTACTCAAGTACAACTAATTGCCCGTTGGAACAGAATACTAATAATATATATTTAAATGGTGTCGGTAATATTTTCCGAGTAATAGAAATCAAATATAATATTTAAGTTGTTTCTAATTCACATAAAAAATCGTTATGACATGGTAACTGATAAACATGCAACACTGTAATAACAATGATCACAAAACAAGCTATTTATACCAACTTATCTTTAAGGGCCGCAAGGCAAACAGTGATGTACTTATTTGTATACAATAATGAATTTTGTTATCGTTGATAAGCATTTTATTAGCTCTTCATTTTGTATTATAATAAAAGAATGTACATCGTTGTATGCTTTTTATAAGCAGTTGCCAAATAATATAAAACTAGTAACTTAAAATACTTCCCACTTGTGTTACATTGAATGTCAATTATATATATAGGTGGTCAACGTACATGACTGAGTATGAGCATAGTGGTGAATCATGGGATTACTTATTTTATAAGAGCCATATCTCATGCAATGCGTTCTGTAGTCACCTAAAAGTAAGATAAATGCAAGTTAATAAACACATGCAAAAATAAAGTAAATCAGCGATAAATGAAAGATAGTACATACATCTTTTGTTTCACGTAAGGCAGGACCATTATAAAAATTCTGAACATTTTATCAAATTAAAAATATATTAACTAGAAAGGAATAAAACAGAATCACAAGACTTTAAGACTTTAGGGTTACCATTGTACGACGTAGAAAGCACATCATCAGGAAAATTCAGTAGAGCGTAGACGGCAATAATTTGCTAATACAGACAAAAGCTAAGCCAAGGATAAAATAGAGATGGAGGAGAGGCGTACATTTAACACTGCTTGTGGATACAAGACATCGCTTTTTGAGATCACATAAATATCTTTTTGAGTCCAAAAAACCCGACAATATGAAATTTTTGCAAAGTAAGTAGCCATCTTTGCAATAGATTATTATTTATTCAATAAAAATATACAATAATGTATTCGTATATCTATGGAGGAGGAAGTGTTTAACTTCTTTTTTTTTAAATTATTAAACAATCAGAAACAGTTTGAAAATAGCTGAGAAGATGTCAACACTGTGTTGCGTTAAACAATCGCCACGAACAACTTAAACATCTAACAAGAACATTAAATTGTAACTCATTAACTTCATTACTGGAAGATACAAAGTTATATTTTTTTAACGTATTTATTTATATAAAAAAAATTGTGGTATTTAACGTTACTGCATTTTGTATTGCAAAGCCGGCTATGTTTTAAGGGATTTATTTAAACATCCCCGTAAATTGCAATAAAATCTTGCAATTTGCAAGGCAATTTGTACAGTAAAACGTCTGAAGTCATGGTTTTTTGAGCTCATTTGTAATTACTGGCGATGGTCGTACATAATACTCTGCTACCCTGCGCAGGCTGGTCTCGCGGGCGACGTCTGAGCTCTCCGCACTCCGGTGAGTCCAGTGATACGCTCTTCATCCTAAGGTTCAACTTTTGGCGCCTCGGCGAGTGCGGCGCTATAACAGTCATGCATTATCAGCATCAGGCACTTACCGCTACGACCAATACTAACTCCATTTCTGGCTTGCGTTTTACGTAAATGAAATGAAATACTATTATGTCCAATGAGAACTTTATGGAAATATTTGTTATTCATTGAAAGTGAGCTCGACTAAATACTTTAACCTTCAAGCGAATCAATTGAATCTTAACTATAATGTCACTTTTCTATTTATAGTATAAGCTATTTAAACTTGGCAATATTATACACGTTATTCAAGAAACGCAACCTTTTCAATATATCATACTTGCATTTTGAAGAGGTTTCGTTTGATCTTACAGACTAGATTTTAATCCACATATAATTAAAAATAACAAATATATTTTGAGTGCATAAGCATTGCAAAAAATATTTTAAAAAAATATCAAAAAATACAAATGTAAGGTATGTAATGTAAAATGGATCAAGATGCACAAACGTGAAATTTTGCATGGAGTTTACGTGACGAAACCTACTGATAACTACAAATTTTATCAAATACTAGTAAATTACTTATATATACATTGAAATGGTACTTTTAAGATTTAAACAAATATTAATAAACAATTTGAATAAGTAAGGCCTTAGTTGCTCGTTACCGGTAGATAGGTTTGATACAATTAAGTGTCATCGTACGAATGAATCAAAGAAGATGCAACGAATCTCTCAATACACAAGTGGTCTACAAGGATTCGCTTATGTACAAATTATTATGGTACCAGGTAAGGGACTGGTGCGGTCCGCCTGCCTCAACATTTGGGCACTCTTGGAGTTCCTCATCGAACCTGCGTAAATAAAATAAATAATATCTATGCATAATGTTAAAAGCACTAATTCCTAACTTCGGTGTCGCCCTGTAAACTCAACAAACCAAATCAAAAAAAGCGAAAAGGAAAAAATTATCATTGTTTAGGTCCAAATTACAATAAATCTATAATTGACGATTTCTTTAGAATGTCTTGTTTTTCAATGTGTTAGTGACTCGTAAAGAGAGTGTAGTTCTAAACCCTTGTGATTAGTATTTGTTATTTACACTTTATTTTTTGCAATTTAGTGCAAGTGATAGTTAATAATTAGTGATTTTAAAGATAATCGCTGAGAGACATATGCATGCGATCCTCAGCACGACACGCGCCAAGCCATGCACCACTTACGGTAAGAGGAGTAAAGACCTTTATATTCATATTTAAAGTGCAAAACTTATACAAGGACCCAAAAAAAAAGCTGTTCTGTTCTGACTTTTATTGTAACAGTAACAATACATAATTATCACAGAACGCGGGGCGTTTCGGGGTAACAATAGTTTCGCGTGCGGTTCACGAGCGGGCCAGTAACCGCACCAAGTCAGTGCTCTATTCATTTGAAAGATATTTCAAAAATATTTTTATTTCCTGACAGCAAATTTTTAAGATCATATTTTCTTGCGAACGCTGGCCTGGGGCTTGAGAATCGAAGGCGGGGGATCGCCGTTTTCATTTATGAAACATAATGGCTGTCCAAATGGGCGTGTCGTTGTTTCTTCAAATTCTGTAAAAATGAAGGGCGAAAAAAATATAAATAAAAAAAGAACAAATAAATAAAAACAAAATATAAAATCGAATAAATGGAGATGATATCGAGTTAGAATTTGTTCCATGACACATCCAGTGGGAGGACGGGAGTAAGCATCTATAGCGTGTTCATTGAGCTTTATCTAGATTACCCTATTCTTTACTAACACCGCTATTGCGACACATAATAAAAAATAATACAAAATAAAATCACATAACGAAACGAGGCTTCTTAGCCCAATAAGAAGACGGGACAAATAAAGCTCCATTGCGGTGAGACAGAGCGATGCGCTACGACAGCCGTGGGCGCGTACTTTCTGGCAGAGAAACAGATCGGTGCTGCGGTGACCCGCGGCGTGACTTCGATCCCCACATGGATAAGCTCTTGACACCAGCGAAGAGACGCCGCCGCACTCCACTCTCGGGCCGTGGCGCTGCGCCTATCGACAAGCACCGCTCAGTATCGACCGCACCCCGCCCCCGCCCTGCGCCCGCGATTTAGGAATGCGTGCAAACAAATCGATACTACTGAAAACGAGTGAATTAAATGAGCGAAGCCGCCGCGCGACCGTCGTGCGTCGCTTTCGGAGCCGAGCGACGCGGACAGTCGGCGGCGAGCGCGCATCGAGCCGAGAAGCGAGCGAGTCCGGGTGCGGCACCAGACCTGAGCTGGAGGAGACGGGCTGCGGTGCCACTGCCAGGCCGGTAGTTGGGCGCGCCGGAGAGCGCGCGGGCGGCGGCTCTTCCGGCGCCGAAACGCGCACTACAGGGCCCCCGCGAGCATCCCCGCCACCCGGCTTCGCTATTTCATTGGCACGCTTCAGAACTTGATAGGTCTGATCCACTTCCTCCTCTGAGCACCGATCGAAAGGTTAATTCAGACGCCATTGATACTACGAGTTATAAAGGTTTTTGAGGAGCGCAGCGACGGATACAGTCGTAGCACTTTAGTTAGTAGTGATTGTCTGTAATGATACCTGTTCTTTGTCTAGAAGGACAGTACTTTAAAATTAGATTAGTAGATAAAAGGAGGGCTAATAAACGTGATAGGGGTCAATCCGTGTAATACTGTACCCTCATCATAGTAGCTATCGAAATCATCGTCAAACTCGACCGATCTTTTGAAAGAGATCTTGGTAAGTCTCTGTCCTGGCAGCCAGCCGTCCTCCACCCCTGGACAATGTTAAGTTAGTGTCCGATTGTGATCCGTGTGAGTATTGGAAACTGTGTGAGTGTATGCAAGCTTCTAAGCAGTGATAATATAAATTTAATTAATTCTTTTGGTACAGTGCCCGGCTAAGCCGTAAAGTTGAACCAGATTAAGTTATTAATACATACATGAATAATTACTTTTTAAAATACGAGTACATTAAAATGTTTAGGTATTACACTTATTTTTCATACTGTTGTTAATTAAACTTACCATCCCTGATAAGTTAAATGTAAGACATGTCGAATAACACTTTGACAAAAATAATAAATTATATTATGTATTTATATGTACATGGTCGCATTTTTATTTTATGTTGGTTATTTCTGTCCTTCTATATGAATGAACTCTTTATAGGTATCATTATGTTATTGATTAAAGGTAATAAATTTGGCAAATACTTTAATAAACTGATATTAATTAGTTCAGCACTTTGTAACCTTAATGGCAATATTTCTAACTGTTGACTTACTTTCTTCATCAAATGCTGCATCTTGGATTCTATGCGCCTCAATTTCAGAGGTGCTCTTTTGCCTGCGTAGCAGTCGAGACTTCGTTTGGCATTTACCGACTTGCGGCATACAGTCAGTATGCACGTTCATCTTACAGATCCTGCATCGGAGTCCTTGCCGAGTGTGTCCTGCAACAAAATAAATATTGATAGTATACTTATGTTAAATATTTTAACGACATTAGTAATAAATAGGGTACCAAAAAATAGAGTGAAAATCTTTTATTATCAAACAATTACCTACAGATGTTTCCGTATAAATAACAAAAGATTTTATTATAGCTCGCCATTTTTACTGTAAATATTGAGCATTTTGAAATATAGTTTTTTCTAGGGAAGCAATTTCCGTTGACCAGAATTATTATAAATACATATCTTTGTTTGGCATTGAAAGATGGAATACTCTAGACTATAATAAAAATACGTATACGAGGGGGATCCGAAAGTAATGATAATCGGCTATTTCCAGATAGCATAAAACTAAAAAAAATTGCTGGCTTATATACCCACTACAACAATAAAAAAAATAAAACAAAAAATAAACAGACAACATAACATATCAACATAAAAAAATAAACAGGTAAACATAAAAAAATAATATAAACAGACCAGGATTTCTAGGAGGCGCATTCATTTGAATACGAAATGGCAAATTAGAGCTGTGATCAAGTACCTTTGTTTAAAAAATTATGTCTATCAAAGACATACATAATGTCTTGGTGGATACATTGAGGAACTCATATTCTACACTTGCACGCTGGGCAAAAGAATATAAGCTGGGCAGAAAAACCACTGAAAATAAATATGGCGAGGGATGCTTTCCCAATCTCTCATTGAAGATAACTTGAAAAAAGTCGAAGATGTTTTTATAGTAGATCGAAGAGTAATGACCATCAGGAATATAGCTGAGAACACAGGTATTTCATACATCAGCGTTCAAGGAATCCTTACAAACGTATTGTATATAAAAAAGGTCTCTACGCCTTGGGTAACGAGAATGTTAACCGAAGAATAAAAAAAGAAACTAATCGACATTTCGAGAATGAATCTCGAGAAGTTTTAAACCGATTAGGATTTCTTTTTGTCACGTTTTGTAATTCACCATTTTGATCCTAAAACAAAACAAGAGTAGATAACTTTGAAACAAGCCTCCTTACCGACGGCGAAGAAATTCAAGGTGTCATGTTTGGTTGGAAAGGTTATAGCGCCGGTTTTTTGGGACGCTGAAGGAATACTATATCAACCGTTGGATATCCACTGCCGAATATATACCTCCCCCTCGATCATGATCTATAATCATGGTCGAATACTTGAAAAAGTGAGCCACTATTAAATGCTCACACTACACAGACCAAATAAGAAGATTACGGGCGGCTATATAAAACTGCGAGCTAGAATGCTGTGTCACCAAGATAACGCACCTGCTCGGAAAGCCGCAGTTGCGATAGCTGCCATTCAAGAAAGGGGATTCGCATTACTTGAACACCTAATAGGGTGTTCACTAAATTTAGCCCTCAGTGACTTTTATTACTTTCTTCGGCTCAAAGAACAGCTTCGAGGTAAAAAAATTGAAGAAGATAGCAAAGTGATGGTCGCTATTGAGGCGTTTTGGGAGAGTCAAGATAACGAATTTTTTGTAAGGGTATCCTCGGCTTAGAAAAAAGAAGGACTAAATTTTTTGACTTGTTAGAAGACTATGTAAAAAATAAATTCACACAAAAACCATAACCCTTTTATATTCATTATTATTATTTTTGGATCACCACTCGTATATTTTACTGGAAAACAACATATTTATGTCACTTTATTATTTTTGATATCTACTCGTACTTTGAAAAATCTGGCGCGGAAATATATAATCGGTTTTTTGTTGTTCTTTTTTGTATGGGTGATTCATTATTTAGATGGTCCCAGTTTTTAAAGCAAATTTAGGAGTTTCGGTGATTATGCGTAATATCGTATTTTCGCTTATAGAGTAGCAGTCTCAAGCGGCATAACTCGGCATTTAAACCTAAGTACTGATGGAACACTCTGTCTGTCTGCATTAGAAATGTGTAAATTTTACTTTTTTTTAATCTTCGAAAACGTGCAAATCAGGGGTGGAATGAGTTGTTTACCTAAAGCTGCTGTTTTACTTCCTTGTATCGTTTATACATTTTGCAAATTGTTTATTTTATTTACGAAGGACACATGTTGTTTAGGATACACGGCTGTTTCATTGTTCAATATTTATAAGTATAATATCACCTCTATCATTTTCATCGACTGCGAAAGTTAATTATTTCTTCTCCTTTTTCCTAGGATGTCAAGACGTTGCCTTAAATTTAGCGGTATCCTTGAATATACTCAGTGTGTCTCTTCTGTCTGAACATCTTCTACCGTGTTTGTATTAATGTCCTCTAAGCAGGTGAATATATATTATTTTGACAGTTTGACCACTTTCAAAAAGCACACATTCCTTTTCACCATTTTTCCAACCAAAATAACGCAGAGTTAATTTTTTTTTGGCCAAATAAAGGTCTCTTAGGGCCTGTTTGACCGGTTAATATTATTATATGCTATAAAGTTTCAAATAGTTTCAGATAGTTTCAAATAAGACGTGTAATTGTATCCAACAGATAAGTTTTTGATATATTTTTTATGTTTCACCATCAAACTCCACTTTATGTTTCAGATATTTTTATTCGCAACCTGTGAAAGCAAGGGTCGTTGTTTCTTAGTTTTATTACTTTCCACGACAATTTCATGGAGCAGAAATATGTGACTTGCTTCCTATAATATTTATTTATAATATAGTATATTATTAAATTGGTATTTATTATTGTGGGTTATGGTGACCTCTAGGCCTATATAGTGACCTCTAGGCCCTAAGTTTTCATTCGAAACAAGAAAAAACTTGAATGCCTTTAGTTTGGCTTGTTATAATATAAACGAAATAATTCATTATTTCATATTTTAAGTTTAGCTTATTCCACATGAATTGTCGCGGGCCAAAAATGTCGGCCGATGACCTTATTAAAATAATTAACCTCGTTATAAGAACTAGGTATATATAATAATTAATTAATATAAATAATTTTTCTACTTCAATAATATTTTTTATTCGAGTAAATTAAATGTCAAATTTTATTAATTGATTAATCGTTTGACCGATAGGATTTCCCATCGGCAATTCATTAAGTGCCTTAAATTACTTACTTTTAATATAAAATTTATTTATATATTGTATATATTATACTCCCTTAGGTTATAAATTATTAATTATATCAAATCCTATTTATAACATAGTTAAACACCAATTAACGTAATAAAAATGGATGAACTTTCAAATAACACTTTAAGTTTTGCGTTGTTTAAGCCAGTCGACAATACCTTTTTTTTTTTTTTCGCTGTGAAATGCATTTACGCATCCCGCTGCCTGAGGGCGACGGGTATGTGGGACTCGCTAACACGGCAGAACGTGCCAGAATACCGCACTAAAACCCAGCGGTGCCCTTATCGTCGTAGTGGGGCGCCACGGGATCGCTTTCGCATGCAACCGTGACGCCCCGACGGTTGGCCCGCCTATGCGGACCGCCTTCGCCTATAGAGCGCTCGCGGGCACTGTGAGCGCTCTATTGCCCTGGTGGCAAGTGGGAGGATGTGGTGTCCTCTCCCACTCTATTACGGAGGGTAGAGGAGTGCGTATTGGCGTCTCCTCCTCCCTGGTCGTCTTCTGCGGGGCGAGTCAGCGTGTGCGGCTGCTTCCCGCTCTCGCTCCGCGGCCTCCTTCAGTGCCATGACCTCCTCACAATATGAGGTCACGGCCGACCAGCACCTCTCGCTGTCAAGCATGCAGCGGACCACACTTGACAGCGAGAGGTCTCCACCTATCACTGCCACCAGGGCCCTGCGCTGGGGTTCCCAAGTGGCGTATTCCTCCAGGGTGTGACGCGCCGAGTCGATTGGCGCGCCACACTCGTGGCAAGCAGGGGTGGCTCCTTTCCTAGCGATTTGGTGCAGGTACTTACCGAAGCAATCATGCCTGGTAAGCAGCTGCGACAGCCGGAACGTAAGCACCCCATGCCGCCTGTTGACCCAGCGACGAAGGTGAGGACGTATAGCGTCCACCGTCACTGAGCCCGCCGCTGGGGACCCCAGATCCTCCTTCCACCATTGGATCAGTGCTCTCTGAGCTAGAGCCCTGATCCTGCCGACTTGGTCCACACTTGGACGTTCGCCATTCGCTCTCTGCCCGGACCGGAACTGATACACCTTCGCGAGCACCTCCGCCTGGAGTTCCCAGGGCGGATCGCCCGCGAGAAGTGACGCCGCCGTCCAGGACACCGTACGGTATCCCCGTATCACCCTTACCGCTATAACCCTCTCAGTCGACAATACCTACATCATGAGGAAACCTGAGCTTGAGCTTGAACATGAGCTTACCGTAATAGTAGAAGAGGCCTTTTCCAAACGTTTACAGGCTTTACGTGTACAATTTTTAACCCAAAAGTAATATATATCGATTTATTAATTACAAAAATATTCACACTATATACATATATATGTAGGTATATACAGCATATGTGAATATATCGACTAATAGAAATAACACATTGTGTTGACTTCTCATTAGTGAGAACAGAGACTAATTAATTGGAGGCAAACCTCTAATTGATTGAAACCACGAATGAAAATGGACCGAGTAGCTGTTAAAAAACTGATCCAGTGCGAATTGGGCTGGTGCAATTAGAATACCATACCATCGTATAATATTTAACACTGGTATATTATTTTTATTGAGTGAAAATAGTTGAAAATATACAATAGTGTACGTCCTCTAATTATACATATACAAATTACAATCTGTCTACCTTGCACTTGTCTTACTGCAAACATATCTTACATTCTTACCATGAGATGGAGTTGGATTGCTCTTGTGTTATTGTTGTGCATTTGTATCGTCATATTTAGGATTTAAATAAACATTTTATCACCCGGAATTACCGACAATTAACAAGAGATTTCTGCATGTATTTCAGAAGAGCCCAAGTCTCGATAGTGTCGAAAGCCTTTTCGTAGTCCACATACGTGTAAGGCATAGAAGCTGATTCCTCATAGACTCATTAATATAAAGTAATATAACAAATTTCTCTAGAGCACATCAAGACATTTTTGTATCACGTCATTTTTTGGAAAGTAATCCATTTGCGTGAGTATATAATTGCGTTATTAGTTTTAACATCACTTTTTAGCTCATTACGTTTTTTCACAAATGTATAAAAATTGTATATTGTAGCTCATTATAAAAAATTGGTACCAACCACGACTCATACAATAATAGTTTGTTAGCATTACCTTTTTCTATCATTTTTGTGTCAGTCCGTGACTGACTCCTACACGCCTACTTATATAATATATTACATGTAAAGTGATGTAATTAATATACGTATATCAATTAATTATATTAGGTCCTTACATATGAAATCGGAGTTTTGTTGTAATGGCCACGTTTATCTCAAATATTTCCTCGTTAGTTAGGAATTCCAAATTCAAATTTATACAGCTATTTACTCATGCATTTGCGTTTCCAAAACTGTAATTAATTTGTTTTTTCTTCTTTTGTTTTTCATCTTTGCGTCACTCCGTTTACAAAATGGAAAACTTGAAATGTCGTGTTATTTACGAGTACGAGATCCAACGTGGCGCCAGTGCTGCAGAAATGGCTCTAAGGATTAATTATGTATATATGGCTACGGTGTCGCAAAAGAAAACACAGTGCGATTTTGGTAACAACGTTTTTGTACTGGAAATTTCGACCTGCAGAACAAGCCCCGTGGACGGCCAGAGACCAAAGTTGATAATGAAGAATTAAAGGCTATTGTGGAAGCGGACCCATCACAAACCACGTCGACCCGACAAACGCGCTTAGACTGTTGCGTTACATTACTCAACCGGCAAAATAATGAAGGAATTTTAAATCGAATCATTACATGTGAAAAAAGTGGATCATATACCATAATCGGAAGCACTCATCGCATTGGCTGAACCCTAGCGAGCCAGCATAAGCCTGCCCCAAGCGAAAACTTACTCAAAAAAAGTTACTTGTGAGCGTTTAATGGAGTAATGCTGGTGTCGTTGACTACAGATTTCTTAAATCTGGCTAGACGATTACGGCAAATGTTGATTGTCAGCAAACTGCAAACCATGATGGAAAAGCTAGCTGTTGTTTTGCGTTTACCGAGGCTAGTCAATCGCTCCAGGCCACTGCTGCTTCAGGACAACGCTAGACCACACACTGCACAACAGACGGCTACCAGATTAGAGGAGATTCAGTTGGAATATCTAAGACATCCACCGTACTCACCGGACTTTGCTCCAACAGATTACAATTTTTTTTCGAATTTTGGATAAATTCTTGCAAGGGAAAAAATTCCACTCCGAGCAGTCCAAACCGATTACAAACAAGTCCCGTCTGAATAGATTTTTTTTTGTATCAATGAATTACCTATGGCAAAAGTGCATACATAGCAATAGTACTTATGTAATTTGATTAATTAAATATATTATATACAAAAAAAATTGACTTTATGTTCCGACCATACAAAATGCCAATTTCATAATTATGTAAAGACCTAATATCAATGTTGAATATTATTTCATCTAAAATAAAATAGAACACCTTAACAATACATGCATTTAAATTAAAGGGATAAGGATTCAGACAGGAGCAGGCTTAATGAGCGTCGT